>JAIZZI010000002.1:2525724-5051448 GCA_022606435.1 Calonectria montana
AAATTTACCTAGTGGGTATTGTGACTGTCTCCTCCGCGCTTTACTACCTGAACCAAACCCGACTGAATTCAAATCAGCTACGAATAAAATAGACCTAGGCCCAAAAGATTGTGTAAGAATTCCCGTGGCTGTGCATGTGGCTACACTAATTGTTAGTGTTAAAAAGTACTACTCACAATGGCGTATAGGGTAGGCGGATGCAGCCATAGCCCACCCGATTTTTGGCAAAAGCGGAGGTATCTCCTTGCCTGAGCAAGCAGCGAGGCCAGTGGTAATACTATGGCTCTAGACTTTGCAAGGTATAAACTTATAGTTTTAGTATAATATAGCAATGTAAAATAAATAATTAATTTATTAGATTTAATTCAATTATTATTATTATTTTTAAAATTTTATTTAATTTTTTATTACTAATGTAACGCTGGTGGGCTGCGCCCCACCTTAGCCACATATTAGTCATGCACACCCCATTGAAGCGCCACACACACGCGTGGCACTGAAGCAGCAAGTTTCAGTCTTGCAATACTACGGAGGGCACCATATTGACCTACCTAGCCGCACCAATCATACTGTGACGCTGTTACAACTAAAATAATATAATGTAATAAATTATATTATTTATAATAACAAAGCCTTTAATTTAAAGTTGATTATAATAAATCATTTAATATAATAATATATCTAATTTTACAATTAAATTATTGCTTATCCCCTAAAAATATAGCCTCCTGTTCACGCATCAGTAGGCTTATAAATCATCATCATCATCATCACTCCCGCTCGACCAATCCTCCCGGTATGCCTCAGCGAGCTCAGCTAGCCCATTTCCAAGATCCTCACGTTCGTCAAGCCTGACGAACCGAGTCACTTCGGATCTGAGGCTCTTAATCCGCGGTCCTAGTAAGGTATTGCTTGACAATTTAGTAAGAATACCAACATCTACCTGGTCAGTAGATTGTGGGAAAATTTTTGGATAGCTATCCAGTAGTGGAAATTTCAGTTCCGTTTCATACCTGGTCGGTCAGAATAAATATACATGACAATTTACTGGGTGGTGTTGCAAGACAACGTACTTGCGAAAAACGGACTTCCCTATGACGAGCCGATCATACTGGTCAGAGAGATCCTCGTCATCATCAAGGGGCTTGAGGCCACGACTGGACATGACCTGGCCAAATATTTTGATATGGCGATCTTTTTTCGGGCAGCGGTCACGGCCCAGCTGGAAAAGATCAATATCAAGGCGGTTATCGTTCGAAGTGTCTGTGGTTGATGCGATTGACATTTGCAAAGTGGACAAAGGTTGATTTCCGGCCGGATTCAGGCATTCAGCGAGGTAATCAAGCGAGGCTGGCCGGTTACCACTGTCCTGTGTTAGCCGCGATGGCAGTGTAGCAGTCTCAAAAGCTGCGGCCATGACGGCAGATGTGTGCCACATCGACTGGCTATCGATTGCCAGGCTGGGAGAAAGCCCCCCTTCCTGTAAAGCCAGCGGGACAAGAGTAGAGGCGCGGTCGCACAATTGGTCGACACTGTGGGCAGTATTCACGAGACGAAGTTGGCTCTTTGCCCGAGAAATGCCAAGCACAGGGCTCTGGAGGCCCCAGACCCAAATACAAGTCTTAGGGTATTCATCGCGTAGGGACTCGATGTATGAAGAGGCAAATCCACCCCAAGCGTCATCGATGGAGGTGAAAACTTGGATTCCTTGCATGAGGTCGCATTCTTCCGCAAAGGGGCGCCAGTCCCGGTCTATTAGCTCATGCTCCTTGTCGAGAGTGTTGAAGAGCTCGGGGCCCATGGAGAAGCGCTCAAATGGCATTGTAGTGGAGTTGAGCTCAAAATCATATAGTTGGATCATGGACCGAGGGTGGAAAAAGGCACGAGAAAAGTCAGACCAATAGCGAACCGTCGATGTGGTCAACTTTGGGGGGTTGGTGCCTGTATCTAGGCTCTGTTGGTACGCACTGGGCTCAATGGGCTGTTGCTTGTGCACAGTTGAGGATCCCGACCTAGGAAGTTCATATTAGGGAATTACGGTGGAAAGTTGTAATCGATCTGCCGACGTACCAGAGGGCATCTGGAATGGCCTCGGATTCGGGCTCATAGAGGGCATTGATCTTGCGTAGCGACCCAAAGCCGCCTTTTAAATCATATATGACGGTTCGAGGCAAGAATGTTTCTGATCCGTCAGAGCCTACGCCGGGCCTCCAGTGGATATTGTGGTCTACGGGAGACTTTTCTTCCGAACTGTAGGTAAAATATGACTCCTGCGTCTGGTGAGCGCCGCCTGGGAATGTGATATTTAGGATGTTGATCCAACCTGTGCGTTCCAAAAGTGTGAGGCGGCATAATTGCTTGCCTGTCCCAGCTGGAGGGTGAGGATCTCACGCATTGCTACGAAATTGACCGAGAATCCAAGTACAGAGGCAGAAAAAACCAATACCAACAGGTGGATATTTACAGATATGCCCAGGTAACAGAGCAAAAGAGAAAATCGAAATATAAGCCCTGTTCTTTTCGATGTGTAGGATTAATTTTAGCGCCCCCGCAGTGATATTCAAGATGAATATAAATCCACCTTGAATCTCTATGTATCCTATTAGTCAGCTAGATACCTACCACATTCCTCTCCTAACCTAATATAAGGCTAAAGGTCTTTATAGTTACCCAACCTAAATCTATTGTTTTTGTAAAGTCAATTAAGAGATATATATTTTTACTTATAAAATTATAAGTGCTTACATTTTTTTTTTGAAAACAAAATAACAAACTAATTTAAGAATTCATCTAGAATAATAATGGAAATGAGATGGAGGTTAAAAAAGTGCAGCTTTCGAGGATGTCGGGCGGAGATATTGAGGTTATTGAGGAAATGTTGTGAGCTGTGGGCTGCAAGGGTGCTGTGAATAGGGAGTGTTAGGGCCTAAAAATACAATGCCACAAATATCTCTTGAACAATGGGTAATTGTACAGCGTCCGGAGGTGCTAACACTGCCTCCTAGCGTAATCAATGTGCTTCAGAAATCGAGTTATATTGATCTAGCAAAGCCGAAATCCTAACTACAAACACGCAAAAGTAACATTATGTAGATTTAGGAGACTCGCCCGCATGCTGTCCATGACCGGGACTACGACGCTGAATACGTCCAGTGTAGAAGCTAACTTCCTTTTGGGCAGCCGACCTTCGCACACCTTATGTGCCTCTGCTGTGGTTATTAAATGTAAATGAAGCGGCCAATATTCGATGGCACTATCATGACAAGATCGAGAATCGTGTTGAGTGCGGAATGACTTGTCCCAAGCCCAACTCAAGGGTCAAAATGGAAAAGGAAAAGAGAAAAACTTTTGGTGTATGTTAGTTATGAGAAAAGAACCGACCTGAGGACATCTCTGAATAGAGTCTTGTCCAAGTTGTGAAAATCGCTACGAAGCCCCAACTCGGATGGGTCAAATATTCCAGGGTTGGCATCTTCTAAGAAAATGTTTGGGGACTGTGAGACGGGAATACTCAACCAGCGGCCGCGATCGAGGTCTGTTGTCGTTTTGCTGCGGGTGGCGGGTTTTCCTGGTTACTTATCAGTTTGCCCAGTCTCGAATGATACAACAGCGTTGCTGGTCCTGCGTTGGGAAATGGAAAGGAAAGCATGCGTAAATCAAGTACCTCTGAAGGGGCTCTTTTCTTGTTTGCACCCTTGGCACCACCCGATTTCTTTTGAGGTTTTTTCTCGCCAGCCTCGAACACGTCGTCGGGAAGATTGAAACTTAGGCCGTGTCAGTCAAAAGCTATTCTGTATTTCAAGCACTGGGTTGGCACCGAAACTCACTTTCGAACGTGCTGCACGCCAATTGACACGAATTCTTTTAACTCGTCTTGATACTTTTGCCACTGAGTACAGAGCGTCTTGAATTCGTCTACCTGGTATGAGAGATCGAGGGATTTGGCGTCTGTCAGGTTAGCATTGTTACATCTTGACTCGACTTGCTGAGCGTGAATATCCCAAGGCGGTGCCGACGCCCCGAGCTAACTGTTGGAACTTACTGCTATCGAGCTCGAGACCAATGTAATGCGTTGTGGTGTAGACATCAGTTAGGGAAGAGCTCTGAATACTGCCATCTTCTGCGAGCTGCGGTTTAGACTCAATGTGCTCATCAGCAAGTTCGGTGACAAGGAACTCGAGACTACCGTCTTGCACTTGTTCAATCTCGCCATCGTTCTTGCAGCGATGTCGTCGGTCGTATCCCTTGTTGAATGCATGCGCAAGCGCTATCGATTGATGTTGTTCAAGCTTTTGAACAAGCATCCGGACCTTGGACTCGACGTACCCAGACCAGATCTTGTGGGTTTCTTTAGTTTTGCTTGCCGAAATCACCGAGATGTAATACTTGTAGCCTGCTGTGAAAAAGGTGTGCTTGACAAACAAATCGCTCCAGGGGCGCTTGCCTATCATGATACTTTCCGATAACTCAAGACCCCTCTGTAGTTCTCGTTTGATGATCGTCATTGACGATCTCGTAATGTTGAAGGTGGCACACATGGATGGATAAGCAGGTGTGATGACGGGCATCAAATGGAATGAATCTCCTTTATAAAGCTAGTAGAATTGCATCAGCTAGTCGATTGTTGCCGCGAGGGCGATCGGATGTACCTTAGGATTCCACACGCGGACGGGGAGAGGGCCACTCTCTATTGGCTTGAGGAGTACGGGTTGTGGCCATCGCCATTGACTCATGACGAGGAAGAACTTGTTGACGATCACAGATGTTTCGGCCTTGGGGTAGAGCTGGCAGACGCGTGCAACGAGCATAGCCCAGGCTACACCACCTGGGAAACCCATAATATTGGCATAAACGGCGCGGCGCTGTGCCCATAGCTTGATTGCTCGCAATGCAAGCTTGAACGTACTTTGTTCGGGGACTAATGCTAGAATCTCGTCGGTGACTCGGGTTCCATTCAGAGAGCGCAATTCGGCCTCGTCTAGGCCTCGGAGTAGACCTGAGTCTTTGAGGTCTTGGAAGTCTGGGGATATCTGCTTTTGGATGATCCTAGAGAAAATCAGGTCAATGCTGATGCCTGAGTATTCGAATTTGATAATGGGCACAAAAGCATCTGTCACTACGGCGAGGTCGGTGATGGCGCCTTTAGGGGCCATATCGACCAACAAGTCAGGGAAATGTTTGAAGTAGTCATCACGGGTGACATATTTTGGAGCGACGATGAGCGTATCGATATCAGAGCCAGGACCGAAGACGCCGAGGCGGAAACTGCCGTACGTAAAGACCTTGCCCCTTGCATTTCGAATCAGGACTTCGTTGTTGGATTCCTTTTCCTGGGCCACACGACGAACGAATTCATTACATATGATCTGGAGGGAGTCCAGGACTTCGTGTCTAACAAGGTGTCAGCGGAGCCGAGGCCAGCATGTGGTAGACTGCACTTGCCTTTTTTGCGTGTCGGACGGACTCTCAAAGGTTTTCTGGTTTCGAAGTTCGTCGATGAGGGCATCGCTGGCTCGTTTTTCCGACTCAGTGGGTAGCATGACGGATATGGGCGGCGTAACGCCATACGCCTGCTCACCAGCCATGGTCTCGGTTAAACTACAAGACGCAACGGTCCAGTCGATATGGAGGGATGGTTAGAGATGGGCGTGGGAAGGAAGGCAGAGGCGGAGGGCGGCAGGTAGGGAGATGAAAGGGTGGATATGATCGACGAGAAGGCTGAGGAGAATTCCGAGCCAAGGTGAAGGAAGGGATCTGTTGGCGATGGAGTTTGACCTTTGTCGCAGTTGATGGATGTTCGGCAAAGCGTGGAGTTGGTAAGGGAGAGGGTTGTGGGGAGGTGGCACTGGAATCTGATATGGATGCGAAGGATATCGAAGGGACGCGTAGGGAGTTGAGAGGTATGGCTGAGGAAGAATGCGGGTGGGCGTTTGGTTGTAGGGGAACTGAATGTAGACGCGTTTGCTAGGCGTGTTTATCCTTATGGTGGTGGCCTGGCGAGAGTAGTGGGCAAGGCTGCAGGCTCTAGTTGCACAGAAGCACGGTCGAGTGATCAGCATGTGAACCTCTAGCCTGAGGCAACAAGGTGCGATATGGTTCCTATGGCTTTGGGTTACGGTAATGGAGTTGGCGTTGAGTACCTAGCTATGACCACATAGCGTATTGTGTACACGCGATCGGCTAAGCGGGTGGATGTGTCTGTCGCACAAGCGATTGTCGCTTGATTGCACGTTTTTTTCAATTTGGTCTGTCTGGGTGTGACGCGAAGTGAAAATGGATACCAGAAGGTGACAGGGGCCTTTACAATGCTGTTCCGCGTGCGAGATCGGGTACGTAACAAGGTACGCGGGGCTTTGTCAAGGTACCTTGCTGCCCTCAGTATCATACCAATTGTCTGGGTCAAGGTACCTAGTTTCTAGTTCATCAAGGGCACGCATACGTTTGGTCCCTTATTAGAAACCGGCTCTACCTTAGCTCAAGCTGCCCCCTGGCAGTGGAATGAGCATGCCGTTTTGCTGTTTCTTCAAGACAGACCAGAGAGGGAGGTAACTTTGCCAGCGCCAAGGTACCAGTCGAATGGATGTGACCCTAATAGGTCACCCATAAGACTAACGTTGAAATCTCTCATTTTTGTAGCCAGCTGTGGGCGAGACTCATCGCCGAATGTAAAAAAAAAACCACGCACCTTGTGGGAGGAACGGACGCTGATTGCAGCCTGTCATCTTGTTCAATTGTTCAAGGGGGTCGGCGAGACCCAATGCAGGTGGCTGCTATTTTCTTCATGTTCTGCATCAGGTGGGCTAATGTCGCGGTTGGGTGACATATGCACAAATCGGGGTCCCTCCCCCTCGTTCCACAGCCAAAAAAGCCCGGCCCAGTGCCCTGCCACTTAACGACTCTGGGTCCAACGCGAACGCGGTACAAACCTTAAAAGGTATTTGCTGAATGTTCAATTTTGGCCTTAGTCGACAACGAAAGCCAACGACGCATCCTCGCACACAACCCGAGACGGTCCTCTTGACCATTCTTCTCGTGTTGTGATTTGTATGCTCTCGTTCTATTCGTTTCCCTACTTTCTTCGTCTCTTCTATTGCTCACGCTTGCCATCTGCGCGCAATGCCACCCTCCACAAAGCGCGCCCAGCGGACCCGTCGCGATCCGCGCAAGGGTGCGGCGACGACACCTGTTGACCTCGACGATTCGTCTCCTAGTAGGCCTGCGAAACGACGCAAGAAGGTTCGTTGAAGCCCCTATGAAATTTTGCCGGGTGGTCTTACCTTTTTTTCCAACCTACTGACTTGATCTCCTCGCGTATAGCTTCATGATGACGACTCCCCTCCTGCGACTGACGATGACCAACTGGTGTCCCAAATTACCCAGCAGCTCAGGACTCAGCCTGTTCAGGCAAGCAAGGATCACGCCAATGCCATCCACGAGGCCAACGGTGATGGCGTCAAAGCCTATGCGAAGATCTCAGCACAGGATTGGACCTTTTACATAACCAAACTCGCTGTTAATATTGGCCGAGCACCCGAAGTGTCCCATACTAACAATAACGGCGAGAATGAGGAGGACCAGGTTCATATTGACCTGGGTCCTAGTAAGATGGTATCTCGAGAGCATGCCACCATCAGCTTCGACTCCAAAGATGAAAAGTGGTTCCTTCGTGTCAAAGGCCGAAATGGGGCGAAGGTCGACGGCCAACCCCTCAAAGCTGGACTATCACACACCCTCACTAGTGGCCAGGTCATCGAAATCGGCAATGTTGAGATGATTTTCGTCCTGCCGTCTGAGATCGGCCCCTTACATATCCATCCCACGTTTCTACAACGTTGTGGACTGAACGCCGATACTCCACAGACCCGATCCTCTCGTCGGCAACCCCTCATCGCCCCGGCGCCTCCCGAATACAAGCGACCGGGTACGCCGCCCTCCGCCCAGAGCCTTCGCACTTCGCATACCAAGTCGCCCGCAGCCAGCACCCCCGCTGTTATGGTGGGTGCAAATGGCGTCGACCTTAGTCAGGATGAGAATCAGCATATTAAACCCCAGTACAGCTATGCTCAAATGATTACTCAGGCCATATTGAATGCTCCAGATGGGAAGTTGAATCTGAACGGTATATACACCTTCATCATGAGTAGTTATGCGTATTATCGCCATCAACAAGCTGCGGGCTGGCAGGTGAGGACTGGAATCCCAGCTGGGTTCAGCGACATTTTGCTAACTGAATATAGAATTCAATTCGCCACAATTTGTCATTGAATAAGGCCTTTGACAAGGTTGCTCGCTCGACTGACGAGCCTGGAAAGGGCATGAAATGGCAGATTGTCCCCGAGGCCAGGGAGGAAATGGTTCGTAATGCCTATCGAATTGGCCGTGGTGGGCATCGAGGGTCATCAGCTCCATCTTCTCCAAGCCAGCTGAGCTACATTACTCATGGCCCAAGAGATATTGCGTCTCGAGAACCCACGTCTGCACGTAGACGTAGAGGATCGCCATTGGCGTCTCCGCCACCGAGACCATCAACTCTTCTTATTGCACAATCAACGCCTGATAGACCGTCCGACCGTTCCCTTGGAAGAAGTGCAACGCTGACTGTCGACGGAAGCCCACTTCCCCGACCTCGAAAGTCCACGGCACCGGATTCATCTTTCTCATCTTACCAGCCTCAGTCTCCTACCCTAACGTCGTCGTATCTTCAAGAGGATGGAAACTCTTTCGTTACGCCTGCACCGCCAAGGGTTCATCCCAAGTTGGCTCCCCCGAGCACAGCACAGAGACCGAGCCAGCACATGCCAACTAGTTCGCCAGCACCGTTTTGGAAGTATGCCGATATTGGTAGCACTCCCCTAAAACCTCTCGGGACCTATGAACTTAGCCCATCTAAGCCCGGAGGTGGATTGCCACCACAAAGCAGTAGTCCTCCTCGTGGGAACAAGTCTCCTCCCAGCAGTCCATCACGGCCACAACGTGGTAGCCCACAGCAAGTGGAAGACGCTGACGAGCTGGAGGAAGAAAAAGGGTTCGATTTGACGAAGTATGTCGATCGTTTTGATTTGGGACTTGAACCGATGCTAATTGTGTATTACAGGGGCTTTCAGAGCATCGGATCTTACCATGCTCCAGTAGGTAGAGGCGCATCTATTGCAAGTGCATTAAAAGGTCGCAATTGAGGCCGTAATGGTGATGACAATTACGATTATACGGGTATGGGAAGAAATGCATTTATGTACCGCGAATTATGCAGAGTCTTTGTGTCATGTATCAACGAACTGGCTTTAACACATTTCGCTCCTCGTGAAAGCAACATACCGCCGTATGATGTCCATTTAAGTGACTACCCAAGGCTGTTGGTGAACTATGAGCATTTACTACGATGTGTTGATTTTTGGGTATTTTATTTGCTTACCTTCAGTTTTATAGGTGACGTGTGACAATAGGGGAATACGCGAATGCGACGAAAAAGGTAACCATGTCATGCTTCACCCAATGTTCATTCCGAGACGTTGCATCATGCATAAATGTGAAGGTTAGCTGAAAGACGTTTTTCAGCTCATAGTTTGTTAGGTGTTTCACATACAGGACGGCAAGCTCGGTTAATTGTTGACCAATATTGGTATTGGAGTGAAGATATTCATCATCTGATGGCCTTGGCCTTTTATCTAGCTATCCGTACAATATGCGGTGCGCCCATAGATGCAAAATATATGACCGTTGCCCCCCATCCGACCACTGTCCTAAACCTGCAACTCTAAGGGTCATCCCCATCATATATGACCGCCCACCGTGTTATCCATGCTTCATTCATACTTTTACACAGCAATTGTGCAAATTTTGATTGCACAACAGCATAACTGACTGGGATGAATCCAAGGTAGGGGCGCGGCACTTATCGAGCCGACTGGCCTCGCCTCTTGGGATTACCTCGGCCAGGTCGCTTTTTTGAAGATGAGCCTTTCTGATCACCGCCTTCAATGAATTTGATCAGCTCGTCAATGCTGCGAGAATCAATCTGTGATGACCGGGAGCCGCGGCCTTGAGGCACGGCAGAGGTGGCTTGAACGGGGGACGCCTTGGTGTTGAATTTAATACCCGACCGAAGACGTCGCGCTTCAACATCCTTGGCATGCCTGGCAATGGAAACGGCATTCTGTGTCAGTTGTTCCAGCCAACTCTCTGCTTCTTTGGTATTCTTGTCGTCAGGGCCGAGTTCCGCAAGGAACACATTATAAGATTCTCGCATGCGACTGACAGCTCCCTTTGAGTCCTGATCGAGGGCAAGGGCCTGCGCAAGTTGAAACAAGAGTGTGGCAGAGTTGACAGATTGTTTGCCAAAGACTGACTCGCAGACCCCCAGTGATTCTTCGAACCAGATTCGAGAGTGGTGGTAGGCCTTGAGATGCTGAAGCATAACGGCGGCGTTGTTGATAGTGGTGATTGAATCGGGATGGCCAGGTCCGTAGATGATATTCCACATCTTTATGGCGTGCTTTGAGTATACAAAGGCACCTTTGCTATCACCAACCTGATGAAGGAACAAGCTCAAGTTTAAGTAGTTGAGCAGTGTCTCTGCCGAATCTACACCAACTGTTCTCTCAGCAACGATGATGGCCTTTCTGGCAAGCTCGATCGCCGCCTCTTTGTCATCAAGCTGGTAGTACAGCATTGAGAGGCTGTTGTAAACTCTGGCAACCTCTGGATGCAAGATTCCATAAATTTGTTCATGCAGGGATAAAGACTCCAACAGCAACTCTTGACCGAGTTTCTTTTGGCCTTGTAAAAGAGAAATGCGACCAGCTTCGAGAGCCTCCTCCGCAAGGGAACTCCTGGGGCTTGAGTCCTTGATGATGGGCACTAAGTCAATAATATCATCAGGATTGAAGGTGTGAATATTGATGGGAGCGGAAACGACAGGAGGTGAAGAATCACGGCCCTTCTTCCTCTTCTTTTTAGCGTCTCCATTGACTTGGCCATTGGTGGCAGGCTGCGCGGGCTTAGCTGGTGGAGTAGCATTAGCGGTTGCGGTAGCAGCGGCAACTCCAGCTGTGAACGAATAGTCACGGGCTTGAACTTGGATTCCCAATTTCAAGCATACTTCACGAAGAAGCTGGTTTGATCGTATCTGGGAGAACCACTGCTGGTCTAGCTTGTATCTGAAGCGCTTGCTGACCTGTTCCTCAATGCTGGCACGTAATACTTCAGGAGTGAGGTTTTCGAAAGACCAATCGGCATCGGAATAGAGGGCGCGTAGTGACGGGTCGATTTCAGCAGTTGGCTTTGGGTTGAATCCTTGACCCAGGAGACAATTCAGCATGTGCGAGATGCAACTAGGAACGGCTGGAACTGGGACTTGTCGAAGGAGCCCTGCAGCCACATGCTTAAATGATCGAGCCACCATGTCCTGAATGCAGATGTCTCGAAGGCATCGAAGTTTGTCGTCTGTGCTAAGCTCAGCAACCTTGCCTATGTAGCGGATGTTAATTCCGCGTTTGTGCAAGAGTCTGCTGAGCGACTGGCCATCCATAGGGAAGCTGATATCAGACCCAGAGAGCTCACGGAGTAATCCAGGGATAACCTGTTCACGCAAATAGGAACCAGCCGCTCTAACTTCCTCCTCATCGGCGGCGAACTCAGCCTTTTCGGCATCTGTTTGAGGGGCTTGACCACTGAAAGCATCGGGATTTATGGCGAATCGGAAGTCAGATAGGTCCGGCTCAGACTTCTTCTCCCTCTTTGTCGTCTTCCCGGTAGAAGACTTGGCAGGCTCACCCTCGTCGCTATCCTCATCACTATCCTCATCGCTATCCTCATCGCTCTCTTCATCGGTCGATTCATCGCTCTCTTCATCATCCTCGGGTTTCGCAGCTTCGCTCCGTTTGGCTAACTCCTTGTCCACCCATTCTTTCATCCTATACCGACCAAAGGAGTCCACTAGCTCCGGTCGCAGGACAGTCATGCGGTGGGGATACTGTTCCTCACTCTTCTTATCATCCAACCAAGCAATGTCCAGTGGAGTGATTCTGTAGAGATCCAGGACGTATTTGCGTCCATCGGTTCCCATCAACCCTTTAGTTTCGACGCTCGCCTCAAGGTCAAATCTTTTTCCATCCTTGTCCCAAACAGGGTGCTTCTTAACTTTCAGAGCCTTGGATAGCTGGGCAAACCCAGCGACAAATCGTTCGTCAGCGGCCACTACATCCTTACCATCGACAGCGCCATAGTCGATCTGATTCTCCCCAGGTTCACGCTGCTTAAAGATTCCAGGAACGATGCTCTGACCAACAACGCGCTTTCCGAGATAGTCAACGACGACGGTGGCGGGCGTGAATAGACCTTCAATGTCGAGCTGATTGACTAGCTTCACGCCGGCTACGTCTTTGCCGGTAGCAACTCTGGCAGCTTCGTCGCCACCTTCTGAAGTGAAGGTGCCAACACCGTCAGCCCCAAAAGAGAAGAAGATGTTGTTGTAAACGAAGATCTGGGCATCTCGGCACTCAGTAGGATTCAGGGGAGATATTTCGCCACGAGCCACCATTACGGCGCCTTTGGTAGCTGCATCATTATAGTCAGCGAACAGTTTTGATATCAGGCGTTCACGGAAGACGCGGTCTTGAACAGACTCCCTAGGAAGCTCCTTTGCTGATTGAAACTCTTCATTCCAGTCCCGTAGAGTGTCTGTATTCTCAACTCCAGCAAGCAGATAAGTTTCCTGAGATCGTGTAGAATCGGGAACATGTGTGCAGAGAGAAGAGGTGGGAGGTGGCACAGCCCAAGGTGTCGCAGGAATGGCGTTGGTAATCTGGAAGGTGGCCAATGGATCTCTTTGGTTATTGTATTCCTGGAGCTTTGCAAATGATTCGGTAAATGAAGGAGATATGAGATCGATTAAGTCGAGCAAAGAGTGAGAGGATTGGCCCTTAGGTGCTGGTCTTGGGAATGGGTCAAATTTTGCATTGGACGATTTGTTGACGAAGAAACCCGAGACGTGAGAAGTAATCTGATACTGCTCACCCTCTGTAGTGGTGACAATGAAGTATAGCAGGTGGCCACGCTGTCTCAGATGGGGAGGGGGAGGGTTCCAAGATGACAGAGTAATCGATTTTACTGTCTTGGGAGCAGGGTCAGTCTCTTTGGGGATGAGATATGTCAGGTTGGAGATGGACTCAAAATCGTAATCCTGGGCAGGAGGCTCGGCGCTAGACTCTTCGTTGCTCTGTACTTGGCCAGAGACAGTTTCGAAGAGCGAGAGACCCGGGAGGACGCCTTGGGAAGGGTCAGAGCGGTTCCCAGCAGCACCGATCAGCTCCCGAATGCGAATAAAATGGAGACGAGCCTCTTTTTCAGTATAAGGATCCTCGACTAGGTGAAATTCAGGATTGGTACCGAGCTCCGGAATCTCTGCCAGGGGGATGAAATCATTGACCCGTTCGCCATTGTACTCAAAGTGGAAGCATGTGTACTGGAAGGCAGCGGGCGAATCGATGACCGATTGGCGAACCTCGTGCACTTGTTCTTGAGTTGACACCTGAATCGAAGCGTAAATATCAGTACATCGAGCGAGTGTTAGAACCTAGGGTTTACGAACCGTTATCTGCATTTTGGAAGCCTCTGCGTCGGGCAGAACAATAGTGAGGTTCAGCAGAGCTGACAGAAAATGGTGTTAGAAGTGCTCATTTATTAGAATCAAAACTGCTAGAAGTTACCTTCAGCTCCAGCGTCGACCTCGGGGGCAGACGCAATGTTTTCTGGCTCCTCGCTCGCTGCCGCAGCGGCTGTTGTCAAGTTAGTTCACTGGCCGTTGAAGTGACGGGGGTGTGGCAGATGGTGGGATGCGTTTTACTGACCAGGCGCAGCAGCTGGAGAGACAGGGTTAGAAGCCATTTTTTTAACAATTAAAATGGAAAAACTAGGCAGAGAAGAAGACAAGATAGGGTAGAAGGGAGAAAAAACCAGGCATGGGACATGCACTGGTGGTAACGGATGACTATTGAAACGACTTGGTGGTCTTCCAAAAATGTCGAGTGGTGGACGAGAGGAGAAAAAAATTGGACGGCTCTTGTGCATGTCGACGGCAATGTCCCGGTAGCTGGGGCTAACTTGAAGAGGGGCCCTGAACACTGGCGATACCTCTATTGGCTATGAGTGTTGGGGGCAGCCAATGTAAACGCAAGGTATATTAGGAAGCCGCACCAACCAAGCCTTGGCTTGCCCCAGAAATCGTTAGCCGACTAGGCTAAAAGAGGGAATAAGTAAACAATTAGCAAGACTCGCTTCGTCATTAAATGGCTACTGCTGCTGGTCAATCCTGAATATTTGCCTTTCTACTCAATAAAGGCACACTCATTGACGCCACTTATCATTCTCCACGCTCTCGACGCATCAATGATTGGGGCAACATGTCCTTCTCCAACGCCGCCGGCGCATCGAATGCTGACCAAGGGGCACTTCCGGATACAAGTTGAGTCCCAGCCATGGACTGCCGCTCGATGCCATCGGCTTCTTCGTCAATTGCAATGCCGCCTCGGGGCCTTGAGGAAGTTGATCCGAGAGACTCGTCAGCTAGACACGAGAAATGTCGCTAAGCGTGCTGGTTCTCATCACGATAATCATTCGAGACCTTCGAAGCGGACCCGATATACATATGCACAACGTCAATCAACTTTGTTAAAGCCAAAAGATACGACACGATTCGCGACACCGCGACGCTCGACGCGAACCCTCGGAACAATGAAAATGGGGGAGTACTCCCCTACATCAGGGGGCATTGCTTTTTCCACGCCAATACTGCGCAAGATTTGCTCTGATCCCGCTGCACCCGGCTCCTCGCTAAACAAAGAGATGACACCGAGTTCGACTGTCGCATCCCTTTCCACTGACCTTCATGCACTCCGGCGTCTTGCTCCGGAAGGCCATTATCGCACCTACGAATCAATTTTTAGTTGGCTGAGTAGCCTGCTGAATACGACCGAAGTCCGAAAGCCTGCGTCACACTCGAAGAGTTTGCTTGGCATGTGTTTGCGGAAAGTGCCTGAGGCGCTGGGCAATATTGAAACCTGGGACAAAGTAGTGGCGGAGAGAGATGGAACAAAATCCGTTTGGCAATCAACAAAGGCTTCTGCCGAGTTATACGGACAGCTCGAAATGTTTGGATCAACCGCATTTGGATGGAAGCCACTGGGATTTGTTGTCCGCGCTCATGCTCTCTCAATTCTCCAAGAGGCAGTGTCCGAAGGTTTATTTAAACCTGAATTTATTCGCCTGATTACTGATCTCTATCTAAGTTTCAATTGTTACGAGGATGCTGCCGCTATTGTGGCGAGCTTCCCATCCAAATTACCAGGCCCACTAAGCCCGCTAAGCATGATCGATGAGACCAGCAAGATGCAGCCATTGATTGCTATTGTGAAAAGCCTGCGGGGAAGAAATAACTCAAGAGTGGCATTTCAATGCCTGTCAAGTCTTGTCAAGAATAGACAATTACCCCCGGATTGGTTGTATACAAAAGGGTTTAGGGTTGTATGGACGGCAGTGCTGCAAGCTATCTCAACGAGCAAACCGGAGCCCTCAGCGGTTAATTTTGTACGTGTGGTCGTGGAAGAGCTCCTGCTGGGCACAGAAGTTGGGCAACCATCGCAGCAGAACGCACGAAAACATGCATTGGTCAATTTACTTGCTGGATTGACTGCAATAGCTGTGAGCGGGGAACATGACAGTTCCAGATCAACCAGGATATGCACAGCTCGCCGGCTGATGCATCTACTCGATCAATTTGTTATTTATGTGCAATCTAGGAGCAAGGCAACTGATAACGGTGATCTCTTGGTTTTTGTCACAGCGCAGCACATGATTATGACTGGAAACAGACATATTGACGGAGCAGTGCGCAGACAAGTGGAACAGGAGTGCAAACGACTGCTGTTAGGGGACCATGGTTCCCCCTCTCAAACGCAATATCGAAACGCACTATTCCTGATGTGCTCCATCGCAAAGTGCCGAGGACGAGCTTGTGGCATCGCGTGCCATGACGTTCTGTCGGAAATTTGCACAATACTTGACGGTCTTGGCCTTCCTGATTGGTTTCGTGAGGGATTGCGGGTGGACGGCGCTTTTCTTTTGGCACACAAGACCAAGGACCTCCGTGATCTTGCTTTTGCAGAAAAAATCTCTGCAGCCACCGGTGTTTTCACTGGGAGAACCCCCTTATTCTCAGGCTGGCGCTGGGAGGAAGGCATCAGTGAGTGGGTGCCTTTGAGCCCGAAATGCAAGGCAAAAAGTGGAAGCGACGAGTATAGGGCAAGAAACGACAAGACTCTGTGTGGCCAGGAAGGGTTGCGGGGCCGTACTAGGAAAAGAGAGCGGCTGGGCCTAGCGAGCGGTACTCAAGGGATTACAAGCGGCTTGAGCAATAACCAGGGCGACTGCCAAGGCGGGGATGAGAGCGCGGATGAACTGGGTGGCGAGTGGGAGGATGCCATCGGCATTTGTGGAGAGGGGATCGGGAGCGCTGCAAGGGTCAACATTGCCCTGCACGGCGGTGGTGATCCAGAACAGCGGAGCCGTGGCGGAATTAGGAGCCGAAGCGAAGCAGGAAAGCAACGCTGGGACAAGACAAACAGTGGCGCGAGCAGGACAAGCAATGATTTGACAATCAAGAGGGTCAAGCGCGCGGGGACTGGGACCAGGGCTGGACGACCCAGGGGCATGTCACATTGTGGCGTTGCTGATGGGCAGGGCGGATACGATGATTGGGATGAGTTGATGTAATACACGCAGGCAGTTCCCGTGCTCGTATCCATGATTGTGCCAGAATGTCTTAACATTGCTGGAACGTACGCGTCCATCCATAAGGGCGCCTGTGCTTGAAACCGCCGTTGCTTCTAAGTTTGACCCACCAGGCGAATACGCGCCTGGTGGCTGCATGGGGATCCATATAGTCCCAAAGGACTCGCGAATCAATGGGTCGCATCGCCGAAGTACTGGGAATGCCATGTTTCAAACCCTGTTAGGTCCAACAGTTTTCCACCAACGATCAGTCGCAGGACATCGTAGATTGCTCGTCTCTGCGGCGCGAATCTCTGCTTCTGGACCCCTGAAACACCTGCCGTCACTCATATTGTGCAGGCCCTTGCAGAAGATAAACTTCAGTTGGCTGCCATTCGCTCAGTGTCTCCGTGACAGGCCTGCAGAGTAAGAGTGGCATCCGCGGACCCCTCCCACATTCTCGAATGTGTCTAGGTTGTGTAGCACACTGTCGTATTATTTTCTCCGCGTCAACCACTGACGTAGCGCTCTTGCATACAGCGGACATAGCCAAGGCATATATTATCGGGAGCCTGTGCACTTGGCGGACCCGTTTCCTTCTTAGCCCGCCATCGCGTGTCCCGACCTTGCGGCTGGTACCTAGTCTGCACGCCCCTTTCTCATCTTGTCTTCTGTTCCCTAATCTCCTCATCGTTTTGATTTTTTGTCCACTCTTTTCATCCACGGAACTCGCCATCGCCTTTTGCGGTTCCTATCTCATTCACTTTGGGGGAGATTTTTCTATCCTTTTCTTCTACTTCCCCCCTTCTTCTTCGTTTTATTCCAGACATTCCTTTCTCTTGCCCTCCACGCCATGGCTGGTTCAGGTTCTGGAGGCGGGGCCCAGCAGGACCCCAATGCAGCAAAATTCGACCATCTGGGTGCGATTCACAATCGCGAATTGTCCAATTTCATCCTCATTATCTGCGGAGCTGTCTCAGCAGCCGTTATTGTCTGGAAGCTTGCCGACAAGATCAACAAAATCACTCGCAAAGTGGCCTGTCTCAATAGTGACCGTCAACGATACTTCGCCATTCCATCTCCTCATCTCGCCTCCTTGAAGCGCCATGTGCTGTATGCCCCTCTCTTCCGCAAGAGACACAACCGCGAGATTCAATTGAGTTCTGCTGTGAATATCGGTACTCTGCCAACTCGGTTCCAGCTACTTTTCCTCGTCGCCTACTTCGCCACAAACGTTGTTTTTTGTGTCATCCAGATCCCCTACGCCGAAAATGTGACAATCGCTGCCGCTCAACTCCGCAACCGCGCTGGCGTGTTATCGACCATCAATATGGTATGTCTCTACAACCTTGATTGGCAACTTTCAGTTATTGACATATGTTTCCATCGATTAGATACCGCTTTTTCTCCTGGCGGGACGAAACAACCCCCTCATCCCATTGCTAGGTATCTCATTTGATACTTATAACCTGATGCATCGGTGGTTTGGTCGCATTGCCATTCTTGAGGCTATTGTTCACACGCTAGCACATTTCGCCAAGGGTGGATGGTCGTCGGCATCTTTTGCATCCATCACGTCGGTCGCGTTTCTTGGTTGGGGCTTTGTCGTAAGTCATCCAAATGAATCAGTGTAATCGTTAGTGATGGAATTTGTTCCTAACCTCAATTTCAGGCTACATGTGCCTTTGTTGCCATAGGGATCCAAGCCTACAGCCCAATTCGACATGCTTACTACGAAGTATTCAAGGTAGCTCATATTGGCTTGGCTATTCTTTCGATTTATGGATTGTGGATTCACTTCAACGACGAGGAGCTTAGACACTACCAAACATGGATTAAGGCTGTCATCGGACTCTGGGCTGCAGACCGAGGTGCTCGTATTCTTCGAGTCTTCTGGACTCACATGGGCCGTTCGCGTTCGAGAACCATCGTGGAAGCATTGCCTGGGAACGCTATCCGCCTCACCACGACCTTACCGCGAGCCTGGAGTGTTCGTCCTGGACAGCACGCCTATCTTTATATGCCTAGCCTAAGCCTATGGCAATCCCACCCTTTCTCCATCGCTTGGGTTGATGGCGTGGAGGACCCTCGGGCAGATCGACTCGCGTCTACTCGCCAGGAGCTGGCTGCGTCTCAGCAGATGCGCGTGGCATACATCATTCGTGCTCGCACTGGTTTTACTGACTCTTTGTACAAGAAAGCCGCTGCAGCGCCAGGAGGCAGAATTGAGACAACCTGCTTTTCTGAGGGACCCTATGGGGGCACTCACTCCCTGGATTCATACGGCACCGTAGTTCTTTTTGCTGGTGGTGTCGGCATTACGCATCAAGTTCCATACGTTCAGCGATTGGTTGCTGGGTTTGCCGAAGGCACAGTGGCAACCCGCAAGATTCTTCTGGTGTGGACCATCCAAAGTCCGGAGCACTTGGAATGGATTCGGCCGTGGATGACGGAGATTCTCGCCATGGACAGGCGAAGGGATGTGCTCCGAATCATGCTATTTGTCAGTCAGCCTCGCTCAACTAAGGAGATCCATAGTCCATCTTCAACAGTGCAGATGTTCCCCGGGCGCCCGAACATTGAAACTCTCTTGTCGATGGAGCAAGAGCATCAAATAGGTGCAATGGTCGTCACTGTGTGCGGACCTGGTGCACTTAGTGATGAGGTTCGTCGGGCGGTACGACTGCGCCAGGATCGCACCAGTATCGATTTCATAGAGGAAGCGTTTACCTGGTGAGATATTGACAACGGGTTCTGTTGGCAAAAAAACTGCTTGAATTATTTTGTACCTATTTTAGATCCACCTGTACCTACATTTCACAGCCTCGGGCATGCGCATTGGCAGCCACTGAGATTTCCATATTGAATGAGCTGAGATCAATCTTTCCAAATTTCGATCATAGTATGTATGCCTAGATGACTAGAGTCAGTCCTGACGTGTTTACCAATATTACGCTACAAATATTGCGCCCCCTAAAAAGACTACTTGGTATCAATAATTAATTCCCAATGATAAAGTTGCATCACGAATCGGTACTCCAGCTTCCAGTCATCCCATGTCGAAGAGTGAAGACAAGCCATGCATTCACAAGTATTACAAATGTTGAAACCCATAACTTGTCTAGAACGGTCAGTTTAGACTGGCAGTTGTAAAAGGGACCATCGAGGCAGCGACACAAATGCACAAATACCTCGGCATGTAAAATCCATGATTTGGTATACAAGTCCTTTAAGCGTGCAAGGGTCGTCCCGTGGGAAGGAAGCAAAGCAGTCAGATGGGAATACAAAAAGTGCATGAACAAAAACAACAGTTCAATAATATAATAGTAGTAAGAAAGTTTTGATTCCTTTTTTCTTTTTATTTAAAGAAGAATTTTCTCATTGCTGCCTTGGAAGGTAAATTCGCATCAAAACCAAGTTGGTCAGAGGGTTTCTTGGCACTGTTAATGGCGAAACTTTCCTCATAGGGTGTTCCCTATAGCACGTGCCTTTTTGTCCGCGGTAATCGGCACAGGCCGGAATGTGAAGCCGATTACATGCCTTGAATCATCATGGTCCTTATAGGTCATAGCTGACTGCTACCTACCCCTTCAAGCTACCATACTTAAATGCTGCAAGGTGATCAACTAGAGAGCTAACCAGATAGAACCCGCGATTCCACCATCTGATCTTAGTACGATTAAAGGGGTGTCTAATTCTTGGGCTGCAGAAAATTCCGCGGTTGCCATGATGCGATGGAATACTCACCCCAAGGAACACCTCTTCAATTCATACGCTTGAGTATGAATCAGTCTGGAGGTGGGACCCTGACATCACCCCCACCGATCGCATGGGTCGTTCCCATGCATCTTGAGAGGCGTCTCTGAGAGGCCCCTAGATAAGATAAGCGGGGGTCTATCACCAAAGCTAACCATAAAGGGATGGACGACGGTTCCCTCGCCACCACTAGCCGCGAGGCATTCATCCCGCGTGACATGCTACGTTCCCCTCAGCCTCGGACCTTGACTTTCATCCACTTCAACCTCTTTCATTCCTTACTCATGCCGACATAATCGTAACACTATTGAATCCTCTCGATACCAGCAGCGTCTCGAGATACCGCCAACCAAAGTGCTTGGTACCACTCGTCACAATGGCGTCGCCTGGGATGATTCCGTTCCTTGTAGCCATGATGCTGCTGACGGGTGTCTGCAACACCCTCCTGACAAAGTATCAGGTACTCAAACTTGTTTTTCCTGATGTTTTCATGATGTTGACAGATATCCCCGCAGGATAATCAATGCGTCCGAAACTGTGGCCGCGACAGCAACCCGAACGACCGAATCTTCTTCAACCAGCCTGTCCTCCAAACAGCACAGATGTTTGTTGGCGAGATGGGCTGCTGGCTTGTTGTTGGCCTGATGTCTTTGTGGCGCCGAGCAACCCCTGCCAGACAAGGTTACGAAGCTGTGAACACCAGCGAAATGTCTGATCCTGCAGGCGAAGAGGATAATGATAGAACGAAGCTCTTGAACTTATCGGCAGGTACTCTCCTCAAGGGGCGCCGAATAGTTCTTCTTGCATTGCCGGCCATCTGCGACATTTGCGGCACCACCCTAATGAATGCTGGTCTTCTTATGGTCGCCGCATCAATTTATCAGATGACCAGAGGTGCTCTGGTTCTTTTTGTTGGCCTGTTTAGTGTCATATTCCTTCGCCGACGTCTCTGGCTCTTTCAGTGGATCTCCCTTCTTGGCGTGATGCTTGGTGTTGCAGTTGTTGGTCTTGCTGGTGCCATTTGGCCCGATGAGAAGCCGGAGCTGTCGACAAATGTCTTCCAGCGACGAGGAGCAACTACCGATGATCTCTCAAATACAGGACGAGCAGTTATTGGCGTGCTCTTAATTGCAGGGGCCCAAATCTTCACAGCCACACAATTCGTACTTGAAGAATGGATCTTGGAGAACTCCACCATCGAGCCTATCAAGGTAGTCGGTTGGGAGGGCATTTTTGGATTTGTGGTCACTGTTCTCGGGATGACAGTCTTGCACTACTCGATTGGCGTTACTGATGCAGGGCGATATGGCCCCTTTGACATGGTCGAAGGTTGGCGCCAAATGACAGAGAATAAGCAGGTGTTGACTTCGAGTCTCCTCATTATGATCAGCATTGGGTAAGCCCCCTCATGGTTCTTTCACATATTTGACTTGGGCCACTAACCTCCTATTCCTGATAGTGGCTTTAACTTCTTTGGACTTTCTGTCACGAGGAGCGTCAGTGCGACCTCGAGATCGACCATCGATACTTGCCGAACTCTGTTTATCTGGGTTGTTTCCCTTGGACTGGGATGGGAAACGTTCAAATGGCTGCAGATTGTTGGATTCGGTCTTCTCGTATACTTCACTTTTGTATTTAACGGAATTGTACAGCCGCCACTGAAGTCGCTACGACCCGATGACGAAGTTGAGGAACTGCTGCCGGAAGAACCCATCGAGCATCGATGATCAACTGGATCCAAATGCGTCGGCACATGCCTTGATCCATAGATCGACTAGCTTGTCCAGCAAGATGGTATGACTCTACAGGGATGGCGCTCTAGGAGTTAGGATTGCTATTGAAGTAGATTGGATAAAGGATTTAGTTTGAGCGTGAAGATATTGCTATATATATGTGTGTGTGTGTGTGTGTGATATAGGCAACATTGAGAAAGAACTCCCATTCGCCTTAGACGATGCTAAAGAACCAGACCAAAAACATGAACCAGACCATCCCATCAACGCCATAATAAACTCCGCCACTTGCAATAGTTCTGTATACCGGCCGTGGCCTTGGAAATAGATCACCAGCCGTCGGAGAGTCGCTCCTTAGGTAACATTACAGAGGAGCTCAGCTTCGAGGATAAATTTACCCTCCTTGTATTTCTCGGAAGGCTCGTATGCCTTGTCGTATTTCCACCCGACTGTTTCCTTGCATTGGCGACAGGTGATGTCACGAACAACATGGCGGCCGGTCGTCATATTGCGTTCGTTGGGGGAACCGGTGTCGATGTTGACGACGCTGTGGAAGAGATAGGCTTTGCCATGCTGACCGCGAAAGTTCTGGAGAGAGCTTCATCAGCGATCAAATCTGGAATAAGATCCAGAAGAGGAACGATAAGCAGGGAAAGGGGATTGCGCACGCGGCTGATGATATCCTCATGGTTGGCGAGATGTGCCTTGCATGTCTTGCAGCCGTAGATCTTGCTACTGTTGAGATAGGTGTTGTAGGCCAGCCCCATGATGCCGGGGCTGCGATAGCACTTTGGGGCAGAGAAGGTGATGAGGAGGTGGGGATGGTTGGCTTGGGGATGATATCGCAGAGCGCAGTCGGTCGAGGATGTTTGGTTGAATGGATGGCTGGCTGCTGAAGTAAGTTGTCATGAGGTCAGAGGATGTCAGGCGGAGCGGGGCGGGGGCGATTGTTCAGTGGGGGAACCTAGACCTGAGTAGTTGCCTTGGTAGGGGCTTGGCTCCCCAAAAGTGGACACGAACACGGGTGGGACTTGCGATGACCAAGCAGCCAGAGCCAAAGCACCCCGGAGATTTATTTTCTGCCTATGGTCATTCCATATTGATGTTTCAACCAACCCAACAACATGCAATCGTATCAGGGACCTTCATTTTGTATATGGGATATTCCGCCAGGCATGCATGAATCCGTGGGTGCCAGCCAAGGGCAATGTCAATATTCGATCGGCGATTGCCTTCTCAGTGGTGCATTGAACATCTTACCGGATCGATATGCTTACATGAGAGAGGCTATTTCGATCTGTTTAATAGAAAATTCTTCCACTGTGTCCCCGAGTAATAATTTTTTCTGATGATCGTATCTCAATAGCTCAAGCTTGGAAAAAAAGTGCATGAAGGAGGAAATGCGTCTACAGTCCGACTGGGAAAATTTAGACTCATATCGAAACTACAAAGACCTTCACTGCTGGCCATATTTCATGCCCAATTCCAGGGCCATATTAACCAATTTATAGATTATCCCATTCTTTCTCCTTGCTAGCACTTTATTACTTGGCCCGTTTTACCTTCTCTGCTAAATCCTTAGCCTTGATGTTGTTATAATGCCAAATGCCCCGTTCCCTGTCTGTTTGTAGTTGCTCCAGATCCTCTGGACTTACAGGTATTCCCTCAACACTCTTAACAGTCCTTCCATCAATGAACATCATGATTCCCCCGATGCCCGCAACTCCACATGCCAATCCAACAAACAAACCGGTTGCCCAACTAGGACGGGTATACCTGGTCATACCCCACATGAACCCAGAAAGACAGCATTGCAAAAATGTATTCCAAACCATAAGCCAAATGACCAAATCAAGTTTCCACAGTCGAGTTTCAGGAGCTCGCTGCCCAGTTAGGGGAATATCCGGAATCTTGATTTCAGGATATGGCACTGAGCTAGCTGAAACTGTACTTAATCTTTCCATAATGTTATGCGGACCCAGGTCCTGAGGTAGCCTATCTGATCCCGGTAAACGAAACCACCCACGGTGAATGCCTGCTAAACGTCTAAGAGCGATATCCCTGCCCTGCAACCGATATTGGAAGAGGAAGTAAAGATCTCGGAAACGCCAGGGGACCAGCCCGAAGCCTGTGACACAAAAAAGAGCATTCAAAATCTGGGAGTCCCATTCGATCCATTTGCGTCGTGGAGAATTTATATCATTACACGATGGATGACACATAGCAGGGGATGCGTTGCTGCTGACTGTTAGCATCTGCGCATAGGCGAGAGTCCTGACGGCATCCTTACCAAAGTAGTAGGAAGAGCATGCCGCCCCAGGCAACAACATTGAGCCCATAGAGGGTGACACAAAACCCTACAGGGGTTAAAAAGTAGCCCCAGAACGTGCGGAACCCACGTGCTGTCGATTGAGCGAACGTGTGCTGAGGAGGGAAGTGATAACCGTTGGCAAAGGGCGCTGCGGCGGATGGCTCGCCGGTGAACTGTTTATTATTTGTACTAGGTCTCGAGTTCGGTTGTTTACCAACAGATGGCGCTTCCGTGACGTCGGCCGGGATCATGTTGCGTCTCGGAGACTGTTCAGCTGCTGCTGGTGGCCGAGTCGCCACTAGACCCACCACGTGAGTTCTGGAAGAAGATGCGGCTGGTTGGGAGTGGACGTTGGGTGCCAGAGCTAGGTTCAGTCTAGAACCCTTCCAGCAATTTAGATTGCGCAAAGTTTTCAGAGACGCGACCCGGGTGGCCGTCTAAGGATGATGAGGCGGTCGGGGAAGGCAGCAATGTGGAGGAGGAAAAGGGTTTGGAACTATTGTCAGGAGGTTACGTCGTGGGTCTAGCCGCGCGCTTGACCCCTGGTAAGCAGGGAGCGATATAGATTGGCATATTTAAGTATAATCATAACATCTAAAACGTTGGGAGGGTCTTGGTCAGCCGGGGTTGGGCAGGTTACTAGCATGACAGCCACGGGCCCGAAGGGAAGTTTGAGACAGAGGCCTGACTGTAGCCATGAAGAGGTAGATACCCAAAGATATTCTCTGGCCCGAGAAATACTGGATGTAGTTTTAGGATGGTGGTACTTTTTAATTTGGAAACGTCGTGACGAAGCCTGTCATCAGGATATGGTCATTACTTTCTCATTATGGCCTAGCGCCAAGCCGGATAGGGACTTCCTTGCGTATTGGATTTATCCGCATATATAGTGGCATTTTTTATTTTGTCCAGTATCAATGCATTATCATTAATCTTGGATAGCTTTATATTGCCTCTTCTATTATCCCAATTCTGGAAACATTTGGTGTGCTTCTACCAGCTATTTCTGCTAGCCTTGGTAACGTGATGACATCCTGCCCCAAAGCCATAGCGCTTTATTTTAGGCATGACATAACTTTCACACGCGACTCCGTGGCTAGTATCACGTCGAATATCACAGATTCTCAAGGATCAGCACGACTGGGTTTCGATCCAAATTCCCGTCTCACCTAGGGAGTCGTCATTAGTCAGAGGACTGCCCCCTTTCTGGCTACACATGCACTCGGATAATGGGATTGCTGCTCTAGCCCAAGGGACGATCAGCCTCAACCCAATGCTTCAAATCCCAGAGCACGAGTGGATGTTGGCTGCAAATCCTGAGCAGAAGTGGACTCTCAGCGGCTTTTAATAGCATCTTGAATTATAATTAACACTCTGGGGCTGGGGCTAACTGGCCATCATCGTCCACAAGGACTTCACCGTTGTCTATTATTTCATGCATGAAGCATGGTGAACCCCACAGAACTAACCATCGGTTGCACATTTCGGATCAACACGATGTCCTCATGGCTCGAAAACTACCTTTTGCGTCTTTCTCTGTTCAAAGAGCTGATAGCCCGTTGGCGCTTCAGAGAGCGGCATCACCTGATCAAACATGAATCTTGGTCCCCGTTAGTATTACATTCGCATAGGATCGCATCTTAGCAACCGTTAATAACTTACTTGAATAGATGCTGCTTCTCCTCAAGCAGCTTCAAAGCCTCTTGAAAGACGCTTCTGACAGGGCATCGGCCCATCTGCAGCCGTATATTCTTTCTATGCATTATCAAGTTGGCATTGCTTCTTCATATTTCTGTCTGATGTAGTAATTTACTTACGTATACATATCATCCCCTGTCCATGGAATCTGCTCCAATTAGTCTTGAGAAGGATTCTGTAACTTGCATATTCGGAATATTACCTCTTTGTTGTGGACACCTATGCTACTGATCGCCCCAAATGGCCTTACCAGATCGAATGCGAGTTTCAAAGCTGGGATTTGACCAACCACTTCGACAATCATATCGGCACCTCGCCCACCTGTCACTTGTTTGATACGTGCTTGCATCCCCTCCCTATCGGTTTGAAAGTTTAAAGGTTCCGCTCCAAGCTGCCGAGCCAAGTCTAAGCGACTATCCACACTATCAATAGCAAAAAGATGGCGGGGCCTGCGACTGGCGGCAGCCACAATGGCACATAGGCCGACCGGGCCACAACCCACTACCACGAGAATAGATTCAGTAATTGTTTGAGAAGGGCACATCTCTATCGCGCTCCTCACTCCGAAATATCCGGTAGGAAAAATGTCAGCCATCAGAAGAAGTGTCTGATCGGAAATGGTATCTGGAGCTTTCACAACTGTACCGTCTGCCATAGGGATCCGGACATACTCAGCCTGACCACCATCAAGTGTCTCGCAACCGAATAGCTGAGTCTCTTCACAGCGAGCTGTGTAGCCATTTAGACAGTAAAAGCATACTCCACTGGCGACGTTAACAAACTTTGTCTGCATGTCGAAAGAACAAGGGTGCAAACCAGGATGCCGTAAAAGGTGTCACAACCTTGTCGCCAGCTTTAACCGTATTGACCGCTGAGCCAACTTTAACAACGGTACCAGTGAACTCGTGGCCCATAATGAATCCCGTGCCCGACGGCTGATGCCCTCGATAGACATGAAGTTCGCTGAAACCCATATCAGGAGCCATATATGGCGTAGGGGATGGGTTAATACTAACGATCCGCATAGGCCAGCAGCATGAACCTTCAAAATTATGTCTCTATCATCGCGGACTGATCAGGTTAAAGTCTGTCTAAATCGTAACACGGGCCAATATGACAAAGAAGCATACGTTGAGGTACTGGGCGATCTTGAACAGAAACCATATATAGACCATCAAAGACGACGGCCTTCATGGTCTTCGGCAGATCCATATTTTGGTAGAGGCTTTCGGCAATTTAACAAAAATAACAAGCGGCGATATCGGCCCATGGGCCGGATCCAATGTTAGGTGTTAGGCTGTAGAAGTAACAATAATAGAAGGATGGGCTGAAGGATGGGCTGAAAGAAGGCAAAAATTAGGATTGGCCAATATCTCAACCAGAGTCTACAAGCAAAGTACCTTGCGTGTTAGAGGGAGATAATTAATTGAGACAATGTGTGATTGATTAGGCCGCCATCGGCGTTGATTGTGGAGATGCGATTGAGCAATGTGGATACAAACCCTACAGAGAGAATACAGACGACCAATACTAGCCACATGACGAATTCTCTAGTTAGCATGAGCCGCTGAGTAAGATATTATTGAAGTGAAGAGTCAAAGAACTATTCTATGATCAAATCCCATTCTTAGTAGCGTCGATACTACTGATGAATATACTGAGCCAGCTAAAATAATACGTCGATGAAGTCATAAGACACAGGGTACCAATAGCATCGTATCGGCATATGGTCGCCATAACCTTGCATATTCGGTAATATTTGTGAAATCGGTTAAATCTGTTGCGGAGGTAAAAGCGGAAAGTACTTCCCTTGCCGAGCTATGAGTATGGGAGGTTATGTTCTCAACAGGCTTTACATAGATGGAATCTAAGATCTATGAGTGGGCGAAGACAGCATCCATCTATAAACAGCGCTACTTGTCTACGCTGTATTCAAAGCTATCATGCCAGAAACGGTACGACTGGGATGCTGTGAAGGCAGTATTCATGGGGACTATTACAAGTACTCGACTGGAAACATAATTATTATAAAAGTATTACTGAATCCGAAACCTAGACCTCGATTCTTTTACAACGTTGGTTACCATAAATTGCTCAAAGCCCTACTCATTGCCCGTAGCCCAACTAAGATTGGCAAGCCCCGAACGGAAAGCGTGAGGCAATGAGGTAGATTGTGAGCCTAGAAGAGGGGGGGGGGGGGCAGGGAAATTGTCCACTCGAATAAGAAATCATATCCCCATGGTTAGCAAGGGGCCAATTTGGGAAACCCAGTAGGCGTTGAAAACCACTCTTGAGTGCGACGCTGGGTGAGTGTAATACACTTGGGCACACTCCAGCTTTCAGATCCAACAGGGCACAATCCTCTCACGGCTTCGAAATTATCAGGTAGTTTAGCCGTCCTTGATATGTATACGTGTGGATTCGAGAAGAGCAGCATTTCTGAGGTGAATGGCTTTGCCGAGAGGTGTCCGATATTCGAGAGACATGCGGTTTTCCGCGGCGAAGTTAGCTTCCGAGGCCACTAGGGCTCATGGGACCACAAGACGGCCTGCGAAATAATCAACCAATAAAGGCCGGGTAATCCGCGGCCAAGAATTTTGGGCCGCTGCGGGCAGGCAAAGGCGGGGTCCTGGCTCAGCAAGTGTCGACCAGACCAATGGAGCGATTTCCACAGTCCATCTCTTTCCCCGTTTGGTCTCGGCAGCAATGGAATCTCTCCGTTGGGGCAAAGACGAAAACAAGGTATGAAGACATTTGAATGGGAGATTATCGTGGTACGGATAATACTTCAGTGTCATTCTATGAGGGGCTATAGCATACGTCCAATTCCTTGGGGCGCCCACGGAACCGACGCCGAGCTTTGGTACACGGCAGGTACTGGTACATGCCACGAGAAAGTGTATCCGCGCTACTTTGTCGTACAACGTATCCACTTCCCCTCGTCCAGGAGCCTCCGACCCACCTTGCGGCTTGGCTCTTCCTCGTCCTAAGAACCCCTCTAAAGCGGCAAAACCAGTGTGGGTGGGCGGGTAATTACCGTTGGATGAGAGATTTGGGCACCACCCACGAATCCAAAGCGAGGCAGACCAGCAAACTTAGCGGCCAGAGTAATGTGAAGGTCGAGCACTAGTGTCGAGCAATAGTAAATACATAGCATCTAAATAGCATGTAAGGGCGTTTTTTGTGTGGCTAGATGTATTCGTGACCAGTTCGGGAGGCGAATAATACCTCCCCCTTCAGAATGAACTGAAACTGAGGGGCCAAGCAAAGCCGAAAAAAGCGAAGATATAGGCCGTTGAAGAAGAGGCGAGACGAAGCAGCACCTGATGGCGCCCCAGGCCCAGCAAACGTACCGGGCTTTCTACAATGATACGCCAGCAGCGCAGTCATGTCGGCAGGCTAGTTGATGAATCAAGGCCCTTCCGGAAGCGCTCGTTTGCATTTACATGGGTATCACAAGAATAAGCGTGTAGGCGGCGGCGGCTTGGGCAGCGACTCCCGCCGGGTCGCTTATTGCTGTGCCATGGCCGCTCTTGGTCATGCGCCCATCCCCAGCAACTGCTTCATACCTTCACAACTGAAGCCTCAATGGGTTCCGTTGCTCCATTGCTCCTCCACACGCCATGATCCACCCGCCCACTCAAACAATCAGTCACTTACCCTCATCCACACCCACACCCGAACGTACAGTGCATATTCCACCAATTCGCTCTACAGAAAAAGAAAAGAAAAGAAATACCAATTATCCCTAGGGCTGTCTCAGATGAAGCGCCCAGATGGTAGAGGCGGGGAGGGGGTTGTCTGATATGTCAAACCACACACAACACGACACGAGCAACGCGGCTCACTGAGGCACACCTTTAAGATCGCCGATGGTCTGTCTTGACGTGCGTGTGACTGACCGACATTAACGTCGCCTCACTGGGTACCTGGCTGTCCAGGATCAGGTTCGTCTGTACAGCTAGCCCAGGAAAAATAGAGACCGCCAGCAACTAAAGCTCTCTGGGCGTGGACCACGCCGAGGTTCACCATGCCTCTTTTTACCTTAGCCCAGCTGTCTGCACAACAAAGTCGCTGGGTCAGACCGACACACACTCATGAACGTGCGTGCCAACTGAGGCGACTCCAGGAAACTTGGATTGACATATACCGAGCTCGGCGCTCTTTCCTTCCCCAGCAGAGCCCCATTCCCCATACTAAGGTTTCCTCTAACCCCATTCCCCCATCCTCCATCCCCCGTCCCCCGTCTATCTCCATACTCCTAGCCCCAGCCCCCGGCCCAGCCCCCGACCCCAGTCTTGAGCCGACTTTCCAGTGTCCCAACCCCAGCCCCGGCCAGTCTGGGCCTCTGCTCACTTTCAGGTCCCCGTATCAAACGCCGCGTTGTCCCCACTCTAAATGCCCTGCCTGACCTGCAGCCCTCGAGGCGCGGAGACTGCTAAGACTGGGATGAGGGACTAAACGGATAATGGATTTGACTGCCCACCGAGCTGGCAGTTGGGAGGAGGTACTTCCCTGTGTCGGTACCTACTTCCAGACCTACCTATTACCCCAGGTGCGCCCCAGGGTATCCGTCATACCTGCCGCAATACCTGATCCTACGTCTACTCCTCCAGCCTCAATATACTATTCCCCTCTCCTCCTCTCACTCTCCTCCACACACCCATACCAACGAGTGCCAGTAACAGCCACGGCCGCCGCAACCACAACACCACAGTCCCCAAGTCTTACCCTACGCCTGTTCAGCCCTCCTCTCACCATCCCACTCCCAGCTGCACTACGCCGCAATCCCCTCGTCTTCCAACCCTTTATTTAGCCTTGTGCGCTGTGCTTTGCCACGTCCCGAAATAACATCCGCCGCTGCGCATCGTCGTTCTCACTCATCTCCTAATTCAGAGCCGCCTAACCACGTCCTGAGACCACAAGCCTCCGACCGATATTGTGCGCTGCGATCTACACTGCTCTCGATCTTCTGTAGTCCCGAACGTGTACTCTCCCGCCAACAGTCCCCCTCCTGGTCCCTACATCCCCGCGCTACACGGTTTCGCCTTCGTCGCCATCGTACTCGCCGCCTCATAGTTCGCCTGCCTCTAGGAGGACTGGTCCATATCCAACCGGCCCCGACACAAGACCGAGTCGACCGCCTCCCACCCTCGCGTAGGGCCATGGCGAGTTAAGTAATAGACGTCAACGCGACAACTATGACCACGGCCGCTCCACATCAGCAGTCTCAACAAGCGCACCTCGGTTTCATCGCCGATACCTACGACCCGGATGAGGTGGTTCCACGCGATAGCCCTCTCATGACTCCGCTTCGTCCAAAGCTATCACCTTCCCCGAGTCCACCCCCAGATATCCCCGCAGCCCAAGTCAGTCTCAGCCCCGCCTCCATCGACGAACGCGATAAGTCTAATCGCCCTAAGGTCCGACCCAATTCGGGGGATGCTGTGTTGGTCGCTTATCTCGACAACGGACGTGACCCCGAGATCGCTCGTGTTGCTGGGCGACAGGTTCTCCCCTGCGACGAAGATTCTCCAGACGATGAGTCAAGTCTTGATGGGTCTACCGACGACGCCGCCATGACAGTTCCCTCTCTACAAAACCTCGCCGCAAACGCACTGCAGGCCGCCGCCTTCGCATCTAGCCCAGGGCCTCTCCCGGGCCCTCCGTCTGGATCAACTCTAGCCTACAAAATCCCCGCCGACATTTCTGTCTCCACTCGACGACTCTCTCTTCGTGATGACTTTCCCAATTCTTACTCCCATGTGGGACCTGATATGAAACTCGGTGTGAAGTCCCCGCCACTGGCCGTCTTGACGCCTGTTAGTGGTGAACTTCCGCCCCTTCAAATGGACTCTCCTAGGTCTGATTCCAATGGCCCAATGCTCCCATCCATTCGCTCGACCTTAGGCGACATTGACCGTTTGCCTCCTGAGTCATTGGTTACAGCAGAGAAAGAGCTCTCCTCTCGCTCCAGACATGGCCCAACTTTTCCCGGATCCCCCACTTCCGGCATACCCCGATTCCCTTCTATTGCATCTGTCCACGCTTCGCCTCCCGTATCTCCTAATGAGACGTATTCAAGAAACCTCCCATCACCAAACTCGTTGCCTGCCTCAAGTCCTTATTATCACAACACTAGCGGGATTCAACGCCCCAACCCCGAGTATAGCAGCAGCGCAACGGGCGAAACCCCGAGCACTGATCGTTCAGTTTCAACACCAGCAACGTCAACATCTGCTGTCGATCGTATGAGCATCGACGGTATCACCCATCCTCAAGTTGGTGCATACGTATGCAATGTTCCTGGATGCACTGCTCAGCCGTTCCAAACACAATATCTACTCAACTCTCACGCCAACGTTCATTCTTCAGCTCGTCCACACTATTGCTCAGTCCAAGGTTGCCCGCGAAGCGAGGGTGGAAAAGGCTTCAAACGCAAAAACGAGATGATTCGCCATGGTCTTGTCCATGATTCCCCAGGTTATGTGTGTCCCTTCTGCCCCGATAGGGAACACAAATATCCACGCCCAGACAATCTCCAAAGGTACGTTTGGAAATGCTCTATCTGCAATAGCCCATCCCATACCAATCTCAATTTCATATCATATTTTAATGAGGGCATGAAACTAATGAATTGTTGCATGTAGACATGTTCGAGTTCATCATGTGGACAAAGACAAAGATGATCCACAGCTCCGTGAAGTTTTGTCACAACGGCCAGACGGACCTAATCGTGGCCGAAGGCGTCGTGGTCCACCATCATGAACCGTGAACAGAACCATGTTCGGTTTCGCTCGGTTCCTATGTATCCAGGGGCCGACATGACCGTCAGGGTTAAATCCATTCTTGGGTTGAGCAATCACGCAAGATAAACCTTGGTGCTAAATAGTCCATTCGAATCGCTCCAGCTCGGGCGCACTTTATGGCTTGCACAATTGGTTTTATTGTCAATACTTAGTTGCGGCTCAGTCCCCGCAAATTTTCCTACAATGCAGAACTTCGATTTACACGGATGATTACAGGTTTGGCGTTGGGTGGTTCATATACCAGGATGGCCGGGCCTTTGTTATCGTTCTTTAAGTACATGCTGGCGTTGTTTAATGGGCGTTTTGGGGAAGCGTGCACTATATCCATCAATTTGGGAGCCGGTAGCCGTAACACTAGCTTGCATACTATGGTCATTTGAGAAAATATGAGCATCATGCACATTTACTCCAAATTACTTTCATATCCAACTTCGAGAAACGCTCACAATACATTATCCGACTAGTTCCCAAGGCCCGACATGCACTGGGGCGTCACAATGAAGTTCCACCTCGATATGTTCTCCAGCATTGCGGTTCCCCATGCTTTCTACAATCAACCACATTCCTTCATGAAGTATACGATCCGGCTCCATGTCGATTTCAAGGGTTCGAACGCCAGCCTTAGGTTCCTGGAACTCGCCGTCGCCAGAAATGGCCACCAGAGTCCGCTCGGGGGCCCATCCATGAACGACAGAGATGCGAATTACCAATGTGGACGACGGTCGACCGCTCGTGTTTAAGCCTAGTTGAGACACAGCTCGTGCTGTCACACTCATGCGGGTTAACCACGACACGGATAGCGATGCACGATGGACTTGATCGCCGTTTGATAATCCGAATGGCTTCAATGGCGTTCGCAAGCGTCCAGCAGCATCGGGAGGGACAGGCTCCAAGGTTACCGGTGCCATCGAGCTAACACGAAGGGAAAACTCAGCAAGCTGCCCCGCATCAAAAGTCGAGCAGACAACCGTGTAGTCGCCGGGGTCAGCTTGGGGGATATCTGCAAGACTACACCCCCGCCTATATTCTCCTGAAGATCCCACCAGGTCCCGAGCCCTTAGCGTAGTTACCCGCTTTCCCCCAGCCCATACCACGTCAATATGGACATGGGTGTCATGGTTGTCGTTAGAAAGAAGAATAGAAAGTGGGCTTGCTCTGGTTAGATGAAGTTTGAATTGAGGATTCTTGAAGTATGTAGGACAAGAAGCGTTTCCTCCTGCTGTGCGTCGGCTCCAGGTACCTATGACCTCTGTAGAGTATGCCATGACATCCTCTGCTTTCTTGACTTTGAGGGGCGTCTGAGAAAATATCGATAGTGTGAGTGAATATTCTGGCAGTGGAAACTGATGCTGGTCTATAACAGCTGTGTACCACTTTGACGGACTTGTAGTGAGACGTGCAAGTGTCTGTGGCGAGTCCACGTACGGCCCACGATAGACTTCTCGATCGCTCACTTGCACCTGGTAGCCATTATTGTCAAAGACCAGAATACTCATAAAGCCGAGTTGCCGAGATACAGCAGCCATAGAGTCTGTCCTCGTCCGAGCGATATGCAGTTCCTCGTCCATGAAGTGTCGGCTAACGAGAATCCACACGGTACCACCACTTGGGCATTGAATCGAATATTGAGGGTTACACACTAGAGATGATGCAAGTCTCGCGCATGGAATGCGCCAACTGAAGTGATGATCCTGGCGATGGGGGAAAAGGGCAGGGTTCCAGTTGAGATACATCGACTCAAAATGCTGTACCACATCCTCAATCGGCATCCAAAAAGAACTGGTGGATGTATGTGCGTTGCTATATCCTTCCTTGGGAAGAGAAGAACTTGACGCGCCAAATTCTAGTTGGTTTGGCTGGGAAGTCAAATTTGCACCCTTCCAGATCGGTCCGTTACACCATGGATTCTTGACCAAAAGCTGTCGGCTACCGTTGACTACCGAGATGTCCATGACTGCATAGTCATGTTCACCGATGAGACCAAAAATATCCTCTTCCTCGGAAGATATGCGACCTGTGCCCAGGGTGACTGCGACGTTGTCTGTGTCATGTGCTGTTTTAACCCTTTTCCAAACGGCGTCGATGTCAAGGTCCTCCCTGTAGATACATGCGTTAGTGACAATCATCACAGAGCATGGTCGACCATAATGTAGAAGCCTTTACGCGCAAACTGTGACCATTCCATACTTGCCTTTGCAGAAAAAGTTGCTCAGGGATCCATCCAGTTAAAACCCACAGGTCAGTCCCCGAGTTGCTTCCAGGAAAGTCATACCCGCCCCGGATTTTGAGGTAGGCTTTTTCAAGAAGGGCAGGCCAAATGAGACGCGGATTCTGACGATCAACAACATAGAGTGTACGGTCCGTCGAGGAGGAAGGAAGCCGCTCATCAATGATCACGCGTCGAAAACAACCGTTAAAGTGTAAGCGTAACATGTATTTGCCCGAGGCCGAAAACCTAGGCATGCCTTTCTCATGGTCAAAGGGATAGAAAATAGAGGCCAAAACCTAAGAGCCATCTTCAGTTAGAGTCGTCTCTAGTAGGCTCGAAATTTTGCCTGGCGAGGCTGACCAAAAGGACCTACCAGATTTCTACCAATCAGGATCCTCATAGCTGCACAAAGACTGGCAACTACTGAGCAATCTGTGGTGATGTCTTGTACAAGGTCACCGCCATTCACGGAATCCATAAATGTTTCCATGTCAGAGTCTGAGCCGTCTGGGTAGAGCTCCAAAGGAGTCTTCCAACCATTGAAAGTTTCCTTTTGCTTGAGAGAAAATGTAAATGTGGCGCTGTCACTAATTATATGTCAATTGACAACCCCTCCCTGTGCAAAGTCCTCAAAACATACACAAAGGACGCATTGTTTGGATCAAGACGAAACTCGGAATCGCTGGGTTCGGAGATCCAAGGTGGGTAGTCATTTCCGTGAAGTCGAGACGTCTTCTGTAATATCATGTGTTGCGAGCTCGGCGCATTTCCTTGTGACTGCGAAGGCAAAGTGTTACTTGGTGAGGCCTTGAGTCGCTCGGCTAGCGTGATGAGTTGGCTACATTTCTGCCGCAGACGGGTTGCTTCCTTCTTGCCCTTGGCTTCAGCAGCCGCCTGCATATACAGGTCTGCAGCTTGGATGGCATGATCGAGGGCCTCCTGGCCGCTCGATCTCGCAACAAGAGACTCGGCGGCCTGATCAGTTTAGTCAGTTTCCTTTAGAATCTCCAGTTTGCAGGTTGCCCTAAACAGGCCTGTTTCTACTATTCGAGATTCCAAATAGAAAACAGATCCTTAAGTGCCCTGGTTTCGTGGGTGCAGATCAGATAGGCGTTCACTCACCTGAGCTCTCCTCTCCATGGTCTTTGCTGAATCATGGCGTCAGATGCCCACATTCGCGGTTGCTTCGAGGTTGGGTTGGCATCCCCACGGTGGGGCAATCCGGATCAGATAAACCCAACCCCCTCTCCAAGACCCACTGTAATTTAAAAAGCCGCCACCGACCAGATTCAAGTTGTCAAATACCTACGGCTGTGGATGTAGGTGGGCATCTCCTGCCAAGAAATACATTCTTTCACACAAACATCATCTCCGTTAAATTCATACTGCACAAATGTGATTTTTTTGGGCCTCTTTCTCCGCATGCCAGAGCCTGGTTTGACAAGGGTTGGAGATATGCCTGAGTGGCATCCCCCCTCCCATCTCTGCAGCATGAACTAAATAATGCTCCCCCCGTTCGACCGACACATCCTCAACCCCTTTCGCAGCCGCATCATCTAATTTGGTGGACTAGGCGTCTGCCTGGTTTCGAACCATCCCACGCTGGACTACGTAACTTTCTCATCACCAAGCACCCCCATCTTAACTTAGTAACCGAGGTCAGAAAGGTGGGTCGTTCACAGGCGGGGCCCATTTGCCGAGACCAGTGCAGGGCCGAGGTTCAGGTGGCCCACGGCAACCGTCCTGACCGTCGATGCGAATATCTATCATGATGCTAGGACCCAGACTCGTGTCTGTTACCATGATCTAGCTAGAGACTGTTGTGCCTCCCTCTCTCAATCACGTCCTCCATTGGTACTCTCGACAACGTCTCTTATGATTATTGATCGCCATGGCCGCGCAATCCAAGCCAAGTATCTCTCCCTGGGGTCGCGCCGTCGCTGGAGCATCAGGCGCAGTTATCGCAAACGCCCTAGTGTACCCTCTTGACATGTAAAACTCACCCGTTCTCAACCTTCCCTGCAATTTCTAATACAATCTTTAGCGTGAAGACGCGACTACAAGTTCAGGTCCGCCCCAGCTCAACCGGTGCATCCTCCACTGCAACCGACGAACCACATTACACCTCAACCTGGGATGCCATTACTCGGATCGTCGCCGATGACGGCCTTCGCGGCCTATACGCGGGTATGAATGGAGCGTTACTCGGAGTCGCATCTACAAACTTTGCCTACTTTTATTGGTATAGCATCGTTCGCACGTTGTACAACAGGTCAGCCAAGCGGGATACAGCCCCCTCGACTCTTGTCGAGCTTGCATTGGGCGCCATCGCGGGTGCTATTGCTCAATTATGCACCATCCCAGTCGCGGTAGTCACTACTCGTCAGCAAACTGCCAAAAAGGACGAGCGCAAGGGACTTCTAGAGACAGCGCGCGAGGTGATTGATGGACCTGACGGTGTCTCTGGCTTGTGGAGAGGTCTGAAGGCAAGCCTTGTACTTGTCATCAACCCGGCCATTACGTATGGAGCGTACGAGCGATTGAAGGAGGCCTTCTTCCCAGGAAAAACAAGTCTAAAACCTGCTGAAGCATTTTGTGAGCGCATCATGTATGGATGAACCAAGGAGTGGTCGCTGATACGTTTACAGTCCTTGGGGCTATATCTAAAGCCCTCGCAACCATCGCTACGCAACCCCTCATTGTTGCCAAGGTCGGGTTGCAGTCTAAGCCACCGCCTGTAAGGAACGGGAAACCCTTTAGCAGTTTCATTGAGGTGATGAAATTTATCATTGAACACGAGGGCCTACTGGGCCTCTTCAAAGGCATCGGCCCTCAGATCTTCAAGGGGTTTCTTGTACAAGGCATCTTGATGATGACAAAAGAGAGGTGCGCAAATTATCCATCTTTTTCAATCGATAGACTAACCATTTAGTAGGGTTGAACTGCTCTTCATTCTTCTCTTACGCTATCTCAAGACGGTTCGCTTCCGGCACTTACGCTCAGCGGCGCAACTTGCAGCAGCTGCGAAAGCCAGCGCCGGAGCCAAACCCATCACAACATCAGAATGAGTATCGTGGCCAAACTACATTGGTGTTTCGGAGAGTATTTTAATATATATAGAGAGAGAGATGGAAGCTTCTTACGTTTGCTTGATTTCACATGTGATTGAGGAGATATTTTCAAGACCTTCTTTGTTATAGTAGAGATATTCAAGATCTACCACATCAGATAAAAGTACATCAGGTCGTTTCCGACAAAGTAAAAAAAAAGTCAAAAACAATACAAACAACTGGTTCATAATCAGATGACATGCTGCTGCATCTTGCCTATCACTTCCCAATCACATCTTCAACCCAAAATGGGGGTACGTGGGGGATAAAAGCACTAAAACGCCTCATGCATCATGACAAGTATGCTGTGGCACAACCTCATGCTGAAATGATGTATGGCTTAGTCAGCAGATGACTTAACCCAGAAACATTTCCCACTTAGGGCATCACCACTGAATTGGTTAGTCAGCAACTACCCCACTCATTTATCGGCTAGGGCTCGACTTCGAGACTTCGCACACAATTTCGGCTTCACCTTAGCAACTTTGCGACCGTACTCCGTCGACCAGGGAATCCAACAGCAGCAATGGCGAGTATGTTGCCGGGTCTTTCTCAAATCGATGGAAGTGCATTGACTGACATTCTCTAGAGTCGAAAAACTCCTCGCAGCACAACCAGTCGCGCAAGGCGCACCGAAATGGGTATGGTTGAGCAAAGAAGACCCTTGAACGATCGTTTACTCACACTTTTTCAGTATCAAGAAGCCTAAGACTTCGCGATACCCGTCGCTGAAGGGTACTGACCCTAAGTTCCGACGCAACCACCGACATGCTCTCCACGGCAACATGAAGGCCCTGGTACGTCGATCCTCAACCTCCTCGATTTGCAAGACGGGACGCTAACCCATCCAACAGAAGGAACTTAAGGAGGGCAAGCGTGAAAGTGCTTGAGGTGATTGGTAGAAAAGAAAGGTTCAAAATTGGGGGCGTGTCTACCTGATCAAGAGACCACACATTCGAACCCGCTAAATAGATGAGGGAAATGCAATGTGGTTAGCCTATTGAAAAGGATGGTTCTGGAATCCAAACTGTCACGTTGGCATCTTTATGGTTCAGAGTCGAAATATTGCACATGCCATAATTGAGACACTCCAAGCAACCGAGACTCTTACATGCTGTCATCTCATTCATGAAATTATGCTACCTGTGAACGATTTACTGGACAACTATGTGCTCATGATTTATAACTGTGATCAATGTCTCTTCTAGTAGCCGCATCTTTTTTATTTCCACAATGGACGTTCAGAACCTATTCGCGGCTGCAGGAAGCCTGACCGTCGGTCCATCTTTCCTTCAGCTATCAGCCCTGGACGAAGTCATAAGCACTTCTCTCTGAAATGCCAGCCACTTCGCATATTAGCACCGGCTATTCCATTTCCTTTCGAATTCATTGGTGTCTCAATCACCATTACATAATAAGTGAGCCATCCGCTATCAAGGCTCCAGCAAAAATGCAAGAGTCGCACGACGCGGCACAGGCAAGGTAGGTTTGGATCACCATACTAGTTTCACGCAAATATTCTCGGATTTTATTTCCCAATTGCTTGAGATGCCAAACATGTAGACCGAATCAAGAGGCCAATCACAACCAACATTTTCAAGAAAGGACATTTCGACAATTGCATGCCTCAGGCATAAGCGCCTTAGTGGGGTCATTTCCGTGCCACCTACCTTATGTAAGCACAGGGGCTTAGTTCTTGGGGTTTGGCCAAGCATGCCAGCAAGCCTTTGCTCAAACCTCGCTCTGCCCACGACCTTGAGTATTGCTATAGGACGCAGGTCCGCAGTTGCAGCGGCGGGATTTAATCCAAAATTTCTGTGGCCTGCCTGGAAGCAGATATCGTTCCTTTATTACCCTCCCCCTATATCCTTTCACGGTACGGTTGACATGCTTCCTCCCCTCAAAGAGCCAGCCTGTTCTAAGTCGCACCAGACGACCCTTTTCCAACATGTGGCCCTCAGCCGACATTCTCGCTAACTTGCAATAGTATCACCTTTCTTTGTGAGGCAGAAGATGCCATAGTTTGCCTCGCCTGATTCTTTCCCGAACTCCTTTGAGGTCAGCCGGTCACTGCAGGAGTCGAGAGAAGATTCTTGTATCATCCTCCATACCTTGCCCACACGAGATTAGCCACGCTTGCGTGCCATACATCCCCTCTTACACATTTCATACAACTCTTTCATCATCCCAGACGTATTCAATAATGATCAACATGTCCGGAAATCACGTCATCGGAAATCGGAACAGTACACCGGAAGCGAATACCTCCTCGTTGCGGCCTCCCTCCTCACGGGCTGTCGGGTCTGGCCACTCCCTCCGCGCATCCGCCGATATGGCCGCCCTCTCGGGACCTTCGCCATCCAGTCGAATTCGACCCTCGTCCGACTTTTATGGTCAGACCCAACAGGGCTTGGGCCCTGGCAGCTCAGAGGCAGACTCTCAAGACAAGATCGCTCAACAATGGATAGCGGATATTGACCAGTATGAGACAACGCTTGAGGAAATGGCTGCAGCAACTCTTGATCAAGATTTTAAGGATGAACTGAGCGCCATTGAGCAATGGTTTCGGGTCTTGAGTGAAGCCGAGCGCACTGCTGCGTTGTACGCGCTTCTACAGCAAACCACCCAGGTCCAAATCCGCTTCTTTATCCAAGTGTTGCAGCAAATGGGGAAGAATCATCCTATGTCAGGAGTCTTGTCCCCCGCTAGTTTTGATAAAGGTAGATCGTCCCCGAACCCTGCAGTTGGTGTGCAGCTTTAACACGTTGACAGATCCCATGTCCAATCGTCTCAGCGACGCCATGAACAAGCTCAACGTGGAATCCGCTCGGAATTCCATGTCACGGAATTCGACTATCGGGTCAACAAAACGTCACTCTGGGCTCGACCCATCAACAATCAATGCAATGTTTCCGGACGCTGCTGCCGCTATTGCTACTGAGAAGGCAAAGTTTACTCAGCAGACTGGTAATCCCCCATCATCAAACCGCAACAGTGCTACAATGGACCCACGTAATTCCTTGAATGCTTCATCTCTCGGCGCCGCACAGGATTCTCGCGATACCGGAGCCGCCAACCCTTCCTCGCCTTGGGCCAGTGGTTCAGGAGACCAATCCAGCACAAAGGGAACCAATGCACAAGCTCCTATGGGACAATTTGTACAGCCAACTCCAGCGGGTGGGCTCCGATCCCCACGACCCCAGTTGTCAAGCAACTCAACTATCCAAAGCACAACCCTTACAGCCCCGGATAAGAACCCTGCAGATCTCCCGCTCCTTTCCCCATACAATGCCGGAAGTGGAAATTGGGCATCCATGGTTAACACCCCTATGGCATCCAGCTTCAATACTGCCAACCCTGCTGGCACACAAGCCGATATGGTTGCCAATGCTACTGCTATGAAGCTTGCAGCGCTCTCCACGGTGAACAACCGGTTTGCATTGGACGATGTTCGAAAGTACCGCCGGGCACGGTCAAACGACAATTCAGGAAATGTGCAACCTCCAGTCTCTCCTGGTCCACAAGGGATCAATCTTCCAAGCACGAACGTGGTAATGATAAACGAGCATGGCCAAGTGCTTAGTCGTGAGCAGCTCATGGCAATCCAGGCTCAGCAGAGCTTAGGCCTGGGTGGTCAACGCTCGCGACCCAGCTCTCCTGGCATAGCAATGCAACCTGGCATTGCCCACATGGCGCCTTTTACATCACCTCAAAACAACGGGTTTCTTAGTGCTTATGATGGCACATCGCCATTGATGAACAGCGGTATTCCCTCGGTCAATCTTGGTCAGCTTGGAGTTGGTGGTCACGAAGGTTATTTGTCAGATCATTCTGATATGGTTCGTGGCCGGTCACCCCGAGGTCGAAGAGGTAGCTCCAAACCACCGGAGGATCCAACTGATCCAACACTCCTGCAGGATATTCCTAGCTGGCTTCGCAGTCTTCGACTTCACAAGTATACTGAAAATCTGAAGGACATGAAATGGACCGAATTGATTGAATTAGACGACAAAGCACTTGAGGAACGTGGTGTAAACGCTCTTGGTGCAAGGAGGAAAATGCTGAAAGTATTTGATCAAGTCAAAGGTAAAATTACTCCCCTCTTTTTGTAGTCAGCCAAGCTTACGTTCTCAATAGATGCCAAAGCCGATGGAAAGCTTGGCTAACGCATCGTACCGACACTAGTAAGAAATGTTACAGTGAATGGACCTTCTTCCTTGGGATCTCTCAAAGCATTTCATCAGATACTGGATGGACGATGATGCGATATAGCTACGTAGGCGGGGAGGGCGCAACGTTGGAGCAGTGCAAAAATGCCCCAGTTTTGTTGGATTCTATTAATTCTTGAAACAAAAGAGATATGTATATCCATATTATCCGCTGTGGTTGGACTTAATGAAATTCAAAGTGGATTTTTTTTTTTTTGGCTCTCTGGTTGGTCCTCACGTGCCCAAAGTGACTAGTTTTTTTTTTCCTGTTGATGGTTGGTTCATTGCCTACCCTGCTACTTGTAGAACCCATTCTTGCCATCCAAATTTAGTCCTCTCACCTTGTATGCCGCCCTTGCCTTAGCTGCGAATCCATGCCCCAACGTCCATAGTGACCTATCCCTTCCAAATGGATCCATCAAAAATTGGTACTTTTATTGAAAGGTCAACATCACGCACTCCTTTTGACATGAAGCGCTAATTGACACAGTGTAGGAATGATGAAGAGGCCTCTGACGCAGACTCCGATCTTGAGGAGCTGGAGGGCGATATTGCCAAATTTGACGAATCTGTTCGGGAATTTTTAGCATCTCAACGAGATGAAACAGCACCATCCCATGAAATTCGGGGTTTTCCACGAGGTCGGGGAGCTCGTGGCCCACGCAAGGCAGCCAAACCTCGAGGAGATATCACAGCACGTCTTTCTAAGGTAAACCAGGCATTCCTAACTGGTGATTATGCCTTAGCTCTAGATCTTGTCTTTGAAGTGATTAGAATCAATGCAGAAACTCATCAGGCTTGGACTACCTTGTCTTCTATCTTCCGAGAACAGGGCGATATGAACAAAGCGCTATCTACTATGGTATATGCAGCACATCTACGCCCCAAAGATGTAGGTGGCTGGTTACAATGTGCTTCCTTTGCTCTGGATACAATTGAGACGGATGAGCCTGGAAATCTCCACACTGCTCGATTGTGTTACTCTGCTGCGTTAAGGGCTGACCCTACCAACGTTGATGCCAGACTTGGCAAAGGAATCGTTTGTCACCAGCAAGGCCACCTATCTGCCGCGATTGCTGAATATAAGATCGTCTTGAAACAGCGGCCCTTCGACCTTGGCATTGTCCGAAAACTTGCCGAGGCTTGTGTTGACAACAAACATGCGGATACTGCTGTTCCCGCTGCCATCGCAGCTTATGAACGGTTCTTTGAGCATGAGAAGGTGATCGCAGCTGGAGATTCAGTTCGTGCCCCATGGCATGATGTTGGCATTTATGTGGAGCTCTTTGCATCTACTGCTCGGTATTTGGACGCTATCGGCCAGTTGAAATCTCTGTCCCGTTGGTTTCTGGGTCGCGGCGCCGAGGTTTACTGGGATCAATGGCAAGCAGATGACCGAGAATGGGACGCTGATGATGAAAGACGTGCGATTGTTTCAGAGTTTGGGATTGGAGACTATCACTCCAGCCTTTACGGCCAAGGATTGCCTCATGAGCTGCGGTCGCGGTTAGCAATATACAGATTTCGCGTTGGAGATGACGAAGAGGCAATGGTTAGCTATTCAGTCCTATCTCTAAACTGATGCTGACAAGGTATGAATAGAAACATCTGGGGTGGTTTGATCCTTCGGCGCAACAAACAAGGAACTTCGCTGATGAATTCCCATTTCTTGTCTTTGACATTGCCGAGGAGCTGGCTCATAGAGGCCATACATCCTTTGCCGTAAAGTACTACGAGATTCTGCGGGACCTTCATGGCGATGCCGATGCTACGGTGTTGCTGCAGCTCGGTCGATGCCATTTTGCGAATGGTGACCATGCCACTGCTGAAGAATGTTTTCTGGCTGCAATTGATACCGATGAAGATAACATTGATGCTCGTATCGAGTTGGCCAATATTTATGAAAAGGCTCGAGAGGAAGAAGAAGCCTTGATTCTGGCAGCTGAGGCGATGGCGCTCAGAGATGCCCGGGGCCAAGATCATATTCAAGATCGAAATTCAGAAGGCCCGTCTATGCCTTACTCTTCCACTCAACCTTTGGGCCGAATTCCACGTCGCAGAGCACTAGGGGTACGTGGCCAAGACTTTTCAGGTGAAAAGAGAGTGATTCCTCGTCGATACAGACCCAAACGACTAGCAGGCCCAGACAAACGTCGACAGGATGAGCAATCACGTGCCATGAAGTTGTCTCAACAGTATGAAGTTGTCCAAAACTTGCGGGGGCAGATAAAAGCTGGTCGGGTTGATCTTGTTGCAACCTGGATGGCATCCTCCAAGGAGTTGGTCGACGACTTCCGATCACTAAAGAAATTTTATACTTGGGACAAATATCTAAACTTTCTTGGGTCCAAAACTTCGCTAGAGCATTCCGAGCCGAATCAACCAAAAACCGAGTTATCTCAAATGTACGAGAGACTGGCACGAAGTATGTGATGTTGGACCCTTGGCTTGTTGGATTTTAACGAAACTGACTCCTCTATAGCTATTGCGCCCAACACTGGACACGATGGCACGGAACAAGTGCCATCAGCATTAGATAATCACCAGGGAATCTCTTTTGACAACTGGCTAGATTTGTTCTTGGACTACGCTGTTGGGTTGGCTATGGCACATCGCCGCGATGAGGCCTATCAAGTTTGTGAGGCAGCAAGAGATTCGACTGCGTTTCAGGCCCCTGAGCATGGCTTTATCATCCATGTTGCCTGGACAGGTACATATTTTACCCCTTTTATTTGGTTGACTCCTAACGGTGCTAGTATGCGCGATATACACCAGCGATGAAGAGAAATGTGTGGCCACAGCTAGACACCTGATGAGGGATGGGGCGATGTCTGATTCGTACAGAATGTTCGCATTGCTTTCCAACCTCTGCCAGTCTCCTGTTTCATGGTACACCTCTGGGCCCGCTCAAAAGTTCATTCTTCGTCAAATTAAGGCTATGGATGATGCGTACGAAATACGGAAATCGGGTGGTGATACGAACCAAACCAGTGACGTTTCCACTGAACCAATCTTGGATGCTTGTTTACTCATGCTTTACGGTCACATTCTATTCACCTCCACAAGCTATACATATGCCCTAGGTATGAGATGTCCAACAGACACGTATCAAATGCTAATTAATTCAGGCTACTTCCTTCGTTCCAAGGCCTTAGATCCCACAAACCCCATGGTAAACCTCAGCCTCGGGCTCGCATATGTGCACTATGGATTGAAGCGACAGTCTACAAACCGACAATATCTACTCCTTCAAGGACAATCCTTCCTGTCTCAATACGCAGAGCTTGGTGACAATGGTCAAGAGCAGACAAATTCACTGTTTAAGGCAGAAGCTTATTACAATCTCGGTCGCTTGTTTCAACTGCTAGGGATCAATTATTTAGCCTTGGACTACTACTCCAAAGCTACTCAAGTCGGAGGAAACAGTAAAAACATTGAAGAGATCAATGTAATCAGTGCGTATAACAAACGCGTTTTGCTCCTATATAATAGGGCCAACAAAAAAGCATTGAGTATATTGAAGGATAGAATAAGCATATGAAGCCTGTTTTTCCAGGATGGGGAAAATACCCAGTATTTTTAATTTGCAGTGCCCAGACTCTTTTTATAATGTTTCTTCATTTTGGATGATGCAGTTACGTTCCTAAACCATTGGCATTAGCTCAAAACGATGAAGAAATGAATAAAAATCCATACCTTATCAAGAAAAGGATACGTTTTTATAGGTTACCACCTTGTATGGAAGTGACTATTTTAGCTTTGATTGCAATTAGTTGTAGGTGAAAAGTTATTATGATGATAATAATGCAGTTTTCCTAATTGAAGCCCCCTTATAGAAAAATTTTAAGATAGACCATCGGGGTGGAGATATCCAAGCTACTCCATCAATGATAAGTAAAACGCATTTTACTATATGCTAGAATGTGAACGAATTGATCGAGTCATGTACTAATCACAACCCCATGGGATACTGAAAACGATATCGAATACATATGAATAACTCCACGATCCATGCCCTTGAAGAATGAAAGGGATCTATTGGGGGTGGCCTCTCTCCTTACTACCCTTACCCCCCTCCCTACTTATATATATATATAGAAGAATATTGGACCGGGGACTTGGATTGGGCTATAGTTAGTCCGGGGGTAGGTTTGTGTAGGGGTTTTGAATTTGCTCTAGGTTATCTGAATTATATCCAAATTGCATGTGAATATTATGTGGTTTAAAAAGCTAGCTATCAATCAATCGGGTCAATCAATCTGGGCTCCAATAGCTCGATCTAGTCAATCTGGGTGTAAGGGCTGGGCCAGCCAGTCACAGTCAGTCAGTCAATTTGGCGGTAAGAGGTCGGGTCGATCAACCGGTCCTTCAGTTAGTCAGTTAGTCAATCAATCTAGCTATAAGAGGTCAGGTTGATCAATCAGTCCTTTAATTAGTCAGTCAGTCGGTTAACCTAGCTATTGCGAGCCCGGTTATTCAACCCGACCTTTAACATCTAGGTCAGCTCGGCTTTTTTCGTTCCTCAAGGGCTTTGAAACGCGGTGATAGCCCACGGACTTACTGTGGGCAGTCGCCATGGTTCACTTGTATACAATGGAATGACGGGCTGTCCAACAAGTGACGAAATGCACGTGACATAGCGTTGTCAGCATCAATGCCAAGGCCTAGCTAGGAATTTGGATGATTGATTCACAACTAAACCTAGACCAGCAGTTGTCGCTAATCTCGCAAGACACAATCATGTGTGGACGGTACGCTCTATCCCTGGTAAGTAGTGACTCTTGTACATTGCATCACCTATTGACCATGATACAGCGACCATCGCAGGTCCGCCAGATGCTAGAAAATGATGGCATGCAAGTGGACGACGCCCCGAGTGACGAAGGAGAGGGAGCTCCTCGCCGAAGTTACAATTTTGCGCCCGGATACCATGGCGTAGTTTATCGTGCGGCCATGCCAGAGCAGAGCCCTGCGCCTAGAAATGGACAGAGCAACGGCAACTCCGCAATATCTAATTCCATCAGCTCTCTAAGTTCCATCACATACAAACTCCAATCAATGAAATGGGGCCTGATTCCTTCTTGGACAAAGAAAACCCCAGAATATGGAGGTGTCCTGAAAACAATAAACTGTAGGGCAGAGTCGCTCAACACAGCAAGTGGAATGTGGACCTCTATCAAAGGCAGCAAACGATGCATTATTATTGCGGAGGGCTTTTTTGAATGGCTGAGGCTAGGCCCAAAAGAAAAACAACCCTATTTCACGAAACGAAGCGACGGTCACCTCATGTACTTTGCAGGTCTTTGGGATTGTGTAGAAGATGAAGGTCAGAGATACAGTGCCCCAAACATGACAAGTATTTATTGACATAATTAGGCTCGTCGGATAAAATCTACACATATACAATTATTACGACTACCGCTAATGAACAACTGAAGTTCTTACATAATCGTATGCCTGTCATTCTTGAGCCTGGTTCCAATGATCTGAGAAGGTGGTTGGATCCTCAGGATCAGGAATGGTCATTTAAGCTTCAATCTATCTTGCAGCCGTTTAAGGGTAAACTTGATATATACCAGGTAAATAAAGACGTAGGTAAAGTAGGAAATAATTCACCTACCTTTATTGTCTCATTAAATAGTAAAGAAAATAAATATAATATTATTAATATTTTTAATAATATAAATAATAAAAAATAAAAAGATATTAAATTAATAATAAATTATTATTATTTTTTTAAAAAAAAACCTCTTTATTTAGTATTATAATTATTAAAAGCTATATACTTATAAATTAAAGTAGTACTTTTAAGCTTAATTTTTTACTAAAAAATAAATTATTATTTTATTAAAGTTTTTTTAATTATAATTATTTTTTATATAAATTAAGTATATAATAATTTAAATAAAAAAACCTTTATAAAAAAAGCTATAAAAATAATTAATTTTATTTATAATTTATATAAAAAATAAAATTAAATCTTAGTTTTTATAAAAAGAATCTTTATAATATATTAATTATTATATTATAATATTAATAATTTAGCCCCTTTAAAGGAATATAATCTTAATTAAGTAAAAGATTTATATATAATTACTTTTTATAAGAGTTTAATATAATTTTAATTAAATTAAGGAAAATAAGCTTTAATTTTATATCTTAAGTTAATATATTATTTTATTTAATTAATTATTATTATTTTTATTATAATTATTTAATTAAATATAATTATTATAATTTTAAAGCTTTTATTATAGCTATTTAAATAATATAATTTAAGATAAGGTTTATAGCTTAATAATTATAAATATAATTATTAATTTAACTTTTTATTTAAGTAAAGAGAGTTTATAAATAAAATAAATATTTATTAAAAATAATAATTTAAATAATCTTTTATATTAAAGAATCCTTTAATTAAAAAAAGAAAAAAAAAGATTATTAATTTTAATTTTAATAAAATTATAAATAAATATTTAATTTTAATTTAAATAAAGATCTTTTTAAATTAATAAAAAGTAAATTAAGATAAAGTTAATATATAAGCTCTTTAAATATAAATATAATAAAAAAAATTAAATTAAGTATAATAGCTATACCTAGTTAAATAGTTATAATAAAGATAATAATAATTAGCTAAGTAAAATAATATATTAATTTAAGGTATAAGATTAAAGCTTTCCCCTTTTAATTTAATTAAAATTATATTAAACTCTTATAAAGAATAATTATATATAAAATTTTTATTTAATTAAAATTTATATCCTTTAAGAGGAATTAAATTATAATTAATTACCTTTAAGTATAAGATAATAAAAAATTAAAAGATTACTTATCTTTTAATTATTTAATTATTTATTATTTAAATAATTATTCTTTTATAATAATAGCTTTTTTTCTTTTTTTTATTTCTTTTTAATTATTAAAATTATTAATTTTTATTTTTTATATTATTATATTTTATACTTTTTCTTTTATCTTTTAAATATTAATAATATATTTACTTCTTTTACTTATTTTATAGATATTAATAATATTCTTATTTAATATATAAGATATACTTAAAGATATTTTAATTATAATAATTTTTATTAAATATATTTATTATATATAATCTTTTAAAAGAAGATTAAGTTTATTAATTTATAAATAAAGGCTTTTATTATAATTATTAAGCTTTTTTATATCTTTTTTAAGAAGATTTATTATTTATTTTATTAAATAAGCTTTTAATTATTAAATATTTATTTCTAATTTAAATATAAATAATAGGAGCACTTAACTAGAATTTCTCTTAAAAGCTAGGCTATATAAGTAATAATATAAATAATATTTAATAACTTTAATAGTTTTTAATAATTTATTTAATTAAAAAATATTTAATTTAATTCTTTATATAATATAATCTTAATATTTTTATAAAAATTTAAATAATTATATTTAATATAGCTTCTTTCTATTAAAATAATAAATCCTAATATATATTTTTATATCCTTATATATAATATCTTTCTAATAATATATTCTTTATAACCTTAATTACTTATCTATTAAAAGATATATTAATAATACTTTCTATAAGTAATTATTATTTAATTTATATATTAACTTTTAATTAAAGCTTAATAAAAATAAATTATTTTATTATATAAATAATAAGATTAATATTATTAATCTTTTAATTATATAAAAATTAGAATTTATTAAATATAAATTATAAATATTTCTTAAATATAATCTTTATTTTAAAGATAAAAAGTTTATTAAAAAAGAATATAATAATCTTATATAATTAATATAAAAAAGATTTAAATTTAAGGATTTTAATTTAAAAAATTAAAGCTTTTTAATAAATATTTATAATAATTAATATAATAAATAAATAAAAAAGATCTTAGAAAAAGTAATAATTATTTATAACTAAGAGAAAAAGAAGAAGGATTAAAATAAGTAATAGTACTTATATAACTAGACTATAGGTTAAGAGAATAAAGGGCAGGTTAAATAATAGCTATTTAAGTAATTAAAAGTGTATTTTATTTAGAATACAATTAGTGAATTATTAAATATATTTCTTATTATTAAAAATTATTTATTTTAGGCTTATAGTTTAATTAATATTAAAAAGTATATTTATATAAATATTCCTTAAATAGATTTTTATTATATTTTTATTATTTATTTATTTTTTTCTTAAAAGGCTTATATTATATTTATTAATTTTAAAAATAATTTATTATTAAGCTTAAGCTTATTAAGCTATTATTACTTATTTAGTAGGTTTTTATTATCTCTTTTATATATATATTTAATTTATTAATTTATTATTTATAAAAAAAGAAATTATAAAAATATATTTATATTTTAAACCTTTACCTTTTATATAATAATATTAATTATAATATTTAAAAGATTATTAAAAAATAAATTATAAATAAAATTTAAAAGCTTTTTAATTTAAATTAATATTAAGATAGAAATATTTATAAAGTAATTCTTTTTAATATTTATTTTTATATTATTAAGCTAAAATATATTTTCTTTTAATAATATTTTAAAGTAAATAAGTTCTTTAAATTTAAATTTAATTTTAAAATTATTTTTCTTTAAATTCTTATTTAAATTAATAATAGCTTTAATTATAATAAAACTTTAAATTATAATAGGATTTTAATTTATAATTATAAAAATTTTATTTTAATTTTAAAGAAATAAAGCTTTTTTTAGTATAATTTAATTATATCTTTATTATAATTCTTTTAAAATATTTAATTTAATAATAATAATTATATTTATATAATTATTTTTATTAATTAACTCTCTTTTATAATCTTCTTTACTTTTAAATTATCTTTACTTATTATTTAAAATAATTTTAAATTACTTTTTATATATTTATTAATTTATTTTTATATAACTATTAATTATATTTTATAAGTTAATTAATTTACTTAATTAAATAATATATTTTTTTTTATATTTTATTTTATTTTTAATTTATTTTATTTTTTATTTTAAATTAATATTTTTTAAATTAAATATTAAAAGTAATTTATTTTTATTAATTTTATATTTCTTTTATAATTTTAATAAGCTTATATAAAATATATTATAAATATAATTATATTTATTTAAAAATATTAATTAATATATTTATATTCTTATAATATTTAATATTTAAAAAAGTCTTATTTATTTTAAAGTTAATTTTCTTTTATATTTCTTTAAAGAGAGATTCTTTATAAATAAAATAATTAAATTACTTTTTTTAAGAATTAAGGATTAATACTTTTAATTATAATATTTTTATTATTTATTTAATATCTTTTAATATTAATTTTATAATTATTCTTTTAATTTTATAAAATAATATATTTATATATTTACCTTTAATATTTCTTTTTAAATAATATTATTTTTAATATAAATATAAAATCTTAAATAATAATTATATAATATTTAAAAAATATTATATTTTATAATTAAATTCTTTATATTATTATAAGTAAATTAAATAATTATTAATAAAGTTATTTACTTATTTTATTATTTTATTATTAAAATACTTTATATAATATTTAAATATTTAATTTATTTTTTTTATTTAATTATTAATTTAAAAGTAAAAGGCTATTAAAAGCTTTTATTTTATTTATATTTAATAATATAATTTTAATTAAAATTTATTTATAAAAATTAATCTTTTATTAAAGATAATTTTATTTAAAAGATTAAATTTAATTTTAATTTTATTATAAAAGAGCTTTATTAAATTTATAATATTAATTTAAATAAAAATTAAGATTATATATATATATTTTATAAAATAATTTATAATTAAAAATATTATATTTACTTTTATTTTTTTTTTATAATAAAAATAATAATTTTATAATAAAATTTATTAATATTTCTTTTTATAATTAAAAAAATATTAATAAAAATTTAAATTTATTATAAAAGTAATATTTTTTATAATTAGTTTTTTAATATATTATATTAATTTAAATTTATTTTAAAATATTTTTATTTATATTAAATTAATAAAACCTTCTTTAAATTATTTTTAAAGTTTTATTTTATTTAAAATAATCTATTAATAAATTATTATAATATAATTATAATAATAATTATTTTATAGCTTTTTTATTAAATATAAATAATTAATATTTAAAATAAAAAAGATTATATTTATTTATAAATTAATTATTAAAGCTTTTATTTATTTTTTTTATTTTATTTTATTAATCCTTTATTATATCTTAAGGTTCTTTTCTTAAAAAGAATATATTATCTCTTTTAAAGCTTTAAAGGGTTTTTTTTAAAGATTTTCTTTTTAATTAAGGCTTTTTTAATTATAAATATTAAAATAAATAAATTATAATTTTTTTTTAAATTTAATTTATTTATATTTAAGTAAAAGCTTATAAATTTATTATTAATTTAAATTTAATTATATTAAAAATTATATTTTTTAATGCCTTAATATTATATTTATAATTATTATAAATAATAAGAGACTTATTCTTTTATACCTTCTTTTTTAAGGCTTTAATTTACTTATAAATTAAAGTATTTTCTTTATAATTTAATTATTTTCATAAATTATTAATAAGGTTTCATTTATTTAATTAGTATTTTATAATAAAATTATAAGGTATTAAATATATATATTATTTAATTTATCTTTTATTTAATTTTAATATTTTTATAAATAATTAAAAACTTAAATAATTATTAAGGACTTTTATTTAACTTATTATCCCTTTAAAGTAATATTATTAATATTTAAATAACTTTATAATAATTATTAATTCTTAGTTTAATATTTTATACTTAAACTTATAGTTAATATATTTTTATAATTATATAATAAGAGGGGAGATGTTTAACTTAAAATTGTATAAGAATTATACTTATATGTTTTTCACTAGAGTTAAGCTATTTTAGCTTTTATATATATTAATCTATTATATAATCCTTTCATTTTTAATTATAAGATTTAAATTAACTATTAAAAGTATATCTTCCTTTATATATATATTATTATATATATTACTTAGTTTAATATACCCCCTAATTTATAGCCTATTTATAGTTATTAATTGCTCTTATAACTAGCTTTCTTTTAGCTTTAAATAGAAATTTATATATAATAGCCTTATAGCCTTCCGTATATAATATTTAAATTATTAAATATTAAGAAATTATAAAGTAAATATTATATATATTATTATATTTACTTTTTTAAAAAGTAAGAATTCTAAGAGTAAAGTAAATTAAAAATAAGAATTCTAAGAATAAAGTAAATTAAAAGTAAATTACTTTATAATTCTTAAAATATATAAATTCTTAACTTTTCTCTTTTAATTTCCTTTTTCTTTTTCCTCTATTTCTTATATATTCTTATATATATTTTCTCTTATTTTTAAGCTTTTATTATATTTATAATTAATTTTATTATTTAATAAGGTATTTATTAATATATTATAGCCTTATTTTATATTACTTTTATTCTTTTTATTTTTTTATTTTTTAATTTTTTATAATATTATAAATTATATTTTAAATTTTAAAATATTCTTTTAAATTATATTTATTAATTATATATTATATTTAATACTTTTATTAATCTTATTATTATAATTAATATATTTATTAAGTTTATATTTATTAAATCTATTATTATTAACTTATAAATTATTTTTAATATATAATCTTTTAATATATAATTCTAATAATTATTTAAATTTACTTTTATTTATTTTAATCTTATTATTAAGATTTTTTATATTTAAAAGAATTTATAAATACTTATAACTAATTCTTTATTTAATAATATTATTTTTTTATTTTTAATTTTATTCCTTAAAAATATATATTTAACTTTATAAAATTTCTTTAAATTTAAAATTTTTAAAATAAATTATTAAATTTAATTTTAGCTTTATAATTTATAATCTTATATATTTTACTTAAAGCTTTAATTATATTAATATTTAAGATCTCTTATAAGTATAATTTAAATTTAAAAACTTAAATATATAATACTAATTATATTTTAGCCTTTTATCTTTTAATATCTTTTTAATAACTAAAAGATTTAAGTATTATTACTATTATTATACTTTATATAATACTATAGTTCCTTCTTTTTTACCTTAATTTAATATTTATATTAAATTATTTACTTATTTTATAATAATAATTTCTTATTAATTTTAATATATTTTTTAATTTTTTTTATACCTTATATAAAAGGAATATAATAATTATTATAAAGAATAAAAGAGGGTATTTATATAAGCTTTTTAAGTATAAGTTTTATAGCTTATTTTTAACTTTTATAGCTTAATTAATTATTTTATTAATTAAAAATAAAAAAGATATTTTTCTTATTATAGCTATTTTACTTTTACCTTATTTAAATTAAATAATAAGAAATATTAGAAGTTTATTAATTATAATACTTATTATAAATAATATATATTTAATAATATATATTAATTTATATAAGTTTATTTTAATAATTTATTTTTAATTAATATAATTTATTTTATTAATTTATACTTTATAATCTCCTTTAAGTATATATTATAATACTTTACTTTTTAGATTATATTAATTAAGTAAATCTTACTCTTATTAATAAGTATATAAATTATTTTAATACTTTATTTTCTTTTTTTATAATTCTTTTTTAATTTATAAAATAAAAGGAAGGTAAATAATATATTATTATGAAGATTATATTACAAGATTATAATAATAGTATTTTTTTTAGCTAAAGATCTTTATTTTTAATAAATAAGATTAATTAAGTAATTTAGTAATATATTTTATAATTTTATTTTTAATATAATATATTAATTTTAATAATTATTAAAAGTTATATTAATATTTTACTTTTAATTATTTTCTTTATATTATAATTAATATTATATATATTATATTAATTAGAATATTATATTATATTTTAGTAAATTATTATTTATTTTATTTAAGTTATAATCCTTTTATAATTTTATTTTATATTTATTTTATAAGTTTTACTTTTTAATACTCTTTAATATATTCTTATATATTAATTAACCTAAATTATTTATAATTCTTTAAATTATTTATTTTATAAAGATTTAATTAACTTATTTATTATTATTTTTATACTTTCTTTATAAGTAATTAAAATTATTTTATATTTAATATATTCTTATAGCTAATAATTAAATATTTATATATTTAAGTTAAGTTTTTAATTTCTTTAAGGGATTTTTTAAAATCCTAATTATCTATTAATTATTATATATAAGATTTAAATCTAAGTTTTATAGCTTAATTTTAAAATCTTATAATAGTCTTTACTAAAATAAACCTTCTTTTATAGCTTATATTAATATAAGTAACTTTACCTTTATTATTAATATTATTATTATTTTCTACTTATTTATATATTATTTAATTAAGCCTTTAAAAAGTAATATTATATATATTTATAAGCTCTTTTTATTTTATAAATTATTTATAAATAATATATTATTATAAACTATAAATTTATTCTTATTTCTAAATTATAAAGCTTTAAAATATATTATATATAAATAATATAATACTTAATTAATTACTTTAATATATTTATTATTAAAATTATATATAAATCTTATTAATTATAAAATAATAAATATAATATTAAATCTTATTATAATTATTATATATAATATTAAGCTAATTACTTATTTATATTAATTAATAATTCCTAATTCCATATTCTCTTTATTAGGTAAAAGCTTTATTTTAATTATTAAAGATATTACTATTATATTAGTAGTTCTTAGTATATATATCTTTTTAATATATAATACTTATATAATTTAAATAAGTTTTTAGCTTTTATTTTAAATAACTTCTATTCTTAGAAACTATTATAGATTATTTTTTTTAATTAATTTATATTATTATTTAAAAGCTTTAATTATATTATTTACTTTTTATTCTTTCTTTTTTAAGAATACTAATATTATATTATTAATATAAAAGAATAATAGTATTTTATTTCTTATATAATAATATAGCTTATAAGAAATAAAAGTAAATCCTAATTCTTATAAAGTGCTTTTAAGTTTCTTTTATTATAAAAGAGATATAATTTATAAATTAAATAATACCTTTTATAATAATAAAACTTATATATTTAATCTACTCTTTCTATATTTAAGAGATAGTCTTATAAATATTTTATTAAATAGTTTTATATTTATAAATATATTTATAATATTAAATTATAATAACTTTAAATTAAATCTTATTATAATAATAATTAGGATTTAAAATAATTTATTTATAAATATTATAATATATATATTTTTTATATTTACTTTTTATTATTAATCTTCTTAAATAATAAATCTTATTTTATACTTTTATAAATATTTATATTTATTATATTTATAAATATAAATCTATATATAATTTAATATTTAGAAATTATAAATCCTTAAATTACCTCTTAAAATCTTAATTTAAGACTTTATTTTATTATAATCTTTAAAATAATCTTATTTTATTTTAATAAACTTTCTTTTAAATTTATATTTATATAATCTTTTATAAGAGTTTAATATTAAAAGTAAATACTTTTTATAGTATTTATATTTATTAAATTTAAGGCTTAATAGAGTTATTTATACTTTACTTTTATAGATTACTCTTTTTTATTTATATTAATAATATTTAGCCTTAATTATAAGCTTTTTTTTACTTTTCTTTAGAAATAATATTAAGGTCTTAGTAAAAAGTACTTAATTAATTATATACTTTTCTTTTTTAAAGAGTCTTAATTTTAATTATTAGCCTTTTAAGTTTAGTATATTTATTATATATATTAAAAAGATTATAGTTAAAGATTTTAGTAATATTAAAAAGGATTTAAAATATATTTTAGTATATTTTTCTTCTTTTAGAATATTAATTTACTTTACCTTATTATATATTATATTATTAATCTTTAAATTATTTATTAAACTTTTAAAATTTAAATTATATATTTTAATTTTAATTTTACTTTAAATAAAGTTTATTATTTATTTTATTTATTAAATATTAATTAAATCTTTTAGATATTTTTAGATTTCTTTTAATATTTATTTAATAATTAATTCTTTTATATATATTTTATTTATATTAAAAAAATCTTTTTTATTAAAAAAATCTTTTTTATTAAAAAATCTTTTTTATTAAAAAAATCTTTTTTATTAAAAATAATATTTTATATTATATAGATTTTATTAATAATTAAATTTTAAATATAAAAGATATTTTATAAATTATATTTTATTAAATAATTTATTTATATTTTTAAATTAATTTAAAGCTTAAAATAATTTTTCTTTTATTATATATATCTTTATTTATTATAAATACTTTATAATTTATAATTTTTAAATAAATAATCTATAATTTTTTTATTTATTTATAATTAAAATCCTTAAAAAAAACTTTTATATAATATCTTCTATTTAAGTCCTTACTTTAATATATAATTTAATAAATAAATTATTACTTTTACTATTTCTAATTATAATTCTTTAAATAATTCACTTTCTAAGATTAATAGATGAACTTTTTCTTTTATTATTTTCTTAAAATATTCTCTTAAATTATTTTATTATTAAGTTTATAATATTAATATATTTACTTTAATTTCTTTTTAATTTAATTAATTATTAATTATATTACTCTTTTAAAGCTTATTATTAACTTTTATTACTTAAAGCTTAATATTATATTTTTATTTTAATAATTATATTATATTTTTTAGTATTATAAATAAATTTTCTTTTTTATAATATATAAAATAATACTTTTAAATAAAATTAATCTTTTAATAAATAATAATAATATAAAAGTTATATTTATTTAAATTAATAAAATAATTATAAAAATTAATAGAAACTTATTTTCTAGGATTTAAATCCTATTTATATAATTTATAATACTTTTATTATTTTATTTTCCCTTTATTATAAATATTATATTATACTATAATTAATCTTATTATTTTAACTTTAAGTATATAATTAATTAAGTATTTAAGAGCTTTAAGTTTTAAATAGCCTAAGTAATAATACTAAATCTTAAATATTACTTATTAAGATCTTTTTAATATTTATAAATTATAATATAATTTCTTTATTATAAATATAGCTTATTTTATTTTTTTAGGATTATATTTAATAATATATTAATTATAATATATTATTAATTAATATAATAAATAACTATTATTATATTTAAGTATATTATCTTTATTTCTTTAGTTCTATTAATAACTTACTTACTTAAGCCTTTTTAAGGAAATTAGATTAGTTCTAATTTATAAATAATATATAATATCCTTTAAAATTAAAAGATATTACTTATTTTATAAGTTTTATACTTAAATTATAATATCTTTATATTTAAGAATAAATAGTTCTTTTAATTTTATATAAATAAATTCTTTTAGCTCTATAAGCTTATAATTCTTAAATCTATAAATATTATTAAATAGGTAAAATATAATATTTAAATTTAAAATAATTAAGGTTTAAAGTAAATATTTATAATTTAAAAGTAGAAATATTATTACTTATATAGAAATTTAAAAGTAAAGTATTAATAATTACTTTTAATTTATTATTAATCCTTTACTTTTTTCTTTTAATTTATTATATAAAGTTCTTATATTCTTATTAAACTTTAGCTTTTCTTTAAAAGTAGCTTTTTATTTTTTAATAAAAGGAAATTTCTTTAATTAATTTTTAGAAAATATAATTTAATATTTAATTATATTTATTTTTAAATAAATCTTTTTATATAGAATATAAGTATTTATATTTCCTAATATATATATATATTTTTTATACTTTTTTTTATATTTTAGATTATTATTACTTATATTATTATATAGTCTTTTATTATTTAATTTTATATTTTAAAATATTAATTTAAAGCTTTTTTTATTAATATAGTCTTTTAATATTTCTTTTAAATTTATTTTTCTTTATTATATTTTCTTTTAAAATTTAATTATAAAGTTTATTAGTAAATAGATATTTTTTTTAATCTTTTTATTATATTAATTTCTTTTTATTTTTAAAAGTAATTTAAATTTATAATTAAATATTTCTTTTAAGTCTTTAAATTAAATATAAGCTTTTTTAGTTTTAATTATCTTATAATACTTAATTAATTATATTATTTATTTTTACTTAATAATTTACTTTTTTAATTAATTTTATTATTTTATATTTTCTTTAATACTTTAAAATAATATTTTTAGGCTTATAATTATCTATTAGTATTATTTATTTTATATAAATTTTTTAGGTTTAAAAAGAATTATATAATATTATTATATAATTTTAAATTATTTAAAAAGAGTAAGTAAGTTTTAATATAATATAAATTAATTTTATTAATTATTTAATTAAGTATATTATAAATATTATTACTTTTTTAATTATATATATTAAGTTTAATATAATATATTATATATTTTAATTTAAATATATTAATATTTTTTTTTAATATTTTATTAATTAATCTTATAATTTTTATTTTATAAATAAGCTTTATTTCTAAGAAATTATCTTTATTTATTATTATTTTAGCTTTATATTATAAAGGAAAGGGTAATTATAGCTTTTTAATCCTTTTATTATTAAATTTAATTAAATCTTTTAGTATTTTTAGATAAAGAATTCTTTCTTTAAAAATATTTTTATAATAGTTCTATTTAAATTTATTTTAATTATTTAGCTTATTTAAGAGGTATTAATTAATATTATTAATTAAAGATATAATTAAAGATTAAGTAAGATTTTATAAAAGTTATTTATTAATTTTATTTTTTAATTTAATAATTATAATTATATTTTTTAAAAATATAATTTTAAGATTTTTAATTATTTAATCTAAAATTATATAAGAATTATATTTATATATTTTTTATTAAAGCTAAGCTATTTTAACTTTTATATTTATTTCTAGTTTAAATACAAGTAGTAAGAGCGCTTAACTAAAATTTCTCCTAGGAGCTAGGCTATATAAGTAGTAATACAAATAGTGTTTAACAACTTTAATAGTCTTTAATAATTTACCTAACTAAGAAACAATTAACTTAATTAGCTTTTATATATATTAATTTATTATATAATCCTTCTATTTTTAGTTATAAGGTTTAGATTAGCTATTAAAAGTGCGTCTTTCTCTATGTATATATTATTATATACATTACTCAATTTAACAGGAGATATGCCTACTAGTCTAATAGACTAAAAGATCAATTAATTCTTACATATTATATAAGAATTATACCTTATATTAATATATAAAGTATACTGTACAGTTAGGGACTAACTACTTTATATATATTCTTATAATTATCCCCCTTCCTTTAATAGTATATTCTAAATTATATTATTTCTTTATTAATTTTAATAATCTTACTTAAGGATATTATTAGCTTTAGGTAATTAGTTATTAAGCCTTATATACCTTAGCTTTTAAAGAACTAGATTAACCTATTAAATGCCTAAGAATAATATAATTAATATTAACTCTTAAGGCTAATTATAGTAATAATTATATATAATAGCTTTATAAACCTAATATAAACCTAATATAATTATAGACCTAGGATTTAAACTTATAGCCTTTATATAGCTAGAAGACTTATAATATATAAAAATAATTATAATAAGAGAGAAGATATACCTATTAGTCTAATAAATTAAAAGATTAATTAATTCTTATATATTATATAGGAATTATACCTTATATTAATATATAAGGTATATTGTATAATTAGGGACTAGCCGCTATATATACATTCTTATAAATTAAAAGGCTATAAAATAAAAATAACTATTATTATCTAATTATAATAAGATTTTTATTATTATAAATAATAAAATATTTATTTTAAGTTAAATAAATTTAATAGAGTTAAAGTAATATAATAAAAGGGCCTTTTAAAAAGCTTATTTTAAAGATATAAATATCTCTTTTTTTATATTATTTAATTTTACTCTATTAAGCTTTTTATTCTTTTAATTTCCTTTTAATAGATTTATTAATAGCTTTATTAGTATTAAGAAATTAAAAATAAATTATTTATAAAAGTTATAAAATCTTATAAAGATTTAAATCTTTTAATAAATTTTTAACGTTTTTTATTAAATAATTATTTTAATCTTTTGTAAATTTATAATAATCTCTTTTATAAAATAAATAAATTTTAAAAATTTAATTAAAGGTTAATAAAATATATATTTAAAAGATTTTATATAAAGTTTAATATTTTTTAAGTATTTAAATATAATTTAAAGGTATTTTATATAGGTTTTTTAGTCTTTTAAAAAAATAAGAATATTATTTTAATAAGCTATATATATTATATTTATTAATTTATTAAAAGCTTTATAAATATAATTTTAAAAGATTATAAATATATTAATTAATTTAAATAGTATTATTAAATATTTAAAATATTTATAATATATTTAAAATATTATCTTTTATTTATCTTTTTTCTTTATATAAATATAATAATATATATTTTTAATATTAATTTTAAAGAAATATTTAATTTTTTTAATTTAATTTATAATTTTTAAAATTAAAAATAAAGAATATTAATTCTTTTTTATTATTATATTAAGCTCTTTATAATTAATATATAATCTAAAAGATTTATTAAATTTTAATATAAAGAGAATTAAAGCTCTTATAAAACTCTTTAAAAATTAAATTTAGCTTTTATTTAAATTCTCTTTAAGATATTAATATAATTTTTAAAGCTCCTTTTATAATAAGAAATATATTAAGCTAAATAAAGGGATTTTACTTTTAATTAAATTAATATTATAATTAATAATTTTATATAAAGAAAGTATTTTTAATTTTTTTAAGAATATTTATTATAAATTAAAAATTTTAAAGGAAATAATAAGATTAATTAAAGGCTTTTTAAAGGGGGGATCTTTTAGTATTTAATAAGGTTCCTTATATATTATTATATTATAGACTTTTATAATATTTTTAATTAGTTTTTTAAATTTATAAAAAATAACTTTTTAAAAGCTATTTTATATAATTTAATAAATTTATATTTAATTTTTAATATTTATTAAAATATTAAAATAAATTAAAATAAGTATTTTTAATAATATAGGTTTATTTTTAGGATTTAGATTTTTATTAATATTAATTATTATTTAAATTATTTTCTTAATTTATTTATATTAATTTTATATCTTTATAAGTAAATATTAAATATTATAAGCTTTTACTTTTTAATTTTTTATTAAAATTAAATTAAAGACTTTATTAAGGGCTTTTTATAAAATAAAGTTAATAATTAATTATTAATTAATAATATTAATTTTACTTTTTATATTTAAAGTTATTTTAATAATAATAAGCTTTTAAAGGATAAAAATAATAATTAAAGTAAATAAATATTATATAATTTTAAATATAAATATAAGAATATTAATAAAATATTATTTTAATTATTTTTTTATTTTTTTTAAAATAATTAATTAAAACTTTAATAAGTTTTTTTTTATTATTATTTATTATTATAATATTTTTAAGATTTATTTTTAATTATATATTTAAAATTTAAAAGCTAATTTTAGTATTTTTAATTAATAATTAATACCTTTAAAATAATTATATTAATAATTTTTATATAACTTTTTTATTTATTATTATTATTATCTTTATTTAAATAATTATTATATCTTTAATTTTATTTTTATTTTATTTTTTTTTATATTTAATTAATTATTATAATAAAAATAATATTTTATTTTTTTAATTTAATTATTTTTTATTATATTTATATTTAAAGAATTTATATATTAATTTTATTTTAATTTACTTTTTATTTATTTAAAAGGATTTTTATTTAAATTAAAATTAAAATTTAAAAAAAAAATTTTTTTTTTAATTAAAAATTTCTTTAATATAAAAAATTATTTAAATTATTATTTTTAATAAATATTTATTTTATTTATAAATTCTTTTTATTTAAATAAAAAATTAAATTAATAATTATATTTATAATTATTAAATTATAAATTTTATTTTAAATTATATTATTTAAAAAATTATAATAAAAGCTTTAAAATTATAATAATTATATTTAATTAAATAATTATAATAAAGATAATAATAATTAATTAAATAAAATAATATATTAATTTAAAATATAAAATTAAAATTTATTTTTTTTAATTTAATTAAAATTATATTAAATTTTTATAAAAAATAATTATATATAAATTATTTATTTAATTAAAATTATATTCTTTTAAAAAGATTAAGTTATATTTTATATAAAAGCTTTTTATTAAAAAAGAAAATTAATATAATATGTTTTTATTATATTATTAAGTATTATAAGTAATACTTTTATATAATTATTTCTTAATATTATAATATATTTATATATATATTTAAAAATAATAATCCTAATTAATTAAAAGTTATAAAATTTATTTATATATTAATTATTATTAATATATATTTTATTAAATTTAAATAACTTTTTAATAATATATTTATTAATAGATAAAGAAGAATAATAATTAGAATTTATATAATTTAAATTAAATTAAATATAATCTTTAATTTATCTTTAAAAATAGTAATTTTTTTAATAAAAAGAATATTTTAAAGTTTTTAATTATATTAATAATTCTTTTTTTAAAAAATTCTTTTTTTATTTATAAAAATTATTTTAAAAAGCCTTAATAAGTTTATTACTTTTATTAGTAGATTTTTTATAAATATTAATAATATAATTAATATAATTATTAATTTACTTTATTTTTTTAATAAAATTATCTTATATAAAGTTTACCTTCTTTTAATTAAGAATTATATAATTAATAATCTTTTTAATTTAAAAAAAAATATTTTTATTTTTTTATTTAAAAATAACTTTAAATTAATTTTTTTAATATATTTACTTCTTTTTAATAATTTACTTAGAGATAATTATAAGAATAAAGATAATATAATATAATAGCTTAAATTATAATAATATAAAGAATAAAATTGAAATAAAAGATTTCTTACCTTTAAATTTAATTTAAATATTAATCTTTATTAAATTTAATATTTTTTATAATAAATAAGAGATTTAATAAAATCTAATAAAAGGATTATTAAAGACTTTACTTTTAAAATTAATATTAAACTTTCTTAAAAGCTTATTATTTATAAAGTATTTATATATCTCTTACTTAATATATTATTTATTATTATATTAAATATCTCTTCTTTAAAACCTTAGTAATTTATAATTAATTTATTTATTAAGATTAATATTATTAAAGGGGAAAAAAGAATAATATTAATACTAGGTTTATAAGTATATAACTTACTTAAATTAATTTATTTAAGTTAATTACTAATAGGGATTTATAGTATTATATATATAAATTATATAACTTATAAAGCTACTATCTTAAGTAATATATAGGTTTTAATAATAATTATTATAATTTATTTTTTTATTATTTATATTAATAAAAATTAGTATAATTAAAATAATACTAAATTTATTTTTAATATATTTAAATATAAATAAATTTTAATAAAAAATAAAAATTATTATAATTTAATCTCTTTAAAAGAATATATTTTTAATTAAATAAAGGATTTATATATAATTATTCTTTATAAGAGTTTAATATAATTTTAATTAAATTAAAAAAAATAAACTTTAATTTTATATTTTAAGTTAATATATTATTTTATTTAATTAATTATTATTATTTTTATTATAATTATTTAATTAAATATAATTATTATAATTTTAAAGCTTTTATTATAACTTTTTAAATAATATAATTTAAAATAAAATTTATAATTTAATAATTATAAATATAATTATTAATTTAACTTTTTATTTAAATAAAAAGAATTTATAAATAAAATAAATATTTATTAAAAATAATAATTTAAATAATTTTTTATATAAAAAATCTTTTAATTAAAAAAAAAATTTTTAAATTTAATTTTAATAAAATTATAAATAAATATTTAATTTTAATTTAAATAAAAACTTTTTTAAATTAATAAAAAGTAAATTAAAATAAAATTAATATATAAACTTTTTAAATATAAATATAATAAAAAATAATTAAATTAAAAAAATAAAAAAATAAAATATTATTTTTATTTTAATAATTAATTAAATATAAAGAAAAATAAAATAAAATTAAAATTAAAAATATAATAATTATTTAAATAAAAATATTAATAATAATAAATAAAAAAATAATTAAAATAATATTTTATTAAATTATTAAAGAAATTAAAAAAGATTTAATAAATTATTTAATTTTTATTTAAAAAATATATAAATTAATCTTTAAAATAATAAAAATCTTATAAAAAATAAAAAATAATAATAATATTATAATTATAAAAATAAAAAATATTTTATAAATTATTATTAATAAAAAATTAAAAATATAAAAAATATAAATTAATTAATAAAAAAAAATAAAAGATAAAAATAAATAATTTTATTAATATTCTTATATTTATATTTAAAATTATATAATATTTATTTATTTTAATTATTATTTTTATTTATTAAAAATTTATTATTAAAATAACTTTAAATATAAAAAATAAAAATAAAATTATTAATTAATAATTAATTATTAATTTTACTTTAAAAAAAGCTTTTAATAAAAGTCTTTAATTTAATTTTAATAAAAAATAAAAAAAAATAAAGGCTTATAATACTTAATATATAATTATAAAAATATAAAATTAATAAAAATAAATTAAAAAAATACTTTAAATAATAATTAATATAAATAAAGATTTAAATTTTAAAAATAAACTTATATAATTAAAAATATTTATTTTAATTTATTTTAATATTTTAATAAATATTAAGAATTAAATATAAATTTATTAAATTATATAAAAAAGCTTTTAAAAAATTATCTTTTATAAATTTAAAAAATTAATTAAAAATATTATAAAAGTTTATAATATAATAATATATAAAAAATCCTATTAAATATTAATAGATCTTTTTTTTAAAAAAAGCTTTTAATTAAATTTATTATTCTTTTTAAAATTTTTAATTTAAAATAAATATTCTTATAAAAAAGAATTAAAAATATTTTCTTTATATAAAATTATTAATTATAATATTAATTTAATTAAAAATAAAATCCTTTTATTTAATTTAATATATTTTTTATTATAAAAAGAACTTTAATAATTATATTAAGATTTTAAAAAAAAACTTAAATAAAAATTAAATTTAATTTTTAAAAAGCTTTATAAATACTTTAATTCTTTATATATTAAAATCTAATAAATCTTTTAAATTATATATTAATTATAAAAAGCTTAATATAATAATAAAAAAATTTAATATTTTTTATTTTTAATTTTAAAAATTATAAATTAAATTAAAAAAGTTAAATTTTTTTAAAATTAATATTAAAAATATATATTATTATATTTATATAAAAAAAGATAAATAAAAAATAATATTTTAAATATATTATAAGTATTTTAAATATTTAATAATATTATTTAAATTAATTAATATATTTATAATCTTTTAAGATTATATTTATAAAACTTTTAATAAATTAATAAATATAATATATATAATTTAATTTAATAATATTTTTATCTTTTAAAAGATTAAAAGATTTATATAAAATATCTTTAAATTATATTTAAATATTTAAAAAATATTAAATTTTATATAAAACTCTCTAAATATATATTTTATTAATTTTTAATTAAATTTTTAGAATTTATTTTTTATATAAAAGAGATTATTATAAATCTAAAAAAAATTAAAATAATTATTTAATAAAGAAAATTAAAAACCTATTAAAAAAATTAAATCTTTATAAAGTTTTATAATTTTTATAAATAATTTATTTTTACCTTTTTAATATTAATAAAATTATTAATAAAATTATTAAAAAGAATTTAAAAAAATAAAAAGCTTAATAAAATAAAATAAAATAATATAAAAAGAAAAATATTTATATTCTTAAAGTAAGCTTTTTAAAAGGCCTTTTTATTATATTACTTTAATTTTATTAAATTTATTAAACTTAAAATAAATATCTTATTATTTATAATAATAAAAATCTTATTATAATTAAATAATAATAATTATTTTTATTTTATAATCTTTTAATTATAAAAATATATTAATTATAAATATAAATATAAAATCTTAAATTAAAAATTAATAATTATTATAAAGTTATTTAAATATTAATAATATTATTTTAAAAGAATAATTAATTAAATAAAAATTTATAATAATTATTTTAAATTTTAATTATTTATAAAAATATTAAAATTAAATAAAAAATAAATTAAATAATATAATATTTAATATTTTATAATTTTATTATAAAATATTAATTTAATAAATAAAATTTTATTAATAATTTATTAAAATAATTAAATTATAAAAAGAATATTTTATATAATTTAAATTTATTAATATTATTTAAAAAGAAATTAATTAAAATATAAATAATTTAAATTTTATAAAAATTAAAAAATAAATTAAATTTAAAGTCTTTTAAAAAGAAAAATACTTTAAATTATAAATAAATTAAAACTTTAAAAAAAAATATAAAAGAATAAGTCTTTTATTACTTATAATAATTATAAATATAATATTAAAATATTAAAAAATATAACTTTTAATATAATTAAATCTAAATTAATAATAAATTTATAAGCTTTTATTTAAATATAAATAAATTAAATTTAAAAAAAAAATTTAATTTATTTATAATAATATAAAAAACTTAATTATAAAATATAATATCTTTTAAATATTATATAATTATTTTTTAAAATTTTATATTTATATTAAAAATAATATTATTTAAAAAAAATATTAAAAGTAAATATATAAATATATTATTTTATAAAATTAAAAAAAAAATTATAAAATTAATATTAAAAAATATTAAATAAATAATAAAAATATTATAATTAAAATTATTAATTTTTAATTTTTAAAAAAGATAATTTAATTATTTTATTTATAAAAAATCTTATTTTAAAAAAATATAAAAGAAAATTAATTTTAAAATAAATAAAGTTTTTTTAAATATTAAATATTATAAAAATATAAATATATTAATTAATACTTTTAAATAAATATAATTATATTTATAATATATTTTATATAAATTTATTAAAGTTATAAAAAAAATATAAAATTAATAAGAATAAATTACTTTTAATATTTAATTTAAAAGATATTAATTTAAAAAAGCCTTTATTTATAAATTAATAAACTTAATCTCCTTTTAAAAGATTATATATAATAAATAAATTAAATAAGCCTATATATTATATAAATTATAAATATTTTTCTTTATAAGAGAAATAAACTTAAATAATTAATAAATAATAAAAATATATAAATAATAATTAATATTAAAAATTTAATAATATATATAATAAATAATATTAAAAATATAATAAATATATTTAATAAAGATTAATATAATTAAAATATTTTTAAGTTTATTTTTAATATATTTAGTTTTATTTTATAAAATACTTTAAATATATTTTATATATTAAATAAAAATATTATTAATATTTATAAAGTAAATAAAAGAAGTAAATATATTAATATTTAAAAAATAAAAAAAGATATAAAATATAATAATATAAAAAGTAAAGATTAATAATATTAATAATTAAAATAAAAAAAAAACTATTATTATAAAAGAATAATTATTTAAATTATAAATAATTAAATATTTAAAAGATAAATAATTTTTAAATTTTTTATTATTTTATATTTAAAAGTAATAATAATTTACTATTAATTTAATATATTAAAATTAATTTTATTAAAAATAAATATAAACTTATAAATCTTTCTTATAAAGACTTATTAACTATAAATTATAAGGCTATATTATTAAAATAAATAATTATTATTAAAGATAATAAACTTAAAGAAGAAAATAATTATAATTTAGGCTTTTTAAAAGAATATAATTTTAATTAAGTAAGGGATTTATATATAATTACTTTTTATAAGAGTCTAGTATAATTTTAGTTAAATTAAGGGGAATAAGCTTTAATCTTATATTTTAAATTAATATATTATTCTATTTAATTAATTACTATTATCTTTATTATAATTATTTAACTAGGTATAACTATTATAATTATTATTAAATAATTTAAAAATAAAATAAAAATAAAAAATAATATTTATTTAAATAAATAAATATTAAAATTAAAATAATAATAATATAATAAAAATTTAATTAATTTATTTGTTAATATTTAAATTAAAATTTTTTTATAAATATTAATTTTAATTAAATAAAAATATTAATATAATTTTTTATTAATATTATTTAATATTAAATTCTTTATTAATTTTTTATTTTAAATAAATTTAATGTATTATATTTTATTATTATTATTATTATTATTATTATTATTATTATTACTATTATTATTATTATTATTATTATTATTATTATTATTAAATCCTTAATTTTTATTAATGTTTTTATTCTTTTTATTTAATATAAAAGCTTCTTATTTTATATATTTCTTTATACTTTTTATTAACTTTTAAAATAATTATATATTATTAATTATAAGATATATTCCTTTTAATATAAAAGTTTATTTTTTTATTAAATATATATATATATATTAATTAAAATTAAAAATAACTTTAATATATTAAATATAATATTAAATCTTATTTTTTATTTTTATATAATAATATATAAATTTATTAATATTTTATTATATTAAAAAGTAATTTAATTAATATTATAATTTAAATATTTAATTTTTATTTTTTAATCTTTATAATAAATTTTATAAATATAAGTTTATTTTATAATAAATATTATTAAAATATTAATTTATCTTTTTATAATTTATTTTATTTTTATAAAATAAATTTTATTTTTTAATTTAAATTTATTAAATTAAATAATATTAAATAAGTTTTTAAAAATAATATAATTTTATTTTTGTAAATTAAAAGATATAATTTTATAATATTAATAATATTATGTAAATTTATAATAAATTAAATTAAAAATAAAATATATTTAATAATTAATATTTAATTTTATTATTTTAAATTTAAATAAGACTTTTAAAATATAAATTATTAAAAGTTATATATTAATAGATAATAAAATAATTTATATTAATTTTAATAGTATTTAATTTCTTTAAAAAAAGAAATAATTAAATAAGATTATAAAGTTAAGAAAATACCTTTTATAAACTTTTAAGTTTTATAATATATTTATCTTTATATATATTATAAACCTTAAAGGTTAAATTTAATATACAATAAAATAGAATATCTTAATAAATACTAAATATAAATAAAAGTAGATTTTTTATGTAACCCGGCCTCTCTGAGGGGATATAGTCTTAGTTAAGTAAGGGATTTACATACAACCGCTCTCTATAAGAGTTTAACATGGTTTTGGCTAGATAAAGAGAGGCAAGCTTTAGTCTTATACCTTAAGTTAATATATTATTCTACCTAGCTAATTGCTATTATCTCTATTATAACCATTTGGCTAGGTATAGCTATTATAATTCTAAAGCTTTTATTATAGCTTTCTAGATAGTATAGCTTGAAATAGGGTTTGTAGTTTAGTGATTATAAGTATAACTATTAAACTAGCTCCTTGCTTAAGTAAAGAGAGTTTATAGGTAAAATAAATACCTATTAAGGATAATAATTTAGATAACCCTTTATATAAAGAACCCCTTAATTAGGGAAAAGGGAAGGAAAAAGAGATTTTTAACCTTGACCTTGATAAAATTATGGGCGAGTATTTAACTTTGATTTGAATGAAAATCCCTTTAAATTGATAAGGAGTAGGCTAAGATAGAGTTAATATATAGGCTCCTTAAATATAAATATAGTAGGAAATGGCTAAGTTAAGGGAGTAAAATGCTGCCCTTATTATAATAATTAGCTAGATATAAAGGAAAGTGGGATAGAAATAAGGCTAAAGGTATAGTAATTGCTTAAGTAAAGATAGTAATAATAGTAAATAAGAAAGCTATATAAAAGCTACTAATATAGCTATCTTAGAGATTTTAACTATTAGCTAAAAATACTAAGACTAGCTTTTAGATCTTAAGTATACAATTAAAGGTAAACCTTGAAAATATTATATTAATAAAGCTAAGATTTTATTAGTAAAAAACTATTTAAATATAAAAGCTTGATCTATATATAATAATTTCCTCTATTAATATTTTAAGGAGAAATAAATAAATTTTAAGTAAAATTAAAGTGAATTTTTAGAATAGTTAAAAACCCTTATTAAGGACTAAGGTAATCTCTAAGCCTTGATATTTAAGGTATACTATAATATAATATAAAAGGAAGGATAATTACCTTTTGATTTTTATAATTATCTTAATTTCCTAGAGAGAGACCTAGGAGACCACTTAGAATTGTAAAGGATAGAGAATTACCTAAATAAGCTAATAAAAGAGCTATAAGACTATATTATCTAAGTTCTCCCTAAACTCCCTATAACCTAATTAGGATTAATCTCTAAGGCTATAATATATTAGGATATAAGTATAGGCAATAATAAGAAGAGAAAAACTTACTAAGGCTTTAACTAATTGTCTTAAAAGAGATAAAAGGGTAATTTAAATAATATTCTATTAAATTACTAAAGGAACTAAAGGAGATCTAATAGATCCTTTAACTTTTACCTAAAAGGCATATAAACCAACCCCTAAGACAATAAAAATCCTATAAAAGAAGATAGAAAATAATAATAGTACTATAATTATAGGAGTAAGGAATATTTTGTAAGCTATTATAATAAGGAGCTGAAAGTCTAGAGAACCTAGACTAACCAGCAGGAAAAAGGTGGGAGGTAGAAGTGAATGATCCTACTAATGCCCTTATACTTATACTTAAGATTATATAATATCTATTTACCTTGATTATTATTTTTGCCCCCTAAAAGCCTATTATTATTAAAGTAACCCTAGATATAAGAAGTAAAACCGATATTATTAATTAATAATTAGTTATTAATCTTACTTTAAGAAAGGCCTTTAATAAAGTCTTTAATCTAATTTTAGTAGGGGATTAAAGAGTAAAAGCCTATAATATCTAGTACTTACCTATTAAGATATAGGACTAGTATGAATAGGTTAAGAAAATAACTTAAGTAGTAATTAGTATTAATAAGGATTTAAATCCTAAGAGTAAACTTATATTACTAAAAATACCTACCTTAACTTATCTTAATATTTTAGTAGATATTAAGAACTGGATATAAGTCTACCGAATTATATAGGAAAGCTTTTAGAAAGTTACCCCTTATAAATTCAAGAAGCTAGTTAAGAATGCTATAAAAGTCTATAGTATAATAGTATATAAGAAACCCTATTAAATACTAGGAGATCCCCCCTTTAAAGGGCCTTTAAATAATCCTACTATCCCCTTCAAAATTCTTAACTTAAAATAAATATTCTTAGAAGAAGAATTAGAAATATTTCCCTTATATAAGGTTATTGATTATAATATTGACTTAATTGAGGGCAAAATCTCTCTATTTGGCCTAATATATCCCTTATTATAGAAGGAGCTTTAAAAGCTATACTAATACCTTAAGGAAAACTTGGATAAGGGCTAAATCTAATCTTTAAAGAGCTCTATAGGAGCTTTAATCCTTTTTATACTAAAATCCAATAGATTCCTTAAATTATATATTAATTATAGGGGACTTAATATAATAATAAAGAAGAATTAGTATTCTTTACCTTTAATTTTAAAAATTATAGATTAAATTAAAAAAACTAAATATTTCTTTAAAATTAATATTAAAAATATATATTATTATATTTATATAAAGAAAGGAAATAAGTAAAAGATAGTATTTTAAATATATTATAGGTATTTTAAATACTTAGTAATACTATTTAAATTAACTAATATACTTATAATCTTTTAAGATTATATTTATAAAGCTCTTAGTAAATTAGTAGATATAGTATATATAGCTTATTTAAATAATATCCTTATTTTCTTAAGAGATTAAGAAACCTATATAAAATACCTTTAAGCTATATTTAAATACTTAAGGGATATTAAACTCTATATAAAACTTTCTAAGTATATATTCTATTAACCTTTAGTTAAATTTCTAAGATTTATTCTTTTTATAGAAGGGATTACTATAAACTTAAAAAGGATTAAGATAATTACTTAATAGGAGAAGCCAAAAACCTACTAAAAGATCCAGGTCTTTATAAAGTTCTATAACTTTTATAGGCAATTTATCTTTAACTTCTTAGTACTAGTAAAGCTATTAATAAATCTATTAAAAGGAAGCTAAAAGGGTAAAAAGTCTAGTAAAGTGGAATTAAATGATATAGAAAGAGGGGTATTTATATCCTTAAAGCAGGCTTTTTAAAAGGCCCCCTTACTATATTACTTTAACCCTACTAAACCCATTTAGCTCAAAATAAATATCTTATTATTTATAATAATAGAAATCTTATTATAGCTAGATAATAATAGCTATTTCCACCCTATAGCCTTCTAGTTACAAAAATATACTAATTATAAGTTTAGGTATAAGACCCTAGACTAAGAACTAATAGCTATTATAGAGTTATTTAAATATTAGTAATACTATCTTAAAGGGGTAGTAAGCTAAATAGAAGTTCTTAGTAATTATTTTAACCTTTAGTTATTTATAAAGATACTAAAGCTAAATAAGAGGTAAGCTAAATAGTATATATACCTAATACTTTATAATTTTGTTATAAAATATTGGCTAGGTAAATAAAATCCTGCTAATAGCCTATTGAGGTAACTAGATTATAAAGGGGATACTCTATATAATCTAAATCTATTAGTATTACTCGAAAAGAGATTAACTAAAATACAAGCAATTTAATTCTTATAAGAATTGGAAGATAAATTAAACCTAAAGTCTTTTGGGAAGGGAAATGCCTTGACTTATAAGTAGGCTAGGGCCTTAGAAAAGAAGGTATAGGAGAATAAGTCTTTTGCTACCTATAATAGCTATAAGTATAATACTAAGGTATTAGGGAGTATAGCTTTTAGTACAATTAAACCTAAGTTAATAGTAAATCTATAAGCTTTTATTTAAGTATAAGTAAGCTAGGTTTAAGAGAAGATAGGCTATAACCCCTCTATCTTAATATCTACAGTTAAGAAGGCCTTAGTTAGAGAGGAGATCTTTAAAGAAAATCCCTTAAAGCCCCTAAAAGAGATAATATACTCTCTCTAAGAAAAGGACCTTAAAATATAGTAAAGGATTAATAAGATAAAGCAAGAAATAATAAATAAAAGCCCTAATAATTAATTTATAAATAAATATAATCTCCTTTACTTTAAATATTAATTATTTATATTTAATAAAGAGGCTATAAAATAATAGCTATTATAGTTATACTATAATAACCTATTAGCAGGCTACTTTGGATAAGATAGAACCTTAGAGATAATCTAAAGAAAGTTCTATTAGTTTAATATAAGTAAAGATATTTTGAAATAAGTTTAGACTTATATAGTATGCCAAGGAGCTAACTATAAGAGATATTGCCCCTATAGTAAACTTAAGTTCTTACCAATACCCTCTTAATTATAGGAAGAAATATTAATAGACTTTATTATAAGATTATTACCCTTATTATAGAAGGGAATAGAGGTAAATATAATACTTATAATTATAGATTACTTTATAAAATATATATATATAATTTTAATCTCTACCTAAATTAATGCTATAGACCTAGTAAAGCTCTTTTATAATAAAATCAAACTTAAATTTAATCCTTTAAGTAGAATTATCTCTAATAAAGGATTAATCTTTATAAATAAGTTTTAATTAGAGCTATATTATTAAATGAGAATAAAATAAAAGCTCTTAATAGCCTTTTACCCTTAAATTAATAGCTAAATAGAAAGAATAAACCAAATATTTAAATATTACTTAAGGTACTTTAGTAATAAGTAGTAAAATAATTAGATAGCCTTATTAATAATTGCTTAATTTATTTATAATAATATAAAGAACTTAATTATAGGATATAATACCTTTTAGGCATTATATAGCTATTACCTAAAGTTTTATATTTATATTAAGGACAATATTATTTAAGGGGAGGTACTAAAGGTAAATATATAAGTATACTACCTTATAAAATTAAGAGAACAATTATAGAATTAATACTAAAAGGCATTAAATAAGCAATAAAAATACTATAACTAAAAGTACTAATCCTTAACTTTTAAGAGAGGTAATTTAGTTACTTTATCTATAAAGAACCTCTCCCTAAAGGGATATAAAAGAAAGCTAGCCCTAAGATAAATAGGGCCCTTTTAAATATTAGATATTATAGGAATATAGGTATATTAATTAGTATTTCTAGATAAATATAGCTATATTTATAATGTGTTTTATATAAGCTTACTAGAGCTATGGAAGAGGCACAAAACCGGCAAAAACAAACTACTTCTAATACTTAACCTAGAAGATATTAACTTAAAATAGGAGATAGAATAAATTAAGAATAAAATAAAATATAAAAAAGAGATATATTACTTAATTAAATAGATTAATTAGCTTATAAAATATAACTAATAACTATATAAAGATAAATTAATAAATATATAAGGAGTAATTTAAGATTACCTTAAATAATAAGTAAAGGCAATCTAAAAGTAAAGAAGATTATAAAAGGGAGTTAATTTATAAAAATAGCTATATAAGTGCAGTAACCATTACTAAATTAAACGCCCTAAAAGGGCTATAATAAAAGCATAATTAAATTATACCTAGAAGAAGCCTTACTTCTTTAAGGTTAAAATAGAGCTTTTATAATTATAAGCTAGAATCCTATTATAATCTAAAGTTTTACTATAATTAGGGCTACTATTAGTTTAAGTAGGAGTTTAGGGAGGAGTAGCCTTAAAATTAAACCTAGACTTAAAGGACTTATTTGCCTTAAGAGATTATTGGAAGAAAGTATATTCTAGCTTAATAATGTGGAGATAGGCATTGAGAAGGATTGCCTTATTAGCATTTCTACCTTAATATTAGCCTAAGTCAAAAAGCTTCTAGATCTTATTTATGACCTATTTCTTAGCCACCTTTTAGGCATTATAGCTAGTATTATTATATAAGAGGTAGAGGTCTAAAATATAAATATACTCTTATAATTCCTTCTTTTGTGAATAATAAATTAGTAAATTAAGTATATATATAGAAGAGATAATAAAAATCTACTAAGTAAATAGTAGTAGTCTAGTAAGCTTAAGCTTAATAATAAGTTGCCTTAAAGTTAATAAAGGTAATATAAGTCTCCTAAGGAAGAAATAAATAAATAGTAAGAATATAGTAAAAATATATCTAAGGGATACCTATATAAATATGCTTCTTAATACTAGTCAGACTATAGGCCTAAGATAAATAATTTTTAATAGTAAGGAATATATCTAATAATTGGAAGCTTATTTGGTAGAATAAGTAATAAACCTCCTTAAAAAAGATATAGAAAGGCTTAGTAATTATAATAAGAGCCTTTATCTATAAGTTAATAGACTTAATCTTCTTTTAGAAGATTATATATAGTAAATAAGTTAAGTAAGCTTATATATTATATAAGTTATAAGCATCCCCCTTTATAAGGGAAATAGGCCTAAATAGTTAATAAATAAGTAGTAATTATATATTAATAAATAATAAAGATATATAAATAATAATTAGTACTAGAGGTCTAGTAATATATATAGTAAATAATATTAAAAGTATAATAGATATACTTAATAAAGGTTACTATAATTAGGATATTCTTAGGCTTATTTTTAATATATTTAGCCTCCTCTTATAGGATACTCTAAGTATACCTTATATACTAGATAAGGGTATTACTAATGCCTATAGAGTAGATAGAAGGAGTAAGTATATTAATATTTGAAAGATAAGAGAAAAGGTATAAAGTATAATAATATAAGGGATAAAGATTAATAGTCCTAATAGTTAAGGAGAGATAAAGAAAGAAAAAAAAGAAAGCTATTATTATAGGAGAATAATTATTTAAATAATAAATAATTAGGCGATTAAAAGGTAAATAATCTTTTAATTTTCTATTGCCTTATACTTAAGGGTAATAGTAATTTACTATTAATCTAATATACTAATATTTAATATATTAGGATTAATCTTATTAAAGATAAGTAGGAACTTATAAGTCCTTCTTATAGGGACTTATTAGCTATAAATTGTAAGGCTATATTACTAGAATAAGTAATTATTACTAAGGATAGTAGACTTAAAGGGAAGGATAGTTATAACCTAGCCCCTCTAAGGGGATATAGTCTTAATCAAGTAAGGGATTTACATACAATTGCTCTCTATAAGAGTTCGGTATAGTTTTGGCTAGATGGAGAGGGGCAAGCTTTAGTCTTACACCTTAAGTCAATATACTATTCTACCCAGCTAATTGCTATTATCTCTATCGTGACCGTTCAGCTAGGTATAGCCGTTATATTTTAGGTATAAATATACTCTTAAATATACTATTAAATATACTCTTAAATAAATATACTTTTAATTAATAATATATAATAATAAGTATATTAATCTTATAATTAAAATTAAATTAATTCTTTAAGAATATAAAGCCTTTTAAAAGAAAATATTATAATAAAAATAATATAATATTTATTAAGAAATAAACAAATAAAATAAAATTAATATTAAATGAATAAGACCTTTTAAATTATATAAAATTAAATTTAAAATAATAAAGGTTTTTAAAGAAAATAAAAGATAAATAATATAATAAATAAATTAATAATTTAATAGATTAAAAAAGAAGGGAAAAAGAGATAAAAAGTTAACTTAATAAAATATAAGTAGTAGCTTTTAACCTAACTGTTTAAATATAAGTGGGGATAAAATAATTTATTTATATATTTACTTTCCCTGCTAGGGAAAGTTAGTATTAAAGTAGTATATTATTAAATGTCTATTAATTTCCTTTCCTAGTAGAATATATAAAAACGTTTATTTATAACCCTAAATAACCTATTAACCTATTACTATTTATTAATTTAAATTTCAATTAATTATATTAACTATAACTATTATATTTAATAGGTTTTAAAGCTAAGTATTATTATTATTTAATATTATAATAAATCCCTATTATATAAGGTTTATAAAGCTATTATTTAATCCTTAAATAATTTATTAAAGCTATTACTTTTAATATTTAATAAAACCTTTTATTTTATTAGCTTTATTATCTTTAATTTCTATATAAAATCTATTTTTAAGGACCTTATAATTAAATATACCTTTTATTAATATATTAAAACTAATATTATTATTTAAAGCTTATTAAAAAGTAAATAGATTTATTTAATATTATCTTTATAAATAAATAATTTAATATATTTAATATTATTTAATAAATTAAATATATATATAATTTAAATAAAATAAAAATATTAATAAGAATATTTATTAAAAATTAAATATTAAAAAGTTATTTTTAATTCTTTATTTATTTAATAAATAAATAAATAGTTTATATTAAATAATTTAAATTAAATATATACTTTTTAATAAAAATCTTTAATAGACTTTTTTTATTAAAATATTAAAGATAATATTTTTAGATTATTATAATATTTAATAATTTTCTTATTTTAGGTTTATATTCTTATATTAATTTAATTTTATTAAATAATTAAATTTATATATATATATAAAAAGAAAATATATATGTATTTTTAATTTGTTTATTATTAGCTTTTAATTTATTCTTTATAACATTTAATCTTTTTAAAATTATTTATAATAATAATTTAATTTTAATTAAAAAATAACTTTTTATATTTATTATATTAATATATTAATTATAAATATTAATTATATTTTAAATAATTATAATAAAATATATTTTTAATTACTTAAATAAGTACTATATAACTTACTCTTTATTTCTTTAATTTATAATATATTATTATATTTTTATATAATAAATAAACTTTGCTTTTTTTAAGATCTTCTCTACTTAAGCATTATATTAATTATTATAAATATTCTTTATATAACTCTTTTATATTAAATTTAGATTTTTAAATCTTATTTTATTATAGTTTTATATTATCTTTTTAAATTATATATATTCTTTTTTAAATAAATTTATAATTTTTAATATTAAATTTATTATTAAAAAAGTTTAAAACTTATAATTAATAAAAATTATTTTTTATTAAATAAAAAATAAATAATTTTATTTTAATATAAATTATATTTAAAATATTTTAATTAATAAATAATATATAAATTTAAAAATAATTATTAATAAAGATTATTATTAATATATTATTTAATAAATAAATAATTAAAATTATAAAAAATATATTATTAAAAAATATTATATATAATTTTCTTTTTAATTATATATAAGTCTAATTATTTAATAAAATTAAATTAATATAATAATATATATTTAAAATAAGAAAATTATAAAATATTATAATAACCTAAAAATATTATCTTTAATACCTTAATAAAAAAAGTCTATTAAAGACTTTTATTAAAAAATATATTTTTAATTTAAATTATTTAATTTAAATTATTTATTTATTTATTTATTAAATAAAGAATTAAAAATAACTTTTTAATATTTAATTTTTAATAAATACTTTTATTAATATTCTCTTTTTATTTAAATTATATATATATTTAATTTATTAAATAATATTAAATATATTAAATTATTTATTTATAAAGATAATATTAAATAAATTTATTTACCTTTTAATAAGTTTTAAATAATAATATTATTTTTAATATATTATTAAAAAGTATAATTAAGTATAAGGTCTTTAAAAATAGATTTTATATAATTATTAAATAATAAGCTTTTATAAATTTTATATAATTTAATAATAAATTATTTTAAATAAAAGGCTTTTTTTATTTAAAAGACTTTTATATTAAAAATATATTATATATAAAAAATAAAGAAAAGTATTAATTTTAAGTATTTAAAATAAGAATTAAAATTAACTCTTTATTATAAAAAGATAGCTTTTTTATTAAATTATAATTTAAATAATTAATAATCTTTTTTATATAAAATAATTTAGCTTTAAGTTAAAAAAGAGATTTAATAATATAATTTTTAATAAATTTAATTTAAAATTTTTAAAGCTTAATAATAATAAAAAATAAAATAAATATTTAAAAGATATATATATTTTAATATAAAAGTTTATTTTTATTTTTAAATATAAATTAAGTAAAGAAATTTATAATATTATAATATTAAAAGTTTTTATTATTAAGATTAAAAAGTAAATATATTATTAATATAATTTCTTTTAATTTCTTTAATAATTTTTATATAATTATTAATTAATAAGATTATTAAAAATTATTATTTTATTGAATATTTAAAAAATAATATTTATTAAAATAATATTAATATATATTATATTATATATAATAAATTTTTATTATATATAATATAATATATAAAATATAAATATATTTTTATTATTATTTTATTTATAATATATGTTATAAAAATTAATTATAATATATATTATTAAAATTAATTATTATATATATTATAAAAATTAATTATAATATATCTTATAAAAATTAATTATAATATATATTATAAAAATTAATTATATTATATATTATAAAAATCAATTATATTATATATTATAAAAATTAATTATTATATATATTATAAAAATTAATTATAGTATATATTATAAAAATTAATTATATTATATATTATAAAAATTAATTATATTATATATTATAAAAATTAATTATATTAAATTAATTATATTATTATTTTTTAATTTTATATTTAAAATAAAGAAAAGCTCTTATATAAATATAAATAAATAAAAAAAGCTATTAAGATTTTATTTTATTTATTAATATAAATTTTATTAAAATAAATAGAAAGATAAAGATTAAATTTAATTATTAAAAAAGGATTATTTTTATTATTTAAAAGATATTAATAATATATATTCTTTTTTATTTAATTTAAAATAAAAAAGTAGATTTAATTAATATTAATATATATATCCCCTTTTAAATATTTATCTTTTTTAATCTTTATAATTAATTTAAAGTATAAAAAGAATAAGATTTATAATTTATTATTATATTTAATTTAAAATCTAAGTAACTTTTAAATTAAACTAATTATATTTAATATTAATTAAGTTAATTTCTAAAATAAAATAAAAACTATAAATAATAATTAAAATATTATAATTAAATAAAAATAAAATTAATAATTAAAGAAATATATATAAATATACTTATATATATATATATATAAACATAAATATTTATAAATAATTTCTTTTTTTTAAAAAAAATATTTATTTTTAATTAAAAATAAAAATTTAAAAGAATTTCTTAAATTATTTAATATAAAATATAATAACTATACCTAGCTAAACAATTATAATAAAGATAATAGTAATTAGTTAAATAGAATAATATATTAATTTAAGATATAAAACTAAAGCTTACCCCTTTTAATTTAATTAAAACTATATTAAACTCTTATAAAAAGTAATTATATATAAATCTTTTACTTAATTAAAATTATATTCCCTTAAAAAGGCTAAATTATAATTAATTTCTCCCTTAAGTTTACTATCTTTAATAATAATTATTTATTTTAATAATATAATCTTATAATTTATAATTAATAAGTCCTTATAAAAAGAACTTATAAGTTCTTATTTATCTTTAATAAGATTAATATTAATATATTAAATATTAATATATTAAATTAATAATAAATTATTATTACTTTTAAATATAAAATAAGAAAAAATTAATAAATTATTTATCTTTTAATTATTTAATTATTTATTATTTAAATAATTATTCTTTTATAATAATAGCTTTTCTTTTCTTTTTTCTTTATTTCTTTTAAATTATTAACATTATTAATTTTTTTTCATATTATATTATTTTATACTTTTTTTTTTATTTTTTAAATATTAATATATTTACTTTTTTTATTTATATTATAAATATTACTAATATTTTTATTTAATATATAAAGTATATTTAAAGTATTTTATAAAAAAAGACTAAATATATTAAAAATAAGTTTAAAGATATTCTAATTATAATAATCTTTATTAAATATATTTATTATACTTTTAATATTATTTATTATATATATTATTAAATTTATAATATTTATTATTATTTATATATCTTTATTATTTATTAATATATAATTTTTATTTATTAATTAATTATTTAAGCTTATCTTTTTTATAGAGAAAAATACTTATAATTTATATAATATATAAACTTATTTAATTTATTTATTATATATAATCTTGTAAAAGGAGATTAAGTTTATTAATCTATAAATAAAGGCTTTAATTATAATTATTAAGTTTTTTTATATCTTTTATAAGAAGGTTTATTATTTATTTTATTAAATAAGCTTTTAATTATTATATATATTTCTTATTATTAAAAGTTTTTTTTTAAGCTTATAATATTAAAAAATATATTTATATAAATATATTTTTATTATATTTTTATTATTTATTTTTTTTAAAAAGCTTATATTATCTTTATTATCTTTTAAATAATTTATTAAGTTTAAGCTTATTAAGCTATTATTATTTATTTAATAGGTTTTTATTATTTCTTTTATATATATATTTAATTTATTAATTTATTATTTATAAAAAAAGGAATTATAAAAGTATATTTATATTTTAAATTTTTATTTCTTATATAATAATATTAATTATAATACCTAAACAATTATTAAAAAATAGATTATAAATAAAATTTAAAAGCTTTTTAATTTAAATTAATATTAAAATAGAAATATTAATAAGATAATCCTTTTTAATATTTATTTTTATATTATTAAACTAAAATATTTTTTTAATAATCTCTTAAATTAAATAAATCCTTTATATTTAAGTTTAATTTTAAGGCTACTTTTTTTTAGACTTTTATTTAAATTAATAATAATTTTAATTATAATAAAACTTTAAGTTATAATAGGATTTTAACTTATAATTATAAAAGCTTTATTTTAATCTTTAAAAAGTAAGGCTTTTTTTAAGTATAATTTAATTATATCTTTATTATAATCCTTTTAAAGTATTTAATTTAATAATAATTATTATATTTATATAATTATTTTTATAAATTAATTTCTTTTTATAATCTTTTTTACTTTTAAATTACTTTTATTTATTATTTAAAATAATCTTAAATTATTCTTTATATATTTATTAATTTATTTTTATAGAGCTATTAATTATATTTTATAAGCTAATTAATTTATTTAATTATATAATATATTTTTCTTTTATATTTTATTTTATTTTTAATTTAATTTATTTTTTACTTTAAATTAATATTTTTTAAATTAAATATTTAAAATTATTTATTTTTATTAGTTTTATATCTTTTTTATAATTTTAATAAGCTTATATAAAATATATTATAAATATAATTATATTTATTTAAAAATATTAATTAATATATTTATACTTTTATAATATTTAATATTTAAAAAAGCTTTATTTATTTTAAAAAAAAAAAATCTTTTTTATATTTTTTTAAAAAAAAATTCTTTATAAATAAAATAATTAAATTATCTCTTTAAAAAATTAAAAATTAATAATTTTAATTATAATATTTTTATTATTTATTTAATATCTTTTAATATTAATTTTATAAAATAATATATTTATATATTTATTTTTAATAGTTTTTTTTAATTAATATTATTTTTAATATAAATATAAAATTTTAAATAATAATCATATAATATTTAAAAAATATTATATTTTATAATTAAATTCTTTATATTATTATAAGTAAATTAAATAATTCTCAATAAAATTATTTTATTATTTTATTATTTTATTATTTTATTATTTTATTATTTTATTATTTTATTATTTTATTATTTTATTATTTTATTATTTTATTATTTTATTATTTATTATTAAAGTATTTTAAATAATATTTTAATAATTAATTTTTTTTTAATTATTAATTTAAAAAAAAAAACTATTAAAAGCTTTTATTTTATTTTTATTTAATAGTATAATTTTAATTAAAGTTTATTTATAAAAATTAATTATTTATTAAAAATAATTTTATTTAAAAAATTAAATTTAAATTAAATTTTATTATAAAAGAATTTTATTAAATATATAATATTAATTTAAATAAAATTTAAAATTATATATATATATTTTATAAAATAATTTATAATTATAAATATTATTTTTATTTTTATTTTATTTATTATTAAAATAATAATTTTATAATAAAATTTATTAATATTTCTTTTTATTAATTAAAAAAATATTAATAAAAATTTAAATTTATTATAAAAATAATATCTTTTATAATTAATTTCTTAATATATTATATAAATTTAAATTTATTTTAAAATACTTTTATTTATATTAAATTAATAAAACTTTCTTTAATTTATTTTTAAAGTTTTATTTTATTTAAAATAATTTATTAATAAATTATTATAATATAATTATAATAATTATTATTTTATAATCTTTTTATTAAATATAAATAATTAATATTTAAAATAAAAGAAATAATATTTATTTATAAATTTATTATTAAAGCTTTTATTTATTATTTTTTATTTTATTTTATTAATTTTTTATTATATTTTAGGATTTCTTTTTAAAAAAAAAAAATATTATTTTTTTTAAAAACTTTAAAAGATTTTTTTAAAAATCTTTTTTTTAATTATATATATTAAAATATATAAATAATAATTTAATTTTTTTTAAATTTAATTTATTTATATTTATATAAAAGCTTATAAAATTAAAATATTTTTCTTTTTAAAAGACTTTAAATTTAATTTAGTTTTTAATTTTTATAAAAATTAAATTATTTATATTTTAATTAATTTCTTATTAAATAATATTAATAAATTTAAATTATATAAAAAAAAATTTTTATAATTTAATTATTTTAATAAATTATTAATAAAATTTTATTTATTTAATTAATATTTTTTAAGTATTTAAATATAATTTAAACGTATTTTATATTAATTTCTTAATCTTTTAAGAAAATAAGAATATTATTTAAATAAATTATATATATTATATTTATTAATTTATTAAGAGCTTTATAGATATACTCTTAAAAAATTATAAATATATTAATTAATTTAAATAATATTATTAAATATTTAAAATAATTTATTAATTATATTCTAAATGATTATAATAAAATGCACTTTTAATTACTTAAATAGCCACTATTTAACCTACTCTTTATTCCCTTAACCTATAGTTTATATAGGTCCTATTACCTATTTTAACCCTTTTTCTTTTTTCTTTAATTATAAATAATTATTATTTCTTCTAAAATCTTTTTTATTTATTTATTATATTAATTATTATAAATATTTATTAAAAAGCTTTAATCTTTTAAACTAAGATCCTTAAATTTAAATACTTTTTATATTAATTATATAAGATTATTATATTCTTTCTTAATAAACTTTCTATTTTTAAAATAAAGATTATATTTAAAGAATATTTATAATTTATATTTAATAAATTTTAACTTTTATATAATTAAAAGATTAATAATATTAATTTTATTATTTATATAATAAAATAATTTATTTTTATTAAGCTTTAATTAAAAGTTAATATATAAATTAAATAATAATTACTTATAAAGAATACTATTAATATATCTTTTAATTAATAGGTAATTAAGGTTATAAAAAGTATATTATTAAAAAGATATTATATATAAGAATATAAAAATATATATTAGGATTTATTATTTTAGTAAAAAGAAGCTATATTAAATATAATTTTTTAAGTTTTTATAAGGGTATTAAGATTATATTATATAGAGAATTAAATTAATTATTTTTTAATTAAGTTAATTATTAAAGATAATTAAAGTTATTAAATATTATTTATATTATTATTTATATAGCTTAGCTCTTAGAAGAAATTCTAATTTAAGTGCTCTTATAATTTATATTTAAAGTAAAAATAAATTTAAAATAATTATAATATACTTAAAATATTATCTTTTATTTATTTTCTTTTTTTATATAAATATAATAATATATATTTTTAATATTAATTTTAAAAAAATATTTAATTCTTTTAATTTAATTTATAATTTTTAAAATTAAAAGTAAAAAATATTAATTTTTTTATTATTATATTAAGCTTTTTATAATTAATATATAATTTAAAGGATTTATTAAATTTTAATATAAAGAAAATTAAAGCTTTTATAAAGCTTTTTAAAAATTAAATTAAATTTTTATTTAATATTTTTTAAAGTATTAATATAATTTTTAAAGCTCTTTTTATAATAAGAAATATATTAAATTAAATAAAAGGATTTTACTTTTAATTAAATTAATATTATAATTAATAATTTTATATAACGAAAGTATTTTTAATTTCTCTTTTAAGAATATTTATTTTAAATTAAAAATTTTAAAAAGAATAATTAAATTAATTAAAAGCCCTTTAAAGAAAAGATCTTTTAATATTTTATAAATTTTTTTATATACTATTATATTATAGACTTTAATAATATTTTTAATTAGCTTTTTAAATTTATAAAAAATTATTTTTTAAAAGCTATTTTATATAATTTAATAAATTTATTTTTAATTTTTAATATTTATTAAAATATTAAAATAAATTAAAAGAAGTATTTTTAATAATATAAATTTACTTTTAAAGTTTAAATTCTTATTAATATTAATTATTATTTAAATTATCTTTTTAATTTATTTATATTAATTTTATATTTTTATAAATAAATATTAAATATTATAAGCTTTTATTTTTTAATTTTTTATTAAAATTAAATTAAAGATTTTATTAAAGACTTTTTTTAAAGTAAAATTAATAATTAATTATTAATTAATAATATTAATTTTATTTTTTATATTTAAAATTATTTTAATAATAATAAGTTTTTAAAAGATAAAAATAATAATTAAAATAAATAAATATTATATAATTTTAAATATAAATATAAAAGTATTAATAAAATTATTTATTTTTATCTTTTATCTTTTTTTTTATTAATTAATTTAAATTTTTTATATTTTTAATTTCTTATTATAATAATTTATAAAATATTCTTTATTTTTATAATTATAATATTATTATTATTATTTATTTTCTTTTATAAGATTTTTATTATTTTAAAAATTAATTTATATACTTTTTAAATAAAAATTAAAGGATTTATTAAATCTCTTTTAATTTCTTTAATAATTTAATAAAGTATTCTTTTAATTATTCTTTTATTCTTTTTAAAATAATTAATTAAAACTTTAATAAGTTTTTTTCTTTTATTATTATTTATATTTATATTTTAATATATTATAGCCTTTAAATTTAATTTTAATTAAATTATAAAAAGCTTAGAAAGAATTTAAATAATATAATTTTATAATTGTTTTAATAATTTATTTAAATAATTCTTTATTTTTTATAATTTTAAATAATCTTTTAAGTTTCTTTTTAAGAAATTAAAATAATTATAAAAATTAAAAAATAAATATTCTTTTTATATTATATTATAATATATTTTAAATATTAAAATTTAATAATTATTTTAATTTTTAATAAGGATTTTTAATTATTTTAAGAATTTATTTTAATTTTATTTAAAAAATCTTTTTTTAAAATATTAATAAAGAAAATTATTATATATAAATTAAGCTTTTATATTTATATAGTTTTTTATTAATAAAATCTTAGCTTTATTAATATAATATTTTTAAAATTTATTCTTAATTATATACTTAAAGTTTAAAAGTTAATTTTAATATTTTTAATTAATAATTAAAATCTTTAAAATAATTATATTAATAGTTTTTATATAGCATTTTTATTTATTAATATTATTATATTTAATTAAGTAATTATTATATCTTTAACTTTATTTTTATTTTACTTTTTTTATATTTAATTAATTATTATAATAAGAAAAGTATTTTATTTCTTTAATTTAGCTTTTTCTTATTATATTTATATTTAAAAAACCTATATATTAATTCTATTTTAACTTATTTTTTATTAATTTAAAAGTATTTTTATTTAAATTAAAATTTAATATTTATTTATAATTTTATTAAAAATAAAATTAAAGATCTTTTTATTTTTTATTTCTTTTTATTTAAAGATTCTTTATATAAAGAAGTATTTAAATTATTATTCTTAATAAATATTTATTTTACCTATAAACTCTCTTTATTTAAGTAAAAAGTTAAATTAATAATTATATTTATAATTATTAAATTATTTATTTATATATTAAATAAGATTTATATTTTATAAAAATATAATAAAAAGCCTATATAAAAACATTTATTTAAGTTATTTATTATATAATATAATAAAATAAAAAGAATATTAATATAATTAATATAAAATAATTATCTTTATAAATATATTAAAATTAATATTATTAAAATAAAGTAATAAGATTTATAAAGAAATAATATTCTTAAGATTATTTATAATCTTTTAAAATATAAAAAGCTAATAATTAAGAAAATGATTTATATAAAATATATTATATTCTTAGGTAATTAAAGTTAATTATATAAGCTAAATAATAATATAATTAATTAAATTAAAGTTACTTTAATTAATAATTATATTAATAATATTAAAAATAAAGGTAAAATAAAAATAATAATTTAAAATTAAATAATATTAAAGATTTTAATTTTATAATTATATTTATTATATTTTTATTTAACTTTATTTTAAATCTTAATAATATAAAAAAATTATAATTTCTTATTAATATTATAAGGGATAAAATATAATTATATTAAAATCAAATTTAATTAAGTGAATTTTAAGGTTATTGAAAATTATTAATAAATATAATAATTTAGGAATTAAAATATATATTTATATTTACTATAATAATAAATTTATTAATTTAATTAACTTATAAGTATTTTTAAAGATCCTTTCTTTATTATTTTCTTATAGTATTAATAATTTATAGCTTATAAATAAAAGGCTATATAATAATAAACATTATTATTAAAAGTATTAATAAACTAATAATAATCTAAATTTTAAGAAATAATATATAATATAATTATTTATAATATAATTTAAAGGATTAAAAAGATTAAAATATATAAGAATATATTATAATAATAATTATTAATAATTATAATAATAATAATCTTTTAATTATTTTAGTAATTATTATTATTTATTTATAAATAATACTAAATATATAAATAATTAATATTATATTTTATAATATAAGCTTTAATAATCAAATTAAAATAATTTTTAATTATTATAATAATTATTTTATTTATTATTACTTTTTTATATATTTTTTAATATAAAAGTATAATCTTATAATTAATACATTAATATAATATATATAAAAAGTTATTTTTTTTATTAAAATTAAATAATTATTATTATAAATAACTTTAAAAAGATTAAAGATTATAAAGACCAAATTAAAAGCTAATAATAAAAGGATTAAAAATAAATATATATATAAATTACTTTACTACTTATTAATATATAGCTTTTAATAAGCTTATATTTTAAGAGTTTTATTTAAATTTAAAGAAAAGAATTAAATTTTTAATTATTAAATATACTTTACTTTTAATTTAGTTTATTATAAATTTAAATAATATTATTAATAAATTAAAATTATATATTTTAATTTATTAAAAGAAAAATAAAGATATAATTAAATAATTTTTAAGATTATTTATTTAATATTTTTTTATTATAAACTTGTTCTTTTTTTTAAATATTATATTAAAATTAAAAAAAAGTTAATTTTAAAATATATTTTATAACTATTAAAACTAATAAATATAATTTGTTTTATATTTCTAGCTTTCTTTAATTATATAATAATATTAACTTAATTTTATTATTTAAATTAAAAAATAAAAATTTATTTAATAAAAATAAAGTAAATAATAATAAAATATTTTAATATTTTAATAATATCTTTTATAAAATAAATAAATATTTGATTTTTTATAAAGATTAAAAGATAAAGATTAAATATTTAAATTATATTACTAATTAAATTACTTTTTAATATAATAAGATTTTAATAAACTTATATATTATATAATAATAAAAAGAAAATTTAATATTATATTTAATATATTAAAATTATTTTTTAATTTTAATTAATATATATATATATTTAATAATAAAATAAACTTTTATATTAATATTTTATAAAGATATATATATAAATTAATATATTTTAAATATATTATTAAAGTAAAAAATAATAATTAATAGAATTAAAATAATATATATAAGTTTAAATTTTTATATTATTTTATAAAAAAAATGGTTTTTAATTTATAAAGAATTATTTATATAAAGAGATTATATTTATAGATAAATTATTAAAATAAGCTTATAACTATTAATTTATAATATAATTATAATTTACTTTTTATTATAATATAACTAAAAGGCTTTATTTTTATTTTTTATTTAATTAATTATATAATAAAAATAAAAGATTTAATATAAAAATAAATAATAATTATTATAAAATATCTTTTTATATTAAAATAAAAATATTAATTTTAAAAAAAACATTATTAATATTAAATTTAATAATTTTAATATATTAAAAAAGTAATTATATATATAATAGCTTATAATATAAAAAGAAAATAAGATTATATTTAATTAAAATATTTATATTAAAAAAAGTAAAAAAAAGATTATAATTCTTAATATATATTTATATTATAAATATATTTTATAAGATATTTATTTATATAATTACTTAATTTTAATTTATATTTAATATAAGATTATAAGATATAAGTTTATAAATATCAATATATATTTTTTTTAATAATTATTTATTTTTTAATAATTAGATTTAGATTTTATAATAATAAAAAGATTATTATATTTCTTATACTAATAATTATCTTTTTTTTATATTATTTATAATAATTAAAAGAAAAATAAAATTTAAAATAATAATTAAATTTATTAATAGTAAATTATAATTAAAGTTGAATTACTTCTTATTATTTATATATTAAAATATATATTAAAATTAATTAATATTTTATAATTATTATAAAGCTTTAATTTAATATTTTAATTTCTTTATATTATAAAAGAATTTTATATTTTAATTTTAAATAAATATTAATATTATTTAATAAATAAAATAAAAATATATATTAAAATAAATAGTTTTTATAATTAATAATATATAATTACTTTAAAAGTTAATAAAAAATATAAAAAAGAATATAAGATAATAAGCTTTTATATTAAATAAGATAAATAAAAATATTAATAAAAGTTAAAGATTTAATAATAATAATAATAATAATAATAATAATAATAATAATAATAATAATAATAATAATAATAATAATAATAATAATAATAATAGTAATAATAATAATAATAATAATAATAATAATAATAATAATAATAATAATAATAATAATAATAATAATAATAATAGTAATAATAATAATAATAATAATAATAATAATAATAATAATAATAATAATAATAATAATAATAATATGATATAGTATATTAGATTTACCTAGGATAAAGAATTAATAAATAACTTTAGGCTAGATAATGTTAATAAGAAAGAAATTATACTAATATTATTATTTAAATAAAGCTAAGCTTTATAAAGGAAATTATAACTTAAGTATTAATATATAAGCTAGCTAGGATTTTTATTATATTATTGCTTTTTTAGTTTTTTTATTTACTTACTTAAGTAAATATTATATTTTATCTTTATTTAACTTTTAGATTATTTAGTAATAATTTTATTTATTTAATTATAAATTACTTATATTTATATACTTATCCTTATACTAAAACTACTTAATTATTATTATTTTGTGTTTTTTAAAGGCTTTAAAGGTAGTAATAGCTTATAGACTTATTATGGGCTGTTATTATTATTTACTTGTTTAAAAGGTATTTAAGGAAATCTTTAAAGGGGCTAATTAAAGCCTTATAAAGGGATAATAGCTTATTATAATAAAATTAGTATACTTAGAGCTAAGATATTATTTTATATTAATAATATATTTTATTACTTATATAATTATTATTATAAGATAATAAGTAGAATTTTTATTAATTTAACTTAATAATAAAAAGACTATTTTTATTAAACTTAAATAATTTACTATTAAAAGCTATTTTAAAATTAAAAAAGAAAATATATAATAAAATATATAAATTATAAAGAAAGTTTAGCTTTATTATTATTTTTAATAAATAGATTTATATAATAAAAGATTTTAAACTTTAAATATTATTAAATTATATTTATAAAAAAGCTTAAATTAAAAATAATATTATTTTATTAAATAATAATTATTATTAATTAAATTAAAGAATATAATAAAAAGAAAATATAATTATAATTATACCTTTTAATAAAAACTATTAAAATATTAATATAAAAGTATCTTTTATTATATAATAATATAAATAGAAATATTAAAAGAAAAAATAAACAAGGAAAAAATAAATAAATATTAAAAGAGATAATAAATTATTATTATATATCTTTTTATTTATATATAATTAAATAAATAAAGCTAAAAGTAAAATAAAGGCCTTAAATATATAAAAACTTAAAAATAATAGTAATATTTATATTTTAATTATTATTATTAATATATTAAAAATAATTAAAAATAAAGATTAAAACTTAAAATTTATTAATAATATTATATATAAAGCTTAATATATTATTATTAATAAAAGATATTTAAGTTATAAAATAATAAAAAATATAATTATTTATTATAGCTCTTTTAATAATATTATATTATTTTTTGTAAGAAGATTAAAGGCTTAATATATATATAATATACTAATAAGCAAAATACTGTATACCCTACTACTATAACTAAATAAGCTTTAAGTATTATATAATTATAAGAATAAAATACTTATATTTAAAATAATATAAATTAAAATTTTAATAATAAAAATATTTATTTTTTAATTATTATTATTACCTTAACTAAGAATTTTTATAATTCTTTAATTTTTATATTAATTAAATAATCAATATAATAAAAATAAATTAATAAATCCTAATTAATTTTAAAGATAAATATAATAATATATTATAAGATTTATAATTAAAAATATTATATTTAATTAAAAAATAAAATATAATTCTTATAAGATTTTTATTAATTAAAAAGCTAATTATAAAAAAAGAATATATTATTTAATATTTTATTAAAATACTTATTACTTAAAAAGATTATATTTACTTTTAAAAAATGTAAAACTTCTTTTAAGCTTTATTATTTTAATAAATATTATTATATTAAAATAAATCTCTTAATTAAGATTATTATTTTTTTTAAATATATATTCTTTAAATATTTAATAATTATAATTATTAAATTAAAAATTAAATTAATACTTTAAACTTTTAAAATTATTATATTTATTATTATAATTTATATAATTATATTAATATTTTATTGTTTTTATTATTTTAAGAAAATTATTAAATTTATTAAATTTATTATTATAAAATTTAATATTATTTTAATTATATATTAATTATTCTTTTTATATATATTTTTAATATATCTTTTTATTTTATTAAAATAAATTATATTAAATATAATATATTATTTTATTATTATATTTTTATTATTTTTAATATTATTTTTATTTCTTAAAATATAAATTTTAATTTTAAAAATAATAATAATAATAATAATTTTAATTTTATTATATTATTTATTTTTATTATTTTATTTATAATAGCTTTTATATTTATTAATTATATATTTATTAAAAGAATATTTATTATAATAATACTTATAATCTTTATATTATTTATTTTTATTTAATATTCTATTAATTATCCTTTTAAATACTATTTTAATATTTATTTAATATTTATTTCTTTAATAAAATTATTTATATTTATTTCTTTTATTAAGAAAATTATAATTATTTTTATTATTTACTTTTATAATTAATTATATAAGATTTTTTATAATAAAAAAACTTTAATATTTAAAAATTATAATATATATTTTATAAATTATATATTTAATAATTTAAATTATTTATTTTATTTAAATTATAATAAATAAATTCTTATAATATTAATTATATATATTTATTAATTAATTATATTTAATATTATATTATTTATATTTTTAATTATTTTATTATTTATATATTTATTTTTTTATTTTATAATAATATATTATTATTTCTAAAGTATTTATTAAATATTTAATAGATTTTTAAATATTATATTTTATTAATTATTTTATTTATTTAATTTTATAAAAATGTTTTTTTTTTATTTTTATAAATAATAATATCTTTTATTTTTTATTCTTAGTAAAATTATAAGGTTTTTAATAAGTAATTATTAAGCTTTTTTCTAAGATTTTAAAAAAAATATTAAGAAAATATTATATATTTATTAATATAATTTAAAAAGTTTTATTTAATTATATATTTATTTTTTAATTTATTTTATAATTTTAGTTTTAATAAATTTAAATATAAGCTATTTATTTTTAAATTTAAAATTCTTTATTAATAATTTTATAAATTAATCTTATTTATATATTTAAAATTAATATTATTAATTATAATATTTAATTTATATTTTTATAATTTATTATTATTATTTATATATTTTATTATATATATATTAAAGTATTTATAATTATTTATTTATATTTTAAACTTATAATTTAAAGTATTTTATTATATATTTTATTAAATAAAATTAATAATTATATAATATTTATATTAACAATACTTTAATAATATTATATTTATTATTATTATAAACTAATTAGGCCTTAAATAATTAAATAGCTTATTTTAATTATTAATAATTTCTTTAAAAGTTTTAAAAATATATTTTATATATTTATAAAATAATTATATTATTTTTATTATTATAAATATTATTTTAATTAATATAAATGTTATATATTTAATTATATAATAAATTATAATTAAAATTATATTATATTTTTTATTATTTATTTAAATATTATTTAATAATTTAATAATAAAATATATATCAATTTTTTAAAATAAATATAATAATATTAATAATAATTATAATTAATTATATAATTTATATTATAATATTTATATAAAATCTTTAATTATAATATAAATTAATTTAAAATAATTAATCTCTCTTTAAAAAAAAACATACTTTAATTATTTAAATAATATTATCCTTTAAGCTTAGCTCTTTATTATACCTTTTATATTTATTATTAAAAGAATTAATTATTAATTTATAATCCTTTAATAAAGTATTTTAATTTATATAAAAGTTAATTTAGGTATATTATTTTATTAATTATAAGTTCTTTTATTATAAAGTATAAAATATATTACTTTAAAATAATAATTCTAGCTTTTATTAAATTCTTTTAATTCTTTTAAATAATTATTTTTAAAGAATATTTTTTAATTATTTTTTAATTATATTTATTATTTTTTAAGCTTATATTAATATTATAAAAATAAATATTATATTTAATATTAAATTAAAGAATATTTTAAGCTTATTATATTTTAAAAAAAAGAAATATTTTTACTTTATTAGCTTTTATAATATATTTAAATTTATTTTTATTATTTAAATATATACTTTAATATTTATAATCTTTATTAATAAATTAATAGACTTATTTAATAAGCCTTTTTTAAAGATTATATATTAAAATAATTATAATACCTATTAATATAACATAATTTATTAATAATATAAATTTCTCTTTTAGTTTTAAAAGATAATAGCTTTAGTACTTAAAACTCTTAATAATAATTAAAAGCTCTTATTAATTAATAATTTATTATTATTTTATATTAATTAACTTATATAATTAATATATTATTAATCTTAATATAATTATAATAAGATATCTAATATTATCTTTATAAATATATCTATTTTTATTTTAATTCTTTTATTTAAATTTTAATATTATAATATAATTATTAAATAAAATATAAGTATTAATTCTTTAAAAACTTATTTTAGTTTATTAAATTAAAAATTTTTTTAAATTTATATTCTTTTTTATTTTCTTTAAATAAAAAGAAAATAAATTTAATTATTTTAAAATAATTTAAAATAAATATTTAATAAAAATTATAAAATTCTAAAAATACTTATATATTTTTATATTCTTATAAATTTAATTACTTATTAATAATTTAAATATAATTTACCTTTATTTTAATATCTTTTTAAATAATTATATATTTAAGGAATTTTATTTCTTATTAATAAAAAGTATACTTAAATATCTTTATATATAATTAAAAATCTTAAAATCTTTTTAAAATCTTTTTTAAATATTATATATATTACTTTTTAATTTTAAAATAAATAATAATATTATTTAAATATATAATATAATAAGTATTTATTAATTTAATTAATATTTAATAAATATATATTTAAAAAATAATAAATATATTAGTAAATTTAAATAATATTATAATATATTTAAAATACCTATAATAAATATAAAATATAATTTTCTAAGTATTTTTTAATTTAATATAAATATAATAATATATAAGCTTATAATTTTATATATACTTTATAATATTAATAATAATCTCTTTTTTACTTATAAAATAAAATAATAAAAATAAATTATTAATATTAATTAAATATATAATTTTAATAAATATTTATTATATTTTCTTTAAAAATCCTTAAAAATCTAAAAGAAAAAATATTAATTTTATAAATAAAATTTAAAAAACTTTTTATTATATTAAATTATTAAAATTTAAATACTTTTTAATTTTTAATAGATTTTAAATTTAATTAATTAATTAACTTAAAGCTAATAAACTTAATTTATATATAAGTATTTATATTAATATAAATAATACTTTTTATATTAATTTATAAAATAATTATTTATTATTAAATTATAAGTTTTTTAAATATTAATTTTAATATAAAAAAATTAAATATTTTCTTTATATTTTATTATTTTTTAATAAATTAATTTTTTTTAATTTTAATAATAATTATTTATATCTTTATTTTCTTTCTACCTATATATAAGTCTAGCTATCCAGCAAGATCAAGTCAATACAATAATATAAACCCAAAATAAGAAAATTACCAGATATTATAATAACCTAGAAATATCATCTCTAATACCTTAATAGAAAAAGTCTATTAAAGACCCTTATTAAAAGGCACGCCCCTAGCTTAAACTATCCAATTTAAATTATCTATCTATCTATTAAACAAACAAAAAATCAAGAATAGCTTTCCAATATCTAACTCTTAATAAATACTCTTACTAACATCCTCTTTCTACTCAAATCATATATACATCTAGCTTACTAAATAATATTAAGCATATTAAACCATCTCTTTATAAAGATAATATTAAATAAATCCACTTGCCTTTTAATAGGCCTTAGATAGCAATACTACCCTTAATATACTAGTAAAAGGTATAGCTAGTAATATTTAGCTATAAGGTCCTTAAAAATAGGTCTTATATAAAGATTAAAGATAATAAAGCTAATAAAATAAAAGGTTTTATTAAATATTAAAGGCAATAGCTTTAATAAATTATCTAAGGATTAGATAATAACTCTATAAACCCTATATAGTAGGGGTTCTTTATAGTATTAGATGGTAATAATGTTTAGCTTTAAGACCTATTAAATGTAATAGTTATAATTAATATAGCTAATTGAAATTTAGATTAATAGATAGTAATGGGTTAATAGGTTATTTGGGGTTATAGATAAAAGTTTTTATATATTCTATTAGGAAAGGAAATTAATAGATATTTTATAATATACTACTTTAATGCTAACTTTCCCTAGTAGGGAATTTATATCTTTATAACTTTTATATTAAATAATTATAAATTATTTTTCTTTAAAAATCTATATTTTAAAATATAATATTTTAATTTATTATAATTATAATAAATTATATTAATTTAGCTTATATTTACTAAAAGCTTTATATATAATTTTTAATTCTTTATTTAATTTAAAAAATATTAATTTAACTATTTTTTATTTTTAATTATAAACTTATTTTAAAAGCTTTTATTATTAAATCTTATATTTTAAGTTTTCTTTAAGCCTTTTTTATAAAATAAAATAAATCTTTATTTATAATCTTTATATTATAAATATTTAAGCTTTCTTTATATATATAATTATAATTAGTTAATTTCTTAAATTAATTTTTATAATTTTAATAATTTTAATAATTTAATTTTTTAATAATTTAATTTTTATTTTAATAGCTTTTTAAAGCTAAAATAATATTAATAAATTAAATTCCTTTAAATCTTTAAATCTTTTATATTTAAGCTTTTATATAAAGTTATTTATATATAAAAATATTTTATTAATAATTATTTATTAATTTACTTTAAAAAGAATAATTTATTTTTTATTTACTTTTTTTATAAAATAAAATTAATATATTTTTAATATATAAAATTTAAAAAATTAATATATATAAACTTTATTAAATTTTTTATATAAATTCTTTATTTAATTTATTTTAAAATAATAAAATTTTATTATAATTTATTTAATTCTTTATTAATTAATATTATTTATTTATTAATTATTTTCTTTTTTTAAAAATTATAATTATAAAATAAAGATTTTCTTTAATTTTTATATAAATTATTTATTAAATATTTAAATAATTATTAAATTAACTTTTAATATTTTTAATTTTCTTATTATTATTATTTTATTATTTAAAATAATAATTAAAATCTTTAAATTTTTATAAATAAATTTATATTTTTAAAATTTAATTTTAATATTTCTTTATTATATATACTTTTTATTTAAAAGTAAAATTAAAAATTATTTTTTAAAGATTTTTAATAAAAATTTAATATATTTATAAAATAATCTTTTTATTTTAATTAAAATACCTTTAATTATCTTTTTAAATAAAAATATTTTAATAAAATATTAAATAATATATTATTTCTTTTATAATTAACCTTTTAATTAATAAAAGTCTTATAAAAATTATATTTTATTTTTTAATTAAATATAATATTTTTAATTATAAATTTTATAATATATTATTATATTTATTTTTTAAATTAATTAAAATTTATTAATTTATTTTTATTATATTAATTATATAATTAATATAAAAATTAAAAAGTTATAAGGATTTTTAATTAAAATAATAATAATAATTAAAAGTAAATATATTTTATTATTTAAATTTTAATTTATATTATTTTAAATATAAGTTTTTTACTTTTATAATTATATAATACTTAGAGCTTACTTAGCTATAATAGTAAAATATATAGTATTTTACCTATAAGTGTATTATATATAATACTAAGCCTTTAATCTTCTTATATAGGGTATATAGTGTTTTACTTATTAGTATGCTATGTGTATACTAAGCCTTTAGTCTTCTTATAATTATTAATTATTAGATAGTATATTATTATTAATTATTAGATAGTATATTATTATTAGTAATAGTTAGAGATATAAGCTTAATATAAAATAAAATATTTTAAATTATAGTTAATATTAAGGCTAATTTTAATTACTATAGTAATAAAATAAAATAATATATTAAGTTAATAGATTAATAGGTAAATTAAATTAATTATTATAATAAGAGTTAAGTTTTTAATAAAATAGTTATAAATATAACTCTTTTTTCTTTATTTTTTTTTAATTATATAAAAAAAGTCTTTATATTTATATAATTTTATATAAACTTATATAACTTTTAAATATAAAAGTTTATTATATAATATAATATATATTAAAGGGGGAGGTAATAAAAAGAGAGGTTATTTTTAATAAATCCCTTTTTATTTCTTAAAAGTAAAATAATAGTTTTAATAAATTATTTAAAGATTAAATAATAATCTTATAAACTTTATATAATATAAGTTTCTTATAATATTAAATAATAATAATATTTAACTTTAAGACCTATTAAATATAATAATTATAATTAATATAATTAATTAAAATTTAAATTAATAAATAATAATAAATTAATAAATTACTTAGGGTTATAAATAAAAGTTTTTATATATTTTATTAAAAAAGGAAATTAACAAATATTATATAATAGATTACTTTAATACTAAGTTTCTTTAATAAAAATATATTATTATATTAATTTAATTATATTAAATAGCTAGACTTATATATAAATAAAAAGAAAATAAATATTATTAAAATATTAAAAGAATTTATATTAAAATATATAAATTTTTTTAAATATTTATTTTATTTTAAATTATTATTAAGTTTTAAAAATTTTAAATTTAAAATATTAAAATTTATAGTATTAAATTTTATTTTAATTTAAAATTAAATTATTTTAAAATATTATTTTTATTTTTATTTTTATAATTATATATTTTTATAATTTTAAAATAATTTCTTTTTTATAATTTAATAAAAAATAATAAGATTTTATAATTTAATTATAAATAATATTATAAAATTATAATATTTTATTAAATATTTTAAATTTATTTATATTTATTAATATTAATTTTATTATAATTAATATAAATAATAAATTAATTATATTAAAAATATTATAAATTATATTATTTATTAAATAATATTAATATTATATTGTAATAAATAATATATTATTAGAATTTCTTTTATAAAAATTAAGATTTTATTTTTTATATTATATTTATTTAAACTATAAATAATTATTTAATTTTAAATCTTTTTTATTTTATAAGTTTTTTATATTATAATTATTATATATTTAATTTATATAAAAAATAATTATAAATAAATTTCTTTTTTAAATATATTATAAGTATTTTAAATATTTTAAATATTTAATAATATTATTTAAATTAATTAATATATTTATAATTTTTAAAAATTATATTTATAAAGCTTTTAATAAATTAATAAATATAATATATATAATTTATTTAAATAATATTTTTATTTTTTTAAAAATTAAAAAACCTATATAAAATATTTTTAAATTATATTTAAATATTTAAAAAAATATATAATTTTATATAAAATTTTTTAAATATATATTTAATTAATTTTTAATTAAATTTTTTACTGGATTTTAAAGGTAAAGAGTTAAATAGTGTAATACTAGTGCTATTATAGGGGGTTTTAGATTGGTGTGTTTAATAATACTTAATTCCTCTTTATAGTTAGATATTATAGGTTTAAGTTATAGGCTTTCTTTTAGGTTATATAATTTAGAGGGTTATTACTTAAGGTAGTAAAGGCTTATAATTAATAGATTATAATACTATTAGTTATAATATTAGTACTTTTTCTTTTATATATTAAATAATATATTAATAATTAGTATTTAAATATATTTACTAAATAATAAAAAATAATAAATATTAATATTAAATAAGTATATTTTAATAATATAAAAAAAATATTCTCTACTTATTATAATATTAATTAATTTTAATTATATATATTACCTTCTTATTATTTATATTTAATTTATTCTTTAATATAAATTATTGCTTTATTTATATTAATAAATTATTTTAATACCTTATTTAAATTTATTTTAATTATTATATTAATAGGATTATTATTACTATTAATTTATTTAATCTTATAAATCTTATATTTTTTATATAATTAGTATAATATTATAATATTTATTATTAACTATTTTTCCTTTATTATACTTAGCTTAATAAGGTATTTATAAAGTAAATATAAGTCTATATAAATAATTATTAGGATAAATAGTATATTTAATTAATTAATAATTAATTTAAGTATTATTCTAAGAGTATATTTAATATTAATACTTTAAATTATTTTATATAATTTTAAGGTAAATATACTTTAAGTTATATATTAGCTCTTTATTAAATTATATATAATAATATTACTTTTTATTATAAATTTTATATTATTTATCTTTTTATTATTAATTATAATAATATATTTAATCTATAAATTAAGGTCTTTATTATTAATAAATAATCTATTAATAAATATTAAGAGCTTTATTATTATAAGGTTAAGTAGGATATATTTAAGCCCTTAATTTTAATTATTAATTTATTATTTTAATTATTTATTTAATTCTTTAATCTTTTTATTTAATAGATCTTAATATTATATTATAATAAAGAGATTAAATAATATTTTTAATTAATATATTATTATAATATATATATCTTATATTTATTATTTAATATATTTCTTTTTAATAGTTTTCTTTTTTAAATTAATTATTTTTAATTTTAATATTTATTCTTTTTATTTAAGTAATAATTATAAATTTTCTTTTAAGATTAATTTATATTTATTAAAAAGAAGGGATTATTATTATATTAATATTTATTTAAATTTTATTATAAACTTTACTTTATATAATTTATTTTCTTTTAGGTTAAATAGTAATTAATTACTTAAATTAAATATATTATTTATTTATATTTTAATAATATTAAATATTTCTTTTAATCTTAATATTAATAAGTAAAAGTTAAAGATTATAGATATTATATTAAGTTTATTTTAATAATAATTAAAGTATATTACTTATTAATATATATTAATTTTTATAATTTTATAAAGTAATTTAATAATTCTTATAATTATTTTTATTAAAAAGTAATTTTTAATTTAAATTAAAAGGTATATTAAAATAATCTTATTTAATTTAATATTTAATTAAATATATATTTATATAATATCTTTTAATTAAATAATATTTCCCTTTTTAATAAGTAATAATATAATTATAATAATTAATTATTAATTATTATATTATATAATAGATATTTATATAAGTATTATATATTTCTTATTATTATTATATTCTTAAATAATAAATTATAATTTTTTATATAATATTATTATTTCTTTATCTTTAATTTTATATATTAATTATATATTAAAGATATATTTACTTTAATATTTATATTTATTATATTATTTAAATATAAATATATTATAATTTCTTAAGGCCTTAATCTTATCTTTATTAAATTACTTAAATAATTTACTTAAGGTAATAATTTTCCCTTTTTATTAAAATTATAATAATAAATTTTAATTAATCTCTTTCTTTATAATTAAATAAATAATATTTATTTTTATATTATCTTTTAGATTATTTAAAAGTATTTTATTAATAATAAAGATTTAATTAATTAAGGGTATTTTTTTTAGTTTTTTATATTTTTGCTTTAGTAGATTATATAGATTAATTAAAGGTTTTATAGTAATTTAAGGTATTAATAATTATTAATTTCTTTTTTATTTTTTATTTTAAGGTTAATATAAGATAGTAAGTAATAGTATCTTCTTTTTATTATAGAAACATAATTTAATAATAATTATTTAAAGGCTTATTAAATTATTTAGTAATTTTATAATATATTTCTTATTTTTTATATTAATTAACTTAAATAAGCTTTATTATCTTTCTTTTTCTTACTATATATATACTTTTAATTAAAGTAATAAAGAATAAATTAAAGTAATATTAAAGCTATTTTAAATTATAAGTACTTTTTTAATTTAATAGTTTATAAGAAATTTTTTTACTTTATTAATAGCTTTATAAATAACTTTAGTATATTATATTATATTAAATATAAGTAATAAATTAATTAATAAGTATAGTTAAGTATTAAATATAAATAATATTAATATAAATTTATTAAGGCTTATTAAATTATTAATAGCTTTAATTATTATTTATAATTTTTAATTATTAATTATTATATTATTAAGTTTATTTTTAATAATATTATATATTTCTTATAATAAGCTATAATAATAATTTATCTTTTTAATATTATTATATACTTTAATAAGTATTTCTTTTATATTAATTATTAATATTTATATATATTATTTAAACTTTTATAATATAAAGTTTATTTTAATATTATAAATAATCTTATTAAGTAATTTAAAATAATTATTAATTTAGCATTTATATAATATATTCTATATATTCTTTACTTTTTATTATTTAAAGTTAAGAAAATATATTATTTAAAATTATATTATAATATTAATAATATAAAATATAAGTTTATTATCAATTTATATAATATTAATAATAATTTTATAATTAAACTTATAATTATTTTTTAATATAAAGTAAAATTAACTTAAAGCTTTATTATTTATTTAATAATAATAGTATACTTTAGTAAATTTTTTTAATACTTTTATATTAAACTTTTAATTTATTTATTTTAAAATCTTCTTTAAGTAATTAATTAAGGGGTATTTAAAATAATAGTATATTTAATATAGTTTAGTTTTTATAAAGTAAAATATAATAATTTCTTTAGTATTAATAATTTACTATAAATATCCTTATTATTTAATTATAAGGATTTTAGTTTCTCCTTAAATAAATATATTCTTTAAATTATTAAGTTTAATATTTATTTTATTTATATTATTAATAAATAATAAGAAGGAGTATATATTAAGATTAATTAAAAGTTAATAATACTAAGAATTATTAATATAATTATTATTTTATTTAAGATTATTAATTTTTTATTAAATTAAATCTTATAATCTCTTATTTTATTAATTATTAATAAAAGTATTAACTTTAATAATATTTATATTTAAAGGAGCCTAATAATTAATATACTAATTACTTTTATATTTAAGATTATTTTATAGAATATTTTATTATTATATTAATCTTTAATAAAATATATATTACTTTTTATCTTTTTAATTTAAGGATTTTTCTTTATAAGAGTATATATAAATACTTAATTATAAACAATAATAATTATATTTTTATTATTTAGTTTATAGGTTTTAAAGAATTATTTAGTTTTACTTATTATAATAATAAAGTATATAATATACTATAGGCTCTTTAGCTATTTATTATTATTATTATTTTTAATAGTATATAAATATTACTTATTAATCCTTTAAATATACTTATATATTTATATTAAGCTATATTATATTTTAAGACTTTATTAATAAATAAAAGGAAAGTTTAATAAAGTTTCTTTTTATTCTTTTTATTATTATAAATCTTATAGTAAATTAATTAGATATTTTAAATAAATATTTTAAAGTTTTTAAATAATATTTTATTTTAATACTTTTAAATAAAAATTTTTAAGATTATTATTTAAAGATTATTTTAATAAGCTTAAATAATTTTCTTTATTTTAAAATAGATTTTAATCTTTTTATCTAATATTTTATATTAATATTTCTTTTAAATAAAGGAGATAATATAATAATCTTATATTTTTTAAGTAAATAATACTTTAATATATCCTTTTATTAATATTAATATTTAATTATATTTATTTTTAAAGATAATAATCTTAATTACTTAAAAGTTATATAATTTACTATTATATTAATTATTATTTATATAAATCTTATTAAGTTTAATTATCTTTTTTATAATAATCTTTTTAATTTATTATTAATAAAAATATTAAATTATTTAATACTTAATTTTAATATTTTTACTTTAATAATATTTAAAATAAATAGTAAATTATTAAATAAAGGATTTATTATTAAAGTAAGTATAATAATTATAAACTTTCTTAATATTAATATTTAAAAAGTACTTTATTATAAATATATTTAATTATTATATTATATTAATTATATATTTATCTTAGAATTTAAAAGTAATATAAGATTAATTAATATTCTTATTTTATCTTTTTTAATCTTTATCTTTCTTTTATAAAGAGTATTTTATAATTCTTTAATAATTATTATAATTCCTTTTATAAATATTATTTCTTTTTAATTATAAAAATTATTTTAAAAGGCTTTAATAATCTTATTATAATAATCTTTAAAGTTTTTATAAATATAAATTATATAAATAATATAATTATTAATTTATATCTTTATAAAATTTAAAGGATTATCTTTTAATAAATTTATTTTCTTTTAATTAATAATTAAAAGGGTATTATACTTTATAATCTATTTAAAGAGATTTTATTTAATCTTTTTTTAATTAAGATTAATAATAATTTTAAGTATTTTCTCTTTATTAAATATTTTAATATTTTTATTATAATATTCTTTATAAAAGGGATTATAGGGTAAATTATAGGGTTTTTTTTAATCTTTAAATTTAAGCTAATAATAAATATTTATTTAAATTAATAATTTTTATAATAAATAAAAAGTTTAATAAAATTTAATAAAAGATTTTTTATTAAAAATATTATCTTTTAAATTACTATTAAATTTAAAAGCCTATTTTTATAATTATATTTAAATATTTCTTTTTAATATATCTTTTATATTTATATTTAATATTTTTTCTATAAGGTTTTATTAATTTATAAAAAACTTTATTAATTAGTATTAGATTTTAAAGGTAAAGGGTTAAATAGTATAGTATTAGTACTATTATAAGAGGTTTTAAATTAGTATATTTAATAATATTTAATTCCTTTTTATAATTAAGTATTATAGGTTTAAGTTATAAGCTTTTTTTTAGGTTATATAACTTAGAGAGTTACTACTTAAGGTAATAAAGGCTTATAGTTAATAGGTTATAATACTACTAGTTGTAATATTTTTTAAATTTATTTTTTTATAAAAAAGATTATTATAAATTTAAAATAAATTAAAATAATTATTAAATAAAAAAAATAAAAAATTTATTAAAAAAAATTAAAAAAAAATAAAAAATTAAATAAAATAAAATTAAATAATATAAAAAAATATTTATATTTTTAAAATGAATTTATTAATTATAAATTATAAGATTATATTATTAAAATAAATAATTATTATTAAAAATAATTTATTTAAAAGAAAAAATAATTATAATTTAATCTTTTTAAAGAATATAATTTTAATTAAATAAAAGATTTATATAATATTATTCTTTATAAAAGCTTAATATAATTTTAATTAAAATAAAAAAGATAAATTTTAATTTTATAATTTAAATTAATATATTATTTTATTTAATTAATTATTAATATTTTTATTATAATTATTTAATTAAATATAATTATTATAATTTATAATATTAAAGATTATATTATAAGATATTAAGTATATTAAAGTATAAATTATAATATATAATTATAATTATATTTTTTATTTATATATTTATTTTTAGAAATTAATATAAACTTTATTATAAAATTATTAAATAATATTTAAATTAATAATAAAAAAATAATATAATCTTAATTATTAAAGATTAAATAATTAAATATACTTTATTTTTACTTATAAAGAAAATACTTAATATAATTTAATTAATATAAATTCTTTATAAAAAGATTAAATATAAATTTAAAATATTAATAGGTATTATAAGTAATAAAAAAAATTAATTATTAATAAACTTAAAGTACAGACATCCATTTCAAAAGTAATGTCCCGCGCTAGCAACGCCCCTTGCAAAGGAAAAAGAAATATGCTACTATTTTTATATAGAGCAATTCTTTATATATCTTTTTTCTTATCCACCCACCCACACACATAATTTCGCCCCTCTTAATATTCATTTCCACCTTCTAACTTAATAATTTTCTTAATATAAATAGGAATACATTCAATCTAAGCTTAAATTTACTCTTAAGGCAGCTTATACCAAGCCCTATTCCATACCTAAACAACATCGCCTTTAGATTTTAGGGCTCCCTTTCTTATAGTATATCTTTTCATCCATACCCAAGCTAGCTCAATAGCATTTAAGTCTAGTAAATTTGGACACTAAAAAAGGCATTTAATACTATATAAATCATAATATTATTATTAAATATAATGATTATATGCTAATGCCTTGTCTTCTTAAACAATCATCTTTAACTAGTCTTTAAGGCACTCTTTAGCAAAAGGAAATATTTTAGGGATCAAAATCTTAGTCTAATAACGGTACCAATCGATACTGCCTCTCTCACTATAAGCAAGCTTACTAATATCCTTATTCCATTGCTAAACAGGCTTCTAACCGGAGATCTAACGGAGAATATTAATATGCCTTACCCCTATTAAGAGCTCCTACTCTAGCTTTATAAGTAGCTTAAGTTCTTTATTTATCTTTATAATAGCTTTATTAGCTTCTTTCTTTTTGATTGGGGTCTTGGGAGACTAGTAGTAGTAAGGGCCCTTTTTATTATAAGAAAAGCTACCCTAAAATATAAACTTAAAGGCACCTTTTTATCTTTTATAAATATAGCTTTAAACAAATCTCTCATCTTTCTTCCTCTATATATAATAACCTCCACAATAATAAAGAAGGACCATAAAAGTCTTATTAGACCAAATAACCTTCTTCTAATCCTCTAAGATCTAGTGCTTGTATACTTTACACTAGGCAAGTCATTTTACCCTCATCTTCTTTATTAACCTAGGCTTCTTTATTAGCTTTGTTTTTCTAAACCTTACTTTCTTTAATATTCTTTAAATTGTAATAGCTAAAATCTTGACTCCTTCCTCACTAAGCTTGCCAATAATATCAGTATATATTTTTTCCCTGCTAAAACAATTAAAGCATATCTTAGAGAAGATATTTACTTAGATCTTGTCCATCTGCTTCTTAGGGTGCCCAAGGCATACCTTATTAACAAGGTAGGCATTGCAAAGGGTAAAGGGGTATTAGTTTAGGTTAAAACTATGCTTAATAGCATAAGTATAGATATAATTGACTTAGTATATTAAAATGCCTATTATTTAGGAGACCTTAGGTATTATTTTGCCCCTGTATAGGCTCTTAAGGGTGACTATAAGAGCCCGGGTTGCAATATTACTCTCTAATCTTATATTATAGTAAGCTAAATCTAAAAAAATCATAAGGGAAAAGGTATATAGGAATTTTAGTAGGGGGCTTCCCTACTTGCTTTTTCCTTGTTTGTGGCTGCTGCTAGCATCTTGGCAGGACATTACTTTTGAAATGTGCCTCTATAAAATTTATAAAAAAAAATTATTTATTAATTATTTATTATATATTTATTTATAAATAAATAATTAAATAAAATAAACTTATTAAATACTTAGAAAATATTTTTAAGTATATATAAAAAGCTTATTAAATTAATAAATAGTTTAATTATTTAAAGTAAAGTTTATATATAATAATAATATATATAATATTATTAAAATATATATTAAATATTTTTATTTTAAAAATAAGAAATTAATAATATAATTTATTAAAATAATTCTTAAAAATAAAATAGGAAAATAAGTATATAAAATATACTTATTAAAATAGTATTAATAAATATATAATATAATATTAATTTCTTTATTTAAATTATAATTATTCTTATAATAAGTATTTAATAAAGACTTAATTACTTTCTTAAAATTAAAAAAGAAAAAGAATAATTAGAAAATAAAAGAAATAATAAATTATAAGAAGAATAAAGAATAAATATTTTATTAAGTTAAGTTAATAAGTTAATTAATTAAATATAATATATAAAAGCTTATTAAGTACTTATAAAATACTTTATAAGTAATTAAATATTATTATAAATAATATAAATATATATATATAAAAATAGAATAATAATATAAAGTAAAAAAAAAAAAAGAAATATAATAAGTAATATAATAAATAAATAGTAGAATAATTACTAATTAATATATTTATAAATAATTAATTAAAAAGTAATATTATAATTATAATTCTATTTAATATAATTATAAATAATAAATACTAAAAGGTTATAAATAAGCTTATTATTAAACTTTAACTTAAAATTAAAAGTAAAAGATAATCTCTTTATAAACTTCTTTATAAACTCCTTTTTATAAGTATAATATAAGAATATATTAACTACTTTCTATTAAATAGGAGATTTTCCTAGTATCTTTAATAATATAAATAGGATTATAATAATTTATAGTAATAATTAAAGCTTTATAAGACCTTATACTCTTATATAATATTAAATTAAAATAAAATACTCTTTTTAATATTTTAAATATAAGTAAACTTAGCTTAATTTTAAATATTTAGTAAGTACTTAATAAATATAATCTTATTATTATTATTATAAGTATAAAAAAGGATAGTATAAGCTAAGATATATATACTAAGCCTTTAGTTTTCTTATAAATTAAATTAAAAATTTAAATTATTTATAATAAAAATTAAAAATTTTATAATAGTTATAGTTAGTTAAATAATTATAATAAAGATAATAGTAATTAATTAAGTAAAATAATTTATTAATTTAAAATATAAAATTAAAGTTTATCTTTTTTATTTTAATTAAAATTATATTAAATTCTTATAAAAAGTAATTATATATAAATCTTATATTTAATTAAAATTATATTTCTTTAAAAAAGCTAAATTATAATTATCTTTTCTTTTAAATATATTATTTTTAAAAATAATTATTTATTTTAATAATATAATCTTATAATTTATAATTAATAAATCTTTATAAAATAAGTTTATAAGTATTTATTTATTTTTAATATAATTAATTTTAATATATTAAATTAATAAAGAATTATTATTATTTTTAAATATAAAATAATAAAAAATTAAAAGATTATTTATTTTTTAATTATTTAATTATTTATTATTTAAATAATTATTTTTTTATAATAATCTTTTTTTTATTTTTTTTAATTATTAAAATTATTATTAATCTTTATTTTTTATAATATTATATTTTATATTTCTTTTTTAATTTTTAAATATTATTATATTTATTTTTTTTATTTACTTTATAAATATTAATAATATTTTTATTTAATATATAAAATATATTTAAAATATTTTATAAAATAAAATTAAATATATTAAAAATAAATTTAAGAATATTTTAATTATAATAATCTTTATTAAATATATTTATTATACTTTTAATATTATTTATTATATATATTATTAAATTTTTAATATTAATTATTATTTATATATTTATATTATTTATTAATATATAATTATTATTTATTTATTAATTATTTAAGTTTTTTTTTTTTATAAAAAGAAATATTTATAATTTATATAATATATAAATTTATTTAATTAATTTATTATATATAATTTTTTAAAAAAAAATAAATTTATTAATTTATAAATAAAAGTTTATAATATTTTATTAATTTTAAAATAATTTATTATTAATTTTAAAGTTTAAAAATAATATAAAATAAATAAAAATATCTTAATAAATATTAAATATAAATAAAAGTAAATTCTTTTATAATAAATATTAAATATAAATAAAAGTAGATTTTTTTAGCTAGAAATAATATACTATATAATTAAAAATATATTCTTAAATATACTTTTAAATAAATATATTTTTAATTAATTAATTAATATATCTTATAAATATACTATTATATATAAAGATATTTATTTAATAATACATATAATACTTTAATATATTTAAAGAAATATTTAAATTATTAATATTTAATTAAATAAAGTTAATAAAAGATATTTTAATATAGTTTTTTAAAAGAAAATATTATAATAAAAGTAATATAATATTTATTAAGAATTAAAAAAATAAAATAAAATTAATATTAAATTATTTAAATTTTTTAAATTATATAAAATTAAATCTAAAATAATAAAGATTTTTAAATAAAATAAATAATAATATATATTTATTTAATATATTTTTTATTTAATTTTAATATTTTTATAAATAATTAAAAATTAAAATAATTATAAAAGACTTTTATTTAATTTTTTATATTTTTAAAATAATATTATTAATATTTAAATAATTTTATAATAATTATTAATTTTTAATTTAAAGTTTTATATTTAAATTTATAATTAATATATTTTTATAATTAAAAAATTATAATATAAAAATAATTATCATTATTTAATTATAATAAGATTTTTATTATTATAAATAATAAAATATTTATTTTAAATAAAATAAATTTAATAAAATTAAAATAATATAATTAAAAAGCCTTTTAAAAAGCTTATTTTAAAAATATTTATAAAAATATTTATTTTTACTTTTAATCTTTTTTTATTAATTAATTTAGATTTTTTAAACTTTTAACTTTTTATTATAATAATTTATAAAATATTTTTTATTTTTATAATTATAAAATTATTATTATTTTTATTTTTTTTATAATATTTTTATTATTTTAAAAATTAATTTATATATTTTTTTTAAATAAAAATTATAAAAATTAAAATATTTATAAAAATTAAAAAATATTTATAAAAATTAAAAGATATTTATAAAAATTAAAAAATAATTATTTTTTTATATTATATTATAATATATTTTTAATATTAAAATTTAAAAATTATTTTAATTTTATTTAAGATTTATTTTTAAAAATATTAATAAAAAATTATTATATATAAATTAAATTTTTATATTTAAATAAAATTTATTTTAATATATTTAATTAATAATTAAAATTTTTAAAATAATTATATTAATAACTTTTATATAATTTTTTTATTTATTATTATTATTATTTTTATTAAAATAATTATTATATTTTTAATTTTAATTTTATTTTATTTTTCTTTATATTTAATTAATAATTATAATAAAATTTCTTTTTTAATTTTTTAATTTAATTATTTTTTATTATATTTATATTTAAAAAGTTTATATATTAATTTTATTTTATTTTACTTTTTATTAATTTAAAAAGATTTTTATTTAAATTAATATTAAATATTTATTTATAATTTTATTAAAATTAAAATTAAAAATTTCTTTTTTTAATTTAAAGATTTTTTATATAAAAAATTATTTAAATTATTATTTTAAATAAATATTTAATTTATTTATAAATTTTATTTATTTAAATAAAAAGCTAAATTAATAATTATATTTATAATTATTAAATTATAAATTTTATTTTAAATTATATTATTTAAAAAATTATAATAAAAGCTTTAAAATTATAATAAATATATTTAATTAAATAATTATAATAAAAATAATAATAATTAATTAAATAAAATAATATATTAATTTAAAATATAAAATTAAAGTTTATTTTCTTTATTTTAATTAAAATTATATTAAATTCTTATAAAAAGTAATTATAATTTTTATTATTAATATTTATATAATATAATTTTAATATTTTTATAAAAATTTAAATTTATATAAAAATTTATATAAAAATAAATTAAAAATTTTTAATATAATTTAAGATTTAAATATATAATATCATAAAATATAATTTTATTTAAACTTAATATTATTATAAGAAACTTATAATTATAGTAATTTTAAAACACTAAGCAAGGCTTTAAGCTATATAGTTATTACAACGCTTTTTAAAATATTTATTGTTACTAGAGATAATTATAAAGCTCTAGAGGTGCGTTCATAATAAGACCTCGAACCTCGTCTTAAATAGACACATGTGATATTGGTTAGAATCGTCGCGGTGACGACACTAGTGATAAAGTAACCACCGCTTTGTTTTTGTCAAATGTGGGTTTGCCTTGGGCTTCCAGCATTCAATGTCTGACTACTGTCACAGCTCGCTCCCATAACATGATATACTAAACAGGAGACTACACAAGATCAAATTTGGCCCGACATTTGCATGCATATCAAAGGGCTCTATGATTTTTTGAATACAGAATAGATATACGCTAAAATACGCCTTTTTGTGCGGCATACACGTGATGATTCAAGTATTTGAGATTGGCATTTGGTAAAATGCTGTTTAATACTGGAATTAAGAATTTTGATCTTGAATGATAACACTAGTTAGGATTACGGCAGCTCAGGCCTAGCAAAAGGAGCTGTAGATTTTATCAACATGGTCATGTAATGTATTGTACGGAATGTAGTATTTGGTTTATACTGATAGTACGCCAGCTTCGAGAATGGAGGTCCAAACTTGATTAATTTGTTGAGCATAGGAATATGATGTTCGCCCTTCAACATCCTGCAAACTACGGATGTCAATATTCCCAGTTACCGGAAGACGGTTTATTCCCATCGATCCAGCTGTTTGCCGAGCTGAGTCTGGAAAGGCGCCATCTGGTATGGAAGACGATAACCATAGGAGTAACCAAACTACCTCTTCTTGGGCGTTCTCAATTGCCAGATGAAGTCCACTTTTCATCCCTGCTAAAGGATCTTGATACCGGATCAAGGGGCCCAAGTCGTCTGTTTCGTTGCCGAGGTCACGCAACATCTCAACAATCCCAAAAACGTCGCCTTCGACGCACATAACATGGAGGGCACGAGCTGGGCGCGCCTCGGGATATGTTTCAAGATAGGCTTCTTCAGCGATGGAGGGTAAGATATCGATATTCTGCTGAATTCCGCCCTCGTTGGTGTATGTTGCAAGGATTGAAGCGCCAGCATGGATCCTGAAGGCCGGATTTGAAGAAGAGGATGAAGGGACTGCTTGGCCAACGGACAATGGTGTTGAACAGCTGGGACACTGGCGAGACATGGTCATATCTGAAGATTGATCCAACAGACACTGCCTGCCGAGGGTTCAGCAGTCGCAGCACAGGGGGTGAACAGGCAAAGTAATCTCAAGCATACCAATGAAAATGACACCCGCATTGCAGTTCGAGGTCATCTGGGACAGTGGCTGAGCTTCTGGTGTGGCCAGAGGCGGTCACATCCATATCCTTGGGATCCAACTCAAGAACGAGGGGTTCTTCGCAGACCTTACAGAGCGGCATGGTCAATTCAAAGCACCTGTTAGTGAGCTGGAGTATGTCAAAGCTTTAGACTTTTTCTAGTGTCTAGCTCCAAGCTAGGACGAAGTAATCCGGAATTGAATATATTGTTGACGCTGGTGAGTATTTGCGCCCTTCAACAGCTGACTTTTCCACGTGTGAGTGTGTCAACGGCGGATCACAACCCAGGTCTGTGGGGCTGGGTGCGGAAGAATTTTCTTCATTGCGGATGGCGGGGACGCCCACTTCAATGGCGTTTAACAGATTAGAACGTGATCGCGCGGTCTACATGACGAGGACGGTCAAGATGCTAGGATGGTTTTTTTCATATGGTTTCATAATTTTTAAAAAACAAAATTATAAAATACATTTAGGCATCATCGTAAAAAAAAAAAAGGATAGTGGTGCTTACGCATTGATGACCTGATTGCTTTAGAGATTATCCAATGTAGGTAGGTAGATGCTTTGCTTGGATTTGTGGCCTGGATGGTTGATTTGGTCGGGTACCAACCAACCTTAGCACGAACTTACAATCATCAGTGCATAGAAAGCATGGGGCAAGCCTTGGGATTGCTGCCTTCATGACGAGGTGCGCCGACCCCCGTATGTACGTAATCCTATTTAGGACCCTCTACTCGAAGTCTTGGTGTGTGCTGTGCGGCAGTGTCGGCATTACATCACAGCATGCAACTTCTGCACGCTAGCCCTCCTCAAACAGGTACCACCAACTTCTCTCCGCCGCCGGAAAGGGTACCTGGTACTGCGCCCCGCCCCCGCTACCTCCCATCCGCCTGCGCCTCACCTGTTACCTACCTGCCCAGATCCATCTCCTTCCCCCAAGGTGGCCAGTGGTCGCAGGTGCCCAATTCTCGCATCATTGTCTCTTCCTTACTTCAAACCTGTCAACCTGTCTCGTACAGACCTCTCCTCCTTGCCGGACTCGTACTCGGCGATTCTTGATCCCACATCAAACATCCTCTTACTTCCCCCTCGAGCCATCTCGCATCACGTCCTACGATGAATGTTCTGAAGCTGCAGAGGTCGGTTGCTCCGGATCCCCACGAGACATACCTACTGACCTCAATGTCTGAGTAGGAAATTTCCTCAGTTCCAACAGAACGAGATTTTCTCCTTATCCGACGCCTTTCAGCGGCTAGATGTTGACGACAAGGGTTACCTAGATGAGGCGACGGCCATCAAAGCCACTCAGCAGAGCGAGAACCAACCCTATGACGTCGTTCGCCAAGCGCTCAAGGAAGTTGAGCTCGATTCATCACGGCGCGTTGAACTCGAAGATTATGTCGGAGTAAGTTGGTCTCTCGCGTTTATTGTTTGGCTAACTGACACCTCTAGCTTATTGCCAAACTTCGTGATTCCTCTCCTATCCAGCAGCGCATGTCCACAGGGCCTGTATCTTCTGCGAGCGGCGGTGTTGTTTCTCAGCGCACCGGCGGACATGCCTCCAAGGGCAGCGTGAGCGGCAAGATTCATGTTCAAGGTTCTAACGCCAACATTACCCACACCATCAACGAGGACGAGCGAACCGAGTTTACCCGTCATATCAATGCCGTTCTAGCTGGTGACGTCGACATTGGAAGTCGATTACCTTTCCCTACCGATACATTCGAGATGTTCGATGAGTGCAAGGATGGCCTCGTGTTGGCCAAACTGATCAACGACAGTGTTCCTGACACTATCGATGAGCGAGTCCTTAACTTGCCAGGAAAGAAGACCAAAAATCTAAATGCCTTTCAAATGAGTGAAAACAACAACATCGTAATCGAGTCAGCAAAAGGAATCGGGTGCTCTGTGGTCAACATCGGTGCCGGGGACATTATCGAGGTCAGGGAGCATCTTATTCTGGGCCTCATCTGGCAAGTGATCCGTCGTGGACTTTTGGGCAAGATTGACATTAAACTTCACCCGGAGCTTTATCGCTTGCTCGAAGAAGATGAGACGCTTGAGCAATTCTTGAGACTGCCTCCTGAGCAAATCCTTCTTCGATGGTTCAATTATCACCTCAAGGCCGCTAATTGGTCCCGAAAGTATGCAGCTTGCGCCACTGTTTACGTGAATTGGTGCTGACTCCCGCAAACAGAGTAACCAACTTTTCGAGTGATGTAAAGGACGGTGAAAACTATGCTGTATTGCTCGCGCAAATCGGCTCTGAGTATGGATGCACTCGAGCTCCCCTGCAAACACGCGATCCTTTGGACAGAGCCGAAAGTGTTTTGCAGGAAGCTGACAAGCTTGGATGTCGCAAGTTCCTCACTCCTAAATCCTTAGTCGCTGGAAACCCTAAGCTGAATTTGGCATTCGTTGCTAATCTCTTCAATAACCATCCTGCGCTTGACCCCATTACTGAAGAGGAGAAGCTCGTGGTGGAGGATTTTGATGCCGAAGGTGAGCGTGAAGCAAGAGTTTTCACACTTTGGCTCAATAGTTTGGACGTTCAACCCGCTGTGGTTTCATTCTTCGACGATCTCCGCAACGGTAACATCCTTCTTCAAGCCTATGAGAAGGTGATCCCTGGGTCTGTCAATTCTCGCCACGTCAATAAGCCACCAGCGCATGGAGGTGAGATGTCGAGATTCAAGGCTGTCGAGAATACCAATTATGCCATAGAACTGGGTAAACAGAATGGGTTTTCGCTGGTTGGAATCCAAGGCGCGGATATCACTGACGGCCAAAGGACGTTGACGCTTGGACTTGTCTGGCAACTTATGCGCAAGAACATCACCGTCACCTTGTCATCCCTAGCCAAAAAATTAGGCAAGCGAGAAATAACAGATTCAGAGATGGTGAGGTGGGCCAACGATGTGTCGAGAAAGGGCGGTAGGAACTCGGCTATTCGGTCATTCAAGGATCCGGCGATTGCCTCTGGCATTTTCTTCCTCGACGTTCTTAACGGTATGAAGAGCAGCTATGTCGACTATGACCTTGTGACGCCCGGTCAGACCGACGAAGATGCCTACATGAACGCTAAGCTGAGCATCAGCATTGCTCGAAAGCTTGGCGCAACAATTTGGCTTGTGCCTGAGGATATTTGCCAAGTTCGCAGCCGCCTTGTTACAACCTTCATTGGTAAGGCCCCTGGTAGTCCTTTCGTTTCATTGCCGGTGCATCAAACTAACATCTAATTAGGATCTCTTATGGCAACTTACGAGAAAATGTAGACTTGTGTCTGGATTGTTCTGGGTTATTGGCTCTGTTCTCATTACTGTACTTAGTCAATATGAATAAAAGTCAACGTTGTGCTAGGCACAATGTTTGCTCACATCGCTGAAGCTAGCGTTCAAATAGAAAACCGCTGTATGATGTATATTTATTGCCATGTTTTGATTTTTAACCACCTAAAGGATTAAATAGAGGCTACAAAGAAGACTGGGCCCTGTAAAAATACCTATCCAAAAAATGAGATTCCCCAATGTTTCGCGTCCTTTTAGCCACTTGGTCCGACTGAGCCTCATTAACTATTTTTTTTTTTAAAAAAAATTAGTTTTCCGTAAACAAACCTCAAGGACATAATTTTGGGATTGGTACAACGTACTGGCAGTTGGCACATTTGTAGAATTAAGAGGTAGCCCCTGAGCTTTTTGAATAAACACCACATGACCAACTCATGGACACAAGCCGAAAGAAAGAAGGTTATGAGCGTGGCAGTATGTTTGTCAATTTTCATGGAGGAGATAGAACTATGATAGACATGTCGAAGGAGAAATATGTGAACGGGGCGGTTCCAATCTCGGGCAAATTGGTCCCACGATACTATCTGGTGGTCAGCTTGGAATCGAAAACTGAGATGTCGACCTACCACTATTCCACCAAGCGTCATAGAAACTTCGATCAGCAAAAAGAGTAAGCTCTGCAAGAACATTCAGAATGGTCTCCCAAATGAGATACCAGACAAGCTGACTTTAGTTAGGATTACTGTAGCAATATAAAGTAAATTACTTACCAGGTACTCCATCATAAAAGGGAAAATCAATTCGCCTAGCAGCCAGGGGAATTGTTGAAATCTAGCTGCAAGTGGAACGCCTGCCTCCTTCATTTCCACTGTTTTCATTACAACAGGGTCTTCGCAGGCTCGGTTAGTAGATCTTGGGGCGTCGCTTTATTTCTTTGAAGTAACTCACAGATTGAATGTTGTGATACTTGGATCATAACGAAGAGAACACCGACCATTGCTATGAGCTTTTCTGCAACGTAAGACCAGCTGATCGAGTCAGACTGGGGGTACTCCAATTCGTACACGAGAGTTGGAAGGGGAATCCATTTGTAATGATTGATGAAAGTAAGGTTGTGGGGATATGCTCGGGAATGATGACTCGCTGTGCCATTTAGTTCGTCGGCCAAGGCATGGACCTCCCATTTTATTATTCTCTCGAATAAACCAATTTGCTCATCATCAAGCGGATGCCCAGAAGTGTTTGCCCGGGATATTTTGTCCACATCGCTCTCTTTAGCACTTGGGAGCTGTGATATTGATTTTCGACGTTGCTCAGCAGATGGAGGGGCCTCAAGGTGCTTAGTAGAAATAGCGGAGACGAGAGGAGCGGTTTGGGAAGGACAACTTGCTGGGTGGACAAAGTGGAGTTGGTTGAGTTTCTTCAATAAGGTGGCACGCTTTTTGAATACAGTCGAAAGGTAACCGTTATAGAAGGCATATGAGTGCTGTTTCATAAGCATGACTATGCCGTGAAGAACAAAGTAGACTGTGTGAGTCCATGGCCAGTCGCGCCAAAGTGTGAGTCCTACAACACCTGCCATGAAACTGGTCTGCCATACCTTGAACTCATTGTCAGTATTTTCCCCTAGTCTAGATATGGGAGACCTCTCACATTCTGGAGGATCCAACCGGATTTGTCCCAGTCTAAATAACCACTAAATACCAGCCTTTGGAGGATCCAACTAGCCCCTGTCAAGCCACACATGATGCCGTCCGATAACAAAAGAACAAATACTAAAAATATGTTAGAAGAAGATATGTCAGTTTGTGGGGGGGCTGGTTCACAGACCATCTCGATGAAACATTGTCATCATAATATCACTCGTTCCCAGCGGGTTGCCATATACCTGCCAGTTGGTTGCAGAGATTTTCAAGACAAAGAGGGCCACAGCTAGCCAGAAAAGGGTGTAGAATCCATGGAACGGGCTATTGACAGAGGATGCATTTTGGCGATCAAACGCAGAGAATTGTCGAGTGAAGACAAGGTCAGCGAATTTACGAGAGCAGCGTCGTGGTGAGTGATATCTTGCACGTTGTGAGCTGGCTTGTAGTAGTTGTACCAGGCTTTTGTCGTCGTCTGAAACAATGTGGACGCCGGAATCGCGACGCATAACCAGAGGAGTATGCTCAGACGTGTGGTCCTCAGTTATAATACCAATTGGTGAATCGGTCTTGAAGATAGATTCTGCTGAATGACCAAGGCGACGTCTTAGGACCTGAGGCTCTGCTATCCTTGGACGTACATTTTTATCGTAATCCTCTTCACTGGTCGTCTCAGACACTGTTCCGATCCCATTGACAGTCATGTTTGCACTGCGAAAAACATCTCCAAGGGATTTGCGTGGCAGATAATCATTCAACAATGCCTTGTCAGAATATGGCCTGGCAGAACCCAGTGGTGGGGCATCATTTGATCTTTGGCACGATGCCATGGTTTATTGTTACAACAAATGCAGTTGAGTCTGAGGAGTCAAATAGAAAAGATGAAATCCGCAGATCGGTCTCCAAATGCGTTTTAAAATGATCACGCTTGTGTTGATTTGGAGCCTCTCAAGTCACTACACAAAAGTGCAAGTTTTGCCAAAACCTCTGGAAGGATTTCAATGAAAAGATTGATAATGTGTTACAAAGGGACTAAAATCTACTTCAAATAGTGTTAATAGAGGCAACATTGATTTTGTAGAGTTGGGATTGATGTCAGCCTACAAAAGAGATAGTGGCGTTCTCAAGTATATAACTAATGCTGGGGCTGCGAGCCCGATTTGTCTCGGCCCAGGCGGAACTGTAGACGTCAGAGCCTGTAGTCAGCCCTTAACAACCAATCCTGCTTAGAGACTTAACCATCATATTGCCGAGGATGCCGTACTCTTTGGATATAGCAGTAGCACCACTGGGTCAGGCGGAAAAGGCTTAATCCATGGACCCTGAGAGTTTGATGCTGAATGAGTTCCGGCATAGCCGGGGATCAGACTGTAAGCTGGAGTGCTACATGTAATTGACCACCATTATTTTAGGCTACTCGCAAGTGCGGGAGCCTCTCGTAACTCCTTTACAGTCGGGTGCATAAGAGGGGTACGGCTCTCGTTGCGCTAAATGCCCGATACTTCCCATTTCCCTCAAACCTGGTGCCATAGTGTAACGTCAGCAATATGCGTTCTTATCATGACAGTAAGCATTGTGGTGGCAATATCGCAACCGGGGCGATGATGTCAAGCGGCTTAATCCCCTACTTCAGGCCATTGTGCCGTTTCTCGCTACTTTAAGCCCCCCGAGAGCTCCGAAAAAGGCAACGGACTCTTGATGTCGAGCTAGTCGCAACACCGAATGCACGAGCACGGCTTGGTTGACGACACGGATGCGCGGATGAAATGATCATCCACAAAATCAGACATAAGATAAAAAAATAAAGTTGGGTTTTGTCTTGGCTTTCACAAACAGACTTGCAGTGTATTTTTTCCCCGGCCAACGCAAGCCACAACACCCCGATACGACCGTCGTCTGGCAGCCTAACATGCCGTCCTCACTAAACGTGAGAAATCGGATTACTCAATTGCCCTCTATCAGGCAATTGAGCTATAAGGAGACTCCAGCAAACGATCAGCACTCAAGTATCCCTATAACACTTCGGGCATTTATTTACTATTGGGGTGTGATTCTAAATTCCGGTTAAAATGAAGAGCGACTTATATAGATATCTTATTAGTATAATTTTAGTATAACTTGATTTAATTATTATTTTATATTATTTTTAATTATTTAATTTTCTTTTAAATATAAATCTTATTAGTTAATTTTATTATAGTTTTATAAATTAATATTTCAGGTTTTTATTAATAATAAGGTTATTTTAATATTTAATAAATTTTAGCTTTAAATATAAAAATATTTTATAGTTAAAAAATTATTAATTATAATATTATAATAATAGTTATTTATAATAATTAATAATTAAACTTTAAATTTAAGTAATTAAGATTATTTATAAATAAAAAAGTAAATATTTTTCTTTTTAAAGTTATTTTATAAAGTATAAATTAATAATTAATTATAATTTAAAAAATATTTAATATTTAAAGATCTTTTAATTATATATTAAAATATATTATATTAATTATATTTTAAATAATTATAATAAAATATACTTTTAATTACTTAAATAGCTATTATTTAATTTACTCTTTATTCCCTTAATTTATAGTTTATATAAGTACTGTTATATTCTTATATAATAAATAATATAACAGCTATACCTAGCTAAACAGTTATAATAGAGATAATAATAATTAGCTAGGTAAAATAGTATATTATAAGGATATATATATAGCAGCTAGTCCCCAATTATATAGTATACCTTATATACTAATATAAGGTATAATTCTTGTATAATATGTAAGAATTAGTTAATCTTTTAGTTTATTAGATTAAATAATACACCTCTTATCTTTTTATAATTATTCTTATATATTATAGGTCTTTTAGTTATATAAAGGTTATAGGTTTAAATCCTAGGTTTATAATTATATTAGGCTTATATTAGGCTTATAAGGCTATATAAAAAGACTAAAGGCTTAGTGCACATATAATATACTAACAAGTAAAACACTATATACCCTACTATTATAGCTAAGTAAGCTCTAAGTACTATATAACTATAAGAGTAAAATACTTATATTTAAAATAATATAAATTAAAGTTTAAAAAATAAAAGATATTTACCTTTTAATTATTATTATTACTTTAATTAAAAACCTTTATAATTCTTTAATTTCTATATTAATTAAATAATTAATATAATAAAAATAAATTAATAAATCCTAATTAATTTAAAAGATAAATATAATAATATAATATAAGATCTATAATTAAAAATATTATATCTAATTAAAGAATAAAATATAATCCCTATAAAACTTTTACTAATTAAAAAGCTAATTATAAAAGAGATAGTATATTATTTAATACCCTATTAAAATACCTATTACTTAAAAAGGTAATTAAAGGTATTTTAATTAAAGTAAAGAGATTATTCTATAGGTATATTAGACTTTTACTAAATACCCCTAAAAGATAACTTTTAATCTTACTTTTAAATAAAAAGTATATATAATAAAGAGATATTAAGGCTAAGCTCTAAAAATATAGACCTATTTATAAGAACCTAAGAATTTTAATTATTATTTTAAATAATAAAATAATAATAATAAGAAAGTTAAGAATATTAAGAGTTAATTTAATAATTATTTAAATACTTAATAAATAGTTTATATAAAGATTAAAAGAAATCTTTATTTTATAATTATAATTTTCTAAGAAAAGAAATAATTAATATTTAAATTATTAATTAAATTAATATTATAAAGTTAAGGAATAATTTATAAGTAAATAATATTAATTAATAAAAAATTAAATAAGCTATAATAAAATTTTATTATTTAAAATAAACTAAATAAAAAAATCTATATAAAAAACTTAATAAAGCTTATATAAACCAATTTTTTAGATTTTATATATTAAAAATATATTAATTTTACTTTATAAAAAAAGCAAATAAAAGATAAATTACTCTTCTTAAAGTAAATTAATAAATAATTATTAATAAAGTACTTCTATATATAAATAGCTTTATATAAAGCTTTAAGTATAAAAGACTTAAAAATTTAAAAGAATTTAGCTTATTAATATTACTTTAACCTTAAAAAGCTATTAAAATAAAAATTAAATTATTAAAAGATTAAATTACTAAGATTATAAAAAGTAATTTAAAAGGTTAAGTAATTATAACTATATATATAAAAAGAGTTTAAATACTTATAATATAAAGATTATAAGTAAAAATCTACCTTATCTTATTAAAAAGGCTTAAAAAAAACCTAAAATATAAAATTTAATAATAAAGGCCCTTAAAATAAGTTTATAATAAAAGGTAAAAAGTAATTAAACTAATACTCTTAAAGTAATTTATATACCCTAAACTAAATAAAAAATTAAAAACTATATATAAGGCTTTTAATAAATATAAACTAAACTAATATAATTTATTATAATTATAATAAATTAAAGTATTATACTTTAAAGTATAAATTTTCTAAAGAAGAGTACCTTATAATTACTTAATATAAGAATTATAAAAGTATAACTAATTATTATTAAAGTTAAAAAAATAGATTTATTAGAAAATAATAGAATATAAAGAAAATACTTAATTCCCTTATATTAAAATTAATACTTATAGGACTTATAATCTAAGGGTAAGTAATTATTTTATAAGTTAATATAAAAAGTATTATTTATATTAATATAAATACTTATATATAGATTAATTTTATTAACTTTAAGTTAATTAATTAATTAAGCTTAAAATCTATTAAAAATAAAAAAATACTTAAGCTTTAATTATTTAATAAAATAAAAAGTTTTTTAAGTTTTATTTATAAGCTAATATTCTTTCATTTAGATTTCTAAGGATTTCTAAGAAAAATATAATAAATATTTATTAAAGCTATATATTTAATTAATATTAATAATTTACTTTTATTATTTTACTTTATAAATAAAGAAGGAATTATTATTAATATTATAAAGTATATATAAAATTATAAGTTTATATTAATTATTAAGCTTAATATATTTATCTAAGAAATAATTAAAAATAATAAAAGGGTATAAATAATATATATTTATAATATACTTTTATTAAAAAAATAAGCTATTTTAGTACTAAAAGAAAAGATAAATACTAAAGAAAGAAAATTACTTATAAAGATTAAAGATCTTAAAGTAACTTTTAATATAAAAGTAATTAAAAAAATACCCCTTTTAATAAAAGTAAATTATATAATAAACTTAATAAAAAGAAAAAAATTACTATATAATCTAATTTACTCTACTAATATTAAATAATAAAAGGTATTATATAAATATATTTTAAAGTATATAATAAGTAATTATATTAAAGTCTTTATAAATAAGATTAAAGTATTAATTTTATTTATCTTTAAAAAGAATAGAACTTTATATATTTATATAAATTATTAAAAGCTTAATACTATAATAATTAAAAATTATTATTTATTATCCTTAATTAATAATCTATTAAATTACTTATTTAAAGTATAATAGATCTTTAAAATTAATTTAAAAAATATATATTATTATATTTATATTAAGCTAGAAAATATTTAAAAAATTATATTTTATATTTATTATAAGTATTTTAAATATATTATAATATTATTTAAGCTTATTAATATATTTATTACTTTTTAAATATATATTTATTAAGTATTAGCTAGATTAATAAATATTTATTATATTATATACTTAAATAATATTATTATTTACTTTAAAATTAAGAAATAATATATAAAATACTTAAAGAAAATTTTAAAAAATTTTTAAGATTTCTAATTATATATAAAAATATTTAAATATACCTTTTATTAATAAGAAATAAAGTTCTTTAAGTATATAATTACTTAAAAGAATATTAAAATAAAAGTAGACTATATTTAAGCTATTAATAAGTAATTAGATTTAAAAGAATATAAAGATATATAAATATTCCTAGGATTTTATAATTTTATTAAAAGTTTATTTTAAATTACTTTAAAATAATTAAATTTATTTTCTTTTTATTTAAAGAAAATAAGAAAGAATATAAGTTTAGAGAATTTTATTAATTTAATAAAGTAAAGTAAGCTTTTAAAGAGTTAAAGGCTATATTTTACTTAATAATTATATTATAATATTAGAATTTAAGTAAAAGAATTAAAGTAAAAATAAATATATTTATAAAGATAATATTAAATATCCTATTATAATTATATTAAGATTAATAAAGGCTAATAATATATTAATTATATAAATTAATTAATATAAAATAATAATAAGCTATTAGCTAATAAGAGCTTTTAATTATTATTAAAAGCCTTAAATATTAAAGCTATTATTTTCTAGAACTAAAAGAGAAATTTATACTATTAATAAACTATATTATATTAATAAATATTATTATTACCTTAATATATAACCTTTAGGGAAGGCTTATTAAATAAGTCTACTAGCTTACTCTATTTAATTTTAATATTTAATATTAACTAAAGAAAACTAATCTTATTAATAAACTATTATAAAGATCTAATTATATAATAAAAGAAATTATATATATAAATATATTATTTATATTAATATTTAAGCTTAAATTAATTAAGAATTTCTTATTAAATATATAATAAATAATTATTAATCTACTAATAAAGACTATAAATACTAAAGTATATATTTAAATAATAAAAATAAGCCTAAGTATATTATAAGGGCTAATAAAATAAAAGAACTTCTCTTCTTTAAATTATAATAAGCTTAAAATACTTTTTAACTTAATACTAAATATAATATTTATCTTTATAGTATTAATATAAGCCTAAAAAATAATAAATATAATTAAAGGATAATTAGAAAATACTCTTTAAGAAATAATTACTTAAAGAAGCTAAGAGGACTTAGTAAAAGCTAGGGTTATTATTTTAAAGTAATATATCCTATATTTTATAATAAGAGAGCTTATAATTAATAAAATAGTATACTTAGACTAATCTTTATATAAGTTAAAAGACCTTATTAAAGGACTATAGGCTAATAATTAATTCTTTTAATAATAAATATAAAAGATATAGTAAAGAGCTAGGCTTAAAGGGTAATATTACTTAAATAATTAAAGTATACTTTTCTTTAAAGAAAAATTAATTATTTTAAATTAATTTATATTATAATTAAAGATTTTATATAAATATTATAATAATCTAAAAGTAAAATATATAAATATAATTAAAATCTTAGATTTAATATAAAAGAAATTTTATTAGAATAATATAATAAATAATATATAATAATATATTAAGAGCTATTAATAATATTAAGGTATATATATATTATAATATAAATTATATAAATAATTATAATTATTATTAATATTATTATATTTATTTTAAGAAATTAATATAGACTTTATTATTAAGCTATTAAATAGTACTTAAATAAATAGTAAAAAATATAATATAATTTTAATTATAATTTATTATATAATTAAATATATAATATTTATATTAATTAAAAAAATACTTATAATAATAGAAATAATATAATTATTTTATAAGTATATAAAATATATTTTTAGGACTTTTAAAGAAATTATTAATAATTAAAATAAACTATTTATTAGTAAGTTTTAAAAAGAATTTATAAAATATTAAGTAATTATTTATTAACTATCTATTACCTATTATCCCTAGATAAATAGGTAGATAGAAAGAATTAATTAAATATTAAAAAGGTATTTATAATTATATACTAATAATATATTAAGTAAATAGGCTATTTAATTGCTTAAGGCTTAATTAGCCTATAATAATAGTAAATATAGTATTATTAAAGTATTATTAATATAAGTATTATATAATTATTAATCTTATTTAGTAGAATATATAGTAAAATACCTTAAATTATAAGTTTAAGGTATAAATAAATACTTATAAATACTTTAATATATATATAATAAAATATATAAATAATAGTAATAAACTATAAAAATATAAGTTAAGTATTATAATTAATAATATTAACTTTAAATATATAAATAAGATTAATTTATAAAATTATTAATAAAGAACTTTAAGTTTAAAAATAAAAAGCTTATATTTAAATTTATTAAAATTAAAATTATAAAAAAAATTAAAAAATAAGTATATTAAGTAAAACTCTTTAAGTTATATTAATAAATATATAATATTTTCTTAATATTTCTTTTAAAACCTTAAAAGAAAGCTTAATAAATATTTATTAAAAATCTTTTAGCTTTATTAAAAATAAAAAGTAAAGATAAAGATTAAAAAGTAAAAAATATTATTATTTATAGAAAAGAAAAAAAGAAATATTTTATAAAGTTAAGTAAGTAAGATAGTTAATAGAGTATAATACTTAAAAATCTATTAAATACTTAGTAAATACTTTAAGAATAATAATATATTATTATAAAATAAAAAAATAAATATATAAAAAATAAAATAATTAAAAATATAAATAATATATAATTAATTAATTATAATTAATTAATAAATATATATAATTAATATTATAGGAATTTATTTATTATAACTTAAATAAAATAAATAATTTAAATTATTAAATATATAATATATAAAAATATATTATAATTCTTAAATATTAAGGTCTTTTTTATTATAAAAAGTCTTATATAAATAACTATAGAGACAAGTAATAAGAGTAGCTATAGTCTCTTTAATAAGAGAAATAAATATAAATAACTTTATTAAGGGAATAAGTATTAAATAAGTACTAAAATAGTATTTAAGAGAATAATTAATAAAATATTAAATAAAAGTAGGTAATATAAGGGTTTTAAGTATTACTATAATAGGCATTCTCTTAATAAATATATAGCTAATAAATATAAGAGTTACTATAAATAGGGTAATAGAAATATTAATAAAATTAAAATAATATACTATAAGTAACTCTTTATATAAGGAAGTAAAATTAAAAGGTAAAATATCTTTACTTATACTAAAATAAATAGAGCTAATTTAAAATTAAGGAGTAAATAATTTAAATTAAAATCTAAGAGTATAATAGTAAATAAATAATAGGTAAAGTTTAATTAATATTTATTATAAAAATAAAATATTAAATATTTTATAATTTAAAGGCTTAATATTATTAAAGAGAATAAAAATAAATAATATAATAAAATTAAAATTATTATTATTATTATTATTTTTAAAGTTAAAATTTATATTTAAAGAGATAAAAATAATATTAAAAATAATAAAAGTATAATAATAAAATAATATATTATATTTAATATAATTTATTTTAATAAAATTATAATAGCTATACCTAGCCAAACGGTCACAATAAAGATAATAGCAATTAGCTGAGTAGAACAGTATATTAACTTAAGGTACAAGACTAAAGCTTATCCCTCTCTATCTAGCTAAAACCATACCAAACTCTTATAGAGAGCAATTATATATAAATCCCTTACTTAACTAAGATTATATCTTCTTAGAGGGGCTAGATTATAACTATCCTCTCCCTTAAGTTTATTATTCTTAGTAATAATTACTTATTTTAATAGTATAGCCTTATAATTTATAGCTAATAAGTCCTTATAAAAAGGACTTATAAGTTCCTACTTATCTCTAATAAGATTAATCCTAATATATTAAATATTAATATATTAAATTAATAATAAATTACTATTATCCTTAAATGCAAGGTAATAGAAAATTAAAAGATTACTTACCTTCTAATTGCCTAATTATTTATTATTTAAATAATTATTTTCCTATAATAATAACTTCCCTTCTCTTTTTCCTTTATCCCTTTTTAACTATTAAAACCATTAACCTTTACCCCTTATACCATTATACTCTATACCTTTTCTCTTATCTTTTAAATATTAATATATCTACTCCTTTTACTTACTTTATAAATACTAGCAATATCCTTATCTAATATATAAAATATACTTAAAGTATTTTATAAGAGGAGGCTAAATATATTAAGAATAAGCCTAAGGATATTCTAATTATAATAATCTTTATTAAATATATTTACTATACTTCTAATATTATTTATTATATATATTACTAGACTTTTAGCACTAATTATTATTTATATATCTTTATTATTTATTAGTATATAATTATTACTTATTTATTAATTATTTAAGCCTATTTCTCTTATAGAGGGGGATACCTATAATTTATATAATATATAAGCTTATTTAATTTATTTATTATATATAACCTTTTAAAAGGAGATTAAGTCTATTAACCTATAAATAAAGGCTCTTATTATGGTTATTAAGCCTTTTTATACCTTTTTTAAGGAGGTTTATTACTTATTCTATTAAATAGGCTTTTAATTATTAGATATATTCCTTACTATTAAAAATTATTTATCTTAAGCTTATAATCTAACTAATACTAAGAAATATACTTATATAAATATCTCTTAAGTATATTTTTACTATATTCTTATTACTTATTTATTTCTTCCTTAAAAGGCTTATATTACCTTTACTAACTTTAAGGTAACTTATTATTAAACTTAAGCTTATTAAGCTATTATTACTTATTTAGTAGGTTTTTATTATCTCTTTTATATATATACTTAACTTACTAATTTATTATTTATAAAAGAAGGAATTATAAGAGTATACTTATATTTTAAACCTTTACCTCTTATATAATAATACTAACTATAGTACCTAAAAGATAGCTAAAAAATAGATTATAAATAAGATCTAAAAGCTTTTTAACTTAAGCTAATATTAAGGTAAAAATACTAATAAGGTGATCTTTCTTAATACCTATCCTTATATTATTAAGTTAAAATATACTTTCTTCTAGTAATCTCTTAAGGCAAATAAGTTCTTTAAGTCTAGGTCTAATTCTAGGGCTGCTTCTCCCTAAACTCCTACTTAAACTAGCAGTAGCCCTAGCTATAATAAAACTCTAAGTTATAGTGGGATTCTAGCTTATAATTATAGAAGCTCTATTTTAACCCTAAAGAAGTAAGGCTTCTTTTAGGTATAATTTAATTATACTTTTATTATAGCCCTTTTAGAGTGCTTAGTTTAATAGTAGTTATTATACTTATATAGCTATTTTTATAAATTAACTTCCTTTTATAATCTTTCTTACTTTTAAATTGCCTTTACTTATTATTTAAAATAGTCTTAAATTATTCTTTGTATATTTATTAATTTATCTTTATATAGCTATTAGTTATATTTTATAAGCTAATTAATCTACTTAATTAAATAATATATCTTTCCTTTATATTTTATTTTATTTTTAATTTATTTTATCTCTTATTCTAAATCAGTATCTTTTAGATTAAGTATTAAAAGTAGTTTATTTTTATTGGTTTTATACCTTTTCTATAGCTCTAGTAAGCTTATATAAAACATATTATAAATACAATTATATTTATCTAAGAATATTAATTAATATACCTATATTCCTATAGTATTTAATACTTAAAAGGGCCTTATTTATCTTAGGACTAGCTTTCTTTTATATTCCTTTAAAAAGAGGTTCTTTATAAATAAAATAATTAAATTACCTTTCTTAAAGGTTAAGGATTAATACTTTTAATTATAGTATTTCTATTACTTATTTAATGCCTTTTAGTATTAATTCTATAATTATTCTCTTAGTTCTATAAGGCAGTACATTTATACATCTACCTCTAGTACTTCCCCTTAAATAATATTATCCTTAATATAAATATAAAACTCTAAGTAATAGCTATATAATGCCTAAAAGGCACTATATCCTATAGTTAAGTTCTTTACATTATTACAAGCAAATTAAGTAATTATTAATAAAGCTACCTAATTATTTTATTACTTATTACTAAAGTACCTTAAATAATATTTAAATATTTAATTTATTCTTTCCATTTAGCTATTAGTTTAAAGATAAAAGGCTATTAAGAGCTTTTATTTTATTCTCATTTAATAGTATAGCTTTAATTAAAACTTACTTATAAAAATTAATCTCCTATTAAAGATAATTTTACTTAAAAGATTAAATTTAAGTTTGATTTTATTATAAAAGAGCTTTACTAGGTTTATAATATTAATTTAAATAAAGATTAAGATTATATATATATATTTTATAAGGCAATTTATAATTATAAGTATTATATTTACCTCTATTCCCTTTTATAATAAAAATACTAATCTTATAATAAAGTCTATTAATATTTCTTTCTATAATTAAAAGGGTATTAATAAGGACTTAAGTTTACTATAAAGATAGTATTTCTTATAATTAGCTCCTTAATATATTATATAAATTTAAATCTATTTTAAAACATCTTCACTTATATTAAACTAATAAAACTTTCTTTAAATTATCTCTAGGGTTCTATTTTATCTAAAGTAGCTTACTAATAGGTTATTATAATATAGCTATAATAACTACTATTTTATAGCCTCTTTATTAGGTATAAATAATTAATATTTAAAGTAAAAAAGATTATATTTATTTATAGATTAATTACTAAAGCTTCTATTTATTATCTTTTACTTTATCCTATTAATCCTTTACTATATTTTAAGGTTCTTTTTTTAGAGAAAGTATATTACTTCTTTTAGGGGCTTTAAGGGGTTTTCTTTAAAGATCTCCTCTCTAACTAAGGCCTTCTTAATTATAAATATTAAGATAAAGGGATTATAGCCTATCTTCTCTTAAATCTAACTTACCTATACTTAAGTAAAAGCTTATAAATTTACTATTAACTTAAATTTAATTATACTAGGAGCTATACTCCTTAATACCTTAGTATTACACTTATAGCTATTATAAATAGTAGGAGACTTATTTTCCTATACCTCCTTTTCTAAGGCCCTAGCCTACTTACAAGTCAAGGCATTTCCCTTCCTAAAAGACCCCAGATCTAACTCATCTTCTAATTCTTGCAAAAATCAGGTTACCTATATTTTAGTTAATCTCTTTTTAAGTAATATTAATAGATCTAGATTATATAAAGTATTCTTCTTATAATCTAATTATTTTAATAGACTATTAATAAGGTTTTATTTACTTAATTAATATTTTATAATAAAATTATAAGATATTAAGTATATATACTATTTAGCCTACCTTTTATTTAACTTTAGTATCTTTATAAATAATTAAAGATTAAAATAATTACTAAGGACTTTTATTTAGCTTATTACCCCTTTAAGGTAGTATTATTAGTATTTAAATAATTTTATAATAATTATTAATTTTTAGTTTAGGGTCCTATACCTAAACTTATAATTAATATATTTTTATAATTAAAAGGCTATAAAGTAGAAATAGCTATTATTATTTAGCTATAATAAGATTCCTACTATTATAAATAATAAGGCATTTATTTTAAGCTAAATAGGTTTAATAGAGTTAAAGTAGTATAGTAAGAGGGCCTTCTAAAAAGCCTGCTTTAAGAATATAAATGCCCCTCTTTTTATATCATTTAATTCCACTTTACCAAGCTTTCTACCCTTTTAGCTTCCTTTTAATAGATTTATTAATAGCTTTACTAGTACCAAGAAGTTAAAGATAAATTATCTATAGAAGTTATAGAACCCTATAAAGACCTAGATCTTTTAATAGGTTTTTAGTTCCTCTTATTAAATAATTATCTTAACCTTTCTTAAGTTTATAGTAATCCCTTTTATAAAAAGAATAAATCCTAGAAATTTAATTAAAAGTTAATAGAATATATATTTAAAAAGTTTTATATAAAGTTTAATATCCCTTAAATATTTAAGTATAATTTAAAGGTATTTTATATAGATTTCTTAATCTCTTAAAAAGATAAGAATATTATTTAGATAAGCTATATATATTATATTTATTAATTTACTAAGAGCTTTATAAATATAATCTTAAAAGATTATAAGTATATTAATTAATTTAAATAATATTACTAAGTACTCAAAATGCTTATAATATATCTAAAATACTATCTTTCACTCATCTCCTTCCTTTATATAAATATAATAATATATATTCTTAATATTAATTTTAAAGAAATACTTAATTCCTTTAATTTAATTTATAATTTCTAAAATTAAAGGTAAAGGATATTAATTCTTCTTTATTATTATATTAAGTCCCTTATAATTAATATATAACCTAAGGGATTTATTGGATTTTAATATAAAGAGGATTAGAGCTTTTATAAAGCTCTTTAAAAGTTAAATTTAGCCCTTATCTAAGTTTTCCCTAAGGTACTAGTATAATTCTTAAAGCTCCTTTTATAATAAGGGATATATTAGGCTAAATAAAAGGGTTTTACCCTCAATTAAGTCAATACTATAATTAGTGACCTTATATAAGGGAAACATTTCCAATTCTTCTTCTAAAAATATCTATTTTAAGTTAAGAATTTTAAAGGAAATAGTAAAATTATTTAAAGGCTCTTTAAAGGGGAGATCTCTTAGTATTTAGTAGGGTTCCTTATATACTATTATACTATAGACTTTTATAGTATTTTTAGCTAGCTTTTTAAATTTATAAAAAATAACTTTTTAAAAGCTTTTTTATATAATTTAATAGACTTATATCTAGTTCTTAATATTTACTAGGATATTAAGATAAATTAAGATAGGTATTCTTAATAGTATAAGTTCACTCTTAGGATTTAAATCCTTATTAATACTAATTACTATCTAAGTTATCTTTTTAGCCTATCTATACTAATCCTATATCTCAATAGGCAAGTATCAAGCATTATAAGCTTTTACTCTCTAATCCCCTATTAAAATTAAATTAAAGACTTTATTAGGGGCCTTTCTTAAAGTAAGGCTAATAGCTAATTATTAACTAATAATATTAATTTTGCTTTCTATATTTAGGATTACTTTAATAATAGTAGGCTTTTAAGGGATAAAAATAGTAATTAAGGTAAATAAATACTATACAATCTTAAGTATAAGTATAAGGGTATTAGTAGAATTATTTACTTTTACCTCCCATCTTTTTTTTATTAATTAATCTAGGTTCTTTAGACTTTTAGCTCCTTATTATAATAGCTTATAAAATATTCCTTACTCCTATAATTATAGCACTATTATTATTTTCTATCTTCTCCTATAGGATTTTTATTATCTTAAGGGTTAATTTATATATCTTTTAAGTAAAAGTTAAAGGGTTTATTAGATCTCTTTTAGTTCCTTTAGTAATTTAATAGAATATTATTTAAATTACTTTTTTATCTCTTTTAAGGTAATTAGTTAAAGCTTTAATAAGTTTTTCTCTTTTTATTATTACCTATACCTATATCCTAGTATATTATAGCCTTAAAGACTAATCCTAGTTAAGTTATAGGGAGTTTAGAGAGGACTTGGATAATATAGTCTTATAGCTCTTTTATTAGTTTATTTAAGTAATCCTCTATCCTTTATAATTTTAAGCAATCTTTTAGGTCTTTTTTTAAAAAATTAAGATAATTATAAAAATTAAAGAATAATTATCCTTTCTTTTATATTATATTATAATATACCTTAAATATTAAAGTTTAAAGATTATTTTAGTTCTTAATAAGGGTTTTTAATTATTTTAGGAATTTACTTTAATTTTACTTAAGATTTATCTATTTCTTTTTAAAATATTAATAAAGGAAATTATTATATATAGATTAAGCTTTTATATTTAAGTAATTTTTTATTAATAGAATCTTAGCTTTATTAATATAGTATTTTTAAGGTTTATTTTTAATTATATACTTAAAATTTAAGAGCTAGTCCTAGCATTTTTAGCTAATAGTTAAAACCTCTAAAATAGTTATATTAATAGCTTTTATATAGCTTCCTTATTTACTATTATTATTATCTTTATTTAAACAATTACTATACCTTTAGCCTCATTTTTATTCTACTTTCCTTTATATTTAGTTAATTATTATAATAAAGGTAGTATTTTACTCTCTTAGCTTAGCTATTTCCTGCTATATTTATATCTAAGAAGCCTATATATTAACTCCATCTTAGCCTACTCCTTATTAATTTAAGGGGGTTTTTATTTAAGTTAAGGTTAAATATTTACTTATAATTTTATTAAGGTTAAAATTAAGGATCTCTCTCTCCTTTCCTTTTTCTTAATTAAGGGGTTCTTTATATAAAGGATTATTTAAATTATTATTCTCAATAGGTATTTATTTTGCCTATAAACTCTCTCTATTTAAGCAAGGAGCTAGTCTAGCGGTTATACTTGTAGTCGCTAAGCTATAAACCTTGCCTTAAGCTATATTATCTAGAAAGCTATAGTAGAAGCTTTAGAATTGTAATAGTTATATCTAGCTAAATGGTTATAATAAAGATAATAGTAATTAGTTAGGTAGAATAGTATATTAACTTGAGGTATAAGATTAAAGCTTACCCCTCTTTATCTAGCTAAAACTATACTAAACTCTTATAGAGAGCGGTTATGTGTAAATCCCTTACTTGACTAAGACTATGTCCCCTTAAAGGGGCCGGGTTATAAAAATAAGAAAATATATTAAAAGTATATATAAAAGAAATAATTAATAAATTATTAATATATATAATTAAAATAATATTAAACTTTATAATAATATATTTAATAAATTTAATAATCTTCTTAAAATAATAAAAAGAATAAAATATTAAGATAATTATAAACGTTATAATAGTAAGTATAATAATTTTAAAAGCCTTAAGTATTATTATAGTTTTTAATTTAATAATTATAATTATTAAATATTTAAGGGATATATATTTAGAAAAAATAATAATCTTAATTAAAGGATTTATTTTAATATAATAATATTTATTAGAATAATAAGGCTTAAAAGAAGTCTTATACTTTTTAGGAATAAGTATAATATTAATACTATAATTAATAGAAGGCTTATTAAAATACTTAATAGTATAGGTAGGTATATAGTTTTTATTATATTTATTAAGTATATAAAGAAGGATAGTATTATATAAAATAATAAATTCTTTAAGAGAACCCTTCTTTTTAATATTAATTATAGGAATATTAATAAATATACTTAATATAAAAAAAGTAATCTTTAAACCCTTAATTAAAGTATTATTATAAATATAAAGAGGAATAGTAATAGTAATATAATAGTATAAATTATTAAGCCCTATAATAATTAAATTATATTAAATAAAGTTAATAATAAATTTATAAAAAATAATAAATAAAATAAATATAAATTTAGAAATTTAATAATTATAACTTTTATATAATAATAATCTTTTAAAGCTATAATTATATAATTTATATAATAAATATTAAATAATTATTAATAGGATTCTTTATATTATCTTTAATATAATATTAAGTATTAATAGCTTTCTTTAAAGTATAAATAATATATTAATATTAAATAAGCTAAAGATATTTAATATTATTATTATTATTATTATTATTATAAGATTTAAGAATATAAAGATTAATAAGGTAATTTTAATATTAAATAATTATTAAAATAAGCTTAAAAGGAATTTATATAGTAAATATTAATAGAGTATTTAATATATAAGACCTAGGGTAATATATAGTATTATAAGATTAATTAATTAACTTATAATATATATAGTAAGTATTATATATATTATAATATAAAATAAGCTAAGATTATTATATTTTTATAATATATAATAAAAGTAAAAGACTTTATTTTTATATTATTTAATAAAATTATTATTATAATATTATTTAAGATTATATAAAATATTAAAGATTTAAGCTAAGATAAATATAATAATAAAGAATAAATACGTATTATAATAAATTAAAAAAGAAATATTATAATATAAAAATATAAAAAAAATAATAATATAAAAGTAATAAATATATATTAAATATATATTAAATATATATTAAAATAAAATAAGGCAATAAAGACCTATAATAACAATAAATACTATAATAAGTAAATCTCTTAGCCCTATTTAATAGAGCTATAATATACAATTAATAAATATATACTTAATTAAGCTAAGCTTAAGAACTAAGCTCTAAGAAAGGAGGATAATTATAAGAAGATTAAAGGCTTAGTATATATATAATATATTAATAGGTAAAATACTATATACCTTACTATTATAGCTAAGTAAGCCTTAAGCACTATATAACTATAAAAGTAAAATACTTATATTTAGAATAATATAAGTTAAAGTTTAAGAAATAGAAGATACCTACCTTTTAGCTATTATTATCACCCTAACTAAGAACCCTTATAAGCTATTATATATAGTTATTATTATAACTAGCCTTAGGGATTAATATTAATTATATTATTCTTAGGTATTTAATAGGGTTAGTTTAGTTCTTTAAAAGCTAAGGTATATAAAGCTTAATAATTAATTACTTAAAGCTAATAATATCCTTAAGTAAGACTATTAAAACTAATAAAGAAATAGTATAGCTTAGAATATACTATTAAAGGTAAGAGGATAATTATAAGGATATATATATAGTGGCTAGTCTTTAATTATATAGTATACTTTATATATTAATATAAAGTATAATTCTTATATAATGTATAAGAATTGGTTAATCTTTTAATTTATTAAATTAGATAATATACCTCTTATTTTCTTATATATATTAACTTAAAGTATAAGATTAAAGCTTACCTCTCTTAATCTAGCTAAAATTATACTAAACTCTTATAAAGAGTAATTATATATAAATCCCTTACTTAATTAAAACTATATTCTTTTAAAGAGACTAGATTATAATTATCCTTTTCTTTAAGTTTATTATTTTTAATAGTAATTACTTATTTTAATGATATAGCCTTATAATTTATAGTTAATAAGTCTTTATAAAAAGGACTTATAAGTTCCTATTTATCTTTAATAAGATTAATCTTAATATATTAAATATTAATATATTAAATTAATAGTAAATTACTATTACCTTTAAATATAAAATAATAAAAAATTAAAAGATTATTTATTTTTTAATCATTTAATTATTTATTATTTAAATAATTATTTTTTTATAATAATAGCTTTTTTTTTTTTTTCTTTTCTTTTTTTTTTTTTAATTATTAGAATTATTAATTTTTACCTTTTTTACTATTATACTTTATACTTTTTTTTTATCTTTTAAATATTAATATACTTACTTTTTTTACTTACTTTATAAGTATTAATAATACTTTTATTTAATATATAAGGTATATTTAAAGTATTTTATAAAAGAAGGCTAAATATTAAAAATAAGCCTAAAAATATCCTAATTATAATAATCTTTATTAAGTATATTTACTATATTTTTAATATTATTTACTATATTTTTAATATTATTTACTATATATATTATTAAACCTTTAATATTAATTATTATTTATATATTTTTATTATTTATTAATATATAATTATTACTTATTTATTAATTATTTAAGCTTATTTTCTTTATAAAGAGGGATATTTATAATTTATATAATATATAAGCTTATTTAACTTATTTACTATATATAATCTTTTAAAAGGAGATTAAATTTACTAATTTATAAATAAAGGCTCTTATTATAATTATTAAATCTTTTTATATTTTTTTTAAGAAAATTTATTATTTATTTTATTAAATAAACTTTTAATTATTAAATATATATTTTACTATTAAAAATTATTTATTTTAAGTTTATAGTTTAATTAATATTAAAAAGTATATTTACATAAGTATCTTTTAAATATATTTTTATTATATTCTTATTATTTATTTATTTTTTCTTTATAAGGCTTATATTATTTTTATTAATTTTAAAATAATTTATTATTAAGCTTAAGCTTATTAAACTATTATTATTTATTTAATAGGTTTTTATTATTTCTTTTATATATATACTTAACTTATTAATTTATTATTTATAAAAAAAGGAATTATAAAAGTATATTTATATTTTAAATCTTTATTTTTTATATAATAATATTAATTATAATACTTAAAAGATTATTAATAAAATAATTCTTTTTAATACTTATTTTTATATTATTAAATTAAAATATACTTTATTTTAATAATCTCTTAAAGTAAATAAATCCTTTAAATTTAGATTTAATTTTAAGGCTATTTCTCTTTAAACTTTTACTTAAATTAATAATAGCCTTAATTATAATAAAACTTTAAGCTATAATAAAATTTTAGCTTATAATTATAAAAGCTTTATTTTAATTTTAAAAAAGTAAAGTTTCTTTTAAATATAATTTAATTATATCTTTATTATAATCTTTTTAAAATACTTAATTTAATAATAATTATTATATTTATATAATTATTTTTATAAATTAACTTTTTTTTATAATCTTTTTTACTTTTAAATTATCTTTATTTATTATTTAAAATAATTTTAAATTATTTTTTATATATCTATTAATTTATCTTTATATAATTATTAATTATATTTTATAAATTAATTAATTTACTTAATTAAATAATATATTTCTTTTTTATATTTTATTTTATTTTTAATTTATTTTATTTTTTATTTTAAATTAATATTTTTTAAATTAAATATTAAAAGTAATTTATTTTTATTAATTTTATATTTCTTTTATAATTTTAATAAGCTTATATAAAATATATTATAAATATAATTATATTTATTTAAAAGTATTAATTAATATATTTATATTTTTATAGTATTTAATACTTAAAAGAGCTTTATTTATCTTAAAGCTAATATTTTTTTATATTTCTTTAAAAAGAGATTCTTTATAAATAAAATACTTAAATTATCTTTTTTAATAATTAAAAATTAATATTTTTAATTATAGTATTTTTATTATTTATTTAATACCTTTTAATATTAATTTTATAATTATTCTTTTAATTTTATAAGATAATATACTTATATATTTACTTTTAATATTTTCCTTTAAATAATATTATTTTTAATATAAATATAAAACTTTAAATAATAATTATATAATATTTAAAAGGTATTATATTTTATAATTAAGTTTTTTATATTATTATAAGTAAATTAAAAGTAAAGAAAATTATATTTATTTATAAACTAATTATTAAAGCTTTTATTTATTATCTTTTACTTTATCTTATTAATTCTTTATTATATTTTAAGATCTTTTTCTTAAAAAAAGTATATTATCTTTTTTAAGGGCTTTAAAAGGTTTTTTTAAAGATTTTCTTTTTAATTAAAGCTTTTTTAATTATAAATACTAAGATAAATAAATTATAATTTATTTTCTTTTAAATTTAGTTTACTTATACTTAAATAAAAGCTTATAAATTTATTATTAATTTAAATTTAATTATATTAAAAGTTATATTTCTTAATATCTTAATATTATACTTATAGATATTATAAGTAATAAGAGACTTATTTTCCTATATTTTCTTTTTTTTAAGGCTCTAACTTACTTACAAATTAAAGTATTTTCCTTTTTAAAAGACCTTAAGTTTAATTTATCTTTTAATTCTTATAAAAATTAAATTATTTATATTTTAATTAATCTTTTTTTAAGTAATATTAATAGATTTAAATTATATAAAGTATTTCTCTTATAATCTAATTATTTTAATAAGCTATTAATAGGGTTTTATTTATTTAATTAATATTTTATAATAAAATTATAAGGTATTAAATATATATATTATTTAATTTACCTTTTATTTAGCTTTAATATCTTTATAAATAATTAAAGATTAAAATAATTATTAAAAACTTTTATTTAATTTATTATTTCTTTAAAATAATATTATTAATATTTAAATAATTTTATAATAACTATTAGTTTTTAGTTTAAAGTCTTATACTTAAACTTATAGTTAATATATTTTTATAATTAAAAGACTATAAAATAAAAATAATTATTATTATTTAACTATAATAAAATTCCTATTATTATAAATAATAAGGTATTTATTTTAAATTAAATAGGTTTAATAAAGTTAAAATAATATAATAAAAGAGCCTTTTAAAATGCTTACTTTAAGAATATAAATATCTCTCTTTTTATATTATTTAACTTTACTTTATTAAGCTTTTTATTCTTTTAGCTTTCTTTTAATAGATTTATTAATAGCTTTATTAATATTAAAAAGTTAAAAATAAATTACTTATAAAAGATATAAAACCTTATAAAGACTTAGATTTTTTAATAAATTTTTAACTTCTTTTATTAAGTAATTATCTTAACTTTTTTTAGATTTATAATAATCTCTTTTATAAAGAAAATAAATCCTAAAAATTTAATTAAAGATTAATAAAATATATATTTAAAGAGTTTTATATAAAGTTTAATATTTCTTAAATATTTAAATATAATTTAAAAGTATTTTATATAAATTTCTTAATCTCTTAAAAAGATAAAAATATTATTTAAATAAACTATATATATTATATTTATTAATTTATTAAAAGCTTTATAAATATAATCTTAAAAGATTATAAGTATATTAATTAATTTAAATAATATTATTAAATATTTAAAATATTTATAATATATTTAAAATATTATTTTTTACTTATTTTTTTTTATATAAATATAATAATATATATTCTTAATATTAATTTTAAAGAAATACTTAACTTCTTTAATTTAATTTATAATTTTTAAAATAAAAAATAAAAAATACTAATTTTTATTTATTATTATATTAAGTCCCTTATAATTAATATATAATTTAAAGGATTTATTAAATTTTAATATAAAGAAAATTAAAGCTTTTATAAAGCTTTTTAAGAATTAAATTTAGCTTTTTGTAACCTAGCCCCTTTAAGGGGATATAGTCTTAATTAAGTAAGGGATTTATATATAACTACTCTCTATAAGAGTTTAGCATAGTTTCAGCTAAATTAAAAGAAGCAAGCTTTAGTCTTATACCTTAAGTCAATATACTATTCTACCCAACTAATTACTATTATCTCTATTATAACCATTTAACTAAGTATAGCTATTATAATTCTAAAGCTTTTACTATAGCTTCCTAAATAATATAGCTTAAAGCAAGATTTATAGCTTAGTAATTATAAGTATAATCACTAGACTAACTCCTTGCTTAAGTAAAAAGAGTTTATAGGTAAAATAAATACCTATTAAGGATAATAATTTAAATAACCCTTTATATAAAAAACCCCTTAACCAAAAAAAAGGGAAGAAAAGAGAGATTCTTAACCTTAACCCCAATAAAACTATAGATAAGTACCTAACCCTAATTTAAACAAAAATCCCCCTAAATTAATAAAAAGTAGGCTAAAATAGAATTAATATATAAGCTCCTTAAATATAAATATAGTAGAAAATAGCTAAGCTAAGAAAGTAAAATACTACCCTTATTATAATAATTAGTTAAATGTAAAGAAAAGTAGGATAGAAATAAGGCTAAAGGTATAGTAATTGCTTAAGTAAAGATAATAGTAATAGTAAATAAGAAAGCTATATAAAAGCTACTAATATAACTATCTTAAAGGTTTTAACTATTAGTTAAAAACGCTAAGACTAGCTCTTAGACCTTAAGTATATAATTAAAGATAAACCTTAAAAATACTATACCAATAAAGCTAAGATCCTATTAATAAAAAACTATTTAAATATAAAAGCCTAATCTATATATAATAATTTCCTTTATTAATATTCCAAGAAGGAATAAGCAAATCTTAAGTAAAACTAAAGTAAATTCCTAAAATAATTAAAAACCTTTATTAAGGACTAAAATAATCTCCAAGCCTTAATATTTAAAGTATACTATAATATAGTATAAAAGGAAAGACAATTACCCCTTAATTTTCATAATTATCTTAATTCCCTAAAAAAAGATCTAAAAGATTACTTAAAATTATAAAGAATAAAGAATTATTTAAATAAGCTAATAAAAGAGCTATAAGACTATATTATCCAAGTCCTCCCTAAACTCCCTACAACCCAACTAAAATTAATCTCTAAGGCTATAATATACTAGAATACAAATATAAGCAACAATAAAAAGAGAAAAACTTACTAAGGCTCTAACTAATTGCCTTAAAAAAGACAAAAAAGCAATCTAAATAATACTCCATTAAACTACTAAAGGAACTAAAAGAGATCTAATAAACCCTTTAACTTCTACCTAAAAGGCACATAAACTAACCCCTAAAACAATAAAAATCCTATAAAAAAAGATAGAAAATAATAATAATACTATAATTATAAAAGTAAAGAATATTTTACAAGCCATTATAATAAAAAGCTAAAAGTCTAAAGAACTTAGATTAATTGGCAGGGAAAAAGTAGAAGGTAAAAGTAAATAATTCTATTAATACCCTTATACTTATACTTAAGATTATATAATATTTATTTACCTTAATTACTATTTTTGCCCCCTAAAAGCCTACTATTATTAAAGTAATCTTAAATATAAAAAGTAAAATTAATATTATTAGTTAATAATTAGTTATTAGCCTTACTCTAAGAAAGGCCTTTAATAAAGTCTTTAACCTAATTCTAATAGGGGATTAAAGAGTAAAAGCTTATAATACCTAGTATTTACTTATTAAAATGTAAGATTAGTGTAGATAGATTAAGAAGATAACTTAGATAATAATTAGTATTAATAGGGATCTAAACCCTAAGAGTAAACTTATATTACTAGGAATACCTATCTTAATTTATCTTAATATTTTAGTAGATATTAAGAACTAGATATAGGTCTATTAAATTATATAGAAAAGCTTTTAAAAAGTTACCCCTTATAAATTCAAGAAGCTAGCTAAGAATATTATAAAAGTCTATAATATAATAGTATATAAGGAACCCTATTAAATACTAAAAGATCCCCCCTCTAAAAAGCCTTTAAGTAATTTTACTATCCCCTTTAAAATTCTTAACTTAAAATAGATATTCTTAAAAAAAGAATTAAAAATACTTTCCTTATATAAGGTTACTAATTATAATATTAACTTAATTAAGAGCAAAATCCCTTTATTTAACCCAATATATTCCTTATTATAAAAAAAGCTTTAAAAACTATATTAATATTTTAGAGAAAATTTAAATAAGGGTTAAATTTAATTTTAAAGAGCTTTATAAGAGCTTTAATTCTCTTTATATTAAAATCTAATAGATCCTTTAAATTATATATTAATTATAAAAGACTTAATATAATAATAAAGAAAAATTAATACCCTTTATTTTTAATTTTGGAAATTATAGATCAAATTAAAGGAATTAAATATTTCTTTAAAATTAATATTAAAAATATATATTATTGTATTTATATAAAGAAAGGAGATAAGTAAAAGATAGTATTTTAAATATATTATAGGCATTTTAAATACCTAATAATATTATTTAAATTAATTAATATGTTTATAATCTTTTAAGACTATATTTATAAAGCTCTTAGTAAATTAGTAGATATAATATATATAGCTTACCTAAATAATATTCTTATCTTCTTAAAAGATTAAGAAATCTATATAAAATACCTTTAAATTATACTTAAATATTTAAGGGATATTAAATTTTATATAAAACTTTCTAAGTATATATTCTATTAACCTTTAATTAAATTTCTAGGATTTATTCTCTCTATAAAAGGGATTATTATAGACTTAAGAAGGGTTAAGATAGTTACTTAATAAGAGAAGTTAAAAATTTACTAAGAGATCTAAGTCTTTATAAGGTTTTATAACTTCTATAAGCAATTTATCTTTAACTTCTTAGTATTAGTAAAGCTATTAATAAATCTATTAAAAGGAAGCCAAAAGGATAGGAAGCCCGGTAAAGTAGAATTAAATAATATAGAAAGAGGGGCATTTATATCTTTAAAGTAGGCTTTTTAAAAGGCCCTTTTATTATATTACTTTGACCCTATTAAACCTATTTAGCTTAAAATAGATATCTTATTATTTGTAATAGTAGGAATCTTATTATAATTAGATAATAATAGCTATTTCTACCCTATAGCCTTTTAATTATAAAAATATACTAATTATAAATTTAAGTATAGGACCCTAGACTAAGAACTAATAGCTATTATAAAGTTATTTAAATACTAGTAATATTACCTTAAGGGTAATAAGCTAAATAGAAGTCCTTAATAATTATTTTAATCTTTAGTTATTTATAAAGATATTAAAGCTAAATAAAAGATAGGCTAGATAGTATATATACCTAATACTTTATAATTTTATTATAAAATATTAATTAGGCAAATGAAATCTTATTAATAGCCTATTAAGGTAATTAAATTATAAGAGGAATACTTTATATAATCTAAACCTATTAGTATTACTTAAAAAGAGATTAATTAAAATATAAGTAACTTAATTTTTATAAGAATTAAAAGATAAATTAGATTTAAAATCTTTTAAAAAGGGAAATGCCTTAACTTATAAGTAGGCTAGGGCCTTAAAAAAGGAGGTGTAAGAGAATAAGTCTCCTACTACCTATAATAGCTATAAGTATAATACTAAGATATTAAAGAGTATAGCTCCTAGTATAATTAAACTTAAGTTAGTAATAAATTTATAAGCTTTTACCTAAGCATAGGTAAGCTAAGTTTAAAAAAAGATAAGCTATAATCTCTCTATCTTAGTATCTATAGTTAAGAAGGCTTTAATTAAAGAAAAGATTTTTAAAGAAAATCCCTTAAAGCCCTTAAAAGAGGTAATATATTCCCTTTAAGAAAAGAACCTTAAGATATAGTAAAGGATTAATAAAATAAAGTAAGAGATAATAAATAGAAGTTTTAGTAATTAGTTTATAAATAAATATAATCTTCTTTACTTTAAATATTAATTATTTATACCTAATAAAGAGGCTATAAAATAATAGCTATTATAACTATACTATAATAACCCATTAATAAGCTACTTTAAACAAAATAGAACCCTAGAAATAATCTAGAGAAAATTCTATTAATTTAGTATAAGTAAAGATATTTTAAAATAAGTTTAGACCTATATAATATACTAAAGAGCTAACTATAAGAGATATTACCCTTATAGTAAACTTAAGTCCCTATTAATACTCTCCTAACTATAAAAAGAAATATTAATAAACTTTATTATAAGATTATTACCCTTACTATAAAAGGGAATAGAGGTAAATGTAATACTTATAATTATAAATTACCTTATAAAATATATATATATAATCCTAATCTTTACTTAAATTAATATTATAGATTTAGTAGAGCTTTTTTATAATAAAATTAAATTTAAATTTAATCCTTTAAGTAAAATTATCTCTAATAAAGGACTAATCTTTACAAGTAAATTTTAGTTAAAGCTATATTATTAAATAAGAATAAAATAAAAGCTCTTAATAGCCTTTTACCCCTAAACCAATAGCTAAATAGAAAGAATAAACTAAATACTTAAATATTACTTAAAGTACTTTAATAATAAGTAATAAAATAATTAGGCAGCCCTATTAATAATTACTTAATTTGCCTATAATAATGTAAAGAACTTAATTATAAAATATAATACCTTTTAAGCATTATATAATTATTACTTAAAGTTTTATATTTATATTAAGGATAATACTATCTAAGGGAAGGTACTAAAAGTAAATATATAAATATATTATTTTATAAAACTAAAAGAATAATTATAAAACTAATACTAAAAGGCATTAAATAAGCAACAGAAATATTATAACTAAAAGCATTAACCCTTAACCCTTAAAAGAGATAATTTAATTACTTTATTTATAAAGAACCTCTCTTTAAAGAAATATAAAAGAAAATTAACCTTAAGATAAATAAGGCCCTTTTAAGTATTAGATACTATAGGAATATAGATATATTAATTAGCACTTCTAGATAAATATAGCTACATTTATAACATATTTTATATAAGCTTATTAAAGCCATAAAAGAAACATAAAACCAACAAAAATAAACCACTTCTAATACCTAATCTAAAAGATACCAACCTAAAATAGGAAATAAAATAAATTAAGAATAAAATAAAATATAAAAAAGAGATATATTATTTAATTAAGTAGATTAGTTAGCCTATAGAATATAACTAATAGCTATACAAAGATAAATTAATAAATATATAAGGAGTAATCTAAGACTACCTTAAATAATAAGTAAAGGTAATCTAAAAGTAAGGAAGACTATAAAAGGGAATCAATTTATAAAAATAGCTATACAAGTACAGTAACCATTACTAAACTAAGTGCCCTAAAAGGGCTATAATAAAGGCATAATTAAATTACACTTAGAAAAAGCCTTACTTTTTTAGGGTTAAAATAGAGCTTCTATAATTATAAGCTAAAATCCTACTATAACTTAAAGTTCTACTATAGCTAGGGCTACCACTAATTTAGGTAGGAGTCTAAGGAGAAGTAGCCCTAAAATTAAACCTAGACTCAAAGAACTTATCTACTTTAAGAGATTACTAAAAGAAAGTATATCCTAATTTAATAATATAAAGATAAGTATTAAGAAGGATTATTTTATTAGTATTTTTACCTTAATATTAGCTTAAGTTAAAAAGCTTTTAGATTTTATTTATAATCTATTTTTTAGCTACCTTCTAAATACTATAGTTAGTATTATTATATAAGAGATAAAGGTTTAAAATATAAATATACTCCTATAATTCCTTTTTTTATAAATAATAAATTAATAAGTTAAGTATATATATAAAAGAAATAATAAAAACCTACTAAGTAAATAATAATAGCCTAATAAGCTTAAGCTTAATAATAAATTGCCTTAAAGTTAATAAAGACAATATAAGCCTCCTAAAAAAGAAATAAATAAGTAATAAAAATATAATAAAAATATACCTAAGGGATATTTATATAAATATACTTTTTAGCACTAGTTAGACTATAAGCCTAGGATAAATAATTTTTAATAGTAAGGAATATATCTAGTAATTAGAAGCCTATTTAATAAAATAAGTAATAAACCTCCTCAAAAAAGGCATAAAAAGGCTTAATAACTATAATAAGAGCCTTTATCTATAAGTTAATAGACTTAATCTCCTTCTAAAAGATTATATATAGTAAATAAGTTAAATAAGCTTGTATATTATGTAAGTTATAAGCATCCCCCTTTATAAAGGAAATAAGCCTAAATAATTAATAAATAAATAGTAATTATATACTAATAAATAATAAAAATATATAAATAATAATTAGTACTAAAGGTTTAATAGTATATATAGTAAATAATATTAAAAGTATAGTAAATATACTTAATAAAGATTACTATAATCAGAATATCCTTAAACTTATTTTTAATACATTTAGCCTCCTTTTATAGAATACTTTAAGCATACCTTATATATTAAATAAGGGTATTACTAATATCTATAAAGTAAATAAAAAGAATAAGTATATTAATATTTAAAAGATAAAAGAAAAGGTATAGAGTATAATAATATAAAGGATAGAGGTTAATAATCCTAATAATTAAGGAGAGATAAAGAAAGAAGAGAAAGGAAGCTATTATTATAAGAGAATAATTATTTAAATAATAAATAATTAAGTAATTAAAAGGTAAGTAATCTCTTAATTTTCTACTATCTTATACTTAAGGGCAATAGTAATTTACTATTAACCTAATATATTAATATCCAATATATTAAAACCAACCTTATTAAAGATAAGTAGGAACTTATAAGTCCTTTTTATAGGGACTTATTAGCTATAAATTATAAGGCTATACTATTAGAATAAGTAATTACTACTAAGGACAATAAACTTAAGGGGGAGGATAATTGTAATCTAGCCTCTTTAAGGGAATATAGTCTTAGTTAAGTAAGGGATTTATACATAATTACTCTCTATAAGAGTTTGGTATAGTTTTGGCTAGATTGAGAGGGGCAAGCTTTAGTCTTATACCTTGAGTTAATATACTATTCTACCTAGCTAATTGCTATTATCTCTATCATAACCGTTCAGCTAGGTATAGCCATTATACTTTTATTTAAGTTTTTTTTAAGATATTAATATAATTTTTAAAGTTCTTTTTATAATAAAAAATGTATTAAATTAAATAAAAAGATTTTATTTTTAATTAAATTAATATTATAATTAATAATCTTATATAAAGAAAATATTTTTAATTATTTTAAGAATTTATATTAATTTTATTTAAGATTTACTTATTTTTTCTTAAAATATTAATAAAAAAATTATTATATATAAATTAAGTATTTATATTTAAATAGTTTTTTATTAATAGAATTTTAATTGTATTAATATAATATTTTTAAGATTTATTTTTAATTATATATTTAAAGTTTAAAAGTTAATTTTAATATTTTTAATTAATAATTAAAATCTTTAAAATAGCTATATTAATAGCTTTTATATAGCTTTCTTATTTACTATTATTATTATCTTTATTTAAATAATTATTATACTTTTTATTTTATTTTTATTTTACTTTTTTTTATATTTAATTAATTATTATAATAAAGGTAATATTTTACTCTCTTAATTTAACTATTTTCTATTATATTTATATTTAAAAAGCTTATATATTAACTTTATTTTAGCTTATTCTTTATTAATTTAAAAGGATTTTTATTTAAATTAAGATTAAGTATTTACTTATAATTTTATTAAAGTTAAAATTAAGGATTTCTTTTTTTCCTTTTTTTAATTAAGGGATTCTTTATATAAAGAATTATTTAAATTATTATTTTTAATAAATATTTATTTTACTTATAAATTCTCTTTATTTAAGTAAAGAGTTAAATTAGTAATTATATTTATAATTATTAAGCTATAAACCTTATTTTAAGTTATATTATTTAAGAAATTATAATAAAAGCTTTAAAATTATAATAATTATATTTAGTTAAATAATTATAATAAAGATAATAATAATTAGCTAAGTAAAATAATATATTAATTTAAGATATAAGACTAAAGCTTATCTCTTTTAATTTAATTAAAACTATATTAAACTCTTATAAAAAGTAGTTATATATAAATCCCTTACTTAATTAAGACTATATTCTCTTAGAGAGGCTAGATTATAAATAAACTTAATTTCTTTTAAAATCTTTTTTATTTAAGGTTTATATTAATTATTATAAATATTCTTTATAAAACTCTTTTATATAAAATTTAAATTTTTTAATTTTATTTTATTATACTTTTATGTTATCTTTTTAAATTATATATATTCTTTTTTAATAAATTTATAATTTTTAATATTAAATTTATTATTAAAAAGAATTTAAAATTTATAATTAATAAAAATTATTTTTTATTAAATAAAAAAATTAATAATTTTAATTTAATATAAATTTTAATTAATAAATTTTAATTAATAAATAATTTATAAATTAAAAAATAATTATTTATAAATATTATTATTAATATATTTTTTAATAAATAAATAATTAAAATTATAAAGAATATATTATTAAAAAGATATTATATATAAAAATATAAAAATATATATTAAGATTTATTATTTTAATAAAAATAAATTATATTAAATATAATTATTTAAGTTTTTATAAAGATATTAAGATTATATTATATAAAAAATTAAATTAATTATTTTAATTAAGTAAATTATTAAAGATTATTAAAGTTATTAAATATTATTTATATTATTATTTATATAATTTAGCTTTTAAGAGAAATTTTAATTAAGTACTTTTATTATTTATATTTAAATTTAAAATAAAATAATAATTAATTTAAAAATTATAAAAAGTATTTTAAAAAATAATAAATATTTTTAAAATAAAATATAATTAATATTTAAATAAATTATTTTTAAATTTTAAATTAAATTTAATAATAAAAAGAAAATATAATAAATTAATAATAATTAATAATATAAAGAAATTCTTTTTATAGGATTTAATCTAATAATATAAGACTACTATAAATTATATTTTAACTCTTAAAGTATTATAATAAGTTATAAAGAATTACCTTAAATATTATAACTTATACTTAATCTTATAAAAGACTAGGTAGTAAGCTAGAGTAATATTAATAATAACTTACTTATAAAGACTAATTAAATAAGAATTATTTAAATTACTATATAAATTAATATAATTTAAGGAAAGGCTTATTAATAAAAATAATAAATTACTAATATAAACTAATAAGTTAAATAAATATATAAATAGATTAATTTTAAACTATAAGAAATAGTACTAATTAGCTTTTAATATAACTTAATTATTTTAACCTATAATTAATTATTACTAAATATAATATTACATAAACTCTTATATTACTCTTAAATACTTAATATTAGTTTTAATAGTATTTAGTTTCTTTAAAAAAAGAAATAGCTTAATAAGATTATAAGACTAAGAAGAAGCCTTATATAGACTTTTTAGTTTTATAGTATATTTACCTTTATATACTATAAACTTTAAAGCTTAAAGGTAATATAAAATAAATAGGAATACTTTAATAAATATTAAATATAAATAAAAGTAGATTTTTTACTTAAATATATACCTTTAAATATATATATATATAATAAATTTATTAAGAATACTTATATATAAATATTATATTATATATAAAAGTATTTATTTAATAATAAAAATAATATATTAATATATTTAAAGGGATATTTAATTAATTAGCTTATAGCTTAGTATTATAAATTAGATATATACTAATAAAATCTAATTATTTATTATAATAATTAATAAGATAAAAATTAAGTTAATCTTTTAAAAATATAAACTTTTTAAAAGAAAATACTTTAATAATAATAATAAAGAATTTATTAAAAAGTAAAAAAATATAATAAGATTTATTTTAAATTATTTATCTATTTTAAATAAAAGTATAAATATAAGTTTAAAATAAATTAAATTTATAAAGAAATTAAATAAAAAGAAGTATAAGAAATAAATTAAAATATTAATCTTATTAATTAAATAAGTTATAAAAAGAAGGAAAAAAGTAAGGTTAAATTAATTAAATATAATTAGTGGCTTTTAATTTAAGGGTTTAAATATAATTAGAGACTTTTAAATACTTAATATATTTAACTTTTTTACTAATATAAAATATATTAATTTTTTAATTAATTTATTATAATTAGAAATTAATTAAATTATTATATATTGCCGCTATGGGCAGAGAAGTGATTGGATTAGTATAGGGCAGTTCAGCGTATCAGCTACTTCATCCGCCACAACAACAAAAGAAACGAAAGGTGAGCTGTACCTATACACAAAGCTCTGTGAGTCATACATGATAATATAGGTATTTGTACTCGCCACTTTATGCAATACCTCAACAATTAACGTTTATTACCCTTGTGGCCTGTAGGTTCTGTGCTCCGACTAAAGCACTCACCCAAGCTACTGACCTAGTGTTCCAGACTGCTAAGCTACTTTGTGCCTAGTGGTCAAGGCGTCTTGGCATTATGTCAGCAATCCTGCTATCCGGGCAAAACTTTCCCATGGTTTCTCGTGACCTCACAATCACGCTTGAGACCAGCTATTACAACCCACCCCAATACCATCTCTCATCCTCTTCCTTTCCAGCTTCTCAGGACTGTTGCATCAGCCCTCTTCTGTTTCAACCATACTGTACAATTATTTCAACTAGTGGCATCATGTCTCGCGGTGGAACCACCCTCTACGTGACCGGCTTCAGCCACGGTACCCGCGCTCGCGACCTCGCCTACGAGTTCGAACGGTATGTCAACCTCGCCCACGTCCTCGCCTTCATCGCCTACACCCTCGTCCTCGCCCTCGTCCTCGTCCTCGTCCTCGCCCTCGCCCTCGTCCGCCTCCACGTCTGCGTCGCGTCCAAGGCGACAGAACACTCGAAAATCCTCAAGCCCTAGGCTTGATACCTCGCCGTTTTACGTTGCCCTCGCCCACGACCGTCGTTCTCGTTTCGCACGCGCCCACGCCCCAGCCTTATCCCCCCTCCCTTCCTTGCTTGTCCCCTCGTCGATGAGTCTGTTCGTTCGCTGCGCAGCCGCTTTTCGCATGGGCGGCACACATCTTTCTCTTGAGGATTGGCGCGAGAGTGCGCGCATGGGATACCATGCTAAACAAAAAGGGGGCCCCGTTGGCGATGTGTTAGACCATATTGCGCTTTGTTCAAGTACTGACGCATAACTCATAGCTATGGACGTCTTGTTCGCTGCGACATTCCCGCGCCTCGGTCTACCTCCAGCCGACTGTAAGCCATTCCACTGTCAATGTTGGCTGGATGTGTCTGCTTACATAGTTGTGCCTCAGATTTGCCTTTGTTGAATACGAGGATCGACGTGACGCCGATGATGCCTACCATGAGATGCACAATAAACGCATTGGCCGTGACGATATTCTAAAGATTGAGGTACAGTACATCCTTCAACCTTGGAAGAATAGTAGGCTAATAGACACGGAAGTGGGCTCGTACTCCCCCTTCTGCATCCTGGCGCTTTGAGTCAGGTCGTGATCGTGACCGCCGTGGAGGCCGTTCTCCCCGCCGTGGCCGCTCGCCATCTCCTCGTCGCAGCACCCGCGACTACTCACCACGCAAAGATGATCGCCGCGACCGTGATCGTGATTATGATCGCGACAGCCGTCGGGACCGAGACCGCTCTCGTAGCCCTGATCATCGGTACGCGACAACTCGAATCACTCAAAAGGCTATATTATATCTAACCGCGTATAACTAGTGATCGGGAACGTGACCCCAAAGATGACCGTGACGACCGTGATCGACGAGAAAATGGTACCAACGGCGAAGAGCGAAAGCGTATGTGGATTTTCTTACCTCACTAAGTCTATGGATGTTGACCGAAGAACAGCTCTGGACAGCCCTCCTCCGGCCCATGATGACCTCGATGTTGCCGAGTGAGTCTCTGTTCGCGAGGCCAAGACATGTCCGTCTTGGACCAAATTTTCTAGGGAAAAGTTAATGCTTTCTGACTCGGATGTGGTTGTTTTCCTCTCACTTGATATTTATAGCACCAACTTGCTGGCCAGACCGGGTGTTGGCCTCGTAGAATTATCCCAGGACTCAAAGGTTGGCCATCCGGCCTCTTCTATTTACAAGATTGATGGTATTTGTTGGGGCGTGTTTAATACGGAAGTACACATTCACGGGTAGTTTAGACAGTTTATCGTAAAAAGAAAGAGGAAGGCACAAGGTCGCAAGGAAATGCCCATTGGTGCGTTGGTCCTGTAACCAGTTATTTCATCTATAATCCCTGCTTTTGTTGAAACCGAACATTGTCATTTTCTACAAACCGGTAGCGCCAAAATATAACATGAGTCATTTCATTTCTTTTTCCATGCTGGGTCACGCGATGGGGTCGTGAACATAAGGCATGGTGAGGTGGATGCAAAATCTACTGGATCTGGGTTCTAACTTTGGGTAACCTAGCCCTGGTCGCCATTGGAATATGTGGATGGGGCTACCCCAATCCATAATACTGCCATAGCCTCACTGTCTTAGTCAATCTTGAGGCAGGGGCCCTTCAGTCAGAATAGCCCAAACCAGCAAAAAGGGTTGACAAGCTTTCAGGTTTCAATTAATGATAGGATTGTTTCTCGCTTGGCCATCATTATCAGGTCCTCAAATCAAACACACAGCAGTCCAAATGCAAAATTGACGTCTTGGCCAAGTACCCGTCAGTTGCCATCAGTCGCTGGACCCATTTCATTTCATTGGCTTCCAGTTAGCCAACTACCTGGCCTTGTTGGAAAACCAGCCAGCTCCAAGCCACAACCCCACCAAGCCATCTCTGAGGCGAGGGAATACTGGGACCACACGCGCCCCGAAGTCATCCGCATCGCCGGTTCACGCGCCCCATCCAGCATCTTCATCAACCACCGCATCGTCTCCATGGGCCGCCTGCCTCTTCAATACCCCTAGGACCTCCATTAAAGGCGACCGCGGCTGTCGAAGTAGCGAATCGACAAGCTAGCTACCCGTCTTTCCGCACAATCTGCCGTCGGCTCTGGCGCAAAATCATCCGGCTCCCCTCCGATGGTTGCCGAGTCCCCCTACCTCCTTCGTCGTCGTCCCGGAACACCACATCCTTCTCGATAACACATCCACCTCCGATATACTATAGCACACAAAGGACCAGTCCGGGACAATTGTTTGCGCACGGCACTGGCATAAATCTCGCTGGACCTCCTTTGGCTGATGAGATAGGTTGGGGTTCAACCAAGAAACACGGTCGTCAAAGACCTAGTGCATATCCGTCTTCCCAACCTTATTGAGCCGTCGTATTCAAACCAGTAGCAGAATCTTCTATTATGTCTGCCGTATGTCTAGCTTTTTGCTTTTGCCCTGCTTTACCATTACCAAATCTTGATCCTGCTCACATCCGCCCCCCAAAGCATTCACTGATGTTGAATAGTCAGAGTCAGACATGGTCAATTCGCCGGGTGTCGCCAATAAGCGGCTCGAACAACTTCAAGATGTCCTCTCTCAACCCGTCGTTGCCGCATTTTGCGCAGGTGGTGTTGCCGGTGCTGTTTCTCGAACAGTTGTGTCGCCTCTAGAGCGTCTTAAGATTCTCATGCAAATTCAGAGCGTCGGACGAGATGCATACAAACTTTCTGTCGGGCAAGCTCTTGCCAAGATGTGGAGAGAAGAGGGTTGGAGAGGGTTTATGCGTGGCAATGGCACTAACTGCATCCGCATTGTGCCATACTCAGCTGTTCAATTCAGCAGCTACAATTTTTACAAGCGGGTGCGCATTGTCATTGTCGTATTAGATAGAAATGGACTAACTCTTTGGTAGAATTTCTTCGAAGGCTCCCCTGGCGCAGATCTCTCACCTCTAAAACGTCTCATTTGTGGTGGCGTTGCAGGAATCACTTCTGTATTCTTCACATATCCACTCGATATCGTCCGAACGCGACTCTCTATTCAATCCGCAAGTTTTGCGGAGCTAGGAGACAGGCCCGATAAGCTTCCGGGCATGTGGACGACATTGACACGCATGTATAAAACCGAAGGTGGCTTTCTAGCATTGTATCGAGGCATCATACCAACAGTTGCCGGCGTTGCCCCCTATGTGAGTTTTGGGCATGAGTTGAGTGGTGGACAAGGTTGCTGACGTTGGTTTCCAGGTTGGTCTCAACTTCATGGTGTACGAATCGGTTCGGAAGTATCTTACACTAGAGGGAGAACAAAATCCTAGTGCCACTCGAAAGCTCTTAGCTGGTGCAGTTTCCGGTGCAGTTGCTCAGACTTGTACCTACCCCTTGTAAGTAAATGCCGATATTGTTGAGATTATTTGCCGTACTAATCATTGTGGTAGCGATGTGCTCCGAAGGCGCTTCCAAATCAACACCATGACAGGAATGGGCTACCAATACAAGGGCATTACGGACGCTGTCCGGGTGATAGTTGCCCAAGAGGGCATCAAGGGCCTCTATAAGGGCATTGTCCCCAACCTCCTTAAAGTTGCTCCGAGTATGGCATCAAGTTGGCTGAGTTTTGAAATGACCCGCGACTTCCTTGTCGATCTCAGACCAGATGCTGAGCCTCATTCTCTATGATGTGTTTCAGTTTGTGATAATATTGTTTGGGTCACACTCCCTGGAATTCGTTTAAATAGTCGGCATGGAGCAAATCAGATCTCTTGATATTCGGAGGATAGATCAGCACAGGCGTGGGCCAACTTATAGGAGTACGGAAATGGTTGCGAGCTTCGCTACCCCCCTCCCAGAAAAAGAAAGAAATAGGTGTTATATCATGGCGCAACTTGATGGATAAATAGGTGTCTTCAAAAATAGATACGTAAGTAGAGTTACCCAACCTGATCCAAGACATGGTTGATTTCGGGGCGACCACTATCATACCAATAAGCAACCATTGAGACGGTAGTGGCCGAAGCGGCAGGTCGTGGTCAACAGTCCATTGTTCTCTTAATATCAGCATATCAGAATCAACCATGAGTTTTGAAAACTATATTTACAATAGAGGAGGCCCATGAAAATACGATGGGTGTGGCTGAATGCACTCTTCATTTTTAGAGTTATTTAGTGTTTTAATAGATATTAATCTGAAATATATCAGAACGAGCCTGAGAATGATTAAATTGAGCCACTGGTATTTATTTATATTCTGTATCTCCTTCAGTGCCCGAAGCCTCCAGCGCCGTACCGTGCCCCACACCGCCCATGCGGGGATGGAGATACCTAGAGGAACCTTCGAGACCGGGGAATTTCGGGCATATAATTTTCCTAGTAACACATTCATGATCTCATTATGGATTCCCAGCAGTTCTCCAGCCAAGCAGCCAACGCATATGATAGCAACAGCGTTATTACAGTCAATAATAGCGACCGCCATTAGCTCTAGTCAACAGCAATAGACAAGAAAAAGCGGTCGCAGCCGCGGTGTGGCTGTCAACAGTGCGATGTATCCTTATGTAGAGAAGGAAATTGTTGGGACTTCTATCATCACCTAATTTAGCCGCTAATTGAAGTACCTTGAATTTTATGCTCTGTGATTGGCTTGACCCCACTTTCGTGACCTCACTGGAGGCTTCGGGCACTTAAGGAGATAGTAAGTTGAAATACCTCTCAAGTTTTCCAATCACCAATCATTTGCAATTAATTTTCACCCGGTGACCATGGAGGTGTGTCACTAAGATGGTCAAATGAGAAACCCCAACCATAGATAGTACTATCTCCTTAGGTGTGTTAAGCCTCCAGTACCGTACCCCGCCCCACATAACGTGAGGTACAAGTTAGGACTTGTAAAAAAGAAACAATATCCAATAAATTTTGGTATGGCAATGGTAACATTAACAATTTTGGCAAGATCATCGATCAACACAACATTGCCACTGGTACCAAATTGACTTCTGCTGTCACCCAATTTGTATGACAGCGGGTGTAAATTGGGTTTGCCCAACGTGGTTGGTCAGACCCCTTGTCCAGTACGCTGCTGGAGGCTTAACACACCTAAGGAGATGATGGTGGGCTAGGTGGAGCACTGGCTAAGCTATTTAAACATCAATCAGCCGGAGGCGTGTATGCTGATGTAATCATCATCTTTGCCCTAATTGCCGTCCCTGACCGCCTTAAAATTCGCCTCTGGAATTGTATCCACAATGCCTTCAATTCTGTTTTCCAGAAAGTGAAGGGAATCAGACCGCAACACCACCCAGCATCGCCAAATTGCACAGCGACAACCGCCGCCATGGGTACGTGAAGCTCTTCAACCAGCCTTTGTATGCGAGTAGGGAATAGCTTCGTGCTTTCTTCCTTGCGATCAGGCACCATCTTGAATCTCAAGACAGTGTTGCCTATTTTTGAGCATGCTTGAATTAAATGGCTGACGATGGCTTCGCTCTACAGGTATCGATCTCGACCGCCACCACGTCAAGGGCACGCACCGTACTGCCCCCAAGAGTGACAATGTCTACCTTAAGCTCTTGGTGAAGCTCTACCGCTTCCTGGCCCGTACGTCCCTCGACCACGCCCAGCATTACGCGGCGAGTTAACAGAGCAAACTCTAGGTCGTACCGACGCTTCCTTCAACAAGGTTGTTCTCCGACGTCTCTTTATGTCCAAGATCAACCGACCCCCCGTCTCCTTGTCCCGCATTGTGGCCAACATCAGCAAGGAGGGCGAGAAGCGCACTGTCGTCGTCGTCGGCACTGTCACCGATGACAACCGTCTCCTACAATTCCCTAAGGTGACTGTCGCTGCCCTGCGATTCACCGCTACTGCTCGTGCGCGCATTTCTGCTACCGGCGGCGAGGCCATTACCCTAGATCAGCTTGCTCTCCGTGCTCCCACCGGTAGCAACACCCTGATCCTTCGCGGCCCCAAGAACAGCCGCGAGGCTGTCAAGCACTTCGGCTTCGGTCCCCACTCTAACAAGGCACGTATTTCTATCCATTGCTTGATGCGACATCATTTTAACTTCAAATACAGAAACCCTACGTTGAATCCAAGGGCCGCAAGTTCGAGCGCGCCCGTGGTCGCAGACGCTCGCGTGGTTTCAAGGTCTAAGCGAATTAGTTGTAAAAAATGAGTGGCCTTTGGGGGAGTTCCGGCCAGTCTATACGGCTCTTAAGGCCGAAATTGGGCTTGCAAATGGGTATTGCATGGAATTGGCGTGGCTAGGTATCACAAAATTCTACAATGAAATTCTTGCACATTGCTTCGCCAATAATGTTCATTCAATGCGATTGTACACTTTGCACTCAACTTGAGGCTCATCTACCACACATCATAGCGCATGACCTGATTTACGAATCTGAGTCTCTGGCCGCGCCACCTTTCCTTCGCAACGCAACAAAATACGCCTCTTTACTCTCCTAGCTGAAGGTTAACTAATCATTGTCATGAATCGCGTCAATTAACCACGTACCTTTCTTGAGGACTCTGGCTTCTCTCTGTACACCTTTGCAAACAAAGACTTGAGTTTCGTTTCGAGTTCCTTGTCCTCGGAACCTTGGTAGAATTTACACACAAAGTGCCCACCAGGCTTGAGGGTTTCGCTAGCGAAATGCAGTGCAGCATTGCATAAGTCCTAGTACCCAGTCACCATTGCCACTCTTTCCAAGCTTATTCGTGATGCTCCCCGACTCACCATGCTACCGGCATGATCCCGAAATGTATTTCCGCTCGTGTTCATTAGCCTATGATAAGGATTACTCAGAGTGTTCACGTTGAAGCCAGATGTCTGGTCCCAGGGTGCTGACATGTCACTCAAGACAACCTAGAAACTTCGTCAGTGCACTAGAAAACGAACGATCGTCAGCCAGTCAGGCTGTCAAATAATGGGGTTGACAAACATCCACAAGACGTTCAGGCAAAGGAATATCCAGGCTTAATCTCGGTGCCTCTAGCGAGGAGGCAACGTCTCGCTCCATGTCGATGTCCTGTGGCTGAGCTTCATCGAAGTCACGCTCTGTAGTGCGTGTCCAACGTTGATGAGACTCAGCAATGAAGGCCTTTACCAGAGCTCGCACGCTGGGTGAGAGAAAATCTCCCTGGAAGGTGGTAACACCTCGCGGCGGCTGAGCCGGAATAAGATCAATGCCAATCACACGGCCATAGGGCCGTGTTCTCTCCAATGCAACCTAGTGTCAATGAATGAGTCAATCGTCAATGAAGCCAAAATAAATATGCACCTGCCTGAGACCAGCTTCCTGGGGCATACCCCTGGGTTTTCGATCATTAGCTTGGCGAATCTGGGCATATTGAGAAAAGCGCACGCACCAAATCAATGATGGTCTGCCCGTTGGTCTTAAAAATTTTATACTTGGCATCCATCTTCAACTCGTCAGTATCACAGCTATGAAAAATAAGATCTCTGCAGCCCACCACGAGTTTAACGACATACCTCAAGCAGCTTGAATGCAGCTCGACTCTTCAGTCCTTGGACCTTGGCATCTCTAGCAAATGTATCGCGGCCTTGCCGTTGCTTCCAGCGCGATGTCGAGGAGGCACCGCGAACAAGCCACCTCAATGTGTCATGTGGGATTGTAGAAGCGCCAGGTTGGCAAAATAGATTGAAGAACCTCTTCAAGCCTGGAGTTTGTTGGGGTAGCATCATGCTGAAGGTCAAGTGGGATAGATGGGCTTATTGTTCCCTGGAACAAGTGACAGAATACAGGGTAAGGTGCCTCTTGAATGAGATGTTTGGAATGGTATAAAGCTTGGGCCCACTTTCGTTTTTTCCCTGAGCCTAGTTCATATTTGGTTATCAAGCAGTACCACGATCTCGGAGCAAGAAAATGCCCATGGGCATGCATGTACAAAATTGTATATGTCTGTTGAGTCAAGGCACCAAGAACTTGTTAGAAAACCATCTTGTTTTTATATATCACCCACAAGTTTCATCCTTGCAACATAGGTAATCAAATGCTTAAACCCCATGGTAAAACTACCAGCCTTCAAACACAACGCCACCCATGCTAACATACCAATGTGTCCCAATAGCCTTATCTATTATATACAATATTCTCTCAGACTTATACCAAAAAGCTTGCGCCAACTCCACGTCTGTCCCTTTTCAAAGGTGAAAAGGTCTTTGCCCCAAAAGCATTGGATACACCTCCCAAAGGAGCCTTCAGCTTTCGACCTGCGCCAAGCTGCATCTTTGGTTGCCTTGGAACCACCTCACCATCTTCATCATCAAACAGTGTCTTGTTACTGCTCCCAAGAATCTTGCGCTTCTTTTTCTGGCCATCCACCTCCATCGCAGCCGTGTTGCTCGATTTCGATTCAGTCGATTTAGCCTTCGGCTCAAGTCCTTTCATGCGCTGTTTGTCGATGCCATTTTCCTGCTCAGGGACTTCTAGTCCTTCCTCTACCATGCCAAGCTTAGGGTTGGTTTGGAATTCCCGTATTTTCTTCGATGCACTTGGCATGTTCTTTTTCAGGGTCGGTGCATCATCCAGGATCTTGCGGGGCCTGCCACGCGACTTTTGGGTCTTGGGGTTTGTAGACTTCTCTACGTCGCTTTCGAAACTCTCAACCGGCTTCTTCAAGAGCTGCGGGCTGGGTTTTGAAACCTGCGTCTCGTCTTCATCAACCGCAACTTCGTCTTCTTCCGCAACGGAGTCCGAAATCGGAACATGTTTGGTAACCGGGGAGATCGCTTCAATAGAATCATCCGAGACATTCTTGGTTTTGCTCAAGAAAGGTGTGACGGAAAATGTAGACTTCTCCCCTACCAAGGCATATTCCACTGCACGTTTCTTAAGCGGGCGCTTCAAGGTAGCTTCATCAGGGCCAGGTGTGCCGATGCTGATGTCTGCCATGCTTATGTCATGAATGCGACGTTTGCGGGATGTCTGGCTCTTCATGGTGGCCGCCTTCTTCGGTAGCGTGTTTGTTGTTCGGGACGATTTGCGTGCCAGTCCAAGCTCCTCGCGACATTTGGCAAGTTCATCTCGCGTCTCTTTCAGTTCAGACTGGACACTCTTAAGCTTCAGCTTCATTGTAGAGACACGCTCGTCCAGCTGTTCACGTTCGCCTTCTGCCTCCCTAAGGTCGCTCTCGTATTTCCTCTTGGCCTTCTCCCATTCCTTCTTATCAGACTCGATCTTTTTCTCGGCCGCTGCCAACCGAGCCTTTAACCCATCTCCTGCATCGGTGTCCATTTTCTGCAGCATATGCTGTTTAGATCGCTTCTCATTTTCCAGCTCTACTTCAAGAGAGTTGACTTGTCTTTGCAATTCATGTTTTTCGGCTACCACGGATTGATGGTTCGTCAGTTGGGATTTCAAGTGTTCCACCTCGGGTCGAATCCGGTTGAGTTCTCGGTTCAGAGCGAATTTTTCTTGGAGAGCTTTGCTCGAATCTTCCATGGAGCCGTTGAGGGATTCCAACTCCGTCTAATCACTATTAGCTACCTATTCAACACGTGAAAGATTGTACTCTACCTTTAGGGCTACCAGCTCATTGTTTTGCTTCTTGAGTTTTACGTCCTGGAGTCTGATTTTCTCCCGGTATTCGTTCAACTCTGTCTGAGCATCGTCTCCTTGTCGAGATATGACACTGATTTGCGAGTCTTTCTGAGAAACCCGGTCCTTCAAAGCAGCGTTTTCATCCCGAAGAGACAAAAGACGTAATTTGAGCCGGCGAGCCTCCTCATCCCGATTGACCAGGTCGATTTGGTGAATGCTCTTTTGATGGTTCATGGAGAGATCGCTTATTCGAGCTACGCGCTGCAAGAAACGAGGTTAACATGATGCTAGGCTGTGTCTTGTTCAAAGCCAGATGCTTTACCTCTGCCGTTCTTGCGCCCATGTTGATGTGCGTTACGAGTAAGATGACGAGCAAGAATGTGTGAGGCTCAGTGGCGAAGCGAGATTTGAGATTTTGCAAAGCTGTGAGTGATAGAAGTGCCAGCTGCGGGGCTCGTCAACGTTGGCGCATGAAGGACTAAGGTGGGATGGATAAACCTCAAAGAATCAAGTTGAGTGGTGTTTTGGATCAATGTAAACATGATGCCAAAACAAGCTAGCGTGGCTAGGCGCTTATTCTTTCACGTGACCGCACACTCCCAAACATGACAAGCTTGCCAAGCATTACTGCTTAGGTAAGGGAGCCGCGTCGCACCGGGTTGAGAGGCCACCTCAGCTTCACCAGAGCTCCATTTGATCCCTTCAGTCAGTGACCACCTCAACCAATTGATTTCGTGGCCAATCGGCCAATCTGTTTTCCATTAGTCTTCCCAATCCCGAGTTCGTGCTTTCCACGATGCGTTTCTTTTCGTCGCTCTTTTCTGCCTTCTTGCTCGTTACGAGCGCAGTGGCCGCAAAGAAGTCGACCGATGAACGATTTAACGAATTCCACGCCAAAGCCCAGAGCTCCTCGCCCTTGAAGCTCAATGATGGCTCATACAAATCTTTAACGGCAACACCAAGGGACTACAGCGTTGCAGTTTTGTTGACAGCCTTAGACCCAAGATTTGGATGTCAACTGTGCCGCGAGTTTCAGCCAGAATGGGATCTCATTAGCCAGAGCTGGCCTAAAGGTGACAAGTCTGGCGAGTCTCGAATGCTCTTTGGGACATTGGACTTCTCTGATGGCCGAGATATCTTCATGTCGGTAAGTTAGCTCATCATGCGAATTTGTATCTTACGTGAACATACACCCCTAACTTGCAATAGCTTGGTCTTCAAACTGCACCTGTCCTCCTTCTCTTCCAGCCCACACAGGGTCCTCACGCTGTCGAGTCGCAAGAACCTCTCCGATATGACTTTACGAGTGGGTGAGTAGTTCCAGGACCACGCGAATATGCATCAAGCTTTCTAATCACAAATAGTCCGCCTACCGCCGAACAAATACACTCTTGGGTCACCCGTCATCTTCCCGACCGACCTCATCCGCCCGTTAAGCGACCGATAAACTGGATGCGATGGATCACCTCGATTACTATTGCCCTCGGTGTTGGCACTGCTTTGGTAACCACATCGCGCTACGTTCTCCCTGTTATCCAGAACCGCAACATATGGGCATCTATTAGTCTGATCTCGATTCTCCTATTCACAAGTGGGCACATGTTCAATCATATTCGCAAGGTGCCCTATGTTGCTGGTGATGGGCATGGTGGAGTGAAATATGTCGCTCCCGGATTTCAAAATCAGTTTGGCCTGGAGACCCAGATCGTTGCAGCTCTTTGTAAGATGGCTTTATCTGCCCCACTCACAGCTCTCAGCTAATCTTCCTTGCAGATGGTGTCCTGTCGTTTTGTGCTATCTCGCTGGCCATCAAAGTTCCGAGAATTGCAGATTCCAAAACACAACAAGTTGCAGTAATTGCTTGGGGTGGTGTTCTTTTTCTCGTTTACAGCTTCCTTCTCAGCGTGTTCCGTGTCAAGAACGGCGGCTACCCATTTTCCTTGCCTCCTTTCATGTAAACACGCCAGTGTAAACCTGAGAAAGGCTTCTAAGTGCTCCTGACGAAGGTGCCGGCGATGTCTAGCTGTGGTTTATATCGAGAAAGTCGTATTACCATGCGAGCTCATGACCGGTTCAAAGCATGGTGACCAATGACTACGATAGTTCGGAACATCCGTAGCTGGATGGGTTCAAACCATGTGTATAGTATAGATTCTTTTTCTTTAGACCTTATCAAAAGTTGAGCCAATGATAGGATGTTTCTCAACAATGCAGTAGTATGCTCCAGAACAGTCGCTCGCGAACATCATGGAGCATATATACGCCATGAGCAGAATACCATTCATCAACTCTGAACTTCAATATTCCACAACCAGACCACTATAAGTTGTAAATCGAGCACAAGGGACAAACCCCAAAATCACATAAAGCCACGGCCTAGTCTACACCCTAAACAATCATTCACGGCATTTGCCCATTAAAGCAATATTCGGTCACGGAAGCGCGTGCTTATTTTTAAACTCGAGTTCTTTATTGGAGAACAAAAGGATGATGCCCGGTGCTTTCAGGGGCTGTCTTAACCAGCAAATGCGTCATGCCCTCGTCAGATTTGAGTCCGCCCCCCTTCCTTTGCATCAATAAAGACCAAACGAGGAAGCCAACCATTTGACGCCCCACCAATGATCTACCTTCTTCCGCTCGCCTCCATTCCCGTCGTCACTACCTTTTTTTAGGAGAGAGCGCTTATGCCCTCGACATAACACCCCAGGCGCGGATGATGTTGTCAGTGTAACCAGCGAACAGAGTCTGGCCATCAGCGGACCAGGCCAAGCTGACACAGTAGGGCTCCTGGCTCTTCTTGCCGACGGCAGTGAATTCAGGCTTGAGCTCATCAACCTTGCTCTTCTTCTCAAGGTCAAAGATGATGATGCTGCTGGTGGTAGCAGCACAGAGCCAGTATCGGTTAGGAGAGAAGACGAGAGCATGAATCTCATCGTTGGCGTTGAGAGAGTAAAGGTGCTTGGACTCGTTAAGGTCCCAGAGCATGGTGGTACCATCCTTGCCACCGGAGGCACAGAGGGAGCCGTCGGGGGAGATGGTGACGGTGTTGATGTAACCAGTGTGACCAATGTGGTCAGTCTGGAGCTTGCAGGTCGAAAGCTCCCAAACCTATTGTTTCCAGTTAGTTCCAATGTTGCTGAGACTTCGTTTTAACGAGAACTAGTGGGAATGATGGGCAAGGGGATCTAGGTCAGGGCAATGGTGATTGTTGGTCTCATGGCCCGTTTTGCAGGCTCTGAAGTAGCAAATACTTTGGGTTTGCAAACATCATAACGGATCAAAAGTCAAAGCGTCTGCCAGATGGCAGTCCAGTGCGTGTATTACATACCTTGACGAGCTTGTCCCAGCCGCTGGAAACAATGACGGGGTTCTGAGGGTTGGGGCTGAATCGGACACAAGAGGCCCACTCTGTGTGGCCCTTCTCGGTAATGGTGTACTTGCAGTCACCGAGGGTGTTCCACAGCTTGATGGATCGGTCGCGAGAGCCAGAGACAATCTGTCGGTTGTCGGCAGAGAAGGAGACCGAGAGGACGTCGTTGGTGTGGCCGACGAATCGTCGAGTGGTGGTGCCAGTGGCAAGCTCCCAGAGGCGAAGAGTCTTGTCCCATGAAGCGGACAGAGCGTAGGCACCGTCGGAAGAGATAACCTATATCGAGAAGGAAATACATTAGTACAAGCCCATCATATTTCACACCAAGGCGCTGGGGAACATACACAGTCGGAGACGATGTGAGAGTGACCATGGAGCGATCGCTTGGGGTAACCGTACTGGGTCTCATCGCGAGTGAGGTTCCAGATGATCAGGGTCTTGTCTCGGCTGCCAGAGAGGAGCATGTTGGGGCTGGAGCGAAGTTGTCAGTATTCAATATCACGAAAGCCCCAGAGGTTGAGGCACAAGCCTGGCGGCGGTCGACATACTTCTCCATCGAGGTGGCCAAGCTGGTGACCCAGCCATTCTGAAAATCTCGTTAGTAGTCATACTGGAATAAAGGAACAATCTTGGAAGACGAGGGGCTGCAAACATGTCGAGGACATACTGCCCACGCCTGCGCAAACAACCCCAGGATGAAGGAAAGGAAGAGGTAACATACGTGGCCCTCCAGAGTGCCCTTGAGGATCAATTGTTCGGCCATTGCAACGGTGACGAGGTGATGCAGAGGATCGAGGTGCGTGAGGAAGGAAAAAAATCAGAATCGAGGGCTGCTCTGCAAAACCAAGGCCCGGTCGGATCTTGGAAGCTTCGCCAACAGAAATTGTGATTTTTTGTGTGGGTTAAAATTAGGGCCGCACGTCCGGGCTCCGCTTTCGCGAGGTACGTACCACAGTTATTCCGGGGCTTTTAGTGTGTCCTTCAGCCTCGCGCGGGGCAGCCACACATTGTCCCAAAAAGTGGAACAGATATTTAAAACGGCCAGCGCTCAGCCTTGTGAGAGCCAGTTGACGAATACTGTAGGAATGAGTGAAGCACCTGGCTTGGTCAAGTCAGACAAGTATACATGCTCGGTGTCACCCTACTTAATTATTCAATACATAAGATACCCAACATATCCTATTCGATTAAGGCCGACTATTCAAGCATCGCTGTGATAAATTGAACGCTATGTCTAAAAGGAAAGAAGAAACAAAACCCTCCGTTCGCCGTATCCCGTTCAACCAGTGACTGAATCTTCGAGTATCATGGAATTTCTTGAGCTATACTGCATGCAGCTTTAAACTAGCCCAGAATATAAGGGAAAAAATGGGTCGTATTCGCCAATACGCCATACAAACGTGATTATTGCCTGCTTCAGAAACAGGAGCTTGTGCAAGGACTCGCATCTAACACCATGTGCGCAGCGTAATCTGAAGATTCTTATCGTGGTTTATTGCCAGCCAACCTCTTGCCGAAACGAGGAACTTCTTTGCGAGCGAAAAGAATATCCCCGTTCACAATCATACTGTGGTCTGCAATCTCCATTTGATCGGAGTATTCTCCTCTCACCTCGGCCCCCATGAAGCGCTTCATAGTTGATTCCCAAAGCCGGAAGCGTTCCTTGCCTTGAACATCTCGCTCCACCAGTAGCTTGACTTCCTTCTGCTTGCGCATTTTAGATGCTCGAACCAGTCTTCGAAGCGCATCCTCGCCTTGTTGGGCAGTTCTTGCTGCCTCTTCACGGATTTTCTTAGAATCTCGCAGGTTTGTATCTTCTTGTGGTGTAAATTTGTAAGTGTGCTTGCTTGGAAAGTCTGGAAAGGATGTCGGGATATATTCCTTGTCATCTTTGTCAGCCTGGCCGCTTAGTTCTTCGCCCAGTAGTGGCAATGTTGTATATGCATCCTTGTCTTCAATCCGGACATCAGTGTATGTGAGGGGCAGGCTCTCGCTGGGAATGGGATGTTTCAAATGTGGTTTTAATGACGATGGGCGAATATTGTGTCGGCACAGCATGTGTTCATAATCGGAAGGAATGGGGTGTTCGCGACGAGCAGCCAACGCGATCGTCTTCGCTTCCGCAATCATGGACTCGATGTCTGGGAGGATTGACTTGGTCAGTCACTAAACATGGGCAGAAAAAACACATTCAGCTCACAGCTTTCTACCATCTCAGTGAAGCTCTCCAGAGCTTCAGGAGTTGCCGAATCAAAACCATCATGCTTTAACACCATAGCGATTGATCGTTGGATACCGGAACGCGCTTGTGAATGTTGTGTTGGTAGAAGCGATTCGAATACCTTTAAATCATTCTCAAATTGCTGGGGCATCTCGATGGAGTCATGGTCTACTTTCGTACGCTTCGAGCATGGTCCGCCTCCATCCACTGGAGAAAGACTTCGCTTTGGCGTCATAGCGATGCGCTTTCCAATAGCCGGTCCGGTTTTTCGATGTTCTTGTTCTGTTTATGGTGTGTTGCACTGGATAGTGGCGCCCGCTTAAGAATTCGTCAAGTTACGTTGTCAAAAGGTGCTATGTGATGGGACAGGAAGCTTGAGTCGCGTGTTGGTTGACTGCTGCTGGGAGAACCTCGGCTAGACTCAACATTAGCGCCATTGCCCAGGTTTGCAACAATGAATGCTCAGGTCGATGACAGTTTTTGCCGTAATTGACCATGATTTAATTTCACCCTTTTGTTTATTATTAAGGAAAATTTGTTGGGGAAAAATTCAAGTTCATTACCTCTTCTTACGCGCCAATCGATACACTGTCAATAAATAAGTTCGAACGAGATGCTCGACGTTCTTTTTTCGGTTGATAAACAAAACACCCCAGATGTAGCAAGACATAGCAACAGCTTTGAGTTGAGCCACGTTGGTTGATTACGTGAGTTAATGATCGTTATTTCTTCGCGCATGTTGCCTCCCGTATACTTTGATGATCTTGACACTATAATGCCTCTATCTTTATTCGCCACGTTGCAGGAAATGGCGCACATATAAAAGGCGGCCAAGCTCGGGCAGAAAAACCACCGTACATGTCAAATTGCTCTAAATGAAAACCGATCACAGCCATGTTAATACAAACGTCTCCAGGGTAGATGGATATAGATTGCTTCAAGTTAATGCTTCATCAGACAGGCAGCTAATCTGAGGGACTTTGGTGATGGGAGGTGATTCAACCGAGTCGAGACCAAAGGATCGGCGATGTGACAGGGGGTTGGATTTACGTACCACACCACCGCATGCATTAGTTTCGCATCACATACAGGTGTTTTATTCTCTGTGCAGTTTGTATCAGAGACCAGGGTTGCGCTCTGAATCCAATCTTGGTCCACAGGTGAAAATGTGTTGTCCAGAGGATACGATTAGGTAGGCGAGATGACAACGTTCACCTACTGAGTCTGAAAATAGCACCTTACATATGGAAGACGCTGAACCATGGAACAAGCCGTTATGCCCGTTGGCTGGGGACTTGCAGCACAATGTGATACCCCTGGTGAGCACTGCACCAAAGCTCAACTGCCGAAATTGAACAACGAACGGCCTCGGCTAGTTTGGCATCATTTCATGACAGACTGAGATGTATTCTGGGAGGCAAGGCCTACGTAGATATTCTAAGTCTTTGAGGGGATCCCGCATCCTGCCACACCAGCTTTTTTACTGCACCTGGAAATAATTATCAATGCTGGAAACTCGATGGGAAACGAACACCGACCAGTAATTCCGCTGCCTAATTATGAAGCCGCAAGCGAACAAGCGCTGATCCCTTTCCAACCCTGCTTCCCATAGACCTGTCCCCGACAGATGAGCCCTGCCGGCGCCCTGGCGGGTCAAACCCCAGAGTCAACAGCAAACTGTAATTATCGACCTTGAGCGAAATGGCGTCTAGCGACATGTGCATACATGCCGGTGTGATAGGAAAGCAACGGGTCCACCACCACCGCCACCTCCAACCAACCACTCGCCTCGTTTTCCTGCAGCTTGCCGCCGGTGATGAGCGCTCAAACGGCGAGTGGTGGCACCCTCGCCGTTTTTCTCTGCTTGATTGCGTGCGTAGCTGATGCACTCGCTTCAAAAGTCATTCACACCATACCACTAATAAACAGGGACCACGTTGTTATCGCAACATTTGATCGCGTCTCCCTACCGTTATATCAGCTCTATAGGATTTGACCAATCCTCGAAGTCACCTGAAGCCTGAAGCCCCCGTCGATACTAGCCTTTCGCTTCTCTTCAATTCCCACATTCCCGCATTCTCGCTTCGGTGCTCTTGTCTCCATCCCCGCCCCAGAGCCCCTGACCCACTCTGCTGTATTTGTCCTTATAATAATTAACGATTATCCTTTTCTACGCCCTGAGTGATCTTCTCCATAGAGCCACTCGCCAACACTAGAGTTGCCGTGCCGCACCAGTCTCTATTTGTCCTCGCATCAAATCCACGAGGGCTGGTTACGCCGCTGGGTTCCCTGTTTGCCTACCCTAGACGCACAAGCACCACAGATTCTGATTTGCATCACAATGCATTTTTGCTCAACCGTCATATTCAGTGTTGTCTATGCGCAGGTCTAATAGCTTTAGGTGACTAAACTCCCGGCCCTCTTCGACTTCCCAGGATAATATTCTGGAATGACGGCGTAACATATTAACTTTTTTTTTTCCACTTGCACCTTCTCCTCCTTTTTGTCATCATTATGTTTCCCTTTGACCATACTGCTCTTCCTCAACTCACTGCTCGCAAGGCCCTGATAGCCGTTGATTTCCAGAATGACTTCATTGCCCACGATGGAGCGCTTCCCGTCCAGGAGCCAGAAGGGTTTGTTGATCGTACGGTGAAGCTGGCAAAGGCCTTCAGAGATGTTGGTGATGTTGTTTGGATTCAATCGAAATTTGAAAAACCTCGACCGGCGGATGGTGAGCAGATCATTGCTACCGACAACGCCCCTCTAAAGGTTCGGCCGTCATCCCGTATCAGGATCCCGGTTGAAGTTGATGAACCGGCTGGGCCGCCAGACCCAGAGGCATTTCTTAGCCAAGAGAAACCCGAGTGTGTAAGGCCAGACACACCAGGCTGCACCGCGGCGCCGACCATTGAGGAAGCGTCCCAGAAAGCTGATATTAAGATCATCAAATCGCATTACTCAGCATTTCAATCAACTCAGTTACTGCGTGTCCTTCGTGCCAAGATGGTCATGGAGGTCTTCATCTGCGGCTCTCTCACAAACGTGGGCGTCTATGCGACTGCGCTTGATGCGGCAGGGCATGGTATGTCGATAACGATTGTCCATGATTGCTCTGGCTACCGCAGTGAGACTAGGCAGGCTAGGGCAATCAACAATTTGATTGAGCTCACAGGATGCGAGATTGCATCGTTTGAGGAGGTCATTGAAACCATTGCGCCTAAACTCAAGCCTCGACCCAAGGCGTCAGCCAAGGCTGCCCCCGAGTCCCAAGGAAAAGATTCATCGAACCGCCTAGGACTTACAGGAAAATTAGGCCCCGAAGCCAACGTGCGCAAGAGTGCGACACCTGAAATTGTCAAGGATATGATAGGCCTCCGACTGGCTTCAGATTCGCCTAGCCCCGCTAAGCAAACTCAGCCTCAAGCAAAGGCGTCCTCGACATGTTCAGCTGAACGCCTTGACTCAACCACTGAACCGCCATCGAAATCTGAAGAAGCCAATGGCAATAATTCGCCGAAAACAAGGGAGGCATCATGTAGCGTAGATACTGACAGGTCCGGCGTTGATAAAAGTGAGATTGACCCATCACTTAAGGACAATGAAAAGCACCAGAGCCAAAGCGAAGACAACTCTGTAACAGAGTTGACAACAAAACCTACACCCGAATTATTACCCACAGAGAAGCAGGCCATGGATAAAAATATAGCTGAGTCGGAAGGCGATGACTGGTTTTTCTCGCAAAAGGGCCTATGTGAAGGCGACACAGATGTGATTGGGAATGTGTTACCAGCTTCCATGGTCGCTGGCATCTTCGACAAGTTGCGCGAGGAGATTCAATGGCAGCGCATGTCGCACCAGGGTGGTGAAGTCCCGCGACTTGTCGCCGTCCAGGGTGAGGTCGCCAAAGATGGTAGTATCCCTGTTTATCGCCATCCAAGCGATGAATCTCCTCCATTGCTTCCATTTTCTCCAACAGTCTTGGCTATCAAGGCTGAGACCGAGAAGCATCTTGGGCACCCACTAAATCATGTCCTGATCCAATTCTATCGCGATGGCAGCGATTATATCTCTGAGCACAGCGACAAGACCCTGGATATTGTCAAGGATTCATACATCGCCAATGTTAGCCTGGGTGCTGAGCGCACTATGGTGTTCAGGACCAAGAGGCTTGATAAGGACCCCTCAAGGACCGAGCTTGCTCCAGCCGAATCGAAGCGCCAAATCCAACGTGCTCGATTGCCACACAACTCTCTGTGCCGACTTGGCTTAAAGAGTAACATGAAGTGGCTGCACGCTATCCGTCAGGATAAACGTGCTGAGAGGGAAAAATCGCCTGCGGAATTGGCGTTCAATGGTGGTCGTATTTCTCTGACTTTTCGCCAGATAGGAACCTTTCTGAACAACGAAGGGACTCTGATCTGGGGTCAGGGAGCAACCATCAAGACGCAAGCTACCGCTTCCCCTGTTATCAATGGCCAGACACCAAAAGCCGTCGAGATGCTGAAGGCCTTTGGAACAGAGAATCACGCAACCGAATTCGACTGGAACACATACTATGGCAAAGGTTTTGATGTGCTGCATATGAGCAACGCGCCTCGATTCTTTTATTCTTCAGACCCTATCGTTAATGGTCGTGTTATCTTTATGTTGTCCGAGTTTGGTGTCCATTACGCAAAAGGAAGCATTACGGCAGCCAGCACTTCCAAGACTGAACCATCCACACCTGTCGCGCCTTCTACCCAACCTGAGCGCCTCCCTGTAAAGTTTGTCGACAAGGACAAATCAACCGTCCAGGGTGATATGGCAATCATGATGTACCTCGATGCACGATACGGCGCTGGTAAACCTGGCGCCACACCTCGAACGTCATCCGAATTGGCTGTTCAATTCACTCGCTTTCAGCAGGCCATTGGATTACTTGACAAATGGCACCACCTGCCTCGGGACACTGACACTGGAAAACGAGATCTGGCGCCTCTGAAGCAGGAGCTTACCATCTGGGATGGCTACGTCGTAGAGGCGGAGGGCTTTTTTCTCACCGGCTTGAAGTTGTCGCTGCCAGATTTCGCCGTCTGGCCCGTTTTGCATGCAATTGTTGCGGCGTCGGGTCTCGAGGCTTTGGATGGTTATGATAATTTGAAAAATTACTACCACACAATCGCAGAGAGGCCCAGTGCCATGAATGCCATGGGGAGAGCGGAGAAAGACTAGTCACAGGTAGCAGTTTTTAGACTCGAGCCGCCTGCCGATGGTGACTTGTTGGAACATTTATTCACTTAGCGTATTTTGAAATAGATACCATGCATCTAGCTATATGATATATCAAATTAGACCCTTTGAGCTCCTCCTTATTTCACGTCACGGTCCATTATGATACATAATCGCTCACATATATGTAACTCTATGAGTTAACATTAATACGCATATACCGTTGATAGTCTAGTATTGCGCCCTCGGCGCGCGAGAACGGCGCGCGACTGTCACGATGTAAAAAAGACATATGTATGCAAATGGCTGTCTGCATTATATTTCTAGTTAGTTCTAAAAATGGAATATCTATCTTGTAGACCTCCCGTTATTCTTCAACAATTAAAACCGGGAGACGGTATAGTGTCTTATCGCGAAGAGTCCCACGGTAAAGGATATGTGCCGACCCAATCTTCAACTTCACTCCTCAGCTGCACAATCTCGGGATCAGTTTCGCCGTTTCCAAGGTGCTCCAAAAATAGTCTGAGACGACCGGGATTCTTTTCACCCTTCTCTCCCGCCGTCTTGCGGGTTGCTTTGTCGATGCGACTTGCGATAGTTACAGCTCGGTCCACGACATCAGCAACGCGGACAAAATCATTCTCGTTAAAGCCACGAGTAGTCATTGCGGGGGTTCCCATGCGAAGACCACCCGGTACAAGGGCAGAACGATCACCAGGGACGGTGTTTTTGTTGGCAGCCACGCCAACAAGTTCCAGAACACGCTCTACTCGACTCCCATCAATTCCCTGAGGTTTCAGATCTGCCAGAACCAGATGATTATCAGTGCCACCGCTGACCAGCTGATACCCTAGCCCCCCCTTTCCTTTGGGCTCGCTCAATCTCTTCGCAAAGGCTTTTGCATTAGCTAAGACTTGGGATTGATAGGCGTGGAATTCAGGAGACTGAGCCTGCTTCAAGGCAACAGCAAGGGCAGTAATGGTGTGGTTGTGAGGACCACCTTGATGCCCAGGGAAGACAGAGTTATTAATGGGTCTTTCAAGATCATAAAAATCATCTTCTTTGGTTTTAGGGTTTTGTCTCCTGACACCTTTCCGATAGAAGATCATGGCACCTCGGGGACCTCGCAAACTCTTGTGACTAGTGGTTGTGACGATATCAGCAAAGGCAAAGGGACCAGGGAGAACCTTGGCAGCCACCATGCCAGATATGTGGGCAATATCAGCCAAGAGGTGCGCATTAATCTTGTCACAGATTTCTCGCATTCGTTGGTAATCTATCAGACGGCTATAAGCGCTGGCACCGGCCACAATGATTTTTGGTCTGTAAACGGAGGCCAGCTCCTCAAGCTTATTATAATCGATGTAACCTGTGGTTTCGTCTAGACGGTATGGAAAGGTCTCGAAGTATTTGGAGATTGCTGAAATCTTTTTGGTTGGGGTCTGGTATCCATGTGATAGATGGCCACCGTGGGGTAGGTCGAGGCCCATTAGCCGATCGTGCGTATTCAACAATGCAGAGTAGACGTATAGGTTTGCTGGGGTACCGGAGAGGGCTATCAGAATTACATTAGCAGGCCGTTGAACTAACTCGCGAGGGGTAAATGACCAACCCTGGACGTTGACACCCCAGGCTTTAGGGTCAAGACTGAATGTCTCGAGGGCGCGTTGTTGGCATAGGCGTTCGGCTTGATCAATGAACTCGTTTCCGCCATAGTATCGTGCACCAGGATAACCTTCTGAGTATTTGTCTTACGATATGGATTGTTAGTTTGCTGCATCCAAGGTTCCTCATTTGGAGATGCTTCACAGTGGGCTCACTTTGCATTACGCTACCAAGCGCATCAAGCACAGCCTGGGAAGTAAAATTCTCCGAAGGTATCAAGTTGATGAAATGTTTCTGGCGCTTCTTCTCCTGAAAACAGAATCAGCTTACAATCTGATTATTAAAGAACCCTCTTGCTGTAGTTTAAACGGACCTTCTCGACGATGTCAAAGACGGCGGGGTCGGCCGTGTCAAGGTGGTCTGAGAGTAGCTACCAGTCGAGATATATGTTAGAAGTAGGATTCACACAAAGCAGAAGACATTGAAACCAATTGGGAATATATGGACCTGTTGTTGGCCGTCTAGACTTAGGGAGGAGGCGGCTCGGATATGTATGGATGCGATGGCAGCGGATTTCGCAATGCCGCGCAGAGCACGCGAGGTTCCTCGCATGCCAGCGAGAGACATAGCGTGGCGTGGGGCAGCACAAAAGGAAGAGGCTGAAGGCTTGGAAGGCAATGGTAAGACAAAATTCGATATCAAGAGAGAAAGGGCATCACAAAGGGAGAAGAGAACAATGAAGATCAAAGCCGCGCCGAAGATTGGTGCAGTCTGCGCTCAGGACGTCATTGATGCAGTTAAGGTGGCGGGAGGATAGGTTAGTGGAGGAGACGGGGAGATGGTTGGTGGAGGAGTCGTCTTGATTACCTTCCAATTGGAGAGACTTGTGGGTGGTTAACGGGCTGTGGGGAAGCTCGCAAGTTGCCTAGCACAATTTATGTTTGCGCTAGCAGGCACTGCGCTTGAAGCAGCCAGGATTTCCAGGGCCCCCATGCGCCACAGCCTTGTGGCGGTGGTGGCAATGAGGCAGTGGACATTTAAACCCACCTTGCGACCTCACCAGAATGCCTTTCCTTCCCTTCCCCATATCAACTAAATTTGGGCGTGACGAGACCGCTAACCTCAGCATACTGCCTCATCCGCTTCGGCGGGAGCCTGCTGAGATGCCCTGGCACACTCTCACCACTATTTGAGGGGCAATTTTGAAGGAATCTGATCCAAACCTTAGTTGATCTATTTATTTATTATCCTACTTTTCTTTGATGTCTTTGAATCATTGTGATGGTCATTGGGATCTTGATGGTATTTTTCTGTGGTTTCGTAGACCTATTTTGACTATACTCCTAGCCTCTCATCCTTCGCTTAGGTAGATTGTTGATTGCAACCTGACCTCCTTTGGACTAGAGGCCTGTGATGTATTGTGCGTTGGCATATTCCTCGTGAAACGAACTGGGCACAGAAATTACTCGATCGAAAGGGGATTTGTGCCGACATCCCCAACTGCGCTACAGGGTAAGCTAGAACGCACAAATGTTTGATGGGGCCTAAATATGCACAACAGAAGTCCTTGCGTGAGGACAACTTCATTAGGGGCCAAGCAATAGTCTTTACCAGGTGAATGCGCAAAAGGTCAGAAAATTGGGTCGTTTACTCTCCTCACACGCACACGCACACACACATACACACCCATGGTTCGCGTTTGGGAAAGTAAACCCAGCATCCGAGCATCATCGATTCCATTTTTCAATGCTACATGCCAGAACCCCCGCCGGAACGACTGTAGAAACCAGAAGGGCGTAAAAAAAGACCCAACCCGTAGACTCCGAATGCAGCCTCCTCTCAAGACCGAAATGTCATCGTTGTCCACACAGTTTACTCCTCGGCAAGGAGAGCATTTCGCTTCGCCACTGCCCTCTCCTGCTTGCGTTCGCGGGCAGCCTTGTTCTTTGCACGCTTGGCGTCCATCTCCTCCTGGAGAGCACGCTCGCGCTGCTTCTCGGCCTTGGCACGGTGGATCTGTTTGTCTCCATGTCAGCTGGTGCCCATGTTTTACAAGGCCGTCCTGGCCGGGTGAAATGTCATCACATACGTGCTCAACAAGGGCACGCTTGTGCTTGAAGGTGTTACCCTTGCTGCTGTGGTAGAGCTCGTGGTAGAGATGCTTGTCAATCTTGCCACTGGCACGGTACTTGACAAGGAGACGGCGGAGGACACGGAGACGGCGCATCCAGAGGACCTGGCTGGGCATACGGGCATCGGCAGTACCCTTGCGCTTACCGTGGCCACGGTGTCGGCCCTCTCTTCGGGAGAGGTTGAGCTCACGGGCGCGCGATCGCGAGTGCTGGGTCACGGGCTTTCGGATGATGAGACCATCGGCGATGAGCTTTCGGATTGTCTGGCGAGAGTTGGCGTTGGAGATCTCGCTCTGCTCGTTGGGGTCAAGCCAGATCTTGCGCTTGCCACAGCCGACGACCGACGAGGCGAGGCGCTTCTGAGTTCGCAGATTGACCCTGTTGTAAAAAAAAAAAAAAGTTAGCAAGCGTTCTTGCTCATTTGCGATGCTAAGTATTTCCAGGCCGACAGCAAGAATGGATCAATGAATCTTCTCCAAAGCTAGGGATCTTGAATCGCATTATCGTAAGCTGTCCCGGGGTTACTTACATCTTGATTGTCGTTTGTGGTGATGGCCGGTCCTCGATGGGAGTTGGATGAAATCTGAGAGGGGTTTGCGAGGCTCAGAATTTCTCATCACCCACAATCCTCTTGGGGTTTGTGGGTTCACGTGCGCTCGGACCCACCAGTTGCCCTAAGCGAGGATGGAGTCACCGCCGCGGATTCACGTGACTATCTGCCGCAGCCATTTACAGTGCCATCTTATTCCATTCAGGGTGGGTAAAAAATCGGGAGGGCTTAATGCACCCTGCGTATTTTCGTTTCAGGGCTTAGCAATGACTGGTTAGTTTCGCAATCACGGATGCAATATTTTGATTGTCGGTCCATCTAGCCGCGAACCCGCATATTTCCTAGTTTGGGCCTTGAGGATATTTTGGTCCCCATGCTGGCGGGCTTGTCGTCCAAGGACTCAAGCAAGGTGTTAATGAAGGCTAACTAACTAATGCTATTCTTTTTTTTTCCGATTTGATGGACGGAGTCTGAGAATCACATAAGTCGAGGGCATTGATGGGCCGTACGCTTTTTTTAATGCTCATAACTAGTGGTAAATACTAAAAAAATGTTGGCATCACGCTGCAGTCGTTGTCCCCCCAATTGTCACATAACTATCAGGCAAACGATTCGCTTCCAACATCAACTTTTCCCACGCTCCAAATCTCTCGCTCATCCTCCATCTCGTCATTCGAGAGACCAAGTCCTCCTTGACCTCCCTCGGCCTCGCGCCTCTCGCGGGCCTGGCTGCCCAGTCTCATTGCCACTCGCTTGAAGTAGTCTCCCATGCTCCTCTTGATGTTCGGAGGTAATTCTGCTCCAGGGCCAGCCATGAATTTGTCAAATACTCGACTTTCCTCATCAGCAACACTGAAAAGCTCCACAAATGCTGCCTCGGCTGCAAGTTTTACAGGAATCACCATATCCCTAACACTGGAGAAGATTGGTGGTGCTAGGTTTGACACATGGGGTCGTACCATGTCCATGTCATGTCGGCTAGCTGTACGTACGACGACCAAGGCAAGTCGACGAGAATCTGTGGGGTTTCCGGGCTGAATTACGGTTGCTAGCGCTTCAAAGATTCTTCTGGTGGTTTCAAAACTCTTAGCAGAGGGACTAAGGAGATATTTGCCCGTGGCCAGAATGCAGTTGTCAGCCACGAAGACCTATAGCAATGTTAGTATATCTCTGATCACTGTAATGTAATTTCTTGCAACCTACATTTTTGCTCAATATTCCCTCGCAGAGAAGGTCTGGCAGGTCATCGGATAGGGGTCCTTGCAGGAGTATATCGGGCGATTCAACCAAGACCGCGTTCAGGCTAAGCACTGATGAATGGCTGAACTGCGATGTCACTACTCGATTCTTCAGCAAACCTATGGCGGCTTCCTCAGGGACGTTGTTAATTAAGGCGCCTAGGAGCTTGGAATTCGTGATTGTCATAGCCTCGTCCCTCTCGTCCGTGTCCATGTCAATTAATGACAGTACAGCGGCGCGCGACGCCTCTCCCATATTTGAACCAGCTTTACTAATTACCTCGTACAATGCCTTGAGCATGGCCGTTTTAACGCCGGGGTCTGTTGTCTTGGATCCGGTGACGAGTTCAGCGATTAGAGGATCGATACGAGGGGTGTATTTGATGAGGGTACCTAGTGCCTTGGCTGCTCTCGACCTTAGGGTTTCGCTCGAGGTGTCAGCCAAAGACTTGGCAAAGGTACGTTGGAGTTGAGGCAGGAATGGTTTGAGGGCGGTTGGCATTTTCTCAAGTAGATTGTTCAGGGTAAGAAGAATGGCCGATTTGACTTCAGTTGCACGCTCCGAAACCACTCGAATAAGTGGACCGGTGATCTGAGTGACGAATGGTTTCAGAGAGGCCTCACTAGTACGGTCCACGATATCAGAGATACCAAGGGCTGCTTGTACTCGCTGATCAGCAGTTCCATTCATCAATCCCTGCAAGAAAATTGGCAAAATGGCATTGATGCCCTTGGGAAGCTCGAAACCGCGCAAGTTGGCGCCGGCGACGCCAACACGCTGCAGGGTTTGCCGAGTAGAAATGACGAGGGACTCCATAACTTCCTTTCGAAGCTTCTTAGTAAACTCACTAAGAGCAGCCCAGGAAGCTTTCACAACATCTAGGTCAGAATCGTCGAAGGCGTTTAGTAAAGATCTGATAATATCCTGGTTGTATCTTGAGTAATCCACACTGGCAGCGGAGAAGAAACTACTGAGATGACGTGCAGTTGCGGCTCTCCGACGGTGATCCTCGTGTTTCAAAAGTGATAAAAGAACATTCATGACCGTGTTAAGACCATCATATTCGTCAATGGACTGAATAACAGTGTCGAACGAAGTCTCCAGTTCATCCCTGAGGCCATCTTCTTTGCAATTGATTTCATTATCCATGAGCGAGTTGATGATGTTAGGAAGACGTCTGTTCATAGCGGGCCCCGCTACCTTCGACAATGAGGCTAAAGCCTTTGCATCGAACGCAGAAATGGGAGGTGTCGTGAGAGTCGGGATAAGATTTGGCAGAATAATGTTCGATCGAGTTGTCTCCGTAAGAAGAGTGAGGAGAGCAGATAAGGCATTGTCGGCTTCATCCTCAGAACGAAGGAGATTGAGGAGGAAGGGAAGAACTTGATCGACAGCTCGCTTTCCGAGGATTTGCTGTAAAGAATCGAAAGCCTCAGCAGCAGCCTCTCTAACCTCTTCATCAGAATCTGTAAGCGCAGTGCGGACAACAGATATGAGCGTTTTCTCATGGTCTTCCAAGGCCTCAGGTGAAGCAGAAGCAATGAGTTCCCTAAGGGCAAGGCAAATGCCTTGTTTTGCATCTGAGTCAGTCGAAGTATGCAAACCTTCTTCAAGGGTAGGGAGGAGACTTGAAAGAACTCCATCACCGGCTTTTCTGATAAGCTCTCCCAGTGCATTGCTGGCGATGACCTTGTGTTCCATATTGGAGCTACCCAAGCGCCGAATCAAAAGCTGTGTGAGTGTTGGAACCAGCTCCTTAAGTGTTCTAGGGCCGTGAACCAAAACCTTCCAAACAGAGATAGCAGCCGAGCGTACAGCGCCAGCGGTATCGCAGCGGCATACATACAAAGCTGAGAGGATCTTGTTGCGTTTGTCTTCTCCGAGTGCTTCTTTTAGGGAAGCACTGGCTTCCTTCGCATTCTCATCTTCATCGCCAGGCTCCGCATTAGCCTTAACACCAGTGAGATTAAAGAGAAGATCTCCCACAAGCTCAACTGAACTGAGTCGAATCCTGTAGCTGTCATCTGCAAGACCGCGCTCAAGCTCGGGGAGGAGGAGGTCGACGGCCCGGACGGCGAAGTTTTTGACTAGGAGGCGACCAGCGCGAAGAGCCGTTTCTCGGATAGACTCGATATCATCGGCAAGACCAGCTAAAATAGGAGGGACGATCCGACCGAGATAATTGGCAAAACTGTTTCCAAAGCAGACTGGTAGGAAGATGAACAAAGACATGAAGCCTTCGCGAACGGCAGGCTTTGATGACTCCACATTTTGGAGTATAGTGGGCAACGTCTCTTCCAATCTCGCTGTGCCCAATCCAGCCAGCACTTCGCTGAGGGCTTGAGCAGACCCAAGTCTGTCGCCGGCTCCGGTGTCAGATTTGAGAGTTTGCATCAGGCTTGGGATCAAGTCTGGCAAAGTATCTTCGCCTAGCTTCTCAACTAATGAACCCAAAGCCCTGGACGCCGTGGCTCGGGTAGTAGGGACGGGATCGACAGCAGCAACCTTCAGACCAGCCACAAGCACGGGTAGATGCATCACGACATCCTTCTTTTCGGTCAAATGAGCGAGACTGCCAATAACCTGAGCGGCTTTACGCTTGGTGTTGGAACGATCGCCTAAGCCACGCTGCAAAATGCGGGTAACCAAGGCCAGAGACGGAGCATCCAAGTAATGAACAAACTGGACCTTGATGAGTGAGTCGAGGGCTTCATCGGTGTACTTCGTAGGATCGCTGAGAGCCTTTAGAATAATGTCCACGAGACTCTTAATTTCAGGATTATTGATGACTTCGCCAAATCTCTTTAAGCTTCGGTTAGCAGCAGCTCGAACCTCCTTATGGCTATCGTTCAAAACGGCAGTGAGAGGTGGGATAATATCGGGCAGGCTGTTAGCGAGTTGCTGAGGATCAAGGTATGCCATGGCGCCGAGAAGGTCGCAAGCACCTTTCTTACTACGCCATTGCTGGTCGTCCAATCCTTCCAGGAGTGTTGGCATGATTTTTTTGACACCATACGAACTCAGCTTTCCGAAGCAAGCTTTTGCAGCAGCAAGACAGGCATCTCGAACATCAGCATTGCTATCACCAAAACCTGTCAACAATTGGGGGACGATTTGAATGACGTAGGGCTCAAATAGACGCCCAAGGATCGTTGAGAGTAGCTCGTATGCAATGAGGGCAGCCTCACGCTGATTGGATTCTTTTTTATTTTCGATAGCACCTTTGAGAGTTGACAAGATGCGATGCTCTCGAAGCGCAGAGATACCACGGCCCATCACAAGCCCGGCCAATCCGTAGGCAGAACCTCGTTGAACAGCATACTTCTTAGAGGAAAGCAATTCCTCAATGACCTGTTCGAAATATTTGGACGATTTGTCTCGACAGGCCCGAACAAGTGGAGGAAGACAATCTGCAATGGCGAACTGGACGGTCTCTGATGGTGTGTTCAAAGTGGCCAGGAGTCGATCAATGACGACAGGGATTTTGGCATCACCAGGGTTGAGGTGCCGAGCTAGGGCACCATACATAATAACAACAGCTTCATTAACCCGATCAGATTCTTCTGTGCTCTTATCTGGTTGCTCCAATGCTCGCTCAAACTTATTCATCAGGCGATCAAGAATTGCCTTGCCACGAAGTTCGATGGTTCTAAGAGCTGCATCAAGCATCTCGCCTCGAACGGCCACATTCTTATCCCCTAATGGACCCGACTCGATCAGGAATTCAAAGAACGAATCCAGTTGGATAGTTTGAATAATCGGTGCAAGCTCTTTGAACGCGGTCGCAATTCCTTGCCTAGCCTCCCAAGGATCAGAGAGATCCATTTTCTTAGGCATGCCAAACTCGTCAAGCAGTTGAACGCGGGGTTTTGCAAACTCTTGATAAGTCGAATTCAGCTGAGCAAGTACACTCTCTATTGTCTCAATGTGGGTTTTGCAGGCATCTGATAGAGACCGAGCGGCAGCGCGACGGAGTTGAGCGTCCTTACTCTCAAGGAAGGGGAGGATTCTCAATGGAACCTCTGCGCTGATTTCAAATCCACTTTCTTCCCATATTTCTCGCCCAAGGTCTTGGTTTTCTTCTTCGTCATCGTGACAGGCCAGCCATACTTCGTCAGAGTAGCCAAGCTCACTCATGTCTACCTCGGCGCTGATTGACTGCAACACGGAAGATCTGACTCGGGCTTGTGGAACCAGTGCGCCTTTGGCCAAGACATTCATCTCTTCTTTGTTCATATTAGGTGCTATGCAGCGACACATGTCGGCAAAGCAATCCTTAATGATCTTGTAATGTTGGGTATAGGCTTGGATGGAATTTATCAGGACTGACAAAACCTCCGCTCGGGGCACGGCTTCATCAACGCAGACATCCGTGTGGAATGAGAGAATTTCTGTAGCCAGTACTAGCTGTGCATCCGCATCATCGGGTGTTTTCCCGATGCCTCCTTTGCGGAGAACATCCAGTATGAGTGGAAGGACATAGATTAGCGAGACAGAATCAAGCGGCCGTTGTTCACCAGCAAACCGTAGGCGATATAACACCCTTGTGACAAGATCTTCCAGCGGCTCTTGGCTGTAACTATCAGGGAGTGAAATTCCTCGGACGCGAAGAGTGGCCGCCCCAATAAAAGACTTCATAATCCCTAACCGAGATGTGACCTTCTCGGAGCAAATGATATAGGCCATAGGTGCTGCGTTACCAGTAACCAGGTTAGCACCTGCGTCAATGATATTTAGTAGATGTGAAACAGCCGTGCCTAACCACTGTGTGGCATCAGTTGGTGGTCCGGTTGCCAGACTCTTTATAATTCCAATGCCACGGAGGAGTCTTGCCTCAAGTTCCCGAATAGACTGTCTGATCATGGTTTCCTTTTTCAATTGAGCATTCACTTTGGCGGTTTCATCCGCAGTGAGCTTCCGTTGCTGGCCCTTCTTCTTTTCCAGTTGACTACGTAGCTCTTCTTCCCATTTCAAGATATCATAGTCTTTGTTATTCTTGTCCACCGGCTGTTGTGCCTTTTTGGCCAGAACGTCCACGAAACAGGTGCCCTCTAGAGTTCTGAAAATGGCTGCCTCGATAGGACCAATCTTTTCCAGCTGTTCAGTATCAAGATCACGGCCAATTGTTTCTATCAGCTGTGGAATGGTAGTCTCTGGGGCCACAAAGGCCAGATCAGCGGCGGCATTATATGCTGCTGTCTTCACAATCTCAGAGCTTTGATTAAAAGAAGTTCTATTTTCGATTTCTTGGAGAAGATCACCCTGGTATTTGCGCGCCAGGTCACCAGGGTCGAGCTCCATCCTGAGGCAAAGTTCGATCCAATTTGCTTTCGGGATCAACTCTGGTCGGGCCAGCACTAGAAGCGAACAGGCTTGAAGCTCGCGCTCCCCAATTGTAATAGTTTGGCCTGTCTTTTCTATATCTCGAGGGGACAAACACATCGCTTTAACGACATGAATTAGGTTAAAAGTATCCGCTTTCTGGTCTCTCTCTTGAGCTATGCCTTGTTCTAGGTGAGTCCATAGACCTTTGACTATGAATTTTGGTACCAAACTTGGATTCTGTACGTAAAGTTTAGAGAAGTTTTGAGATGCTTCTTTCTGAACTCTGAGGGGTACATCCGAGCATGCAATCAGATAAATGATAGCTTCAGACCAGGCTATGATGATCGAGCCGTCCGAGTTCTGGCTGATGTCTTTAAAGACTGAAACTAAAGCCCGAGAAAACCATCCCAGGTCATCTTCGCTTGTCGCCTTAGAGTACATGCGACGATTCAAAAGAAATGCATGTTTTAAGTCCAAAGTGAGGCTGTGCTTTGATACAAGTGCCTTGGACAGCGCTGTGTCAATAGAGGTGCCTTGAAAACGCTCTCGCAGGATAGGGGAGACAGCAGTAAGAATGTATGCACCAACTATGAGTCCATTCTGCGATGCCGTGGCAGCATTTGCAACAACTTCGGTAAAAGTAGTGATGATTTTAGGTATCACAGCTTCCAAAAACGCAAACATTCCAGGTGGTGTTGACTCAAGATCATGAAGAATTTCCAGCACAAAACCCACACGCAGCAGCCAGGCTTTACGAGATGGGGGTTTCTTATCTGCAAGTCCCTTGGAAAATGCATCCAGTATAGGCTTAGATATTTCACCATTGTTTTTTAAAAGAAAAACAACAGCACGCGCCAAAGCAGCGGTTTCGGCCAAAAGAGCATTCTCATTGCCTTCCTTGCTAGCCACGACAGCGAGAGCATTGGTGCTGTTCTCAGCACTGGACTGGTACAACGGCACAGCTTCAAGCATCTGGGCGTGCAAAACTCGATGATCAGCTGACGCAAGTTTTCCACCCTTTAAGGGAGTTATGACCTCATCGGTGATATGGGTCACAGAGTCGGCATCATGGCATCGTGTTATAATTGTAATGAATGCGGTAATGGCTCCTGTGCGAATTGCGGCATTTGTTGACTTAATGTTTGACAAGATTGGCTTGAGGAGTTTCTGGTCAAGTATCCAAGAAAGATCTATAGTCTCAGGCAGAGATCGAACGAGAGATGTCAAAACGCCACCAAGGATAACCTCCGGAGAGCGCAAAAGACCCTTTTCAAGAGCAGGGACAAGTTCTTTAGAAACCTCATCGAGTGTAGTAAACGAGGTAAAAAAGTCCCCAAGGCTCAGCACCAGGTGTTCTGAGATTGCGGTTCGGGATGCCACTATCTCTCTAGCGAAGAACTCATAAACACTGTGCTTACAGGACTCGAAAATAGGTTTCAATTGATCCTTGCGGGATGACACGCCAGCAATAACACCGATCAAAACCGAGTTCTTGGCCATTGGTTGGGTATTCTTGGCAGTCAGGATCTCGACAGCTTCAAGCAAGCGCTTTTGGCCAAATTCAGTATGGGAAAATAATTTCCGCATCCCTCTCCTTGTGACGACCAGGGCTGAGTGCGCAACAGATTTCCTTGAGGAAGGTTCGAGACATCTTTCCAGGGCGTTAGCGGTGGCAAGCAGGATGTCTTTGGCCAGTATATCCCAAAGCGGGTCCCCCACCAGGTGCTGCATAAGAACACCGCACCATTCAACAAGAACGAATGCGCTCGAAATAGCAATGCCTTGCTTCTGAGCCTCTTGGCGTAAGGATGTGATAAGAGAAGATAGAATCTTTGGGTCGGAGTCGCTGGCAATCATGGACGCCAAACATTTCTGGACAGCAAGGCGAGATTCTCGATCGGCATACAAGGCATGAGTGGCAAAAAGAAGTTGGAGGAGTCGGGAAAGCTCGGCATTGCCAAGGGCTGGAGAAGAGTCAGCGAGCGCAGAAGGGAGAGGGGAGCTTCGAGGTGACACACATTTCTGAGAGATCTTCTCGTCGATTGTGCGTAGATGGGCGATTCGCAGTGTGGTCGACGAGGAGCTCAAGGCTCTCTTGGTTGCAGCCAAGTCAAGGTTGGCAGGCGCGCCATTGGCGTTGGCATTGGTCTCGGCTTCAGACATCGTAGAAATAAACCGTGGGAGCCTGTGGTGAAGAAATCATCTGGGGCCAAACTGCCAAGGCTCGCGGACACTGGGAAGTGTAAGAGTGGAACGCCAGCCGTGGGTGGGCGTTGCCAAAGACGAGCGTCAGCAGTGTTAGATATATTATGGTCAGCGATGGCAGTTTTGGGCACCAAGGTCTTGGATATTTCTGGAGTGAGAAAGTCGCAAATATCAATATCGGCCGACCCCACGTTGAGATGCACAGAAGTGCCCCGTCCACAACACGGCGGGGTTTTGGTGGTTGGTGGTTGGTTGATGCCGGATTTTTGCGCCAGGACCCGTTTTCACCGCTTATAGCACTGGGTGTGCACCCAGGGTTCTGAATGTAGGGTACCTAATTGACAAAGCACGAGTATTGGATTGTCATTTAATTAAGAAATCTTCAAGAGATGATGCGGGAAATATGCAAATCTTGAAAAGATAATTCGGAGTATAGCCAATTTCTCATATTTAAAAAAAAAAAAAAATGGAACATGGAGGAAGTTGGAGCCCATCGCTCTGGTCCATTTCCTCTTAATATGTGGTAGGGCAAACAAAGGGCACACGTTGTGTATGTTGGTGTTCTTTACCATCCAAAGCACGACAGACAATGGCTGCGCAGTCGCCAATGCAGTGATCCTCGTCAATTTTGTCCTTTTTTGATATTTTAATGGGCCTGCAATGGTTTGGCCTTGTTCGGTCTGACTCAAAGCTACATGCCCTGTAGATGCACCCTAGTCTCTCCCAACTGTTGCGTCACAGGCACCCACCCAGTTTGGCCTGCCTTCACACCCCCTCAGGTACTGAGGTACCGAATTATTGGCCCACAGTGTCTCCTGCTGCCCACGAGACTAGCCACTCGCCTGGCCTAAATTCCTCGCCAACATCTAACAACAACACATCGATCTTCCCTCGCACCTCATTTCCTCAAGTTCTTGTCGGCCATGGCTGGCGCAAAGAAAAAGAAGAAGCCTGCCGCCAACCCGGCACGAGGATTCGCAACCACATCCATTGCCTCCAAACCAAGACCTGAGGTAGCTGAGCCTGAACCAAAGCCCTCTGCCAAGGGTCAAGCTGCCCCTCCATCATCGCAGAAAGATGCCCCACTATCCACGAATGCTGTCGATGTTTCCAGCGCCAAACCCGCCTCTAAAGATAAGGAGTTGTCGCCAGAGGAATTCGAGAAACAACTTGAAGAATCCGACCTACAGCTTCTTGTCGAGAAATATGCTCAAAAAACCAAGCGAGACGCTCAACGTCAGCGAACGAGGCTGGAAACAGACCGGCGTCTGCTTAGAGGTCAAGCAGACTCTATCAACACCTTCAAATGGCTGCCACAGGATCTCATGGATCATATTCTCCATTTGATCCAAGCTGAAAACCGATTTGTAGCCTCGAGTCTCGCCTCATCAGACAATACTGGTGCTGGGAAGATGCCCCCAGAGGAGGAGATGATTGTCCGATTGTGGACTTTGCAGCAGACGCTTTTCGCGGCCGAATTCCCGCAGGCGCGTGTGAAATCGGCTGTCCAATACATATTAGATATTGCCCCGAATGTTTCAACACCAAGTAGAGACTCTATATGGGGCCTCGAAGAAGCGTTGGACTGGCTGGCTCGGGAATGCCCACCTGAAGAGCTTTTGGCGTATGACTCTAAGTCAAAGCCAGCATCCAAAAGCACGACTGGTTCGCCGCTTCTGTTTCACTCTAAAACCCGACATGATCTAACTATGACGCAGAAACCCCACAAGACTCGCCAGTTCCTACTCGTTCAAACACGCCTCGGCACTCTGAATCTCGCAACGGGCGCAGGAGTAAGGCCTCGGGAGGGGGTAATCAACAAAGAGGACCACCACAGCCAAGTAAGAAGCTGGTGGTGACATATGACAGCGACATAGAGCCTGATGAACTACTTCCCCAGTATCTGGACACAAAGGCCAAAGTTCTCGAGCTTGAGCGTAAACGGGGCAAAAATAGCCAACCAAAGACCGTCGATGAGGATTCAGATGATGAGCTTGTTGTTGCTAAGCTTGAAGCAAAGATTAAAAAGATCGAAGGTGATGTGCTCTTCGACAAATTCGAGGCCGATAAAAAATGGAAATCCGAAAAGATCATACTGGAGAAGCAATTTGCAATCGCCAAGAAGGAGAACCAGAGCAAAATCGGAGAGACGTCAATAACTGACGAGACTGCTAAAGAGAGGACCACAAGCGATAGTGTTAATGACGAGGCTGAACGAATCACTGCAGAAATCCTGACAGAAGCTATTGGTGACGACGATGATATAGGCGGACTCTTTGCATCATTGCCACAGAACGAGGTTGATACGGTTACGGGAGAGACTAGAACTGTGATGAACTCGACTGATGGTGCGAAAATTTTCATAAGAGACTTTGGGAAATGGACGGGTATTAGTCCTAGCAGGGCTTTGGAAGAAGCCTGTCGCTCAAGGTAAGACCATGGTTCTTCGCACACGAGAATTGCGTAGCTCACTATTGCTATAGAGACAATTCCGCAAGGGTATCTTTTATCTCCGTATCGGATGTTTCATTTGCAAATCGTCATTCAGTGGATATCTTCTGGACAAAAGCTCAGGAACAGCCCCAACCTAATACGGTGTCCGAAGTTGAAATTATCACTGACCCGTATCACTTTACATTCACTATGAATGGTATTGCCACTCCGGATTCCAAGCAATCCGAGGCCTATATCGCCACAGCAGCTCTCTACTATGTTTTTAGCGGCAATCCCAAGGAGGAAAAGGTTGGGATTAAACTTCCGCCAGCCTGGCGGGATCTCTGGTCTGAGCTAGCAGAGGCCAGAAAGTGCCAGATTGATGCCCAGGATCGAGCGGTGGTAAAAGACTTGAAAACTTTTGTTCGCGAAAGACATGACCAGGAACTTGAAGATGGTGTCATCCTCCAGGGGGCATTTAGAGGTCGAGGTGTAGCGAAGAACCTACATGATTCTGGGGATGATGGTAATCAAGATCGGGCTCGGCCGACTGGCCTAAACGCAGAATACTACCAAAAGATATGGACCGAAAAATCCAGTTCGCCTAACTATCAGAAAATGTTGGTAGGTTTGATATGGTTTGTTCATGTTTGGCCAAGCTGATGTGTTAGTAGCAATCGCGGATGCAACTGCCAATGTGGCACTTCAGAGAACAAGTTCTGGAAGCAGTCGATGAAAATCAAGTGGTTATCGTTTGTGGTGAAACTGGATGGTATGTATACCTCCATTTTTCTAAATTACACTCTAATGAGGCAACAGTGGAAAGAGCACTCAGGTACCATCCTTTTTGCTTGAGCACCAGCTTGCACAGGGAAAACCTTGCAAAGTGTATTGTACTGAACCCAGGCGTATTTCTGCAATTTCACTGGCTCGCCGAGTGAGCGAAGAGTTAGGAGAGAACAAAAATGACTTGGGTACTAACAGATCTCTTGTCGGCTACTCCATTCGTCTGGAGGCCAACACATCCCGCGAGACTAGGCTTGTATACGCAACTACTGGTATCGTCATGAGAATGCTCGAGGGATCTAACGACTTACAAGAAGTCACTCACTTGGTCCTAGACGAGGTTCACGAACGGTCAATTGATAGTGATTTCTTGTTAATTGTGTTGAAGAATCTTATGAAGCGACGCCGAGATCTAAAGGTTGTTCTCATGTCTGCAACTGTGGATGCCGAGCGCTTTTCTTCATATTTAGGAGGGGCCCCAGTCTTGAATGTTCCTGGGCGAACATTCCCTGTTCAGGTTAGATATCTTGAAGATGCAATTGAGCTCACTGGATACACGACGGGAGACGCTCAGAATGAGAAGATGGTTGATCTGGACGATGACTTGGCTGAGAGCGACCCTGATGGCCCGAAGAGCGATATATCCAAGAGCCTTGCGGGATACTCACCGAAAACCCGAGCCACACTCTCACAAATCGATGAATATCGGATCGAATTTGACCTGATAGTGCAGCTAATTGCCCACATCGCTGTGGATAACGATCTTCAGGCATACAGCAAGGCCATTTTAGTATTTTTACCAGGCATTGCTGAAATCCGAACATTGAACGATATGCTGCTTGGGGATCCTCGGTTTTATAAAGATTGGCTGGTATATCCTCTGCATTCGACCATCGCAACAGAGGACCAGGAATCAGCCTTTTTTATCCCACCTCCTGGGATGCGAAAGATTGTGCTTGCTACCAATATTGCCGAGACTGGTATTACTATTCCAGACGTAACCTGCGTTATTGACACCGGAAAACATCGGGAAATGAGATTTGATGAGAGACGCCAACTATCACGACTGCTTGATACTTTCATATCTCGGGCAAATGCTAAACAAAGACGGGGGCGCGCCGGCAGAGTCCAAGAGGGCCTATGTTTCCATATGTTTACCAAGTATCGGCACGATAATCTCATGAATGATCAGCAGACGCCGGAAATGCTTCGATTGTCTCTGCAAGATTTGGCTATACGGGTCAAGATTTGCAAGATTGGAGGCATTGAGGAAACTCTCGGTGGTGCCCTGGATCCACCCTTGGCTAAGAATATTCGGCGTGCTATTGACGCGCTTGTAGATGTTCGTGCCTTGACAGCTACTGAAGAGCTGACACCACTTGGACATCAATTGGCTCGATTACCTTTGGATGTATTTTTGGGAAAACTGATTTTGCTTGGCGTCGTGTTCAAGTGTTTAGACATGGCTATTACTGTTGCTGCAATTCTTTCCTCCAAATCGCCATTTTCTGCACCATTCGGTCACAGAGCACAGGCTGACAACGCTCGGATGGCGTTTAAACGAGGAGATTCTGATTTGCTTACTGTTTATAACGCATATCTTGCCTGGAAGCGGGTGTGTCAAACCGCCGGGGGCGCTGGCAAAGAGTTTCAATTTTGCCGCAAGAACTTTTTGAGCCAACAGACGCTAGCTAATATTGAGGACCTCAAAGGCCAACTGATTACCTCGGTGGCAGACTCTGGCTTCCTTTCGTTGACTGAAGAGGAACGTCGAACACTGTCGCGGCTCCGGTTCACAAGCGGACGTGGCCGACGGCAACAAAAATTTTATGAAATACCAAGTAGAGTTAACTTGAACAGCGATAACGATGTAATTTCAGCCTCAGTCATTGCCGGGAGTTTCTACCCGAGGATTCTGGTGAGGGATGCACCTGGGAGCAAAGGGCTGCGGAATATCGGCAACAACCAGTCTATTAGTCTTCATCCATCCTCAGTCAACCGCACCAATCGTGACATAAAGTGGTTATCATACTACCACATTATGCAGTCAAAATCGTGTGTTTATGTCACTCTGCTGCTTTTTTTCTTCTCTGGGTGAACTGACCTTGGGATACAGAATTTACCACGCTCACGAAGCTACGGCGACTGACCCATTTGCCATCGCCCTATTATGCGGCGATGTGCGGTGCGATGTATGGTTTTTCTACTTTTGGATTAAAATATAAATGAGGATATGACTGACTTTAGTGTATTTTAGATGTTCTCTGGGGTGATTGTTTTGGACGGAAACCGCGGTCGCTTTGCTGTACCAGATTGGAAGACTATGCTAGTCATCAAGGTTCTTCGTACACGACTCAGAGAGTTGTTGACTAGATCTTTTAAGCAACCGGGTAAACTACCCACAGCACAACAGGAAAAATGGTTGGAAGTATGGCAAAAGTTATTCACGCAGGACTTCGGAGAAGAACGACAAACTTTTGTGGGAGTAAGTAAGGTATAAAAGGTTGTGGTGGGAAATTTTGCTAAGCCTAAACAACTGGAGCATCTTGGAAGACCAAAAATCCAAGGGAAAAAATACACGAGGTTTTTCTTTCTGGGTGGCTAAATATTGATGGCTGCATACGGGCTATATAGGCCCAAAGATCATGGTGAAATTTTACAGGTATTAGATAGAATATAAACCATTGTTAGCATAGAGCTGGTAAATGTAAATTATACAGGTCACGCGATGAAAAAAGAAGAAAAAAAAACCAATGAAAGAGAAACCATTATTGATGCTTGTTTAAAATGCAAGCGCGAGCTTGATTTGATTGGTAAACTAAACAACAGCGTTCATTACAACCATAGTATTCTAATTCGTAGCACGTTTGCAATACAAGTGTCTTGTACCTTGAAACTAACCTTGGTACTAGCCGTGTGCAGCGCAATTCCGAGATATCTTGAAGAAAAAACTCTGCTGCCAAATCTTGTATAGGGTACATCTATTTTTTCATACTAATCTTGTCATCATCTAGCTGAGAGAAATTTGCCATTCCACCGGCCCAACGTTCATTGGGCGAGTTTTGGTTCTTCGTAGCTCTCCTGGCCATTTAAAAGCATCGGGGCAAGTCGACTCAGTGGCTTAAGCTTGATTAATCTGACTTGGAATTGCGTTGACGATCGATGATTAAGAAAAGGGTTGGCCGTTATTTTATTTCAATTATTGTCCCTGAATACATATCTAGGACTGCAGCTCGCAACTCGGCAATTACATATTTATATCCTTCCTCTGACCGCCCGGATTTCGTGTTCTCGTCAGATACCCTTTTGATCTACTATGAATTTCTGCAAGTCAGAAACCATCACCACACGTCTGCTTTCCCTCCTCCTTGCCTTGCTTGTTCGATTCCTCAATTACATCTCCGCTCTGCTCACTGTTTCCACCCTTCCCACTTGCAAGAAATAGAGCTTTGAAGTCGGCATTGCTCTTCATTGGCGCTTCATTGGTCTCCGCACCGCTTTTGGACGATGATGAGGTAGTATACCTCGAAAACCCTAAGCCACGTCTGAGGCCAGATTTTCCCAGGGCAGGACGTCGGATAGTCGTGTGTAGAGGCACTAGTCTGGGTACGGGATCGCCACCTTTTTGGTTCTTGCGTTTCTGATCTTTGGATCCGTACACAATACGGCCTTCTTGTCGTAGAGGTTTAGCATGCCGCAATTCGTCTACGGTGCCCGTACGCAGCTTGTAGCCCTCATGTTCCATGCCATTGAGACGTAACATCATCTTTCCAGCAGTGGCAGCATCCGTGAACTCAATCTTAGCACCACCATGGGCGGGTTGCAAGATTATGTCAGTGATGGCGCCCAAGGGCTCGACGAGTGCGCGGACCCAGGCATCGTTTACAGTATCCGCAAGACCCATCAACGCAACAGTACGAGCTGCAACGTCACCTGAAGTGGGCTTGTTTTGGGCCATAGTAGGAGCGTCACGCATTGAACTATCTCCCTCACCATCACATATCGAAGACAGCACTGGCGAGGTCGAATCTCGTTTGTTGACAATAGTCCTTGATGTGGGTTTAAACTTGGAGTCCTTGGAAATCTCAACTTTGAGTATTTGGCTGCGAAACTTGGTGTTGTTCAACTCTTCTGCTGCTTTCGCTGCCTCCTCTTTAGTTAGAAAGTCGATGAAGGCAAACCCTTTGTTTTTGCCTGCTAGATTCTGTGGAATGTTGACTCTGGTAACTGTCCCATACTTGGAGAATGTGTCTTTGAGCTCGGATTCGGAAACACTTCGGTCCAAATTACCAATGTAAACCTCTCGGCATTCAACCAGAGCGCCTTCTCGAGCCTTTTTGTGAGCGGGGTCGGAGTATTTAACCACGAGCTTGAAGCGATTCTCAAGCAAGCTGTCGTTTTTCTCAACTGCTTTAGCCGAGGCCGCTCGACTGCGGAACGAAATGTAGCAAAACCGGCGGTGCGTGTTCTTCTGGAGACTAGGCCATCTGAGGCTGAGGATCTCTCCACAATCACCAAACAGGTCGCGAATATATTTCTCGCCGGCAGCGGGTGGGTAGTTGGTGACATATATAGTCAGGTTATACCCTGACTCGACACTGATTTGCGACTGGCCGAAGTATTTCCCGTCCCGCAACAGAGCTGATTGGGCTTCTTTGGCCGTTTTGAATTCCACGAGGGCGGTGGCTGAGGTCCCATCTTTATCTTGCACAAGGGCTGTGACGTTATTTATATGTCCATATTCCTTGAAGTATTGTCGAAGTTTAGTTTGGGTGATTTCACCAGGGAGATTCGTAACGAGGATGGTTGAGTTTTCTCGATCTCTCTTAGCGGTATGAGTGGAAGTGACCTGCTGGGGCACTGTTTCATTGAGGTCAGCTTTGTGCCGTTTGCTCGCATTTTCAGCCTCATCCTCATTTACTGAATCAGCCTCCCTCTTCCGTTTAGAAGCACTGGGGGAATCTGTTTCTTGCATTGGGGTTTCAACCTCTTGGGTTTCATAGTAGGCGGCATACGCAGCAGCCTTTTCTTGGGTTTCACGCTCTCGGCGTTTCTGTACTGCCTTGGCGGTTCTATGCACTCGATCAGCTGCTTCCCGCACAGATACCGGTAGTTCATAGTCATTGCAGTGCTGCATATAAACTTCTAGAACCTTTTCTGGCCAGTCGATAGTCCTGCGCGTGACGGCACGAAGCAGTACGGCTGTTGCCAAGGATGGGATCCGGAAGCTGGCGCCGGCCGATGAAGGTGTTGGGCTTCTGTTCTCCTGGACACTCGAGGAGAAGATGAGCATCTCCCACATGTAATATCTAAACCAAAAGTCGTGATTATCGGCATGAATCTTGAGGGCGGCTAATTTGTTCCATTGGGCTCTGGCTTCATCAATAGCTCCCTTTTTCTCGGTCAGATATTGGATGTATATGCGTTCCAGGCGAAATTTGGGGTCACCCTGGAAGTCTTTCCCATAGAGCCTTTGTCCAACAACGGCGACATCTTCAAGTGCAGCGCTCAGCCCAACATCGGCAACATCCACGGCCTCGTCAGTTGCAGTGGCATCCATTGCGGTCCGCTTCAAGAAACCACACCAACCCACATACATTTCGATCATACCCTCCATTCCATCCTTGAGGAGTTGATCTTCGCTGGTTGCTGCGTGTTTGATGGACTCGATCTCAGCAAAGGGAAGCTTGGCCTCTTCAGCACTGAGAATATACCTGTTCCATAATAGGCCAGACCAAGGGCAGTGTTGGACTGATTGCCGAAGGACATCTAGCAAGTTCCCAGGAGCCTGACGGTCAGAGTTGCAGGAGGACAGAAATACGATGTACTCATACCATGTCGTTTGGTCGGTCGCAAGGGGTCCCGTAAGGGCTCTAGCATAGAGACCTTGGCAGAGATCGATACCGATTCCGGGATTGTCATTGCTGCGCTTGCTTTGTATCATCTCCCATTCGAGATATTCTGTTAAGGCGGCCTTGTAAGCTTCAACGTCGGTACTGCGAGCAGCGTTCTTCAGCTTGAGTTCGAAGGGGTCGCGGGCAGCGAGAAGCCGTTTGGTTTCTTGAGCATTGGCTGTGATTTCCTTCATGGCATCCTCCCAGGCAGGACGATTGTATTCCGACAAGAAACTGGAGTAATTCTGGGAGGTTTCGTCCCAGGTTATGTGAGGGGTTAACAGACGATCGCGATAAAGATGAGTGATACGCTTAATACCCTCGGGGGTTCGAGATTTGGAGAGCAGCTCCAGCTCGAGAGAGATCCATCGGTCCCAAAGCAGGTGGCTGTCACCAACCCGATATTGAACAGCCTCGTAGCCTTGCTTCCAAAGGTCGAGAGCAGCTTCGAAGGAGAAAAGTTCGCGACCCATCAGCCTTTCTTCGTCGCCCCAATCATCGCTCGTCGAAGTCTGGGTTGCCGCCCAGAGGGACCAAAAGTATTCACAATAAGATAACCATATGTGTAAACTGTGGGGCTCAGCGCTCACGGCGCGTTTGAAGTGTTCGATAGCGATGATGCGGCTCTCGAGATTTGTCCCGTTTCGCGTCGTCTCCTCGAGGTAGGCGAGCCAGTTGTCTTCACCTACTGGTTTGGCCATGTTGATTGTGAGCGCAAGACTGGAGCCAGGCGCATCGCACTAAGCTCGGGGGAGCTTTAAGGCTAGATATGAATCGATCGGTTCTCAGCAGATGCGCATGGAGCAAGTGTAGACGAATCGTGCGTGCCAGGACAGGTTCAAGCAAGGAGAAGAGTCGGTAGGAAGGGATGCAGATCGATTGGAACTCCACTGGCTGGTAGGTGCGACTGATTGATCAGCAGGCAGTAAGGTTCGCAATTGTTTGACACCAGCTGAGAAAGGCGCAGTAGGCTGCACAACGACCAAGATGAGCCAAGCAGATCCAGGCACGTCAGCCAGACCTTAGAGCAGTGCGCGTAGCCTTTGTGTGGCGCGTGGGTGAAGTGCGTGTGAACGTGAAAGACTAAGACTAAGGGAAAAAAAATTGGATTGCCATAATTAAGCACTATGGTACTTTGTCCATTTGGGGCAGGGATCATGCCTCCCAAAGGAACAGGTCGCGAGGAAATGATGTAATGCCGAGCATCAACGGCGCCCCGATCAAGGCCTAGACCTCATCGAACGTGGGAGGCCAGCACCCTTCTTTGCAACTAACAGGTGGGAGCCATTCGTCCACGCGTTTGCGACTCGCAAGCTTCTTGTTTTGTTGGCACCATTTCCATTTGAGATTGTGCCCAGATAGATACCTTCTCCACACAGCTCCCACCAAACTTCCACACCCCGGTCCACTCGCTTTGAACAATTTGGCTTGGTCCATATAAGAAATGGTAACACTGATCATTTCCATATGGAGTTTTTTTTTTCCGGCTAGATTTTTGACTTTAGTCGGGTTGTTATGCCCCCTCTGTCTTCTTTCCTTTGGCCGCTGCTGCCTTGATAAATTATTTCCGGCATCTTATTTCCTGTGCATGGTCGGTTGCACTTTTTATGGGTCTGTGAAACCCCATGACTGATGAGTGATGAGGTTTATCTATTAGTTACACGTGTTTGTGGAAATGTGAGATAGCTTTCGCCTTCCCACCGCCTAGAAAGATTTTTTTTAAACAAATAAAGAAAAATTAGGGGGAAAACGAGATTAGTGATGATGCATTATGATGATGAGTTTGGATTGCGATTTTGGTCTCGGATGGTTTAGTTCATTATTACCACCTTTTATGGCAGCAACCAAGAAGTGGTATAGTATCAAGATGAAACGAGCGAGAGCACGTGAAAGAATATTTATAATCTCTTACAATGAAGATAGATTGCGAGTTGTATTAAGAGAGAGATTACGACAATGGTTCCGAAGCTTTCTCTCAGGGTGTGAATTATTGGGCTATTACTTGTGACAAACTGAAAGGATTTTCTTTTAAGATACACCATACAAGATCAACCAGCTTAATTTATTAAATATATAGCTGATTATTTCACTGGTATTTGAATGGCTGCCAATAGCTCAAAAACGATCAATGCACACTTGCTGCAAAACCACCCTAACATAATCAGTTGATGTCATCCATTTTTGAAAGCATATACAATGAGATTCCCAAATCAACCATGTATCTCCAAGCAAATATGGTGTTTCAATCTATACTTGAATGAACTCCGTAATAGGTGTATATGGCTAATCTCTAGGCCTACGAGGATCAACTACCGCGCTATAGGCAAAGTTGCGACTGCCTGAACAATGCAGACGAATCTCGATATCTGAGTGGTATGTACCACACTCATGAACTGCTGGATTTGATATTCATGAAATCGTTTGTATTCTCATATGTGTCGTCGATTCAAGTAGGTATTGATTTCTGGCACTGCCTTTCCCGTCTTTGCATAAGTATTGATTCGGGCTGGATTAGATTTGAATCCGATCGAGTTCATATTTGAGCACTAAAAACCATTAAAGAGAGCATCATCAAATTTGAACAAAAACCCATGTGCATTGTGTTAGTGGACTCAAAAGTGAAATTTCTCCTATAAAAAAGCACATTGGCATCCCCGCGCCCAGACGCTCGATTTTTAGTGACAGGTACCTAATTTCACGCACATGAAATTACGTAGCTTCCAATTGAAAGAAATAAGGCGAGTGATAGACATACAATACCCAAATAAGTAGTTTTGGCTGGCGCATCATGAGCACTTACCCAAGATCTTAATGGGGCCAAGGGAAAACGGCCTAATCAGCGCAAAGCGAGCTGATACGGGGTCCAGGGTTCTTTTTTTCTTTTGTTTTTGTGCTTTTCCCTCCCCTCTGTGACATTTTCGGATTGTTTGGATCCGAGAGTCTTTTTCCTTCAGGAAGACTCCGGAGTGTGACAAGGGCTTGGCTCAAGTGTGTGATATGTAATTGTCAAGCATGCACAAGTATTCCTTTGTCAGAAGTTGTGCGGGCCCCAAAACAGCCCCCCAAGAAATGGGGATGTATAAATATTGTATGTAGAGCTGCTGAATGACGATTCCCTGTCGGGTTGAAGGTCAGAAAATTCAAATCGTCAGTATGTTGATAAAGCAGCGGACTTATTCCGGCAAAACCCTTCGTGACGCCTAATTGAATCGAGACTGATCATTGCCCAGTTATCTTGGCACCGAGTCCTGTAACAATTTTGTCGACGGATGGAGCTTGATATGGCTGATGCGGTAATGAGAAGGGGATCAGATAATGCGCAACCATAGGGTCAGGTTTCTCCCAGTGTACAGACGATCGACGGTCGGGATCTCGGCAAAAACCACGACCTATCAGCGTCCGAATAATGCATCTCTCTAAAATAAGAGGGATCACACCCTGAACCCTGATATCGTTGTATTTCTGGGCAATTCCAAACAGACACAGCCTCAATTCTGCGAAGGTGACAACTGAGAATGCATGTATACCAGCATGCCGAGATCCTACGGAGACTCCATCGGGTGTTGTCTACAGCCTCTCCAATTTAAAAACCTGATGGACTATAGTCATGTACCCGATGCTTCTAGGGAGTTTCTTTTACTATGTCTGAAGTTTCCATAGCACCTCGCAAAAGCAATTACATGAGCACAACATTGTGGCGCTTGAGGTAATAATTCAAAGCATTGAGCGAGGATCCTTGACTGGGGTACTGTTTCACGCTAATCTAGCGACCCGCACAGCTCTTGGGCTCTTCTGCTTTGACTTCGCATCAACGGTGCGTCAAGACGCAGGTGAAACAGCTCGACCACAAAATGGTTTGTAGGGCATGTGCAATTCCGGAATCGCCCAGTGCTTTTCGTCCTCCTGTCATAGCCTACATCCGTACCATGTCACCACCTGATTTTATGCACCTTAAACGCGGGCTCGCATAGTCGCGGTCGCATCCGGTTGAAACTGCCACTGCCACACGAGGGGAAATTTTTTCTTTTGCTACCTTCTAACGCATAAACTGGCAGGCGGACCCTAGTGTCGATCCGGACTACTCCATATGCAGGCGCATGGCTCGCATCAACAGCCGACTTACAGACATCTCATGTTTTAGTCGCAAACAAGGGGAGAAGGAGGATACGATTGCCCCTGACAGATGCATATGCGACGAAGAATGCCCTTTACCTTTGTGCCCACGGAAGCCAGACCGCATATTGGCCTGGCATATCGCACTGTGCCGCAAACCTAGCCTGATCAGTTTAGTGAGACATTGGAAAATTTGGGCAGTGCGACGAGGGCGTAGGTCTTGGCCCGACAGCGGTTCATTATTTGCCTCGACGAACAGCACGACCAAGTTTAAATTACAGAGCAAAGCGTCGGAATCCTTCATCCTTTGTTTTAGTACGCCGCTGTCGGATTCTGGAAGTATGCCCCACCTCCTGGTAACAAGGCTTAGGACAAGCTGATGGTTTTCGTCTGCCCTCTCGGCTGATTCGTGCGACCGTCCTGCCACTTATAGGTCAGGGCTCTGGATCCTCTCAAGGTAGGATCCGGGGGTTACAACTGACTGGGGTACTCCGTACCTTCGTAATATAACCGCCCAGGTAATATTGGCGCATGATGGATCGTCTCGCCTGAGCAGGTTAGATTTTTGTTTCCTTGCGTCTTGGAATCAGAAACTAAGTCTAAAATTAATGACATGTAGAAGGAGAGGAGGCCATGCGGGAGCTGGCCGTGTTGGTTCACGCACAGATGAAGCTCTGCTAAATCGTTGAGATCGACAAAAGCCATGGCTCTGGCGCTCGATAGAACACCATGGTCATGAACCAACGGATCATCTGTACACAAGGGCTCGGACCTTGGGACTGTGCACGCCTCGACATATTTATGAAATCGGTTGCGACCTATGTTTCCCGCATAGCCTGATGGCCATTAGCGGGTGACTGGCTCGCAGATTGGTGCCCTGAGCAAGGCACACGTGCCCAACGCAATGGCATGTCGTAGACGGGTTCTGCAGCGCACCAGGGGCTTCGGGCCCCCGCTAACTAACCGTTGCCTCTCAGCCCCTATTCAACTTGGTAGCTGCTTGCAAGGCGCTGGTTGGAACTCTTTGGCGAGTAGTATTGCGTGCAGTTCGTTAATGATCAAGGTTTCCGCGTCTCTTGCCGGAATGGGGGGGGGGGGGGATAGCGAACCAAACGCATTGTGAATGCCAACTTCAAGCGTCAAGACATGCGTCTGACCTGGAGGGCAACTTGTTACGACGAGGATGTTTGCCGGAGTGCCCGAGACTTACACGGGTCGGGGGAGCTTCCATACTTCCTTCCAGGGTTACTTTGCTGCAATGGTACTGTATCTGCCGCGGCGTCATCTCTGGATTCCAAGCCATCCCAAGCAACCGGGTTGCCCTGGAATTCTGTCGCCATGAGCCCTACCAAAACCACACCTAGTACGGATGGTAGTACAGGGTCCGAGTACGCGTGCGCAGGCAGATTGCGCTGCTGGTCAAATACCCGCCAGCTCATGTCCTGCTCATCTAGTCCCACACTTAGCCCATCATGAGGGGGGGCTTGGAGTACGCATCAGGGTGGGTACGTGCTCAAGGTCTGGCTGGGCCTTGATTGCAGAGGCAGCCCCAACCGTATTCCATCCCACATCGCCATTTCCTACATTCCCCCGACGACTCGTCGTCCCAGCGTTTCTTCTTCATTCCTTTTCTCCCTTCATGTGATATTACTTTCGTTTCGTCATTCCCTCCACACCCTGCCTGCTGGTCTCACTTGGGCTTCTTTTCCCCTCCTTCTTCGCTTCTCTCTCCCGCGTCCGGTGATCGCGCTTTCGGGTTCCTTTCGTTATATCCGGTGTAACAGGTGCCAGGTCACCCATCTCACTTCGCCTTTCCGGTCGTCAATTGCCTGCGCCGATTCACCGATTCACGCCTTCGTCATCTCAAATACGCTCCTTCAGCTTGTCGCATCGCTCCGTTCAAACGCATTAGCGAGCATCATCCGGCCATAATTTTCGCATTCTTTCGCTTCGTATTTCGGCCTGACATCTTGCATCACGGGCATCACATCACAATATCGATTGGGCACCAAGTTGAATTGCCCTTATCCCACCACATCCGACACCCGTGCTTGTATTTTTGACATCTACTGTTGGCTTGCAAGTCAATCCAACTTCTTTTTTTCCCGGCTTTTCTTCTCCTTCTTTTCGCGATTATCCCACTTTACCCGCACCTTTTCGAATTTACACTGTCGATTGCCTTGTTGTTCTCTTGAGATGCGTATTTCACTTTCTGCTCTAGGGGCGCTGGGCGCCCTGCACGTCCTGGTTGTATCTGCAGCCGATTATTGTGTTGTAAGTCTGCACAAGGATATCCCTCCAGAGATATGGCCTCAAGTCTAAGAAACGTTGATACTAAGCAAGACATCTTATAGGGCACATGCACCAATGACCTGAGGAATAGGTTCAGTGAATTTAGCTGCACCAGTGCCGAAGACGGCGCCTGTCTTTGCAAGAACCAGTCGTTCATTGATGGCATCAAAGACTGCTCCAGCAACTCGTGTGGAGCAACAGAAGCTGAAATGAATAATTACCTCAGTACCAACTTTTGCTTGGGTATGAATCATGATTCTAGTTTTATTTGTGATATGTGCTAAAGAATAATAATTCTTAGGTGTAATTTCAGCGTCTTCTGCCGCCTCTAGCGTTGCGGCCACATCAGCGGCGGCCACATCAGCTGCAGCATTCACATCCGAAACTCCATCACAGATAGCTATATCATCCACTAAGATTGAATCGACGTCGAATGCGCCATCATCAAGCTCCTCCGAAATATCGTCTACCCGCATTCCGACAACCACTGCGCCTAAGACTACAACTGCTGGATCCCCATCCGCAACTGAGCCCAGTGTATGTAATTTTGTCAGGATTCCTGATCGTTGCTAATTTGATCTCTAGGTGACTGAATCTGCCTCAGAAACCGGGTTCACCGCGTCAGGGACTGTTGATGGTGCCGGTGCTGGTGCTGGCAGCTCTGCAACTGCGACGTCAGCTGCGGACAGTGCAGAGAGCTCTAATGCTTCTGAGAAGAAGAAGGATTCTGGACTATCCATTGCAGCTCAAGCTGGTATCGGAGTTGGTGTTGGTGCTGCTGTTCTTGCCATTTTGAGCCTTGGACTTTTCTGTGTTCTGAAATCACGAAGGCACCAGGAAGAACAGAAGCCATCGCGGCGTGGGATTGGCCTTGCGATTTCTGAACCTCTTCCTGGCGGTGGAAGAGTTTATGGCTCAAGCGACGCCGCTTTCCAAGAGAAAAATGCTTATGACATGGAGGTCATCACCAACAGGTACGAGGACATGGTTCCACGACACACGCCTCGAGTGATGGTATGACGCTTGGAAGTGGGTGACAAGTTCTTAAATCTGAAAATTTTGGGATTGCTGAGGAATCGTGTGATCAACTTTGGCCACAGTAATTCATTTCTGTGTTTACCATTTCGTGCACCCAATCGATAGAAGCCATGTTTTTCTTAACGAGGTATGACGGAAGTGGCGTTAAACAGTTGTCCAGTCTCCCCATTCTTGTGGGCTACCGAACGCTTTAGGCCGTATCACAGGTTGACTCAGCAGAGGAGGCTCAGCTTTTGATTTTTAAGGGGAAATAGAAATGAACCTTCACTTTTTCATGGAAACTTTGCGCTGTTTACGATACCAAGATGATTTTTCGTTCAAATTGTACAGTAATCCATGGGACATGTCATATCTTACAAGCCTTTTGCAAGCAACTCCCCAACTTCTGGTCTCTGGATCTCTTTTCATACATGCATTGACCCGTCAAATAAACCTAGTGCTTGACGGGATTTACCATGAATAATAGGGCCGTTGTCCGTAGACCGGTCGATTGGGTAGATGCACCCAGGGGCCCTTCTTTTCCTTCTTTGCCTCACGCTCCTCGTGCTCCCGAATTCTTGTCTTCTCCTCCTTAAGCAGAATAGTCAGGCCTGTGAAGGGCATAAGATTAGTCTTTTGTCTACAGCCAAGATCTTGTCAGGATATTTCATACTTGTACTGGGATGTCTGATGATTCCCATTCTACCACGACCCTTGTAGTCGATACTCTTCCCACGCCATGGGCCTCGGCCTACCCACGATTGAGCAATATACATACGTGTTGGGTCTGTGACCTCAATCCATTTGCCATCGTTGGTCTGAATCTTGCGGGGTTTGGCAAAAACCTCGCCGTTGACCTGACCAAGACCCATACCGCGCTGGGCAATTGCTAGATCGCGAGCCTCCTCCAAATAGTACCGTACCTCGGCGGCAAATTTCTTCTTAGACCACTGCATCTGTAAGATGGCATCATCGACAGTCTTGCCAGAAATCTGACGGGCAAGCATGACCAACTTTTTGACACTGGTGGGCATAACCTCACTCTTGTGTAGTAGTTCGCGTTCATTCATCTTGATTTGCTCCTCCTTGGTCAGGCGGCCATTGCGACGAACCATCTGAATAACCTTCCGGCGTTGCCAACGGATACGGCTTCGAGGATCAGGGTCAACGACCAGTGCCATATTCTCCTTGGTCTTCTGCTCAGCCTCACCTGCACCGGGGGTCGCCTCAGCCGATTGACCTTTCTGGGGTGCTTCGATTTCATCCTGGAAGATGTTGTCCTCGACACCACTGTACATGCTACGTTCCAGAAACTGTTCGCGATTTTTCGGGTCGTCCAGCTGGGCTGTTACAGGGTCGGTAGCCGCCGATGAGGCGTCTTTACTGCGCCCCCATGCTTTGAAAATGCTCCATTTGTGTCGTCGCTGTGTCGTGGGTGTGAGCCCCGCGGACCATACTGGCACCCGAGTCGTAGGAAGAGGATTCGAAGCCCTTGCTATCAATAGAAAGACCGCGGTCAGTTGAACTCTATGATACGAGCCAATTGGGTTCAATTTCAAAGAAAGAGGACAGCATACCTGATAGCGCCAACCTCCGGGCAGCTTGGCGAAGACTCATGGCAGCAGGTATTGTCACAATGTGGCAAACCCCAAATCTTGTGGTTCAGTCTCGCTCTCACAAATTATCGAGCAAGCTTGCGTTCATATCTCAGCAGGCCGAGATCTTTTCCAATGGCCGGGGTTCAGCCGACGGCATCGTCTGCTGCATGCACGTGACTGTCGCCTTAGCGCGATTAACATCAGGCCATCGTCGGGATGAACTCACATCCTCACGACCGCATCGAAACCCTGGATTCCCGCCCCAAATATCCGCTCCTTCATCTGAACCGTATCGCTCAAGGAATAAAATCAAAATGGCCGTCCGACCCGTTACTGGTGTGCGTATATTGTGACTCAATGGCTCTGTCTTCGGCCGCCTTGGCCGGACAAGAGGAACTGGTTTGAGCTTTTCATTGACTGACTTGGTAACAGATGCTCCGACGAAACCTCGTCCTGGATCTCAGCATTGCTCTTGGTATGTCGCTCCAACTTTTACACCCTCCGAATCGAACAGGCTGCGCTTCTTCCCGCCAAAGACCAATTGGCAAGAAACGCTAGGAAGAACGCTGACAATTCGCGTAATGTGGTTGGTGGGAGCAATTGACTGACTGGAATCGCAGGCTCCGGCTTCGCCATGGCCAACGTCTTCTGGTACGTTGGAAACACTACATTCTGGACCGAGGGAGTATGTATACTAATTGCTTTCGTTAGGTATGGCTTCCATGTTCCTCGAACAGAGGCCCGCGACAACCACTACATCAAGCTCGAGGCCGAGCGCGCTGCCGCCAAGCAGGAGTAAGAGTAGCCTTATTGGCGCTCATAATTAGAAAGGCGCGGGATGGGCTACGTATGGTTTTGGGGGGATTCCCGCTGTTTCGTTTGTGTTGTCATTGGATAGAAGAGCAAAAATACCAAGGCTTCATCCAAGACGGTCACCAGACAATATGTACAATAGACAAGGGCAACCGAGTCGACATGTGCTTTGACCACTACACGATGTGCAATTTATATGTGACTGTGTTTGAACCAGGAAGTCTGCATATGCTTTGGGTAACTTTAGCATTATGTCCTGGTGCTTTGTTCCTCATCTCCTGATGCCGAACTTTCCAATCCCTCAGCTGGTGGAGCCAGCTGATTATTCCTGACCTCACGCCATTTTATTTGACAGCAAGGACATGGGATGGGACGATCCAATGAGATCCTTTGCTGTGCACGATGCCCATTGTCATTCAATTGGGCCATTTCATGGTCGTTGTTGAACTTGAATGTCGATTGTCTCACGATGGCTCATGATGGGTAATTGGTGTGATGATTCTCAAGCGGGAGCAACGCTGCTAAACCCGTGACTATGCACATGTTTATCTCACAATTACATTGAACGTACAATGTTGGATTTGTGTCGCTTTATTTGTCTATTTTGCCCCCTTTTCTCTTTCTTTCTCCAGCTGACATGAGCCAGCGAATCAGCTTACTATTTGCTCGCCAATGCCAAAAAGCATCAATCGTGGTCCTGCCCAAAAATCAATTTCAACCATCTGATGGTGCCACATCCGGCAAGCTCCAGCTAGTCGACCAATTATAGTGCTGTGAGCCTTTTTTTCCAGCCCCGTCGGGGTTGCTACCAGTGCCACTTCGACTGGCACCGCTTGGATAATCTTGCCCCTCCCATGCTGTGGTCTCAACCATAAACGTGCCCTTCTTGTCCTGGCACCTTTGTCGTCGTACAACGTTAGCCGCAACAGTGCATATCAACAGCCGGCTCAGAACTCACTTCCGAAACAGACGGTCGACGGCGTAGCATTGCACAGGACTGTCCCACTTGACTGGTTCTTTGATCTCGCATTTGTACTGCATCATCTGAAGGAGCTCGCAGCTTTGCAGGTTGACGCTACGCTCGCCAGGGCCTAACTTGCGCTTGCGGCCTTTGAGGTCCCTCTGGGCGCGCTCGGGCAGCTCTGAGGCGTGGAACACTTGGCATGGGTATCCCATTGCTGGACGGTGTGTGATTAAGTTTCTCTTGGGGGTGCTCAAAATGGAGGCGGCGACGGGAGCGCGATTGTTGGGGGAAGTTGAAGAGACGACCTTAGAAGAGGTGAGTTATCCTGGTCTCGAGTGGGCCTAAACTTTTTTTTCTTTTCTTTCTGGTGACACGATTGCCCACCACCCAACAACCATCTTACACACCCTTGTAGTGGTTTTGTCAAAATATGCGGCAGTCAGATTAAATCATGAGGCAATCATAGGAAACAAATCCTGGTGTAATATAGCCCAGAGGCTTCATCGCATCATCACTGAGAATGCCACATCGGAAGTGGGTAAGGCTGGCCATCGTGAGCAGCTATAAGCACCCTTTACAGGCGAGCAGCTATTTTCATTCTCCAAATCGAACATAAACGCAGTACTTGTTTTTTTTTTCTGATGCTTGAATTTTCTAGCGATATCTATGCCAAATATTTTCGCGGATGGCTAATGCGAAAACGCCAATTTAGATACTGCGTGATCTGCGTTCAGTCCTGACCGTTGAGATGACATCTTCAGGAAATATAGCACCAACTCAGGATCAACCACAAGCAACGAAACTCACACATATGAGACATCTCGATCACGTAGCGACCCGGCATTTTCAATCCACTGCATCTTCCAATATTAGCTTGTCTGGGCGGCATCTCCCTTTACTATACAAGCTCATCTCATCCCTGGTCTCTCCTCCTCATCTGTACACATTACTCGTGATCGATTTGGAAGGCCGTTTTGATGTTTGTCGACTGAGCTGCAATGACGCTCATATGACCCATATATATATACAGCAACCGGCTTGGGGGAGTACAGAACGTCTCCGGGCCTTGGTGACTGATACTGAGAGATTCATGCTCTATGGTGATGGAGCTCGCACGAGTGGTGCTCGTCAGTGGTGGGGTACCGTTGTCTTGGGCGCACTTGGTGCCGGAGACATTGCTACGGGCTGGAAGGGCTGGCTACGAATAGATCGCGAGCATATCCGCGAATTTGCGCAAGGGATTAGCGCAGAAGATGCTATGGAACAGAGGACACGACGCCAAGATGCAGTTGACGCCGCTAGCTGGGCGGCGACATCGGAATGGGGAGGTTTTGTTTTTAAAGAGTCCAATGATTTGAATATAGGCGACAAAGGAGAGAAACAAAAACGAAACTGAAACATCAGATTAAAAAAAGACCCACGCAAACAGCTTCCAACCATGATCACTCAGTTTTCCACAATTCATAAATAGTCTTTGTTTATTAGGCAGTTACAATATCAATCTGTAATTTTTAACTCAGCCAGAAGCCGGCTCTTTTCTAGACCTGACTTATATGAAGCATTTAAATACAAGTTGTTAAATTATTACAAATTGTAGCTGTCACTTTTGCGGCTTTGCTGCCTCTAGGAAAAATCTTGGTTGAGCCCGTGACCTTTTTCTAGATTCGCTCACCTAAGTAGTCTGTGCGGGTCCTTTCGCATTCTGTACATTTCATTTAGGGACGTCTCTGACAATAATTGAGAGACGCTACTAAATCTACCATGGAGCAAGACTCCTTCCTAAGTACAGCCAATATGCCCATTTCAGCCAAGGCTCCAGTCAGTTATTCCAGTGCACAAAATGTAGCTTTGTGTCACATGTCGCTTACAAAGCTTTTTATCGAGGTGGTGCCATGACAGACTCCCTGATAACAAGCAGTCTACTCGTGTAGTTTCGGGGCAAGGAGACATGTAATACACACAAGAGATGAGAGAAACTTGAAACAGTATGATCAACGTTTGGTCGATCCCAGGCGCACTGAATGTCACTCCATATACAACCTTCATGAAGGGGCTAATATACCATGGTTATGCTAAACGCCAGGCATAATACAGCCAATATAGTTCACAGATCACACTAAAACAATGGTCTCTGGTTAAATGGCTCACCATGATGTCAAAATCATCCCAAATTTGGCAAACATATATCAAATCAGCTGATTGATTACGTGGCAAAGTAAACGCCAAAAGCATCAACTCAGGCCGTGAAGCTTCAGATTTATTAATTGCTACTATTAGTAGATCTTTTGTCACAATCTTTTCAAAAACATGTCAAAAATGAGTATCATTTTTGCAATGATTTATCTAATTTAGATACAGTCCTAGGCTAGTGATGTGATGCTCATCGGGGGTATAAATGTGATGTGTTGCATCAAAAAGAAGAAAATCTATGTGCCTAGAAACATAGCGCCTCTATCGCGGTCTGTGCCTCTAAATGGCGCCAACTGCTGTCGTATATCGTGCCACTGCCTGCAAAGAGATGCAGATGAATGAGTTGCGACGTACCCCATCAAAAGAGAAAAGAAATGCCCAAATGCAAAAAAAAAACAGAACAAACCGTGAACCATGAATTACTATCCTGCTACCCAGAGAGAAAAGGAAACACCCAACAGTGACTCATATTAGACGTGGAGAAAATGCCCAATCGTCTAAATTGTAATACCATCCATGTCAACAACGGTAGTTCTGTTACAAACAGACTCAGCCAAGACGTCGGTCTTGTTAGTACCGATGGCAGCCGCCTTCTTAGCCATCTCACGCTTGATCCCGTGGTTAACAGCATCGAGAACATTGTTAACAATAACGCGTGGCTTGTAGGCGGGCACAGTACCCTCTTGCCAAACACCAGTCTTGACGAGAATGCTATACCACTCGTTATCAGCCTGCTCATTGACAGCGTTGGTCCCCTGAATGTCACTCTCAGGAGTGTCGCCGACAAAATAAACCGTCTCGGGGGGTGCAACAAGGCCGTGTTCCGTACTGCGCCATTGGCCCATGAGACGAGAGGCGAATTCAAAAGTCGAAACTTGTGGCTTGCCAAAGGCGTGGGTGTGGAGGATGCCGGTGCCGTTGGTTAAGTCCTTAAAAGTGACTTCAAACATACGACGAAGCGCCCCCATACCGAGACGGACATGCTCATGGGCAGCAGACCAGACAACATCATTGTGAGAGAAGTAAAATGGGGGTCCCTCAGTGAAAGTCTCGCTGCGGGTGCCGAGACGACCTCCTTTGGACATGGCAACGTCAAGCATAATTTGAATGTCACCAGCCCAATCTCGTGAATCAGCGAAGACAAAGACGGCGTCGATGGTGACCTCGGAGAAGTCTCGTTCTCGGGAGTTAGCATGCTCCTCGGGGGTCAGCTTGCGGAAAGGGGTTGTAGCGGCATCATGCTTGATAATGTCGCCAGGGGTGACGACATCCTTGAAGCCATAGCCCTCAGCAACCAGGCGACATTTCTCGCCTTCGCCGCCAACAACCAGAACAGTACCATAGGTCTCAGCCATCTCTCTCATAGGAGTGTGACCGCAGATGAACTGACCGGGGCGGACGTCGCAGAGGAGCTGCTTGGAGAGATCTCTACAACGCTCCTCTTCAGTCTTGCCGCCACCGTTAGTGAGGAAAATATGGGGCCTGTTACATTGTTAATCAGCGAACATTAAATATCAGAGGCCACGATGCTATTATTTTTAGACCGCCTCTGAAAAGGAGGGTTTGATGTTTATGGACCGGCGGGGTACTGTATGGGGCGTAGAGACTTACACTTTGATTCCATACTCATTCTCACCGTTGAGGACCTTCATGGTCTCAATAGCTTCGGGAATAGCTCGGCCACCGCGAACCAGAACTCCGTCGATGTCAAAAGCAAAAACGAATTTGTCGGCAACGAGCTGATCGACAGGTGTGGTGACTGGAGACAGGGGAGTCTCTAGGCTGGAAATGCTGACGCTGGATGCGCTGGAGACAAGCTCAGGAGAACTAGGGATTGAGGGAGTGTTCATGCCGTCAACCTCTTGCTTGGCGGCGATGAAGTCACTGAAGAATTCGGTTGAGGCTGATTGCTGTTGAGCCATGGTGTAATGACGTAGAGTTGTGGTTATGGTATGGAAAGGAAGGGGGGCCAGTTCCAGCTGTGTATTTTAAAAACAGAGAAAGCAGGCGCGAGGTCAATGTAATCAAGAAAATTGGATACACGAGGCAACCAGTCTAGAAAGTCGATTGGATCCGCTGAAAATTGGGAAGAGTTGTGATAAGACGGTAGAATGGAGAATGTGTTGTTGGATGATTCTACCGTCAAGAACGGTGGGAGGATCTGGAGATTTATAGATTTGGGCCTTCTCAGAATTGTTTACTGATGGGACTCCTGAGGGTACATCAAACAGAGGTGGAGAACAGATAATGATAGCAATTGTGGGTGTGGCCTGTACCATCATAGCTGGTTAGTCGTCCTGTCATACATCAGTCCACAATTTCCCCAGCGCTATTCGCGAAGGTGCCTGTTGCGTGGAGACCTCGTGCGGCAATGCCCAATCCGAGTCATTGTTTAGGGCCGTGGCGAGGCTTCTCGATATCCACCAGGCAGCGACGGGGTCCCACCATGGCACTCTTTTTTTTATTCACTCGGTTGTGGGTGTTGTAAAACTCTCGAGTGTATGAGGTAAGGGATAGATAGTTGGTCGTTGGCGGGATGATGACGGAGAGTGGAGTTTTTCTTCCGAAGGCCGGGACCCAGAGACGGCGCGGAACCTGAATAAGCGAGAAGCGCTGGTAGTCAATACTTTAGTGCTGCAATCTAAACGAGAGAAAACCAATGTCTCGAGTACTCCGGAAGCTTGTAGACCCTTCCGTTAGACATGGCGGCACGGGCGGGTGGCCTATTTCACATACGCCACGGCCGCACCAACTCGTGGAGCCTGGTCGTCCGGGTTCAGAACGCCCTCCGGCCCCTGGCCGCTCAATGTACCGCTGTGACGTATATCCGGTCAACATGGGGATGGTACATGATAGACCCTTGAGGTACCGTCTGTGTGTAACTGAGAACGGACAATGACCATCATCCCAAGTGGATACGTTTGCATGAATTTTCCCTGCTTCAAAATAAACCGTCATCATCGCGTGCTTGGAGAGAGGCAGTTAATCATGACTTTTCAGCGAGTGCGAGGTGCCACGGAATCCAAGTGCATTCATCGCTATCGCTATCTTTCTTTCCATGCCGTTGACGATATACTGCATGAAAGAGTGTGGACCCTGAGGCTCAGCGCGAGCTCTGAAACCAATCATGGTTGCCATGAGCCGGAGCACAATCGCTTGGTTCGTCGTCAGGGATCAGATGGACTGTGAGATGGGTGTTTGAGGGGCGAAAATAACAAGGCTAATGGCCCACCGCACCGTCGAGGATGGTGTGTGTACTTACATGACAGTAGGTGGGGGAGGGACTGGGTGGCTGGCTCCATTTGCTCTCCACCGCACCGTCCAACCAAGACCACAAAAGATACGGTGGTCTTTGCCGCCGTCGCGTCGAGCTGAGGCCTGACGGTGGAAACGGCCAATAGCTCTGTTGGCGCCGTTCTCTGGTCAGGGACACACCTTACAGGATACTTCATGCACAACTGATGGTCAGAAAGGCTGACAACAGAATCCGACGAATCCACTGTGACGTCAGGGCTCCCCACAATGACAGACCAACTCTAAAGCCCCGCGCTCGGCGCAATCACCACGAGCCTCCGGGAACACTCGGGCACTCGAGCATTCTGCGTGTGGCGGTTCTGTGGTTTTGCGGTACTATTAGGGGAGGCTGGCAATTTCTACTTTGTGTGCATTTCATACTCTGTCCATACTACGCAATGGCCTTTTCTGAGCACACCGCGACTACCTTATCCAGTTCGGAGACTACACATTTTGCACCCCGCAGGGGTAGCTGGGACATGACGTCGCATGGCCACCGAGAAATTTCTGAATCAGTCGGTTTTTATGATGGGCCTTTTTACACAGCACGCTTGAATGGGAAGGGATTGGTCGTCCCCAGCATTGCCCATGTCTCCCAAGCTACGGCTAATGGGGCAGGCAGTCAGGGTCAGATATGCTCAGGGCTCGTCGGCCCTCCTCTAAGCTCCAAACTGCACTCAGCCCAACTCCGCCTTTCTTGACATTTTTTCCTCCCATGTACATGTATGTACTCATTTCTCGGTCTCTTCCCGTGCTGGTCCCCTGTTCACTGTGGTTGAATGACTCGCCATCCCATTGGCTCCATCGCAGCTTTTTATGGTCGCTTGGCGATCCTTCCGTCACCCCTGAACCGCGCTTATGTTTCGGCGGGCATGGCATGGCTTAAAAACATCAACCTCGTGCATCCCTGTTGGCGGAACCGAACTATCTCTGTCTTCCCGAGGGGAGCTGGTTGAAAATGCGAGGGGAGAGGGGCAGCGTTGAGACACCATTACGGTGCAGGAGTGGTGGCGCTTAATGCCCAGATGTGCTACCCTTGACTGACGCCGGATTGAGAGACCGTCTTTTCACGAACCTTTTTGCCGTGAACGTGCGCCAGATACGTATTGCTTCGAGGCGCTTGAGGCGGTTCTTCGGAAAGAACGTCATAGGTGTTCTAGACTGTCCAGCATCCAACACTGTCCATGTGCGTTTGAATCGTAGTGGCTAGCCTTCAGCTACACAACTGCAATTGCCTGGTGAGCGAATATGCGCATTTGCCGCCATCCCCGTTCTAATCCTTCATCCTAACTTCACCCTTACATCAAAACAGGTTACCTCATCATACATACAAGAATACAGGAAAAGAGCCATTTAGTACCTTGCCATGCACCATGTGCTCCTTGGCTTAATCCCCTGTTTGCATCCCACCCTCCACACCCTGAATCAAACATGAGAAGTTTTCCTCGGCAGCCGCAAATAGAGTGCGACATTTTGACAAGAAACAACAGGATTGGCGGCGGTGACAATATTGATGTGCAAAGACCATCATTCATTCACTACGCTCCCTCAAGGTGCAACAATGCGCTCGGAAAGCGAAAAGAAAAATAGTAATAAAATGAACCAGATAAACTAAACCATGTTCGTTTCGAGGTCAAGGTTTATGTGGCTGTTCTCAGCCCCTGATACAATCTCTTGAATGGGATTATCTTTCCTTGTCGCCCTTCTTCACATGTCTTCCAATGTCCACGTCAGCATCATAATTGCCAAATAGTTAGTTCGCCATGTCGGACGTACGTGTCATTCCATCCCACGCTCTAATCTACTTTCCATTCTCATCTATCAATTCATTGGAGATTGACAAAGAGACCGCCATCAACAAGAAGTTGGGCACCTGTCACGTAGCCGCTAAGCTCCTCGCATGCGAGAAACACCGCTGGACCTGCCATATCTGCGGGCGCGCCCAGGCGTCCGAGTGGAATACGGCCCTCCATATACTTGCGCTTTTCGCCATCCGCCATGTCTTCGTCATTTAGTTGCGTGCGAATCGTTCCGGGCAGCAGCGCGTTACATCGAATGTTGTGCTCACCAAGCGCCACAGCAGTGCTTTGCATCAAGCTAAGGACACCAGCCTTAGTGGGTGTGTAATGAGTCTGTTGACCGCCTCCCACAAGGGCAGAAATGGATGACAGCCCAATAATGCTCCCGCCCTTTGGCGTTTGATTCAGAGCCATCTGCTTAGCCGCAGCCTGAACAACATAGAAGGCGCCGTCAAGATTAGTTCTGACGGTCGTATGGAATAAGTCAGGCGAGAGTGTCAGGAAGTCAGCAAAGGTGCAAATACCCGCGTTTGACACGCAGATATCTAGGCGCTTGTTGTCAGAGTGCTCGACTGCGGCAGCTACAAGTTTGGCTGCCGTCTCGGGCTCGCGAACATCACCTTGCTGGTGAGCAAGACGACCGGCGGATGACACCTCGTTGCGCAAGGCCTGGGCTTCAGAGATGAGCGAGTCCAAATGCTTCTGGTCCTTTTCCAAACCCAAGTGGTTCACCACGACATCGGCACCTTGTCTCAAGAACTCGAGGCAAATGGCACGACCGATACCAGTTGTGCCACCAGTGATGATGGCGCTTTTGTTGGCAAGAAGACCTGTTAATCGGCCCATTGCGTCTTGGGAGCGGTAATTGAATGAAGTGAGTTATTGAATGTCTAGGTGTGGTTTTTTTCTCTCTTCAATTCACCCTCAATGCCAGGAGTCTTTTGCCCTCGTATTTCGTCGAATGCAACTATGTTTTGGCCGTAGGTCGGTGGATTGTAGGTCTGAAGGCAAACGAGTCGCGCAGGGACGGGCGGGGGTTATTTGAATAGTTTGTCTGAGGGATTGACAATGTTTAGTCCTTGTCTGCGTGAGGATTGCGTAGGGTTGGGTAGCGGACCGTTCTCTAATTTGACTTGATACAATACAAGAGAGAGGAAAAGGAGAAAAAAAGGGTTCAAGTCTTATTTAGCCGTGTTGATTCAAAACCGCCAACTATGCGGAGGAGGGTTCCCTGGGGCAGCGCACACCATTGTGGTCTTGAGGCTTTGCCCCGCGTTTTCGTTGAAGACATTGCGCTATTCCAAGGAGGGGTTCCGACCACCGAACTTCGGTCTCCATCTCGGGGGATGTTGTCGCGAGATGCCGGCGCGGGGAAAAGGTTGAGAAATTTACAACAGAAAGCGAAATAGCACTGATTACCCAACTGGGCATATGGGTCATTTGTCGGCTTTTGGGACTCACTTGGAAGATACCGAAGATATAAATAAATAATAAAAAAGTGTGTAGGGTATTGAACTGCCGGCTTTTAGAACCCAGCTAGATGAAGGTCATGACGATCTTGGTTTCTTTAGTATTTCGATGCTCCTACTAAAAATCAAATAAGATGAAAATAAAATGAAATCTAAGACAGTTGTCAATGATTGATGGGCTGTGAGGTGGCGGCCAGGATGGAAACAAAAAGCAAAATGTTGGTCAAGGCTTTGGGGGCCATCCCAGACGGTAACCGTTTTCCTTTTTAATAAACCAACCAGAGAAAAAAAAAACTCACGATCTTCCCACCGTCGCGTTTATCCCACACTCGCTGGCCGGCCGGGGCGGGGGTGTGCACGCACAAAAATCGCCCGTGTGGACCACTTACGATCGTGGGTCTTTGCGTCAATCGACGAACTGGTGGTTTGGGCTAGTCAGACTTCTCTGCCAGGGAAAAATTGGAGATGAACTTCTCGGATCGACACGTTTTGTCTACTGCCCCCCCCCCGATACGTTCCCCGAATTGAATCAATTCTTCACATCGTTATCACCCTAATTTCCGAGGCGGAGTAGTCCATAATCATACGTTTCTGATTTGACTCGTCTACATGAGCTCATACAAGATAACGACATTTGTGATAGATCCCAAGATCCATATCCATACCCAAAGATGCAGTGAAATTCAACCCAAGTACACGTAGTGTTCATCCATCTGGACCTGTATACGTAACAGTAAACCAGAAATTCATAGCCTCTATCTGCCTTCTTTCAATTTAATACAGCAGAGTCAGCTCGTGTGTTCCAGGTTACACACAGTCCAATGTTCTCAAGCAGTCGTGGTGAGACTCTCAACCTTGGCCGCAAGCTGCTCAACCACGCTATTCGACTTCTCAGCCTCCTTATTCTCGCTCTCATTAGGGGGGCTAGGAGGGGTTAGAGAAGGAATCGCGGGTAGCTTAAGGAGATAGTCGCTGGAGATGAGCTTGGCACGGGCAGCAGGGTTGATGGTGAGACCAAACCCAGGCTTGTCCAGGTCAGCCGTAGTCAGGTATCCCTTGGTAGGAATGGGCTCATCAATGAACAAGTCTCCAAATACAGGTAGAACGCTCTTTCCATCGGGAGAGTTGGCTAAATACTCCTGGAAAGGTGTGTTGGGTTGTGAGATGACAAAGTGGTAGCTGTAGGGACCACTGGCATGGGGTACAACAGGGATATCGTAGGCAGAGGCCATAGCCGATACCCTCAGCAGTTCTGTCAACCCGCCAAGCCACATGACGTCAGGTTGAATAATATCCAGGTTGCGGCCCTCGATGAGCTTGCGGAAACCGAATCGTGAGTACTCATGCTCGCCGGTGGTAAACTTGACGCTGGGGTGAGCTCGCTTGATCTGCTCGAAACCGTCGGTGTCATCGGGGGACAGGCACTCTTCCCACCAGTTAATGTTGAGGTCAAGAGTAGCCTTGACAACCTCAATAGTGTAAGACACGTTCAGGCTCATGTAACAGTCAACCATGATGGGGAAATCGGGGCCGACAGCCTCGCGATGCTTTCGTAGGAACTCAACGTTCTTGCGAAGACCCTCATGACCATCATCAGGGCAGAAGGGAAGTGGTACCTTGGCACCCCAGAAACCCATGGACTTGGCGGCTGTGGGCTCAGGTCCAGTGCAGTAAAAGTTGAGACGCTCCTTTGTGGCCCCACCAATAAGACGGTAGACAGGCTCATTGCGGATTTTGCCGAGAAGATCCCAGAGGGCAAGATCAATAACAGATATGACGGCAAGGGGAAGACCTTTGCGGCCGTAGAACATAGAGGCCCGGTACATCTGCTCAAAGAGCAGATTTGTGTTGCGGGGGTCCGCCCCGATGAGGAATCGCTCGAAGTGCTGGTGGACGAGCCAGCATGCAGGAGGGCCTGTACAAGGGCGATTAGCCTAAGCTGTTCTTCTTTCACCCAGTGAGGAAAATTCAAAGACCGCCAATAGAGAGTCGTGGGGTCTCCATGACAGCCAAGGTGATGTTATGATGGTAAACTTACCTCCGAAACCCGTAGCATATCCGATTGTGCCGTCAGAAGACTCAATTTCAACCAAGAACGATCCAAGAACATTGATGCCCCAGCTAGTTCGAGACTTCTTATATTGCTCCCATCGCGAGCATGGCGTCGAGATGTCGCTATCGATGAGCCTGAGAAGTTGGTTAGTTTCTAACTCTTCTGGAGCATTTCGCTGAAGTTGCTGGGTAATTGGAGACGCACCAATGGCCACCCTTCACATTGTGATAATCGCCACCTGCAAAACTCAGTCAGTTTTGGTGTTTCCTTTGTTGTAAGAGTCATCTCCATTTGGAAAATGTCAAGGTAACGCACCCGAGCCAACACCTCCAATAATGAAGGACCTCACGGCCTTGATGGTCGGAAAATCTCTAACAGAGGCCATGATAAAAATATTCTCCCTCTCCTTTGTTCTCAGGTCGAATTGGTTTGATTTCGAGGGTAGAAGAGGAGGGATATTTGAAAGTCTGGGCTCGATGGGGTTGGGATTGAAGTTCGCCTTCTCGACAGTGCGGACTCGCGTGGGAGGTGGTGGAGGGAGAAGCTGGATTTAGCCAGAGGGACAAGGTTTGCAGAACGGGAGAATAAGATGGATGGATGGATAAATTCAAGACCACGCCAGCTGGTATTAATCTGCTCGTGATCAGGCAGGCGCTCAGCGCTCTAGAGGGATGATCCAATGGCTACAGTGGGGGGGGGAATCTGGACCGGCATTCCCGACTAGATTGTTGTCGGTGTGAGATAGCCCGAACAATATGACTTTTACGACTCTTCTCCAACCGGACCGGGATCCACAACGAGGGGTCAGGGCCTCTCCGTCCTAGCACCGGCGATGGATGAGATGCTACGTGGGACCGGGTCACACGTCGTTGGCATGAGTAGCGTGTCTGGCCACGCTCATGATTGATCGGGAAAGGGGATCTCTGTTTACTTAGGGTGGAGACGCGAAACACATAGTGTCGGGCAAGAAGCCGGGAGGAGCGAATTGGGAAGCGAAGATCAAGGCGCAGAATCCAATTCGGGGCCAAATTATTCAACGGTTAAGCCGTGTGAGCTGTGGGGGTTCGAGTTCGGATGAGGTTGACCGAGCCTCCCACAATGGATGCTAACAAAGGCAGCGGGTTATTGAAGGCGATGGTTTGGCCTATTGAACGAGGGGCCAAGATGTTGGGGAGTAGATTGAGTGCTGCTGCATTGCGGGGTGAGAGAATGGGGGAGATTCAGAGTCGATGGGGGAGGGAGAAAATCTGGGGGCACACAATCAAATGAGGCGCAGTTATAATAAGCGAGGCGACGCCCTGTGAATTGCTTTCTATGGCCGAAGGAAGTTGCGATCACATTAATATTCATACAACCTAGCTTACCTCCATTCTCACTCCGGATTGCCCTCCACCTTCCGGTGTGAGCTGGTCGAGAGAGGAAGTTTTGCCCGGTCAGCAACCTTCAGAGCCCGACCTAAAAGTTGGGTGGTGGCGGAATCCCGGCTGTCTCCTCTGACAATGAGTCTGCGCTTCTCCACACTGGCGGCAGCACTGACACTTTGCTCGGCTCAAGCTCTGGCTAGTCTAGGTTGGTGTCCTGCCCATCCCGGTGCTCCGGGGCCAGAGAAAGAAGAGAAGGATGGGAAATTAAGCAAGATGTGAAATAGGATGAGAGCACGAGACGACTTCTTTGATTGCATCAGCCCATTCAACTTAGCGACAACACTCAAACGAAAAAACGGCTCTCCAAACCCATCGACGCTGGACGGTCTCCCCCAATCACAACAGCCCCAGCCTTCCCCGCTCCCCGCTCCCACCCCATGCAAGAGGAAAGGCTCCCCCAAAGTCCATCCAAAAACGTACCATGTCATGACATGGATGGGCAATAATGGGTGCGTGACCCTTCTGCATCGCTTTCATTCACCGTCACCATCGGTTAAAGCTGAGCGACGTCTGACAACTCAAGGTAGGCAGAGGGGATGGAAGGCTTTTGAGTCAGTCTGCGTGGTTGCAATAGCAATATCATTGTCATCCAATTGCAGGCTAGCTACCAATACTTCGTAATAACACAACACCTTTGTCCGGTTATTTATTCTCCCCTTTGCTCCTTTCCTTGTGCCGTGCCCTTGGCCCGAGCAGGGAATCCACCCCACTCCCTGCCCACCTCGGCCGAACCCCAGCTGCGAGACAGGCTTCTAGCCAATCCTGTCTTGAATTGGCTGGCCCTTCTGTCCGAGGCACCCATCAAGTGGAACATGCTCGTGGCTGCTGGGGTAGGTCGCTGTCTACCTGGGTAGGTGAGCAAGCACAGCAGGCCAAAAAAAAAAAAAAAAGCAGGCAAAGAAGCCAGTCGTCTCTGCTACCTAGGGATGAAATAATAACAGAGGTGGTTGAGGCAGATGCAAAGAAGGGTACCTGCAAAGTACGAGAGCAAATGGGCCGGCCACCTGATCACTTCTCTCACCCCCTCAACATCCATTACCCCGTCTCTCCATCACATTTTGGCTACCTCAGTTTACTCTTGGCTCTAAAGCCCCAAAGCTATTATAGCTCCGCCTCGGGGTTCTTTGTTCCCTTTCCCGCGGTCCATTATCCCGGATCAGCGAGGTCGCTCCCTGACGTTTCCCTGCATCGCCGCGTCGCTGCGTGTCGCATTCTTGTTCTGCGACTCTCTGTTGGTCTTCTCTCCGCTGCTCGCTCGCCTTTACGACACTCTCGCAACCTCGCTGCTTCATCTCGCCGACATACGCGGACCCCTCACCAACGGCCCAACGGCCCCAGAGCCGTCTTGTCCACTCGATAGGCGAGGGAGATAGGGCCAGCTGCATCTGGCCCCCTTCCTGCCTGTTTCATCCCCAGTCGCATTGCCTGCTCTCGCCATGATCAACGGGGCCGGCAAGGCATCGGGCCTTCCTTCGGGGGAGAGAGGCCCGTCCGGCCCCGAACTTGACAGTGATGAGGCTGTCACCTTTCTCAGTGACGACGATGACCATGGCGACCAAGAGACCCTCTGTCGCAATGGAAAACGCAAGCGGCCCGTTTCGGTTTCGTGAGTCCCCCCCCCCAAGTTTCTATTGCAACTCTTCATCTTGTTATCGCGTCTACTCCACAAATCATCCTGTTCTTGTTGCATTTCGGTACATCATTGTTCTGTATCCCTTGCTTTGACGTCGTATCGATTCTTCTCGTGACTTTGATTCATTGTCCTTCATCCCCAATATGCCCCCGTCCGAGGCATCTTTTGATCCCCAATCACCAGTTTCACCCTCGACATCTGAACCCGCCAACCCTGACCTGAATCCAAACTCCAAGCACTATATCAAACACAATCTACCGCGCCAGTTTTCGCTCCCTGCCATAGAAAGCGAGCCTGCATCTCAGAATCAAACTAATAGTATTGTGCCTAGGTGTGAGTTGTGCAAGCAAAGAAAGGTGAGTTGATTATAATTCCCTACCCAATCCAAGAAGCACCGCTAACCATGTCTGTTAGGTCAAATGTGATCGCGGTCAACCTTCATGTGGCTGGTGTAGTCGCAATGGCGCCGTTTGTGAATACAAGGAGCGAAAGAAGCCCGGTCTTCGCGCGGGCTATGGTCGAGAGTTAGAGCAGCGGTTGGACAAGCTTGAGGAGATTTTGCGCTCCCATGCAGAGATCCTTCAGGCTACTCTTGTGACCAACACCAACCCGGGTATTGCAGCCAGCGTTCGCAATAGCGGTCCGAGTCTACCCAGCGAGCAGGGAAGCACTCCTCGAGACGCCTCTTCGAATATCTTTCGACCCTCAGAGTCAATCCGCACACCACAGGCCGATACAGCCCTCTTCCTACAAAAGCCTTCAAACTCCAACTTTGCAACCAATTCCCAAAATCCCGAATTTGGCATTCCTCAGACCCCTGGTATCAATGATGCGTACCAAAGCCAACCGCCTCTGTCCGTAATATCAGCTGCTGCTTCGTCCCAAATTGCGTCCATGCAACCAAGTGCCGCTGCGCAAGAATATTACGGTTCCAGCCACTCTCCTACAATGCCCATGACATCAGGTCCAGGACCCACGACACCCGATCGTGACATGCCACCCTATGATCTCCTGTACGCCCTCGTTGATCTCTACTTTAAGCACATTAATACTTGGTGTCCTATCCTTCATCGCAAAACCACCTTGGACTGCCTATTCGGCCCATCAGCCCTTGATGAGACAGACAGGGTTCTTCTCCATGCTATAGTTGCGACTACGATGCGATATTCGGCAGACTCAAGGTTGACTGAGGAACGGAGGGCGCATTACCACAAAGTGTCCAAGGAGCGTGTTCTCCTTTATGGCATGGAAAATTCGTCCGTCAAATCCCTGCAAGCCCTCGTCATCCTTGCTCTGGATCTATGTGGCAGCAGCAACGGCCCACCGGGCTGGAATATCATGGCTCTAATCACTCGCTCTGTCGTGCAACTCGGCCTGGCCGTCGAAAGCACATCTTCCACTGTTTCTCCTCACTATATGTCCATCTACACACTCCGAGCCATTACGCTGTCCGAGCCCAAGGACTTCATCGAAGAAGAGGCCCGGCGAAGACTGTTCTGGATGATATACCTCTTGGATAGGTACGCCACGCTGGCGACCGCCTTTGAGTTCGCACTTGATGACAAAGAAATCGACCGTACTTTGCCATGCCGGGATGACTTGTGGATCAAGAACCAAAAGGTAGACACTAGATGGTTCAGGACAGAAGATCATCGTGACGAATCTCTGGAGCACGAGCCGGATCATCCTGAGAACCTGGGCGCCTTTGCGCACTACATCGAAATTTTGGGCATACTGTCCAAGATTCATAAATTCCTCAAGCAGCCCGTTGATATCAGTGCTTTGAGTGACGTGGAGAAGTGGCAGATGCGCTACAAGGAGCTTGATAATATGCTCACTTCTTGGAAGTTTGGCTTGCCTGGCGAGTTTGGAAACATGGCTAAGCTCTTCCACCCTGGCAGTAAAAGCATCAACTGCACTTGGGTCATGCTTCATGCCACTTACCACACTGCCGTCATCCGTCTCCACTCTTCTGCCGCATATCCTACTACACGGTCACCCATATTTACGCCATCCTATAGTGCATCGCAGAGGTGTCACAGCGCGGTTGAAAACGTGGCCGCGCTTGGCGAGTTTGTGGTGAATAACGGCATGCTGGAGAAACTCGGGCCACCCTTTGCTTTCATACTTTGGGTGTCTGCTCGTCTACTTCTTGTTCATGGTTCGACCATTGAGCACAAATTATCCCCTCAAATATCATTTTTTGTGGAAACTTTGCGGGAAATGGGGCGATACTGGCCGGTTGCGGCAAGATATTGCCATCTACTTCAGAGAGTGCTTGACGAGCACCGAGATAGCGAACGCCAGGGCGATGGCGTGACTCCCAGCTCAGTCAAGATTCTATCTGATATGCGACGGACAGCATTCGACCTTGACTTTCTCATCTCTCGACAGCCAAGGCATGGGGGATCAATGCTTAGCAGGCTACCTAGTGTCACCCCAGCTAGGACTCCGGCTCCAAATGAGCTAGAATACCTTGATGTGTTTGACTTTTTTAACGTTCCCCGCCTCCCGGTAGGTGGTGAGAACATCTCTAATACCAATAATAATGCCCATCCGCCTTCAGGTGGGGAGATGGAAATGGCGAATGGAAGCGGTCCAGAAATGACAGTTTCGAATGAATTTAACATTACCAATTTTATGGTCGATGCTAATAGTGATTGGCTATTCAAGCAAGAGAGCGGAACAAAATTCATGGCCGCCAGCTAGATGATGGATAACTGGGGATATGAGTAATGGGATGAGTGATGCCATGGTATGCCCGAATTGTTTTATGTAATGCTTTCCAGCTACGGAGTTTTCGGGTTACGGTGTTAAGTCTTTGGTAATATAAATATTTGTATGATATATATACAAGATGAAAACGATAACATTACTCTGCCTTGGAGGAGAGTAACTGTTTTTATTATGATCTGAAGTCATGATGAGAAGCGACTTTCATCAGCCTGATGGTAATAGGACAAATATATTCTATGATGTGCACTGGCTTTGGAATATTTCCCCCCAATATCAAAATGAAAAAGAAACATGAAATGTATTATTTATGAGTTTTGGCTGTTAATGAACGTGTGAAACTGGGCTTCTTCCAGTCATGTCAGATATCCACAAAACTATTCATCGCTAACGTCCCATGCTCCCCAAGCGCCATATGAAAAGCAAATAATATATAATGCATGTCGCTATTCAAGGGTCATTTTTCACTATTTCTCATCCCTGTTATTATAGCTTTGGTCAATTCACCCCCCTGGTTTAATTATGCCATGTCGTCAAATTAATGCAAATCCGAAAATCCCCCTGCTACATGCCGTAGGAACCCCCCCCCTTCTCCTTTAATTAAGGGCGAATTTTAATTCGCTATGAATTGGTGGTGGTGGTGTTGTAGGTCTGGGTTTCGTTGCAGTAAGAGACCCATCCGTCAAGGTTCATTTTCTTGATGACCTTGCTGAAGTCATTGCTGTCGGCGGCATCGCCGGAGGTAGAGCAGATGGTGTTCTTTTCTGAGGTACTGACCTTCGGAGCCTTGTCAGGGTATTCAATGTTGAAGACGGGCTTTTTGGCGTCGATGAAAGAGGAGAAGGTGCCGCACTCGCCGTACTGAATGCACTGCTCGTTGACTGAAAAGTGAACATAGTCGATGACATTGTCAATGATGGCACCCGCGTTCTTGAGACCGGTCGACATGTTATATTTGGCTGCCTCGGTGGAGAGAAACTTGATGTATGAGACGGAGTCTTTAGCGGTGAGACCAAGGCCATTGTCATTTGACTGGAGGGGTTGATGTTAGCTGCGGGTTCTAAACATGAGAGTTGAGTTTGAATCGTTGAGCAACTTACGTATCCGTCCACATTGTCGGGATCAATGGCGTGGCATCCCTTTTCGCTCGCAAGCTTGATGCGTGACTTCATGATTTTGTGAACATTGGGGCTCGAGAGATTCAGCCACTTCTCGCCCTCCCATCCATCAAGATTCTTGCCCAGATCGGCATCCTCAAAATCACCAGCATCGGAACGCCAGTTCTCATAGGAGCCAGCACTGAAGTAGCAAATGACCTTCTTGCCAGCATCGGTAATGGATTTGAAGGTGGTAGCATTGTTATCGTAAAGGTCGAGATCCCAAATGTCAACGTCAGGCTCCAAGCTCTTGGCACCGTCGTCGGGAAGAACGATGGGGTACTTGAGGATGATTTGCCATGAAGCTGCAACACTGGGTAGCCACAAGTTCTCGGTGGAAGGAGGAGTGTAGTTGCTGTCGTCTCCGCTTCCGTCGTCGCTGTCATCACCGCTGTCATCGTCGCCGCCCTTGTTGCGAGTGAGGCCTACGCCGAGGCCGACTGCTAAGCCAACGACGACGACGAGGACGATGCCAGCGATGGTGAGCTTCTTCCACAAGGGCATACCCGCGCCGGGTCTCTTCTTTGCAATTTCGTCCTCCCCGTGGTCCGTTACACTCCCTCTGGCGGGACCGTCTGTCATCTCCATTTCTGCGTATCCCCTCATATTGTTCAATAATGTATTTTTTTTTATGGATTTTTTAAATGAGCGGATGTATAGGAAACAGACGACAGGACCTGAATACGCGTACTGAACCAAACGAATGAATGAATGAATGAATAAAGAAGGAAAAATATGGGGAAGGGAGGATGGATCAGAACGGGCAAGGAAGTCGAGAGGGTGATCGGATTTAATGGGACCGTTGGGCAGGGAAAGCTGGGTATAATAAAAGAGAGTTGCGGTCTTGGGTGAAACCCTCAGCGGAGCGCCTAAGGTCAGACTCAAAGAGGATCCCTCGTAGTGGGATAAATGGAGGGCGTAGCGGCGCAGCAACTGAATCAAGTGGGGATTGTGCAGTTGAGGCTAGCCCTGCAGGGCGTAATGCGCTTGGCGCAGCGGCTCACCAAGGGCCAGAAAAATGGCCGAGACGCTTCTCCTTCAGGTGGATTGGCAAAGCCGAGAGGGATGAGAACCAATCTAGAACACTCACCTGCTGCGCAGCGTGGGTCAGTGGCAGATCCGTTTCGGGAACGTCCGACGATCGGATGAGCTACAGTCTTGGTCGATCGCCCCTAAAATGGTAGACGATTGTCTTGGAGGACAATGTCTTATTAGTGCTGTCCGCCAACACTTAGGCTAGGATGATCGCTGACCCGTGGGCCCGATGGCATGTGGGTTGAAACGAGGGGCCTGGTTTATTCCGTTTGATCATGTTTTGCTGGTGCTTTGTTCCGATGTGACGAATGGCTCAGAGTTTGCCATCCGCCATGTTGCTCGGGCGGCTACTGTGAGAATCTCTCACTGCTCCACTCACCTGCCCTGCAAAGTTAGCTGATCCAGGCCCTGCTGCCATGGATAATGAGGTTTGGCATGGCAGGTAAATGATGAGGCCTCTCGCTTTCTCTTTCATGCCCCCCATCGCCCGCAGCCCATAGCACGTTTTCTTCTGTCTCTCTCTTCCCTTTCCCCTCTCTTCCCGCTCCCTCCGCTTCTACTGTCCACTAAGAGCCAGCCGGCTATGTCGGCAATAATACGACATCAAGTCTGGGCACGCAGCCCAAGCTTGCGGTGAATGCGGTGCCAAGGCAAATCCACTTTCAGCCGACAACACCAGGCATGAGAGCTGGGCCCCCTGATGAGCAACAAAACCACAGAGTTGTGGGCCATGGTTGGATCGATGCTTAAAATCCCGGCTCCATTACCGGGATAAATGGCCCCTTGGTGGCATGCACCACGTGCATTCCGCAAATGAGAATATCTACCGCCAAGCATGCCTCCGTCTTGGCAGGGCTCCGTGGTCAAACACACAAAACCTTGGCTGTGGGTTCGTATCCAAAGATTGCACCACCAAAAATCAAATGCTCACACAAGCATCGCTCCCGGTCCGGAATTCCGGCACCTATATGCTCTCTGTCGCCTAATTCCTGACACCACCTGCCATTTCAAGCCTGCCGTCCCTAAAAATGCGCCTCGACCAGATTGAATCAGCCAAGACTTGTCTTTGTCGGGAATAGCATCGGTCCCTGGGCTGCCTCTCTCCGATCCGATCCAACCCCTCGTCCAGGCACTGCCCCGGCAGACCGTCACTGCCATGACAGATGCTGGTTTCTATCACGCTTCTCCCCACCCCGTGACCTAGCTCTAGCCAACACCAAGATGTGAATCAATTCCACTACCTAATCCACAACTGGCCTCGTGCATAGCTGGACTTTGAAGCTGCGCCTCTAGCAGCGCGACAAAAAGCCCCAACTATAGAGAAGAAATGATGTCATGTTTCTTTCTGGTCATGAGTCGCTTGGAGCATGAAACCCAAGCTCCCGGCTGTCAATCTCCTCCCGCTCTTCTTAGCAGACATGCCCAGCCATGATCCCTCATGAACCCCCGAAAGGGAAGTTCGGCCTGGAACCATCCGACGGAAGAATAACGTGGGTGGCTTCTGGACAGCCTGGCTTTAAATAATGAATTAATCATTCTGCAATTTTGCAGTATAAGATGTCATGATAGTTACCCATCATCGATTGCTGCCAGCCTGCTATCCACCGATTTCCTATCATTTGAGAAACTGACCAACTCGACTTAACTCAACCATGAAGTCTAACGCAATTATAATTCTGGCCGCAATAGCAGCCGGATCAGCCAATGCATTCTCCTATAAGCAAACAGTCCCACCAGATAAAGTCCAGGGATTTGAATGGACAAACCCATTCCTCTCAGATGCCATCGCATCGTTTAACCCAAGCTGTGAAACTAAAGTTAGCTTCGACGCCCTTGAATATACGCTTCATGACCTGGCCCATACCTTTCCTAAAGGGCTGAAGACATGGGCCAAAGGCCTCAAGAAAGTTTTTTCTGGAAGAGAGTACCCGGGTGGATGGGCAGGGATTGACCGTCATCTTCATGATCGCACACTGTTGCTAATGGAGTACGACAACATTCCTCTCGATGTTCGTGAATGGATTGAAGGTGAAGAAAGAACACATGGTAAAAGCAAGGCTCTATTTGCCATTTTCGAGAAGCCCAAACAAGAGAAAGACGAATTGGAATCAGTGGTCAAGTTTCCAAGTGCCGATGAGATAGATCGATCAGAGGATAAACAACGGATAGCCATCTTTTCTCCGGGTGCTCTTTATGGAATTCTTCCACTATGGGCTGCCGAGGCAAGTGAATGCAAAGGTAGGTCGTCAATCCTCGGACAAATGATTTTGATCCGGCGAATCGCTGATTCTTGATAGACGCTCTGCTGAATCTAGACAATTACAAATCTGAACCCGTGGATGGCGGCGTCGTGGCCTGGGTAAACCCCACAAATACCCAAGACTCCAAGATGCAATTTGTCATTCAAGTCCAATCCTTGAGAGAAAGAAGTTCTCAAGATGAGGTTAAGAAGACGGGCATCAAGGAAGAGCTATAACTACTTAATCAAACCATCTTACATAGGTAGCATCTATATCGCATGACTGATCCCCTTATTTGCAATGGAACCACTCTAAACATTTATCAGGAAATAATGAGATGTCATAGGTGCAGCGCTCATTAATTCCTCTAGTCATGAATGGTGTCTATAGTATAAGGCCCCTGCTTCAAAATATTAGCACAGATATATAATATCTTCCCCCTGGTGGTTACACAGCAACCAATTTGTTGCTTGATATTGAGGGAACATGTGTACTCCAATATTTGCCCCTACTAGGACGGATATTATCTCCATCTTACCAAAAATACCAATGAACTTCACATCAAAACGAATAACCCATGATCCGGTGATGGTCTAATTGCAAGTCTTTTAAGCGAAACACGTGTGCCTATCATGCCTCAGCAGTGGAGTTTGCCGGAGTTGGGATTGGTGCATATTTGCAACACCACGCAACTTTGGACTTCATTGGCCATTTACAAATTCGAATAGATAACATACTCCGATTTCGTATTGATACTTTTTAATTATGGAAGACAGTTTTATCGTAATCTCACTCGCTCTGTCTAACTCCTGTAGCGAACTTTTTTTTTTTTTTTTTTTTTTTTTGTTTGTTTGTAGCAGGAAAAGTTGTCCTCCAGGCCCTGATTTTTTCCCGACAAAATAAAACATTTTGAACAAAAACGCAAGCCTGACACACTAAAAAAGCTAGCCTTTCCGCTTTAAGGCTTAGTAGATTTTCCTCCAACTCACTTAATGTATCTTCTTTTGCTAGGCCAAAAGTAGCTTAAATGCCAAGACCTTTTGGTCAATTACAGGGGTTTTTATTCAAAAACAGTGCATTTTTTCGTTCTGGCTCAGACCTGTTTTTCTGGACCGAACAAAACAAAAGCCAACAGTACCGTACAATACATCTGCACTTTTCAATGTATCTTTTCCTGCCCCACCACTTTTGTTTTGTCGGGAAAAAATCAGGGCCCCAGTCAACAAAGTGAATGAACAAATTTGATAAATATCCATATAAGTACTGATAAAGAAAACACCCGAGAACGGCCTGGTCGGAATGTCTACGCCACACTTGGGTTCTATAAAGTTGTGGCACCATGAACTTGTGTTTAGTTGCAGCACTGAAGTAGGAAATTACGCGTCGTCAATTACAGCAACATCGTCGACTTTTAGTACTCACAGAGACAGAGGCTTCATTAAACTCTCTTAGATCATTCACCCCAGGTTTCTCAAGCAGTTGAGGCGTGGTGTATTATTCATCTGCAGACGACATTTATGTCTCGCTCCTTCTTCAAAATAGCAAACTTGATTACATTTTTAGAATCGCTAGTTCCACTTCCACAGTACACGTTTATTCCAAATGAAGTAAGAGAAAGAGGATAGGCTCTCGCAAAGTGAAGTAATAACTCGATGAAAGCGGATAATTGCACGTCATTCTCCCTCTTCTACATGTGATAAACATCAATTCATATTCCCTCACCCTTCTAGTTACGAAATAGGCAGGCGACCGCGCTGAGGTCTGCCCCAACGATGGTGGTGGTGATGGAGTCTTGCTCCAGGTATTTACTATACGTGTTTTTTTCTTGGGCGAAACTCAAATGTAGTTGGAGCGGTTTGCTGATAGATCAGAGTACCGACGAATTCGAAAATGGTAAATTATCTCAACTTGTAATTAATATCTCAAGAAACCCATTTGTCCTGTCTTCCAGTATGACTTTGGACGGATTGTGGTAGGGCCTAATGATCCAGCCATTCAGTTCCGACCCATCAAGCCTTGCTTGAAACAGTGGTTGGGATGTTCTCACTGCCTCTCGTTGCTAACCATCCTCGTGGCTGCATTCGACGGTCTTTGGTGAGACACGGCTGTGACAAAAATTCTTCCCTCACTCGGACCACAAGCAGTCCAAGAGTTGTTCTTGGCCGAGGTTGCAATTTCACCGAGACCAGGCACTAGAGCTAGGCCGAATTCATCACGCACCAGCAATCTGTCTTGGGCGGGCTTGCTCAATGCTATCAACGCCATCCACACCATCAATGCGAGCTAGGCGTGCATCTTTTTAAGCAAACCAAGAAACTAAAATAGCATGCTGGGTTCAGCTCAGTGCTCGTCGGGATCCCCTCGAGCTACCAATAACGAGCTAACTGCCTACGGACAGCTATCTTTGAGCTCTTGACCCAACGAAGCTCCTTAGGAACATGGAGCTTGCTAGCGCTGTCCTTTCCAGCTTCAGCACCAACGCCTGCAAAGGTAGGATTCTGTTTGTTTTGTTTGGTTGTCGCGTTCGCGGGGCCTTGTAGGCTTCACAAAGTTAAAACGCGAAACGGATAATGCCAAGATCTCGCTCGCATCTCATCTCAGTTGGCAATGAGATTGACCATCCCAAAGAGGCAGCTGACCGCGTTGCCCCTGGATGCGCGGGACCCTCGATCACCGAATAACAAGCCACGGGCAAAAGTCAACGCCGCCATCAGATATGGCCCATGTCGTCAGAGACCAGGACCCGGTCCACTCGTGGCTGGTCACAAGAACCATTACATCGAGCACAAGCTGCAGCGCGGCATGCACGTACTCAGTCTTCAGGACTGTCACTGACTAATTAGCTGGGCGCAGTTCAGAGCTGTCGTCTTTCTCCAGACGGAGCTCCATGGATGAACCCAGCCATGGCTAGATTGGGCTCTGTTATCTGAGCCTCCAACCCAGTTTTTTTTTCTCCTCCAAATGTAATGACGCTACCAGTTGCGGCTCGCTTCTTCCAGATTCCGCCGCAACCAGAAACCAAACCAGCCACGAGCATAAACCAAGATGACGGAATAGGTAGGTGATATAACATGGAAAATGAAGCATGACACCACAGTACGGGCGAGAAAAAAAAATGCAAATAAAAATGCAAATAATCAATTTAACTCAACAATCGATGTGCCCTCCGTAATTACCGGAGCCCCGTGGACGTTGGGGAAACGGGGTGCTCTAGTTAATTGAAAGCGGCCGAGGTGACTGACGGACTGCGGGACGGCGAGACAAGAATACAAAGCCAGAAAGGCAAAAAAGAACCACCACCACTGCCGCCCGCGACAAGCCTGTCCAAGCTGTCTCGCTTCTTGGGCGTCCCAATAGGTACCTAATACTTGGCTGCTACCGTAAACCCGCCGTAGTACCTTATCCGTTGCTTTGTGTCGTATCCCGTAATCAGTCTATCCATCATTGAGTGCCCATATCTCCCCGCCACGTCCCAAACCGAGACCCCTCTCAATCTTCACCTTCACTTCCATCTGACATCCCGTCTTGCCGTCGTCTGCCCCCTCTACCACGCTCGCTAAGCTCGTCAATCGATCGCTCATCGCATCAGTAGCCTGGTTTTTACGGCGGCACTCAGGGTGGTGGTGGTGCCCTTTTTTCTCCCATCCTACCTAAACGAACCATTTTTAATTTCGGGTTCACCCACCCCCCCAGCTAGACCGACCGCTGCAGACCTGTCCGTCCGTTTTTCCTCCCAACCATCCCTCCCATCTCATCCGTCTCTCCCACCCACACCTTTACATCTCGCCCGACTCGACTTCGTTGCTCCTCGGTCCTCGACCTTGCTTCCCCTGCCGTCCTTCACAGCACTTACCGTCGAACCTAATACCTAATCGCAGCAATGGGCAGCTTCACATTCAAATGGTACGTTGCATCCCAATCCGTTTACACCTCGACAAGCTAGCGGGGCTCCCGATCGCATGTATCCCATGCCTCTCGTGCCTCATGGCTTCTCGAGCTGCTGTTCTGAGCTTCGAATACCTGCGGTTCCTCCTCGCCCACTGCTTCCTTGTGTGTCCCAGCCAACAACATCAACTTCCTGTCCCTGTCTAGGACATGCTCGAGCTGACCTGAATTTTTTTTCCATTACTCAGGGAACATCCGGCTGAAGAGGTCTACGTGACTGGCACATTTGATAACTGGACAAAAACTGTCAAGCTCGACAAGCTCGACAATGTGTTCCAAAAGTCGGTCGAGCTCACAGACGCATCGGAAAAGATTTATTACAAGGTACGTTAATACTGGCTTTGCGCCTGTTTCCTTGTCAACATGCCATGCCATTGATGCCCTTCCCTACACCCCGTTCCTTGGCTTTGGCGGGTCCCATGGGTTCAAGCAACCTCTTTTGCTTCCGTCCCATGTCTCTGGCATCGCTGTTGGTTATTACCCCCTCACCCAGGAAACGGGGAAAAGAAAGAGAAAAAAACGTGCATTCCCCATGCATTGTTTGGCGCTTATGCTGCCTGCATTCGATCACTCGCATCCCTTGTACTCGGTACTAAGGCGGCGATTGATCGAATTATCGGTTGACAAGCGACGCTGGTGCAGCGGCATATTCCCATCTCGCATCCTGCAGGGCTACGGTTGAGCCTAACCCAGTGTCTTGCGCAATGGCGGTGTCCCCCTCGTCATCCCACTCCCCATGCCCCGCAGGATTCATTGCGAACAGGAGCACTGTTGGGATACGCAGCCAACTGGTGCGCGGACCCTGTGATCATCCATTCTCCAGTATCTGGGCGGTTGTGTCATGACGCGCCAGGATTTTTACGGTGTGCCAGTAGTCCCACCTAGATCCCGGGACTAGTATGACGCAAAAGGGTCGCGCCCAAGGCAGCACTGAAAACAGTCAATGGGCGAAGCGGTGTGAATCTGCTTGTCGGCCCATCCCAGCTCAAGGTCAAGGGTGGTTCCAAGTGTCACGCCAGACAGATCAGCCTCGTACCTTTTTGCGCCACCACCTGGCGCTCCCCACGAGCCCCAGCTGGAATCAAAGTCAAAATGGAGAACGAGGGGCACCCGGCGCTAGTGCGTCTGCGTATCATATACAACCATGCCTCTGTCCACCCCTCCAGTTCCTCCCCCCCCTTCATTGATCACTCCCCTCTTCCATTAAAAACAATTCATGTTCTGCCCCTCTCCCAATCAGCGCAACACGTCGTGAAACTTACGCTCACATCTACATCTATAGTTCGTCGTCGACGGCAACTGGGTCGTAAACGAGTCTGCGCCCAAAGAGCCGGATCACGAGGGTAACGTCAATAACTTCCTGACCCCTGAACAAATCACACCCACGACCACCATCATCAACTCCGTTACACCTGCCTCTACCACTGCTGCTATGGCTTCTGAACAACCAATCGAGAGCAAGCCCACTGAGGTTGAGACCAAAGTCCTTGATGAGAAGGTTGTAGAGGCTGCCGCTGCTGAGACAAAGCCTGCAGAAGAGGAAAAGCCTGCCGAGAGCAAGGCCATCGAGGAAGAGAAGCCCACTGAGGCCCAACCAGTGGAGGAGAAGGCTGTTGAGGAGAAACCTGCCGAGGTTCCTGCTGAAACCAAGCCCGCTGAGGACGCCACCGTTGAGACAAAGGCCGTTGAAGAGCTCCCTGCGGAGACCGGACCCGTAGAGGCCACCTCCGAGCCTGCTGACGAGCCAAAGGAGACACCCTCAGATATTCCTGGTGGTTTCCCCATCACTCCTGCTACCGAGCTTGACAAACCTGTTGGTATCAGCCCTCTGCCCGCCGCCGAGGGTGCCGTAAACCCTATCAAGCTTCAGCCTGGCGAAGTGATTCCCGACTCCGTCAAAGCTCAAGACATTAACGAACATGTCAAGCTTGACAAGGAGTCATATGAGAATGGCAGTGCTCTCCCTGGTGTCGAAACCGAGCTGCCCCCCGTCTCGAACAACATGATCCCTGAGTCGAGCCTCCCCATCACTGCTGTCCAAGATGTGACCATCAACACGGTAACTCCGGTTGCCACCACAGCAGCCAGGGCTGCTGATGTTCCTTTAGAGAAGGAAGTCGAGATCTCTCAAGCCAAGGAAGCCGAAGCTAAACCTCAAGCTGATGAGGAGCCCAAGGAGACATCCCCTACAGACGGTGAACTTGCTGCCATTGCTGCCTCTACTGACCCCAAGGAGGAGGCTAAGGAGGCTGACAAAGTTGCTCCCATCGACGAAGCCCCCAAGGACATCCCCGAACCTATCAAGGAAGTCGCTCCAGAGGTTCCCGTTCAGGTCAAAGAATCTATTATTGAGGCTGGACATGGCGCCGAGGCCGCTGCCAGCACCAAGGCTGTCGAGGAGAAGAAAGCTGTTGAAGCTGAGCTCCTGAACGAGGTCAAGCCCATTCTTCCTGAGACTGAGACCAAGTCTGAAGAGACCAAGCCTGAAGAGACCAAGCCTGAAGAGGCCAAGGTTGAGGAAGCCAAGGTTGAGGAAGTCAAGGCCAAGGAGGCCAAGCCTGAAGAGGCCAAGGTTGAGGAGCCCAAGCCTGAAGAGGCCAAGGTTGAGGAGCCCAAGGTTGAGGAGCCCAAGGTTGAGGAGCCCAAGGTTGAGGAGCCCAAGGTTGAGGAGACCAAGCCTGAGGAGACCAAGCCTGAGGGGACCAAGCCTGAGGGGACCAACGTTGAGGAGGCCAAGGTCGATGCCGCTGCAGCCAGTGCAGAGAACGGTACTACCACCCATGACAATGGCTCCAAGGCTGCTGAGAATGGCTCCAAGGCTGCTGAGAATGGCTCCAAGGCCGCTGAGAATGGCTCCAAGACCGCTGAGAATGGCTCCAAGGCCGCTGAGAATGGCTCCAAGGCCGCTGAGAATGGCTCCACATCCAAGGAGGCGAAAAAGAAGCACCGCATCAGCACCCTCATCAACAAGATCAAGGCCAAGTTCAACTAGTTTGGCTTGGAGAAAGACTGATCGGAAATGAGATAATGTCGTGACGCTTTTTTTCACCCACGTTTTGGTTTGTTGGGGTTGGTGGCTTCGTTTGTCAATGATTCCCCGGATCCGATGAAGAAGAGAGGAAGTGGTTGAGAACACTGAGTGCCTGGATCACCGTCATATACCTAATTCATTGTTGTTTTGCCCGCATTTTATCGATACCGGAATAGTTGTATCATAGTATTTCTCATCTTGAAAAGGTTTTGCAAAATTGACATGGATATTGAAGACTTAAAGACTTTGAATTAAACCACGCAAAACATCCATCCTGTGCCTGCCAGCGGGATCCCCGATCTGCCATTTGGAAGTAAATTATCACGGGATGTATCACGTGCGGTATTCCGGATGACTAAGATCAACTCTATTACTAACTGCTCAGCGAGTTCCTTGACTCTGTCACGACATGCCCCGCCAGTGACTCGCTTGATCCACCTGCACCCATCCTCGGGGTCCGTCCCAGCAGGACCCCTTCGATATTCTCATCCTCATCAACATCCCGAATACGACCTATGCCCTCTTTTCCACCTAATATTTTAACCACGTTTTTTCGCGCTTTCCTGTCGCCTTTATACGAACCCAGCCAAGCTTAGGGATCAAGTCGGTATGAATCGATCGAGCGATTGAGCAAGCACCTGTGGATATCGCTACAGAAACCGAGTGATCTGTCGCGGATCCTGCCAACAATGAATCCATTGAATCCGAGTGTGGGCAAGTCCCTAGCAGCGCCATCGAACCCCCAGCCTATCCAAACCAGTCCAGCAACCTCAAACTTCGAGTCCTCCCGTCGGCTTACTCAAGCTGGACCTTCGTCCATTCAGCCTTTTCCCCGGAAAGCACAAGGTTCGCGCAAACAACATCGCAACCAACGCCGACCTGGCCCTGGAGAACGAGCAAATTCTAACCTTGACGAAGAAGATACCATGGCGGAACTAAGGGCGATGAGAAACCCTTCTAGTAGGCGGGGCCAGACTTCAATTACACATCTGCTTGACTATTCCATGCCACGGCCGATCCAAGAGCACAATGTCCATTCAAGGGCACATCGTCGGAATCCGACATGGGGGCCTGGGTCTGGATATCATGCTGCCGATAAGGCACGTTATGTTCATGCCAACTATCGGTTCATTGTATCGCCTGAAAGCACATATGAGAAGCATGCATCAGACCCTGATATACACCTAGACTGGTCTCTAGTGATGCAAATTTTGGCCTCGAGCGAGTCACAGTCTGCTTCATGTCCGATCTGTCTCTCTGAGCCAGTTGCCCCTCGAATGGCAAAATGCGGGCATATTTTCTGTCTGCCCTGCTTAATCCGCTTTATGAATTCAAACTCGGGTGAAGAAGAGGGAAAACCTGGAAAAGGACTCCGATGGAAAAAGTGCCCCATTTGCGAAGATAGTATCTACCTGCAAGAGGCGCGACCAGTGCGTTTCTACGCAGGCCAGGAAAGCCCGCTACCTCGGATCGGTGACGACGTGGTGCTCCGATTGATGGCCCGAAATACACATTTTACCTTGACTCTACCAAGGGAGGGAGGTGCAGAGGTATTGGATTCTGAAAAGGATGTTCCTTGGCATTTTGCAGCAAACGTGCTCGACTATGCACGAATAATGAAAGGCAGCGTGGGGTACATGTCTACTCAGTTCGACGAGGAAATATCGGCATTAGAACAACAAGCAAAAGAGGATGAGACATTGTTTGGGCAAGATGGAGAGTGGTCTCAAAAAGCCATTCGGGCCATCACTTCGGCCAGGGAAAAATTAGATGAACTCACAGTCATTGAAGAGTCGGCCCTCGTGCAAGAGTTAAAACCCGAAAGGTCATCATCAGAGCCCGGCTTTTATTTTTACAGTTCACCTCCACATCTTTACCTTTCACCGCTTGATATTCGGATTCTGAAGACCAAGTATGGTTCCTTCTCCTTATTTCCATCCACCCTCTTGCCCCGTGTGGAACATATCTCGACTGGTCATGTGGTAGATGATGCACTTCGCAAACGAGCCAAGTATCTTGGACATCTCCCTCGCGGTTGCATCATTAGCTTCTTAGAATGCGATTGGACCGATATTGTACCGGCAGAGACATTGGCATCATTTGCAGGTGATATTGAACGCCGGAGAAAGCGAAACCGTGACAAGGAAACCCAAGAAGAACGTGAGAGAATGCAGGCCGAACGTCTCGAGGCGGCTGCAATGCGCAGATCAACTGGATTTCAAAGGTCCACGGAGCCTATCGAAGAGGATCAAGTGCCTACAATGGACTTGTCCGAGTTTCAACCTTTGGCAAGCCACTCGGAAGCCACGCCTCCTGATCCTCGACCAGGATTTGAGACACTAGCATCCATGTCAACAAGTCCATCGACACAAAGAACCATTTGGGGCACACGAGCAGTAAATGCATCCCCTGAGTTGGCAGCAGTGAGGAATCCAAATTTGGATGACGGATGGCTCAAAGACGAAGACTTTTATAATACTTCGGAGCTAGCTATGCAAATTCAATCCATTGAGGCAGCGGACTATAGCAACGCAGCCCAAGCCATGAGTAGTAGCGGTGGTGGTGGCGGCGGTGGTGGTGGCGGTAAGAAGAAGAAGAAGCAGAAGATTACTCTGATGAGTACTGGAGGAAGGAGAGGCCATTGAGATTGTTGATGTCAATTTGAAGGTGGCTTCGCCCGGCTCGTAGATAGCAGATCACCTTGGAGTTTGGCGGGACTTGCATCTCTTAACAGGCTTGAAATTGGAGTTATGCCCGGTCGATTTAAATAATCGTCCCATAGAAAGAAACTCGTATTATCCACCAACAACCTTGCACTGACTGATTGCTTCGAGATAGACTATTCCAAAAATCGACAAGATTGTAAATTTCTTGGTCAAAACTTGGAGACTGCGTTGTCCGTCACCATGATGATGTTACTTGTCTGGTAAAATGGACAAAATCCAAACAAATACAGCCACCTTGTATATAAGCAATTGTATTGAAAAGATACCCTGGGAAACCCGGCTGGGCTCACTCTTCCTTGTACTCAGACAACATCAAGTGCAACTTAGCATTTTCCTGTTCTCCATGGATAAGTCTTATCGAGCTTGGTGCTTCTTATCGCTATCCACCCGCCGTTTGATTGACCAATAGCAGATCAGGATACCAGACTACATTGCGGGGCCAAGTCGATTCCCAAAAATTTTCCCCATCGCACGGCGTACCAGCAGCGCCGATTTCTGCTTTTCGAACAGCTTCTTCCTTCAGCTTTAAGCTGCAAATATCCGCGACACGCTCAAGTCGCCCGGCACCAGAGCAGAGCATGGCCGCCGAGACATCACCTTCTCTCACCTCGACGTCGCATACGTTGACCGCCGCGCCCATCATGGCACCGCCCGACTCCCTGGCAAACGGTCATGTCCTCGCTCTGCTCAAAAGCCTTCGCGAGGGCAACCGCCATAGCTTTCTTCAGCCTACCGCCTCCATTCCCACGGACTCACTCAGACTTGTCAAGACTACACTAGAAGGGTTCGCATCCCACGTCGGAGATGAACAACAGGAGCGGTTGAAGGAAACCCGGAAACGAAAACGCGCCACCGGCAACGAAGATGTTTTAAAGATGCGCAAGCTTTACGTTGATGGGTTTGAAACGGGCCAGGTTTGGCAACAAGCCAAAAGGATCATTGGAAGTGTTTTGAAATATTCCGAAGATGCCCTTGCCGAACTGAAGGAACGAGACGAAATTGTCATCAATGGCCTTGAGGATCACGACTCCAGAATGCTCGAGTTTGGAGAAGACGGCTTCGAAGTGGGCTCTGAGGATGAAAATGACGAAAGTGAATGTGAATCAGAAGAGTCAGATCAAGAGGCTGGAGATGAGGAGAGTCAGGCGTCAAATATGGAACTAGAAGATAGTGACAAGGACGGCTTCGAGGAGGATGAGGAAGCTGAAGAAGAGGATAACGAAGATGCTGAGGAAGACCCTGCTGGGGAGTATACTGAGGACCCTCACGGTCTCAATGACGGCTTCTTTTCCATTGACGATTTCAACAAACAATCACAGTGGTTCGAGGAGCAAGATGCCAGGGGGGATCCTAACACTGACCAAGCTAGTGATGAGGAAGAGATTGATTGGGATGTCGATCCGATGGCCCCTCCAAAGCCAAAGCCCAAAGACTCGAAAAAAGTCGCGAATGATGAACCACCTCCAGATGAAGAGGATGACGATGACGATGAGGCTGGTCCTACATTTGGCGACATGGCGCTTGATGCGCCTGAAGGTGACAGCGAGGATGAAGCGTTTGAAAACGCTATCGACGACGAGGAGACGGACTTTAACGCCAACGAAGTCTATTACAAGGACTTTTTTGCACCTCCCCCGAAAAAGTTCAAGGGGAATAAGCCCAGAAAGGCAGTCAGGTTTCAGCCTGAGCAACCAGATGAAGCTGATGTCCAGAGAGCAATGGATGATGTTCGCAGAGACCTCTTCGATGACGAATCAGAACAGGAGGACTCTGACGATGCTCTGTCAGATGTGTCAGCCGGAGACCCCAGGTCTCGCCGCTCGGCTCACGAGCGTCGCCAGGCTAAACTTGCCGAGGAAATCCGCAAACTTGAAGCTGCATCAGTGGCCAAGCGAGAGTGGGCAATGTCTGGTGAAGCCGCAGCAGCTGATCGTCCCATGAACTCGCTCCTAGAAGAAGACTTGGATTTTGAACATGTTGGTAAACCAGTGCCGGTCATCACACCAGAGATCACCGAAGGCATCGAAGATCTTATTAAGCGGCGTATTCTTGCCCAGGAGTTTGACGAGGTCATCCGTAGACGGCCAGACTCGGAGGTTGTGCCTGCAGGAACTCGCCGCGGATTGGTAGAGCTCGACGATAGCAAAGCTACCAAGGGACTAGCCGAAATCTACGAGGAGGAGCATGTCAAAAACACCGATCCAGACAACTATGTCAGTCAGTCTGATGAGAAACTGCAGCGTGAGGAAAAAGAGATAGAGGCCATGTGGAAAGATGTCAGCGCTCGTCTAGATGCGTTTAGCAGCTGGCACTACAAGCCCAAGCCAGTTGCCCCCACGCTGTCTGTCGTCGCTGACGTCGCCACAATTACAATGGAGGATGCTCAGCCCGCGACAGCCCAAGGTGTGGTCGGTGAGAGTAGTCGCATGGCGCCACAGGAAGTATACAAGGCCGGGGCCGACAACGTGGCCAAGGGCGAGGTCGTCACCAAGAGCGGCATGCCAACGGCCCGCCAGGAGATGTCACGGGAAGACAAGGCTCGTCGCCGTCGTCGCGAGAAGGAGCGTGTGCGCAAGGCTGGCGGCGTGGGTGGCAAGAAGGTCATCAGTCGCCGGGCCCAGCAGCAGCGCGATACCATTGCCGAACTGAAGAAGGGCGGCGTCAAAGTCATCAACCGCAAGGGCGAGATCACGGACGTGGACGGGAAGAAAGCCAAAGCGCCCAAGGCAGTAACGAGCGGCAGTTTCAAGCTATAGATGAAAAAATGGAGAGGAGGGAGCCATGGCGTTTACAAGAAAGCTTTATAATAGAACCGCCATATTTTTTCACAATCCCAGGTATATGTTTGTTTAAATGTCACACATACACATATCATCATCAATACTTTGCATGATGGATCACGCTGATGTTCACATTTCAATTTGACCCACTTAGGTTCCAGGTGGTAGATCATGGCCCCTGGGACCATGTCGATTACTGTCGAGAGCAATAAAAGCATCAATATCGTACAATAGCCAAACATTGTTCATCAGCCTGTAACATCGTTCCGTCCAACTTGTACAATGAGACGACCCAACGACACTGACCAGCCGTGGTCTCTTTCCAGTCCCAGTCCTAATCCCAGTCCATCCTTTGGTAGTATCCGTTTTTCGTCTTTCAAAGACACCCAACTCCAAGTTCCCAATAATACACGTTCATTCTGCTGTCTTCTGTGTGCCGTAGCATTTGGAATCCATCTTCTCTAGCCCGCTTCCACAATCTAACTTATGTTTCCGTCTCAACTTTGGCCTTCTTGGCGGACGAATCATCAGCAGACGAATCCTCGGCTTTTCGCTTGCCATTGGTTTCAGGCTCAGGGGCAGAAACAGCATCCTTGTTCTTCTTGCGAACAAGGCCACTCAGGTCGGTAGCAGTCTTCTTCGCCTCTTCAACGCGGGCCTGTGTGTCAGCGGCAGACTCGCCGGCAACCGCACCAAGGATACCACCTAGGGAGTTTGCATCAGCACCCAAGAGACCCTTAGTGTCGATGGGATCATTGCGCAGATCCACGAGCTATCAAAATTAGTTAAAACTTAATCGCGACAGCAGAATAAAGAAAGAACTCACCCTCTGTTCCATGTCACCAATAACTTCCTTCATCTCTTGGATAGATTTGCGTGCCAGTTCGTTGTCCTCAGGGGATGCCATGGTAGCAAGTTCAACCTCCTTGTTCTGTAGCTTGAGCTTGGAGCTCTTGATAGCCAGTTCCATCTCATTGACAGCCTCATCGCGCAAGCCCTGGTCCAACTCCTCGCGCTTAGTGTTGGCACCATCGTCACCGGGAGAAGTGATGGAAGCAAACTCAAGGGCCAGTGAGAGCTTAAAATGAGCCTCGGCAATGATCTCTGATTCCTCAGGATAGAGCTTCATCTTGTATTGGAGAGAAATGCGGCCATCTTCGATAGCATTGGGATAGCTAGTGAGATTACGTTAGTCAGGTTCGGTCAATACTCATCCAAAGTAACGCACCGCTCATTCTCCAGGGAAATTTCAGCGAGGGCATCATGGGTGTCAGCAAGACGTTCCTTGATGTGCTTTACGGTTGCGGAATCACCGCTAGAAACTTCCTTGCCCTTGCTGCTTGGCTCTTCTTGCTCCAAGTTATCAAGCATTTTCAGATAGCACACACGGGCAAGGTCAAGAATTTCAAAGGCAGTAGCAAGGTCATCCTCTTCCTCCTCCTCCTCTTCGTCGCCTTCGGCTGCCTGCCAGCACTGTCAGTACCGCATGATTCGGGGGGCCAGATGATCGCAGTCTCACCTCGTCCTCATCAGAGTCATCAAAGTTCTCGTCACCGGTGAACTGGAAGAGAGGCTTCTTAGCATCAGTTCCAGTCTTGGTGACCTCCTCCTTCTTCTCAGAAGAGGTGGCATGGGGTTGGGCCGATTTGGCAGTTTCAGACTGGGCAGCCTGCTTCTTGGGCTGGACTTCGCCATTCGTTTTTTTCTGTTTGTCTGCGGCGGCGGAGCCGCCAAGGACATCACTCTTGCTCTGGCCGACCTTGAAAAGACTACGACCGTAGTGGAAGAGAATTTCGGCATTCTCAGGCGCAGTTTCGCCGTTTATCTCAGCTTGGAGGATACTAGCCCTCGAGAAAATCTCGGCGGCTTCCTCGTAGTTTCTTTGTGCGTAAAGGGCAGTGCCTTTGGCAGACAGGTCGGCGAGGGTGACTTTCTTGGACTTGATATCATTGTCAATTTCGGGTGCATTCGCGGTGTCATCAGCTGCGTCTATGGCGGTGTTTGTGACCTCAGTTTCGTCTTTGTTGGCGGACTCGGGAACCTCGTCAATGTCTTCGGGCTTGGTCTCCTCGACAACCGGGTTTGCGACCTGGTCAACGAAAGGCGCAGTCTTCTCAAGAACGTCGGTCATTGTAAATATCAATGGAAGATGTGCGATTGGGTAAGGTGATAGTTGGTGATGGCGATCCCTGTGATGGATGAGGGAGGGTATATAAAGGGGATGAAATGTCAAGCAAACTGGCAGATGCGACATGCGAAAAGAGAGTTTGCGACACGCTCTGCGCAACCTGCGGGTGGTATGACGCGCCGTAGCTTACATGTATGTGGAATGATTGGCCAGGTAACAGCCAGCGGGGTAGCCCAAGCTCTGGCCTTACCACGCCAGGGAAAAGCTATGATCCAGGGTAGCATGGTGGTGCTCTGGAACGCACATGTCAACAAAAATAAATCAGCGTGGAGAAATAACCACCGACTGTATATGTGCCCGATGATCTCTTTGGAAATTTGCATTGCGGGGGGGGGGGGCGGTTTTTCTTCGGGTTGTGGTCGAGATGGAGTAGCATGATCTCCCCATTGTATCATTCTATCATTAGATACTACAGTTGGGGACTCACAACATTTTGATGGCCATTCTATCCAGAAAGATGGACTGGCGCGATGCTTTCATAACCACAACCAAGATGTAAGCTATTTATTCCTGTTTGCCTCAGCATTCCATGTGAACAGCAGAAACCGTCGCATTCATCAGAGGCAGTCGAACCTATCATTGAACAACGTATTTCACATCATTGACACCACTATGGAAACAAGAACCAGGCGTTTTTTCTCCCAACAACCAGTGCCAAAAGCACCTCATCACCATCACACACAGATCACACCGTTGCAATCAATTGCACGTCTAGTTAAACCAACTACAAATGCTAAATTAGTAAAAGGTGGAGTGCCTTATATTCAAACAGGTAATGTTGAGATTCTGCTTAGTAGACTGGTAATTTCCATGATACTCGAAAAGGTTTGCAATGGATGGAGCCAGTAGTCCCCGTGGCAGTTCGGAGTCTGATTTCAAGGACTGATCATCACACATGTTCAGAATGGAAAATTTTGAATTCACGATGTGGGGGGTTGTAAGGAGGGAACATGTTGAAGCTAGGGTCAGTCTGGGGCACACCCATACACAGGTCATTTTTTCTTGCACATGCCGCCTCAACATTTCTTCCACCGCAGAATTTCTGTGACTGCACCACCACCTTCACCGAAATACTAGAACCCTGGCATGGCGTGTTTAGCGGCAAGTCTTGAGTCCGCACCGTCGTCAGACGATCACTAATCTGGATGGTGGCGCGACTGAGACACGAAGTCATGTGAATACCAGCTTCTGTTCGGGACACCATTGGTCTGAACAGCAAGCCATTTCCAGGCAACAACGCCTCTGACGAGATGAGCAGTGATCAATGCTCCCTGGTGAAGGTAGGAGAGTAGTGCCGTTGTGGTGGTGATTGGAGTATAAATGGGCGGCTGGGAGAACCGTTAGGCTTCATAGCCAAAACTGCATCCTCTACATTCTCTGCCGACCTGAAGTCTCATAGAACATTTGAAAAGATAGTTTTTGCACCACCGAAAAAAAAAAAAAAAAAAAAAACAACCACGATGTCAACTGATGACGGCTGTTTCACCAAGGTATAGTTATATCCTCGCCAATCAAAGCATTAGAAATGAACGTGCAAACTCCTTGCTGACACACACCGCAGGAGGCCCTTGGCCAGATCTGCTGGCTGGAAGTGCCTGTTCTTGACGTAGACCGCGCTAAGAAGTTCTACACGGACCTCTTTGGGTGGGAATTTGCGCCAGAGCCGAATAAAGCCGTCGGGGATTGTGTCAAGAGCCTGCACTTCTTCAGTAAGGGTAAAACCCTTCATGGAGCCTTTATGCATGTGGACGAAAAGTACCAGGTCGTCAACCATATTGCTGGCAATCCCGCTGCAGTGCCCATCTTACCGACCCTCTGTGTGACTGATTGTGCCGAGACGCTGGACAAAGCTAGCTCGTCTGGAGGCAAGATTGCCATGTGAGTGTATCCGAGTTCCGGTTATGCAGGAGAGAAAACTAAAATGATCTAAAGTCCCAAGACGGAGATTGGTGGTAACATGGGGCATTTCGCTAGGCTCATTGATACAGAGGGCAACATGATTGGGGTGTGGTCTTACCAATAACCATGTGCCTCGGTTTCTTTTCTGTCAAGTATGTATTTGTATTATTGCTGCTAGTTTGCCAGTTTCAATGAACAGTCTGGAATATACTTTGATTTTCACATGCTCTTGATATCAACATAGTCTTGCAGGCATCGTAAGCGAAAGGCCCACTGATTTGCGTTGTTCTCTCACCTACGCCGTACTTGCATTCGCTTCAGGGCGGACAAATTGTGGACTCGCTGGAAACCAATATCAGACTCTTCATGATACGTAGAGGACGCCGGCTCTGTATTGTCCGGTTTGGAGAGAGAAGACTCAGTCTCGCGCAGACAAAATCTCATTCGTGGGAAATATTCTGCCATTGGAATGAGTGGGCCAGAGTCCGGAGATACTCGTGGCCGGTCGGGATGGAGCCGCAGAGCATGGGCCCGAGACAACGGGGACGCATCAAAAGTTCGATGGATGAACGAGCATAGCCGCAATGGAGTCGATATCAAGCTTATTTTTCCTTGAAGGGCCATCGATATATGGGGATTTTAATCAAACTATTACATCTCTTCGTGGCGGGCGTGTGGTACAGATGCACCGTGTTCATCCGTGAACAGGGGTTTCCGCATCGTCGTCAATTCTAGGTTAGGTGATATCAATGTACGTAGTCTAGACGCGTAATAACTCTCTACATGCATTGATAACTAAGCTGTGATTCTCTTTGTTGTTGCGCATAGAAAACGAGGGAAGAATTGTCTCAAATGGGGAGCGGCAAAACATCACACATGCGGCGTGGTCAGGGATGGATCTGGTGTCGAAATCGGGAAGTTTTCGCAGTGGACCTGGAACTTGGGGGATTGGCTGCAGAATGATACATGGAGTGACATTTCCGTTTTTAGTAGATGGATGCGCATGCACATGCTGCGAGGTTGAGTTAGGCGCAATTATGAACGATCCACATGGCCCGACGCTACCGAGAATCCGTAGAATTGACTCGCCGTCTATTGCCGAAGCTGGTGATACGAGGAAGGTTTGGATTGGAAATCGTGATGTACATGGATTCTTGAGAGAGTTAGGAAAGTGCTTAGACGAGGAAAAAGAAGAAGGAGAGAGACGGAAGGGGAAAGGATAAAAAAAAAGCGTTCTCCACTACGACGACCCTCTGTGATCCCCCACTTCTCCGGCTTCAGCTCAAATGCGACGAGACGAACAACTAGATTAGCATGGGTTTCGAGGGGAAAAGAATAGGTTGTTTGCGCGGCCAGCCCCATTGTGATAATGGGTACTAGGACACAGGGGAGCAGGAAACAATTGCGCCATATTGACTTTGGTATCCTTACCTGGGTTACCACTGACAGACAATCTGGGTAAGCCTGCCGTCCCTTGACTCGAGTCTTGCTCAGCAGTATGTCAATATCACGAAAATGATGGGTTGGGATATTTCCCCCTCCTTCTTGGGTCGCATGGCCATGAAACAAAAACAAATTCCCGGCGGCAGGGAGAGGCCCCCCGTCGAAACAAACCCCCTCCCCCCCTCCAAGTCCAATCACAGGGATCACTTTGACAAACGCATGAAGAACATCTGCGGGGATGGCCAGCGCGGATTGGTGGAGAATAGTGACCCCCAAAGTCCAGCATTCAGGCGATCTGGAGAATTGACGCTCCAGCGCCGTCGTAGTGGTGCCCCTTCTCGCCCCGTCGCTGTCGTCTCCACTCCAAGTGGCGCTTGCTCCACTAGGATGAGGGAGGGACTTGATGGATTATGGAGAATGGATCGATGGCAGGTCGGTTTAACTCTCCATCCGCCCTTTTATCTGTCCCCTTGATTATGAGAATGTGGCGGCATGGTACGTGCTTGAACGCATTGTTGGGCACTATTTCCCTGTCCAGACATGTCCTAACACCATAGAATCTTGCCTCAGCTGGGGCGAGCATCTGCTGCTGATGTTGCTGAGGCTTTTTGGGGCAGCGCTGTCTGCGAGATGCGAGTGCGGGTGTCCTCGACTTACACGGCGCAAAGTTATATGATGGACGTGTATGGGCACATGGCCATGTCCCGCTTGGCATTTTTGCAGTCCCGAGCCGGTGGGAGTCTGCCTGGCTCGCCCAGGGGTCAAATAATACCTCTGGTTCTAAAGCCTCGCTGCGGGTCTGGGTCTGTTCAACCGTCGTTCGTTTATTTGCCGGTTTGTGACCCAACCCTCCCAGTCTGGATAGGACGGCGTCGCTTTTGTCCCCATTCTCACCCATGCACGTCCGTCCAGCGTTTCTTTCCGTGCATCTTCCGTTCATCCCCCGTTGCCATAGCTTCTGCCTTGCCCCCACTGTACCCTCTCGGGGGGTTCGATAGAGTGGGGTGATCACTACCTTGATCATTTAATGCTTGGTATTGGAGTAAAGTTATCAAAAGCTGTGGGAGATAGACGGGTACTTTGATCAGTACTTGTCCTTGTCTGTAAAAGCATTGGCATGGCCATGTACCTGCCAACCCAGCTCCCAGACCTTGTCCATTGAACATTACGCCTCGCGCCTTGGAGGTCCCTTGTCTAGGTAGTACTTTTCCAGCGTCGTATCTCATTGTCTCTGTGTTTTCCGCATCGTCCCTCCTACTAACTATTACTTAGCTACAATTAAGTACTAGTGTGCAGCCCTCCATTTCCTGTTGTTCTCCTCTTCCCTCGCCTTCCCTCCTCCTCACTCCGCCTTTCCCCTTTCACTAAAACCCAACACATCCCTCGACATTTTATTCTCCGAACTTGACGCTCTTTCCTTGACCAAGCCTCAAGCACATGCATATGTGTGCCTGTCATTGAGAGGATACTCGGGATCTCTGTCATATTGCAATAATGATCAGCGTTCCTCTCATCTAATTTCTATTTAACAACCTTGTCCCACATCCCACACCACGAGAAACAACAACCCTGAAAAAGAAGCGCAAGGAAATGGAATAAAAAAGGAAGAAAAAGAGAGAGAAAAAAAGCCGGTGCTAACTCCCCCCCAAAAAAATAAAAACTTGTACATCACCTCCACGCCATCTGACGGGACCTTTGCCTCTCGTCTATTGTCTGCCACCTCTTACGCCAATGGCCAGAAGCGCGCCTGTGGTGGAACAATTCGACACCTGCACCACCCGTTCTTTTTCCGACTCGCTTCCACCAACAGCAGCTCCCGAGTTTGGTCTCGTCATGGTCTTCCCCCCTGGTCGCTCCCTCTGATCCTCTCAAAGCCCGCACCCCCAGGTCAGGGATCTGCTCCCTGGTTTCGCCCCTGCCACGCCCTATCTGGTCGGCTCAAACGTCCCATCGGCCAAATATTGCTCGCTTGGATTCTTAGCGTGTCCATCCTATCCCTCGCCGCAGCGCAGGCGATATCTTCCCTACGACCAAGAACTCTTACTCAATCCTCATTCTACCTCCTCCCTCTTTCGGCCCTCATAAAAAGTCCTAGGGTACGGTTGAATTTTTTTCTATGTAATTTTTTTCTCGATTATCTGGAACATAATATATCTATGCTTCTGCCCTACAATTTACACCTCTGCCCCTCTATTTTTCCCTTTCCATATACCGCTGAGACCACCGGCTGGCTTTCTCGCCGGCTGATATACCCCATAGTCTCTGCTCCATTGTCTCCACACAGGGGTCTTTCTGCAAACGCACCCACACAGCTCGACAATTGCGCCCAAGACTCCTTACAACACACGCCAGGACGCCTTGAACTGCACAAAGCTGCCGTCCCCTCTCAATCCAACGCCCATTTTATCGTCTTCTAGGCTTGTGCGCTTGATTCTGCAGATTCTTTCAGCCTGGACCCTCGAAAGCGAATCGCCTTTCAACCCACTTTCGAACTCAAAGCCGCTGCGCTTTATCACCACCTTGCGATTGTTTCGATACTATATTGCCGTCGCCGAGAGTCGCATTATAATTACTCGACCATCGATCGTCGAATTCACCACCGGGCCCTGGCATATGGGCGATACATGTGATTTGTTGGAATGCATGCGACTGGACCCTTTGGGGCAAATTGGGGGATATCAAACGAGTGTTCGGACCGCAAGAAAGAGGCAGAACTGGGCAACTCAATATTCTATTTAAATGGCTGCCGTTCAACGAATAATGGCCGAACCGCCTCCGGTCTCTGTATCGGTTGCTGCGCCTATTTCTGACATTCCCTCGAATGTCTCCTCGAGTCCCATAGGCGTTGAAATTAATCGACAGAGCCAGAGCCCCGTGATGATTGATGAGAGCTCCTTCGGTAGCACACCGGCTACTGGAGATGCTAGGATTGTCGTTATCGTTTATGGGCAGGAACAGGAGCAGATTGTCTCCATCTTCGCAGAGGTACTTGGCATCTCGTCTAGAATACGAGGCGGTTTCAGTCAAGTAACGGTCCATGACCGCGGTTTCGTTATTGGTATTGCAGCCAATGATGCAAAGATTGATGTGGCTGGGCGCAACAGTCAACTTGTTGTTGCCATTAACGCTCACTGTGTTAACTTAGGAATGCCTCCGGATCTACACCTCTCATCTCAGTGCGACTACGAGTTCCTCTATAACGAATCACCATTTTTTCGCCGTGACCTGGCGCGATTTACTTCCTTCACTTTAGGCCAGATCAATCATCACGAAGCCTTGATGGCTAAGCCAAGGACGTACTTTATTTCCACCACCTTCCCGGATGTCCATGCCGCCTTACCCAATATTGATATTCTGACTGTTGGTGCCGATGCTGTCGAGATCCGAGTCGATTTGCTGCAGGAACCCCTTGGAGACGGAAGCTTTTCGGAAATACCTAGCCTAAGCTATGTAGGAGAACAGGTCATGTTGCTTCGCCAGCGGACTGAGCTTCCCATCATTTTCACTGCTCGATGTACCCGGGAGAATGGAAGATTCCCAATGGAAAATCCGGAAATTTACTATGACTACTTGTACCGCGCAATTCAGTGGGGCGTGGAATATATTGATGTCGAGTTGTGGTTACCCGAGACCATCAGAAGGGAGTTATTCGATAAGCGAGGCAACTCTCGTATCATGTCAGCCTTTCATGATTTCTCTGGTACGTTTCGGTGGCCATCTAAATATGCCCAAGAGGTTTTTGAACAGTCTAGACGATATGCCGATATTATCAAAATGATTGCGATCATCAACGAGCACAACGAAAACTTCGAGCTAGAATATTTCCGCTCTAAAATGCGATCCGAATACCCAGACGCTCCGCCTTTCTCGGCTGTTAACATGGGCGAAACTGGACAATTCTCAAGAACCCTCAACCCCGTGTTCACCCCCATAACCCACCCTCTTCTTCCAATAATCGCCGCCCCTGGGCAGTTGAGCGCGGCAGCAATCAACGGTGCCCTGACTCTATTAGGACAGCTACCAAGAAAATCGATATATGGGATAAGCAGCACAGTGGCAAAAAGTGCCACACCCCAAGGACCGTTTTATGAAAAATGCTTCAATGAACTCGGATTGCCTCACCACTTTGCAGTCGTCGACCGACACCCAAGTAAGCCTGGGAGCATGGAGACCTGGTGCAACCAGAAGCATTTTGGAGGCGCCTATCTAAATCCAGGACTGGCACACCAAACAGTAACTAAGAACAGCGCTTTCTTCTCTGGTTTGAATGGAGGCACGGGGCCTATCCTATCGGAAGCTGCACGTGTAATCGGAATTGTGGACACAATTGTTGTTAGATCTGCCACTTCGTCGACATCATCATCGCCGCATTCGATACCGTCTAGCCCTCGTCATCGTCAGAGTGACTCTCTAGAACCTGCTACGCAACCGGGACTACCGGCAAGCACGACATTAGTATTCGATAATGCTGGCTGGAAAGGGATTTTAAGCACTCTAACTCGTGATTTAACTCCTTTAGCATACTTTGGACGCTCAGCTGTTGTTATGGCATCGTCATCTGATGATGCCGCGCCAGTAATATTTGCCATGAGAGCCCTCAGGATATCAAGGATATATACCGTCGGATTCCGAACGCCATCAGCACTCGCGCGAAACGCTCCCCCAATCGAACCATTTATCGACCTCGACAGTCTCCGGCGCGCACGATCGATGGAGAATGAAAGTGCTCCGTTCGTCATCGTCTCAGCGCTTGGCCCGGAGAAGAGTAATCTTGTTGGCATGTTGATACGGGCATTTGGAAGCAATGGTTCTCGAGGGCTATTGTCTTCGAAGAGGGTTTTCCTTGATCTGGCTGATGAAAACTGTCCCAGGCCATCTGAACCCAGCCAAATCGCAGAGAAATATGGATTTGCTTCCTACGGAGCGGTTGATGTAGCTGCTTTCACTACCGTAGAGACTTTGCGACTGCTTGTCGGTCAAAATGTACCCTATAGCTTTGTGCGGCTTGCTGGTGGCAGCAACCTTTACTGATGAAATGGTTGAGCACCCTCAACACACACACTAGTGGTCAAGTACTGGCGTTGAAAGCGGTCGATTTTCTGGATGAAGCACTGGCAACCGAGATTGATAGAGATCCGCGCCAAGGACTCAAGAGCTGGATTTGGGCCAAAAACCGAGCGGCTTCGATCATAAAGACTGGTGCTATTGAACCAAGAGCAACTGGCCAAGCGCCTTACGCACCGTGGAAAATGTGGGAGTGCAAGGAAGTATGCCTGTCTGCATGATCGCACCAGCGGTAACCCCATGTCACGCGCCGTCATCACCGTCAGCGCCTAGCCCTAACGCCAAACAGAACCCTGGATGATGGACTTGGGCTTCCACCATGGCAAGGCCGGAGCGGGGCTTTCCCCTGGAAGCTGCTATTTTGATATTGCTCAACCTTCGCAAACAAAGCCCAGAAACGAATGTTTGCCGCCCGTGGAACCCGGAGCGTTCTGTCAAAGTTCCGTAAGACCCATGGCAAGGGGTGGCTTAGGGAGCGAGTGGGTTGCAGCAAACTCGCATATGTGGCGGTTGGATGATCCAGACCAGTCTCGATTTTATTGACGGGATGCTACCTAATAGGGGATTTGGCATCTCTTGGATGGACAACACAACGCACTCACTGGTACTGGACGTACTGGATGTTGTATTTTGTGCGATATCATGTATTGATCCTCACGATGAGGTATCTCTGATACCATAGGCAATGGAATGTCAATTACACAACGAGAGACTAGAAAATATTGCCCCCCCCTTAGATGGTAGATGGAACTTGTGATACCTACCTTGGTCTGGATGTTATATGAGATGTTCTATATGTGGAGTAGGTAGGACTGAAGCGTAGCAGGAAAGGAAGTGGACGAGATTAAGGCGGCGAGGCAAGGCTCGACAAGCAACACGTCATGACCGGCCCCTAGCTTGATTCATCGTCATCCTAGGCACACCACCCCTCTGGGCAAGGCGGGGCCAATGGCCGGTTCTGTGTAGGATTCAGGGCGCTTGTTGGGAGCCCACCCATCGGGAAGTATGGATATGCTTGTAACCCACCTCCTTGCAGAGATGGACCCAAAGATCCAGCAGCACACGGGAGAGAGGAGAATACAGATAATCAGCCCAAACAGAAACGCTGCACGGCTCAGATGATGTTGAAACAGGTTGTAAGATGATGGGCGTCGATTAAGGACTGTCATGCAACCTCAGGCCAGGGACTGGGCGAACATGTGCGCCGTGCCATTGAATCGCCCTTCTGGTAAGCGTGGGGCCGCCACAGGAGGGGGATTGACCGGCTCAGGCTCAGGCAAGGGCGTTCCCCAGAGGAGGGATGTAAAACCCTGGTCCGGTTAAACGGTTTGTGTTGACCTGAATGATCAGGGCAAACCCCCAAAGCGCCAGAGCGAGGCTACCGATCGTGGTTGAACCTACAGGCTATGGGAATCGGCTGAATGATTACCGAGGGGCGAATAGGGAAGGTCTCTGAAGAAGCCTGCCGGAGCACCTTGGTGATGGGGTTGTGTTGGGGGGGAAGGGAGTGAGGGAGGAAGGGGAGGGGAGGGATTGATCTTCCTCTCTCGCCACACTGGGGATCGACTGAGCACGAGGCGGCCCGAGAATGTACTGAGAAGGGGTGTGAGTGAGGGTGGAGGGATGTGCAGTGGTACAGTAGTGGTGAGAATCGAATATGGTGGTATGCAGATAAGATGAACAGGGCGGATACCACCATTGCTTTTCTTGGGGTCTGACGCGAAGAGTTCGGACGAACAGGAATCTCTATACTGGGACAGGGGCACCGGAAAAGCCGTTGGTTTTCTGTTCGGGGGAAATCTACCGGCGAGAGATGCAAGGGATTCAACCTGAATGCCGGAGTAGGTTGTTGGATAACGCATGTCCGCGCCCCCTCAATAACCAACCATGGTTGAATAATCGGCCCCTTCCCCAATGGGCTGAACAATTATCCCCATTGTTCATCATGCGTGACATGTATTCCCTGATCCAAGAGAGCTGACACCGATTTCATCATTGCATATCTTGACCCACTAGCTATCCCACCACACTTGGTGTAAAATAACCAAGGGAACAAATGGTATGCGTCATGAGACTGGACGAGACATAGTTCGGACGCACGCCGCCCTCACAATTGAAGAGTGACGCGATTTTCTTGTATGGTGCCCGGAGATGAAGAGTGCGCCTTATTTCAACGAGCCGAGACCGAAGGCGTATCAGATTCTGAGTAGGGGGAGGGGCTGCACAACTTCGGTTATCCAGGGTCTTGACTCCCGATGTGAGTGAGCAAAGGCGCGTGCCTGCATCGGGTAGCACAAAGCACACCGACAAGTTCAAATGAGGGGAAAGAAGTAGAAAAAGAAAGATGCCAGGGGCATGGTGGGGATATGCCCCCTAGATGCGAGGTTCAAGGGAATGATGGGAGGCACAAAAGGAAGTGAACAAGGCAATGTAGGCAGGCATATAACCGCCGGCAACCGCATGATCGGCATCCAGGGCAGGCTGATTGCTCGTATCCCGGTGAACTTTGATCATTCAGATAGAAACTGGGCAAATCCCCCTTTCCAGTCGAATGTTTGGAGACTGTGATAGGTAGATTTCTTTTGGTTTGGTTAAATTATGGAGTATCACACGCTGATATAGAGTCGGGATGCTGTACCACGCAAGATAATTCATTTCCGAAAGATTTTTCTCCAAAAGTATGACCGTCTTGTTCCTTTTTTACTAATCGAACAGAAATTGTTGGTTATATTAGATGCCTGTAGGCTTAAAAGACGATTGCAGACATATGAAGCTTGGCGTGCATTTGCGAATCACGGCTTTGGAGAGATCCGAATAAGCAGAAATGCGGCAACAGGCAGCCTGCTCATATTTACAGGGACAAACAAAATAAAGATGGATGAAGGCTTAGGATGTATGCATAGATCCCCGAAAGATATTGACCACGCGCCAAGGGGTGCTGACATGGTGAAGCCAATCTGCTTGATACCGACGAACTGGGGCAGCCCCTCAAGACAGGGTACCTCTCTTTTCTTTTTCCTGGCTAAATCTGACGGCATGGGTATGGGCCTAGCAACACCGTCCTGTCTCAGAACACGCCTGCATCCATTCACTGCAATTAGTGGTCCGCGTGGATCAACAAACTGGTATACTACATAGTATGTAAGGGGAAAACAGTCAAGGTTTCCCCACTGTGCCTGTGGAGCCTGACATGGTATAACCTGACAAATAGCAGCTCGGTTGTAGCTGTTACAAAAGACAAGAGTCAAGGTTGACGCGGGCCAGCTGACATGTCCGAATTTTGTGGCGCTTAGGTGCCTCCAGTTTTTGGAACTCCTAAGTTGTCACCGGAAGCTAATATCGAGTCAACTGAGGCTGACGCAATAGCCAAGAGGAGATAGGGAATGATTCATATGATAACCAACCGTCACCAAGTTTATATGTTTTGTTTTGTAAACGACCATCGCGGTGAGACGAATAGGTACTAAGACTCCGCCCCAAGAGAAAGTGTAGTGTTGCTGGGGAGGGGCATACTCCGGAGGAGACATGGCCTGTAGGCGTATAGACGTGTTGCCACCCCCGTCTGATGCTGCGATGTTGAGTTCGAAGGTCCGCCAGCCAGATGTAAGGCGATTTAGACTTTCTTGATCGGACTCGAAGGATCCGTGTGTCATGGATGGAGAATACATCCCCCACATTGCAAAAGTGCCGCTGGTTTGAGTGGGTAAAGAGATGTGAGCGACCTTTGGCCCAAGCTTCCAGGTTTAATAGTTCGAATTCCCAGCTAGAGTTTTTTTTTCTCCTTAGGTTCGGTGGAGGCGACGCAGTGCCCGTGCTAGATGTGTACGTGGTGTTTTGGCTACCGTGGAAGACAATGACCCGGCCTAGACCGATGGCAGCATGGGGTCATTGCGTATTTGGTCTGTGTAGCATTAGCTAAGAGCGGCTACTGGTCGACAACTAGACAAGGTTGGCGTCATAATAGGCTTTCATCGATCTTCGGTTGAAGCCTTCCACGCGGCTGGTTTCAGTTTTAGGTGAATCCGTCAAAAAGGCTGACGGGTAACGTTCTAGCGACGACAGGGTTGGGGCTTTCACAACATGAAAAGTCGGCCACTGCGTGACAATGGTTCGACGGGGTTGGCGTCCAGGCGTATCCATGTTAGACACAGTTTGGATCGGACGCCTGGGGTAAGGCGGAAGGCGAAATCCTGAACTGGGAGTCCAATGTGGTAGTGAGTCCGGTATTGCAGGCCCTCTAATGATCTGCTTGAACAAAGGACCATGTTCTGATACATCAGACAGGGCCACTCCTGGAACCTGTTTGCTCTACCGTATTTTGAGTTCTGGAGGAAAAGTTCTGGAGCTCTTCTTAAGTTGTCAGTGTTCTCTGATCAACAATATCACTAGCTGTCCTGTCAAGTGATTCTTGCTGAGCTAGTCGCCAGCTCGTTAGGCATGGAGTATAAGATTAATTGATCGCATAAAAAACCGTCTGGAAAACCTGAGGCGAGACAATAGCGCCGACAAGGATCCTCGGTAGCGCGTGGGCATTTGAACAGGGACCCTGTCGGGCCCTAGATCCAAATCAGGGAGCATGCCGACCACGAGGAGACTGGCGAGCACGCGCCGGCGGGTGACGCTAGCTCAAATCGAAGTTTCGTACCCTTTGGGACCTGACGGACGGGAGTGAACCGAGAGAGGCACAGCAGAGGGTCCGCAGCCCACGCGCACTGGTGATTTGTCGGGGACACGGGATGGATTACACCACCAACATTGATGCTAGGGGGCTGCAATGGCAACAAGAGAGGCATAGAGAGATGCTCCCCCCCCCATTGATGATATCTTTGTTTTTCGAGCCTCATGAGGCATGGAACCTCTGGACTCTCGCATGCAATATGCAGGTTGAATTGGAATCATGGCGACATGCCAATTGTTTGCATTAACTGTGGGCCGGTGGTTAAGTAAGCCGGGCGGCTATTTCGATACGAAGCTATGGAAACGGAAAGATGGAGGACTGCATGCCCAAATAGAAGAGCTCGATTCGTGATGAGGTTGATTGTGGTGAGGTCGAGGTGGGAGAGCCCTGCGATTCTCACCTGAGAATGCTTCCATCTGGGGTAGGATATCCACGGGAACTTGCCAAGTCACATCATTCTTCATATTGGTACCCTGCTGGAAATTTCTGGGTGGGAAAGTCATGGTTAGTCCCTAGAGGGCGAGCGAAATGGTGAGACGGAGAAGCATGCACGCCGGCATTTCGGGAACATCGATACTGTATGCACCTGAACGGATGTGTGCGTGGCAGGGGTGAGCGTATGTGTGTATCAGCTGCTAGCGGTGGTGATGCCCGTGGCTCACTCGGCCGGATGCTGATCGAGGCTCAGAAGGGAAAAAGAGGGAGGGGCAGGCCTGGAAGGGCAACGATCCCTCCGAAACCGAAGCTATGGCTCCATGGTGAGTTAATCCCGAGACACAATGGAAGGGCCGAGCTGGGTTGCAAACTCGACGTGTTGGAATCGACAAAAGAAGAGAGGCATTTTGAAGGGCCCCTGGCCCTGTCAGAAGGCCCACATACTTGGTAAGGAAACCACAGAGTGATCTAACCTCCATCTGCAGGAGCTGGGATGAACGAAGGGCGACAAGATTAAGCTGGACCCCGTGTGTGGCCGTGACAGACAGGCGCTGTGACAAGTCCATGGAAAGAGTCTGGAATGTCGCAGACAAAGAGGGGACCGCACAAGAGTGGCGCAAGGGTGGATTCTCGGTACGCCAATACGCCACTTACCGTATTGATGCTTGCCGTGGGGCTCTGGTGGAAGGTTAGCGAGGGAGAAGCTTCCACAGTTGAACTAAGAAGCATCGTTGAGAGCTGGGACCGCAGAGTGTGACGGGACGAGCAAGCATGATTCGACGGTTGCTTTAGGCGGACACTAGATGGCAGGAACAGATGCCGGGACTGCTAGAGGGACGATGCGATAATACGGCGATGCAAGCAAGAACGGTCGAAAGGCCCTGGATGCCAAGACGGCGCCTTTCTTCTGGGTCATCGAACCCACTGGGTTTCAGGCCGTCTGAGAGCTGCTGTTAACCAATCGGCGCGGCTCATCCCACGCCTCAAACAGACCCTGACCCGCCATGCCTTAAGCGAGGTGTCCACTGTGTCCATCCAAACTGTCGAGATATCTCACAGCCGGCTCTCCACTGCCGCGAGCAACATCCCGTACATGGCAGGCAGGTCGCTGTTGCGCCTCATCTCGTGGCATGGATTAGCGGGCGGCGCGGTCTTGACTGGCATTGTGCTTGCTGGCCGAGCACCTAGGCGGGCAGGCACCTTAGTCGCCCAGTGTAGAGACACCCCTCTTCATTGTGCATCGGAGCGCAAAGTAAAATCACGTCGGTGCAATGCAAATGCAAATGCAAATGCAAATGCAAATGCGATGCAGTGCAATGCCGTCGAGCGCATGTGAGAGAAAATTAGGAACAAATGCTTTGAGGAGCAGCCGCTTGCTACTGCTGCGCGATGTTCTGGGTTTTGGCTACCTGATTAAGGTAGGTATGAGTTGAGGGAGGGCCCTGTGGCCGGGTTTGGGCATTAGTACGTCCGTTAGTGGCGCTCGCCGACAGCTCGGCTCCTGCCTTCCTTCTCCGGTATTCATCCCAACGGGATTTCCCATGTGATGATGATCCATTGACCAACCGCGGACGACCTAGTTACTTACAACTCTGCTACAATCAATCCACTGTTCTGGGCCCGATTGGCAAGGACCTGGGCATCTCGCTCTCTCTTATTTGAAAGCCCGGCCCTATCTTCACCAGCTTGCCCGTTCCCCCCTGCCGCTGACTGATTCTGTTTGTCTGTTCAGGTTTGGTTTTGCCCGTCGAATCTCGCACACCCAAGTAAGGAGACGCAGGATGGGTCGCTCGTGTCAGGACAACGGAGCTGACTGCCCCCATGCAACCAACAACCTTTGGATAGCACATCACCGTGCAGCTCCACGACGCTGCAAATCGCTGACAAAAGCCCCTTTACCGATACTCGCTGGCCACGCCCCTGCTAGAGCCCGAATTCCTGGTTTTGAATCCTTGGGTCTCGCGTGGTCTGGCGTCTGGAGTTTAGTCCGTGTCCCAACCGGATCCCACTATCTATCTGCCTGTGTCCCTTTGCACTCAATACGCACACCCGTATCGTCTTTGCTGCTACCGGGGCATCTGTACATCATACCTTGATAGCGGTGTAAGGTGGTCCTAATTCGATTTAGGACAAGGAGCCCACTGCCCACCGGGCCCTAGCTCATCGTCTCCTCTCGCTCATCACTTAACCGAACTCCAACCACCTACCTAGGCTAAACCAACGGCCCATGCTTGCTCCCAAACTCGCTCCCGGCACCGTTTACATGCGCCATCAATGTCTGTTGTTGTGGCGGACGCCAGGGCTCGGTTCCCCGAGTTGACGCTTGGGGGCGTTCGTGTTGGGGGCGGAGGTTTAGGTTTGGGGGTAGCCGTTCCTCTCGTCGGGATGCCCTGTGTTGATCCTTTAGGTGCGCTCCAATAGTGTTGCAAGCTCAGACCTCGAATTGGGGTGCTTTGCATCGTGCGCTGTACCTTTTACGGACTGCTGTTCTCACGGAGTCAAAGACCAGACCCAGCACCAGGGGTCTGGCCTCTTGGCCCATTCCGAGAGGAACTTGTAGACTCCACCAAGCATCATCGACACCACCACCATCGCCGCCCCCTGGTCGCTGTCACTAGCCACCTCCACAACAAGCAACCTTGGAAATGGGACCGTTGACTGGGGTCAGGGTCAGTCGTACAATGGGTTCCTCGGGGTGTGTAGTCGACAGGCCGACCCTGTTTTACCTTCCGTTCTTTGAGCAGGACGCACCCTACCTACTTCTGATCCTCAACCCCATCTCTCCCGTCCCGTCCTCCGTCTTAAACTTATTCCCCCCCAAGTCCCACTGCCGAAGTTTCTGGTTACTTCTGGCATTCAATCTCAAGTTCATCATCTCTTTCGTTTTGCTCGGTATTATCTTGTCGGCGTTGATTATCCTCTATCCTTGCTTGCCAGTCCAACCAACGCAATACACCATTTTCCTGACGCTTTACGACCTCAAGAATACTGGACGACCTGGGACGCATATCATCTGGAATGACCCGTGTCCCGTTAGCAACTGCAATTCGTTGAACTCGCCATTCCTCCTTTATATCGCCGTTTTCAGATTATTACCACCACTTCTATCTCACCCTGTTGGCATTTGACTCGAAAATATTGTCAAGTGTTACGCGCCTTGATCAGACGCAACACTTGCTACACATCCACCCAATTAGGAGATGATTGTGCCTGCATACGATCCAATGAATGTCCCTCATCTTCCCGGAATTCCGCCTGTCGCTATTTCGCGGCCACAGGTTGGCATTGAGCGGCTCCCGACACGGCGAATGAGCAACGAGCCACGGGAGTCAATGAACTGCAAGTCTTGCAGAAAAAGAAAGGTGAGAAGCATTCAATATTCTCCGCAGATTGTATTTTCCTAACGAAATATCCTAGATTAAATGCAATCGACTTCGACCTTCGTGTGAAGCCTGCCAAGTATTCCAGTGTCCGTGTATATATGGTAAGTGGCAATTATCAAGTCCAACTTCAGGCTGTGATACTTGGGCAACCAAAAGAAAAACGATGTTGACTGATTTGTTTTCTTGTAGACGCAGTTCCGAAGAAACGAGGTCCGAAGACGGATGTGCTGGAAGCATTGCTGAAGCGGGTGGATGGGCTCGAAGCAAAGCTTAGGGAAAAGAATGACGATGATGCCTCGCCACCATCTGCCAAGCCCGCATCTTCAGCAAAGACAGAGATATCGGGTACAGAATCGCAGAATGGAGACAGCATTGATACTTCGGCCAAACGGGCTGTAGCTGACACACAGTCGTCCCCCGCCGATGTGGAAATGACGATGCTTTCTCCAAATACACCCATGAATAGGTACAACGGCAAAATATCCATTGCTCGAGGAGGGAGGTTGACAATGAACAGAGAGCCATCACCAAACCCTGGGCAATCCGATGCATTGCTTGATACGTACTTCACTCGTTTTCATGGCAAACCCTACTACATTCTAGATGAATCATCCATTCGACAGAGACTCCAATTGAACCAACTACCAGACTATCTTTCTAACGCCATCTCGGCAGTTGCTGCTAGGTATGTTCTATTCCATGATTCTTGGCCTTTTTCTGACTTAGAGTAGATACACACCACATCCCAGCGGACATCGGGCAGCCATCAAACTTAGTGAAGATTTTGCTGCTCGAGCTAGAAGAGAAATCAGCACTGATGAGCCCTCTGTCGATGCTCTGCAAGCCCTTCTCCTGCTCGTGAGCGCTTTTACCGCTGCAGGAAAGGGAAAGAGGGCGTACATGCTAATGAGTAATCGCATCCCGTTTCTTGATTTGGGAGTTTCTCGGCTAATGACTTCCAGCGAATGCAACTGGGATGGCTATGGCCCTCGAAACCCATCGCGAAATGGATTCCCAAACCCGAATGACACCAGTAGAGCGAGAGATGCGACGCCGCCTTTTCTGGACCTGTTATCTATTGGATCGATTTCAAACTACAGGCTCAAAAAGGCCGTGCCTTATCGGCGACAATTCTATTTTTCTTCGTCTTCCTTCTTGGTCCCCAAACTCTTCATCACTTCCTGTTGAAGGAGAGTTCTTCCAGGCCGGTTCCAACCTCCAATATTTTCAGGGCAGCGGTAAAAAGCCCCAGGGGAGTACGGGCATGCTTATTGACATTACGAGGATCCTCGGAATCACTAATAGATACCTGGCTGCCGGAGGCGTCAAGGGTGATTCCCACTTCCCTTGGCATTCACTTTCAACATTATCTAAAATTCGACATGACCTTGATATTTGGGCTTCAGGGACTGAAGAGGTCTTCTCAAGTCTGAACAATCTTTTTGGACAGGCAGACTCTACTATTTTGGTACTGAGCAAGCTGATCTATCACCTCGTTCATTGTTTGATATACCGTCCATTCCTACCTATTGACCTGGCAGAGCTCTCGGAGACTGGTCAGCACCAATCCTGGCAGATTGAGGCAACTAACATGTGCTTTCTCCATGCCAACGCCATTGCGGAACTTATCGAATTTGGGAAGCGAACAGGAACGATTGAATGGCCTGCCTTTGTAGGCTACTGCATCTGCACCGCAGGGACAGTTCACATTCATGGAGCACATTACAGCAAGCAGGGCAACAATGGTGAAGTCAATGTTTTCGGTTCATCATCAGACTTTCTGTCACGAGAAATGCAGTTGTTGAGCGAACTTAGGTATTCCTGGGCTTGTGTTCAGCACCAGCGTGAGACACTGCAGGGCATTTACAACGCGCACGGAGAATTGGTTAAGACTTTGGCCCGCAATTCTATGCGATATACGCCTGGCTTCCACAGTGAGGATTTTTTCGATCGATACTCCAACATTGGTGGCCCTGGAGGCCAGTCTTTCACCTTCGACACTGCCAACTTGACCCTTACAGATCTAACGGTCGATTTCGCCGCGGACTCGTACACGGGACACGAGCTGTACAACACCCGTGCTACTGACCGACCCAATCTGAAGCGCAAGAACACAGCACCACCAATTGCCCGAAAGAGACCGGAAGTCAAGGTCATTTCGAGTTTAGCGTCATCGGTTTCGGGTCTGCCAACCCCGGGACACCCGCACCGATCTTTCTCGTACACTTCTGGGATGATGCCCCAGTCATCACCTGGATTACTTGCTACACCTACATCGCTCCCGCACCACCCCGAGACGATCGATAACGATTCCCACCTGGGTGGTTTGCATGATCATATAGATGAAGCACCTGCCAACAATGCTGCTGTCGCGGTGGCAGCGTCAACCGGATTTAACCTGTCCCCTTCGACGCACCATGCCCCTGGCCAGGGTATGCCTGCAATTGGGGGTGCTCCGTTCAGCCCACCATACAGCTACACTTCTGGGTCGAGTGTGAATAATAATGGGACAGCATTGATTAGCGAAGCTAATGGAGGATACGATGCCATGTTTGGCACACTTCCGACAAATGCCTTTACAAGCCCTGCCGCGTGGCATGGTGAAGAACAAACTCCTGCAAAAGCTAGTCACACTCCAATCATGGCAGCAGCAGCGAGTCCTGGAAACAGGAGCAACAACGGGAGCGTTGGAACCGGTCAAGGGGAGGAAAAGGACCCCTTCTTGACGTTACTTGAGCAGCTTGCGGAAAATGAGCAACGATCTCAAAATGGCCATGGCAGCGATCTCGACTTTTTCTTGGGCGGCACAGTCACCAACCCATGAAACAACATGGCAACAACAAATTCTTCGGCTAGTATATTTTAAGTTGCTTTTTATCCATATTCTTTTTCTTGTTTGTGGGGGCAAATGATGGGATGTGCCGCGATAAGTGGTTTGTACATTATGATCCATGAATGGTTAATAGGCTATCTGCCTTGGGAAGATGAAATGATTTAGGTGTTCGGGCGCAACGGTTAGAGCAGCATATGCGGGAGTCGCTTTTCAGACATGTAAATTTTGAGAAGTTTGAATTTTAGGAGGGCATCACATTTTGGGAGGCGATTCGGAGCAATACTGGAGCAAGACTTGCCTAAAGGTGGCATGGAACAAACTGTAAGAATAGCACAGATGATCGGGAACAATTGAGTTGATGATTTTGGGATTTTTTTTTTGAGCTCGACGTATGCGTATGTTACACGCGGTTTGTTTGATGATCCATTTGAGGCAAGACCAACGTCCATTTTGAGAATGGAATTGATGGCCTGCGATGGACCGGCCGAGAGCGCACAGTCCATGGCATCGGAGCTAGGATATGGAGACACTAGGGATTGGCGGCTGCCAGGGCTCAGGGTTGAAGCTTCCTCGAGGTCCGGGGTTACCCCTCCACCAGGCGTCAGATTTTCAGGAGGGAGGATGCGACTCAGCGTCCCTGGCCGCAACAGCGGGGAGGAGGCTTCTCGGAACTGCGGGCCGGCGATGACACGATCCCGACAAGCCCTGGAGGGTGTGCACAGCGAAATTGGCACGGGGCAGGCGGCGGAGCTGGCCACAAGGGAATTAGGAAATGCTGTCGCGAGGAACTGGAGCGACCGCCCGATTATGGCTGGGGTGAGTTTCCGAAGCTGCATGGCATACTCGAGCTGCTACTCTATACCAAACGCAGTGCCACCCCTCGAAATGTGTGCAACTAGAACCTGTCCCAACGTGCATTGGCCAACTCTGGAACGGAGGGCGGGGCATTTCGAGACACCGGACGGTCCTAGTTCAGGTGGGAGATTGATGCAAACGTTTCATGGAAGGAATATCGAAGTCTAGGGATTCTAGAGCCATTACGATCGGAGATATATTGCGTCGCTTGGCCCGTGACGTCTCTCGGTCCGACGCACTGGATGTATGTTTGCAAAACTTTGCACAGACTTAAACACCAGTGCGTTGAAACAGAGGAGGACATTTAGGTCAAATTTTTGGTCACTTGGCGGACTAAATCAATCGGCGAAACGCTTTAAGGCTGAACTAGTAATGTCTATGCTTCTAGCACTCGTATGATTATAATGTTTTTGGATCTTGGTATTGTCTAGATTGAAACTGGGGTTCTGAGTGTGCGCGTCCTCTAAGCCTCACCTACATACCTACCCTCACTGACAACCACTTCGGGATCGCCTGCCTCGGCTTCTGTCCGTGGTGCCCTCCACCCTGTTGTTGCTTGCACGGCCACCATGATGATGCATAGAGTTGCCGCTGCTCGCCACACACCCTTCGTGGCACCAGTGTATGCCCCAATGGCGACAATCCTGTCCGTCTCGTTGAGACCACCACCAAAAACCATTCCCGGAGTGCCCGTAAGCTTTGATATCAATTCCTTTCGCTCTTCGCCGAGTCCTGGGAGGTCGTCAAGACGGCGAAACCCGGATTCAAGGTGGCTTCGCAACAGTCTGTAAAATATTCCTCCGCCAATCGCTGTTCCGAAGCTCCCTCCAAAGCCCCTGAAAGTAGCTATCAGGCTCGTAGTAACGTACTGAGTTCCTTCGTGGCTCAGATGAAGCACATGTGCAAGTGTGTAGTTCATCCCAGCACCTATTGCAAGCCCATTCACGATAACTACCCAGACGAAGAGGCTGACTGGTAAGTCCGGTGAAGCCACTGATGATAGAACATAGATGCTGACGCTGAAAACCAGAAACGAGACCACCGAGGGTAACCAAAAGGCACCATCACGACGAATATGCAACCAACCGACAATAATGCCGCCAAAGGCGAACGCTACGTTTGTTGGGATGAGAATCGACCCTGATGTAGCGGGAGGGTTTCCACGGACCGCAAGCATGAAGACTGGGGCGTAGAATAAAATGCTCCATCGTGCAGACATGACACCGAGTTGTGCGAGAAAAGATAGAAGGACGCCTTGAGACGTCAAAACTTTTACGGGGATTATCGGGTCCTTTGCGATTCGAAACTCAACAAAGAGAAACATGAGAAAGCTAACCAGAGAGATCAGCAGAGGCAAAAACTGGATCTCAACTGCCAAGCTGTAAAGAAAGAGAACTATGGTGAGAATCTGGACAAGTTCGCTTGGTCAGTGCACTGCCACATATCTATCTACTAACTGCAACAGGAGCAACTTACAAGCAGTGAAGCCCCAAGATAATCGATGCAAACAAGCTTCTGTTTGGCAGCCCTCTCACTTTCTATTTCTGATTCCGTAGAATTAGCAAGGTTGAGGTATACACCAAATCCAGCCACCAAGGCGAGCGGAACCTGAATGCAGAATAATAGCCGCTGCAACTTGTCAGTATCGACTCGTGAGATGTTGACATCTTGTGCTCACCCATCCAATAACAGGCTCCAAACCTCCGAATACTATCGCGCCAAACGACACACCAATCGTGTAAGCGGCATTAATACATCCCATAGCAAGCCCTCGAGTCTGCTCGCTGGTCAGCTCCAATGCGATGATGACCCCTAGTGCGAGTAGACCGGCTGCACCAATTCCAGCAGTTACTCGACCCGCGAGGAAAACCGAAAATGAACCTGCCGCAGCACAGAGAGTGCTGCCAGTGGCCAAACTGGTAGCTGACCATAGAATTAGAAGACGTGGCTGGAAGATGTTGGCGAGGCGACCAGCCACTGGGGCGAGAGAGGACATTGTGATCAAGTACGCGCTACTGAACCACATAGCTGAGTTGTCATATGCATGCAAATCGGCCGCGATGGCACCTTGAATGAGGGTCATGCCTGACATGTTCGAGGCTACATGAAGTCAGGTGTCAGCATACGTACAGGTGCATGAACCTAGAGAGAAGGCTCCGAGAATGCGCTCGGTAGGTATACCTTCGAGAAATATAAGCAGCCATAAACTCAGTCCAACAGAAAAGATCCGCAGGGTCGTGATCTGCGGGACTACTGTGGAGAGTGTGTCTTTGACACTGCTATTAGCATTAGGGAGGGGCGAGCTGTTGCTGAGGAGCCCTGAGCCAGTGCTGAGGTTGGGGCCCGGAAGCAACAGTGGTGTTTGCTCAGAAGCTATCACATCTTCCTGGAGGTTACCGTTGTATCCGGCCGTGAGCACAGGAGTAGAGATAGTGGCGAACTTGGGTTGAGGTTGCTGACTTTTCTCCATAGCCTGAGTGAATGCAGACGGCAGCCGACTTGTTGGGCCCTACGACCACGAAGAAGGCAGCCTTTCGTCTTTAGTTTGATTCGCGAGGCAGTATTCGAGGCCAGAACCAGCAACTTAAGCAAGGAGAATCCTGCTTCGGTGTTTGCCTGCGAGCGGTTGGTGGTTGACTACGATGAATTTGATTGGTTCTACTACGGATGGCACAGATCGGAGATGACGCGCCGAACCCTCCGAGGTTTGCATGTGTTCGTGCGACCCGGAACGGCCCTGGCTCCGGAAACATGAGAAGCACATTGGGTGGCTTGATAGTTGAAGTGTAGAATATCTCAAATGTGAGATATTCTTGATCTGCCGGGCGCTCGCTCAATAATTTACATTGAATCCACGATTTGTGAGTGATTGGGAAGGCACGTTAGTAAGCTGACGCTTTTGTGGCTGGCGTCATCAGACATCATTACCTAGTAAGACAGACGGACTCACGCGTTCAGCAAATTAGATTAGGCGAACCCGAGGTGTGAGATGTATGGCCACGGGTTCGAGCAACCGAAAAAGCTTGTTTGGCGAGTGATGAGTGAATTTTGACGACAATGGCAATGCAACACCTAGAAGGAGAGAGGTTGCCAAGCTTGGCAGTGATGCAACTGGCCCTACGTGGTTGGAGCGGAACCGCAGCAGTGAGCCGAGCCCAAGCGGGGAGCGGAATACGTGTATCCGCCTGGCAAAGCTAATTATGCAGCACAGCGAGAAACAGGCGCAACGGCCAGCTTTCTAGCAAGGAATAAACCATCGAATTTCTGGTTTGACCAGCGCATCTGGTTGCAGACCGTTGGGCGGTTATTTTCCCGTTTAATTGCGGTGTGATAGGAAAATTTAGTACCAGGGTTTCAGCCAAGTACGATGGGGGGCGTTAGCAAGCGGGTTTTGGTTAAAAGTTTTTTTATTTATCTTTTGGACAGACGGATGATTTTATGGAATTGAGACGGGTTGAATGAAGGAATATGCTTGAGGCGTCTTGTGCTGTGTTAAGGGCACATTGTGTTGAACATGCATGTCCCACAATCGCAATGGTACGTATCACATGAGAAGGAGGGATGCTCAAGGCCGTGAATTCGGCGAGACTCTGCGTGGATGACGTCGAGCTCGGCGTGCCTATACTCGTTTCGAGTCAAGGTTACACCGCAACTGAGCCCGCCATAATGGTTTGTGAGGGGGGTCGGTTTGCCGATGGGGGATGGGATATGACGGTCAGCAAACCAGCTAGCCTGGCCTTGGCCCAAAACAGGCACCGAGATTTGGCCCGTCCTTGTCGTGACAGAGAGCCTCTGGGCTGCTTTTCCCCACGCCGCAAAATTGCTGGCTGCACCAAATACGCCACAAAGCCGGCGGGGGCTCTCAAGTCTAGCTAACATGATAGGTTAGGCAATGTTGCCGCGGTACGGGCGATACGGATGGGGGTAACCGCGGGGATAAAGGAGGGTGATCAGTGCGTCAAGCGGACAGAACCATGATAGTTGATGAAAATTGATGGAGTCGGCGAGAGGGGAAAACCGAGACCGAGCGTCTAAGAGAGGAGGGATTGGCGGATCGGGATGCTTTCTTGATTGTTATGAAAATACCCCGTAATGAGCACTGGCTACATTGCCGAAAGGCAGTGCAAGAGAGCTTTGTTTTTGTGTTCATGTTCAACGAGGTGCATGCCATCCTCGTGTCGTATGCCTTCACGCGGTGACAACGAGGCATTTTCGTCTTTGAATTTCCGAAATAATTCCCTCTCAGCTGTACTTTGATGGTGCCTCGCTCTTTCGTCGGTCGCTGTCTGTAGTTAGTTGATCTCCGAGAGAAAAAAAAAATCCCCAAAGGGCAGATGTAACGTCGCCAGGGGCCATTTTGTCGTCGGGATTGTGAGGGTGGCATGCCATGTGCAGTACGTAACATCCATGTCAACCTCGCCCCAATCCATTCATTTGCCCAGCCGATGATCGGGTGTACTCCAATCGAAATTCTCCAAGGTCCTTTTTTTTTTTTTTTTATTGCTTCACATATTCAATTGCTCAATTCCGTTCTGCTACAGATTAGAAAAGTGATCAACTGGCGTGATGATCTACATACGTATCTGCTGGCCACTTGTCCCGGTTTACTAAACTGGTTTGTACTTGCAGTAGCGACGGGGGCACGCTGTCAGGGTGTATATTTTTACTCACACATGAGTCTGGCAGCTGTTGAAGCCACCACTAACCAAGACATTGCTTTTGGAGAAACCATGTGTATTTCTTCGTCCCTTTTCTTCTTCTTACTGGGCCGTTGTTGATTACCTAGTTATTTACTAAATTTGGGGTTTGGATTGGGCAAAATCACTCATCAACCAGTATTCTTTTTTTCCCTCTTGCAGTTCTCCTCAGCTTGTGTTTCGTACCTTATTAAACAAAACGACCACGGGCTTGTCACTTATGAAACCAACCTCGCTTGCTAACTACCATTATCTCACTTCCAAATGGACCCTTGACATCCAAATTTCATCACTGCTGATCGCCGTCTCCATCATCGTCAAAGACACTATTATCTTTACCAAATCTCGCCCACCCAATTCTCGTCATTATCCACCTCGATCCTACACAGTCCTGACCGCAAAACCCGCTTTTGCGACCCGGTTTTTCTCTTCCATTTTTCTCCCCTCCGCCCTGGGTACCGCTCGCGACTTTGCTTTCCTGACGCCATGCCGTTGGGAGTCTCCACCTCACGACCTGCGCCCTTGAGCCATTAGACATTAGTCTTCAGGCTGCAGGTCAGTGGCTTGCAAGCCCGCCATCCCGCCCCCCAATCCCATCTCAACTCCCACTTTCCTGTTGTCCCGCCTCTCTCATGCCGCCCCCCAGGCGAGGCCTTCTTCACTTGCTCACCTTTGTCGAGGCCAGGCGCTATTGACGTCTCAACCCCAAATCCTCGCCCGGGTCGCCGTTAGTCTCGCACATTGCTTTTTTAGTACCGAGACCTTCTTTCGTCCCGCGACACGGCTTTTAGTCTTGCCAGTGCTTATTTTCCCTTTGTGTGTAAACCCAAACACTCGGGGCATGTCGCAACCATTGCAAGCCTAGATTGCTTGGACTTGGACCTGGCCGAGGGCCTCAAATTTTCTACCCTTCAAAACCAACCACCTCTCCACGGAAGCTATTACCACCTCGGGCCATCTACACCGTCACCAACGACCATCTCAACAAATTCTCCCGCCCCGAGGAAATGGCACGCGATCTCATATTCTCATTCAGCGTTTCAAGCTCGCAGCTCTATGCGCGGATCTAGCAAGCCCATGACGCTAAACTCACCATGTCTGACTCGGCCTCGTCCTCCCAAGACGATGGCTTTCCCGATCGAGGGCCTGTCGTCTTTGCTGTCACTACGGCCACCTTAGTCCTTGCCACTGTCTTCGTCGCGGGTCGCATATTCACTCGCACGTTTCTCGTCCGTAAGCTCACTTGGGATGATTGGTGTATGGTGCTTGCGTGGCTGTTTGCTTTTTTTCTATCATTCACCATCTGCTTTGGCGTCCGCAATGGCCTTGGAAGACACGACACCAACATATCCGACAACGAACTGCCGGCTCTCCGCCGTTCCGAATATGTCTTTTCCATCCTATACGTACGAGAGATGCATATCTAATCACTGCAAGCCTCTGTTGCTGACCTTCGTAGAACCCTGCCCTGATGGCTACCAAGACCTCGGTTCTTATATTCTACTTACGTCTCGCTAAGAATACGCAAAGGGTCCTCCGCTTCGCATCATGGCTAACACTAGCCGTTGTCAACATTGCAGGCATCATCCTCACTTTTATGAACGTCTTTCAATGTCGACCTATACAAGCCGCCTGGGACTCTGCCTATGACGATGTTGCCAGATGCATACCGCTTCTGACCGAATTCATCTGCTCCTCACCCGTCAACATCGTCACCGACTTGGCCATTCTCGCTCTCCCGATTCCTGTGCTCACCGGTATGCGTTTGCCCTCGCGGCAAAAGACCATTCTCGTCCTCACCTTCACCGTCGGAATCTTTGTTACCATTGTCGATGTGATTCGGATTTACTATCTCCAGCAGGCCATCACCGATCCCTCAGGTAGCTTGGGCGACCGCCAGTCTAGATTTGGCGGCCAGACGGATTTTGCATGGAACGCCTCCCCTTCACTCATGTGGAGTGCTGTTGAGGTCAACATCGGAATGACTTGCGCTTGCGTGCCTACACTCAAACCTCTTGTCCTGAAGCTTTTGCCTTCAATGTTGTACGACCCCAATGGCACCAGAAACAGCACATCCAAAGGCCCAGATGATTCGGACACACCATCCACGGGTCACCGCACCAGCCTCCAGCCACCCCCTCCCGTTGCGTCTCCCGGAGTGCAGCGGCCCCTTAACGACTCCAACGCTCCGCTCACCGCGATGGAGTTTTTAACAACACCCTTCATGGAACCTTCCGCCAATGCAACTCAAGCTCGTGACTCCCAAAACCCCACACAGATGACCGTTTCCTCGTCCACTGGAACCACCTCACAAGGCATATACTTTGGCTTTGTCAACATGGCCAGGCCAAAAAGCATGTTGAGCTGCAATGCGAAGGAGTCATTCAAGTATTGCACCATAGTGTCTATTCTTTTTGTCCTCTGGGGCATTTCGTACGGCCTGCTTAATACTCTGAACAATGTGATTGCGTCGGTAAATAACATGACCACAGCTGAGACTCTGGGTATGACGAGTGTTTACTTCGGCGGCGGGTACTTCTTCGGCCCATTGCTTGTCGGCGAGTGGATCCTCCGGCGAGACGAGCATAATCGGTCCAGGCGCCATAGCCGGACTGGAAACGACAATATCGGCGGGTTCAAGGTCACTTTTATCGTGGGCCTCTGTTTTTATGGCATTGGAACAGTCATATTTTGGCCGTCGGCCGTTATGAAGTCGTACGGCGGATTCATGCTTAGTAATTTTGTTGTTGGTTTCGGCCTCTCGGTCCTGGAAGTTGGCGCCAACTCATTTTTGATCTTGTGCGGACCTGCAGAGTATGGCGAGACACGTCTGCTTTTAGCCCAAGGTGTACAAGGCGTGGGCAGTGTTCTCAGCGGCCTGCTGGCACAGAAGGTTTTTTTCAAAGGCATAGTCGACGAGGCTACAACCACGAGTATGACGCTCATCAATGTTCAGTGGACATATCTGGGCATCACTCTTCTCTGTGTCATCCTTGGCCTATTCTTTTACTACATGCCGTTGCCCGAAGTCAGCGATAATGAGCTCGAGGAGGCGGCAAAGCACCTCCCAATAGACCCGCAGAAGAAGACTGGTGGTCTCCAACTGCGTACCTGGAGCTTAATCCTTGCCATTTTAGCCCAGTATACCTACGTGGCAGCACAGGAGTGCAATAGCATATTCTTCCGCAGCCTGATGATCTCCATCCTCCCTTCTCACGCAAGCACTGGAGAAGAAGCAGCTAGTGGAACTAGCAACTCCGAAAATCCAGATAAACCGGATGGAATCGCTCTCTCCATCCCGGATTACTTGCTCGTTGCTCATTCTGCTTTCGCCATATCCCGATTTTTGGCCGCAATTTTCACGTATTTCTCCGTCTCTCGACCTCATCTCCCGCAGCCTCGAACCATTCTCACGACTTGCATCACTCTGTGCTTCGTCCTGGCGATTTTCCCGGTTGCACTCGAGCCACCAAACCCCAACCTTCTCGTCATTCCCATTATACTCTTCTTTTTTTTCGAGGGACCCATCTGGCCACTCATTTTTGCCATTGGTCTCCGAGGCCAAGGCCGACGAACAAAACGTGCGGCTGCTTTCATCACTATGGGCGCATCCGGCCCAGCATTCTTCCCGTTTGTCATGTATGGCATCATCACCAATGGCGGGACAGTCAAGCTTGCGTTCATAGTAGTCATTGCTCTTCATGCTCTTACATTGGGATACCCAATTTTCCTAGAGTTTGTTAAAGATGCCAAGGTATTGGTGGATCCCCGCGTGGCAGCTCGAGAGTTCGTTGAAGACGAAGAAGGGTCGCCGACGGGGCTGGCCTTCACACCCCCAAGACGCCAAGGTGCAACCAAGGAAAAGTACGAGGGATTTCTCGAAAAAGTATCCCGGGGAGTCGGTGCCAAACTGCTGGGTACACGACGTCGATCCTCCCAACCCTCTGTTCAATGCAGTGAGAATTATTCCGGCGGCTCACCGCCAACCTAACGTTTATGACTTTTCCGATTACTTGATTGTTTTCTTTCCATTGCGGTTATATAAACAGCGGAATAGGCGTCATTTTTGGTTTGGATGAGAAATGATTCTGAAATACCATATACCCAGGATGACTACATGAGACCGTCATCGCTACATACAAATTCGAAGAAGACGTATATAAGTGCATATAGTTAATACAGTACAAAGCCACAAGGGCAAATGATATCAAGATTTCCAAGGTCTAAATGCATAGTACATGAAAAGGGAGTGACATTTTAACAAAACAAGCACGCAAGTAAAACTCCATGACGTGGGCGCGACCCAAACCCACACTTGAACAACCTCACCATCTACCATCCAAACTGTTCACAGTGAAGATCGATGCTTGGTCCATCTGATCTAACTCTTTCCAATGCAGCGCTACGCACCGAGTCCAACAGTTTGCCTGGCCCGCAGCCCATGACAAGCACGCGCTTATCCGAGGAAAGGACATCAATCTCCGATTTGATAAGATGTGAAACATCCGGTCTTTGATATGCGATAGGGAAATCGGCGATTGGGTCTTCAAGAGTAGATGCAGCTCCCTTCTCTGGGTCTGTTGAAGTTGTCAAAGTACTGGCGAGGTTTGACATTTCAAGCATGCCGGGGCTGTATATTTGAGTTGTGCTCTCCGATGATACTCTGGACAATGTCGCACGATCATTTTTAATGCTGCCTTCCGGTTGTCGAGTAACGTAGATGAAGACATTGACTCGGGGATCGTTCATGAGAATATTGAGTTGATCGGTGAACCAAACGAGATATGCTGGGTCATAGTTAGAATTCATTCGTGGTCCGACCAGCTTTTAAACTTACCAGAATGTTTAATCACCCAAATAAATACAATAGATTGGCGCTCGCCAAGTTTCTTGAGCATAGTCAAGGCAGTTCCGATCGTAAAGGTAACTCCACTCCCTCCAGCCACGAGAACCGCCTTATCATGAGCCTCCAGGTCGGGGAGACTGCCGTATGGGCCGTCAACCGATGCCTTCAACACTGCACCAGGGTGTTTAATGGCATAATCATGCAGGGAGCGTGTGAAGCCGTCTTTTGCCGAGACCATAAACTGAAGCGGATCCGTGGTCGCCATGGTGAACGGGTGTGCCTCTACAGCACGAATGGCAGGAATCCAAACGAATCCGTGCTTACCCATGGCGGCTCCTGGGGGAGCCTTTGAAAATGTAAGTCGGGTTCCTCCATGAGGCAATGGGACAAGTGTCACGGAATTGTTGGTGGCGGCGAGAAGGTGGCGGATACCACGAGTGAGTCGATCAAGTACCCAGATACCTGCAGCCGTGCAAGTAATTTGCATGATCCTCTTGCTTGGGTTTTCTTGGTGTAGAGTGACCGTTATGATCCCCAGGATCCAGCATACAACATGGATAACATAAAACAACTCATACGACCACTTTCGGACGATAGCGCCAGAAAGCCCGGCTCCAACATAGCAAAATGCTGTTACCATGCCATATATGATATTCATCTCGGTGAGCTGTTTGAGGCTGCCTGATTTCGCAAATGAGGCTGAGTAGCAGCATGCATGGACAATGACATAGACTACGGTGACATATCCAGCAAGTCGATGGAAAATATTGAGTCGATCGTAGGACCACGGGATCAAGAATGCGAGAGGAGTGTTCTTGAGGGCGAGGAAAGCCAGTACTAGAGTATTTGCGATAGCCATCCTATTCGAATATTAGGGAGGAAGACTGGAAACAAGGCAGGTATTTGCCAATACTGACCAACCGGTTCGTGAGGACATATTGTTTAGCATAGGTAAATTTTTGTTGTCGAAATTTGTAAAAGTTACGATGAAGTTGAACACCAAATACGTCAGAATGACAAGCAGGTGGCCGAAAGAAGGGACGGATTGGAGACCTGGAACCCTTGCCAGCAAGACTGTTCGGACTTTTCTAGGATATAATGTTAGATGCCTTCCAAAAGGTCCCACCAAGTTGTTTGTCTTACCTTGAGACAAAGACTACTGGTATCAATGTCCCCAGTGGCCTGCCTTTACGATTTGCGATACGCTGCATAGACAGAAGTATGACGATGAGACCAATCAGACTGGACAACAAGATGATGTACAAAACCATAGCATCATAATTTAGCTCCTTTCTGCGGGCCATCTTGGCCATCCAGGCCATATTCGCATTCACCATGATGATCAAGCACAAGTAGTGACGGAGTCTCTGCTAATAATGATAGTGTAGAAAGCAAGAAAATGACAAAGGGAAGTGTATAAACGACCAGAGGAAGAATGATGAGAAGAGTGAGAATGAGAATAAGGGGAAGATCAAACAGAAGAGGGAGAAGATAAGAAAAGGATTCGGCGAGAACTTGAACCAGCGATGGCTAGCTGTACATCAGGAGACAGGACACCACAGCAGCAAAAGAAATCGTCACTGTTTAGCCTTTTTGGGGGGAGGGGGGATACTTATTTACTTACTTTTTTTCCCCTTGACGCCTGGTGTGCAACAGTCATATCTGGTCGTAACGCAAGGAAGTGTAGTCGAGTATAGTGTGGGATTCGCAACATCTTTTATCTACTGCGTCACCTTCCGTGGCGGTGCCAAGCATCATGGCGCCTCGATACCACAGCCTGGCATCCACATATGGAGGGGGTTGGAAGCACCGACTCGTATGCTTCCTAGGCCATATGGTTGATTGGAAATTCCAATACAAATCTTCCTCATTTTGGGTTTTCGCTTGTTCCAACGTGCGTACAAGGAGCGCCGTTAAAGTTTATGCCGGCAGACGCCGTCCGAAAACCGGGGTTGATGCACATGGGAACTCAAGGATAGGAGGATACAGGGGTGTTGACTGGGAGCCGAGTTGGTAGGCATTTTCTCCATCGTCAGCCTGTGCGGCCGACAATTGGTAGGTTTCCTCGGTCCCATGAGCGTTGGGGAGCTACCGCTGTTGAGAACACGGTGGACGTGTGTTACGATTCGGTTCTGAGACAAGGCGAGTAGATGTGATAAACACAACTACGGATACAGTGATGAGGGGGAAAGGAAACGGCCATTAGAGTTTCGTCGGGAGAATACCCGCTTTATGGGATTTACTGCACTCTATATTATTGCCAAGGCAAATCACGGCCAGGATCTAGGGCTATATAAGAGCCATGATGAAGACAAAGAGTGCCAAGGATTAGATTATCGTGCCATTCGGCCAAGACCGAGCCCAATGAGCTTGTATCCCATTGGCTCATCCGTACTTCAATGGGTAAGAGACCAACATGTTAAGAAGACTGAAGTAATGATGTGTAATCAAGGCTTCTATATCCCACCGGGTGCATCTCGCACTCATTCAAGGCGAGATGGAAACGGGTATCTGCACGCTGGCATGGTAGTACTCATTCACTTATCGTCTTTCGACACTTGGGGCAGGTAATGATGCGGGGGTTGTCCTTTGCAACCAGTGTTTCAGGAGTTTAATGGGCATCTGCCGTGTCATGTCACCATCTGCAGGTAGCCTTGCTCTGACAAATGAATGGATTGCATCTTGTGTGACTCGCCTGTCTACCTAGTCCGTGCAAGGCGGACATGGGAAACGGGGTGAGCCTGGGACATATGCACAGCTGAAAGAGGGAGAGGGAGAGAGAAGGGTAAGAAAAAGACCGTACAATGCGTTTGGGCAAAGCGTAAAGGGGTGTTTGAGAGGGATAGGCGCATCAAGCTTTACGGGTCTCTATTGTGGGTTTGGGAAATGATGTTGTATTGAACGAATCATGGCACAGATTGGCTGAAGGGGGCGGAGCCGGCATGGGTGAGCTGACGACGTTCGCGCGCGGGTCTATGTTACCTAATCCCAGACTATGTATGCAATACGATAACTGCTTCTGTCACTGTCACTGTCACTGCCACTGCCATTACGATTGCATGATCGTCACCCTGACGAGCCTGGAATAATGCGAAGCGCTCTATCCCACCTTTTAGCCTCGAACCAAATCGCCGTCGGGAGCGCTGGCCCATCGGCCCCACGCGCCCGCCGGGTTGATTGATCCATAAAGACTAACACCGGAGGCCACAGCCAAAAGCTTAACGGTCGAAGGTTTGATTGCAGTGCTTGTTCTGCACGATAGCATCCGTTGCCCGGATTGGAATGTTCCACCCACTGAGGTAATAAGCTGATGTTGTTCACGCGGCTGCCAATGCACCAGAAGCACCCAGTATGAAACAGTACGCGGTTCGTTGAAGAAGGGAGCTATGGGGTTTGAAAAGTAAACGGATAAGTATTGCCTATTTCAGACCTAACTTGACCGTGGCCAAATTCGTCTGGTGAGCGTGGCGTCGAAATACAGCTTGGGCATCAACAAGAGTGCACGCAAGAAGACGCCTGTGACTGCAGCCACACGGCATTGAGAGCGGGCTCTCGTCAGCCAATGCTATGGAGGTACGGGAGTTCTCGGCTTCGATAGACACTTACCACTGCGTGTGTCGGCACCACACAGGCATGGGTATCACCTTTAGCTTCGTCCTCGAAACGACTCGAAAAAAAAAATAGTCCTACAAGGCTAGCCTTCTATTGTTGCATGTGAAACGAAAGCAAGTGGATGAAAGAACATGTAGCTCATAGAGGAAAATTCCCTACAATAAGGAAAAGTCAACCACATACAAGAAAATGATGCTACTTTTTTCTTTTTCTTTTTTTTTAAAAAAAAATATGTCGTTAGTGCTATACCACTTAACTTTCAAACTTACATGGAACACTTATTTTCCCACATTTACCTCTCCAGATGGCGCGTGTGTTATTGTGTACCGTGTTTTTTTTTTTGGCACATTCTACGTGGGGAGAGGCTTCTTTGTGAAAGGTGGGCGTGGGGAATACCTATTCAAAGCTAGCGTGCTCATCGATTAAACTCTCCTGAACAATCGTGATTTAGGCCCTGATCGGCTGTAAACCTGAGATAAATTTGACGGTATCCACAGTGACTTTGAGAGCAGCTAAAGTCACGATTGTACCCAAGGCGTTGCTGATGCTCTCACCGCCTTCCTATTTAGCTATAACAGCCTTGCAGCCTTGTGGATGAGAAGCTCAAATTATCTATTTCTTTACTTAAATTTGAGATAAATCTATTTTTTTTGGACTTATCTCAAGTGTAGTTTTTCTGCCGCTGTGACCCGATTTTCTACTTTAACACCAATAGCAGCTAAGATGCTATGACTAAATGGGAATAACGTCAAAAGGTACAAGAAGACACAAGCCAAAGTCCCACTCTCAGGTTTATCATAAATCTGGTTGAAAAGCGGATCAAAAACACTACTTAAAGAGGAATAGAGGCAAAATTTATTCATTTCTTGTCCCCACATCCTCCTTCGAATTTATCTCAGACTTATGGCCGATCAGGGCCTTAACCTGCGACGGCCAAGCAACGCCGTAACGTGCATTTGTCTACGACAGGGGAGGAAGCAAGTCAGGGATCAGCTTTACTAAGGCCCTGCTCAGCCGTCAGGATTACCATAATTTTGGCGTTGAAGTGGAGACATTAAAATAATAAAATGTTAGGCTAGACCTAAGAAAGTAGTGTTTTTTGGCTAGAATTATTATAATCTTGAGATAGGAAGTTATATAAGTATCTAAATATATCTTTTGACATTAAATTCAATTAGTAATAGTATTTTAGTAACTAAGCTAATTATAGCTAGAAAATTAGATTAAAATAAGAGAATTTTGCTATAACTATAATCTAAAAAAAGATTAATTATAATAATTCTATTTAATTAAGTCTTATATTAGCTATATTACTATAAATATATATATAATAAGGATATACCTTTAAACCATTATTAATAATATAATATCCCTTACCTAACTGCCTCTTTTAGCTAATTTAATTATTCTAATTATTTTTCTTTTAGTAATTAAAAAGCTTTTTAAATAGTATTAAGATTATTAAAATATTATTAACTTAAGGGGATTTATTATAGTAAAATTATATATATAAAGTCTACTTAAAGGATCTAATAAGACTTTTATTAATCTCTTTTAAGTAAATAAGATAATATTTTTAAGATTATATAATTAGCTTAAAAAGAAGGGTAGCCTAAAGGAGAGTTAATACTAGCTAATTTTATTAAAGGTTATAATATTCCTTTATATGTATAATTAAGGGTAAATTTATAAGGTAATTATATATTAATTTAGTATTAATTAGGGCTTAATATTAATAATATTTTAATAAGTTCTTCTTATAATAAGGTATCTTTATATTACCTTTATTACCTAGCCTAAGGATAACTTTATTAATCTTAAATTAATTAATAACCTAAAGTAGTAGTTGTTTTTTAGTTATATTAAGGCAATAAATAGGACTTATATTACTACCTACATTCCTTTTAGCTAATAGGCATTATTTTAAGATTAAAAGGACTAGGTAATATAGAATGTGCTTACTATAGTGAGACTAAATAGCATATTTTTATATATATTAGCTAGAGCTAAAGGGCAGATTTATAATATAATGCTTACTTAAATAGCCTTAAGGTATAGCTTTTATATCCTTAATAGATGATTTTATATTAGTAATATTAGCTTTAGGCTTTAAAAGAGGATTATTATTTTATACCTAAATATTTATTATTATCTTAATAATTAGTAGATATTATAATACTAATTAAAAAATAAAAAGGAATTATATAATCTTTATTATACTTAGATTTAAATTATTATAAAGTAAATATTTAATTAATTAAAGTATAAATTTAAGATTTTAAGATATAATCTACTAAAATATAACTTTTAAAGCTAAATAAGAATTATATTTATATTAACTAGGCTCTAGAACTTTATCTTAAAAGGAGGATTAATAGAGGAGGAGGAGTTCTTCTAGATTTTTAATAAAATATATAAGGAAATAGTTAAGGGTATATATTCTTAGATAGTAAAGGAGCTTTATAATTATATTACTTCTTAGATTTAGGCAGATTTCTTAGCAAGCTAAGGTTAAGCTTCTCCTAGTATTATTAGTACTATTATTAAGGAAGTACTAGAAAATAAGTATATAGGTAAATCCCGGCGGTTCTAAATGACTCAGCTAAGGTCATAACAGGGTCAATAGCAGCTGCTAGGGGGTTGGGTAATAAATTCATTAATATCTAATTCCTTTAACTAACTAGCCTAACAAGGGGCTATTTGGTGTATACTATAGAGGGCTTACAGTCACATGTAGCAGCGGATTAACCTAGGGCCGCCTTCCTTGATTGTAGTCCTTAAGGCTCTTTAAGTCTCTTATAATGTTATTTTTTTAATTTAAATCCCTATTCTAATACTAGAGCTTCTCTCTTAAAGGAATAATACTATATATTCTGTAATTAATTATAATAATTAATCTCCTTTACTATTTATTTTCTTCTTTTCTTTTATTTTTATATAATTTAGCCTTTAATATAAATTATTATATTATTTTAGTTAATAAATTGCTTAAGTGCTTAATTTAGTATTCCCTTAATAAATGTATTAGCTAGATTATTATTCTTATTAATCTATTTAACTTTATATAATTCTTATTATTTATATAATTATTATAATATTATAATATTAATTATTAATTATTTCTTTTTTATTATTTCTAGTTTTATAAGGTACTTATAAAAAAAGTATAAATTAATATAAATAATTATTAGAATATAGAGGAGGTTTAATTAGTTAATTATTTAATTGAGGATTAAAGATATTGTATATATAATATTTATACTAGTAATTATATTATAAATCTTTAATATAAGAATACTTTAGGTAATCCTTTAGCACTTAGTTAAACTATAATAAATAATATTTCTATTTATTATAAATATTCTATTATCTATCTATTTATTAGTAATAATTACTATAAATCTAAGTTATAATAAGAGGTTAATATTATTTATAAATATATTATTAATAAAGATAAAGAGTTTAGCAGTTAATAGGTTAAGTAGAGTAAATACTAGGCTATAGTTAAGGTAATTTATTTGCTATTAAAGGTATTTATTTAGAGCTTTAACTTAGGTTTTATTTAGTTCTTAGAACTATATTATAATTAATAGGTTATAATATACTTTTAATTAATAAATAGAGGTAATATATACTCCTTATACCTATTATTTTATATATTATTATTTAATTATAATTAGGTTCTTTATATTAATAAAATTAATCTTTTTATCTTATTCTTTTTATTTTATTATTATATAGTTATCTTTTAATAATATTATAATAGTATTGTTAAATATAAGAGGTTCTTTAATAATTAATTTCTTTTATAGTTTTGCTTTAAATATAGCTTTTATAAGCTTTTTCTTCTTTAATTAGAGGAATATATTATTTAATACTCTAATTATATTATTTATTTATATTTTAATAATTATAAAATTAGAGTTATCTTTTAATAATATTAATAAGTATAGGTTAAATATAGATATTATTATTTAAAGCTTCTTTAAATAATACTTATAGTAAGTAACTTATTAGTAGTTTTCTACTTTTAATATCCTATAGAGTAGTATAATTATCTTTATAATTGTATTTTTAAGGTATTAATATTTAATATTATTTAAAAGGTATATTAAAATAATATAGTTTAGCTTTATCTTAGATTATATATATGCTTAGGTAATATTTTATAGTTAAAGGAAGATATTAAGTTTAATAAATAATAAGATTAATATAAGTATTAGTCTTTAGCTATATTATTATATTATAGGTAATTATATAAGAATAGTCTCTTTACCTTTATTAGTATATCCTTAGATTATTAATTATAACTTTTTATAAGATATATTAGTAATTTTACCTTTAATTTTATTAATAATATATAACTTAAAGATTCTTATTTTACTATATATATTCTTATTAAATAAAATAAATTTAAATATATTATATTAAATTAATCCTTTAATTTTCTTTATAGTAAATACTTTAAATAGGTTGCCTAAAATTATAATAATTCTCTTATTTTAGAGCTTTAGTATAAGTTCTAAATTGGCCTTCTCTTTAGTTAAGATAAATAATTTATTATATTTAATTTTATTTATAAATTACTTAATAAAGTTAGTATTACTTATAGGGAGAGAGTTCTTTTAAGATTAGCCTCTTTTCTTCTTTTATATTAATTATAGTAAAGGTATAGTAATAGGGTTTTTTAAAGGTCTTTCTCTTTTCTTCTTTTATATAGGTTTTAAGGTAGGAGGTTTATAAATAGAATCTTTATTATAGTTTATTTTATCTTTCTTGGGTAGTATATTTACTAGTTTTTAGAGGTTAGGTTTATTATTAAAGTCTTTAAGAAAGGGTTTAATAATAGTTAATTAAAAATCTAATAGTCCTTAAAGGCTATTAATAATATAAGTTTCTCTCTTAATAGTAATTAGTATATATAGGCTAGTCTATTTTTCTTTTTTTTAATAAATATAAACTTATAATTATAGTAGAAGATTGAGGATAGTAGAAGTATTAGAGCTATTGTAGGTAGCTAGGGTATTGTTTATTTACCTCTTAATATAGAGTTTATATACTTTATTTATTACTTTTTAGATAGCTTTTATTTATTTTATTATATTAAATAAGAGTTTAGAATCTTTTATTATTTATAGGTATAAACTAAATACTAGGAATATAGGTATAAGGCTATTAAAGCTAGCAGTATTATTTATTACTTTAACTACTACTTATAGTACTTCTTTTAACTTTAATAATAAGTCCTTTTAATAGAAGATCTTATAGGTATAGTAAATAAGTATATAATATCTTTCTACCTTTCTAATTAAGTTATAAGCCTTTATTAATATTACTAATATAATAGAGCCTTTTACTCTTACCTTTTAATAGAACTCTTTATTAATAAAGCTTTTACCTAGGTTAATAATTATTTAGTTAAGTAATTTAATATATATATCTATTTAATAGTATTTTATAGCTTTTTAAATAATTAATATAAAGATATTAATAAGAAATTAAATAATATTAAATATAATTACTTTATTAATAATATAAAGTATTAGTTTTCTATTAATATATATAATATTTATAATAACTTTATAATTAAATTTAAAGTTATTATAAATTATAAACTTAAACCTTTAAAATATTCCTATATAAAGCTAATACTTTTAATAGATCTTAATTAACTTCTTAATTACTTGCCTCTTTATAGGATAATTAGCTCTTATTAATAAATTATATAGTTAATTTATTAATAGGTAATTAAATTATTAATAGAGTTAATAGAGTTTACTATTAATAAGATTATATTATATAAGTATTCTTTTATTATTTAAAAGCTATTAAAAGTACCCTTATTTTTATATAATAGGTACTTTAATATTACTTTTCTTAAAATAGTTATTAAGATTATAAAAGTAAATCTTTATATAATTTATATTTTATAATAAGAGTAGGAATAGTGTATTAATTAAGATAATATAAAATAAGATAATTTTAAATAGGGTAATTATATTAACTATATTTAGGGATTAATATAAGGTTTTACCTTTAAATATAATAATTACTTTACTAGCTTTTACTATATTTAATTTTATTAATATATTATTTAATTATTATAATATAATAAACTATTTATAATTATTAATTAATACCTTTAATACTTTAATATTAAGGATAATTCCTTGAAATTTATTAAAACTATAGTAATTATTAAATATAAATTATATTATTATTTTCCTTAGCTTTTTATAAGGATTATAAAAGAGGTTATTATATATAAAGTAATAAGTAATAGCTTAGTCTATAAGTATAATTAAGATAAGTTAATTATTAATATTATTTATTATGCTTATTAGATATATATAGGTATTAATTGTATATTCTTTCTTATTCTTACTATTACTTATTTTCTCTCTTTCTTTATTATTATAGTTAGACTTAATAAATTCTACTATATATATAATATATATTACTTTATTAAGAAAAGAATCCTTTCTCTTTTTCTTATACTCCTTAAATACTTTTCTCCTCTTCTTTAGGGTATACTTAATTAAATAGTATTTATTCTTAAAGTATATATAGTATTAATTATCTTTCTTTGATTTTTTTATAGATTATATTTACTTCTTTAATCCTTATTATAAAAGGGTAGTTATAATTGCCTTAGCTAATTACTTTTATATTTTTTATATACTTATTTAATTATTAACTATTAAGTATTAATTATAAAGATACTTTTAATAAACTTTATTACTTTATTTAACTAAGCTAATATATAGTAAATCTATAAATATATATTATTATATATATTTAATAGATTTAGGTAGATATTTATAAGATCTTTAATACCTTAATATATAGTAATAAGTTATATATAAGCTATAAAGTCACTCTTCTTAATTTCAAGTAATATATCTTAGAGGGTCTTAAGGTATTTAAAGAACTTACTAAGGTATTCTTATTAATCTTTACTAAGGTATTTTTATAATTATTTAAATAGATTTAAATTCTACTATTTTTCCTAATATTTAATAAGTACTTATTTATCTTTAAAGTATTCTCTTATTTTTTAATAATTTAGTTAAAGAGTAATAGATTCTTTAGATTATATATTTTTCTTAGGTAGAATTTTAATACTTTCCCTTTAAGTATATTCTTAAATATATAGATATATAAGAATTGGTTAATATTTACTATATAATATTTAGTATAAAAGAATTTAAGCTTCTTATTAAGGATTTTATATTTAATATTATTAAATTTTATCTTATTAATAAATACTTTATTAATATTATTAGCCTATTTATTAATTAGTATTTTGCTAGATATAAAGCTATTATATTAGAGCTGCCTTTTAGGTTAAGGGGTTTCTTAGAAAAAAGCTATTATCTAATATTAGTAGTTTTTTAGTATAATTAATTAGCTTTTTATATAGTATAAAATATCTTATATATCCTGGGCTAAAGTACTTTTAGGGAATAATTTAAGGATTTAAATATAAGAGGTTTTTAATTTAATAGGTAGTTTCCTAGTGATTTTAGCTAGGAACCTAGGGACCTAAAGGTTAAAATAGAACTCCTTCTTATTACTAATTATTTTAATCTCTTCTTCTATTTATAATTTAAACTTTTCCTAATTAATAGTATTATAAAGATATTTAGTAATTAAGCCTTTATCCTTAAAGATCTTAATATTATTATAAAAAAGGAAATCTTAAAGCACTAAGAGCCTTAGGACCTTCTTAAATTATTCGATTATTTATTCTATAAATTTTTATTAAAAGTAATTAAAGAGTTAATAGCCTCTATAGCCCTCCTTCTTATATAATACTATAAAGTATACTATTTTTATATTTACTTTTTTAAGGATTAATATTTTAATTAAATAAGCTAAAAAATAAAGTCCCTATATATAAGATTCTATCTATAATTAATATATTATTAGAATTAAAATATTATAAGTAAGTTATTTTATTCTTTCTTAAAATTACTTATATTTATTATTAGGAGTAAAGGTAATATTAAGTTTTAATATATTAAAAGTTAATAAATTATTAATAATAATAATATTATTCCTTTTATTCTTATTAATTGTTATTTTTAATAATTATAAAGGTATAATTAATAAAATATTTAATTAGATTTCTTTAGGTTATTAAGCTCTTCTTAGTATTTAGATAATCTATTAGTTTACTTTAATAAGGTTAATAGAGAGGTTCTTTTATATAGTAAATATAGGGGAAGGAATTATAATCCCTTAGGCAATTATAATCTATATAATTAGCTTTATAATTATAATATTATTTTTAATTAATATATATAGCCTTATTACTAATAATTAATTACTTAATAGTATATCTTTTTATTTAATACCTTACTAATCTATAGAATAATAATAAATATTATCTATTTAAACTAATCAATATAGGTAAATCCTAGCGGTTCTAAATAACTTAGCTAAGGTTATAATAGGGTTAATAGTAGTTACTAAGGGGTTGGGTAATAAATTTATTAATATTTAATTCCTTCAATTAACTAGCCTAACAAGGGGCTATTTGGTATATGCTGCAGAGGGCTTGCAGTCACATGCAGCAGCGGATTAACCTAGGGCTGCCTTCCTTGGTTGTAGTCCTCGAGGCTCTTCGAGCCTCTTGTAACGTTATTCCTTTAATTTGAATCCCTGTTCCAACAAAGTATATACTATTAAATTTACCTCTATAAGGTTAAGGTTATACAAGCAACTAGCTATAATTCAAGCTATTATAGTATAAGAAGGTTATTATTAAGAGATAAATTAAATAGAAAGAGATTAAAAGTTAAATATAAAAATTACACATTTAGTATACCTATTATATTAACTATTATTTATTATATTGACTGCTGCCTACAATATTAGAAGCTGCGCAGTCACTATAGTTAAATGCTTAAGGCTATATTTAATACATATAAGCTCTATAAGGCTCCCCTACCTAGCAATCTTTTTTTTATTCCTTCTACTATACTTTTATTATAACTATATTAATATTTAAAGAAAAAAAAATATCTTATAATAATATTTATTATAAATATTAATAAAATCATTTTTATTTTAATAATTCTTCAAGTTTTAAGTATAATTAGAAAGAATTATTAATTTATTAATATTTTAACTTTAATATATACTTATAGAGACCTTAATAATACTAAGTAGTAAAATATAATACTCTTGCCCTTATATTTACAATAGCTATAGCTATCAACCCTGTACTAGCTATTAACCCCGCTATTTTCCAGCGCCTGCCCCCTAAACTACCGCCTAGCCTAGCAGGCTTCTTTTTTTAATACTACTACTTATACTTATATACCTTATACTAACCCTTTAATAACCTCTTTTTCCTCCTCTAAAAGGTTACTAAAAAGCTTCTTTTTTATCTTAATATTGCTATTAGCTTTATTTTAGATTATTGCCTATTATAATACTATGATTTTTTATATAAAAAGTAATAAGTAATTATCTTTAAGATTAAAAAGCTATTGTATATTGTTAATGGCCTTATTAATAATATCTATACTAGCTTCTTGCTAAGTATAATTAAAAACTTTCTTATATAAGCTTATTATCTTTAAAATTAATTACTTTAAACTATTATAATTATTACTTTTACTTAATTTTACTTATATAAATTGCCTTAATATTATTATTATTAAAGAAAAAATCTCTTTTAATATAACCTTTACCTTAAAATAAAAGTTAATAATCTTAAGGAATAAAGTAATTATTAACTCTCCTTTAAAAAGTTATTAACTTCTCTTTTATTATTATTAACTAGATTAATAATTAAATTAATTAATTTAATCCCTAATAAATCTAATCTATTTACAATTAACTCCTTAATTAGCTTATTACTCTTAAATATAAAGTTATAAAGCTTAGTATTTTTTAGTTTAATTGTTTTTAGCTAAGCCCTTGCTTTACTAAACTAAATATTATATATTTACTATTAATTATTATTAATTATAATAATTTTAATTTCTAAATTATATTTAATACTTATTTTTCCTTATATTATTTAAAGAAACTAAATATATTTAATTTAAAGGTTTTTATAATAGTTTATTAATTTAATAATATATTATTAAAAATAAAAGTATTATTATTAAAGCTAAAATATTATTAGATTTATTATTAACTTTAATATAATTATCTTACTTAAATTTAACTTATTTTTATTTTATATTACCCTTAAAAACTAAAAAAAAAATAAAATTATATTATTATTTTAATTAATTTAAAATAATACTAAAATTATAATTATTTAAAAAGTAATTTATAAAAATAAGAGAAATAATAATAGTAAAGGCATTAGTTTATAAAATAAGATTAATAAAGGCTATTAAAATAATAAAGATCTAATATTATTAGTAATACTAATAACTTAAAATAAATCCACTACCTTTACAACTATAACTTCATCCTATATTAATATTTTATTGGATATAGTAATAATAATGATTATTAGAGGCATCCTACCTATATAGCTAAAAGGATCTTTAGCCTTATACTTAAGTAGGAAAGGAAGGCAGTAACTATCTAGCTTATCTCTACTTTACATAACTAAAAATCTAGGTACATAGCGTTATAAGGAGCGATTTTGTTCAAGCCCGATGTTACTGTGGGGACTACAAGATGTTCATAATCCTGCGCGCTGAGCAGGGCCTAAATCCAATCAAGGTTATATTTTTAAGCAATCGACATCTTCATCCCACCATTGGCGCAGATGACACTCCCGGTTGTCCACCCGCTCTCCTCTGAACACAGCATGTCGATGGTGCCAGCAATTTCACTTGTAAATCCCGGTCGTCGGCTACCCATTGACTCCCGAACAATCTTGTCAAAACGCTCCGCATCCGGCCCAGCCTTTTCCAGGACTTCGGCCTCGCCGTCATATTTCGCCAGGGGTGCAGCATCCACGTAAGGCTGATTGATATCCCAAAAGGTCTGGCCAACCGCCGCATACATGTCGCTCCATGCGGGACCTGGGTTGACGGCGTTAACAGTGGCGCGGTCGGCCAACTCCCGGCTCCAGGTTCTGGTCATGGCCTCGATAGCGGCCTTGCTGCCGGCGTAGACTGACTGGCCCTGGTAGCCGATTGATGAAGAGACGCTAGAAATATTAACGATGCGGCCCGAGCGGTTGGTTGGCAAGTAGGGAGCAATGGCTTGGGTGAGCAAGAGCGGAGCCAGGACATTGACTGTGTAGACTCGATTAAACTCCGTTTCCTGGATGGGGCCGTGCTTGGGATCGTTTAGGTGCTGATTGGAGGCGACTCCAGCGTTATTGATGAGGATGTCAATCTGAAGTTTTCCATCCGGCTTGTAGCTGGAGAAGAGGGTGCGAGCAGCCTCAACCACCTTGGGCGCAGCTTCAGTTGGGTCGCCAAGGTCGGCTTGTACGGAGGAACATTTTATATTGTGGGTTGCGGCGAATTCCTCGCAGAGAAGCTGAGTTGGTTCGATGGAAGAGTCAGAGGTATACACTATGAGAAGGTTGCAACCTTTGGCGGCGAGACGGGCAGCGACGGCAGCGCCGATTCCTTGAGGGCAGTGTCAGACGTGGGCTTTCAAAAACGCAAAGAGAAATAGACGACCATACCTCTTGAGCCGCCGGTGACAATGCCGAGCTTGGACTCGTACGGTCGAGCAGTGAAGGCAGCCATGCTGTGCCCAAGGCGAGTTAGAGTGAGGGATGATGCTGCCGTGTTTTCCTCCCCCACGACAAGTTGGCGAAGACGGTATGCAACGGGCACAAATTATGGCCTGATCCAACCCTGCAAAGCAATCAAGCAGAGCAAGGCATTAATCAACTAATTGCACATCACTGCGAGAGAAATAACCGCGATGCAATAGCCCGTCTATCCCACTCCGACTCTTCCCATATCAACGCGAAGCCCAGGCGGGGGATCAACTCGTCGACCCCACCAACCAGTGACATCACTGCCCCGCGATAACGCATTTTGGGCCTAGCTGGCGGCTGGCGCGCGGAGGCGGCACCTCCAAGCGATCTTCAGGGACACCACTTAACTGAGCTGTCGTTGTTCGTAAAGCGTTCTTTTGGGCGCGGGCACAGTACCGAACTAAACCTTTACAGACGGCAGATCCTAAAATTTCAGGACAAGAGGGGAAAGTTGCAGTCCGTTCCGTCAGCACCCCTAATGACAAGACTTTTTTTCTTTTCTTTTTTTCTTTTCCCCCCACCACTGCCGCATCTATCTCTGAGGCAGGGATTCTGTAACCACAATCATCCCAGCATATCTACTAGACGTTCAAAGGTCGTCTTCAGCTTGCATAGATTGACGACACCCCTCCCACCCTTCGTCATATCACGTCACTTTGGGGACGGGGCGAAACGGCGGTCTCTCGCGGACAGGCCCTTCTCCACTGTACTATGCAACCGTACAGCTTCCGCGACCAGCCCGCGTCTCGCTGGCGCACCACTCTAGGCTCGACACATTATTTGGTATCCGCTCAAGCTCTTGCTAGCCACTGCTTCCGCCTTCCTGACAGGCCGGATTCCGCGCTGCCTGAAGCTAGTGCGGGTCCCCTCCTGAACATGTAGTGGCTGCTGGTTCGTCAAGCTCAGGCCGGAGTTACCTAACTCGGGTGAGTGGGAAGAGGCTCGCCATGACATATGGCATGTGAGTGGACGACGCGATGAGATGGGCGTGGGTGTAGAACGGGCTTTCAACCACGACACTACAGGCTAGGATTCCAATCAAGGTTATTACGCTGCTACCCCCTCGGTTAATTCTCTTCTTCAGCTTCTCCATTCTTTCCTCGGCTTCTCGTCTCCGATTGACTCTAATCTTTTTGCTTTCTATTCTGCGTCCTTTGTCAAAATCGTCACAATGTCAAACGGTGTCTCAAACCAGAGCCTGAACCCTCTCAATGGTGGCAACTTCATTCACAATAACCAACGCTGGGTCGATGGCGGATCTATTCTGAAGCGCTTCTCTCTAGCTGGCAAGACTGCCATCATCACTGGTGCAGCGGCTGGCATTGGCTACACCGTTGCCACTGCATACGCTGAGCTAGGTTGTAACATTGCCCTCTGGTACTTTAGCAACCAGAGCGGTCCTGAAAAAGCCGAAGGCCTGGCCAAGCAGTACTGCATCCAGTGTAAGACTCGTCTGACATGCTCCCTTTCCCAAATACAATTTCTAATTCAGTCAATCATTACAGGCAAAGCGTATGAGGTGGATGTCCGAGATGCTAAAGCCGTCGAAAAAGCCGTGGACCAGTCTGTCAAGTACCTCAATGGCCGTCTCGACATATTTGTTGCTAACGCAGGCATTCCCTGGACCAAGGGCCCTGTTGTCGATGGCCCTCTTGACCACTACCGTGATGTCGTCCAGACCGACCTCGACGGAACTTACTACAGCGCCAAGGCTGCTGCCAAGCACTGGCGACGCCAAAAGCTCGAGGGAACCACTCTCACTGGGGAGCCTTTGAGCAATTACACATCTGGAAGCTTCGTCGCCACTGCTTCCATGAGTGGAGGCATCGTTAACATTCCCCAACTTCAAGCGTCGGTGGCCTCCGAATCATTATATCTCTTAATTCACTTAATTGCTGACTTTTTTGTCATACATAGCTCTTACAACGCTGCTAAAGCTGGTGTCATCCACCTTGTCAAAAGTCTAGCTGTCGAGTGGGCCCAGTTCGCCCGTGCCAACAGTGTCTCTCCTGGTTACATCATGACTGAGATTTCCAACTTTGTGCCCCAGGAGACGAAACAGATTTGGCATGACAAGATTCCTCTAGGGTGAGATTGCCAACCCTGTTGTTTTAAATCCACTAGCTAATAGTCACCAAGCCGTGAGGGCGAACCTCATGAACTTCAGGGCATTTATGTTTTCCTCGGCTCAGATACTTCCACTTACGCGACAGGTGCCAACTTTATTGTTGATGGCGGTTACTCTGCTCCTTGATCTCTTATGATGAAAAAAGAAAGAAAAAAAGAAGAAAGGTTCAGATCAACGGCGTCTCATGTCATGTCATATACAGAGTATATTATGCACTAGATACAGGGCAGCTGTACAAATGAAAGGGAACCAAGAAATGAAGCAGCATAGAGCCGTAAAATAAACAGGGAGTATTTATGAAATCCTAGGCACGTAATAAATAAACAAAATAAAATAAGCACATCTCAAATTAATTTTATCATTTTTACAAGCAAAAGTCACCTGCCGGGCATATCGTTCGACACATTCTGTTCCCGTGAAGTCTTATTATGAACTTTGTGCTACTAGCGATATTGTCCAAAAAGGATACATCTACCTAAATATCTGTCATCTCCTTCATACAAGGAGATTTGATTAAACGTCATTTTGCACACCGTCAAATTCTGCTTAGCGACGTCTTTGTCACATCTGATTTCCATATTCTTTCCCAAGTATCTCCAACGCTAGCTAGGATTTCTTTTTTTTCGAATTAGGCCCATCAAATTATCTCAGCCTCCCTCCATACCTTTCTTGATCTCAAGTTGGTATGCATCATTGTCTCATATCTTGGCCTAAGCACTCTCCAATCTCGCCTGAGCAATTCAACCAACAGGATCGAAAGAACCTATAGTCCTGGTGATTGGGCTTATTTCTGAAATTAATGTTGCTGAAAGCTTGGAAGCTCGCACAGCCATGGCATTCAGCTGATTGATATGCCGGCTTTAAGCTGCTTCCATTTGGTGGCCTATCTATCATCAAACTGATATTGTCTTGCAGTTAACGTGAGTCCAAGGGACATCATCATATTGCTATCGCTTTTTTTCGGGACACATTTACATTTTAGAAAACCCGACACAAGATGCGAAATTGAAATTTGATTTAGTCTGTCTATTCTGTTGCAACTAAGGTCTTAACTAGTGGGAGGTGACCAGTACAAGTTCATTATTAGTTTGCATATTCCGTCTCTATTACAAGGGCCTCTAGATGATGATGATGATGATGAATATTTTCTGTCCTATAGACTTAAGCGTCTGCTGATTGCTATTAGGTGTAAAAGGATATATTAGGCTAATTATAGGTAGATTTCTAAATATACTAAAGGCTTCTTTTTATAAGTATAATTGCTATAGTATAGGATAGTTTTTTTAGTAAGAGATATATAAGAGAATTATTATTTTAATTATATTCTTTTTAGATTATAGCCTTCTTTACTAATTCTATATATTCTCTTTTCTTTTTATTAATATTATTTATTATTTTAATAATTATATAGCTTTTATTAAAATAGTATATTATACTTAAGCTTATTTATAGGACCTTTAAATTATAAGATAATTATATTTATTAAATATATTATAAAATAATTAATATTTAAAGTAATATTATTATTATAGCCTTTAAAGTCTAAAAAAGAGAAATAATAATAATAATATAAAAGGGAAAAAGAAAGCTTTATATAATATTATAAATTTAAAGATATTATAATATATATATATATTTTTAAAAGAAAGAAAGAGATTATATAAAGAAGAGAAGTAAATAAAAGAAATATAAGTAATAGATATTTTAATATAAGGTTATCTTAGGCTTTTAGTTAATATTATTAAAGTAGATTTAATTAAAAAAATAGCTTTTTTTTATTAATTTTATATATATTTTATATTTAGTATTAATAGCTTAATATATTATTTATAGTTTAAAGGAAAAGAGCTTAATTTTTTAATTTAATATTATCTTTTTATAGTAAAAAAGATAATATATATTCTTTTTTTAATTATATAAGTAATTAAATTTAATATTATTATAATTAAAATATTTATAATAATTTATAAAATTATTATAATAAGTTTAGGCTATAATAAGGTAATAAAGAATATATTTAAAGAGACTAAGTTTTTTAAAGTACTTTAAACTAGTTTAAAGATTTAATAAAAGGTATAATTTTAATATATTTTAATTTTATTATTTTATTAAATTAGCCTTTAATTAAGCTTTAGCTTTATATTAAATATATAATAATATTAATTTATTATTATAAGGGCTCTTATTATTCTTATAGTATTTTAACTTTATATAAGTATTAATTAGCTTATTTTTTTTAATATTTATATAATTAAAGTATTAAATAATTTATATATTATTATATATTTTTATAAGCTATTAAAACTTAATAAAGGTATATTATAATAATTTATTAAGCTTTCTTTATAATCTTAAAATAATTAAAATATTATTTAAATATATATAAATAGAGCTAAATATTATATTAAAATTAAAAGCTTTCTTTAGTTCTTTAAGGGTACTAAATACTTTTATATTATAGATTTTAGCTTACTAAAGCTTACTATAGCCTATTATAATAATATATCTATTATATTATATTATATATTTAAAGCTTATTTTATTTTTTATTTTAAATTTATTTAAGTATATTATTATATCTTCTTAAAGAAGAAAATTTAATTACTTTTAAAATTAAATTAAGGCTTTCTTTTTTAAAAGAAATAAAATAAGTAATAAATAAAAGTATAATAATAGTATTAGATAATATACTTAAGATAAAATAGCTATAATTTATTAAAGATATAAATATTTCTTTTTATAAGGGGGAGTAGTTTTAGTAGTAAGGGGATAATCTTTATTTAAGGATTATAATTTAATTATAAATTATAATTTATAACTTTTAAATAGTAAATAAAGTAATAGAAAGTTATTCTTATAATAAAGTACTATTAATAGTATAGTCTTTTATATTAGTATTATAGCTTAAAGGGCTTTAATATATATTTTATATATTCTTTGGATTATATATTTAATATAAGTAAGTTTATTATTTATTATTAAGCTTAAGTATTAAGCCTTAGCTTTATAAAGGAGTATTAGTTTAATATATACTTTAATAGCCTTATAAATATAATTTAGTAGTAATTTATAATAGGTATTTAAGATATCTTATAGGAGGTTAGTATATAGGGTTACTTTAGTTACTTATTTATTAATATATACTATAAAGGATAATCTTTTATTTAGCTATATTTTTAGTTATTATAGTACTTTATTTATATTAATAGTTATTAAGTTGTGTTTTATTAAGGGGATAAGCTAGTGCTTTTTATAGTTTTTTTTATATAAAAAATATATTACTTTTATTTTCTTAGAATTAAAATTAATATTATTTTAAGCTTCTTATTATATTATTTAGTTTATATTAATATTAATTTATTTAATAGTATTATATAGGTTTATTTTTACTTTTAATATAATTATATTATTAGTATATTTAAATTTTTATACTTAAATATATTTATATTAAGATTTAATATTAAGTATCCTTAGGGTATTAATAGTATTAGTATTATTACCTAAATAATATATAAGCTTTATATAAAGTAGAAAGAGAATAGAGAAGGTTAGTAATCTTTAGGGAAGGCTATATTATAATAAGGTATTCTTTATTATAATTTTTTAAAGGTAAATTCTAGTTATATAGCTTATTATAAAAGATTTTACCTACTTTATTAAAGCCTTTAACTATTTTTATTAATATATCCTTTATATAAGGTAATTTCTTATAATTATATTAAAAGTACTTATAATATCTATTATTATTAAAGTAATAATCTTTTTAAAGAGAAGAGCTTATTTAATTTTATATATTAATATAGCTATTAAATCTATAATTAATCTCTTTAAAAGGGTATCTACTTATTAAGGGTATAAGATTTTATAATATATTATAATATAAGTAATTCTTTTTATAATAAGTCTCTTTAGTCCTTTTATTATATAGAAAAGTAAGGATATTAGCCTTTAAGCTTTAAAGGTTAAAAGATTATATTTTCTAGCTTTTAATATTATAATTATCTTTATATTTTTAAAAGCTTTAGGGTAATATTTAATTTATAGGTACTCTTTATATAGTCTATATATTATATTATTAATATAAGGTTAGTAAGTATATAATAGTTTTATTATTATACTATTTATTCTTAGGGAGATATTATTAGTATAGGTGATTATATTTTTAGCTTTATTAATTAATATAGTTAATTTTAGTAAAATATTTTTAAGGAGTTTATTATTCTAAAGGTATAAAATATTATTCTTTATTAATTTATATTCTAGGATAGCCTCTTTAAGTATAAGGGTATATTTAAGTTATATTTTATATACTTTTCTATTGTATTATAGTAGTAAGGGCTAGAATTAGCTAATTCCCTTAGTCTACCTAATAATATAGAAAATATTATTTAGCTAGCTAATTTTATTTATTTTCTATTATTAGTATATTCTTTTTGCATTTTAAATTATCTTTCTTTATATTTTCTTAAGCTATTTAATTACTTTTATACTTTTATTATAATAAGCCTTTATATATTTATAGTATACCTTATTATATTTATTTATTTATTAGAGGGCTTAATATATACTTTAGTATATTAGTTTATTTAATATAAAAATAGCATTTTATAGTAGGGTAATAATACTTATAATTATTATATTTAGCTTATTTATTATTATTATTATTATTCTTTTTACTAGAAAGTATATAATTATAATAGCTAGGGTATAGTTATTAATATAAAAGGTAAACTTATTAATATTATCTACCCTTTAGTAAATTAGGATATTAAAGATTTAAGAATTAATTAAAAGAGTAATATTTAGTATAAAGTAGTTTAAAGATATAGTAAAATAGTTCTTAATAGTGGCCTTTATAAAGAGAATATTAAAAAAGGCTAGGTTTATAATATTTCTATTAGGGTTTATAGGTATATTATAGGGATTAAATAATAAAAGGCTTTTATCTTATACCTATTATATAAGGGCAATATCTTTATCTTAATTATTACTTTTTTACTATAATAAGTCTTTAGTATTAAAATTACTTACTATTATATAATAACTAAAAATTAGCTATTATAAAAAAAGAAAGTTCTTATTTTCTTTATTATATATTAATATATATTTATTAATAAAATATTATTAATTTTTATTTAAAAAATATTTTTTATTTAAAAAGGTTTAATTTAATTTATTATAAGTTTTCCCCTTTTAAAAATATATATTATTATCTTTAAATAAGTTTAATTATCTTATTAAAGGAATAGAGAGTAAGTATTATATATTATATATATTTTTATTTAATATTTATTATTCTTATAATATATCTATAGCTTTTAAAGTAAGATTATATTATAATTACCTTTATCTATTAAAATAAAGGCTATATTATAAAATACTTTACCTTTATTTATATTTACCTAAAATATATAAAGTAAGCAATTATAATTAAATAGGTTTTTATATTCTAATACCTTTTAATTCTAAATACTAAATTAATTTATTTATATTTAAATAATAAAATATCCCTTACTTATATAAGTAAGGGTAAGGGTAAAATAAAATAAGATTAAGGAGAGGGAGTAAGAATAAGCCTATTTTAATTTTTATTAAATCTTATAAGAGGAGAGAATATTAAGTTTAATATTAAGAATAAGCTATTAAATATAAGAAGATTTTTAGCCTTATATGTAGGTAAGTCCCGGGGTCAGGGATGATGCATTTAAGGTTACAAATATAGCAGCTACTGCTATAGGGTCTATTGCTTTGAATAATGATTGATTATTCTATCTACTAAGCTAAAGAGAGCCCCTTTTGGTGTTATTGTGAGTAGGTCATGTGATGCCCTTGATCTTGCTTTCTGCTGCCTTTATACTAGGCATTTAGCCGGTGCCTTAGGCCTTAATGACTATAATCCCTTTGTGATAAATTTAATGTTCTAATACTGGAACTTCTTTTCTTTTGTATAGAGGGATTGCGGTCATTTGAAATGAAAATTAGTATTCCTTTCTTTATTGATTGTTTTAATTTCTTTTCTTTTTTTCTTTTTAATCTCTTGTAATTTATCCTTTTATTTGGATAGTTGCCTTATTGTTATTGATAAATTGTTCAAGTGCTTGGTTTAGTAATACCTTTATAAGTATATTAGTAATATTATCCTCTCTATTAATCTATTTAATTTTATATAGCTTATGCTGTTTATATGATTGCTATAGGGCTATAATATTAATTATTAGTCTTTTCTTTTTTATTGTTTTTAGCTTAATAAGGCATTTATAGAGAGAGTATAAATTGGTATATATAATAGTTGGAATGTAGGGAAGTTTTAATTGATTAGTTATTTGGTTGAGGGTGGTTGTAATTATATAGGCAATATTAATTCCGGTGATTATATTGTATATTTCTAATGCTAGGATATTGTAAGTAATTCTTTGGCATTTTATTAAGTTAAAGTGGATAATGTTTTCCTTTATTGTGAAGGTTTTATTAATAAGTTATTTATTTATAAGAATAATAATAAATTTTAATTATAATAATAGGTTAATATTATTTATAAATAAGCTATTAATAAATATAAATAACTTTAATATAAATAGGGTAATTAAAGTAAATATAAGTCTTTAATTAAGGTTCTCCTTTTATTATTTAAGTTAATAGTTTAGTGTCTTAATATAGCTTGTATTAAGCTTTTGGTATTGTATAGTAATTAATAAGTTAAAATATGCCTTTGGTTAATAGATTAATATAATATATATGCTTTTTGCTTATTACTTAATATACTATTGCTTTATTATATTTAGATCTTTAGTATTAATTATTATTATCTTTTTACCTTATCCCTTTTATTGGATAGTAATATTATTTATTTTTATTAGTATTATAATTGCTTTATTAAAGGTAAGTAGGTTATTTTTTATTAGTCTTTCTTTTGGCTTGGCTTTAAAGGAAGCTTTAAGGAGTTCTTCTTTTTCTTTTTATAAGAATGCTTTATTAGATGCTCTAATTATATTGTTAATTTATATTTTAATTATATTAAATATTAGATTTTTATTTAAGGATATTAATAAATATAGGTTAAAGATTAATGGTATTATTTAGAGCTTTTTTTATAATGTTTATTATATATTGCTTATTAGTATATTCTAACTTTTAGGATTCCATAAAGTAATATAATAATCTTTATAATTATATTAGGGGGATAGTGATATTTAATACTCTTAGATATATATGCTAAGATAATTTAATTTAACTTTATTTATAATTATATATATGCTTATATAATATTATATAGCTATAGGAAGATGTTTTAGTTATTTAGTAATAGTATTAGGGCTAGGATGAGTTGTTGGCTGTATCTTTGGATAGTTAGCAATTGTGTAAGGATTATTTCTTTTCCTTTATTAGCATATTCTTATATTATAAGATATAATTTCTTATATAGTATATTTATTATTTTTCCTTTAATCTTATTAATAATTTATAATTTAAAGATATAGATATTATTATAAATATTCTCATTGAAAGGGATAAATTTAAATATACTTTATTGGATCAAGCCTTTAATCTCTTTTATTATTGACTTTTTAAATAGCTAGCCTGGGGTGGTAATGATCCTCTCTTTGTAGAGCTTAATTATAAGTTCTAGGTTAGCTTTTTCTTTTATTAAGATAAATGCTTTATTATATTTAATCTTATATTTAAATTATTATATAAAGTTTATAGCTTTAAGTATTATTAGGTTTTTATAGGATTAATCTTTTCTTCTTTTTTAAATTATAAAAGTAAGATTAGATTTAATAGGATTCTTTCTTAATTAATCCCTTTTATACTTCTATATTAACTTTAGGGTAGGAGTATATTTAATAAGTTCTTTTTAGGATTACTCTTTTCTTTATCTTTATATTAGTAGAAGTAATATAAATATATTATTAGATTCTTTTAAGCTTATTACTTCCTATAATAATTCCTTTTTTCTTTTATTTTAGGGGATCTCCTCTTTATTAGGGTCTTTATAGAATGGTTTAATAATAGTTAATTGAAAGCTAATAGGTCCTTATTTTCCCTTAATTATATATATTTTACTATTAATAGCAATAAGTATATATAGTCTAGTCTATCCTTCTTTCTCTTACTATACTTAAACTTGTAATTATAGTAGGAGGTTTAGAATGGCTAATATATTAAGACTATTCCTAGATACTAATGCTTCTTTAACTTAATATTTATTATAGATTTAATAGACTTTCTTAGTTGCTTTATAGATAGCCTTAGCTTATTGAATTATTCTTAGTAATAAGGCTAATTCCTTAATTATCTATAGATATAATCTAAAGATAAGTAGTATAGGTATAAGCTTATTGGGGCTAGTAGTATTATTTATAGCTTTAATTACTGCCTATAATGCCTTATTGTGCTTTATTAATAGTTCTTTAATATAAATAATCTTATAAATATATTAGAGTGGTTTATAATATTATTTAATCTTGCTAATTGAGTTGTATGCCTTTATAGGTATCTTATCAATTAAGATATTTATAATTTAAGCCTTTTAATAAAACTCTTTTAATATAAAGTTCTTTTTAGTATTTATAATAATTTAGTTAAGTGGTCCTTAATAAATATTAATTTAATATAATTTAAGGGCTTTTTATATTACTTTTATTAAAATATTAGGGAGAAATTAAGTAGTATTAAATATAATTATTAAATTAACTATATAAAGTATTAATTTACTTTTTAAATATATAATATTTATAATAACTTTATAGTTAAAGTTATAGTTATTATAAAGGGTAAATTTAAACCTTATTAATTGCTTTATATAGAGCTAGTAATATTTGCAAACTTTAATAAGCTTTTTAATTACCTCTCTTTTAATAGGGTAATTTAATTGAGTTAATAGTTTATAGAATTAATTAACTAATAGATAACTAAATCAATAATACAATTATTATAGTTTACTATTAATTAGATTACTCTAGGCTAATAATTTCTTAATTTTAAGTAATATTTAAAAATACCCCTATCTTTAAATAATAAGTACCCTAATACTTCCTTACTTAAGGTAGTTCTTGATATTATTAAAGATAATATTAAGATTATCTATATCTTAAAGGGATAATAAAAAGGGTATATTAATAAGGAGAATATAGAATAATATAATGCCAAAGGGCATTAATACCTTTACTATTCCTATTAACTCAACCAGTATTCTACCTCCAAAAATAATTAAAGCTTCTCTAGTAGTCTTAATATTTAGTTTAATAGAGGGACTTATTATATATTATAATATAATAAATTAGTTATAGCCTTCTATAGAGAAGTTTATTACTTTAATATTTAGGAGGATATTATAGAAAGTAATTAAAGAATAATGCCCTTTTAGGGAGAATTATAATACTAGCTTCTTTAAGGTTACTAATGCTTCTTTGTAGAAGGGATTATACTTTATTACTTGGTAGAGTATAGCCTAATTAATAAGTTTAGTTATAATAAGTAGGATATTATTCTTCTTAATTTTACTTATAAAGAATATTTAGTAGATATTATTATTGCTCTTTTAATACTACTTATTATCTCCTTGGTTACTATCTTACCTTCTTAACAAGTATTTACTATAGATATCCTTATCCTTATTATTGTAGAGATTTATACCTTTAAACTAGGCTAGGAAGGTATAATATGCTTTATTACTAAGATAGCTTGCTTTATACTTTATATATATCTCCTACCTCTTTTTATTAATATGTTTATTTAACTAATATTCTAACTTTTAGTATATATAATACTTCTTCTTAGAAGATGTTAACTATTAGCCTTGCTTATAGTAGCTATCCTTAGGCTAGTAGCAATTCTATTGGGATTAGCCTCTCCTTTATCCTTAATATTCTTGGTTAACTTAGTATTATTCTCCTTTACCTTTAGTCTAGATCTTGCTTAATAATTCCTTTTTAATAAGTATTGCTTTTATTACTATTTTAAGTTATTAATATACTCCTTTATAGATTGGGGTAGGGTTAAAGATATATAGTTTATATTCTCTAATACTTCTATATACTTAGATAATCTAATTTTTAAGCCTTATATTAGGGTCTTTTACTTTAGGTAGTGCTCTTTAAATCTTTTTTAATATTTCTATTAAGATTTCTAAGACCTTATCTCTTAGCTTATTGGGGTTCTACTTGATTATATTATAAAGGGTAATTGTCTACCATTTAGCTAGAATCTTCTATTATATTTCTTTTAACTTAAATCACTCTTTTATTTTTATATATATCTTATTAAAAAAAAGTATAAGGTAATATTTATATATATTTATAAGGTAATAGTTATATATTTAGTCTTTAAGTATAAATAAAAATATATTAATAAAGTAGAGTTCTAAGATTCTTACTTTAAAATAAAGGTTATAAAATACTTATAGCTTAATATTTAATATATTATATTTATTATTACTATACTTTATATTCTCTATATATATCTTAATAAGGTTTATAAGGTATTTTATAATTAAAATTATACTTAAAATAATTAATATATTATATAATAATATACTTATTTATTATTCTTATTAAAGAGTATTTCTCTAAGGTAGTATTTTAAATTGGAGTGATTTCCTATCTTTAAGTTCTAATTCTCCTTTTATAGATAATAGGTCTTTATCCTCTTATATTCTATCTCCTATAATCTCTTTAAGGAATCTTTTATTCTTATAGAGTTTACTTAATATTAAGTAATTCTTATAATATTTAGCAATCTTTTTAAGGCTTTAATAATAAAATTCATCTTCCTTTACTATAATAATAATATTATTAATTATATTCTTTTAATCCTTCTTAATATATATCCTATTATTAATAAGGTAATTATAGAGTTATTTTAGTCTTACTAAAGTTACCTTCTCTAGGAATTCCTTTAAATTCTCTTTAAAGTATATTATTAAGTAATTATAAAGTTTTTATCCTTGGATTTTCTCTATTCTATATAATATTATAAAGTATATAATTATTATATCAATATTACTTATTCAATATTCTTTACAATCTATTATATAGTATAGTCCCTATACTTTACAATCAATAAATACTTATAAGTATAGTAGGATTAGTAGTATCTTAAGGTATTATCAATTAGTCTTCTTATATATTTTATATATAAACTCCTTATATTCCTCCTATTTATTGGCTAGTATTTCTTCTTAGCCTTTATTTATTATTATAGGGGTTATTTTTAAAGTAGTAGTGCCTAGAAAGAGGTATTTTAATCCTAGGCTTTTCTTTAGGTTATTAGCTTTCTCTTAGTCTTAATAAATACCCTTATAGATATTAGAAGGGCTAGTTAAAAGGATCTTCTATATAGTGAATATAGGGAAGTTATTATTATTTTAGTAGAGTCTCTTTTAGTAAAGTATTTTAGTATTTAGATTATAATATTATTTTAGTTAGTGTAGAGAGCTTTTTATTTATTAAGGTAATTCTTAATAAAAACTTAACTTAATACCTTATTAATTAATATCTTACTAATCTATAATATTCTATAGTTTAGACAGTTAGCCAATCACTAATTAATATAGGTAAATCCTAGGGTTAGAAATAATACATTTAAGGTTATAAATATAGTAGTTACTATTATAAAGTCTGTTACTTTAAATAATAATTAATTATTTTATTTATTAAGCTAAAGAGAGCCCCTTTTAGTATTGTTATAAGTAGGTTATATAATGCTCTTAATCTCGCTTCCTACCGCCTTTACACTAGGCACCCAGCCAGTGCCTTAAGCCTCGATGACTGTAATCCCTTTGTGATAAATTCAATGTTCCAATATTATATTTCCTTTTATTTATTTTTTATATTTACTTCTTTTTATTTTAAAATAAATATATTATAATTTTATTTTTTCTTTAAAATTAAGCTTAGTACCTTAAATAGTTTATTATATAAGGGCTATAATAGTTTATATACTTAATTATTAGATATTTTTTTTTATATAAATTATTATTATAGTTTTTATACTTAGTATTTTTAATATAATATTATATTAAGTAAAAGTTCTAATAATTATTATATTATTAAAATAATATTAGTTTTTTAATAAATTTAGTAAAGTAATTAATTTTAAAGAGCTAAAAGTAGTGCTTTAGTTTTTCTAGGAAGGAGATTAATATAGTTTTAGTAGGTTTTATAATTTTTGCCTTATTATATTATAAGGTATAGATATTAATTAATTTAAGCCTTATTTAAGCTATAACTTTTTAATAAAGGTAATTATTAATATTTAAGTTTATCTCTTTTAGGTTTTAAATAAGAAATTAGATTTTTTTAGGGATATTTAAGATTATATAAATATATTACTTTTAGATAAGCTTAACTTTAATTATTTATAATACTTTAGTAAGTATTCTTATTACTCTTAAAATTTTATCTTAAATATTATAATTAAAAGAGTAAAAAGCCTATTTTATCTTTATCCTTAAGGCTTAAAGAATATTATTTAAAAAAAGATTTAATAATTTTATTATATATTTATAAATATTAAAGAATATAATAAAATTAATAAATAATTAATTATTAAATTAAATAAAAATTTTAATATCCTTAATTTAAGGGATTATAAGTCTTTATTATTATTATTATAAGTATTTTACTTATAAGTTTAAGTTTTAAGAGTTTTAATAATCCCTATAATTACTAATTCTTATAAATATAATATTAATATATAATTTAAAGGGCTTTATAAGATATATATTTTATTTATATAATTAAAATTATTAATAATTTTAAGAATTCCTATTAATTATATTAAAATATATATTTATTAACTTTTTAATAATATCTTAAACTAATAAATTAATTAAACTATTAATAAATTATTTTATAATATTTTTAAAAACTTTATAAAAGGCTTTTATTATTTAAATTTTACTTTTAAATAAAATATAATTATTTTTTATAATATTTAAAAGTATAATTATAATATTAAATTAAGAATTATAATAAAAATTTAATAAACCTTATAACTCTATTAAAACTATTTAATTATTTATTTTAATATTCTTTTATTAAAAGATATTCCTTTTAATTTTTATTAAATTAAAAGAAATATTTTATTCTATTTTTCTTTTTATTAATATAATAATAATAATATTAATACTAATATTAAGCTTACTATTATATAAAAGAGTATTTTTAACTTTTTATACTAAGTTTAAAGGGGCATAATACCTAAGATTAAAAGGCCCTCCAGCCATACAGCCAGAAGGTTAGGTAGTTTTAGGTATCTATTAGTACTCTGGCTATCCTGCAGGTATCTTTCTTAGTAGCGGTTGCTAAGGAAGTCAGATGTAGGAGGGAAGTTTCCAAGGGCCTCTAGAGCCAGATATAGAAGAACCCTCTAGGGTAAAAGAAAAAAAAGAGAAAAAAAAAAAAGAAATATAAAGCATCGCAAAGAAAAAAAAAAACAAGACGAGTTCAAGGATTACTCTTTGTAGTCATAGCAGAGGTAACCACCCTTAATGTCCATAACATCCTTAACCTTGATGTACTCCTTGCCAGGGACCAACTTGTCAAACTTCATCTTGTAGTCAAGAGTGACGTTCTTGTAAGGCAGTGTCCTGTTGAAGAAATCGAAGGGGTAGGCAAATTGGGTGTCTGGGCCAGCAATGTCGTGCTTGCGAGCCGACCAGTTCTTGCGCTGCCACTTGTTCCAGAGGCGGTCCAAGTTGGCATGGTGCATGAAGAAAAGAGGGTCACCGGGAGAAGAGTAGATGTCACCAATCTCGCCAATGTCGCCTCCAACACCAAGATGGCCGCCTCCGTGATAGCTCTGGCCTTCATTGTAGATGGTTCCCTCAACGCGGACGTCAAACTCGAAGTAGTCCTTGGCCTCTAAAACCCAATCGACCAGATCCTGGTTCAACTTAGAGATGGCAAAGCTCGGAGCAATGTCACGAGACAAACAACGAGGGTTGTAGGTGGTGTTCTTGTTGGGGCCCATGTGGACCTTCCACTTGTCCTCAGTAAAATGACCGGCTTTGACACAGCCTCCACCCTCCTTGCCGGGGATCTGGCGAGTAATATTCCAGCCAGTGGTGTTGACGTAGTTGCCATTGCCGCCGAAGCCTGTCTTGGTGTCAAAAATAGGCGAGTTGCGGAATGCGTGTTCTGAGTCGCAGTCCAGGGACCAGTCTAACGCATCTGTTAGCCATGACGCACGGTTTTTAGGGGGGGTCGTTTACTCCAATAAGGCTGAGCTCCCTTGTAGCCGCACAGATTCCTAAGGTCCTGTTCGTACTGGTTCACGAACACACGATGCCATCTATTGATGTTATTAGCTGGGTTTAGATCAAGAGTTCGTTCTGGGAAACACATACGCTTGGAAAAAACCCTATTTCAAAAGTCAGCTTAAATATTCCACAGCGTTCGTTGCTGGCATGATCTACTTACAACAAAGTGGATGTAATCCGTGTTTTCGATGTGAGTTCCCTGGAAATCATCAAAGCGGGATTTGGCGCCAGGGTAGAGGCCGCCAGTCTTGGAGGGCTTCTTGGCAAGGCACTTGACGGCATCGATGTAAGCTCCCTTCTCCGTGGTGCTCAGTTTTCGCCTATACCCAAGGGTGCGGTTAGATTTGCCGAAATGCTGAGTGCAGGAGAGTGAAGTATATACTAACCACTCCTTGCGAACGATGGGGTTCTTGCATTCACAGCTAGGGGTAGTAGCTCCAACGACAGCCTCGATGGCTATCGAAGCCGCAAACAAGAGTGACGGTAGATGCATATTAGTGGTGGCGTTTGGGCAGGCAATGAGGGCGGGACAGAAGACCAGACTAAGAGCGTCGATCACAAAACCAAGACTTGACCTTGGTCCAAGTTAGAATGTTTTGACGGGATAGGGGAGCTGGCATGCAGATCATGGAAAACCACGAGAAGAAATCGAGGACATCTCGCAGTATACATAGGAAAGACATCAGCCCTGAATAACTCCTGGCCCTCAGCCAGAGCTGGTCAGTGTCCCGTTAGTTCCCCCACAACCCGCGTGGGCTGATATTGGGCTCCCAGGTAGGGTAAGAGCATCTTGCAGCATTCTCAATGTGCACATATCTGGCAATGAATCAGATCGTCAGGGGACATAGAGCAAAGCAGGTGGCGACGCTAGGGACAAGGGGGGAAACCCTGGCTGACTATGAACGGAGACGGCTGGGTCTTGATACAGCGGAGGGACGCTGGAAAAGATTCGGAATCCACAGGTTTAGCTACATTCGTCGGCATTAAGGAAGCGTTAGCGCTTGGCGAGAGGCAGAAAAAGTGATTTTTTGCTGAGTTGGTTATTGGTGGCTTGAACAGTAATCAATGCCTTCACGACTAGACTCGCTTCAAGGACGCTTCGGTCTCCTAGGCTGGCCTTTGCGCCCACCATTGTATGCGAGTGTTCCTTGGTGCCAAAAAGGCTGGCTCCAATAACATCAATTGTTTGATTTCTACCGTGGAGCAGAGGTTTCGGTATGTGGCTGTCAATCATCCCAAAGTCAAGTTAAAAGTGAGTTTTTTTTTTTACCCTCTGGAAATCTTATCATGTAAGACTGTGATCATCGATCTCCCGGCGGAGGCTGAACCAGGATCAGGGTCCCAGCAAATGACAGTCGGGTTTCACTGCTTGCTGCAACCCACGATACATCCACATGCCCTGCTCGTAAGTGTAAACGCTGGTATAAAACAAAGCCGGACCGTCAGACCTAGCTGGACTAGACGGAGCCAGCTGGCTGGCCACGGAACAATCCTTGTGACGAGTACAAATGACTAGTCATGGCCGTTTATGGTGGTATCCTACTTTTGTTCTGAGTTTCCCAACTGTTATCCTCTCCATTTCATTTGGTAACCTTCAGGCGATATCGGCTGGGAACCCGTCCAACCCAGCTGGATATGGGGGGGAGCCATGTGAGATTACATCGTGTATGCTCGCAGAGACGAAGGGCGACGGGGCCCACAGGCTAGGAGGAGGAGCTTGAGCCGGCCCTGGGTCCGTGAAAGAGGGAAAAGTACGCAAAGACGGATGTCAACAGACCCGAGTCCGACATTGCCATCCAGAACGGCAGCGGAGGCGCACTCTCGCGCCAGGGGCTGTCCGCTTCGCCCTTCCCGACCCCGACTAGCCCTGGAAATCCGCATCTTCTCCCCAACCAGCGCCACTCATCAAGCTTGAATTGGCCCATGCTCCCCATTTACGGAGTCCCTTGACGAACGTGACGTTAGCTAGTTAAGGTTTGCCGATCGAGCCACCTTGCCTTGGTACGGTTTGGCCCTGTTTTGCATCAGCTTTTTCGCATCCTAGCCGTTTGAACCCCGGGCGGCTCGACAAGTCTCGAGAAGCTAGCATCGACACACTGCGCATCTGTAATAACCCCAAGAGTCCCAAAGCGGCAGCGTGGAGGGAAGAGAATGGTGCTTAAATCGCGGCGGGGGAGAACCTTCCAGCTTTTTCTGCTTAGAAAGCGGCCCATCCTAGACTCGATAATGAATTCGTTCGTCCCAGGTTGCGGCAATTAGCCTGCACCGGTTCGTTCGCCGATACCCGATGCTCTATTTCCTGCGAAGCGAGTCTTGGGTGCAGATTGGAGTGGCCTCAGAGTGGCTTAAGATACGCCATGTCTTCTTGTAAACCGGGCATTCCCAAGTCATTAATCTTACCAGGCCCTCCCTGCTCCTCCTGCTCCTTTTGAGACAGCGAGGCAGTTAACGAGCCTGTGAGGAGCAGTGGAGGTGTCTTAAATAGAATGAAGAGTTGTCAAGGAGGTGCGTAGACCCTGACTCCCCACTGGCGGAGCCCAAGCTTACCTCGTCATCCCAAAAATTCAGCAATGTAGCATGGTGACACCCCTCAACTTTAACATGCAGCACACCAAACAGTAGCTGTGGTGACTGCACAGTTAGTCTAGACAGCTGTGGTACGGGCGGGGACCATGAGGAGCATGGGCTTGATCATCGCATTTATTCCCCGAGCGCTTCGCGGATCAACAACAAAAGTTCCTCTTCGCGGTTTGAGCTCTCATGTAGATCCGGCAGCTCAGAAGCCAAAACACATGGCACCCTCGTAACACTTGAGGTAGAGGGAAGATGCGGTCGGATCAAATCGTCGATCGTATCGGTGACCGCATTGGGCCAACTGCATCTTTATGCACCTTGCAAATCCTGTGATGCGGGTTGGAGGGTTGCAGAGAAATACGACATGTCGTCTGAGCGCCTGACACTACCGAGAGAGAATGGTACTTACACATGCATATGTGTTGTTGTTTTTTATTGTATTTTTTTTTATTTTTCATTTTTAACAACTTTTTTTTCCCTACTAATTATTTCTTCCACAGCACAACCATTGAGGAATTAATGCTGCACGGAGCAATTCATTCGTTCTGCCCAACGTTTAGTTAGAATCAAAACAAGCCCCCCCCCCCCCCCCCCCCGGAAAAAAGAAAAAAAAAAAAAGTCCGAATCTAGACATAACACAAGTCCCCAAAATACACCAGTCTTGAGAGATTGGCCCTAGATTTAATCCCAACGATCGCTTTATTTCTTTTTATGAAACTAGTTGTCCTGATTTACCAACCTGCTGATGGGCTATCTTAAAATCCGCAACCGTTTTAACCAGGACACAGTCCAGTGAGTGAACGCAAGCGAGCCGTCCTCAAACTTACATGCATGGCAACTCAGCTGCGTCCCCTTGTCGTCCTTATTCAGCGGCCATCGTCGATTCGATTTCCCATCTCCACAACTGATGCGTAGTTGGTAGCTCAAGCCGTCGACGGTGAGAGGGAAGAAGGGAGCACAGGCATGGTGGGAGCCAACCGGATTCGCTCCATCGAGCAAGGCTTTCAGCTAACCCGCCATCCTTCATCGTATCCTCTCGCGCCAAGGCGGCCGAGCAGGCGAGCAAAACGCCACACATTATTGGATCCCCCATCCCCGCTTGCCGACTTTAGCCTGACTCGGTTTCTGGCGCTCCCGTCTCTCCGTTTGCCACTTTGCGGACCTGGGGATTGCGGCAGCAGCTGAATAAACGGCACCACCCAGGCAGACACCGTCAACCCCAGCTCGAGCCAGGCCAGTTCAGGTCCAGTTGACACCCTTGCGCCAAAGCCACAAGCGACGTGAAACAAGGCTGATTTCCTTCTACGGCTCGATAGACGGCGTACTTGAGCTCTTCAATCAACTGAGGGCAAATATGCCCTACGCTGATTTTCAGTATCCGCAAGATCCGTCCACGTCGCACGGTGATGCACTCGAGCAGCATGGGTACCAGACGCTGTGACAGATCTTCCCCGCGAATCTGCTGCATACGACGATCAATATGGAGACGATCTACTCCACTACGTTGTTAATTAGTGATTCAACTTTTTTCAGCGCCTTCATCTCGAATTTTCCGTCTCTCTCTTTCTTTTTTTTCATGCATGTTTCACGGATCGACTCTTTTTTTTTCCCTCTTCGCTTAGGTCTGTCCCCTTCAGTCTGCAGTAGCCCATGTTTTCCTACGGCACATCAACATGCAGTAAAGTCCCCCTGTCACTTCACCTGAATGCTACATGGCCTCCTTCATTTGGCGAGTCAGACCTCGACGCCGTAGGGCTTGGCCAGCATCTCATCACGCCCAACCCAACCCTCGTACACCACGTGCGTGGATCCTCGCTGGCCGATCCTTGCGTCGAGAAACTTTCTCCGAAGTCCCCGTCAAGGATCTCATCAAACATGGACTCTTCCCGCTACGAATTTTGGCACACCACCATAATCAGAAACAAGGCCATCCCCTTTTCACAAAATACATACGTCTATCCGCTACGGGCAAGCCCATAGCGTTACCAAACCATCGCGCACTAACCTGCACTACCCGTCTTGCCTTCACGGAGTCTAACATCTTAGACCAAGACCCTTGGGCGACAAACCACTCCAGCGCCCGGGTTTGTCACCCGCGGACTGTCAGCTCGTGAACGTAGCTACACAAAATTAGACTTATATATTGTAGTGCCTCTAGCTCGCCCACCCCGACTTCTCAGACAACCCTAGTGCCACGCATTCATACAAATCCATTGAACTACAGGAGCCCCTAAAGCCACCTCACAACTGCTTCTATCATCATTAGTACCTGTACTTACCTTGTTTGATCTAAGCATTTTCCGAATATCCAGGGTCCCCTTCTAAGGCCGGTGAGAAGTAGAGAACCGCCCATCTGTCAGACTTCCATCCTCGTGCATTACAATACTAGTCTTCGGCGCACTTTATGTGACCGTTTCTGTTTTAGATCTTTACGATAAAACAGCCTCCATTGGTTTCCCAATGACCTTATACAAAGGGACTGTGTAAAAATACACTTCCTCAGAGGGTGTAAGGGCTAACTCGTCGCCCTTTTTTTTTCATTTTTCATGCACACCACCAGACACATCAAAAACACCAAGGTGTGTAGAAAAGAACAATGGCGGGCGGATCACCACCACCACCGGCATCAGACGGGCCACCTCTGCAGTCCCAAGGGCCACTTCTACGGAACTTAAATATCGCCCTCATAATCCTGACGACGATTATTGTCATCAGTCGACTCAAGGTCAGAATTTTCATGACCAAGGCCCTGGGTATTGATGACCTACTTGCCGTCATCTCGTATGTGAGTAAATGCCTCCCTTCCCCTTGGAGACACTCAGAATTAACTATTTCATCCCACTACTAGGGTCTTGCCGTTGCACTTTCTTCCATGGAGATTGTTCTAGTCGGCTATGGATCTGGAACTTCTATGGATACGCTCAAGCCAGAGCAAATTGTCAAATTCCTTTCGGTACGACTCCATCCGGGTGGCTCCAAAGTTCGGGGGGGGAGGCAAAACTACTCACTAACTAAACAATATAGACATTACCCATCAACCAGCTTCTCTTTTTCTTGGGTTGCGGAATGGTTCGGATATCTATCCTGGCTTTTCTTCCTCGACTAAGCAAAGATCGTATGTTCTAATCCCTCAAATGAATAACATTGACCTAACCATTGATTAGGCATCTTCCTACGTTGGGTTTGGGCTACTGGTGTGGTCATTGTCGCCATTACTTTGGCTGCATTCTTCTTCTTCCTTACAGAATGCAAGCCTATCGGGTGAGATCATCTTGGCTGTGATTGTGCTACTAGGGATATGACTAACTGAACAATAGGGACCTCTTCAATGTCGCCAAAACAGACCGCAAATGCATGAGTAAAACAACAGAGGCTTACATGATGTGGTCTCACTCCATTATCGGAATTTTGACTGATGTTGCTCTCTTTGCCCTTCCTGTTTGGGTCATTCACCAAAAGATGACATTTGGTGGTTCCAAGGCCTTCAAGGTCATTCTCGTATTCTGCGTTGGTCTCTTTGCCATCATCACAGGCATTGTTCGATTTGGCTTCATTGTCACAACCAACTTTGCCGTTAATACGTTGGTTCTGCCCGCACTCTCTGGTCGTATGATTTCCATGACTAACCAACCCTGACAGGACCTACAAGATGATCCGCGTCAGTCCCTGGACCGTTCTCGAAGTTCACGTCGGTCTCTGGTGCGGCTGTTTCCCTGCCCTCCAACCTTTCCTCCGTCTTGTCTCGTACAAACTCGGTCTCCGCAGCCGTCTCGAAAGCACAAACAACAAAAAGTCTTCACGATCAGGAAACACTTGTCAGTCTCGAGCCCCTGAATGGCCAGGTGCTAGCGGATACATGAAGCAGAATAGTGCTGTCGACAGGGATAGCGATGGCACCAGCAGCAGGGGCATCGTCGGTGGCGGAGATTCAACAACTGATATTGTAGAAATGGGTGCCGTCTCCAAAGACAAGATCATCATGATGCAGACGGATGTTCAAGTGAGAGTGGAAGAAGGCGTGCAAATGAGAGACGCCAAAACAATGTGGCATATCGTCTAAGCATGCACTGTTAGTTAAATCGCGAAGAAAATTTATTGATGCGGTAGTCATTTTTCTATGTATTAGTTATGCTTGAAGCCTTACGATGTTCGTCAAATAGGTAGCTACTGGCGATTTCCAGTATCTGAATAGGCAACCAAAAATCCTATTATGGAATGATATATGAAATGAGTCTTTACTTGTAACGAGTATTGTATTAAATTGAGGACTCTCGTTAACAGAGCTAGATCTCTTCCGTTATCTTCCTCCTCGTTTCTTCTGTCTTTTTATGTTACTCTTAATATCCTTAGTCTACTTCTTTACACTCTCTCGCCATAGTTTATAGACATTGCTTTAATCTCTTCATAAAATATATTGGCCTTTTTGTAGTATAATTTTTAATGAAATACATAGTACTTTTGGTGGCGTATAAATTGAGAGGCAATCACTTATAGAGACTGCCCTCGGCATATCTCTCAGCGAACTGATATCTAGAGTCATAGAGGCTATGTCATTGGAAGATATTATATGCAGGAATGCAAGGATGCAAGGGTGTGAATTTGGATTTACTGTCTTGGCGGGAAAAAGCTATCCTAAGTACAACTATCTAAGTTTTAATGAAGGCATTTCCTTCTACCTAAAATGCAACTGTGTGCTCGACCCGTTGACCAAGAAGCAGATTCTAATACAAGTATATAGTTTTACAAATGCTGGTACTGTTGGTCATAGTGTCTGTACCGTACAATTAACCTCTCTGATAGCTGTGTAATGAGGGCATTAAGGTTGTGCTGCACAGAGGATTAAGTTGATTGTTTTTGGTCGGATAAATTATAAGGACCAAACACAATTATTGAACGCTACATATTATTGCCACATTTATGGCTTGGAGCTCCTAGAAATGCTATTCAAGCGAGCCACTGCTTGTATTTAAACTAGAAATAAACATACTACTTTTGATTGTTTTTTTAAGCAGTTTCTTTATAACAACACGGACAGCAGTGTTGTTGAGTGAATGTTATAAGCATTACAAGGCTGGGTAATCATATCGGATAATTGTGATTGCTCATTAATCTTTTGTTCCATTGGAAAAAATAACGAACAAGTCTATGTTGTTAAAATATATCATTACACAGAAATCTGCCCTTTGGCACCTACCAAGTCGGGCCTACCCTTTTGCTTAAAGTCTAAGCAAATAGAAACACAACGATTGCATTGAGGCTCCCGATGAGCGGTGCCTCGGGTGAGTTTAAGGCCGCAAAAAAAGAAAAGAAGGGAGAAATCCATAAGGGAGTGTTTAGATGAAAATTATATAGGTATGAAACATCAGTCGCCATCAGAATATATATAATGACAAGCCCTGTCACCCAATATCGCTGCAACCAATTCCTTACCCTTCCTTCATTCTTTTCCTACGAGTTCCCCATCTTGTCTGCTAGTTTACGTGTAATCTAAGGGCTCACCAGAGCTCTTCGTTGTTCACCATGTCTTTAGCAGGGTATGATAAAGTCCTGCGCTCTGATCGCTCTGTGGTTGGTGAGGGAGTAGGATTCATTCGTGCAAATCGCGGGCTCGAAGCCTTTGAAATGGGCCTTGGACTTGATGGGAGACCAGGGGAGCCGGCGGGTAACTCAGGAGGTCCCCTTGAAACCCTCAAGTCTCTTTGATATTTAGGTGAAATTTGATTCCGGATGTGGGGATCATATCTGTGGTGCGTGGGATAGCCTCTCGGGTGCTGAATGGACAAAGGTCGACCACGATGCTTGATTCCATGGGGTGCTGTCTCTGCCCAAGCATCCCCGAAGATCTGTCCAGGGTGTAGGACCGTAAGAATGACACCTGCAAAGAAAGGCACAGCGCCGGTAATAATCGTAAAAGCTATTTGGTTCTGAAAGAGCGATCCAGTTACGCCACCAGCAAACTCGACAATTCGATAAATGGAGGACACAACGAGAAGCACAATAGCAACTTCCATACCTGTTTCTCTCCGTCAGATAGCACATTTAGTCACACAAATATTATAACATACCCATTATTAACCTCTTGAATTTTGAGGAGGTGTAAACCTGAGAGTGTCTTACATCAAGGCTTTCACGGCGAGTGCTTAGTTCCGAGGTGAACCAGAAATGCAATGCGCCGCACACTAGTAGAACACCAGCTTGAATCGCCAGCCCTACTGCAGCAATCTTAGCTCCTGAATCACGCTATTAATTGTTAGCAATCAGGCATTTTTGTCACCTCTCGCTCGATACACTTACACTAACATCGCGGGACTCGTACGCAACAAAGACTATGCCAACAAGTTGAATGACCAGCGCCACGAATATCAAACTGCAAAATATAAGCCCCGTCAATAGAGGCTTAAACGGGCTGATAGGGTCACCATATATTCCAAGAACGTGTGGTAATATGATGAAGATGGCAGCACTCATTAAGGTCGGGCCCAGAACAGTTCCCAGCAGGGAAAGAAAAAAACATGGTTGGCTGTCTCTTGTAGAATGGAGCAAGACCCTACCAACAAATCCCAATACTTCAGCAAGAAGGCCAGTAGTCAGCGTAACAGAGAACAATGGCGTCCAGGACCGGAATCCCAGGTAGGGTACAGTGAGAGAGAGGATGACAAAGGCAGCCAGCAGGACTGCATTACCACCTACGTTCGGGTCATAGGCGTAAAAGCCAAATGTCGCTGGGCAGGCTGAACCGCAGTCGCCCGCCATCGTGAATTGTCGGTAAGTGGTGTCATACACCCAGTCATTGCATCCTGACAGCCGAGACAAAAGGGAGAGAGCAGTTTGGGAAAAGTTGGCTTGGCCCCCATACATATAGGGACCCTAGCTACGTAAACTATATGGGGCAAAACAAAACCTGCCAGCACGCCCGTGGATACATATGCATGTGAGGCTCTGCAGGCATGGGGCGTTTAGGAAATGGAGGGTGTGTCGGAGGAATCATCGATGCACGTCCGCCAGAAGTCACCACCCCCATGCAGGAGGGCATGGGATCCATTTGTAAACATTCATCCTGAGTATTGCTAGAATTATAGGGCTGAAAATTGAACCGTGCCACCCAATATCGAGTGTTTCAAACCTGAAGAAGAAGAAAACACTGGAGAGTTAAGAAAAATACACAATGTCCTATTCGGAAATTGTACAAAATCATGACGAGTACATGTAGGCAGAAAATGGCGAGTGTGGGCATTACGCTAAAGAAGGGTGCGGAGGGGGAGACAGCGCAAGAGAGGGACGAGGTGGCTGACCCAACATCCTAGTCCAGCAGTATACATGGTATACTGCAAGAACTTTACAGTGAGATGCCAAATAACGGCTGAGTGGCTAGCAGGAACTTTCTGTTGGTGTCAAACCAGGGTAGGCAAGAAGGGCGAAGTCGCAATCTCTTGGCCGCAGCAGCAATCTCTGAACGGCAAGTTAGCGAGCATGGGCACCGCCAGAGCCAATCGCCGAAGAATCCATACCGCGTGGAGTCATCTAAGTGACGCGGGCCGCGAAATGGGCGTTGTGCAACGGATCGTGGTTGGTTAACGAGCGCGATGGTCAAAGTGTGATGGAGGGTTGATGGCATTGTCGACGCAGGCCCCTCAAGCAATGACGCGACTGGCTCAAAGCGTCTCGAATGGCGTCCAGGGCTCAGGAAACATGGCATGATCAGGCGCCTCGTGCACGAGGATTCATGTTTCCCAAGGCCCAGGCCCCGCTCGCGGTTCTTGGTTTTCCAGCATTTGTACAGACTACCTGGGTCCTTTGTATGCAGTTGGTCGAGCACATCACACGAAATGGGAAGCAAAACTAACAGACAACCAGGTCTGGGCAAGTTGATCCCGGCCCATGTCCTGTTACTGTGAGGCCTAATGCCGATCCGCTCTCATCCGTCACATGGGTCAATAGGAAAAAAGGCCAATGCCAACCCCCGATTGGGGGCCGCTGTTGGTCTGTTGGTTGTGCTGCTCAGTTGGAGGGTGGAGAAGGGTAGGATAGGTCCCGATGAAGCAAGCATTATTTTCTCTATCACCAACAGGTTGCGCAGCTATCTGCAGAACCCACCTAGACCCATACAGGCATCCCCAGCAGAAACATAAGTACATCGCGTAGTGCTCACGAGCCAACAGGTTGCAACAAACTGCCTAGAATGAGGTCTGGTCGTGCGCATCAAGATGGATTTCATGTGTGGGCCTCCCCCCAGTCCAGTCCAGTGCGCCAAGGCCACCGTTCGGTTTGGGAAACGCAGCGGCACATTCCGTCTACGTTGTTGCGTGCGAAAACGAGCGATATCATGACCGCAGCTAAAAGGGAAGGAAGATCTGGGCAAATTGGACACAATAATCCAATGGAGACCATCCCAATTCTGGTTTATTTTATTTGGTCCTCTACTGTGCTTGGGGAAAAAGACCAGCACCGCACCAGAGGACGACCCTGTGCCACTCTTCCTCCACTCCGACCCAGCACCAGCCACAAACTGTTAAGCTTACCCATCAAGCCTCTCCACTAGCCACGCATCTGCTACCCTGAGTGCCCGAGACTCCCCCTCCTTCAGCTTTGCATGACATCAAAGCCAGCGCCTCACCCCGCAGTACGCTCCTGTTCGACCGCCACACAGGGGCTTTGATCGAGGCTGAGCGCAAGGTGACGCAACTTGAGGCCCCGGGCATCCGACTCCAAAGCATGCAGCACCTCCAAGCCGACGTTGCCAGAAGGGCGGAGTAAACGCATCAAACGGGCTTGGGATCGCCTCCCCTCAAATATATCGGCCCAGGAACCCCCGCCTAATGTGAAGGAATCGGCGCCCAGAACCAACACCCATCCAGAGCCTAACCCACTGGTTATTACCGCACCCCACAGGCGCAAACCAACTTCATCGCCTTGCATCGTCTCATACCCCTCCTCTCAATGCTCAGGCTGCTGTGACCCTGTTCACTGCCGTTCGCCTATCATGTCCCTCCGCATAGCGCTGGACAACCAGCCCGAGTTTTACACAAACCTTGACTTCATCAAAGGCCGCGTGATCCTAGGTCTCAAGCGGCCCGAGCAGATTGGCAGCATCGTCGTGAAGCTCGAGGGTGAATCCGCCACCGCTTTGCAGGCGCCCAACACATACGAGTCCGACCATGGCAAATTGGCGCCGGGTCAGCGCCCCCCTGGCAGCATCGCCAGCGAGAACCACAAGATCCTCTACAAGCTACAACAGGTCTTCCCAGACGAATACTACGCCAGTTCTTCCAATCCCTACGGTTCATACCCGCTACAGCCAGGCGACCATGAGTTCCCCTTTAAATTCAAACTACCCATCAACAATGCATGCAGTGACGGCATGGCCATGTCCCAGATCGGGGGAGTCGCGAATCCTGGCGGCTTCGGAGGTGGTGGGCTCTTTGGCATCGGCGGCGTGCGAGTCATGGATGGTAGCAAGCAGCTCTATCTCCAACACGTCACTAAGACGCTTCCCCCTTCGTTGACTGGTTATCCTATGGAAGCCGAGATCCGTTATTACATCAAAGTTACCATCCAGCGTCCGGGCCTCCTCAAGGAAAACTGGCGTTATCAAATTGGGCTCAAATTCTTACCCATCGAGCCACCACGGCCCAAGAAGACAACTCAAGAAGCCTTTGCCCGCAGGCCCTTTGCCTTCCAACTCCGCAGCCCACACCCAGACAAATCCCACGGCTCATTCTTCAGTCGGAAGAGCGATGAGAAGTCCAGTTCCACCCCGGCAATGGATACAGACCACGACCCGGCACCGTCAGTGGAGATATCGGCCCGGATTCCCCACCCAGCTGTCCTCACTTGCAATCAACCCATCCCCCTTCGCTTGATAGCTAAGAAGCTCGCCAATAATCCTGACGAGGTTTACCTTGTATCCTTTCAGATGGAGCTTTTGGGGTTCACTGAGGTCCGAGCCCAGAACCTCCACAACCGAAAAGTCAATCGTTGGGTGGTAGCATCAAACAACAACATTTGCATACCTTTAACATCGTCGCCCACTGATCCAGTTGGAAAAGAGATTGTGGTCCCTGATGACATGTGGAAGAACATGCCGCTTCCTAATACTGTTGCGCCGTCATTTGTCACATGCAATCTAACTCGGCGTTATGAAATCGAAATCAAGCTTGGAGTGTCATGGGGTAACCCCAAAAAGGGATCCAACCAGTCTCAAATCATTTACCTACCCCTTCACTTTGCCCAGGTGGAAGTGTTTTCTGGCATCACTCCGCCAGCTCAACTCGTTGAGGCCGCCAGGACAAACCGACCTGGACGAGCAACATTTGACAATCCACCACCTCGACTACCGCCTAGACAACCTTCTTTGGCATCCAGACCGCCACAGCAGACAAACCATGGGCAACATCAACCACCTCAGCCACCTCATGATCCACTATACCCTCCTCAGCTTGGTCCAGGCCAGGCCGCTCCTCCCTACGACGACGCACCACCCAGCTATGACGAGGCTATCGCTGAAAACCTATCAGGGCCCTTTGACGGGGAGCAAGCCCGCCCTGCGTATAGCGGCGTCACAAATGAAAATGCGCCCAGCTCAATGCCGCCTGAGAAACACTAAACGTCGAATTTCGTGGAATTTCTCCATCTGAAGATTTTCCGCTGTATAATCCTTCATATTCATGTTTGATGATTAGAAGCATACCACGCAAGATATACTTCGGGAAACATAAGCCATTAAGCCGAATGGTCCATTATTGATAGAATTCTCGAACGCCATACCTAGCCGGCTATGTTGCAATGACTTATGAAGATTTCCAGTGTAACTGCGGGGTTTTGGTAGAAGGGTCGCTGATCCCATGTCCAAAAAAGTCAATCGAGGGCAACAGACATCCAATTGTTGTCTAATTGGCACATTCTGGCAGCTGAGTTGAGGTTTCGAGAGACCAAGGCAATAATATCTACTCTTGCATGGGTTGCAGTTTTTGTTCCTTTCCCCTAATTTTGCACTTATCTCAATGTATATAAATTCACATACACACACGGATATATGTATACGATTATATAAATTATTATTTCTTAATATTGTCTTACTTACAAGACCCGTGATATCATTAGTCAAACTCAACTATCTAACTTACTTTAAATTCGATCCATGTTGATCAACTTACCCTATACATAGAAAGCTCCCAACACCATTTTTTTCTCTAAAACTTTGGTGACGTCACCTTGCATGCAGCACCAAATACTCAGCTGTCGTATGTATCGCAAAACCCCCACAGACCCAAAATCACGATAGAACCATAGACGTACGTGCGGCCCTCAGGAAGCGATGAAACCATGGCTAGCATGGTGTAGACGTCCGGAAGCCGTGCCTTGGAAGCCAACCACATCCTTACGGGCAAACACCGCGCAACGACTCAAGGCAATCCGGTTGTCCCGGAGTTTCTCTGCTAGACATTCACTGAATCAGGACCGAGACCCGCGTATAAGGGCATTGGGGAGGGAGATATCTGACGATTTTGCAGCTATCCGGGATAATTATGGTTCGTCCAGGCTTCTGATTACTTTCCCCTGGCCTGTATCCGCCTGGCTAACCGGCGCTTTCCAGAAACACCAAGGCATCCCATCATCCTCGCCCATGGCCTTTTCGGCTTCTCTGAGCTGAAACTAACCACCCTCTTACCGGCGGTTCACTACTGGCGCGGCATCAAAGAAGCGCTCATCGCGCAAGGCACCGTTGTCCTCACGCCAACGGTACCGCCATCGAGCTCAATCGCCGACCGCGCCGCGGCTCTACACGCCGCCATCGCTGCTTACGCGCCCGCCCCGAAGGCCGTCAACATCATTGCGCACAGTATGGGAGGGCTTGACGCTCGATATATGCTGGCGCACATGAAGCCATTACCGGTGCCCGTTGCCTCGCTAGTCACTGTCGCCACGCCGCATCGCGGTAGCTCCTTTGCTGATCATGTCCTTGATGAGGCTATCGCCACCCCGATTCACTTACCGAAGCTATATGGGACTCTAGAGCGAGCGGGTTTTAGCACTGCGGCATTCGCGCAGCTGACGCGACAATACATGAGGGATGAGTTTAATCCATCAACTCCAGATAGCCCTGATGTGCGGTACTTTTCATACGGGGCGGCGTTTGCGCATACACCGTCCATGCTGAGTCCGTTCCGGCACTCGTATGGCGTGGTCGTTGAGGCTGAAGGGCCCAATGATGGGTTGGTGAGCGTCGAGAGTAGTCAGTGGGGGACGTACAAGGGGACCTTGGTTGATGCCAGCCACCTTGACCTGGTCAATTGGTCCAACCGTGTCGGATGGACGGTGCGGGAATGGATGGGAATGAGGAGGACATTCAATGCGATCGCATTCTACCTTGACATTGCAGACATGTTGGCCAAAGAGGGCTTCTGAAAGGGTACCCTTCATTACGCACACCGCTATGATGCGCACCATGTATGCTATTATTAATATTTTCCAAAGGAATCGAGTAAATGATCGGCATGGTGTTATCGTCAAATGTTGTTTCTAACAGACATCGGATAAGGGAAATAAAACTGCGGAATGAGAGCCACTTCGATATGAGACATCATGCTGATGCTAGTCTTGGAATGTAGGGAGAATGCCTGTCTCAGATGGGCCGCAGGCCCATTGATAGCTGACGTTGGGATATTACGGTCAGGTAACACAATTGACAAGCTTGAATGAGCACGGTGTTTACAGAGGCACGAATTGAGAGATGGATAGGGAAATGATGGCTTGCTTCAAACAGGTAGGTATCAGTAGTATTAGAATATAGAATATAGCCACCTGTCCACGAACACGTCGACGAGAGCCCGTCCTCCAGCACAATGCCCAAGTTAGATCCAGGTATGTACAGAGTGATGCTTAGCGCGCGCACCCGTTGTGAGTTGACGGGGCGGCAAGCGTTTAACGTTGGTAGGGACAAAGTCGATATGACTGAATTTCAGGATCACAGTCGGTCACCCGGCGCGTCGCAGAAGGTATCATGTAACACCACTTCTCCCAGCGAACAGTCGGACATTTTTCCGATCGTGTCCTGGGCCACCCTCCTCTCCTTCGACCCTTGGCAGCCAAAGCGTCCTCGCCTTAGACGACGGACTGGCGGGCCTCCCTGCGCGCAGTGATCTTCTTGTGGACGAAGAGGAAGGTCAGGAAGATGCCGACTGTGAACAGTTAATGACTGAGCTGATTGGAGTCGGGGCGAAAACCATCGCAGCAAGATGGGGGTGGACTGGACTTACCAACACCAACAATGCAGAAGACAACCATGGGTCCGACATTCTTGGCAGCCCAGTTCTTGCGCTTGGCAAGCTCGTGAACAGCCTCGCGGGCGATGATGGAGGAGATGGCGGCCATTGTGTCGAGAGTGGAGATTGCTGGAGACAGAAAAATAAAAAAAAGTTAGCAAACTGGAGCGGAGGGTATCGAGTAAAATTTAAATGGCAAAAATGAGTAAAGAAGATGCACGGGATTGAAGAGAGGGCAATTGGCGTCGTCTAAGGGCCAAGCAATTCCAGGGCGACGTGGGAGCAAATGCGTGGGGACTGGCGCGGCGGAGGGAGAGGAAGTGTTTAATAAAACGACTTTTGGCGGCGTCACGGGCCCAAGATGCTGCGGAGCAACTGAGTGCGGGTGCTAAGCGGTCGCTGGGAAGAGGAAGAAACAGGCAAGACTCTTTTTTTTCTTTCTTTTTCCAGAGCCAGTGATGCGAACCGGGCCGTCTTCAGAATCGTCGCCGACCGATCGTGGTGAGATTGACCATGCAGTGAGACCATGGAAGAGCCAGATTGGACCAAGGTAGACGACGCAATGAGGGCAATGGCGGAGGAGCAACGGGAGCAGCAGTAAGGGCTTACCTTTGAAAGCTTGGAGGGTGATGAAGAAGAAGCAGTAAGTGAATTTGGTCGCGAGGGTGGGCTTGAGCGAGCTTTTGTTGATCAGCTACTCCGGCACCAAAGGTCGCAAAAAGTGGAGACGACGAGCGTCACGCCCCGAAAAAGCTTGGAGGAGGAAGAGGATCCAGTCACAACGTGACTGGGGGGCTAGGCCAGGGCGAGCAAGAGCAGGAGCACCTACCACCAGGAAATCACTGGAGCGGTATTGTAGGTATGAATACATTCGGCTAGGGTTGCTATTGGAGGAGATGGAGGAGGGGTGTGGCCAGGGAGGGTGGCGGGATTAATCAATATCTGCAGCACTCGTGGTACTCGTACTGTATGGAGTACTGGGCCCGTCAAGGAGACATGTAAAGTATGTTTGTACGATGGAGTAGCCGCGGGAACAGAAGACGCATGGATGTGTGGGTTTGTGTTTATTGCTCTTTCAAATTCAAAGCGGACGAAGCTCTTGTTGATAGAGCAAGGCGAAATTAGCAAACACGAACGTGGGTCAAGGCTAAATAAACAAACAATCAATCAATCCATTGGTACATCACTGCGCAGCTGTCACGGCTGTCAATGGCGTAGGACATTGATGTCTCTGCACATTGACATGACGGCAATGCTGGTATTACTCCGAAGTGGTACCTAGAACCCCTAAACGCAGCGCTCGACTAGAGAGGTGTGTGCGCGACGTATGTGTACGTGCGAGGGATATTATTATTGCTCGCCTCTCACGTATGGCCGAGGTGACGGCCGACATGATGGCCAAACGGATTCGATGGGCCCCCCTCCCCCCCAAAAGCGAAACATGCACCCCCGGGACAGGCGAGTCGTGGACTCGAGACAAATGAGCGGGAATAAAAGAAGGTCTGGATCCAATCCATGTAATCGCTCATTCATGCCGTCACGATTGAGAAGAAAACAATGGCTGGAGGTTTTTTGGCGGTTGGTTGTGGCTACATGCAATGTACTTGGATCTGCAGGTGTGCAGCGTTGCCAAGGAGGCTGGAAAGCCTCAACGAAGACCGTGGTAGCTCACGGGCTCGCGCGGTTTTTGGCCAATGCTTGCCAAATACCTCTATCAACAAGTGCTGCGCTCAAAGCATCCCGTGATGGAAGCAATATACGTGAAAGCCTTGTGCGCAGCAACTCGGAACACGGCAGAGGCCTGGGTGCGGTGAGATGAGCCATGTGGGGAAAGCCTTGCCGATTGAGCAGCCGTCGTGGCCCCCCATGTGTTGCCGCCTGTGCTCGCGCGAGCAAGAAACGTTTCCACTGCACAGGAAACGTGGGAGTGAACTGTGTGTTTGTGAGCAGGTGACCACAATGTTCCATGTGTGCGAGCCAGCCTCCATGCACTGTAATTCATGTGCAGCTTAAGCCTGCACCAGCCTGGAGCCGCTGTAGAGGAGTCGTTATTTGTCCGACGTGCGTCTGGCTGGTCCCGGCTGCGACGACTGGGACTGCGACGGTTTGGGTCAGTGTCATGGCGTCGGCTGGGCAAGCCCAGGCGTTTGCGCGAATTTTGGTCCGTCCACCGTTGGTCGAGCACGCGCCAGTAATAAAAATAATAATTTAAAAAAAAAAAGGGCGGGTTGTGAATGAGTGAGAGATTGCGGTAGGGGCGCTAGGATGGGACCGCTGTCTTGCCCATGATTCTGCTTCAGGCGTTGCTTTGTTGACAAGCAACAGCAAACCTCGCCAGCTCGCCGCCATCTGACTTGCCTACCCGTTCGCCTAATTACCGTTATTCACTACTGAATGTCACTGCTATCGGTGGTGACCTCGGTGCCTTGTTTGGGGGGGGGGGGGGGGGGGGGGCGTCATGGCAAGTGGCTCATGAGAAAATATGCCAATTCCAGGCAGATATTGCGATGTACAATCCTGGAGACGTCAATTGACTGCCAATTGCCCCTAATTGTCGGTTTGAATACGTATTACAGGCATCTAAGCGTACGGAGAAAATCCAGACCTCTTGGCAAAGCTTTTTTTCTCACTCTCGCTTTCGCAGGCTCTGATGCTTCCCTCGCTATCGACAAGTTCGGCCGACTCCATCCAGCAGCCTCCACCCTTGCCCGAAGCTCCTACAGTTTGGATCAGCACTGTGCATGCTACCTCGCAATGTCCGAGGCCAATCCAACATTTTCTCACACCCACCACGACCACGACCACGCCCTCACCCACGCCCTTGCCCGTCTCCCACGCGAAACCAATGCCGGGAAGAAGCGCGCCTCATCTGTTTCCGGTCTACCCAGCTCTCCCCGGGCCCGCCGATAGGAGGGTCATCGCAACCGTCGTCATGAACAACAAAGGCCTCACCTATTCTTCCACGCAAAACAAGCCGCGCTAGTACCCTGGCTACAGCAAAACCTGCAACGACCTGCATCTTATGTGGGCACTCTGTCTCAGTGGGGACCTGGGGAGAATCTAGGCTGACCACTGACAGCGCCTGCATTGGCCCAATTCAATGTCGTCGCCTCCACTCTCGTCTCGCTCTGCTGCAGGTATCGTGATTCTGTCTACTATCCGCCCCATCCCAGGTCTTTTCCTAGCAGTCAGTCACCACCAAGGGTCAGGACCCAGGGAGTTACGCTGGTCCTAGAACACTCGGGTCCATGTCATATCGATTCCACGCTTGAGAGATAGCTCAGTTTAGGCAAGGTTTCATTTCTATCATGCCGACTTCCTCCTGGGGGGCGCTCACCTTTTTGCCTATCGCGTCCGCTGTCGCTCCTCTGATCTCGCCAACCAGTCCGCCGCAGCCGCTTCGCTTATGACCTCATAGGGTCGGTCCTCGCGCAAAACCGCCTCCGTGCCCTGCTTGTTAGTCGTTACCCATGCTCGGCTATTTCCACTCTGCTCCCGATCCGCGGGCATTTTTCTTTCTCCATGGCTTCCAGGCGGCGACTGCGTAAGTTAGTGGGTGGGTGTTCCTCGCTGACTGATCTTGGGGCAATGAGTACATTGGGTTTGTAGCCAAGACTCAATCAATAGCAACGGCGATCTGGGCCCCCTCTCTACATTAATTGGCCTTTATTTCCCTTGATCCACTGATGCAACTATCGCCTGTGGCAGATAGAGCTGCCAAACAACTGACGCCTTGTGCGTGTTCATGGCTGAACGAGTGAAATATCTTAGACGCGCCAGCCATGCAGCCGGTCGTTGCCGGTAGTAGCCTGTCAGCGGGTTGCCGTCCCATCCGTCATGAGTGAGGTGGGCTTCCAGAACAAGCTTGCAGCGCCGTGGGTGATAGAGCCAAGCCAGGGACGAACAGCGGTAAAAGTATGGGGTGCTTTGTTAGTGAGGTCGCAAGGACGCCAGTCCAGCCACCGGCTTGCCACACACTGGCGTCCTGGCCAGAGCAAAAAGCTCTGAGAGGACGGAACCCACTTGATCAGCGCATCTTCTGCCTGGTTTGAATGTGGACGGGACGCGGAAAGTTTGCCCTGCTGCGATCGGTTGTTCAGCTCTTGCAAAGCTGGAGGAGAGTGGAGAGCCGATTGATTCCCTGCCCCCCAGGGGTCGCGTTTCCCCTGGCGCCCGTCAAGTTCAGTAACGACATGGGCCAGTGCCATCTCCTCGGCATCTCCAGTTGTGATGACATTAAAGTGATCAATCTGCCTCAGCCTTTGGTATATCTACAATACGAAACCGTCTTGACTCTGGATCCAGAGGCCCCTGCACCGTTCAGCTGGCTTTGCAGGGGCCTACGAGGCACTTTGGGAGACGTTCACGAGACATTTTGTCGGTGAGCTTGTGTTGGGTACGTAATTACCTCGACAACAGCGATTGGTTGAAAGTCCACGGGGTAAACGGAGATGCAGTGTATGTCAATCAGTCAGTTGTTTTTTAAGGTACCCGCAACCTAGCTATCCATGCCATTCACTCGTTGCTGGCCTCGTGCATGCGGCTTTTTCCCCCCTCAACTGTTGACCCGTTGCCAGCTAATTACCGCTCGTAGCTAGTAAGGCGAGGTCATGGTCGCCACCATTGATAGAACAAAATGGTCCCAAAAGCGAAGTTTTGTATGGCGCCAGACTTTCCTTCTCTTTAAATCAAAATCAGTCACAGCTTATGGTTCATGGTGAATTAGTTGCACAAATAAGGGCCAAGATAAAAACAGCCAATCAGGGTCATTTCCGTGTTTATTTTATGCTGAGCTTAATAAGATTTTCTCATTGCGACTGGACATTTCTGTTTGTCACCTTTAGAAATAAGCGCAAGGTGTTCATAACCAGCTAATGGAAACCCGTCCTCATGATTGGAGTGCTGGACGGGGTCTCAAAGGTGAGCGATGTTGCTATATTCAAGAAAGAGTTGATACCGAAATTACTAATGGAGACTTGGTGTTTACTGGATTGAGAGTGACTCATCTGGGGTACCGGGACTGTGCAGGGTTGTAATATAATAAATGATGCACAAGGATACAATCGGAACACATGAAATGGAGACTACACCATTTCACTAAACTCATACCGATGTCAGTCTGGTCGCTATTTGTCCACCCGGGCTAGTTGCATCCCATGTAATAAATAAGAGGACTCCGTGAGTGGTTTATCTCAATAAATAAAATAGTTTGGATATACGTGCATTTTTATCCTTCCTGTTTATTTTATTTTTATTTTTATTTTTGGGCGAAGGAACACACATCAAGACCGAAATCGACACCAGCGGCTTCAAACATGCGGGATAGTATCCGAAAGTGGGATTGAAAGTTTGCCCTGACCTTTTTGAGATACGGAAATTGCGTTGGATTGTGTTGCTTGAATTGAGCTAGATCAAAAAGCCCTTCTTCAAGTCGTGCATGGCCGCTGGCACCGTTGATTGAGAGTGACATGAGTGATTGAGGCAAGAGTCTTATCAAGGCATTAGGCTCAGTAGTGTCACTGCTAGAGTCCACTGAGGATTCGTCGTATATTGCCGTGGAGGTCAGGAATAAGTGCCGCAAGGCAGTAAAATCTTGGAGATTAAGCTCTGGGCTTATTCCTCGAATGTGATATCCCTGAGCAAATAAATCGAGATGAAGCATGTCGAGTGTTTCGCGGTGATGATTGAGGTGCCTTATTATGTCGGAAGGCTGAAAGTGATCGTTGGGTAGGCCGTGTATATCCGTATCCCAAGGTTTGTCAGCTTCATATGCAAAGCAGCACAGGCTCCCAGTGCAACTAGAAAGGAGATCTTTGAGTTCAAGATCAGAAAAGACGCCCCTGGAAACTCGAAGCGCCTTTAAGCGAGGTAGTAGGGCAAATGCCTGCTTGGGAACATAGGAGCGGATATTGAGTTCTTCCAAGCCTGGGGCTAGTTGAACCCAAGACATGTCTCTTATTGCAATATCGGCTCTCTTAAGTGATAAGCTCGATACCTGGAGTGATTCTAGAGCCTGGGCAAGGATTCTTCCATAGAACCACCCATCTTCTCCCTGTATGCTGAAGTGCTGCAAATTTGGAAGCTGGGCTAGCAGCATGGCTATGATCTCAGAGGCCAATCTGGACCGTCCCCCTTTGTTGCCATCCGCCCAAGGGCTCATCAATGGATTGAGACCTAAACTGGATCTGGACTGGTCGGTGAGGTTGTCCGGGTTTAGGAAATCCTCAAAGAATGAGTCGAATCTGGACATATAATCACGAACCCGATTCAGGCGACGGGACTTCCAGGCTTCTCGTAAATTGATTCCCAAAGAATGGGCAGATTCGAGAAGTGCTGTTTGTGCTTCTTTGGTGCTAAAAGAGTTAAGGATATGTGGAGAGATATAAACCGTTTGGACTAGCTCTGCGAGATCAGGACGCGATGCTAGAGTTCGCATGAAAGATGTGAGGCGGCCGTGGAACTGATGATGGTTGGAGAAGCATGGATTCCCGTAGCCAAGGGCAAACTCATGGTAGAGAATAGGCTGAGCGATACCTCGAAGCTGGTTGCATGCGAGGGAGAGTGAGGATAGCGCGTGGCGGTTGAGAGAATACCATGATCCGTCATCCCGCTGGTGTCGATGGTGTTGGTGTTGTCGCGGTTGCAGCGGTGTGTCCCAAAACGTGGTGTGCTCACCCCGACAATGGAGGCAGAACTGGCCAAAGATTTGCAGGTTTATCTCAAGAGGAAGACTTAGTAGCGAACTCGAGGACATATTTGCTGAATGGACTGCTTTCTTCTTCTTTTCTCCAAGGCGAGTCAATTGATGGTGTGTGTGTGTGTGTGTGTCGTTAGAGAGGTCAGTGGTCATGGCGCGGAACCAGCTCCTCACAGCCGTGCAGATGCACCAAGCGACCAATCCAGCTTTGGCGGTTTTTTGTTTCAGAAGGTACCAATCACGCTCAAGCCACCCGGAGCCAGTCTAAGTATTAACCCGTCATGATGCGGCAAGCCATAAGCCAACACATTGCATTATTCTGAGAGCGCAGGAGTTCGATTAGTCATACTATTGGGTGTCTTCATGGCGCCTGTGGTGGCATGACCACGGCACAACCCCTGCCGCCCCAAGCGTGCCGCTCCTTCGCGAACAGCATTTCCGAGAACCTCTGACGTCGTCACCACTAGCTTTACGGATCCCCCACAGTGGACATCATTTTAATACGGCTTCATTACCTTTCTAACAACAGTGTGTCCGGCAACATCTCGCCCCTAATAGACCATGGCGTCTTCGTGGTTCCACAACTTTCGTCACTTAAACCGGCACAATGTGGAAACCCTTCGTGCTCAACCGTGGGCCGAGATCTCGGGCTCACTTGGCGACCTGGGGACTTTACTCCCGCTCATGATTGCGCTTGCGGCTCAGGGCTCTATCGACCTCGGAAGCAGTCTTGTCTTTTCAGGCCTATTTAATATACTTACCGGCATCGTTTACGGAATTCCGCTACCTGTGCAGCCTATGAAGGTTCGTGGACAGGAAAAGCCGCCCCGCCTCCCAAGGCGCGGATGATCCCAAAGACGCTTGTCACGAAAACTAACATTTCTTGTTGGGAAACTCCTAGGCTATCGCTGCCGCTGCTATCTCAGGCCATGGGAATTCATCTATGGGTGTGGTGACTGCCGCAGGCCAGTGGGTTGGCGCCGTTGTGCTATTGATGAGTGTGACGGGCCTCTTGCGAGTTGCCGTGAACTTTGTCCCGGTGCCAGTCGTCCGTGGTATTCAAGTTGGGGCAGGCCTCTCTCTCATTATCGGAGCGGGTTCCTCGATGCTCAAGCCATTACATTGGGTTCACCCTATCCTCGATAACCGCATTTGGGCCATCGTTGCTTTTCTTGTCCTCATCGGTACACAGAAACTACCCCGCTTCCCGTATGCTCTGTTCTGGTTTATTATTGCACTGGTATTCGCCTTTATCCAGGTTCTTGTCTCACATCATGACACACCATGGTTCCATATCTGGCGCCCATACTTCAATCTTCCTAACTGGGTCGGTCATAATTTCGGTGCGCTGTGGATGGCGATTGGACAACTTCCTTTGACCACTCTAAATTCCATCATCGCCGTGAGCGCATTGTCCCAGGATCTTCTTCCTAATGTTCCCACACCTTCTGTCACCTCCATTGGCATTAGTGTCGGTTTGATGAACTTGTCGGCCACCTGGTTTGGAGGAATGCCCGTGTGTCATGGAGCTGGAGGTTTGGCTGCTCAGTATCGTTTTGGTGCCCGTAGCGGCGGTAGCATCATTGTCCTCGGGGCTTTCAAAGTCTTGATTGGACTCATTTTTGGTGAGACTCTTGTGGACCTTTTGAAGCATTATCCAAAGAGTATCCTTGGCATTATGGTTCTCGCTGCCGGTCTTGAGCTTGCCAAGGTCGGACAAAGCCTGAATCAAGGAGCACCTGATCTCGTCTTGACCGCCGAAGGACAAGATTATGACCCGTCTAGTGGCAGGATTCAATACCGAAAAGTCTCGGACGGGGAACGAACGGAACGGTGGACAGTGATGATGACTACGGTTGCCGGTTTACTGGCCTTTCACAACGATGCCGTAGGTTTCCTGGCGGGCATGATGTGCTATGGGGCCTATCGGCTGTCAGATCGAATTGCGGCATGGAGATCACGTCAGGGTGGATTCCCAACTGAGCGTGACTCACTCCTCCGACGAGCCTAATGGCTATCTTGTTCAGCTCAAAGTTTGACTGCGCAAAAGACCCAGATTCATTGGCCTATTCTGGATCAGTAGGTACAAGATTGACATGAAGCGCATCCCGTAGATGGACCGCATTTTAATAGACTCACCCTCCCTCGAACTCTACTACCTAGAGTTGTTATGAAAGAAGCCTACATGAAGAACAAAAAAACGTTTCTAAAGCAAGTAAAGTTATATGTGACAGCAGGGTTTGATTTCGGTATGCATGACCCTTTCTGGTCATATACTTGATGTTCTTAGCCTCAAGCATATCAAAATTTTGAATTATATGAACCGAGTTCTACAAATATGCTTGTCCATGACAAACTTTCCATCTATAATTAATACTTAGAAACAGCATGAGCCAGTTTAGATTTGGGAGATGGCTCCATTTGAATGCACGGGTATCCGGTCTTCATTGTTAAATTGCGAACCGCAAAAAGAGAAAAAGAAAAGAGAAAAAGAAAAAAGAAAAAGAGAGAGAAAAAAAACAGAAAAGAAAAGAACAAAGCCTGGGTGACATGATTCATCCCAACATGCTGGCGAAAGTTGCAATTTGAAAAGAAAAACGATCCACAAAGCGAGATGGACGGGAACTAGCCTTTGAGACGGGGTGATACCCGGTGGAATGGCCCGTGGTAGAGTACATCACTAATGATGGTTGAGCTGAGAAGTGCAGTCTGAGCCTACTTCCAATGCGTGTGTGAGACAAAGTTTGGAGAGAGCCAAGGCAAATGGACATGCAGATGAAGGTATAAACAAGAAACATTTCAGGCAGCAAAATGTTTGTGCTGGTGTCGTTGACTGAGAACGGATTCTCCTCTCCCAAATGGGTACTAGCGGCGCAACGACAAAAAGAGGGACTCAGCGTGAACTGTTAGGAAGGCACTGGAGTGCTGTACTTGCCTCTGGACAGGCCCTGCAACAGGCCAATCACAGCGCGCAGACACCCCTCTCTGGCCCCATGCCCGACGTCGCGGCTCACTGTATGACTGAGGCTAAGGCCAAAGAACGAAAGCCTCGTCGCTCTCTGCCTTTTATTTTCCGCCCCAAATCCTGGGACAGCCTCAGCAACGGCCAACGGCGCCATCGTCAACCCCCCAGCCCTGGATTCCTCCGACCCCGAGGGCGAGCGACGAAGGAGCTGTCAGCAGGTTCAGCGATGACTTCGTCCACTGCCACCGCTCCGCCGCCCGTAGGCCCTAATCCCAATGGCTTTGGTCTGCACCCGGAGCCTGCTGCGCATACCCATACGCCGACGCCAATGCCTGCGACCGAGACCAAGACCGAGACCGCGCCCAGCACGACTGCAATGCCGTCCACCAGCGCCTCGTCTGGCCCTGCCCCGACAACTACCGCCGATGCGAGCCACAGCCAGCACTCATCACTACCGCTTTCTGCGCCCTCGACACTTTCGCACTCGGCTCCCGTGCCTGCATCACAAACCGCGACTCCGACTGCTTCCGCATCCACATCCGCGTCGACTTCTGCACCTGCACCTGCACCTGCACCTGCAGCCGCAACAACAACAACAACAACAACAATACACTCGGCCCCAACCACAGCTTCAGCTCTGACCAAACACCAACCCGTGCCACCACCCCCATCAACACCACCGCCCTCGGCTCGTGCTGCTGTCGCTCTCATGGCGACTGACAGCGACGCCGCCACTGCCGTTCAGCAACCGCAAGCGGGGGCGTCCGATGCTCAAGCTGCAGTAACTGCCGACGGCACCCCCTCAGCCGATCATCCAATGCCAGATGCCCCTGCCGTTGGTGGCTCCAATGCGACACCACGACCAGCCAAGGGCGATGCCCAAACGCAAGAACCGCCCGTGCAGCAGCTTCCAGCCCGATCTGATGCTGTCATGGCCACCACCGATCATTACGCTCGCTCCACTCCCTTCACTCCGGCCGCCATGCCTAGCCTCGATCAACACGCTTACATGATGATGGCTTTGGCGTCCATGTCTGGAGCAGCCAGCGCAATGTCACCACCTCCCACCGTCACACCATCCCAGGTCACCTTGCCCAACCCGATGGACGAGGCTTTCCATGGACTCGGTCCCGCCAGCACCATCCGCCAGACCGGCGTTGAAAAGGCCCTTGAATCATTTGCGCGCATAGAATTTGCCGACAGTGTATTCCAGATGACTACCTACGCTGTCATCATTGGACGAGATCAGCGAGCCCTGGAACAGGCGCGCCGTGATGAAAAGCGTGCAGAAGAACATAGGCGCCGTGTTGAAGAAAATGCCAGTAAAGGTCTACCGCCTCCATCACCAATTGCCTATGAGAGAGGAAAGTTTAGTAAATCCTACGTCAGTGAAGAAGGTGGAATGCTGGGTCCCGAATCAGACAATGGAGACAACGAGCGACCAACCAAGAGACGCAAGACCAGCACTCAAGGCTCTTCACAGCATGACAACGAGGAAGCACAGCAAGCCCAGGAAAACATGATTTCCAATAGGCAATATGTATCTCACACCCCTGGCGCCGCCGCTGTTGACCTGGCATCGTTGCGTCCTTCACCGTGGCATGTTCCCATCATTGGTATCCATTCGCCCGGTCCCAATATTGCCAGCAAGACTAAGGCAATCTCGCGAGAGCATCTAAAGATTGCCTACAACCAAAAGGAAGGAGTATTCGAGGCAATTCCCTTGCACAAAAACGGTTTCTTCTGTGAAGATGTTCACTACAAGAGCGAAAAGGTCGTGTTAAAATGTGGTGACCGACTACAGATCAAGGATGTTGATTTTCGGTTCTTGATTAACGGTGTAGAGCGAGGGCGTACGGGTGCTGAAGAAGAGGATGAGCCCGCGCCCCTGCCAAAGAAACGTACACATGGCGGAAAGGAGATGAGCTTCGATTTTGAGTCTTCACACGGTAATGGCGAAGTGCATGACACAAGTGACGAGCTCTCAGAAGTGGCCAGCCCGCCTGAACTGTCTGACTTTGGAGAAGGTGATGGGGAGGGCGACGTTGATGCCGATGCAGATGCCGACCTCGACATTGATGGCGAGGGAGAGGAAGAAGAAGATGTCGACGAATCCGAACTGGCCGAAACAGTGGAGGCAGAAATGGAATTGGAGAAGCCTACACCAGAAATAGAAGTCCCAGTTGGACAAGGACTTATGGCTGAACCACATGCACTAATACCCCAGATACCCAAGAAGAGAGGGCCTGGGAGACCGCCAAAGAATGGCATTATGTCGAAACGAGAACAACGCCTACTTAAGAAGCAGCAGCAGGAAATGGCCAAAAAGACTTTACCCCAGGTGCCACCAATCGAACCGCCAGTCAAGCGCAAGGTCGGGCGACCTAGAAAACACCCGCTACCTGACAACGGCAGCGAACGTCCGGAAAAGCGCAAGTATAAACCTCGGAAACCAAAAGGCGAGGATGGTGTAGAGGGTTCAGATGCTGAGCGACGTGCGAGAGAGAAGAAGGAGAAGAAAGCCCGACCAAAGTCACCCCCATTGGAGCTCAAGATCGAGGATTATACTGAGGAACAACTCCAAAAGCCCAACAAAAACTACGGCGTGCTTATTGACGAGACGCTCACCGCAGCAGGACCTGATGGGCTTACGCTCAAGCAGATCTACAAGCGAATCTGTCAGCGCTATCCTTGGTTCTATTTCCATACTGAAACCAAGGGTTGGGAAAGTAGTGTCCGGCATAACCTTATTGGGAACGAAGCATTCAGGAAGGACGAGACCACAAACCTATGGTCGCGTGTTCCTGGTGTTGAATTGGATGCCGGCAAGAAACGCAAAGCGTCCTCTCCAGATCGTGGATTAGCGGCGGCTCAAGCATACGGCCAATACCCATATCCATACAATCCTGCGCAACACATCCCCTCTGGTGCCCCTGGCTATCATCCCCCAGGTCAGCCGCCTCCTGTATATCAGGTTCCTGGATACAGTGCTCAGCAAGCTCAGCCAGGACGTTCAGTGCAGCCTTATGGGGCGTCTGCCTCACCCCCTGTCCAGCCAGCTCCAGCGCCGGCGGCTACTCAACCACCAGCACCGGCGCAATTACCAGGCTATGGGCCTCCGCCAGCTCCCGCTCGGCCACAGCTTGGAGGAGCTCAACCTGGCACATATAGCTCGCCATATGCCAGGCCACCACCTCACACAAATTCTCCAGTCAAAACGGAGGATGGTCAAACGCCATCAGCAGCACCGCCTGCTCAGCAACCACCCATCGCAGCAGCGCCGGCGGCGACAAAGACCATTGCTGGCCCTGCGCCAGTGCCGCAGCATCCAGTCACTGCTCCTGTACAGATCGCTCCTCCCAGCCGGCCCGCTGCTGCCGTCGCGCCCACTCAAGCCACTCTAGCCCGACCTGTCATCGACCCTCGTCTTCTAAACGCAGTCGTAGGTCTCAAAAATGGTCTTGTTGAAAACCTCAAAAAGGCGCGTAACCCCAAAGCTGAAGCTATTGTCATGTCAGCCCTCAATCGCTGTGTCGGCCTCAAAAAGGAAGCCACGGAAAATGAAAAAATGGAAAGTATATGCATGAAAGGCATTCGCCAGGTTGTTGAAGGCTTCTCAAAAAATAAAAGCCCTGCGCCAGGAGCCAGCCCATCAGCTTCCGAAATGCCGCCCATTTTTGAAGCCAAGGTTCTCGCATCCCTCACCGGTTTCAAAGATGTTTCCATCAAGGCTCTCAAGGCGAAACTAGGCGAAGCCAAGGCTGAGGCTGTTACTCTCTCTGCCATCGATCGAGTTCTCGGGCTGGCAGATGCCAGCATTGTACCCCCGCCTGCAGAAGGGGAGTCTTCCGTTGGCAACTTTGAGGGTGTCGAGCAGCATTTAATGAAGTCTATCCGCCAGCTCTTAACAGGCATGAACCAGAAAGTGCAGGGCGCCGGAGCCTAGAGCATATCTGACACATCCAATCTCAAGCAAGGCATGGGCAAAACGAAGCTCAAAGAATGCAAAAATAGAGAGAAAAAAAGTACAAAAAAAGGGGGGGCAGATAGAAATGAGGTGCTGTTGACGAATATTGTGTTTTTAATTTTGGAGGCGTTTTTTTTTCATGCTATCATGATGAGTATGACTGGGACGTGTGATGGATAGGCTAGCTTTCAATGGCCTGTCCCTTGCTAAGAATAGGAGACAAAACAAAACGAGACGAGACGTTTTGTTGTTGGTTGATGCGGCAGTTAATTTAGCTCGGTGAACGCGGGCGAAACTCTTGGGAGAATTCATTCCTCTTCTTTTCAACTGACATCACAAGATACCTCTAGAGCAAGCGGACATGTATCCAAAACAACATATCATCTATATATTGACGTATTTCTCTCTACCGTGCTGTACGCCTTCTATCCATTTGCCCAATTATATGTCTATTCCACATACTCCTAGTTGCGGTCACAAACGCAAAGCAGCTGGCGACATCCGATATCATACTGTGGGCAAGGGAATTTCTCGTCATATTAAGCATGAAGTAAAATGTAGACGCTAATGTGTATCCCGCCCACCAGACCCCATCCATCTTACCCCTTGTAACATTACAAACTAGAAAAGGACTGACAGGCCAGTCTTCCGCCATCGCCTTGTCACGTCATTGTTTCTTTTTGAGCAGCCATCCGAAGGTTCGTGAGGTTTGGTCCTGGCGCTCAAGTCTCGCACGGCCATTACCAAGCCAAGTCATCCTTTGCCCATTCATCCCAGGGCCCAACAAGTATAGGTATCGTATATAGAACAGCAAGCTTGAAACATAAAGGAAAAAGGAAAGAAAAAGACAAATATGTCATCAAAGAAGCAAACAAATCCCAGGCGCCAATTGCTCAACGAGAGGACAGTGTGTAATCCTCAACAGCATCACTTCTCCATCTTTTCCCGGTCTGCATGATCGATCATTGTTTCCTTCCGGTTCCTCTCAGATAACAGTATCCTGAGAAACATTATGTACTCTGTGGCGTGAGAGTTTTATCTTTGTCACCCAAATCGTTAGTCGCCTTAATGTCATCGAGCTTGAATCCCGAAACGCCACTGTCAGCCTCATCAAATGAAATGCCAAGGCCATTGGTATCCTTCTTTTCCAATCCTCTATCCTCCGCCCCTTCTTCTAGGTTCATCAAAGCAGGGGGGCGGTGGCGCATTTGCTTCGCTTTAGCCAGTGAGATTGTCTTTTGCTGATAAGTTGTGGTGATAGGCTTTGTGTCATCGCGGTCAATAGTCGCCTTCATCAAAGCAGCCATCCACAAGCGGCCCTGCTTCAAGTTGGGCACAGCAAAATAATGAACAGTTGGCTTGGTAAAGTTGACAGCTCTTGAAAGACCTGCTCGGGGAGGAACAAGCTTGAAGATGAAGACGGAATCGTCTCCCTTTTCCGCATCATCATCACCATCTTGGTTAACAGGCATGCCTTGGCCGCCCACCACACCAGTGAGAGTGGCGTGGAGACCCGTGAGCTTCTCATTGTCGGCTGGCAGCACCCGATGGAAAGAGATATCGATCAGTCCCTTCTCCTGGTCATCGTCCTCTGAGTAGTAATAAGCCAAACGTCTCCCCTTCAAAACGAAAAAACGCGGTTTCCATGTCGTCATGAGATTCGAGCTCTTCTTCTTCATCCAACCGCTGTAATCTGCATCTTTCATGGCTTCTTTAGGGCTGATCTTCAGAAGACCGCGGGTATATGCGCTAGTTTCCTTCTTGCTCTTTTTGCGACTGTTCTTGCTAGCTTGTGTGGTAGTGGTACTGGGACTCTTGGTGGCATCGGGAGAATCAAGATCAAAACTAGGGCCTCCGGAAGGCGTAGTGGATCCGGTACGCGCGGGGGATTCAACAATCATCTCTCTGCTTGAGGAGTCAACGGGTGTTCCCGTCTTAGAACGATCAAGATTATCCGATATAGCACGCATGCCTGAGATTGGTTTATTCACCACTGAAGAAAGCCAATCTGCACTGAATCCCTTGTCCTTTGCTGAGCCCAACGAGCGCGTTGCGCTGACGGAAGTGTCAAGCTTAGTGACAGTAGGTGATGGGGCTTCGCCAGCCGGTGGCATGCCCCTGATTGATTCCGTTGTTGCAGATGATGCGGTTCTTCTGTGAGGGCCCAGGCCATAGTACTTCTGAGCAGCTGAAGAGAGGCCTCCCTCAGTCAATGAGCCTACACTACCAAACCTGGACTGTCTCGATATGGCAGTGGCGCTACGAACCCTCTGTTCGTCAGCATAAGTCGACTTCCTCGATTCTGCACCGCTGTCGCGCTTTCGAAGAAGGTTCCGCTTTCTACCATCAACTTCGGTTCCAGAGAAGTATCCCCGATCAAGCTCAACAGCAGAATCTTGCATTTCTGGCTTCGGGGGGCTCAAGAGATCTTGGAGACCAGTTGAAGACAAGGGCCTCTGCGAGGCGCCTCCAAGCGTCCAGTTCCGGTCAAATGATGCCTGCTTTTTATGCGTCCCATCAAGGGCAACAGGTGTGCTTAAATTACTGTGCTTGGAGACAGGAGATGTTCCAGTCGTAATTGCGGTTCCGGGAAGTTGAAACTCGGTGGAAGAATGACGGCGCGATTGATTCAAATCCCTGATTGACGCAGCAGACGGCCTCTTGATATGACTCGGGCGAGTTGGGCTTCCTTGGACTATCGGAGTGAGCGTATTGGCTGAGGGTTTAGGGGCGTGAGAGAGAGAAAGGCGCCGGGTCTGGGCCGAACTAGGACGATTCGTCAGCGTGTTTGTCCGACTCCTGGACCGTTTACCCTCCTCGCCTCCAGCATCGCTTCCATATGTTATCGTTGTTCGCCGCGACTCCAGTCCTGTGCCGTTGACTTCGTCCTGCAGAGACTTGATTTTGTGCCAAGTTTTGAGTCGACGGCCAACCGATCCAAGGTCAAATGCCTTGATAAACAGAGAACTTTGATCCATTCCTAGGAGCACTTCACCTGAAATTTCCTGGTCTCTGAAAACTTCGCAGTGTTGTTTCTCCACTCCTGAAGTGAAAAGATATTCAGCCACCTGATCGGGATTCCACAATTCCACTTCAGAACGAGAATGCTCTCCCTCTTCCTCCTCGTCCGTTTCTTCTCCATGAATGTAAGAGGCACGATGGTCAAGGGCCACACTACTATACTCGCTCCCAGAGTCATTGGCAGTGGCTCGAAGTCCGCCATTGCTAGCAGGCGATCGTAGATCAGTGATGTGCTCATTAATCACATTCAATGTTTCGTGAAGGACCGGGCTATCCCGGCTCTGATTAGAAAGCTGGCTGAGTAGGGGAATCGAGGGCGGTTCGGCGGGTGTGACAATGGTATCGGGTTTCACTGATTTTAATGGCAAAGTGACCGGGTCGATACTTGATTGCGATGCGGTTGTGGTTTGAGGCTTGACAGCATGGTCGTTATTCGGTGTGGCGTCGGCTGAGCCTATTGCTTGAGAATCTGGCGCAGGCGCTGCTGCGCTAGGTTTTGATGCAAATGAACTCGTGGGGATGTTTTTGGGGGCAGGTCGAGTGTAAACTGGAGTGCATTAGCTATGACACGGAAATGAAAGGTAATGCATAGGAACAAACCTTCTGGGAAAAGGCCGTTATTGTTGTTGACGAGGTGGCGACCCAGAAACCATCCATCACCAAACTCATCGTCTCGCTCGAGAAGCTCAACTCGATCTCCCTTTGCCAGGCTCAATTCGTCCGAACTTCGAGCTTGGAAATCATCTATATGGGTGGAATCCGCTGGTTAGAAGGTCTGATGCGACAGGACAGGACAGGACAGGCGTGCATGGGCGAGGGGGTGAGCGCTGATGAACTCATCTGGCAACTTACGTATCACAACCAGTATATCACCCACGTCAGGGCGCGGTTGGCCATCTTTTGTGGCCATGGTGTTATGATCCCAGAGTCGTTGATAGCGAAGGGTAGATATTTGAGGTTGAGACAAAGGGACCGACGAAAGAACGAGTGATGTTGGGCTAAGGTCGGCGGTAGTGGTTGAAGGATTGGTAGAGGGGCGGCGCGGTCGGTAGAATGGGGGAATTTGTCGGGCGGAGTCAAGGGCGGAGGGGTGGAAAGCCAAGCAAGGGAGGACGCTGTTGAAGGATGAGATGAACGAGAGCCATCCGCCAGGCCCAGGTAGAAAGGGTCTGCTTGAGGTGCTGGGCAGACCTTGAACGTTGAAATAGCTGGAGGGAGAAAAATGATGGGAGTCGCGCAAGCGGATGTTGAAGATGCCAGGTGCGGCAGAGGTGGAGATGGTTGTGCTTGGAGCCTCTGAGCTTCGACGCAGTGGGAGAGAGCGGGAGTGAGCCAGGTGGGTGTGTAGGCGTGCGCGTGCGCGAGCTGGTTGGGCGTGTGTTTGTGCGCTGTATGGGGTGTGGGCAGGTAAGGTGGTAGTGCCCGGATTCCCAGCTAGGATCTCGGCGTCGGTGCCCGGCTTTGAACAGTTGAAGTGAATTTTTGTTGTCCAAGTGCTCTAGGGATTGTTGCGCTGCACTAACCGTGCACTAGAGGTGCGCTCCTGCTCCTTGTGTAGTGGTGCGCCGTGAGAAATGTGGTGGTGCGTTATGTGGGCTTGCTTGACTTTGGGTTGTCATATAGCGCTGTCCCATGCAGCGTTGGGTGGAGTTTGACTTGGGAATGAGGCAAGGCCAGAGAGGGGTGGTCCCTGGCAAGGGTGAAATGCGAAATGCAAATGAGGGCCCTAGCGTGGACGGCTACGATTGGTGCGACACGGCCTCTGCGCCCTGGAAGATGCTGAAGGGTCAATGGTCAATTAGTGCCCTGGTTGCGAAATGGTGTGTTGATTGGATATTTTCGATTGGTGAGACGGTAGAAGAAAAGGCAGCTGAGAGTGTAGATTTGAGCTAGAGAGCCGCTCAACGGGCGAATCCGTGTTATGAGAAAGAAGCTCGTTCCAGAACTTAATGGCTTCCTGTGGCAAGGTGATCCGTCATTGAACCTGATTGCAGCCCTGGACGAACACTGTCCATACCACACAGGTCTCACACACTTCTGGATGGCACCAGGATTGGGTGATGCGGCCAACCTCGGAGTGCTATTTTCGGAGGGTGTGCCAACTCAGGTGGTCAGGGGTTTGGGAAGAAAGAACAAACGAGAACCAAGGACGAGAGGGACCAGGTCGGTGCCAATGGTAAGACACGAGAGCGTTCCGGGACTTGATTGTGGGCCAGCTGTTGCTGTCAGAGGCTGAAATGCACGGAGTAGGGGTAAGTGGACAAGCTGCGCGGGCTGGTTTAGACGTGAAGAAGGAGACGAACGATGCCCACATTCGGTTGGATCAAGCAGAGAGGGAATCATGAGAAGCACAGTAAGCGCATGAGTGTGACGCAACATATGGGGCCCAGAGATGAGGGGGATCCGTCGGGTTCACTATTTGTTTTGTCAGGCAAGGACAGTGTGTCCAGCGGCGCAGAGAAACGAGACGAAGCAAAGCACGCAGAGTTACTAGTGGGATTTATTATCAAAGATTCATGACTTGTTACTACTCTGCGCAGGTTGGCAGGCGGTTAGGACAACGTGAGCAGGCATGAGGCACACCAATGAGTAACATCGGCTCTTTGGGAGATCTTCGCAAGGCAGGGAAGTACCTGGATAAGCGAGTAGCAGGCGGGTGTAAGGGCAGGTGCGAGGGCAAGGTGCCTACTACCATGCTCCCCTGATTGCTTGTGCATTGTTTTGTTGCTACTCGCACGATACCCCTCTGTGGTGGAATGCAGACGCTGTGCGTTGAGTAGGAAAATGCAGTTGCATTCTCTAAAAATATGGATATGATTGCCTGTTGTACCTGTCCATCGTCCCTACCCGTTGTCGTACCTCTCTGTGCCTTCGGATAACTAGTCCATCTCGGGGTGCCAAATTACACCGGAAGAAACACTCGCATATTACCACCCCCTTCCGCTTTGTCTGGGTGGGTGCCAGGGTAGCTGGGGGGGTTGCACCTATCCCGGCTGGGTATGGTCAAACAGACCCTTTCGAGCATAACCCAAAACCTCCACATCCAACGTTCAAGCTCCATAATGGTATTGTGGATAGGCAGCTGCATGGGTTTCTCACCATGCGCTTCATGTTGGACGACGATGCGTCGGGCGGGTAGTTGAAGGCGGAATGATGGCGGTGCGCTTTGTATTCGGGGCGGTGCTGCTAAAAACCCTACCAGCCGAGGCCATCAGTAAGCAGGCTGAGAGAGGAAGCCGAGTGCACGATATAACTACATGCTGGCGTGGTGGGGACATGGGTCCAACGCGATTAGCAACTATAGGCCTGCATATTACGCATCTTGTCGCTTGACTTTGGCGATCAATAATTAGTCTTTATACTCCGTACCAGCTTGACGGATTCAGAACACTTCCCTCCCTAGGCATCATACAGTTAAACATTCTTGGGTTTATCGCCCCGAGGCAGCCAGGCATCTGGCGAACGCGCTTTGAGTGATTCAACCAATCTGCTGGCCCCGCTCCGTGTCTCACGAATTTCCGTTTTCCTTTCTTTTTTGTGGATGATGTTTTCTCCCAGCGATGTGTGCTGACAGCTGCGTTGTCAGCTAAATGCAGGCTTTTGCACAGAAGAAAGCATGTCTCTGCCATGCACAACCCTACAAGGCACTTTTCCAATTATGCAAGTTCCGGGAATTCGCGCTCGCTTGACACCATCTCATTCCCCTCTGATAGAAAGAAACTCTAGTCATGATCGTGATGATACGTCTTTAGGGTAGGATGTAATAGAGGCTTAGTGGCATCAAGCGTGTTCGGGAAGAATGAGAAACAGGGGGCTCGCCTCTAGTGTCTATGATCTTGCCATGGATTGCAATCCCGCTTCTAATTTTGTCGTCGTTTGGCCTCTGAATCATCCCGGGGCAATGGGTACTACGATGGAGGTTTTTCATGGCTTCAGGCCTGGAGCTAGTAGGCGAGATTCATAAACAGGGAGTGGATAGTGGTGCAATCTCAGACAGCGGTCAAGGAGAACGGCAAAAAACAACGAGAAGAGAGCGAGAGGGGGGGGGGGGAGGCGCTGAACCAAGAAGAGGATACAGATGAAATATGACTGCTCATAAGTTTGCCATTTATTACCCTACTCACCTACGTGCCTACATGTAGTTATTGTCCATCTTGGCGAGCTGCATCACCGTAAGCGACTCCACCCCCAGACAAAGCTGATTGCACCAACCGAACCAGGGCCTGCCAACCAGCTGAGGCAGCGCGCGCAACCGACAACGGCAGCCAACTCGAACAAAGTCTGCTCATAGGATCTAAAGGCCGTTGGCCTGTTGGTGGTTTCGGCAGCGCTGTTGCCCCCGATCCGATATAACCCCTCCACGCTCTTCATTGGGACGTTTTCTTTTACAAGCGCTGCAGTCCTGCTGGTCACCTGGTGCTGCCGCCGCCATCGCCACATGCAGGCCTGCCCGCACTACTTGCATCGACACGCCCAATACTAAATTTCCACCAACGAGTACCGATTTTTTGACCATCAGTCCGATCTCCCCTCTGGCCGCCCTTAGTCCATCAACATCTTCCCGCCATCGCCGGCGTCACTGCCAACACGCTCACTTTTTCTCTGCTTTTTTCCGACTTTCCATCCACACACGGCCGGCTCGCTTCGCTGCGCACAGTTTGTGGCAACCGCAAACGCAACCACCTGAGGCGCCCTTTTCATCTGGAAACTCCCAGACAAACAATGAACGACCTGCTGGCCCTCGGCTTCAGAAAACGAAGACGCTGAGCATGATTACGCGCTTCCAAATGGTATTTCCCCGCTCACGCCGCCACTCAAATAAACTGTGTTGCTTCCACGCAGAGGAGCCGCCAACAAGAATTGACATGGCCATTTGAGTAGAACTCATACCAGCGCCCTCGACCCGTGAAATGCCACAGCCGCTCGAACAGCCCCAGTCATGGGCTCCTTCCCAGCAAGCAGCGCAGGTTGTCAGCTCGAACCGGACCCTCAACGCCTTGCTCGGTGTTCGACATCATTCTTGGATGACAGATGCGCCCCATCCGACTGTCAACCTCGCTCGAGCTCCAGATAATGCCACACGAAAACGCAACCGACCACTGAACGATTCGACCGCGGATGGAAGCGGCCTGCGCCGCGAGAGTTTCCCCATAAGCCAACTATCAAGCCAATCTGTTACGATAGATTTCTCGAGGTAATCTCCAACAAGCCCCTGCTCTCTGCCTTGTGATCCCTTCCTTTCGACGTCAATATATTTGTCAACGAATAGCGCATTGCGCTTCAGAACTTTGCTGAATACCATACGATGGCTGGTGTTATTTTGTTTGGATCCACTAACTTTGCGAGACAGACACCAGACTGTTCTCCCTTCCCCGGCTTTAACCGATGAGCCAAGCCCGATCGTTTCAAACCAGATGGATAGTCCGAATCGTGGTGGGAATGGATTTTCCGATTCTGCGGTTATCCAGCAAGCAGTTACTGCCAGCCAATTTTCTGGGGGTGGTGTAATTCAGACATCTAACCCTTCGGACCTGCGATCTCCAACTGCTATATCCCCTCTGACAAGCAATAACGTAATCGCGCCTGCTGTTCCTAATATGCGATTGCAAGGACTAGCTCCGGCTCCCGCGCCGACTCCTATACAACCGGCACCGCCCGCCCCTTCCATCTTGGCTCCAGGGCCAGGCGTATCTTCTTCGCAAGTTGACCAGGGGAATGCCAATGTGGAACCCAGGACTCCCGGAACTGAACCCAAGCGCAGACGCCTCCAACGCCAGGATGAATCGATAGAAGGGACTAATCAATACCTGCATATAGTTGCCTCTCGAATTCTGCAATGTACAAACGAAAACTCGACCAATTCTGCCGACATCGCCCGGTATAGAGTCCTTCGAGATGCATGTGAGATTCGAGACATGCATTATATTGCTCTTCACCAAACGTTTTGTTGCTGGTCACTAGACAAACCCAGTGTTTACTCCGTCCTTGGTACTTATTTGAACCCTCAAATCATTGACCATGGGTTTGTTCTTGTAGAAACATTCCTTAGACAGAACATTCTCCTCTCACATCCGCACCTCGTATGGTTTGCTAGATTTCCTACACCTGGGCTTGAAATTTGCCAGCCTCCTCAGCAGAGCACACTTGCGGGGTGGATTGCCCGGTTTCTTTTGAATCTCTCCAATTTCTGGGACCAGATGCTGTCAACTGTTCGCGAGCGGTGGTATCCATTGCTTGCATACGAGATAATTTCAAACTTATGCTGCAACTCCCCTACACTGCAACCGATTATTTTTACCATGAGCTACCGAGTGCTTGGCGTCATGGATATATCATGGGGAAATGTATTGAATGATACCTTTGTCAAAGACCAGCAGAGCGAAGCTCAAATGTCAGGTACACAGCACTCCACTGAAGCACGCCACAGGGTTCGAACCAGCTTCGCGAATTATTACCAACACGTCATGGGCCAAGTTCAGCAACAACAACAGCAACAGCAGCAGTTTAACCAGAGTGAGTTGTGCAGCAGCTGTTCAGATCGAACTTTACTGATTCCACTTCCAGGCCCCATTCCATCCCCCACAATGCACGATTTTGCATCGTCTAGTCAGCAGGGCGTCCGGCGCTCTCTTGGTCATCCATCCCCAATACCGCCTCAAGTTATGGCACATCATTCACAACAAGCTCAGCTACCTCGTCGTAGAGTTACAGGGCCAGCAACGTTAGGTAGCACAGGTAGCACGAGTACACAGGGGAACTTGGATGTTCATAATCCAGGTTTACCTAATCAGATGCAGATGGCACAGTCTCCCACGGGGGATCAGGTTTCCCAGCCTTCTCCAAGCATGCCGTTGGAACATCTGCAGCCTGTAGCCCAAGGATTGCCTGTCACAAGCTTGCCTCATCAACGCACAGCCCCACCAATGACTGTGTCACAACCTCAGCACCTCAGCTCAGATACCCTAGCAGTAGATGCTCAGGGGATGCCGCGACAAATCCATCGTCAATCATCACAACCTATACTACCCTCCTTAACCGGCCCAAATTCGGTGCCACCGAGTCCAGGGCTGCAGTATCCACCTCACATGTCGCAGTCGCCTGGCCCTCTCGTTTCTTCCTCATTTCAAGCCAGTCCTAGTCAGCGGCACCAGAACTGGCCTCAACATTTTCAACCACTACCTGTTGGACAGAGTGCGCAGGCCATGTCTCTGTCTTCTCAACATCAAACTCAGATGAATGCTGCTGTTGGAGCTGTAGCCACAGCTCCATCTCGTCCCCTCTTGCGTCAACAAGGACTCCAAACGCCCGTGGGTGAGATCCCAATGCATGAACGACCCATGAGCCCTCATGGTCAAGCCTCTCTGCAAATTGGGCTTCACATGGTCGGTTCGCGAAGTCCACGACGAGCTCCAGCTGAGGCTGTAAAAACTCGCTACTACCAGTACACGAAACAACTTGTTATAAGGCCTGTTGAGTGTTTACCGCAGATGACATTGCAAACGTTATCCTTCAACGTCTCAGAAGCCATCATTTCGAAGCTGGTCAGGAAAAACGGGTCGACAGGTTTACCATTCTGCTACTACTTTGAAGGCGCTTACCGATATCGTCTGCGGATGTGTGTGAAACCTGAACGGGAGAAGGATTTGAAAATGGGCGATTGGGTGGTATCCGCTTGCAGCTGGCCTCAACATATCTTTATCAACCTCAATGGTAATGCTATGGGATTACGCCGAAAACAGCATTTCCAAAAAGACCTCCCCCTTGAGTTGACAGATGGTCTAGTTGCTGGTCTGAACACGGTTACTATTAGCTTCCCTGCAGTCTCCCAGAACTTCAAGCGTGGGCAAATATTTTTTGTCGCAATTGAATTAGTGGAGACGAACAGCCATGACTTTCTCAGGAGCATGATTGAAAATACTCAACGTGTGGGTGTGGAAGAGACGAAATCCAGGATTCAGAAGCGTTTATGCCCGTCAGATTCGGACGACCTGATTATTCAGGATGATCTACTGAGAGTGTCTCTGGCAGACCCATTCAGCTCCAACATATTTGAAATCCCTGCTCGGGGTATGAGCTGTCAACATCTCGAATGCTTTGACCTGGAGATATGGCTCCAAACACGACCCAGAAAGCCAGCTCAAAAGGGAGGAGGAGCGTTCGTCAAAGGCACTGAACCGTCAACGGTAGATGACTGGAGATGTCCCATATGTGATGGTGATGCTCGTCCCCCGAGCCTCCGAATTGACGAGTATTTCGTCCAGGTCCGCAGCGAACTGCTTGCCAAAGGAAACAAGAACATCAAAGCCATTACCGTAAACGCTGATGGCAAGTGGGCTGCCGTGGAAGAACCCGATGATGCTGAAGTAGAGACTCCTGTGTCAACTCAAACCAACACCATCAATGGGGATATTGGCATTCCAAAGCCCACATCAGCAGTGGATGTGATTGAGATTGTTGACGATTAACGAAGCTGCGGAACTATGGGAGAGGAAGCCTTTGACGAGAAAATTGAAAATGGTATTTGCGGCGTTTTAAGGATTTGTGTTTGTGTTATGTTTGGGAATAATGGGATATAAGAACGGATACCACAATGGATGGCCTTGGTTTGATTGGCGTTTGGACTCGGACGAGGGATAGGGGACGACCGAGGGCATAGGTCAGACATGGTAGTGTCAGAAGGCATGGGGCATTTGCCTAATTACCATCTGCATAGTTTAGCCGTATGATAGATTTGATGAATACAAATCCAAAGTTCTCAACTGGTTGGGGAAAATGTGTTTATTAGGAACAGAGGAGTGCGCATGGACCTGCTCGTTATTTTTAGTTTTTTTTTCCTCTCTCCCTTTTTCTAAATTAGACAACTAGAGATTCTATAAAACATGCTTGTGAGTGCATTTTTGTAAACGGGCTTGATTCGGGTCAATTTATTCATATCTACACTATATCAGTTGTGATTTGTGATAGTGATGCTAGACAGGATGTAAAACACGTCGATTTTCAGTGTTTTGGTGCATTTGAGGTATTCCTTGTCTCGGCTAGAGTACAGTAACCTCTCAAAAGTCTACGACAGCGCCCCACTTACACTAATACTATGTTTATGATTATATAACTTCAATAATATATTTCCGGGCTAAATGATGTATAATTCACAAAATAAAGATACTATTAGATAGCTTTAATTATACTATTTAATATTTTGTATATTAATCTCTTGCCCAAATGTAGGTATATAGTTGGTTGAGGAGTGACTTTAGTACCTTCTAAATCTACTTTTGGAGAATAGCTTATTATACTATATTAATATATCTTTTAAATTCTGCCTTGTTAGCCTTATTATTTTTTAGATCCCTTAAATGAGGGAATGTATTCTTTAGGTTTTATTTTAATATTGCTTAAATGTGCTTAATTAGGCTTAAATTAGGCAAGTTTAGAGGCCAATCTAAGAGCTTAATCCTATTTAAGAGTAACTATTTTATTGTCTTATTTAATATATAAATTTTCATATTATTTTATTAAAATTACTTAGTGCTATTATAATATAGTGTAAGGATGTGCGTGCAGCGGCTAGTCCCTAACTATTTGACCCAAAATTGTATGAGAATTGTACTTGTCTGTTTTTCACTAGAGCTAAGCTATTTTGGCTTTTATACATATTGATCTATTATATAATCCTTCTATTTTTGGTTATAAGGTTTAGATTAGCTATTAAAAGTATATCTTTCTCTATATATATATTATTATATATATTACTTAATTTAATATACCCTTTTAATTTATAGCTTATTTATAGTTATTAATTGCCCTTATAATTGGCTTCTTTTTAGCCTTAAATAGGAATATATATATAGTAATCTTATAATCTTTTTTATATAATATTTAAGTTATTAAATATTAAAAAATTATAAAATAAGTATTATATATATTATTATATTTGCTTTTTTAAAAAGTAAGAATTTTAATATTAAAGTAAATTAAAAGTAAGAATTTTAAGAGTAAAGTAAGTTAAAAGTAAGAATTTTAAAAGTAAAATAAATTAAAAGTAAATTATTTTATAGTTTTTAGGGTATATAAACTTTTAACTTTTCCCTTTTAATTTCTCTCTTCTTTTTTCTTTATTTCTTATATATTCTTATATATATTTTCTCTTATTTCTAAACTCTTATTATATTTATAATTAATTTTATTATTTAATAGGGTATTTATTAATATATTATAGCCTTATTTTATATTACTTTTATTCTTTTTATTTTTTTGCTTTTTAATTTCTTATAATATTATAAATTATATTTTAAGTTTTAAGATATCCTTTTAAATTATATTTATTAATTATATATTATATTTAATGCTTTTATTAATCTTATTATTATAATTAATATACTTATTAAGTTTATACTTATTAAGTCTATTATTATTAATTTATAAATTATTTTTAATATATAATCTTTTAATTTATAATTTTAATAATTATTTAAATTTACTTTTATTTATTTTAATTTTATTATTAAGATTTCTTATATTTAAAAGAATTTATAAATACTTATAATTAGCCCTTTACCTAATAATACTACTCTTTTACCTTTAACTTTACTCCTTAAAAGTATATAATTAACTTTATAAGGTTTCTTTAAATTTAAAATCTTTAAAATAAATTATTAAATTTAATTTTAGCTTTATAACTTATAATCTTATATATTTTACTTAAAGTTTTAATTATATTAATATTTAAGATTTTTTATAAGTATAATTTAAGTTTAAAAACTTAAGTATATAATATTAATTATATTTTAGCCCTTTACCTTTTAATATTTTTTTAATAATTAAAAGATTTAAGTATTATTATTATTATTATACTTTATATAATATTATAATTCCTTTTTTACTATCTTAGTCTAGTATTTATATTAAATTACCTATTTGTCCTATAGTAATAATTTTTTATTAATCTTAGTATATTCTTTAATCTTTTTTATGCCTTATATAAGAGGAATATAATAATTATTATAAAGAATAAGAAAGGGTGCTTATATAGGCTTTTTAAGTATGAGTTTTGCAGTTTGTTTTTAACTTTTGTAGCTTAATTAATTGTTTTACTAGTTAAAGATAAGAAAGATATTTCTTTTACTATAGCTGTCTTGCTTTTGCTTTATCTAGGTTGAGTAATAGGAAATGCTAGAAGTTTGCTGGCTATAGTGCTTACTATAAGCAATATATATCTAATAATATATATTAATCTATATAAGTTTGTTTTAGCGATTTATTTTTGATTGATATAGTTTATTTTGTTGATTTGTACCTTATAGTTCTCTTTAAGTATGTATTATAATGCTTTATTTCTTAGATTATATTAATTAAGTAGATTTTACTTTTATTAATAAATATATAGGTTATTTTAATACTTTATTTTCTTCTTTTATAATTCTTTTTTAACTTATAAAATAGGAGAAGGGTAAATAGTATATTATTATAAAGATTATATTATAAGATTATAATAATAATAGCTTTCCTTTAGTTAAAGATCTTTATCTTTAGTAAATAAAATTAATTAAGTAGTTTAGTGGTATATTTTATAATTTTGCTCTTAATATAGTATATTAATCTTAGTAGTTATTAAAAGTTATATTAGTATTTTACTTTTAATTGTTTTCTTTGTATTATAATTAGTATTATATATATTATATTAATTAGAATATTATATTGTATTTTAGTAGATTATTATTTGTTTTATTTAAGCTATAATCCTTTTATAATTTTATTTAGTATTTATTCTATAAGCTTTGCTTTTTAGTGCTTTTTAATATATTCTTATATATTAATTAGCCTAAATTATTTATAACTTTCTTTAAGCTATTTACTTTATAGAGATTTAGTTAACCTATCTATTATTATTTTTACACTTTCTTTATAAGTAATTAAAATTATTTTATATTTAATATATTCTTATAGTTAATAATTATAAATATTTATATATTTAAGTTAAGTTTTTAACTTCTTTAAGAGATTCTTTAAAATCCTAATTATCTATTAATTATTATATATAAAGTTTAAATCTAGATTTTATAGCTTGATTCTAAGGTCTTATAGTAGTCTTTATTAAAATAGATCTTCTTTTATAGCTTATATTAATATAAGTAACTCTATCTCTATTATTAATATTATTATTATTTCCTACTTATTTATATATTATTTAATTAAGCTTTTAAAGAGTAGTATTATATATATTTATAAGTTCTTTTTATCTTGTAAATTGTCTATAAATAATATATTACTATAAACTATAAATTTATTCTTGCCTTTAAGTTATAAAGCTTTAAAATGTATTATATATAAATAATATAATATTTAATTAATTACTTTAATATATTTATTATTAGGATTATATATAAACCTTATTAATTATAAAATAGTAAATATAATATTAGGTCTTATTATAATTATTATATATAGTATTAAGTTAATTATTTGTTTATATTAATTAATAATTTCTGGTTTTATATTCCCTTTATTAGGTAAAAGCTTTATTTTAGTTATTAGAGATATTACTATTATATTAATAGTTTTTAATATATATATCTTTTTAATATATAATATTTATATAGTTTAAATAAGTTTTTAGCTTTTATTTTAGATAATTTTTATTCTTAGGAATTATTATAGATTATTTCCTTTAATTAATTTATATTATTATTTAAGAGCTTTAATTATATTATTTATCTTTTATTCTTTCTCTTTTAAGAATGCTAATATTATATTATTAATATAGAAGAATAATAGTATTTTATTTCTTATATAATAATATAGCTTATAAGGGATAAAAGTAAATCTTAATTCTTATAGGGTGCTTTTAAGTTCCTTTTGCTATAAAAGAGATATGATTTATAAATTAAATAGTGCCTTTTATAGTAATAAAACTTATATATTTAATTTACTCTTTTTATATCTAAGAGATAGTCTTATAAATATCTTATTAAGTAGTTTTATATTTATAAATATATTTATAGTATTAAATTGTAATAACTTTAAATTAAATCTTATTATAATAATAATTAGGATTTAGAATAACTTATTTATAAGTATTATAATATATATATTTTTTATACTTACTTTTTATTATTAATTTCTTTAAATAATAAATCTTACTTTATACTTTTATAAATATTTATATTTATTATATTTATAAATATAAACCTATATATAATTTAATATTTAGAAATTATAAATTTTTAAATTACCCTTTAAAATCTTAATTTAAGACTTTATTTTATTATAATTTTTAAGGTAATTTTACTTTACTTTAATAAATTCTCTTTTAAATTTATATTTATATAACCTTTTATAAGAGTTTAATATTAAAGGTAAATGCTTTTTATAATACTTATATTTACTAGATTTAAGGCTTAATAGAGTTATTTATACTTTGCTTTTATAGATTACTTTTCTTTATTTATATTAATAATATTTAGCTTTAATTATAAGCTTCTTTTTACTTTTTTCTAAAGGTAATATTAGGGTCCTAGTAAAAAATATTTAATTAATTATATACTTTTCTTTTTAAAGAGTCTTAGTTTTAATTATTAGTCTTCTAGGTTTAGTATATTTATTGTATATACTAAGAAGGTTATAGTTAGAAATTTTAGTGGTATTAAAAAGGGTTTAAAGTATATCTTAGTATATTTTCCTTCTTTTAAAATATTAATTTACTTTACCTTATTATATATTATATTATTAATCTTTAAATTATTTATTAGACTTTTAAGATTTAAATTATATATTTTAATTTTATCTTTACCTTAAGTAAAATTTATTATTTATTTTATTTATTAAATATTAATTAAATCTTTTAAATATTTTTAAATTTCTTTTAATATTTATTTAATAATTAATTCTTTTATATATATTTTATTTATATTAAAAAAATCTTCTTTATTAAAGATAATATCTTATATTATATAAATCTTATTAATAATTAAATTTTAAATATAAAAAATATTTTATAAATTATATTTTATTAAGTAATCTATTTATACCTTTAAATTAATTTAAAGCTTAAAATAATTTTTCTTTTATTATATATCTTTATTTATTATAAATACTTTATAATCTATAATTTTTAAATAAATAATCTATAATTATTTTTATTTATTTATAATTAAAATTCCTAAAAAGAAACTCTTATATAATATCTTTTACTTAAGTCCCTACTTTAGTATATAATTTAATAAGTAAACTATTACTCTTACCATTTCTAGCTATAACTCTTTTAATAATCCACTTTCTAGAATTAATAGTTTTACTTTTTCTTTTATTATCTTCTTAAAATATTCTCTTAAGTTATTCTATTATTAAATTTATAATATTAATATATCTACCTTAATTTCTTTTTAATCTAATTAATTATTAATTATATTACTCTTTTAAAGCTTATTATTAACTTTTATTATTTAAAGCTTAATATTATACCTTTATTCTAATAATTATATTATATTTTTTAATATTATAAATAAATCTTCTTTTTTATAATATATAAAATAATAATCCTAAATAAAATTAATCTTTTAATAAATAATAATAATATAAAAGTTATATTTATTTAAATTAATAGGATAATTATAAAAATTAATAAAAACTTATTCTTTAGGATTTAAGTCCTATTTATATAATTTATAGTGCTCCTATTACTTTATCTTCCTTTTACTATAGATATTATATTATACTATAGTTAATCCTACTATTTTAATCTTAAATATATAATTAATTAAATACTTAAAAGCTTTAAATTCTAAATAGCCTAAGCAATAATATTAAATCTTAAATATTACTTATTAAAGTCTTTTTAATATTTATAAGTTATAATATAATTTCTTTATTATAAAAGCAATTTATCTTATTTCTTTAAGATTATATTTAATAATATATTAATTATAATATATTATTAATTAATATAATAAATAATTATTATTATATTTAAGTATATTATCTCTATTTCTTTAGTCCTATTAATAATCTACTTATTTAAGCCTTTTTAAAGAAATTAAATTAATTTAATTTATAAATAATATATAATACCCTTTAAAACTAAAAAGTACTATTTATTTCTTAAATTTTATACTTAAATTATAATATTCTTATATTTAAGAATAAATAGCTCTCTTAATTTTATATAAATAAATTCTCCTAGCCTTATAAGCTTATAATTCTTAAATTTATAAATATTATTAAATAAATAAAATATAATATTTAAATTTAAAATAATTAAAATTTAAAGTAAATATTTATAATTTAAAAGTAAAAATATTATTATTTATATAGAAATTTAAAAGTAAAGTATTAATAATTACTTTTAATTTATTATTAATCCTTTACTTTCTTCTTTTAATTTATTATATAAAGTTCTTATATTCTTATTAAATCTTAGCCTTTCTTTAAAAGTAGCTTCTTATTCTTTAATAAAAGGAAATTTTTCTAGTTAATTTTTAAAGAATATAATCTAATACTTAATTATACTTATTCCTAGGTAAATCTTCTTATATAAAATATAAGGTACTTATATTTCTTAGTATATATATATATTTTTTATACTTTTTTTTATATCTTAAATTATTATTACTTATATTATTATATAGCCTTTTATTATTTAGTTTTATACCTTAAAATATTAATTTAAAGCTTTCTTTATTAATATAGCCTTTTAATATTCCTTTTAGATTTATTTTTTTTTATTATATTTTCTTTTAAAACTTAATTATAAAGTTTATTAATAAATAGGTATTTTTCTTAATCCTTTTATTATATTAATTTCTTTTTATTTCTAAAAATAACTTAAATTTATAATTAAGCACTCCTTTTAGGTCTTTAAACCAAGTATAAGCTTTCTTGGTTTTAGCTATCTTATAATACTTAATTAATTATATTACTTATTTTTATTTAATAATCTACTTTTTCTAATTAACTTTATTACTTTATACTTTTTTTAGTACTTTAGAATAATATTTTTAAGCTTATAATTACCTATTAGTATTATTTACCTTATATAAATTTTTTAGATTTAGAAAGAATTATATAATATTATTATATAATTTTAAATTATTTAAAGAAAGTAAGTAAGTTTTAATATAATATAAATTAATCTTATTAATTATTTAATTAAGTATATTATAAATACTATTACTTTCTTAATTATATATATTAAATTTAATATAATATATTATATATTTTAATTTAAATATATTAATATCTTCTTTTAATATTTTACTAATTAATCTTATAGCTTCTATCCTATAAATAAGCTTTATTTTTAAGAAATTATCTTTATTTACTATTATTTTAACTTTATATTATAAAGAAGAGGGTAATTATAGCTTTTTAATTTTCTTATTATTAAATTTAATTAAGTCTTTTAATATTTTTAAATAAAGAATTCTTTCTTTAAAAATCTTTCTATAATAGTTCTATTTAAATTTATTCTAATTATTTAGCTTATTTAAGAGATATTAATTAGTATTATTAGTTAGAGATATAATTAGAAATTAAGTAGGATTATATAAAGGTTATTTATTAGTTTTACTTTTTAATTTAATAATTATAATTATATTTTTCGAAAATATAACTTTAAGACTTTTAATTATTTAATTTAAAATTATATAAGAATTATACTTATTTATTTTTTATTAAAGTTAAGCTATTTTAGCTTTTATATATATTAATTTATTATATAATCCTTTTATTTTTAATTATAAGGTTTAGATTAGCTATTAAAAGTATATCTTCCTCTATATATATATTATTATATATATTACTTAGTTTAACACTAACTGTATAACGTGCTATTAAACCGAGTAATATATATAATAACATATACACAAAGGAAAACACACTTCTAATAATTAATCTAAACCTTATAATTAAAAATAAAAGAATTATATAATAGATTAATATATATAAAAGCTAAAATAGCTTAGCTTTAGTAAAAAATAAATAAGTATAATTTTTATATAATTTTAAATTAAATAATTAAAAGTCTTAAAGTTATATTTTTAAAAAATAATTATAATTATTAAATTAAAAAGTAAAATTAATAAATAATCTTTATATAACTTTATTTAATTTTTAATTATATTTTTAATTAATAATATTAATTAATATCTTTTAAATAAATTAAATAATTAAAATAAATTTAAATAGAATTATTATAAAAAGATTTTTAAAAAAAGAATTCTTTATTTAGAAATATTAAAAGACTTAATTAAATTTAATAATAAAAGAATTAAAAAGTTATAATTATTTTCTTTTTTATAATATAAAGCTAAAATAATAATAAATAAAAGTAATTTTTTAAAAATAAAGCTTATTTATAAAATAAAAGTTATAAAATTAATTAATAAAATACTAAAAGAAGATATTAATATATTTAAATTAGAATATATAATATATTATATTAAATTTAATATATATAATTAAGAAAGTAATAGTATTTATAATATATTTAATTAAATAATTAATAAGATTAATTTATATTATATTAAGATTTACTTATTTTTTATAACTTAAAATTATATAATAATATTATATAATTCTTTTTAAATTTAAAAAATTTATATAAAGTAAATAATATTAATAAGTAATTATAAGCCTAAAAATACTATTTTAAAGTATTAAAGAAAGTATAAAATAATAAAGTTAATTAAGAAAAGTAGATTATTAAGTAAAAATAAGTAATATAATTAGCTAAGTATTATAAAATAATTAAAATTAAGAAAGTTTATATTTAATTTAAAGATTTAAAAGGAATATTTAATTATAAATTTAAATTACTTTTAAGAATAAAAGAAAGTTAATATAATAAAAGAATTAAAAAAAATATTTATTTATTAATAAACTTTATAATTAAGTTTTAAAAGAAAATATAATAAAGAAAAATAAATTTAAAAGGAATATTAAAAGATTATATTAATAAAAAAAGCTTTAAATTAATATTTTAAAATATAAAATTAAATAATAAAAAGCTATATAATAATATAAATAATAATAATCTAAAATATAAAGAAAAATATAAAATATATATATATATATTAGAAAATATAAATACTTATATTTTATATAAGAAGATTTACTTAAAGGTAAATATAATTAAATATTAAATTATATTTCTTAAAAATTAATTAAAGAAATTTCTCTTTATTAAAAAATAAGAAGCTACTTTTAAAGAAAGACTAAGATTTAATAAAAATATAAGAACTTTATATAATAAATTAAAAAAAGAAAGTAAAGAATTAATAATAAGTTAAAAGTAATTATTAATATTTTACTTTTAAATTTCTATATAAATAATAATATTTTTACTTTTAAATTATAAATATTTACTTTAAATCTTAATTATTTTAAATTTAAGTATTATACTTTATTTATTTAATAATATTTATAAATTTAAGAATTATAAGCTTATAAGATTAAGAGAATTTATTTATATAAGATTAAAAAAGCTATTTATTTTTAGGTATAAAAATATTATAATTTAAATATAAAACTTATAAAATAAATAATACTTTTTAATTTTAAAGGGTATTATATATTATTTATAAATTAAAATTAATTTAATTTTTTTAAGAAGGCTTAAGTAAATAAATTATTAATAAAACTAAAGAAATAAAGATAATATACTTAAATATAATAATAATTATTTATTATATTAATTAATAATATATTATAATTAATATATTATTAAATATAATTTTAAAAAAATAAAATAAGTTATATTTATAATAAAGAAATTATATTATAATTTATAAATATTAAAAAGATCTTAATAAATAGTATTTAAAATTTAATATTATTATTTAAACTATTTAAGACTTAAAGCTTTTAAGTATTTAATTAATTATATATTTAAAGCTAAGATAATAAAATTAATTATAATATAATATAATATTTATAATAAAAGGAAAATAAAATAATAAAAGTATTATAAATTATATAAATAAGATTTAAATCTTAAAGAATAAGTTTTTATTAATTTTTATAATTATCTTATTAACTTAAATAAATATAACTTTTATATTATTATTATTTATTAAAAGATTAATTTTATTTAAAATTATTATTTTATATATTATTGTTAGAGGAGGTTATAAAAGGTTATAAGAATAATACTATTCTTATAGGCGTGGAAGCAAGAAAGTTAATGAATATTTTTAGATATTCACTAAATTCAAGAAAAGGGGTTCAAAATGATATATTTTATGCAACTATAGTGCATAAAATAGAGGAGTTATGTAAGAGTGTTCAAGGTGTGTTTTTTATTGACTGATAATTCCTATTTCTAGCTAGGGAAAATCCCTTAGTTATATAGAGAGATATTTCCTAGCTAGTTAAGCTGAAAACGTCTAAGCTTTTTAGCTATTCCTAGTTAGGAAATCTTAGCTATGTTATATTGCCTATTCCGGTATTTTTAGCTTTTAGTTTAACTTGTTTCGGTTCGCCGGATCCAGATAAAAGCGGGTCTATTACTAGATTCAGTAAATCCGGTCCGGGTTATTCCTATTAGTCCGGGTAACAAGGTCTAGCTTATTTAGGAAGGGTAAGGTAATAATTCCTTACAATTATAAAAAAGAAAATTTATTTATAATATTAAAAAATATAATATAATTATTAAAATAAAAATATAATATTAAACTTTAAATAATAAAAGCTAATAATAAGCTTTAAAAGAATAATATAATTAATAATTAATTAAATTAAAAAGGAATTAAGGTAAATATATTAATATTATAAACTTAATAATAAAATAGCTTAAGAGAATATTTTAAGGGAGTAATAAAAAAGAAAATAAAACTATTAATCCTAAAAAGTAAATTCTTAAAAGAATTATAATTAAAAATAATAAAAATAATAATCTATTTATTAAATTATATATTAAAGTAAAGACTTAAGTAAAAGATATTATATAAAAGTTTCTTTTTAAAAATTTTAATTATAAATAAATAAAAATAATTATAAATTATTTATTTAAAAATTATAGATTATAAAGTATTTATAATAAATAAAGATATATAATAAAAAAAGAATTATTTTAAACTTTAAATTAATTTAAAAATATAAATAGATTATTTAATAAGATATAATTTATAAAATATTTTTTATATTTAAAATTTAATTATTAATAAGATCTATATAATATAAAATATTATCTTTAATAAAGAAGATTTCTTTAATATAAATAAAATATATATAAAAGAATTAATTATTAAATAAATATTAAAAAAATCTAAAAATATTTAAAAGATTTAATTAATATTTAATAAATAAAATAAATAATAAATCTTATTTAAGGTAAAAATAAGATTAAAATATATAATTTAAATTTTAAAAGTTTAATAGATAATTTAAAGATTAATAATATAATATATAATAAGGTAAAGTAAACTAGTATTTTAAAAGAAGGAAAATATATTAAAATATACTTTAAACCCTTTCTAATATTATTAGAATCTTTAGCTATAATTTTCTTAGTATATATAATAAATATATTAGATTTAAAAGGCTAGTAACTAAAACTAAGACTCTTTAAAGAAGAAGAATATATAATTAATTAAATATTTTTTACTAAAATCCTAATATTATTTCTAAAAAAAAATAAAAAGAAACTTATAATTAAAGCTAAATATTATTAATATAAATAAAAAAAGTAATTTATAAAAGTAAAGTATAAATAACTCTATTAAGCCTTAAATCTAGTAAATATAAATACTATAAGAGGTACTTACTTTTAATATTAAACTTTTATAAAAGATTATATAAATATAAATTTAAAAAAGAGTTTATTAAAATAAAGTAAAATTACTTTAAAGATTATAATAAAATAAAATCTTAAATTAAGATTTTAAAAGGTAATTTAAGAATTTATAATTCCTAAATATTAAATTATATATAAATTTATATTTATAAATATAATAAATATAAATATTTATAAAAGTATAAAGTAAAACTTATTATTTAAAAAGATTAATAATAAAAAATAAATATAAAAAATATATATATTATATATACTTATAAATAAGTTATTTTAAACCTTAATTATTATTATAATAAGATTTAATTTAAAGTTATTATAATTTAATATTATAAATATATTTATAAATACAAAACTACTTAATAAGATATTTATAAGGTTATCTCTTAAATATAAAAAGAGTAAATTAAATATATAAGTTCTATTACTATAAAAGGCACTATTTAATTTATAAATTATATTTCTTTTATAATAAAAGGAACTTAAAAGTATTTTATAAGAATTAAAATTTACTTTTATTCTTTATAAGCTATATTACTATATAAGAAATAAAATATTATTATTTTTTTATATTAATAATATAATATTAATATTTTTAAAAGAAAAAGAATAAAAAGTAAATAATATAATTAAAGCTTTTAAATAATAATATAAATTAATTAAAGAAAATAACCTATAATAGTTCCTAGAAATAGAAATTATTTAAGATAGAAGCTAAAAACTTATTTAAATTATATAAGTATTATATATTAAAAAGATATATATACTAAGAATTACTAATATAATAATAATATCTTTAATAGCTAAAATAAAGCTCCTATCTAATAAAAGGAATATAAAACTAAAAATTACTAATTAATATAAACAAATAATTAGCTTAATATTATATATAGTAATTATAATAAGACTTAATATTATATTTATTATTTTATAATTAATAAAGTTTATATATAATCTTAGTAATAAATATATTAAAGTAATTAATTAAATATTATATTATTTATATATAATATATTTTAAAGCTTTATAATTTAAAAGTAAAAATAAATTTATAGTCTATAATAATATATTATTTATAAACAATTTATAAAATAGAAAGAGCTTATAAGTATATATAATATTATTCTTTAAAGGCTTAATTAAATAATATATAAATAAGTAAAAAATAATAATAATATTAATAATAAAAGTAGAGTTACTTATATTAATATAAGCTATAAAAGAAGGTCTATTTTAATAAAGACTATTATAAGATCTTAAAATTAAATTATAAAACCTAAATTTAAATCTTATATATAATAATTAATAGATAATTAGGATTTTAAAGAATCCCTTAAAGAAGTTAAAAACTTAACTTAAATATATAGATATTTATAATTATTAACTATAAGAATATATTAAATGTAAAATAATTTTAATTACTTATAAAGAAAGTATAAAAATAATAGTAAATAAATTAACTAAACCTTTATAAAGTAAATAACTTAAAAAGAATTATAAATAATTTAAATTAATTAATATATAAGAATATATTAAAGAGTATTAAAAAGTAAAGCTTATAAAATAAATATTAAATAAAATTATAAAAGGATTATGTAAGTAAGTCCCGGGGGTTTTAAATGAACTAGCTAAGGTCACAATAAGGTTAATAGTAGCTACTAGGGGGGTTTTAGGTGATAAATTTATTGATATCTAATCTCTTCAGCTAGCTACATTTGGCGGGATTATAGTATAGCTATTTTACCCTATAGTTATGTGCTTTCTTATGTATATGCCTTATAGGGTATTATTCCTTAAACTATACTAATAAACTAATATTAAACTTTTTCTCTTTTTATAAGAATAATATAAGTACCTTTAATTAGCCTTAATAATTAGATTATAATATTATCCCTTTTCTTCTCCTTCTTATTCCTCTTCTTAATCCTATAAATTAAGCTTAAGCTACTTTAATAGGCTTACTTTTAGTTTTAGTAGTTAGGCTTATTACTAATCCTATTTTTATATTTAATTTTATATAACCTAACCTTTTATTTAGATTATTATACTATTATTATTAATAAATTACTTTAATACTTAATTTAAACTTCCTTTTATAAAGATATTAGTTAAATTATTTTCTTTATTAATTTATTTAATTTTATATAATCTTTACCATTTATATAATTATTATAATATTATAATATTAATTATTAAATATTTTTCTTTTATTATTTTTAGCTTTATAAGATATTTATAAAGAGAATATAAATTAATATATATAATTATAAGAATATAAGGGATTTTAAGTTAATTAGTAATTTAATTAAGGGTTATAAAGATTATATAAGTAATATTTATACCTATAATTATATTATAGATCTTTAATACTAAGATACTCTATATAACTCTTTAGTACTTAATTAAGCTATAGTAAATAATATTCTTATTTATTATAAATATTTTATTATTTAATTATTTATTAGTAATAATTATAATAAATCCTAATTATAAGAATAAGTTAATATTATTAATAAAGGTACTATTAATAAATATAAATAATTTTATAATTAATAGGTTAAGTAAGGTAAATATAAGGCTATATTTAAGATTATTTATTTACTATTTAAGGTACTTATTTAAGGCCTTAACTTAAGCTTTCTTTAGTTCTTAAAATTATATTATAGTTAAGAGATTATAATATACCTTAAGTTAATAAATAAAAGCTATATATATTCCTTATATTTATTATTCTATATATTATTATTTAATAATAGTTAGATCTTTTATTTTAATTGATATAATTTTATTGCCTTATCTTTTCTAATATATAATTATACTATTATTATTAAATAAAGTAATAATTATCCTATTAAATGTAAGGGATTAATTAATTATTAATCTCTCTTAAGGTTTAGCTTTAAAGGCTACTTTTATAAGTTTTTTTCTTTTAATTATAAGAATATTTTATCTAATATTTTAATTATATTATTAATTTATATTTTAATAATTATAAAGCTAGGGTTTTCTTTTAATAATATTAATAAGTATAAGTTAAATATAAATATAATTATTTAAAGCTTCTTTAAATAGTACTTATTATATATAGCCTACTAATAATTTCCTACCTTTAGTATTCTATAGAGTAGTATAATTACTTTTATAATTATATTCTTAGGGTACTAATATTAAATACTTATTAAAAGGTATATTAAGATAATCCAATTTAGCTTTATCTCTAATTATATATATACTTATATAATATCTTATAGTTAAAGGAAGATACCTTATTTAAAAAGAGATAAAGTTAATATTAAAATTAGCCTTTAATTATATCTTTAAATTATTAGTAATTAAGTAAGTATTATTTCCTTACCTTTATTAATATAGCCTTAAATTATTAATTATAATTTCTTATATAATAAGTTAATAATTTTACCTTTAACTTTATTAATAATATATAATTTAAAGATTTTAATCTTATTATATATATTTATATTAAATAAAATAAATTTAAATATATTATATTAAATTAACCTTTTAATCTTCTTTATAATTAATACTTTAAAAGATTTACTAAGAATTTTAATAATTCTCTTATTTTAGAGTTTTAATATAAGTTTTAAATTAACCTTCTTTTTAATTAAAATAAATACTTTATTATATTTAATCTTATTTTTAAATTAATTAATTATATATATATTAATTATTATAATAGGGTTCTTATAAGATTACCCTTTACCTCTTTTCTAGGGTAATAAAGATTAAGGTATATTAATAGGGTTCTTATAAGATTATCCTCTTTTTCTTTTTTCTATTAACTTAGGTATTAGGGGCTTATAAATAGGGTCCTCTTTATTCTCTATTTCATTTTTCTCTAATAGTATAGTTACTAGTTTTAGAGGGGGTATATTATTATTAAGGTCTTTAAGGAATAGTTTAATAATAGTTAAGTAGAATTTTAAAGGTCTTTAAGTACTATTAATAATATAGGTTTTTCCTTTAATTATAATAAGAATATAAAGGCTAATCTATTCTTCCTTTTCTTAATATATATAAATTTAGGATTATAATAATAGATTTAAAATAGTAAAAGTATTAAGATTATTATAAGTAGTAAGGGTATCTCTTACTTATTTTTTAGTATTAATCTTTTTTATTTTTATTATTACTTTATAAATAGCTTTTATATATTTTATTATATTAAATAATAATTTAAAATCTTTTATTATATAAGAATATACTTTAAATATAAGAAGTATAAGTATTAGGCTATTAGGGCTAGTAGTATTATTTATAGCTTTTATTGTTACTTAAAGGGCTTCTTCTAGCTTTATAAATAAATCTTCTTAATATATAATATTATAAGTATATTAAAGTAGTATATAATATTGCTTAACTTTTTTAATAAAATTATATATTTTTATTAATATTATTAATATAATAATACCTTTTATTTTTACTTTCTAATAAAATTCTTTACTAATAAAGCTCTTACCAAGATTAATAATTACCTAATTAAGTAATTTAATATATATATTAATCTAATAAAGCTTTAAGGCCTTTTATATAATTAATATAGAAATATTAATAAGGAATTAAGTAGTATTAAATATAATAGCTTTATTAATAATATAAAGTATTAGTTTATTATTAATATATATAATATTTATAATAATATAATAATTAAATTTATAATTATTTTAAATTATAAATTTAAATCTTTAAGATATTCTTATATTAAGTTAATACTTCTTATAAATCTTAATTAATTTTTAATAGCTTATCTTTTAATAAAATAGCTAGCTTTTATTAATAGCTTATATAATCAATTTATAAATAGATAATTAAATTATTAGTAAAATTATTAAAATTTACTATTAATAAGATTATACTATATAAGTATTTTCTTATTATTAAAAAGCTATTAAAAATATTCTTATTTTTATATAATTAGTACTTTAGTATTTCCTTTTTTAAGATAATTATTAAGATTATAAAAATAGATTCTTATATAATCTATATTATATAATAATAAGAAAAAGAAAGTATTAATAAATATAATATAAAATAAGATAATTTTAAATAAAATAATTACATTTATTATACTAATTAATTAATAAGGGATTCCTCTTTTAAATATAATAATTACCTCTTTTACTCTAATTATATCCAATTTAATTACTATATTTATTATTTATTATAATATAATAAACTATTTATAGTTACCTATTAATACCTTTACTATATTAATATTAGAGATAATCCCTTAAAAAATATCTATATTATAATAATTATTAAGCATAAATTATATTACTTTTTCCTTTAGTTTCTTATAAGGATTAGAAAAAGAATTATTATATATAAAGTAATAGATAATAGCTTAATTAATAAATATAATTAAAATAAGTAATTTATTAATATTATTAATAATATTTATAAAATAAATATATATTATAATTATTATTTCTTAATCTTTATTATTATTAATTTCCTTAATCTTTATTATTATTAATTTTCTTAATCTTAATCTTACTCTTAAAGTCTTTAAGCTTAATTAAGTAAATAATATAAATAATATTATTTAGGTAGGAATATTTTCTCTTTCTCTTATACTTATTATATACCTTTTTTTCTCTTTTATAGTATATTTAATTAAATAGTATTTATTTTTAAAGTATATATAGTATTTCTTATCTTTTTATTATATCTTCTATAAATTAGGATTACTTCTTTATTCCTTATTTTAAAAGGATAACTATAATAGCCTAGATTAACTACTTATATATTCTTTATAAACTTATTTAATTATTAATTATTAATTTATAGATATAAAGATACTTTTAATAGACTTTTTTAGCTTATTAAATATAGTAAGAGTATAGTAAATCTATAAATATATATCCTTATATATTATTAATAGATTTAAATAAATACTTATAAATTCCTTAAAATCTTAGTATATTACTAGAAATTATATATAGGCTATAAAGTTACTCTTTATAATCTTTAATAATATTTATTAAAGAGTTTTAAGTTATTTAAAAAACTTATTAAGGATTATTTATTAATCTTTCTTAAGGTAATTTTATAATTATTTAGAGATCTTTAAGCTTTATTACTCTTTATAATACTTATTAAGAATTCTTTTACTTTTAAATTATTATTATATCTTTATAATTATTTAATTAAAAGGAATTAATTTACCTTTAATATATATAGTTCTTAAATAGAGGTCTAGTATATCTTCTAAAAGTATATTTATAAATATATATATATATAAAAACTTATTAATCTCTATAATTTAATAATTATTATAAAAGATTTAAAGCTTTAGGTTAAGAATCTTATACTTCTTATTATTATATTTTATCTTCTTAGTATATACCTTATTTAGATTACTAATTTACTTGCTTATTAGGCATTTACTTATAATAGTACCTTAGTATTAAGTTTACCTTTAATATAAAAAAGTCTTTAAATAAAAAAAGGTTATTAAATAATAAAAATAAGGTATTATAGGTATTATAAATAAAGTTATTTTATATTAGGGGGTATTCCTTATATAAAAAGGTATAATACTCTAAGAGAGTAAAATACTTTAAAGGGATAAGAATATAATTAATTAAGTTCTTATCCCTTATTAATTATTATTTTATATTATAATATCTAAATTATATTTACTTCTTATAATCTTAAATATAAACTTAAGATCTTAATAATAAAAGTTAAATTCTTTTTCTTTTTATTAAAAATTAATAATCTCTTCTTTAGTCTAGTATTTAAGTTTATTTTATTTAAAAATATTATATATAATCTTTATAATTAAGTCTTCTTATTTAATAACTTTAATACTTTAATTTAATAGAAAATTATAAAGAATATTTAGCTTTATTAGCTTTTTCTAATACTTAATATTTATTTTATTAAATTCCTATTAAAATATATTAAATAATTAAAGGCCTTTAATATCTTCCTTAATATATATTACTATAAAGTATATAATCTTTATATTTACTTCTTATATATTATATATTTAATAATTAAAGATTATATAATAAAGTCTTTATACTTAAGGGATTATTTATATTTAATATTTCTTTAAAATTAAAATAATTTCTATAAGTTATTTTACTTTTTCTTAGTATTTTATATATTTATTAAGTAAAAGAGATATTAATTTAATTAGATCTATAAATTTAAAGTCTTTAATATAGGTATTATCTCTCTAAGGGTTTATTATAATAATTATAAGGAAAATTATAATTAATAATATATAAAATTAAACTTCTTTAAATTATTAAGCTCTTCTTAATATCTAAGTAATTTATTAATTTACCTTAATAGGATTTAATAAAGAGATTCTTCTATATAATAAATATAAGGAAAAGATATTATACTCTTTTAAATAATTAATCTCCTATTATAATTAAATAAGATATAATATTATTTTTTAGGTAATATATAAGGTCTTCTTATTAGTAAACTAGGTACTTAATAGTATATCTCTTCATTTAATATCTTACTAATCTATAGAATAATATCTATACACTTTCTAGACTAATTAGTATAAGTAAATCCCAAGGGTTTTAAATAAACTAGCTAAGGTTATAATAAGGTTAATAGTAGCTATTAAAGGGATTTTAAATAATAAATTTATTAATATTTAATCTCTTTAACTAATTATATTTAGCGGGGTTATAGTGTAGCTATTTTACCCCGCAGTCACGTGCTTCCTTACGTGCGTGCCTTATAAAGCATTATTCCTTTAACTATGCCAATAAACTAACAGATTATAACTTAAATAAAATAAATAATAGTCTACTAAAATATAATATAATATTCTAATTAATATAATATATATAATACTAATTATAATATAAAGAAAATAATTAAAAGTAAAATACTAATATAACTTTTAATAATTATTAAGATTAATATACTATATTAAAGGTAAAACTATAAAATATACTACTAAATTACTTAATTAACCTTATTTACTAAAGATAAGAATCTTTAATTAAAGGAAAGCTATTATTATTATAATCTTATAATATAATCTTTATAATAATATATTATTTATCTTTCTTTTATTTTATAAATTAAAAAAGAATTATAAAAGAAAAAAATAAAGTATTAAAATAATTTATATACTTATTAATAAGAATAAGATTTACTTAATTAATATAATTTAAGAAGTAAAGTATTATAATATATACTTAAAGGGGATTATAAGATATAAATTAATAAAATAAATTATATTAATTAAAAATAAATTACTAAAATAAATTTATATAAATTAATATATACTATTAAATATATATTGCTTATAGTAAGTATTATAATTAATAGACTTTTAGTATTTTTTATTATTTAATTTAAATAAAGTAAAAGTAAAATAATTATAGTAAAAAAAATATCTTTCTTATCTTTAATTAATAAAATAATTAATTAAGCTATAAAAGTTAAAAATAAGCTATAAAACTTATATTTAAAAAGCTTATATAAGTACCCTCTCTTATTCTTTATAATAATTATTATATTTCTCTTATATAAAATATAAAAAAGACTAAAAAATATATTAAAATTAATAAGAAATTATTATTATAAAATAAGTAAATAATTTAATATAAATATTAAATTAAGGTAAAAAAGGAGAAATTATAATATTATATAAAGTATAATAATAATAATAATATTTAAATCTTTTAATTATTAAAAAGATATTAAAAGGTAAAAGGCTAAAATATAATTAATATTATATTCTTAAGTTTTTAAACTTAAATTAAACTTATAAAAGGTCTTAAATATTAATATAATTAAAACTTTAAGTAAAATATATAAAGTTATAAGCTATAAAGCTAAAATTAAATTTAATAATTTATTTTAAAGATTTTAAACTTAAAGAAACCTTATAAAGCTAGATTTATATTTTTAAAGAGTAAAATTAAAGATAAAAGGGTAATATTATTAAATAAAGAGCTAATTATAAGTATTTATAAATTCTTTTAAATATATAAAATCTTAATAATAAAATTAAAATAAATAAAAGTAAATTTAAATAATTATTAAAAATATATATTAAGAGATTATATATTAAAGATAATTTATAAGTTAATAATAATAGATTTAATAAGTATAGACTTAGTAAGTATATTAGCTATAATAATAAAATTAATAAAAGTACTAAATATAATATATAATTAGTAAATATAACTTAAAAGGATATTTTAAAATTTAAAATATAATTTATAATATTATAAGAAATTAAAAAGTAAAGAAATAAAAAGAATAAGAATAATATAAAATAAGGCTATAATATATTAATAAATACCCTATTAAATAATAAAATTAATTATAAATATAATAAAAGCTTAAAAATAAAAGAAAATATATATAAGAATATATAAAAAATAAAGAAAAAAAAAGAAAATTAAAAAAGAAAAATTAAAGGTTTATATACTTTAAGAATTATAAAGTAATTTACTTTTAATTTACTTTACTTTTAAAATTCTTACTTTTAATTTACTTTACTTTTAGAATTTTTATTTTTAATTTACTTTAATATTAAAATTCTTATTTTTTAAAAAAGTAAATATAATAATATATATAATACTTACTTTATAATTTCTTAATATTTAATAACTTAAATATTATATAAAAAAGGCTATAAGGCTATTATATATATATTTTTATTTAAGGCTAAAAGAAAGCTAATTATAAGGGCAATTAATAACTATAAATAAATTATAAATTAGAAAGGTATATTAAACTAAATAATATATATAATAATATATATATAAAGGAAAATATACTTCTAATAGCTAATCTAAACCTTATAATTAAAAATGGAAGAATTATATAATAAATTAATATATATAAAAGCTAAAATAGCTTAGCTCTAGTGAAAAATAAACAAGCACAATTCTCACACAATTTTGGGTTAAACACGTGCCTTATATACTGATGTGTTAAACCCATACGTGGGTGAATTAAAGGGTACTAGCTAACTAGTTTAGCGCGCTATGTTTTTGGCCTAACCGCTCGGTTTAACATGATGTGAGGTGCAATTCCCGCACAATGTGCGAGAATTGGTTGATCTTTTGGTCTATTGGACTAGTGGGCACACCTCCCCTCTTATTACATATAGCAGGAGATTATTCTAAAGTATTAATTTATAGCTCTAAGAGGAATATTTATATTTTTTATTTATTAAATTGTAAATTATAAGGATAAGTAATATATAGTCTTTTAATTAGATTCTAGCCTAATATATCTTAAAAATAATAGGTTTAATATAATTGTTTTTATTTATAAGCTTCTTATAATACTTTATATATATTTTAAATATATATATATTAGGATTGCTAGATTTATTTTAAATTAATATCTTATTTAAATTTATTATTTAAATTTAAGATTAGTTAAATATTTGCTTTATCTTTTGTTAAAGGAGGTTATAAAAGGTTATAAGAATAACACTATTCTTATAGGCGTGGAAGCAAGGAAGTTAATGAATATTTTTAGATATTTATTAAATTTAATAAAAGGGGTTCAAAATGATATATTTTATGCAACTATAGTGCATAAAATAGAGAAGTTATGTAAGAGTGTTCAAGGTGTGTTTTTTATTGACTGATGATTCCTATTTCTAGCTAGGGGAAATCCCTTAGTTATATAGAGAGATATTTCCTAGCTAGTTAAGCTGAAAACGTCTAAGCTTTTTAGCTATTCCTAGTTAGGAAGTCTTAGCTATGTTATATTGCCTATTCTAGCATTTTTAGCTTTTAGTTTAACTTGTTTTGGTTCGCTGGATCCGGATAAAAGCGGGTCTATTACTAGATTTAGTAAATCCGGTCCGGGTTATTCTTATTAGTCCGGGTAACAAGGTCTAGCTTATTTAAAAAGGGTAAGGTAATAATTCCTTATAGTAAAGAAATAAAAAGAATAAAAGTAATATAAAATAAGGCTATAATATATTAATAAATACCCTATTAAATAATAAAATTAATTATAAATATAATAAAAGCTTAAAAATAAAAGAAAATATATATAAAAAATATAAAAAAAAAAAAAAAGAAAATTAAAAAGGAGAAATTAAGGGTTTATATACCCTAGAAATTATAAAATAATTTACTTTTAATTTATTTTACTTTTAAAATTCTTACTTTTAATTTACTTTACTTTTAAAATTCTTACTTTTAATTTACTTTATTATTAAAATTCTTATTTTTTAAAAAGGTAAATATAATAATATATATAATACTTACTTTATAATTTCTTAATATTTAATAATTTAAATATTATATAAAAAAGACTATAAGATTACTATATATATATTCTTATTTAAAGCTAAAAAAAAGCTAATTATAAGGGCAATTAATAACTATAAATAGACTATAAACTAGGGAAATATATTAAACCAAGCAATATATATAATAACATATATATAAAGGAAGATATACTTCTAATAACTAATCTAAACCTTATAACCAAAAATGGAAGGATTATATAATAGATCAATATGCATAAAAGCCAAAATAGCTTAGCTCTAGTGAAAAAGACAAGCACAATTCTCACACAATTTTGGGTCAAACAACGTGGTCGCGTCGCGCCGTCGTAGACTTTTGAGCACTAACTGTAGACTCAATAGCGAAATTAACCCGAGGGCGGACCTAAGAATTTAGGTATAATGCACGTACATATGACAGTAAATCTCCCACAATTTTAGCCATGACATTGCCATGATAGCCACAAATACCTCATCTTGACGCAGCACAACTTAGAACTAGCTGCCTACCTGTTCGTTAGATACCTGCCATGGCCTGTAGACCACCTAGTCCCCCGCGTCGACGCAGAGCTTGCGCTCCATGCACCAAGGCAAAGGCTCGATGCAAATTTGACCAGGAGGATCTCTGCCAACATATCTGTGAAAGGCGAGTGTCGTGTTACATAATAGAATGTGCCAAAATCGTTGACATCCGGGCTTAGATGTGAGAGGCTTAATATTGAGTGCGCAGTGCAGACAACCAAGAGTATGAGGAGGGCCAGACAAATCAAACTAACAATTCAGTAAGGCTGACTAGAATGCAATAATGTCGATACCGCGGATGCTAATGTTAAGTTTTAGAGGAGGCGCTACGGAACAGCCAGCCTCATCACGACCTAGCAATGCTGACGAGGTCCAGAGACAAAGCATGTTGGATGCCCAAAAGTCTGTCGCCGTTGAAACATCAAAAAGTCAATTTGAGGATATCGCGCGCTCTCAAGAGTTATTTGATCAACCAGACCTCGCGGAGATTCTTCCGCCACTTGGGTTATCATGGGAGCAAGCTGCACAAATCCTGGCTATCTTCAAAGCTAGATATATGCCTCATTTCCCTTTTGTTGTGATAGAATACGGAGAAAATATCCATAGAATCTATCATGAGAGACCGTTTCTATTGCGTGCCGCGATGCTGGTTGCCGCACCGTTACCAGTATCCCTGATTGCCAAGATGAAGCGAGCCGTGCTTGCGTATCTCGGTCAACAGGTCTTCATTGAAGAAAAGAAGACGTTGGATATTTTACAAGGCATTTTGATTTGCGTTGCGTGGTAAGTCTGCAGAATATGTTTCATTGGCCACATGTCTAAAAGGTTGAGGCGTGTGCGTGTAGGTCCCACACCTGCCAGATTGGCGAAGAACAGGTTACAAACTTGATGCATTTGGCCTTGGGATATGCTCACAATCTTGGCATTACGAGAGCACCTAAAAAATCGGATTTGAATGATCTAAAACATGATTCAACTAGGGTTGGCACGGGAGAAAAAAAGCATTCCCTGGACGAGCAAAGGACCTTATTGGGGTGCTTTTGCATTCTCTCAATGTGAGTTAACAACATTGTCCGCTTTGAATTGTTTCACAATGACCAATATACCATATAAGAACCTCAGATCGGGCTTCTAGACGCAACCCTATTGATGAGCTGTACCCAAAAATGTGCCATGGCATCATCTCAGTGGTGAGCACATCATCACCTGATCTTCTGATTGATAGACTTTTTCGCATGGTTCAGATTGGCGAGACTTTGCCCAAGGAATTCAGTGAGCCTCATGAGCGAGATCAGGCCCTCTCGTATGCCTTTCTTTTGGAGGGTAGCGGGCGAAAGTTTCGAACTGAACTGGACCGTCTTGCTGAAATGAATACCCATCCGGATCTCGTCGAACATCAATCCATATTTCAGCTCTATCATTACTATTTAATTGTGCGACTATATGAACCTGCAATAACTGTTGCAAACAGACCAGAAGAGGGGGTGCTACCATCCAGGTACCGCTCATTGTGCTTGAGCAAATGTCTTACTGCTGCCAAATCCTTCCTTGTGCTTCTTGTTACGCAGCCGACGAACTCATTTCTTTATCAAACAATAATAACAGCCGGTCAGGCTTCCTTCGTGATGCTTATGGCAGCACGGTTACTTCTGATTGATGTCCCAGATTGGGACGTTGCTCGGGCCCGGCAGGAACTTGATTTATGCTCATTTCTGGACAAAATTTTCACTCGAGTCACCAATACAGAAGCCATGCGAGCTAGCGCTGTGGAAGAGTTTGCTTCAATAACAGGAATAGAAATCACAGAAGAAGAACGGAATGAGGAAAGCAAGTTGGTGGAGACGGCGCGACAGACCCGATGGCTACGAGAGAGGTTTGTTGCCCAGCTCAAAGGGCGACAGACAGATGTGACAGGGTCTTTTAGAGGCGATTTTGACGAAGGAATGCCTAATAATGGAGACGAAGCAGTGCCATCATGGTGGATTGGATTACTGGGTAACATGGAATGGCACTTTGAATCTCCGAACGCGTGGTGAAGATTTATACAACATCATGGTTCATTATTGGGTATCTGAAAAAGAAAAAGAAAAGCAACCCATCCCAAAAAAACAAAAAAAAGCAAATGCCAGAATCAACAACTATGCAAACCACCTTTTTATATATAAAATCATGAAACTCATTTCCAACATCCATCAGCTAATGAGAGCTCACAACTAAAACCGGGACGCGGTACTTTAATCACAGATACTCATCGTCGCTTGAAGACAAGAAATCAATGTACTCAAGAGAGTTAAAGTCATTCTCATCGGAGGAGTCCTCGTCGAGTTTTCCATCCACAAAATCATACCAGCAATGTGGATCACTCAAATTGACGCGCTCAAGCTGGTCTGACCACGCTTTTTTCAGAGAACCATCTTCATTATATGGTTCTTGTCTTGTCCAGGAGGTCCAAATGGCAACTGCACTAGATGCCCTGGAGCTTCTCACATTGAACCATTCGATATGTTGCTTGCCGCACCCGGGACAGCTGGGTTCGCGTATACGTTCGTTCCGTAGCGTGGCATGCACAAGTCTCTCAACTTTGACGTATAAATCCGCGCGGAAATCCACCAAAACTTTGGGCTTGTATCCGCATTTTCTTTCCCATGACATCATGCGCTTATTCAAGTCCTTGGTATGGCCGATCTTGAGGTAAGGGGCACGGTCGTGGTAATTGTTGGGAAAGGTGTATATGTAAATGCTACCATCTGATGACTTCTCTGTTTCGCCTGGATTGCGAAGGATGATATTCTTGATTTGTCGGTTGAGCGCCATGGTGGAGAGGGGGTTGCCAAAATTCTCGAACTTGTGCTGCGTCGGCTGCCTCGAAATGGTAGGATTCGGGGTTTTAGACCCTGTATCCTTGCAAGTGGCAGAGCTGCTTACAGGAGAACCCCCTGCCTTCTTGCGCGATGTGTCTGATCCTTCCGTTTCGATCTTGATTTGTTGGTTTAGTGGTGTTGTGGTACTTAGTTGTGGTAGATTGGCTAGCGCAGTGGCATCATCATCATCATCATCTTCTTCTTCCTCCTCCTTTTTAACAATCGGCTTTAATGATTTCAACCTAATCTCCCAGGTTTTTGACCAGGTGGGACCTTGATCTCTATGGTTTCGTGGACACAGTATTAACATGGAGGCTTCGGTGAGGAGCGCGCTGGAGGATTCAAAGCTCCCACAGTCAATGATCTGATCTATTGAAGCAGACACACGAGCGGAACTCTCCATGCTGACTGAAGTCTTGCACCGGACGCCCTTTTTCTTGGTTTGGCCATGGCAGTTGAATGTTGACCCAGTGTCGATGCCTAGGAGTTGGCGGAGAACAGATGACTGCGTGGGCTAGGCTTTAAGCTCAATATGGGAAGACATTCTGATTCGGAAAACTCGTAACAAGAGATCTCTTTGTGGTTGGTGTGAAATGGATGTATCTATTCCAACGATGTAGCCTAAAGGCAAGGGAGCGGGGGCACATATAAAGCTTCTGGGAGGAGAATAAGCGCCGGAGAAGCGGCCCTTCGTGGCTTGTCTGGAAGGCATATTGCACTGCCTTGCTGGCGTGCATTTGAGCCCTGTCACTCTGCCTGGTACACAGTCTCGGTCGATATTCCGGCCGCGAGGGAGGGGGGTCAGCCGGATACAATCCCTGACACAAGCACTGTGCATATCCGCATCTACGCTTTCGTTTTAATGAAACGAACTTGGAGCGAGTATTGTCGTGGACAACTTGAAAATCAATGTAGTCCATCAAATAGTCCACTAGAAAACCGGCATTATTCCATGTATTTAGTTTTGTGCGATGGGTAATGGCTAAGCGCTGCCCGAGTGGCCCCTGGCTGTGGAAGTTTCTCATTGTTGGTTGGACTGTTGGTTAACAACACCTTGGCCCCAGCGCTAGGCCACCTGCATGCATCGGGTCGCCAGCCCAGATGGGCTGGGGTGATTCAGGTGAGGCTCACTCGAGCCCTGATAGTATGATTCTTTTCAAACGAGAGGCCGCCCACGGAAGTAGATTTATACCAATAGCACGGCATACCAGTATATGCAAATCAACTCAGGAGATCCACAGATGGGTACAGGGTAGCTGGCACGTTCTTAGTGCGTCATCATTCAATCTCCCATCTCGTCTCCTCAAACGATTCAAGTGGATATCGCTTGATGCATGTACCTTTCGCGAGCCGTCGTTTGCTGAGCGGTTTATGGGCCTCTGGGTGGCTATGTTCCTGGCCTTGAATGTGGGACCGGTCGCGAGGCCATCCTAGTCGCTGGCCATGTTGGCCCATCATTTTTATTCCAAGGTAGTGTTACTGCGCAGGCGATGGAATACGGGGCACAAGATAAAGATCCCCCTTCTAGCGCAGTCATGATAAAATATTTCAAGAAAGTAATGGAGGGTTGCGAATATGTAAAATCTACACGAGATTGAGTGTGTTTCTAACTACTTGTGATATTTTTATTTTATTTTTACATTGGCTGAAAATATGGAATTGTTGGCGACTTTTGGCCAATAAAAATGAATTGTATCTATAAATTATCCTACCGTTGTTTAAATCTTGGCTTTCGAACCCCCATAGTTGGGCTTAATGGGTATACGAGGGTGATCTCCAGCAAGCTTGAGACCAGTGATCCGCTCAAGCTCATCGACCGCCTCAAATGCTCTCCCCAGATTCACTTTTACCGTCCTAAATCCCTGATTGCGAGCTTCTTTAAGATTCTCACCGATGTCATCCAGGAACGTAATATCCTCAGGTTGTATGCCCCGGCTCCAACCTGACCGCATGCCTCGAGGGCTGTTGGCATGATCCCTTGCGTACCTGTTGACTTGATTGAGTGCAAACTGATACATCTTAGGGTCAGGCTTTCGAATGCCAACGTGGGCTGATGAAATCAAGACGTCAAATATCCTGCGAACTGGGTCGTCCCTGATATCCTTCACGTGGAGTCGGTGACCTGGAGGAAAGATGACAGTATTGCTAAGCGCAGCAATGAGATACTCCCCACTCTGTTCCAGTTTTTGTAGTGCGGGGAGCATCCAAGGGTCGGGATGGTTGGAAGCCGTCATCATTTCTTCGAATAGCCACTTGGCATCTACAGATGGAACCGGTGGGGGTTTCCTAGGGAGGTGTGGGTTTTTTAACTGTTCGCGCTTGTAGAATTCCTCCCAGCGAGCTTTGTCGTGCAGGTCTTTGCCGAAACCTTCAAAAAACGCAGCATCCATGGGAATATCTCCTCTTTCAATCTTGTGCCAGTAGCCATTTGGTGAGGTTTTGGAGATGGAGTAGTTGACCCATCCAGGCGGGATTCCTTTGCGGAGCTCGTAGTCTAGTATCGCTTGGAATGGCGACACGACCTATTTGTGGTTAGCATACCACTGGTCGAGATATTGTCGAGGGTAAAAAATTTAACATAGAAGCCACTGAAGACTTTGTATAAACGGGAAAAATCACAAGGATGGCCGATGGTTATAGACTACTTACACAGACACCGCCAATGTCAAAAAGGAGCACCTTTGGCTTACTTGATTCCGACATGGCTGAAGCGTAAGCGGTGACGAATTGGGTTTAATATTGGTATTTTGGAGATCAATGTTCCTTTCTGATCAAATCCATCAGGACTAAATATAGGATTTGAAGGGGATGGGATAGCTTAATTCCCAAGATGCCGACCTCCACTCTATGCCAGATCCGAACAACCTCGGTACTTCCCCACAAATTGCTCACAGGCTGGCAGCGGTCTCTACAGTGGGGTCAAGAAATCCAAAGTTATAGATAAGATAAGATAAACATATCTTATCGCACACAATGAATTTCCCTTCCTCGTCCCCAACCAGCACAAACGCTAGTGGTTAAGCGACTTTAGGGTTGGCCTACTTCAAAACCCCCCACCAGAATTCACACACAGATTCTTCACCAACCTTCAACTGCATCAACAAGCCGTCGTTGGCCACAACCGTCAAAATGGTAAGCTGAGGCCTATCGCAAGTGAACTCTTTGTGGTTACTTGATTTCCATTCTTGACAGAAATGTCAATTGCTCGTTGAGAGTCACCGCAAGTTGCTTCGGACGGAGGACGAGCAAATCTGAAGCGCAAATTGCTGACTCGGGGACATGTGACAGGTTTTCCACAAGTTGGTGAAGAACAGCGCTTACTACAGGTGAGTTATCGAAATGCAGCTGTTTTCTCCCGTTTGCTGTTGACGATGCTGACAATAAATTTATCATAGCCGCTACCAGACCAAGTACAAGCGTAGACGCCAGGGGAAGACCGACTACTACGCCCGCAAGCGCCTTATCACCCAGGCCAAGAACAAGTACAATGCTCCTAAGTACCGCCTGGTCGTCCGCTTTACCAACAAGGACATCATCTGCCAGATCGTGAGCTCTGAGATCTCTGGCGACAAGGTTTTCGTCTCTGCCTACGCCCACGAGCTCCGTGCCTACGGTATCGAGCATGGTCTTACCAACTGGGCCGCTGCCTATGCCACCGGTCTCCTCATTGCCCGCCGTGCTCTCAAGAAGCTCGGTCTCGATGAGGACTTCACTGGTGTCGAGGAGGCTGATGGTGAGTTCACCCTCACCGAGGCCGCCGAGACCGACGACGGCGAGCGCCGACCCTTCAAGGCCTTCCTCGACGTTGGTCTTGCCCGTACCTCCACTGGTGCCCGTGTTTTCGGTGCCCTGAAGGGTGCTTCCGACGGTGGTATCTTCGTCCCCCACTCCGAGAAGCGATTCCCCGGTTACGACATGGAGACCAAGGAGCTTGATGCCGATGTCCTCCGCAGCTACATCTACGGTGGCCACGTCGCTGAGTACATGGAGACTCTTGCCGACGATGATGAGGAGCGTTTCCGCAGCCAGTTCCAGAAGTACGTCGACGACGACGTTGAGGCTGATGGCCTCGAGGACCTCTACACCGAGGCCCACAAGGCTATCCGTGAGGACCCCTTCAAGAAGTACGAGAGCGACGCTCCCAAGAAGACTAAGGAGGAGTGGAAGGAGATTTCCAAGAAGTACCGCTCTACCAAGCTCACCAAGGCCGAGAAGGAGGAGCGCGTGAAGCAGCGCATCCAGGAGCTTCTGGACGAAGAGTAAAAAGTGTTTATGGACATTTGAGGATTGTTACCTTGGCATTGGGTTTGGAGTTTCAAGGAAAGGAAAGGTCCGTAACTCAGGGTCACGCGAATGAAAGAAAAAGATACCTTCCAGCCAAACCCCATAGCTGTGGTGAACGGGTGTCTCATTGTACTCCAAATGGCGATCCCTCTGTGAACTGGTTCGTAGACCTTTCAGATCAATTGGGCTAGCGTTGTGTGTTCAGCCCGTAGGGCTGAATTATGGCATGAAAAGTACTTTTACGCACACGATATTTTTACGTGCGGGCGGCCTCATATCCTAGGAATAAATTTTTTTCCGGACTTTTTTGACACTTGGGCTGGGACATTGTTGCACTCTCTTTAGGATTTTCGCACCAAAAAAACAGCAGTGCATAATGGGAATGTGTAGTGCTAGGGCCATGGATCAATCTCTCCTTTCTGCAAATTGTGGCGAGGGCATGTGCGGGGATTAACAGGAAGCAGGATATGTTTTTCCTTCGGTTAAGTGGGTAGTGTCGTGACACAAGCGTTGAAATATCACAGTAAAACATGTGCGTGAGCAAGAAATGTGGTGAATTTTTTTATTTTATGCGGAGATGGGCGACGACATTGATAAAGGATATGTATGGAACAGGAGAGGGAGGGAACCGGATGATGATGCTGCCAAATAATGCGGGATTGCCCGAGGTGGACTCGCCCAGCGGACACAAATCCCGTGATGGGTTTATGAGCTGGATTATTTCAGTGGGTGGTGGTGCAGTGGGGGTGGTGGTGGTGGTTGATTGCTGGGTCTGCTTCTGTGCCTTGCCTTTCTTTGCCTTACCTCACCTCGTCGCCTCACCTCATCCCATCTCACCTCACATCCTAGTACAGCTCGCTTCGTATACAGACTGGTGCATGCCATATTTGGTAGTTCGGGCCCGCAGAGGAGGCAGGGTCTGGGCTCCTGGATCATACCTACAATGGGGTTAGGTTAGCGACGAAGTCTGTTGGGGTCGCAGTGCAGCAATAGGCACTGACAGTAATCCACCGCCATGGGATGGGAGGCACGAAACAACTGGACGGGTCATGGCTCTCAGGGTTATGCGTTTCCTGTGGGTGGGCGGTCAGTGGTGGAAGACAATCGAGAGCAGTTCGGCGAAACCTAGCGAAAGGCCTGGACCTGCGAGGGTTGGACCCCGACTTCTGGGCCACGGAGCCATTGGCTGGCGACACTAGGCTGGCAGCATGGTAAGCAAACGGGGCGCCAGCAGGCATATTAACCTAAGCCGCCACATGCGTCTCGGCAGTGGTCGTGGAATGACATTTCTGTTTGTCTTGCCTGGATGCCGTCATTGCTGCCGCCTTGAGCTGGTGATTCTCAAGCGATGGCGTACACGCACAAGCGCCCACAGGATGCATCTCGCCAGATGGGGGGGGGGGGGGGGGGGTCAGATAGGAGTTGTGTGATGCTGGGGGCCCACGTTCCTTAAGGACATTGTTGTTCTGACTGACCTTGCATACCCGGCTATGCCAAGTTTGTATTTATTGCCTTTTTTGCTTCTTCTTCTGTACCTTGCTTGCCAACTGGGGACAGGGCGTGACGTTTTGCAGTGGGCAGGGGTTTAGCACGTCAGGTGTGGGCTGTGGAGTGCTAACGGAGCCATCTTGACTCTATTATTGCTGATGCGACGTTGGAATAGAGCTGCGTGAGTGAGAGCAAACGACTGTGTCGCAACACACTCCCCTTTTTCTCTCGGATCCCCTATCGATATCGCCGGTGTTTTTCTTAGCCATGTCTTGGATTGCGACGAGAAGGGTTGGTAGTGATGGGGGAAACGAGGGCACCGATTCGCCTCGAGTTGTGTCGCCCTTGACAGTACCTCCCACTGCTTGGCAGGGCTGTCGTCCAGGGTCTCCCATCGTCATATTTCCGCGCCGTGACACGCTCGGCACCACCGATTGCACTACTCAATGTCTGCGGCTGCCCCATGTGTATTTTCTCATGAGCCGCCCGCCGTATTGTGCGGAGAGAGGAATCTTATTTAAGGTCATGAAGAAAGAATGAAAGAATCAATGAAAGAAAAGGTGTGCGGATCAAATGCAAGGCGAGGCCGATCCCTCCAGTCCCATACGCTGCCCATGCCCACGCCGACTGTCATCTAGCCCATAATGGCTGGCATTCATCTTGCAGCGCTCACGGTGACATCCCCCTCGTCTCCTCTCATACTTCGAAAGAGAGACATCCAAGGGAGACATGTAAGACTCCGGTACTTGGCCCGTACCCAACAGCCGGTGAGTCCCAAGGCTCATCTAACACACTTTTCAGAGGGGCGTGTCGCCCATTCCGTCAATTCCGAGTTATTGCCAACCTATCCCATGCAATGCCGCCGGCCCCCTCCACGGATCCTATGCCCATCCCGGCTTGATCATCATCTTTTCCTTGGTCAGCAGAAAAAAACCGGCCGCATCCAAAGATCTCCACACATGCGCGCGTGCACATACTGTCTGTACATAGTCGCAGACACAGGGAGAGCTACACGAAGTACGGGTACAGGACATGCACTACCGTGTCCGACCCCGACCTGTTCGGCTCAAGTTTAAACTACCCCGCTGCTAAAATGAACCTACTTTTTTTTTCTCTCCCCTCATCATCCATATGGCCCGAGCTGGGAGAGTAGCTGCTTGCTGGGAGCCAGAACGAGTGGGCGTGCACTAGACTTTTATCCACTGCAAACGCTTAATGCAGATACCAATGAGATACCTGGGCCGACCGGGCTGGCCATACCTCTCTGATTCTCTCTGCAGAGTACAAGTCACAACCCACCCCATTCTGGGACCTAGCGTCCTACCTGTCCTAGTCCCTTAACTCATCTTTACGGAGTAAAATCCACTGCCGCAATCCCGCGACTTGGTTGGCCACCCACGCCACACCCCATCTCCATATCCCGTCACTCCATCTATCGCCCGCCTCGCACTTTCTCTCCTCTCTCCCGACTTGATCGACCTTATCCTTACTACTAATATCCCTTGAAATACTCTGTCGACATAGCTACCGTCGTCGCGTCGAGCCCAGCATCAGCATGGAGCAAGTCCACGGCGTCGACGTGAGCTGGATGACCCACGGTGCTCCCAAAGGCATGTGTACTCGCCACCCGCCTACACTATCGCCAGACTCCATTGCATTGCATCATCGCTGGCGGCATCCCCATGAGATCCTCGGAACTGACCCCTTCTGCAGAAAAGACGTCAAAAAACTCACCGCCAACAAAGCCTACACCTGCGCTTCCTCGCCAAATACCTGGCGCATCGGCTAGGGCGCCGGCATCGGCATCAATCGAGCATACTTCAAACGGCCAATCCACACCTCCCAACGGCTCTCCCCAACGCAGACCATCGCGATCTGGCTCAATAGACAAGCAATTACCAGCAGGCACACCATCCACGCAGCGACGAAACTCTTGGTTTTCAAACATTTCAGCAAAGTTCTCTTCTAGTGCACCTCCCACCAGCCCAGCCTCACAGGCCCAGCCGCTGCCATCGCCGACTCAGGAAGATCCCCCACCACCCAAGATCACGCCTACCAAGAATGCTGTTCTCCAGCATGCCACTAAACACGAAGGCAACGGTCCCTATACCCCCGCGCCCCCACGCAGCAACCAAGCCGGTTTCTTGGGCGTCTTTCGGCGATTATCGTCATCTTCTTCCGGCGCATTAGGTCATGCTGGGAAGCTGGGGCATGGTCTAGTGGATCGCGTGGTTCTCAATGTGGATCGCGAGCGTGAGCGCTGTCCCATATCGGAGCTTTCTGGCTCCAAATTAAGGAGAGTAGCCTTTTGCGTTGACGTTGAGATTGCGCCTATGCCTAGGTATAACGATGGCGATTCCAGTCACAGCAAGCTCATCGATGGAGCCCTGAAGAAAAAGATTACCGAAAAGGGTGAAGGAGATGCGCTCAAAAACCCTAAGGCTATTGACGAACAGAAGGAGACCAATGGCCCCGTCAAGAATTCCAGCGAGGTGAATGAAAAGACAGGCATTGCCGACGAAGCACGCAAGGATCAAAGCTCCAACGGCACTACGGCTCCAGGATTGGAGAACACCAAAAAGAAAGAGAAGAAGAAGAAGAGCGAGGAGGAGCGGAAAGCTCGAAAAGAAAAAAAGAGAAAGCTTGCAGAGGCCAATGGGTCTATACCCATGGAAATTCACTACGACAGCAGCGACTCCTCATCAAACACACTCTCAGGCACCGGAACTCCCAAGACGACACCTTACCCTACAACGAACCCAGTGCGCATCTACCGCCGATGCTGCCAGCTGCGTGAGACACCTATTCTGAAGAAGATCACCGAGCAGCTCACCGATGCATCCAACCATTCCTCGTCGACTGGCATGGTGAATAAGCTGGACTTGACTGATTATTGGTTGCAGCTGCCTGATCTCATAACTCTGGGAGATTTTCTAGCCGTGGTGCCCGTGCGTGAAGTTCTTCTAGAAAATAGTGGCCTCACCGACGAGGGCCTTCGGGTCATCCTTGCAGGTCTCCTGGCAGTAAAGAGACCTCACGTGAGGAAACGAAAACCAAAGCACGAAAGTGATGAACAGGGTGGCGTGGTTGAGCGGGTGGTGCTGAAGAACAACAAGCTTGGTCCAGATGGTTGGAAGCACCTGTCCCTCTTCATCTACCTGTGCAGGTCGCTCAAATTCTTGGATGTTTCTCAAATCCAGTTTCCTCGTCAATGCCAGACAAATCACAATGGCTCGCTCTCCAACGGGGTTCAAATACCTCGGAATATTTCGGACATAATTTCTAAAGCCTTTGGGGAGCGACTGGGCGGGGCAGCCTTGGAACTTGTAAATTTGGGCGAGACAGGAGTAACCATGGAGCAGCTTGGTGCCATAATTGACGGACTAATACAGTGCGGCGTGAGCCGACTTGGCCTGGCCCATAACCATATTGACAACGAGGGAATTCAGCACGTGGTTAGGTATGTTGCTTCAGGGAAATGTGAGGGCCTTGACTTGGGTGGCAACGATCTCTGTGATCATATGGAGGCGCTTGCTTCTGCAATCCGGGAAGACTCGCAACTGTGGGCGATTGGATTGGCCGGCTGCAACTTGACGCCTTCGTCGCTTTGCAAAATATTGCCCACATTCGTCAAGCTTGGGGACCTCCGATTCATTGATTTATCGCAAAATCCAGACTTGTTCCAATCAACCCCAAGTGCTGTTGGTTTGCTAAGGAGGTATGATTTTCAATTCATGAAATCGATCGAATTCGAATGTTATGGCTGACCTTCCTAGATACTTGCCCAAGATGTCTGCATTAAAACGAATCCATCTTGAAGGAGTTCAAATGTCATCTGAGCAGGCCATTGCGCTGGTGGAAGTCCTCCCCGAGATCCACCATCTTGCCCACATCAATCTACTCGGAAATGCCGAGCTGGTCAAGTTGGCTGACGCGCGGACGGAAGAGGCCCAGGAAGAAGCCTGTGCTCTGTACGCGTCTCTCCTCGCCGCCACTCGAGTGTCCAAGAGCCTCATCTGTGTTGATATCGAAGTGCCTAGCGAGCGCTCCGGGGAGATCGTCAAAGCTATGGCTAAACAAGTGGTGGCATACTGCCTCAGAAATATGGAACGATTCCAAGACGCCGACATGAGTGCTGCGATCGCCGCGGCCGGCGCGGATAGTCATGCCGATGGATCGGACTCCAAGGGAGCATCGTATCCCGACGTCCTTGCCCACCTGGTTGGCCACGATGTCCTTGATCCGAACGACTTCTCCGACGATGTGAGCACCGCCCCGGATGAAGATTACGTGATCGGAGGTACAGGGGTGGTAAAAGCGTTGGCATGCTGTCTTAAGAATCGAGGCGATGAGTCTCGGAGACAATCAGGCGAGTTCATCCGTGACGTCGAGAACGGTGTATCAAGCCCAACTGTCAGATTGGAGAGCGGAGGAAAGGCCAAGGACACGTCAAAGCATCTCCTTGCCGGTGCCCGCAAGATTAGGCAACGGCTGCAGCCGGCCCTAAACAAGGCCAGGGCAAACCCCAGTGATGAACAAAACCTGCGCAAGCTAGTGTTCCTGGATGAGACGCTGCAAGGCATCATCAAACGCTTTGAAGATGAATATCCCGATACCCGGGAGCTTCCACACGAGGTCAAGGAACCCGCGGCACGCCAAGAGCAAAGAGAGGAATTGCCGGTGGTAGTTGCCCCAGTTGAGGATTCAACTATGGGACTGTCTGACAACGAAGATGAGATGGAGCTTATTGTGGTCAAGCCATTATCAAGGTCGAACTCGAGATTATCCAAGACCATTGCAGAGGAGGAAGGACGTATTCTGCGTGCTGGCCATAGGTTCCGCACGGGCTTCTTCAAGCAGGAGGACTTGCTCAATATTGTCAATGACATTGAGTCGGATCCGAAGCATGTGCGCCTCCTGGAGGAGTTGGCTGAAGATATCGGTGGGGAAATTCTGGAAAAGGCGAAGGAAAAAGGCCCCGTCCGAGCTTTTAAGGAACACCGGGAGCTTGCGCTCAAGGGCATGGCTGAGAGCGATCCGGAGCATTGGGAGCGATTTGCAGAAGCTCAACATAAGGCCCAGGCCAACATTACAGTTCCCGCAGTTGTTAAGGTGGCGGAAGCACAACAGGCCGACGAAAGTGCCATTTCTGACTGATGAGTCGACGAGGTCGTGGGCCAAACGGAAGAGAAGGAGAAGGAGTATGTATTTTGGGGCATTCTTTGAAGGAAGCGAAGTGAAACAGAATTTGGCAATGTATTATCATGGTGTTTGAGTGGAATAAGATGGAAGGGCTCTTTTTTTTTTTCCCAGAAGGGAATTCGCATCCGCATAGCCACGGCGCTCGTTACGATGAGTATTACAGGGATTTATTTATTTGGTTATTTCTAAATGAGGAATGAAAAATGACGCTCGCGGCGGAGCGTGAAGACGGGATATGTGTGTCACGCCTGGCCGGCACCAAGGCACCAAGGCAACAGGGTACGGGTTAGTGAGTCCTGATTTAGCAACAATAGACGTTTCCCCGATGATGTGCAGATCCCGGAGGCCCGAGTGATGCGGGAGCGGAATTTTTTTATCCTCGGCGATGAGTGAAATGAGGCAAGCGTATTTGGTTGCGCAGTGGTGGATCTATTTTTGTCGCGTCGTATGGTGGAGAGCTAGCAGCCGCATTTAATCTAGACGGGTGTGGGATAGATGAAGCATGATGTATGTGTCCATGCGTAGGGCACAAGGCTTGCCGTGTGGCCTCTCGCCATCTCTTTCGAATGTGGGCTGTTTGTCTGGGTTACAGTAAGGTACAGCAACCCCGCTTTATCATGTAATGGAAATATTGTCATTAGATGTTGGTTTTGGCTTTTGGGAAGATGGTGTGGATGGTGTGTGTGTGCATGTCAAAGGTTCGGATGATTGAGAGAGGGGATGAAGGAGTTTGTATTTGATCGATTCTGGGGGCAGTGGGGGGAGGAGAGAGATGAGGGAGTAGAGCCAGCAAAAAAAAAATAAAAAATAAAGACCAAACACTAGAGCCAGAGTATACCACTGGGGTGTACTTGTTTTTACTTTTTTTTTTTGATCTCACGAAGGTCCGCGTTAGTTTTGTTTCTATGAACGGACTAGAGTCTGCCATGGCGACGAGCTATGCCTCTGACGTCCTCGAGGGGTTGCCATATTGCAGCCCTTCTTTTCTCGGTCGTTGCCAATGTCCCTTAATACAGCAGCCCCAGTCCCAATCACACTCGCCTGCAACAAGATGCGCGACCCTCAGACCCTGAGAGCGTCCGGGACTTGGCGCACTAGCCTGGACAGGACTAGCCGCTCGAGGGGTTGTCGCAGGTGCAATCGCTTTTGGAAGGTTTCTCGAATATCGGGAACTTCATCCTCAGTCTATTCGACCTGTCATGCTTGTTATGCCTGCTCGGTCTTTTCTCGATCCTTGACCCTGTCCGATTTTGGCTTTCTTTTCTGTTCCCTCTGGTCTCTGGCCCATATTTCTTTTCCCTTTCTTTCTTCTCTGATACGGCTAAACGCAGCTGGGCCGTGTCGCCCCATGATGAAACACGCTCAACAAACAGGGAATGGCTTCTGCTTGTTGCCTTCACGGCAATGCCACTCTGCGCTGCAGTTTCCCTCCACGCTCCCCGCTCTGGAGGATGACAAGGCGAGGGCGGCCGAATGTTCTATGTATTACGGAGATTTGATGATATGACGCAAGGGGACTTATCATCCATCGCTCGCGCACCGGCGATTGAGCCCAGGCCTGCGACAGGACCCCTCTCCGCACATGGATTGCTAGGCCGCAACGAGCTTGTCCGTTCGTCCCGGCGCCAATGGGCAGCCAACCCATGTCTTGGCCGTCATCAGCCCATTGACCTTGAGATGGAGGCCAGCGACCTTTCACCGTCGCTCACGTCGCGCAGTTAGTGGTGGTTGATGCGCTGGCACTGCGACCAGCCTCACCCCGCATCGCCAACGAGGGCTGCTTTTCACCAGTCAGCTGGGCCTGGACCTAAATTATCACCGTGTGTTAAGACATGGATTGTATTTGCGGTGATCTTTCAGGTTTTTTTTTCTTTTCCTTTCTTGGTTGGCCGGCCGAGTCTCTCACCACCCGTTGCTTCTGTTGTTGCTGCTGCTGTTGCCAGCCGTTCCTCGTATTCTGGTCACACACTAGCTGGCAGCCCACGGCTAATTACTTGCATCCTCAAGCGCATGCAATTGTGACATTTAACTACCTGCGTACTCCACGGCAAACTCTGGTTGGAGCGTGGCACCGCAGTCCCTATTAATGTCAGAGCTGCCATGCCTGCGTTGATCTCGAAACAGGGGCCTCGACGGCATATCCGCTGACCCCCTTGTCCGATGAGTGGTCCAGGTGGGCGCCAGTGCTTGGATCAGCTTCATGCAGATGCTTGTCTAGGCTGCCAACCCTGCGCTGGGATCCCTCGCCCTGGGCCACAACGAGCATTATCATGGGCCAGTCACCCCTCCTCTCATCACGAAAAGTTACGCTCGATGCTTTTGCTTTGCTGGGCTGACAGTCATTCATTCATTCATTCATTCATTTCTTATCCATTCCCTCGCTTCCAATTTCCCCTTCACCCTCCCCCTCCCATCCTTTCTCTTCTCCCCTTGTCCATAGGGCTGGTCAGGCTTCTATCAGAGGTCATTTCTCTCTTGCCTTGACGTCTCTTATTCATTCCTTCTTGATCCTGGTGACAGTTCATTTCTCTCGTATCAATCGCGAGGCATTGCTGTTGCATCCAGTCCTTTGGCCCTGTTACTTCTCTCTCACCTGTACCTTGATCCCCACAACAAAGCTTCACAATGGAGGGCAACTTTCCCCAGCACCCCCCTCCTCCATCGTCGTTCCGCAACTGGGAGAAGAATGGAATCAGCAGGAGTAGAACAATTGATAGGTAAGCCGCTAAACAAACTCCATGCATTGTGGTTTCCAAGGGGTTGCACCTGCTTACATGATATGAAATTATGCAGCATAAGCGAGGAGCCCGGAAACTCGGGAACAGGATCATCACGACCTAGAACCCGAGGCATGACCAACTCTTCCTCAGGCCGACAGACTCAACGATGGGCATTTCACAGTGTTAGCAACTCCCGGTCCTCCATTCGCTACCAGTCTTCTCTTCCACACTCCCGAAGCAACTCGTTTACCCGGCGAGCTGCTGGTAGTATCGCCCACACCGTTTCAACCGTCCTCGGCAGCGACGTCATCCCCGACTATGTTGTCAACTTCCTTCGGGGCGAGACACCCGAATCTCTTGCCCAGAGGCGGGGGGTCACTCTCCCTGGAACCCCCAACACCGCGAACTTTCCCGGCCACACTTGCACCTGTGACTCTCCTGGAGAAGGTCACTTTTTTGATCACCCCAGGGTGGGCACTCCGCGAGCCGAGATGGAAAAGATGTACAGGGATCAAAGGGAGCCAAATGTCGCTCGGCGGTTGACCATCGGATGGAGGGGTGGTGTGACACTGAATGTCTGTTTGGCCTTTCTCATGTTCGTGGCAGCCATCTTGTGCCTTGGTTATGCGGGTGCTGGAGGCAAGCTTTCGGTTGGCGGTTCAACCATTGTGGGAGGAGAGTTGAAGCAAGTCCAGGGTGCTGAATGGGGAATTCACGCCGTGGTGAACGTCTTTGCTTTCATTCTGATTGCCGGTGCAAACTATGTTGTTCAGATCCTGAGCAGTCCCACCCGTGATGAGGTGGATGCTGCTCATGCGAGTTTCAAATGGCTTGAGATTGGAATCCCATCCCTGCGCAACCTTGGCCTCATCTCGCGCGCAAGGGCTTTTTTGTCTATGGTATTGATCATCTTCGCCCTAACTTCTCAATTAATGTGGGTTCAGACAGATAATCTACATACAAGTTCTGGCATGGCTGACTTATTCTTAGCTATAATTCTCTAATTTTCACTACCCAGACGGCTTCTGCGGTTGATATTGCCTTTGTTTCGACAACTTTTGTCAACTCTTCCTCGGTCAGCGCCAACACCAATCTCCATGGAATGTCTCAATCCGACCTCTCCAGCTTGCAATCAAAGGCCAAGACTGACGGCTTGACCCGACTCACCACCGACGAGTGCATCTCTACATTCGACAACGCGTTCCAGACCGACTACAGTGCGGTTCTCCTCATCTCCAAGTCTGATTCGAATGCAGTTGAGACCGCCAAGTCTGGAACCCTGCTCTCTAATTTTCTCAGCGATATCCACAAAAAAAGCGACTCCATCGACTACTGCCTTGCCGAAAAAGCCGACGATCCAGAGTACTCGCTCTCTCTCAGCGGTGTTCTCCTAGCCATCATGGGATTCCTAAACCTGCTATTCGTTGTGGCCTTGGCAATTGTCATGGCTCTTGCTATTAGCCGCCGCGACTTTAATCCCCTGGTTACGCTTGGTGACGCTCTTGCGTCGTTCCTCGAGGACCCTGACCCGACGACCCAGGAGGCTTGTATGTTGACCAAGAAGGCAGTGAAGCAGGGTTCGTGGGGCCAGCGCGAGGCGAAGATCTGGGCCCCCGAGTCAGTCCGCTGGTTCAAAACTCCATCTCCTCTGCGATGGATTTTCTGGATGCTGACATTTCTGATGCCATTAGGACTGGCAGCAGCAGCTTTGGCTATGTCAGTCATGTCTGGTGTCAATAATCCTTTTTCTTCATTTGGCGAGGCCACTGTTGTGTACGATCTTACCAATGGTCCCCGAGTTGGCCTTGCTATCGTTGCTGCCTTCCCCCAATTCCTTCTCGGTGTGCTTTACTTTTCGACTAACGCGCTCCTTACCCTCTTCTACCTCTCCAACGAACTGTCCATGTTCGTATCGCCTGGTAGGCTCGTCCCCCTGCGAATTTCTTCAGGCAAGCCTATTGGTGCGCAGACTACTTCTCTGTACCTTACCTTGCCTCGCCCACTCTCTTGGATCCTCTTCTTTCTCATCGCAGGGATGGCCTTCCTCCTAAGCCAGGGTGTCACTCTCGTGGCCGTTGACCGCAAGGACGGAACTAGTTACTCTGGCATTGGGTTTAGCCCGCTACCTTTGCTTCTGCTGATTGTGCTCCTCGTGGTGCTGGGTCTCTTCATCTTGGGCTTGTCATTCCGCCAGGCAGATCGCCGTGGCGGCTTGGACGACGGCGCACCAGCTGGTAACCCACTGACGCTCCCGGGCGGGTCCTGCTCGGCAGTCATGAGCTCCAAGTGCCACCGCTTGCCGCAGGAGGACGGCGTGGAGGCTCTGGTGGTTCGGTGGGGTGTTGTCCGGGATGGAGCCCCCGGTCACGCAACCTTCTCTTCCCGACCTGTGTTAGAGCTGAATGCTGGGCACCTGTATGCTTAACGTACACAGCTTGCTCTTGCAAAGTGGCTGAATAATTTTGGCATTTGCACCCCTGATTATAATCCTTAATGGGGGGGGGGTTTCTTTCTTTTTATTTTCAGAATACTTCTTTGGTTTATTTTAGAGTGGGAGACGGGTCTAGACGGTGTTATGGAGATTTTGGGCTTAATCCTCGTTGAAAAAAAGGTACGCAATGGGGTTGGATTGATGTTGATTGCAACGTGATTGGGTTTACATGGGACTTGTTTGATATACCCTAACTGTCTTGGAAGAGCAGCATGCTTATTTAGTTTCAAAATGACGAAAGGCAAGATGAAATCAAGTCAATGACTCCTTGTTCGTGATGACATGGTTCCGATGAATGCCTGCATAGCCATCGGAGTGGGTAAGTTTGCGAGCGTCTTCTTAGGGCTCTATCGCCACTTCATTCCTTCTCCACCCCGAATCCCGCCAGTCGGGAATAGTGTAAGCATCTAGAAGAAGAGACGGGTCGGCTGCTGCGAGGCGGAATTGACGCTAACTAATGGCTCCCATCCAGGTGGCAAGCTAGTTAGCTGCCGCTTCGCCCTGAGGGACATGTGAGCTTAGCCTAGCGCCGACGGGTTTCATCCAATGAGATGCTTTGCATTTGCAATCATTGTCCCTGAACACGAAACAATGATGCTGAATGGCCGAAAAGCTTATGAATTGGCAGAAATTGAGCCCGTGTCGCAATTGTATGCCTCAATGGAATTTTGCACGACAGCCCCACTGGGGCATTTTTGGCTTGCGTTGTGCGTTACGAATTAGGGGACCTATTTTAAGTTGCATCAATCTGTGGCTGGCTGATGGGCATCAGCCACATTGCACTCGGCATCTGCCCTTCATTGCCCTTCATCCCATTAATCATGGCCTTTCGTTGTTCAACATGAAGTAGTAGGAACTCGAGATGCATACCGATGGCTCCAGCACTGTTGGATCGCCCAACAAAAACAAAACAAAAGACGAAGCGGGAATCGATGGAGTCATGATCGATTCGAGAGGTGACGAGTGCCCGCTTTGAAACACGCTGATGGCGTCACCGACACACGACACACACGATAGATGGGAACACTTCCCCACGTCGCCAGAGCTAAATCAGGACCTCATCATCGCGTTGTTGCGCCTGTCTCAAAACCAGCCAGGGCAGGGGACAGCCCGTAGGCGACCGGTGCTCGGTCTCGATCCGTCGTCCGATGGCACGGGGCTATCAACCTTTGACGGGCTTCGCAAGGCCAACCCCCCCTGTGGTAACTTCCTCGCCGATCACAAAAACTTCTCTGGCGTGGGCTTGTATAATCCACTGTGACTCTTGCTCCCTCTTCTTCTCTGCCCAACAGCCGAGCCGAACCGACCCACCGGGCATTCTGGACATGATTACGGAGTGCTCTGTCACGATTAGACGTGGGGGTGAATTGGGGTGTTCATTTTGCAGGCATTTCATGCGCCACAGGCACACAGACATGTGTGATCAGACAGGCACCATCTGGTGGGCAAGCTCTGCAGCCCGTCGTACGATTCCGCACCGCCACACCTGCTGACCGGTCGACTGCTTCTTACTATCCAGACTCGAGGATTGGTTCACGGGGGACCCCAGAGGCGCTGTTGCCTCGTTGGGCACTCGGATGCCACCTTGCTGCTTCCACTCGGCAGCTCTCTGGGAACCCCTGGGGGGGAGGTAGATGAGTAGCGAGGACCAGCAGGTTAGCTGGCGGGTCGTGACATACGACTCTGGGCTGTTGTCGGAGTGGGAGGGACCGGCCAGCTTGGTTGTGGGACTGCACGGGAGGAGCTCCATGACTGGACGGACTCAGTGGTGGAGCCCCCTTTGCTGAACCCACCACCCCGTGACGACTGATTGACTGACTGACTGACTGACTGACTGACTGACTAGTTGGTTAGCAAGCAGCTGTCGTTTCCAGCTGGCGGCGTCGGTGTCCTAGTGTGGCGGACACACCCAGCCAGGCCGTAGGCAGCCGGGACAAGCTCCAGGCCAGACCAGGGTGCTAGGCGTTGGGGCTGGGCTCCGTTCTCTGACACAGCACGGCGTGTTGACTCGTTCCCTCATTCTGTCCAAGGCGTTTCCCTTTTGAGCGCTGCACTTCCTCCACGCTTTGTTGCCTTGTACCGTGTCGTTGCGACTGGAATAAATACCTTGGTCCCCCCCATGCCCTGGCACCTGCTGTTTTCTCTCCCAAACAAAGCATTCTCATCCTCGTTTTACCCGACTCTTAACGTTGAGCTCTATCTTTATCTAAACAAGCCCAAAACACGTTGCCTGCTACAGACCACAGCTCAACTTATACCACTTCCACAAGCCCTCATCTCATCTTCATCTTCAAATCCGACCACCCTCACCCGTTATCAAAAATGGCTCCCACATACACCATGTCTGCCCATCTCTGCAAGCAGATCTCGGCTTCTTGGCGCCAGATCCGACAGCCCTCTCCCGAATCCAACCTCTCCGGTTCGCCTCCCTCGCCTTCTCTGGTGCGACCTTTCTCTCGCTCCCCATCTCCTCCTGCCCAGCGCTCAGAACGACGCCTGTCTATGGCTTCTGATGACTGGAACGCTGCCGGTCGCCGTTAGCAAAGCGAGACACGTTCAAACCAGCATGGGGACAGTGAAAACTACGTAATTCGAGGATGGACTAATGGGCGGTGCAATTGAGAAAGCGACGTTTACAATGAAATTGGCGAAATTGGGACCGGAATGGCCTCGGCGCATACAACATATTTGGGCTTTTGGAGTCTGCTTTTTATTCTTCCTTTGTTTGTTTCTTGTGTGCCAAACCTGGGTCAATGAATGGGGATGCGGTTGAAGATGGTAGCTTCTCATAGCCTTTCACCGATATCCTCCCAAAAACGCGGATCACAATCACACCGGAATATGGCACAAGATGGGCGACAGCTTCGATACAGATGGGTGATATCATTACCAAGTCCTGCTCGGCAGCCTCATTCACGCGATGGGAGCAACAAGGTCTTTACTGAACTGAACGAAGGGTTGAGATGACGCAATGATGCAAAACAAGAAGAAAAAGCCGAAAAAGAAAAAAAGAAAACCAAGGACCAAGGACCAGCAAATCTCACCAAACAATTCTTCGATGAGTGACGAGACACCAAGTTACTGGCGACAGAAACTGGTGGGGAAAGAGGACCCTGAGGCCCGGAACCCATCACGGCATCGAGGGTCAAAGTGGCATAAAGCCAGCAGGGCGTCAGATACCCCACGGGTAGTTTAGACCCTGGTCTGGGAGTTGTCTTCGCCATGCGTCTGGAGCCCAATGCTAGGTGATATTTTGGGACATTATGACAAACTCAACGCGCGTTACAGTTGGCTCTTGCCATGCTGTGTGGCAGCTATTCCGCGAGATCACGGGTTGGCTGAGGATTACTATTTCTGGCCTTTTCTTTTTTTGTGTGTCGTGCTATTTTTTTTTTTATTTTTTATTTTTTTTATCGCCTTTTCATGGATAGTATCTAGATACCCGAAATTTATCGAGCACATAATCTATCAACGTGTTGAGTGCAGACCCGTGTGTGTAAGGTAAAGCCAAGGGATCTGGGTTTGGTACCTCGAATCGACTGTGTGTCGGTGCCGGCATGGTTGTGGCCCCCCCCCCCTTTGATCGGCCGCTAACCCCTGGCGCCCAAGACCCAATCGCGCATTTTAATGGGCATCCCCACCACCGGGCCATGGCTTAGTGGCGTGACCATCTGGCCATCGGCACCCGCGCTGGTAGCGGACCCCGCCGGTGCGCTTGTGTCATTGTGGGGAGTGACAGAGACGGTCATCACATGACCATTACGTGTAGCTGGAGTTGGCGCCGAGTGACATGCACGTTGACGCCATTGGGCGAATACATACATACATACATACATGTGCCAGGATTGATGTGAATGGCCACCAGTCGAGGCCGTAGCCAGACGGCATTCCGATGACAAAGGGTACAGGTGTGCGTTAGGTGTCGTGTGGCAACCGACGGGCATCCGCCCGCAGGCATGGCTCAGCTGTCAGGTTCGGCATTTAGTGGGTAAACGTTATCAACCTCTCCAGGCTTTCCACCAGAAGGATCCAGCACGATCTGGCCCAACGCGGCCTTTCGATCGAATCAAATGTGGGGTTGGGTCTTGGTTGGGTCTGGGCTGCACAATCAATTCAGCTCCATCTCACACTTTCCGCGGGATATTACATTCTACTTTGGGAAAGGAAAAGAAGAAAATCTTTCTTTTTTTTTCTTCTTCCTATTTCCCCGCGGAAAGGGCTGTACTCGGCGGCGCTTGCTTGTTGCGTAACCGTATTTCCGGGGGCGGGGGGAGGACCTGACATAAGCGGGCGAACCGCCTCCTCTCCTTTCTGCCCGCCCTCGTGGGTGCTTGCCTTCGCGGGCGGCTTCCCTTCTGGTTTGTGACCCCGCAACTGCCCCCAGGCACAGCGGCTTTCAGAGGGCCAAACCATCCTGTCGATGGCAGCACCTTCCGTCGGCAGATTCGGGGCAGGATCGGGTCGCACACAGGTCAACTAATTAGGTTCCTAATCCGATCCGACCACGCCTCTCCCTCTCCCTCTCCCTCCCCCTACCTCTTTCTCACTCACTCACTCACTCACTCACTCACTCACTCACTCATTCACTTACTCACTCACTCTCTCACTCTCCTTCTGGTTTGATTTTGTCAGGAATGAGGCATGGGGCATCTCCTACCCCCGGTTCTCCCATACCTTCCCAATTTGCACTCATCATCATCATCATCATCATCATCATCAATCAGAGAGACTGAGCACATGTATTTCAGTCAATCACAGAAAATGCTGGTTTAGTGATGATGACCAAGACAACCCCCTCCCACCAAAACCAAAGAGACTGAATGAAGGGGGGGAGTCCGGCTTTTGCTTACACCACGTAAAGTTCTCACTTACCACTGCACACCCACTGCCACAATACCTTGTTCTTGTCGTTCTGCATTGACGTGCATTACGCCTTGTTTTCTGCCGCGCTCCTTCCGTCTCCTCACATATATTGACCGTGTATGCCAGAGACGATTTTCTACAAGCCACGCGAGCTCAGACCTTTCTGATACGGGTTGTAGATTGCCAAGACATCACATGCTAACTGGTTCCTTAATTGATGCACGCATGCTCATGAATTGATCCATGTGCTCCAAGACATCACACGTGGATATACAGATTAGAAAATGATAGCACTTACGCAATGGTCGAATTACTACGAGGCAGGAAAAGGAGTAAGAGGTCAAAAGAAGAGAAAGAGAACCAGAACCACCCCTTTCACTTCTTCCACTGCTCGTCGTCGCCTCTGCTTCGTTATCCCCCCCTGGATGCTCGCATTGTGCTGCATTCAGACATATCCGTCATCATAACCCATCATATCGGCCCCAATGTCCTTTTGCCGATTTTGTATTGCCTGTCTTTGTCATTGTCGTCATTTGCCATTGCCTTCTGTGAGCCTCGTGTTCAGCCGGCTCGCCCTCCGAACGCTTCATCCAAACAAAAAATTGGTCCCCGTTGTCTCGCTCTGCTCTGCTGTATCAGGTCTATCTGTCACCATCCGTTGTTGCTAATGCCGAGTGCCCGTTGCATCACAGTCTCTATTCCCCCCAGCGCCGAGAACTCTTCTACATCGACGACGCAGCCATAGTGTTGACTGTAGGCTGGCTCATTGGTCGGTGCGGTGGCTGGTCATCACCGCTGCCTTCCGGCGAATCTTGAAGGGCCACATTGCCTTGGATTCGTCTCTTTGCTTCCCGCTTTTCTGCGTCTGTAACGTCTTGATCCTTCTTGCGCATATCAGGAATCCACTGTGGTTGATCAAGAGAGTGCCCAACCGACATTCCAACTCGGATCTATAAATCCACATTAGTCCCATCACATGGCATCCCAAAAAAAAAAAAAAACCTTGACGCTCCGTTACTTACAAGAGTCTCGAGCGCTCCGCTAGAATTTTCGACAAGGTCGTCATCCCAGACCATTTGGCCAGGCTCAAATAATAACAAGATTGTGCTACCTCCAAATTTGAAGTAGCCCAGCTCTTCAGCCCGTTGCACCTGCTCACCACCCTTGCGAGTGATGACTGTACTGCCGACCATCATGGCGCCCACGCAAATCACCATGACCCGGCCGTGGTGGGTGCTGTCGATGGGCACCAAAACCCTCACGTTCTCGCCGTATACGTCCAGCGCCGAACGGATGGCCATTGGGTTGACAGTATAGTATTCACCCTCAATTGTCTTGGGCTCGCCCATCAGGCCATCGACGGGGATATGGAATCGATGGTAGTCCTGTGGCGCCAGGCGGAAGATGCCAAGCGCGCCCCCTTCGAATCGAGATACATCCTCTGGGTATGCATCACCAAGCAATCTCTTGACGTTGAACTCGCGACCCTTCACCCAAATCTTGGTCGCGTGGGTAATGGAGTTGAAGACAACGCTTCGGCAATCAGCGGGCGACACAATAATCTTGGGGTTTTCAGGGGCCGAGCAAGGTCGAGCACCCGGCTTCAAAGCGCGATAAAAGAATTCGTTAAAGTTCTTGAATTCCTCGAGCGGCAGCAGAACTTCGGCCAGATCAAGACCATGGAACTCGATGAATTTTTCTATCTCGTCCTTCGAAGCTGGGTCATCAAACTTCTTGCCCTGCTTAATGCTCAGACTCTTGAGCAACTTTCGAACTATATAGTGTTAGTCACGGCAGTATAGCATCGCAAAACTCATCACCACTCACTTCTCTTATTCTCCATGTCTCGCGACTTGAGACCCTTGTAGAGAAGACGGATACCCAGTCGCACGTAAACACTCATCTTCTCCTCGTTGATTTGGCCAGTGAGGCGATCTTGGACAAGAATATTGGCCGAGTTGGCTCCCAACTTGTAGCCACCATACGAAATTTTGGTGATGACCTTTGAGTACCACTTCCGTTGTGCCTGGCTGGCCGTCACAAACCCGCCCATCAGAACATTGTTGACCTGTCTCCAGTCCTGGCTGGCGCAGGTAGCAATGTGTGTGATAATGTCGGTATCTTTTCTTTTGTTCAACCGAGGCTGGTGGCAAATGGGACATTCTCTGATTTCCACTACGTGCTCCTCGCCTCGGTCCTCATCGAGATCGACAAGTTCGCCCTCTTCGCCTGCGGGGGAAGCCAGTCCAGGGACATTAATGTTTGAGGTAGCAGCCGAAGTTTGTGTGCTGGATGAGGCCTCAGCTTCTAGAACACCAGAGCTAGCTAAGCTTGAAGGGCCGGTCTCGTTCTCCTTGCCGGGCACACTGAGAAGATTCTTCATCTCGGGAACAAGAGACTTGAGCTTATCACCAACAGATCCCGAGGATTTGCCCTTCGATTCCAGCTGGTCTTCCAGGCAGGTGACGGCCTCATCCATGGTAAGCTCCCAAGTCTCATCATTATCGGCACCTTCGTGGGGGAAGCGTTGGAAGAAGCCGTCGATTGTGTTCTCGCTCAAAGTGGAGCCCAGGGATTCGAGCATGGTCGTCAGTTCCACTCGGCTTATCTTACCGCTCTCATCAGCATCGTATTGTCGCAGCATGGCTCTCCAGAATTGCTGCCGAAGTGCTGGGTAAGGCATGTATTTAGCGCGGATGTAAATGCGAGGGTTGTGTTTGCCCTCCCATTTTTCAACTTCCTTCATTTTCAAGGGCACGACATAGTCATTGAAGTCTGGATCCTCAGTGTCCAATGATGGCTCAGCAACTTCTACACCATTGTTGGAGCCATTGTTAGCACTGATATTGGAACCATTGTTGGCAAGAACATCAGCTGGAGTCAACAAACCGGGAGTAGCGCCAGAGGCCTGGGATGAAACAGCGACCTGGGTATTTGTGGCCGAAGAGTTCTTGCTAAGAGAGGGTCGAATCATTTTTCCGAGGCTTTGCGTGGACGAGGAGCGGGACACGCTGAGTTTCTTGAAGCGCGATCGGGAACCGGCCGGAGCCTGACTAGGGACTCGGACTTCGTACAAACCAGTATCTGGGTTCGCCTTGGGGCACTTTTCGATGAGGTCCCGGACTGGAAGGTTGCATGAGGCGATGAAGTCGTTGCCTGAGTACTTGTCGTGGTCGATAACGGTAAAGGCAAACGAGTACTGCTGTTCATTGTTCTGGATGTGGAACAGCATCTTCTCGTTAAATACGGGGTTGAGGTTGTGGCGAACGCGTCGAGTCCTGTACGTCTTCTTACCCAAGGAGGTCACAACGAAGGGGTCCATGTCGAAACCGGTACGGGTGAGGTTTGACTCCGGGGGTAGGTCAGTAATTTTGACAACCTCCAGGAAAATAATGCCCACGACGTCGGAACCATTGCTCATGAATGCGTATGGATTCTGGCGCCGCCTCTTCTTGAGGCCTTTGATGCGCAAGCGACGTCTGCGCTTCTCAGCTGTCTCAGGCTTAGACGGGTCCTCGTCTTCTTCGTCTTCCTCATCATCGTCGTCATCATCATCGTCGTCGCCATTATTGTCGGGTGGGTTAGAAACGGATCGTGGAGGGATAGTCGTTGGTGTTAGACTGGGTGTCATGGAAGGGGTGACGTTTCTTGATCCAACGGGAACCGCGCCGACAAGGCTGGCGAACTTGGCCAAGATTTGCTCCTGGGAAGCAGATGGGTTGGATGTATCGATGAGGGAGAACTGTAGCTGGACCTCACCAGAAACGACACTTGTCTTCTTACCCGGGCGTTTGCTCTTAAGAGCATACCAAGCGGGCTCCTGCTCGGCCTTTTCATTTTGGAACACCTCCTCAAGAGCGAGATCGAACTCGCCCATGTAGTCTTTGCCGAAGCGATCCTTGTCCCAGCATATAACAGCAAGGATCAGATTCTGGACCGAGGTAATGGTTATCACTTCGGTGACATTCCATTCGGGATTAAGCGTTTTCGGTTCGGTATGAGTGGTTATGCGGGCATCGCCGAGGGAGAGGACGAGGTACTGAAGGAGAAGGCGACACTGTCAGTTAAATTGAAAAATATAGGGCACGAGGCCCTTTATAAAGGTATGCGCGTGTGTTTATAGGCATCGGGATAGATCCTGACCAAAGGGACAAGACTTACTGGGTCTGAGGTGCCATTGCGATCTTTGGCAGCGAGATCTCTGGCCTATTGAATAAGAACGGGTTCGATTAGCCAACATGTCGATATCCACGAGATTAGTAGCCAAGCGATAGGGATCGAGATTGCCAGCGGGCGAGGGATGTTTGGTGGGCTGGCAATGGGCGGTGATGAAAAGTCGCAGCGGCGGTGGTTGCGATGACGCGGGGTTGGAGTGCTGTATTGCGAGGGACCAGAGTTCAGGTACTGTACCTTGATAATGGCGATCTTGAGGGCGAGGCCATTGCCGGCATCCCGCGAGGGACTGGAATCCGACTTTGAGGAGCGCATGGGGCTGTTTGCTCTGCTGTTGTGGTTGTTGGTGGAAGAGGAGGAAGAGGACGAAGTCGAAGACGATTTGAGGCGGGACGGAATGATGCGCACCATGATGGGATTTTGGGTGGCCCAGCTCACTTGGCGGGCACTGAGCGATCGACGGCGATGAGGTTGGGTGGTCTTGGCTGCCGGGTACAAGCCCTGTAAGCCGTAATGGAGGGGTACACCAGGTGTGGTCAAGCCCTGCAGTAGATGCGACGGGTACCAGCTCCAGGTCTGACGGAGCGGAGGGCAAACGTCAGCAGCTTACCAGCTCGCCAGCTCGCCAGCTGCCAAGAAGGAAGAAAAACAAGAGAAGAAGCGCTGAAAGTCGTGGCCTTGGCCCCTCCAAAGGCAGTGTTGTCGGTCGCTGTTAGTGCCCAGGTTCCACTGGGAGGCGTGCCGGTGGGTTGGGGCGGAGCCCAGTGTGGCGGGTTGAGTTTAGGGGAGTAACAGACAAGATCGCGGGCGTCGGATTGGATCGACGCAGGAGCGCGGGGGATTGCTCTAACTGTGAGTGGAGTGACGTAGCACGAGAGCTGAGCTGTGAGCGAAGGAGCTGGCGTAAACCGGTCAAGTCAGCAAGACGTAACCAAATAGGGCTGTCACGTCCAAAAAAAGAAATAAAGCAAATGAACAAAACCAAAAAATAACGACTGGGGTCAAGACAAGCAGCAGAGCAAGGCCCAGAGGCAATAAGAAAAAGGGACCATGCATGAAATGAAGTCATGGATGTTGCTTACTTCCACTAGATGCTCCTTCAAAGACTGGGATCGACAGTGCTCCTATGGTGTCCGTCGTTCTGCGGGCCAGCTCCTCGCAGTCGTCCTTTGTTTCGCGTGCCGTTTCGGACCAGGTGTGGTATTGCGTCGGAGAAATCGTTTGCATGCGGTTGCTACGCGAATGCAAAAACCAGGGGGAAAATGGCAGCCCTCCTAGTCTGTCGACGCCTCACCCCAGCTCCGATTTTCAGCTGCCCCTCCACTTTATGCAGTTTGGTTGCCGCCTTTTTTTTCGTGTTTTTTATTAATAAAAAAAACTTTCCGAATGTGACGTTTGGGTGAATCCAACGTAAAAGAAGAATAAAAAAGAAAAAGAGGAAAAAGGATACATCGATGAGGCTTTTGGTGACCACACAAACACTTACACACACACACTCTCTCTCTCTCTCTTTTTACAATCGTTTCCGCTTTGATTTCCGTTTCGTCGCGTTCCTGATTGGATCGGTCGTACCGCAAAATATAGGGGGGCGAGGTGTCAAGATCAAGTAGGTAAACAGGCGGCCAAGCCTCCGGTCAAGAAGCCGCCAGAGCCGTTCTCCGTATTAAACCTGTAAAGTCTGGGGACCAGTGGGGAATGGACCGAAATCCGAATTGCAATAGAACCCGGCACCGTCGGAAGTGAAATAGATTGCCAGGCGAACGAAACGGATGGACGCAATGATTTAAAGATTCCAAGTTTGAAAAGGGAAAGGGAAAGAGGGAGAGAAAAAAAGGAGAAGAGGCCAAACTGTCGCGTATGAGAAGTGGGATGGTTGGCAGGTAATGACGGGCAGGATGGGGGCTGGTCGTATAGGACAGAAGGCCGGGACAAAGCAACGAGCCTACATTAGGGCCGACATTCGAGTCTGATGCTGGTGTCAGGGTCCCTCATAGCCACGCCCCCAATGCGGTCAAATGCCTCGTACTTTGTGCATTTGCTGTGTGTTTTGGATCAAGCCTCGGAAGCGGTGCCGGCCTGGCCAACCAAGACACGTGTAGGTCACCTCACCATCTTCAGGCGTGTTGTTTCCCGGAGTGGCGGTCACTCTATAATCTCCGTCCATTATCCATCGCTTCAAACAATGCCAATTTACCCAGAAATGGTTGGGGGGAGGGTTGTCTGTGCGGCTGAATTGTCCATGCCTCCTCCTCCTCTTTCTCTACCTCACCCATTCAGCTCTCTCTGGCACAGCGCAGCGCTTACAGTGAGAGAGAGAGAGCATCGTCGCTGGCTGACACAAACGGGGGGCGCCACAATTGACCACTCGACACTCCAGGTCCGTCCCTTAATTCCCAAACATCAGCAATTGGCAACGGTGCAGAAGCCCACTCCCCCCAAAGTCCTCTTTTCACATGCCAATGTCAGTGTAAATTACCACGAGAGCCTACCCAGGAATACTATTAAACTGCTCCCCGTGCCAGCCCACCATTCCACCACTCTCAACAACTCACTCATCCCTGTCGGAAAGAAAAAAAAACCACAAAAAAAAAGGATCCTGGCCTGCCTTCCCCTGGAACTTGCCCAATACAGCAATGGCTCATGGGGGCCATTTGTCCCCAGATCCTCTAGGTCTCTTCATCCGTGCCATTCAGCACGCATTCTTCGCCATAATATCGCCCCGTCTCCCACCATCCTAGTAGTCAGTGCCACTTCACTCAGATCGGTCCGTCCCGGCTCAACTCGACGTTGATCGGGCGAGTCAAATGTTGGCAGCCCAGTAAAATGAGAACCAAACGGCTCTCGGTTAAACGGAGCCAGGCACCTCTACATCCAGGGCCAAATTACACGCTCCAACCACCCCAGCCAATGCTATTTGTTAATACGATCAAGCATTCTTGGTTCCCTCTCATCGCTTTCTTGGCTGCTGGTCACCGCTTCTTCCTCTTCTCTCGCTCTCCACCACAGCCCAAACTAACCCGGTAGTTCGCAATCTAGAAGGGAGGGGAAATACCCCTAGCAACAACCCGCTGAAGCATGACCCAGATCATCGTCATCTTGCTCACTATATATGTACTTGTTCCATCCATCTCCTCAAAACCACCGCCTATCGATAATTGATTCTTCCAATCACCGCTCAACCTTTAAACCATTACCAATGCATGCATACGTCAACCATCTGCCCCGCCTTCGGTTTCTGTAGCACTCAGTTAATCACGCATCCTCATGATCCTCACTCGCGACTTGCTAGCCCGGTTCTAAGGAGCACGCGGCATTTGGCGCTAACCTAGCAAGATGCGCAGGAAGAACTACACGAAATTAGTACTTAAAATCTTCCATTAATATTGTAAACTTCACTTGCGTTACATAGTGTGTGCTTTTACACCTCCTTCCTTTTTTATTTTAATGCTGTAAAAATAGCCTGTAATGTACGTGCCTCATTGTACTGCCATCTATGTATGCAGGTTATGTTGCTTTAGGAGAAAGAATATGCTCCTTCATCATCCCTGAATTATAATAAAGTCGTCCTAAGACACGAACTGTTGCTCATCCGTATCCGGACTTAGACATGTCCCGTTCCTATTCTCTCATTAATACCTTCATTCGGCCTGGAACATGTCTCGGCTTTGCCACGATATCAAGTATGTTTTGGTCAAACGAAAAAATCGCAATTCTCAGCTTCTGGTCTATGACCTTCTATGCAATTCCCATCGTATCACAGGTATCAAAAACGGCCAAAATGCAAACAAGGCTGGGCCCATCAAGCCCCTGGTAGTGTGCACCCCAGTTGTCCTCCTCTTTTATCATCCCTGAACTCCAAAGCGCCTTTATAAATATCCCTCCATCTGATAACAAAAAACACAGAAAAACTCCAAAACGCAGCATCATGCTGCCTCCAAAATGCATGTCTAAAGCTCTCGTGTAGAGATGAAGAGATGAAAACAAGAAAAGAAGAAGAGAAGAGAAAGAGAAAGAAAAAGAAGAAAGAAAAACCCGAGCTCTATGTAAAACAAAATCTTCTCACGTCCCCTGCTGTCTCCTCACCCCAACATCCTTAGCACATCTACTGCGTCAGCTAGGAGTATGCTTCGTCCTCCATGGCAATCTGCTGCCAGCTTTTCTTGCACCAGCTTCACCACACCATGTGCAGCATGCTTATCCGACATACCTTGAACCTCATTCGGGTCCATTTCAGCAACCGTCGAGATCCATTCCTCAATTGCTGTTCGAGACGGGGGCCCAAGGTTCATGTCTTTCTTCCCAATACCTCCAAAGGCCCAGCAAATCAAAGCACAAACATAGACACCCCAGTAGTCCGAGATGTCCCTCCAGCCGGAACTTGCCTGAGGTGGCATCGATCCTTCTCCATGTTCTATGAGCGCAGCGTCGAGACCAAAAAAGGCTTTTAGTGCCCGCGCAGCATATACTGTTGCCACCGCTGCATTGGGCGAATCTCGCCACTCACCAAGACACTTCTTGTGCCCAGCAAAGGAGCTTTCCTCAATAACTTTTTCGTTAAATACCCAACTATCACCCGACACCGACAAAAGAAAGTGAAGGGGCGTATGGTGTAGTGCCAAATAGGTGTTTGCGACTGCCGAGTCGGGAAACAGCTTTGCAATGGGAAGAGCGTCGGTTTGAATGCCTGATGCATCCTGGATGGGATGAACATGTCTCAACTCTTGTCGGTAGGGCAATTGCAAGGCACAAGCTGCGAGCAAGATAGCGCTGTCAAATGGCGACATGGCAGAGATTTCCTCGGGTGTTAGGGACTCCAAGTCGTAATCCCTTATCGTTAACGGATTAATAGTTGTTTGAAGTTCGCTCCACTCCCGTGGAGTAGATGCGTCCCATAGTTCATCAGTGCAGCCTGATAACGGAATAGGAAGTCCACCGGAGAATGAATAGTCCAACCAAAGTGCTCCAGCAAATCGTTGTTCGTGGTAGCGTGCACTGTGGACATCCAGAAGGAAGCAGGCGGCAAGGAGTCGCCGCCTGGTTTCCATATCAATCCAGTCCATCCATTGATCCATAGTGTTACGTTCAGTGGGGATGGGGATGAAGGCATTTTGGTTATTGAAAACCTGTAAAGGAGTTGAGCAGGGATTCTAGGCGGTCCACTCAAATATTTACGGATAGAATAAGGAGGAAAAAAAGGGGGGAGTGAAGAATCAAAGGTGGAAAATAGTCCAATAGACAAAATGGTAAGAAAAAGAAATGGGGGTGGGAGAAAAGGGAAAAAAGAAACCGAGACAAGATATAAGAGATCAACACCCACTAACCCTGTGGTAAAGTGAACCAAAACGTGGAGATGGTTTGTAGGATTCCTTCTTTCGACCTCGGAATCGAGCATAATACTCGCAAAGAAGAAGAGTTTGCTGCACGGGACGGGACCAGGAGTCCGCAGAGGTAAACTAGATAAACTAGGTTAGATATGGGTGACTCGAGTTAGGTCATGGCAAACCTACAACTTTGGACTTGTGCCATGCGTAGTTGTGAAGTTGGGCCCCAAGATTGCGGTGTTCCTTTTCGGCCAGAAACTGGGTCGCCACAGCAGCCATAGCGCATCGAAGCACGTCCACATGCTCTGGTAGGTCCTCTGAAGCTGCTTCAAGGGATGGTTTGTGTACAACCGGATACAAGGGATGTACCTTTTCCCAGTAAACATTGAGATACTTGGGGATGGCCTCGTGAGCCGCGCGGGTCAAGGGCGTAAGCGCTATGTCCCTGGAACCTAGAATGCCAAACCGCTCTGTTGGTGGACCGCCGCACATGGCACCGTTGAAGGGGTGGTCTGTGGTTGGTACAGATGGAATGGTGACTAAAGTCTCAGATGATTGAGCCACAGCCAGTTGAGGGGACAGGCTACGCACACTGGTGGCTGGGTTTTGATCAGGATCATAGAAATGAGCTTCGTCAAATCCTGACAAGGGAATCCCCATACCGCCCCCAAAGACCGGTTGGTAGATTTGAGGAGGAGAAACAGAGTAAGAAAGTGGGATTTGAAATCCCGCGTTTTCTAGAACTGGGCTTCGGGCCCCGGTTGTCGTAGTTTGGTAGGCTGGCATGGGAGCGTTCCATTCGCCGCTGGAAGTGCGAGCAGGAGGGAAACGGTGGCGCCGTGTGTTGTCGGAAGGTGTCGAGTAGGTGCTATCGGAAGCAGACGACGGCATCGTTGCGTTGTCTTGCCAGGCGGAGGCTGCGGGTGTGTTATCAGGGATATAGAGCAAGGGCAATTCTGGAAGGCCTCTCGGTTCAGCGGCATAGGTCGAGACAAAAGGTTCCGGTGTTGTAGCCTGGATATGCATTGCCGTTTGCTCAAGAACATACTGGTTCGTAACACCTGGCATGGAATAATCTTCGGTTGCTTCCATGTGATTGTGACTTTGGCTCGCGCTGGGGTCGCCTCCCATAGGTTGCCAGGGACCTGGGACCATCGTGGGTGTACCTGTTAAGTCATTTCTTGGGTTGATCGGATGGTTGTTGACAAAAGCCTCTGGCATCTGAAGGCCTGGTTCTCGATGGGTGTTACCGCCGTACGAGTGGGAAGAGCTCTTAGATCCACGACGCTTGGACGAATGATGAGGCTTCTTGGACGTCTTTTCGTCATCCTGTTCACTGTATCGAGTTAGTCCTTGGTTTTGTTCTTTCGTGTCTGAACAATCTTGGTTCGTATCGAAGCAAGACATACTGTCTCTGTAGGTGCCGTTCAAGTAGGTCTTTACGGTAGAATGTCTTTCCGCAGTTGGGAATAGTACAGTGAAGCTCGGGAGGCGCGTGGCTTAACTGGTGTCGTCTGCTCAGGTTAATGGAGGTCGTCAGAGACATGCTTATAGGGAGGAGACAAACCGTAGATGTTCTGCCCGAGTGAAGGTCTAAGGGGTTAATCATTAGAGGTTGTTGTGGTACCAACAAGGAAGAGGCATGGTACCTTTGGGCACTTGTCACAAGTATGCACAGGTTGGCCCTTCTTCGCCTTGCTAATCTTGCCAGTGATGGGAGTTAGCTTGACCAACTCGGGGCCAGCCATGCTTTGCGCGTAGGGCCTCATTGCGGAGCTAGATGATGGAACTGAAGGGCCAGGTCCATAGGGCGACTCCATCGAGTCGATGCTGGTGTTGCTAGGGCGGCGACCTGGAAGGGCGCCGGTAGAAGGGGATGGCTCAGCAGGATAATATCTCGAGGAGAGTTGGGTCGGGTCAAGCAGGCTGTTATGTGAAGCGGCCGAAGCAGGTTGGTCTCTGGTGGGGGGATAGGTCGAGGCCGCGGTCAAAGAGTCGGGTCGCAGGGGTTGCCGTGTGGTCGAGTTGGGGGTTATAGCAGATGACGGGTCGACGTGGTCGTCGTCGGTATTGATGATGCTCTTAAGACTAGCCATGGCGGGGCCTTGATAATATGGACAGACGAGTTAAGAGGCAACTTGGATGGATGGGCAAAGAAGGAAAAGAACCACCAAACTTAGTAATACACAGCCCCCTAGGAGGCTGAATGGTCACTTTCGGCAGATGAGGATAAGTTTAGATCATGTAGATGAAAGAAGGCGATGAGAGGATGGAAGGGGAATGGAAAGACGGAACAAGTGGGGGAGTCAGCGTAGAAAGGAAACCCCGGGACGGCCAGCAACGTGGGTGAGAGAGGGTGAGGGCAGGCTAGTCTGCAGTGGAAAGCTTGGACGATCTCAGCCTCAAAGGACGAAACGCGGGTGGGATCGATGCAAGTGCGTCTGTGACAGGGCTAAGGACGCTTGGGCTACAAAGATAGGAATCAAGCGAGGCATTGCTACATGGCAAGAGACTGGGGCTGGGGGTGGAGTGATCAGGAGCCGGTGAGACGAGGCCAGCAGCGCCAAACGGAGTTGAGGAAGTGGAAGAGTGTGTAAGTCCGCAAACAGCGAGCGAGGGCACAAGACACAGCAACGAGATGTCTATTCCTTTCCATCGCGAGCCATGGGCCATACCATCCAAAGCGGGTGTGGTTTACAGTAAACCCTGCCAGCTGAGCTCGGGGCGCAGGTACTGGGCAAGGGTTTGACCCAGCCGGATGATTTGACGTGGGGTGGGTATGTGCGAGTGAGTGAGTGAACAAAGTGAATGATGGTGTGTGTGTGTGTGTGGGCAACCTGGGGCGTGCGAAGTGCGACAAGGAACAAGGGCCATGGGAACAAGGGACAAGGGAAGCTTGGACATTGTAGACCTTGCCAGAATGCAAGGTACTTGGTCCATCCGCGACTGTCAGCAACGAATTCGTCCGTGCTATCTGTGAGCGAAGGCCGTTATCCCTGTCAGATGCTTGGACGTCCGCCCATCCCTGAACCGCAATTAGTGACGGGAACTTGGGGCCACCACGCCGCAGCCATCCAAGCCTCTGTGAGGAATGGGCGGCAGGGCGGCAAGTCGGCTATAGTTGACGGGCGCTGTTGCTTGCTTCCCGTGGCATGGCGAGGCAAGCCATCAGCAAAATGTTCCAGATGCAGGTGAGCCAAGGGGGACGATGGGTGGGTGAGGAGGAAGCCACGGCTGCCGGCCGGATGGCAAATTCAGAGAAACGGTGAAGGTGGATAAGAGCGTGACCTCGAATAGTGGTCAACCACCGTGAACGCCCCAGTCGATTTTCTCCCCATAATTAGAAACACGTCTGTCTCTCTCCCGCCGCTCTCTGATTGACTGTCGCAAGCGCGAGGGCAAAACCGCCTGCATCTGCACCATGCTGCAGGAGGTTGGCAGCAGTGTGAAAAGGCGACGACGCTACTCGAGGTGTGGATGGGTGGGGAGAGGACGAGCACAGTGGCCAGAGGGACGGTACGATGCGATGCACCTCAATGCAGTGCAATGGAAGTGACGCCGGCCTGGGGAAATGGTACAGCTCGGCGGGTATGGCGTAAGCGCGTCAGTTGGTGGCTGTTTGCAAAACTGTTGATCTCGAGTGCTAATGTGCAAGCAGAGAGACGGATCGTAGACAGACAATGAGGCTTGTAGCCTCGTAACGGGTGGCGGAGCTCAAAACCGGACGGGAGAGAGCGCAGCCGAAAGGCTTGCTAGCCGCTCTTTCTCTCGGTTCCTCAGGCTAGTCACACAGTGTGGTGGTGCTAATAATACATACATATCTCGCGGCTAATCGCTCCACAGGTGAAGCGGGAATTCAGTCAGCAGTTAGCCAGCCAACCAGAAGATGATGGAGACCAAAGCGAGCAGCATACAAGATAATTACTGAGACGCATCAAACATCAAGGCACAAGTAAGTGGGTACGGGATCTCAACCTTGTTAGATGTTACACTTCATCAGCGCATGAGGGATTCCGAAAGCGTGGTTTGTTTTACCGCGATCCTTCAGGGACCCCCCTGCTCAGCCTCGACCATCTGTCGATATCATGGTCCACCTGTTGCCGTGCCCTGCCAGACCCTGTAGGGCAAGACTACGTGCTATTGATCAGTAGCGACTCCATCCATTCCCTCATACATAGAGCTTTCCAATAAAAGCGGTCTTCCTGAAGTAGGTTGCGCCCCTTTGAGACAAACGACCGCCCCTTTCCATCTCCTGGGCATCAAATTGGGATGTGCTGAGGAGTTGCCCATGATCAGTGCATGCAGAACCTGCTGTAGCGTGCCTTAGAGCCCCATCAAAGGATCGCTAGCGCGACAGACAGGGTACCCCCGCTGAAGATGGATGTTCCCCCTCTACCCTAGCAGGTTCCCCAGCGAAACGTAGCGTTGGAGCGCTCCCGTAGCCGCTAGGGCTTAGAGGCTAAGACTAAGACAGCGGGGAGGGGGACTGGGGCTGAGTCGTCTGAGGCGCCTCTCAGCCCTCGATTGGCCATGTCTTACCTTTGCCGTCTATTTTTAATTCGCAGACACGTTCGGACCTGGCTGGGCTTTTCTCCATTGATCTCGGATGAGGTCGCTCAGGTCATCCATCCATCGCTGATCGGCTGCAGGCGCAATGTTGGGCTCATGGGACCAACAGCACTGAGGGAATTAGCCCAGCGCCAAACCCGGGTGGGTTGCCATGGCGTTGGCATCTCGCATAGCTCATGGACTCTTCCATCTCGACCCTGGACGCCCGAGACGCTGGAGAGTCCATGTCCATGCCATGCCACGGTGGACAGGTTCGCTCGGGCTTGGGGGCCACCTTGGACCATGGGCTCGGGAGCGTTTGTCGAGGACGCATTGTCCTGAAGTGGGTAGTGCAACGCAGCGGTCCGTCCCACGTCCGTTTGTCTGCTAACTAACCCCCCGCTTTTTGGCCCAAAGCGGCAATTCGCGTTGTGAGGATGGAATGGATGGTAGTTAGGCCTAGCCTGTTGGTTGAGCACATGAACACACCCAGGTCTGGATGTAGACTGAGCACGCGCACGCGGCGTGTGGGGTGAACTACTCCGTAACGATATCGAGGGCTAGCCGAAGGCGATTCAAGATAACGCTCTGATCGAGCCTTGTGCGAGCCTCGTGCGGCTGGAGAACCAGAGCAAAGGTTCCACAACGTCCAAAATGCAGCGCGTCAACCATGGACGCCCCGATGCTGCACGCTGCCGTAACTGACAGACAAGACAAGCAGTTCCTATTTGCATCAAGTCACATCGAGCATTCCCTGTTTGCCTTGGGCACCCTTGTTGCGCATCCCTCGCCAATCCCCATCTCCTCTCAAACCGTCTTGGCAACACCCAACCATGAAAGAAAGAAGGGAAAATTGGCCGAGCTGCTGCAGCCTCAGTGTCCACATGGACACTCTAGCTTCATCGTTGAGGAAAAACTTTGAATCTGCCACAATCTGCAAGGATTAATTATCGCACACGGATCTTGACCCCAGAGCAGGCTCTCGGGGACTTTGAACTAATGCTGTGGCGCACACTAAACCATCAGTTCCCAGTATCATCAGCGCTTAACGGTCCCCAAGTTATTTTTGGCGCCAGCCACCACCGCCGGATGGCGCGATACAAGACGGCCAACCTTGTCTCGGGAAGGATGGGACTTCAACTTCGGCTGTGGTCGTGGGGAGGCGAGCCCCCCCTCAAATGACCCTTCCAACTTACTCTTCGTGCCCATGACTTTGCCCTGCATGCAACACACACAACCAACTGACGAGATTCGGCTGACTCTCACCACATTGATGTCCACCCCGTCCCCTTCCCCCTCTTGGAAAATACCCGGCATCCCGTCCCGCCATCTGGGGATGCGCCTATTCCAAATTCAAAGCGTCTTGCTGCTGACGGCAGCCAGACAGACACGTCGGAATGCGCCCCAGGGTGTCATCCGGCCCTCTACTCTACCGCCAGACTCCCACGCTATCACCTGTTCCGCGCTACCCTGCGGCAACATAGCGGCAATTTCTACTGTCCTGGTTGCCCGAATTTAGGTGGTAGCGGGCCCAGAAATAGATGGGCGCTTCTGCTTCTGTCTGACATGTCCACGCGGCGATGGCCTGACCGGTCCATGACCTCTGGCATTTGCATCAATGGATTTCCTTGCGAGGAAAGCGATCTACACCACGGCACGACATAGCAGTCTAGAATAGTAACTCTCACCACCCACAAAAGGCAAGAGAGGGAGACTGAAAGAGCCTCCCGCTCACACTTGGCGTCGCAGCTGAGACTTGCAGCTGGGGTGTTGCAGCCAACGCACCAATCCGTCTGCTCCTGGCCATGACGCAGATGTACGCGTTCACATTCTCCCCTGACTCGCATTTCCTGGTCGTAAACCCCTCTCGACGAAAGCCCATTAACTTGCACCTCTCCGTCGCCGAATCCCACCCCTTGCGGAGCTATTCTCCGTCGTAGAACCCGTTGACAACCAGCACCGAGTTAAGGTAACGGAGGGATGACACGCAGCTGGCTCTCGTTTCATGCTGATATGATTCTCACCTGGGAGAACATGTTAGGGTTATCATAGGCCCATAGAGCTCATCTACCGAGGTGATCGACTGAGCCAGGTGAGGCAAAAGGCGATCCCGGGCGTATGACCGAGATTCGACGGCTCACAAAGGTTTTCTGCTGACCAACAGGGTGGTGCCGTTTCAAAAAGCAGCCTTTTCTCTAAAGAGGACCTGGCAACTCAAAGTAAAATCTCTCGTAAGCCACCGTGTCATGTCAAATGCAGCGTCAAGTATGATTATCAACCAAACAAATCATTACTATATCCCATTTGAATTTGGTGAATTTCTAGATGAGAGCAAGTCACTCGCCAAAGCACAGTTTAGTTGAACAGTAGCGGTGGGCTACGGCATGGTATCTATCTCGTCGTGGGTGATTTCCAGCTGGCCTACTTAGCTCAAGACACAAGACACAAAACACGGTGTCCGTCAGAGAAACCCCCGCATTTGGTATTCTCGTACCTGTACCAAGGTTCCTTCATTCTTTGGTTCAATCCGTCTCAGCTGCTCGCGCGCACCTTCGTTTCCATGCTACCATGTCAGGCTTCGGAACCCGGAGGGGAAATGCGGCGCTAACAGTCCACACTGGTACCGCTATTTATTGATTTGCCATCCAGTCATATCTAGATGTTCCCCAAAACTCCGCTTTGCAGAATGGATCGCTCCTGGCAAGCTGTCCGCGCGTGTGGGAGGCGGATGCGAGGGCGGGTGGTGTGGAGGGACGAAGGAGCCGCAAACTTAGCACATGTAGCATGACCACTCATGTATGCGGCCTGAGAGGATCGGTGGCAATGGGCGGTTAGAGGGTTGGTGAGCTTACGTTGCCAACCTCGCCTTGGGGATTGCGTTAGTGGCGAACTGCATCTTGAACCTCATTACTGTTATGTGTTACTTGGGTTGCAAATTAATCACCAAGATTCAAAGGCAGACCATCACCGTGATGTTTCTTGCTTTCGCCTAAATGCAATGAAACGAAGCATACAGGTTAGTAGCAGGTTTGTTGAATGTTCGCACTTTCGGTTCCTTTTGTAGCACCGGCGAGAGCATTTACCAGGGAATAATGATCCGGTATCTCGGACGACCGACTCAATATTACCTGCATTCGCACATCTAAAAATGGACCGTCGCAGAACCAAGGGATTGGACAAGAGATCAAGTGATGCCATTAGGGAGCAAAACCAGTTGAGTCTCAAGTGCCGCGTTTGGCTCGCAACGGATAACGAACGAGTGAGTGCCTGGCATTCTAACGGGCCAACTCGTTGACGACAGTGCCCGATCTAGTGTAGGGATCAAGGAAGTTGAACGAGTTAGTTAGATTAAATTGCCAATGGCCTATGCTCATCGGAGAGAACAGATCGACAACACAGACCATGTGCTTATTATTACTTGCGCTGCACGCATTATCGGGTCAAATTCCAAACTCCAAGAGTACCGGAACGCCTACAGCCGGCCATGTATTAATATTTGAGCTAGCTAATACTATAATGCTAGAATCCAAATCCGTTGCGACTGACAAAACAAATTAACCATCCCAATGTGAAACTCGGTTTATCGCAGCCTCTAGTTTCTTTTTGTTTGACTCTTCCTTCTTTTTCGCTACCGTAGAGGCCACTTCAGTTATGCCTTGGCGGGAATCGGCAGAGCTGATGCTACCTCCGAGTTCTTTCTGGTGGTATCGTTGGTACTGGTGGCGGCAGTGGTGTTGTCGCTCTCCTCCGACTCATCGTCACTGGGAGCGCGGCTGTCCCGACCAGGGCCACGGGTTTTGGTCATCTATAACAGCAATGTTAGTCAAGGCGTCACGTCCGTTGGAAACTGATGGAACATACCCATGATCGCACACCACCGACAAGGCCGAGAGCATACCCGGTAATGAACTCCTTTTGTGAACCACCGGGGGTCGTAGGCGACCGCGCCGGATCGCCAATGGAGCTGTTAAACCGGGCAGGACTCTGGGGTCGGCTGGAGGGTCGGCTGGCAGGCCAGAACTGTCGAAGTTCTCGGCCAAGCTCTTGACCAGTGCTAGTCCAGTTGTTGGAAATGTTCTCGCGGAGTTCCTGAACATGGCGCTTAAGATCTAATTCGTTCTTCTTCAACCAGCTAACATTGAGCTCCTGGCGAGAAGTGCCACGCTTGAACTGTCGAGCAATGTACTTCTCGTAGTCTCGAACGATTCTAGTTTCTCATATTAGCAAAATGTGCCGATTATTGGTAACGGGCAAAGAAATTTGCTCACCTTGTGATAAGACCAGTGGTACTGACGCCTTCAGTTCGCTGGGTGACCAGAAACTTGCCAGCAGCTTTGATGGGCTGGTAAATGTCATCGCCCTCGTCCGCGCCATAAGGTAGATCGTCGTGTGCAACATAGTCGAGTTTGTTCTCCTCGAGGAATTCGGGAGTGACAATCCATGGGCAGTCCTCAATGACTTCATCAACCCACTTGCAGTGTCGCAGTGTCTCGGCGCGCTCCTGGCCGGACATAACAGTCAAGCCTTTGCGTCGGAGAGTCTCCTCGTCGCCGGTAACACCAACAACGAGGGTAGTGTTGGGGAAAGCCTTCTTGGCTTGCTCGAGCTGGCGCATGTGGCTGTATATGGTGTTAGTGACCCGTCTTTCGGAAACGGAGATCACGGGCACCGAGAATTGAAACCAAACTTACCCAAGGTGAAAGAGATCGAAGACTCCGTCGGCGTACACTCGGACGGGGCGGCCGACGGGAGGAGGGTTCGTCCGGTAGCCACCGGCGGGATGCGTCAGGTTGCCAATGGGAGGGGGAGGCATTGTATCCCTGAAAGAGGGCTTGCGGCCTCTGCGACCAACTCGCTCAGCAATGTCGACGCTGGCCTCAGTGGTGTCGCTAGGTTCGCCGGGATCAATGTTGGCATCGACGGTACGTTCAGAGTTTGCCCGCTGGCGCTTAGGGTTGGGGCCTCCGTTGGTAGAGTTGCGATAGCGGGTAGACTCGCCGGCGGTGGTGTCGCCCTCCTCAGCGGAGGCATCGCGGGACGACGTCTGTTGGCCATTGTCGAGCAGGTCGGCTGAGGAATTGGCCTGCGCGAGAGCGCTCCTCTTGCGCTTGCTGCCTTGGGAAGATGCTGAGGGCGATGACATTGCGAATGTTGGTGTATGAAATGAGCGGACTCGAGAGATGTAACCTGTCGATGGGGTTTGTCGAGGAGGGCGTAGGGCAGATTGTACAGCCTTAAGGAGGAGCAACAATTAAGAAGAAGCGTGTCCAGTGACCCGACGCGACCAAAAAACAGTGGGCCTAGTGGGTTCGGCGCTGGACCGAGAGGCCCGAGATCCCTGCTAAAATCTGGGGTTATGCTCTGGAATGGCGGGCTCAGTGGGATACGGGCTGACACGACACGGGATATTGCTATGCTGCGATGCCGAGAGGTGATCAATTAAAGGGGGAAATGAAGCTGGGAATGTGGCTGGGCAGCGACGTTGAAGGATTGGGCCTACATATAGAGCGGATGTGGGCTTTCAGATGTCCCGCCATGTGTGAGCCCGTCCTTGTTTTCCGAAAGCTTCGTTCTAATGTGCTACATACATGTGTTCGGTACAAATGGACGAATGACGGGCCAATTAGCGACCCTGCATGTTCCGAACAAGAGAGGGAGGTGTACCCTTTGGATTCCTTTGGGCGAGGAGCGCATCTGTCTCTCTCTACAGGGATGGCAACTGCTCTTGTGCCCATTCCTCATTTTGCAAACCGACAGCCGGGCATTTAATCTCCCTTGGGGTTTAGTGGACTTCCAGTCCGTTGCGCCTCATCTTTCCTTGGTAGATTATCGCGCTGTCGGCGTAACTTGAGTTGTATCTAGCTGCACTGCGCTTTGCGCGGTTGGGTCATGGCGTCATTTTACTGCAACTTAACCGAAGGGGATAAAGGGGGGGTAATGGACATGGACAGATGATGAAAAGTGGCGAGTCACATGATGTCATTGCAGAGTGGGAGGCTAGCACGTGATTCCCGTCGTGATTTTCTCACATGAAATATCACGTGTGTGGTAAACCGCGACCTTGAGGGCGACCCTGGATCCCCCATCTCTAGTCTCCCTAACCTCAACGCGCTCGCGTTCCATGCCGTCCTTGACATGGATCAATTCCCCGGCTCCGCTTTCTCGAAGCTCCGCCAGTACTGCAGAAATCTATCCCTTTTTGGACCCTCAACCATGTTTGATGAGAACGGAGCTGTGGACTTGTTTGGACCCTGTAACATCAGATGTATCAGGTGCATCCCTTTCTCATTATGCTGCCGCCCTTGGCTAGACTCAGCGAGACCCTATGGTTTTCCACAGCTACCTTGAGACAGGCCCCATTTGAGTAGTTAGTTCACTTGTGACCCCTCGTTCAGCAGGGCAGAGATAGAAATGGGACAAAAGCGAGAAATGCCATTGGCATCGCTGCTGAACCCCTTGTAGCAAGCTTAGCACTCAAGGTAATTTAGTACGTACTAATATGCCATGCCATACATGCTGTTGGGCTGCGAGGATCATAAAACATTTGTGTTTACCCCGTCTCCGCCTGACATGGTCTGCCGCCGGAGAATAACTCTAGACTGGGGCTTCTCTGCTCTCGTTGGCAAACCAAACCGGGATTGAATTCGCATCTCGCTTTTACCAAAATTTTCAACCCCCATGTCACTACCCCTCCTATTCTTTTATCTAAGCTTACTAGAAGCTCTAAAAGAATGCCGCCAATCACAGCGGGCCGGCAACAAGCACTTCAAACAATAATGTGCCGACTGTGGAGGAATGGACGAAGAATGAACAAAACTCTCCTCACTAAGTGGCCCAACTCCACCCATGCTGCGCCTGTTCAACATTCTCATTGAAGGCATCATGTTTGTAACATCTAGTCAAAACCAACTCCCGGAACGCTTCCTTGTCCTTGGTGTTTCTCGTATTCCAATCCCCTGCCCGGGGTATCCAGATACCACTGTAGACCACATCAACGATGTGTATAAGAGAAAAAGACTTAGGACATAAAAAAATGGGTGTTTCATATGCGTAAACTTGGTTATACTTTCCCTTTGAGCTTGTCCGTTTTCTTTGATGCCCACGCAGATTTGGGCAGGACCGCAAGTCTGTCTTTTCTTCTCTGCAAGTTATTACCAGATATATATCCCCTTCATAGCAGACCATTTGTTTTAATATCCCCTCGCAAACATGAGAACATCTACCCTCGTCATCCTTGCCAGCCTTGGTAGTCTTGACAACGTCGCCATGGCTGCTGTCAAGTTATTTTATCTATCGGTGCAGTCGCAGCGCCTACACTGGCGACACCGAGTGCATTTATGGTGCCCTGTGCAGTCCCATCAATGATTAGTACAGTCAGTGTGCGCCCTTATCTGGCTCTGGCTCTGGCTCTGAATCTGGCGGCTCTACTCCCAGCATTCCCAGTAGTGCACAATCCACCCCGTCATTTGCTCAAAATGACGAGGCTTCGTCTTTCGATGCTGGCAGTGATGGCTCCGTCAACACTCAAGTTCAGGACAGCCCCGTAGTTTCCGCTACCCCCACTACCGGCTCCGGCTCCGGCTCGACCGATGTTACGGGAATAACCTGAACGCTCCCTCAATCCTCTGGCGCTGTTGCTTCTGCTAGTGCTATTTCTGTCAGCGGGACATTTATTTGATGACAAAATGTATCAATAGGACCGATCCCGTAAGTACTCATTCCTGTCTTTCTATAAATTCCGATACCTACTTTGAATAGCCTCCGTCTGCACCGGTAGTGAACTGAACCAGGATGCCGCCATGTTCATCCTTGAGGATGGTGCTACTTTTCAGAACGTTATCAGCGGCCCTAACCAAGGAGAAGGCGTCCACTGTCTCGGCACCCGCACCTCCGACCAACACCCGGCGGGAGGGTGTTTGTGAGGATGCAGTCACGCTCAAACAGGAGTCTGGTACTTCAGTCATCAATGGTGGCGGTGCTTTCCACGCTTCAGACAATGCCGTCCAGTTTAACGGCCGCGGTGCAGTCGAGATCTCTAACTTTAATGTTGAGGACTACGGAAAACTTTCGCGAAGCTGTGGTAACTGACGGAAACTGCGGTCCCCGAAATGTGGTTATCAACAACGTTACTGCTGTCAATGGTAGTGAGCTCTGCGGCATCAACACTGACTATGGCGACACATGCACCACCACCAACGCCTGCCAAGACAGTGGAAAGAGCTGCGGTCTTTACACTGGCAACGACGCCGGAGATGAGCCCATTAAGAACAGTGACGGTGTCGACGGCCAGTATTGCGTTGTCAGTAGCTTCTCGGAGACCTGCTAACCGCCCTCTCCACACTGCAGCCTTCGTGATTAGAGAGCCTGGAGAGGCTGAAAGAAGGTGAAGCACATGCTTAAGCTGTGCTTCGTTTATAATTTCTTGTGTGCATAGTTATATAAATACACTCACACGCTGTGTGTGTGTGTGTGTGTGTGTGTGTGTGTGTGTGTGCGATGTCAAAATCACTGCGTCTACGTGTCAACTCCATACATCTCTACTAGCTAATCGACCGGCCATGTTTCACTGCAGGTCTGTCAGAGAAAGTACCGAATATCAAGCTCGAAAGACAAAGGATCTTAGTCATCATCACAGATAGCATTCAATTACCAAGCAATTACGGCGCAGAAATGGTTCAGCCAGCCATTTCAAAAACCAATTAACCCATCCACTCCACCTCAAGTTTGTCCATCACAACAAACTCGACGCAACAAAGTAGTAACACAAATGTAAGTATTTATCTTGTTAGAATGGGACTGCTCAAATTACCATGCTTCACTTCCCGACCCCGAGGCGCCTTAGATCCGCGTGTCCTTTTTTCTTTTCCTCGCCTTCTGCCCCTTGTTTGCCCGGTTAAGGCGTAGTAAAATCTTATATGCTCTGACCCCCATGAAAGGAAACGAGGTGGTTGGCATGCCGAATCAGAGAAGCGTGCCAATAGTAATCAGTAGTAATACAGTAGCTGCATCCTGTGTCTGGGGCCAACCCATCCAAGCCTTAGGGCCGCAAACGGGATGCCTCATCACGACGATAACACCAGAGCGCAATTCGCCGAATGCCCCAGTTCATCATTGCGTATACAACATGGGGACATGTTGTCGTTTCTCCTGGTATACCTCTTATCGCGAGTATGGGTGGAATCCTCGGCTGCCTCCCCGACCACCTCCTCGATAGTTGGCACCAGGCTTTCCAGCATTCTTGGGGCCAGTGGGCGCGTTGGCAGGCGGGGCGTGCTGAGGATCGGGGGCGCCCTGAGAGCCGGCCCGGAAGCTGCCGGGGCCTTGATTGGGGTTTGGTTGAGGGACATCATCATACATTCCCTCCCATGAAGTTGGTGCACCTCCGCCGCCGCCGCCGCCAGCGCCAGCACCAGCGCCAGCACCACCCATGCCATAGCCTCCTCCGTATCCAGCTCCTCGTCCGCCTCGTCCGCCTCGAGGTCCTTGGTACTGGTCGTAATTGTTGTATCCTCGGCCACCTCCGCCAACACCCGCGGCGGCCCCGGCACCTGCGCCGTTGCCTTGGTCACCCTGCTGGGCCTGTTGTTGCATCATTTGTTGCTGCATTTGCTGCATCTGCTGCATCATTTGCGGGTTCATGTTGTTCATCATATTCTGGCCGTTGGCGCCGCCGCCTCCTCGTCCCATCATCTGTTGCATTTGCTGCATTTGCATCATGTTTTGCCACATGGCCGGGTTCATTGGCATACCACGGCTCATAGCCATTTGCGACTGCATCATGGCAAAATACTGCTGCATCCTCTGGAAGTATTGTGCCATGACTTGGGGTGTCATGCCGTTGTTGCCCATCTGTTGCCCCATAGAACTCTGTGAAGTTTGCTCCTCTCCTTTTCTGAACTTGGTAGCCCCTCCTCGTCGAGACGCCTCTTCCTCTTCTCGAAGGTTGCCTCGGGGCTGAGCCTTCTTCACTTCAATGGGTTTGCCATGAATCTCCAAGGGCACGTTGATACAGGCATCCACACCCGCTTCACTCTCAAACGTGACGAAACCGAATCCTCTGGGCCGACCTGTGTCCTTGTCCATCATGAGGGTCGCATCAACAACTCGCCCAAACTGGGCAAAGTACTCTTTAAACTCCTGGTCTGTTGTCTCTTGGCTCACGCCGCCAACAAAAATCTTGCTTGTCTTTTCCTGCTCGTCTCGAGGAATAGCTCGCTTGGGGTCGATCTGCCTTCGTGTTAACATGGGTGCAAGGTGAGTGAGAATGGATGCCGCCGCACAATTTTACCATCGAGAAAATGTTCTTTGACCATGACAATATTGACTGTCTTGGGGTCCTTGAAGGTGAGAAAGCCAAAGCCTCGCGACCTTCCGGTGCTATTATCTCGCATGACTGTGCACTCAACCACCTCGCCAAACTGAGAAAAGTAATCTCGTAAGGATTCTGCCATGGTCAGGATGCCATCTACAAAAAACACGCCACCCACCACTTACGATCGGTTGTTTCCCAGTTCAATCCACCAATAAACATTTTACTATCTCATAAATTAGCCACAAAAAAAACCACAAGTACAGTCATCGGCGCAATTTGCAACATGGCAGCAGCTTAGAAAGAATGGGGAATATGGGCTGGTGGGAAAACGCTGGGGGCGCTTGGCTGGGAGGCATGGTGGCTTGCTGCAGGCAAATCGGAGTTGGGCAAAGCGCAAATCATTCCCTGCGCCAAGAAAGAATATTGAGCGTTGGCCGCCTTCAACTTGCGCAAGAATTATCTTGGTGCCCAGTATCCTGAATGGTCCAATTGGGCATGTCATGGATCCATCCAATCAAATCAAATCAGGCGGCGAGACTCGCAAATAACCAAAAGTGCAAATGCCTCGTGACGGTTTCAGGTATAAGCGAATAGACAGCGGCCAATTATCAAGACCCATTGTGCAAGCATATATCGTCTGTGGGATGGGTGTCCTGTTGGGTGCCAGAGGTCCATTGCAATGTTGGCGAAAGTCGATCATGATCCATCATGATTTTTTTCTTCTCGAAACATGGCGAAGGACAGTGCAGTGAGAGATGCCAGATCAGCTTGGTCGAATATCTTTTCGTCTTGTGCTATCGTCTTGACTCTTCTCTCTGTCTCTTGTGCTAGGTACTGGCCTCGCGCGCTATTCGCTGCAAATCTTGCTCTAGCCAACCAGAGAAAATGTAAATATTCTCATCGGGCGTTATTAAGATCTCTGCAACTCTGGGCTATAAAAGGTAGGAAAGCTGTCCCCTGCCTTGACTAGGTCGGTTGATTTCTTCTCGGAGTATCCACATGGTGAAAAATTCCCAGTTTAGAGATTGGCTTCCTCCTCTTGCCTTGATGCTCACTGACTGATCGTTGAAGCCTTGTCTTATCCGATTCTGTTTCTTGCTCTTGCTCTCGGTCCTCTTGCCCCATGTAATTTGGCTGACCAAGGCTCCCCCGTTTGAGTTTGTTTGGGCCATCGGTGTCACGCATGCCATGCCACACAAGCCTTTTCAACCAAACCACAACCCTTCCAGCCCAGCCAGCGCTCCGGAATCTCGGCGAAGCCACCCCCAGCACCAACTCACACGGCCACACAGTGGCTGCCATCACGAGCCAGCAAGTCTAGCAGGCAGCGCAAAGCGCGAAAACAAGGGGAACTGGGATTCAAGGGACATGAAAATCACAGGCAAGAATGGCAAAAAAAACTTACCCGTCTTCTTTGGCACTTGCCTTGTGAACCGTTCCAAAGGGCGGCGGTGTTGGGTCATCATCATTTGCGATAGTATGGCTCATGCTGTTGCTAATAGCACCTCCTCCCAGGTTGAAGTCGACATCGTCATCGTCATCATCTTGATCTTCATCCATGGCTTCATTACCTCCTTTGTCATCTTCGTGCAATACCCCGAGCTGTTCGTTCATGACAGGTTGTACGGGTTGGTGATCCGCGGCGGTCGCGACTGGAACTTTCGAGGGAGGAGGTGGTGGTGGCTTGGAAGCATCGTTATCATCATAGCTGTAGTTACCGTGTCAGCATCGTGCCAAATGTGCGGGGAGGAGGATGTCAGGATAGCATCGCGTGTCAGGGTCTTACAGGTCAGCAAAGAGATCCTCTTCAAAGTTCTCTGGCTCAGTCATGGTGAATGCTAGAAGGTGAGTGCTTCTCTAGATTGTCCTGCTACGGTCGCGATTCAATTACGAATCAACGGTTCACTGCGCAGTTATCGCAAGGCCAGTCGCGACGGTATTTACACCCAAAGGCTTCAAATTGAGACGGAGGGAAAATGAAACAAGCAGCGCAACGTGGTAATGTTGTTGACAATGATGAAACTAGGGGCCGGTTCGAACAAGAAGAGGAGGAGTTGTGGAAAGATGTTTTCCTGCCTGGGCCCGAAGGTTGACTCTGACTAAGCAGTTCCAGCCAATCGCTGGATAGCGCAATAAGGAGGATGGTGCCTGCTGTGACCTTGATGCTGTTTGATGCCAGGCCCCTTGGGGGCCCCTGAAGTGCGCTTTGTTACACGGGGTCCTAGCGGGTGTGTCCACTAGAACCCCGCCGAATTGGCGTTTAAGTGGTGACGTTCCACTGGCCCAGCGGCCTAGCCACCGGTGGCCTAATTCCAGACGAGTGACCGCCTGTGACTGGGACATTGACACATGAGGACCCCCTCAACAAAGCCTCCCTATTAGCTGTCAGTTGCCATCAACAACCGTCCAGAAAATCTACTCCCATCACTATCATCCCTCCAGTCGCAGCATGTAAAGACAGCCCAGAGGAATCACCATGTGGCCGTCCTCCGGAAGCGGCAAGAAGCCTGCTCAGTCGGTAGGTGCTTGATCCCAGCGGTCTTTGCTCACGAGACCCGATGTAATCCATCGCAGTTGTACTGACAGCCCCACTGCCGCAGGAGATGGTCCAAGTCGGTATGTGAGGCGGGATACAACCCTTTCTTGGAGAGTTGGAGGTTGAATGAGGCCCATGATGCTAACCGAAGCTCAATTGCCGCTTGACAGATCGCTCAGAGTACGTCGCTCCCCCCCCATCGCTCGCTTGTTGAAGCCCCACGCTGAAGCATCTCATCTGTCTAGTTCCGCATCGCCTTTCTGGCGACCGCCTCCACGAGACAACGCCACGCCTAAGAGGAGCATCACCACACCTGGGGGGCCTGGGTCCAGTCTGGTGGTCGGCGCATCATACTCACATGCTGATATGCTCAAATTCGACTCCTTGTACGTCTATAAAGAAGCCCTTGGCTTCTCCAACAGCCCACTAAATAGTGCCGTGCAACGCTAGGAACCCCTCAAGCTCAAGCTCCTCTCGCCCTAAAACGCCCCCCTCCTCTTCCTCAACCAAGATTCGAATTCAAGATGCCTCCCCCCCCTCGCGAACGAGCGCCGCGGGAAAGTCCTCGCCTCCATTCAAGAATTATATCAACTTCCTCTCCAACACCAACGATGATTGGAAGGCGGATGAAGACGAGATGATGGGATACGAGGATGATGATGGCGACGATTTTGGACTCCCCAGTCTGTCAAGCATGAAAAGGAGGACAAAACGAATGGCAACCCAGAACAAACCCGACTCAGACGCCTTGTCGCCGTTTGGAGGCGAACCATCGGGTGCCCTCAGCGCTAGGCGGTACTCCAACAGCGCCGACATCGCTGTTGAACGTCCTGCGCCAACATACCCAATGCCCAAAAAGAGTGAGGGTAAAATTCTACGGCCTCAGTACAAAGAAATCCTCCGAGGTCCGGTCCCGCCCGTCTTCATGCGAAGATGCAATCGCTAACAACACCCCCAGACCCCGCCAACGCCCTCCATCTCATCAACTATCCCTCCGTGCCCGCCAACGCGACGCCCAAGGAAGCCGACGCCATCAACTCACGTATCACTCGTATCAACAAGTTTAAGAAGCTTCTACAGGCATCCTCCATCTCTCTCCCTGATCTTAGAGCTCTAGCTTGGTCAGGCGTGCCCGAAGAAGTCCGCGCAGTAACCTGGCAGCTTCTCCTCAGCTACCTCCCCACCAACAGCGAGCGCCGAGTTGCCACCCTTGAGAGAAAACGTAAAGAGTACCTAGACGGAGTCCGTCAAGCATTTGAAAGAAGCGGTACCAGCACAGGGAGCACAACGAACGCGGTTCCAACAGGTAGGACAAGAGGACTGGACGAAGCAATATGGCACCAGATCAGTATCGATATCCCGAGAACTAATCCTCACATTGAGCTTTACAGTTATGAGGCCACTCAACGATCCCTTGAGCGCATCCTCTATCTGTGGGCCGTCCGGCATCCAGCTAGCGGGTACGTCCAAGGCATTAATGATTTGGTGACACCATTCTGGCAGGTGTTTTTAAGTATCTACATCGGCGACCCCAACATTGAATCTGGCATGGACCCAGGACAACTCCCCAAATCTGTTCTGGATGCTGTTGAAGCCGACTCATTCTGGTGCCTGACTAAACTACTAGATGGAATCCAAGACCACTACATCGTTGCGCAACCAGGCATCCAGCGACAAGTAGCCGCTCTTCGCGATCTCACAGCTCGCATCGACGCCGGTTTGTCGAAGCATCTAGAACAGGAAGGTGTTGAATTTATTCAATTCAGTTTCCGATGGATGAACTGTCTCCTGATGCGAGAAATAAGTGTCAAAAACACGATTAGAATGTGGGATACATATTTGGTACGTTCCCACCCTGCCCATTATTTTCTAGGATTCTTCTAACCCACCATCTCGCAAACTAGGCAGAAGAACAAGGCTTCTCTGAGTTTCACCTCTACGTCTGCGCCGCCTTCCTAGTCAAGTGGTCTGACAAGCTTGTTCATATGGATTTTCAGGAAATTATGATGTTCTTGCAGAGCCTACCTACTAAGGAATGGACGGAAAAGGACATCGAACTGCTCCTCAGTGAAGCTTTTATCTGGCAAAGCCTGTTCAAGGGCTCCGCTGCCCACCTAAAAGGCCAGCCTGCTCGAGAACCCGTCACCAACTTGCAGCTGTAGAACAGCTCGGCCAGTGGGGGCTCTCCATGACTGCATGGCCGATTCTCAGTGAAGAGACTTTGCTGTACATGTTCATTGCATTGATGGGAGGGGACAAGGAAGAGGCAGGGCGTTTTATTGACAAGAACTGTGGGCGGGTTATATCAGTGAAGCGACAGTCAGGCAGGTCATTTAGATGCCTGCATAATAACGTGCATGAGAAACAAGAACTGGACAGATGATTCTACAGCTTTGAGAGGTTATTACTTGCATACCACGGAGTCAGTCGGACAATTGCGAGTCGCATTGTACAGGGCTTGAAAAGGCAGAGACAAGCACATGCCAGCCAATGATGGGAATATTTTGTGGCATTGTATGTTCGCCTCCCTAGTTGAAACTAGGCCAATTTGGCCAGAGTATTGAGCATTAGAAGTAAGAATATCCTTCTGTCCTCGGGAATCCTCCTGTATCTTTTCAATGTTTCTCCTCCAACCTTTGCACCAACTCTTACATGCATTGTACATATAACTTCATTATATACACAATCCCAACTCATGGACAAGAAAAACACCATCAGATGAGGTTCGTCCCCTCAGCCACCCAAATCAACGTCCAAAACAATCATCATCCCCCCACCCCAACCCGTAACATAGACGGGAAAAGCCCAACTCCGAAACTCCAGGTCGTGAGAATTAGTGTATATATAAATACCTGACGTCATCCTAGGACGTGAGCCTTACTCCTTTGGCAAGACGCGCTGCAATGGTCAATTAATGGTATAATGAACCCCCAAACACCTTCCGCTCAAACAAATGCTCGTTGGTATATAGCAGAATCCCTGCGCATCATGCGAGTTGATCCACTTGATCTTGAATAAAGCCCAAATTATGTCGGTTTTCGTCACAGACGCGAGCCCATTCCAATAGGAGGCGCCAGACGTAGAGACGCATGTCCTCGCGACGGAGGACTTGTTCGGACCACTCTTTTCCACGTACCGCAATGTAGCGAGCTGCGTTATCGCCACCGTACGCCGGATCGGTGAAAAATTCGAGAACAGGGTACAAGTCTTGGAATGTGTTGTCAAGTGGTACAAAATGAACCCATGGTATAAGACGGTCATCATGCCACTCAGCATAAATCGTTGCTTTGAGAGGTGTGCTAGTAGACCGCATGAACCCGCGAAAGCGAGCACTGAATGAGTTGCCGTCTGCGTCCGGAAGGAATTTATACTTGTATTGGTCCTTCATCGACATAGAACCAATCTCCTGATAGTAGGGGTCCAGGTAGGGGCACTCGTCCACCTGACACTGTCTGCTAATAAAACCAGCATTGGCAAATTTCTTGAGCCATTTGCCGATATTCTTGTTAGCAAGGCGCGGGCTATCGTAGATCTCAGGGTTCGGGAGGTCAAAGGTAGCGGCCTTTACGCCTTGGTTTTCAACGGCGTCGACCGTGCTACCGTTGAGCATCTGCACAAGTCGGTGGCGATGAAATCGGTGCCAGTTGTATTCTTTGACTTTGCCTCCAGATGCCACACCACGCCAGACAATACCATTTTTCTTCCTATACCAAGCGGGGCCATGCTTTTTTTCACCACCAGAATAGGCTTCATCTTCGGTGAGGTACATGGCACCAGGGATGAGAATCTCGTTGTTCATTGGAAGTTTGGAGCCACCAAACATGGGGATCAGCTCCTGTGTAGTAGATAGACTAAGGGGCTTCACAAAGCTACCGTGCATTTGTCGCAGGTGTGGTTGCACGCACGGATCCATTGCGGCCGTCCAATTCTTGATGTATCCTTGGTAAGCGTAGTCGGGCGTCCAATTCTGGGGGTATTCGAGAGGAACACTGAAGTCAGAAATTTGTTCGACGTTACGTGATGGAGCGTTAGGGTCGCATCCCACGCGAGTAAGGTTCCAGTAATCCGCCGACTTGTTGAACCAAAAGGGTTCATAAAGTTGAGGGGGCTGAGCATCAATCGCGGCCATGCCTGTGAATGTGGTTACGACATCTTGCGCACGAGGCATGGTCCTCTCGTTGCGCTCCTTTTCCACAAGCTTTGCGACATCTTGAAAGGGCAGGAGGATGCGAGGTTCGTCCATATAATTGATGGGCATGTCAACATCAGGTAAGAAAGGGGCGAACTCGTCAACAAGGTCGGTCCACAGCTGCAGCCAAGGCACTCGATCAGTAGCGTTACCGACGCCGGTGGCATGTCCATTACGAACTTTGACGACCCAGTGCCAAGATGCGGCGCGTTGAGCGAGGGTGTGCGGGTCAAGGGCCCAGTAAGGTGTCAAGTCTTTGTAGATGCGGTCGAAAAAGTCCTCGACCAAAACCGCATTCGATGACAGAGCAGCCTCTGCCCATTTATCAAATCCTGGTGGCGGGTGACGACCTCGGCGGACGCGGTAGCGAGTGGCAGCATCGCTGATATCATAACTGCGCTTCGCGAGGAGGGCTTCGTGGCGGGCGCGGGCATCCAACATGAGCTTCTTGATGGGGTGGTTCGGACCAATGTTAGCAGGACCGTTTGGCTCATCTGCCTCCCAACTGTCGTCCGAAACCCATATCATGTAATTCGTCAGGGCAAAGGTAATGACGACAAATGCGGTGATGTAGCGGACGAGCAGGCGCGAGGGCCGGTGCCAGAACCAGCCCTTGACCCTCAGCAACATGGCGATCTGCGACGGCGGAGGAAGAGAATCGACGGTGAGGTTATGCGCACCACGGTAGAGTAGACAGGAGTCGCATTGGGGTCAAGGCCCGTGAGGGGAGGTGGCAAGAGTTCAGAGCAAGGAGCAAAAGTGCATTGTCGGATTCGAGTATCGGGGCGAGTGATTCGAGCACGATTTCGTTGCGGAGGTAAACTGAATGTGAAGAGAGAGCCAAGGCCCGAGTTTCGATATGGCGAAAGGAGACGAGGCGGTGGATAGAGAAGTGTATCCGTCAAGTTGGGGCGTGAGACAGGCGTGAGGCGGGCTCAGAAGCCAGAAGCCGGTGATGATGCGGAGGTAGGAATGCGTGTTACTCGGACAGGAGGCACTAAGAAGGTAGGACGGAGAACGGGGAAGGAGCATGGATGTATGGTATTGAACAAAAACCAAAGTGGAGGGGAATGGGCGGAATGAGACAGGCTAGCATCCAACAGAGACAAACCTCCACCCGCTAAAGTATCGACCAAGGGCCGGGCGTCGAGACAAATCGAGCGACCCAGGCGGCTACGCTACTCTGCACACGACGCTGCACTACCACTGCTACGGAGCCCACGCCAGCCGAGGTCGCGCAGACGGAGCAACGTGCGTGCGCGTGCCTCTCCATCTGGGATCCAGGCCCAGTGTACCGTCGGGCCTTGCTCTGGCCAAAGCGCTCCCACAGGGGAGGAATATGGCCATGCCACCTCGACTATGTATGTGGGAGGATTCCTGATTCATGGTGTCAATTTTGTTAGCCGTCTTGTTGGTGATCCTTGGGCCTTTTTTCACACGACTGCGCCGCAATATTAGTCGGCTCAGCAATGGGGCTTCGGTTGGAATTCTTGTATAAACCCCCGTTCGGCAACAAAGCGAAGAAAAGCAGCACTGCCGGGCTATCATCGGAATGGAGAGTGCCTCAATCATGCGGCGACACCCACCACCACCACTACATGCATGACTGAGCAGGCCCACACCCTCCCTGTTCCACATGTGAAGCTTGTCGAAAGGCTTGATATGTTTCCCCGGTATTTCCACGTCCCAGTGGGTTGTTGCCTGTCTTGGCGATCCCTCCCATGATTCAGTTCAAGGTTGGCTCGAAGCTAGGCAGAGCCGATGCTCTCCCTCGACGTAGCCATGCTGACACCCTCAACGCATTAAAAAAAAGAAAGAAAAAAAAATACTGTGAGTCCTCCTCCTCGCCATCACAGCTTTAGTCGTTGGTCATCAACCAGACCGTCGCAAGTTGGCCTACGTTCCGGCTAGTGTTTGGTGGTTATGGATAGTTTGGGCCATTGAAAGCAGCGGGGAGCAAGGTACGTGCGCAACGTGCGCTAACGTGAGAAAAAAATCAGCATACCAGGATCCATGCAAGTTCATCAGCTGCAATCCGCCCAACTGACCACCGGCCATTTCCACTTCAGTGTCCACCTCCCAAATCGACTGGTGCCCCAGGGAACCTGGGGCCTGGAGCCTGCCCGTCCACCACTTGATTGAGTTTCTCTGGGTTCATCCTGGAGGCGACTGCTACTCATCCCTCTTCATCCTTCCATCCACCACCACCACCACTACCAGACGAATCCTGTCTGTGGCAAATAATCCAATCCTCTCATAGACTACACATACATGCTCACTCCAAGTAGAATATCTGCATGGTGCCCGGCACAAGTACAAAACTTTAAACTCATCAAACCCCCAAGGCTAAACCCCAGTGATCTGAGGGTCAGGTCCCTGTGCTGCCCCTCTGAGCCAACTCTCCCCTGCCCTCAAGCCGACAACCACGTTGTTCCGGGGCTTCCACAACCCAGGACCTCCCCAATTAGCCCGGACGCGAATCAACAGATCCATAAAGGCCTCAGCGGGACCGTGGCAGTCGAGACTGTTTAGTACGGGGCCAATTGGCGTGTCCTCGGGGAGAATCACACCCGCGCTATCCAATCCAACGGCACAGTGAACCGGACCACACTACGCACCCGAGATATGCCTTTACGTGTATCCGTATGGCCCTAAGGGTCTGGCCCATGCATTGCACACGCGTTGATTGTCAGTCTGGAAATTAAGAATAACATGGTATAGCGGCCCGGGTTCTAGTGGGAAGATCGTCACCTCACATATTGTGGCATGGACCGTACCCTGCTAGCGAGTAGCTTGTCGCGATTGGTGCTGGGCCTGCGCTATATTGTTCTATTGATCATTTTCTTGTTCGTCAGTTGTTATAACCCAATGTCCTTGAACTGTTTGATTCAATGTCTGGCTCTTAGAGGCATGCTTAAACAGGGTCTCACGGCCCCTGAGAATTGATCCGCAATGCAACCTAGGCCACCCTCAGCCACGGTTACTCGGCAGGTTGATTTGTCTCAAAACTACCAAAGCGAAAACAAAGCGCTTGGGTGCAAAAGAATCAATTCCCCGGGTTGTCCACCGCTCCCGTGTTGGTGTTTCCCCAAATTGTGCAGATGAATGTGCAATTTGCTGGTCCCAAAACGGCCACCCGAGCACACCTATTTTAGACGCAAGTTCCATTTCAAAAAATGTTGTCTGCGGCAAGGCATCTCATTTGTCAAAATATCTCTGCGATGCAGCGACGGTTCCTGGCTGGCGCCGCCACAAACGCCCCTTGTGCCGGCTAAACCGTCATTGCCGTCTTAGGTCCTTGCCCGGCTCAGTCTGCACATGCAGGTCGGTAAGGGGTCAATTGCCAGGGTGGGTTGAAGAGTTGGAAACGCGTCACACGTCGCTCGAAATGCTCTGGTGGTCACGGTCCGGGATCTTCGGACCACACGACCAATTCAATTGTATTTGTGACCATGATCAGTGCGTGATTGCGACATGTAGATTTTTTTATGATACCCTACGACCTGCAATACCACGTATTAAAGACTGTCCCCGGCCACGTCATGATTCTCGGTCAACGATACCACCCATTCATTGCCAACCCAGCGAGTAAATGCATGCTATTGAGAGCTATGTATGGCACTCCGTAGAGGTAATTGAATGAGCGTACTTGAATGATAACATTAACTAGGCTAAGTTTTCTATCGTGTAGCTTAAATCTCTGCAGGAGAAAGTGAACCAAAAAGAAAAACAAGTACGCCATGTTTGTGCACTTTGATGTGTGTGATTTTCTTGTTTTGGATCAGCGTACCCTAGAGTATCGGCCCAACCCAATTTCCACAACTACTGCCAAGGCATGTCATCAAAATAATATTCGTTCTATATTCCCAATGCCTGTTTTATGGTTGGTACGCTGGTCTACTTCATTCTTCTGTCCTTCACATATATATTATTATTTATTTGTTTTATGAAAAAAACATTGTAAAGTATCAATCAAGGTCACCGAATTCCAAAAAGAAAACCACGATGGGCAAAGATTACTCCAGTTCTCGTACACTCAGGCTCACTTTTTTCAGCTAAACGGGCCTCCAACAACATTCAAGGCTCCAAAAGGATGTCCAACATACAGCCAATGCTACAAATGACAGTGCCTATATCCGAAGGGCAAGATGATAGATGTCTGTAGCTTAAACTTGAAGATAAATAGTCAAGTCGTATAACGTAAGAAAGGCCTTCAGGACAATACTTTATGAGACCTGCCATTTTAGCGCGCGGGAATAATAAAATGAGATTTATCCGATGACGTGAGAAAATGCTTCCCCCAACAAGAGTGCTGAGTTTGAAAGAGAGATCCGTTCTCTTTAACGCCGACTAGACATTGGTTGATGCTCACGAAATTACTTCTCAACTCGGTCGAAGATCAAGACTGATATTTGACTGATTAGCCCCAGTCAACGAGACCTTGCTAGAATTGGCATATTTACGCACCCCTACTATTTATTTAAGCGACATCGAAGTAGACTGCTCTTTAACCCGATCTAGATATGAATACCAAACTGGCAATTGTTCATCACGCAAATGAATATATGATTTCCCATGCAGCGATTATTTTCAATCTGGATGCCACGTAGTATGATCTGCCAACTTGGGCGTTCTTGGGGGGTGCCCGAGTATCGGTCTCGAGATGTTTAGTGTTAAGTTCACTCGTTAGCCTTGAGCGAGGGCGACATGAATATCACACGACTAAGCAGTATTAGGGTGGAACTAAGGAGACTAATACTCAATTGGATGCTACTTTGGCTATGGAGTCTGCTCAATTGTCTTTGATTTCCAAAGGCCGAAGTCTGCGCTCGTGTTTCATCAAGGGAGAGAACTTCATTGAAAGGCCGCAGTGATAGGTGTGAGGGAAGGCCATTATTAATAACCACGAGTTCCTGAAAATCCATTATTGGAGATTCTAGTTTGCTGTTATAACAAATCGACTTTTAACCCCTGGGAGACATGAAGAATTCATGGTCAACCTCGAGATGCTTGTGATTTTTTACGGGTATGTAGGTGGACTAGATTTGAAGCATTTGTAAAACATGAGTAATTAGCGGGGCGGAAGGCTAAAATTTCCCATGTTACTTGTTGTAATTTCTGTAGATCTTCAACGCTATGTTTTACAAATATATCGATCCGAAGTCGTTTATTGGTACCGATGATGTTACCATTTCTCCATGACGTGTGGAGTTGTGGAACCGACCGGAAGAAACACCCGAGACTTATCGACAGTCATTTTGAAGTTGAGAATATTTTTAACGCCGCATATTTTGTTAATGATTCATGTCACAACGTTTATTAGATTTTAGACCCTATATATCATTTATCTGTCGTTACTGAGAGGAAGATAATTGGCTGGTACTGATGCATCATTATTGCATTGTAACAGGCTACACGTTGTCGTACCCGTTGGACATCAACGTCAAGTACTGGGCGAGCTGCTCTCTAATGGACTAAAAGAAAATAAAAGTGCCAAATTGAAATTGAAAAGAAACCCCCATCGGCCATGGCGAGTTGAACACGAAGTTGCATGTCAAAAGGAATATTACTTGTGAACTCGGATACATGTTGCCCCCCCCCCCCCCCCCCCCCGCCATCTTGATAGCTTTGGCGCCGCGGCTAATCCCCGGCCACAGGTTTATGTGTGCAGCCAATCACAGGCGCGCCAATTCCCAGCACCGGCTAACCAGAGTGCATTCTCTAAACCTCATCAACGTCCAGCTTGTCCCAACTTCTCCAGACCCTCTCCCCTCCTCCCGCGTCGAGCCTCTCGCCACCCTCTACGCCGCCAATCTAACTCATCGAGATGCTTCCTGCCTCACGATCTGCGGCCTCAATGGCCCTTCGAGGTGCGTCCCGCCACCCAATTGCTGAACACCCGTCGTCCACACCCCGGTCCGGCGGGTTTTTTTGTGCTCGCAATTGCATTGCTTTCCCGATGTCCGCCTGGTTTGCTAACGTGCAGCTGCAGTCAAGCCCTCGTCCGCTCTCGTCCCATTTCGAGCTGTTGCTGCCTTCTCGACTGGCTCCAGACGTGATGCAAGCGCCGTGACTCCCCACTCGGCCTCGTCGGCTTTCGCCAAGGTTCGCAAGGAGGTGCCTCTCGCCAGCGAGGAGGGCAACAAGAGCGTCATCCAATATGCACTGTACGTACTGCACCGCCATCTCCCACACCCACGATACCGGCCCAATATACCGTTCTCGATTCAATTCCTCGCTGGGAATCTCCTGCTGATAGCTGTCACAGTACATCTCTCGATGTCATTGCAAACTGGGCTCGCCAGTCCTCTCTATGGCCCATGACCTTCGGTCTCGCCTGCTGCGCCGTCGAAATGATGCACCTTTCTACTCCCCGATACGATCAGGATCGTCTCGGAATCATTTTCCGTGCTTCCCCCCGTCAGTCCGATGTCATGATTGTTGCCGGCACCCTCACCAACAAGATGGCTCCTGCTTTGAGGCAGGTCTACGATCAGATGCCCGATCCCCGATGGGTCATCTCCATGGGTAGCTGCGCCAATGGTGGTGGCTACTACCATTATAGCTACAGTGTGGTACGTGGCTGCGATCGCATCGTTCCCGTCGATATCTACGTCCCCGGCTGCCCTCCTACCTCCGAGGCCCTCATGTACGGCATCTTCCAGCTCCAGCGCAAGATGCGCAACACCAAGATCACTCGCATGTGGTACCGACGATAGAGGGATGGACGGGAGAAGAAGTACAGGGACAGGTACAACAAACACTGCGAGAGGGGCTTGTTGGACAAGGTTGTGGCAATGGATACTCGACAAATCACCCAGCAATGGATGCATGGGACCGGGTGGGATAGCAATCGATTTGGCTGCAGAGATGAAGTGGATGGCGCGCTAAAAGACGTCTTTCTTTTGTTATCACAATGTGTACATACTGGGGACCCCACCGGTAGAATGCTAGAAGGAATGCAGTTCTGTACAACACTACACAATCTATTCATTTGATATCCTTGAAGTGTGTCTTGTATCGTAATCTTTAATCTTAAAACGCCATTAGGATTGTATATTTATAAAGCTTAGGTTGGATTTACAAATGTCCGGCATCATAACTTTTAGATGCTATGTCTTGCTGAACGGTTACATACATTCAGACAGAAAGGTTGCAAAATATTTATATAAAAATCTACGAGCTCACGCTATATTCAAAATCAAACTGGAGCCCTATCGAGGGTGCAGACAAGGCATGAGAGCAATATCCTTTGTGAATATGTATATGATGGAATGCCGAGGTGCTGTGGGAATCCACTAGTCTTTCCCCTGCACGGGGCCTACGAGCACAATGGCTTTGCTAAATCTCCCGACATTGTCTGATGCGTAAATACAGCTTTCTTTTGTCCCCTAGGTCACCGGAAGAGTAATACGGCAGGCCCTCAGAGCCCCCTCGTGTATACTCCCCAAGGGGCCGCAGTGCTAGAAGGAAAGAAAAAATTCATCAAGACATCCCACGAAGCAGTTTAGTTCTATTGAGTGCCATTCGTCCATCTCCCCGTCTCAGAGGCAGAGTTGGTCGTCCCAGAAGAGGGGAGAAACAAGGCTTGAATTCCATCTGTTCCTTGGCTCTTGATTCATAATGTTGAAAGATAGAAAGGAGAAACAAGTTTTGCATCGCGTACAGAATGACAATCAAACCACCAGCGCCAAACGACCCAGGTCTGTCCACTCTTTCAACCAAAGTAAAATACCCAAAACAGTTTCGTGTGTGCGTACGAGGGATGGAAAAGAGGCGAAGAGGTCGCCATCTCCAGAGAATACACAGCTGCTTGGTGCAGCAAATTGAGCCTCGTTCTCACGAGAGTGGTGCGCCTTCATCTTCTACTCTTGACCAAAGCCCATCGTTTCCTCTACAGCAATGGTAAGCTTGTTTTGAAGCTGTTCCAAAGACTTGTAAGGTGGCAAGTCCAATCGGTTGAAGCTGTTATAGGTCAGTTAAAGGTACCGGATCGCGTATGCGAGATAAAATACTTACCAGGTATGTGCCTTGGGGAGGTTGCCAATTTCTCCAGCCTTTTCAATGGTGAATCGTCGAGGACCATCACTTCCCTGAAGATCCTTGAATCCGTTGACAGGGATTCGAGACGTTCCGGTAGTGAACTGCAGCAGTCGAGACTTTTGTTCACCGTCCCACGATCGAACCGTCGCCCAAAAGTTTTGTACAACCTCATCGGACTCGGTGTATCCACGGTAGTCAGTGTGCTTCTTCCAGTCATCAACATCAATCTCCGCAATACCGCCAATGAGGAGTTCCAATTCACGCTCATCAAACACGTTGATGAGATCTTGTGGGATAAGCTCCTGGAAACCATCCTTGAACGCCTGGAACTGCTCCGCGATGCGCTTCTCAATGCGCCACTTGACCATCAGATCAACATACTCCTTCTTGTTCTCATTTGTCACCTCGATATTTCGGCCATTAGGGATCAGATCCTCCGTGGTCATGACACCAAAACGTTCATCCTCTGTCGAGAATGTCTGTTCCAGAATGCCGCCCGAAATGTCATTGTCTAGCATCCACTGTAGTGAACGGTGGAAATCAGCGTCGACACCTTCCATGTCGGCTAGAGCGACAGCTTTTCCAAGAATCATCTTGTATAGCGCACCGATAAAGAAGGCATCCAAGAAACGCCTGTGGAAAATGGCCAAACCAACAACACGTCCAATAAATTTGAAATAGTTGAGATGCTCGGGGTTGATTCCAGAATGGGGGTTGATCTGGAGGGTATAATTGTCGTGGGCAGAATACTCGAACAGGCAATAGAAGGGGTTAAACATCTCGTGAGAGAGAAGGAAGAAGAATTCGCGGGAAAGACCGCCATAATCCAAACCGTCTTCACCGTCAAATTTGATCATGAGTCGCTTCTTCAAATCCGTAGCCGATTGGCGAGTAATCTCCGCAAAGGAGTCTTCAAAAATATGCGATCGTCTGACTTTGATATGACACTGTCCACTGAGAATACGCATAGCGGGTTGAGACCGGAAGTAGATAAGCTTCCGGCGGAAATCTCGCTTGTATTGAGGGACGTTCTGGTCGAGGGATGAAGGCAGTCGGGGGTCATCCCAAGTAGTTGTCTTGGTGTTGTGGTCTACAAAGTAGACACGAGCAGTATTGGTCAGGCGCATCTCCCAGCCGCTAGGAAGAGGGCCGAGCTGAGAAACAGGCTGCTGCTGAATCTGGCCATTAGCATTATTCTGGCCTCCGTACATGCGAATGTACTGCTGTCGACGAGGATCAACCCATGTAGTCGTTCGCGTGTTGTGGTCCACAAAGTAAGGGCGGCCTTCTGGTGTCCATCGCTGCTCCCAGCCAGGAGGAAGCTCACCAGTTCCTGGACTGGTGGCGCCGGTATGCATCATGGCACTATTATTGGAAGGGGGGGATGCGGCTGGTTGGTGAGGCTGCTGGGCATGCATCGTGGGCGAGTTAGAGCCCGTTCGATCTTCGGGCAAGGTTCGATTTTGATGTCTCTGTCGCTCGACCTGAGTGGCCGCCTCTCGATCGTTGCGAGATTCGCCAGCACCGTTAGCGCTGGGGCGGTTCCAACTGGTTGTGCGAGTATTGTGGTCGACATAGTATGTACGGCCCAAGTTATCCTCCCTGCGTTCCCATCCGGCTGGCAAACGTCCTTGCGCATCTTCGAATGGGCTGAGTTGACTGGTTTGACGAGGAGGCTGTACAGCGCCGTTTGGCCCTGAAGCGTTTGCAACGCCTCCAGCTGAGTTGATGCTGGAAGGACGATGAGGGAGGTTAACTTGCGATCCGCCGGCGCCGTTGGGTCCAGACATGGAGGAACCGGGGCGGTTCTCTCCCGCAGGTGCTGAGAGGGTAGAGAGGTTGGAGGGCCCAGTGCCTAAAGAAGGTCGGCTTGTCGACGACGATGCTTGGCCACCTCGAGCCGGAGCAGAGAGGTTGCAGGAGAGGTTAATGATGAGTTTTCCGTGGACGACAAGGTTATCGGTCGATTTTTTGAGGTCTCGTGTAAGCATCTGGTCTGGAAGCGTGGTTGTGTTAGCCAGGTCTCATGACCCTCTTCCAGCACGGGGTGTGGGCAACGAACCATCAGCTTCTGGGCCTAGTTCAGGCATGACATCTCCCACGCGGATGTTAATAACACCTAGAAACCCTTGGTCCTTCTTCTTGAACTTCTTTTGGTCGAATACCTGAACTGCCAAGATGCTATCCTCGTTTGCTCGGCTGCAAAGTTGTGAGTTGAAAAAGTTCATGGATTGCGGTGGCGGGGCAATGCTTACAAGTCATAGCTCTCGTTCCAGTAGGGGTTCAGAGTCCTTTTGCTAACCGTCGTCGTCTTGGTTTGTTCGCCGTTGATGGTTGCGACGGCGAAGGGATCGGGAAAGCCTGTGTCCAGTGTTAAAAGTATGTTCGTCGGTGTGGTTTGCCAAGTGGGTTGCCAAACATACGAAAGACATCCCGCTTATAGAGGCCGTCGGCCGCAATGACTGGAATGGTATCAATATTGTAATTCGGTCGGAGGGGGGGTTAGGGAGGGGACTGGGACGCACTGGTGACCCGTAGGTTGGGCTTGCTGTGACGATGGTTAGCAATCAAGTATTGATGAAGAGGCAATCCGCGGGCTGCGGAGATGGGGGGGTGAACTGACTTGGGCTGCCCAGCATCAGTGCGACTACTCATGGTTGTTTCGCCTCTTGCGCAGCGCAGGAACTGACTAAAACACTACGACGCAAGACGATGTATTTCGTGGGGCAGGCCACGCGCGGTCGGGGCCAAAAGGTCGGGCGGCGCCAGGGAGGAGTTGGAGCTTTATGAACGAGATCGAAAAGTGTTCAGACGACGGGGTTGACAAAGTCAACGACGCCTCAGGGAGACGCTGGAGGGTGGTTGAGGCTGTGCACGGGCAGCGGCCCAAAAGAGCAGAGACGGGCTCCCCGCTTCCAAAGCGAGGAGGCGAGCGATGGCCGGAACGGGAAGACAAAGGCGCAACGATGGCAACGCACACGACTGGGGACACCAGGTGGACACGGCGACCGGTCTAAAAGAGAACGAAAATTATGCAGCAGCGAAGAATCGCAGTAGGCGCCGACAGTCAATAGAGGGTGAAGATGGGGAAATGGATGACGGGGAGGTAGGATACGGGCGAAGAGGGCGACGGGGATGGATCAGGATGAGACACAAGGGGACGACGGGGTGCGAGGAGGGACACTCGGCTGGTGTTGGCTGCCAAAGCCTACAGGAAGCAAGGTAGGTACCGCCTAGGCCTTGATGGGCGGCGGGAGGATAAGGTAGCGGATGCCCAGTGGCGGGCGTTTAGCGGGTAGCGGGAGGGGTCTCAGGGTGCTAACCGGCCGCTGCCCTGGCGTCCAGGCGCCAAATTACAGAAGGGTTCCCAGCAAAAAGTGTCAGCGGATGGTTCTTGCGCCGCTGTACGTCGTGTATACTTCCAATCCCAAGTGGGGGGAGCGATTGCGAGAGCGGGAGCGGGAGGGGAAAAGTTGACAACAGGGATCAGAACAGGTACCTCTACTGTACATTAGTTGGCATCCATGAATTGGTAGGCAGCTACATGAATCAACCAATGCGCCACACCCCGAAAGACGCGAACCCCAAGTTCAGGCGTGCGGGGAGGCTGATGAGACATTCGACGGTTGGGATGGACATTGGTGCATGAAGGCGTCAGTTTGGTAGGTTTGTTCCCTGCTTCGTCCCTTCGTCCAGCAGCCCCTCCTCCATCATCAAACACACCTTCTCTCAGCTCGCAGTGGGTGGCTGGGTGTGGACAGGATCCATCGGTTTATCGCCGTCTCGTGCCCCCCAAGTTTGATTTGGATGCAAAGGTACCTGGTCTCCAAAAGACACAGATACCAATAGCCGCCAAGAGTCTGGCAGCCTACAAACAATGACGAGGGGGGAAGGCCGGTTGGCCGGCACCAGGGGGCCAGCTTCGCCCCCATCGTTCAGCATTGGCGTGGTGGTCCGCCAGTACCAGTCAGATCCAGCATCTTCCAGCGCTTGCATAGCACTGGGTACATGTGCGCAGGGCCCAGAGAACGCCATCAGCGCGTCCATTAAAGGGCTCAGGCTATAGCCTCCTGTCATCGCAGTTGTGATATTACGCTATCTTGACTAAAGGTATTCCTGGTGCTGTTTTCGCTTCAGTACGAGCTCGTACACGAGCTCGAACTATCAGGAAGTCTATTGAATTCCACTGCTGGTTCTTTTCTGACCTAAGCCTCGAAAGACGCAATGGCATGACTTTTCTACGCTTGGTGCGCCCGGGTAGTACCGTACCTACGCAGTACCTGGCGTCCGCGCATATGCCATGCGGACTAACCGAGCCTCATATGTTTAGTTCGTTGGGTGGTCTTGCTCAACCGCTCGGCGTAACAGGGTTTACCATCTTTGAAACAATATTGATACACGGGCTTACCGCCACATGCGAGGAGCCATTTGAAATGGGCATTGTTATTACACCCACTGAATTGACGCACATCATTACGTCTATACCTACTTACAAACATTCATTCATCCGGTTAGCATGCACATACCCTTGTCGTCAGCCCTGGCCTTGGCCAGGCTGAGCCACCAGAAGACGTCAACTCCAAAGCCCCCTGTGCTTGCTCGGCCATGGTGCGCCACAACGGGTGAACGCGTCTGCAACCCCATGAGGATGTACCCGGTCTGATTTCGCCGCACAGTAATCATGAGTAAATCTCAAGTTGTATATCCCCACGAATCCTGCGCCGTTTTCGACGAGTTCAGTCTACTGTAATCCACATCCGCAAACTTGTCGATCCACCCGAGGAGAAAAGTGTCCACGTTTGTGTGTTACTTTCGCATCTGTCATCTCGGGTCAGGTCTGGCGGGATTAGATCAGAGCTTGAAAGGTGGAACAGGGCAGAATGCACCCTGATTGGTAATTTGCTACGTGGAAGGTAGAGCTTCATGAACTGCTTGGTCAGTCATACGACTGTGCCCATAACTCCATTTCAAACAGTGGACATTTTTATTGTTGAGATCGACGTGGTGGCAAGTCGCTGACAATTAGTTACTGTACATGGCATCAAGAACACACCTTAATCATGAACACAAGTGAACTGATAACAATTTCCCATCGCCATGCAGCATGAACAGGCGTGCTGCTCTTCAACTGGCATATGCAGGCTTAGTGTGTGGTGATACAGGGTAGGCGATTCACAGTTGGTGTTGCCCAACTGTGAGCTTTTCGTATACACTTATTACACGGGGGGGAGGTTACATCTACGATGGGACAGATCATACATATCAAATCCCAAAATAGATTGATGGATGCAAGCAGATTCGACTTATTCTAGTCTCATACGATCCGTTTGGATGCACCGGAACTAACGGAGGTGGGGGAGCCGGCGGCCTCACTGATTGCGTGGCTACAGTTACAGTTCCATCCCTAGTCAATCCTGGCTCAGGTTTTCCCAACCACCTCCTGCTTTAAACGTGACGTGGAGACAGTCACCATAGAGATTGTACACCATTGTCGATACTTATCTTGTTATTTAGAAGCCTATTTGTGGCTAGAAGGAAAAAAACAAAAAATTTGGACCGAAAACTCCATATCCCATACTCGGAGTGTGTTGGGCTGTTTTTGTCCCCCCTCCAAACCGATATCATACACCGCACTGCCGTGTCCAGATCTCTTCCCACCTTGTTGCGGCTCTAAGATCCCTGCAATGTGAACCAAGTCCATATTACTCTTGCCCGATGCCCGCCCCTACCATGGTTGACTTCCATCAAATCCAGCATAATCGTCTACTTCAATCTTGAATACATCCCGCTGCTGTCCAGAACCAGAGTGACCCGCCCGGGGAGACACGCTTCCCTGTTCCTAGTAGGGAGCGAAGCCCCGACCGCGGCCTCGATAACCGCCCCGGTATCCACCACGCGGGAATGAACCTCTGCCGCCGAAGAATCCACGGCCGCCGCGTCCTCGGCCTCGACCACGGTTCATACCAGGCACGTTGGTACGCTTTGGGGTGACCTTGATGTTGCGACCTTTGAACAAGCTTTCGTTGAGGACCAAGGCCTGGGCCACCAAGCTGGGCTCTGTAAACTCAACATAGGCGTAACTGAGATTTTGAATGTTAGTGCACTCGAGTATTTATCGGGGATAGTAGTCGTCAAAGTATTGAAACGTACCCTTTGGGCTGGCCTGTGAACTTGTCCAGGAGAATCGTGACTCGGTTGATGGAACCACAACTCTGGAAATGGGCCTGTATCTCCTCGGGCGATGCCGAATAATCCACATTGCCTACAAAGATGCTGCGCGCATCGACTGATTCCTTGTCGTCCGCGAGATCCGCAGATTGTTTCTCAAGAGTGGCCTGCATTTCGCGAAGCTTCTTGGCCTCCTCTTCCATCTCTGCCACGCGGCGCTTCATGGCAGTGATTTCTTCCTAGTGGCGCTTTGTCAGCTCCCTCTTTAGCCCACCTCTTTTCGCGCCTCACGCACCTCCTCGCTCGCAGTCATTTCGTTCTCCGTCTCGTGCTCGGCCGGCGGATGCTCCTCAGGTTTTCCGGAGTCCGACATTTCGACTAGACTGCTGACAAGAATTTTATAGACTGATGTAGGATCTGTTTACCATGTGATATTAGCAGGTGTTGAGGATGTGCCAAACGAAGGGCGAAATGACAAACTACCGTTACTCCCTGAACGGCGCGTCGCATAAACGAAACGCGAGCAGATGTCGGAGGACAAGGGTTGTCCCACTCAAAGGTCAAACTTACAGCACGCTGCGCCTCGTTGTGCGACAGACAAAATATACTGCTCGACAGGAAACCTGTCCAAGATGATGGCGCAAAAAAAAAGGAGCTAGGTATTAGAAATTGGTAGACGAGGCTGCGGCAAGTTGGAAGAAGGAATCTATTTCTTGCTTGACTGGCTGGTGGGGGGCCGAGGTTAACCCGAGAGAGATGCAAAAGAGAGGATGCAGATCTTTATGCATCGGTGCTTCTCAGCTGTATCCAAAAAAAAAAAAAAAAAAAAAAAAGAAAAAGAAAAGCGAGAGATTATCAAAGAATAGAAAGCTATAGGTTGTACGATAATTAAAAAATGTATTTGTGTCATCCAATAGAATACATATCCGATTGTCAACACGTCAGAACATGTTAAGCAGCTTTGTAATTACGACGCTGCTAGGGCGCAACTTGACCTACACCTAGTCGCAATGACGATCATGAATAACGAGCATCATAAGTGCAAGAAGAGCATTAATTTCCCATAAAAAGAAATCCATGTTATTGTATATCCCAGCAGCGTATCGCTATGCCAGGAAGATTGGCTATAAGTTTCAACCTAGAAACCCACAAAATGCAGTCGTTACGTCCTCCAAACGCCGCTCATGCTAATGCTGTCCATGCGTCCGTCCGTAATCATGCCTCGTCCCATATAGTATTCGAATTCCAATTCGCATCGATAGCCAGTTGAATGAAATGGTCCACAGTTGAGCTCGCTGATCAAGCGTGCCGTCCTCGTTTGCCTCCACTACCGAATGGATCCTTTCCACCCAAGCTTCCAATATCAAATATCTCATCGAAATTCAACTTTCGTTTTGATCCAGCTCGTTGTGCTAGGTGTGCTCCAGGTCTGGGCGCCGGTCGAGTTACATTGTTCAAGCGAGCTTTTGATGCTCGGGCAGACATTATTGAAGGTCCATCGTGTGGTTTCGGGTCAGAGAGATCAAGCGTGGCGATATTTGGGTATGCGTGTGTTGACTGAAATGTGAAAGCATCCTGGCTTGGTACGATAATAGGCGTCGGCTCTTCGATGACGGGAGGGATAGTCGGAGGAGCAGAATCCGTTCGTGTCTGTGCCGAAAGTTGCATTGTACTGGTTGTCCGGTGGATTTCGGGAGACGATGCCGTCTCAGCTTTATCGACCTCATCCTCGCTTTCGAGGTTTTGAGAACTACTTTCCCGTCCATCTAGTCGCTCCGTTGCCCATCTTCGGATTTTCCATCCTTCTCCATCGCCGAGACCTAAGCCTTCCTTATCCAAGAAAGTTAGAATATCATCTAAGCAGTCTTGATATCCATCAGATCGAGCCTTTGACTGTGCCGCAGCCGAGGTCTTGTACAACTTTGTGACCGAGAGGGCAGCGGCCTTGAACACATCCAGCAACTGTTCAGGGGACTCGGTCTGGGCAGGCTGCTTTCCTGCGCCAACAGAAACGCCTCTCATCGGGTCCATTATACAGGCTCGCGTGGGAAAAGATGATCAAGGGCTCCTAGAGTTCGGGTTGGTTAGCCACTGGTCACCAGGCGGCGTGATATCCTTGTCCTGATCCATCGGAGAAAATGCCTTGCGAGTGAGTCACAGGGAGTGAGGGCTTACCCAGGGATCGCTGGGTGCGAATATAGCCAAGCGACTACAGAAGCGACAAAACAAACGCTGGATGCGATGGCTTGGAGAGTATGTCCCCTCCAAATACCGCCGCTGGGTGCAGGTCCAAGGTTGGGTCGACGTTGGACGTGGTTTGACCAGTCATCCAACCTGCTGCAGCACCAAGCTTGTTGGGCGCCACTAGGCGAGGGGTCTCGCACGTGGAGTGGGGCTAGACACATCACGTGACAATACCAGTCTGGGAAATGTGGAGTTGAAAGTCTGATCACTGAGAATGGCCTGTGAGCATCAGGATGACTTCCGGGACCAGCTAGTGTAACATATCGATTATATCCTGTTATATTTGACGGAGGAGTCTGCAAGAGCCCTTTAAAATCGTTCGTGGACCTGAAGAAGAAGGATTGTGCTATTAGTATGGTGACGTCGTTGTAGTGCTCGGAATATCACTTATTCCTCGCAGGAACGTGGGGCTACTTTAGAGTAGACAAGGGACCACACGCGGCACTAGCCCCAAATTGGCCCCTTCGACGTGCCTGTCGAGATTCCACTTGCCGACACCTTCGAAAAAAACATCTACGCTTCTCACTCAGCATTGTGACAGTACAAAACTATCCTCCACTCCCAGCTTCGAGCTCGAATCCATCTCACCGAATTTACCAAAGCATTGCGGATTGATAAGAACACACTGCGACCCGGTCGAGTCCATCTTGGAACGCGTCTTCAAGACGCCAGTCGCGTAAAGAGGTTCCTAGTCCACTTCCTTTGCAATGGCGCCTCGATCTCGTGCCAGCGCAGTGGACACTGACGCGTCCATGTCAGACGCGCCTGAACACCGCCAAGCTGAGGATATGGTGAGTTTGGGCTCCATGCATTATTTTCTTCTAGGCCTCGACCAAGAACGCAGTGTTAATTGCCGGTTTTTGTTGTAGGAGGTTGATGAAACCCCAGATTATACCGACTCTGATACGAATCCCAATACTACAGCTAGTAGTGTTGTTGGAGAGCCCCTTGGCGATGGCCGCAAGCGCCGCACTGAAGTAAATCAATTGCGCCGCAGTATTTTCGGGAAGAAGCACGACCGTCTTGGCGAGTCTAAAGTACGTTGTAACCCGTATCCCCCGTTTTCGTCTTGATCAATGTGCTGACATGGAACCCGTAGGAAGATGACACAATCCGGAGATTCCGCTATCTTCTGGGACTCACTGACTTATTCCGGCACTTCATCGAAACGAATCCAGACCCTAAGATTCGGGATATTATGACTGAAATCGACCGCCAGAATGTAGAGGCTACTAAGGGCCGAAAAGGCGCTGGCCGACAAGGTGGCGCGACAAGCGAGCGTCGTCGACGAACCGAAGCTGAAGAAGATGCCGAATTACTCAAGGACGAGAAGCATGGTGGTTCGGCCGACACCGTCTTTCGAGAATCGCCCCCCTTCATCCAGGGCACAATGCGCGACTACCAAGTCGCTGGCCTTAACTGGCTGATTTCTCTCCACGAGAATGGTATATCAGGTATTCTTGCCGATGAAATGGGTCTAGGAAAGACGCTCCAGACAATCTCCTTTCTTGGTTACCTGCGCCATATTGTCGACATCACTGGCCCGCACTTGGTTATCGTGCCTAAGTCTACACTTGATAACTGGAAACGAGAATTTGCGAAATGGACACCGGAGGTCAACGTTTTAGTTCTCCAGGGCGCCAAGGAGGAGCGCCATAATCTCATCAATGAACGCCTTGTGGACGAAAAGTTTGATGTCTGCATTACCAGCTATGAAATGGTTCTGCGAGAGAAAGCTCACTTGAAGAAGTTTGCTTGGGAGTATATTATTATTGATGAGGTATGTGACTATTTGATAGTCTTTGAGACATGGCTAATATGATTGCAGGCCCATCGAATCAAGAACGAAGAGTCGTCGCTGTCCCAAGTTATTCGTCTCTTTACATCACGAAACCGACTTCTGATTACTGGCACACCACTGCAAAACAATCTGCACGAGCTCTGGGCTTTGCTAAATTTCCTTTTGCCTGATGTGTTTGGCGATTCCGAGGCATTTGACCAGTGGTTCTCCGGCCAGGACCGTGACCAGGATACCGTTGTGCAACAGTTACACCGAGTTTTGCGCCCGTTCTTGCTCCGCCGTGTCAAGAGCGACGTGGAAAAGAGCTTGCTCCCGAAGAAGGAGGTCAATGTGTACCTGGGTATGTCTGAAATGCAGATCAAATGGTACCAGAAGATTTTGGAAAAGGACATTGATGCTGTTAACGGAGCTGGCGGTAAACGAGAATCGAAAACCCGGCTTCTCAATATCGTTATGCAGCTTCGAAAGTGCTGTAACCACCCGTATCTATTCGAAGGTGCTGAACCTGGCCCCCCATATACGACAGATGAGCATCTTGTCTACAACGCAGGCAAAATGGCAGTTCTCGACAAGCTGCTCAAGAGGTTGCAAAAGCAGGGCAGTCGCGTTCTCATATTCTCTCAAATGAGTCGCTTGCTGGATATTCTTGAGGACTATTGCGTTTTCAGGGAATACAAATATTGCCGTATTGATGGTGGAACTGCACATGAGGATCGTATTGCCGCCATCGACGAATATAACAAGCCAGGCTCGGAAAAGTTCGTCTTTTTGCTTACTACCCGAGCGGGAGGTTTAGGTATCAATCTTACTACCGCAGACATTGTCATTCTTTACGACAGTGACTGGAATCCCCAGGCAGATCTCCAGGCCATGGATCGAGCCCATCGTATTGGTCAAACGAAGCAGGTGGTTGTGTACAGATTTGTCACTGATAACGCAATAGAGGAGAAGGTTCTTGAGCGCGCAGCCCAGAAGCTTCGCCTGGATCAGCTCGTTATTCAGCAGGGCCGCGCCCAGATTGCTGCCAAGGCAGCAGCGAACAAGGATGAGCTATTGTCAATGATCCAGCATGGTGCTGAGAAGGTCTTTCAGTCGAAGGGATCGACGGGCACCATGGCTTCGAAGGGTGGTGACATTGATGATGACGATATTGATGAAATCTTGAATCGAGGCGAGAACCGTACCAAGGAGTTGAATGCCAAATATGAGAAGTTGGGTATTGATGACTTGCAAAAGTTTACGTCTGAGTCAGCCTACGAATGGAACGGAGAAAACTTTGCCAAGGAAAAGAAGAATATCAATATGACTTGGATCAACCCTGCCAAACGAGAACGCAAAGAACAGTCGTACTCCATGGACAAGTACTTCAGACAAACGATGTATCCCAACCCTAAGGCCGACGCCAAGCCCAAAGCCCCCCGGGCTCCTAAGCAGGTTCCTGTCCACGATTACCAGTTTTACCCACCACGCTTGCGTGAGCTTCAGGACAGGGAAACGGCCTTTTATCGAAAGGAAATTGGATACAAAGTTCCTCTTCCAGATGGCGATGAAGAAGATTTGGAGAAGCGAGAAGCCGATAGGGCGATTGAGCAACAGGAGATTGATGACGCTACTCCGTTGACAGAAGAAGAGCGAGAGGAGAAGGAAAAGCTTTCTCTCCAGGGCTTCGGTGACTGGAACAAGCGAGACTTTCAACAGTTTGTGAACGGCTCCGGCAAGTATGGTCGCAATGACTTTGAGGGAATTTCGAATGAGGTGGACAGCAAAGTTGCTTCCGAGATCAAAGTGTACTCCAAGGTCTTCTGGCAGCGATATAGTGAGATTCACGACTATCCCAAGTACATCAAGACGATCGAAGACGGCGAGGAGCGGACCCGTCGAATTGAACACCAGCGGAAGCTACTCAGGAAGAAGATGCAGTCGTATCGGGTTCCTCTCCAACAACTGAAGATCAACTACTCCGTCTCAACAACGAACAAAAAGGTCTACACTGAGGAAGAAGACCGCTTCTTGCTAGTCATGCTGGATAAGTACGGTATCGATTCGGAGAATCTTTACGAGAAGATGCGCGATGACATCCGTGATTCACCCCTTTTCCGCTTTGACTGGTTCTTTCTTAGCCGCACCCCTATTGAACTATCTCGTCGTTGCACCACACTGATTACAACGATCGTTAAAGAATTTGAAGAAACTCCAGCCCGTGGGGCTAACGGAGTCAACGGCAAATCCAAAAGGGAACCAGACGATGAGAATGACGAAGACAGCATTTTGGGCATGGCTCCTGCAAAGAAGAGGGCTAAGAACGGCGTCAAGGTAAGAGATAGACATGACCTAACGCAGACAACGTGAGCTAACTGTATTTGAAGAATAAGGCGCTTGACAACGTCAAGTCTGTGAAATCGAGCAAAGCTAGCTCGGCAGCCCCTTCACGAGCATCGAGTGTGGCATCGACCAACTCTAATACAGGTGGCTCGGCTAGGGGTAAGAAGGGTAAGAAGAAATAAAGAGATTAAAAATATCCGGGGCTGCAATAATTTAGTTGGTCACGGGTCAATTGAGGGAAGTGGATAGATTTGGCGTTTGGCAGTGTTTGAGTCAAGGGTCTTTGGCAGGTGGGCATTGTTCTCTTTGCAAGGTTGGCTCGTTAAGATGAGCAAAACCGTTGGTGTACAGACGTGGAAATAAGGTAGGTATTTAAGTAGGGTGGCAGATTCACACGGCGCCCTCGGAGGCCAGTGGCGCCCATTGAAGCAGTATATGTGTGTGTAACCCACTAGGTACGAGAACGAGTCTAGATTTAGAACCGGTCCTCTGGATTCTCCCTTTATTTGTTTTGTTATTCATGTGGACCCATATCGTAATTGCATAAAACAAAGCAGCATATCTGTCTGTGTATATGGCCGGTATTCAACCCGAGCTGAACGAGGCGTGCGTTGTCACGTCCGTTTTCGACCCTTTCCCTAAGCCACGGAGAGATGGTATGAATTACAAAACCCGTCCCTCTTTGCCCCTCCCCCCTTTTGCCCTTGAACAAAGATTTATTGTCCCCCAACGCCGAACTATATGCAAGCCCACAGGAAAAGAACGTGTCTACTGCATGCGGTTCACTCGTTCCCGCTCAACCTCGTACATGAAATCGAAATATCCCTTGTCGAAGTGATGAACTCGCACGTAACCGTCTTCTCCGCCGCTTGCATAACTCTTGCCGGTGGGGTCGGCAGCGACAGTGTTGAGAGGACCGAAGTGACCACGCACACGGCCAATTTCATCCTCGAAGATCTTGTGGTAGAAGCGGGCCTCGAACTTACCCTGACGGGCAGAGGTTCGGGTGACATCCATGGCGGCCTGACCACCACCGAGGATGACAAAGTCCTTCTTAGGGGTGATGGTGGCGCTGTTGAGGGGTGTATCGGCGGGGTAGGTCTTGAGGACCTCTAGGTCCTTGGCCGTGATGAGCTAGAAGGACGAGAGTCAGTAACAATGTGATTTTGTAGGTGTTTCTTGGGGGAGGAGCAGAGCATACCTTGGCGGTCTTGTCCTTGCAGGCAGTGATGAAGTAGGTGCGGTCAGTGGACCACTGGAGATCAACGATGGGCTGGTTCAGTTCGTGGATGGGGAAGTTGTCCAGCAGGTCACCAGACTTGGCGTCATACTGGCTGACGGTGCCGTCCTCGTGGCCAGCAATGATGTACTTGCTCAGGTTGCTCCAGCCAGCGACGGTAGCCTTGCTCTCGTCGCAGACAATGGTCAAGACCTTCTCGTCGCTCTGTTCGGCATCGACGTCGGGGTTGATGTCCATGACAACGATGTTGGAGAGGTAACCCATACGCTTCTCAGTAACACCGAGTAGCTTGGTACCATCCTCGTTGAACTCAACACGCTTGACAGCGGTAGGGAACTCCCAGACCTTGAGGCAGCGGCCGGTCTTGACCTCCCAGAGGCGGATGGTGTTGTCAGCGGAACCCGAGGCGATCATGGTTGAGGTGGGGTCGACATCGACAGTCCAGATGGCACCGACATGGCCATGGTAGGTACCGAGACGCTCGCCGTTGTGGGAGAACCAGACACAAATCTGCTGGTCCTTGGAGACGGAAAAGATCAAGTCGCCATCGAGGTTGTATCTAAAGGTGGGGGGTTAGTTGGGAGCTGGAAGGGGGGTGGTTGTGGACTGTGTTTGTGTGCGTCCATGTTTTAAATTGTCGGGAGGAGGCTGTTTAGGGCTGTGAAATAAGACGAGGAAGGAGTCCCAACATACCGAATCTGGGTGAGAGCACGCTCGTGCCCGGCAAGAAGAATGGGCCGCATGATTTCGTCGTAGGCGTGGGCTGGGGGTCGATGGAAGAGGCAAGTTCGGGAAAGGCTGGTTATAAGGCGAGGGCTTTCGCGATGGAATTTTTGGCGGTTGTGCGTTTTGGTGGGGCAGAGGCCCCTCCTTGGCTCCCCGCGAGAATGTGGGTGGATTCAGAGGCTGAGGCCCATGTCCAAAAGCGGAAGGGGCATGTGCACATTTTGCCCATGACTCCAACCAGGTGCCAAAGTTGGTTTTATGTCATACATCCATGTTCAAGCCTTCTGCCTGACAAGGCCCGGAAAGCTTTTGCCTGGGGATGACGGCAATATTATGATTCATTTTCACATTCTGGGTCATCCGAAAAGGATGCAATAATTCTCGAATATGTAGCTGAATATCTGACGAAACTTTTAGTCACACGGAACTTTGCCCTTTTGCGGTTTATGACTCTCCATGGCACCATGTTCCTGAGGCATCAATACTATCCTCCTCGGAGCTTTTATCCGAAACCAAATTTTGTCCTGATTTTGGTGCAATGAATCGACATTGAAGCTATTCCAAGCCTGGCGTCCATCTCATTTACCCTTGTTTGGTTATTTTCGTGAAGTTTCGGTACTGATTGCCTACCGTAATCTTCCGGTCCATCCACTGGCAATTTCCTACCCTCAAGTTCATGTGTCCTTTTGCAAGACTATGATCACGTCACCAACTTGATTGGCCTTCAGTTCTCTGGGGAGGATGAAGGAGTATAGAGCAATCTGAGATCCTGCCTGTCATCAATCTTATTGTTGTTGGTGGTCTCTATTATATACAGCATACAGCGTAATATCTGTCATTTTGTTCTTCATACAGAGGTTGGTTCGGAGCATCGGCTGACTATTCTTTTTTCATTCTCCCTTCCTCCCTTTTTTCCCACTCTTTCTTTTCTTCTCTTTTTTGCGTGTCTCTTGCCTCCTCGTTCCGTCCGCGTCCTTGCATTCGGAAGGCTATTTTGAGGTCGTCTAAAGATACCCAAGGCAGCCTCTGTCTACACTATACCGTTGCGGTTGGCTGCAGCTTGGGTGCTTGCACCCCGAACCGCGATTGTCTCCACCAAGCCCGGAGCGCGGTATATCAAGCCGCGACGGAATACTAGATACGGCACATAGGCGCAACAGGAAGAAGAAAAAACCATGGTTGGTTTCACACCCCGTGTCTCTGGCGTGAAGACATCCAAGTCGACATTGCACATGTCAACTCGGGTTTCCGGCATTCGGCAATTTTCGACAAAATTTACCACATGTAGCGCACCTATACGCCAGCGATCAGCGTTGTCGCAGCGTGAGCACTATGTAGTTGGGCCCCAGTCAAGGCGCCACTCAGAGTCGCCCGTAGCCGCGCTCCCTTACACGTATGCAGCAGACAGACCTTGCTGGCACAGACGATTGCTGCACACGAAATCGGCAGGCTTCCGGTTGTGCGAATCTCCGGGGTCGGCGGTGCGACCCGGACTTGGTCGGTCTGCCCCTCATCCCACTACGGCCCACCTTTCATACAAGTATTCCTTCGAGTCGTTAAGTTTTGGCTATCGCCGCTCTTCCTCCTCGGTCGCCAACCCCATCGCTGGCTCTCTCCCTTTTCTTCGTTCCTCCTGGAGACTCTCCTCGCTGCTCTCATCTGTCTTTCCCCAGAGACGGCACTTGGACTCAACGTCTACAGACATGGGCGCCACAAAACTTGACGGCACTGCCATTGCCAAGGGCATCCGCGAGCGTCTTGGTGCAGAGATTGCTGAAAAGCAGAAGCTTAACCCCCGATACAAGCCATGCCTCAAGATCATCCAAGGTGAGTTGCTTGTCCTTCCCTAAAAATAAAACGCCAATTTTGTGTGATCCAGACTGACTCATTTCATTCTAGTCGGTGACCGCTCTGATTCCTGTTGGTGAACCCTGCCCCGCCATCCTGCGAGGCTTCTTTTTTTTCTCCCTTATCTCAAGCTCCCACTAACCCATTCATAGCTACCTATGTTCGCATGAAGCTCAAGGCCGCCCAAGAGGTAAGCTTATTCTTGTAAATTTAGGGCCCAGCAGTTAGATTGCTCACATTTGTTTCTAGGCTGGTATTGATTGTGAGCTGATTCACCTTCCTGAGTCCATCAGTGAGCCTGAGCTTCTGGACCACATTCGCCGCTTGAACAACGAGCCTTCAGTCAACGGTATCTTGGTTCAGCTGCCGCTCCCTAGCCACATTTCTGAGTATATTGTCACCTCATGTGTAGCTGATGAGAAAGATGTTGATGGCTTCGGCACCAAGAACATTGGTGAACTCGCCAAGCGAGGTGGTCACCCTTACTTTATCCCATGCACTCCCAAAGGTGTTATGCACTTGCTCAAGGAATCTGGAATTGATCTGAAGGGAAAGAACGCCGTCGTCGTCGGCCGAAGCGACATTGTTGGAAGCCCTGTGAGCTACCTGTTGCGAAATGCTGATGCTACTGTCACCGTCTGTCACTCCAAGACTGTTGGTCTCGAGGATCACGTCAAGGCCGCTGATGTTGTTGTGGCTGCCATTGGTCAGCCACAATTCATCAAAGGTGACTGGATCAAGCCTGGCGCTGTTGTAATTGACGTTGGAACAAACTTCATTCCCGACGCCACTAAGAAGTCTGGCCAGCGAATGGTCGGTGATGTCGATTATGAAGCCGCCTCTGAGGTTGCTTCTGCCATTACACCTGTGCCCGGTGGTGTTGGTCCTATGACTGTGGCCATGCTTATGCAGAACGTGGTTGATTCTACCACCTCTTACTTCGAGGTCCAGAAGAAGAGAGCAACTGTTCCGCTTCCACTGAAGCTAAAGAACCCTGTGCCATCAGACATTGCCATCTCGCGAGACCAAATTCCCAAGCAGATCACTCGCATCGCCGCCGAAGTTGGCATTGCTTCTCATGAGCTAGAGCCCTATGGTGCGTACAAGGCCAAGGTCGATCTCAGTCTCTTAAATAGACTGGAACACCGACGCAACGGTCGCTATGTTGTCGTCACAGGTATTACCCCCACCCCCTTGGGCGAGGGCAAGTCTACTACGACCATGGGTCTCGCTCAGGCCCTAGGTGCCCATCTTGGACGCCTAGCCTTTGCCAACGTTCGACAGCCCAGCCAAGGTCCCACCTTCGGAATTAAGGGTGGTGCAGCTGGTGGAGGCTACAGCCAGGTCATTCCCATGGACGAGTTCAACATGCACCTGACTGGCGACATCCATGCCATCACCGCCGCCAACAACCTTTTGGCTGCCGCCATTGAAACTCGAATTTTCCATGAAAATACCCAGAAAGATGGCCCTCTGTACCGACGACTTGTACCTGCTAAGAACGGCAAGAGGCAATTTGCCCCTGTCATGTTCCGACGCCTAAAGAAGCTCGGCATTGACAAGACCAACCCTGACGAACTTACCGAGGATGAGATTCACCGATTTGCTCGTCTTGACATTGACCCCAAGACCATCACCTGGCGACGTGTGCTCGATGTGAACGACCGTCACCTCCGAGGTGTTACTGTTGGTACTGCTCCCACTGAGAAGGGCCAAACTCGTGAGACTGGCTTCGATATTTCCGTTGCCAGCGAGTGTATGGCTATTCTTGCTCTCAGCACCAGCTTGGCTGATATGCGCGAACGACTTGGCCGTATGGTCGTTGCCATATCTCGCAGCGGCGATCCCGTCACCTGCGATGATATTGGTGCCGGTGGTGCCCTGACTGCCCTCATGAAGGATGCTATCAAGCCTAACCTGATGCAAACCCTTGAAGGCACCCCTGTATTTGTCCATGCTGGACCTTTTGCCAACATCAGCATTGGACAGAGCTCTATCCTTGCCGACAAGCTTGCCCTCAAGCTTGCCGGCACTGAGGCCGACGAGGAGCACAGTGAGAAGGCTGGGTTTGTAGTCACCGAGGCCGGTTTCGACTTCACCATGGGCGGAGAGCGTTTTTTCAACATCAAGTGCCGTACTTCTGGTCTTGTTCCAGACGTTGTTGTGATTGTTGCCACTATCCGAGCTCTAAAGGTTCACGGTGGTGGTCCCCCTATTGCCCCTGGCGCTCCTCTCAATCCTGTCTACAAAGAAGAGAACGTCGAGATTCTTCGTGCTGGTTGTGTCAACCTCAAGAAACACATTGCCAATGCCAAGTCGTTCGGCGTCCCCGTCGTCGTCGCTATTAACAAATTCTCTACCGACACTGATGCGGAAATTGCAGCGTTGCGTGAGGAAGCCATCGCGGCAGGTGCTGAAGATGCCATCCTTGCCAACCACTGGGCTGAGGGTGGCAAGGGTGCTGTTGACCTTGCCAAGGGTGTTATCACCGCCAGTGAGAAGCCAAAGGAGCTCACCTTGACCTACGACCTGAACGGAAGTGTGCAAGAGCGCCTCGAGGCTATCGGTCAAAAGATGTATGGCGCTGCTAGTGTTGAATTCAGCGAGCTTGCGCAGAAGAAGGTCGACGCATACACTGCTCAGGGCTACGGAAACCTGCCCATCTGTGTGGCCAAGACTCAGTACTCGCTGTCCCACGACCCTGACCTGAAGGGCGCCCCTACTGGTTTCACCATTCCCATCCGTGATGTTCGAATGGCTGCCGGTGCCGGATATCTGTAAGTCTACCCGGGAGGGGAAAAACTATTGGAGGAAATTGTAGCGCTTTTACTAACCTACCGTTAGATATGCATTGGCTGCTGACATCCAAACCATTCCTGGTCTACCTACCGCTCCCGGTTACCTCAATGTCGACGTCGACACTGAGACTGGCGAAATTGATGGTCTTTTCTAATCGACTTTCAATCCTGCCCTGTTATTCACAATATAAAACAGGGAATATACCCTCAACTCAACTTGGGATTCTGGACTTTGGGCGAAAATGGGCGTGGCCTTTCAACACTCGGTGCGAGGAGCTGGTAGGGGTTCCGGTTAGGGGATTTCAACATATTTAGCGGTACTGTGATTCAACATGATTTATTTTGGAATGAAGACAAAACGAAAGGAGACTCATGACACCTTTGATTTCCGGATCCAAAAATCAAAAGGAAAAAAAACCGTCGGAGTGAAGTCAAGCGTGTGCAAATCGCCATGTGATCTTGTCGTAGACACTTGATACATGTATCCAGTTCCAATTAGCTGTTCCGCGAGAGGAATTACATGACGGGCAGCAAAATAATTTCATTATTCTCGCGTTGCTAGATTTTGTGCCAGAGCTCAATTTGATTGTATAGAACCTCCCTGCTTGGCTAGTTCTGGCTCCGGACGACAGATTTGCAGATCTGCAGGGGCAGACAGCTTGCAGTCTGGTAGAATTATCAGTATTCCAGTATAGGGTAAGCCAAGTTCGGTCTGGAATCCTAAAAGCTGTAAATTTGATCCACGGCTGCCGCAGTCTTGGAAAATTAAAGAGGGCCTTGGTCAAATGCAAACACCCGAAGACTACAAATTATTGAGAATATAAAAACTAAGCGAGGCTATGAAGACATATGGAGTCTTTTTTCTTTGACAAATTTCATCACAGGCGAGAAATTGTATCCAGAGACCACACTCTCTTCACCCCTTGATACGTAGTCTTCTTGGATCAGAATTCGTGTTGATCCTGTCTTCATCTCTCCCAGAAACCTACACCCAGAATGATGCTAGAAACGAAAAGGACATACAAGCAAAAGGCTCATGCTTACCTTAATCTAAAATAGAGACTGTTTTTTTTACAATATGATGAACGAAAACTCGGAGCTTTCTGTTGACGTATAATTCCTCCAGGCTTTGGTTGAAAAAATAAGGTCTATCCCAACAGGCCATAAATTGCCAGTTCAAAGGCGTTGTTGTATTATCTTCATATCCTCACGTCCTTGTCCTTATGAGACGAGTTGGATTTGCTTTTTAACGAAGAGCAAGTCAGAATATCAGATATTGTGGTTATGTTTATCTTCATCAGAAGAGGAAAGGTGGGTGCTCAAGAATCGAGATGCCATGGGTGTGAATTTTACATGCATTGTCTTGAACAGATGGACCAAAGCTGCGCCAGAGTGGAGAGCACGAGCGAGAAGCAGGAAATAGAACGCTGTAAGAATCAAATAGATGGAAGGCCTTGGGTTGACTGCTTATCTTTGGGAGAGGAGAGCACGGGATTCATGAGACATTGGGGGGCGTAAGTAGGATGGAAACAAGATAGCTGAACTTGACCACGTAGTCCAAAGGCGGGAGTTTGAAAAGGATCAAGGAGACGATGAATCCGTTGGGATGATGGTTGGGAAGCGATATGGACTCCTGAACCCAGCCGACAGACGGACCCATTGACGAAAACCAAGCTAGGATGATCGAGTTTGGTCGGTGGACGAGATGCGACCCCCGTCAATTGTTTGTAAGTGACGGACAAAATGCCTCATATGGAGAAGAGATGTACATCTGCAACAGGTACCTAGGGTGACAGAGCTTGGGGGGTGAACTGAGTTGGTGCCTGTTTCTTCTGTCGAGGCATTGCGCCAAGTGGATTGAACCACGGTCTAAGAGAGGATCCACGACTGCGGCGATGCCGGCTGAAAGCAGAAGGACATACTTGGGGGCAGGGTGTGTTTACGAGAGTCGTGGAAATGACAGCGAAGCTGTTTTTGCCAAGGAGAATTTGATGTCAGGACAGTCTAGACGCATCGTCAGAGCGTCAGCCGATCCCCTGATATCGCGGGGCCTGATGGCTTGGTGTTTAAAGTACAACGGTGAGGTTGAAGGCAGAGGTTGAATCGAGGCTTAGCGCGCTGCATGATTCGTCTAGCAGGTGGGCTCAACCCGGGGACGATAGCACTCGGCCGAGGAGAACCATGATGGCATGAGACCTGTGAAACAAGGGTTTAGAGTCCTGCACGATTCGTATAGCAACCTTAAGTCTGGGGACGTCTGGGGACGAAGGCAGGCCGGGCACGTTCATGGCTGAAGGGGGACTAGCGTCATGCAAGATTCGTGTAGCAAGAAAAAACTCCGAAGAAGCCATGTTGACTGGGAGGCAGGATGAGGCTCAAAAAGTGACAATGACAAGGACATTGACAACGATGATGATGATGATGATGAGACAGGGATACGGATGCTCAAAACAGGATCACAGTGGTTGGTGGAGCTGGGGCTTAGCGTCCTGCACGATTCGTATAGCAGAAAAAATGGGACCAGCACATGTGGCGGGTGAGTGGTAAGCAGGCTCGAATTCGGGTTCGGCATAGGGTAGGGTCGCATTGCTGGTTCTTTGCAGAGCGGAGCGGGAAGGATCATGACATGCTTCGGTAGATGGTGGGGAATGGGAAGGGCAGTTGGCTACTGGGCTGTGTGCTGCTGGAGCAGATCGCTATACGAATCGTGCAGGTGGGTGGACCAAGTGTGGGTTGGCCACGAATATCCAAGTCAAGAAAGTACACTGAGATTCATACATATGTATGTACGACGCGCGGCTTGCCGTATCGCACGCTTCCCGATGAAGGGAGAATTCGACACCGACGAGAGACACGCCAATGGCTGGCTACCATGCCGCCTTCTGTCTCGGACAGCACAGCTGGATTGGGGTACAAACCCAATTGCCCGTAGTCAGCGCCCACAGCAAATGCGCACGCGCAGCAGCCAATTTAAGCTGGCCCACGAGCGTCGTCGACCCTCTGGTAGGGCTCCCCTCCTTGCGCACCCCCCCTGTAAATGAGGGCCCTGAAATTCACTCTCAGACCCTCCCGTCTGTCAATTCTCCCCCATGATAGGCTGGATACCGCGAGTGCCCCTGGCCGCCCCGGTAGGAAAACCTCCGCCAAGAGAAAATTGCAAAATCAACAAAAGGCGGCCTGGCCAATAGCACAACACCCTTGTTTTCTTTTTCCCCAGCATCACCACCGTGGTTGCTGGCCAGGACCAATGGCCACAGACTCCCGAGTCCACAAAATATTCAAGGCTTGGGTAATCTCCAGAGACACGCCCCCCTACCCCCCCTTCGCAGTCGGCCCCGGCCCCTCGTCCGGTGCCTCCCCCTTGGACCCTGGTAAATTATTGTTGTGCTGTTTGAATTCTCGCCTCGTCTACTCTTCTCCTCGACCTCTTCTCCAGCTAGTGGCATTGACGTTTGTCTCGTCAGTCTAAGCAAGAACAGGCCCCTCCGTGTCGTGTGTCGTGTGTCGTGGAGACAAGATACTAGGAGAGACGTGTCACTTACACACCACACCACTCACCCTGAACAACCTTTGGTTGTACACACTCCCTCGCAACCTCGTCACCGCTTCCTGGTCTGGCCGCAACCCGCCTATCACTCGGGCACCGATCCTCTGCCGTGCCGCCTCTCTCGTCGCTGCAATTGCATCGCGTCTGCAGTCTGCTGCATTTCCTCCCCGCTCCCTTGTCCACTCGTCTGTTCCCAATCGACCCCAGCTGCTTGGCTTCCGCACACAAGCGCCTGGCTGTCGCTGCCTCGCACGCCCGCACACCAAGTTCTTGATCGCTCCATCTATATAAGAGGCTCCCCTCGAGCCCAGCCCTGGCCAACATGTCGTCAAGATATTCTCTACGCCAGACTCCCAGGTACGTTTCGATTCCCCCTACTTGCCAAACTGCTATGCCTTATCTTCCAACTCGGTCCACTCCCGCATTTGACATGACAGCAAAGCTGATAGCTCATCTCCAGGAAGAAGGAACTCTTCGAGGGAATGGTAGAGACGCCTGTTCCGGCCCGTCGCTCAAAAAGTCGTCAACCCCTTGAAAACTCGGACGCCGACAACGACTCCAGCGCTGCTGAGAGCACCGCCCGCGCTCGTCCTGTTCGTCGTCGCACCGCCAAATTTATCGAGAACCTAGACGAGGACGAGACTGATAAAGAAGCCATGGCTGCCGTCAACCGCAACGCCAACGGCAACTCTAATAGCCACACTAACGGCCACTTCAACGGCCATGCCACTGGCCTCGATGTCCCTACCAAGGCCGCTGAACCTGTGCCCATCGACGCTAATAAGCCCCAGGAGGCGCAAATGATTGATGGCTGGATGCCTGGCCAGGATCCCAAGGTTGACTATTCGGGCGAATTCGAATTTGGTGGCTCTGTTGGTACTTTGGCTATGATGATCCTCTTCCCTGTCCTCATGTGGTACATGTGGATTGGCGCCACCTACTACGATGGCAAGTTCCCTTCTCGAGCTCTGGGCCAGTCTTGGTCTGATTTCGGTGCTCATCTCGTCAACCTCGTCTACACTGGCGCATTCCCCCACGCCTACGCCTGGGGTTGGTACTGGTCTTACTTCATTGTTGAGGGCATCTTTTACTGTGTTCTCCCCGGCGTCTGGGGCAAGGGCAAGCCTCTGCCTCATGAGGGGGGCAAGCAACTCCCATACTTTTGCAACGCGTACATCAGTTTGTACACCACTCTCGCCGTTCTTGCCGGCCTGCACTTCTCCGGCATTTGGCCTTTGTATAATGCAATTGACCACTTTGGCCCTCTGTTGTCTGTCGCCATCTTCACTGGTTTCATTGTCAGTTTCATCGCCTACTTCTCTGCCATCTGGCGCGGAAAGCAGCATCGCATGACTGGCTACCCCATCTATGACTTCTTCATGGGCGCTGAACTGAACCCCCGCATGTTTGGTATTCTTGACTTCAAGATGTTCTTCGAGGTTCGCATGCCCTGGTACATTCTCCTTATCCTGAGCTTGGGCGCCGCCGCCCGCCAGTACGAGAAGTACGGCTACGTGTCCGGCGAGGTCTGCTTCCTGGTCATGGCTCACTTCCTTTATGCCAACGCCTGTGCCAAGGGTGAGGAGCTCATCATCACTACCTGGTAAGTTGCATGCTTTTGCCTTATCATAGTCGCCAGCTAACATATAGACAAGGGATATGTACTATGAGAAATGGGGTTTCATGCTCATTTTCTGGAACCTCGCTGGTGTTCCTCTCTCGTACTGCCACTGCACCATCTACCTGGCTAATCATGCGCCTGAGGAGTACCGCTGGAACCGCGCCATTCTTGCAGCCATCTACGTCTGCTACCTCTTCTGGTACTGGGTTTGGGATAGCTGCAACAGCCAGAAGAACCGCTTCCGTGCCATGGAGAAGGGTAACATCATCTGGCGCAAGACTTTCCCTCAGGTCCCTTGGCAGACAGTTCACAACCCCAAGATTATCCAGTCTCCCCAGGGAACCATCCTCGTTGACGGCTGGTATGGTCTTGCCAGGAAGATTCACTACACTGCCGATGCCTGGTTTGCCATTTCCTGGGGCCTCATCACTGGATTCCAGTAAGTTGTTTTTATGTATCCCCTTCACATGACCTGAGCGAAGCGCTAACAAAAAGTAGGAGTCCTTTCCCTTGGTTTTACCCCGTATTCTTTGTCTGTATGATTGCCCACCGTGCTTCGCGAGATATTACCCGCTGCCGCAAGAAGTACGGCGAGCACTGGCTCGAGTATGAGCGCCGAGTCCCATACCTCTTCATCCCTGTGAGTGCTTCCTACTCTTCCGCAAAGTGGCTGGATTTACTAACAACCACACAGTATGTAATCTAAAGGGACTTGTAATGAAACAGAGAACCCTCGGCTTGACCTAACCATTTTCTGGATGACGAGTTCTTATATTTTCACCGGTACATATTAGCCCTTGCATTGAAGCAACGAGGCGGCGGTGTTCAACACTAATCCGTATTTGATGCTTGGGACGGTTGGGGATGAGACCTACGAAAAAAAAATACACGAAGGGCATGAAGGGTACGGCGGCAGAGAGGAGGATAATGCATTCGCTAGATGTGGAAAACAGGGGGGACGCGTTTGAGGGGTCTAAATACATACTCTTAATGCACATGTGCTTGTGGCTACCGCGATTAGGAGTAGCTGCTTACGCACAATACCTATTCGTTGTTTTGTTAAACTACAAAGTGGACCTTATTGGCTAATGCATGAATAATTTACGCCCATACTTACCTTTGCTTGACCCCTGAACAATGTGCTGGCTGCTCCTCGTTTGCTAGAGGTCCTGTGGGAAGCGGTGGGTGCTCATCGCTAGTCACTCACTGTCGTCCTTTGGATAGTGATTGGTGTCATATGGGTTCACATCGGCAACGATCGACTTACTGGGCGAGTCATTCGTCCTCGGTCAGATGTCATGGTTGTGGAAAAAAGATGATTAGTGACAGCGTACACCAGATGCTTGGTTCCTTCACCATCTATGACAAGCCACCCAAAGGAAAAACACGCGTGATGGCACTATTTTACATAAATCCGATCGAACCGTTCCTCCCCTAATCAATTACCCGACTAGATACTAGGGGAGTGACCATGTCAAAACCCAGCGCTCCCATCCAGAATGTCCCAATCCGTACAGCCTCGAGCCGCATTAGCGAAGTTGCAGTCTTGTTATTGTTATGTCTCAAGGTTGCCTGGCATATCTGATAGAAAAGCCCTTGCAGGCATGTATGAAACTTGTCGAGCCATCTTCGAATACGCCATGGGCCGCCATTATATATATATTTAGCTGCAGGTGGCACCGAGACTGGCCTTGGAGTTCATGAGAAGAGCAACAATCAGACCGTAAAGACCTGTTTAGGGTGGTTAGCGTTGGATCCTAACAACGGGGATTAGCGCGTGTGGCTGGGGGCTTACCCAAGACTTCGGCGAAAATGAGAATCAGAATCATTCCAACGAAAAGACGGGGCTGTTGAGCAGTTCCTCGGACACCGGCATCACCGACAATACCAATGGCGAAACCAGCAGCAAGACCAGCAAGACCGACAGCGAGACCAGCACCAAATTGGATGAAACCAGTGTACAAGGGAAGATCCTGCTTCAGACCATCGGAGATAAGGACAGATACGACGAGACCGTAGATACCAATGATACCAGCCATAATGACGGGGACAATGTCTGGGAACGTTAGAGATGATCGATGGCGCGGAACGTGGCTGGCTATGGTGGCTTACTCTTGACAATGAGATCAGGGCGAAGGACACCCATGGCGGCGATACCAACACCAGACTTGGCAGTACCGTAGGAGGCACCCAGGCAGGTGAAGACAATGGCAGAGGTGCAGCCCATGGCACCGAAGAAGGGCTGGAATAGAGTTAGCGATGTTCGGTTCGATCGTGTTTTGTTACTGTGATGGACGTTATACGGGAGACCCGAAGTCATCCCGAAGTGACGTCGCTGGGAGATGACGTGGAGGACTAACCGCATAGACGGGACTGCAAGCACAACTTGTTAGCTTCAATCATCGAAATGGATATGATAGGGATTGATGGCAATGGATTCGGAGCGCTCTGAGCGATGCTGGGGGATGCAGAGAGCTCGAAGTGATGGCAACGGGAGCTATGATGGAGATGACGGGGGCAAGGAGGCGCGCAACACGTACCAGTACTCGGAGACCATGGTTACGGTATTGAGGTGTAAGATTTGATAAAAAGAAGAACCGATGAAGAGAGCGAAGCTGAAGACGCGACAAGAAGCTGACGGAAAGAGCTGGTTGCAAGAATGCGTCGGGTGATGAACGTAGATGGGAACGGTACGAAGACGAAGAGTGCTGTGCTTGTTAAGGTCTCATTCCAGGTTGGCGTCTGGTTGGCGGCAAGGTTTTGCTGCACGGGCTAGGAGAGGGAGCTGGCCTTACATAATCTAAGACACAGACACGGGATAGGCCCGGATAAGGAGTAACACCGAAGTCCGGTTACAGGGGCGAGATTGCAGTTCGCACCACAGGCACGTATGCACGGGCCAAGCCGCCTCGGCCATGCGGTCCCACCTTGGTGAGAAGGCGAAATTTTGTTGGAGCTGGATTTTTTTTTCCCTTGGAGTTTGCACATCGTCGATCTAAGTCTTCTTCCGCTTCAACCTGCAATTCTTCAGTCCTCAGGGCGAGCCAACGCAAGGAACCCTGAATTTTCCTTCCTCACCGGTATGTATATTGACTTGGAGCCATTTATCGCCTCTTCATATCGCCGCAAGACTGTTTACTGACCCCGCTGGCTAGAGCCTCGTAACCTAACTTGACGAATTCTTGTATCAACCTTGACAATGTCGGAAGGTAGCGCTGGTACGTGAATAGCTTTCTTTTCTTGTTAGACACTTGGTCCGGGTAACTGACAGATTTCTAGCCTGGCCCTTGGCCGATCAGAAGCTCGAGCAGGAGCTCCTTGATCTCATTCAGTCTTCTCAGCGTATGTTCCTTCATACCCTTCGAATTGATGTATTTCCGGGACATCAACTAATTTTCCTTGGACAGACGCTCGCCAACTGAAGAAGGGTGCCAACGAAGCTACCAAGACCCTCAACCGAGGTGTTTCCGAACTCGTCATCCTGGCTGCCGACACTCAGCCTCTTGCGATTCTCCTCCACCTTCCTCTCCTTTGCGAGGACAAGAACGGTGAGCACAATCGCGCCCAACAAAAGAGATACACTTCTAACAAGAAACATGACAGTCCCCTATGTCTACGTCAGCAGCAAGATGCACCTTGGCCGTGCTTGTGGTGTCAGCCGTGCCGTCATTGCTGCCAGCATCACTAGCAACGATGCTAGCGAGTTGGCTGGCCAGATCCGGGCCATGCGCGACAAGGTCGAGCGTCTTGCTATCTAAGGTACCCGGTGTTATGAAGGAAAAATGGCAAAATGTGATGTATACACCGGACTCCTGGGTGTCACGATCTGGCCGAGGTCTAATGGCGCGTCTGCCTGTGGAGTATTTTTTGGTGTATTGTATGTAGACTGAAACCCGTCTGACTTTTCTTAAAGAAATGAGTGGATATATCACAAAAAGTTTTGCTATTGCATTGCATCGCATCGACAAGTAGCGACATACATGCTCGCATCTGGATCTAACTGCTGTCGGCACCCAAGTGATGGGGCTAATGCGACGTCGGGCTCGTTGACGAGTAGTTGACGTGCGTGGGTTCAGTCTCCACGCCTGATAGGCCTGGCAATGACGTTTACTCCACCACCACTATCGCTGGTCATTCGGTGCATCGGGCAATTTCAATAGCTGGTGATGGGCCCCAATGTGTGCCCTGTTTTCCTTCATAAATGCCGTGTGCAGATGCAATCCTGGCCTGGATTTTTGCAGTCCAGAGCACCGTGCCTCTGGTATAATTAATATTTGTTTTTGTTTGTGTGCATTGCCCGTGTGCCTTGGCCTCGGCAAGTTGACACACAATGCCTGGCGTCGCTCGTAAGATTCTCATCTGTGCAGCGATCGACGGGCTCATCATCCAACCGCTCTCGTCCAAAGGCCAGAAGCCATTCCAGCCGGTGAGGATTAAATATGGCGATGCAACCATAGCCTCGGCCTCGCGCGAACAGGTTCCCGACACCACCAAGCCCGACACCTCCTTCGAGGCCTTTGGCGTCATCGGTACGGCTGCGTTCCCCTAATCCCCCCCGAGCTCCCGAACTCCCGAGCCCCTCCCCCTCACCATCCTCTTTCTTGCCTTTGCACTGCCGCCGCCCTCGGTCATCTAACGTTGCACCCGCCTCAGGACTCATATCTCTATCAAAGCTCAGCTATCTGGTCACCATTACTCGCCGCCAGCAGGTTGCCCAGATCTGTGGCCATCCCATTTACGTCGTCACCGAGGTCGCCGTCACTCCGTGTACTTCCAAGGTTGCTGCCGATGAGTCCATACGAAAGACCTACAACGCCTTGTCCCGGCAAGCTCGGGACTTGAGCTCAGACAGCGAAACTGGCGAGGAAGATGTTGAATTCCCCTCTCGGACATTCGATGAGGTAGAGGATGCCGTCATCGTCGACGACGATATTCCACTGGACCCTGCGAGGAGCAGTGTTGCTGAAGATGTCATTCGTCGACGGGGCAGCTATGGGAGGTTTGCTCAACGGTGGTTCAGCCGCAGCGGATGGACCCTGGATCAAAAGCGTAATATGGGACTCAGCAATTCGACCCAAGTTCCAGAATCTCCGGGCAAACCCAGCCCCGACACTTCAACAGCCAAGGCGTCTCCTTCCAGCCAGGACTCGAAACAAACTGCGAGTGAACCCGAGCTGCTGCCCAAGCTGCTTCGAACGGTCCAGGTTCTCTTTGGCTCCTCAGAGAGCTTCTATTTTTCCTACGACTTTGATATAACTAGATCAATCTCCAAGAGAACGACACCTGTTAACCTTGAACTCCCGCTTTACACCCAGGTGGACAACATCTTTTTCTGGAACCGAAACCTGCTCCAGCCCTTCGTATCTGCCGGGCACGATTCTTTGGCATTGCCATTGATGCAAGGGTTTATTGGACAAAAGGCTTTTGTGGTCGACAGCCAGCCGCCGCAGAAGGATGAAACATCGCAGGATGCCATGGAGCTGTCCACACTTTCACTACCAAAGTCACCTCCCGGGTCGCCCCCAACTGAAACCGCGAGAACCTCCGTCGATCTTCGACCAACCGAGCGGAAGTATCTCATTACCCTCATCTCTCGCAGATCCACAAAGCGGGCCGGCCTGAGATATCTACGACGTGGTATTGAACAAGATGGGTTTGTCGCAAACATGGTTGAGACGGAACAATTGCTGTCGTCTCCCACATGGGACCCCGCATCCAAGGTCTACTCTTTCTTGCAGATCAGAGGCAGTATACCCCTGTTCTGGTCTCAGTCGCCATACTCGCTCAAACCTATCCCAATATTACAGCACTCTCAAGAGGCAAATTACAACGCATTCCGAAAGCACTTTGAAAGGCTGTCTAGGAATTATGGTTCGCTTCAAATTGTCAACCTCGTCGAGAAGCGTGGCGTCGAGCTACCCATTGGCGCTGCCTATGAGACCAATGTGCAACGACTCAATGACGAGTCCACTCACGATTACTCGATTCCCTTTGAATGGTTTGATTTCCACGCAGCCTGCAGAGGCATGAAATTTGAAAATGTGAGCTACTTGCTCTCGCGACTAAGAGGGAAGCTGGAAGAATTTGGAAGTACAGTTCACCAAGATGGCAAGCAAGTGGCCCAGCAGAAGGGTGTTTTGCGAACTAACTGCATGGATTGCCTGGACCGGACTAATGTTTGCCAAAGCTCGTTTGGAAAGCATGTGCTCGAGATTCAGCTGAGAGAGGAGGGCATTGATATGAGTGCTCAGGTGGACCAGGAGACATCCTGGTTTAACATTCTTTGGGCGGACAATGGTGATGCCGTGTCCAAGCAGTACACGTCCACGGCAGCTATGAAAGGTGACTACACAAGAACACGGAAGCGAGACTATCGTGGTGCTCTGAATGATCTCGGACTCTCTCTTGCGCGATTTTACAGCGGGTAGGTACCCGAACAGACAATTCCACCGGCTCATTTGCTAACGATGAACAGAATGGTCAACGACTATTTCAGCCAGGCTGCAATGGATTTCCTCCTCGGCAATGTAACTGCTAATGTATTTGAAGAATTCGAGAGCGACATGATGACAAAGGACCCGGCTGTGTCCGTGATTAGGATGAGACAAATGGCTATTGAACTCTGCCAAAAAAGAGTTATTGCAGACGAAAAGGAAGAGTTTCACGGAGGATGGGTGCTTCTGAGCCCCAACACGCCGGACACAGTCAAGTCGTGGCCCATGGAGGAGGTCGTTCTTCTCCTGACAGACTTGGCGCTTTACTCTTGCAGGTTTGATTGGAAGTCTGACAAAGTTTCCTCGTTTGAGAGGATCGAACTCGGTCAAGTCGTGGGCATCAAGTTTGGAACCTACATTACTTCAACCATTTCGGCATCACATATTGACGAGTCCAAGAATGTCGGCTTCGTTGTATCATACCATCCCGGGAAGAGTGATATCAGGCGCACCAACACGAGAACGTTCTCAAGCCGCGATCTTGCGGGAAAGCTCAACAAGTTCCCCATAGACCAAAAGGACGCCAGTATTCCTGCAAGCTTAGCCAGTCTCTTGTCAGGAAAACCCGCTCAGTCGCTAGATGAACGGTGCCTAGTGTTTAAAGCACCCTACCAAGATTCGTCGATGGCCGCTGCTGGAACAGACGGCCCCCGCGAAACCGAGCTGCAGCAAGTAGTAACTATTTGCACCGAAATCGAGAGGCTGGCGCTGGAGAGCCAGATAACGCAACTCGAGGAGGAGCGGAAAACCATGGTGGAAAAGGGGGACATAATATCGCTGGAGGAGGCGCGGCGCAACACGAGTGTGCTAGAGCAGCTGGGACATTCCATCAAGAAGCTGGTGTGGGCGTGAGCCCTTTGCATAATAAACCAACAAAGATGCTGATCATAGAAGACATATACATTAGATACCATTGTTGCTTTTTTGAAAACGGCACGCATTTGTTTTAATCAAGATGATTTTTCTAAGCGGTATAAGTGTAATTGATAACGCATGTTCTCGAGTGGGATGGGATATGCCAGGCCTTCTGGCAGTCGAAACCATACGGATTCGCGAGATTCGAGCTTTTCCCACGTGTAGCCTGCTGTCTCAGTTTCGACAAGAGTATGGTCAAGCAACCATTGCATTGGGTAGCGTTTCTTCTGTTTGCCAATAGCGGTCTCCGAATAGCTTCCAGGGCTGTCCACGACGAGGATCAGACTACTACTTACAAGAACTTGGCCCAAGTTCTTGAGCAGTTTGGTCGTCTTCGCTATGCCTCCGTTGGTGTAGAGCTCATTGAGCGTAAACATGAGAGTCACAACGACGGGTTGGTTTCCCAGTGCCGCTGCTAGTGCAGGAGCGTCTAGGGATAGAATATCTTGCTGTGTAAAATTGAGAGAGACCTGGCCAGAGTCGAGCATGGCTCTGTTGGACTGTTTGGCAGCAGCAGAGGCGTACTTGGACAGTGGCGGTGAAGAGGTTGTCTTGGTCTCGAGCAGCATCGTGATGGAGGACCATGGGGCCGAGTCCAACAGGTTCAAGAAGCCGGCGAGAGACTGGGACTCGACGTATGATGCAAAAGCCAAGTGTTCGGCAGCGCAACCGCCAATGCACACCATACGTAGCGTGCTGCGTCTCGCTACAGCCCCAGTCGAAGATGATGCTTCTCCAGCTTCAAGTTCCTTAGCTTCGTCCCCACTTGCTAAGTGCGTTTCCTCAGCTGACCTAGGACCCTTCTCCCCCTTGTTAGAACTAACAACACTGCTCAGGTGGTGCTTGATGCTCAGGAAGACCTGGACATAGCACAGGGCACGTGTGGGGCTCCATCTCGCAGCATACGCTTCAAGATAGTCCTCTCGGCCAAAAGCAACAGCAAAATCTCGATTGAACAAGGCTTGCTTCACCTCCTGCAGTAGTGTGGGGTAGCGGTCCGACGATAGGACATTGCCGAAAGCATCGGAAAAGAGGTTGAGCAGGCGCTGCTGCTCGGCCGCCGGCTGGAGGATGATGGGTGCTGAGGACTGTTCCGGTTGGGCAGTTTCCTTGGAAGCAGAGTGCTTCTTGGATGTGGCTGCTGGCTTTTTGGACGATGGCGTTTTCTTAACCATGGCTTCTTTCGCTTCTCCAGCTGGATGGGGGACGAAAGCTTTGATGTATAGGTACTAGGTATACTACAAGGTATACGGGGGGAACCACCGGAACCCTGCTCGAAAGCCGGACAGTCAGCTGGGATTTGGCAATTACTCGCGAAATTTGTGTGCGGAAGTCTTGGACATTTGGAAGTGGTGGAAGTGGATTGGCTGGACGGGGCAAAATCTATTACAGGTACCCATTACGGATTAAGCTACTGGTGCCAACCAAGGTGAGCTGCTCACCGATTTTGACCAGGCACATGCCGCCGGAAGCTGCTCCACAATGGGCAATTCGGAACGGTGTCAAAGCTCTCATGAACACACCACCCGGTGAGCCCAGGACACCTCGGTGATCAGTGAGCAGGCAGGCTGGAACTTTTAGACAGTCGGTTCATCACGGCATTGATTTGTCAAATCCCGGTCAACACTCCAATATCAGAACAAGGCGATGGCCGACCGCCGAAGCTGCCGAGCGGCGTGGGTAACTCCGCCGGCGTGGAGCGATTCGCTCGCCTTGCCTTCTGCATCGGCGCCTCGCCTCCGACTACGGCGGGACTCCAGCCACGACAAGGTAAGGTTTTTTTTTCACTGTTCCCCTAGCCAGTGTCGATATCCCCGAGGCGGTACATCCTCACTCGCCTTTCTGCCTCTCCACGCAACCAATGGCTCGCCTGGATTGGTGCGGATGGTCAGTCAAATTTGCGACCAGTAGCCGAGCCAACCAGCAGTCTTTGTCGGCTGTGGCCATGTTGTCGTAGAAAACTACATTACATGAGTGTAAATCAGAGCGAATAAGAGCTTCTTCTATGGTCTACGATGACCATCTACAGCGACAGGGCGGAGTGTTGTCCGATCCAACGGCCGGACAACGGAGAAGGTTCACCTTTCCCCCGCGGGGGGTAGTCCTGGTGCCCACAGCTGTCGGGTAATTTGCTGAGGCGAAAGTGCTGCGAGCCGTCCAGATCCAAGATATCCCGGATCGTTGAGCGAAATATTTTACCTTGCTCGACCTTGACACCAGTGCACTATTACCAATCGTGGAGAAGCACGCGGCAGGTGTGAGGATGATAGGTTTGATTGCAAAGACGGGAAAAAACCCGCAATGGGCTGCATCCACCGTCCAGTCCCAGCCATAATTTGTACAGGCATATGTTTTGTCATATTGTTGTCTGCAACTATCCTACGTCACAAAGATTGGAAGATGCTTACAACAGCACCGTGGCGAAACAGCAAGCTCGCGTCTCCACCACGAACCTGGTCTGAGCAACGAACGGACGGATATCAGATGGGGCAATTGCGTCAAGATGCTGGGCAAGCGCATGGTTTGCCGCGATATGAATGCTCGTCTCGGCGATCTTGGCCCAGTTGATGTCTCTGCCGCATTGCCTGTGGCCCGGACGACACCCGAGTCTGTGTTAGCTGTAAGCTATATAGCATACGAGACGGCGCTGACCTGCTTGCTGAATGAGGTTGACAAGGCGAGGCCAGCGAGCGGCGATGCAGAGCGAAGGAGGGGCATCGAGGGGCACCGAGCGGCGCCCCTGGCGTCACTGGCCTCTGAACCTCTCCAACGCCTGCATCCCAACGTGCTGCTGAAGGGGTGCCCCCTCCCCACCAGGACCCCACTCGGCGTGCCTCGCCGGGGTGCCTTGTCCTCAAGCGTCCCCCTCCATTGTGAAGCTTGGATCCCCGCGGCGAAGGCGGGATAGGCGATGATGAGACGTGTAGAGTGAGACAGAAAGGGCTCTCTCTGGTAGAGGGAGCAGCTTCAAGCCCAACGCAACCAGGGCTATTTTAGTGCTTGCTGCTAGACGCTGCTCCCACCCCCCGTAGGCTTCAATGCGAACCCCTCCTGATGGCGGTTCATCTTGCGCTCCTCGCGACAGCTTCCCAAAATGCTGCCATTGCCGGCAAGGGGGCTGGCGGGATGCCGCCCGTCAGGGTGTAACTTTGGAGGCACTGGGCGAGATAGCTTCGGACGGACTCGCATTGGCCTGTCCGCCCGGCTGCTGCTCCTCGTCCAGGTGCAACGAGGGCTGCGACTGGCTGCTCAGACACACACTCGGCCTCACCACTATCAGAGACAGCTACGTGTACCTCTACATGCGCAGGTAGGTTGCCCAGACATATTTAAAACTGGGGACTGCTAAATACATGACACGACCCCTCCAGCATCGACTCGCCTCCTGCTCCGTCATCCGATCCTCTTCTTTTTCTACTCCCTCTCCCGCTCTTCTTCCTTCCTCCTCTTCTTCTTCTCTCTTCCTCCTCCATAGAACCAATTCACCACAAATACGGCAAAATGGGTTACACCGAGCTTGATCAGAAGGCCATCAACACCATCCGCGTGCTCGCGGTAAGTCAACCCCTCTGTACTCTGTCGTTGTTCTCTCCCTTCCCCCCTCCAGCTCCCGTGGCGGATTTACCCCGCCAACACTGAGCTGCCCCGCCATTCAACGCGCATGCAACAGGAAATTTTTGGTGAAGGGTGCTGCCAGGAGGAGAGACAGACGCGACAGAACGCATTGGCTCGCGCAGTGAAACCAATGCAGCGAGCTCAATATGAGGAAGAATACTAATGCGAATTTCGCTTGCAGGTTGATGCCACCTTCAACAGCAACTCGGGACACCCCGGTGCTCCCATGTGAGTTCCTCCCCCTCCTTCCCTCGCTGTCTTCGCCGATGAGCGCCCGATAAACCAGGAGACAACCCCGCCAAAATCTCATACTGACGCTTTCTCTCACAGGGGCATGGCTCCCGTCTCCCACGTCCTCTTCAACAAGTTCATGAAGTTCAACCCCAAGAACCCCAAGTGGCTGAACCGTGATCGCTTTGTCCTCTCGTGAGTTTTGACCTTGACCGTGCGCTTCACTCGAAAAGCGCCATTCTTGTATGAAAGCTAATCACCAAGCCCAACAGCAACGGCCACGGCTGCATGCTTCAGTATGCTCTCCTCCACCTCTTTGGTTACGACCTGAGCATCCAGGATCTCAAGGACTTCCGAGTAAGTTGGGGAAAAAAACCAAAATCCCAACAGCGCGGCTTGGTCCGGCATGGATATAACTCGGCTAACAGTTCCAATCTGTAGAGTGTTGACAGCAAGACCCCTGGTCACCCTGAGGCCCATGACACCCCCGGCATCGAGGTCACCACTGGTCCTCTCGGTCAGGGTATCTGCAACGCTGTCGGTCTGGCCATTGCCCAGGCTCACACCGCTGCTGTCTTCAACAAGCCCGGCTTCGACCTCATCAACAACTACACCTACTGCTTCCTCGGCGATGGCTGTCTCATGGAGGGTGTTTCCGGCGAGGCTTCCTCCCTTGCTGGCCACCTCCAGCTCGGCAACCTGATTGCCGTATGGGATGACAACCAGATCTCTATTGATGGCAACACCAACGTCGCCTTCACTGAGGACGTTCCTAAGCGCTATGAGGCCTACGGCTGGCACGTGGTCACCGTCCAGGACGGTGACCACGACCTTGCGGCGATTGAGAAGGCCATTGCCGAAGCCCAGTCCGTCAAGGACAAGCCCACTCTTATCCAGCTTAAGACCACCATTGGTTACGGCTCCCTTAAGCAGGGCACCCACGGTGTCCACGGTGCTCCTCTCAAGGCTGACGACATTAAGCAGCTCAAGGAGAAGTTCGGCTTCAACCCCGATGAGAGCTTCGCTGTCCCCCAGGAGGTCTATGACCTCTACGGCAAGCACTCCTCTGAGGGTGCTGCTGCTGAGCAGGAGTGGAACCAGCTCCTCACAAAGTACGGCGAAAGCTTCGCTGCTGAGCACGCTGATCTCGTTCGCCGACAGACTGGCGACCTCCCCGCTGGCTGGGAGAAGAGTCTTCCTGTCTACTCTACCTCGGACCCCGCCATTGCCTCGCGAAAGCTTTCCGAGACCGTGCTCAGCAAGGTTGAGGGTGTCATTCCCGAGCTCATCGGTGGTTCTGCCGATCTGACTGGCTCTAACCTCACCCGATGGAAGGAGGCTGTCGACTTCCAGCCCAAGTCCACCGGCCTTGGTGACTACACTGGACGATACATCCGATATGGTGTCCGTGAGCACGCCATGGGTGCCATCATGAACGGTCTGTCTGCCTACGGCACTATCCTGCCCTACTCCGGTACCTTCCTCAACTTCGTTTCCTACGCTGCTGGTGCCGTCCGTCTGTCTGCCCTCTCCCAGGTCCGCAACATCTGGGTTGCCACCCACGACTCCATCGGTCTGGGTGAGGATGGCCCTACTCACCAGCCCATTGAGACCCTTGCCCACTTCCGTGCTCTCCCCAACTGCATGGTCTGGCGCCCTGCTGACGGTAACGAGACCAGCGGTGCTTACTACGTTGCCCTGACCTCCAAGCACACCCCCAGCATCATTGCTCTGTCTCGCCAGAACCTCCCCCAGCTCGAGGGCTCCACCATCGAGAATGCCGCCAAGGGTGGTTACGTCCTCCACGAGGTCGAGGGTGCCAACGTCACCCTTGTTTCCACTGGTTCCGAGGTCTCCATCGCCGTCGATGCCGCCAAGCTGCTCGAGGGCCAGGGCGTCAAGGCCCGCATCGTCTCCATGCCCTGCACAGAGGTCTTCGACCAGCAGGACCGTGCCTACCGCCTGTCTGTCCTCCCCGATGGCATTCCTATCCTGTCCATTGAGGTTATGACCACCCACGGCTGGGAGCGCTACTCTCACGAGCAGTTCGGTCTCAACCGCTTCGGTGCCTCCGGTGCCTACAAGGATGTCTACAAGGTAAGAAACCCCCCTGGCTGAGCCAAGGCCAACCCCAGATTTTCCCCGCGCGAACTTTTTGCTAACCCCTGCTCTAGAAGTTCGAGTTCACCCCCGAGGGCATTGCCAAGCGTGCCGTTGCCACCATCGACTTCTACAAGGGTGTCCCCGTCCGCTCCCCCATCAACCGTGCTTTTGAGCAGCTTTCTTAAATCGACGATCAAAATAGAGACGAGAGACGTTCAATGGGTCCACCAAATATGGTAGGAATGTTTATGCAGCGACGATGGGTTTCGAGGCAGGGTAATGGTTAAATAGACGTCTCAACATGAATTTAAAAAGGCTTTTTAAAGAGTATCTTTGTGTGTGCAAGACTGCTCTCGCGGGAAGCCAATGCGTTCCACATATGTATATATGCATCGTATAAAAAAAACAGAGTGCCGCCCTGATTATATGTGTCCTAGTCCCAAAACTCCATATCCCTCGAAACCGATTTGCCGGTCTCCTTGATTGGCAACCCACCCAGACCAACAACAAATAATGCGTGTGGTATTAAACCCAGGTTCAACCCTAGATTTTGTTGACGTCTCGCTGAGGCTGCATAGGATGGCAAGATGGAGTATTCCAAGTGACCCGACCATACATGACAAAGGAGTCGTCTCCGGAGGGGATAATGATCTATGATATGGCATCTCATCACAAGATCGCATTGCATGCGTGTGCCGCAATAGTTTCATTCCGCACCCTCGATGTGGCCTTGGGTTTCGACTACCCATTCCCTCTGAAACTCTCGGCCTACGCGTTCCAACCTGGCAGCTGCACGGCGAGCCTCTTTCGCCTCTTCAGCGGATCCCGCGACCACGATGCCGATGAGCATGGGTGCCGCGTCCTCGGACCTTAGGTCGTCATCTTTGGCCTCTGCGATCTCGGTGCCGCCGCTTGACACCGCGCCGGGCGTCAAGGTCCCGGATCCAGCCTGGGAAACGCTGCCGGGTCCTGAGCTAGTTCCGGCGGGGGCGTCAATGCTGGCTTCGCGCGGATCGAGGTAGGAGTGAAGGACCACGGGCCCGCGGTCCGGGTACTCGACCATGAGGCGAGTCGGGCGGCCAAGCCCAAGTCGCAGGGCGGCCGTCTGTGACGAAAGAGCGCCAGAGGTGAGTGAGGTGAGGGATTCGAGGTGGGATTGAGAGGCGGCCGAGGTGATGAGCGGGGTGAGGGTGATGTCGGAAAGGTGGAGGGAGAGGGACGGGTGTTGAGAGGGGAGGCCGGCCATCGTGGGTGTCGATCTTTTTTTCTGGTTGGCGCGCGGAGCTTCAATTTGTTTCGGTTTTCGGTGTCAGAAATCCGACTTTTTAAGTGGCGGCATCTGTACCTGTAGACGTCGAATTGAGTGCACGGCAGCGAAGAAGGTTCCTGCAATTACAGTAGAATCGAAATGGACGGCGGAGGGAGAGGTGTGCGATAAAGAGGAGAAGGTGGAGGGGGGAAGCTTGTCATGTATCTAGGTAGGTTAGAAGACTGACGTTGGAGGCAGCTCCAATGATCACATGGGTTTGATTGGGATTGTTACGGAGGCTGGTCTTGGCTTACTGCGGGTGCTCTCTTTTTTGCTCCTTTGGCGCCTTTTTGGTTTTTTTGTGTTCAAAACCCGCTGGAAGCCGGCGCCGACCGGGTTACTTATTTGCGTGCTAAATGGAGGGACCCACCGCGCGGGTGGCAGTCCCATGATGTCTGGGAGTCTCAAAGGCCCAAGGGGATGCAAAGCAAAGCGCTGTGCCCGGGTGGGTTGATAATTACGTACAAGAGGGAAGGCGGAATGAAGAGGGCTCTGCAGTTGCTGCGACATGATCTGATTGTGAAACGAATGGGCTGGAGCTCAGGCGGAGCTGGGATGGGCTGAGCAGAGACAGAGGAGCAGGAGAGAGAGAGGGAGAGAGAGGGAGAGACCCTGAAGAGCTTAGAATAGCTCACCAGCTGGCTAAAAGTCTACAGTCTTAGCGCGGCAAGAGATCTGGGGAAAATGGGAATGCCAATAGCGGGGAACGATTGAGAGAGCGACGGAAGCGATGGCTGCTTAGGCCTAAAGGGGGAGCTGGGCGAGGGACCCCGCTGAAGACACCCGGTAAACCAACTCAGCTATGCTGTGCTGTGCTATAACAAAAGCATGTAATTTTTTTTTTGCTGGTAGGTCTCTGTCGCCACGTCAGCCGCCATATGCGTCGGCCATCATGTCTGAGCTACGGGGTTGAGCTGCACCAGGACCTAGTTCATGATTCAAGTTATATGACGAAGCCGAGTGGTCAATGGTTCAGGTTTGGATTATTGCCCACAGCACGACGTCAGTGCTTTGAGATCATGCCATACCTCGTCCAGCGCAAGCAGTGGTAACAAAGAAAGAAGAAGAAAAAAAAGAATGGATGAAATAAATCCATCTATGGAATACCGCATGGCCACGTCAAGGAGAGACTACGTCAAGACGATCATCTCCGGATATGCCTCGCGTGCTTTAAGCTATACAAGTGTGAATAGAGAGCTACGATCCCGTCCCAAGAAAGTACAGCACCGCCAAGCCAGTGTTGGAGGTTGTGGTGACTCGGCTTCGGCCGGTGATGACACTCTCGCGTGCGTTGGGAGGTTGCAAGACAATGGATTAGCGTCGCCTGGTAGCCAAATCGGAAGACAGCCCAGGTCATATTTGACATGTGCCCGTCTCTGGTGGTGTCGGTCGGTCCGCCAACCACGGGTGAGTGTCATGCCAAAACCTAAAACATTGCTGAGAGCCGCCTCTCTTCTTTTTTTTTTTTTTTTTTTTTTTTTCTTTCAATTTATCCCCATCCTACTCAAAGGATGTCTGTGATTTCTACTTGTCTGAAGGGAGGATGGAGGGAGGAGGCCGGGGTTGGTGGAGGGACGGAAGGGGGAGTCAAAAGGCCTCGTGGATTGATGGGACCACGGGGATTCCGGCCGATGGTAGGATTCGCAAGGTCACAGTCGCATTTATCTTTGATGTGGTCGCAAAAGAACTACCTAGTTAGCCAAGACACGGTAGCTCTACACTGCCTCTGCGATGTTGTGCATATTGATGCTCTGCTAGTTCGTTTGGTGTTCGCCTTAGTTGTACTGACGAAACCCACACCGTCCCGGTGTCGTTTGACTCTTCGTCTTCCTTTCGGGCGGGTGGACGGATGAAAAGAGAATGTGGATCGGGCACCGGGGGGGTCTTCGATGGAGGATGTGAATGCGGGGTGGTTGATCAGGCCGGGCCACTGTCCTGGATCTATGTAACTATCTACTTGCTGGACAGTTGAGAGCAAGCCAGCACAGAGACAGACGGCCAAGTACCACATACATGACATGGGGACAGCCATTGGCGCGTAGCCATACAGATATAGATGCAGATGCAGATGCAGACACAGACACACATCTGATCTGTAGGCAAATGCAGATACGGTCCACAACAACGTCGCCCAGTAGCAGCCGAGCCCTCTGCTGGGTCATGTTTCTGTCCCTGCCAGGCATGCAGGCCCGGCTTCGGAACGTGGCCTCACACCCCACGGAGCCACCGTGCTCGGCCGGTATTCGATTCCTTGATTTCGTCTTGTTTCGGGAAAGTATGGGGCAAGCAAGTGCTTCGCCGATGAAATCAGTGCGCGATGCATCACGGATGGGTTACAGCACACTGGCAAGGGGAGAGAGAAGGAGAGAGGAGCAAGTGGAGTGTTTTTGGTCAGCTACAACACTCACTACATTACATGCTACCCACCACCTTGGCTTACCTTTGTTACCCCCAGGCCCGAAATCAGATTCGTACGTGCGGTGTGCATGCATATATGTGTGTGCGCCAATTCTTCCCTCCTGCAACTTGTTGGGGTATCATCTGATGGGAAGGAGAGCCAGAAGCTTGAGCATGAGAGATTCGTGCCATGCCACAGGAAGTGCATCCGCTGGCGGGGCCTGAGGGGCCGTTGTAACTTGGTGGGAATTAGTAGAGCAGCTTGCGAGCATCCAAATAGAAGGCGACAAGCGTCATTTCGAACTATTTAGCGACGGCTTTGCATGAAGCCAGGCAGAAGCACGAGGTAGCAAGGCAGACGTGGAGCTGGCTAATGCCGGTTGTGTGATTCAGAGCTGGCAGGACATGGTGTGCAGCAGCGTGGGTGGCCGTGTGGGTTGGAGAGACACCCTGTAACCCAGATTGGCAATGGACAACAGAAACAACAACAACAACAAAAAACAGCCACGGTAGGTCGTTTGGAGCGTGTGGGCATGCATACTCCTGCTGCGAGGCGAAATATGATGGATATCGGCTGTATGGATTTTGCCCTGAATGCTTGTCTATGGTGCGTTTTCTCCCCTCTATGATTTGGATGACCAGACTCTGAAGGAAGGTCATGGAAGAATCGGCGATGCCATCAGACGGAGCATGTGGGTACACACTTTTTTTTTTTCCCTCGCATTCTCTCTGCGGAAATGCACCTTGTATTCAAGTGAGCAATTTGGACTGGGTGGCTTTTTTTTCTTTCTCTTTCTTCTGGAGGCGTCCTGTCTTCCGTTTGCCGAATGTTAAAATGCTCAACAAGGGACGCACGAAAACATGATGATGCTGCTGGTGATGATTCGAATATGTTGACTGATGATGAATCAAATGCCATGGGTTTGATGATAGGCCGACAGACTGATGCACAGCAAAGCCGCCTGCTGAACAATACCAGGGCGACTAGCTACGTCTGTACCTGTAGTGGATTCCAGGTGTTGTCTCCTCATGCTGGCACGCTACCAGCGGGCTTGGGACCGTTTCGTCTGGTAGCCAGCATCCGCCAAGCTGGAGCCAAACACCACGATACCATGTACCTCCCCGTAGTGACTTCGCCTGGCAGGTACCTGTGTGAGCTGGCAGCCCAGATTCCTCAGTAACATGGGGCTAGCGGCACTAGAGAACTAAGGGCCGGGGGGGCCAGCATTTTTTGGCGATCCGATTTACCTTACCAAATCTTCTCTCCGGACCACCATCACCACATCTCGTTCTCCTCCTCCTTCACCCTCTCGCCTCCTCCTCCACTTCGCCGCCTCCCCTCGCCGCCTCCCACTCTCCACCACTGCCTGCTCTGCATCTATCCGCCTTGCATCCAGGCAAGAGAGCCTCGCAGAGTCGTCTCTCTCCCCTTTCCCCCTCCTTTCCTCTCTTGGTTTCTCTATTTGGGTTGGTTGTCCAGCGGTTGCTCTTCCTTGTTAGGAATCTCTATATTCGGCATTGGGTTGTTTTGTTTTTTTCCCTCTTCGTTTTTATTGCTTTTTCACCACTACCGCCGGGCGGTTCCTGGGCCTTGATTCATCTCATCTTACCTTATCCTCCTTCTTTCTTTTTTATTCTACAAATAACCCGTACCGCCTTTTGTTGCTCCGTCATCACTCCTGATCCTTATCCGCTGCGCCCGGCCGTCGCCGCATGATCTGTCCGGCCCGTCGCACCCTCGTCCGTTGTTCGACCCCGAAGCCCCCTCCGTCGTCTGTTTCATCGCCTTCATCGCTGCGCAACCATGGCTGGCGCTCCCCGCCGCAGAAAGCTCATCGGCCAGCGTCGCCGCGTTGAGGATGAGGGCGACGACGAGGGTGGCCCGGAGGCCCTCGACCTCGATGACGACTCCATCACCGACGGCTCCCTCGTCACCGATGACAATGATTTAGTCGACGATAGCGATACAAGCAACATTGATGAAGCCTCCCCGACCTCTCCGAATACTCGCAAAACAACCAATGGCGCCCACAAGAAATCCTCCAAGTTAGGCACCGATGCCCAGACAGACGGCAAGGCAGTCTCGGACACCGAAGTGATGCTGCATGGCCTATCCATCACCGACAAAGACCCTCCGATCCAGGAAATGCATTTTGATGAAGTCACTGCCCCAGAACCTGCGAAGTCGCCAAACGCTCCTATCGTCGTGAGCTCCGCTTCCGCCATTCGTCAAAAAGAAAGCTCCGCCGCCAATCGACGACGCCAAGAGCATGAGGATTACAAGAAACGGAGGGACGAGGATCCGGCCTTCGTGCCCAACCGAGGTGCCTTCTTCATGCACGATCATCGACATGCAGGACCTGCGGCCAACGGCTTCCGACCGTTTGGGAGGGGTCGTGGAAGAGGTGGGCGTGGTGGTATTGGTGGCCCCTTTGCTCCCATCAAGTAAGTATCTCTTGCTGGGCCCTTTCATCGAAGCTCTTTGCTAACAATGGCAAGCAACCAATTGCACCACCCGGCTGACCCGACTACCAATTCTCCTTGGACCCACGACATGCATGAGACTGTTGCAGAACCAGCGCCTCCAGCACGGCCTCGACATATGGTAGACGAGGAGGGTCCGGCAAATGGCAATGGCTACATTCCAACATGTGAACCCAACCCAACTCCGATCAACCGCACCCTCTCCACCGAGAAGCACATCGGAAATGCACAGGTCCGGGTATATCTTCCGAACATGAAGTCTCCGGCCGTCTTCTCAGGCGTTGCCGTCAAGCAGTATACCAAGCTACCCGACCACCGCCCTCCCCTGCGGCGAGACAAACCCGTTCGAATTTCTCTCCCTGACAACCCTCCTCGATACATCTTCCCCGCTGCCGACAGATCCTTTATATTTATTCCCCGTGCTATGCGGCCTAACCAGCAGCGGATGCGCGGCAAGCCCCGATCTGGGTTTGGCTCCGTCGGTGGATTCTCGAGAAGGACCAGCGTCTTTGGGGGAAGCTTTTATGGTAGCGTTTACTCCCCCAGCGTTGGCGTCAGCCGGAGATCATCTATCGTTGATCGTGATTTTATGTTCTCCCCGACCGGCTCTGTCATCTCCAGGCCACCTATTCCAGTTGAGAACTCACGGCCCGTTGTTCGACTGCCTCCTGCTCCTCGGCCTGACCTCCATATGGCTATGCCGCCGCCGCCGGTGCCAGTGGACCAACACATTCCGGTTGTCCAACAAGACAAGCTGATGGCGCCGGAGCCTTCGATCAACGACCTTCCTCAACCACAGACTTATCCCCTGCCTCAGAAGCCGGCATTTCAGGAGAACCGACCACCGTCGGCACTTCCTATGCACCAACCGCGTCCTCAAAAGAATATCTCGGTTGCTGATATCGAATCGCCGGCTATGCAGCAAGGCCCCCAAGCCTTCCAACAGGCCTTCCACCAGCAGGTTCCTGTGCAAATGTCGAATGGAATCTCGCACGAGTCTCACAACCGTCAGCCCTCGTATCCTTCACAGCACTCCACCGGCACACCTCTGTCTCAAATTCCCGAGCGGGCAATTCACGCGGCCCCGTTCCAGCCCAACACCTACGGCCAGCAGCCACCCTTCTATAACCAGCAGCCATACCAAGTGCAGCCCCAGCAAGGTTACTATTACCCCAACATGGCATCTGCTGCAGCTCCGGCTTTCGTTCCAGGCCAGCAGGCCCCCCCTGGAAGCTATACTCCTCAAACCCAGCATGAGCAGCCTGTCCAGGGGAACACACAGCCCCCGGGAGCAAACCCCAACCTCGTCGCCCAAGAAGTCAACGGCATGGTTTATTATTATGATGCCTCTCAGCTGCCTCCGGTTAACAACTACCCAGCCTACTCCGCTCCTCAAGGCTACCAACCCAATGTCATGGGCATGGGGGGGATGGTGACACCCAGCCCTGATGCATTTTACTACGCCCAGCAAGCTCCTGGCATGGTCTACTATCCGCAGTAGAGTTGCGACATGCCAGAGCTCACTTACTTTACCTATCCACATGCTTATTACACGTACTCAATTTAATACTATAACTACGACCTCACACTTAAAAGAACAAAAAAACTGCGCGGCATGTATGCCGCTTACCGCAAGGAACGTTTTCGGACCGATGTATGGATAGGCAAGGGGACTAAAAAAAAATCAATTGGATGGGACAACATACTCATTGCTTGTTCGCATCCTGTATTGGGGGTTTGCCCCATTGTGTCGACGGGAGGAAAATACATTTTGATGGCCCTTGCCTTAGGATTGATTCGCTTTGCATTATAGGATGATTCCGGTGGTCCTTGTGTGTTGGATGGGACCCGGTCCTCATGGTGATGGCGATGGTGATTTTATCGCCTGTGTTCTACTGGTCGGCTCAGTACAGCGCTCTGAGACGGACTAACTGATAGGATTGCGTTCCTCGCGGGAAGGATCATGACTATGGTGCTGTTTGTCTTTGATGGTGCATGGACGCTTTTTGATTTTCTTCCTCGTGACAAAAAAAGACTTGAGGGGGTGAGGGAAGGAAGATGAATGAAGCTTTAGGGTGCATTTCTACGCTCGTCACTTTGCTGATTCATCTTGTCTTCCCTTGTGGTTCATGTTTGTTGCGAACCCATGCGTGGTGTTGTGCTTTCATGGCAACGGCGTTGGGTGTATGGAGCATTATATACCTGAATTCAAGTACTAGGGCGGATGTTGGTGAACCAAGTTCTCAACACTGTATTAGTGATGTTTCTAGTCTTTTGGTGAATGTCAATATTCAGTATATTATATCATGGCAGTGAACCATCTGACCCATACCGTCCGGCATCTGGATCAACAATAAAAGAACCGAGTCTTTCTATGCCAGCATCTTCATCATGCTTGGTTCCCCAATTCCGGACTAGGTCGTCCTTACATCCAACGATAGCTTAGTAACTATTGGCCACGTTTCGTCATATGCCCGTATGCGTGATCCAAGTGATTCGGGAGCCGTGAAGGTTTGAAGTGATAACACAGTGTTGCTGTTGCTTGCGAGCATCTTGCCTCGATAAACGCAGACTGATTAATCGAAGTAGTAAACGCCAGGGATCAAGTTGACAGGGTCTACCAGTCAGGACGCACTGGTTCATCAGAATCGCCCTTGAACACTTGTGCCCTAGGTATCACGATAAGCACATGATTGCAGTGGCTACGTAAGGATAAACTTCTTACCAGGAATATGTCAGAATCAACATTAGTGGGTTTTTTTTCTTTTTTTGGTTTTCAAGGTGCGTCAGACAAAATCACTTACTTCGAGGCATTCATTCGACCTGGATCAAGCTAGAATGAGAGGAATGGGACTGTTCTCAAGCGCATTCTAGATACGGTTCTCGCCCATGTTGTTCACGTATACTGTCTCCATAGGTTGTAATACCAATTTTCATGTGTCGGCTCTGATCTTGGTGTCATGGCTTATTGTTATCTTGGATCATGTGAATGGCCAAATGGCTTGCTCAAACTCAGTCCTCATGTTGGGTCCTTGAAAGCAAGATCATGGTACGCCAACGAGATATGGGCTGTTTCTCGTGCGTTATTCTTTTATTTTAGCTCATGTTTCTAGGTACTAGTTCATGGTTCCATATGGTAGAGGCAATGCGGCACTAAAGGCTCTCATTGACAGCCAACTCCGAGCCGTCTGCATGCAGCAATAATGCAAGACCTATCTTGGAATGAAGCAACTACGCTAAAGAATTTCATATTCGTTTTCTATTCCATGTTCTTCTTTTAAGGGCTCATGCATAGTGCGCCGAAGACTACTTCTCTTACAACAGTTCAAGCCTGTGTATGCCTTTATGAGATGGTCATGAAACAACGATGGCGACGAACAAGATCACCTAATAAACCTAGCGGGCGACCATAGACCTTGATAATTTGGTCATGAGCCCTGCATCTAACTGCGAAAGAGTGGAATGCAATTGCGATTGCGATTACTATTACTGGGGATGGCAAGAGTAAGGAGGTGGGGAAGGAGCACGAGGATGGCGAGGTCATTTCTACACCCTGGAATTACCAAGAAATTCAATAGTAATTTGATGGTGTGGTAGGGGGGGGGGGGGGGCAATGAGGGTTTCAGGTGCCTTTGACATGGCATGCATAGTATATAGTATTTGTTACCTAGACCAGAGGAAAATTAGTCCTTACGCACCAGGCATTATGAATTGTAAAAAGTTATCCACTACATGGTTGAGGCCTGAAAATGAGAGGGAGGGAAAGCTACATGGTGGTCATAGAGAGGAGAATGAGTGATAGGTGTCTTTGGCAGAGAAAGGCAAGGAAGCAAGATGAAGGAAAGCGAAAGCTCTCTGTCTTTCCTTGTCTCTTCACTTTTCTTTTTCTCTTTCTTTTTCTCTTTCTTTCTTCTTTCTTTTTTCTTTTTTCTTTTTCGTGGCTGATTTGCAGTTTCAAGCACGGTTCGAAAGTGGCATAGAACGTGCACAGGATGAATGGCGTTTATCACTGCAAGGTCAGATGAGGGGGTGATAGCCATGGGTCATGACGGTGGCATGCTGACAGGAGGATTTTGTTTTGGGTTCCGAGGAGGTGTGAACATACAAATGATGCAAAGGAAGTGCAAATGCAGTTCAAACTGGTCGGAACATACACGTGCATGTGCAATGTGTCAGAGCCACTGTGCGATGGGCAACTGCGCGGTACAAATGCGAGGCCAAGGCCGAATTGCATGCATTGGCCCGGGTTCAAGCAAAAGCAAAAGCAAAAGCGTGGAAGCCCGAGGGCAGGGTGATCAGCATCGGCTCCCACCTATGTACATCATCACAATGCCCCCCTCATACACGTCGGCGGAGGTGCAAAAGCCCTTGGCGTTCCGAGTGACGGCTGCTGTGACAGTGGCCTGCGGGGTGCTGAACCGGAGAGGGTCAGTGAGGAGGCATGGGCAGATGAGACGGATATGGAGCGAGGCACCAGGCCCAGAACCGGCGTCACGCGAGAGGGCCCTGGGCGACTGGCGATTGGGAATCTGGGCTGATAAAATGGAAAAGGACCTGGGGCGGCTGGAGAGAGGGGCTTGGGCGAGCTTCTTACTGCATAGATATATGCATGGCATCGAATGCTGTGCGTGTGACAGTTTGCCTTCGTCAAGGGCAGGGCCTCGGTGCACACAAGACAGGGCAGGGATAGGCGCTTGATGTCTGATATATCACCTCGCACACACAGGCTCAGGCCCGCCCCCAGTCCAAGCCTCTCTCGCCGGCCGCTAGACTCGGGTAGCTGCTGGGGAGACAAGCGGGGCAATTGCGTCCTGTCTCTGCCGGGCCGTCTCATTTGGGGCTACACGGTTGCGTACGCGAAGGCAGATGTAATGCGCGCTGTCCAACACAGCAGAGAGAGAGCGAGAGGGGGAGAGGAGGAGAGAGGGAAAAGCGCTCTGTGGGCAGAAAACGGTCAAGGAATGGTCCCTCATCTTACACCTAGACTTGCGAACAGCCGTTGCTCCATCTCCCCATCTCCATCTCCATCCATGAACGTGTTCGCAGGATACGGCGGCCCGGGTCGTCCGGTCGACATGTCGTCCTCCTCAATCGTCTATTTTAATTTAACTGCATAGGCAGTGATGGGCGACGCAGGCATCTATTATAGTGCTTGGCCGAGACGCTGTCTAGCTGGCTCCGCATCTAGCTCCAGCGGCAATCGCCCCGTACGATGAGACCAATTCTAAAGTTTCCGAGCCTATCAAGCCCGGCTGGGCGCAGGCAGCCCAGCAAGACAAGATTGAAGCACAATGAATGACCATGGTGCAATGAGATTGGGATCAGTAAAAAGTAAAGACACAAACAATAAACAAGGTTGAAAGAGACACACCCCTCCCCCCTGGAATCAAGCGCAGGGCGGAGAAGCGGGGAGGGGAACAAGTCCCTGGTGGGATCGTGACCGTAACCGTGACTGTGAGTCCGTGACCAGCGAACATGGATGGCGGCATCGGTGAGGCAGCATCCATCCCATCATCTTGCTACTCGTCATGAGCGCTGCTTGTGACGCTACGGTACCCCGTACCTAAGGGCAGATAACGTCTGGGGTTATCATGACCGCAGGGGCCCTATCACTCGTCATGTACATAGGCTGTCTCCCTCTCCACCCCCTGCTGTTCTCCGCTTTCTCATGCCTTCTGGCCCCACTCCCCCGGCCAACACGCCAGCCCAGAAGGTACCTAGAAACGACCGATACGGGCGCGAGCCATGTTCTGCGAGAGGCTGCTCAGAATGGCGGTCGGTAAAGCACTTACTCGGGTGGCCACCGCCTGGAGGCATCAATTGTTTGCCTCTGGCAGGCTTCCCGCTGCATTACGAATCTGCCACTGCCCTCCCGACCCGTGGCGACAATCGGGCCTAGGCTCCAGCGGGAAAACGACTGCCTCGTCTGCCTGAATGTCGAATGCCCACCCCGGCCTCAATCGCCTTGGACTGAACTGACACACTTTGACGCACACATGCACGCCCCTGGCCCCATCCATGAGTCGCACCTACTTGCGTCTATCGCCTCCTCGGACGCCTCACGTAGGGTTCCATGGCCGCTTTTACCGTCGGTCGCGTCGATCTCTGGCGCGAGCACGGGCCAGGCCCACACGAGCTTGCATAAATATTGCCATTGAGTTCCACTAGCTTTGAAGTCCTAGACGGTTTCTAGATCCGGTCACCGTATAATACGGGCTGTGCAGCATCATCCAATCTAGCCTGTCACAAAGTCACAACGAGACACGCTCTCGAGAATTAGCATGATGGGCCCTTGTTCCTCGGTAATGTTCAATCCGACTGGGGCTTTCTCCAAATTTTATACGATAGACTTGATGTTTCGCTTGCAGCCATGCGTGCGAATTATGAGGGATCGTCTCCACGACTTGACTGCATTGAGGGACGGTCAACGAGTGGACACTGACACTATGTATGGATAAGATATTCAGGTGACCCCCCTTGTCATCATCGTGCAGTCACTCTCTAGGGCTGTCCGCGATCAATTCGAAGATGCAGAAACAGCACTTGACACCCCATGGTGTATGTGGGATTGGCTGGATTTTTTTTTTTTTTTTTCACGGGCTCTGGTCCAATTGATGAATATCACACATCAAGCTCAATACCACCAGTCTAGCCAACAAGCTGGCCAATAAACGTTTGATCCAGTAGTCTGGGCACGCTGTATAACTGCAAAAATAAAAAATAAAAATAAAAATAAAAAAGCTTTAACTCGCGTGACGGTGAGAGTCTTAGTGCATGTCGACAAAGACTGAGGTGATGCCTATTGAGACGTTTCCGCCCCGTGAATCACTCAAGACCACCCACTAACTTATAAAAAAGGAATGTGGGCCTATCACTGAGGGAAGGTCAATTGAGCCGCTTGCTAGTTCCAAGACGGTAAATGCCTAAACTTCTGGTAAGCCACCACGCGATTTCCTGTCCTCGCATTCAGAATGGCGTCACGGATAAAATTACCTTGGAAATTTATCTACTATGCCATACTCATGCCTGAGACACGCAGACATGGAACTGAAGTGGCATGAAAATGCCGGACAGTACACGACAAAGCCAGCAGTTCTCCAACTTGGTTGCCATTTCAAGTCAAGCACACCTGGGCAAAGAATTATTCTATGCAGTTCCTTTTTTTTCAATCAAGTCATTTGCGTACCGAAATCTAAGGGCATGTTTATGGGCCTAGCGTGATAAACTTGACCCCAAACCTAGACTTGGTACAGTTGCGCCTATACTACAGGCGTCACTACCAGTGTCAGTGAGCGAAGGTTATATCCATCCCAAGTATGCCCAGAAATTAAGAAAGCAGACGCAGATCGGCTTGGGGTCCTTACACAGATGGCCCAGGAATGCTCTGGCCTGTACTATTCTCATCCAGATTGCATTCCAATGAGTGTTCAGACAGGGAACTCAGCGTAACCTCCCTTTCCATTTCCCCAACTCCTAGTCCTCTGTAAGGACGAAGATCTATCCCTAATAGTCTATCGCCGTACCTGACTAAGCCATTGGCGGCGATACGAACCGGTGGTCTCGCTAACCTTTGTCGGTCCTCCTAGTCTAGAGACATCATCTCGATCACAACCAACACCCTACATTGAGCACAAATATGCGTAAATTCGTACATAATTATTACGACATATATCGGTGAGTTTTTATTTTTATTTCTTTTATCTCAATAGCTGGGTTTCTTTTTTTATCTATCCTTTTACGTTATTTGATTTTATTTCATCTTCTATTTATGTTTGCAATCCCAAATTGACAGTCGCATGCAAAACCTAGCCAGATTGGCGAAATGCTACCCCACAACTGCCGTGCAAAGTGGGGAGGCGTGACAGTAATACACCCACTCTAATTGGTTTGAATTGCAAGTTGAAAATATTGGATTTTGGATGTATTCCCAACTTTTTATCAGGAATCAAGGAGTGGCGAAGTTCCCCCAGAGAGAAGGGCGCTGTTCGCAGATTTTGTAGACATGAGAGCAAGATCAATCCAGTACCAAGTGTCATGCACATGAAACATTCCTTGCTTACGTCGCCAAGGCCTTGACAGCCATGTCTCGGGCACCCTCAAAAGTCTTGTTGCCGCCAATGAAACCGGCAGCATGGACAAAGACACCCCCAGGAATGGATGTGATGGTATCCAGCTCTGCGTCACGGAAGCCCCTCCAAGCCTCGGGCAACGGCTTTCGGCTGACAAACGAGTCCTTGCTCTCGGGTACACATTGGATGCGCCACTTGGCACCAGGCTCAGGTTTCTCGGGGTATAACACGTACAGCACCGAGGGGGTGCCATCCTCAAGAGTGTATAGATGGTCCTTCCATGGTGCCGATTGGCCCTCGAGCACAAGAATGCGACCCTGTTCATCATACTGTTGACGCTTGGCAAAGGCTTCCTGGACAATAGTGCGGGCGGGCAGCCAGGCGGCAGCGTAGTTGTCGAGCTCGCGATCAAACTCCTCTCCAATGCGGTGGCTTGCCTCGAGGAACTTGGCATCCTCGGCAGCCTGGGCCTCGGCTCGGTCAGTAGGGACGGGGTCGTTCCACTTGGGGTTCAGACGGCCAACAATGGCACCAAGTCCAAAGCCGCCCTCGCTGTAGTTCTTCTCAATGCCGGCAGAGGCAATTGCCTTGGGATCGTAGACGCTAATGCCATTGTCGTGGGCGTCAAGCGCCTCAACAAAGTTTTGATACAAGCGGCAGTAGAGCAAGTCGACGTCGGCGTGGTCCTCGGCGAGACCAAGGCGCTGGGCAATGATGGCACGGCCATAGTGCAAGAACACGAGGCCGGCGCTGGAGAGCTTGGTTGGGCGACCTGGGAAGGTAGTTGCGAAACCACGCTGGTGATGGTCGAATCGACGGCGATCGGCATCGTACTCACCGCCGACATCGACGACGGTGTGGCAGGTCTCGAGAACAGCTGGGTCGCGGGTACGGACGAGTGCAGAATCAGCATAGGTGGGCAGCAGCCGCAGCATGTGGACAGCGAGGGCCTCGTCCGCGTGGAAGTGGCCGCTATGGGTGCCGATCAAGGGGCCGGAGCCCGATGTCTTGAGGCGCTTGGATGCAGATTCGGCCATGGTTATGATAAAGCGACGAAACATGTGCGAAAGGCGAAGTTTTGTGCCTGGAGTGGAAGAGCGGGGTGGAGGGGAGGAGGGCAGTAGTGGTGGGGAGCTTTAGCTTGAGAGAAGACATTGGATGTGATTCGCAGTAAATTCTGTCACCTGGGTCACCTTGAAAACAACTCTCAACATGAGGGTTTCAAAACTCTGCGTCAATGAGAGAGAGAAAGAAAGAAAGAAAGAAAGAAAGAAAGAAAGAAAAAGAAAAAAAAAGGACAAATCAACCCAATCACTAACAAGGTGCAAGGTTGAGCTCACCATTGAGCTGTACTCAACGTCTTAGCTTGAGCATCCAAACTCGATGAATACCTCGTCGCCCGTGAAGGCCCTCAAAACGGTCTGTGGAACCGTTTGGAGATGGTGCACTATTCAACCCATCTGCACAAGGCTGGCATAAAACTTTGGTTGATCATCTGACTGTCATGGCAAGACGTAATTGTGGGGTTGGGTTAAGTGTAGGGCGGCGCGTGGGCTAAGCCAAAAATGGCTGGCGCCACACAGACAGTGGTCAAACCTAGCCGCCCTATCATGGAAGTGTACTGATGGTACAAAGGTACGCCGCGGCGTACGACAAGAGGCTCCATCCAGATGTAAAGTTACAAAACACTGCATGTACACAACAGCGAGGTGTGCGTGTCCGTTGGCTGGATGGGCAATGGAAATTTGACGAGTACTATTCAATGTGCACATACGGCGGCAGCTTACAGGATACACCCTTCCGCCTCGTTCCGCTTGTTGTCCCGGCTCTGCCAGCGACCGCCCCGAGGGCATTGGCCACTGGTCCAGCCAGCCCAGTGCCGAAGGCAACCAAGGCCTCCGTCAGCTGGCACCCATCCAGGTCCAGGTCCGCTAAGGTTGATGTACCGTAGGTACCGTTCAAGCACCCCCCCAGGAGGGTACAGCGGACTCCCTCCTCCACCTTCAGCAGCACTCTTCGGCTCTTACCTACTGCTGGCCCTCGTTTCGCCGTTGTCTGCCCGTCCGCCAACAGCTCGTCGCGCAGCTGCCAAACAGCTCCCTTCCTCTTCGACTACTTCTCCTCCTCCTTCCCACCATCCCTCTCTTCTCATCCTCACCTCCGACTTCTCCTCCATCCTCTCCCAATACCCTTCCTTCCTCCTTCTCTCCTCACCACCAACCCGCTCGGGTCTCCATTCATCCACGGACGACGGCCGTCCTGCACCCGCCGATTCCTTATCGCGCCTGATAACACAACCTCGTCACCGCCCCAAAGTAGGCAGGTAAGGCTCCACCGCCGTCATCGTCATTCCTCGTCCCGCGTGCCTCATTCTCAACCACATCCTCATCCTCATCCTCATCCTCATCCAAAATATCCTCCCTCATCCATCTTCATTATCCCGGCATCGCGACTGTTCATTATTCATCATATTATCGCTTGTCCCGGGGCTTCCCGCTGACCGTCTGAACAGCCTACGCAGCCATGGCTACCGGAACGCCCTCCGCCGGTCTCGACACCATGATCACGGTCAAGGTCCAGCTCGAAGGCGTCACTCGCCGAACCAAGATGCCGCTTCGGGACATGATTCCCAAGACTCTTGAGTCCAAAGTACGTCTCCGGTCTTCTCATACTTTGCTAATTTTTCCATTCCCGTACCTCTTTGTGCTTAATCTCCATTTCCTTCCATTTCCGTTTGCGTCAAACAATCTAGGCGCCATGTATCCTTTCGGCGATATTGACTTTGTGGCAGATCCGAACTTTCCTGCATCTTCCTTCTGATGCCGAGGCCGTCTTCGAACGGTATTCTGACTCGGCTGCCGCCTATGTCGTTCTTGACCCGGAGAACATCCCCATTTATAAGCAGCTGTACCGTGCCGCTAAGGCGAAGTCTAAGCTCAAGATTCGCGTCACGATTCAGAACCCAGCTCAGAAGAGTCTCCCCAAGCCCGTCACTGTAGAGGACGAGCCCGAGGCTACTCCCTCACCTCCCACCGCCGAGTCCCCTCTGGAGGAGCAAACTCCAGAGCAGCCCGAGGATATCCCCGAGGAGACCCACGCTGACGCCAACCCTACCCCGTCTCCCGTCACCGAGTCTGCTGTTTCTACTTCATCCGCCACCTCCATCTCAGAAACCACGACTCTTCCTTACCGCGGTGCCCCTCTCTCAAAGGCATACAACTCGACGCTTCTCAGCGACGCTGCCCGGTTCATTGGGGAGCGAGAGGATTCTCGTCGTGATTTCGAGTCCCGGTTGGCCAACCTTATGGACAGCCAGTCAATTGCTGCCAGCCGTCTGGCTACCCAGCAGGCCGAGCGCCGTGCTCGTCTCGTCCAGCAGACCACCTCGGGATGCTGCAGGCCCACGGATTCTCTGCAGAACCTGTGGTCTGGCTCCGCTGTTCCCCCTCTGCCCACTGCTGTGTCCTATCCTGCAACCTGTCCCGCCACTGGTGCCGCCTTTGCTGTCTGCTGCAACAGCTGTGAGAAGACTATCCCCGACATTCACTTCCATTGTGCAACTTGCGATGATGGTGACTTTGATCTTTGCCAGTCTTGTGTCCAGCAAGGCATCACATGCCACGGAAAGGACCATTGGTTGATTAAGCGTACCACGGTCGACGGCCGTCTTATCCAGAGCACCACTGAGACCGTCGCCCCCAAGATCAAAGCAAAGGATGCCCCCAAGCCTGTGGTCAAAGTTGAAACCAAGATCGAGACCAAGATCGAGCCCAAGGATGAGGTCCCCTCTCTTCCCAAGCCTACATTCGAGCCTCTCATCGCTCGATGGGCCTCTATCGGCATTCGCCGAACTTGCAACTGCTGTGTGCGAGGTTCGTTGTCCCGGTTCAAATGTAATCATGTGCTCGAGCCAAAATGTCATGCTAATAAATTTGCAGAGCTTCCTGAACATGAGTTCCTTCATTGCAACAACTGCGAAGATTACGATCTCTGCCAGCCATGCTTTGCCAAGAATGCACATGGCCACCACCCCAAGCACGGCTTCTCCCCTGCCGTCAAGGGCACTGAGATGCCCCAGCACATCAAGGTCAAGATGCAGCCTGGTCGCAACCAGATGCACCACGCCATCTGCGATGGCTGTGAAAAATACATCACTGGCGTTCGCCACAAGTGTCTCGATTGTCCCGACTGGGACTACTGCGTCGACTGTGCCAAGGACAGCAAGTTCACTCACCCGGGACACCGCTTCATCCCCATCTATGAACAGCTGTCTGAGATTCGTGATCGAACTCCTGCTCCCGTTCATGTCGGCATCTGCTGCGACGGCCCACTTTGCGCCAGCAACGAGGCCTACCCTGCCTACATCCGCGGCACTCGCTACAAGTGCGCTGTTTGCAACGACATGGACTTCTGTGCCAACTGCGAGGCCAGCCCCGTCAACGGTCACAACAAGACTCACCCCATGATCATGTTCAAGACCCCTGTTCGCCACGTTAGCGTGACCACTACTGGTGAGCACCAAGATGGCCAGCGTATGCCCACCATGGGCGACCGCATCGTCTCCGACTCGAAGACTGCCGAGATTGCCACTCCCGTCGGAGGCAACACTATCAACGCTGTCCAGACCATTGTTGACATGAAGCCCTCCGAGCCCACTCCAGCCAAGATTGAGCTTCGGGCTCCCACTGCCCCAGTTAAGAAGGCTGAACCTGAGATCAAGCAGGAGAAGAAGGAGATCTCTGTCTCTGCACCCGTCCAGAAGCCCAGTTCCGAGCAGGGCCTGAATGCTGTCTTCGTCCGCGACACCATCGTTGATGGCAGCGTCCTTCCTCCCAACCACGTTTTCGAGCAGACTTGGATCCTTCGAAACGAGGGCAAGGTTGCTTGGCCCGCTGGCTGCTCCGTCAAATTTGTGGGTGGCGACTACATGGGACATGTCGATCCCAACCATCCCGCTGGTATTTCTGAACTCGTCTCGGCCTCCGAGTCGACCGTTTGCTACTCCCCTCTTGCTCCTGGTCAGGAGTTCCCTTTCACTGTCCTCCTTCGCACTCCTGGTCGTCCCGGTAAGGTTGTTTCTTACTGGCGCCTGACCTCTCCTTCCGGTCATAAGTTTGGTCACCGCCTCTGGTGCGACGTTAGTGTCCGAAACGTCAAGACCGAGGAGCCCGTCAAGCAGACGAAGAAGACCGAGGATAGCCAGGCCTCGAGCCAGATGATCTTCCCTAAGCTCGAGAAGGAGTCTCCTGTGGCTAGCATCCACGAGGCTGTCAGCCACGCATCCTCTACTGTCGTTGAGGATACAACTGAATCCAAGGAGGAGTCTTGTGATGAGGAATGGGACCTTTCCGAGGACGGCTTCATGACGGACGAAGAGTACGACATCCTTGATGCCTCTGACGAGGAGTATCTTGAGGAACAAAAGAAGAAGGTTGGTGGCAAGTAAGTGGGACGTTTTGAACAAACTTTAGGTTAAGGATTTGGGGTTCCGGAATTTGGTATTTTCATGTGTTGTTGCCCCCTCCTTTATGTATTATTTCCTCTGTCTTTCCCATCACGCGGCCGGGCAATTTACCATGGTGCCATATGATCAGCTACGGCGGGCCAAGACAAGACCAGGAAAGGCGATATGCCAATCTGGCTTGATCGTGATTTCATATTGGAACAAGGAGGGGAGCCCACGCTCTTTTTTTGGCCTGGAAACTTGGGATGGAAGCAAATTGAATTTTTTTTTTTAAACTGGTAGCTCTCTCAATACATATACTAGCATGATGAAGTTCTTTGAGGTGCACATGGCAATAGTAGCGAACATGGCCAACAAGCTATCGCAACAGAGTAGAGGAATCATTTCATCGCATAGCGGGGCCCGCGCCACGTCAACTAGATATCATATCCTCTTACTTTATTAGCCCGGTATAATGGCTTGCAGCGACCTCGAGTCCATTTTCTACTAGCAAAAGGAATTCTTCCGTGTACTCACAGTATAGCTATAGGTGATATTCGGTGGCGCTGTAATGCTTGATACGGACGACAGTGTCCAGCTGCGACTCAGGCGCAGAAAAGTCACGGGACCTGCACGCGACTGAGTTGGTAAGTGTATTTGTTTGGTGCCTGAGGACTTATCAGCTGGCGGGCAGTGGATCCGCTTTTTTTTTTTTTTTGAAAGGGTCAGCAGCCGCCCAGCTACTAGAGCACCCACCTCCCACACCAAAACACCTTTACTCGTTATTTTCGTGTCGTTTCCCAGGGCGACCCGGCCTTGATGCGACTGCGCTGTCCTCTCCGCCGCATCGCTCGACGTCGTCCAACGCACGCCTAACTGCGCGCCCAGAGTCTAGAAAGCCCATTCACAAAGGGTGACTCGCTTTAAGCCCCTACTCCCTTTCAGAAAAGTACTCGCCGTCTCAAGTCTTTGTCGACGCGCGCTCGACGCCGATTTTATCACATTCACTTCCTTCGTTTCAACTCTTACATCACCTGTTCCTCAATATGGTTACCTTTTCCATCCCCGGTGACAACGAGCTCGCCGATGCTGGCAAGAGCACGCCCCGACCGCGTCCTCCTCTGCCTTTTGCGAAGCGCGCCTACGTCTCCTCGCCTTACACAAGCAAGCGACTTGGCACTCCCCAGAGTGCCCCATCGCGAAGATTCCTGGGCACCCGCGATGAACTGTCATCGAGTGGTCTCAACAAGAGTACTATTGCTACCTCTCGCAACATATTCCGAGCCTCTACCATCAACGACAGCCCTTCCGTCACCCCCTTCTCTCCAAGTCTGCCTCAAAACACCATGAAGAAGGTTTTCGCTCCTAGCGCCACCCCCGAGCCGAACCGTGTCCTTCGAGAGTCGACCGCCCAGGTTACTCCCCGGGGTATGGCCGCCAAGGCCACCGACAAGGAATTATTCCACATGCGAATCGAGGATCCTGACCCAGAGTTGTCCGGTGAGGCTCTAACCAAGAGGATTCCCAAAGACTGGAGCTCTAAGGGCTCTATTTATGCCGATCAGTTCCTGTCACACCTTTGCCCTCCCGAGTTCGACGACGAGCAGCGACGGCAGTTTTTTGCCATCCTCGATCTCCGACGGCTTAAGTACGCAGCGAACGAAATCTTTTCAAACAAGGATTGGAAGTTGAATGTCATCAATTTCGCAAAGGAGTTTGAAAAAAGCCGAAGCATTATTCTGCTCCGATACGGCTTGTACGAGTTCCAAAATGTCAAGCCTTCAAAGGATGTCCTCAAAAGATGGCGACGTGAGCATGGACTGCCTGAGCCTGAGGATGAGGAGTCTCAGCCCACCCCAACAAAAGCTACTGCTTCAAAGAAGCGCAAGGCTAACGATGAACCCTCAAAGGATAGTGGTCTGTCCAACAACAAGCGTCGTGCGGGAGAACGGGATGAGGAAGAAGAGAACAAAGAACTTCCTGCTGGCCTTCCTGCTCCTCCCAAGGCTAAGAGAAAGGCATCATTGAGCGATGAAGCTGACAGCCAACCATCCAAGATGCAAAAGTCTACGCCTTCGGCTGCCAAGTCTCTCTTTGAGAAGATCGCCAACAAATCGTCCACGCCAGCAGGTTCCCCTGTGAAAGCTTCTACCAAACCCGCAGATGAGTCAGTCGCTGCGAAGCCAAATCCTTTTGCTGCCACCAAGATCAATGGTAGTGGCAGCCTAGCTCGTTCTGTCTTCCAGAATCTCAAGCCTGGCAATTCCCAGGCTGGTGGTAATATCTTTGGATATCTCTCGGATGCCAGTTCAGCCAAGAATAGTGGCGTAGACGCCGACGCTGAGAGTGAGGCTGACTCTGATGCTGAGGACAGCCAAGAGACTGGTCAGAGTGAAGAGCCCAGTGCCATTGCTAGCGGCGCCGAGACTGCTTCCCAGATCGGTTCGGCTCTCTTCGGTAACAAGTCCGCCCCCACCAGTGCTCCTGCAATCGGATCCAGCGCCCCTGGAACAAGAGAGAGCACACCTGGCCGAAGCCTGTTCGAGCGCGTCACTAAGAACAACGAAGGTCAGCCCGTACGCTTCGAAGATAGGCCCGAGGCCGACTCAGAGAAGGCTGCGGCCAAGAATGTCAATCAAACTTGGAACCCAACAACCACCCCCATCAAATTTGCCCCAGCTGCTTCTACCACTCAATCCACTAGTTTGTTCGGTAACAGCACGTCAACTCCTTCCAGTTCCATTTTCGCTGCCAAGCCAAGCGCTGCTTCCAACATCTTTGGAGCGAAACAGGACAAGCCCACTGAGAAGACATCGGTTGACACTGAACAAAAAGACAAGTCAGGAGGCGAGTCCGATAAAGAGAACGACCAGGCTCCCAAGAAGTCGCTATTCGGGTCCACTACGTCCGCACCTCAGGCCAATACGGCATCCTCGATCTTTGGGGCGAAGCCAGCCACTGATGCCCCTAAGGCTGCTGAGCCAGCAAAACCCTTGTTTGGGATCTCTAAGCCTGAAGATAAGTCTGCGACAACGGTGTCTAATCTCTTCGGTGCCGTCAGCAAACCTGCCGAGGCCTCTACTCCAGCCGCCCCTGTGCTCCAATCGTCTACCCTGTTCGGAACGAAGCCTGCGACTGCCGAGAAGCCAGCTGAAGCGTCAACGATTGCTCCTCTATTCAGTGCCGGCAACTCCACTTCCACCACTCCTGCTCCCGCCACAACCAACCTCTTCGGGGCTAAGCCATCCACAACTACATCCACTAACCTCTTTGGCGGTGCCACTTCGACGCCTGCGTCCAAACCTCTCTTCGGCGGGGCCAGTTCTGGCGATGCTTCAGCACCCAAGACAGACACTGCGCCCGCCATTTTCAACTTCGGGGCTGCTTCAGCCGGTGCTAGCAAGCCCAATGGCTCGTCGGAATCGGCAGCGAAGCCCTTGTTTGCGCCCAAGTCACCAACGTCGTCCGCCCCTCTATTCGGTGGCAGCCCGATGAAGCAAGACGCTCCTTCGCCTGCGAAGAAGGCTTTCACCGGCGGAAACACGGGTGCGGCCTCAGCGGCTCCCATCTTCAGCTTCAGTGGACCGAACACTACGCCTGCTCCTATTTTCGGGGGTGCCTCTACGGCACCAGCTAACAACACCCCCAGCTTCGGGGCTGGTACATCGTCCGATGCAGGATCTGGTGGCTTCACCTTCGGTGGTTCAGGAAACTCCTTCAACAACCCTTTTGCATCTGGTAACAGCGGAGAAAGCGCTGGGTTTGGGTCCAACTCCAATTCAGGCGGCATGTTCAACTTTGGCGGAAGCTCAGCTCCATCAGGCGGTTCTTCTGCGTTCCAATTCGGTGGCAACAGCACATCGACCCCGACTTTTGGAGCAAACCAAGGCAACAGCAACAGCAACTCTACGCCCGCGTTCGGCAACACCTCTAGCTCTGGAACCCCAGCATTCAGCTTTGGAGCGGCCACCTCCCAGGCGCCAACATCTGCCCCGGTGTTCGGATCCACTCCGGCTCCCGCCTTCAACCTCCAACCTCCAGCTGGTGGGGCCTCTACCACTGGGACCAGTAAGTCTCCTTTTCCGCACCGGAAAATCCTCCCACTAAAGCGACGGTCGTAGACACACCGTTCAGTCTTGGAGGAGGCTCCAGTCTGGCGACAACACCCGCTGGAGGGACTCCGGAACCATCCTCAACGGCCCAAGGAACCAGCGGTGGTGATGAGGAAGAGGGAGAGAAGCATGAACAGATCAACTTGACGGAAGGAGCTGAAAAGGAGGAGGTGGTGCTGCACGACGTGCGTGCCAAGATTCTCAAATTTGTATCGGCTAGTGAAAAGTCGGACGATAAGGCCAAGTCGAAGAGCCCATGGGCTACCCAGGGCATTGGTCCTCTGCGCATCTTGAAGCACAAGGAAACAAATGCCGTTCGCCTTCTCCTACGATCAGAGCCTCGAGGAAACGTGGCGTTGAACCGATCTCTCTTACCGGATATTACGTACAAGGCCGATGAGAAGTACGTGAAGCTGACAACTTCAAACGAAGCTGGCGATGGATTGGAAACCTGGATGATCCAGGTCAAGACAAAGGACCTTGCAAAAGACCTCGCGGAGGCACTTGAGAAACATAAGAAGTTGGATAAGTAGTAATGCGGAGGAGGAGTAAAGTATATTAGATGCATCCAAAGGGATGTTGATATAGAAGGATAGGGAAGGATAAGCATTGCGGGCGTTGCAGAGAGCACTGAACTTTTGGCACCTTTATTTTATTTTTATCTTTAACTCTGGAGGGGTCCCGCTACGAATGATATCAGGGGGGGTTCGAATCAGCAGAGATTGACTATTCTGAAGAATCAAAAAAGTTGTTTTTTGGGACGGGAGACGATGGTGGCAAGCCCCGTTTGTGTATGTTGTACTCTTAGTGGTGTGTATGATGGAGTAGGAAAACCGTGCAAAGACACGGTGATTTGATTTAAGCCTTTTGTAATAATTCGCCTACATGCTAGAAAGAGAAAGAAAAAAAAGTGCATGATTTGTATAGATTTGAAAAAGAATGCGACGATGGATTTGTTGAGTCAAATACATTTACATTGCATTGCATCCCGAAAATGTCAAAGAGTGTATCTAAAGTGGAACGCGGGGGCGGGGGTCACAGTTGGAGAAGGCCCAACGAACAGCGGCGCGTCGCGTCAGGGCAGAAAGGTGTCGCAGGACAACAGCACTTGGACCGCATCTCAAGCTCCTATCAGCATCACAACGCCAAAATGCCCAGGTATCGTTGGAACCCTTACCCCATAACCTTGCCCTCGCCCGTCTTGCGACACTCGCTAACGTGAATCCTCCCAGGGAAATCATCACGATCCAAGCCGGGCAGTGCGGCAACAGCAGTTAGTCCTCCCCCACCACCACACTCCTCGAGCTCTCCGCTGCACATGGCCCATGTCTAGATATCTGGCTAACAAACGCATTCCCCATCAGTCGGCAGTCAGTTCTGGCAGCAGCTTTGCCAGGAACACGGCATCAGCCAGGATGGCAACCTAGAGGATTTTGCGACCGAGGGCGGTGACCGAAAGGACGTCTTCTACTACCAGAGTGACGATACCCGATATATCCCCCGCGCCATCTTGATTGATCTAGAACCTAGGGTATGCCTTGTCACCTGTCGGCTCATGCTTGACGATTTGCTGAGAAAATGCGACTAGGTCCTCAACGGCATCCAAACCGGACCGTACAAGAACATATACAACCCCGAGAACTTTTACGTGGGCAAGAATGGAATGGGTGCCGCGAACAATTGGGGTGATGGATACCAGAGCGGCGAGGCCGTTTACGAAGATATTATGGAGATGATAGATCGCGAAGCCGATGGTAGCGACTCTCTCGAGGTAAGCAACTGATATTGGTGTCGAGGCATGATCTCGGGGCTGACCTCTGACAGGGCTTCATGATGCTGCACTCGATTGCTGGCGGTACTGGCTCTGGACTGGGCTCGTTCCTCCTCGAGAGGCTCAACGACCGGTTCCCAAAAAAGATTATCCAGACCTACTCCGTTTTCCCGGATACAACCAGCAGCGGCGATGTCGTCGTCCACCCATACAACAGCGTCTTGTCCATGCGCCGACTGACTCAAAACGCCGACTCGGTCGTCGTTCTTGACAACGGCGCCCTCTCACATATTGCAGCAGACAGGCTGCATGTCCAGGAGCCCTCGTTCCAGCAAACGAACCAACTGGTGAGTTTTTGACTAAGATTTATTTAATTCGTGCCGTCAGCCTCGAAAATGAATGCTGACACGTCCAACATTAATAGGTTGCAACTGTCATGTCGGCAAGTACAACAACACTACGATATCCAGGCTATATGCACAACGATCTCGTTAGCATCTTAGCCTCCTTGATTCCGACGCCCCGATGCCACTTCCTCATGACGGCCTACACACCTTTCACGGGTGATCAGGTTGAACAGGCCAAGACGGTGCGCAAGACAACCGTGCTGGATGTGATGCGACGATTGCTGCAACCCAAGAACCGCATGGTGTCGACTGTGCCTGGCAAGAAGAGCTGCTACATCTCCATTCTCAACGTCATCCAGGGAGAGGTTGATCCTACCGATGTGCACAAGAGTTTACTGCGTATTCGTGAGCGCCGCTTGGCCACATTCATCCCTTGGGGCCCTGCGAGTATCCAGGTTGCCTTGACGAAACGAAGTCCTTATATTCCTATGAGCCATCGTGTGAGCGGTTTGATGTTGGCCAATCACACGAGCATTGCTACGGTATGTTATATTCCCACTCTATTTCCACGCCAAGATAGACTTGCTGATTCCCCGCCTTCAATCTGCCAGCTTTTCAAGAGGATTCTGCGACAATACGACGGCATGCGCAAGCGCAATGCCTTTATGGAGGGATACAAGAAGACGGCGCCGTTCTCGGAGAACCTGAATGAGTTTGATGAGGCGCGTCAAGTTGTTGCAGACCTGATTGGCGAGTACGAAGCGGCCGAAGATGCAGATTACTTGAACCCTGACGGAGGAGACAAGCCCACTTCAGCGGAGACGGACAGGCGTGTTGCATGAAAACGGTGAGGAAGAGCTGCGTTTTGGGCGAGGGATGAGAAAGCTTGGCTGTCAATGGCGTTATGGGCGACGAATTGCTTCGAAATTTCCATAGAACAACTTGCGCATCCTGCTCGGGTCCAGCAGGATTGGTCAGGTAGTTTGTTTGGCCCATATAAAATGGGGCATATACATCATCACCATCCAATATCATCATAGCAACACACCTTTGACTACATCAACCCATGTTGTTGTGGAACCATGTTTCTGGTCTTCCGGCTCAGTTAATCGAGAGGCTGTCGGGAAATTGGAGACAAACAATGGTGGAGTTGGTGCGGCCTCGTTGACGTCATTGACGTCAACGATGATGATTGTAAATGTGAACAAAGGGGGTGATGTTATGCTTATATAGTATATATCCGGGTCATTGTTTTACTTGTACGTCCCAATCAATCCCAACTACATCGATCCATCAGATAACTCGCATTACGCTCTCACGCAAGAGCTTCGACGCAAGTTGCCCATCCCAACATGTATCTCTGTCGACATGAATTGGCTAACATTTCCCTTTCTATCAGAGTCACCAAACCTATACCCGCACGCCGATTACTAGAAAAAAATAAAAAGAAAAAACCTCCAGCTATGCCTCAATCAAAGGAGCAAAAGATTTCCGAGGTCCAAGCCAACCTTCCTCTCCCCGAGCAGCCCGCCGAGGCCCCCGACTGGCAATCAGCAGATGCGCGAACCACGGGCGCCGGGTCAGGACGCATCTCGGGCAGCACCGGTACAGACCAGGGAGCTGAGGCCGGCCTGCGAGGTCCCAGCACTCAGGGCAGCGACATGGACATGAGCTCCATTGGCAGGGATAACTCGAAGGCATAAACTGGCAAACGGGATATAATGGTGCGGGAAAGGGGGCAGGCAGATAGATCAAGACGTGGTAATAGTGGTGGGATACCCATCATTACACTATGAAATAAACGTCTAGTCCCGTGAAAGCTGTTTAGTTTTCTTTGACACTCGAAACTGTGGATTCTCTAAAACTCTGTGCCGTCAAGACAATAACTTGGTGTCATTTATTTATTTATTTTTTCCGTTGCCTCCGCTGCCAGCTTCTTGCCCAACCCAAACTCCCCTTTTGGTTTTTTTTAGTTTTTTTAGTTTTTTTTACATACACAGCACGCCGAACAAACAACCATGCATTTCCATAATGTAGCCTCTGTTTTAACCGAGGCGAAGATCATTTATCAGGCCAGCCACTGCCTTTCGGTAAGGAAAATTGACACGGTTTCCTTTGGACCAGCATCCCGTCGATTCGACCATGCTACGTTGTGTGTTTGGGAGGCTTGACAATGAGACAACCAGGGCAGGCCACTCGCCCCTGGGCTTGATTTACGTGATTCGTCGCGGGAGGCTTTTCGGTGTCTTGTGCTGCGGTAGTTTGCTTTGCTTTACTTGGTTGTTCTTTTCTTTTCTTTCTTTCTTTTTTTTTTCCCCTTTACTACCAGTCAAACATTCCTTCAGCGTTCCAAACGCACCTAAGTTTGAGATATTAACAGCTTTCTTTTTTCTTTTAAGGGCTTACGGGAGTTTTCTGGTTTTTCTAGACTCTTTTTTTTTTTTTTGCTGTTGTTGTTTTCCTTTTCCTGTCTTGCCGTTTACTTCATCGTGTCGTCAACATGCTGATTCCACGGCAAATGATGACGTATCACAATGATGGATTAGGGGAGAGGTTGCCAGTGGTCATTCGACGGTCAGGACACTTTGTGGTGACTTGAGACCTGTATTGCGATATGTCATACCATGTATATGTATCGATTGGTGCTGGGGGTTGAGCATGTAACGGTGTCAATTTGTTATGGTTACGCAGTCTCCGTGTTAGTGTTTCCAGTTGGCTTACTATCTAGAGGAGATTATGAAATCCAACCCATACACACATTATGAATGGGTAATTCTACAGCACAAAAGTTACTTGAAAGCAGTGCCTAGACCATTCACAAGCAACCATCATCATCCCGAAGCGTGAATTCCTAGGGTTGTAGTTGAATACCGAAACCGATACTCTGCGGTAGTCTTACCCTATAGCAAACACACGGGGGGCTGCCACAAACACGACACGACGAGACAAACATTGATGGGGAACCAACAGCAATTGCCCGAGCCCTCGAGGAGGGAACCCCTGCTGGGCCAAAGAACCCGACATACGAGATCACAAATCTGGCGCTATCATCACCAACGTCACCGCCCCCAACCCCCCCGCTTCCCGGCCCCATCGCCGCGGGCAACAACGAAGCATTGTCTGCTCCGCTGCGTTGACCAGCACTGACCTAGTAATGCACGCGGCGATCTTGCATCGACTATCGAGCCACCGTCGGCCGGCGCCATCAAAGCAAACATGGAGTTGCAGGCCCGGCATCTGATGGAGAGCCGTGGCTATCGAGCTAGCGCCGCCCCTCTCCTCTGCATCTTATGCCATGTTGTCGATTTTTTTTTATCCCGCTTGGTGACGGAACGGAGCAAAACTCTCTTCCTCCTAAAAAAAAAAGAGGCGGAAAGATCTCTAAGAAAGATCTCTAATATCATTGCTAGACAGAAATGGAGGCGCTGATGGTGCTGGCGGCGGCGGCGGCGCAGCAGCAGCAAGCCTCGCTGGAGGGGCGGCAGACAGCAACAATGCTAGAGGCGACCTGAATTCTTATTTGTCTCGCTTGTTCGATGGCTAATCCCTTGTGATGGGATAATTTGGTTGCTCATGGGAGTTGTTGCGGTGGGGGCTCGTGGGGGACAGTTGCAAATTGCTCACTAGGAATTCGGCCTAGAAGCACTCCTCTCACCAGAGTCCCTGGAAGGAGTCCGTGAACATGACGGCTTGTGCGCTGCCGGATCTGTCGTCATAGATGCGTCTGTGAGTGACTTTCATTTCTACCATGATAGCCGAGCTCATGTCTTGGCTTGCCCTGGTGTTCTCTAGGGACGGTACTGAGTGGGATGGAGAGGACCGTGATCCGCATGGTGCCCAAGTTGGGCATCTGAGAGTTGTCACCCGCCGACGCGGTGATTGTAGATCTTGATGGATCTGATCCATGACACGCTACGATTTACACCCCCCTCCCTAATACACCCAGAACGCTCTCGTCCCGCGCCTAACTCGTCACCCTTCTCTAGTTCCGTTGTCTTCGCGAACCATGATTGGTGCTAGGCTGTATGAAGAGCTGAAAAGAATAATAATGAGGAAAAAAAAAAAAAAAACTCCGGGGCGCTGTCTCGGACGATCGCTGGTTCAGGTCCAACCGGGGAGGTGGACCACGGCCCTACTCTTCTCAAAGCGAACAGCTGTATGAATAGCAGGGGTGCATTTTTCATCCAGTGGCTGGCTGTAATTTCTCCCATCTAAGCAGAAGACGAATTTGACGGCCAAATATCCCACATTCATTCAGTCCTCCTGGCATGGGCGTTTCGTCGTGTGTGGCTAAATGTCTGTGGTTGGGAGCAATACGGTGTATCTTCACACAAGCATCCAACACTATACCGAGAAAGGGCCAAACGTCCGCGCTCAAGCTCGCGCTGCCACCCTTCATTCGTATTTGTATGGATGGCTCCTCGATCATGTACACGACAGATGACCTAGTAAACGGTAGCGCGGCGTTAGTAGCCCGCTGAGAAGCTTGGTTTAATCTGCCGGTCTCTTTCTAACTGAATCGGAATGAAGGCGCGGAGGTCCAGACCGGGTGATCGACAGCAGCAAAAGAAAAAACCAGGGTCCTGGGCCTGATCGTCAATACCGATCCAGCATCAGTCCCAATGCAATAGTGTTGGTCTCAGAACTCGAGTAGGACACTGCCCGCCGCGGCCCGCGCCAGGACCAACAAAGGGTCTATGGTCCATGACGCCCGACTAGACACCGGCTATTGCTCTAGGTCCGCTGATTGGGTACTTCGGTTCATGCCAGCGTCTCACGGCCTCAAGGGTTTCAGAAAAGAGACACCCATCACCATGATGCAATTTCCGTTTGCCATCCCATCCCGTAGAATGCGATAGGCCATCCTTGTCATCATGGGTTTCAGTTGTTGGTTTAGCAGAAACTAACAGAGACAGCCCATCACCAATCTTTGGCACGCATAACATCTTAGACCCTGTTGGCATTATCGGACCATGACCACAACACAGGTTTTTTTTCTTTCTTTCTCTTTCGTCTCCTGTCTTGTCTTACCTAATGCCGCAAACTCACTAGCCGGCCGGCTGAGCGATTAAAGCATGGACACGCTGGTGCCATTGCTTTCTTTCGCATCGCAGTCTCCACTGATGACGAAGGAGGCGGCGCCTGGGTTCGTAGCCGAGCATAAAAGAGCCGGGGCTACGGATAGAATTCAACCAGCTAAGCATCCTGGGTGAAAAAAACCCAAATAAAGGGGACAGTGTGGGAGGTGTTTGCGGCGGCGGAAAAGCAACGACACTCTGCGCTAGAGCGGCAGCTGTGGAACGATTTGGGAGGGGAACGTACGTGAAAAAGAAAGGTGACCAGCGGAGGAATGCAAGCAAGCCCACTGAAACGAAACTAGAAACAAATCCCAGCGACCGTCTACACGGGAGCTGTCCCGGGCTGCATGGAGTTTAGGATCTGCGCCCAGGGGGGTTTGCAAAGGTTTGTTTGCCATTGTTGGGAAGTGCCTGTTCTACCAATGCTTGAAATGAATCGGAGAACACCGTGAACCCTCTCATGACACTACACCATCATGCAATTTACATGGATTTAGGATTCAAATCTACATGTAAAGGATCGAGTAAGTAGAGAAGTAACGAGGGTGAAATAGATGAAACATCGTAACATCTAGATTAACTCCATTAACAGAGTTTCTGGAATCCTTCATTGATGAGTGCCGGGGGGAGGGGGCGGAGCATGGGTCGCTCAAATTGCGATGTTTTTCTTTCTTTCTTTTTATTTTAGAGCTAACAAATCATCGTTAGACTTTGTAGCTCATCACATTGCCAGGTCCGCGCGCCAATCTCTCACACGGGAAGGAATAATATAAGTACGTGACAATATTGTGCATTCATGTGCATACTGAGCGAGCTATGGTATCCCCGTGGGAGGGGGAGGCCAAATACCCTGAGCAGATGCAAGATCGCATTTTGGCCGAGTGAGGGTGCCGCTCACAGCTCCATCTGGACATGCCTCGGCTATGCCCTCATAACCCGGGGTTATTGTGTGTTGCAAGCAATGGCGAAATCCACCGAGGGGGAAAAAAGAAAGAAATAATGAAAGAACAGAGTCTAGAGACGCTTTGAGTCAGGGGTGCGCCTTAGTGGGAGCACGAGCCGCGGATCGGCCCCCTCCACGATGTTGGCGAGATGAGATTTCGATACGATGAGATGAGATGCGATGGCTGGCGGGGGAAAATGCTTCAATGCCGAACTATAGTGATCGTCCAACACCATAACCGCTCTCATGCCGCCTGTTTGCCACACGAAATCGGGAGGTGGGTATCTAATACCTGAGTATGCATCTCATCTCCTTTTCTCCGTGTCACTCAGATTCACTTGTCGTTTTCCCCACTGCCTGTGGAAAAGATTGGCCGCGACCTGGCTGGCATCTTAATGTTAGTGGGCAGACACTCAACGAAGAAAACGATAACCAAAGGAGGAAGGCTGGCTTGTCCGGCTTTCAGGATATCGTATGATGAATCAGGTCAGCCCAGCGAGTGTGATTGGACGTGCATCTCTTCTACGGGGCGGTCTTGGGACTAGCAGAGCCATACATGTCGCGAGCATGGCTAGCGGTGCTCTTCGATTGGTAAGGCTGAGACGACGGATCGGAACTGGGGCGTATGGATGCGAAATTTACAAATTGCTGGCGCGCTAAGGGTCCGTGAATTGGGTCGGCAAGCTAGATCGAGGCTAGACGGCAAATTCCCTTAGTCTTTCTGCTCGATTTCGATTCTCGTTAGGCATTTTGGGTGCTGCGGTAGCTAAGCAGACGTCCCCAGATCTTGCTGAGTTGGCACCATTTCATCCTTCCCTGCCAGGCAAACGCCCCGCCCCTACTGTGGCCGCTAAATGCCTGTCGACATCACCCGCCGTCTTGGTGTCGTGGCGTCCGACCCTACCATGGCATTCGAGATCCCATGGCATGGTTAAGCTGCGTCAATTCCGTCCAAGTTCAAGATCAGACGACGAGGCTGGCGATTGCCGTAACTGTATCGCTTGTTTTCCTGCTGGGTATTGGTCAGATGCGCTGGGTCCCTGAGCGCCTTGTCGTAGTTGGTTCTGGACTCTAGCTTCACGGACACATGAGCCCCGGTTCCCCCAGACTTTGTATCGCTCCCCGAGATCTTCGGGATATGTCGTCAAAGAATGCTTCTCCGCCAGCCGCATCCGAGCTTCGCTGCTGGCACACCCCTTCAAAGCTGACTGGCTGAGACGAAGGGTCAGGACCGGCGTGCAGGTAAATGACTCGGTTGGGCATGCGAGGAGTAGGATGCCGCCGTGCAGACGCCCGGCCAAGACATTCCGCAAGATCAGGCCACCTGAATGTGCCAAGAAGCGGGCCCAGGTCGCTGAATCGTTGACCGGCGTCGTGTGGCTTGCATTCGCATCCCGCATCTTGACCGACAATTCCCCATTTGAGAATTTTACGCTGACAAGGATTCTGACCATGCAACTTCTGCCCCAGTTCTCTTATGTTTGACAAGACAGACAGCGTACCAGGCTGCTGTTGATTGCCTAGCTGATGGGGAGTTTGCCGACAGTTGGGCGATCGGCGATTGATGGGTTAAATCTAGGTTTACCCTCGCCGCTGTCTCGAGGGGTCCGTGTTGTCTATTGTAGCACTCTGCGCTGTTTGCCTTCTGCCCACAAAAAAAAGACGGCTTATCCGAGGAGATGGCTAACTAAGACAGGAAGCTCTGTAAGGTTGGTCGGAGACAGGATCCTCCTTGTTGCATGGGTTGTGTAATGACAGACAGCTACATCATCGCGATCGATTCACCTGCAAGCTCGAGATCGAGACCACTCGAAAAGGATGGCCTCAGTTTCATACTGTCCTGGCTTCCCGCTGAGTCCAACGTCAGCGAAAATTGACCAGCTGTGCCACAAATGTTGGCATGGTGTCACTGGCGACTGGGAACCTACCTGTCACTCGATGTTTATCCACACGAAGCTACTGGCTAACTATTTGGGCGTCCAGAACAAGGCATCTGGAACTATAGATCAGTTGGCAGCGACGTGAGCCAGCTCGTACGTGGTGGCCTGGGGGGCGGCGAGAGAAGGGGGAGGGGGCGTGTACTTTCTGCGTTAAGAGAGGCGTGCTGCTGCTTTGGTGGTGTGTTCGCGGGACGGGCAGGATCTAGTTAGTGGGCACCCACGCCGTCCTAGGATCAGACGATCGTCCTGTCGAGGCAGCCCCACCACAGCCAGATCCCAGGGTTCCGCCCTTTTGCGGCCCTGTAGTAATTGGGGGTGTGCGTGACTGGACCAAGTGGGTGCTGGCTGAGTAACGGCTTCAGGCTGAATACGGAATGAAGTTCGTGTCCCCGGCAGCCAAGGCGACCAAATTTGCCCACGATCTGTTGGTGCCAGCTCAGATCGGAGGCCGGCCCCAGCTGCTTATACGGATTGACACCACCAAGTTTGGAACGATGGTCTCGAAAAAGGAGCCCAGTGACATCCGGGTATCCTCACTGATCGCCTCGGACGTAACCCTCCCTAGTCAGTGAACGGGATGGGACGTAACGTCTCAGCAGCATTCGTCAGCTTTTCGTGTGGACAGATGCAATCTGCATCTCGGTGAGCGCCTCGGTACTGTTCTCAACTAAGCACAAGTCTTGATTCTGCATGTGGTGCAGGTGACCCAGGGGTCGGGTAGCTTTTGGGGGTGCAACGAGACGGGCAAACAGAAGCACGACCACGTCATAGTATCGTGACCCGATCGGCCGGCTTAGGTAGGTAGGCTTGGTGACTTGGGGGCCATGCCGACCGGACGTTGCTTCCACATGAATCTCGGCTGCAGTCCCTTCTGCGATCTAGGACTAGGATGTGCTCCCTGACCCCATTTATCGACGAGCCTATGATGTTCAAGCTCTGGACTGGGGATGCTTCCAGTAAATCCACCTTTGGGGGTTTCATCACCTGATGTTGGGTTTTTTGAGTAGCTGTATTGGCAAAACAACCAGGACACCTGACCAAATAAGACAAATGTCTTGTTGATTGGACCAGAACAGGATACGGCCAACTGGGGGCCTCCGCACCATTCGATTGGGGTGGTTGGTCAGCGGTAGTTGCAAGATCATCCCCGATGGTAGCTTTCCAGTCTGGCGGGTGGCGGCCATTTAGGCCAGATTAGGAGTGACTGGGAAGGATCGGGCCATCATTGCGAGGAGTGGATGGGGACGCCCGTTTCTCACACCCTAGCCCAAAGGGGGGGGGGGGGGGGGGGGGGGGCACGAGCCGGGGTGTATAAAAACACACAAACAGCTCAATTTTCCTGTGGCAAGCTGCTCGATGGGGGACATGGGATTAGTGGCGCCTGCAGAGTAAGGCGCCTAAGCAGCCGTTTGCCAAGGCAGCTTACCATTGAAATATGAGGAAGGGCTAGGGTTCGCACCGTTCATCATCAGCAACGTGTTGCGTCTTTGGACAAGCCCTTGCCAATGTGGATGGATGGGTGACCATCGGTCAGTTCTGATGCGAGGACTAAGGGAGGCGCAAGATCTGACAGCGCCATCAGAGAAACTTTTTTCGGCTCGCTGCATTGTACGCGCCGTTGAGAGTTGACAACTGCAGGGGAGATCTGATACATTAGGGCGGAGAGCTGGGATATGGAAATAGTAAGGATTTGCAAGCCAAATTTGCGCTGTGGTACCCCGTCATCGTCCCCCCTCTCAAGTTTGATTTGGCAATTCTCGCCCCGACGGGGTTTGAACTATCATTATGTAAATGTGAGCAGTGCTGGGGTCTTACTGACCGGTCGACGTGGATGGGCGTGATGCATCACATGTTGAGGATATACTGGAACCCGAAGTGGTTTCCGTAACAAGACTGGCTCCCAACCACGTTTACCCTCCCAAGCTGCACAGGTTTCTCCACGAGTGTCAGAGTGAACGGGACGTCAGGAATACAGTTTTAGCTCTTGTGCATATGCTGTGCACGTCCGACACTGGCTGATGAATCCTTGCAGTACTTGGCTGCGCCGTTTGGCCAAGCTTGAACTTGAGTGAACTCATATGACAGGACAGGTCCCCAACCGCGGTCTGAAGAGGACGAGCAATCTGAGATTGGTCAAAGCATTTGAAGAGTCGCTGAATGAGTAAATTACCACGGCCATTAATAACCCATCTCAAAATTTTATCAGCACACGACCGATTTGCAAAACATGATCGAGGAGGGGCTGGTAACTGGGGTCCGTGACATGAGGGGGGGGGGGGGGGGGGGGGGGGGGTAACTGAGAACAGTTGGCTTGGGGGCCATTGAACGTTAGATGAAATCGGTTTGGGAAGCATCAGAAATGACTTTCTAAGTAACTCTGGCCGGTGCTCCCAGTTTATCGCCTCCGATCCCTGGCGGTGGTGTCCGCTGACGCTGGCGCTGACCTGAGGCCAATCCGCAGTCTCTTGACATTCTACACCGTTGTGGAGTCTGGGTTGAAGGCGACGTGAAGGAGGGAGTCATTGTTACATCGACCAAGAAGGCGGCTCTGATCTGGTGTCTCGTGATGAAACAGTGACGGCGCCTCCGGACAGAGAGATGGGTAGACAAAATGTGGTGGAACCGTGCCGGATTTTCAGCTTTGACGGCGCTTCTTTCTCAGAGCCATCATTCATCAATAAACCAAAATAATGGAGATGGAGGAAATCCAGATGGCACTCATAAGGTTGCAACAGACCACAGATCGATGCCGAGCTTGGAGCGAAGCTGCAACAACCGTCAAAACCAAGAGCATGGAACCCGAGGATGCGAGTAAGGTGACCAGGGATGACGATTGATCGCGTCGACAGCGTAATGTCATGTTGATGAAATCGTATCCGCATCGCAAGCACCACCCCCCCCCCTCTTACAAGCAGCGGTGGCCATGGATATGGATATGGCATCGGTTGTGAATTCACGATGGGCCGAGAAATATGGACGATGGACCGTTGAATCCACGGCTCATCGTGGCACCCTTGCAGGGTGGTTGCCTGCCCCGTGTTGGGACTTTCCCGAAGTACAGTAGAATCGAAGATGCTTCGCCGGAGGAAATCTAGGTGTTGACACTGGCTCGTTTCAGGCTTGGCGTGACGGGGAGGCAGGAAACGGACGGAAGGCCCCGCTTTTCCGTGCGAAAACGGCCCATTGAAGGTGGACCACGAGCCTTGCCATTTTCCTTTTTGACAGCTCAGTCATTCTCTCGTTCGCAGGATCCGAGCCCTTCGCCCTGGTCGTTGGTCAACTCGATTCTGACTAATGCGCTTGGCTTCGAATCCGAGCAAACCATATCGCGGGCGCTGCGCAAAGTTGAGTTTGATCGGAAAGTGAGTTTGCTTCATGCCGAGGGACGTACCGGCAACTGAATAAGGATTTCATCGATCCTAACACGCGGCATCTCAGAGTTCAGACCCGCGAGAGCCACCCTGGCATAAGAATCCAGGGGTCAGGGCCGGGGCATGAGACAATACGATGTTCCGTCAGACGGGATTTAGGAAGGACGTGATCAGATGGAACGGTAGATAATTGGGCCGATCGCTATCACCGCTGTCAAGGGGTTGCCATCCTCCATCGTCTGTGCATCTCCAGGCAATTAATTTCTCGCCGTTGCCAATCTTCGTTCAAGGACAGGGGACAGAAACATACGGTCTGTCATTTTCGTCTGCTCCCGGGACCTTCCTTGGAGCACAGCTCCTCCCCTCTCTCCGGACCCCGGGACCCCGCGAGGGTGCCCGGGATGGCTGTCCGAAACGGGCATGGGGATCGGGTTGGTGGGATTCGAGATGCAGTTCGTCCGCCGCCCTGCATCCTGAGCCCACCACGTGTGGTCCCGGTGGAGAGACCAACTTGTTCGCCTTGGGTTAGGCAAACTGGCACCAGCAGAGCGAGTTCCATAGGAAATCGAGATGGGGGCGTCTGCGGCTCTGGTCCACAACCATCACCGCCTTCACGTCCATTTTCTTGCCTAGGCCAGACTTGGGGAGAGTGGGAAGGGGCAGGGAATAGACTGAAAGAGGAGGGGCCCCAGAATGAAGGACAAAAAACCTTGATCCACGCCGCCGGCAACGCCTGAAGGGGAAACGTCAGCACGCAGCGGCATAGTGACGTATTGCCCTTTTACGCGATTAAGAGTGAGGGAAAATTCTCCAGTAAAACCGTTCGATGAAGTTTCTTTTGATGGTCTGAGGCTCTGTACGGCATACCGGCAGGTCGCGATGGCAGCGTTTATTGGTGGTTGCCGCACTGTGTGCTATTATTCTCGCTTCTTTGTTGGGCTTCGATTTCTTGAACATTTTCCGTAGCATGGACAGCACATGCTTGTACACTCCCATTCTCCGGTCGAAATAGATCAATTGCGCGAAGACGCGCTGAACGGATTTGGACTGACTGACATAAACGATACGAATTGGTGGTACCCACTGACGATGATGGTAGACATCAGATCAGGTTGGTGGGTGGCCATTAGCTTCTGTCAGATGGAGTCGCAACGACTTTAGCTCTAAGAAGCACGCAGCTAGGTGGGCGCGTGTGGATAAAATTAGTACCATATCGAAATGTGATGGGACCTGTTGACAGGTAGGTGCCTTGCGTGTCTTGACGTGTGGCGCCCAAGGTTGAATTGAGCAAATAATCATGTGTTATAACGCACACCGACCATCAGAGAAGCACATCATGAACTAAAACGACATGCCGCCTTCCAAAAGAGGATATATAGTGGCACAAATAAAACACCCTCTCTTCTAGAGGTGGACATGGGTATGCGTACTCATGCTATCTGTTACGTGGAAGCGCTTGGGAGTACTATCGAACATCATCCGCCAGGAGGGAAGAGGGGCGTTGTCGCGGGAGTAACCAGCACGGTGCTGTTACTCGAGAAGTTGCTGAGTTGGCTGTGACACTAACACCACCATCGAACCGATGATCCAACTCCCCTCGTCTGGCGGCTCACAGATTTTTCTATCACACACACTCTTGCACACGACACACATGCACAATGGACCCACGGATGGGCCCAGGCGCATGCACGTCCCTTGCCCCATCGCGCCTCATGAGCCTATTGCTGCGGTTTGTGGTCTGTATGCCTCTGGTGTCGTTCCGGTCCCCCGCCCGGTGGCTTAGCTGTTGTCCAGCCGGCAACTTTTGAAAGATCCAGCATTACACCTTACGCTTTGCTACCAGCTGAGTGCAAGACCGAGGTCAGACCTGTGCTAGCCTGAGCGTGACCGTGTAATGTAATATCGCCTTGATGCGATTATCGTCCACCCATCTCCAACCGGGCTAGTGCCTGTGGTGATAGCGGCTAATTCTGTTGATGGTTGGTGCCGATGCGTCTCAGGCGTTACCGTTGCGCAGGTTCAGGAGCAGATCGGGTATTGCCGGGGCCGGCAACAGTTACACATACTGTGTACAGCAAACCCAACTCGTCGTAGGATGTCGAGATTCATCAAATTCCCTTGCCAAATGAAACCCCCTAACCATTCAATACCGCTACTGCTGCGGACGACGGGCTCCGCAAGTAAGTTGCACGAGGCGATCGACATCAGACCACCTCGCAAGCCTCCGTTACAGGGAATCGCGGTCTAGTCTCCCAGCGCCTGCATCTGCCAGGACCCCGTTGTGAGAAGACCCAGGCTTCAAAATCGAGTGCCCCACCACCACGAGAAACAACGGCCAGGTTCATCCATCTTACCAGATACACGCCGCAGAGCAACCCACACTCCCTGCCACACCTATAATGGCCTGTATTTGCGGCATTGGCGCTGCTGTGCGTTTTCCTTTACGGATACGCGCGCGCCGCACTCACCCCAGAAAAGCCATGCTGCTTTCAGCAAGAAAGAGGAAGGACATGTTAATTTGTTAAACAACCCTGGCCTCAGCCGTGCACTGCGCCGCAACGCGGGGATCTCATGATCCCGCCCGCCTCAGCGTCTGGCCTACTGGGAACATCCCTCAAAGGCCCGACCGTTGGAAGATCGGAGCATTGACGAAATTAGGTACTTTAGAATTGAATCGCAGATGCGCCTGACGCCATTTCGTGGGGACACTCATTTACTTTTGACCTGTTTTCTTCGCCCAGCAGCCAGGAGCTTTGATGACCAACGCCAAGTTGCTTGTTTGCCGACCACTGCCAACCCCCGCTTCTCACCCCCAATTATACACCTGCGCAAAACCCTGCAAGCACCGTTGAGATTCTTTCGCCGAGGCTTGCTGCAAGGCAAGGCATTCAAGGTAAGGAAGTAGCCACAGCAATGCACGGTAGTTTCAATATTGGGACGGCGGGGGCCGTCACACAGACTCAATCTTAACAGACATGGGAAACAGCTGACACGCAGCATGCAGAAATGCACATTGCCCAGCGTCTGTCCCAGACATGCAGTAGTTACCCAGCTCTCTCTACATGACCTCCTGACTCGCCAATTTTGAAATGTCGGGTGTCAGGCTCATTTTCTTGGTTAGCAAGGTGCCATCGGGGTCGCCCCAAATGGGACCTGCACACGACCCGACGCTGAGGGAGAGTACATCAAATAACTTTTTTTTTCCCTCATGCCTCATTGCTAGGCGGCTTGCCGTTCGAAGACAGCATCTCTGCAATTGTAATTCATTTCGTCGCACGCGGATATGACCCTCAACCCCTCAACCCTGTTCAGCCCCTGGCTATTCCCGAGAGTCGCATCCCTGGTCCGATTTCGTCCAGGGGTCTTTCAAGCAGCAACGTTAATGGCGTGGTTTATTGTTCCGACCAATTGTAAATTAGTGTTGAGGCAATATCGAAGGAGGATGTGATCTGTCTTACTGTGGCTGGAAGCTCTCATCTGGGGGAGCGGATCCGACATCCCAAATATCTGACTGACAGACGTGCAGTCAACTGTACTGACAGAGGACTGACAACAACTCAAATGCAATGTTGATATATTAGTGACGAGTCAGGACGACTCCTGGTGTGTTGCGAGAGGAGACGTGGGCCGACGACGAAAACGGGAGACGCCTGACCCAACAAGCGCACTGAAGGAGCGCAGACCAGGGGTGGGGAAAGCCGTCGATGACAGCACCTTACCTATATAACTCAGTATGTATCATATCAGCTAGCAGATGCGAACACGCAAAGCAAATACAAGGTGGTCAAGGCCATTCATTTACCCATCTATCCACCATCTGGTGGCTCGGCCAGATGCGCAGCGACAGCCAGCCGAGTATTTCTCGTATTAGCTGAGGTCGGGTCAAAGTCGTGTGGCCACGCGAATGATCCAGGTCCGGCCGGCAGCTGTTTCACGCCTGCCGAGCGCTTCTGGGGCTTCCCTGTCCGCAGTCGACCTAGGCAAATTTTCCTTTCCCCTGCACACTTTCTCCCTCTCTTCTACGCGCGCAGGGTCAGGAGCAGTAGAGCAGGCATTACTTGCAGTAACATCGCGGCACCACTGGCACCGGATCGCGAGTGGGTCTCCCGTTGGGACGTGGCTTGGGGGTGGACCGGGTGAACTTGGGTAGACGGTCAAAAAACGTATGACCCGAGTGTTTGATGAGGTGCGCACATGATAGATGAGCAGGCCGGTTCCGAAAGATGGGCCAACATCTGCCCCCGAATTTCCTGGCCAGCGGACCGGAGTAGAAAAAAGAAAAGAAGGTTACCGGGTTGGTACCGGCTGAGAAAGAATGGAGATTGCTCCCCAATGACAGAGCACTTAATTCGTGACGGCTTAGACGGGCGAAGCACAGGGTAGGAAAAAGTCGTGTTCAACGTCATCACTGCATTGCTTCCGGCAGCCCCAGGTCCAGAAAAAAAAGGTCTCATGCTGGAGAATGGATGCCTAGTCTTCACATTTTGGTAAAGAAAAATTCTAGTTCGTCAGGGGGTTCGGGTGTTATTATCATGGACCCATTGCACAGGCACAAATACTGGAGCTGGCAGAATTCTCCGAGTCCTGCCGTGGGATGGTGAGCAACGTGGAGAAGCAAAGAGGTAGCTAGTGGCCTACTAGCAAATCAACCAGAGAAGAGTTCAACAAGACGATTGTGTGACTGTCGGTGAAAACGAGCTCGTGCTCTACCGTGCGCCCGGTCATTATTCTACGTGTCGTACTAGCTAGGTAGGTTTGGATATGTAGGGCGAGGTGAAATTTAGGACAACATTGCGATAGCCTTGAGAGGGCAAGATCTAGAGATTCAGCGGGACCGCCGGGAACATCCAACGTCCAACCGATGTCTGCAGCCATTGATCACGACCCAGCACCGTTTCTATAGGGCCTGCAGGGAGTTGGCAAGCTGCTGGGTGGCAGATCGAGGCTAAGGAGTTGTGGAGGCGCCCAGTGCGACACCCTCGCAAGGTTGCATATGAGTTGGCCTATGAAAAAAAGCCATGCTGAGACCTTATTGGTTCTCCGAAAGAGAAGGAGATCACAGTGGCAGTGAGTGGAGGAGAGATGGGCAACAAGAACGAGGGGGTGACAGAGTTTCTGCCAAACTCACGCACAGTCGCCCACGGACCAGAGAAACAGCGTGCCATCGTGCTGGTGAAAGACCAGACCGAGGTCGCATGGCATAGTGGTAACGGGCGATAGAGGCTAGGACAGGGTCGCGCCCTGGCTTCCTACCCCGGTCGGCTAGGATGCTGATGAAGGAGGGGCCCCAACAAAGTGCATCCGGTTCCCAGGCGATTGGGAAACTGGTCAAGTATGACGCGGAAGAGCGGCAGCGGATTCGCTAGCAGGGAACCCTTGTGTTTTGTACCAGCGCCGTTTCCTATCCCCGTGGCGCATGGCATTGGCTCCAAACATCAAGACCCTTGAGGGCAATGTGCACCTCTCAGAGCTGTTGGTGGGCGAGAAGAGAAAAATCCGGTACTGTACTGGACAGGGAGGTGCCGATTTTGCACGTCAATAGACGACCATCGGACCGACACGCTGCGCAATCTTGCCGCTCATCTCATCTCGGAGGTTTGGCGATTTTCTTGCTAGGTCTGGTAACATTAGTATGGAGCTTTAGAGTTACAGTGTTGACTATGATGACAATGCACATGCAACGCCGACTTGGGATTCAATAGATCCAAAAAGGCTTGACTGGAGGCAGACACTAGCAATTGCGGCGTATTTTGGGAAGAATAAAAACGAGCATTTTCGGGGCATACGTCGCCGCGGCAGAAAACTCTATGGACTAGTCAGTGCGACTAGTAGAGTCAAGTGCGAGTGGCCTTGTGAGAAATGCCGTAAAAGGTTGGTAGACTTGTGGGCCATTACATTCTGGAAGCTGCCCCAGTGGGATGGTTTTGTCAACGGAGATTGAGACGGGCGATGGGCTACTGGGGTCATCCTAGAAGTGACAAGCCGGGACTAGTAACGTCTCTTGAGTGCAGCGATGTGATGGCTCACTTTTCACTTCTCGCCCCCCTGAGGCCGGGAGGATTTGGTGTACCGTCTCTGCCTCCTGATTTTACACTCATGGTTGAAATGAGCACACATTGGTTGCTTTGCGCGGTAAAGGAAAAAGAAAAGGTTGGAGTGGAGCAGAGCGTTTTGCCGTTGCATATTGGCATTTAATGCAGCAGTGACAGCGCCCGGCGGACAAGCAGGCCATGTGAGTATTTTAAAAATAAAATAAAAAATCAATGGGTTGGGGTGGGAGGATACAAGCGTGCACGGGTACCAGGTGCTTTGTTGGAATGCTGTTTGTCCAGAAGGGAAGGTTAGTTGAAGTCATTACTAGATCATGATGCACCACCACCAGTTGACGCACAACCCGGTTCGCCGCCCATCGCTCTGTCAGCGTTCACTATAGTCACCTCGTGGCAAAAGGATGGGCATCGCATCTCATCTTGTAAGTCCAATCTGAGATCGAGGATGTTCGAGAAAGGGGGGCGGGCGTCGATAGCGGCGATGGATGAGAGAGATAGTTGGTTATGGCGAGGATATTGGCAGGCATGGTATCCATAGGCGAGCCAACAATGACACGCACAGAAGCGCTTTGGTGTGTGATCCATGACCACCGGAGACTCGTCGAGTAGCTGGCGGAGAATTCCGTCGACAGTCCACAAAGCGGTACGCCACAGGAGGATCAGCTCCTTGTTTGGGATCCCATTATGCCCTTTGGGGCACGTCGTCTCTGTGCCCGATGGAAGGGGCACCGGCGGCACACTAATCGACGACGTGTCTGATCTGGGCGAGATTAGGTCGACGGGCCATCTGGGTACCCGCCAGAACGGCGCCGTCGACAACTTCGCGTGGTGGCGGATGGGCCGTCGATAACCCCTGCCACCCCCAGGATGGTGTGGGAACGCAGCCATGGGAAAGCCAGGATGGCCCCTTGAGCGCTGGAACCGTCCCGGACCAACTAGAGGCCCATCGGGTGCATGCAGTTTACCTCTGTTTGGGGCAGTGATCCCAGCCCGCTGACGTACCTGGCTGCGGCACCATCCACCCATCTGTCCCCAATCTGGCGCCCATCTCGCTCATCGCCCATCGTATCGCCCACCACCATCAGAGCTATTGTCCTTCCAACACGGTCAATCGCCGAAAGTACCATCGCCCATCGTTCTAGACGCCCAAGCCCAGAGCTCAGGCCCGGCCCTTTCCCATTTTTGGTCGACTTAGCGTTTCCGAATGCCCATGTCTTCCCTGTTCCATGTCAGTTGTAATAAGTGCAGGGCCATATTCATCCATCAACTCTCATCATATCGAAGAAAAAAGGACAAGTCCCATCTCTCATCATTCCTCGAAGTCCTGGTGCTCCTATACATCCCAATGTCACACTGCCACACCCCCATCGCAGCTCCAAGCAGGGGAGGAGGGTGTGAGTGGCCGCCGTGCTGGATCGAGGTGTGATGTGTCCCAGAGACGCCGACCGGCCAAAACCCCCGCGCACACTGCCGATGGAATGGTGCACTGGAGGTCCACGAGACAGCCAAAAGCAACCACCGTGCATGTCCTTGACCAAGCGCTGCAGCCGTCGCCTGTCGATTCGACGGCCCCATTCTACGTCGTCCATACTCCCCCCAAATCCCACCCTTCAACCAGATATATTCCAGGGTTTGCTTCTCACAAGTAGACACTGTCAAGCCTCATAAGCCTAACCCTAAGGATCAGCACCAAGAAAACGCCCCCAACGCCAAACTCCCCCTTGTCAATAACACAGAGTCGAACCTACACCGTCGATTTTTAGCCGAGTGGCATTGAGAATGGTCCGGGGGATGCTGGTGCTTTCGGTGGGTCGCCTAGCTAGACCGCCGCCATATCCCCAGAAGCGAGCCCCTGTAAAGTCGTACCATTTTTTTTTGGCCCTAGAGATTGGAGATCTCTAAAGCGTGGGCGCTACCATATCATACTAAGCCATCGCCACAGCCCTGGCCATTGTGCGGCACTGTCAAGACCATCGCTGATGTTGTTGATGAATCTCCCGGAATGTCTCGCAGTCACCGTCGCCATCGCCTCCGTCTCGTGATTTCCGGTCGGGGCAAATGTGATCTCAGCTTCTCCCCCCTGTGCGTTCGCGTCAGTGGGACCCAGTCTAGAAGCTATGTAGAACCCGGAACCGATGAGCGATACCCCCGGATCGCGAGATGGTGGACAGTGCTGTTGGTTGGCCGAGATGGGCTGCCGTGGATGAGTTGAGCGTGCCCTTGTTCACGATTCGCCTTCATTGACCCTCCTTGATCCGTTCCCTGACATCTCGAATCCTCACAGCCCTTTTCTCCCTCTCCACCGTCTCGACCCGTATTGCAACCGTCTCTGCCTTGACGAGGATCCCTGCCAGATTCTGCTGGAAGCAACCTCACGCCCCCCGGTCCCTGGGTATGATACATTGTACCATCATTTTCAGCAACGGCAACTACCCATTCACGGAAACAGGTACATTGCCGTGCGGTGACCTTTCCTCCTCTGTGCATTGTGCAGAGCCCAAGGTGTGCCAAATGACGACAAAATTCAGCTCCCACCTTTTCTGTGATGTTCAGATTTCACTAGATTGAGTGCAGCTCCTCTTTTGGTGGTAGCGAGTTTATGTTATGTATCCATAGGTCGAGCCAGCTGATCCATGCTCAAGAGTGCTCCGAACTGAACTGACAATAGGCTAAACCCTTGCCAGAACATGCCCAGATAGCTGGGGCTTGCTTGCATGCTGGGCTATAGAGTTACTTCTCGATGCTCTGCCTCGCGCTTCGAGAAAATGAGCAAGGCATGGATGGATGTGAGTCTGGTGTCCATTGCACTATGTGCGTCTCATTGGGCTGACCGGCTACCTGGCTTGGCTACTTGCTGGCTCCTTATAGGTACGGTAGCAATGGTAATAATAGTCGCAGTGGAAGTAGGCTCAGGTTGTTTTCGTAACTGCTGCCCATCCCATGCGAGATGGGTGACTGCTGATCTCATATTTGCTCGTACAGGGCTGCACCACCTTTCTAAATTTCCCTCCACTTCTTCCCTCCTCTTTTCCCTGATTTTCTTCTCTCGTTCTTTCCTCTGCAGTTGTTCCGATCTTTCTCTCTGTTCTTGCTTACCACCTGCTTCCTCAACTATTATCGAAATAACGAGATAAAACAACAAGAATAAAAAAAAAAAAATAAAACACACCAAGCACCAGCAACACTATCGTATCTCATTTCTCGACTTTTGCGCGCACACATTCTCTCCCTCTTTTTTCCTGCCCTTTTCCCTCCTTTTTGCCCCTCACTCATCTCACCTTTTTCTCTCTCACCGAGTCATCTCAACACTCGCCATTTCCCACGAAAAGGACACTACCAGACGCCTCAGCGGTGATTGCAGTAGCCAGAACCCAGCCCTCTTGCCGGCCATTATTGTGGCGCCCCGCAGTTGCGACTTTCTGTGTCAGTGTCGTCCATGGTGGCCAAGACCCAGGAGTCCGCTTCTTGAGTGCGAAAACGCAGCAGGCCAAAGTTCAACTGGCGCGTTCCAACAAGAGGCTTTTCGTCCGGCCCACGCCGCCCGGCACCGTTGCCCACGTTGTAGCGGGCGATCCGCCCCCTCGCCGCCAGGAGCCAAAAGGCAAAAGGCAAAAGCATCGCTAGTCTTGACCGTCTCGCCAGCCCAGCTAGAGACAAGTGCACTCCAGTGCCGTGGTTTCTTGCTCCACCAAGCCATCTCGTTGTCTTGGACAGACTGAGAGACATCCCCAGACCCCGGCCATTGGGCCAGCTCCGCGACAGGCGGCCGCCAAGTTGAGTTTGCGCTACGCGACACTCCTCGTCCCTTCTAGCGGCAGAACAGAACAGAGCACACCACAGCTCCCAGAGCACACACTGCTGCAGCCTCCGTCGCCATCCATCCCTGTCTACATAGCACAGCACACTCCCCTAGTTCGGCTTCTCTCACCCCCATCCCCAGTCTTTCAAAGCCCCCAAGCCCTTAGACCCAAGTGCCCTGCCAGCGTCCCGCTCCAGCGCCACCACGAGGGTCCCCTTTGCTTTCGCGCCCCAAGATCTACCCACCCCCCCTGGCCTGACCGGTATTATTGTTTCTTTGCTTCTTCGCTTCTTATTTCGTCTCCTTAGCCCCCTCCTCCTCCTACACCCCCTCTCCTCACCTGAGAGACCGTCGTCACATCCAGTCCTGGTCCCGTGTCTTGACCCCATTCCTGGCACCTTCCTCCACCACAGAACATCTTTCATACAAATCTTACATCTCACACACCCTTTCCCATCGTCTGCCCAGCAGACCCCCCCAGCCGGATCTAGCCAGGTCAGATGAATCTACGGCCTTAAATTGCGCCAAATCATCGTCGTTAATTGCCAGACCCGCTATGGAAGCGGCTGACGCTGGTGCCAGGCAAAGGTCCGTCTGAATTCCTTTAAACGAGAGTGATGCCCACCACGGCACCCTCATATTTATGTGTGCCCCTCCCATATTAACATCTTGTTCTGCTGTACAGCCGTTATCCCTCTGCTCCCAACTCGGAATATCCTCTTCACCAGCACCCACACTATCAACCTTACCAAGACCAAAGCCAGCACTCCTCCTTCCCACGGGATCACATCGACAGGTCGTACCGGGAACCTCCCGCCATGGCCACGGCAACACTCATCACTCCGAGCGCCCACTACCAACCTCAGCCCTCCTCCTTCACCTCGACCTATCCTCACCCGGCAGCTAGCATTGCCAACATGATATCATCAACAGAGCCCCGAAAGTCGGCCGACGACCACGAGCCTTCAAATCGCCAGTCGCTTCCCTCAATCTCTGAGGTCATCCAAGGAGCCAAGCCTCACGCTCCTTACCCTCCAGCACCTTCTGCTGTCCAGCCTGGCTCGGGCTTGCCTTCGCCTTTCTCAGCGGGTCCTCGACCATTCTCCGATGCTGATAAGCACGTCTCTCCACAACCTCTGCATCCTGCTACTTTCCCTCCTCGACAGGATGCCTTGCCTGCCTTTTCCGACTCGCCACGCCCTCCGTTCAGCAGTCGTCCTTCACTACCTCCAGTTTCTGATCGGCGGCCGAGTCCCACGTCAAAACCTGATGTCCCTCCACATCACCATACGGAACAGCAAAAGCCGACAGAGTCTCACCACCACATGAACGGTGCCTACGGGCACCCGCCTCCACCTGCACCCATGCCGTACCAGCCAGGTCAACTTCCTCCTGGTCAAATGCCTCTCCCTGCATACCCCATTTCTCCCCGACACCCTGTACCACCGCATGTTCCAGGCCCCTACGACCCCAGGGCACCTCCTCACGTGGAAGAAGCCGAGTACTCTCGAGCCAGATATGATGCCACTGTCAACAGGCACTTTGAGAGTTGGAACTACCAGGACTCTCTCAGCCGCGTAAGTATTTGAACTTTAATATCCTTACAATTCTAATCAATATTAGATTGGATCTGCTTCCCGGACAATTTTCAATTTCGCGGAGGCCTACAGCAGAATTGCTCAGGAACAGCACGGGGCTCACCCCATTCCTGAGAGACTACCTACGGAACGCGAGGTAAACGATATGCTCGGAAACATTGAACACATCAAGCGTTCATTGGAGCAAGTCAGAGATCTTGTCCAAACGTCAATTCAAAACGAGCGTGCTCGGGAGGGGGCCAAGTTGAAGGGCTATGAGGAAGAACACGATGTCTCGATGTATGGAGACGGAATGAAGCCTCAGTATGGTATCACTGAGGTCAAGAAGCGACGAGGAGTAAGTTACTTTTCCATGAGAATTATTTGGCCGTGTACAAAGCTAAAGAGGGTCCAGCGCGCTGCACCACCTGGCAGATGCCATAGCTGCAACAGAATCGATACTCCTGAGTGGAGACGTGGACCTGATGGAGCTCGGACGCTTTGCAACGCCTGTGGTCTTCATTACGCTAAACTGGAGAGAAAACGACAACTGGAGGCAAGATCAATCCGTCCAAAACCTGACGAAGCAATTCGACCTTAGGATGCACCACAATCACCACCAGTCAATTTCGACGGGGTGGAGTCTTGATTGCACACAATGTGTTCGAGATGATCAAACAGGCGATTGATCTAATGACATGCGTGTGTAGCGACGCAACATTCGACGTTTAATAATACCCGATTTCTGAATTGACGCATATAGCCGTCCTATGTATATATGTTTTACACGGCGGATACCTTGGATTGGGTGGATGGATCCCCAGCATTGCAGGCGTTTTTTTTTTCAATCAAAGGGTCGTTGGGGTATGGGGTCTTTTTTTTTTCTTTCTTTTTTCTTAGTTGGCACTGGGTGTGGAGAGAAGGATCCGTGGATTCCTAGACAAAAAGAAATACCTTGCTTCACAGTTGTGGAGAGCCAAGGGACATGGAGCAATGGAAAACAATCAACGCAAATCATTTGAAGCCTATGGAGTTTACGGTGCTGTCTTGTGGCCGGTATTACAGTGTACTATGTTGGAGATGTGAGTTTAGAGAGCGGTTGATGCGGGCTCGAAGGTTGGGCCGGCACATGTCTCAAGTGCTCCCTCGGGTATGGGTTGACATTTTCGATTGGTACCGAGTTGAACGCACGCCATTGGGAGCACAGGTCGAACATGACAGGTGCCCGAGTGAAAGGAATTGGGTATCTAGGCAGCTAGGGGAATGGTGTATGTGTGCACATGGGCATGTATCTGGCCTGGCCCGTGACCTGTCTATGTATGTGTTGCGTGTGTGTTGCGTGTGTGTGATACTCGAGTGCCAGGCCTGGCCATTGTTCATGTTTCGGGGAATGAACGGGCCTGCTAACAAGGCGGTTAAGCAATCTGAGATGGATTTGACATTGCATGAGATTGCCATCTGGTGCCTTGTCTGTGATGTGCTCTGTATCACCTATACCGTTGTCTCAGGGTAGGACGGAGCGGGCAAGCTGAAGGTAGGCAGGGATGGAGGAGGGATTATCATCTGCCATTAACCATGGGCTTCTCATTGGGGACCGCCCTTCCCCCTCCGTGTCGCAGATCTACAACTGAAGCTGGGTGGGTGGGTAGAACAAGCAAGCCACATCAGACCATGGACTCAGCGAGTGAAGCAGGCATCTTAGCAATGGTGATGGTGGTTTGACAATGACGGGTTGGGCAGCGAAGCCGAACAGGCAAGCATCAACACTGCAATGGTGGGATCCTGAGAAGTCGACCGGTCTTGCCATGGATCGATTCTCATGTGCCAAAGTCTTCACCGGTTGCCGCATCGAGGGGCGAGAAACGACATGTCAATATTCTATCACAGAGCCGCCGACGACGAGGGTGTTGCCGCCAAGGAAAAATGACGAGAAAAAAGCAAAACGCCATGGTCCATGCCCAATGCGAACATGTACACAGAGGGTCTCTCCGGCGCGGGTGAAAGGGGGGAGGGAGGAGAACATGTCAGAGAGCTAGCGAGAGGACTGACGAGTTACACACAGGAGAGATGCAAGACAGGCAGAAGGCCCAGGGAGGGACCCCTCCCCCCTTCCCTAGAGCGGAGAAGAGTAGGACAGTGCCAAGTAGAGCAGCAGCATAGCGCGGAGGCACAAGGTAGCGAGCACGACCCCGGGGTTGGAGAGATCTGACGAACGGGTAGCTTGCTTCAGCTCATCGGACACGGGAACGTGCGTTGTGCGGGTGGGTGTGGTTGCTGCTGTGTTGCTGTGCCTAGGATTATGATATTGGCGGGAGGACGAGCAGAGTGAGAGAGTGAGAGAGTGTGGGTGTATGTGTATGGTGTATGCGGGTGTAGGCGAAGGTCCCAAGGGACGAGCCCATTACACGGAATGAAGTTGGTATGCTATTTTCCCCTTGTGCGCTTTGTCACGCCTATGGCTCTATACTGAATGTTGCACGGCTAGCTGCTTGCGAGGTGTCCAAGAGATCACTGCAGACGGGCATGAACGGCACCTCTGGCAGACTAGACGTCTTGATGCCCAAAGATGCAGATGCTCAGGCAGACATCCAGTCTTAACGCTTCGATGCTTTGGTCCGGTTTCCGTGTTCCTCACAGCTGCTGTGCGCAATTCCCCTTTTGCCACTCCCCTTCGGCCTTGGCTGGTGGTGGCCACTGGTGGTGCTATTATCACCACCAAATCCTTGCAAGGCGCTGGACACCCCCACGTTTATACATCCAAATATGCATGCTCTGTCGCATGCAGACAGCACCCAGTCAGTCACCTACATGCATTGGAACAGGAAGGGGCAAAAGAAAGGAATAACGAGAAAAAAAAAAAAAAAAAAAAAAAAAAAAAAAGAAACAAGCCACTACAACCTTGGTCGGAGGACGACTCCTCGTATGCGCTGTGCTCCCCCCTTTCAACCCTCCGTTCCATCTTGGCGTTGCCCCCCTGGTGGTGTGTGCTACTTCATCAGAGACCGTCTCTGCAAGCACGCGAATCTGCACCTCTGCTCAGATCTCCATCCCATTTTTTTTCTTCTTCTTTCTTCCCCGGTAACGGTAGCACAGGACAGGCGGCAAGTTGAATGCTTGGTTCACCCTGATGCCGCGTGTTTGCAGGTGCTTGGTTAATCTAGTCCTACCTTTGTGTGCGGAGCAGCGGCCTTCTTCTCGGATGGTTGCCGAAATGCGAGTCAACTCTGCTTTGCAAGATGGTTGGCTCAATTTAACACATTCATATGTGCATCGAGCGAGAGCCGGTGCATTGACCAGGGCAAACGTTGCAGTGTGCTATCTTCCCCAGTTCCTCTCCCTTCTTGCTTTCCTGTCCGTTTTGTGTCGGCTCTGTCGGCTTTGCTTTTGTGCCCACATTCATGCCATTGACGGGTATCGAGTCGGCTATAGGTCACACCGAGATGGTTGACTTGGAGAGAAACGAGTCCTCACCTTGAATCATGCTCAAGCTGTTTAGCTGAGACGGCCAAACAAACTTTCAACGGGACCCAAAAAGCAACCCGGTTAAAACTTGTCACATCTCGCGCACTCTGCTCGGAATCCTGCAGCCAACGTCGTCACTTCCACGTTCTCCTCTTTCTTTTGCTTTGACCCTTGGCCACTAACGTCATCACACACAGTCTGCATGCCCTTTCTTCTCGACCTTGTCCTTCGTCGCGTCATCATTGCCCTGCCGCACCCCCCAAAGAGGCTGATGGGTGCGCGGCCGCTCCATACCTCGTTGTGGACAGACATCCGCTTGTCTCAGCCACGCGCAACTTGAATGTCCTCATTCCTGGGTGTGAAGCTCACGGCCCACATCTCATGCCGTCCCGGCCACGTGGGGCTTGAGAAAAAAAGAAAAAAAAAAGAAAAAAAAGAGTAAGCCCTTTGTTGTCTCCTCAAGAAAAAAAAAAGTCAGGAGAAGAAATATGAGATATCACCACCACCCGATGTCTCCGACTGGCCCAGCCATGTCACGCCCAAGCGTCTGGGTTGGGTGCGGAGGGCTTGTGCGTTTTTCCATACATCCATACATACATACATGCCCCCTAAGAGAATACGTCGTAGTAGTGGGTGTGAATAGCATAGGGAGAGAAAGACCAAAAGGTCACCAAAAGCAACCATGGAGACGCATGTCTTGGAATGCGATGCCTTTCCTCGTGGTTGGAGACAGGGGCGCTCCTTGACTCGCAGTACCATTGCAAGTTTGTTGCCGTAGTCCCTTGCGTGTGAGTGGATAACTTTGACCGGTTCAAGCCGGCAAGAGGGAGACAGAGGGGAGCCGCAGCCGTGGGGCAATGCTTTCGGTGCCGGTTCTCTAAGATTTGGGAGCAGGGTTCGGGGCAGTTTTGTGTAAGCGTCTTGGTTCACCCCCTTTGGCTGTTGGGACTAACGGAGGCATGCCCAAAGAGGAAACCGGACGAGATATCACTATCAGGAAATGGCCTGATGTATTGGACCCTTATTGATCATATCATTCCGCAGATCTGAGACGGGACATCAGGGACTGAGACACTGGGCTATGGGGACAATTTGCATAGTCTCTTCCAGGGCAACTGTCCAGATCCCTTGCAATTGCCAACGGTGAAGAAAGTACAATTTAGGGAACCCGAGGAAACGACTCAGTTCGGATAGTGGTTACGTGACGCTTGGTCGAGTTGAGCCAAGCTGTGTGGTGGAAGTTGCCGTAAAGTGCCAACGATACAATCCTCATCACTCTCTAATGCCTTCACGAGCGGCGTCAGTAAGGTGGGATTTTGACACTTCACGCATGCACGAATATTTCCGAAGGGTCCCGTTGGCTCAAGCCCTTGGGCCAAGAAAATCTAGGGCACACAGCGGAGAAAGCAAACTTCAACCCGAGCGATCGGCAATGATCCTCACTGGATCAGATTGGGTGGTCGGAGTGTGCGAGAGCCACGCGACACTTGTCGTCTGTGCGCGGGTGATGCCTGGTGTGGTGGAGCGGGATGTCCCAATTACGATATGGAATTGTTTTCAGCAGACATCGAAAATTTTAAAATAGGATATTTTTTAGTGAAGGGGGGGCGCTTGAAAGTGAGACTAAAATGGCCATTGCTGCGCTTGGAATGAAGGGGCGGTCGGGGCGTTAAGGTGTGAGATGCAATATAGTCTTTGGTGGGACACTTCCTGTTTTGGCAATTTGTATTGAATTGTTAGATCAACTCCAAAGCCCCGCTATGACTGTTTTTTTTATCCCTCCCGCTGTTAGGGTGAATAGGAAAGCTGAAGCTCACGAGCGGGGGACCGGCCAAGGCCAAGATGGAGAGAAGAATATGCAATGAGACAAGCTCTCAATCGGACCCTCTGGTGCAGCAATTCATCTCAGACACATGCATGCATGTATGCCCTTTTCAGATCTCGCAGTAACTCCCGTGACCCTTTCCCTCCTCGCTCTCTTTCTCGAGACCTCGGGATTTCGGTCACACGCCCTTGACACACGACCATCAGGAAGCTGGGTGAGAAAGTTGACATGTGCATAGGATACTGCGGCATCAACCCATCAATACTTTTTGGGTGGGTCATATACGCTATCATTTAGCTGCCCCCCTCTTCATGCTATAAAAAATAATTGGCTGGTTGTGAGGTATTGCGCTGATTTTGGTAGTCTGCTCCGCGCGGGTTGTCAAGAGAGAGTTGCATTTCCCCTAGGGTGGTGTTTGCTTGCTGGGAGTATCCTAGGAAGCGCCATCTTATCAGTCACTTTTCGGATTTCAAATTCATCTCCAATCCAAGACATGACCGCCTCGGTGGGTTTCATCACATTTGAGAGAAGTAGCTAGAGAAAAAAAAAAAAAAGAGATGACGAGAGGTTTCAATTCGACCAGTCCTAGTGAACACTCACAAACTCCACTGAGAGAGCCCACAACTCTGCATCACACCCCCTCACTGCCTCTCTCACTATCTTTTTATTTTTGCTTTTCTATTTTTCTTTCCCCTCTCCTCCAATTTTCAGTGGGCTTCTCACACATTTTAGTCCCGCTCACACCCTCAATTAAACCGGCAGTTTTCTTAAGGAAAACCTAATCTGACTAGTCAACTCGACTCCTGGCAAATAGTCACTTGGCCGCTGCCTTCGCTTCCTGATCGTCGGAACCTGATCCGATTGTGACTGTGGTTCCCATCCACCGAGCGGCTCGGATCGGTTGCAAAACACTATGCTCTCACACCCCCTCCCATACTCTTTCCTTTCTTCTTTTCTGCCCTAGGCATTGATTAGGTCACATGTCGCATCTTGCATTTCTGATCTCGCATCTCGCATCTTGCATCGGAGGTCACCCATCGCAACTCGACTGTTCACCTCCTATTTGTCACTTGCATAGGAAGTCCGGCCTTCTGCTCCACAGGCCATTCACAGTACACGCCCCCTCAGACGGCCTGGGTCGATCACTTCCTCGTCTGGTTACCGCCCATGACTATTGCACTGCACCGTCCATCACTGGGTGCTTTTTCAGCTCTCCGCTCTGCATCAAAAACAATAGTCGAGTGGTTTCCCGCGGGATGCGCTCGCTTATCGGATGCACCCGGCTTAGACTGCCCGTCCCTTTCCCATGCTAATCTAGATCGTGGGCAGCTCTTGTGACGTGATGAGTGTTTGCCAGGTTAGCCGTGTATGGTTGTCATTTTGTCCGGCGAAGCGCGGTGTGTGCGTTTGCCTGCAGCAGAGACATGCATCTCGTAGCGTGCATATGGTATTTTTTTCTTTGGTTTGCTCATCGCCTCTCTACCCTCTCTTGTGACCAGCCACCCTTCGATGTATTCTCCAAGATACCATTTGTCCGCGTACACGGCGCTATCGACTCTCCTTACTCACTTGCAGAAAAAGCAACGACTCGGTGCAACATCTCAAATCGAGGCACCCACCTGCGGCGTAGCGCCCCAGTGCAAATCGACGCTATATAGCCGCAGGAAAAAAGCCCGTTGGACGGTTTAAATGGAGAGTGTGGGTGGGCATCCCCAACTACAACGCCCCCTCCCAAAGAAAGAAGCGTTTTACTATTTCACCGGTTGTGCCAGGTGCTTGACCGGTGAGCTGGCATCGATCTGGGCCCCCGCGGTGCTTTTGCCATGTTCATTGTCTCGCGAGACCCTGCTTGCATCCTGGATCGCGATCCGGGCTGTGTTCATCCGCGATGCGCACTGGTGGGGGGAGAAATATGTCACAGACAATCATCCCGTGGAATGAACAGATACATGCCATTTTGTCCTTTGGAGACGATCTAGACTCTCTGTCATGAGTCGTTTGTTGTCTTTCGGATCCGGACACAACGTCCGTCTCCGCGTAAGGGAGGGGGTTGTTGACGCGCGAAGTCTTTTTTTTTTATCCCACTGAAGTAGCGTGATTTGCTCTGCTAGCTTCCCCGCTCCCCTGCTACGAGATCTGTGACTTGCTCGCGGGTGTCTGCGATGGCTGTGATGTCTCAGAAGAAGGAGAGGGTGACTAACAAGTGAGGCCGCTGCTAAGCCTAAACCTTGCCCCCACACCTGTGTGCACCAAGACATACTTTCGTCCACGGTCTTGATGTATTTGAAATGTTTACCTTGGCGGCCCATGGCGGAGCTGAAAAAAAAACTCATCACGGCATGTCTCACGGTAGCGCTGAACTGAAGGCAAAGACGGCAGAGCAGGCCGCGCGTAGAGACGCAAAGGGATGGTGGCTCCGAGTTCCTGCCCAAGTTAGGCAATCAACATCGCCCAATTCTGGATAGTCGCCTTTGTTGAAAGCACCGAGTTGCACCGACTGAGTATAGGGCGCGCTGCATGTCTCATTCTACGAATGCATCGCACTGGAGCTGACCAGCACGAAGAGAGAAGAAATGGCTTGGCAGTGACATATCCATCATCCGTTTTAGGAGATGTGAGAGGATGCTTCAAGCTTTGCTATTATCGCCCCAAATGAGAGCCCAGCCAACCAGCAAATATGATCGCCTGCATCTATCCTTTTCCTCCAAAGCGCACTCATGAGTCAAAGCGCTGTGCTCCTGCTTGCTCACCGCAGTCTGTAAACCAACCAGCCGCTTATGCCGAGTATGTGAAGATTAAAAACAAAAAAAGAAATGAACCAAGAAAAAAGAAGCAAGGAGCAAAAAGCACAAACCCTAGCAAGCATGACCAAGAAAAAAAAGAAAAAAAAAAAGAGACTAAAACAGGGGGAAGGAGTTCCCGTGTTCTACACCTTCTGCGCCGTCTCAGTTGCGTCGTCGATACACTCGCTCTTCCGCTTCAGTGATCCAGTACTGTTCCCGTTTGTTGTCGCCGTGCCGTTCTTGGCCGCCGGGCGAGTTCCGTTCGGGGCTTTCTCGCCGCACCCTCCGCGGAAACCATTGAGCAGTCGGGGAAGCCCGTGAATGTCAAGCCCGGCGAAGTTCTTGCCTGCAGCCTCGCGCTCCCCGATGGCGATGACAGCCCCAATGAGATCGTGCTGGATCTCGTCATCCACAACACTGTCGTGCTTGTACTGGGGGTGTACATCTACAAAGTTGCGGATCCATCGGGCCGCTGTGTCAAGTTCACCGCTCGCTCGCTTACCGATGAGGTCAAGATATGTTGCGAGCTGGCAGCGGGTTGAGACGTCCACGTTGACACTATCGAGATAGCTCTCGACGATAGGAATAAGGCCGGGGAAGTCTCCGTCTTGTGTCCCGTTAATGATGTCGTTGACCGTCATTTCCTCGTACTCAGCCTCAACCGGCCCGGTAGGAGTCGCGGGTCGGCTGGGATAGGCCGATCCAGGACGGCTGTCGTCGCCCGCGACGGTGTTGGCCCGGGATGGGCGGCTGGGGAAGGGGTTCTTGCGGAAGTAGAACTTGTCATTGAGGACGGCGTCGACATTGTGTGCTCGCTCCATGTTCTCGTCAACCTTCTTGATCGGGATATAAAAGTTGAGGTCAAACGACAGGATGGCCCGAGTGACGAGGACCATGAAGACGGAGAAGGCGGCGTTCTCAAAATCTGTTATCTGAATCTCCATGGATCGGAACTCAACTCTCCAGCCGATGCTATTGTCCGCGGGCGGGGGCTTGAATCTCATGTGCTGCCAGTTAGTTGACTGGATGTTCTCAAAGTGATCCGTCTTTGTTAGGTCCAGCTCCTGGAGATCCTCTTCAAAAACTACGATGGGATCCCTGATAAACAGGTGGGCAAAGTGAGTGGCCAGACGGTCATCCATGCCGCCATCAAGAAGTTGCTGCTTGATGTCCTCGTCTACGACCAAGTCTGGGTCGAGATACTCCTTGCGCAAGCGTGAGTCAGTCGAGATGTAAGTCGAGTTGGAGGCATATCGCGACTTGGGTATCCTCCGGGCACCGTTTGTCAGGGGCTGTTATCGTTGGTTAGCGTCGGCGTCTCAACGGGCTTACAAGATGTCTACCTTTTCACCCAACTCCTCAGGGGTTCTGCAATCTACCGCTCGGCTGATCTGGTTCCATCGAACATCCGTGTTGGCGAGAAATCCCTTATACACAGGCGTCGCCGCAGTCAGGGCGAGCATGATGGGTCCGAGTGAGCTTAGCTGATCGTACATCTGTCGGCCTTCGGTGATATTCTTAGCCTGGAAGGTGATTTGCAAGCAGCAACTACCCATTCCAAAAGCCATGGCATCCATATGGATAAAGTTATCTGGGGCAGCACCGTTTCTCACATCGTCATCCTCGGGCCAGTTGTGCAAGTCGTAGTTGACTGTGGGATCCCTCCAGGGGTTCGGGGTGTTCTTATCGTGGAAGATGGGAACATTGACCTGAACCTTGCGGCCTCGTCGAGACCGGATGTTGGCTGCCAGCGTGGGGAATCTGATGTGCGGGTTGGCAATCTCATCAGGGACAAACTGGGATCGCAGCTTGGACCCCGAGACTGGGTAATAAGGGTCTGTGAACTGGCCGGGAACACCAATGCGCGGGAAGGTCGTCAGAGTGATGGGGTATTCGGTAGACAACATGTGCTCCTTTGCTATTTTCCTCCGCAGCTTCATGTCGGGCTCGACATCGAGCAGCTCCTTGAAGCCGATACCCCATGGTTTCCCGGGAGTCGTTTCAAGCATGAAACGACCAAACTCGGGATGGAACACTGGGATGGGGTGTTCTCTGGCATTTTGTCAGCAAAACATGTCGATAAGCGGACGGGAATGAGCGCGGGCCTGTGCATACTTTGATTTTTTCACCTTTTGGTTCTCGTCCTGGAGGTCAGGGACACAGCCGCCCTTGCTCTTGAGCTCCTTGTCAGCGGCGAGCGCCTCTAGGATCTCAGCTTGTCTGAGAGACAGAAGGACCTTGGAGTCGTCTTCGGCGTATACAACAACCAGGTATTCCACCTAGACAAACGCGTTAACTAGGGGGACATGGTTATGTCGTGATACAAGGAATAACTGACCTCATCACCCCACAGCATGGCATCACGCTCCTTGCCCTTGGCTTTATTCCAGATCTCCAATAGTTGCTATTTTTCAGCGCCGCCAACGTCAGCATCTTATGTCATGAAGATGGGGGTCTCGCAACAGCAAAAGTGACAACAGCAACAACAACATACTGTCGTGACAAAGCTGGCGATGGGGTATGTGTTTACCTTGATGCCCCATTCCCTCACTTGCGGAGCGCGCTTTTTGGCCTCTGGCCAGTCGAGTGCAGTTCCTAGCGCTCTAAAAAAAAATTTGGTCTCCAGTTTAGTCCGACATTCAAACATGTGAAAGAGTTTGAAAGTTGGCCTGTGGCGGCAGATGCACTTACAAGAGACCCATTATGGCGGGTATAAGATGTGATGTGTGAAATGGAGTTGATGAGGGATTGAAGTGAGAAACCAAAGTCTGAGAGTGCCTTATAAACGACGCCTCTGCGCGGCGCGGGCAATCAGATGGCAACGAGCAAGGCTCAAGCGGCCGGGTGATTCTCCTTCTCAAGGACCCCTAAAACACAAGGTTGCAGCGTCTGTGCTGTGCAATACGATGATGATGCCACGGGGACGCGGGATGCACTCGGCTGGGCTGGGGTGATTGGTGTACTGCGACAGCCAAGGTTGCGGACCGAGATCTGCAAGTTGGTGACACTGCTGTAGTGCTGTGGGTGCGTGGGCGGGATGTGGATGACTGAGCTGAGAGCAAGATGGAGTCTGGGAAATGGCGCGGTGGTTGAATTGCGCCGGGAGAAAGGGCTTGGCAGCAATCTCGAGTATTATGGTGCGAGACAAAATATGTCAAGGCAAGTCCATGGATGGGGTGGATTCCAGACCCTGAAATACGACGGCGCAAAACTTCGGCACTCGCGTGGTCGGCGACGTGAGCGACGACCCGGAGCGGAGCGGAGTCGGACGACGTCGGCGTTTGACTGCGCAGTCGAAACCACGTCTCGTCTCTGACAGGCAGGCACGTGAGAAGCAAGTGCAGCGCAAGATGATTCTCTCTGAGAGGGGCGACAGTGGGATTGGTTCTAGAACGAGGCACTGGGGGTTCTAGGTGAGAAGGGGGAGAGTGCGTAAAGCTAATTATTAACAGAGGACCGCTGAGAGGATCATGAAGCGGACAAGGCGGATCCAGAGTGGGAGGGAAGACGACAGCAGAAACGATGTCGCAGTGGATACCCTCCCCTCGACGGGCTACATAAAAAGGCGACGACAGGTTGCCATGGACTCATTCATGATGGATCTGTGTGTTGGTGGTTTTCGGTGCCTCTCCCGGGGCGCGGTTTTCGGTGCAGCTGCTTAGAAATCGGCCTCGGATTGGGTCTGGCCTGGATTGCATCATCGGCATCGCCTCCCCGATGCGGCACAAGACAGGGACTCTGAGAACCACAAAACAGCGCTAGCTCCAACGGGGGGCTGGGTACCCGTGGGGGAGAGCCGTTATTCTTCACGCGGCGAGCACACGGCGAGCGCACGCACGCACGTATGAAATACCCGCGATTGCGAGCTCCGCGGTCAGTCAATACGCAACTAGGCTTGTAAACGGGTTGCCCATCTTGGGAGCGCATGTGGGGAACGTGACGGGTGTATCTCGAATATAAACACCAGCAACGCTGGCTGGGCCCCGAAACATGATGCCTCGCTCGCATTCTCTGCATCTCAGTTTCAATCTCAGTCTGTCCCTCGGAAATCTCTTGGCCACCGCATGCCGGCATGCACCGACGGGTGGAGAAGCCCGCACGCCCTTGATTACTCTATCCGACGTGATTACGGATGGAAAGAGGCGGTTTGAATAAGCAGCCCGGCTACCGACCAACATTATTCCAGGCCAGGGCCGTCGTCGACGGCAGCCGAGTTGACTGCGGAACCTATCTGCAAGTTTCCGGGCTAACTAATGTATGAGCATCAGCGTCAGTCTCCACGTCAGACCCCGCATTCCTTGACCGAGATGTGATGAATAATGGCGCCTTTACAAAGAAAAAAAGATAAAGGCGCGGAAGTTGACATTTTCAATGCCTGCCTCATTGAGATGGATGGGGTGAGTGCAAAAACCAGCATCAAGTCCATCATTGCACATTGGCAAGCAAACACCTACTGTCTTGGCAAATCTTATGCCCATGGCCACAGTTTGATACGAGGCGACATCAACTAGCGGTACCTGCATCATGTTTGGTTATCGTGCCGTTGATAAAGGTGATTATGTTCCATCTAGTTGAATGCTACAATACACACGTGCGCGCGCGCATACATGCAGTGTAGTCTCTCTTGCTCTCACTCACACACACACTCAAACACACATTCTCTCTCTCTCTCTTGCTCTCACTCACACACACACTCAAACACACACTCTCTCTCTCTCTCTCTCTCTCTCTCTCTCTCTCACTCTGCTTCTTGAGATGAGACAACATCTCAGGTAATTCAACAAGCGCCACAAGCGCTCAGGCAGGAGGTATTGCTCCGGAGCCATACATAAATCATGAGAGAAAAGTAGCAACTGCGCCGGAAAGCGGCGTTGAGCATGTTCAATAACGTGACAATGCTCCGTTGCGAATGGCCAGTTGGGTTGCAGTCGCCAGCCCTCTTCTACCCATCGGCAACTTCAACCCCGTGGCTTTGGCTGGCTCACAGCAAAAGTGCATCGTGTACAGTAAGCCCCGCATGTGGCATGATGCAAGACTGCAAGACGGGAGCAGAGTAAATGCCGAGCATCACTGTCTTCAAAAGTGTGGGGGTCCTGTGATGGGGATAAATACGTTTTTATTTTATTTTATCTAGGGGGGTGAGGGGGAGGGTGAGGGGGAGGGGGAGGATTCAGATGTGTCTGGCGCAGATAGGCTAACCGAGTTGCACCCGGATGGACCACAGGTGTGCACAACAAGTGCCTCATCTGTTTACGATGCATCAAAGAGCAAGAAGGGAAATCAGTCGGATCCAGGCTCCCTTCCGCGTCTCCACACCAGGCAATTGCGCTAAGTAGACCATTGGCTTCTTGCAGCCCTAGAAGCAGCCAGCGAAGTTGAAGATGAGCCTATACGAAGGGTCCCCCAACACCGATTTTACACGAGTAAGGCAGATGTGAACTAAGTGCTCTAGTCCGCCTTGTGGCATGGAATTTCCAAAGTATGGACGACGGGATCGTCCGGCCAGGAGCAGTCGGTTGATTGGCCGTTTTGTGATGGGCTGGGTGGCTGCAAGGGTGATTGGCAGAGGCAGAGGACGTGAGTCGCTTCTGTGACTTTGGCATGCCTTTTGAAACACTTTAACCGTCCGGGGGAAACAATGGCAACTCCAAACCACATGCGGAAATAGGAAGCTTCTCAAGAATGGGCATTCCGCGGTTGGCATTTGAGGGTTGAAGCATCGACAATTGAGTTTCTCACCAGGCTGAACCTTGTTACGGTTGCACGCCAACGCCAACGCCAACCTCAACGCCAGCCAAAGGTGTTGTTGGTTGTTGGCATGGCACACCAACTCGGACACGCAAACATGCACACACTTCTCCCGCGCACCATTCTTTTCGAGGCATCCCACTGGTGTTTTTGGTGAAACTTTGAGCTCTGCTGAGCGGCCAAGCCTGTCCTCGCCAGCTTCTGCCGCTTCACCCGCGGCTGCGGGGTGCGTTAGGCTCGGGGATAGCGAGGAGCGCCGCCCGCAACCGCACCAGGACTGGCTTAGGCTCATGGCAATCTTTGCACTTCTTTGTTGTTGCTTTCTTTTCTTTTCTTTTCTTTTCTTTTTTTCCTGTGACTCTTAAGTGATCTACACGGTCTCGTGACGTACTTCTATTGCCTTTGTCTCTTATTTTCTGACTCCTCCAACCAAGGTCCTAGGTCCCTTTGGTCACATGGGGGGCTTATGGGCGGACGGGACGGGGCAAAGGAGACTAACAACTCAGCCCGCACATAGGTTGGGTAGTGGCAATGGCATGGAAGCATCGGAATGACGGGTGGGAATAGCTCTCTTCGTACTTTGTCTTTGGAAGAATGCCACTTCAGTGTACATGGGGTGGACGGTGGACGGTGAGGGTGTTGGGGTGAGCCATCTCGTTCGTAGTTGATAGCGCCTTGAAGGGATGTTCCACATAGAGCATAGTTTTCTTTTTCTACTACGGCATGGACAAGTCGAATTACAGCCAGCCCATGACATTATCGAGGTGTGCCTATCTGGGTTTGTAGTTATCCCACTCTCCAGCGTACAGGTGGCATCGTGTTAGTGCAACAACGGCCGCCTGCAAAGAGGGTCTCTGGAAAGCAAGCACAGTATGCATGCGTAAAAGCAAGCAAATGACGGCGCGGGCTCCGGGAAAGGCGGCTCCGTCAGAATTCGCATTAAGAGAAGGAGAAAGAAAAAAAAGAGGAAGGGGTTCAATCAGTCATAAAACATATGTGCCCAACGAGCGAAATGCCTGGGTCCCGGATGCCTAAAGTGGCTCCCCGCGGTGTGGACTCTGATGCTCCCAAGGGAGCCGAGGCGAGCCGGAAGTAGACGAGACGGCCCAGCATAAACGACTAATTAGAGAAAAAAGGGTGGTGATGATCAGTCTTGACTTCTTTCTGCAGCGAGTCGTCGTCTGTCTCAGTTGGCCAGGGACGATGAACCAGGCACCAGGCCCAGGCCATGCTCCTAGCCTCATGATCCATGACCCATGACCCGGCTGGTGATGGCATTTCACTGCATGCACAGTGGCTTTATGCAAAAAGGAGCCGCGAGCAGGCGAGAATTGGGGGGGGGGGGGATATGGTTGCCCCCGGGATGGCAGACTTGCCATGATACCTTTTTTTGTTTTGTTTCCGGCTGCACGGATACAATGGGACGGATGGGCATATCAGAAAGTGTGATATATGTACGGTACCGAGTGGCACTCTCGAATGCATTCTAGATTTACCCAGTCAAAGGGAGCTAATGCAGCACAGAAGCTTGCATCCTATCAGGAACCGGGAGATAGCCTGGCCTTCGCATCATGCCGGGTTGGGTTCGCTCATGCGATGACGAAGCGCGAAGGGGCAGCGAGGGAGGGACGCAGTTGGGTAACGCAGCAAGGGTTCACATCACTCACTCACTTCACTCGCTGGCAGGCCGCCGTCACGCACGCAAGATTCGGCTTACTGACTGACCGCCCCGCTGGATGCACTCACTCACTGGACGATAGAGCCCCCCACCCGCCCGCGGTGTGCTGTGTGGACGTGTGGATGCGTGGCCCTTGACCCCTATAAGCGGCGGTGCCAAAGCCAAGCCCAAAGCCCAAGTTACATCACACACACCCACCCACGCACCAGCCAATCAGCGCCCACGTGCTGGCCCCCCCTCAGCACCTGCCGCACCGCTGCCCCTCTGCGCTTCTGGTGCTGGCTCGGGCTCGCTCACACCCAAAAAAATTCCCCAGTCTCAAGTCAACCTTCCAACCTCATCCCTCCAAAACGACACACACACACTCGAGGCTCGTTTCATTCTACCATTGCAAACCCTCCGTCGCTGCCACGGGCGAAATCACACAACCATTTCCCGCAGCTTTCTCGTCACTCCGTCGCCATGAACCCTCACCAGAAGAACAAGGTCGACGTCAAGGTAAGCCGTCGAAGCCCAACAATGCACAGGCCATTTTTGGAAAAGCACCTCAGCTACCCCTCCTCCGCCGCCCTGCGATCATGTCGACGTCGACGACGACCCCGACGCCCTCTCTCTCGCGGCGGCAGCACACGCTCGTTTTCGTCCGATGCCACGAATCTACCTCATTCCCCCTTGATCCTCACCAGAGAAAAGAGATGAAATAGAGAGAAAGAGAACAAGAAGAACAAGAACAGAAGAAGAAGAAAAATTGACTAACCGGGCTTTTTCCCCCCGCTCTCCAGTCCCTCTCCCCCGAGGAGCAACGCCTCTTCCGCCTCTACGGCAAGCTCCCCTCCCGCTCCGATCACTTCGCCAAGCACCTCAAGGACCGCAAGTACTTCGACTCGGGCGACTATGCCATGTCCAAGGCCGGCAAGGGCGACGGCGTTGAGTCCGGTGCGGTCGGCTCGCAGCACCCCGTCCCCGAGAACATCCCCCACCTCTCGTCCCCCATCAACGGCAACGCCAACGTCCCCAAGCACACCCACCACGCTTCCATCCCTGGCATCCAAGCCAGCAGCCCCGTCAAGGAGAGCAGCTTCCTGAAGAGCGAGACCAGCGCCAGCGACGCCGACGCCAACAACGCAGAGGAGAGCACCGCCACCCAGGATGGCGACCAGCCCCAGGACCCAGCCGCCGCTGTTGGTCCCCCGGCCGCTGCCGGCGAGGCCATCCCCATCCGCAGGTGAGGTGACGAAGGCAAGAAGAGACACCAACACAATGCAGTGCCAGAGATTCTTTTTCCGTTTTTTTTTTTCCTTAAAAGCAAAAACAAAAAATTGGCCAGTGCTCTCTTTATTTTCCCTTTCTTGTGTATGAGGGCCCCGGGAGGATGATGAGGGCGAGGGCAAACATGTGCCGCCTGTGTGTTTTGCGGGATTCGCTTTTTGATGACTTTACGAAGATGTCACAGTTGGCGTTTGGGAAGGACAAACAATATGGTTCGCGCGCACGGAAAGGAGGGACTTGTTTCGGTCCGTAAATCTCGGATGGGTTGATTTGTAGCGAAGGGTCTGACAAATTTATTCGTCTCTCCCTTCCTCCCATGAAATTATCTTGTATTTGGTTGTTTGTTATTTTTCGTCGTTTCCCTATTTTATTTGTCTCTCCTTATTTTTTCTTTTTCTTTCTCACTTTGCCTCTTTAGCTATCAGCTTCTATTCCCTGAAGCATCCAGCCTATCTCTTCTTTATCTTTTTTTCTTCTCTTGTTCATTCTGGTTCCCGTTCACAACGTCCCGTCTTAACTTAACGTGTCACAAAAACAGGGGCTTGGTATTGACACGAATCTCCCACGTAACTCCCAATGTTGTAGCCAGCGACTTGCTGTTAATCTCTGGGTCGAAAGACCAAGAGAAGAGTAAAGAAAGAAGACTCGAGACAAAGACACAAAAGCCACATCCCTCCCCTTTCGGAAACTTTGCAGGGCAACGCAATTGCCTTGAGGTCCAGATGCAGCATAATCACCCAAGTACTATATAAAATTCCTTCCAGACACAATATCAACCCACCGATTGCACCGTGCTGCTATGTCAGCAGCAATACCTATAGTTGCATTGACAAAATAAATTGCCAAAGTCAATTGCTCCATTAATAAGGGAGGCAGAATCGTCCTCGAGGATACTGGCTGGCTTTCCTTTCCTTGATACATTCCAGGTCCCTCCCAGAACCACCAGGGTCAGGGTCCCATTCTTTGAGCTTTATAGTTGCATGGTCCGGCAGCAGCACATGCTTAACAACATTGCCAGTAGTGGCAAATGTTATGCCAGCCCTTGACGGGGTGCTACAGGCAGATTCCATTATCTCGAATCCAGGGTTTTATGGGCTTGCGACTGCTTAGTGTCATGGGGAGAGCGCCTCACCCGTGGTAGGTGGCTTTATCATTTTGTGAGCCCCGAACCAGCAAGTAGACTTGGTCAACCATGTCATGTGTATGCTAACCAGATACGAGGGCGGCCGTTATGCCCGGGTCGCGCGTCCTCGTATTATCATGACATGTATAGGTGCGCAAAAGAAATGCCAATTGCTTTCTTCTCTTGGCCAGCCCAGCCCGGAAACAGCCACAGGCATGATTCGGTCATGGAACAGCATACGCTCAATGACGACAGGGAATGTGGCTTTGACAAAGAACCGTCGAGAGGGAAGTATTACATCATATTCCCCCAAGTTCGCTTGCATCCCCCCCCGAGTACGTCGTTTGGTTTGGTTTGGCGGGTGCCGAAATGGCAGATAAAACGGTCAAGAATGCCCGGCCAGGGATCAAGAAGGTTGTCAACTGACTCAACCCGGATGCTGGTATAGGCTATAGTAAGACAATGACATGCTTTCTCAAGCCATCTACGGTCCAAGGGAGGGAGTAGAGGAAAGGGAAAAGAAAAGAGAAAAGAAAAAAGAGACAGAAAGACGGAAAAAGACGAAACGGAACGACAAGGTTTCGCGGGGGACGTCATCTCTGGAAGTCAAGTCTCGACCCCCATCGTGAGGCGCGAGAGCTCCCCATCGAGAAACACTATCTTTTGCCTACCACCTACCGTCTCGCGCCTCTCCTCTCCTCTCTTATCTTCTCTTCTCTTCTCGTCTAGTCACCTTCTCTCCCTCTCTCTCTCTCTCTCTCCCACTCACTCACTCACTCACTCACTCACTCTTCCTCCAGTCCCCGTTTTCTCAGTCACAGCTTTGCTTACCTCCGAGGTCTCAGCCACCGCGGGGACGAGCCCGCGGTCGATCGCATCCGAGCGCGCGCTCCTTGGGAGAGCCAAGCAGGGATAAAATCCAAACGCAAACCCCCGTGGCCCAGAAGATGATTGCGCGCCGGCAAGGGCCCAAGCCAACGGCAGCAGCAGTTCACAGCGAGCGCAGGGACTGCTGCTCGGGGGAGGGAGGATGCGCACGGACGAGGCCAGGCTCCGCCCCAATGGACCGTGGCGGGGACGGGTTCTCTTGCTCTCGGAAGCTGTCACGGACTCAATATCCGCCTCCTTCCTAACGCACCTGAATGAATCCACATTAACTTGAGGAAGAAGAAAAAGGGATATGAAATACATTGAACCATCCCGACTTTCTTGGCCAGAGCACAGTAGTCAGTGCCACTCACACAGCCTAGAGCTGATTAAAAACGAGAGACCTGATTCCATCTCCGAGGACGCAGGAGGAAGAGGAAGAGAAAGAGAAAGAGGAGGAGAAAGAAAAAAAAAAAAAAAAAAAAAAAAAAGACCCTCCGAGCTAATTAGATTCTGCTCCCCCCTCTCCTCGTGGCCATGTGTTCCTAGCGCCTCACACAGACCATGTCTTGTTGTTGGCCCTTCCCTTTCCCTTCTTCCTTCTTCCTTCCGGACCCGTTAATAATTGCGCGCCTTGTGCTTCTCCGCCAGGATGATGCCAAGAGGCGGGTCCACCTACCTACCTTCTTACCTGCCTATAGTTACCATGCATGTGTCTGCTTGTGCGTACAGTATGTGTATGCACACACGCCCACCCGCCCGCCCGCGCCTGTGTGTATGTGTGTGTGTATGGACGCGTAGACGTGTGTTCCCCCTCATCCTGCCTATGCATGTCTAAGCTGCATCCGCATCTCACACAACCATACGTCGCCAGCCCGAGTCATCAGATTCACTCAAAAAGCAAATAAAATGCCCGCTGCCATGCCATCTGCTCCACTCCCCATCCAAACTCGACCGTGGCCTGACCGTGGTCAGCTTTTGACCGATCAGCACGGTACTCCCCTCTCCTCCCAACTAGTTTGCATAAACACACAGACACGCCGTACCCAGAGTAAGCCACTGGGGTCACCGCTAACGGAACTGAGTGTTACAGAATGCATCTCAACGCGCTCTCTTGGTCAAATATTCTCCTATTGTTGCTTTTATCGTCACATCATCGAGCCATGCGCAACGAGCAGGACAGATTCCTCCCCACCCCCCACCAATGTTGGGCACTAAAAGCATAGGCACCTTGGTATCATGCTAGACAAACAAACCAAAAAAAAAAAAAAAAAAAAGTAATAAAAACCAGATTGACGAAAAATGACAAAGTGCCGCTCTATCCCTTGCTGCTCTCCCAATCAACTAAACCATCGTCCGCTCGACCATGGCTTCATCGTGACCACTGGGGCCATCGCTTGGCCCCATGTGTAAGCCCTCGTATATATCTCAAGACACTTCTCCCAAACGGGGCGTCTTTGTGTCACCAACAGCAAACTGAATCATGCCTTGATCTCAGTGATGTAAGGGGGGGGAACTCCTTTGCCGTAGCCCTGTAACCAGTATATGGCGTATATAAGACAAATAAAGCTTCCGGGGCTGGTTTGCCAACCAGCTGCGCTCCGAATCGTACATGTATAGAGAATGGTAGAAGAGAAGAAGAAGAAGAAGAAGAAGAAATAAAGGCTGTGTGGCGAGGGATAAAAATGCCGAGTATCGTGTCGTTAAATAAGCTGGCCATGACTACAACAGAGTATAAATACCGCCGAGCTCCAGAGCCCCAGGTCAGCCTCTCTATTATCGTCCAGGTCGGGGTATGTGATTATTGAACGAGCTGAGAGTTGCGCGCGTGCCGTGAATGAAATGCGCGAGGGTGTGCACGCAGAGGAGAGGACAACCACAAACGTTTTGGCCACTACCTTATAGTATGAGCTGCTTGAGGTTTCGCTGAATAATCATGTCCTGCACCGAAGCCATGGTGATTTTCAATAGGTTTGTGTCGGTCGCGTTGGTAAAGTGTCCGTAAATCTCCTTTTCTGTGTTTCGGTTCAGCGCGCGGAACTTGTCCAAAAAGTACTTGCTCGCCGCCTTGTAGTCGTCCTTGGGGCCGTGGTAGTCCGTGAAGCCGTGGTCGGTGATGGGGCTCTTGGGCAGCTTCTCCTTGAAGAGATCCATCTTGTTGAGGAACAGAATAAGCGCCGACTTGATGAACCAGTGCGAATTGGCAATCGACTCCCAAAGCATCAGCGCTTCGTTCATTTGGTTCTGCATCGCAAACAATTAGCTTCCATTGGCAATTTTAGCACCCAGCGGGGAAGGAAGGCTTCACATACGCCATCCTTGTCCTCGACGAGGCACTGATCGTAGCCACTAATGGCGACCAAGAAAAGCAAGCAGTTGACATTCTCAAAGCAGTGGATCCACTTCTTTCGCTCGGATCGCTGTCCACCCACATCAAACATGCGGTAAGTGAGCTGTCCAAGGTCGAAAATGGTCTCGGTGATGCCCGTGGTTCTTAATCTTGATCGAAGCAAGTCCTGGTCGTTGGGCACGTAATCTTCGGCCCAAATTCTGTCGACATCCTCAATGAAGCTTCACCTCCTGTGTCAGTGCGCCGATGCTGCCGGGGTCGTGGGGGGCCGCTTACTATGACAGATTGTCGTGCAGGGCGTACTCATTGCCCTTGGAAATGGCCGTTCTGACACCATGGTCCGCCCACAGCGTCTTCACGGGCTCCAGGTAGTCCACAGGAAGGCGCTCCTGCGGGCTAATTTCGTGGTCGACGAGAATGTGGGCCATGTGTTTCTAAATGTCCATTAGTAACAAGTCCGTGTCTCATTCCATCCACCCTTTTCATGCACCAGCTGCCCCGCTGTAGTCTCGGGCCAAGCCAGTGGTCGTGGGGAATCCCACGAGGGAAACGGGGCCGCCTACCTCGTTCTCTGGGTTCTCGAAGGGGATACGAAGTTCCTCCATGGCCTCGAAGATGACCTTGAACGACTGCACGATGTTGTTGAACACGACAGGCTTCCACTCCAGCTTCTCGTTCTTGCTGAAGCCCTGGGAATAAATGAGCTTCATCTGCTTGAGCACTGTTGACTTTCCAGACTCTCCAGCTCCTGCAATTGAAAATCTTGGTCAGCATTGCCGCAATCAATTAGTGGTTGTTCATCCAAACGCACCTAGCAGGAGCAGCTTCACCTCCTTCGACATGCGCTTTTCATCTTGCCGGATCTGACGGTCGAGCTCGCGTGAGCGAGCGGTGCCGCGATCACCGCTCTTTTCTCGGCGGCCAAAACACATTATGATGGGCGGAGGGGTTAGCGATGGGCTCGCTAATGCCTGTAATTAGGTGGGATTGCTGTGCGGGAGGATCGGGAGGGGAGCCGGAGTAGTCGTCGTCGTCGTCGTCGCGTGGGCGCAGAGCGTTCTGCAGATGCAGGAGAGAAGCAAGTCGATTGCTGCAATACCAGTATGCGTGTTCCAAAGGATTTTGGAATCGAAGCGGAGGCTCGCTCTCGCAGTATTGAGCCTTGTCGGAGGCAGGTCTGGTCGGTTTACCGGATGTCCTGAGTGTCTGAATTAAGGGATAGCGGCGCCGACCAGCAGAGACAAAGACTGGGCACGTTCTTGAACAGAGTCAGGTATGGTATGGAGGATTAGGCGGGACGGCCGAGGCGACAAGGCGGGAAAGCAGGCGATAGGTAGGCTTTGGCGATGGCGCAAAGAAGCATTCCCCCTTCGCAGAAACCTCCGCACATGGGATGGGCAAGTTGGCCCTTTATTTAAGATGGGTTTATCCTTTTGGTTGCGGCGGCGGCGCCAGCACCAGCGCCAACATCGGTTGCAGCTTGCAGGGGCGGCTGGCGTTGGCGTGAGGGTGGAGTCCTCCACTGCGACAAGCCTAGCTCGAAGCGTGGTAACATGGTCCTGTAGCGCATGGGATGCTATGGAGCTCGCATGGGCAGGGACATGGGAAGACGGCCCCTAGCGTCGACGGCTTTTCTTCTCGTCGACAAGCTTGGGAGACCAAGGTATCATGTTCAACGCTCGAGTGTCATCTACCCTCCTGGTATCAAATCGTGCTGCATCCAGTCCACTTCATCTCGGCCGCTTTGCTCTCCAACCCACTTGCCGCTCCTCTCCAAGAAGAAGCTGTTGTGCGCTATGATAGTCCACCAGAACCCCTAGGGCCCCCAAAACGCCCCCCAAAAAACACCCCTAAAAGAAGGACAGAGGGAAAAAAAAAATACCACCCCCCTTGGAGACGCCATCTATCCTGGTCAAGGAGGGATGCCGCACCCTGCTCGCCACCAAGAACCATGCGGACCCGAACTACCATCTCAATCTAGCCCACGGGAGGCGGCTCGGGCACACGCTGTTGACCTACGGCGCCATCGCTAACGAGGCCATATCGGGCACTGGCACTGCCGTCATCGTCTGCAACACCTCTTCACCATTGGGTGTTCTCTCTTATCCATGTCTCTGCTTTTGTGTGTGTCAATGTCAGACTCCCACTTGTCAGTCCCGGGTGAAGGCGAGACAGGATAGTCTAGTCACCCATCCCTTCCGTAATGTTGCGCTGATTGACGTGTAATCTGTCTTAACTTAAAAATTCCAGGTCACTCCTTTGTTCGGCCTGGTCCGAATCTTCAGCCGTCAATCAGTTCCCATTCCCGGCTTGGCCTGGCCCCCTCGTAAACCTCACATGGCTACACACAAGCCTGGCCAGGTTCGTCCTGTGCAGGAGTTTATGCGACCTTGTACCTTCCGCGGTGGGGAATAGCGACCCACAGAAGATTTGTCGCTAGTCTGAATCCGTCTGGCTCCAACGTTTCTACTGCTCCAAACACCACAACTTGGCTCTCAACGTCGAACATGGAATTCCTGATCCAAGAGGCGGCTTTATGCTCTTGGCACACTGTTCCCTTCCAGGATGCCCTGCGTAAAAGCGTATCCTGCCAAGCTTCGGGATGGGTTTTTATGAGAGCCACGAGAACGTGGCTAAACTCCAAGCATATGAAAGAGTTTGAACGACGTCCACAAAGCCGTTGATTCAAATCCAGACCACACAGTACGTATGTAAGAGTCTTCCAAGGTTTGGCACCATCAAGCCAGTTGATTAAGGAGCCTGCCGGGCTGAGCTCTAGTCAAGCCCACAACTCGTGCCAGAAAAGAGGACAATCTGAGCAAAGTTGAAAATGTTACAGGTTGCATCACTGGCAGCCGTCAACCTGGTAATCCGCCTGTAATCCGATTTCGAGACATTGGCTGAAAGTGGATGTTGAGTCTTGATCAGGGAGCAAGTAATGAGTGGATGGCAGGCACCATGAAAAGCGAGATTGCGCTAAAACATGGAAACTCGGGCATGGCGTCAGGCATGGCGTTGAGCTGCTCCACCTTCATTGGCAGCAAAACGTCCTGGTGTGCGTCGCGTCTCCTAAGGTTAGCTAGCATAGGGCAAGGGCTGCTTGAGTCGGCAGACGCATTGTAAGCACTGATGCAAAACCAGGCGCATGTATGTCTCGATCTTTGAAATGTTGGTGTCCTTGTTTTTCTTCTATTTGGTTTTTTTTTTTTTTAATTCACGAGCAAACTGGTATTTCATAAATCTCGGTTGCTGAGATCCCTGCATTGGTGGTCACGCAAACCAGCCATCAACCATGAGGGAAGAAGAAAAAAAAACTAGGACCAACAGAAGCTAGAGTCCGGCCCTAGCATACGTGCTGTGCAGAGAAGCCGGTGACTTTGCTAGCAATTCCAGTGTCCCCTCCCCCCCGCTGGGGTTATCTGAGCGGTATACATAGCTGGGAGGCGCTGTGGGAAGCCGCTCGACTCACCAAAATCGCTGCTAATGCAGGTAATGACTAGCCATCAAATCGTCAGTCCATTGAGTCAGGGGCGGTACGAGGCGAGGGCTTTGCGATATTGGCAGTCCCCCAGAATGCAACGGTCATCGGGGATCGTCGCGGGACATGGATTGCGAATTGGCGAATGCAGGTACCAGCAATGAGAGTTCTCAGGGGTTGCTGAGGAGAGTGGCCAGAGCAAGGAGTAGTAGGGAAGCGCAGGTGAGGGCTCTTCTTTTCCGTCCATGGCCTAACAGCGCTCACTCACTAAGCATTGCAACGGGGGTTGGGGGGTCTCTCCCTCCCCCCGGACATGCGTGCGACATTGGGATGTCGATCCCAGAAGCCTGACCAGCTGCAGAGACCGGAAGTACCAGGCAAGGTTCCCGGCAGACATGATCCTTGCGTTCTGGTGAGTCCTGCTGCAACATTAGGGCCCGGATTCGGCCCAGCAACGGCGCCTTCTAGTGCCCGGCATTGGTTTCAAGTGTGCTCCGCAGCCAAGCCAGACAAACACTATCCAGATTCTGAGGAGAGCCAGGGCCATTCAGGCGATTCCACTTTGGTGGGCAGTGCTTCGGTAGCCTGTCTGTGAAAGGACACAACGGAACCGAATTCGCTGGAAGGACAGTGGAGCGTAAGGATGGCACCAGAGGACATCTGCCTGTGGTCCTGGATCTCCTGATTTTGAGTAACAGGGCCGGTGGAAGAGGAGCCTATCTGCTCAACGCCGGTGGTGGGCAAGTTTCCGCACTCCAGGTAGCTAGCATGAGACATGAAGCGATTTGCTTTTTTGTTCGCCAGGCGCCTAGGCATTGCCACCACTCTCTAGAACTCTTGGGGGCATGGTTTGCATGATGCAGGATGGAAAAGCAACAAACCGAATCGCAATTGACGGCGAAATCTCCACATACATGACAAGAGCATTCTTTATACGACAGGACGATGAAAAGACAAGGGTGATTAAATCCATGGACGCTGGAGAAGGGGGAACAAATTGCAATTGTGGGCACGGGGGAGACAACGACGAAGGGGGACCCAGAACCCAGAACCCAGCACGAAGGAGGAAATACAGGGAAGGGACGACTTTGCACAGCAGTTACCAAACAGGCCGGGAATTGCTTTAGGTTTAGTTCGGCCTCCAGAAGGGTACCCCTAGTAGGACCTTAGAACCTTAGGCCTCTGACCTACCTAATTCATACAGCCGGCTTGTAGCCGGTACTATTCCTCCCCGCTCCCCCGGCTTGAATCCGCCTTGGACATACGTAACAATGGCTCTCTACTCCAAATGCCTAGCTTTCCCATGACCTAAATTTTCAACACATTCATGCCGATGGCCAAGGCGGAATCGTGATGATCTACCAGCTTGCATGGCACAGCATCCTATTGATATAGGTTTGCGACGATATATAAGGATGAACCGACTAGGGACATGACATAAACTTTATTCTCACCGGCAGGCGCATGTAACAAGCCATTGACATAATGAATTAAGGTATAGGAGTGCGTACGCACGTGCAGGGGAGAGGAAAGCTTTGTTCCTTGAGATAATCGGGGCCGGACTCAGGGAAGTGGGTGTCTGCATCCATTGGGCGATCAGCCCGTGCCCATAATCAACATCAAAGGAGAAGAAGCAGAAGCATTCGCGAACCCGGGCCGGTGAATAAGACTACGCTGCCGAGAAATCTCAGATAATGGCACTGGTCATCATTTCCAATAAGGACAGGAGTACCTGTATCAAGTTGTGATGGAGAAATTGCACCGCGCAGCACCATGGTTATGGTCAAGCAACAAAAATCTGTCATATTTGCCTGCCTACCTACAACAGAGAGGTTGCACACATACGTACATACATTCCCACTAGTTAGTGTTTCTTTTTTTTTTCATCCAAGTTACAGGTCAGCCATTGCATCACTTATCCAATTTCAAACCCAACAAAATCCGCATGAAGAATCTTCAACGAATGGCAGGAGCAGCGGGATTGTGGAGATTCGATTGCATGGCGAAAAAAGAAAAAAAAATCATCGTCACAGCATCCCGTTGAGCGGTCTACGGGCTATTGTTGGCATTTCCGGCTTACACAATGCGAATCCCCAGTCTGTCCCGTCCCTGAGGAATAGGCAGTCTTCCCACCACCTCCAGGTCCCACCACCCCACGCTGAAGCTCTCCAATGACGTCCACACTACCTAGAAAGGAAAAAACTTGAGAGCAACCATGGCTCTAAGTCGGTGACCGGCAGCACAGCAAGTCGCACCCGCAGCATGCCGATTCGCTCTAGCCGGTACCAGGCCAGCAAATCATGGGCTTCAAGGTCGATCAGGCCATCCAGTTATCCATTAAGTGCCTCGCTGTAGTGGCACCAGCCAGGGGCCACGACTTCGGCCAACGGCCGGTGAGCGTGTCTGTATGCGAGCAATACAGAAAGCGGCTGGACGTGGAGCGAACAAGTGCCATCCCCGTACCAGGCGGTACTCTGTACAGGATAGCAAAGTCGGTTCTGCGACGGCGAACCAGGATTAAAACTCTGCAAGCAAGTACTCGGAACTCGTAGCTGGCTGGGCGCACCCGTCGCTGCCCGACCAAGACGGCCATGGTCAGCGCATCGCAGCTTTTCGCGGCTCGTACCCGGCAGAGGTGGGCATCGAAAATTTTCACCCCACCATGCTGCGTCCCTCATAAGAAGCCCGGTTTCCCTCCTCCATTCTGGTCGCATCCGCACTCGACTCTTCTGTTCCCTGGATCAGGATTCGACTCGTCGCCTCGTTTTCACTCTCGCCGCTTGCTCTCTGCTCCCCTCTTCTCTTCACGCTCCGTCGTAACATCTACCACAATGTCCGCCGAGGAGATCACCCACGAGACCATCAAGGGTACGTTACTATCGTGGTTGCTGTTGTTGTTCTCCTGAGCGACCCCGCCCCTCCATTGCCCCTCCTCCATGATAAGCCATCATCACCCCGCCATTGAACGCCCACGGCCTCAATTGCGAGCCGACGGCCCGGATAATGCAATCGTCTTGCTTTTTTGGCCTTTCTTTTGGAGCTCGCCAAAGGCACCATGCGGCGATTGCTTAGCCTCAATCCACGGAGAGGAATTACCGAGCCCCCTTCTCCCGCATGCTGACGAGAAATTTTACGCGCTTACCCCACGTCGATAATACCCACCGAAACACCCATATCATTTCCATGACCTCTCACAAATGACATCTCGTCCCATCACAATTGCTAACATGTCCACCGCACAGATGGCTGGTTCCGAGAGATCTCGGAGATGTGGCCTGGCCAGGCCATGACTCTTCGTGTTGAGAAGGTTCTCGTCCACGAGAAGAGCAAGTACCAGGACGTTCTCATCTTCAAGTCTACTGACTATGGCAACGTTCTGGTTCTGGACAACGTCGTCCAGTGCACCGAGCGCGACGAGTTCTCCTACCAGGAGATGATCTGCCACCTGGCCATGAACTCTCACCCCAACCCCAAGAAGGTCCTCGTCATCGGTGGCGGTGACGGTGGTGTTCTCCGAGAGATTGTCAAGCACGACTGCGTCGAGGAGGCCATCCTCTGCGACATCGACGAGGTACGAACCCAATTGCCACAGCCCTGGTGTGTAAAAAATAACTAACAGCATTCCCCTTGCAGGCCGTCGTCCGCCTCTCCAAGGAGCACCTCCCCATCATGTCGGCTGGCTTCAACCACCCCAAGGTCAAGGTCCACATTGGTGACGGCTTCAAGTTCCTTGCGGACTACAAGAACGAGTTCGATGTCATCATCACCGACTCCTCCGACCCTGACGGTCCTGCTGAGGCCCTGTTCAAGAAGTCCTACTTTGAGCTTCTCAACGACGCTCTCCGCGAGGGCGGAGTTATTACTACCCAAGGTTGTAGGTTCCCTTTTTTTCTTGAGGAAAGCCCCTGGAGTCCCTAGGAACGTCGAAATCGGGTGACCCGATCAAGTTGACCGGCTCGATTGGTACTTCGGTACCCTTCCATCCTAGGGACTGCCAGAAGCAAGTGCTGCTTTCCCAGCTCTGCTTCCGGTAGTCCCGTGTTGCATGCTTTTGCTTTGATCGATATAACAAGGATCGTTCGCGTTCTCTTGTTGCCCGATATCATTTCTTTAAGGATCATAACACTGATATTTTTGTGTCCAAACAGCTGAAAACCAGTGGCTTCACCTGCCCCTCATCACCCAGCTCAAGAAGGACTGCAAGGAGGTCTTCCCCGTGGCTGAGTACGCCTATACCACCATCCCTACCTACCCCTCTGGCCAGATTGGCTTCATGGTCTGCTCCAAGGACCCCAACGCCAACGTCAAGGTCCCTCTCCGATCTTGGACCGAGGAGGAGGAGCTGGAGAAGTGCCAGTACTACTCTGCTGAGATCCACAAGGCCAGCTTCGTCCTCCCCAACTTTGCCAAGAAGGCCCTGAAATAAGTAGCGGAAAGGTTCATATTCTGGGTGGGGTGGCTTTGTATTGGAGTTTCAAAGATGAATGAAAAAAAAATCGGAATGGCCATTATGTATGGTTACATAGAACCCGTGTGAGCGCGGGAAGCTGCAAAAATGGAAATAAAGAAAAAGACCCCGTCCTGCTGCAAAGCAAGGCATTGACATGATGTCTAATGACAATTTCACAAGTGCCTCTATTGTTTAATTTGTGATAGCCTGTGTGAACGCTGGCCAACGAGGAGTAGGTCACGATAACTGCCTGCCATCTTCAAAACCATCGTATTGACATTGCCATTCATGAATATTATAATATATTTCACTTTTACTTGTCGTCTAATTACGAGCTCTCGTATATCAAGGTTCCTCGAACTGGATTTTGCCCTTGCTCACATCTGGGTATACGTCGAACCTGCGCTGGGAGTTGAGGGGAATGTTCCTCCTCGTCTCAACAATCTTGTCATTCTCCAGTTCCCAGTGTACAATGGTCTCGTGTTCGTCAGCCTCCTCGAGAACCTTACCAAGCGGGTCGACAATAAGGGTGTGGCCCCAGGCGGGGTAGCCAGAGTCTGCACGGGAAGGGCTGCACAGAGCGACGTATACCTGATTGTCAACTGCGCGAGCTTGGCCCAGAAGGCGCCAGTGCAGAGGGCCGGTGGTCGTGTTGAACGCGCCTGGGTAAATGAGGGCGAATGCGCCGTGACGGGTGGCAATGGTGGCCAGCTCAGGGAAGCGTACGTCGTAGCAAATGGCAACGGCAATCTTGCCATACTCGGGAAGATCAACAATTGTCACCTTGTTTCCGGGGCTAAGCACATCGGACTCGCGAAATGTGATACCACCAGGTATGTCAATGTCGAATAGATGCACCTTGCGGTGCGTGGCCAACAGGGAACCATCAGGCCCAAAGACCAAGCTCGTGTTGTAGTGCTTCTTGGTGTCCGGGTTGAACTCCGGGATGGAGCCGCCTACCAGATACACTTTGTTGTCAGAAGCCATCTTGGATAGGGCGTGGAACGAAGGAGCCTGTTCAACCGGCGGAGGTGAGGGCAGCAGCGTCTCGGCATATTCAGGAAAGTAGTTTGTGCCGTATGGCGAATTAAAGCACTCGGGCAAGACGACAATCTTGCTGCCCTGAGCAGCAGTCTCGGCGACCTTTTCGGCGGCGTGCTTGAGGTTGGCCTGTTTGTCAGCACCTGAGGCGAGCTGGATAAGGCCCAGTTTTACAGGCTGCTTGAGCACAGGTTCAGCAGTAGACGACATGGTGCGCGAGAACAACGAGCTGTGAAGCACGGGTGCGAATGGCGATCTTGGGTGGCAGAAGGGTCTAGATAAGCTAGCGAAAGTTCGCAGTGCGTTTCGCATGGCTCACAGCGGGATTATATGTATGAGGGGGGGATGCGGAATCGGCACGGCATAGGTGGGAGGTTTAGATACCGGAAGGCGAAAGGGTCGGGGTCCGGTGACGGCAGAGACCGGAGAGCGGAGGGATGTTGATAGTGGGGGTGGGGCTACCCAGCTGGGGAGGCGGCGCAGATGCTCGCAATGTAAGGAAAAAATTAAGGAAAAATCCATGGGTGGGCATGGAAATGTTACGTTTGCCGGGTGGGTTTCTCCTGAGGCAATTGAGGCAATTGACCCCGTGGAAGGCGAATAATGGGGTTACTGTTGCTAAGCAGACCAGGGTGATGCGTCAACTAAGCCGATAAAGTCGGCATCGGTGCAAGGCCGATGTACTAAGACAGCAAAGAAAAAAAAAAGGTTACAGTTGAAAAGGGTCTTCTTTAAGCGACACAAGAATAACCATGACAATTAATAAATAACCTTAAAATGGAATAATTTTTGCCCCAGTGATGTGTCAAGAGACCCGCCGCAGTTGCTGCTATGGATGAAGGATGAAATTTTCTTCATTCATGGGCGGCGAGGCATAGGGTAGGTGGGATCCCAACCTAGGACTCAGTGCACAAAATGGGGCTTTTCGGGGCAAATTTGGACTCTGTTATACAATGTGAACGCTCTGCAGGTGGGTACGCATGAAATGAGTTGGATATGGCTGAGTATAGTTTACATAACTAAGGCCCTGGGGGGGGAGGGGGGGGGAGATAAGTAAACAAGAGAAAGGAAAAGAGAGAAGGGATTGTGCTGAGGGGCCCGAGAACAGTCCCCACACGATTCTGACAGCACCTGTTCATGGGACCCAATCATTAGTCAAAATATCCTACAGAATACATTGTGGCAACCAAGCCGCCTATCATGATACTGTTTGCTATACACTTGCTAAGCAAAAAGTGTATGGGAGAGGGCGACCAACTTCAACTCGGCGCATCATTTTTCCTATCACCGTAGGATGGACGGTATGCTATTTCCGGCACTTCAAAGCCACGCCATCCTTCACCCGATTTGCTGCCACCTTGGCCTCTCCGCATCAGCCACAGCCACTCGTCAAGGCACAACCGCGGGCAAACAGGCATCGACATAACTTGCCCACCTCCCTCCCACCTTCGTCCTCCAGGCTTTCCCTCCATCCACCACCCGAAAGCTGTCTTGCCAGATAACTCCTTTGGCCATGACGCGTGTCTCCGTTTATTCCTCAGCCCTCGTGGCTTTTACTGCCTGTAGGTGCTTTTTTGCTTCCCGTCGGCCCCGCCCGCCAAGACCCATCGTCGCGCCGCAATGACGTCGTTTGCCGACCGGTGCTGGGCTGCCGCCGGCGTGCCTTCGACATGCGTGAACGACGGCATTGATACGGGGTATCGGAGGAAACGGAGAACTGGCTAACATGCGACAGCAACTATTATGGTTTTGGTTTCCATATGGATGCCGAACTGGGTCAGCTATTCGGTCACCACGACTGTTGGCGAAAAGGTTGAGAAGCATATCGGTTTATCTAGAAGTTGTTCTACCCTCGATGATCCACCTTGTCGACCTTTTCCGTACAAAGAGTTGTGCCAGGATGATGAGCGATACTTTTGTTCAATGTGGAGGACTGTAGGGTTCATGGCCTCGTTTTCCATCATTCTGTGCTTGGCGGGACTCGTCTCGTTTGTCGTCATCATGGGTGGCGGAAGGGCTAAACGTGAGATGGGCTGGCCTTTTGCGGGAGCTCTGTTGACGCTGGTGTCCGTTGCCCAATTCTCAACCATCTCCATTGTGGTTAGTGCTTTCATTCCGGGTGATATTATTATTATAGCTCTGCTCACAATATGTTTTAGGCTTACCTCTTCGAAAACGATGACCAATTTACTATTCCTGGATGGAACCTCGACGTTTCATTCTATCTCGGTACCACTAGCGCAGTAATTTCTCTCCTTACAGCTGCTGGTCTTGTGTTTTCAGCCTATCTTCTTCCTCCCGAGGATGGATACGACTTCCTTCGGGATCCCCCCACGCGATTTCCTTCTGCCTAATGCTTGTGTTTAGGTTTCCTTTTCTTCTCTTTCTTACATTGGGCCCTCAAACTGAATACTAGTTTAAGAGGAAGGCGTTTTTTTTCTTTTCGAATTTTATTCTTAGGGATCAGGGCATTTTAGTTGTTGGATGTCCAGCATTCGAGTGAGGGTATATGGTAACACTCGTGACGATCAATGCTGTGCATAGACGTTAGCCACTTTTGGTAATGGATACCTCGCTGTCCTGGAGGCAACGAGTCATACATGTTAGGTGTGTTGGTGTCAAAATGTTAGTCGATATGACTGGGGCAATAATGAACAGCAAATGGTACAGGCTATTTAAGGATAGAGTCTAACCATGGACGAAGGACAATTTCTCATAGCTAGATAAACGAAGGCAACAACATATAAGGTGAAACGACCTCTTAATCGCCCTATGATGAATAATGTTCCCCTTGACCGCATGACCGTGTAATAACAGACGAGCGTGAGTGTGTATGCTGTTATTTATAATAAGCCTTTTGGTTGGTTCCCTTGAGGAGGGAACAACAATGGCAAAAATGCGACTGTTGACCGAACCAATGTTTATTGAAATGGCATTCACTCATTCGGCTACATGGGCATCGCAAGAACGGCCATCTCCGGCATCCGTGCTTACGACGTCACCGGCTCAATGCGATAAGGTAGGTAGGTGGGGGATAACGGCAACCTAACAACCCCACCTCGGACTATTTTCAACGTCAAGGCCAACTCAACTAAACACCTAACTTGACAGCCTTCAAACTAATAAAACTATAAGGTCACTTAAACCAAAAAATTTCACCCAGAATTTGGCTGAAATGTGTGTTCTTCCCAACAGCCAGTCAAACTCGACCTTGCCACCTCCAAACGCGGGTCTCTCCCCTGCACAGTTGGAGGCCTTCAACCGTGATGGCTACCTGGTTATCCCCGGCGCCCTTACCCCAGAGACGGTGGCCTCGCTGCTCGAGGAGACGCACCAGCTGCTGGAGAGCTTTTCACTCGAGGACCACCCGCTAACGCGTTTCTCCACGGGCCAAAAGTCGGAACACGTCGGCGATGATTACTTCCTGACATCTGGTGACAAGGTGCGATTCTTCTTCGAGGAGGACGCCTTCGACGATGCCGGAAACCTCACCAAGCCAAAGGCCCGCGCCGTCAACAAGATTGGTCACTATTTGCATGCCCTCTCACCGCCCTTCGCGCGCTTGATTGACGACGCCGCTGTGCGCGCCGCTGGCGAGGTGAGCCCGGCCGCCGTGGCTCGGTCCATTGGCTTCGCCGACCCGCGATGTTTGCAGAGCATGGTCATCTGCAAGCAGCCCGAGATTGGTGGTGCGGTGCCGCCGCATCAAGACTCAACTTTTCTCTACACGAACCCGCCGTCGGCGGTGGGCTTCTGGTACGCGCTCGAGGACGCCACGCTGGAGAACGGCTGCTTGAGCTTCCTGCCGGGGTCGCATCGCTGGGCTTCTGTGGACAAGCGGTTGGTACGCAAGCCTGGTGACGTTGGCACCGAGATGGTGGACAACGAAGGACCGCGGTTCCCAGAGGGTCCAGAGTATGGTGATGACAAGAAAAGTGGTAGCGATGAGACCTATGTCCCTGGCGAGGTCAAGGCGGGTGATTTGGTATTGATCCACGGAAACCTGTTACACAAGAGTGAGAAGAACACCAGCCAAAAGGGCAGAATCATCTACACCTTTCACATCATCGAGGGAGACGGCAGGGAATACGACAAGAGGAACTGGCTTCAACCACCCAAAGAAGGGTTTACCAAATTATTCGCCTAGGGCTCGTGTATAATAAACACTATTCAATTTTGTAAACCAACAGGCGCACTCCTATACGAAAGTCATAAGTCTATTTTGCCTATCCCGTTTTGATGTATAAACAAGAATCGTATCCGCTGCTAAATAAAATGAGAAGGACAGGTTCTGCGGGTATCTAAGTATATCTAGGTGGTATCCAAACAGAGATGTTACAGTGTATCCGACTTGCAGCCTCAAACATCGCCTCTTGTGATGCTGTTTCCCGCTGGCACATTACCTTCATTCCTCATCACTTGAATCATCGCTGGTATCTTCCGAGTCTGCTTCGTCCGAGGAGGAGGACGAGCTGCTTGAAGACCCATCATTGTCTTGCTGTTCATCATTGTCGTCATCATCATCGTCGGATGAATCTCCCGAGGAAGATGTTGAACTTCCACTGCTGCTCGTGTCGGAATCATTATCTGAATCCGACTCAGAGTCCGAGCTATCGTCATCATTGTTGTCGTCGCTATCGCTGTCGCTGCTACTACTGCTGCTACTACTGCTCTCGGAGTCGCTGTCGTCCAAATTCACACGGAGCTTGCGTCGTCGCCTACTGGTGCCATCATTGAGTTTCACCTTCTTATCCGCAGTGGAAGCCGCCGTGGAATCCTTATCGCTGGTCATAGTCTTGGAGGTCGCAGATGATGTAGCACTCATCTCAGTATCTCCATCAGAGAGCTCCTCAATAACTAGTTCGGCCCGCATGCGCTTGACAAGTCGTTGGATGATAACTTCATCATCATCAGAGTCTGAGACGTAATCGTCCTCTGAGAAAGCCTTTCTCTTGCAACCCACTGTTTGTGAGTGCAAGAATTTGGCGAGGACAGTCTCATACCGCTCTTGGGTGGCATTGAGATCGTCAGTTCCCTCAGGGAATGCAGCCCCGCCCTCAGACTGGTCCTTGGTCCTGATTTCCAGGGCCGTTTCGCGCAATCGCATCCTCACAAAACCCTTCAGGTCTTGGATATAATCGTAAAAGGCGTCGATATCGGCGGCGGGGATTCCTTCGGCATCGAAGACGTGCTTGATGAGGGTGGACTGGTGGTTCTTATTGAACTTCCAATCGGACCGGGCTGTCTTCCACAGCCGAAGGTACTCCAAAGCCGGCTTGAGGTCAGCTGGGGCGGGTGTTTTCTGCTTCTTGGAGGAGCCCTTGGCTTTCTTTTGGGGCGCGGGTTGGGAGGCGGTAGAATTAGGCGTGTTGTTCTTGGAGGGGGCATCAGCAAATGTGACGGATTTCTTCTTCTTTAATTGTCCATTCCTGTCTCCTGTGGTCTCCTCCTTGCGTGGTCGCTTAGCAACGTGGGATGAATTCGAGTGTGGCGGGGCGTGGGCGTCGAGTTTTCTCTTGCTGGGTGTGCCCTCGTGGGTGCTGCTTAGGTGCCCAACGGTTGGGCGACCAGTTGCAGTCGCGTGCTCCGATGCAGTAGCCGATTGCTTGCGCTTCTGGCCGGATAACTTGGAGGCCAGCCCCTGCTGCGTTGGCACGTTTCCTTTGGAGGAAGACATGATGGGTGGGAGATGTGTTTTTGAGCGCGCCAGGTAAAAAGGGCGAGTTCCTCAAGCACCAGAGTGCCCTGTAGTTTTTTTTTTTGCTGGCGCTGTCTGGGGCCTGATTATGCACCAATGGGTTTCCCACGGGCCTATCGGAACCAACCACGGGCAGGCAGATCAGGGAAGGGTATTGTAACTCTGCAGCTTCCTACCTAGTGGTAGTGAAGGCCGGGTTTGATGCGCTGTGTTGTTGGTATGGGGCAAGCTGGAATTCTTGGAAGTCGGCTGCAACTTTTTTCTTTCGGGTCCTGGCCGCTATCATAGCTTGCGAGCAGGGGTGCCCCTCGATCGGCCAGGTGATAAGCGCTATGGACAGAATTATAATCATTGCCATTTCGGTCCCGCAGAGTGCTTTGAGAGACCGTATTTAATTATATGATTGGAAAAGAAAAAATCGATAAAATGAAAAAAAAAAAAAAAAAAAAAAAAAAAAAAAAAAAAAAAAATCAATCAATCTTCTAATAAAACCCCCTGATTTTTGAGCGGAGGTAGTAAAATTGAGGCTCAGATAACATAGTTATGTGAGGTACGAGAGTGTTTGAGTATTTCTGACCGGCTTGCTTCCACTCCAGGCTTCTGCCTCAGGCCTTAACAGTCCCCGCGAGGCACCAACTCAGCCTTCCCATTGAGCTTCGTTGCCTCATGTGCTCTAGGCATGCTTGAGCTACGCGTCCGACCTCCTCATACAATACCTACCTCACCTTCCACATTCCCCACCTCTGCTCCGGAAAGCCATCATCTCAACAACTGCAAGCTTCACTCGAGCTGCTTCTTGTTGATTTTATCAATAAATCCTCGCCCCAGAACCTCAGTATTCCATCATGTCGGGTACGTTTGTGCATGGTCACATCCAATTGCATCCCACTATAGTACAGCTTGAGCTAACTTGGCAACTTTGCAGCCGGTGCCTACGACCGACACATCACCATCTTTGCCGACAATGGTCGATTGTACCAAGTCGGTAAGTCCATCCTCACGACCCCGCTCGACCGAACCTCAAAATGCTGTTTGCGAAGACGGTGAACGGATGACGTCGAGCCGCCCTGTGCATATCCACGGACTGACCCGCATGGATAGAGTATGCCTTTAAGGCCATTACCGCAGCCAACATCATGTCTGTTGGTGTAAGGGGCAAGGACTGTGCTGTTGTTCTGTCCCAGAAGAAGGTTCCCGTACGTTTGGTTTTTGATGGAGGAGAGCCCCTTGTTGATGGCGGGGATGCTGATGAAGATGCCACAGGATAAGCTCATCGACCCTGCTTCTGTCTCCCACATTTTCCAAATCTCCCCCTCAGTCGGTTGCGTCATCACCGGATCGATTGCGGATGCCAGGGCATTCGCTCAGAGAGCACAGGGCGAGGCAGCTGAGTTTCGATACAAGTTTGGTTATGAAATGCCAGCTGACGCTCTGGCCAAGCGTTTGGCCAACATCAGCCAGGTTTATACTCAGCGGGTAAGCGCATTTTCAGCTGCATAATTGCGGCAAAGGCGAGGGGTCTGTTCCATAAAAGGCGGTGCTGACATCATTTAGGCTTACATGCGACCCTACGGTGTGGCGACCACCTTGATCTCCCTTGATGAAGAATATGGTCCCCAGCTGTTCAAGTGTGACCCCGCCGGATACTACATCGGTTACAAGGGCACCGCGGCTGGTCCGAAGCAACAGGAGGCATTGAATCACCTCGAGAAGAAGCTACGAAACAAGGACCATGCCGAGGGTACATGGGAGGATGTGGTTGAGCTGGCCATTACGACACTGAGCACTGTTCTCAGCATGGACTTTAAGAAGGGCGAAATTGAGATTGGTATTGTTGGTGGTCCTCGAGCGGATGGCGAGGAGGGAACCGAGCCTGGCTTCAGAATTTTGACAGAGGAGGAGATTGATGACCGGTTACAAGCCATTGCGGAGAAGGATTAAGTGCAAACGAAGAGAAACAACATGGACGGTGACGAAAAGGTCGGTGCGGTCTGCAGTGACGATTGCCTTGCCTTGATTCGTGGGCTGTAAAAGACAATCTATTACGAAGAAACATGGGTCATGCAGGGGAGAGGAGATTGGGGTCCAAGATCATGAGATGGTATCCGGCAGTAACCGTAGGTCCCGTTGTATGTCTCACTAGCAATGATAACTATGTGCAATAGATTTCCAACAAGGGTGTTTGGGACTGCATTTTACGCGGCTGGTGGCCCAATGGTGGTCAAGTATGCCTTGCCTTGTGATGGGAAGAGCCTAGACTCAGGTCTAGGTGGGTCACGCCGTGGTCGATGGCTTGCGTCGTCTGCATGGAGATGTCATGGAGGAGGTCAATGTGCCTGTTAAAGTAAAAAAAAAACAGGCTTCCAGGCGATCGGATCTGGTTGCATGGGATGCGACTAGGGCTAGGGGGCTGGGAATGTCTCCCACCCTGGGAGGGGTGTGTTTGGCTTAGACTGGTAAGCGTCGATTTGAGCCTCCTTCAGGGACGCCACCGTGATGTGTGATGCGCGATGTGTGATGATGGCGTTATGAAGATTGGAGAGAATGAGACACGGGAAAGGGAGAATGCTGCAACAAACAGATAGTCGCGGACTCGTCCGAACAATACTAAAGATAGAGTAGGTCAGTTGGCAGCATAGTCGGTGGGGAGGGAGGCGACCGTTTCCTGGGCTAGGGAGAAAAGGGCAACTTGGCAGCCCGTAGCATGGAGTCCGGCCGGCGGACTATTGCTTTGGGGCCCGTTGGAAGAGACGTTTGAGCGGCCTCGTAGGCTATGCAGGAAACAAGCACGTTGGGCGCCACACCAGACACCAGAAGCAGCGTATCGATGCAGCACCACTGAAATCTCAAGATGGCATTCCATAATTCGTAGCCGTGCAGTCAGGATGCGCGATAGGTATGACGCTGCATCTGCAGCCTCGCTTGGAGGCTGGCTGGGGGACCTGGTAGAGCTGGAGGCTAGGGGGCTTAGAAGATGGTGGGGGAACACATGCATTTGCTGCAATCGACCAGCCCGTTTCTGGCTTCGGAGTATTTTTTTATTATTAATGTTTTGTTTCGTGTGAATGAATCGATCGGGTTGATACTTGCGTGTGTTCCGGAAATGGACATGAATGTAGCACACCGCAATGATTTTTTTGGTCTCGGAGGTGGTGACAGTTTTGGTGGGGATTGAGGGCTATGGCTCTATTGAAAAGCAATGGTTCAGGCGAGGTGGCTTGGATATTGCCCGGATTGGAGGCATCCCCGGTGCTTCTGCGCCTCAACACCATTTTTTTCTTAATTTTTTAATTTTTTAATTTTAGGCTCTTCCTGGTGTGTTCGTTCGGGTGTAGCCGCCCGAAAAAGTGACTTTGGGCTCAACGACGACCAACGGTTCAAACCCCCCAGTACATGAGTTTAATTGATTAACTACAGAATATTCAGCTTGTTTGGGGTTTGCGCATCGTCATCCTATCTCTGAAAACCTGGTTCTCGAAATTTCTCTGCCCTGATTCTAAGGATTTTGCCTGTTGATTTGTTTTCCCCCGTCGTGTTACAGTGGGAATAGCGGTTTTTTTCAGGTTCTCTCTGGCAGACAGGCTTGACCCGATCGGGCGGGAAGCCCGTCAGCCCGCCAATCTGGTTGCGAGAAAGCTGTTCCTCAGCTCGCCCCAAACCGTTGCTCTTTGCCAGATCCGCGCGTCTATTGGCTCCACAGCCCCGACTTTTCTGCATCCTGGTCCCAGTGCCTTGCCTTTTCGGGAGCGACTAGTGGCTGCCCATCCCTAGCTGAGCAGGCGCCACAACCCCACCGCTGCATGTCCACACACATGTACTAACTACACGTCTACACACTATCAGTCTGCGGCATGGCGGCTTGCAAATCGCTGCCCCTGGCTGGGTCAACCGACTTTTACATCATCTCGCTCTGTTCTGGGCTGGCACTGCAGGGATGCGGTCAAGGCCGTGGCTGCTCGATATGCTTCTCTTGCAGATTGCTGACCCACGCGGCTCAGACAAATTGCTGTGTCTTGTCAGTCGAGTACATTGATGTGCGTGGGTCGCTGGCGCCGCCTCTGGAAGGGCCAGGTACTCGAGATGGGGGTGCGCCATGGAGGGCGCCGCCATATGCCGGTAGCCTACCAAGCTCTGAGTGCGCCTCAATTCCTCGTGGAACCAGCAAAAGGGCCTTCACGACAAGGGCCCGCCATGACGTGCCAGCCCTGCAAGCCGTGTCCAGGGGATAGGGCTGAGGACAAGGCTCTGGGTGTTGGTTTGACGCTGGGCCATTTTGCCACAGCTGGCCCGGGGTAGTGTCAGTCTTGGATCTCCAGCTTGGAAAGGGTATTGCTGATGTGGAGGCTGCACACGCCCACTCTCCCTTGGTGGGACTGCCCAACGCTCTGTCGCACCGCTTCAGAGCCCCACGGCCTCTCGTTGTCACTGCCGGAGGAACAGCACAGCATGGTGTGTGTCTAAGTCTGGTTCTGGTGGGCTTCACCACACACCACGCCCCCCCTCCCCTGGCAGCCGTTCGCTCCCGCCAATGCTGCATATGGCGTTGACAAACACAATGGGACATTAGGAATTTTCCCCTATGATAGGGTTGGGCTAGGCTTTGGCGTTGGCGGAAGGTGGATGGGGAATGAGGATGGGGATGGGCATGTCAATGACCATGCATCCTCGGAGGCCTTCGAGCATCATCGCGATATACAAAAAGGATGCTCTACTCGCCGATGATTCGGGGTTTGTTACAACAACACCAACAACAACAACATCATCGAGAGGCAGGCTTCTCTTGAGACAAACTCACCACCGTTTTGGAGTAATCAATCACACCCATCCTCTTTGTATTCACCTTTCCTCAGAACTTTACATTTTCCAATCTCGACTTCCTCCTTGCGGCTGCGCTTTAAAGACTGATACTTATAACTGCCGACTTTTTTCCTGCACCTCTGGCGCCTCAAACGCACGAATCAACCATTGCAGCAGCCATCAACAACAAGCCAGCTTTTCTTTTCTTTCACCACCACTAATTTAACAACCTCTCGCCCCCAATCCTTACACGCAAAAACAATGGACGGCTGTACGTATTACTCGAAACCCCCTCCCCAAGGCTTACCCCCTTGGCAAGGCCCCCCCTGGAGACATCAATCAGGCTTCCAATAAATGTCCCGGGTCGCCCCGCAAGCAACTCCCAACCACTAACGCGCCCCTCCCACCTTTAGACAACGAGTTTCGCACAGGTCGGGTTGCTGAGGTCCTTTCCGACTTCCGAACGCTGCAGTACTATATTGCCGCGGCTCCTGTTGACCCCCAAGACTCGGCAGAGTACTACACAGAAGGCTGGGCCGCTCTTCGCCAATGTTCACTGGATGGACAGCACATTCTGGAGTGTGCGGCTGACACGAGCGTGCCCAACGCCCCTGGCGGCGAGGAGGAGCAAACCAAGGCGGAGCTCAAGCAGTACGTTTCCTGCCCTGAACCCCACAGCTTTCTCTCATCAATGACCTGGGAATTTTGGTAGCTAACAATGCGAAAAGGGTTCTTCTAGACGCCTACGCAAGACGACACGAAGGACAGAAGATCTACCTCCGCCAGGCTGCGGCACAGCGATGGATTGAGATGCGTCAGCAAGTCTTGGCCGCTGGCCGATCTTCCTCCAAGATGGAGTCTCAGCTGCGAGCATGCGATCGTCAACTCCGAGCAGTACGAAAACCCCCGAACCTACTCCAGGTTCCAACATGCAGATGCACTTGAACACCGAAGACTAACAGCCCGGATAGGAAATCGCAGCAATCACCGACGATATGATCTACAACGAGCTCCAGACCTCGGACATCAACATGGGCCGCTGGACGGCCGAGGACCCAAGCCTTCGGAGCGTGCAGCGCTGGCTTCGAGCACGCCGGTAAAGGGAGAAAAAGGGATGAGGAGAGGCCTAGAGCCAACCATCTAAACAACCTCCCCTGGAAGGGGGCCCGAGAAGCATCCTCACGAAAACGAGACAGAACGAGCGAAACGAACCCCACGATATTTTCTGCTTCTTTGACTTCTACGACTCGAAATGAAGTCTACGGCCGCGAAACAAACGAATGATACGGAGTTGGGAAAAAAAAAGCCCTGGTTACTTGGCAACATACATGCGAGGATCCAATTTTTCTTCAGTCTTTTTTTAGTTGTTCTTTTTTTTTTCTTTCTTATCTTTCTTATTCCTTCTTTTATACCTTTTTTTCCTTTTTTTCTTTTTTTTTTACTTGTACGACTTTGGCGAATTATTCCCCAGTCTTTGGATGGATTTTTTGGCATATACCCTGGCATGGGTTTATAGAAAGCGGAGGATTTTGCCCCACGGGGAGCTTGACACGGGTCTGGAGTTTTTCAATTTTTTTTTTGGAGCATTTGAGCATGGGGCTGGCATCCATTCTAGTAATGCAAACTGCCTGGTGCAGACTATTTCAGAACCAAATATTTTGTTCCCATATCGATTGTGAAGTGAAGTCTTGATTTTTTTGCTCTCAACTTTTTTCTTGGTTACTTTTTTTTACGGGACACCCTGGCACACGACATACACACACACACACACACATCGATGGCTGATGGCTGGGATCGGAAACGGCAGCCCTGTGGCATCGTGGTCAGCAGTCAAGTGGAGTCGCAGGCGTCGTGATGGGCAAGGGCCTAGGGCCAATCCGAAGGAACTATGTTGACATTGATGCATATCATATTTTGCTACATGTGTGCGGCAAGCCACCTTCTAACCCTCTAACTCAAGCTTTACTCTGAACACACAAGGCAATTCCAGCCAACATAAGCCCCATACCGATGCCGGTGTCTGCGCGTGATGTTTGAGTATGGGCAGCATGACCAAGGGCTGGGATGGCTTACCTCTGCTGATGACCTTGCCGTCCACGTACCAATCGCCGAGGACAGTGAAGAGAAAAGCCATCGTGTTCACGATGGGCACCGTCAAACTCAGTTCTGCGCGGTAATTGGTGGTCACCCGTCAGTTATCTTCACATGGTCACACCCTGCTAACTGGGGAGGGGAGGGGAGGGGGGATGCCATTCGAGGCAGACTCACCGGCTTGTCCAATGAGCAGGAAGAACCAGACGCTGCCCGTTAGGTTGAGAACTAAGGGGATGGCATAGCGCGGGTTCCTAAGCAGGTCGACGACAGCGAAGAAGGCGCCATAGGCCTTGGCCCGAAGCCGGTTCGCCTTGACGGCGGGACTGTCGAGGACAGGGTGGGCGGGCGGGTTGTGCGACCGGGCGGCCCGACGGATGAAGGGGGTGGTGAAGCCCCAGGCTAGGCCAACGAGGACGAAGCTCAGGACGTAATTGAAGACGGGGGGTTTGTCATCGGCCATGGCTGGTGGTTGTGAGGGAGTGATGGAGAGAGGTTAAACTGAACAGTGGGCTCGTGCGTGTGCGAGCGTGTGTGTGTGTGTATGTGTGGGTGGGTGGGTTGGTGATAGTGTGGCTGGCCTTTCCCCCCCTCCCCTGGCAAGGAAAAGGCGTGTGCGTACGATTCTGGGGTATCAATGGGCGTGTAAAAGCCAAAACAGCTGGGTGTGTCGTAAGACGGCTGCGTTTGTTTCGAGGGCATGTGTGTTGCAGAATGTGGATGGGTTTGAGGTTAGGGAGGAACCGATGCCATGGACTCGAGGCCTCATCTCGTGCTATAATTGGAGGTGAGGCGCGGATCGTGGCTGGCGCGCGTGTGCATTCCTGGGTGAATCCACCACACACAGCCACGGTAGCAAATCGATAGTCAGGAGGGGCTTCCCGGAGGGCCGGACCTATCTTTTTTTCCCTTCCGGGGGCCTTGGGGCTCTGCGATGGGCCACTGTTTCGGGGGTGTTTCCCAGGTGGGCAAGGGCCTGTGGCTGGCCAATGCCCCACTGGAGCGCGCCCATCGAGGGCTCCCCACACGTCGCGTGGGAAGGTGATGTAGCCGCATCCCGCTAACTCCACCGATCCGAGAGAGCTTTTCGTCCAGACGACGCCGTTTCTAACACCAGCTGGCTGGGCGGGTTGTGTCAGTCGGATCCCTGCTCAGCTGGACATGGGTTTTTCCTGCACGCCGTTTTTTGAGTTTGTTATTGTCCGATCTGCGCTTGCCATCTACTATGTAGAGCAATGTCATTCTGCAACCATGCCAACTCCACGTCTTCTCGGTCATGGCCGTCGGTAGACGTTTCAACATTTTGTCGTGCCGCATGCGACGAATCGTCGACCAGGGAAAACCCGGTCGTTTGATTCGCTGTCCTTCCGCCCACGCGCGAAATTATGGGATCCCTTTTTTTTTTTTTTTTTTTGCCTTTTTAGAACTGCTACTATCGTGGGACTGGTGACGCTCACCCTGGTTGCCGACACCCCTTCGATACCTATATCCAGATAGTTTTGCAAGCGAGAGGCCTCACCAAGCCCGATATACCGTACGATGGGATGGATCTACGTATGTCCCAACTGTTCAGATCCGATACAACTTTCGGAGGTGCCCGATCAAATTGCATGTCTGTGGTTGAGTAGCCTGCGTTGACATCGTTCTGGTATCATACTGTTTCTAAGGGCCCACGGAGAGACATCTCTCCCCACTAGGCTTGTGTCACCGACCACCTCAAACATGTTTTTGACCACATCACTCTTCCCTTCTTCATTTCTTTTTCTTCCATGTCGGTGTTGCCCATCTCCTATTCAGATGCTTACTTTCTTCTGCCGGCTGTAACGTTATCCCATGCCATTATGCAGATGCAGACGGCATGACCTCAACATGACTTCACGTTGTAGGAAAGTTCATCGCCTCCGCCTGCGGTTCGTTCTGAAGCGGGCCTCAATTAATAGGCTATAGGGCGTTTTTGGGGGCATTTTATTTGCGGGCTCTTTTTTTGCGGGACAGCCTGCGCTTCACTGATCGGCGCAACGTGCATATCCGAGTTAATCAATCACGGCTTTCCCAGCAACCCGCTGATCTTACATCCCACAGCGAGTTCAGCTTATGCGTCTGCGGCTTGAGCGGGATGACGAAAGTCACAAAAAGCCATTAAAATGTCAACAATACCTTCATCTTCTTGTCAAATTTGCCTCCCCCAATTTCGAGCTGAATTCAGTGGTGGTGTTGCTCAATTGAGCTGTCGCTTACTCGCCATTCAATGCGGTCACCAATTCATGCGGTCATGTTGCTGATCGCTGATCAGCGGCCTGAAAATCCCAGTTGATGTTGTTGGTGCCTGATCTGGGGATCGGATCTTGCAACGAGATCGTGCTTGCTATACAAATGACTAGAAAGGGATGATATTCGATTACGATTTGATGACCGCAGGGCAGATTCTGTAAATCTTGTTTTTTTTTTGGGTTTGTTTTGCGAGAGGATAGCTTTCTGGGAAAAAGAAAAAATAATGACACCTAAAATGCTGACAATGGTCATGGATTGCGTCAACGAGATAGATCTTTAATGCGCTGTCTAAAAGCCCTCCAAAAACAACAGGGGCATTGAAGGCTCGGATAGGTCTATAAAAGAGGGATCACGAGCATTCGACCAATTCCTCGTTCTCTAAAGCAACCCACAGCAATCTCCAATATTTGACCTACAGCTACAACTTCACTCCATTCCATTTTTAGTAACAATCATGTCTGACGCCAGAATCGCCGCCGGCCACAAGGCCAACCTCAGCAACCCCAACACTTCTCAGCAGGCAAAGGAGCACTCCAAAGAGGTTCTAGAGAACGAGTTCAACATCGGCCGCGGTATGCAGTTTCCCACCCCTGTCAAGATTATTATTTCGGCTCTTACAGACCAATGTTCAGATGACAGCGACACCGGTAACAAGAACCCCGGCAACGTCGCCGGCGGTCTCAAGGCGTAGGTGCTCGTTCCCCAATCGAAATATAATGGAACTGATCATCAAACAGTGCCATCAACAACCCAAGGGTTACAGAGGAAGCAAAGGAGAATGCTAGAGAGCGATTGGAAGAGATGGAGAGTACTGAGGCCTAGACGCGGAACGGCACATGCTATTGGCCCAAGTAAACTTTTGGTTTGCACCGCGGAATAGGCAGTTTAGTTGTGCAACTACTCAATGCCAACGACTCTAGAACCTAGCGAGTAACAAGTGCCAAGCCTAGTGATATGCTCCCACCCTTCATTTAATTGGTATATATACTATAACAGCACACGGGTGAGGAAGCCCGACTTTATAGTGATATTGTAAATGCAGTTTCCTAAAAATCAATTGATCCGACAAACGCCATGCCACGTCTGTCCGCCATCCCATGAATCGGGTCCCTGTATTGGGGACTCGGAAATGCAAAAAAACCATCCTTCATGCTATTCATCGTGTTTCCGAGTAATCATTGAGCGCGACACAAACGGCGCCTCGGTGATGTCCATTATACTGCCGGATGATTTGCTGGCTGTGCAGCTCCCACAACCGAGCATAGTGGTCCGAGCAAGCCGTCACCAGATAAGCCGAGTCGGCGCTAAAGGCACAGTCCCAAACCCAGCGCTGGTGGCCAGTCAAGGTGGCCTCCAGAGGATATGGTCGGGGTTCTTGGTCAGGAGTAGGATTCACGTTCTTGACTTCCCAGATCTTGGCAGTGTGATCGGCGCTGCAAGTGGCAAGTTTCTTGACATCCGGGGAGAGTAGGATACGAGTGATGTATTCCTTGTGGGCGCTGAAGTGCGTCACTGGCACAAGCTGCGTGCGATCGAAGCTCTGGATTAGATTCCACACAAAGACATTTCCCTGCATTAACCCGTCAGTATGCGAATTGGCACAATGGTGGGACTCAAAAACGAACAGCATTGTTAGCGGCGCAAAGCAAGGAGCCGTCGCTCGCCACTGTGACACTGGACACGGAGACATCTTCCTCTGGGATAAGTTCATGCGAACAGTTATTTTCCGCCAGATCCCACACCCTGACGCTACCTGATCGGTCACAGCTGATGATTTCACCTTGGTTAGGGTGGATTACGACATCGTTCGCGGGACATCCGTGGTTGTAGCTTCGCTGGATCGTTCCCGACCGTGTCTCCCAGATCTTTACGGTGCCATCCTCGGAACTGGTGACCATCCATTTGCCTTCACAGTGGAAGGCGACGCCAGTGATATTTCCGGTGTGGCCTTCAAAAGTCAAGAGCGGGTTCGGGTTGGTCGATTTGATGTCGTAGAGCTTGACGGTATGGTGCCCCGCGGCGGCGAGATAGCGTTTGTCGGGAGAGATGCATAAGCGGTTAACCTGAGAGTCTGGATGCTGGATGGTGCGCGAGCAGATTCCAGACAAAGCTTCCCAGAACCTGCCACGGACAATGTTAGCAGTGAGGCCTCGGGGCGGACGGCGCGTCGGGTCAAGTCGTACCTGATGGTATGGTCGTATCCAGCTGCGCGAGTGTTAGCTAAAGCGCGAGGGGCGATAACGGGGCGAGATGCTGCTTACCTGTGCAGAGAATGACAGACATGGTGGCGGTAGATGTGTAATGAAATTTGGGCTTCAGCTCATGGTAGTGCGCAAGAGGGCGAGGATGGCGCAAACGAGAAGATCGCAAGGTCCTCCAGGGACCTTATAGTCTACAAGGCTGATGGGAGGGAGATGAGAGCTGCCGTTCCTAAATTCAGCCTCCACAAACCAGTATCGGGGATCCTTATAAGCGGTTTATGCTAGAACCCAGGCACTAGCCAATGGGTGGAGCAGCAGTTCTTCCCGCTGACAATTGACGCCACTGAAAGAACTGGACCAAAAGTTTTTGAAATAAATAAGTAAGAGGAGAGAAGGGCCAAATAAAAATCCCGAGAGAAGTAAATGATTTTGGCCTTAATCACTTGGTCTTTTGAATTTGTCATCATGGCTCTTGTTTTGCACATATTTGGTTGGCACGCCTCTGGCCCTCAAGGTCGCCATGACATGTCCGTGTATCCATATCAATATGCCAAGTAGATTTCACACCTAAACTATACTCAGATGTCCAACTTTAAATAAACGATACAGAGAAAGCTTTGTCGGGCAAATCATGGAGATCAATCAAAGTTATTGAATGCAGTTCCGCCTCCCACCCTCGTGGTTCTGGTGCTTCTGGGGGAAGCCCTGATCGAGCTCGCTACTTGTTTTTTTCTTTCTTTCAACCTAGACATAAATAATACCGGATCGGAGACAGTGATGTGGGAGACTATGTGTGTAGGGATTATCTAGGCTAAATAGTGACGTACATCACGTTTGCAGGTATGAATGCAGTGCTACATTATTTTGCTGCCGCTCGTGTTTCTTAACCATCCACAACGTATGAATGTCCAATGATGACCTCTTTGATCCCGTGTCGATATTTTCTATCGCGCAGGTTTCCATTACAGGTTAGGACATATTTTCTTGACGGATTAGTATGAAAGAGCTTGGTCTTTTGTGTGTTGCATCGCGATCAACGTTCGCCATGTGACCATCTTAATACCGAATAAATTTGGACCTCATAAATGCTGTCTACATATAGAGAATTGAGCTATTTTCATTTGGCTTCCCAGTGAAATTTCTCTTCAATAATAGGCGGAAGGATGCATGTCTGAAACGGGGGGAGGGGGTTTAGCTGCACCACCAAACGAAATACCAATTGATGTAAATTTCAAGCTAATGTAACGATTGAACTCGAGCAGAACAAAGTGCCACGTGGGTCAAAGTTGCAACGTTACCGCGAGGGACCAAGAACTCTGCAATACCCGGATAGATCGCAGCAAAACATCAAACAAGAGCACCAGAAACAACCAAACCAACATACAATCTCATGGTTTGACGTTGACTGGTGTTTCCTATACATGTACGAAATGAGATTTACAGGATTGATGGCTCATATCAAACCAAAGGCTCAAGTAGAACCAGTGCTATAGGTTCCCTGGTTTTGGCCGTCAGCTGGCCCTTGACTCTGGCCATGCTTGTTTTCCTCTCGAGGAAATGGTGGCTCACCGCTAGGATTCCCTTGACCAGCTTGAGTTGATCTTCCTCCCTGCGTGACGTAGTTTTCAGGCACACGGATGAGCTTGGTGCCGTGGCACCTAGGGCAATTCCCATTGCTATAACTATTTCTCAATATACTGCAGAGAGCTGAAATTTGGGGTTAAAGCGAAAAATACCTTTGGCGATTGAATGAGCCATTGCATTCATCGCAAGCAATAAAATTCATCAATCCCTCTTGAGAAGTCATTGGTTTTGATTTGAGATTGTCAATGAGTTGGTGGAGGAAGATTGGCACTTTGAGGGTTTGGCGATGTGCGTTTTGGGCGCGTCTGAGTTGTTTGGAACTGAAGGAGGGGCCAGGACGAGGATGGGAAGCTGCACCAGTTTATATATCTTGGACCAGATGACCCCGCCGCAATTATTAAACAAGTATGACAAAAAACAGGTCAAGATGGTGGTGAGAGGTGTTTTCGGCATCACAACCAACCCGAGGCTCGTCGCATCATGTGGGCAAGTTGAAAGCGAGACTACCAAGCTCTCGACAACCAACCCTTCGGACCTGGTCATCTTATCGGCTGCACTCGGGTCTTGTGATGACGATCATGGCCCGGGGATTTGTGTTTTTTTTTCTTGGGCTTATGTTGACGGGCGTCTGGGTGTCATACTCATTCCAGCCCAACCCAGCCGCGCCAAGCTGGGAATCTTTGACCTCCGTGGGTCTTGGTTATCGGGTGATGAGTTGGTTCCATAGCCTCTCAAGAGCCACTCCCACTCGAGCTGCGCCGTTGCTCCGCTAGAGTCGCTCGGATTTCCGCGTTCTAGAGTGACATCCCACTCTCTCGGGCTCTTGCAACAGCCAATGTTACACTGGCCGCATAGCCGCATATTTCTCAACTAAAGCGTTGCCGTAACTCTTTGACCCTGGACCTCCTCGACACATGGCTAATTTGACAAGGGCCACAGCCTAGTTTTGGTTGGGAGGTAGCGGCTCTGAGATAATGCGACATCCCGCCAGACCCTACTCCATGGTTGGTTGTCTTTGATTTGACAACCCCGCCGCAACCGGTGAGAGGATGGATGCATTGATTCCTCCAAACAAACACCGAATGCGCGGGTTGGAGGCGCACTTTACGCAGACCGAGATGGACTCTGCAGCAAGCGAGCAGAGGGACCCTGTCATCACTTGGCCCTCATAACCTGGTACCATCCTTACTGCATGGATGTCATGGCCGCATAATGACTGAAGATGACACCCGGAAGGACTAAAAAAAATAGGACAAGATGACGAGCGAGCGATATTTGCCGTCCAAGGCCACCTCGAGAGTGCGCCTAGGTCTAGCGTGGCGCAACATCTTGTTGTCGAAAACATGGCGCTGCATGCCATCATCTCAGACATTCTGGGCCGACCAGGGCAGAAAAGACGAGGTCCGACGAGGCAATCCAAGTCTCGGCGTCTGTTGTGCACCACGGCTTGTGGCTTCCGTGATGACTTTTTCGTGGTGCCATCTCAGCACCAGCATGATACGGCCAGACCAATGACTACGCTCACCAAGAGGCAGCATTCATCTTCATCTCGGCCATCTCACGGCGAAGGGGACGCTCTCTCTTCTGAAACGAGGGTCCAAAACCGAGACCGCAGCGACGATCCAGACCCTCGAGACAGCCATGCGTCTCCAATCGCGAATCGTCAACCTGTAGACCGGTCAGCCAGCCATTTTGGGTGTTGTCAGATACTCCCACCCTAGGATGCGTCCACCGGAGAGCTGGTAATGAACGGGAAATTGTAATTTTTATGGCGATAGGCCCTCCTCCGTTGCCAGCCTGGCTCTCTCGCTCGTGTTACCCAAAGTGTAGTTCAAGTCATGCGGCCTGTCATCTGCTCCCTTCGGTCCGTCGCAGTCGACGCCTCTCACCGGTCAAACCTCCTCGATATCTCCCTGCTCTGGCGCTCATCACCCACCCTACCTACCCACGCACTGATTCTACCTGACTCGGTGATATTCGGAAGAGGGTATTAACGGCTCAAAATCATTGTCTTGAGCCGGTCTCTATCTGGTCTTGAGCCGCTGGGGGTGGGCTGCTTATTAGCACCTACCCCATAGATTGTAGTTGAACTAGTCATGTAGTTGACTAGTTGGATGCGTACCAAGTTCTGTGGTTGATAATGAACGACCATTGCAGCCACTGCTGGGGAGAGGGCAGTGCAGTTCTTCATAGGCCCGGAAACTGAGCATGACGTGATTACATCCCTCCAAAGTCATTTGGGCCCTGCTCGCCCCCCAACTCCCAGTCCGTCGTAACGCCGAATTACGCCGGCATGAATGGAGTCTGCTTGGTCTCTCCCATGGATGAGGCCTTCCATTGTGTATCCAGCGGATAATATTCTCGCCTGGCCCTTTCTTAAAATCTTATGCGAGAAACGAAGATGGGTGTGCGGGTCACTTGTTGAGGATGCTAAGTTCACATGATTCATCAATTGCTAGGAATCCTAATCGACATATGCCACCTATCCGACCAACTAAACTTGAAAAAGACGAAAAAAAAAGACGTGGACCAAGCAAAACCAATTCCAACCAGTTATTTCCTTCAGGGTGGGTTCCCTTGTTCCCAATTCTCGAGCTCGGCAGTAGTGCCTGTTAAAAGCAATGACACCGTTGTGGTGGTCGGCCATGAGTGCACGACGAAATGCTGCCCTTTCGTGTCGAAAGCAACATGGGATTAAGACGAACCACCGACATACTTCTTCCTCAGCCTTGAATTCCAAAGTCCAAAAACTCCATTGCCTTACATGCCCAAGCCAACTTTAGCAAGGCCACTGCATAGGAAAGATAAAGAAAGAGTCATGATGAGCATCATCATAAATTTGCTTAGAGCTGTATTGTAATGTTGTTCATCTACAACCACAAGGCAGCATGTGCAATTTGAAGTCGCGCATACTTAAAGAGTCGGTGCAGTCGCAATCAATGCAGACATGACAGCAACTCCACCCAAAGCGGCATAACTGAGCACCTCTGCAACCCGGCGAAGGCGCTTGGCCGGTGGCTGGCTGGGGGATTCCGACACTGGAGGTACTACCATGTCAGTGACTGGAGCCTGGGATGCCTGCTTCTTCTTTCTTGCCAAGCTGCGACGGAATGCCTGCTGTGCTCTATAAGAGCGACGCGTTCTCTCGAGGATGGTGGCTTGCTGGCCTTCCTCCTTCGCCCCCTCTTTCGTCTCCTCTTCTGATGTCAGTTGGCAAATTTCTTCAGCCTTTCTCTTTGGTAGACGAGAAGGAGTTGATGGCTCGCCGGTCTCATTCGAGACTTCGACGATGTCACTAATTTCCATATGAGTTTTCTTGGCGGGTTCGACCTGCGAATCGGCAGGAACCTCATTATATTGATTGTTAGAAGCTGCCTTCTTGCTCAGTTCGAACTGATAAGCCGAAGTTTCATCAAAAACAGGAGCATCGATCTGCTCTGGCTCTTGTGCTTCTTTGGGTGGGGTGTTTAAGAACTGTTCTCCAGATGCAGTCCACTCTGAAGGTTCAAGCCGTTTGGGCGCACTGGTCTGGGATTGCTTTACTTCAGTCGGGCTAGGTACTGGCTCCTCAGGAGTAGGCACCCCTGAGTTGTATTCCGGAGAGATGTTTTGTGTAGGAGGAGCATTCTGCTCAAGCGGCTTTGTGGTGTTAATAGAAATTGAATTATCACTGGGAACCACGCCAGAGGGGAGTGCGTTTATTTTATTCTCTGCCCGGGCGGCGAAAAATTCGTACTTTCCGGTTCTGGCACCCAATACCTCTGCCACAGCCTTGGAATCGGGGCTCTGGGGTGGTGGGTATGGGGGCACGGTTTCCGCGATTGAAGGAAGTCTCAGCGGCTGAGCGAAGCATGGGTGAGCCCAAGGCGGTTCCATCCTGGGTTGTTCGATGGGTGGAAGTTGAGGTTTGAATGCGTAGATGACAAGCGGAGAAATGCTGGTGCCATTTTCAGGACTATGCTGGCGCACACATTCTGTTGACAAACCCTCAAGAGTGTTGGCTTCATAGGCGCTTTGAACCATCTCTGTGGGCATGTCGTGTGTGAAGTGGCTTATGGGCTGTGGAGGGGCAAATTGTTCTGGATTATGGAGGTTTTCTTGGTCAGTTGCCTCCTCAAAGGATTCAGAGACGCCTATGAGAATTAGCAAGTGATCTGAAATGTGGGGGGTTGGTGATAACTCACTATCTCCGTTGTCAAATTCATCGTGGCCGTCAAACTCATCTTCGATATCCATAGCCTCCTCAGTAGCATAATCGTTATGAACGTCACCAGAAACAGATGCGGGACCTGAACTCTGGCTGGCAGAGTCTGCCTCTGGAGAGCTTGCAGTATCCATATCGGTCGACTCTGAGAGATTGATGTCGCTCTCCTCTTCTACGACCTCATCGTAACCCGATCCCCAACACGGACCGGGGGTAATAGGAGAGAATCCGTTGCACTCGGTTGTATCCTCTGGAGAAGGGGAGGACAAATCGACATAAGTCACCTCATGAGGATGCTTGGCATCGGGGGACACAGGCGGAAGAGCATTGGTAGTATAATCGTTATCTCCTCGCACGTTGGAAACTGGGTATTGATCGTTCCCGGTCAAATCAATGGTGGACCGTTGAGGGGACAAAGTAGGTAGCACGGCGGGTCGCACCTTGGCGCTGCGCAAGATTTCCGAGCTGATACGGATACTGTGGTCATCATCACTTCCCGACTCTTCAACATCGGAATCGTCAGGCACTCTAAAGACCTTGGGGCGATCTTCTGGGCTTTTCTATAGTTAGCGTTTGCTAAAACCGAACAACATTTGCTTGGTGTATCTTACTTTATGGAACCGAATTTCACACGTGCTTCCATTATGCAGGCTGGGTATTTGTCTGAACCTCGCTCGATGGGGATTCCGAACTGGATGGTGTCGCCTGAAGCCAGCGGGGATGGGATGTTCCTGGCGAGTTGCTGGTTGTTTTTAAAGGTGCCATGGAGAGAGCCAACGTCCCTGATATATACTTTCTGCAAGACCTTGTTAGTAGGGTGGAATGGTGGGCCAAAGTCTGAATATGCTCACCTGCTTCTCAAAATCGAGTTTGAGGCTCGCATGGTCACGGGACATGACTGGTGAGTCAAACCAAGCGTTGTTCTTAGCAGCTTCGAATGATGAGTTGCGCTTGCTCGTACGGCCAATGTCCATGACAGGCTTTTCCTTGGTGAGGAAGAAGCGTCGATCGGGAAAGGAAAACGAAGAGGGAGGGTCTCGGCTGGTGAGGGTGATGAGCACTAGAGGAGCGTTAGTGGATGGGGAACGACGATTACACGAGTGCGGAAGGACGTCAAAGTTACCCTCATCGCGATACTGAGGCACCGCCATTTTGGCCAGACCAAAAGCCGGTACCGACTGGATACGAAGCTTCCAAAGGACTGCGTTGTTGGTCAAGTGAGGGGTTGTGCGACGGTGATGGCCGGCTCACGGATGCCTTAAGAGCGGCCGGCAAACGACGTCAGCGGTGGATATTCTTCGAGGTGCGTGCAGCGAGTAGGTTCCGCAGGCGGGTGGGTTCGTGTAAAAGAAAAGGGAAGAAAAAGAGGGAAATGTGGTGGAGAAGGAGGGGAAAGAGTTTACGAAGGCGTGCAAGCAGAGAAAATGCACTTTGTACGAACAAAAGTGCAAGGTCCGACCAGTTGATGAGGTGCCGAGTGATGTATGGGCAACCCGGAAGGTGAGGACGAGGTGGGGCAGCAGTCAGTGAGCAAGCTGCTGTATCAGGCAGACAGGCAACGATAAGCCGCTTATCGGGACGGTGGGGGAGAAACGTTGGCTAGTTGGTTAGGTAGCTCTAGGCACTAGGCCGCTAAGAATTAGTGGGGTCGGCAGAGACGACTTCGGAGGGACATCAAACGTGATGAGGGGAGGAGGGGTAAGTTGAACGTGGTGATAATTAGGGATGAATGAACCAAGAGCCGGGAAGAGTGGTTAGGCAAAATTCAAGACGCGGAGAGCGGAGAAGAAATACCCGGGAATGAAATAGCGAGTCGCCTGGGCTAAAGAATAAGGCATTCGCTTGCAGCAGCAGTGCTGTACGTTGGCTCGTACAGTGCCGACAGTTCATAGTTGCTCACTCTAAGCACACACGCCTCCAGGTGGTCCCACTCTGTGTCGCATCCCTTCCCTCCCGCCGCGCCAGGTTCATCCTTTGCAGTCGAGACCGCTTGTTAAGCAAAACGGTCGGCAGGGCATTTCAAGGGAAACCGAGCAACAGCTGCAAAGGAAGCAGTCAGCAATCCATTCCCAAGCATGATGCTGAAGCCCCCATGGTAGCAGATCCAACAGATCGGCGGGAGCCAAAGATGGATGCGCCAAAGCAGCACAGGGGCGATTGGACCACTAACATGGCTCCCGCTGGGACTCGAGAGATCGTTGGCTGCGGTCATGTCTCGTGTCTCACCCACTGGCGCCACCACCACCTGTGCATACATGTACCTCGCTTCTCGTCACTTGACGGCCCATCGCCAGCTGAATAAAGTAACCTCAAGCATCGCATCAATAAATAGCGCCATTGCCTGAGGTCGTTCGGCTTCGTCCGCCATGGCCCGCCGAGACCTGTAAAGACTATTCGATCACCACATCAAGGCAACCAAGCCATGCGTCTCCGCTACACCTTTGTGCTCTTCTTCCAAGCCATCCAATGGTCTTCATGTTACGACCGCCTGAGCGTAAGTCGACCTGCCTATCGGAGAGCAAGCGGCCTTTGGAGAACGGCTGAATGGCGCTTTTTGGCCGAAACTTCGGCCCCCCCAAACTGCACATTCGTGTGCTTGCCTGTGACGGTGCCCAGATTCTGAGGCGCCTGAGGCTTGCATAACCAGTTCCGCCAGCCCGCACTGCACAGTATCACATCCAAGACACGCACAAAGCTTCGAGGTCTCAGGTCCTCGCCAATCTCTCATGCGGCCTCATCCATGTTTTCCAACTCGCCCGTGTCCTCATTTTGACCTTGGATTTGCGCCCAACGAGCTGTGGCCAGTGACCCGTTGGGCCATAATCAGGCTGTCTCGTTTGTCAGCGCATCCAGCGGCTTCATGGAATGCTGCTCAGATCAGCTTGGGCGACATAGGAGCGACGAAAGGTCTGGTGACCTTCTCAAGAGCAAGAATCGGAAGATACAGTGTCTCCAGACCGTGTATTATAAAGTTCCGCACAGTGACATTCGCAATGCGCGGCGGCGGATTTGAGAAGTTTGCAGGGAGGCGAGCTGAGGCGATCCAGGAGCTTTATGGCCGCGTTCTTGTGGCAAGCCGAGGCCTAGGTTTCGGTGTAAATATTGTAAGCTGGCGACGATGCGGACAAGACACCATCCGTCATGCACCTTCATCATCGTCGGCGAGACAAGCAAGGAATTCCTGCGGACGCGACCACCGCGTAAAGTGATGGATCGATGACGATGGCTCAGCAGGGATCAACGGTGGGGACACCCACTGAGCTACCATCCGTGGGACGCAATAGCGGAGACGCTGGACCATTTCCTCTTGTTAGCGCCGTATGGGGGAGGGGTCTCTCTAATGGTCTGCAGCGTGCAGCGTCCCATCGCTCGACACCAATGTTCAGACCCTATCGACACCAGCGCTGCTGTCCTTCCTACCTATCTGACTGACCAGTCGTGGCTGATGTGGCCTATGGCTGAGCTACCTAGCCGCCATCTGACCTGAACCTCAGACGGCTGCTTGTGACCCAAGGGGTGTGTTTAATCGATTCTTGCTCAAATGGTGCGCTCGGAACTTGTCGCTTGCCCTGGAAAAAGGGTTCACTTTAAAAAGAACCCGGGCTAGCATTATCATCATGCCCTGGTGGCCACATTTGTCCTCCGACCAGGGGGTCCTGCATCCACTTCTCACGTTCCTCAGCCACAAGTCCACACAACCCAGTCCAGTCCAGTCCAGTCCAACTTGATTTATTATTCATCCGCACATCCATTTATTTCTCTTCCCTTTCAACCTCTGCTCCTTTGCTTTGCTTTGCATCAACCACCCCCTTTGCCTCGCCCCCTGGATTTTAACTCTCTATCCCCGATATCACCCATGGATTTTATCTCTCACGACGCCTTGAAAATCTCAGAAATCGCTGCCTACTCCACCAGTCTCAGTCGAACCAGAGCCAAAACGAGACCGACCTGACCAACTATTGGCCCAGCGCCCACGACGAGGATCGCTTGCCGGACAGGATTCCACCCATCTTGTTTGTGAAGAGTTCAACTCTTTCTACGGCTGCCCTCGAAGCAAGTCTTCCTCGTCAACCTATCATCACCCCAACCGAACCTTCGGCTCTCGACTTTTTCTCCTTTCGCCACTGTGCACACGCTCCACAAATCCTGGCCGGTTCCTAAAAAATCAACCTTATCAGAATCTACCAAATTATATACGTCGACATGAACCACGCACGAGTCAAGGCCCTCAAGGGCGACAAGACAGTCTCAAAAAAGGCTTTGAAGTCTGGCCGTGCCTCGCTCAACCAGACCCCTCGGAGCTCACCCATGGCTTCACTACTGACGTCACCTGCCCACTCAGCAGCCCCAAGTCGCGTGGCTTCTGATGAGAGTGATGATGACGAAGAATACGACACCATGACCATGAGCACTACCTCTGGTAGCTCAGGCATTGAAATTGGCGAGGATGGAATCAGCGTTTTTGATGCCAGGCAGCTCATCGAGGAACTACAGGACCGCAAGCATAATCATAGTGAGGCTCGAGAGCAATTGCTAGAGATCTACATCAAGGTCTTGCGAACCCGTTACACCCCCCAAACTCATGAGTGGCTTGATGAAGCTGCAACCGAACTTGCGGAGCTGTTCCTGCGTTCCGCCAACCGAGGACTGACGGCTCGAGAGCGCATGCTTAGTTTACAGGCCTTCATCTTGACACTAGCCACCTCAGAGGAAGCCGACATTGTTGAGCATGGCCAACAGGCTTTGCAACAGATTATTTCCGATGATGACGACGAGGATTGCGAGGTTTTTGCCATATACGCCCTATGCTTCGCCGTTCTCTATGGTGGAGGTTCCGAAGAGGGTGCGCAGGAACTTCTCGATTATTATCTCGACATAATTCAAACAGACGGAGAGAGCGTTGATGCTCATGACAATGGTCTTGTCGTTTCAGCTGCTCTCCAGGCCTGGGCATTTGTGGCCAGTCACGTTGATGACCTTTCACTGACTGCGGACCTGGCCTTGGACACATTTGTGGACCAACTTGACAGCTCTGAAGTAAATGTTCAATCGCACGCCGCTACTTGTATTGCCCTTATTTTCGAGTCATCACGCGCACATGAGGAGGAGACCGGCCAACCATTCCAGCTTCCATACGATCCGCATAAATTAATCGGTCGCATGGGTGAACTGGCTAAGCATAGTTCGAAGTCTGTTTCAAAGAAGGACCGCAAGAGCCTGCGGGAAACCCTCGCCAGTGTCATCACTTCACTTGAGCGAGGTGTTGGCCCAGGCTACTCAGAGGCTGGATTCGCACCTGATAAGAGGAACAGGCTTTCCGCAGCCGAGGCGAACGAGGATGGAGTCGTTGAGTTTGGCTATCGACTCAAGCTTCGACTTGGCAATGATATCGCCATCATCGACACTTGGTCACTCCTTTCAAGGGTGGAGATGCTAAAGCACATTTTCGGCAGTCATCTGCAGAAGCATATCGTCAATCCTGTCGTTTCTGAGTGCCTTAGTGATGCCGACTTCACAGCTTACGCGGCTTCGGGTAAGAAGCCTTCAAAGCACCCTGTTGCCAAGGGCGGTAAACGATAAAAGATGTAATGGGAATTGTTAGTGTTCTTGACGTGTAGTTTTTACATTTTGATGCTTCTTTTTGTCATGGGCAAGCAGACGACTAAAGCCCTTCGTGAACCTTTCTATTCTTAGGTATGGAGAGTAACCATGCCACTTTTCCATTCTCTAGAGACTAGAGACAACCAGCCTCAGGCGGTTGGGAATTCATTCATTCCAAAATATAGATAAGATTAGTGCCTAGTTTGAATACCCATTTGGAATTTGATTAAAAATCTGTCCTTCGTACTCCTATTGAAGATTCGATTGTCCAAGACGCATTTGCTGTCTCGTGGAATGCCCTAAAGACGTCATCAAGAGTGTCCCCCGCCACCGAACGGCCAGTAGGCCCAATCCGGTCTCCGCCGGAGTACGGCTCGCGAATGCCAGCCGGCCAACATTTGGTCGTATTCTCTAATTAGGTCTACCCAAGTTGGGGAATTTAGACTTCTGTCCTAACGAATCCAGGGTGTGTGATAAAAAAACATAATCACAAAACGAGTTAAGCCACAACGCGGGCTTGTATAAGCACAACAATGACGTTTTATCTAGAGAAACTACAGGCGAGCAACGCAAGACCTCGAGCAAAATCATAATTAATCCTACCAATCTACAAATTCTATTTTCTATACTACTGATGATAGATGACATTAATGTACAATTTCGGAAATTTTCATGGGGCCTTGTGCCGCGCCTATCGTTCAAATAATTGTTCTCCAATGATGAACCAAGAGGGACCTCGCCCACAGCAAAAGGATCGCGCCCACCATGACAATCGAGGCTGAGAAGACGTGGACTCCGACCCAGCCCAGCCTATCACATATTATCCCACTAATAGGGTTACCCGTGAGCGTACCTGGCGAGCAAAAGGCCATCACAACACCCATGCGAAAGCCGATGTGGCCCATGTTGGTAGAAGCTTGGGCAACACATGCGGATCCCAGAGGGATTAGCCCACCGGAGAAAATCCCATAGATAATTACAAACACAACTTGATGCGAAAAGTCTATCATGGTGATCCAACAAAATATCAGGGTGCTGGTTCCAATCGTCAGGACTGCGAGAACGTTAAACCTTGAAGAAGTCAAAACTAGAACCCCAAAAATCACACAAAAGAAAGAAAACCATGAATCTCACCTTCCAAGTCGGTCCGCAATCCAACCGGTTGTGATTCTTCCAACCACAGATCCGGCATAGCAAATCGGAAGGAGGTCGTCTGCCCTTGAAGTCTCAATGCCCTGGCTCTGGGCATAGAGGGTGACCCAGTTAAAGGGTACAAGCATCCCCATGAATATGAAAAATAAAGAAAACCCGAGTATCACAAATTGAGGCTGAAATATTTGCTGGGAGACATTTGAAGGCCATAATAGTCCACACCCACGAGCGCCACCATCCACCGCGCCCCTTCGTTCTCTCACAAGTATACAAGCTAATACCAGCAGGGGAACCGAAGCAAGCCCAAGGACACGGTTGGTCCAAGCAAACCCGATGGTGCCAAGTAGCTTTGCAATAACCAACGACCAGACAATACCACCGATGGAGGAACCAGATATGGCCAAACCGAAAGCGAGAGCCCGACGTTTGTCAAACCATTCAGCGATTGCGCCTGTAGTCGGATAGTACCTGCAAACCCACAAGGTTAGTAAGGGCCTGGCTAAAGCAGTATAAAGCTTACAATATGGCATTTCCAATCCCGAAAAGAAAGCCTTGGGACAAAAGGAGCTCGTAGAACTCGGTCGAAAAGCTGGCGCCGACAAAAGAGCAAATGATGAGGAAGGCACCTGGGATCATAACAGGGCGAGCTCCCCATCTGTCAAACGCAGGACCAATAAAGAGACCCCCAATAAACATTGAAAATAGCTTGAAAAAGGTCAGGAGAGTGAAGAGCCGGGGAAATTTGTCAGTCGTCATTCCATACCTGAACACTTCCAATCCAAGCTACAGTAGCGACTGGCTCGTGGCTTAAAATATGGTTGGCATAATAGCCTTGGAATATTCCAAAAGAATTCAAGATGCCTACAACAGACTAATTAGACGCATATGTTTTGAGTATGATGGATGTACTATCGGAGCAGGGCCCATACCAAAACCCGTTATGAAATTTAAGAACCCACCAAGGACAACAAGCCAGGCGCGAAGGCCTCCATCCGGAACTATATCGTCAAGTTCGATCTCATACCGACCTATAGGCTCAGCGGGGGAGTTGCGTGAAGTCGCTGACCGAACTTTTTTGTTGCATAAGCACTTGTCCTTGTGACTCCTTGTGCGCAGTGTGTCATTTTGAGGGCGACGGGGATATGAAAACCTCAAGGTATGATGCTGATAACTTGGTGCTCGGGTTTTAGGTGATGGCAACCTCATTTTGTGCATGCAGATTTTTAAACTCATCTGGGCGATTCGTATTTCGTGCTGATTATGGTATATAGCTAGTTTGGCTCGAGTTTTTGTCTTGGCATGGTGGTCTTGCGAAAAGAAGGATAGAGGAAAGAAGAAAGAAGGGAAATAATCTGCGCGATCGAGGTTCATGAATGGGTGGGCAGTGGTGGTCCAAAATCGTGGTAGTGTGATTTAGGGTCAGGTGGGAGTGATCTGGTTTCGAGGCAAACAAGCGCCCGTATAGGCCAAACATTTCATAAAGACAAGCTGGTCGAATCCATCGAGGCTGCAATAAACGCGACTTTTCAGGCAAAATAAACCGATTGGTAGACTGCCACAGCAACGGCAGTTGGGTTTGCATAGCCCTTTTTCCAAATGGTCCCTGCGGAGAGGATGACAAAGAAGCAGCATGAATCTGGGAGGTTTTTTTTTTCAACAGTGATCCTTTCATAGGCAATGTTCCTGTCTATATCGCTATTTCTATATTATGAATCATGGTAAAAAAGCGTATGGCATACATTTGTATTTACTTAACACGACTTCTTTTGTTCAGTTATTTTCCTCTTAACTCGCTACTATGACGACACAGCTGCAGAATCATCTAAACGCCGAACCATTGCAATGTCTCATCCCCACTATCCGCGAACGAAGCCAATATTTCAAATAGAATCACCCTCAAGAAAATCGCCATTCAGTATGAAGCCAAGGTACTTTTTTATAGGAGCCTTAGATTGCTGATTTACTCTTGGCATGAGGGATCAACATGTTTCTTGGTGCAAGCCTCAAATCCTACCTCAGTCTCAATTATTTTCAGAGTCAACATACACAGCGCGCAAACAGTCAATTTTAAGATAATTTCATCAAATACTTCCACCATACCCGAGACCAGACATGGATTTTCGTATCCTTAGCCTCGGAATCCTAGATACGAGGCTTGAGGCTTGAGGCTTGTGGCACCCGCCCCTCACAGCCCCGTGATTCGACAGGATTCATTCCGAGACCCAACGGAAGAGCAGTCTCCGCCACACAGGCCTCGTTGAACATCCCACATCGTTCGGGCAGATCTAGACTTGGCACAAAAATTGACATCTCATGGCGCCACTGCTGCCTTTCGGGGGCGGAAAGCACTCATCCGGATGACGCGCTGCTCGCCAAAAATAAGCTCAGGAACCAATGTCTTCATAAGCGGTTAATACGTAGCCAGTCAAAGAAATGAAAAAAAAAAAAAAACTTGTGAGATAAATCTGTTTCATATACATACTACCGGCCCTCGGCGAGTTCTTCTTTTCTCTGTAGTGCACTTCTTCGACCCATTTTGCTCATCATGATGTCTCTGCCTCAGTCCGTCATCGTTCTAGTAGGGGCAATACTTATCTACATTGCATACCCCGTCCGCAAAATAGTACCATCATACAAAGGTGAAGGTCGCGTTGCCTTCCTTGGCGATGCCCTTGATTATGCCACAAAACCCGTCGAGCTCATTGCAAAGGCCACGACACAATGTGGCAACATATTCAGTCTTCAAATTTTGACTGTCTATACCATTTGGCTCAGGGGAAATAATCTTAATAAGGTATATCTTGAGACCAAAGAAGATGTCTGGTCCTTTACAGGTGGCATGGTAACCAATTTCTCCATCTTCTCCAAGTACGGCACCCGACTAATACAAGACAGGGGATTTTTCTCAATAAAATTCTTGACACTGGGTACTGGAACCATTACAGACTACTCCTGAGCTCCCTCAGCAGATATGTCAATCGTGCTGCTGCTCAAGACTATACGAGTACTATTTCCATAGAGGAGACCCAAAAGGCCGCTGAGGAATGGGATACGCATGAGGAGCTCCCTCTTTGGGAGTCGATCTCGTTTCTAGTACACAAGATCATTGTGAGAACACTTATGGGCCAAGACTTTTACGACAATAATGTGCAGGAACTTGTGGACCTGTTGCACAATATGGAAGCAGATATCGGAAGCATTCTCTCGTTTATTCTACCGGATTGGGTGCCTCACCCACCAGCACGACGATTAAAACAAGCGCGGGAGAGAATCAAGGATATTTTTCTTGAGCGATTGAATCAAAGAGACATCAATGGCATTGATTCATCGAGAACACTCCCCGATTACATTGCATTCACGATGGAGGACAAATCCACTGCTATGCTCAGCGAGCTGATGCCGAGCCATCACACGCTACTCATGTTCGCGGCTCACACGAGCACCGCTGCCAGCATTAGCTGGTCTCTCGTTACAGTAAGCCTTCTTCTCTTCCCCAGAGTCAGCTCAGCTAACAGTTGTGGAGCTACTACGTCACCCCGAGACTTTGAAGCGTGTCACCGCGGAGCTACGAACTCGACCAGACGAAGATTCCGTTCTCTTACAGGCATGCATCAGAGAATGCTCCCGTCTGTACTCGGGGTTCCAAATGCTTAGACTCGCCAAGAAGGAGTTCGTTATCCCTTCCACCAATGTTTCGGTTCCAAAAGGCTCCATTGTTTCGATCAGCCCTTACTCCACGCACCATGACCCAGCCAATTTTCCAGACCCAGAATGCTGGGATCCTGATCGCTGGATCAGCGAATCGGGAGAGCTGTTGCACATTGACAACCGCTCCGAATCGGGGACACGGTTTCTCCCGTTCGGTGGCGGCAGTCACCGCTGTGTCGGAGAGAAGATGGCCAACATCATGGTCACGAGAACACTCACTACACTGCTCAAAAACTTTGATGTGGATTGGGCAAACCCCGATGTGCCACAAACTACGGACTTTACCGCTCTAGACTTTGGTAAGATTGGTTCGCCTTGGCTAAAGGGCGATGTGAAGTTTATGGTGAAGAGAGTCTAAGCAGTTGCCTCTGAGTAACCAAGTTTGAACCGACCATGCGCCACACTTTAATGATACGGTGTTGGTATATGCTGAGCAAAGCTCACTTTTTGAAGGTATGGTATTAAGGGTAGAGCGGGAAGGCTGAGGCTTGTTCTTTTTTTAGTTCTTTGTAGATTTTTGCCTTCATATCCGTTGATGCCCCATAGGTACTACTGCAATATAGTCTGTTCTCGTTACCGCTGACTGGCGACATGCTAAAGTAGTGCGTGAAACATGGCGAAGAAGCTCAAGAAGCCACCAAATTTATTTAAGTTCCGGGGGCCAGTTCTTCATGTCCTATTCGGGGGAAAACACGTCAGACGTGGGCGCTTGCTGCGACAATCCACAGTAAGCCGTAGTCTCCCGGAGCGCCAAGTCAAAATGTCAATCCATGCACCGTAGTGACAAGTCAGGCGTGCATAGGAGCTAAGAAAACCCAGATGCTCGTTATAGTAATCTTTACAATGTGCCCCCGCCCTATTTTGTCATCTAAGCGCAACCAAGTGCCGGCAGTGTTGGTTGTCTCGTCTCCAGACGGAAGGTGGCGCTAGTTGGCTCTCGCGATGTGGTCATGCATGCGGGTTAGTTGATGCATTGACACTCGAAGGGCCGTAACAGGCCCACCCCTGTAACATGGACTCCGACACCACATGGAACAGCCAGCGAAGGCGAAGTGAATACAGGATAAGAATATGAATCGTTATTGAGCATATTGTGAAGATGGTGATAATGTACTGCTCCCAACTATGATACTATAATGAGATGGAACCGCCTCCCATATGCTAGCTAACACGAACCAAAAAGGGAAGGGAAAAAATAACGAAACTAAGGGCACGATGTGGCCGTTTGATTGCGGCTCGGTCAGACAAAGGAGAGTAATAGACAATTATATCGAGTGAACCATGTAAAACAAAATGTCAAACCAACAATCCCCTATTTCATCCAACATTTTCCAACGCAGCACGAAGGATCGTGCTTAATTCCTCCACATACTGAGGCTGAAATGCGCCATCGTGATCTCCGCTGAATGGAACAGACTCGAAACTCTGGAATCGCGAGGTGTCCCATCGCATGTTCCTATCTTTCATGATGGACCAGACGTAATGTGCGCCTTCCGGATCGTAGGTGCCGTGATTGGCGTTGAAAGGCTCTGATCGGCATTTGACGAGCACCACATCAAAGTTGGACTTTGTGCCTGGCTGAAAGAGATCGCCAGGCGCAACGCCTGCGATGAGAGCCATGCCTTGGTACACGTGGAGGTTGATATTGAACAAGAGATTGTCGAGAGCAGCCCCTTCACAACTCTCCTCTTCGTCATTCCACATTTCGTCTATATCCAAATCACCTTCATCATCGGAGCAGCAAGCAGATGTCTCCTCGCTGCTGCAGGGTAAGGACACTGGTGTACCGGGTCTCGTGATCGGGGTGTAGAAATCGAACACGCTGGAAGCTCTGGAACTGGGGGTATCCTCAGACTCTGGTGTGTCCCACGCGCTGCAGTTAGAGTCGGTGCTTTCTCTCCTGTTTGTGTTTATTGGTGGCTCTCCTTCGGAGTCGAGAATGGCATCAATGTTGACGTTAAACTGTTGGCTGATTTTTGTGTATGTAGCCTTTGCATAGGCTTTGTGTTCTCCAGCATTACCAAAACGGGGAAATGATTCAGGGTTGGCTGAATCGATCATGATGACCTTGAGGACCTTCTCGCCCCGAGACTGTAAAGCCTGAGCCATGAACATAGCTATCATACCGCCCATGGACCATCCTCCCAACAGATATGGTCCATGGGGCTGGACCTGTTGGATTTCTCTGAGGTATAGTTTAGCAAGCTCAGCGAGACTAGAAGGGTATTCGAAATCTTCGTGGTTGGAGCAATGGATATGATTTGTGATACCGTAGACGGGACGGTCATTATCTCCTAGTGAGTCCAAACGAAGAAAAGGGAGCGCAATTCCTGAAATTGCGTGAACCATGAAAAAAGGCGTGAGACTGGACTCTTCATCGCCTTGGATAAGGGTGACGACCTCCATGGATGAAGCGAGTCGGATAAGTCCTTGACCCACCGGAGAATCAAAGAAAATAAAATTTATCCTAGTGGCATACGATCAATATTTCTCCTTGTCCACCATTCGGGGTAATGGCTTTTTTTTTTTTTTGCTGGGGCCGGAGCGACTTTACGTAGGGTGTGAGTATGCAATCGAATCCTGATGTTTTGGCGAATGCTCGGCGCATACACTGCAGGTGGGTTCGATAAATAAATAAAAGAGGGGTGAATAAAAAACTGATTTCGGGGAGCGAAGAATCTGTACGGGAAATGGTGTGAGACAATGTTGATGAAATGGGCGGTAGAGAAGGAAATCAGACCCCAATGCCGGAATGTGACTCTGTAGTTTGAATGCAACGACAAGACTCTTCACGGAGATGACAATAAATTGAATGATTATGTGATCCTATTAAGTCGTTGGAATAGCTACAGTCATGAACTTCATCCATTATACTCTAGCCAGCTCACTCCGCCATCTCAATCTTGGGCTCCGTAGCCATCGTCTTGATCTGCGCCAAGGTGCGCTGTACCGAGAGGCAATTTTCTCGATCGGCAGTCATATGCTATTGTGCGGAGCATCCCCATATACTACGGGATGGCAAAATTAAAGAGGCGGAGATGAAGTTGCCTTGGGAGCAACGAGTACGAGTGCACCGTGCTCTACCTTCCTAGGTGTTTTAGGAATAGCTCCGCAATAGCGAACCATTCAGCCCTCACAGATGAGGCAGCATAGTTTGTGAAACCCGGGAAAATAGCAATTGATACCGGGTGCCTAGAAACGCATTCGGGTAGTGTGGCAGCAATAATTGAGGCTGTGCCCGTCTTGGCCATCATCTCGCCGATGCCTGTCGTCGCCTCCGAGTGGCTGCGGAGACGGCGGTGGCTTCGGAGCTGTCAACAATAGCACGGAAGTATAGAATCCGGAGACGGAGAAGATAAAAAGATGGTTTGGGTCGCATTTGAGGCAAGATATAGGAACAAGCAGTATTTTCTCTATCTTTGTATTTGGTAGAAAGTAACCACACCTCCCTTTACACGTCATCCCCGACGAACCATCGTTACCAACAAGAGAACCGACAAGACGTGCCAAGACATACACAAAATTCTGTGATTTGCTTATTAAAAAGGCACTACGGATTACTTGCACAAACCTGAAACTCGGTTCTTACGACAATAAACACGATGCTGTCGAGCTCGTTGTTCTCATTCACCTTGGCCCTTGGAGCCGCACAGGCGGCGCCTGGCCTTGTGCCACGCTATTCCAATGCGACTTCGAACACCAAGGCAGGTAGATATGATATGCCCCTCACTTGGGGCGATGGGGGTTTCATCTCTGAGATCGAGTTTGGAACCCCCAGAGTCAAGCTTCCCGTCTTTGTCGACTGGACGTGGATCAGCCAGTTCATCGTCTCTCCCAAGTGTTTCGGGGCGTTTGACGCATCAGCTTGTCTGTATCCTGGCCAGGACTTGTTTGACCCTCGAAGCTCGTCTACTTTCCAAAACTTGACTGCAAAGTACCCAGACCGAATTTGGGACCCAAACCACTTCTTCATGGAGAACCCGCTGCACGCTGAGTACGGCGCCGACACAATTCAGATCGGCCCCGTCAGCAGTGAAATCGTCGTGCAAGTCTCTGACCTAGACTTTAACGCTTCCACTTATGGTTATGCCTTCCCGTTCGGCGGGGTCTTTGGTCTTTCGCCAGTATACAAGGGCGATGGTCGTAAGCTCTCCTGCCCCGCTTGAAAGGAACTCGAGGCGCTAATATTATTTAAGAGGACTACCAGTCTCCCTTCTATCAGCAATGGAACCAAAATCTCTGGAAGAGCCCACTGACCGGATTCGTATACTGCTACGAGGATTCCCAGAAGCCTGTTTGCAATGGCCACGATGGACTTCAGTCGCTCGGAGGTATCCGTACAGACCTCATCAAGGATAGTAAGATTTGGTGGTACAAGCACCAGACCTACCTCGATGTTAATACTCTTGACTTCGTCTATGACCCCCCGATCTACAACTACTGGAGCATTGAGCTCGAAAGTCTAAAGATCGGAGACCAGATCCAGACTATTATCCCAACCTCTAACCAGTCAGGCAAGGCAGCCATCTTCGATCACGCTAGTTATGGCCGAGGCACGCCCCTAACCGCCAACGCCTACGACTACCTGGTTGAACAGACCCACGGCGTCCCCGTCGAGCTTGAGAAGCCCATCAACAACGGCGAGCAGGGCTTTTACTCTGTCAACTGCGCCGACATTTCCACTTTCCCTTCTGTGACGTACACATTTAGCGGACACCAGAAGGAGTGGGTTGTGACGCCAGAACACTATGTCGAAAATGTCAATGGCACATGCGTGCTCAATGTCCGCACCATGGCCGACGGGGATCGATTGTAGGTATCCCCACTCCCCATTTGACATTTTCGGTCGCAATTGACTAATTATAATTATTTGCAGCATTGGGAACTTTGGTGAGACTTTTGCAAAGGACAAGTACATCATCTTTGATTTCAAGACGTTGCGGGTTGGCATCAGTGACATCGTGTGGTAAATGGCGCCGTCAGCGACAACTTTTTTTTTTTTTTTTTTTTTTTCTTCTTTTCAAATGGGGGGACGCGGCGGTTCAAGAGCTTAGAGAAGTAATAATGATACATAGAATCCAACATCTTAGCTATCTGACTCAATCTATAAGTTGTTGGACTTTTGTTGGTTCTTCGCGTAACACGGCAACATCCCGGTTTCTCACTCCGAGATTGCCCAATCAGAGCGGGCGTGTGACACCGCATATGGGAATAATTGAGCCAGCCCACCACTTTCAAATGCCGAAATCGTGTGGTTAACGTCAGGTTGTCGGTCTAATCACGAGAAAATCCGCATCGTTCCCGGAATTGCCAAGACGGCTCTTATTCTGGGGAATGCCGTGAGGCGCAGGTGTCAATGACCACCAGCGCGCACACCCCCAAAGAAAGTCAAAGTTCACATGAGTTCTATCTAGTGCAGCTCCCCCTCATATCATCTGGGCACATGCCTCAGATGCCCGCCCGTTGCGCGTGCCTCCAAGCCATGATGAATAGCGGTCCAGATCATCGCCATCTCTGCAATAGCCTAAATCTGGGTGCAACCAACATCGCATCGCAGGTAACCCGGGAATAACGCGCATCAGCCGGCCCAAAAGTCCCGATTGCTCAACCATGCAAGGGTCTTGGTGTACCTTACCGCCACATCATAAGCGCCAAACTAGGGCGGGGAGGGGGGCGGGGAGGGGCTGAGCTAGGTAGTTGCTGATCCTCCTGCAGCAGTTGCTTTATTAAGAACCCGGCCAAAGGAGTAGCTTTGGATGCCTTCTCCCAACATTCCATCTCCGCGAGGAGCTCATCTCCGTCAACGCACGACTCCGGTCATCAATCGTGTGCAATGACCTCCGCTGTGCATCGGATTCAGCGGCGCTGGACCGTAGGAAATGGCATCACGCAAAGTGGTCAAAAGGTTGGGTGATTATACTTAAACCCATTGGACCTGTAGCTAGAATAGCATCAACACACAGGTTCCTCTGCAGTCTTGCATCCCGTTCTGTCATTTTATACCCCTCCACAAGCATCCATCCATTTCAACTTCCATTTTCGTTCCCAACTTTTCCCCCCATAATCACAATGGACACCATGATTGACGCTGAGGTCATAATCGTGGGTGCCGGTATTGGTGGCCTTACCCTCGCTGCAATCTGCACTCAGCTAGGCATCTCGTGCAAAGTCCTTGAGCGCACCGAGGAGCTTCAGCCGGTGGGAGCGGGCATCTCGCTTGCACCCAATGCCCTGAAGCTCCTCGACCAACTTGGCATCTACGACCAGGTGCTCAAAGCTGGCCAGAAGCTCAAGAAGATCCAGATCTGGCGCAACGACCAGCAATGGAACGCGTTAGATCTCTCCACTTTTGAGGGCAAATACAAGTACCCCATCATGTCAGTGGAGCGCCACCACTTCCACCGGCTCCTCTATGAGGCTGCCGGGGCCACTGAAACGGTAGTTATGGGCTGTAAGGTGGTGGATGTTATCGACACCCCCGAAAAGCCAGTGACGGTCGTGCTCGAGGACGGCAGAAAGTTCCGGGGTAACATGGTAGTGGGTGCTGACGGCATCCGATCCGCCGTGCGCCGTGCGCTCGCCCGCCAGGCGGGCATGAAGGATGCGAACACCATCCAATTCACTGGTCGTGTGCACTTTTCGGGAATCACAGCTCCGCTCGAGAACTGCGGAGAGAAGGAACTCGGTGTGGCCAACTGGATGCTGTACGACCAAGCCATTCTTACTACATGGCCTTGCCCTGAAAACCGTCAGTGGTACATCGGCGTCAAGGTCAGCATCGCCCCCGATGAGCCCGTCGGATCTTGGCGTTTCCGTTTGCTGACTACTCGTTCTAGAAAGCTGAAGGCGATGTGGACAAGAACAGGTCCGTGTGGGGGTCAATAACTCCTGGTGATATCAAGAAGGTCTATGGAAGAGCCTACCATCCCTTTGCTAAAACTAGTCAATTTAGCGACAGTAAGTATCATTGCTAACTATGGCATCCCATTAGGGATGCAGGGCTAACCGCGTGGCGAGTAGTTATTGACAAGTCGGAGCGTGTCATTGCCAGCAATGTCTGGCAAGAGGCCGAGTTTCCCTCCATGGTCCAAGGCCGGGTTGCCCTTCTTGGTGATGGTAAGCGAGTTTGTCTCATGAGGCTCACTAAAACATGCTGACTGGATCGAACTACAGCTGCGCACAGCATGACGAGCTTTTTCGGACAGTGAGTAAACACAGCCTCTCCGTTTTGATTTGGAGCTCACTAATCTTTTTTTCCCCTTCTTTAGGGGTGGATGCCAAGCCATTGAGGATGCAGCCGTCCTCGGAAACTTGCTAGCCGAGAACCCGCAAAACCTCAAAAACCCTGAGCACATTCTGGGCGCTTATGCCGCGACCCGGGAAGGGCGTGTGCAACGCCTGTCGCGATTCAGCGACAACTTTGCACTGCTTCATACTGCTCGCGTGCCCTATGGACTCGGCCCTTTTCTCCGTTGGTTCTTCTACACTCTGGTGCCCACGTGGTTCTGGATTAGCTACCTGGGTTGGCTATACGGCTACCAGCCGTGCATTGAGAAGGGTGCCGTTATGAAGCTCAAGGGGGTCAAGAAGTCAGAGCAGTGATTCCAATAGTCTTTTAGCTGTGTTCTTTTTTTTTGTTAGTCTGCTTGTTCAGCACCGTGTTCTTCGTTTTCCATAGATGCTTAGAGTTTAGCCCCATGTTCCTTTCCTAATTGACTGATTTAGCACAAGCAATCGCATCAGAGCTAGTAGATATGGGGTAGCCTGAAATAGTCCTTGGTGGCTTCTAAATTTTGGAGTAGTTCAGCGAGATGCGGACAAGCCGAGTTGTAGCATGCATGACGGCAATTAACCATAATTGGCAATGCTCATAGTCCTAAGTCGTTGAACAAAATCCTACGTTACTCGTGTAAATCAACTATTATTAAGTATTGGCGTTTTTACTTCCTTCTTCTTGGCTTACAATACGCTTGAGGCGGCCACGCCAGTGGTGTTTTTTATTTTTTAATTTTTTTTGGGCGTGCTATTATGAGAACTTTTAGTTGACCCGTCCGGGTTCGGAGCGCCGATTCCTTGGGCGGCAGCCATGGCGTGCAAAGAAAGCATGGTGATGGTAAAACCGCCCATGATATCATTCAGATAGCAGGGTTCTCAGAGGATTGTCAATAATAGCAGCGGCCAACGTGTTTTCGGCCATTTTTCGCATCCACATATGGGGTTGTGCGCACTAGCAGAGAATCCCATCCTCCGTGAAAGCGATCTCCGTACGGGCCACGATCGACAAGCGCAAAAATGCCCCTGCGCCGTCCTCGAAATATCTACGTCTCCGAAAAACATGGCACAGCCTCGCGGCAGGTAGATTGCTACCCTCCCTTACCGTGGCCTTCCCTGTCATCTCCTGTCGCTCCCCTGGCAGACGCGCGCCTGTGGGTTGCTTGCACGGAGAGTGACTTGCAAAGTCCCCTCCCCATGTTTTCACGGAGTACCAGTACTACGCTCCCCAACACCGCCACCCGCCATGCCTCAGCCCAAAGTAAGTTATGCAGGACAAGACAGTGTATGCCTGTGCTGTTCCACGAAGGAGCGGGCTTTGTATCTCTTAGAGGGGCGTTTTTTTTTTTGGTTTCCAAGATTACATACAGCCCAGTCAGATGGGCAGCCCAAAACTTTGGGCCCTCCGCACGCCGGCCATACAGTGTGGAAGGGCGAAGCCATCCTCACGGCTACATTACTGCAGCCATCCGCAGCACCAAGCCATGTGGTTTTCAGCCAGACCAACAGAGGTGTTCTATTCCTTGCCTGGTGGTGTTTCATTCCCCTCCGTTTCATTATATCATTGCCATATCTGCTTTCATTTCTAGCTCTACTTGCACCTCTCTCTCCCTTTTCCTGCTCACCTTGCCTCACCTTGCCTCGGCCACCACACCACATCCACCTAGAACGATCGACTAGACTCTACCCAGACCGCATGCTGCTACCCACCCTATCTGCCACTGCATCTTGATCGACATCATGGCATCGAAGCACCCCCTTAGGAGGTCCTGTGCCTTTTGCCGCGCGAGGAAGATCAAGTGCTCCAACGAAACCATCTGCGAGGCATGCCGCAGACAGGGCGCTGACTGCATCTACGACTTCGAGCCCACACGCCCCAAGACTCGGAATCTAAGCCAGGACAGCACCAAATCGACACTATCCGTCTACCGTAATGGAGATGCGCCCATGTCTCTCACCCGCCAGCGGTCCACCTCGATTGGCTCTCCCAACTCCACTCCTGCCAGCATCGCCATGGAGGAAGTAGGCGCCCCGGGCGAGACCGGCGAGACTATCGCCATGGCTCTCGAACATAGGTTTTACGAGAACTTTTCTCAAGAGGCCGAGGGACCCAGGAGCAGTCCATGGCAAGAGCGCATTGCCTCATATAACCGGACCCTTCAAAACAGTCTCCGTGACCGACCCGAAAGCGTGGCCACCAAATTTAGCCCAAAGAATGTCAGATATACCGGTATTCTATCTCTATTGACCCGCGATATTGTTGGTCTCGTCACAGATCAGTTTGGGTCTCTGGGGTGCCATCATGTCGAAGAGGGTGGGGCTCGATTTTTCCTATCCGGCTTGGCCAGCGACGAAACACAGACAATGTTCGATAATCCTCCCCTAGGCAGCAACCCACTATCCGAGTATGGCCAGCGGCAACAAACCCAGCTTATTGATGTTTGGTACTCGGTACATCCTCTGTCATTTCTCGTTTCCAAGACGCTGCTTCTGCGAGAGCTCCGCGACGGCACCCACGACGAGATCCTGCTGGCCACGATGCTGGCCGATGCCAACTTTAGCATTGGGGACGAAGTCTCCATTGCCCGTGGCCATGTTCTACTTCGATGGGCAATCGCCCAGCTTCACCATCGGCCTCTGCGCCCTGCACAGAGCTCCACCAACGGCGGCACCTCGGGCGTCTCGACCCGGATATTCAGCGGCATCTCCACAGCGCAGGCGCTTATGCTGCTAGCTTGGAATGCCCTCTGCTCGTTCCAGCTGCGCCGAGCTATCTGCTACATCGGGCTTGCCGGCAGGATGGCTTCAGAGATTAAGGATCATATTTCAAACACATCAGCCCCCATGACATCTAGTCGCATCAATGGCATTGATGTTTTTGACGTGGAAAAGGAAATCGTGGCTTACCTCTACTGGACAACTTACTCTCTTAGTCTCTGGGCTTTCATTCAGATGGGCAACGGCCATTTTTCAGCTCTATTACCCACATCTCTCACTTCGATATTCCTCCCTGTGACCGAGGCATCATCCGTCATGATCCAGCTGGATCTCGTCTCAGAAAACTTTAGCACCCTGCAGAAACAAAAGAGCGTCATCAGAGAGATGTGGCCCTTGGCACACATCGCTAGCGTGGTTGCTTACATCTTTGCCTTGTACCCCCACGACTCTGACCCGACTGAGTCGCCCACCACCAACTTCTGGCAGGAGGCTCCATTGCTCGCCCTACAGCGCATCCAGCAAGGGAAGCCATCCAAGGATATTTCTAGTGTGTGCAGAGAAATCAACCGGGTGTTGATGGAGAGCATCCACATCCTCAACCGCCAAGTCACTGAGGCTTCGTCGCGGAATCTAGTCCTTACTGTTTACTATTCCATGGCCATTCAATTCCTATTCCCAGAGGCGCAGCCCATGCAGCCTGAAGAAGTCATCACGGCTGATATCGTAGACCGATTTTGCTCCTCGTCTGAGGACATCTTACAGCTCTTCGCAGCCACGTCTGAGCAGCCTGCCGATCTCTTTGGTCTCACCCCATCACTCCGCGGATCCTTCCCTGATGTCTTTTGCATGGCGCTTGACACATGCGCCCGGGGTCTGAAATCCATCCACCGCGGGTTTCATCCTACCGATCCCTCCATGCTCCATCTCTACGAAAGCAGACTTCAAATACTGACAAGGCGACTATATGCCATGAGCCAAAGCGATTTCCTGAACCAGGGCACCAGTATTCGCCACGTTCGAAAGAGCTTCAAGGCTTGTGTACGAATGATGGGCGCACCATCGGGCCCTGGCTCCGCCGGGTCCCTGTCTCCCGACGGCAACCAGATGGGATCCTTGTCCGAATCGCCCCAGCAAAGTCCCCACCAGCTATCCGCTTCGGACCCGGGGCACCTGTCCTCCATACCAAGAATTGCTATCGACTCGTCATCGCCCTATGGCTGCGCTGGTGATGCATCGACCTTGAGCTCCATGCCTTCTTCGGCCTCCCACTCATCAGGAACCTCCACGACCAACTCGTTTACACCCTATGATGATCCGAGCAAACCCGATTGGCAGCCTGACGACATCATGTTCAACGACGTCTTGGACCCCAATGCTCTTGTCGCGCCCCCTGGCGAGCACATCAGCATAGCCGAATTGGTGGACTTGCAGAATGCATGGTGTCCACAAATGTCCACCATGATGGATTTCGACATGACCGGGGCCATCCCTGTCCAGTGTGGGCAGTGGGACTGGCACGATCAAGGTATCGACGCAGCCACAGTTGGATCCGACTTGGATTCAGTCTACTATTCTCATTATTTTGATCGAAACAACAAGCGAGCCGCATGAGAATCCATCACAGGCATTCGCTACAACGATGGATAATGAGATCTTTTTTTTTTTTTGGAGCGACGGAGTTTGGCTTTTGGCGTTGGTGAATTTTAAGGCACACTTTTTTTTTCTGTTTCATTCATCCATCCTTTTTTTTTTTTGGCTCCCAGAGCAACAGGCAGCAATGGATGGATAGCTCCAAAATTGAGGGATGGGGAATCATGTACACGGTGTGCGGTTCACACTGTTGAAGAATGGTTGTGAAATGCAGTTTGGCTGGCTACAATGTTCCGATGCTTCATGAGTGGCGATGTGGTCATTCACCAGTCCATGCCAGCCACTCTTTTTTTCCTTCTTCTTTATTTTGCAATACCTATATGATACTTTTTATCAATGGCTTTCTTCATGTTCATGGAAGTCCAGTGGATTCAAACAAGAAACACTCCTCCATCCTCTTTGGGGCGTGCAGTGCGATTGGGTTTAGGCGTGGGCTGAGCAACGTCACTTCTCTGAGGCTAGAATTAGATAACCAATCACGATTCATCAGTGCCATCATCCCGCGTGTCTTATGGCCCCCAGCTGAAACTCGACCAGCTCAGAATGCTACTGGTGACTTGGATCAGCAAATTGAACGTACATGGAAGTGGGAGCAGTCGGTTCGCTGGGAGGACCATGTGAAGACGGTAGAAACGGCCGACATCCAATTAGTTGACCACCAGGACGGAGCCATTGCCGATTATCGAAGCTCTCGTCTTATTAATGGCATCATAACAGTGCCTAGAAAAAGCAAATTCGCTCCCCGCTCGCGCGTGGGAAAGGTACCAGATCCTGCGCCCTCAATGGTGCGGCGTTAAGGTCCACTGTCCACATGCGAGAGCTGAAGGACATGATGTGAGGGCATCTGTAAATGTCTCAAGAACAGACGCACGTGGACACACACAGACATTCACTCACACACACCACACGCTCGCAGCTAGACGACAAAATACACTGCACAATAATGCATATTTCTTTTATAGCTACGAGATAAGAAAATTATAAGAAAAACCTAAAGATGCATATAAATAAATAAAGTTGGCATTGCATTTCACTCTTCACTTGGGATATGCGTAGGTGGCTTGTCTGGTTACATTTATTTTTGGGTTGCCTTACTATGCCTTCATTAATATCTTCTGTCGCCCGCTCAACCCGATGGCTAATCACCACGATGGGATTTTCGTTTTCTTCTTCTTTGGTATCGGCATCTCCCGTCGAGAGTGAGGCGAAGCTCATCCAAGTCGAATATTTTTGTCCAGCTCACGCCTATTGGGGGAAGGGGCGACGCCTCTTCCAACCCCTCACTTGGTGGCTCTGAGACCAAAAAAGAACTGAGAAAGAAGCGATGACGAGCTATGATACGGTGAGAAGCAAGCTAATAAGCAAAGGGTTTTTATCGGCCCAATCATGACGTGGTGATCCAAGCGGTCGGTGCCCCAAGTTAGACGCAAAATAGGCGGGATAGGTAGTCACGATTAGATGAGGACGGAAAAGGAAGCGCAGGCATCACCCAGGATGATGTTATCCAGAGGTCTTGAACTCGATATGTCAGATACGACATCAGGGCACGACGACAGTGACACCTGCGGAGTGTAAAACATGGGTCGGAGTTTTTTGCTGCCTGGTGCTTCCCGTCCGGCTGAATTTGCACTTGACATGGTGCTGCGCTGATTGGCATCCATCCCCAGGGCGTTCTTTGTTCAGATTTGTGCGAGCCAGGTGCAACGGCATCTCGAGCTACCGAGGAATGGCTGATGACTGTTGGCGACCCTCCTTGATCCATCAGTCACAATGACCCGCTTACCGTCTGGTCCGCGGATGCAACCCCCAAGGGGGACGAAATGCATAATAGAGGCCTGATGGCCGCTCCTGGTCCCAGTCATGGGGGACGACTTTGCAGTACCGATCTGCAAAAGCCGATGCGGGTGCATGGGGGGGTGAAGATACCGGGTCTGACAGTTGAGATGCACGTCGCAGGTGTGGGCTTGCTGCTCTACTCAATGGGGCATGGCCGAGCATTACTCGCCATCACAAATACTCTGCAAATAGCGCGCGCCGTGGCTATCTAATGCACTGGGAACTATCGTCCCGGCCCAAATAAGCTGACCTGACGGGAGAACCCCGCTCGTGAACATTGTTCAAAACAGGCGAATGGTGTCAGATATTTTAGCACCATTTGGAAGCCCAGGAAGAAGAATTAAAAATAAAAGGGAAGGGTGTTGACTGAGACGCTGCCACGACAGACAGACACCGCCCGACGTTGCGAGCCATGGCGCAACCTCCTGTGTGTTGTCGGCACTCCTGGTCCGTGGCGCCAGCCACAAACCGGCTCCTAATTTTTTTTTTTTTAACCAGCCAGCAACCAGCCAACACCCCGCCCCCCAACGGGAACGGGTTTCGTCAATGTGGAGGTGTTAGGAGAGAATCGTGATTTGTGGGAACGCTTAGTGCGGCTGACCTTGTCTCGTGCCAGAGGGGAGTGGATGGACACCCCTTGGAAGCGCCGTCGAAACCCGCGGTAGACGGCGAGGCACAGCCGCGCCAGACTGGACCGACTGGATCACAGAGCCAAGACTATCTTACTTGGATTAAGGGAAAGACGAAGGTTTTTGGGTGGGGTGGGAGCCGATATCTCGTATTGCAATATTTTTGTTATCGGTCAAAGTGTTGTGCGAAGAGCTCAAAGTCCTACATGAATGAGCTAAGGAATCCTGGCTGTGGGGTGTCCAGGGCCTTTGGGGGAGGGGGCGCTGCTTATTCCCACGTTCGTGATAGCATCATTCCCGCTCCGACCCAGTCTGAACAGATCTGATTGTTGATCTTTGTCCTGACCTGCGTCTTGATTTTCTCGGTTATCTGTGAATTATGCAGGATCAACGATTTCCACCAGGATCAACCGTATAGTCAATTGGCCATCCATTGCACTGGAAAATCCAAAACAGGGCATATGGCAGCACTTTAGGGTAGAGACATGAACCAGCCATATTTTCGCGTTCTTTACTCTACAACTTGGGCAATGGGCTTCAACCAACGACACGTGCCGTCCAAACTCTGGGGAATGCGTCAGGCCTTGGGTTCGCCGCTTGCTTAATCCACCTCTCACCATAAACTTTAGGCTGCAAAATTCTGTTGATGCTGTCCTCCAATGCATGGACGAGAACGAGAACGACAACACCCTCCTTCCGGGTCTGGAACCACAGTCTTAGGAGCCATCATATCACGAACCACCTGACAATTCATGCTCCTTCCGCTCGACAACGGCACCTAGTCCAAGTGCCCCAGTCCAGAGTTATCTCAAGCTCCGGTCTTGGATTGCCTTACCTAGTATGTACAAGCCCTTGGTTTCCGTCATGCACGAGCACAAGCCGTCGGTCATTATTTTTGGAACATATTTGGCAAGTGCCAGAAAGGCGTTGTGGCAACGTTCCTGGCTCCCCACATCGCCCCGAGCTTCAGACTCACAAAAGCGGCATAATTAGTTGAGTGCTCATTGCCGGTTTGGTCGAAGGATTCGGGATTCTGCTGCAGGTCGCAACAAATGACCTCGTCCGCTACGGGCTGGAAAAGAGAGCTCCACATACACAGTGTATCTATCATCTGCATGGTGCGGGCAAGGCTCCACGCTTTGCCCTGCCCAGCCACGCGCCCCATGAGGAATTGGTCACCTTGCTCAGCTCAGCCTTGCTCACTTGCATCTCGACCTGACCAGCCTTGGTGGACTGAGCGTTTTGAGTGGACCAGATGCAGGCCATTGGCCACGCCTTAATTAGTGCTCATGTTTTGGCAAGGTAAAACAGTGGAACCGACGCATGGGAAGAGAGGTTTCACGTTTCAACGAAGATCAGACTCGCCCACAGATGGCTGAGTGGGAGGGAGAGAGCGAATCTTGCGTTTATTCTCGGTGAGACTTGAAGTCTTCTCAGCAGCTCTGGAATGCGGGAGGCACACTAAAACATGAGTCTGGCGGTTGAGCGCGAAACCGACTCGTGAGAGCGGCCAGGCAGTGAGATTCGTATTAAAAAAAGCGACAGTCTGTGTCCTAAGATCTGCGGGCGTGCGCTGACGCAGTGAAGATCCTATGGCGGCGGAAAGCTGGAAGGGGACGTTTGAGCGGGCGAGGGTGTGGCGGTCCAATCAGGGCGACGTGTTGAGATATCTCGATTGCACGCTTACACAACTCCCGCCGCGAGGTACCGGTACAAGTGAGATACGTACATCCTGGGGTCCAGAGGTACCGTTCGTAGGACGCATGGCTCATAGCCGCCAGCGCACATTCACTGGCGCACGTCTCTGAGCGGGATTGGGGGCTGTGTGGCGAAGCCGGCTCTGTGATTGCGCGCTTGGCGATACACTTCACACGCGAGATTCTGGCCTCTCTGGCTTAGGTCTCAGGCACCATGCTTTTCTCATTCGGCCTTGGGGCCCGGCTCACGGCCGAGTCGGTCTATCTTGGGGAATGTGATTGCCGTTTAGCCGTTGCCCGCTCCGGGGCCGTTCGGTAGCGGCTGGCAGTGCCTTTCCGTTGCCCACCGGAGCTGCTGCCATCTCACGTAGACGGGTGCATGGCCATGATGACTTCGCGAACTAGCCTTGAAAACGCAATTATCAAAATCTCAACATGAATTTCGAAATCTTTACATATGGGCTGCTATCCTCAACAAACTAAGACTTTTTCTTTTCTCACCATCTCTCACAGCTTTCTCTTTTGTCTCTCAGTTCTCTCTCATCTCAGCAGTTCTATCATCGTTTTTTTGTCGTCTCTCAGTTTTTCTCTCTCATCTCTCATCTCTCCTCAGCATTCTCAGCCTGTCTCCTGAGAAGCTTGTTTTAGAATTTCCTAAAAATACCCAAATCTCTCATCTTGGCCTTTTTTTCTTTCGCGATTCGTTCAATTTTGACGTTTCGATCTGAAAAGTCTTTCAATACAGCACCGAAACACCAACACGGAGCCCAACTCTCAGAGCATCAAAGTTCTGAATCTAAGCCCTGTGCTAGAAAACATAAGGATATCCCTCCGCTTTTAGCACCTGCATACAGCAACCATCGTTAAAAATGGCTTCCCGAGTTAACAACCAAGACCCCAGTGTCATCGTCGGCATGGCATGCCGAGTCCCTGGAGCTTCTACTCCTAGCAAGCTCTGGTACAACATCGCTGAACAGCGTGATGTCCAGCGAAAGATGCCCGAGGATAGACTGAAGATTGACAACTTCTTCCATCCCGAGCCTTCCCACAAGGGAACCGTAAGTTGCACCACATCAATATCCAACAACATAGGCTAACAAGCACACTTAGACCAACGCTCGTTACGGATATTTCCTTGACCAGGATATCGGCAACTTCGACGCTAGCTTCTTTGGAATCTCTGGCAAAGAGGCTGAGGCTATGGACCCTCAGCAGCGTCTCCTCCTTGAGGTTGTTTACGAGGCATTGGAAAATGCTGGTATCACCATGCAGGAGATTAGCGGCTCCAGCGCTTCGGTTTTCTGCGGTAGCTTTACCAACGACTACAACGCCATGTTGACCAAGGATCTGGAATACTACCCTAAGTACACTGTGAGTATTTTGGGAATCATGACCTTCTAAAGACACGATACTAACTAGTTTCTAGGTCACTGGTACCGGCGATGCTATTCTCAGCAACCGAATCTCCTATTTCTACAACCTTCACGGCACTAGTGTCACCATTGACACTGCTTGCTCGTCGTCTCTGGTTTGTTTCCATCTCGGAAACCAGACTCTCCAGAACAATGAGTCTGATATCTCAATCATTGTCGGTTCAGCACTGCACTACGACAGTAACGTCTTCGTCACCATGACCGATCTTGGCATGCTTTCAACCAACGGTCGCTGCGCCGCATTCGACGAGTCTGGCAGCGGTTACGTCCGAGGTGAGGGTATCGCCTGTGCCATTCTGAAGCGCAAGAGTGATGCTATCGCACACGGCGACAACATCAGAGCCATTGTTCGCGCCACGGGCTCAAACCACGATGGGCGCAAGAATGGAATCACCCTGCCCAACTCTGTTGCTCAGGAAGACCTAATCCGAACCACCTACAAGAACGCTGGCCTTGACCCTCGACACACCCAGTACTTTGAGGCCCACGGCACTGGTACTGCTGCCGGTGACCCCATCGAGACCCGAGCCATTGGCGCTGTCTTTGCTGAGGGCCGTGATGAGCCTCTCTATGTTGGATCAGTTAAGACAAACATCGGACATTTAGAAGGTGCCAGTGGTCTGGCTGGCATCATCAAAACCACCATGGCCCTTGAGAAGGCTACAATCCCTCCCAACATGCACTTCAAGAACCCCAACCCCAAGATAGATTTTGAGAACTGGAAGATTGCGGTACCCACTGATCTCGTCGAGTGGAAGGTTCCCGAGGGCATTTCCCGACGTGCCAGTATCAACTCCTTTGGTTATGGAGGTACCAACGCGCACGTCATTCTTGAGGAGTGCCCTCCTATCTCCAAAGAGCTCAAGATCATAGAGCCTATTGCAAACGGTGTTCACTCGAGACCTTACTTAGTCCCTCTGACCTCGCACTCTGCCAAGGCTGGTGAGCTTGCTGAGGAGACTCTTGCAAACTACCTGAAGAGCCGCGACATTACTATTGAGGATTTGGCATATAGCCTATCCACCAGGCGCACGATGCACCAGCAGCGCTCTTTCGTTGTGGCCGACAACTCTGCTTCCTTGCTAGAGCAGCTGTCGACCGCTCGCCCTGCCGCACCCTGGACTCCTACCCAGCAGTCCACTCCTCGGCTGGGTTTCATCTTCACTGGTCAGGGTGCTCAGTGGTATGCCATGGGTCGCCAGCTGATCGAGGAGTGCCCTCATTTCCGACAGAGCCTCCAACGCTGTGACGCGGTTCTCAAGGCGCTTCCTGATGCCCCTGAGTGGTCCATTCTTAAGGAGCTCAAGAAGACCAAGGAGACTAGCTTGCTAGGCGAGACTCTGTACTCTCAGACCATTTGCACTGCCCTCCAGCTGGCTCTCATTGACTTGATCGAGTCATGGGGAATTAAGCCCAGTGCTGTGGTTGGCCACTCCTCTGGTGAAATGGGCGCTTCCTATGCTGCTGGAATTCTGTCCTTCGAGAATGCCCTCATCGCTGCATACTACCGTGGTCGTTACATGTCCGCCAACAACGAAAATGGTGTCCCCGGAGGTATGATGGCAGTTGGTCTTCCCGAGAACGAATGTCTCGAGGAGTTGAAGCCCTATGCTGGCCGACTGAACATTGCTGCTGTGAACAGCCCTTCTACCATGACCATCTCTGGCGACGAGGATGCTATCCTTGAGCTCAAGGAGAAGCTTACCGAGAGGAAGGTATTTGTTCGCCAGCTCATTGTTAAGCAGGCATTCCACTCACACCACATGTTCCCTTTGGCTCCTGCCTACGAGAACGCCCTGAAGAGTAACAAAGGCTTCAAAACTCAACCTCCCAAGTGCAGAATGTTCTCTAGCGTCACTGCTCGCCTTGCTGATCATGAGATTATGGGTCCATCTTACTGGGCAGCCAACATGGTTCAGTCGGTTCGATTTTCCGATGCTCTTACCGGTATCCTCCTGGATGAGCAAGATGACCAGAATGTCGACATTCTGGTTGAGATTGGTCCTCACCCTGCTTTGAAGGGACCTTCTCGACAGACTACCAAGGCTCTGAAACTAGATTTGCCTTATATCGGTTCTCTGACGCGTGGTGTCCCTGATTTCGAGAGTCTCTTGAACATGGCTGGTACACTGTTCAGCCTTGGCTATCCAGTTGACCTCATCAGGGCCAACCAGAACATCAGCGCTGGTCTCGATGGCTCTCTTGTTGCTACTACCACTGGAGTCAAGCTGGGTGATCTTCCCACTTACACTTGGGACCACCGACGCTACTGGTCTGAGACTCGATACATCAAGGACCACCGCCAGCGACCCTTCCGCCACTCAGTGTTGGGTCACCGTGTCCCCGGTTCTGTTTCCAGACACCCTGTCTTCCGCAACTACCTTCGCACGAGCGAGCTCCCTTGGCTCAATGAACATGTTGTCGAAGGAAAGATTGTCTTCCCCGGTGCTGGATACATCACTATGGCTATTGAGGCCGCTTTCAGGACTGATCAGCTTGATGAAATCAAAGCCATCAACGTCAAGGACATTGTTGTGAAGAACGCTCTTCTCATTCCAAGCACCGACGAAGGCGTTGAAGTGCTTCTGGAGCTTAAGCCTGTGACATTGTCTGCCAAGAGCCACTCCGACACCTGGTACGAGTTCAACGTCTTCTCTTATGACGAGAACAGCAATTGCACTAGCCATTGCCATGGTACCATCAGTCTAGAGCGAGGCAGTGCTGGTCCTCTCGAGTACACTGCTACTTCGAGCACCCAGTCTGAGGTTTCTGATCTCCGTACCAAGACCAACCGATCCATGCCTGCCGGTACCTTTTATAAGAATATGGCAGATCTCGGCTTGGGATACGGCGAGAAGTTCCGCCTCCTCAAGGGCAACATTGAGAGTGGTCTCGGATTTGCCGTCTCCGATCTGATCTATGATCCCTCCGTCCTTCCATCTGCCCCTGGCGACGAGACCATCATGCACCCTACCCTCCTTGACTCGTTCTTCCATGTCATCTTTCACGCAGTCGAACAGCGACTTGGACGTCCTTTGGATGAGCCTTATGTCCCCACTTTCATGAAGACTTTGAGAATCTCTGGTCGTTTTGTTGACTGGAGAGCATCTCAGGAATCTCACGATTTCTTGGTCGCTTCCTTCACCAAGCTTCCTTCTCCTCGTGTTGCCATTAATGATCTACTCATGCGCAACCAGAATGGAGAGCTCATGATGGAGATTAATGGCCTTGAGGTCACTGCTCTTGGCAGAGAGGCTCCTGAGGGACAGGGTCCTCGAACTCTCTTCTACAGACAACGCTGGCAGCCTTGCTTCGAGATGCTCACTGACGTTGAAGGCAAGAGTATCTCTGAGATTGTTGACATATTCGCTCACCAATACCCTAATACCAAGATTCTTCACTTATCTGCTAACCTTGAGCGGACCGCGCAGGTCCTTAAAACTCTGGGTGCTGCTAAGAGTGAGCGTCGTCGCTTCCACCAGCTCAATGTTTGGTCTGCCGGGGGTAGTATTTCCAAGGAAGAATCTGACAAGCTGATCAACGAATCGAATGGACTCGTCACCTCAGAGGAACCCGAGGTTGGTGCCTATGATTTGGTCATCATCAGCGAGTCTGGAAGCGATGCTGCTTCTTTCGTGAACGAGAATGGCTGCATTCTATTTGATGGGCACAAGGATTTAGTTCCTGCTGACCTCGATGAAATTTTCTCTTCCCAGGCTTACAGTGCTTTCCGAAAGACCAGCGACCCTTCAGCATCTGCTGAAGAGGTGACTGTTGTCATGCCTACCTTTGAAGCCTCACCTCGAACTCAGACTATTCTGGACGCTCTCAAGGCAGTCGCTGGCAACAAGATCAACCTGACTACTTTTTCTGAGCTTTCTTATGCTGGTGCATCCGTGCTTGCCGAAAACATTGTGGTCCTTGCCGGAATCGACGAGTCTATCTCTGATGAAAACATCTTCAAGGGAGCCCAGAACCTGCTCACTGCCCTGCAGAAGAACATCATCTGGCTGACCGAGGGTGCCACCCTTGAGGCTGCTCGCCCAGACTCTGCCATGTTCATCGGCCTTGTCCGAGCTGCTCGCTCCGAGAATGACACTATCCGCGCTGTTACATTTGATTTTGGCTGCGACTCGCCCGCTGAGCTCATCATCAACCACGTCATGCGGATGCTCACCCAGCCCATCGACGAGGACGAGCTCACTGAGCGCAATGGCGTTGTCTATATCCCTCGTGTTGAGGCTGATGACGACCGCAACTGCAAGCTCCGCAATGGCCCTAACCAGGAGCCTCACCTCGAGCCCTTTGGCGAGCTCGGTACACGATCTCCTCTTGCCCTCAAGATTGGAAAGGTAGGTTTACTAGAGACTTTGTACTTCGGCGAGGATGAGGAGATCATGGACACCGAGATCAAGGAGCACGAGGTCGAGGTTGAGAACAAGGCCTCCTCCATCAACTTCCGTATGTTGATTCCCCACTCCCTTACACTAAAGTCGATGTCTAATCAATATATAGGAGATGTTGCCGCAAGCATGGGTATCATTGAGGATTTCAAGCTCGGTGACGAGTGTGCTGGTATTGTCACCAAGGTAGGATCTGGGGTTACTAACTTCAAGGTCGGCGATCGCATCGTTACTCTCCGCCCTGGCCAGGGTGCTCATCGTACCTTGGTCCGAAACCCGGCTTCTTGGTGCTACAAGCTCCCTGACAGCATGTCCTTCTCTGACGCTGCTGCCATGCCTCTTATCCTGGGAACCGCATGGTACGCTCTTTCTGACATTGCCCGACTTCGAGAGGGCGAGAGCGTTCTGATCCACGCTGCCGCCGGAGGTGTCGGTCAAATGGCTGTCCAGATTGCCCAGCGAGCTGGCGCCAAGGTATTTGCTACTGTCGGTTCACCTGCTAAGCGAGCGCTTCTCAAGGACCAGTATGGCCTTACTGAGGATCAGATGTTTTCTTCTCGAGATGCTTCTTTTGCCAAAGGTGTCATGACTGCCACTAACGGCAAGGGAGTTGATGTCGTCCTCAACAGTCTAGCTGGTCCTCTTCTCCACGCCTCGTGGAGCTGTGTTGCTCCTTTTGGCCGCTTCCTCGAGATTGGAAAGCGTGACATCCACGAGAACAGCAAGATCGGAATGGACCCCTTCCGCCGAAATGTCCTGTTCGCTTCTATTGACCTTGTAGTAAGTAAAGCTGCGCCTGTTGTGAATATCAATGACTGACATTATATAGACCATGTTTGAGAAGAACGAGGCTCTTGGAGAGCGCCTATTCAAGGAGTGCTTCTCTCTCATTGCTAACGGAGAGATTCGAGTCCCTGCTACTGTCAAGGAAGTCTCCTACGCCGACGTTGTCAAGGGATTCCGACTTTTGCAGATGGGCAAGCACACTGGCAAGGTACGTCGTACTTCATCTCTGGCCAAAATTTCCCTAACGCTTGAATTAGATTGTTCTTGTTCCCTACGCTGAGGACATGGTCCCCGTCATGCGAAGCGGTTACCGTAACACTAAGCTATTCAGCTCCGAGAAGACCTATCTTCTTGTCGGTGGTCTTGGTGGCCTCGGCCGCACCCTCTCTCAGTGGATGGTGCGCAAGGGTGCCAAGAAGCTGGCATTCTTGTCCCGATCAGGAGCTGACAAGTCTGAGGCTAAGGCTACAGTCGAGTGGCTCCAGAGCCGTGGAGTCGAGACGCAGGTGTACCGAGGTGACGTCTCCAAGTACTCCGATGTCAAGGACTGCATCAGCAAGATCGGACCCTCGCTCGCCGGTCTCTTCCAGGCTGCTATGGTTCTCCAAGATGTGCCTCTTGAGACCATGAACTTCACTCAATGGCAGAGATGCTGCCAGCCCAAGGTCCAAGGTGCTAAGAACCTTCATGAGGCCACTCTTGGCATCGACCTCGACTTCTTTGTTTGCTTCTCATCCGTCGCTGCTGTTGTCGGTTCCAAGGCCCAAGCCAACTACTCCGCCGCCAACTGCTTCCTTGATGCGCTCATGAGGAAGCGACGAGATATGGGCCTCAGTGGCGCGACCATGAACGTGGGGGCTGTCACTGGTGTTGGTGTTGTCGCTGAGAACGAGGAGCTCCAGAAGATCATGCTTCGTATGGGCATGGACACCATCAACGAGGAGGAGCTCCTTTACCAGCTTGAGGAGGCAGTCCAGATTGACAAGTCTACCGCTTCCATTTCTCCTCGAGGCTGCACAGCTCACCAGATCATTAGCGGCGTTGGTCTGATCAAACCTGATGTGTACTGGGCTAGCAAGCCCATCATGAGGAACTTGTACACCAACCACGATTTCGAGGCCAGCAACGGTGACCAGCAATCTAAGAACATTTTGGCTGCCCTTCGGGAGGAGCAGGACATCGAGAAGCGCACTCAGATTCTCCTCGAAGCTTTCTTGGAGAAGATTGCCAACGTTCTTGCCACTCCTCGTGACTCCATCCTTCCCAGCAACCCCCTTTCAGCTTACGGTCTGGATTCCATTGTGGCGGTGGAATTCCGAAAGTGGTTCCGCAAGGAGATCCAGGTTGACATTGCCTTGTTTGATATTCTCGGTGCTGCGTCCATCATTGCTCTTGTGAGCAAGACTGCCAAGATGGTCACCTCTGGCGCCGTTGCCAAGAAAACCGAGGCTGACAAGTCGGCAAAGAAGACGGATGTCGAGGCTGAGAAGACCAAGGCGGACAGCCAGTCCTCCGCCATGGCTTCCGGCCAACTGACTAAGACACTCCGAACTGGTATTGTGCCTCTGTCTACCTTCCAGTCTCGCCTCTGGTTTGTCCACAGCTTCCTTGAGGACAAATCCTTCCTCAACCTCCCTATTGTCCTCCGGATCAAGGGCAAGCCTGATTTCATTGCTATGCAGAAGGCCATCACTGAGATGGCTGTCCGCAACCCTGCCCTCCGCACCGCCTACTATGAGGGCGACGATTTCGCTGTCCAGGAGCCCGTTGAGGACTTTGACTTGAGCCTTGATTATCGCGATCTGAGCAAGGAACTCAACCCCGAGACTTCTCTGAACGAGCTTGTCAAGTACAATCGAAACATTGAGATGAACGTTGAGGAGGGAGAGGTTGCTACCTACTCCTTGGCCAAGCTTGGTGAAGAGGATTGGGCTCTTGTTGGTATGACACACCACATCTCTATTGATCGTGCCAGTCTATTCCCCATGATGTCTCAATTCATTGGACTGTACGATGCCATCCGAACCAACAAGGATCTTGCCACCGTTTCTGCTCCCGAGTTTGATTACGTCGACTTCACTCTCTGGCACAACGCTCGTCTCTCATCTGATCTCATGAAGCCTGAGCTAGACTGGTGGCGATCGACCCTGGAAGCCCTTCCTACCTGTAGCAAGGTCCTTCCCTTTGCCAAGTGCGAGCGACCTGCGCGAAGCGATCCCCGCCGCGAGAAGGTCTTTGCCAACCTTGACTCCAAGCTCTTTAGTCGCATGAAGCGAGTCGCTGCCCAGTCTAGTGGTACCCCCTTCCACTTTGTTCTCGCCGCATTCCGCGCTTTCATTTACCGCTACACCGAGGAGAAGGACATCGTTCTCCTGATGGTGGACGGCAATCGCCCTCACCCTGATACCGATGCCCTCATGGGATTCTTTGTCAACCTTGCCCCGGTGCGCTGCAACGGTAAGAACCCTAGTAGTAATTTATTGAGAACTATATTAACCATTATGTATAGATGACTGCGAGGTTCCTTTCGATCAGCTATTCCAGTCGACCAAGACTCGCGCTCTCGATGCTATGGCCCATAGCGGTGTGCCTTTTGATACCATCGTAGATATAATGAACGTCAAGAAGACCAGTCGGCACATGCCAGTAGGCCAGATTGCTATCAACTACCAGATTCATGGCCCTGTTCCGACCTACCAGGCTACTGACTTTGTTGTCGAGAGCATCGAGTCGGATGATATCCCCACCGCCGCCGATATGCAACTGGAAGCTCTTGAGACCTCTGAGCACAGCCTCGACCTCAAGATTGAGTACTCCACTGCGCTCTACAGCCAATCTGACATGGAGAGGTTCATCGAAAACTTCCTCGCCTTCCTGTCCAGCTGTATCAGGGACCATCGCCAGCCTGTGGAGGAAATCGACATGTGCGGACCCAAAGAGATTGAGGCTTTGGAGAAGTCCTTCTGGAACACTGATACCAAGGAGAACCACTGGCAAGGACAAAGTGTTGTTGATAAGGTAGCTCAGATGGCAAGCCGATATCCCCAAGCCCTCGCGATTAAAACCTCTGACTGCCAAAGTATCAGCTACAGACAACTGGTCGACAACTCTGAGAGCATCGCCTCAATCCTAATCAGCTCTGGGGTGAAGCCGGGTGATCGTGTTGCATTGCTTGCTCTCCCTGGAGTTGAGGCGGTGACCGGTATGCTCGGTGCCTTGATGACGGGCTCCTGCTATGTTGCCCTTGATACCGATTTTGCACCCGAGCGACTTGCCTTTATGATTTCGGATTCCTCTGCTAGAGTTCTCCTTGTCGGCCCTGGTCAATATTCTCTCGCTTCTGACTTGGCTGCCAAGGCTATCAAGCCTCCTAAGGTCATCATGATCGAAGACGCTGCTGCCGCCGCCGGCCGAACCGTTAACCAACCCCGGCCTCGCCAGATGGAGGACCCGTTCTATATGATCTACACCTCGGTAAGTAAAACGAACACACTAAGCCAGCTTTGATTATCTTACAATTTACAGGGTAGCACCGGTACTCCCAAGGGAGTGGTCCTTACTGAGTCCAACACCCAAGCCATGCTCAGCACGCTCAACAAGGACTACGGCTTCACCTCTAGCGACAACTTTCTTCACCAGTCTTCTATGTCTTTTGACCTCTCAATTGTTCAAATATTCTCTGCTCTCACTGCCGGTGCCACCGTTTCCATCGCGGCTTGGGAGACCCGCAAGGACCCCGCTGAGTTGGCTAACTTCATGATGAATGAGGGCGTTTCGGTTACCTACTTCACCCCGACCCAATTTTCTCTTTTGATGGAGCTTAACTCTGAAGCACTCAAGAAGTGTAGCAAGTATCGAATTGCTTATTTTGCCGGCGAGCGTCTCCCAGTCCGAGTAGCCAGAAGCTTCTACGAACTTGGAACCCCTGCTACCCTCTACAATACTTGGTCTCCATCTGAGCTCGTCGTTCAGACTGCTATTGCCAAGATTGACTGCCCTAATGAAGAGGATGTTAGTCTTCCTATTGGTTACCCCATGGACAATTGCCGCCACTATCTGCTCGACACAAAGGGTAATCCTGTCCCCGCGGGTATGATCGGGGAGCTGGTTGTTGGTGGTGCTCAGGTTGGTGCCGGTTACCGCAACCGCCCCGATGTCAACGCCAAATCCTTTGTTGAGAATCCTTTTGCCTCTGATGAGGATCGCAAGAACGGGTGGACTCGCATGTTCAAGACCGGTGATAAGGGTAGATTCCGCCCTGATGGTCAACTCGAGTTCCATGGCCGAATCGCCGGCGACAAACAGATCAAGCTTCGAGGCTTCCGTGTTGATCTCGGAGAAGTCGAGCAAGTTATATTCAAGGAATCCCAGTCTCTGAAGGAGGATTGGGGCCTGGTTGACATCTCTGTGGTTGCTCGAACTGTCGACTCTGATGAGCAAAAGCTGGTCGCCTACATGGTTCCCAAGACCCGAGTCCTCGGGGATGACAAGACTGCCATGGTGTCTCACCTTCATCGGCGCATCAAGCCTTTTCTGAATGACTATATGCTTCCCAGTGGTTATCAGCTCCTTGAGAAACTCCCTGTCACCATTGGTGGAAAGGTTGACTGTCGCAATCTCCTCAACCGAGATCTTGATCTCATCCACCCCAACTCTACCGTTGCCAAAGTTAGCAAGCCCTTAGTCAATGGAGATGGGAGCGACCTTGAAACCTCCATCCTCTCTCTGTTCCGAAACCTTCTTGGTTCTGAGATTGCTCTCAAAGACTCCTTCTTCGAGAAGGGTGGAAATAGCATCCTTCTTGTGCGACTCCAGGCCAAGGTGAAGAAGCAGTTCAAGATTGCACCTCCTCTGCCAGCTCTTATCAGGGAACCTACCGCTGCTGCTGTTTGTGCATTTATTCGACGCTCCAAGGGCGACAGCTCTGGCAAGAAGCGTGGATTTGAGAACGTCATCAGCTGGAACGTCGAGACCAGTCTTCCTAATACCAGCCAGTACATCCCTCGCTACGGAACACCCCGCGTCAACCGTGACGATCTCAACACCTTCCTCATCACTGGTGGAGATTCTTTTATAGGCCTGCATCTCCTGTCTGAGATTCTCATCACCAAGCCCAACTCAACTATACATGTCCTTGGTTCGATGGAGACGCTTCAAGTCACTCAAATTGTTGAACTCCTCGAGAAGTATGGTCTCCTTGGTGGTAAACTTACAGAATCTATGGTTTGCTCTAACATCCAGTGTGTGCCCGGAACTCTCCACCAAACCAACTTTGGTCTATCCAAGGCTGCCTTCCGAGAACTGGGTGAGAGCGTCCAGTCCATCTATCACCTTGGCGGCCATGTTTCCCTTTTGAAGACGTACTCTAGTCTCAAGCCTGTCAATGTTACTCCCATCTTCGACATCATCCGACTATCTGGAATCGGATCCTACCTTTCCGACATCCACTACTTGTCAACCTGGTCTGTTGCTCACCTGCAGACATGGAACTCATCAAAGAGAACCCGAGAGGAATATGTCACTGCGGAGGAGGACAGCCGACACTTTACTCCTCCCACCGAAGATGAGGCCGGCTACTTCAAGACCCGGTGGGTAGCTGAGAATCTTCTCACCAAAGCTGCTGAGCGAGGATTCCCCGTTTCCATCACCCGTGCATCTGCTCTTACTTCCGCCTCTCGCGGTAACGGTATCCTTGATGCTGGTGACGAGTTCACCATGCGGGTCATTCTTAGCATGATTGAGTCTGGCATGGTTCCTCAAATTGGCACACCTGAGCAACCCAGCTTTGCAATCGATGCCATCCCTGTTGACTGGCTTGCTTCCAACTTCTTCACCATTACAAGTGAGGGGGCAGCCCTTTCCAACATCAGCTCATCAGATTTGTACACAAAGCCACAGGTCTACCACATTACCAATCCTCGCCCCCTCAAGCTCAAGGATCTCCCTCAAGTAATTGCTGATCTTCGGGCTGATCATAAGAAGGCGGAGATGGTTTCTATCGAACAGTGGATGAGTGCTATGGAAAGTGCGAGTGGTGATGACACTGCAGGTCAAACGGTCAGAAACGAGGTTCTCAAGCAATATCTCAACACTGGATATGTCATGTTTAGCCTGGAAAACAGGCATACCATGGACATTTTGGAGATGTTGAGCCCCAACGTCGAGGACAAGTGCCCAGCAGTGGACGCACAGTTCCTGGGCGATCTATGGCGCAGGATGAAACAGTTTTAAATGGAGGGCAATATTGCAGAACCTTGAAGCACGGTTTTGACATTTGGGTTTCCTTTGTTGTCTTGTTTACTGTATTATTTCCTTTGTTTGTTTTTTTATTTCCTTTTAGAATACATTCCCTATAGAGAGACACATAATGATGAGACATAAGCTGAGAAATATGAGTGCATCCTGATAGTGTGACAAGAATTACTAATGGCATGATACGTTTAACTTTCGCACTCATGGATAAACAGTTTTAATGTCGCGTGCAACAAAAAGTTAGCGTGTTCAAAGATCGTGAGAAGCAAGCTGAGCACATCTTTAGACGTATTTTGTACCACAAGCTTCGAGGTAGAATTGGTTCATTCGAGTTCGTGATTCATGTATTGTACCGATAGATCGTCTTAAGAGAAGAGACGATAGTGCTAGATGGTGTTTGGGATGCGAGTAGTTGAATGATTCCTAAATGACGCAACATCCGCTGATACACGTTAAAATTAACAAAGTTTTCTAACAAAGATTTTGAAGATATCTCAAAGTTGTGCTGGATATAAGTATAAGAGAGGTTAATGGTAAGGCACGGGACCATATTACTAAGAGGACCAATAATTATAAAAAGCTATGATTGTATTGAAAGCTGCAGCATGACAATCTCATGTTTATTCTTAAGAGAAAAATAGACAGCGTTTCAATTTCACCTACTTAGCTTATAAGATGAGATAGGGGCGTTTCGCTTCAACAATCCACAACAGGAAAAAAACACGTGCGGGACAGCAAAAGTCAGGATGCGCTGTGCCTGAGTGGGAGCGGGGCTTATCATAACAGCTAATGGGCATCAACTTCAAGTTCGCTAACGAAGCCCCGTTGGCTCAGTGGTAAAGCGTATCACTAGTAATGATAAGATCACTGGTTCGATTCCAGTACGGGGCAAGCGAATTTATCGCGTTCTTTTTTCATTCCATCCTCTATGTTGGGATGGGGAACTTTTTATTGTTTGGGGCTGCTTTCCTAATCATGCATATGCTATTCATTCTATGTATCCCTCATCTTACAAAGGGATCGGGCCAGCTAGTTGGAATGGTATTTTACTCACCAAAGTGGAATTTCGGCATATCAAAAAAAGTGATCAAAATATTGATAGCCAAAATAGAACATTGGATCAAACCTGCGTCCATTTCATTTTACTTAATTTACAGCATAACAACTTATACAATCCTTATATGCCGACAATCACTGCCTCATCCATTAGTTGTATCCATCACATGCAAGCCCAAAGGATGGGGGTGGATTGATAGAGTGGGTCTTCTAGAAGCCAGCATATACGGGTGATGCTGGCTCATCGATATTGCTTACTCATAGGCAATCCCGGTGAAATTCATTTCAATTTTGCAAACCACAGACAATATCAATTAGACTAAATCTAAATGTTCTCCCTTTTGTCATTCGTATTTGTAAAGTCACGTATAATTTGAGTGGGCCAATCACAAATACTTTCAGGCCGAATACAGCAGACGGCAAACTGCGCCGAGACATGGGATGCAATAAAAAATAACTTTCATAGCGCTTCGCGTCGCATATTGCTAAACTTTTTGGTCTAATTCGAGAGACGCTCGGTGGCCCATTTTCATTCGCCTGTTGGTCCATGATCATCATGTCATGTCATGGGACTGCAGCAGAGACATGCTGCTCAGCTTTGGGCCTCAAACATGTCGTTTGGCCGAAAAAGAATGGCGGGGGGGAACATGGCTGAGACATATATGTCACCGTCTTAACGTGAGTGACATTATTGCCCATGCAACTGATGATTCACAAGTAGAAACATTCCGCCCGGCTTGGCAAGCAAGTCAGGATTGAGAACGGCCGATGACTTTTCTTTCCCGAGCCATATTTCCTAATCGGGCAATATCCGGGTGGGACGACAATACCAAGCGAAAAAAGAAAAGAAAAAAGTGAAATGAAGGCGATCAAAGTAACAATACACAACTAAAAGGAAAGAACAAATAATGACAGTTTCACTCGCGGATACAGAAGGAGAATATAACGAGGAATTAATCAATTGGTCATAAGTCAGTGATCGTGTTCATTACTGAATCGCGCTGGACCAGTCTCATGCTATCTATGAAGTAGATTATCCCATACCCACACGCCGGAAACCATGTAAACCCATTTAGGATTAACTAAATCTTTTAAAAAACGCTTAAGCCAAAGAGAACTGAAGAAGAGCCTTGGTAACTCGGTAAGGGTCGGCGTTGGAAGCGGGACGGCGATCCTCGAAGTAACCGTAGCCCTTGGCAGCGCATTCTCGGGGAATACGGATGCTGGTACCACGGTTGGCAACACCCCAGGTGAACTGGTCAATGGAACCAGTCTCGTGGCGGCCAGTGAGACGGAGCTCGTTGTCCTCACCGTACTCGGCAATGCACTCGGCGTGGTGGGGGCCAAGCTTCTTGAGAGCCTCCTCGATGTGCTTCATGCCACCCTCCTCACGCATAGCCTTCGTAGAGAAGTTAGAATGTAGGCCAGCTCCATTCCAGTCGCCAGCGATGGGCTTAGGATGCACAGAAACCTTTGCGCCGAACTCCTCAGCAATGCGGGCAAGGAAGAAGCGAGCAACCCAAAGGTGATCACCCACTTGGTGTTGTTAGTGACAATTTTTGGAGACATTTGGGGAAAAGTGGGACCTTACTCTCAATGCCATCGCAAGGACCAACCTGGTACTCCCACTGAGCAGGCATGACCTCGGCGTTGGTACCAGAGATCTTGATGCCAGCGTAGAGGCAGGCCTTGTAGTGGGCCTCGACGATGTCGCGCTGGACGACCTTACCGTAACCAACACCGCAGTAGTACTCACCCTGACTTTGAGGTTGTTAGCGAGCTGAAACGGGCTCAAAAAAATAATATTTGAAAAAATAAAGGATCACTTACGGAGCAGGGAAACCACCAGCGGGCCAGCCGTAGGGGCGGCCGTCAGTGCCAAGGAGAGTGTACTCCTGCTCGAGACCGAACCAGGGCTCCTGGTCGGCGTAGGTCTCCATGACCTTCAGGCAGTCATGGCGGTAGTTGTACTTGTTGGGAGTGCCATCGGAGTTCCAGCACTCAGCCAGAACAATGATGTTGGGGGAGCCACGGAAGGGGTCGGGGAAGACAGCGCAGGGTCGGAGGTAGACATCAGAGTTGTCGCCGGGAGCCTGGTTGGTGGAGGAACCGTCAAAGTTCCAGACAGGGAGGTCCTCGGGCTTGTACTCCTTCTCGTCGAGAGTCTGAGAGCGCACAGTTAGCCAACTTGCTCAGAGCATTCATTATGTCATGGTGTCGGCCACGCTCGGCCATCGCCGGCTTGACGAGCCCGATGTGATCGGAGCCCCACATGCTCCACAATGCGGGCGGTTTATTTTTGGGCAGCCATTGGCCAAAGGCAAAAGTGTAGGCACAGACGCAGCGCAAAGCCGGCTCAGCCTCGAAGGACCTTGCGCGCCCATGATGCTGAACCGGCGGTGGCCACGTATTGCCGAAAGGGTGCCGGATCGGATTAAAGAGAAAGGAAAAGAAAAGAAGAAAAAAAGCATGACAGGGAACAGGTTGTCACTTACTCGGGACTTGGATCGGGTCTCGCCGTCGGCATCAACCCAGACGTACTCGGCCATGATCTTGCCCTTCTGCTCGAGGTCGAGATACTTCTTGAGCTGTATCATAGGTCAGCATCGTGATATAGTGGTGGTGTTGGTGGTGCTGCATACGGTCTCAGTCCTCGAGGTGACAACGGTAGTGGAAGCCTGCGATAAGAGTTAGTGGGCTGTCCGATAGAGGGGTGCCTTGCATGAAGGATGCCGACTGACCATTTTTGGTGGTTTGTGGGGGTGAGAGGGGGGGAAACAGGAGACGGAAAGCAGACGTGAGAGGAAAGAAAAAACGAATTGATACAAATGTATCAAGCCAAGTTGACGGGAATGTGTAGGATGACCAAAGAAGACCGCTTTCAAGCTCGGGGCGGATGAGGGTTTTATGTTGTTGGATTCGAGCCGTCTCAAAGGCAGTCTCGCGCCCACCAAAGATAAGACTCTGTGGCCGGATGCAGGGGTGTGGCTGCTACCGGCTTCGATTTGGTGGGCGGCGGTGGGGTACAGCCCAGCGAGGTGTACCATTGGCGTTGGGCTGGGGGAGGGGGGGCGTCTGAAGGGGGGCGTTTATTTGATTCCCTCACACACACTCACACGCGCATTCGCACCCGTACGGAGCGGTACCAAGTTACCAAGTTACGTACATTATTGATTCATTCAGTCATTTATTCAGGAGAAATTACTTGCAATTGTTCCCAGGGTCTGGTCTGGACGCTCGGTTTTCCCCCGTTCTTCCACCCTCTGCCACAGCCAGCAAGCAGGGACACGCGCTGTAGTCATCAAACTCACACGGCGGCATCAAGGTGCAAAGGCCGGTCAAACGGGTTCCGGTCAGGTCAGGTCAGATCGGTGTCCGTGGTAGACAGACAGCGAGACAGAGCCGGGAGAGCGGTGGCGGGCCACCTTCCATCAATTACAGAGTCCCAGTCACAGCGCTGCACCAACATGCTACAGGCGCAAAGCACGTTATCGATTTCCCCAGCAAGGCAGTACCGCCTCGTGATGGTCCCCCCCCCCAGGTCTGGGGCAAGGGGTGGCCCAGATGACATAAACGGGCGGCCTCGGCGGAGCCTTGCTTGTTCACGGGGGCGTGTCAGAGCTTGCGTCTCCGCTGACTCTCTCTCTCTCCGTGCTTCTTCCATCACTGCGTCTAGTTGCCCGCTGCCCGTAACTTACATCGTACCCAGACGCCAGCTCCCAGGTACCTTGGGCCTGGCACAGCCGCTCGCCGGAGATGGCCCGCGGCGCATCTTACTCTCGCCCCAGCCACCACACACCGGCCCGGGTTGGCTGAGGGACCTGGGCCAGCCCAAGGTGAAGGACGGTACACCCGTATCCGTTCCATGCACTGCGTCTGTGCTATACTATGTACATAACTTACATAGTAATTAGCGGAGGATGGAGACCGCCCGCCCTGGACCTAGGCGGGCTCCTCTTTCCCACTGTGAAGCATTTCGGAGCCCCCGTCCGACGCCGGGTTGTAGATGATGGTTTTCCATCCCCGGCCACGGCCCAGATGGGTGCTGCTCCCAACCGGCCCCTCCATATCACTACGCGAAATCGAGCCATACCGGGCAAAATCCTTATCATCGGCGCGTGTGCCGCGAGACCTCAAAGGGCAACTAAGGTGGGGTGAAGAAATCAGGTCCCCCAAGGCGCCTTCCCGCCGATTTCTAGGCTGCCCGGCCACTCGGCGTGTGCCAATTACTGTTCCTCCAGACCGAACCCCTCGGCCTGTATCGTCGCGAGGCTTGACAGATTGCGATTACGCTTGTCTCTGGTCATTAGATAGACAAAGTGCCTGATTTGAGAGTGCGCAATCTATCCTGCCCCCCCGTGTTCCCCCCATCTTCCCATGGCCCTTTCTCCCCCAACCCTCCCACCCACCCAGCAGCAATAGACGGCTATATCCAATGGTGCCCGTGCGATTCCATGCCCGAGGTGAGAATTCCGGGGTTAGTGCGGGACAGCATGGTTGATGCTTCTTTTTGAATCATGGCTTGTGCGCCCCCCCCCCTCCCTTCGAGGGGTAACGCTAGAAAACGTGCGTTTAAAAAAAAATACGGAAAGAGAGTTACCCAACTAATAATGATAATAATATCATAATAATAATAGATGAATAAACAGACACCCGCGCATCAAGTACTAGGAAACCCCCATTTAAAATAAAATAATAAAATAACACAAATCAAAAAAGAAAACAAAAGAGGCAAAAGTGGATTTTTTTTTGGATGTGTGATATTCCGGTCTGAGATGGCCCCTTGTCCCGGCCCCAGTAAATGTAGGACAAGTACAGACTACATGCATAGGTTTTAGCCAGAGGGCGCCCGCATTCGCCATAACCCAGACATTCAGACATGTCACACACTGGCCGGACGGATGTACACTTCTATGGAGTAATAAGGTAGCAACTTATGCCATGCTGCCAGGGCCGCGGGTTCACCTGACAGGACAACAGGGCCAGACAGGGCCAGCCAGCGAACCCTCCACATGCGTCCAGAGCGGATCGCCATGACGCCCAGAAAAATCTTCTATTTTGAGGAGCCTCCTCCAACCTCTGACTCGTCGCCCAGGCGGCGGTGGCTCCGGTGTGTCCCTGTTCTGTTACCAAATCGTTTGGTGATGCAGAGGGGCACGTTAACTCGTTCGGGCAAGGGGACCCTCTCTTTCTTCCTGTTTGACCTGTGCCGCAGCAGCGCCAGTGGCATCGCATTGCTCCGTCAGAAGGAGTACATCTTGGCAATACGTACTGTACCTAAGGGACCTTGGGCCTGGTGCTGGCGCGGATGCATGGTACCGTGTACGTACATACATACTGTACATGTGTGCGGCTGGAGGCGAGCCGGCAAATCAACGAATCGAGGCTGCGTGCTTGTGTCGGTGTCCCTCCCGCCCAGGACGCCACCCACATTAAGAAAAAATAAAAAAGCATCGCATTCGCACTGCTCTTAAACCTCTAGAGGAAAATCTTATCGTTGCCTCCTCATTGGCTACTGCATATGTTCTGCATAATGCTTTTTATCTCACCTTGCCTTGTGAGCCAGTGTCGAGCCGTTGTGACGGCCCTCCCCCCCTGCCGCCTAAATCACTCAGACGACGCGCAAATCTGAGTTGAGTTTCAAAGAGCAAAGGAAAGAAAGAAAGGAAAAATTTTGTTTCCATTTTCAGTCAGACCCTCCCCCAGACCGACCTTCTTACCGAGCTGGCACACTGTGCTGCTGCTGCTGCTGCACGCACTGGACCGCAAGTCGAGACTCGGACGCAAGCTCCAGCTAGCCCACCCTTTCCGACCTCCCGACTCCCGAGGATGCTTCCATGGCGTCTTCCATGCCAGGACCACCATGCCCATTGGCCCCAGCACCCAGATTTCGCGGACTAAAAGTCTTTACTCAAGCATGGCAATACGCACTTGGAACGGGCAGGTTTCACGGCAATCAGTCTTGGTCCCCTTTCCCCCGCTCTGACTTGCTGCTTTTTTCTCCGGTTTCCCGGCCTGGAAGTTGTTCCCGGGATTGGTGACGAACCGTTCATCTCACTGGAAGTGGGCACAGGGCTCAGGCACATACGTACCAACAGCCCCAAGAGGCACAAGCACACGACCAGCATTGTATGCAGGCCCATGTCGAAACCAGGGTCCACGTTTCGTCCAGCGGCAGCACGAATGGGATAAAAAAAAATTTGATTCTTGTGCGTAACGTCGGCTGAAGGATTAAGCAGAGATAAGGGGGAGTAGAAGGGGGGGGAATCAGATGATGACATATCGCTCATCAAGCCCTTGCATCACGGCGCCTCTCGCAACCGCGCAAAATCAAAGGGGCCCTCTTCAATTGCGCGCCCTCTCATGTAAACGATGTGTGACTCCTTAACTATGTAGAAGCACGGAGCACTCATCCTCCAAGACGCCCCAGTGGTTTTTGCATTCCCCCCAGGCCCGGGTCCTCGTCTCGGGCAACGCAGCCCAGACGATCTGCGGCTCCCCGCAATCTTGGTCCGACCCTCACCGGGAGCCCACACACTCCCAGAGAGTCAGCTGCCCAGTTACCATTACACTGCGAAATGATCAATAGAAACTGCACCTAGCCGATGCACGCTTTCTTCTACCCCAGGTTTCCTTCTCTGATAACCGCCTATCTTTCGACGGCTGCCCCCCCCCCCTCCCTTCCCTTCCCTCCCTCCAATTGCGAAAATTGTCCGCCATCGCTAAAACCTTCTTGTCCATTGGGTTAATGAACAATGCCGTGGCCAGGAGTGCCCGTCCACTCGCCTGTGCCCCGTGCGCCCGGGGAACCTCTCACGTCAAAGATTGGGTGATGGAATCGCGTCCCCGGAATCGGCGCACGAATGAGGACCTGCCAGTTTCCGACGTCTATCAATCGCGGCTTGCAAATCCTAATCAACTAGCGGTATATTGGCCCATCCCCCAACGGTTCTCGTCAATGCCGACGACACTTGTAAAGCCTTGTTGGGGATTGGCCCGTGTCAAATCCAGAATCATCTTCTTTTGGGTTTGCACCGGGGTGTTTCCCGATCCAAGACTACGGTCCACGCCGAGAGTCGGGGCTGAGTCCATCGTCATGAGAAACCGAGAAGGCTCCTCACTCCCGAGTGGCAAGGTTCGCGCGTTTCTTCTAGTTTAGCCTATTCCAAACGGGAAATATTCACGGACCGACGAGATTCGTCTTGTCTTGAAATCATGCACATGGTATTTTCAGGGCTCGGCTGATCGCCACAACAACCCCTGGATCATTAACTACATCATATGACGTCGTCGCCTCTCCCGTCTCAAGCACCCATGACGCTCTCGATAGGCACGCCCCAATACCAGCTTGCTACAGCCATCCCACCGACGCTCATCATAACCGCCATCAGGAAGTTGACGTCGTTGTTGTCAAGCAGGTCCCACCCGCTCTCTACAACTCGTGATGGTCGCTCGTCTCCAAAACTTGGTTTGCGGCTCTTGTTCTTAGCATCGTAGACGTTTGCAACTCCTTCATCGTCATCTGCAATAGCAGACCCGCTCATCTTCTCCGCAGCCCCATCGCCCTCGCCTTGCAAGATGGCCGACTTGATGGCTGTCCTCTTCTTTGTATGCGCCGCCGCCTGCTCAGCTGATTCCGATACCAAAACGCGATTGCCACCTTCGCCTTCCACAATCTTGCCTGACCTGACGTCCCTCACTGATCTCTGGAATATAGCGCCGAGGAAACTGTCAAGTACGCTGCCCAAGAACCCCCAGATGACCATGAAGCCCATAAACTGGCGGCGTTCCAGTATCGTCCAGGGCGAACCACCTCCAAGTTGAGTCGCTGTCTCAGGGTTGCAGGTTGGCAGGAACAGCATGGACGTAGTGACAATAATCATCGACCCAAGCAACCCAGCTCCGAGACCGAGGAGTGATACACCACCATTAGTTCCGCGGGGTACCTTTCGCAAATTCCATGATGTGATAAGTCTAGGCTCGCCCTTTGAGAGGATTCCCAGCTCGGAACTAAACGTGTCAGCCGCCACAGCGGCATAGTTTGCAATGATCCCCACGACAAGTAGGTCGCCTCCCCATGAGAAGCAGAGTGTACCCTCGGGGTCCGGAACGTCAGGATTCGCTAGGGCGGCTGTTCGCTTGTATAGTTGGTTCGCGTGAAGTACGGAGAATACGGAGGCCATAAGGGAATTGGCAAGGACTTGCGATCGTTAGTCGTGTATAAACAATCAAGTCCATCATAGATACACACCTTGAACATGCGTCCTAGGCCCTTCTCCTCCAGACGCGCCCTTGGAAGAGACAGTCAGGTTCTTCTTAACATCCTCCTTGATCTTGAGGTCCCGTCAGCATTTTCCAAAAATATGCCCTTAGCGGGCGCGGAGACTTACATGCGTCGCGCGTGTTCCAGCCAAGAAGAAAACACACAACAGTACAAGCGGAAGATTCCAAGGATGGTAGGCGTGCGCGATGGCCGTTAGTGTCGCAACAACGATACCAGCAGGAGTAAGCGAGTTCCGGCTCCAGGCTCTGTAGACGAGCGCGGAAATTACGGGGACTGCGATGATCGGCCTCATGGCGAGCTTTCCAATGGCGCGCGGGGGGGTGTTCGAGGTCGATTCGCGGGGAGACGAGGATGGCGCAGCAGATAATATGCAGCGTTTTAAAGGCGTTGAGCCGTCCTAAGTGGTGTTGACCTGACCACCCACCCGACCAATTTTGGCGTTGAGCTTCTGAGAATCAGCTGACGTCAGCGGTCCCAATCCTCCTATCACGTGTTAACAACACGAGTGAGACCGACCCAGGTCAGAAGCCTTTCAGCATTGTGTAGGCAACTAGTTCTAGGTGATATTTTAGGGGATTTGACGCATCAGGTTCTGCCAAAATTAAATGAGTCGAGGGAGGTGACTTGTAAGAATAGGCGGGTGCTCGTAACTCAATGCACTGTCCAACTGACAGCATACCAACGACGCTTGCGCTACCCTACAGCTAGTTGCGCCTAGATTTCCGCCACAAACCATCGCGAGGTTGGGTTATTAAAGTTGATGCAGAACAAAGCGTGTCGAGCTGAAATAAAAATAAAAGTATACAAGATATCAATTTTTGTTTCTATTGTCTAAGTTTAACAAGCATCCTTGTTTTCTCTGTTAGTCCTCTGCCAGTTCAACCAACAGAGTGTAAATGGGTGCTCTCACTATGAACAATCAAATTAACATCGATGCCCTCATTTACTCGTGAAGGCATCCTGATAGTCACCCCACATACAAGATTAAGATTCCAACATTAAATCTATCTATTCTCAGAAAATAGGAGTAAATACACACCATTTTCACAATTATTGGTACACTAATATAACTTCTTAATATTAAAACCAACCTACCCTTATGGTCATGTGCGGTGAAATTTGAGAGAAATACCTTAATGTGGGAATGTACGCCCATTTTACTGAATGCTAGGACAAGACATTATGTCCATAGAGCACCTCTCGCGTACAAAGTGATCACTTCCCATAGTACTCAATGAATTGAATTGTTCTGATTATGCGCAAAATGGTGAAGTATAAAGGATACATTTAAACTCTGAGACTCCTCACGATTCCCGACGCCAAGCCTGCAACTAAAACTGTGCCAATAGCACAACCGACACAAGTCCATAAAGCAATTCATGTGCTGAAACAAACTCATATCTTATGATGCATGTTGTAGAATCAATAGTCGAGAGCAAAAATTAACGGGTGACAATTGCTATTATATCTTGATCGGATTGGTAGTCTGGAAGTCATGTTTCTAGGTAAGGTCGTAATTTTGACTACGTAATTATCATTTTGTCTATACAGCCAAGATAACTCTTGCTAAAGGAGACTTGAGAGTGGTATTCCTAAATGTGATATCAACTTGACGCAGCCTTTATTGGACGTAGCTCATTAAAACATGGGCGACAAGGAAAAAACAAACAAAACAAAGCCTCGAGTTATACTTAAAAGAGAGTGTGTCTTTCGGCATCGATGTTTGTTGTCCTGACTCCTTTCGTGAATATATCACAAGATATTTTCACGGTAGATAGAATGTGCTGAAAATGAATGTTGATTCTGCACACCTGGGATTACTGGGCCATGGGTGTTATTCTCAGACGTGTTCTTATGCAACGTGTAGAGTGGAGTCTGGAGAAACTCAAATTATTTACTGGAAAGGGTTAGAGGAAATAATGAAGGTTTGTTGTGCAAGTCAAAATGTCCTTGTCGCGGCTGGATGGCGCGCTTACCAGATCGGACTATGGGCGAGTAAGAATGGTGCATATAATGCTGCGCAGTACAACTATGGGAGCTGCTGGCCCTGGCAAATCTTCAAATTTGCCGACAATAATAATGGTGGTGGATCATCATAAGTTTGCTGGGAAGTGCGTCACTTTTTGACCAGATGGATGTCTGCACCATTTTTACCCCCTGCTATCAGAGGTTAGCGAAAGGAATAACCGAACGGCGTAGGATATCGCTTGGATTGGGCGAATAGAGGACCCAAACCTAGAAATAAAAATTAGTCAGTGCATTATTAAGAAAAGGGGCGGGCAGGAACTCGCGTTTGTCTAGATCTGTATATTTCCATCAAAGCGTTGGAGGCTAATCTCGCTCACTGAATTGAATACGGGTCCTGCTGTAATGAGGCGAAATTGGTTAATCTGTATGATATATCCGTTTTTAAAATTTGCAGAAAACCACATAACGAAAGGGGAAAGAGACAGGAAAAAGAAAACTGTAGTGTGAGGGACGGTCGCTATATGATGTTTTGTCCAAGCCTGGAGATGTGCGTCTTCCTAGTCACACTTTTCACATGATGGACGACGGAACAGGATCAGGAAAAAAGCTGCAATGGGTTGTTCCAACCATAACCAAATTTCCTAAAATCTAGCCTCTATTAATTTTCAGCTGTATTATTACAGAAAACCAATAGAAATGTAGTCGTCATAACATAAACACCTTCATGAATAACCATAGTAGTACTATCTATCCAAGAGCCCAAATGCTCGCCCTTTCACCCTCCGCACCCTTGGCCTTCCCAGAGCATCGACTAGTGATGGCATGCTTTGTCCAATTACACCAAAACGCCAGAAGTATCCGCTGTAGCATAACAGCTTCCCATGAATACCGATATTTACAGATTTGCCGCCGCATCCTTATCTGAATGCTTAAAAAATGTGTCATCATTGTTGAACGTTACCCGTCATCAAGCTCTCGAGTTCCCATGGACTCAAGGTGCTCCTCCGCCGTGACGCAGTCTTGTTTACCTTGCGCTCTCTTCGTCTCTTTTCAGTCTTCAACTGATCACCCGTTGGGGTTGGGTTCCGCTTGACGGGCGAGGCGCTACCTGGTCTTGAGTTCTTGGAGTCCTTGTCCGTGGACTGAGAACCCTGAGATTCAGTTTGTGACGGAGCAAGATTAGGTTTTTTCACGCCACGAGTCCCGCGGGCGGCCCGCAGCTTAGCCCTGACCCTGGCAGCATCGGCCTCTCGCTCAGAAGCAGCTAATTTGGCAGCAATGGTGGCCATCGTGAGAGGGCTTTGCTGAGGCTCAGCATTGCGGGGTAGAGGCAGACGCGAGGCGTTACGACGTGAGGGAGAGCGACTAGGAGATGCTGAAGTCCCAGAGCGCCGAGTAAAATCCCGAGAGGTGCGCTCAGAGCCTTCTGCCGGACGGCGAGGCGACAGTTTTAGCACCTCGTTCTCAATTTGAGGCGTAGGTTCAGAGGGAACCTTCGTAAGTAAGGCTTCATCTAACGATGAAACTGAAGATCGGTCCCGCCCATCGTCTTGGTTCATGCCTGCACTCTTCACAGACAAACCCGCATCGGCAGCAAGGTCCCAGGTGTTCTCTTCAACAATAGTTGTAAAGTCCCCTGGTCGCTTTAGTGGTTTGCCCAAGTGCAGGGATCCCCTGTTGGCCGCAGAGGCGGAGTCCTTCAGCGGGCTGATCTTGGGCTGCTCTGGGAGAGGTGACGACGAGTCCACGCTGGATTGGAACAGGGGTGCCGCTGTCGATTGTTGAAGAATTTGAACATTGGGCTCGTCGATATCGTAATCATCCACAGGCACATCGTCGTCAAAATCGGAGGAGGCATCGCTCTCTTCTGGGTCCGAGTCTTCGACGGCTCGCACGCTGGGAGGAATGTGAGGCGAAGGGCAGGGAGATGACTGTACCGCCTCATATTCCTCTTCGGGTTCTTCCGCAACGGCAGACAGCCTCACAGTCGGCGCCTGTCTGGTTTCTTCCACATCTTTGACTCGAACAGGACTGAGTCGTAGTCCCATTTGAAGCTCTTCTTCACAAATTGGCCGCCCGTTCGCAGCCATTCGCTTGCGCCAACCGTCAATAAGGTGGACCGCCTCTGTCCAACGGTCTTCCATCCTGACCCACCCTTCTTTGAGATGGGCAATCTCTTCCTCACGAACCATGACTTCCTCGATTGGCACGAATGATGGGTTTGTCAGGATCGTTCTCATATGTTCGAGCACGGAGTCCAGCTCAGAAGCCATGCTTTGCCAGTTGTCATGTCTAGTGATGAGGCCGTCCTGGTCCTCTTCGGAACCCCAACCACTCATTTCTCTCAATTGTTGCATTGTACGCCGCATCAGATCGAGGATGGCCTCGTTTTCCTCACTAAGATTCCGGGCTAGTCTTGCTAGGAATGTATTTGTCTCGGTTCGTAGATCGTACTCGTCGGACACAGTAGCCCCTACTCGCACGGGGGAGCTTTTCTCTGAGCCGATGTCCGCGGTGACGGTAATGGACATGACGGCTGAATTGCCCCGAGATCCGCGTGCACGTCCAGCTTCTCCGAGTTGTTTCTTGAGTGTATCAATTTGGCGGTCACGCCGCCTCACGTCAGTGGCACATGTGGCGCGTGTTTGTGCTACCAGTGACTTTGTGCGAGTGACCTCTTCCTTTAGAGTGCGGATTGATGCTTCGGCAGACTTCATCTGTGTCTTCAAAGACGCTTCAGAAGCTTCTGCAATATCGAGCTTCCGCTTCGCTTCGGCATGCTTTTCAACTAATCGTGAGTAGTCGTTTGTATTTTTGAGGTTCTCGGCCCGCAGACCGCGCATAGTCACTGAGAGGGATTCGCGATGCTCGGCATCGCGCTGCTTGATGTTAGCCGTGTCATGGGGAAGAAAGAAAACAAAGCAAAAAAAAGATGGCAAAACAGTGGGGGGTTTGGGGGTTTGGTAGACTCACGTCACGGCGAAGAATCAAATCATTGAGCACGCTGACGATGCGCACCATGATGTCGGCATTGTTGCCATCATCAAGGGCCGGGGTGATGAAATCAATACTCTGGCCATCGCGGAGCAGACCTCTGGAGAGCAGTTGGTTGTTGATGTACAGGGAGGCTGTACGCAGGTTTTCGGTGTCGATCATGGTGGGCAGGGAGAAGGAGTCCAACAAGAGCACCGATACTCATGTCATTGAGACCCAGAGACAGGGACGCAGATGAAGTTTTCTGGAAACTCGGCGGTGGTGCGGGAGCGCATATAGATGCCGAGTTTGCGACTTTGTTTGGGTTGGTTGCTATGTGGGGGAAGTAAACAATACGACATGGGGGAGATGACTAAGGAGGTGGTCCTCATCACCCACAGGCACAGGCACCGGCACAGGCTCAGGCACAGGCTGGCACGGCTAGTGCGTAGCGCGTGCGCACCGCCCTGGCTCGACATGGTCAAACAAGGGCCAACGCGGGCGGTCGGGACGCATGGACAAGACATGTTGCGACAGCTGGCAATGCAGCATCATCCGATGCTTCCCCTCAACCTGCAGAACCACATGGCTAAACGAGAAGAAGCAATGGATGGTCAATTTTTGGGCCGTCGCCCCGGTCGACCACCAAGACCTCCGCAAACCCTTCGGGAGGGTTTTTTTTTGGGCTTGACGAGGCCTTGGGCCCATCGTCTGGCCGCAAACCGGAGTCTTGGTCCAAGCTCGAGTTCGAAACGTGATGCCCTGCCTATGTGTATAGTATAATGAATGATGTGCACATATTTCGTGTGTGTGTATGTGGATGTGGATGTGGATGTGTATGTGGAGGTGGATGTATGTGCACGTACATTCTACACATCTTGTGCAGTCTGGTGCACTACTAGGTGGGTAGGCTACTCCAGTGTGTAAGTTATGTCACCACGCCAATCAGTCGTCCATGGAACCCCCCGCTAGCAACGGTGCTGCCCAACCCCATCCCGCTCTGTTGATGGCAGCACCTAATCAAATTAACTGAAATCAACGCCAGAGCTTTGTTCACCGGAACTGCCATCCGCTCAACTGGCCATGCCAGTCTATGCCATACCATACCATGCCCGTAAGACATCGCCTCGGGCCGCAAGGAAAAACCTTCTCCACCAATTTTTTTTCTTTCTTTTAAGGGTCCGTAAATTTATTGTTACGAATCTCGTGGCGCTGCCGAGATGATGCAAAGAAAATCATGTCCCCGAGGCAGGGACTGGGCCTGTCGCAACGACCGTGCAATCCGACAAGTCAAGAGCAAAATTTTCTTCCCTCGACCCTCAAACGCGAGTCATCTCAGATGCGTGGACCTTGATACGGCGGGGTTCTCCGTAGATTTCGCCTCGCTACCAGATGCCTGGGTCTCCTCGACACGCAGACAGGGACACGACAAAAATAATTTTCTTTTTGCTTCAACTTCTTCAACACACAACACTTACACACACACGTACATACATACCATACGTTTCCAAACCATTTGCATGCCAGTCTCTATTTCACACTAGCTAACGAGTAAATGTTTTCTCCTTCCACCACTATCTACTTCAACACCTGCCGGATTACCATAATGGGTTAAAATACAAAATATATTCAGGAACACCTCGTGGTGGACTTGGATGATCCTGGTAAACCACGGAATCGCCTAAGCCACACGGGTAGGCGCCTTCTCCCGAGGGCCCCGACCATCCCGTATCTTCATCTATGCGGGAAGTGATGGCGTGTGTGCGTGGTCCACACAACCTGCTGTGGCGACAGCTGTCATCTCATTCAGCTTCCTCAGCGAGATCCATCTCGTCGATCAGCCCCGCCCGCAGACCCTGAGTCAATGCTCAGGGTCTTGGGAATGATGAGGCGACACCACGGACTTCGGATCCTTCACATTGGCAGACCGAGCATCCCAGGTTTTAATAGCTGGAGAGAGGCCTGCTCCTTGCTTGGTCCAAAATTTCTATCCCCACTGTCAGCGTCCATCCCCGCATAAGGTCCCAGAGCATGAATATGAGAAGGCAAAAAAAGTATTTTCAGACAAGTTTGAGAAGATTGTGTTAACGCGGTTTTTTTCGGCATCCAACCGGGTGATGCCCAAGAGAACTCGGGCCTCCCATTGTGCTTCGATGGCCCCGCGACGTCATCCTGGAGGAGAGAAGAAGAAAGGTCGGGCGTAACTTACCGCAGTATTTGCTTTTCGTCGAGGATTTACTTCAAGTTTCCGGCCGAAATTTCCCCCGCTTCTCGCGCATTGCATTGACCTTTCGCTTATCCTCCTCGAAACTCTTCAGCAGGGCGGCTTGCTCCGCCTTCCGCCTCTCTCTAAGCTGGAACCGGTAGAAGTCCTTCATCTCTGACTTCTTCTTTGTATCCTTCTCAACCATCCTGTTCTTGGCCTCTTCCGCCTCGTTTCGGCTGGCCGGTGCAGTTCTTCCGCCGCGAACCACGGTCACAAAGCCGTCGTCATCGGGCTCGTTGCGGAGACGCTTGGCAAGCTCCGCAGCCTCCTTCTCCTTGCGGTTGAAAGCATTGAAGAAAGCATGGACAGCCTTCTGTGTCGCTTGTTTGTCAACCCTTGACATCTGCAGGTGTGATGCAATCCATGACGACCCCAAAGAGGGGACTTCGTCGGCCAGGTTACTGCCCCACGAGGGATATTTTTTCGTCTTGCGAACCTTGGCTATGGCTTTGAGCACTAGCTGCACGCTTTTTTCGTCGGCCAGTAATACAACGGCTGTGCAACTGCTTCTCTGCATCTGCCGGGGCCAGATCTGGGGCAGCTGCGACGCCTCCTCTTCGCGTTCCCTCTCCTCCGCCTCCACATCTCCGCGTTTCCTCTTGCGCGCAAATCCTGTGAGTTTGGTGGCTTGTGCAGGGTCAATCGGAAGCGTTGTCCTGTTCTCGTCCTCAAAAGTGATGCTCTCAAACCGCCCAGCGCCAACGAGCTCTGCGAAGACGGCGCGGAAGTGTGGTTCTGTGCTGTCCACTGGGATGTTTTTCAAGAATAAGCTTCGAGAATCGTTGGCGGTCGGGATCTTGGGCGCGTTCCGTCGTACGCGAACTTCGTGGATGGCCGAGGTTGGGAATGAGGGTGTCCCAGATAGCTTGATGGGGAGCACCTCAAACTTGTCGCTGCCGTCATCTAAAGGCGCCATGATTCAGTGTCGTTGAGACCCTGGCAGACCAGAGCAACGTTGCGAAAGCAGTTGGTTGATGGGATGTAGTTTGTCGTCTTGGAAAATATTCAAACTTCGTCTTGCGATAAGAAAAAAAAGTACTCCAAAAGAGCCCCACCACACACAGTCTTATCAGCACTATATATACACTGTATCACTATAGATGACCATGCCGAAAGATCTCATGTTAAATCTCTACAATGTTCGTCTCTCGGCCGTCTTCAGATACGCTTTTTGTAAAGCTGTAACTCTCCATTTCCCCATATTGGGTTACACGATACCCCTCATTGATACGACTTACTTGGTGCAAATTGACTCTCCTTTTGCATCAGCCAAGAAGATATTTTGCCCATCACAGGACATTGCGCCGAGGTATGCAGCTTGTTAGCGCTTGGCGCAGTTAGCCCCAAGTTCTTCTATACGAGGTAGACATCACCTCTGGTCTGTCACTTACTTTGACCCTACTGCTCTAAACCTTGTGAATTAGCCACAATTGCACCACGCTTTAACGCTCTTCGCTTATTGGTCAATGGGATAGCCCAGCAGTGCATTATGGCCTCGAACCAAGTTTCAGAAAATCCCATTCAAGATAGTTTGCACGTGGGATGAGCTCTGGGGAAACTCTGGAAATCTAGAGCTGGGCGAATCACAACATTTATCAACCAGCCCCCTGCCTGCTTTAGCTTGAGGTTGCTCCCTCATCATAAAGGGGTCCTGTTATATTCTCACATTCTCATTTGCAGCTTGCTCTTTTCCCGTAGAATGATACCCATATCCATGGTATTGTTTTCTCTGTATCCCTGCAATGACCTCTCTCCACCGTGTATCAACTACGGTATCGACGACGCGATCAATCAAACGCTTCATCGTTGGCTACGACGAAGAAAATAAAGACAAGAGCAGTTACTGGCTACTAGAATGGAGATCTTCAAAGGCTTTCATCATAACTACCGTTGTGATGGGTATTTACGTCGATATATTTCTATACGGCAGCACTGTGGTCGTTCTTCCCTTTGTCCTCGAAGAACAAGCAGGCGTTGCCCACGAGGATATTGGTAAATGGACGGGCTATTCTATGCTCTGTTATAGCATAGCATCTTTTGTCAGCAGCCCAGTCGCAGGCTTTCTTGCAGACAAGGCACGTAATCGTCGTGAACCACTTCTGTTTGGTCTTTTGTTCCTTCTCGCAGGCTGTATTTGCCTTTGGGCTGCAAAATCCGTCGCCGTCCTCCTTTTCGGCCGCATTCTGCAAGGCATTAGCGCGGGGTTTGTCTGGAGTATTGGCCTTGCACTGATCGCAGACACTGTCGGAGATGAGGAGATTGGCGAAGTGTTGGCCCACGCTGACATCTCCCTCTGTTTTGGGATTGCGTCAGCTCCCCCCATTTCAGGGTCCATTTTGAACGTGTCAAACAAGGATGCAGTATATGGGCTGGTCCTAGGCTTGATTATCGTGGACGTATTTATGCGGCTTGTTCTTGTTGAGAAAAAAACAGTACAAAGAATTAGGGCAGCGAATGAACAGGTTGCACCAGTTGAACCAGCTTCGGCACCAACTGGTGAGAAAGACAAGGACTCTGACTTCACGGACTACGTATCTGTTCTTTTAAAATCCTGGAGGATATTTGGCGCTCTGTGTGGAACTTGGGCAGTGGCTCACGTTTTGTAAGTACCATTACACCTCTGCTCCTTGACACTTCCTAACTCGGAACAGGATTACAATCGATGTCGTGGTCCCAGTATATTGCGAAGAGAGATATGGCTGGGGTCCTTTAAAAGTTGGTATGCTATTACTGACCTTCTATGGGCCATCCCTGCTTTGCATCCTCACGGGCCATCTTGCGGACAAGCATGATGGACGATGGCTCGCTATCGGGGGGTTCCTGGGGTGCATTCCTAGTTTCTTGGGGTTGACAACTGTCGAAAAGCTTCCCGATTCGTATTCACAGACAATTATGTGGATACTAATGCCTTGCGCTGGCATCTCCCTGTCTTTTGCCAACACCCCAGTCATGGCAGAAGTTGTTTATGCTCTGTTGGACAAGCGGGAAAGATACCCTTCGCTCAAGCGTAACTCGGGAGGCTACGGACTAGCATACGGTATGTTTATGACGGTATTTTCATTGGGATCCGGGACTGCGAGCGCAGGGTCGCCCCCTCTGCTTGAGATGAAGGAAAACGGATGGAGCGCTGTGATGTTTTCGATGGCGGCGTGCTGCTTACTTGTAACTATACCCGTTGCAATATTCACCGGCAAAAAAGTACCCGGTGGGCGTTTGGGCATGCGAAAACAGGCAGATATCGAGCAGCACGTTGCAGAGGAGTCTGTGTTGAGTCATGGACGTTCAAGTTTTGGATCTCAAGACGTGTCAAGAGCAGCTTAGATTTCAGATTATGAAATACTGAGTTTTTTCCACCGTTCTGCACACTAGTTTTTGTTTTGGTTATTAATCTGCTGCCGGCCGATAGCCATTTACATAACCAAACAATGACCACTACCTATACTAGTGTCTTTCTTTTCTTCTGCAGTTAGCCTTCATCCACATAGCCCCGCTGATTCATGGTCTTGAAATCTAGCTTGCCAAAGGCGGAAAGTGATCATGAATGGCGGATTACTGCAGATTTACTTGCAAGCCCTCCTATCAGCGTCGAGGGATCCTCCAAGGATTGCGAGGCAGCAAATCAGGCAAATATTTAGGGCAACTGGTTTAAATTTTGCTTCACTGGTGATTCTTTTTTTCTTTTCTGTTTTTCCAATGACATTCTCATCAACCCCCCTTTCAACATGGCCATCTCTAACCCCGCCAATCTCAGTCGCCCATTTGGGGTAGATATCTTGCTCGAGATTCGAACGTCTAGAATGAAAAAATTAGCCGGGATAGATGTCATGTCAGGTATCGACAAAACAATTTGCCACGGCCCCATGAAGCTCACCAAGCTTGGACTGGAGGGAGACGAGCACGACCCAACGTTTCATGGAGGACCCGACAAGGCGATCCTGGGCTGTAAGTAATAAATGGAGCCATTAAACTTGCAGAAAGTTGACAGTTGAAGATTGCTCATCTCACTACCATGATTGGAAGACCTCTTATCCGGAGCGGGTAGACAAGTTTGTCCCAGGGGGGTTTGGCGAGAATTTTGTTACGGCTTCCATGAACGAGCGTAACGTATGCATAGGCGACATCATCGCAGTAGGGCCTGAAGTACAGCTTCAGGTGTCTCTTCCACGACAGCCATGCTTCAAACTCAACCATCGGTTCTCGTTAAAGAACTTTGCGCCAGAGACGTACAAGACAAGTCGTACGGGTTGGTACTACCGTGTGATTCGCGAGGGCATGGTCAACGTGGGCGATGAGATCAAACTCATCGAGCGCCAGTGGCCCAAGTGGACGATTGAGCGGGTCCAGGAGTATCTGCATCGTGACAAGACCAATCTTGCCATGAATGAAGAGCTCGCAGAGGTGGAAGCACTGGGCGAGGAGAGCCGGGGTCAATTCAGAAATAGAGTCGCCAAGGCGCGCCGGAAAAGTCGCAAACAAGATAGCTGGAGGGACTTTAAGATTGTCAGCCGCAATACGGAGACGCCAAGGATTGTGTCCTTGCAATTCAAGGCCGCGAAACTTAATCCAGATGCTGAGCGGTTTCCCCTTGGCTCACACGTTCAGCTGAAGCTCCCTAATGGATTGATCAGGTCTTATTCAATTGTCTCAACAGCATCGAGTGGCGATGAGAAGGATGTGGGCAATACATTTGAGCTTGGTATTGCTCTGGACGAATACAGCCGTGGAGGCTCTCGGTACCTACATGAATCAGCACAAGTTGGCGACATGGTCCAGGTTGGCAAAATCGCATCCGACATCGCGGCGGCTTCAGCTGCAAGTATGCACGTTTTCATCGCTGGTGGCATCGGAATCACCGCATTCCTTGCTATGCTCCAGGCAATGGATTCAATCAACCTTGCTTTTCACCTTCACTATGCAGTTCGCTCGGCAGAGGATGTGCCTTTTGGGGACCGGTTGAAGTCGCTCAGTAAATATATCACCACATATGATAAATCCAAAGGCGAAAGAATGGATATCGGTAAAATTGTCAGGACGCTCACTTGGAATAGTCATTTGTACGTTTGCGGCCCAGACAGGATGATAAAGGCAGCCAAGGAAGCGGTTGAACAAAATTGCATCCCACCGAGCGAATTTCACTTTGAGGCATTTGCGGCTGACACCTCGGGCGACCCATTTGAGGCTCAAGTAGCCAACAAGGGCAACAAGGTGGTCAAAGTGGCAGAAGACGAGAGCCTCCTTGAGGCACTTCGGCGAGAATTTGGAGACGTGCCTTCAAGCTGTGAGGTAGGAAACTGTGGGACTTGCAAAGTGTCTCTCATGAGTGGTTCTGTAGATCACAGAGGCATGGGACTCTTGGCTGAGGAAAAGAGAAATAGCATGTTGTCTTGCGTAAGCCGAGGTCACGGCCGGATTACTATTTCGATATAACCGGTTAGCTCTCTGCTAGGCCGTTGATGATTCACATATGGATTTGGTCATGTGTGCCTTGTGTGTGTGCACCCTGAGACATGACAGGACAGTGAGTGAGCATGATGGGCTAATCACTCAAATGGTACCATTGTTACGAGGAACCACGCCCTTCACCATGCATCGCGTGAGAATGCACGAAGTTGAATATTGAATAAACTAAATCGTATTGAATTCGGGTCTTCAAAGTTAGATTGATTAGTTTAGGGTGAGGTATTTACTGCTCTCTTATCTTTGAGGCCATTTGCTAGGGTGGAAAAGGGTCACGACATTGAGGTATAGCCACCAGCAGGGGCCAAAAAGGGCGGGTAGGACTCTGAACAAGATTGTGAGGCTCAAAAAAAGAGACATAGCACGCAGCATCTTTTTTTAATTTTTAATTTTTAAATTTTTTTATTTAATTTTTGGCCCCCATTACTGCACGAACACGAGTGGGCCGAGCCTCATTCGTATCCGTGACACAGCCTGCGTCTGCGGCGGTGAGAGTTCTGTAACTAGATTCGTTGGGAACCATCCTCCTTTCGACGCCGGGGATGTTTCCCGGCTCGTCAAGAGTGGACGCGACATGCAGCTGAAACGTGCAGCCGACCATTCTAAAATGCGTGGCTTCATATGTTTTGGTGTTAGCCAAGTGGTTCACCTGAAGTCATGGACCGGTGTGCAAATGACTAACCGAATGAGCACCCAATCGATGATCTGATCGTCACCCTCGCACCCTTGTGCAACGTCAAGAAGTTGTAGAATATGGGTCGCAATGGGTTTATACCCCGCCATTGCAGGGGGCGGCGCAATGTGTCAATATTTCCATGGATTCCGCAGAGCCTCATTTGAGCCCGCCCTGCTTGAGTGAACAAATGAGAAGAAACTGCAGGACTTCTCGCCAAGTACCTGGAGGGAAGTGAGCAAAGTTTATTTGTGTAATCTTCAGTGCGGCACGGCAGAATTCACTTAGTCAATGCATCGTACTCGCCCGCCAGCATAACATCTCGGGTTCAGAAATATTGGGTTTCTCAGTGATTCAACATGGGCCCGCACTGGCGGTCATTCATTCCAGTAGTGAGTGGCTGTGAAACACGACCAGTAAATGGGCACAAGTAGCCAGAGGATAAAAAGAAAAAGGAAGAAAAAAAAAGAAAAAAAGAGAAGAAAAAAGAAACCAAGTGCTAGCTCGAAGGACCGAGCCCCGAGTGGTCTCGTCATCTACGACATTGACGCTTTCGTAGCCGATTGAGAAAACATGGGACGCCCATGACCTGAAAAGATCGAGTCTAAAAATGAAGAATGAAGAATGAAGAATGAAGAATCAAGAAGTAAGAAGTAAAGCAAGTAAATCGATGGATAGATAAAATGATACAACGCGAATTATATAGATAAGAGCTATTGTTATTCTGTCGCAAAATTTGTGCAGGTTGTGCATGCCTCATGAATGTCATCGGGTGATGCGGCTCTCCAAGGACCCCCCTCTTTTCAGTACCTCCCCTATTCAGTATAACATATAACCTAGCCCTCCTACCCAAGACGGGTTATTCTTTCCCCCCAAACACAAACAAAATTGCATTACATATGCCTTCTTTGCGTTATAGGATTGTTGCGCGGCCCCCTCACCGCACTGCGTATTACCAAGATCAATGACCATGAGCCTCATCCGGCTCCCAATCGAAATTGTATCCCTAACCACGGAGCTGCTCGATATAGAGGACATATTCAACCTGGGATGCAGCTGCCGCCATTTTCGTTATCTTCTACAGAGTGAGACCATCTGCCGTCTGGTTCTCCAAGTTCGTACCTTTACCAAACTTCTTTTCTGGCAATTTTTAGCTGACGGAATCTGTAGAAGAAGGCTGGATATTCGGCTGAAGCCACAGATGCTCGTGCATCATGCGCTTATGCAAAAGGCCTGCGGCGAATCGCCAAAAGAAGAAACGCCATCCGCCAAGGAGAGCCGTTTTTGGTAGCTCTCGTAGCCATCGGCGAGCATTTTATCTATACCAACGGTATTCTATGCTATAATTTTAACAACGAAGACTTGCATGTTCTGGATGTGCACCGTTCGGCGACAGAGGAGCTCATCGTAAAAGTACCGCGGCTGCTAGGGCATGCGTTCCCCAACTTTCAGCATGAACTGCAGTACTCATTCCGCCCGTTGTACTGCTCACACGGAATACTCTCATGCATTTATAGCAGGAAAGAACACCAGAGGCACACGTCCAGCTGGATCGTTGTTCTCTGTATACAAACGGGTAAATTCATCACGAAGCAGTCTCTTTTTTCAACGCAAAAGCTATTTGTCAGGAATAACGAGAATTATTTGGTGTGCGGGACGAACTCGCACATAGGATTCGACGGCTTTGAGCGATGGGCACTGCAGAAATTTGATTTGGGGAGTCTGAAGTGGGAAGAAACCGAAATGGTTCTCTGGAACCTTGCTGGGTCTGACATCAATGTCGATGTCTGCTTCGAGATATTCGACACCTACCTTTACTGCCTCTCGAATAAAAACAGATTCCAGCCAGAACACGGGAAGTGGAATTCCTATTACAGCGTGGTGCGCTTTCCTTTAAGCGAAATAACCAGAGATGCATCTTGCTCACCGCCAATGCGAAACCTTTGGAGGCGCCACGCTGCAGAAGGGCCTGTCGACAACCGCTGGAATTCGCTTCAGCTTACGAGGGACGAGAAATCGGGAAAGCTCTTTATTTTTGAGTCCAGGCGAGAGTGTTTAGTGAAGAACGCACAAAGTCAACGCACTTGTTATAAAAAAGAGCTCAGCTTCGACATCAATGGGTATAATCCCATCCTTGCGACCTTGTCGGATATCGCGAGTGACGCACTCCTGGTGGACGAGTCATCTGACGACGAAAGCGAGGATGGCCAGGGTGTTAATGCATGGAACAGCGAAACACACCTTGAAACACGACGTCCTGAAAACGTCCACGCCGGTGACAGTGGGACTGTGTATTCCATTCGCGAGTGTTTTATTTGGTATTACAATCCATCCTGTGAGACCTTTTTGGACCTGGTCAGCGAGTCGGGATACCCACGGCTCCGAGTTCGACCGAAGGCTAGATCTAGGCCCATGAGCACAATGGAAGATGCGATCAAGGCCAACCAATCGTTGCGGAATCATCGTTCGGAGGAGGCCGACGATGTGCATCACGAGGCCAAGTTATGGCCTCCTGGATTCGTGTCACCCCCCCTTGACAATATTCTCTCACCTCAACGATCTTTCAAGGAGGTTGAGTGGTTTATGGATGAGCGGTCCCTTGTTTATGCCCCAGGCGTGGCTGCACAGGGTCAACCTAGGCCGTTAGTATTGATCTCCTTCGACCCAGCGATTCATCTACCAGGATATCCCAGGAGAAACATCTCCAATATAGCGGTTTCTAAGATGGTGCCGCCCAGTGGATCCCACCTGATAGAGGGCTGCCCAAGGGATGCTCCTGATCCTTTGGCCAGTGGCTTTTTGGCTAGCGTTTCATCAACTAAGAATGTGACAAACCAACATGGTCCAATGGTAGAAAATGAGGCCTGCAAGCAGGGACCAATCTCACAGCTCGCTGACTGGGGGCAGAATCATGAGGCCCTTTACCTCAGGATACCCAAGACGGAAGCGTCACCCTGTGGCTTGGAGTTTGCCCTTTAGTTAAGTTAGACAATAATTCAACCAGAACAATTTATTTTACCCCTCAGCCATTGAATTTAGTTGTGTTTTCTTTTCGTAGGATTGCAAGGGAAATTTGTGACATGTGCCATGCATGCATTCTTTCATCCTTGCTTATTTGCTTACAACACACAAGAGATTGCTGTCCTATGACTTCTCCACCTTCAACGCCACTGAACCTGACTTGCTTAGACCATTAATTTTAGAGGGAAAAAAAAAAGATGATTTGATTTATTTTAAATTAGAACGAATAGCTTATTTTACTCAGTTGTCTATTTATTTATATCATATTGAAGGTGTTATTGATATTATGGGGTGATGATGGACAAAAAGCAAACGTGGCCATCATAACACAAAGGATGAGCTGGCAATGTAACCAACCTGCTGGGAATTATCTTGGAGAAAGGAGAACCTTGGAGCCATCCCCCGATGATTATGTTATTATTTCCAGAAAATGCCTACCCATAAAACTAGGATCAATGTAAGCCAAAAAAGTGCAAAGGTGGATTGGGGGCTGGATTAGGAAATGAACATGGGCGAATGAATTGCCATGAATGATACCGCTATGCTGGTAAGATCGCTCCATGGTATCCGCAATCAAGCAGCCTGCAGCCAGTCCCGCACAACGTCCACTCTAGTGGTGAAAAATGCCATTTCCATTTCCGGCATTTTCTATTCGATTGGGAAACGAGTGCGAAGCTCTTGGGAGAATGGGCAGATGCCATGCAACATGCTACTGTAGCTGCTGACGTGTCAGGCTTTTTTTTTTTTCAACACGAGAATGATTGCAACATAGGGCGGAGAGTCAACCGAAATTGCGTGAGCATAATCCTGCCCAGACCCTATTACGAGAGATTGGCATATATTTGCATTTTGAGAACACATCATCACCCGTAGAAAAGTGCGGCATTGAATCATGCCCAGCAAATCCCATTATCATTTGCAGTCTTGGGTCGCAGTACTCGACTTTAATGTGTTGTCAACACGACCGCAGCATCTGGCAATGTCTTGCAGCGAGGCGGTTTGAAGGGCTAAATGGAACACCGATGTGTGGTGTTCATGGTCCTGTCATTCCTGATCTGAGTGTTTTTAGCCAGCTTTAAAGGGTTCTGATGATGACACGGCTTTAATGCAATGCCGCCTCTTGACGCATTGTTCAACTTTCTTTCCTCTGCTCGTGCCGAGGAGCCATTGCTTGTGGTATACACCAAACGGTCAAAGGATGCAAACCAAAGCAGAACACCCCCAAAGATCTGCATTAATCTCCGACACCAAGAGTAGTACGACTACAGAAACTGATATGGAAAAAAAAAGTTGGCAAAGCTTCATGGCAACTGGTCAGATATGATTTTGCGACTTTGTGGCTCCGATACAAGGATGGAAGCTTGGTGCATCGCCAAGATAGAAATATTTTGACGCCTTCTAGTCTTGAATGCTGCAACTTCATTACACATTCTGCAGGTCATCACATCCCTACTCGACACATGTCATCAGTTTGCGAACGATATCAATCCCTTCATGATTGATGATACTTGAAGCTTGGAGTATGAATATAAATTTGATAGCTGGCATATGAATTCTATAACTTCACCCCTACACCATCATACATGCACCACAGGGGGTGGGACGACATCCAACCCACGATTTTCCAATCAATTCTTGGTATTATATTCTTCAGAGCCCTGGCAAAACGCCAGGTATGCCTTACTCCGACCACAGTGGCCTTTCCCCGATCATGCTGCTTAATCTCTCCGCTCCGCCATGATCCGTGGCTTTGACTTATTCTTCTTCTCCGTGTGGCTGATCTTCTTTATGCATCGAGTTCGACGGTGTAGCTCCTTTTGTGCATGGAAACTCTATGTTGGGGTACGCTTAAATGAGTCGTTTACCGGCCGTGACGTGATAATAACCATGTTTCACTAGTCGGTACGGTATTTTTAGCTCTGAAAATTCTCTTATTCAGCCAAGTTGTACATAGTTTCCTGCACGTGTTAGTTAGTTTCGCAGGTTCCGCTATGGAATTTTCATGGTTCTGTTTTAACGTACCAGGGAATTGGCCTTGTTTGCCATTCAACTTTCCTGTCCACCACTCGTTCGCATTGTCCGTTCGTTTCACAATCTCAATCAAATCTCCGGCGGAAAAGCTCAGATCGCCCTCAGCCTGAGCCGAGAAGTCGTAAAGGGCTGTAACGGTTTCAGCAGCCGGCGCGCCAGCCAATCGTCCTGGCTTGGGCTTAGGCTTGGGTGGCGGGGGCTTCGACTTGCCAGCGGCAATTGCGGCAAGACCAGCCTTGGCTCCAGTAGGAGGTGAATAAGGTGGGGGAGGGTTATGATCGGCACTTGCAGACTGAGCTTGGTAGGCAGAAGACTTCAGACCAAGGCTTGGGGCAGTGGTGGAAGGGGAGTAGCTGGGTTTGTGATCCTCGCCTTGAGTGAGCAGAGCGGGAGGCTTGGAACCCTCGAGAGCAGGACGCTGCTGGTATTTAGGTGGCCTCCGTTGACCCGTAGTCTTGAAACGGACGATTGATAGAGCTTCCGCTTGCTCTTGGATATCGCCACGTTTCTGGTGAAAGGCCTCCTCAATATCCAGCGTGAGGTCAAAGTATCCAATGTCAACCCGCTGCATCCTCTCGTGTAAGGTGTAAAAGATGTTAAGTTGCATGTAGTAGAATGACTGGAAGAGAGGTTGGATAAACTGGCGCTCAAGCTCAAACAGCTTGGGGAGTTCGTCTTTGAGGAGATCGTTAAAGTAGTTGAAGTCCTGAGTGGATTGCTCAAGGTCTCCCTCGAGCTTCCACATAGCCTTCTCATCCTTGGCGCTACGATCTTTCTTGTCCTGCAATTTCTTCAAACTGTTACGGTGGCGATCATAGTCGAGTCTTTTGTGTTCGCGCTTGAGAGCGGTTTTTCGTATCACCTTGATGACGTCGAGCAGTTCGGTGGCGGGACGAATGATACGAGTCTCAATCATCTCCAGCTCCGGAGACAGGGTTTCCTGCAGATCCTTGACAACAGCCTCATATTCTTCGCAGGCCTGGATACCTTCTGGGTTACCCTCGACAATGGCCGAGTCTGGGTCGGACACGCGACCAGAGATGGGCTTGTATATTTCGGTCATGGCCTTGCTGAACTCGATCTGGTGGTTGAGCATGCCATTGATGGCCTCGAAATACTTTTTTGATTCATCGTGCAGCTTCTTCGTCTCGGTCTCAAGTTCCTGGAAACGGCGCTCGGCGTCAATGTAGACGGCATCTTTGGTGTGTTCACCAATGTTGAATTTCGTCTTGAGCTGTTGCGGCGCCTGGTGGAAACGAGAAAAGAGTCAGTATTTGCATTCGCAACAGTGTTGGGCAGCTCGTCGACAGGCGCAGAAAAGAGCCAAAGCAATTTTTACGCGCCTGGTGTCCGCATCATGTCTGCCTCCACCACGCTCCCGCCAAGATGAGGGGCACACGGCTTACCCGGATGACGCTCTTCTGAAAGCCCTTGAAGCTCATGACGAAAGACAAAAAGGAAAACCGGAAGGATCGGAAGAGCGCGCAAAAGTGTGCGCGGCGTGGACGGCGAGGATTTCGATTGCACAGCAGGTGAGGGAGTGGGAGGGCAATCGTCGAGAATATCAGAGTCGCGAGGCCGCCAGGTTGAGAGGGCATCAACTCTAATTAACTAAGGCATGTGTCGGCCAGTGACGACTTGGACGTGGCTGTGCCAATGAGTGCCCTCATCAGCCCAGCAGCAGCGCCTAAAGGGAACGACGGGCGGGGCACAAGGAGCGGGAATTTTTGTGGCGCAGGCCATTTTTCGTACACTGGCCGGCTTCGACGGCTTGATGGGCACCAGCCAAGAATCCAAAGACCCAAACAGAATGCGCACTGCGTCACCGCTGACAGGGTTCGACCTGACCCGTGCCACAGCCAGACATAGCCCACCACACCTACCTGACGGGCGCCGGGAGGTAAAGAATGCTTGCGTCACTGGCGCCAGCCGCGAAGCCTGGGGTTCACTGTAGGGATCTGGGCTGGGTTTAGAGAGATCCAGGACGCATGGTACGTACTGTGACTTCCTGCGGTCAGACACCGTGCCGTAGATGGTCGCACAGGATCGCGATCAGTGAGGCAGGGAACACTGGTCGACTGGGGAGCCTGAGAGGCAATCTCATTCCCGTCCTTGCCGCACGCATTTTAGGTCTTGCGTCCACAGGGGGGGCAATGCTCATGCACAGAAGGCCCCCCGAACGCGTGCCTAGGATTCTACGCTTGTCATTGTATAGTTTGGCTGTCGGTCTTACGCAGGATCGGGCCCGAGATGGGCCAATTTGCCGCTCGTTCATTCATTGCCCACAAACCACCTAATCGCTCCCCAACAGGGCAAGAAAGGAAGAAAAAACCCAAGAGAAAAAAGAGGAGGGAGAGAGAAAGTGAGTTGCATGGATCCGTCTTACTAACAGCAGGGGAACCGAATCCTGAGTGGGAAATAATGAAGTCCAAAAAAAAAAATTTTGTTCATTGATGCAAACTTGCATTTGAAACAAATATATATATATATATATGGATAGATATATTTAGATTCTCTTTACTCACCAAAATCCCACTCTCTTCAAGCAATTACCATAAAAGCGCGATTCTCGCACAATTGAATCAATAACCCGGCCCTCGGCCCTGAATTCCTCCCCAGGTTCGCCCCCTCGTTGACTTACAGTTGCCCCATATGCCGGTCCCGGCCTTTCCTGGCCAATAGAAACGCCAGATCTGTCGGCTTATCACCGAGTCCGAGCCGACGGCGAGTGAATGACAAATTCTCGACATCTAGCTCATCCACGGCTAAAACTTTCTCTTTTCCCCTCTACGCTGGCTTTCTCCATGCACCCGTCAGCTCCAACACAAACATGGCCAGCAACATTGCATCACGCGCCCTGAGGACGGCTGGCCGCCTGGGCTCTAGCTCCAGCTCGCGCGTCACTGTCGCTCCTGTGCGAGCTCTCCCTCGCGCCGGCCTCGTCTCTGGTCGCCAGGCCCGCCGTGGATATGTGACCGAGTCCAAGCAGGACAACGCAAAGGTTGAGACTGCCATCAAGCTCGACAAAGGCGACTTTGTCGACCTACCGCCCCCTTCCGTCGATGCTCCCAGCAACGCGAAGGTCAGCCCCATGGCTGGTGAGCGATATCCTCTCCATTGAGCTCTGGGACTTGGACCCGAGCCACAGCTTTTTTTTTTTTTACGAGCTCCTAGCTAACAGATGCGCTGCAGAGGTACTAAAACAGGCGGCTGTCATGGAAGAAGGCCAACGGCCAATCTACCTCGACATGCAAGCTACCACACCTGTTGACCCGCGCGTCCTCGATGCCATGATGCCCTTTTACACGGGCGTATATGGCAACCCCCATTCCCGAACACACGCATACGGTTGGGAGAGTGAAAAGGCCGTCGAGGAGGCCCGTGAGCACATTGCTGCCCTGATTGGCGCAGATCCCAAAGAAATCATCTTCACCAGCGGTGCCACAGAGAGCAACAATATGAGCATCAAGGGCGTCGCTCGCTTCTTTGGCCGCTCTGGCAAGAAGAAGCACATCATTACAACGCAAACTGAGCACAAGTGCGTGTTAGATAGCTGTCGCCATCTTCAGGATGAGGGTTTCGAGATCACATATCTCTCTGTCCAGAACAACGGACTCATCAAAATGGAAGACCTGGAGGCTGCTATTCGACCCGAGACTGCTTTGGTCAGTATCATGGCTGTCAACAATGAGATTGGTGTCATCCAACCCATTGAAGAGATTGGCAAGCTGTGCCGCAAAAAGAAGATTTTCTTCCACACCGACGCCGCCCAGGCTGTCGGCAAGATCCCCCTTGATGTAAATGCCATGAACATTGACCTCATGTCGATTTCCTCTCACAAGATCTACGGCCCCAAGGGCATTGGCGCCTGTTACGTACGAAGACGTCCTCGTGTCAGACTCGACCCTCTCATCACCGGTGGTGGTCAGGAGCGAGGTCTCCGAAGCGGAACCCTTGCGCCTCCACTCGTTGCCGGTTTCGGCGAAGCTTGTCGCATCGCCAAGGAGGAGATGAAGGTATGTACTAACAATTTTTGTTTTCCTTGTTCTGCATTTCTACATGATGAGTTGCTCTACACATGCATGGCTTTCTGAATGGCCCGTGACAAGGCCGGCCGTGTTGATCGAAGCTATATGTCTGATTTCGTATATTCCTTACTATTCGATGTTGTGTAAATCGTTTTTGACGACACTAACAATATCACAGTATGACTCGAAGCGTATCAAGGACCTTTCGGATCGCCTACTCAACGGTCTTCTCGCAATGGAGCACACCACACAGAACGGCGACCCCAAGTCCTTTTACCCTGGTTGTGTGAACGTCTCATTCGCATACGTCGAGGGAGAGTCTCTTCTGATGGCCCTCAAAGATATCGCCCTCTCGTCAGGCAGTGCCTGTACTTCTGCCTCGCTAGAGCCCAGTTACGTCCTGCGCGCTCTCGGAAACAGCGATGAGAGTGCTCACAGCAGTATTCGATTTGGCATCGGCCGTTTCACCACGGACGCCGAGATTGACTACGTCTTGAAGGCAGTGGAGGAGCGCGTCACCTTCTTACGAGAGCTTAGCCCCCTGTGGGAACTAGTTCAAGAGGGCATTGACCTCAACACCATCCAGTGGAGCCAACACTAAGAAATCGGTTCAGCTTAGGATACATCCAGGTTTCTCGAACTGGTCTCGGGAACGTGATAAGTTTTAAAAATAAAATAAAAACGTCAGCGGAGGATGACCGACTGCGGGGGCTACCCAGTCGTGTCTGTATAGCACTGTAATATCAAGATACCTCTTTCTCTTTTGGCTGTGTGTGGATGATGAGGAGTAACGGACAAACGATGAAATTCCAGATATATGGGGATATGGGCTCAATTCGGGGCAGAAAGGATCTCTCTTTTCCGAATATATGAAGCATGATTAGTGTCCATCATGAACAATAACATACAGAATGAGACATGGCCATTCATTGTGTTACGCTTTGGACACTTTTTTTTTCTTCTTGTTTGCAGACTGCATGCCAAGCATCGGTGATGTCTCTTCGTGCATCCATGCTCAGTCCATTTGCCATGGCGTCACTCGCCAACTCGGCGATCACCAACAGATGTCACACGAAGGACCCTTGCATCTGAACCCTGATAATCACATGTCGTATACGTCAAAAAAAGATTTTGAAGAATTCGATATGGGTATTGATTTACATACAAGCATGGGATTTGCATCATCCTCACAGGTACGGGTCTTGGTGTCATAGAAAACCGTGTCCATTGTGGTGAACAAGCTCGGATCTCGACCTCCAGCCCTGTCGCAATCACACAGCCATGGCAGTCCACCTGATCGCATTACGTTTGCATCTCCGCATTTAGTGATGAAACGGCATGTGCGCCTCAAATTGCGCTGCCGTGGCACGGGGTATAGACGGAAGATAGCAGAAGGCGTGAGAGTGCAGAAAAAAAGTGGTTGACGTCATTACCCAGAGCCGCCAACGCCACAACTGCTTGCAGGGCAGTTACACCACTTACACACAGTATTGAGCTTGGTTTCCAACGAGGACTATGACATCATTTGAATTATTCTCCATTTTCGTGATTCAGGAAACACCTGCCGTCATAGCAACACTGCATGCGCCTACTTCGTCAATGGCTTCTCAGCACTCGCACCAGGTATAAAGTCGCCTTACATCCCAACCAAGATTCCATCTTCATTACCCCAGCTCCATTCAAAACCTCAAAGAATTACTACTTACACCAACTCGATCCCATTCAAACTTGTTCCAACAACGTCAAATCCCACCTCTTCACAAACCAATTACCATGTCTACCAACGAGAACACCTCCTCCCTCAAGTCGTACATCGACTCTGCCACTGGTGCCGTCCAGAACGCTCTTGGCAGCGTGACGGGCAACAAGGGCGACCAGGTTGAGGGCGAGGCTCGTCAGCAACAAGCTGAGGCTGAGCACCAGGCCTCACACGCGGCTGTCAAGGTTCCCGGCGGAACCATTTCATCCTCTGGCGTTGCCCGCGATGACTCCAGGCGCACTGAGGGTTCCTGGAACCAGACTGTCGGTTCTGCCAAGGAAGCCGTTGGCGGCTTGATCGGCAACGAGGTACATTGATTCACCCTTTCACGTCATTGGTATTTGCTCACATTTCTCCAGTCCCTTAAGAACGCCGGTCGTCAGCAGAACCTCGAGGGCCAGCAGCAAGAGGCTCGCGGCCAGCTCAGTGACTTAGGTTCTGGAATCGGAAACCGTGTGCAAGGCACCGTTGGCGGCGCCGTTGCTAACGTCACTGGTGATTCCGAGGGCGAGGCACACTACAAGAAGCTCCACGACGAGGGCAAGACCTTGCAGCGCGGCGTTGAAACCGAGCTTCAGAAGAAGGCTGAGGCAGAGAACCAAGCCTAAAGAGCTCGCTTTGGTGGCTCATACAAAGGAAGCAATGATAGAAGTACGAAATGCATTATGCGATACATGTTGATTTGATACCCTAAAACTCGGAACGGAGGATGGTTCAAGGTCTAGCATCGTTCAGACAGGTTTATCCATCCCAGTTAAAATTACATTGTGCCTCTCCAGCTTCACTGTGCCCGGCTTGGTTTGACCGTGATTTTCTTTCTGTTAGCTTTCCTCTTTGTTAGCTTTCCTCTCGAGTTCCGGACTTGGTTCCTAAAGCCATTGCTGTCCAACAATGGCTCCTGATGATGTATTAACACAAGAGTGACACTTTGTCAAGGTAATTCTGGAGAGTCGGTATCTTTGCAGCGCAATCCGTCCTCGGGATTGTATTCTCAACCAATGACAATGCTTACAGTCGCTTCTCCGATGGAATCCGTTGCTTTGCTTTGTTCGTCGTCCTGCTGAACCACCAAGCTGTCATAATTGCAACCGGCAGTCCCAGTCCTAATCCCACACCTGTCCCAACAGCGAGTTTCTTATTATCGCCATCATCTTCATCTCCTGCGGTCCCTGATCCCAACGGGTCATCTATGGAAGAGCCGTTGTCGCCGCCGCCGTCATCGTTGTCTGAACCCGCGCCAGTGTCCTCTGGTTCCGCTATTCGAAATAAACCCTCGTATCCGAGTCGCGGCTCGTCTACGCCCTGCGGCACAAGTATGAGTTCATATCTGGCGCTCGGTATGAAGTCCAGCGGCGCTGGAACATTCTCCCAGTCAAACTCGGTGCCCGACAGCCCGGCTGCGAGTTGTGTTGTCAGTCCTCAACACGCTCCGTGCTGTGCCCTTTTTTTTTTAAAAAAAAAAAAAAAAAAAAAAAAAAAAAAAACTTCCGGGCTGATAGTTAACAACTTACTAGCTATAGTTGTCCTGATGGAAAAGATTCCACCGCTGGTTTGGTTAAAGAAGCGCGCCTGCAGGCGGAGAGGGTAGTAACTCTGAGCCACGCCGCCCCAGTGCAGTCGTACGGTCTCGCCGCGGGCGAGCTGGTCCGTCGTCAGACCAAGCGTCGAAGAGGCAGAGGCCCCAAGCGCGGCAGTGCAAACGACGAAAGCGAGCTGGGCTAGATGGCGGGACATGGCTGTGTCATCGCATTCGTGCGACATGTCCCAACGAGCATCGCGAACGAAAAGTGGTCTTGGTGACAAGAGCTCATGCAATAAAGCCTCTCCTCCCCCCTCCCCCCTCCCCCCTCCCTGGCCCTTGATCGCGGTCAGCTTTGTTCCTGCATCCCTCGTATATTTACCAGGTGGCCATTTTTAGCAGGCCAACTTGCCCGAATCAATCAGGCTATATGTAATCGGGCTGACGTTGCGCCGCATTTGTACTTTGCTCCAGCATGCCCCCAGGGGTCGGACAGGCCCATTCCGGGGCGCATTGGGGGGGGAGCTTTGTTCCTTTTGGGACATGGCCTTGGCCCAGGCTTTGTTTTGGGACGAGTGTCTGGTTTGTTTCTTGGGCTGTTGGTCGAATACAAGAAGAAATTTGGCCCAGCTGGAAGTGGACAGACTCCAAAGCTGGGTCCTTGCAAAAGCTAAGCAATTCCATCCATTCAACGGCATGTCTATACGAGCACTTGGGACCAAGGGAGCACAAAAAGTCACCAGAAAAGGCAGGATTGACACTAAAAAACACAATAGTCATAGACTCGTTAAATCAAACAACTCAACCGTCAAAACACTATATTTCCCACCGCTAAAACGTGGCTTTCATTGGCAATTCACTGAAAATCTGGCCAGCACAATATCCACCATGCTGGAGATCCTATTGCGAACCCCTTCATCCCCCGCAATCTCCAACGCTGCAGCTGAATCCATCAAAGAAAGCCGCCATACCATTCAAACGTGATAACAATAAAGAAAAGGTGCATAGCCAATAGATATCAAGGGCCCCGTGTAGCGATGGCAGCCCCCGGGCCGGCGGTATTGAGATACAAAACAGTGGCCGCAGCCAAAGGGGAATAAAAAAAAACGAGAGAAATGGTCATTACTAGACTGCATCGGCAAGTACAAGCACCCTAGTAACGGCTGGAATATCTGCAGTTGGAATACTAATTATTAAGTACATGGGCTCGTGAGCGGAATAGATCGTGTCTAACAGCAGGTGGTAGATGAGGTCGTAAACATCGGTTTTTTTTATGCGAATGAAGATTTCTTGCGGCGGTTGAACATTTTGGACAATCCGCTGCTTTCCTCATTTTTGGTGGGAGGGTGAGAAATAGGCTCTGGGGGTGGCTCCGAGTTGCGAAGGAATGCTGCCAGGTCCGAGGTACGGGAGGTATTAGATACGGCATCTCGAGGTTCAAACTTCTTCATCGGCACTCGACCCATGGAGTTGCCCGAAGAAGGCATTGGTGGCCGAGTAGCAGGAGTGTCAACCGGTCCATACTTGTCATAGCCAGCAGGGATATTGACCTGGATGGGTATATAGCCCTTTCCACCACCTCGGCTATGAAGAGATCGAGTGTCAACAAGAGACGCCTGAGGGACCGCAGCGACATTGGAGTTGGAGCTGCTGGTGCTTCGTGTGAACCTGCCAATGAGGCTGGGTGCACTCGACTTCTTTTTGGGCATCTTTTGCGAGATAGGCTGAGAGACAGGCTCCGGTGGTGGCTCGTAATTTCGTAGGAACTCAGCCAATGTCTCCTCCTTTTTAACAGGGGGCCTAGGCGTCATGATAAAATCATCGTCATCTTCCTCATCGCTGAAGTCAATCGCGTATGGATCTCGGACACGCCTTCTCGTGCGCTTAGGCATCATCTCGTCGTCATCATACATCTTGCTACCTGGTGTCTGCCCACCCTTGTTCTTGAGAAGAGCTGTGTTAGAGTTGACTGATGAGTGCATCGAGGGCATGGACGTATCAGTGGCATGAGTAGACGCCTGGCTATATCGGATGTCGGGAACGGAAGGATCAGTGACCTTCGCGCCGACACCATTTGACAGGTCATCAGACTCCCGGAACACCGACGTGGTTCGAGGAGGGCGGTTTCCAGAAGCACTAGGAGGACCTTGGCGGAGAAAATCGATCAAATCAGAGTTGCCGCCCCTAGCACCTTCAACAGGTTCCCGGGGTGCCTGATGAGTCCGACTGCTGGCAGATGGCGCCCGGCGAAGCTCACTGGGCTGCATGGAGGGTGTGCCGGTGGGATTACTTCGAAGAGGTGAAGGCCGAATGTCCCCTGAAGGACCAGTGGACTTGATAAACTCGGCAAAGTCTGCAGTGGATTCACCAGGGACCCGCGCATCTCGAGCAGATACAGAGGCACGGGATGGCCTTGAGGAAGACTTTGGCGAGCCCATGACTCCCTTAGTCTTGTCATCACTCAAAGCAGAGCGATGGTGCGATTTCATGTCAGTAGCGGCAGAAGACGATCTGGACCTGTTATGAGACTTCTCTTCATTCTTCCAGGGTGCTTTGGCAATGATCGGCTGATCCAGAGACCGCTTGTGCTACAAAGGTCAGCAGATTGATCAACAAATGAAAAAAGAGGTTGAGCAATACTTACATCAATATCACGCATGTTTTCAGGTGTGAGAGTATAGGTGATAGTTTGGTTACTCTGAATCAGCTCCTCGAAGTTACGGGCAACATTCTCGGAACGAGAGTTGTTCTCTTCTGAAGTGCGCACAGCCTTAAGACGACCAGTTCCCGATGAAGCAGAAGAACCAGAGGTGTGGATAGGCCGGGCAAATGAGCTCACCGCAGTCTCATCATCGTCATCTCTCGTCTTGGAGCGTTCGATTGAGACCATGCCAATGCTATGCGTGGGCGAGGTTGGGGCGGCTTTGTCTCGCGATGAATGCCAGTTACTATGTGTTGGTGTCTTGCGAGAAATCTCTGCAGGTCTGTCTTCAGGCAATGGAGAAGGAGCACTAGGAGCCCAAAGATTGGTCACCTTTGCGCCAGAGGAGGATTTCCTATGAGATGAAGAGGATGACTGAGATGGCAGCCCCATGAGTGGCTGTGGTCTTCTGCGAGGAGTAGGAGCTTCAGGGAGAGACTGGGTGAGAGGAGATGAGTGATAAGAAGTATTCTTTGCTGATTTCTGGTCACCCTCGACTTCCTCCTCAGACTCGGAGATAGTAGCAGCGTTGGAGATGGAGCCCCTCATCCTATCGACCGGAGATCGGCTCTTAGGAACTGACACTCCCGAGCGAGAGACATTGCTAACAATCTTAGGAAGCTGCGGCTCATCGTAGTTGGACTTGCTAGAAAGGCTACCACTGTGGTTCGAATGCACGGAGAGACTGACGCTTGCTGGTCGCACGCGATCGGCAGTATCAACAGAGGGTGAACGAGATCCACTGGGGCTCTTCGGCCCTGGAACATCGATAATACGAGCAGAGTGCACGCTGTTGGACCTCTTCAAAGGGAATGGACCCCCACTGTCAGAGAGGGCAGGGGAAATGCTACCAGCAACCGACACTCGAGCCGAGGTGAGGATTTCGGCCTTCTCGTACGATGGCACTGTTCCTTGGTCCTCGCCAGATGCCCGCTTAGCTCGGCGGAACGCGGAGGCGGCAGAGGTGTCTGTGATAATCCTGGATACTCGCTTGTTTCGAGACTTGAATCCTTTCGAAACTACTTCATCGGCAGGCGACACTTCCTTGGTTTCGTCCTCTTTGGGCGAAGCCTTGGCGATCTGCAAATCATCAACGGTTTCCCTCGCCGCCGGTGCTACCTCCTTATTTCGTTTACCAGCAGCTCGATATGGCGAGGAGCCAGGTGTCGGAAGAGAGCTGGATCTCTTGCGTCCATTGCAGTCAGGAGTATTAGGCTGAGACGTAATCGGAGTGGGGAGGCCAGTCATATTCCCAAATGGAACGATAAGAAGACTCTTTGGTCGGCGTTTAGTGTTCGCCTCCAGTTCCTTCATTTCATCCTCCTCCTCATCACTATAGACAGCGAGACCTGGTACCTCAATTTCGTCCACATCAGTGCTACTCATGGGAAGCGGGATCAATTCAGGCCGAGAATCCTTTGTATCCTTCTTGGTTTCGTACTCCGCATCGCTATAGGGAAAGGTTCGACTCAAGTCAGTAACGTTGCTATCGTGCCTCATATGGCCAATAGATGCTCGGGAGTATGGGCGACCACCAAATTCAAAGGTTGGAGACCGAATCCTTTTCTTCCAACCTCTCCAGAGACGCCCGAGGGTGCGATCCAGAGCAACTCTCTCCATGTCCTGCTCCTCAACAACAATGCGATCAACAATATCTGTTGGGTTCTTGGTGCCTTCCTTGATTTCCTTCTGAAACTTGGTGCGCAATCTGTGATATGCGGCCTGTCCGGCAACTGTGAGAGTCAGTTCTCCCATGTATTCCAACACTGAAGTCAGGAAAATTGCTACGGCGGGAGAAATAACAGCCGAAATCTGCTCATCCGCACCAATCTCAAGGTGCTCTTGCTCCATATACATATCCTCATCTTCTTCCTCAAGGTCTCCTAATGACGAGTAGACCATGCATCGCAACCGCGTACGTTTCCATACCAACTCGAGATCCCAATCCCGGGCGGGATCGGCACCTTGGGGCTGAACATAGTCCTCTTCTTCACCCTCCCCTAGGTATTCACGGAGTTCCTCATCGGCGTTGTTCACAGCGTCTTTGGCGAGTTTGGGTTTTAGGACTTCGGTAACGGCTGGTCTCAAAGCAGCCAGTGTTGTGGCCCGAGAAATCGAAAGGAAATTGAAAAGAAGTTGGTCCAAAAAGCCATTTACGAGGACCATAGCCTCGGCTGACACCAGAGCGGTCTCGCCGGCAGGCTCAATTCCATGCTCGTCGTACCAGGTCTCCGCGTGTGTATCGTGGTCGTTTGTGACAATCTGAGAGGCAGCAGAAGTCGCAATAAAGGCGGCCTCGGGTGACACTACCGCTGGGGGAGACATCAAGCTGAGTGCAATCGTCGAAGGTCTGTCGCTGGAAATGCTCTGGGTTCGAGACCGCATACCGCGGGGAGGAACGACGATGCCGGAGACAGGTCGCGACATGGATGCCTCGGAGTTTGGGACTGCCATAGTGGCTACTTTGTGCGGGTAGACCAATGGAGGTCTCCCAATGCCGAAATGTATGACAAGCAGTAAGCGCCGACGTGTGCTCGTGGAGACCGGCTAGTACAAGAGAGCCGGCAGGGGTATTCGGATATGCGCAGGCGCAAGGTCGAGGATGGATGGTCGGGAAACCTCGTCAAGTTGACAAGGAGGTGGGGGAGTTTTCCGATTCACACGGTGGCGGCGCTGTAGGTTGATGCGGCCTTCGATTGCTGGATGCTATTAGTGGAATGCGCCGGCAAAGAAAATGGCTGAAACAGCAAAAGAGATCAAATGCGTAAGGCCCGAGGCACTGGTAGGGTGGATAGCTGACGGCCGGGTGCAGGGCAGATGCCGGGAGCGCAACGAAAGCTCTTGTGACGCCCAGGAATCGCAGTTGGTGCGACCATTGGGGCACAGCGGTAGCCAGTCCACGCGAGCGGCAGGTATCACAGAAACTTGTAGGGCGTGCCAATCGCGGAAATGTCTTGCAAGAGATTGCCACGACAAAGGTGCTGCGCGTTGGATGTTGCGTTTCGAGAGGATACCTGACGGAGTGCGGACGTGGACGATTCCGTCTTCAAAGATGTTTGCTTTCACGTCCGCCTCGTTGTTTGCGTCCGCTGCCACTCTGAGCGGTTGGAACGGCCGCCACAGAAGAGCAGGCGACTCAGACGAAGCAAGCAAACGGGGCCTGACGAATGCAGATGCGAAGGCAAATGCAGATGCAAAATACCAAGCGCCAAATACCAATGGGGGGAGGCGGTTGGGATGAGGGATGCTGGGGAATGGACGACGGGAAATAGGGATGGCCAATGAGGGACGTACCTATTACAATGAAGGACAAAAAGAAGCAATGCGTCCTGGATTCGTCGAGGCACCGCAAAAGCAAACAAGAAGGACTTGCGCACGCCCAAAAAAAAAAACTGCGACGCGTGAGGAAGAAGAGAAGTTGGAATGAACAGAGTGAAAGCGGCACGCCGGTCGAACTCGTGGAGGAGCAGGCTGAACGGAGCACGGAGGTACAGACCTCGTTTCGCTGGCCCCCTGGCTCTCGTCTTGGATTGGTAAGGTACCGAGAAGGAGTCGAGTTGGTGAGCGAACGGTGGAGGTGGTAGGATTGGGCTTGAGATCAGATTGGATACTTCCTCCGCCCTCGTGGCCTTGGTCCGCGGCCGGGTGGTCCGTTCGAGGCACCGTGGTCGCCCGCGTGTCTGAGCTTGCTCTGAATTCGTGAGCGTGTGCCTGTGCCTGTGTCTCTCCCCATGCCAGGGACTGCAGCCCATGTCCCCCCTGTTGTGGAGGCTCCCGCGGGCTAAATGGAGCCCCTACCTGAGAGACTACCTACCTACTGGAGCATAGCCTAGGACGCCGTCCGGGTACGGTGTCAGCGCCTGGTAGCGGAATTGTGTGGCATTGCGACGGGTCCGTCCAACGAGCAAAAAGGGGTCTAGTCCTGGTTGGGGGTAATGGGCGTGCTGTGCATGCGGCGGTGGTTGAGAGTGGATGAATGGCTGGCTAGGCCACACTGCTGGACCAGTTGGATCCACCGCGTCCCTGTTCCTGGCCAGGCCTTGAGTCAGGGCACGCGTTCGGCTGCAGGCTATGAGTCTATACCATTAGCCTCGTTTCCCTGACTTAATCGGGGCTTAGATGCTCTCGAATCAGGAGTTTCGGCGATGTTGTGCGTTTATTGCGATGCGATCCCGTCGCCAAAACAACCCTCCAAGGGTGCCAGGCCGAGAACTGACGTCTTTCCCTTTTGGGCCGAACTCCCCCAGCACTACCTTGTTCAATATTACTCCCTTAATACCGTCCTACCATGCCCTCTGCTTCTCAGGCTCCCCGCCCGATTGTGCACTACCCGTCCCGCGGCTCCGCTCGCGATAGCAGATGATTGCGCCTCGAGTCTCGGAATGTCCCGGTCACCTCTGCTTGTATGGCGTTTTGTTTTCTCTGGATGGCGCCGCCGTTGAGGCCTCTAGGTCTTGTAACTTGAATTAGTGGGAGGGGGGATAAAGGAAAATAAAGACGAAAAATAAAGAAGAAAAATGCCTTGAGTGGTCTGGGCTGCGAGGTACAGTGTGGCTCCTCCCGGCCCCACACAGTTAACATCAGGATCGTTCTCACAATTGGGTTGGATTGTTTCGTTCCTTCCTCCACCCGTTTTCCGGCATTTCGCCCGGAGTAATGGCTTGTTGTCTCAAAGGGGGCAGTATACTGGTCAGTTAATTTGTTTCTTTTGCTTTTCCTCGGGGAAATGCCTCCGAGAGAGCGGGTGTTAAACAGAATTGACTCCCTGTCTGATTGCCCTTGTTTTTCGCTTATGACTTTTATTTGCTTCTTTTCTAGAATATTTCTTCTTTTCCAAGCCTGCAAACATGCGATTCCGTCTTCATCGGCCCGTATCCTGGTCGCCGACTCGATGCAGCCCCGGTCGTGCTGAGACGACATATGAATCCAACTCATGCTCCAAGGTTACATCGTTACACGGGTTCCCCTGGCCAGGGTCCGTCGCTCGCTCCACACGGCTCCGGGAGGAAATTCATCTGCATCCGTCATTCAACCTTCTCTGGTGAAGACTGCCCTGTATCCAGGATCGTCTCAGGAGCAAATTTGAGACACCATGAACTCTCCATGGCCTTATCCTGCAATGCATAAATTAATTTTCGGCTTCATAACTTTATTTGCGTCTAAAGAAACCGTCTCCGTCATTCAATTTCCCACTTTCCTATGTTGGACCAGATCATCGGTTCAGTACAATTGCCCCCCGTCTTGCCTGTCTGCCCGGCTCTAGCTCTCGTTTCTTTGACAGAAGACGACTCAGCGTGGCTGGCTGGCTGGTAGTTTTGATTGATGCTTCGCACAGACTCACGCCGACTAGAGCCCAAGGGCGTCCAGTTCTCACATTAGCCGACCAAACACGACCCGCAGCGTGGCAGCACTCTCAACCGGCCGACGGTGTCCATTAGCCTCGAGCCCAGTCCGTGTGCTACTCCACAAGCCACGCGGATCACTGGAATGCTTGCCGCCACATTTCCTGCTCCGCCTGAATGGCAAGCCTTAGCCAAGGCCTTGCGAGGGGAAACACGGGACGCAGGTCTGCGAATGTGAACAGACAAAGTCTGGACTCTTGCAGGCGCCTGCGCTTGCGATGTGATGCGCCAGCAAAGCACTCTGGCGCTCCCGTTTCGCGACCCCCGTATCCTCATAATGCATTACATACTCATCATCATATGTCGCAGATCTGGAGGCCCAGCGGGTTGAGACGTTTGGAAACACACTTCTAACTCTACACAAACAGCCCACCAGAATTTCTTACGCCTTGCCAACGGCAGTTCTGCGGCACGGCGCTCTCTCGAAACAAGGGGGGCTCTGTTTCCGCCGCATGAACAAGGCGAGCCTATGCCAAAAAGGTAACAGAAACCTGGACAGGGGCCACCCCCATTTCAGGTACCATGCGAGCACTTCGGACGAATCCAGCGTCAAAATACGGAGTAATTAGCACCTACATACATGTGCATACTGCTGTGTGCAATACCCACCTCTCGACATCTTGTTGTCCCAACGGTCGTCCAACGTTGCCATCCACCATGTGTCGCACGTGAATCGGATAGCGCGTGTTTCCTTCTTGATAGTGTTTCCATTACCTCTGATTCATAGTCTCTGATTCATTAGCCAACCGCGGCTCCGACACCGCCATGGCAGTTCAGTGTTGATCAGCCTAGATGATCCGCGAAGGCTGGTGGTGTGTGGAACGGGAGATTGACTCGCCACCGATTATCAACCTGGCCCGTGTAACATCCATCTCCCAAGAAACGAGCGCGGCTGCAATCGAGATATACCTTTGTCGGCTAGCTACACCTATTCTAATGGACCGAGCTTTACTGCTTCTGGCACTTTGGACATCGTCTGAGCTCAGGAATCCCAGATCTCCGTGGGCAGTCGTCATGGAAAAATTCAAACCGCAATGCAAGCCGATCGACCTCGGCACGAATACCCTCGCTCTCGGCATAAAAATTTAAATAAAAAATAAAAAAATAAAAAGAAGGGAAAAAAGGCAAGAAAAGAACCCAGAGGTCTGCCAGGATTGGACGGTTCAATCTACGATCCTGCACTGCTGGCCACAAACCGGGTGTTTTGTCCCAGTCTCGGGCGCAGTCTCAGTCTGCATTCCGGAGCCAGTCTGCTCTCATACGTGACGGCATCCGGCCCCACGGGTCGGAGCACGACACTCTTGTCGATAGCCCCAACACGGGAGTGATCGTCGCAGAACTGTCTCAGACACGACAGCCCTCAGGTTCAAAGGCCACCTCTAGAACAGGCCGCCCGCCGCAACTGAGTAACCGCGAAGTCGAGCTGGCTCTGCATAGCACATTGACCTTCAAAAGTGGATGTCGATAGTGTAAAATTGGCAAAGCTGGACGGGACGCTAGCTGAGAGCTGAGTGGCGATCGGCTGACAAAACGGTGGAGTTGTGAGCATGGGCTGCATCAACCGCCGCCAGTTGCTTCTCTCAATCAAGCCGGATCAGTGGGGATGATACCACCGCGCTAGTTGGCGGAACTAGTCGATGTCTGCACTCCTTTCCAGGAGCCAGGGGTGCCCCAGCCTCACCTTGGTCATGATCCGAGCTGACGTGCCTGAAATCCTTGGGTCCCCGGAGTTGTCATGACTGACGAGGCAGGTTTGTTCATATTTGCCCCGTTGGACATACTCTCGGTTGTTTTTTGTTTGTTGGCACAAGCCTCCCACTTGTCTGTTCTCGACCCAGCCTCCAATTCAACGCTTAATGCGGATCTCCCGTCCCTGCCATCCATGGACTGACTCTACATGGTCCGTCCCCAGAGGGAAGAGAACGAACCACTGTACCAGCCATTCGGTACGGAGGTTGGGGCTTACATCGAGGCCACTAGCTTGCGATGAGAAAAAGAAAATACGCATTAGTTAAAAGGCTCTAGAAGCTCTTCAGTGTTGGGCTACGATGGGGATTTGTGCGGTGTAGAACGCTGGCCGCGTCCCGCTTACGTATCCAGTGGGGAGAATGTAGTCATGAATTGGCTTGAAATTTCCAACCTCTTCAAATCATGGTGAGAATACCCCATGTATTCCACGACTATGGTAGCTTGGGGTATTGTGCTGGTAAGTTGAGAACCAATTAAGCAGAGATCAGTCGTGGCCCCGACCCATTTTTCCTCTGTTTCAATTCTCCATCAAGACGTATCAACCAACCCGTGGCGAGGGTTGCATGAAAAAGGAATAAGCAAGTCGCATCCCGTAAAGTGTACCTCTACCATACATTTGGTACATGATCCGGTGTCGTGATTTAGCCTGCAGCTCAAACATATGCATGTTTGGAGGCAATGCTAACCATCTACTGTTGCTTTGCTTCCACAGCTACCCCCACGTTTTACCAAAGGTGTTAGCCGTTTTACTCCTTGAATGTCTCCTTGTTTCCAACTAAACTTAGCCTAGTTCCCAAGCCATGTCTTTGATGTGTACTATCTTGGCTGGCTAAGCCCTCCACAATAACGTGGAAGTAGCCTCTCTCTATGCTGCTCATCACACGGTTAGCTCTATGCATTAGACTACAGTAGTTTTACTCGCGGTGGATAAAGGTCAAGTGACCTGCAAGGCCGTATATTTGGTTTTTATTGAAGTAAACACGTTCGCAAATGTGCCGCTCGTTGCTCAAGTGGCGTTTGACACAAGAAAAAAAAAAAAAAAGACTTGGTCATGAAAAAAAGCACATATCAAAAGAAAAGGGTAGCGCGTATGCAAGAACATGACTGCTCAATATTATATTTAAACTCGTGCGTGTTATGATATCCTCCAGATTCCAGGTCCCTCTATAGTTTCGTTAGTTGCAGGCCTGCCAAGAAATGTGGGAAATCAATCACAAATACATTGGTTTTTGTCAATGCCTGAACACTGGCGACGTGCCCCAACACATTTCACCCCCCAGAGAGCAACCCAGATCATCCAAAGACTCCGGCGGTACTTACTAAGTCACAACCCAATAATAGATAAAATACTTGGTTTCGCCAAGAGAAGGGTTTGGTGGTTTCCACTAAGACGGAAAGGAGCGGGTATTCCTATCTATTCACCCAGAATACAGGCTTCTGTTTTTAGCCAATATTTAAGTGGTAGTGACATTGTAGTGCTCCTGAATCATGATTGCGCAGTGGCAGTGCATTTGATTGAGGAAGCGCTGCCCTGGTTTCGCAGATGTGCTATGGAACAAAACCCTCGCACAAAGTTGACATATCCAGGAATCAATTTTCCACGGTCACCACGCTATTAGACTCATGCCATTATTATATCTTGTTGCGATTTTTAATAAGTTTCGTACATTGTCTCTTCGAATTCTGTCTCTGCGAAACCCTATCATCAACAAGAACAGCTTGGACCGTTAGTCATGATCTTGTGACACGGGACCATATCAGGTCTATTCAACAGGAGCTGTGAGCATGTGATTTTTACCCCTATTTACGCAATATCCGTTGTTTAGATCCGTCTCCTCTCTGGTCATGGATGGCCAGGGTCAATGATCCAGGGTCCGATGGCTTCTGACGCGGGGATCTAGAAGTCATGCAGGAAATATAACCAATGAAACTTGGACTGGTGGCAGTTGGACATATTCAAAGCCGCCCGCGATGAATGTCATATCATCCAAGGTGACTCCCAATAATACTAGTGTCTAGTGACTAAATATCTAAATGGTGATGCCATCTCAATTTACGATTAATAGTAGGCGTCAGATAGCATCAAATTTGCGAGAAACTCATTGATAGCGTCAAGCAAAAATATCGGGTTAATTTATCGCATCATAATATTAATCGTATTTTTAGTGGTCAACGACCCGGATCCAGTGTATGGCATTCTATTGTTTTCCGTGTGTTTAGAATACTCAGCATCGACTTCGTCAACAGGCCGCCACGGCCTTTGTTGACAGGCTACTTGTCCTCTACCTGTCAACCTCGGCGACAGACATCTACACTCTCGGGTAGGTGCTTTTCTCTACTAGGCGATTTCAGCACATTTTACAATCGTCAGCTTTCGTTGGTTGTTAGTAAGTTTGTCCTATTTCATGGCGGAGTCTCGTCTAAATGGAAGGGCATGAAAACTAGGTCATCAGGTTGTCGCTATGGGACGAAAAATATCTCTAGTGTGTTCTCTTGGATAAATTTAGGGGAACTACGCCTATTTTTCTATACGAGATCTTTCTCTCTCCGTGCCGGGTTTGTTGGTAGATCGGTTGGCATGCCACACCTCTCTGCACTAAGATCATTCATGTCTTCCGCGTCATCAACTCGGTGAGTAATCTGCGAACCCAACATTGCACTACTGTTGAGGCACTACTATTCTGCACAAGCATCCTTGCAGCATGTGTCTCGGGCGTAATATCCTCAGCTCAGGCGATGGTGAGCTTCTATTCCTAGCGACGATGTTTGAGTAGATTGTATATAGCGGTATAGGGTAAGATGGTATGATTCTATGAGATACAATGCTGAACCAAGATACATTGAATGTTCGTCTGCTTGCAGCCATGGGTACCTTGAGTTCTATTCCAGTATGGTTGACCGCGTTTGGGTAAGATTTAACATGCTTGTGAGCTTTCCGGTTTGTCTCTGACTAATTTGCGTTTGGTCGTAGACTAATGCAGATGGCGGCCTAGCTGAATGCGGAGGAACGAGACATCACAACGTGTCTATGAATTGACTTTGCAAAACCCCTCTATTAGTTTTCACATGCCATATTCTCTTACCTTAGGACTATGTAGCTTGCACCACCCACGTCAACGAGAGTTAAGGTGGTCTCGGGGTGGCTTGTATGGGACGGCAAGTAACGGACCCAATTTATTATAGTGGAGGGGAATGCTCTCCTCGCTCAAATGCCGAGAAGAGCTCTCCCGTGTGGCACCAGCGGGATCGAGAAGAAATCTCTAGCTTCTCCAGTTGCATGCTGCCAAGCTGGGGACTACCGCGTTCCGCGAGCGCTAGTGGTGATCAACAAGCGCTGGTGGATGAATGTCTCAGAAAAAAAACGCACCAAAAGCTGAAAGGTTCCGAGACGCAATGGGCCAGCGGCAGGCTTCGAGAGGCGGGAAAGCGGTTGGCGCTGCATACAGCTGCGGATTTGCTTTTTGCTCCCTCTTTGCGGGTTAGGCTTTATCGTCGGGCGAAGCTGCGGTAAGACTTGTCTCGTTTTCCGAGCAAGGTTCCCAAAGATGATGCAACCGGACCCAACCGTGTTGCCATGCATCGCGGTGACTGGATGCTTACCGCTACCTCAACCCTGGTCACGTTTTGTTGCGGCACTCTTCATTAACAAAAGACATCTCGACTGTGCAGTCCTGACGTGAGAAACTGAACAGCCCCTCCACCCTCACCAAAGCGTGCTTCCAATAACTAAGCGAGCGAGCTCAAGTCTCTCCTTGCCTGCTGCAGGTCTTGTTGAGAAAGCTGTTTCCGGAGTAGCTCGGCTGCCACCAAATAGTGCCACCGCTGAAAATCGCACACATCCGGCGACAAGGTTTTCCACCCAAAGGCAGTCGTGGTTATTTTGAAAGTTATATATCGGGGTTACCGCTTGGATTCCTTCCCTTTTGCCAAGATGACCGTTATCGCCGTGCAGTCGGAGGAGGCATTGCTTCGGGCTATCAGGACCACCCCCATAATCGACCACCACGCTCATCCGTTATTGAACCCAAGCTCAGTCGCCAGTTACCCCTTGCTTTCCATCTCAACCGAAGCCAATGGGGATGCCCTTGCGTCTACGAAGACTGGCCTACCGCATCTCCGTGCAGTCAGGCAGCTATCTGCCATCCTTGGCTGCGAGGAGACGTGGGAGGCGGTACAAGCGGCTATCGAAGCGAAGCAGAAAGGCCAAGGCTACGGGGCCTGGACAAGAAGATGTCTTTCAGGCATTGAGAATATTCTCGTGGATGACGGGCTGGGCAGTGATGTAGAAATGGAGTCGTACAGCCATTTTGACAGTTTCACAAGAAGCCCCAACAAGCGTATCGTCCGCATCGAGCACGTCGCTGCTCAAATCATCGATCAGGCACGCTTTCAGTATCAGTCGGCCAGCGAAGCCTCTTTCGCAATTATTGAAAATTTTTCAAAAGCCATTAACGAGAGCATTGCGGATCCAGAGGTTGTGGGCTTCAAGTCTGTCATCTGCTATCGTACTGGCCTGGCCATCCCGCGCAAGATGGACCTCGAAGCTACCACTGAGAGGTTCCAAGAGATATTCATTGGCCAAGCTAGCAAGTTCACGCGGCTCGACCATCCTGGGCTCAACGAATACTTTGTCCACCGAGTGGCATCGTTGATTCGTGATAGCCAGGACGTTTACAAGAAGCCCATTCAGTTTCACACCGGTCTCGGGGATAACGACATTACCCTGTCCAAGTCATCTCCTGCGCATCTCCAGGAGTTTATCAAAGAATACCCTACAGTCCCCATCGTTCTTCTTCACGCCAGCTACCCCTACACACGAGAGGCGGCTTATCTGGCCACCGTTTACGCCAACGTGTACGCTGACATTGGCGAAGTTTTCCCCGCAGTAAGCCGCGGAGGTCAAGATGCCATCATTCGACAAACTCTTGAACTCTGCCCCTATTCCAAAGTTCTCTGGAGCACAGACGGGCACTTCTTCCCCGAGACATATCTTCTGGCTGTCGAACAGGTGCGGGAAGTGTTGCACACTGTACTCACCGACTACGTACACAAGGGCGATTTGACGTGGACGCAAGCAACTCAACTTGTTCAGGCCATCTTCTTTCACAACGCAAACCAATTGTATAATCTTGGTTTGCAGTTTCAGCCTGTGGCTACCGACATCAGCACCGTATTGGCGGCTCCTGGCAATGAGAATCTTCGGATTATGACCAAGTTCTTGGAGGACAATGGGGAGTCCCGGTTCCTAAGGGTATACTGGAGTGATATGACTGGAATGCCCCGTATGAGGAGTATCCCGATACGCCAAGTGCAATCGATACTCCGCAGTGGCAAGGAATTAAGTTTCGGGGTCACCAAAGCTTCACTTGGCCTTCTCCAGAATGATGCGCTCGCGCCTGGGGTTACTCCAACTGGAGAGTACAATCTTTTCTCGGACCTCCAGTCGCTGCGTCTTGGCCCCAGGAAAGGTCACATTTCAACGCGAGGAGATTTTAGGGAAAAGAATGGCACCGATGCTCCCTACTGCCCACGAAGCCTTCTCAAGAGAACCTTGAAGAAAGCTGCTCAACAAGGGCTAGAATTCGTCCTTGGGTTTGAAATCGAGCTTGTCCTGGTACAGCGAGACGACAAAGAGAAGTACAAACCTTTGAACAGCGATGGCCATGCGTGGTCTGTGGGCAGAGCTATGGAACACCAAGGGGCCATGGATGTACTTGAGGAAGCCATTGAACGTCTTGACGAAGCAGGAGTTTACATTGAGATGGTCCATCCTGAGGCCGCAAACGGTCAGTATGAAATTGTTCTCCCCAGAGCCTCTGCACTCGAAGCTGTGGACACAGTTTTGTACACCAGGGACGTCATCAGCACCTGTGCTACGGAAAGGGGCTTTAGGATGACACTTCATCCAAAGCCTTTCCCCATGGTCTGTGGTACAGCATCCCATGTTCACATGTCCATCTCAACACTGAACGGGTCTGACAAGAACGTGTACGAGTCGTTCTACGCCGGTGTACTCAAGCATCTTCGGGCTATCATGGCATTTACGTACAGCAGCATGGCGAGCTACGAGCGTGCGGTTGATGGATGCTGGGCCGGCGGAACTTGGGTTACGTGGGGCACGCAGAACCGAGAGACGCCACTACGGAAAATTGAGGGTAGTCACTGGGAGATCAAGTGCATGGATGGCATCGCCAACCTCTATTTGGCAATGTCAGCCATCCTCGTGGCTGGGACTCAGGGCGTCGCTGACAAGGAGGCGCTTTTATGGAAAGACTGTTTGGTTGACCCGGCATTGATGTCTCAGGCTGAAAGAGAGCTCCTACATATCAACACAAAGCAGCCCGCAAGCATCAAGGAAGCACTAGAGGCCTTGCAGGATGACAACGAGCTAGCCCAGCTAATGGGCCCAGAACTTGTCGAACGATATGTGGCTGTCAAGAAAGGCGAGACAGCACTGCTCGAGGGGATGGGAGAGGAGGAGCGTAGACTGTGGGTTATGGAGCGATACTAACGAACCAATGAATACATTAGCAAATCACATGAATGGACAAGATGGGGAAAAAAAGTGAGGTCAAAGAAGCAACGATGGATGTATGTACGAGAATTTGCCGAGCATGGACCGGAGTGAGCGTTTTTTTTTTTCCTTTTTTTCTTTTTTTTTCTTTCTCTTGCAAGCCACCGATTACTGCGTAACTTTTTATATCAGAATGCAACAATTTTTTACGAGCGATGTGATAGGGTAGACAAGGAAGTCTAGACCGGGCGATGAACACGGATGGTCTCACGGATTGAGTTGTTTTGTGACGAGTGACAATACTGTATTCAAACATGGGAGTTTTTTTTTTCTATCAAGGGTGTGAATTGTTTGAGGGGGATGTTTTCCAAGACAAGACTGACATTAATGCCTGTTGATTGGGTTGAGATGAGTGAAGGGATTGAGGAGGCAATTTGGCGAGCTGACATGCTGGTACAGGCCAACATCCATTAACCCACTCAGTTGGGCTGCTTCGGCTCATGGTACGGATTCGGATAAAGGGAGCATTACTCGCTTAATTAAATGATAATGGTTTTTTGAGTTGACTTTATCGATCAAATTGAGGACGAACGATTGCGTGCCCTTGACGACAAGATAATTACAATCCCCTTCCCCCCCCCCCGAAAAAAAAAAAAAAAACACCAGATCTCCGGGAAGAGAGCCGCGAAACCCTGGCATGGTCAGGGCTTTTTTTTTTTTTTTTTTTCCTTCCCCAAAGTCTACTCGACGTGGATAATGCTTATGGTGCTGGTGGGGGGACTTTTGATGGAGAGTGAGTGTTGCATCTCATCATGGGGAGATGCGGGAGTGAGATGGCTTCAGACATGGGCAGCTTTGAAAAAGTTAGAGCAGGATGCCTGGGCAAGGCGCCCGTTGTCTGGGAGGTCCAAGACACAAGCCCTTGTTTTTGTGTGGATGGCACGGAATCGCTGGTCGGCTAGGGAAATGGTTCACCTGGACCTTCGCATCAGCATTTAGACCCCCTCCCTAGTCTCGATCGAGATGGCAGACCTGGGTGCGTCAAGCGATTTGTTGATGAATTGGCATCCGTCCCAACTGCCAATTGTCAGGTTTCCCAGAAGAAACATGCAGACAGGCACACCGTCGTGGCGCTGGTGCAGGCCTGGCGCGGGTCGGTTGCAGGGCCTAGACGGGTCCATGGCTGACCAAGGATGTATTGGGGGGTGGATACGATTGTGCTTGAGCTGGTATGCAGGCCATGATGGTGCGCGATCACTCGATGGACGCTTGTCCATCAGCCTCTCTTGATCGAAGTGAAAACAAGGATCCACTTTTCAATATCCACTGTGAACAAGGTGCTTCTGAACACAGCGCACTTTTGATACCATTCCCACCCACAACCAAATTGCCCATCTCCAGCAAGGCGCGCCACGCTGCCCCGGATGCCAATAGTGCCGACAGCTGCCCCCGCGCGCGCGCAATGGTGGGTATTGGGACCACTGAGGCACCAAGCCCAGCCCTGTGGGCCTCCGCTTGCCAGCCTTCACCAAAGGAGCTGCTGCGCCGTACTCTACTGTATGTACTCCTGTGCCTGCGAGGAGTCAAGTCGACTTCCACTTGCTGTCTCGGTGACCCTTGATGACTGCTGTGATGATGGCGCATATGGTTGTTGGGTGTCCAGTAATTCCTCTTATCCCCCCCTTGCAAAGTAAAACATAGGTACATAATATATATATATATATATATATATATTTTTTAACATTCATTTGGGCGACGGGATGGGATATCAAATTTGGCAGCGCGGCTGTGATGGTGGTCAAGGTTCAAAACACGCAGGGATACCCTAATGAGCTTCGTCTCGACGGCGAGAAGAAGCCAGTCCCACTCACTCACTCACTCACTTCTCCCGGAGCTTGTCGCAAGCTGCTTCCTTGTCTGGCCTCATCGCCGTTGGCTGGCGTTTGCAATCCAATCCGAATCCCCAACCGTCAAGACAGCCAATCCATTCCAGCAAGCTTGCTTCTCCCGGGTGTGTGCGTATGCGTGTGCGTGTGCATCTGCAATTGACATCCCATCCTCTTCCATCCCATCCCATCCCATCTCATCCCGCCGCTGCGGGTTCGCTTCGTTTCGACACAGCACGCACAAAACGGAAACGATCTCCAGCTCCAGATCTGCTAAGAGACAAAGTCCCCAATTTTCCCGTCCCATTGTACCCACGCCTTTTGCGCCCTCTATTCGTTCCCAGCACCCAGGCAAGCTTTGGCTGTCACGGCACGGGTCCCACGCCGCGTCTGTTACAGCGTCGATCATCCATCAATAATTGCATCCATCTCGCCTCTGTTCCGTCGCCTGCAGCACCACCCATCCATTTGCACCTGGCACCTGGACATTCCGCTTCCCCGTCGTCGCTTGCCTGCATCTACATGCGGCTTCGAGTGCAACGACACGAGCACCATATCGCCTCCTCCTCCTCCTCCTCCTCCTCCTCCTCCTCCCAGGACCGAACAGACCGGACAAGTTGGAAGCCAAGGAAAATAATAGAAATTTATCCTCGCGGTGCCCCTTCCGCCTCCCCTTCGCATTCCCAACCTTAATCGAGGTATCCCAGCTCCCCCGTTCCCACATTCCCCATTCATTGCCTCCACCTCGGCGCCCTCCACGGCCGACACCCCCGGGAATTTCCACCTGGGCCACGAGGCGTTCTCCCTCGCCTCCCTGCTCCTCCTTCTGCTGATCGCCGATCCCTCCAACGTTTCCTCCATTCAGAAACCCAAACCACCGGAATCAACGTCCAACCCATCAATCGCCTCTCGCCGACACGCACGCGAAACCGATCCAACTAGAGCTGCGACACACGCCCAGACACCCCTTCTCTCAGCCGCCGCCGGCCTCCGGTTGACTGGTCGCCGGAGCCAACCCGTTTTGTTCGATTTTCGATCCTCTCAACCCCCCCATCGTGATCTACGGATCTTCGCCCCTTTCAACTCCAACCCTGTTCTAACATCCGTCTGTCCAACGCCTAACACCTTCGAGAAAACGATGCCGCGTCGCCGCTCTCGGCCTCTAGTTCCTCTCCTCTAGACTGCCTACCATGAGGATCGCCATTCGCGAGCAGCTCGCAGTCCTCGTCCTCCTCGCCATCCTCGCTGCACTGGCCGTCGTTTCTATTCCCACCTGGATATATGTCAACCGCTTCGTTGTCAATGTCGAGCGCGAGGGGCTGATGCTCACGGCATCCCTCAAAGCCTCGCGCATCACTGCTGAGCTCGATCTTGTTCAGACTAGCTGCTACACCATCACCTCTCGCATCCTCCTCCAAAATGCACTTTCGGATTTCTACGCCACTGGCAGGCGGGAATGGAGCAATGCCATCGAAGACATAGAGAGCGCTCTGGCTGTAAGTTCCGACACGGGACTGATGCAGGTCAGGCTGTACTCGAGAAATAAGACTGGCGCCTCGAATCATGGACTTTTCAATGTTACCAATTCCAACATTCCCGACATCTATCTTCCGTATACAAATGCATCTGGCAAAACCGTGAAACTCGGCGATCCGGGCATGGGCTACCCTCCGTCTCTATATCCCAACATCACATACATCGATCTTGGCCGCGCTAATCGCGTTCGACACAACACCACTGCATATGCGGCGGAGGCATTCCCAGGAGTTCGCATCTATCGCGACGGAGGCTTGCTGCTTGGTCCTCTGGTCCTCAACCAATCAGCTGCGCTTCTGTCAGTGACAGTTCCCGTGCGCGACAACAACGACTCATTTATTTTGGGTTACATGACTGTCGTCACCCTGGCCTCCTCACTCACCCAAGTCCAGGAATCGCGTGAGGGATTGGGCAACTCTGGCTCCGTCTTGTTGATCGGTCCCACCGAGGAATCCAACCGTTTCAATTCTTCCAACCCAACGAGCAATGCGACATATACCCCTAACAAGGAACGATTTGGAAATGTTCAAGTCAGGTTTGTGCTACCCCCGGAGACACCAGCTCAGCATGACGACCGCCACAAGGAGTACCAGTACTCTTCCCAGTCGGAAAACAGGGCATTCCCAGTCAGGCTATATCCCGCTGCTCTGGACTCATTTACCGAGGTTTATAATACCGTCAACAACGCGAGCGCTCTGCTGAACACACACAATGAGGAGAGCGTCAAGGTTGCCGTCGGCTTCGCTCGCACTCAGACACCGTTGGTGAACTGGACCGTCTTGGTGGAGAAGTCCAGATCGGAGGCGTACGAACCCATCGATACGCTTCGAAATATTCTCCTCGGGACCGTATTCGGGACCGTGGGGTTCATCATGTTGCTAATACTGCCATGTGCTCATTTCGGTGTGATGCCTATTCGTAGGCTTAAATCTGCAACCGAGAAGACAATCAACCCACCGGGGTACGAGGATTCATTCATTGATTCTGACATGGAGGACCTGCCTGGCTCTGGCGGCCTGTCACAAAAATCTAAGAAAGGTGTCATTGCTAGCATATTTCGATGGGCCAAGGGCAGATCGAAGCGGCCACCTTCCGAACGCGACCCTACCCGTCGCATGTTCAAGATTCCCGGCAAGGTTGACATTGGGAAGCACTTTGTTACCGACGAGTTGACTGAGCTTACACAAACGTTTAATGATATGAGTGATGAATTGGTGAAACAATATCTATCACTCGAAGTCAAGGTGGCAGAACGAACAAGGGAGCTGGAAGAGAGCAAAAAGGCTGCCGAGGCTGCTAACGAGAGCAAGACGCTTTTCATTGCAAACATTTCTCACGAACTGAAGACACCACTCAACGGTATTCTCGGCATGTGCGCCGTGTGCATGGAGGAGAATGATATTATGAGGATTAAACAATCACTCAAGACATTGTACAAGTCAGGGGATTTGCTTTTACATCTCTTGGAAGATCTTTTAAGCTTCTCTAAGAACCAGATCGGCAACCAGCTCAGCTTGGAGCTCAAGGAGTTCCGTCTGGCTGACATTCGATCGCAGATTCTGACTATTTTCGACAAACAGGTCCGAGAAGGGAAGATAAACTTCTCGGTTCAGTTCATCGGTTCTGATAGCGTCGAGTTCAGTTCAGGTCTTGGACCATACGAGGGGGAGACGAAGCTGCCAGCGTTGGGCCCACACGGGACGGGGCGTCTTAAGGATATGTGCCTTTGGGGTGACCAGCACCGTATTTTGCAGGTCATCATCAATCTTGTCAGCAACAGCTTGAAATTCACGCCTCCGAATGGAAAGGTGGAGGTCCGCATCAAGTGTTTGGGCGAAGTCGAAACAAACAATGAAGATGAAAGCCGTACCTCATCTTTCTCCAAGACTTCTCGAAATAACTCGCGAACCGGCCGTACCCGCAACAGAGATCGTGGTGGAGCAAGTCCGGCTCACTCTAGTAGTTCTGGTCCGATTGGCACGCCCACTCGATTCAACGGGGCTGGCACTGCGTTGTCCATCAACCCGATGGACCCCAAGGCAACCCCCCACGTCACTATTCGGGAGAGATCTCCCACCCCACCACCACCAGGTGCAAGGTCCTATCTCTTTGAGTTTGAAGTCCAGGACACGGGCCCAGGTATCCCAGAGCATATGCAGCAAAAGGTGTTTGAGCCCTTCGTCCAAGGCGACCTGGGTCTGAGTAAAAAGTTTGGTGGTACTGGATTAGGATTGAGCATTTGCCATCAGCTCGCGGGTCTCATGGGAGGTTCAATAACATTGAAAAGCATTCCCGGAGCTGGGTCGACATTTACGATGCAAATTCCCTTGAAGTATATCAAGGATAGGTGCGTATTTTGGATAACCTTGTCAAAGTCAAAACTAACAGTCAACCCAGAGCATCTAGCACTGCTTCGAGTAGCATAAAATCCCGACCTGGGAGCATGGATGCCACCTCGGACATGGAACAGCATCGTAATTCCGGGACACCTAAGAGCACGAACGAAAATAAGACGGCAAGCGCCCTCAATCCCCAACCCCGATTAGTTGGGCTCAGTGCACCTTTCTTCGCCGCGGACCTTCCGGTGCCAAGGAGCACAGAACAGAAGTTGGCCGCTATTGATCGTGCCATGGCGAATAAGACGAGTCAAGGAAAGCTTCGCGTCTTGGTTGCCGACGACAATTCGACCAACATCGAAGTCGTTAGCCGAATGCTCAAGCTTGAGGACATCTACGATGTAACTATCGCAAAAGATGGCCAAGAAGCTTATGAGCTCGTCAAGGAGACGATGGCGAAGAATGAATCGTTTGATGTCATTTTCATGGACGTTCAGATGCCTAATCTGGATGGTCTCCAAAGCACCCGGCTTATTCGCGAGATGGGATACACGTCCCCTATTGTAGCTCTCACGGCGTTTTCTGAAGAGAGCAACGTGAAAGAATGCATCGACTCCGGTATGGATGAGTTTCTCTCTAAACCCATCCGGCGGCCAGCTCTCAAACAAGTGCTGAAGAAATTTGCTACTATCCCGGAGGAGCCTGAGATGCCCAATCCGAAAGCTTCCAAGCCAAGATGTAAAGGAAAGCCAATTATTTCCGAGAAACCTGCCAATGGCACGAACGGAACTGCTCACCCTCCTCAGAACGGGGCGTATAAAGAGAGCTCCAACGGGGCGCCCAAAGTGGGCTGAAGTATTTCTGTCTCAGCAATTGCATCACACTCTTCAAGAGTAAATCGTTTTTTTATATGGCAAGCAAACACTACTTACGGTCTTCATTCATGTGGACCAATTATACTTAATGATTCTTAAGACTCTGTTTTCTGGCGATTATACCGCATGAAAACTCGGAGGCGGTCCCTGGACGAACCAACACGGTTTCAGAGGCCCCCTACACATTTCATACATCTTTCCAAACCGCGAGAATATTGCAAACATGAAGAGACAAATCATTTTCGTTTCATGCTATTTCATTTTCATTACGGGTGTCAAGGTCGTCTTGCTTTTCAGGGGACTGGGGAAAAAAAAAGAGCGCCCCCCCGGCGTCAAGGGTGTTTTGATACGAAAGGTTTTTCATGTATGGCCGACTTTTGTTTTTTGGGACCTGAGTGTGTGGCTTTCTGGTTTTTATTTTTCTCTTGCCGTTTCTGTCTTCGTCCACACATTCCTTGCTTTTTTTTTTCTTTTTTTTTTATCGCTTGGGGCCCCCGTACATATATACCCTTGCCGGCCAGTATACATATATCTTTATACGTTGTTTATATACAGGAACGAAAACAGGTGATGAAGGACCCGGATGACTGGGTCGCCCGAAGGTAAAACAAGATGTCGGTTGGGCTATTGTGAGAATACAGGACGAGGAAAGAAACGCGCATGGAAGAGGAGAGATATGCTGGAGCATGTACATATTCACATGTAATCATATATTATGCGCCTAATTACGAGACAAGAAAAACGAGTTTCGCGCCTTAATATTTGCTGCGCTTGCCCGTCTATGTGCGTGCGTGTGCTTAGAAAAACCACCATTATATTAACAAGCCCCCCCCCCCCTAATTGGTATATTAGGGTGGGCCTATTTTTTTTTGGGATTTAAAACGAAGAAGATATCAGGGCTGCCGACGGTGGACAACCTGGTTCAACAGTGATTGGTAGGTAGCCAGATCATGTCCATTCTACCTACTACTATTTTTGCCTAGATCCCAACCAACTAACTGGATAAGGCATTTATTTATTAACGTTTCTTGATTCAAGAAATCATATGTAAACTTCGCCTGTTTTCTTTTCTTCTTCTTTGCTTTTACCATTTAAATCATTTATTTTCGAGGTGATTGAGTTGCATGGCATCAAAGTTGGAGAAATCCCTGGGGCACAGTTCTTCAAGTGTGCACCGTTGTATATTATTCATCCCTTTATCAAGCTTTGCACGATTGTTCTCTCAGACCGTCTCAATGTCTTTTCCCGCACAAATTAGAGTCTTGGCTGACATGCACACAAAAATATGTTAAGAGTGGCCGCTAAAGTGATGATATTTCAATATCGAGTCAGTGTCAACACAAGCAAGACAAAGCAGCTTGACCGGCACATGAAACCCCGCCACCATTCCCCGCCAATAAACCAGTCCTTTCATTATGCCGAGAAGTCCCTCTGCTATCCATAAGCTCGATGTATCCCGTCCCAGTCATGCTTCAGGTCATTTTGACCCAGGAAACCCCCCATCCCAGGTATAAGCCAAAGTACACAAAATAGGGGTAGCAAAGTACAAGACGATAAGCGTAAACGCGGCTCAAAATCGGCAACGAGAAGAAGAAAAAAAAATAAGTGAAGTAGTAGTGGAAAACAATCAAGGAAAAGCAGAGCCAAGAACGTCAAAAACCAGATATCATGATATGCCACCACCCGCCAAATGCGGCCCCGGAAACGCCACTGCAGCGGAATCCCAGCCGCTCTCACCGACAAGAAGCCATCCCGGGCGCCGCGCCTTCAAACATGAAAATCGTCAAAGCTAGTAATAAAAAAACAAAAATAAAAAGACCAAGACTAATAGGAGAGGAATCGTGATAAGAAAAATCGTGTACTGTGTTGGTCCCTCTAGACCTCAAATTAAGACAGCTGCTGTGTTGAAAACGGGTCAAAACAAATAAAAGAAGAGAAAAGAAAAACAAGCCAAAGTGCACTCAGTGCGTAAAGTGAAATTTGACGAAGCCCTCTGAGCTCGTCCGTACTGCGTGCGGGCCCAAATCTCCATCAGGCCGACATCGTGATTGGGTCTAAATCTCCATACGGCCTGCAATATCCTCGCTCATATACCTTTCTGAAGGTCGTTCGAGCATGTCAACATCGTCGATGTCATCGTCAAGGTACTCATCGTCAGAATAGGCCACAAGATCGCCGTCTTCTCCGCGGTTCCAAAATAGGCCGTCATCGTTCATATTCTCGTCGTCCTCTTGAAACGGCACCAACTCGGCGCTCTGGTCTCCTAGCCAATAGTTGGCACGTTTCCGGGCGCCTGCTGACTCGAGGCCTCGTTGGTGATTTCTGGCCAAATCCGTTGGTCGCAGGCTGGGGCTGTGCGACGAAATGACGGGGACGACGCGGACGTAAAGATAGGCGACACGCTTCAAAGCTCGGTTGAAGAAGAAGTAGTGAGCGGCCCAGATAGCACTCTCGTCCTCCTCAAAAGGATCAATGTCAGGATGATAACTAAAAATTGTGCACTCGTTCAGGTGCATCTCCTTGTCGATCAACGACCAGCACTGAGGTCCCCAGATAGAACTCGAGTCGCTGCCAATAGATGAACTGAGGGACTTAGGCTCAAAGCTAGGGCGCACATTTTGCAGAATTGAATCGAGGTTGACCATGACCCGACGCAGGTTTCGCTCGCGCTTAAAATCGCCCGGGCGGAGGACATGGGAGAAATCATAATGCGGGTGGCTCGCGTTCAAGGTCGCAATCAGATAGGCAAATGTCCGGCGGCTTGACAAGTCTGAGAGGGGACCGAAGGCACTTGAGTGGGAGAAAAGCTGCATGCTCGGCGACGTCGCCAGCATATGCTCACGCTCGGGCGGCGATAGACTTGCGCCAAGCTTTAATAGAGCCTCATGTTGCGAGTTGAGATCCTTGTCAATGTTCTTGTAGAGTTTCTTGTCGGAGCCTGTCGATTTTGTCGTGTAGAGATCGCATCCGCCAGTGACGTTACAGTCGGGTGTGTTGAAGTTGAGGGCGCCTGTTACGGCCTCAAAATCCTGTACGGGTAGGTACTGCAAGGGATCAAAGTTAGATAAGGAAGGGCGTCAGTCGCAGCATCTGGTGGCGTCGCATACCTTCATATTGGCTGTGAATTAGCTGCTCAATGGAGAGAGCTCCGTCTGCGCAATGAAAACAAGAGTGTTTGCGCCTGCAACGATGAATCGTTAACGGGGATGGATGGAGGTGTCGTTGATTTACGGCGCGTTTGGGGAATGCGGATTGCGTCAGCGTGGAGTCGGAGGTGGGCCGAAGCAGGAGGATAAGGCGAGACGTGTCGCAGTGGGATGCGACAGGATGCGATATGATGTGGAAGGATGGCAGTGGGCAAAACGGGGGTGCGGGAGGCGCGAGGAGGCACGGGGAGTCGAGATGAGGCCGTTTGCAGGTGCGCAAGAGAGGGTGATGATGGAAGGTGGGAGCTGAGGGGGATTGAGTTGGATGGGAGGGATAGGTTTGGAAGATGGCCGAAGCCTAGCCGGTTCGCGTGGGGTGCCGGGAGCAGTTGAGGACCCTGAGAAGGGTGTTGGAATTGATGACGAAAGCTAAAATGCTGGGCGCAGGTCGGGCTGGGCTGGCAAAGCGGTGGGAATTGGCAGCGAATTGGGAATTGAGGGGGGAGAAGGAGGGGGAGTATGTGATGGTGACGGTGATGATGATGTGAATCGCACAGAGAGAGCAGCGGGGTGGAAGGGGGAGAGGCAGAAGATGGGACAAAAGGGTGAGGGGCTTGGTGAACAGAACAGAGATGGATGAACGGATCGCATGAGAATCACCGGCTGCCGATTGAGACGTCAGCGAGGACGGCCTCGAACAACGTGTGAGTGAACTGATTCTGGCCGGGGCGCGGCGTTTGGCACGGGGCCTCCAGAGAGCCCACAAGGAGCCACGAGGAGCGTCTTGAACCCACCCAACAGGCGCACCCGTCCGGCTTGCCCGTGCTCGGATGTCTGTCCCTGGCGCTGAGATGCATGCTGGCCGAACAAGCTGGGGCCGCCACTTATCGCTGGGACGCCGTTCCGACTGGGCTGCTGTCCATAGAGCGGCCCACCACCCTTGTCCATGCCATCCCGCCCGCCTGGCAGACAGATGATGCCAGGTAGCACTGCCGCTGCGACCAAATAGCTGATCCTCCACTCGCCCCTTGGAGCTCCCATCCATGGCTTCCAGCCCAGTCCAATCGTCTGCTCCATGCCCACCTGGGTCCAAAGCTAAAAGGGGGGGTTGCGACACCGCAACCTGCTTCACGAGCTACAGTTGCCCCGAGCACAGCGAATGGGACAAGACGCTGTAACCACGAGCCCCTTTATCGCATTCTCTCGTCGGGAGTTTCGTGCACTAATCATAGTTCAGTTAATCTGTAGGCAAGGACCGCGTAGGCATTAATATTCGTCTCTGTTGGGTTTTTGGGGCGGCGGGAGATCCCAAAGAGCTGAGTCGGGTTGGTTGAGCGTGCGAGGAGCGGCAACGTGCTGGTCTCCGGACGCCCCAGTGGCACAAGGCGGCGAGATGGAGCAGAGGAGAATTGGCAGAGGAGAATGAGCGATGCGATCATTATTCACGTCACCTCCCGTCTCCTTCCCATTCTTCCCCGTCCCCCCGCAGCCTATGCGCAGCAACCATTCTGGTTGGGCTTTGTCCACGAGAAATCCCAACCCCGCTGCACCCCTCGCATTGCTCGCTCGTCCACTCATGGGATCTATCCGCGGCCCCCTAAGCCGTGTCTCTTGATATGAAAGAGGGTGGTTTTCCACCGTCCAAGATCTACAAACAAGGCCACCTTGGCCCCAAACAAACTCCCAAACGCCATCCACGCCGGTCCTCGCGATGTATTCACACGTGTCCTCTCTTCCCATCGAAGAGATTGCTCAGCCGCCTGAGGCTTCCCCGTTATAACAATCCTGCAATCCTTGAGCGATTCCTCGGTTTCATCTGAGACCTATTATCTTCAGTCAATGCTGGTCATTACGCCATGTGAGGTAAATTTCGTTCGTCGCAGGCTTTCAAGATCATCGATCGGTCGGTTCGTGATGTATGGCGAATCGGGTCAAGCAGTCGTGAGAAGAGGTCCAGGGTCCTTTACATGAGCTTGGTGACTTCGTCCTCGACCTTTATTCAGGGTTAGCAATCAGCATGCATGGTGCAAACATGATCGATTTAAGGCATGGGGTGGCATCACAAAGCAGATATTTCTAATGGGAACCTCGTAGTCCACACGTACCTCCATATCTTCCAGTGAGTCTTGCTGCCCAATACACCGGAGCACGTTCTTCTTGCTGCTTTCCTGAAGTTCGCCTGCAAGCAGAAGTTCGTCCAAAATGTAATACGCTTTGGTGAAGGAAAATATAATGTCCAGCTCGCACACGTTTCCATAGTACTTGTCCATTTGCTCAACATATCGGTGGATGATTTCGAGAGTAATCAGCTCGTTGTCCTCAGAGGAGCAACCGGCGATGAAGAAGAGGGAAGCATATCGTCGGTATACAATCTTGGTATCTACACTCGTTCTAGCAGTCAGTCTCTATCCAAAAATGAGAGCGGTGATGTTATAAAGGGTGGTCCTGACCCTTATATTCGAGAAAGTTGCACATGCGTGTGCGGCGGGCAAGGACAAGCTGGGATACATCCTTGACGATCTTGGCCTTATCCTTTGGGGACAGTGTTGTAAACCATTTGGCAAGACGCTACATTCGCGGTCAGTCGGGCCCCAGTTTGCGATAGTTCTCGTCATCGTTGACATACGACTTTGCCTTGGCGGGAGAGGAGAATGAGGTATCTAGGGGCCTCTGTCAGCGCCTGGAATGGACAAAAGCAAGGGTGATTAGCGGTGAGAAAGCGTACTGAATCGCCATTGTGGTGGGTTTTCACGTCACCGAGCCGGCTTGGAGACGTGCAGCAGAGTGCAAGATGGAAGGTAGGCGTCGCGTCGGGGGTGGACGTTGAGATGGAGATGTAATCGATTCTGGACACGGAGCATCTTTGGCTGGTTGGTGACGAGCGGGCCCAGCTTGGGTGAGCGAGACGCACCAAGCGAGCGAGTGCAGGTACCTAGGTACGACAGTGCCTGGTCCAGGCAGGCGCCTAAGCATTTGTCCAGTGGAGACCAACAGAAAATCTGCCGCCAGCATTAGCGGGGGGCCAGACTCTTCAGTGGACAAACCCTGTGAAAACACATGTCGCTGAGCCGGCATTTGCGATACCACCAGTCACTAAACCGGTTCCAGGGCGCCTGACATGGCAGGACGCGGTACTTGGCCAGCCATCGAGGCGCGGAATCCCGACTGTCCGGTTCTTGGTCGCCCAACAGCAGCTGCCAACCCGAACATACAAACGCAAATGCCAGTTCATATACCAAGACAGCTATTTTTTTTCTGGCAAAATGCTCCAAAAACGCAGCATCTCCGTGATCATTTCGCTCACGTTTAGAGACCGAAGCTCTCTTCTTCCACGAATAATTGTAGGTTTCGGTTAAAAACCTTGAGCATGCAAAGGCGTTACCCCGCCTGAATATAACATCACCATCCCGTGCACATACGATAACATCAACCGCATGCCCTATTTTTGCCTGCCGATTCCCTGCTCCACCCACCAACTTGGCACGCTCCATGCTGCCTGCATCGTAAGAGGACTGCTAGGCGCCGCTATTCCTCATTATGCGACTTATGATTACATGCTTTCTTTGTTTTATTGAAAATCACGTCGCATTAGTAATCCCCCCCTAGGCATCCCCCACGTTTCCCTGCTTCCCGAGTCCCCATGGCCGCTCCGAGCCGCCGGCGGGTAGGAGCTAGTTTCCCAAGCCCGCTGACTTTTACGCCCTGATAAAAGACTATTTTGGCGGCAGGCCTTTCCGAGTTTGCGCTGGAAAGAAGGCGGATTTTTTTTATTATGCCCTGGGATCTACATCCTTGGCCCTCTTAACTTCTATCCTGCTTTAACCTCTCCCTCTTCCCTTTCTCCGTTTCGTCGCAAAGATCGCCCGTCCTGCGTTCGTTCGTCATGACCAGACTCATTTTGTCAACGGGGTGCGTAATCTGAAGCCGGCGCTTGTGCGCGCATTTATCGTGACCCTGGTACTAACACACTGACGCGCAGCAATGTTATGTCCGCAGGTCCCTCCATCATTCGCAAGCCGGGTGCCGCCTCCAGATCCAACCTCGAACTCGTGAACTCGTTGCGGGATAACTTCAACGAGGCCCAGCGCGACTATGCGACTATTCCCTCTGCGACAAACGGATTGGTGAACGGCTCTGCCGTTGACGCCTGGACTGAGCGCAAAAACGAAACTCTGTACATCCCCCGCATCAATTGGGATGCCGCGGGGCTGCAAGAGGAGCCCAGCCAGTATGAGATTACGGTCAAACTTTTTTTCCTACCAGGCTGCCCCGTGGCAGAGAGAGAGCAGTACATAAAGGATGCGCTGGAGCTGGTCCAAAAGGAGCTAGGCATTGAGACAATTGATCTGCTTGTCGCTTCATTCCCTGGTGTGTCCTTTGAGGGCAACTGCGAATGGGAGGCTGACAAGGCCAACGGCCAGAAGGGCAATCTCCTGGAAGAGACGTTTACGTGGAAGACGTTTGAAGAACTCCACAATCAGGGTGTTGTAAAACGACTAGGTGTGGCAGAGTTTGGCAGCGTGAAGCTTGGTGCCTTTCTCAAGAGGGTGACGGTCCCACCAGTCATTGACCAAATTAATCTGCGAAACTGTTGCGATGTCCCCCCTCCGCTTAAGTCACTTGCTGAGGAGAAAGGCATCGAGCTGAACGTCCACAGCGACTGCACAGACATTCTTCCCCGTGGAACACTGCGAGAGCTCCTCGGTCATGGCCCTCAGGGTGCGGGCGTGTTTGCCGATTACCCCCATCATGGCGCAGGGCTCAAGGGCGAAATTTACCCCCAGTGGGTAGTGAGGTACACAGCATTTGTCAAGGATCGAGGCGTCATTGAAAATAAGGGATACTTTGCTAGTGCTCAGCTAATTGGGGCGTGAGACAAGCATATTGAGGTTGAGAGTCGGTGTGCCAAAAAGGGAGAGTGAGATATGTTGACGGACATATGATACCATACGGGGATGATGAGTTACGGTGGTTTGGTCATTTTGATTCCGAATAGCGAGCATCAGACACATGGGAGTTTTTAGACGATATGGAGGCAAATTGGTTGCAAGATGACATTGGTCCTTTTTTTCTTAATTTTTTTTTCCTTCCTTATTCTTTTTTTTAACCAAGCATGCTTCGTTTCCTGCCTCTCATCCGAACATCTTCCAATTTCTTGAGAACAATGGGCGCGTGTTTAAATATCACCCGGTAAGCGTCAAGGAGCTCTGAGAAGATACACTCGGCCCTTGGATGTGTGCTGCCAAACGCCCGCTCCAGAACATAGAGGTCTACAGCCCGATCCTCATCTGATATGCTCCCACTTGCTAATCCCAGGTCGATGATGACCACTTCTCCATCCAAAAGCTTGTCGCTTCCAGGTGCAGGATTTAACATGATGTTGCTGGTTGTAAGGTCACCATGCACAATGCCAACCTGGTGCATCTTGCCAATGGCAGTCCCCATGCGCCTCATCAGATCCTTCAGCTCGGCATCGTCCTTAATCCCCTCTGTCCGTTTGCCCAGGCGCTCGTTAATGGCGGCGCGGACCGGACCACCGGAGATCCATTCCAGCATCAGCCAACCGGCATTTTCGTCTACGGCGTAGACGGCCGGTACTCTTATTCCATCGCGGCGGCACTTGGCCAAGATTCGGGCTTCAGAGAGAATGCGATGCTTCGTGAGGCGCTGGTCGAGGATCGGATGTCGCCAGGGCTTGGGTGGGCGGTATTTCAGGGCACAGGGAATATCGGCTAGCAAGTAGGTGCTCTTGTAGAGCCGACCCTCGGCGCCTTGGGTGATGAGGGTCGGCGGGGTCGACGCGGGGTATTCGAGGATCTTTGGGAGGGGGAACTGGTGCGCTGGCGCCGGCGCCGCAGGTGCTGCGGACACTGTTTCTGTCGCCATGGTGGGCAGACGTCTCTGCGGCAGGGGTGCGCAACAAAATTAAAATAAAAACCAGATCTCACAGTGACTCGTAGTAAATCAGCCGGGTCCGGTGATTTAGACGGGCTGCGACGCGAGTGCAGGTACCATGAAAGAGGAAGAGTTGATTCTTGATTGGCACCACGCGGCGGGTTACGGTGCATCGGCGACGGGAGCACCCACGACTAGGTAGGGTTTTTTTTTCGACGCGTGCAAACGTCATGGTCCAGCGACCCAATCCCATAACGCTGGTCATGGCGAGAGCCCACCATAATGCAGCTGTCTCGCCGCAAAAAAAAAAAAAAAAGGCACGACTGGCCAGGAAAAATGCTGATGAGCGACTCAAATTGCGCAGTCAACCAGGTGCATCTCCACCGAACCAGTGCTCAGTGTTATTTGAACCATTCATAAAAATAAAATACAAAATTGCCGAAGAAAAAAAAACCTGACAAAGCCCCTCTGGCCGCCCCTTGCTGATGAATCACTTGCTGTCAGGAACAAGCCGAAACTCAACCAAACCACCGTCACCAGATCCTCACCATGCCATTACCTCACACTAAGACGACCATCTCCCTTCTCCCCTCTCCGGTCCTTCCTCTTCCGCAATGGTGTGCCCCTCTAAAGTTGCCCGTCGCCACAAGCCTCTCGCCTCTGGACCTGGGTAAAACACCGCCGACGCACACCACGCGCACACACGTTTCCCGCACCATGTGACGTTGAGCATTAGCTGCAGCTACAAGGGGGGGCCCCATTCCCAGCCATCCACGCCAAGTGGCGGACGGCCGATTCTGGAGACAAAAGGAGTAGCCGGCGTGCTCAACAGGAACCCGTAGAGCGGATCCAGCGGCGCACACAAATGTTGCATGCGTTTGTTCCCGCTCCTCGCCAATGCATTTCGTTTGTCACTCGCTTGCGCCCTCGGTTCTGCTTCTCTCCTTCACACACCAAAGACCAGACCATGCGCGATAGCCTCACCCTCCGCCTCGACCTGCCATCCAGACGCTCAGCTACATCATGGCCGAGTCCGGCTCACTCCCGTGGACCAGCATACTCGTCCTGACCGCCCTTTTGCTCTCCGCTGTCGACCTCTCCCAGATCGCCTCCACATATACTGCCGCATACCTAGTCGCCCCTCAGGAGATTGCTGACTTTATCGACACGGCCGACTTCTCTGTGCAGGAGAATGAGGGCTACGATCGCGATGTCGCCAAGGTCCAGCGACTTGAGGACAAGATTCGTCTAAGTCAGCTTCTCCGCGAGATTCAAAAGGCCGGCGACGACTTGCGCGAAGCCCTCAATTCCTTGTTAATCGAGGAAGGTACTACTCAGCTGCGCACTGGCGCAAGGCTGCTGTGGGCGTCCAAGCGATCACAACTGGCAGATCGAGTGCGGAGGCTCGACCTACTGCGCATGCGGTTCCTGGTTGTCTACATGGGCATCATCACTTTCCAGGCCGAGAAGCAAGCCACTCGTCCTTCCACCCCCAAGACAGAGAAGGTTGCGGTTGCGGCCCCGCCCCCGCCACCTCTCCCCAAAAACCTCAACAGCATCAACAACAGCAACAACAACATCAGCCGCCCCCCTATCAGCCGTCCCCCCGTTCGCAGATTGACAACCCAAGCCATTGGCCACCAGGAGCATGTCACCCGACCCCAGAGAACCGGCTGGGCTGGTGTCGTCGAGGAGCTTCAGACATCTCCCCGCATGCACCAGCGCCATGCTTCGATCGAACGCGCCATGTCCGAGGGGAACAGCGAGTCACCTTGAGTAGAAAACTAACAAGTCCCGATTTTTATTTTTTTTGGGCGCGATTTTTTTTGTCCGCGTCTGCTTTCAAGCACAGCATAATATCACACAGATAGCTTGGTCTTGTGCGACGGCACATCGCCACCAAGCTTCCACGGCGTTCTGGCACAACAGACTGGCCCAACACGACCGGCCAGCACAACAGCATTAACTAACAGCACAATCTGAAACAGACCATAGGCCCCTTTTGTTATGTCTTTGGGAGGCTGGATGTTTTATGAGGGATGACTGTATGAGGAGCGAGCATGATGAGAGTCCCGAGGAGTTAGGGTTTCTTCACTTCACTTCGTATAGATGGAATACCCATACTGCGCGGCCTTAAGCCCCAGTGTTTTTTTTTTCTGTTTTTTTTTCTGTTTTTTTATCTTTTTATTTTTCGAAAACTGGTTTTCGCGATTTCTATTCTGCGTTGGATTTATAGTTTTGACAATTTTTTTTTCACATCTTTTTTTCTTTCCCCATTCAACACATACCCCATTTCCATTGTCCTGGCGTTGCCCTTGCCTTGACCTGGACATGCCGTCTCACACAATCAATGAGATGCGTCAGGGCCGGTCCCATTTCTTTCGCCAACTTTATTGATTGTTAGGCATAGTTGTTTTTTTGAATGAAAATTATGTGTTTAGACTTACCATCAAGTGCCACAAGAAAGCGGCTGACACAGTTGTAACAAGCAACCTAGTATGTGTTAACATAGGATATGCACAACGTAGACACTGCACCCCTTACAGTTGCTGTAATTTCAACAATTTCTTGTTCGTTAAAGAAGGGCCGAAGACCATCAAAGGTCTCATCCTCTACCTGCACGTTTCTGGTCATTTCCTCGGTGTACAGTACCACAGCCCAGAGCTTCTCCGTCAATTCTACAGGGCGCTCGCCAAGCTTGTCCTGCTTGAGCGCCTCCATCCCAGCCTCGGGGACTCCGCCCTTGACTGCGAGGGGAGCGTGGTGCGCCCATTCGTACCAGGCCTTGTTGACGGCGGCGATCCTTGAGATGGCAATTTCTCGCACGTCATCCGGCAGCGAGTTTTTTGTGCGCACGGCACCGAGAAACGAGTTCCATCCGTCAGCAATTGAAGGGGCGTGCAGGAGCGCGAGATCGAGGGGTTGGAGGGGACGAGGGTTGCGGCGCTCTCGGATGCGCTCGACAATTGCTGCTTCCTCCTCGTTCTTGGTCGGAACCGGGTCTGTGACGTATGGGAGTCTCATTGTGGATGGTGGTGTAGGGTAAATATCACGTCTGCTCGAGGGAGTGTAGCAGTATGATGTAAGAGCTGGTGCCGCTCTCTTGGTTATCTTGGTTATAGGAGTTCGGTGTGGATGGCAAAATCTCCTCACGACAGGATTCCAATTGATTCGGAGCATCATGTCTGGTTATATGTTCTCCCGGGCATACGCGGGGTCGATTGACCATCAACTCCCGACTCCACTTCCCGAGAAGTTGGAGTTGGTGCTGGACGAGCCAGTGGGTCTCGGAATCGCTTCGCAATCGGTATTACATACGTTGATCCAAGCAAACATTGCCGGTTGGTTTTTTTTTTTTTTTTAAAGAAGAGGGTTTGCTAACATTGCTAGCGCACGCCGAACGAGGGGCGGACAACACCGCCGAGGGTACTGTCAATATCACCATAAGCTAGGGTTACACAGCATGTTTGGGAACATTTCCCCTCAATGCCGGCTGATTGCGACACCGAAATGAGATGCGAAAAAAAAATGCAGCAGTATACATGGGCTAGTTTAAATGAAGCAGGCCATGATCTGGCCGCACATACATTCCGATTTCGTCTCATAGAAAACTACTAAATGGACCTAGCTGGGCAGTGAAGGTGAGTTGTATGAATGAATGCGACAAGGGGTAGGAGTTGGGAGAGCCCAGAAAAAAATAGCTGTACAAAATGGGAACACAAACCCCCCATGAATGTAAATATACACATACATGAATCACTAATAAGTACGAAAAATACGACTTTTTTGCAAGTTAGTCATCCTCTGCGAACTCCTGGATTGACATCTTGAAGCTTTGATCGCGGAACGCGTTGCGACCCATCACGTGACACGGAGCTGTCGCCTTGATTTCATTAACGCGACCTCACTTTTTTTTCGCGTCCTTCGAATGCATCAAGCTCCCTCCCCCTTTGTCCCCGTCCCTTTTGTTCGCGCGCTCATCACTCAAGATGGCCGAGATCAAGATTGACAGCAAGCTCTTCCAGGAGCGCATCTCGCACTTCGTGACGGCCTGGAAGAACGATCTTCGAGCTAAGGATGGGTTGTTTAACGGCGCCTCGGCCATCGTGATCATGATGGGCAAGGTTGAGGAGATTCCGGAGTTCCACAAGAACAACGCCATGCACGTACGCGGCTGCCTAAACCCCCATCAAATTGCATGGCGACAGAAAATACTGATGATGATGATAGTTCTGGCTTCTCGGATACGAATTCCCGACGACCCTGATGCTCTTTACGCTGGACACATTGTACATTCTCACAACTGCGAAAAAAGGTACGATCACGTTCCGATTACCGACTCGATTCAACGAAAATCTTACAAATCTGCAGCGAAACATCTTGACCAGATCAAGGGTGGTCGATTTCCCATCGAAGTATTAGTTCGAGGCAAAGATGCAGCTGAGAATGAGAAGCTGTTTGTCAAGATTGCCGATAAGATCAAGGAAGCCGGAGTAGGTTACATTCCCCGCGCACATTTTCATCTCCTAACAATCCGCACATAGAACAAACTCGGTACGATCACTCGTGATACCTCTAGAGGCCCGTTTGTCGATGAGTGGAAGAAGATTTTGTTCGAAAAATACAAGGATATTGAACAGGTTGATGTGTCCGCTGCGCTTTCTACGCATGCATTCGCCGTCAAGGATGAGAGCGAACTCCGAGCGATGCGAACCGCGTCCAAGGCTTGCGTGGCCTTGATGACACCCTACTTCCTCGATGAAATGTCCAACATTCTCGACGCCGAGAAGAAGGTCAAGCACTCTGTGCTTGGCGAGAGGGTCGACAAGAAGTTGGATGATACCAAATTCTGGAAGACTGTCCAGCTCCCTTCCAACGGAAAACTTCCCTCAGACCTAGACCCGAGCCAGCTGGACTGGATCTTGGGCCCAGCCATTCAAAGTGGCGGCAAGTACGACTTGCGATTCGGTACTGAACCCAACGAGGACAATCTGCACCCTGGCATTATCATTGCCGCACTGGGACTTCGGTACAAGTCGTACTGCTCCACTATTTCACGTACATATCTGGTTGACCCAAACAAGTCCCAGGAAAGCAACTACCGACTTCTTGTCTTGGTCCACAACACCATCATTAAGGAGTTGCGGGATGGCGTGCAAGCAAGAGAAATCTACGCAAAGGCCCTCAGCATCATTAAGAGCAAGAAACCCGAAATGGAGAAGCACTTCCTGAAGAATGTCGGCTGGGGAATTGGATTGGAGAACAAGGATCCAACACTTATACTCAACAGCAAGAATCAAAGAGCACTGAAGGACGGAATGACATTGATTATCAACACCGGTTTTCAGGATATTGAAAACCCCCAACCCCAAGATAAAAACAGCAAGGTTTATGCCCTGGTCTTGACGGACACTGTCCGCGTGACTTCATCCGAAGCTGTCGTCTTCACAGCCGAGGCTCCTACAACTGCGGATGCCAACTCATTCTTCTTCAAAGATGATGAGGAAGCTGAGCCTGCCCCTAAGCGGGAGAAGAAGGATAACCGTGTTGGTGCAGTTGCTACCAAGAACATTACGACCACACGACTCCGATCGGAGCGTTCCACACATGTTGACGAGGATTCGGATAAGAAGCGCCGCGATCATCAGAAGGAACTTGCTGCCAAGAAACAGAAGGAGGGCCTTGCCCGATTTGCCGAGTCCACCAGCGATCAGAATGGCGCTGAAGTAAAGAAGTTCAAGCGTTTTGAGTCCTACAAGAGAGACACTCAATTCCCTCTGCGTAGCAAAAACCTTGAAATCATTGTGGATAGCAAGAACAGCACTGTTGTTCTTCCTATTATGGGAAGACCAGTTCCGTTCCATATCAACACAATCAAGAACGCTAGCAAGAGTGATGAAAATGATTTTGCTTTCTTGCGTGTTAACTTCCTTTCCCCTGGTCAAGGTGTAGGAAGAAAGGACGACCAGCCATTCGAAGACGCCTCCGCCCACTTCGTTCGAAGCTTGACTTTCCGTTCTTCAGATGGTGATAGATACAACGAGATTGCGACTCAGATCTCTAATATGAAGCGTGATGCTGTCAAGAAAGAGCAGGAGAAGAAGGACCTGGAGGACGTTGTGGAGCAGGAGAAACTAGTGGAAATTAGGAGTAAGTTTTTATTCTATCAACTCGTTGCACAGAAGCTAACAAACAGCCAGACCGTCGCCCGGCTGTGTTGGATAACGTCTATATCCGACCCGCCATGGAAGGAAAGCGTGTTCCGGGAAAGGTAGAAATCCACCAGAACGGTATTCGATACCAATCTCCTCTCAATGCTCAACATCGCGTCGATATCCTTTTCTCCAACGTCAAACACCTGTTCTTCCAGCCTTGCCAGCACGAACTCGTTGTCATTGTTCACATTCACCTCAAGGACCCAATTATCGTGGGCAACAAGAAGAAGACGAAGGATGTGCAATTCTACCGAGAAGCAACTGACATCCAGTTTGACGAGACGGGCAACCGAAAGCGAAAGTATCGTTATGGTGACGAGGACGAGTTTGAGGCTGAACAGGAGGAGCGACGCCGCAGAGCTGAGCTTGACCGACTGTTCCAGGGCTTTGCTCAGAAGATTGCTGAAGCTGGTCGTAACGAGGGTATCGAGGTTGATATGCCTATTCGTGATCTTGGCTTCCACGGTGTGCCTTTCCGCAGCAACGTCTTCGTTCAGCCTACCACAGACTGTTTGATTCAGGTTGTGGAACCTCCATTTATGGTCGTTACTATCGATGAAGTCGAGCTTTGCCATTTGGAACGTGTCCAGTTTGGATTGAAGAACTTTGATATGGTCTTTGTCTTCAAGGATTTCGCTCGAGCACCCTATCATATCAACACAATTCCTGTCGAGTTCCTGGACCAGGTCAAGGACTACCTAGACTCCTCCGACATTGCCTACTCTGAAGGCCCACTGAACCTCAACTGGCCTACCATCATGAAGACGGTCACGGCCGATACTCACCAGTTCTTCGTTGATGGAGGTTGGTCCTTCCTGCAGGCCGATTCGGACGAGGAAGGTGGCTCGGATATGTCTGAAGAGGAGTCGGCCTTTGAGATCAGTGACGAGGAGCTGGATGAGGCTTCTGAATCTAGTGAAGAAGGTTCCGATTTCGGTAGCAACGCCAGTGATGATGATGATGATGATGAGGACGCCGACCTCGACAGTGAGGACGAAGGCGAAGACTGGGACGAGCTGGAGCGCAAGGCCAAGAAGCGGGACCGCGAGAGCGCTATGGAAGAAGAGGACCGCGGTGGCAAGAAGAAGCGCAAGCGATAAACAAGTCGCTATTTTGCGGCGACGGGCGAGAAAAAGAACGAAGCGAAGGGGCAACGCCTATTGTCTTTATTTTTTTATTGTGTTCTACCTTGTACTAAAACAAATCGAAATTTAGTTTGCATGATGGGCCTTTTCTTGTCCAGGCCCCTCGTGTCTGGGGGTTACTTGGCCAAGGACATGCAAAAGGCAAACCATCTGATTGTCAGTTGGTTTTTTCTTTTTCTCTTTCGGGCATTTCAAGTTACGATGGGCTTGTTTATAGTTTATTTGCAGTGGATAGGAGGGAAGCAGAGGTCGGGTTTAGTTAGTCATACTCGGTAATTGAATGAAATCATTGGTTCTGGTATAAGACGCTGAATCTTGTGGTACCTGATCGACGTCAAACGGTGGTTCGACTGATCAATTTGATTGCATCACTTGTCAGATTACGTGTAGTCATATCGGATACCATATCATTCTATTCGCACTTGTAGCTGGAAGCCAAAAAAAAAAAATGATACACGCCCAAACTCCTGATCCAGTTATCAATGCTCAGCAGCAGTATCCACACAACTCACTTTCCCGCCGCCCCCGAGTCGTGATTTGCAGTGTACATGCAATAGGCACGCAGTGGGCGAGGAGAGCACGAACTCGCGTGTTCGAAAATCAAGTGTCATGCCAGCCGAGAATTCCCAGAAAAAAACCCCTCTTGAAAGACAGAAGCAGGCAGGTTAGAAAAAAAGGGAGCTTCTTGGTGTAGTCATACATAAATAGCAAGTCGCGCCCAGAGAAACAAACATGCAATGAAATCCAATGCTCCTGTTGCGCAACTCGTCCTTTTTATCACTGCCTTTGATCGCTTTCATCGGATGAGCCGGGATTCACTATGCCCATAGTCCTGGGTAAGTGGGGATATTAAGGAAGGCGAAGCAGAAAGCTCAAGCCCGGCGCTGTTGGGAGTGGCTGGTAGAATACGGGATGATGCGAATGGCCGATTCGTGCTCGCGGTAGAGGCAGCGATTTGGAGGAGCGCAGCTGAGCTGTCACGGGCCGCCTAGGCCTCGCCAGGCCGAAGTTCACGGCCAGAGGCCACGGCTGTGCTAGGACCCGACTTGGCACCAGGGGCGTTGTTCCACGAGAGGTACGTATGGTCACCAAGTTTCCTACATATAGTTAGTGGCGAGGGTCAGATGAGAGAGAGGTTGAGTTGAATATGACTGACCTTGGTCGGATGAGGTGGGTCACAGTGAAGATGGCACCGAGAACGATGCAAAGACCTCCAACAACGACGTAAGCGATTCCAAGGAATGGGTTGCGCCCGCCCATCACGGTCCTGGTGGTGATTACGATGGACTTGGTGCCCTTGTAGGCGGTCGTGGGGAAATCTTGTAAAGTTAGCAATAGTCGGAACTGACGGGAATAGTTGACCTACGGTCATCAATGACAATTTCATAGTTGCCGGCGGTCATGGCTACGCTGTCGTTGCGTTGGTACAGCTTGCTGAACGAAGGCAGACCCGCAGTTCGCATCCAAACGTGAAATGCTTCCCATTCCTTCAAGTTGGGTGGAGGGTCATCGGCGGTGTAGTTGTTGGGATAGCGTTTTGCCCAGTTAGGCGGCGGCAGAATGTCTTTGGAGTCGTACTTTGTCTCTCCATATAGGTCCTTGTCGCTGTTCCAAGCGATGTTGCTGCTGTTAGACATAATGTAAGTCTCCGTCTCGTCGTCCTGGCCGTGAGGGGGGTTCAGCAGTTCGGGATTGGAGAAAGTGTCGTTGAATATCGAGTTGGCAATCAGACCGCAAGGATAATAAGGCTTGTTCTCTTCGCTTACGCCATAGAGTGGCGTGCAATCCGAGCCCTTGATGTCGCTGTATGAACGAACATTGCCTTTGAGTTGCGAGGAATCAAACGACTCGACGTAGCGACGGTGGTTCTGGTAGAAGTTTGTGAGGTGGTAATAAAAAAGAACGGGCGGGCCCATATCCTCGGGGATGTTGAAGCGCAAGTAGCAGCGATCGGTGTCGACTTCGACGCTGCCAGATGTTCTGCCGAATGTGTTGTTGACCTTTACCTGCTTATCGACAGCCCACTGGGCATTGACGCTTCCCGTGTTGTTCTTGAACGCCGTATCCACATATTTGCTAGGCATGGTTTTGAAGCCGTCGCCGTCGTTGTAGTCTGGGGCATCTTGAACGCAGTCGGTATATTCGAGCTTAATCTCTTGGACCTGGTGCACATGTTAAAGGCTGCCTTGGATGGTACATGGCTGGGCACAGAATAACACCATACCTGGGAGCTCGCATAGAGGAGGAGACCTCCGATGGGCGCAAAGATGATTCCAATGACGAAAAATAGAGGAAGAACGGTCTTGGGTGTTAGGATCGGCCTGTCGCTGTCAGCATGGGAGCTCCGGTGTCATGAAACCATCACGTACTGCCAGGCCTTTAAGCGCTGTTGCCGAAAGGCAGTGTCTGTCGCGAGATGATTAGCCGCGATTCCTTTGCGCACCACGCGCTGCTTCCGAAGCATCCATATCGCTACTCACTTGCTGGGCGACGGCTCTTCTTCTTGTCCGGCTGCTTCGGGTCTCCATCGTTGGAGTTCATAGAATCAGTGTGGTCGATGCCACGAGGTGAGTCGGCCATTTTGCACAGAGTCGTCGGCGGGCGCTGCGCGATGATGCCGTTGGGGGTGGTGGGAAAAGTTGTGATCTACTTGACCTAGGGGTTGTCAACGGCGGATAGTTTGGAGCGTCGCGATGTGGCTCGTGAAGCGTTACGTGGAGGACTTGAAGCGGAGTGGCTGTGCTCCGTGCTGTAGTGGGGCAGTGTTCTGTCAGATTCCCGGTTCTACTTTTGTCCGTTCGTATTCATGGCCGCATTTCCCTGTCTGAACATTTCTACCGTCTATTAAAAAAACCGAAGTACAGGAATTTGTGAAGGAATTGATGCCTTAATTTGAGACGAGCGATTCAATTGATGTTGGTTTGATTTATGTATTTTATTTTCCCCTTCAATTTGTTCAACGCGAATGCAACCGCACAAATCCGGCTTTGGTTGTTTAGGATCCGCTATGTAATCCTAAGGTTACCATCTTTGATGCGCTTTCCCCTTTTCGATTTTGGCTATAGTTTATTTTTGGATTGCAGAATCTGATGTAAACTTTATCAAAATGTATTGGGATACGGATGTTGATATGAGGACCGACATCGAAATGAATGCGATACCGCCACACTGTTTGCATGCCCCCCTCACTCATTAGTGTGGGGTTTTGGTTTGAAGTTCCCTTGGCTCTGGTTTAGCCTTTTTCAAACATGGGTCGTCAGAAATAAAACAGAATGTGATCTATCAATGCCTCAATGACAGGAGGCCGACAAAAAGTCAAGAGACTCGACGTGGGCCTGATTCGAACAGACGCCTCCGAAGAGATATGATTTCTAGTCATACGCATTAGACCACTCTGCCACCACGCCTTATTTGTTATCCAGGATGATGGGTAGTATTACTTAACTCTCTTCCAGAGCGTGGAAAGAGGTCAAGCTCCTCCTGGCCTGCAACCTCTAATTCATGTATATTAGCAGCCTAAAAACATTGGCACTGCACATATTGGTTGGGATAACATCCCTTTGAATGTGCGGAAACAATACCACGGTATAAACTACGGTACCAATCCCTCGCTTCGCCAGAGCGGCTAATATTATGACACCTCACACCCTCTTTTGTTTTCGTGGCTAATGTTCCTCACCACATCAGTTACTCGGACATTCTGGCAAAGCTACCTGTACTCGGGTACCACGTGGAAAAGGATGCCTCACTGACGCTTCCACGCGTCCAACGGGATGAGCAAATCTCAGACCTCGGTCAAATTCTATGACACTCTGCATCTGCATGTTTTTGATCGATAAGTGACTGATCCTCAACTAAAAAAAAAAAAAAAAAGCCATTGGCTATCGTATATGAACCCTCTTTCTCAGGCAGCATTGAAGCGCATTGGTCTACATCGAGTGGGATAATGCACGCTCAGACGCAGTCCCTCTTTTGGTTGTTAGAAGATCAAGTATCTCTACTTTGGATTGGATGAGTTATGTCTCAGACGATGCTGCATCTTGGAGGGCCAGCAATACCGTCGGATTGGGCGACCGCAACGATTGCCCTAGTTGCAGAACGAGGCTGGGACGCGGGAAGTCGACCCGCATCCTGGGCCTATGGTTGTCATGAATTTATTTTCTCATTCAGTTTGGAAAATGCCTCTGATGGCAACCATCGCCACCATGAACCTCGTGATGACATCGGGACTAGTTTTCAGCTGATCTTGGGATGCACACGGCTCATATTTGTATTTTCAACGGTACAACGTTACCTGAACGAGGTTTAAGACCAAGGGAGCTCCGAATCGTTGCTGGTTTCATGGTGCCCTCTCCGTTCCCCAATCTTTGTCCATTGGCCCCCTCCCCCACTCGGACACGGCTTGTAGTTCTGGAAAAATTGATAGTGATGCCACCGGAGCCATGCATCAAGAGCCAGCGAACCAATCATGAGCTGTGGGTAGCGACTAGTCGACATGGTCTAAAACCCTCCGCAGAAGCGACGCGGAAAAAGGCAAAGATGCTGATGTTGTCACAAGCTACACCGCCCATGCAGCCAAGAGGCGGATTTAAGACATCTTCGATCGGTCTGCCAATGGCGCAAAAGGCTCATGGAAAAGTCGAGGTTAGCCATTACAAATTGGGTTGACCAGACGTGTGCATGCATTCGCAGAATTCAACCCGTCTAGCCTCACTGGTTTTCAAATGGGCGCTGAGGGAAGCACCCTGGCCAGTGCGGGAAGGATGACGAGGATAAGAGGACACAGGGAGAAAAATGTTGACGGTGCTGGGGGGTTGGAAATGAAGGGAGTGAATGAAAAAAAAATTAGGGGTTCGGCTGTCTCGCTGGTCCTTGGGGAGAGGGAGCCAACTATGAATTGACGTAACTTTCATGGAGATCAGCTTGAAAATTGGGTAAGCGATGAAACTCGCCCAAGGATCAAATCCATAACTTTGATGTGATAGACGCAGATGGCAGAGTTGATCGACCTCGCCGCTTGATTTGCGACTAGGCTCGGTTGGAATCAATGGCTTGGACTGGCGCATCAGATCGCAATACACTGTCGAATGAGATGGAACTTCCACACGTGACTCGGCGTCGAACCAGGTCTAATTCACCAAATCGCCGTCGGGCAAACCGCCTAGCTCATGTTATCCCCGAGTGAATGTGCATGCATCCTCGGTCCTCGATGAGGTCGGCGGCAAGGCCGAGTCTTTGCCAATCAATGAATTGCGATGGAACCAACCATACATATGCATGTCTGCACTATCACGGCCGGTGTACCGTCTAGCCGCGAGGTCGTCACACACCATCTTTACGGCACGGTTTCCCCGCTTGCCTGTCGGAGAGCGGATCAAGTATGGTGACTCTGGCGGCCTTTAGACCGACCACAGCGTGAGGTCACACCCGAAACTTGAACAATGGCAGATGCTCCGCAGTTCGTAGGTGGTGTATCAGCAAGGCCCAGTGGGCTGCCGACGTGGCCACTGACACAGTTGTCTGCGAGACACATGCTGCAAGTTCAGACTTTGTCGTCAGGTGTCTGTGGAAATGATCGTCATTTGAGCGCTGGTTGGACTGGTTGGACTGACACCAACAGGTGCCTCAGTTCAGTGTAGTAAAAGAATTGGCTGGCTGGCTAGCCGGCTGCCCCAGCGGCTCCGTTTGTGGCCTGCTAGCTAGTCTGTCTCTCCTGTGCCGTTCGGACCATGCTGCCTCAGATGGTGCTTAGTCTCTGCCTACTGTACGGCCAACGGGCCCTCATGCATCACCCTTCCCAGCCTGTTGGGGAGCCCATTGCCCGCCCCCCAGGCGTCGATTGTCTTGCCGCTTCTCGTGCGAGGGCGAGTATAATATAAATATCACATCCTGCCCCTGGCAAAAGCTAGGCGAGCCTGGGCATCCCCTCAGATCTGCAATGACGCTGCCTAAACTACAAGTCTTTCAGCTTGTTTGAAGAGGCGCAGGTGTAAGAGCACTGTATTTCGCGTTTCGCCCTCGCGCCCGCCGCTCGCCCAACAAACTATCAGCGAGCGCAGCCCCCCAAAGCTTACGACGCCTGCGGAGGCCCGTTGCTTTATCTCACTCAGACAATTCAGCGCCGAGCCTCATCCGCCACTCAAGGCCACTGGGCTCCCTGGTCCACCACGTTGTTGCGGTGCGGAGACGTCCATTTCCGAAACCTGTGACTGTAGGGCGCTTGGACGATCATTTACCTGGGCCCCGGGTCGTTGGGTACGTCTTAGCAAAGGGCCAGAAGCAGCTCATCACGGAACAAAGACCCGTCGTGGGATCCAGCCCGGACGATTTTTTACAAGCCTAGATCCTGGTAATTCCAGGTGAGTTCACTTTTTCTGGTACCTAACTTCTCCACCCGCGTCATACCCTTTGCCCCCCCTTGCGCCAAGTTGCTGCTTGCAGAGTGGGCGTCTGGTTTTCTCGGCTCGCGGCACAGGGTTTACGAAAGCGCTGTCAAGTTCTCACACGTTTGACTCTTGGCTTATGTGCCGGACTGCGTGAGCCAAGCCTCTTTGAGTGGCTGTCTTGCATTCTCCTCACTATACCCTCCACATGCGCATCGCCTCCAAGCTTTGCTCGAATTCCGAAGAGCCGACAAAGACCGTGTGCCAAGCGGCACCGATTAACATTTTGCCCTGCTGATCGGTGTGACCATCGTTCATAATAACCCCGGTGTGGCTATTTTCCCACAATGCCCCGGTCCTGTCTTCCCCATCTCCCCCTAACGGCGTTTAATTTATCAGCCTTCAACCCAATATCAAGCTGGCAGGATTTTCTTCTCCCCCATTGACTGTTTGGCCTGGGAATAAATACACAAGCCTGCTTCACCGTCGAGTGACCGCATCTACTCTGTTTACTTTTCTGTTTCGGACACCGTCGTCAGGTGTTGGGGCTTTGGTGTATTTCATGACCAAAGCGGCCTCGCGCTTACACACACCTGCCCGTATATGTACTTGCCCAATCCGACCAGTTGAAGGTGGCCGGCGTCTGCCTTGATCAACCGAACCACGTTCTCTTTCTCTTTTTCTTTTTCTTTCCGTCATTTCTATTCAGACACATCGACCGTATACATCACAATGGCAACGAAATCTAAGACCGTACCTCAGATCCACGTCATGGCCTCGAGCCCAACCAAGTCGAGGCGAGAGCCTCGAGACACTGGCTTCCCTGAGCCCTTCAACGATGGTAAGTCTCTTGGTCAGCTTCATAAACGACTGAGTCAATGCCAACCTGTCTTGTAGTTCGCAACACCACACTGCCTCATCCCGATGCAGACCTCTCACCAAATGCCTGTATTAGCCAAGAAGACATCTGTCCTTCACGAGCTCTCTCTCGCAGACACCGTTCTTTCCTGAGGAAGAAGCGACCCACACTCAGCCATGGCCGCATCTCGCCTCAAGACGAGATGCTCTACAGTGTCCTCTCGCTTGTCAACACCGACATTACCGACTCGGATAGTATCAAGGTTGTCAGCCCAACACACTCGAGCATTCGATTATCCAAGGATGGAACAGATAGCGTCACGTCAAGGAGGGATGAAGAGACACCGCCCACTTCGCCTGACGTACCCTCGCACCGCTCAAAGAAGGGCCTCCTAGGAAGATGGCGAAAGCACTAAACTGCGGGGGACGAAGCACTATACAAGGATTACCCGACCTTATGACGACACGGCCTAAACAATCATGAAAACGACTGCATTATTAGCGACACAAGCTCTTCCTCTCCTTTATCAGATCTTTTGTACAGCGCGGAGTTTTAAGGGATAGCCAGGACGGCAAGAGAAGACACAGGATGGCGAGGAGGGGACACTTTTTTTTACGGGAAACAACAGGGCACAACTGAACTGGAAACGTTGGGAATCACCGTCCCTCTGGAAGGGAGCTAGCAAAGCACGAACATGGGTGGACCAAGAATGGAAACAAGGATAGTGCTTGGCTGCAACATTCGCTGATGAATTAAACATCATGGCTACCGTCAATCATAATTATCTTTTCTTCTGATGCTCCCTAAACATCACGACCAACTATTGCTTGTATTTGTTAAAAATGCTTGAAACAAGATCTCCCCAAGACACTCAAATTTGTCCGCTTTCACGTATGCATTCATTTTGTGCCAGATTCTTATTGCTTCCGCAAGTGCCGAGACATTTAGCTGCCGCGGTAGGTGGTGTAGCTGTAAGGGCTCAGCAGCAGGGGAACGTGATATGTCTGACCCTTGTTGACACGGAAAGTGACGGTCACCTCCGGGAAGAAGGTGTTTTCCTCACCAAAGTAATGGGCTGTGTCGAAGCGGAGGGTCCAGCGAGAGTTGCCCTGACACTCGTCGAGAACGTCAACTAGGGTGTAGACGGGGACATCCCCGGCATCTTCCTGGGAGCTGTAGGAGAGCCAAGAGGTAATGCGGCCGTCTTCATCGGTAAAAGACTCGAATGCCTTGAGCGTAGTTGTAGCTGAGACAGCACCTCCCTCGAGGCGCACGCGGATGCCCTTGGCTGGACGACCAGCCGTAGTGTCGAGGACGTGACAGGTGATGGGATCTTTTTCGGTGGGAGCTGCCGCCATGATGAAGCGCGTTTGGTATTTTTTCTTGTTCTCTTTTTGAACTTGCTATAGTGAGGGGCTGTAAATGTTTTGGTGTTGTACCCAAAAGCGTGGTTGACGATGGTGGTGGTGGGTGGTGCGAGGTGAGGAGTTGACGTCAAGGTGGGGTCGACGGGCGGGAGCTGGGAAGGGGGATTGAGATTGGGTTTTTGGAGTAGGAAAGTCAAAGCAGATGTAGGCGAAGGAGAGCAAAGAAAAATGTGACGGTGTGGTGCACAGTGGACAGCACAACAGAGTCGAGGCAGGCTGTGAAGGGGGCGAAGCAGTGGTGTTATGTAGATGCTTGGGTAGGACTGAGGCAGCGAGTGAGGGTTAACAGCGAACCCCAGTTGGAAGCCAGCCAGAGTCCTGTGCCGGACCCGAAGCAGTGATAGAGTGCATTAATAGGCCATTGGACAAAGTGCAGCGCATGTGCAGGTCAGCTCCAGGGATCTCATTCGGGGCCAATCTTTTCTTTCTTGCCTTGAATCACGCCCCATCGCGCCCCTCACTTGATGGCGAACGATGCTCGCTCCAACCCATCAAGACGTGCAATACGTCTGCCTGGACCGGAGCTACATTGCTCTGCTATCGCTTTGCCACAGGCCTTCGCAGCCACCCGAGCCCGCTGGACGCCGCTCGCCGCCCCCCACAAGAGTCATGGGTGGACGTGCCGCCGTGGACGGGGCCGGCCTGGAGCCTGAGAGGCGGACCCGCTGGCCGGAGGACAGAGGATAGGGAGGGACTTAGGCGAGCTGATAGCGTAGGACTGGTTGGCGATGGCGGTCGGGAGGGGAGGGGAACCAGAGTCCTATAATGATGTAGGGGCCCTTGATATCAAGCCAGCCCCTCGTCGTCTTGCTCGACGTTGAAACAGGTTTGGATGCATGGGTTAAGTCTTGGGGTAAACTGGGATATGAAATGGCGGCCAGGAACACAACACACCTTAGCCATCCTGCGCTTGAGTCGTCTCAAAGAGGTGTGGCTGAGGGTAAGATGTCGTTGTGGATGGTGGGGAATGCTTGCCACGAGGCAGTCATAATTAGTTGTGCATCATGTGCTGCAATTTTCTATGACGTGTGGGTGTTGAATTCTGACCCCTCCAACCCCTCCAACCAGCCCATGCCCACACCTGCTTTTGCCAACTCCACCAAGGACGGCGAGCTTCTAGAAGATACCGATACCGATATTTGCGTCCGAGGCGACGTAAACACCATCCTGCTTCACACTCGGCGCAAAAAAAAAAAAAAAAAGCTGCAGAGTCTCCCAGGCCACCAACGCACTCTTTGTCGCTCTTCTCTCTCTCTGACCCTCAAACCCCACCAGCCCTCCCACGCGCCCACCATGTCCGCCGTAATCAGCGCCGACGAGCCTCTCGAGCCCTCGCTCCAATCCATTCTCGACCAGCGCAGCCTCCGTTGGATCTTTGTCGGTGGCAAGGGTGGTGTCGGAAAGACCACCACGTCGTGCTCGCTCGCTATCCAGCTGGCCAAGGTCCGCCGATCCGTCCTCCTCATCTCCACCGATCCCGCCCACAACCTGTCGGATGCCTTTGGCCAGAAGTTTGGAAAGGAGGCTCGCCTCATCGATGGCTTTGAAAACCTGAGCGCCATGGAAATTGACCCCAACGGCAGCATGCAGGACATGCTGGCCGGTCAGGGCGATGGTGACGTCCCTGATATGGGTGGAATTGGCAGCATGGTCCAAGACCTTGCATTTGCGGTTCGTCACCACTTCCCAGGTACACCATGACGTAACATCTCGTGTTGACTTTTCTACTTTCAGATTCCCGGTATTGATGAGGCCATGTCCTTTGCCGAAGTCCTCAAGCAGGTCAAGTCCCTCTCCTATGAGACCATTGTCTTCGACACCGCCCCTACAGGCCACACCCTTCGTTTCCTCCAGTTCCCCTCCGTCCTCGAAAAGGCCTTGGCCAAGGTGTCTCAGCTGTCCTCCCAGTACGGCCCCTTGCTTAACGGGTTCCTCGGCTCCAATGGTACTCTGCCCAACGGCCAGAATCTCAACGACATGACGGAGAAGCTCGAGTCGCTGCGTGAGACCATCTCCGAGGTCAACACCCAGTTCAAGGATGAGGCCCTCACCACTTTTGTATGCGTGTGTATCGCCGAGTTCCTCAGTCTCTACGAGACAGAGCGCATGATACAGGAGCTAGCCGGGTACGGCATTGACACCCACAGTATCGTTGTTAACCAGCTCCTGTTCCCCAAGAGCGACAACAGCTGTGAGCAGTGTGGTGCCCGCCGCAAGATGCAGCGCAAGTACCTGGAGCAGATTGATGAACTTTACGACGAGTTCAACGTCGTCAAGATGCCCCTGCTGGTCGAAGAGGTCCGTGGCAAGGAGAAGCTGGAGCAGTTCAGCGAGATGCTCGTCCACCCTTACGTCCCTCCCCAGTAAAGAAAGGCAGGCAACAGGAGGAAGATAGGCCCGCAAGGGAGTGCTTATCAAGGCAGACCTTTATTCGAGATTGAAAGGGAAGAGTTACAAAACAAAACCATACTTGTAAACGAGTTGGTTAGCATTAAGGCGTGGAGTTGATGATTGAAACATGGCTTAATTTACGAAATGATATATACATATGGTCGGTCCACACATTACTCACGTCACACAAGGCGAACACACTCCACGATTTGCTTATAAAAATGTTATTCTTCCGTGTTTGCAAACCACGCGAGTCGACTCGCATTTTGCAAACACATCTAACTCAATTTCGAGGTCAAGCAGCGTTAGACCTGTTTCCCTAACCCTATAACCACCCAGATGATACAGCAAATTAAAATGCCAATTTCGCCACCGCCCTCCCCAAAAGGGCATGACCCCTAAAACGCCTCCTTTGCCCGGCCTGGCGGGCATCATGCAACAAGAAACAAAAATCAAGAGTATTTGTAGACCCTCCGCCCCCTTCCCCAACCCCGAATCCTGAAAAAGAGCAAAAAAAAAAAAATCAAAAGGCCGTTTGTAGTATGCAGCAAGATGGCTGTCTCTAATGTGCGGGCGTGTCCGTGAAAGAATGTGTCGTAGAAGAGCAAGCGAAGAGTATGAAGGTAGCTGGAAGACATCAGTAGCCCGGGCTCACGCTAAAGCTCATAGCTCACGGTAATCACTGGGACGAACTCGTCGTTGCTTGTTCTGATGGCGGTGGGGGTTGACAGGCTTGCGGAAGTAGGCGTCTTCTTCAGTGCCTCCTCCGCCTTGCGAGAAGTTGCCGCCGTTCTGGAAAGCATTCATGCCTCCATTCATGCCTCCATTCATACCTCCATTCATACCTCCATTCATACCGCCATTCTGGAAGCCGTTCATGCCCATGTTTCCATTCATTCCGTTCATACCATTCATGCCGTTCATACCCATATCCCATCCGTTCATGCCTCCAAATCCGTTCATTCCTCCAAACCCGGACATACCCATCATGTTGGGCATGCCCATCATGTTAGGCATTCCCATGTTCATATTTCCCATATTGGGCATACCCATCATGTTTGGCATCATACCCATGCCATTGAACATCATGTTATTCATTCCCATGTTCATTCCGCCCATGCCGTTCATCATGTTGGGCATCATATTTTGGGCCTGTTGGTTTTGCATAGCCTTGGGCCCCTTGGGGATTCTAGGGTTGTCTAATATGTCATCGGCAGATCGCTTTTTGGAATTAGCATCCTCGGGCTTGGCACCATTCGCTTGCTTGGCTGCCTCCTGAGCAGCAATGAGACTCTTGGGACCTGTGGGTGGGGATTTAATTGTTGCTGGTTGCGATGTTGGGGACTTCGATTTCTCTTTAACTTGCGCTTCCTGCGGTTTCTCTTCAACCTCTACCGTGTGCTTATCCTCAGGCTTGTCTTCAGGCTTGTCAATCGCAGCCTCGTCAGCCTTCTCGTTGGTTGTTGCGTCACCTGAAGCCTTTGGCGATGGGGGCGGAGGGGTCTTGGAGGCTTCCTTCTCCTTCAAGTATTCCTGGATCTTCTTTGAGGTTTCCTCGTCAGGTTGGAGGTCATCAATTAAAACACCTTCTGTCTGGCACGCAGGGCAGATGAAGTCGCTTTCGATGAGAGCATTGGTTATGCAATCATTGCAAAAGGTCTTCTGACAGCATGGGGTCTTCATTGGTTCTATCAACATTTTCTTGTCAATCGAGCATTCCAAGCCTCGCTCTTGCATCTCCTTGTCTTCGGCTTGAGCCACCTTAGCAGTCGACGAAGTCTTTGCCTTGGCCTGGAACTGTTCCCAAGATGCCTTGTCTGGTTCAGCGATGACAAAATCTCCCTCAGCGTTGACCATGATGCCAGAAGGCCGTTTTGACTCATCTCCTTCCGTTTGAGCCAAAACAACAGACTTATCAACCTTCTGTAGGAACGAACGAGGAATACCAGTTGTACGCTTGACACGAGGTCGGTTATCAAACTCAGGATCGTCGTTAGTAGGGCAGAGTTGGATCCAGTGACCCTTGTTACCACACCGATAGCAGATGTAACCATTTGGGGGGTCATGGTCGGGGACATTAGCGGGTCTCTTGGAACCTGGCTTGAACACGGGTGTTTGGCTTTAACAGTCAGCATTCTGTTGATGGTTTGGTAATGATATGCAACTTACTGAGACATCTCTTCCTGCTGGGCAGACCACTGTTCAGTCTGAGCGGCAAACATGGCAGCCATCTTTTCCTCCTCAGTCATGGCATTGTTCATTTGGTTGATGGCATTAGAACTGGGCTTTGATGCAGAAGCTTTCGCTGCCTGCTCCTTACGACCGGCATTTTTAGCCGTCACGGGCATCTTTCCAGAAACATAACGGGCTGCACGACCAGCGCCAGGCTTAAGCGCTGGTTGACGTCGAGCAATTACAGTTGTTGACCTTGGGATAATTGTTGTATCATCGTCATATTCTAAGCATGGATTAGTATTTTGTTTGTATATGACCTAGGCTCTTCCCTTACCTTCACTGTTATCATCGGTGTATATGAAAAGGTCGAAATCGGTTCCATCACCCAATCCACTCTTGGTGATGATTTCCCGCTTGAGCTCAAAGACGGAGATACCTGTACCATCAAACTCAACACGGGTAGGCTCTTTTTGAGACTTGAACTTGAAGAAGACGGATGAAGTCATGGTGAATGGATATTTGTCAACTGCTTCCTACGGGGTATGAAGACAGCACAACAAAACGGCAACAAACGACGTCGAAGATCAGGATATCGAGGGCGCGCGGATATGATGATATGACGATAATAATGTTGCAGTGAATCGTCCACACAGGGCACTAAGTGAGTAATTATTGATTTTTTTTTTTTTTGGGTTGCGTCTGCAAAAGAGGGGAACTCTTTGTATGACTCGTTTGTTTTTTTCTGCACTTGCGTGCCTCTCAACTCTCAAGATGAACGGAAATAATCAATTCTGATTGTACTTGGAGGGAAAAAAAAATAGTGGCAATAGGGTCAACGGGCGCAACGAATAAGGAGTACAGCTGGCAAACGCCAGAAGGAAAGAAAACCCTGAGATCCACCTCACTTCCCAGTCACCACGATATGACACAACCACTGATCCGCAACCTTTTGTGTTAGCCAGTCGTCCCAACAACTACACCCTTTGTAAAGGCTAGTGACACGCGTAGGATGGGCGATTTGTGAGGAACGCGGGTCGCAGCGATGATCGGCTCTGCGGTGACGTACGTCTGGACCCGGAAATCGCTCGAAGTCGACGTCGAAGAGGCGGAGAATATCGCAATAGCCAGGCTCGCGGCAGGCCGCTGAATCACAAAGAACAGAGAAAGTCTCGCAGTCGAATAGCTGCTCTGATGATCGTTGTTGGTTTGATGGTAGCGACGATGAATGGGGGAAGATGGAGATGGGGAAATGGGGATGGGAAGAGCCTTCAAGGGAAGGGGCGGAAAAACGGTTAGTAATCTCAGAAACAGCTGGGCGGCCATGGATTCTCGCCGGGTTCCGTAGGTACCTACGTACCTAGGCGAGAACCGACTGACCTCGGCGGAATATTGAACATTTCTCCGATGTCCGGATTGGGTGCCTAAACAGTGAGTTGGTGCCTCAGGCCCCAACATGATGGGATGGGAGCATGTGACAAATTTACAGCACTCGAACGAAATTCTGCAGGATTGCCCTGACTAATCCTTGCCGAGAAGCGATTCATTGGCTGCCGCGGATAGCCGATTCCTCTCTTATTGCACAATCTAGCTGCCCCGCCATACTTAGGTGAGTTTGAGCTGCGTTGCCTCACTCGCCGGCCTGATAGAGCAGGTGTCACGTAGAAATGCCCCGCACTTGGTTGCTGAGGGCAGCTGTCCGTTGCCCTCGAACAATTCCTATACACCCCAGACGGCCTTTTATACCGGCATCTCCCATTCTTGCCCGTATTCGAAGTTGCTCACAACCCACACTCTTTCGAACGTATCTTACAGACTCGATCCGATCCCACCAAGCAAAAAAGATGGCTCCCCAGCTCGACGGCTTCTTCAAGCAGGTAGACAGCTCAGCTGATGACTTCATCGAGCGTCTGCGCAAGGCTGTTGCGATCCCCTCCGTCTCTGCCGAGGATGCTCGCCGCCCAGATGTTGTCCGCATGGGCGAGTTCCTCGGAGAGGAGCTGAAGAAGCTCGGCGCCTCTGTCGAGCTTCGACCATTGGGAAAGCAGCCTGGCAAGGAGTACCTTGAGCTCCCCCCTGTTGTGCTCGCACGGTACGGTAGCGACAAGAACAAGCGAACCATTCTGGTTTACGGTCATTATGATGTTCAGCCCGCTGAGAAGAGCGACGGCTGGGCTACGGAGCCCTTTGAGCTTTCTGTCGATGAGAAGGGCCGTATGTTCGGCCGTGGGTCTACCGACGACAAGGGCCCTGTCTTGGGTTGGTTAAATGCCATCGAAGCTCATCAGAAGGCTGGCGTTGACTTCCCCGTCAACCTGTTGATGTGCTTCGAGGGTATGGAAGAGTATGGATCTGAGGGTCTGGACGACTTTATCAAAGCGGAGGCCGACAAATACTTTGCTGACGCTGATGCCGTCTGTATCTCTGACAACTACTGGCTGGGCACTCAGAAGCCTTGCTTGACCTATGGTCTGCGTGGATGCAACTACTATTCTATCGAGGTTTCAGGACCCGGCGCCGATTTGCACAGTGGTGTCTTCGGTGGTACGGCTCAGGAGCCTATGACTGATCTTGTCCGTCTCATGGGATCTTTGGTTGATACCAATGGCAAGATCCAAATCCCCGGTATTGCTGAGCAAGTCGCCCCTGTTACTGCTGATGAAGAGGGCCTGTATGATGGTATTTCATTTACCATGGAGACTCTACACGAGTCGCTAGGCAGCACTACGACCATTTTTGATGACAAGAAGCGAACTCTAATGGGCCGATGGCGATTCCCCTCGTTGTCTCTCCACGGTATCGAAGGCGCTTACTCTGCCCCCGGTGCCAAGACTGTTATCCCTGCCAAGGTTATTGGAAAGTTTTCAATCCGAACTGTTCCTGACATGGATATCGACAAGACCAACGAATGTGTCTACAAGTACGTACAGGACCAGTTTGCCAAGCTGCAGAGCAAGAACACCATGAAGGTATATGCCCAGCACTGTGGTAAGTGGTGGGTGGCTTCGCCCAAGCACTGGAATTTTACTGCCGCAGCCAAGGCCGTCGAGCGTGTATGGGGCGTTGAGCCCGACTTTACTCGTGAGGGTGGAAGGTAAGACTGATTTGTCGCATGATGGATCTGGGACAAGGGCTAACATGTTTCACTAGTATCCCCGTCACCCTGACGTTTGAAGAGGCCACTGGAAAGAACGTGCTGCTGCTGCCCATGGGAAGCTCCACTGACGGCGCACACTCGATCAATGAGAAGCTGGATAAGCGCAATTATATTGAGGGTATCAAACTTCTGGGTGCTTACCTCCACTATGTTGCTGAGGAGCCCACGGTTTAATGAGTTGGGCTTATGAAATTGCCCAGGATGTATTATATGCATTAATGAATGAATGCCAACCTCGGCCACTTGTCATGATTCTTTATTATCGTTTTTATCATGACTTGCGCGTGGTGAGCACTCATCTTTGAAGGGCTCCTTTGTGTAAAATCCGAAGGTTTTACCTTCACCTGGACAAGGTACTTACCAACGTAGCGGCTTGAGCGGTCAGGGTGCGCGGTACGTACCCTGCCACCCCGCCACCAGAGGGTCAGCGATGCCCCTCCTTGATTGATTGCGAAACATCCGGTGATCGCTACCCAGCTCGGTGCCAGATGACCAAGTGACCTATTTCTTAGTTATCACCCGGAACAAGAGGGGACCAAAACATAGCCAGTCCCCTAGAGCCAGGACTTCTCCCTTTGACATTTTTCTGTGGCACCGTTCTGCGTTTGTTGCTTTGCCGACTCTTGAATCCCGTCAAACTTTGCGCCTCGTCGAGCGACTCGTTCCAGTCAAAACCAGAGGGCAGCGAGGCTGGTGGGACTGTGGAAGCCTCTTCCGTCATATGCTTATCGGCATCCCGCCCACATTCAAAGCACGATTGCAAACACAGACACTGGGTGCACAAAGACATCTAACATAACCGTCTACTACAAGCATGGTTCGTGAGAGTGGTATATCGGCTACCAAGCCTATCTTCCCCATTTACCTGCTACCCAGCTTTAAACTGCCCTTTCCCCGTCGCCACTCGGCATCATCCTCATCAACCTTTTCACCCACCTCATCCGCGACAACAACCCCGGCAAGTTCACCTCCCGGCGACGCTCCTCTGGCAAAGGTAGCAACCAGCCCGAGACTGGCCCGCGCCGCCCCCGATTCTTTGCGATGCTCAACCTGCTCCGCCGACCTTGCGTTCGCGTCCCAGATTGTCTCGAAGGGTTTTACCGGCAGATATGGCCGAGCCTATTTAGTCTCGCCACCAACGCCTCCTGCCCCACAGACACTGCTGAACATTCGCGTTGGAAAGAGCGAGAATCGGCAGCTAGTCACGGGCTGGCACGTTGTTGCGGACATAACCTGCGGGGCATGCGGGAGCAAGTTGGGCTGGAAGTATGTCGATGCCAAGGAACCGTCACAAAAGTACAAGGTAGGCAAATTCATCCTTGAGACCGAGCGGGTCATGACGTATCAGAGTTGGGAGGACGCCTCGCCTAGCACTAAGGCAGTCGAGGACGAAATCAACACTGATGAAGACGGCGAACGAATTGAGTTCGACTCAGAGGATGATGAGGAGTGTGAGGACGTATTTGCAGGAACCTGGGATCCAGAGACTGTGGCAAGAAGGAGAACCATCATGGTTTCACGCAGGGGCCAGTCTTAGGGGCGAAGCGTTCTGAAGATGCTACCTGCATGGTGATCAGTCTCTTAGCACACGGTGGGCAAGGACTAAGCTAGGGGTGAGCTTGGAACACACTTTTGGTTGGCGTCAAGGACTAATACCCAGATTGGGTTGACTTGGAGCCATCTGGATCGCATTAATACCCCAGAGAAACAATGCATATGACATATATGATGGATTTAGATTCCCAGCATCATTCATTTGTTGGAGGCTTAGTTGATTAGATGTGTTTTTATTATTATACCCCCATTTAAACTACTTAATTAACACTATCGATCAATAGGTCTTGATTTTGTATCAGTTCTCATGGAGTGAGAGAGAATCCCTCAACGGGCGAGATATCGAAGGGTTTACCATGCCAGTGTTTTCTCATACAAGAACAAAAAAAGGTTCAACGAGGTCACGAGGTTACAGGGGATCTATTCGAGGAATGCCGGTTTAGGAAACCCGTTGCTGATACGTAATGGGACACTCGCCGAAATCGATCATGATAAGGTGACCACATCAAGCTTTCGGTGTGGAATCATCCCCAAATGCAGACCCTCTCACCGGCAGCCGAAGTCGCACGCCTCGATGCAGAAAACTTCATCGGACAAGGATCCCAGTACCCTGGCAATGGAACCACCTACCCCTTGACTCAAGCGCAAAATGGGTTTCAACGCTCGTCAAAGAAAGGTGAGCACACGGTGAAGAGCGTCCGAGACATCTGTTAACCCCGTAGCCTCTGGTGATGGCCTCGAGTGGTTTTTGTCAACTGAGACTCCAGCATCGGGGGTTTGGAATTTATTCCCTGGCAACAGGATTCTGTTGTGATCCGGAGGCATGACAGCTGGCGGCAGTTTGCTGCAAGGAAGAGGCCCAGCAACCCTCAACCCCAAGCATCGGCTGATGAGGTACCTAGACAGGGAGGTGTCCTGACACAACTGTCTGAGCACCCGTGGGCATGCACGTGTGGACGCCGCGTTGATGATGGAAGAAAGAACACACCACGCAAATTTCCTCCCCAACGCAGCAGGCACAAGAACTGAGCGAGACTTATGAATAATCAGCTAGACAAATAAAAAACGCATAGCGCCAAGTTTTTGTTTTTTTTTCTTTTTCGGCCGGCCTTAAATCTATTATTCTTTTTGACACATCTTCTTCAATCCACTGTCTAGCTTCTTGAATTCTGCAGTGGTGTGCCATGGTTTAGTCACCTGCATCGACACCGACCTCAACCTCTATTGGGGAAAGAGCGCGGGATGACATCCTCCCTAGTGGGGTTCGGTGTGGATAGTGCTGCTGTTTCCAGCCAGCTACAGCAGGCTTTCAGTGGGTGAGGTCACCGAAAGCTCCCAACAGTTGGAGTGGGGGGATGCGCCTCCCCGCAGCAGGTGAGAGTGGATACCCTTATATCATCATGCACTACCTGAGTTATGTACAGGTTGTCAAGCACCTAGCACCTGCGTCAAGGAGGGAGGGGGGATGACACCCATTCAAATTCGAATCACCACCATCAAATCGCCGCCTGCAGACTTGCAGTTCTTTTTTGTTTCTTCCTATTTATCACCGCCTCACGGAACAATTACATCTCAAGACAATTGGTCCGTATTCCCAACTGCTTTGCCCATTCAGTTCACCGTCCCACCCTGGCCGTTTGGTCAGACTCATCCCCTGACCGTTGACTGGCTCCTGGCTTCATTCCACAGGCCCAAGCTCTCTCTCCGCCACTTTCCACTTCTCTCACCATATTCCTCCCCAGGCTTCTTCTCCTTCCTCCCCGCCATTCACCTTACATCCCCCTTTCCCGCCCCCCTGTCTGTCACCCATGCCCCATTGCCAGCCTGCACACTTAGTGACTCCAACAGGGCTCATATTTGCTTCTTTCGCCCTCGTGACCCAAAGCCTTTGCGTTCTGACCAAGCGGAGCCTTCTTCCCCTTCCTCCTGGCTGTATCTGAAGCAAAACTTATCGGGGGTATAATACGAGACAACACCGTGCCCCGCGTTGTTCTGTCCTTCACATCCGCTATATCTAGCGACTCTCGCCTGCCGTTGATCTGCATTGATCGTCATTCTTCTTGTACTTGACTAGCCATCTGACAATCACCTACGAGCCGAAGCCGCCGCCGCCATGACTACACCGTCCAACCACCCCCCTGATTCCGACGAGTTCGGTGTCTACGATGATGCCAAAACGTATTATTCCGAGGAACGCCACAACCGTAACATTGGTCCTCGCACGAGAACCTACTCTCAGGTAAATTGGCAGGTGTATTCGTCCCGAGTATGTGACTGACACTCGCCGGCTAGAACAGCTTGATGAAGCAGTTTGAAAGAATTGGTCTACGAGAACCCTTTCGCCGAGGCAGCCACGGTATGTATCCCAACTAGCAGTCTGCAAGTCACCAAGCCTAATTTTTGCAATCAGATGAACATAGCCGACAGGGCCGCCGATTCCTTATCCAAGTCGAGCCTACCCTTGAGGGTCTCAAGGCCCAGGAGGACACTGATGGCAACATGCAAATCACGATCGAAGACAACGGCCCCAAAGTTATCTCTCTGCGCACAGCTGCCTCAGAGGGTTACAATCGATTCGACGTCCGAGGAACATACATGCTCTCAAACCTCCTTCAAGAGCTGACATTGGCTAAAGAATATGGAAGGAAGCAAATTGTTTTGGACGAAGGCCGTCTCAACGAGAACCCAGTTGATCGGCTCTCTCGTCTAATTCGTGATCACTTCTGGGAGGGATTGACTAGGCGCATTGATGCCTCTAGCATTGATATTGCTGCTCGAGACCCCAAGGATTGGACAGACGACCCACGTCCCCGAATCTATGTTCCTATTGGGGCCCCTCGCCAGTACGAATACTACAAGCAACTGGCCGAGGACAAACCTGAAATGCGTCTAGATGTCCAGCTTTTACCTGAAAAGATCACTCCCGAACTTGTCCGAGACATGAATGAGAAACCTGGCCTGTTGGCTGTCGAGGTAGAGGAGTTTGATGATCCCAAAAGCCCCTCAGGGACATCCCTCAGGGGCTTGCCGTTTGTCGTCCCTGGCGGTCGATTCAATGAGCTCTACGGATGGGATAGCTACATGGAATCTCTGGGACTCCTGGTCAACGACCGTGTTGACTTGGCCAAGTCTATGGTTCTAAACTTTTGTTTCTGCATCCAACACTACGGCAAGATTCTTAATGCAACTCGCTCATACTACCTCTGCCGATCGCAGCCACCTTTTCTGACAGACATGGCCCTGCGTGTGTATGAGAAGATCAAGCACGAGCCGGATTCAAAGGAATTTCTGCGCCGGGCCATTCTCGCAGCTATCAAAGAATACCACAGTGTATGGACCGCTGAACCTCGGTTAGATCCTGTCACGGGCCTCTCAAGATACCGACCGGAAGGTCTCGGAGTGCCCCCTGAGACCGAAGCCACTCACTTTGTGCATATTCTCAAGCCCTACACAGATAAGTACAAGATGGAGTTTAAAGAATTTGTCCGGGCCTACAACTACGGCGAGGTGAAGGAGCCAGAGCTTGACGACTACTTCATGCACGACCGTGCTGTACGAGAATCTGGACACGATACTTCGTACCGATTAGAAGGTATTTGTGCCGATATTGCCACAATTGATCTCAACTCGCTGCTTTTCAAGTATGAAACGGACATCGCGCGAACCATCCGCAGCGTTTTTGATGATAAGCTAGCTGTCCCAGAAGAGTTTTGTGCAGGAACCCCCTACACACCTGGAGAAGTTCTTTCATCAGCAGTCTGGGATAGACGAGCCAAGCGCCGTAAGCTCACCATGGACAAGCTGATGTGGGACGAGGAAGAGGGCATGTTCTTTGACTATAACACGGCAAAGCAGGAGCGCTGTACGTATGAGACATGCACTACATTCTGGGCGCTTTGGGCAGGCATTGCAACGCCTAAGCAGGCCGCTGATATGGTCCGAAAGGGCCTCCCGAGGTTCGAGGCTTACGGTGGTCTCTTGTCTGGTACCGAAAAGTCACGAGGAGCAATTGGCTTGGAACGACCCAACCGACAATGGGACTTTCCGTATGGTTGGGCGCCACAGCAAATGCTGGCCTGGACGGGCCTTCTGCGGTATAGCTTTACGGAAGAGGCTGAGCGGTTGGCGTACAAGTGGCTCTTTATGATCACCAAGGCGTTTGTTGACTTTAACGGCGTTGTGGTGGAGAAGTACGATGTGACTCGACCGGTTGATCCGCATCGAGTGGACGCAGAGTATGGAAACCAAGGACTTGATTTCAAAGGCGTTGCCAAAGAAGGGTATGTTTGATACAAAACGATGTGTGCTGAGAGTGTCGCGACCGGCAGCTAATACAGATGATAGGTTCGGCTGGGTGAATGCTAGCTACGTGTACGGTCTGCAGATTGTCAATGCGCACATGCGACGTGCCTTGGGTACGCTGACACCGTATCCAACCTTTATCAAGGCCATTGAGCAGAACGATGAGAAGGCGCTGGCCGGGTTGAGGGTGCAGTAAGTGAGGGCGTCATGCTGTGGTTCAAGATGGAAATAGAGGCGCACATGAGGAAGCGGGGATGTGCAGTTGATGCCAGTTTGTGGCAAGGATGATTTATGAAAAGGTCTCTTGTCGGGTTTCACTCGTGTGTATACACGATGGTTTTTGGTGTTGTGACGAGGTTGAGATTGGCGACTTTCTTTGGTGGTACTCGAGGAACAAGAAGTAACGTCGGGCTACGCAAGAGAGTTTTTCAGGCAAAAGATGGGATGGGTGTTTCCATAGCCGACGAAAAGCTAAGACGATGGGGGAGGATGAGTGGAGTGTCTAGCGTATGCCGAGAGAGGAGAAGGCAGTGGAGCTAGAGTGCCGATATGGCAAGGGCATTTCGATTACACGAGCCGAGGGCCTTTGCGGCGACTCGATGGCCGATGCTTAGGCTATGTACAGCGTGGATATGGAGGAAGAATGTATGTATTGCCCAATGACACATGGCATTGTAAGAGTGAACTAGAGCGGGGCGTAAGTACTTGGTGTATGGTGGCTGGTGATATGGAAACACCCAGATTGACGATGCACATGTGATGTACATGCTAATACGGACATGGCTCGGGAAATGGCCGAGCAAAAGGAGCTGAAACTGCATGTGAGACAAACTCAGCAAATGCAATGGCGGACATGATTTTGCAGTAAGTGAGAAATAGAAATTGGATAAGAAGGGGTGGGTTTGGGTGACGGGAAGGGATGGGAGCTTTTCGGCATCAGATGGGCAGATGCCGAGGTGCACACGGGACAGTTCACGGGCCCCGTGGGATGAAGGCGGCAACCCCAGGATTGGATCTGGACCCCGATCGGGTTTGATTGTGCCTGTTGTATGCATGATGCACAAGTGGATGCGACAGTAGATGGCCATGGCCATGAAACGTAGTGTTCAGGTTTGAATAGTACAGATTCGGCCAGCCATGCCTGAAGCTCAGGCTCGGAGGCTCGAATGCCGCAAAAGATGCTCTGGCTTGTCGTGGTTCTTTTCTTTTTCTACGTCTCCTGCTTCTACTACCTCTTATTCTTCTCTGCTATCCTTCTCTCTTTATTTTTACTTGACAGCAAGTTAGCATGGTGGTCCATCAGTGGCAGCGGCTATGACTCTGAACAGTATAGGACCCGGCGACGGAGGCGGCGTGGGGAATGGGTCCTCTGGTGTGGGTTCACATGCCAAAGACCTCCGCTGCCCCGGCGCGGGCGGGACTCGGGCAAGTTCCGTTTTCCTGGGGAACGGGCACGGGGGCTCAGGATGAGAAGTGAGAATTGGACGGACAAAGGCCGAGATTTGGACATGTTTTTTCTTCTTCTTTCTTTGAGCTATGATGCTATTTGACATTGCACCCGTCATGTAAGTAGATGATGACATGTACAATTGAGGTAGCACAGGTGCAGTGACGGACTTTTTTTTTTTTTTTGGTCCTGTAGTGATGGATGGTCTACACGTGAAAATGAAAGCAGAGTAATCGATGTGTACGGTAACTAGACGACGAGCATCCCAAGCTAGGGGGAAAGTAACAAATGAAGAAAAAAGTGCGGAGCTATCAGAGGTGAAAGCGCGGTGAGTCCACGGTGAAGTAGTCTCCAAGATTTGTCTAGATTGGGTAACACATCTCGATGCATCATGGACGGTGTGCATGTGGTTCCGGACATGGGGTTTCGGTTGTCGGACATGTACAGTACAAGTTACTCGGAAGCTGCAGCACCATGAGCTAGCTGGCTATGATTCCTAGACTTTGTTCCTCTCTTGAGGGAGGACTTTGCTCGGAGGGGACTCGGAGATGCGACGGAGTACCCAAGGAGGCGTGCAAAGCAATGCGAGTGAGCCGCATCATGACACTAGGCTAGAGGCGGGAGGCTGAATGAGAGACGGAGGTGTAATGCCCTAGCACCTCGGCCGGCCAAGCAAGTGGGTCTTGGAGGTTCCCTTTTAACCGAACAGGGCCCCAAAGGAGGAACGACGTCATGTGCCATCCATTCCATGCTATAGTTTGGCTTTGCTTCACCTTTGGGGGATGGAAGAGATGAGTCAAGCCAGGGGGAAGAAAAAGGAGTTTTTTTTCCTTCGGGAATCACGAGCTTGTAGCGAGCTGTGCTGGTTGTACTGGTGCTGTGCTGTACCTTGCTTGCAACACTGCATGCATGCGGCATGCGAGCATGGGCTCCGCGTTTGGCACAGATGCTGTGGCCTACTGCAGCATCTGACATTGCCCAATGGAACTTCTTTTACCCACGACGGGTTGGAGGTGCACTGCCGGAGACGTCAAGTCCGCACGTTTGAGGCCGCAGAGCATACTGTCACGCAGGGACGCTTTCTTGGTTCTCGGTGACTGTCCGGAGGTACGTACCCCGGAGCCGCCCTTTCATGACGGACCCTGCCCGGGTCAGGTGCAGATATAGCCTGCCGAATGGGACGGACGAGGCAGAGGGAGAGAAGGGAAAGGTGTGGGTAAATATGGACTACTTCCGAGGTGAAGCAGAGAGACAGACAGGCACAGGCGCGTGCTGATGGGATGGAGCTGGGCTCGACACGGCCGTTTCGAATGCATTTTTCCCAGGCTCGGAATGAGCCCGAGCATCTGGCATATGACTGGGCTTTGTATCTTATGGATATGATGCATTACGTATTGTAGATTCGAGACGGGGGGGTGGGTTATTTTTTGTTATTTTTGTTGACATGTAACTACTTGGTACTCGTAGACAAGAGAGGAGGGCTGGTTGATTACATACAAGCCAGTGTGGGAGTGGTGGTGGTGATGGGTTTGAAAAAAAAATCCGAAAAATAACACAACACAAGAAACTAAAATTTACCAGCCAGTAACTCTCATTCTCAAACACTCACTCGCTCTCACACAGACTTGTTGTTCTCACTCGGTCAACCGCGGCTGGTCGGTGGGTGCGTGGCGGATATGGGGAGGGGCGTGCGTGCCATGGTCATCCATACTAGTTCTCAGGTTAGCAGAGTCACCTTTGACCTTTTCTCCTCCTTCACCACCAGCCAACCCAAGCCTCTTTTCGACTAGAGAGAAACCAAAACACGCCCCCCCTCCCTCCTTTCTCTCTCCACATACCCCAGGGAACAGCTCCATCATGGGTCCCTCTCCCGCCACTGGGGGACCCTGCCTCTCGCCTTGGGAGCCGCGGGTGCTCGTTCGGTCTGGCCGCGGAGGGATGGATGGATGAATGGATGCCATACTGGCCCATCCACTACACGTCTTGGAATTCCCGACCTGACTTATACTTATATCTAGCCTCGCCCACCATAGCCATGAAGCTTCTGATATCCGTATCTGTCTACCTAATACATCCAAACTCTATCTCCAGCCTCTTCCTCCTCTGACACGTGAAGCTTCACTTATACACGGGCCCTCAACTTACACCAACACCCGCCACTGCCTCCTCCTCTTTATCCATTCTCCTCCCTCTCCAATTGACTCACACATACAACAACCACACACTCCCAAACATATCTCTTCCCACACAATCAATTGCCCATCATGGCCGCCAACAACATGGTGAACCCCGCTATCAGTCCCGACGTCGAGGATGAGATCTTCCTCAAGGAAGTCGCTGAGGTGAAAGCTTGGTGGAGCGAATCCAGATGGCGACACACCAAGCGCCCTTTCACCGCCGAGCAGATTGTCTCCAAGCGCGGATACCTTCCCATCAACTACGCCAGCAACTCCCAGTCCAAGAAGCTGTGGAAGATTCTTGAGAGCCGATTCCAGGTATGTCTCGCTTTCCCAGCATGGCCATGAGCTTGGGGCTAACCGCCAAACAACAGAACCGTGATGCCAGTTACACCTATGGCTGCTTAGAACCTACCATGGTCACTCAGATGGCCAAGTACCTCGACACCGTCTACGTCTCTGGCTGGCAGTCTTCGTCGACTGCTTCCGCTTCGGATGAGCCTGGTCCCGATCTGGCCGATTACCCCTATGTAAGCTTTGTCCACTTACACACACTTCAAACTAGACAAGGGAACATTTGGCTAACATGAAGATTCCCGCCCCCAGACCACCGTCCCCAACAAGGTCGGCCACCTCTTCATGGCTCAGCTCTTCCACGACCGCAAGCAGCGCCAGGAACGCCTCAGCGTGTCCAAGGCCGAGCGCGCTGCCCTCCAGAACGTTGACTACCTCCGCCCCATCATTGCCGACGCCGACACCGGTCACGGTGGTCTCACTGCCGTCATGAAGCTCACCAAGCTTTTTATTGAGAAGGGAGCCGCCGGTATTCACATTGAGGACCAGGCGCCCGGAACCAAGAAGTGCGGCCACATGGCCGGCAAGGTTCTGGTCCCCATCAGCGAGCACATCAACCGCCTGGTTGCCATCCGTGCCCAGGCCGACATTATGAGTGAGTTTTCTTTTCAAGTGGCAATGTACATCTTTATCTCTCTAACACAAAAAAAGGTTCTGACCTCCTCGCCATCGCCCGGACCGACGCCGAAGCCGCAACCCTCATCACAACCACCATCGACCCCCGCGACCATGCCTTCATCCTAGGCAGCACCAACCCCAACCTCCAGCCTCTCAACGACCTCATGATCTCGGCCGAGCGACAGGGCAAGGTGGGTGCCGAGCTCCAGCGCATCGAGGACGAGTGGCTCGTGTCTGCCAAGCTGCTGCGCTTCGATGAGGCTGTGCTCGCTGCCATTGAATCAGGGTCCTTCCCCAGCAAGGCCAGCCTCAAGTCTGAGTACAAGGCGGCCGCCAAGGGCAAGAGCAACAACGAAGCCCGCGCCATCGCCCACAAGATCCTGGGACACGAAGTCTTCTTCGACTGGGACGCTCCCCGCACCCGCGAGGGTTACTTCCGTCTCAAGGGCGGCTGCGACTGCGCCATCAACCGTGCCATTGCCTATGCGCCCTATGCCGACGCCATCTGGATGGAGAGCAAGCTCCCCGACTACGCCCAGGCCAAGGAGTTCGCCGATGGAGTGCACGCCGTGTGGCCCGAGCAGAAGCTCGCCTACAACCTGTCACCCTCGTTCAACTGGAAGACTGCCATGCCCCGCGACGAGCAGGAGACTTACATCCGCCGCCTGGCCTCGCTGGGTTACTGTTGGCAGTTCATCACGCTGGCTGGTCTGCACACGACGGCCCTCATTAGCGACCAGTTCGCAAAGGCCTACAGCCGTGTCGGTATGCGTGCCTACGGCGAGCTGGTCCAGGAGCCGGAGATGGAAGAGAAGGTTGACGTCGTCAAGCACCAGAAGTGGAGCGGCGCCTCTTACGTCGATGAGCTGCAGAAGATGGTGACGGGCGGCATCAGCTCCACCGCTGCCATGGGCAAGGGTGTAACTGAGGACCAATTCCACTAGACGAGAAACGAAAAAAAAAAAAAACAGGAAAGAAAACAAAGAAAAGGAGAAGGAGAAGGGTCACGTAGGTGGAAAGGGAAAAGAAAGAAAACTGAAATGACTTTCAATTGACATGTTGGACGGATAATGAGGGTACTCAGGTAGCCATTGGGGGGGTTTTTTCTTTTCTATCTATTTTGGACAATAGCATCATATCGGAGATTGGTGTCTCTGGTTTCTTCTTTTCTATTTTTATTTTTATTTTTATTTTTTTATTTATTAATCATGTCACGGCATCATGATTATATATATCTATACATATGATACAGAACATCCATGTATGCGCATATGTGCATGTGTGCATCTTGAACAAGCAAAATACAAATTTCCACATCAAAACAGGATTCCCATTTCTCACCCAACATTTCGAGCCCCATTCCACGCCCGGACAGTAACTATTTCCGGAGCCCCGGAAAAGCGATTAGATCTGCAGGGAAGAAAACACTTCGTTCAAGCAGCATGCAATTATCAACATGTATTCATTCATTTATATTCATTAGCAAACATTCCATTTTTTTTATTTTAGTTTTTCGTCCAACTGTTGGTAGGAGCCGAGGTGTGGGCCTCATTATTCATCTACTTGCTAGATCGGCGACTTCAACCGAAGACCAAGATTCATGTGTTTGCTACTTATTCGCTGCGCGCTGTCGCTTAAAAAAAACCCCAATACGTAGCATCTTCATGTGTGGAGATGCTTTTCGTTATAACTCCAAACTTTGAGGCGAGAGAACAAATCCCGCATTTGCAACCATTACCGAGTGCCCGACTCACCCGCCCACCTCCCAGCTCACCGTTGCGGATCCGACTACGGTGTAATACGTCCCGAGGCACATCTCACCTTGCTTGTCACGACCATCCAGGGGGGCACACACCATCGTGGACTACTGGGCCTGATTGACCTAAAAATAAAAATAAAAAAAAACCCTTTGCTCCACCCTGAAATCGGTCTAGGGGTCCAATTTTCCATGCCTAGCTACGCTGCTCGGTATGGGGGGATGCATTCGGAGGTTGTCCGGTGGCAGGGAGCACGTTTTCTGCGCAATCAGTGGTGCGCACGAGGTGTACCTGCGATAATTGTGAAAATAATTTGTCTGTGACAGTACTCCCGATGATTCTTTTAGTCTGCCTCGGCCAGCTGCATTATCAGCTTGGCGGCCATGTCCAAGAATGGGAACGGACTCGTCACATCCTTCTCTTCAAGCAGTCGACCATCCAGCGTCTCATATCCAGAGCACTTGAAGTCTACAAGATAGACTCCATGCTCCATTTCGTATATCTGAATGTCCAGATGCAGAGCCGCAAACGGCCGCGTGTCCTTGCCATCATCCGGAGCCGCATGTCCGTTGCCGTCGGCGAAATTCTGTGCCTTTTTCTTAAGCGCTGTATATTGTCAGTTTTGTTCATATCAAAGGCTCTTAGAGGGGGGGGGGGTTACGTACTAGCAGTGTCCCAACGAACATTGATGTGCCATGGGTCAGCAGGGAGCTTGTACCTCTTCATGGGATCAATGCTGCTGGTTGAGCCTCGGCCGTCATACGAATCAGCAAAGCTGGAATCGCGGGATCTCTCGCCACGTTCTTCCGCATGCCTCGACTCGAAGTCCTCATCTGGAATGTACGTGGCTCCCAGCTTGAAAAGTGCCTTGTGTATGCACAGCAGGGCTTCCCACGGCGAGTTTCGTGATCGAATTCCAAATTGCCAGCGAACTGGCTTGGTCTTCTTGGGTGGGTTAATAGGCGTCATTCCCTGGGGGCGCTTGTTTGCTTCATCAAGTCGAAGTTGACTCTTCGAGTGCGGCTTGAGGCGGCGAGCTGTTTCTTCCTTCTCGGCATCTGTTCGAGCCACAGGAAGCTCATCGTTGATCAAAACCTGAGGAGGAGAGTCCCTGAGGCTGCCAGCCTTTTCTCTCTCCATGTAGTCCTTATGATAGGCAGGTAAGCTCGAAGGCAAGACACCGACTTGGCTGACGTAGGGCCGAGGCGCCGTAGTAGCCTGGGAAATACCTGAGCGGGCCGATGACATGCTCAACATCGGACTTGAGCCCTCCGGCTCTGCCAGTAACACATCGGGGTTTTCTGAGCCAAGTTAGTATGCGCTGAGCATCGATGCTTCCAAGAAACTCATGACTTACGGTTGACCTGCATCATCTTGTTTTCCCTCACAATCATATAGGCATCCTTGATGGCTGAGGGCTCGGCAGCTTGCAGAGCTTCCTCGACATCATTTTTCCCGTAACCCATTGTTTTACTAATCTTCTCAGTAACCTCGTTGTGAAGTCTTTCTTGGACCTTTTCAGGCGCATTGGGTGCGATATCGCTCTTCTGGATAGCCTTGTTGGGGTCCACACCGGTATTGTAAAACTCTTCAACAGGCGGCTGCAGGTAGGTTGGCAACTCAATCGTGAACCAAGGGTCTTGTCGGATATCCTCGATTGTGGCTCGCTGGACGGGGTTGACCACCAGCATCTTCTTGATCAAATTGGCGGCGCCAGCGGGCATCCATTGGGGAATGCTATAGGTGCCCTTGGCGATTTTCGCAAACAGACTAGGGATGTGCTCATCGTCAAAGGGGAGCCTTCCCACTAATAAGACGTAGAGGATAACACCGCAACTCCAGACGTCGACCTCAGGGCCAGCATAAAGCTTCCCACCAATCACTTCGGGAGCTGCATAGTTGGGGCTACCACAACTCGTCTTGAGAAAGTTACCATCTGTCATAATGTTGCTTAGACCAAAATCGGCAATCTTGACATTCAAGTTCTCGTCCAGCAGCAAGTTCTCTGGTTTGAGATCTCGGTGAACAATTTTGTGGCGATGGCAATATTCGACAGCGCATAACATCTGTTGGAAGAAGCGGCGGGCCTCTGGCTCCTTCATGCGGCCGTGTTGAACGATGTAGTCAAAGAGCTCGCCACCTGCGTACTCCAAGACCATGATGATTTCATTGGCAGTTTTGATGACGGTGTAGCTGTTGATTAAGTGTCAGCGCCGACCTCAGTTCCAAATCCCAAATACATTTAAACCACAAACGTACAGCTTAATAATGTGAGGGTGACGTAGGAGCTGCAAGTATTCAATCTCACGCTCGACACGACCAGCCATGTCGCGGCTAATGAGCTTCTTCCTAGCGATAATCTTGAGGGCAACCTGTTGGCCAGTTCCATTGTGAATGGCAAGCTTGACCTTGCCAAAGGATCCCTCGCCGAGGGTTCTAATGACCTTGTAGGCGCCTATGCGCTGCTCCGTCTTGTTCCGCTCCTTGAAGGGCGCGCTGACCGAACGGGATGCGTCCGCGCGGTCATGATGCTGCTGCTGTGGTGGCTGGGGCGGTTGCTGCTGCTGGGGTCGTCGGACGTGGGTTGAAGAGAGTGAGATGGTGAGCTCCTCATCCTCGAAACCCCGCGGAGCCATGATAGAGGCGGTGCGGTAGGAGGGGGGAGGGGCTGAGAGGCGTTCTTGGCCGAGGCCACGGAGCGAAGAGGCGGGGAAGGCCTTTCGATGGGCGTAGACGACGATAACGATGACGATTTCGGACGAGGGTCAAGTTCAGGGCAGTGGTGGTTGAGTGGTCAGCGGGAGGAGTGGAGGCGAAACAGCGAAGAGACGAGGCGCTCCGTCGCCGGAAGTTGGTAATAAAGAGGAAGAGGAGCGAAGTGGGATGAAATGATCGGCGAGACAGAGCCTGTTATATTGCAAGGACAGGGTCGAGCGTCAAGAGCAGGAGGGTGTCACTAGTGTGAGCTTGCTGCTGCATCTATCTGTCGCTCACACTCGATTTCTGGGGGGGAGCAGCCGAGGAGGGGGCGCCCGCATAATGGCCTGTCAAGGCGGGTAGGTGGTTTTCGGTTTGGTGGAGGGGCTCCATGTTCCAGCGACCGACCTCTTGGAGGATACAGCGCCATTCCCAATACAGGGCGCTAAAGATCGAGCCCACCCGCCTAACCACAGCTCTACCGCCCACCCCCAATGGCAAGATGAAAAAAGTTAGGCCAGCCCGTTGGGAGGAGGCGCACATGAGAATTTGGGAATTCCGTTGGACAAACCAGGCCAACTCAATTCACCAACAAATTCCTTCTTTGTTTTTAGTGCTGCGGTTCTCCTATCTCCTCTGCACTTTTCTCTTCTTACAAGATGAAAGGCGGTGGGCGTTCATGTTGAGTCATTACGCCTTCTGGCAAATCAGCGTGTCAGTAATCGCATACGGATCCAGTCAATATGCACTTCTCGCCTCACACTCAGCCTACGCATGATTTGTCTCTTTATCTTCCCATGTGTCGCTACATGGGCCGAGCCCCAACGTAAATTGCATTCACATGCTTAAAATCAAATGTGTGTTCACACTCGTCACCTATCTGCTTTCCAACAGCGCAGTAGCCGTAGACAACTGTCCCAAAAACAAATGGGTAGTGCCATGTCGTCGGGAAGCCCTATAGTGGCGGCGGGCCCTTGAAACGTCGACAGAGCAAACCCTTTACTGAGCATAGGCCTGGAGGTAGATTGAAAACTAGGTCCCCGGATCAATCTGCGACCAAATTTCCATAAGAAAACCGTCCTATCTCTCTGCTAACAAAGACCCTTTTCAGACGGCTCGAGCGGATACCAAAAAAGCCATGACATCATTCAATCGTTTCCAAATTACCAACCATCATTTCTACTCATACAGAGATATCTTTACAACTCACCGCCCATATGATACACAATCGTTTCGAAACAGCGGCTTCGCCACAAACACCATTGTCCCACTATGGCCTGCATCCAAATTCAGCACATCCAAAGATGACGTTTTTTTTGCGCTTGCGCTGAATCATATGCCAACGCTATGAACGATCCTTATCTTCCTCCTTCTTCAGCCGCTCAATTAGTTTTCCCTGCAGAAACGGACTCAATCCCAAACTAAATAGTTATTTAGCGAAACAATCATGCAGATCTTCACACGTCAAAACTCACATTCCCGCATTCGTCACAATGCGATACGTTCCGCTGGGCGTCACCTTACCGACGATTGTCCCAGTCCCGTCTACTTCCACGCTGCCCAAGATGTCCTCAGGCCATGCAATCCGTCCAAAGTCGGGTGGGTTTCGTCGGTCACTCAAGTGCACAAATCCCCCATGTCCTGCGCCTCCAGCACCTCCCTGTGCGTTAGCACCTCCTGCACCCGATCCTCCGGCACCGCCGCCTCCTCCTTGCCTGCGGGAGCTTCCCCTATTCGGTCGCTTAGCTGAAAAGAATGCTCCGCCAGAGCCTAAGTTGAAGCCACCAGGGCTGGCAAAGGCAAGTGCCTGGCTCTTTAGATCTTCATCGTTGTGGCCGTGTTCGGACACCACCTCGTTGAGGATTCTGATAAACTCTGGATTCTCGACAAAGGACTGCGGGGTGGGAGGGTTGGCTGTCGTGGTTCCAATGGCCAGACGCTGTGATGGAGGTTCGGTCTCGAGATAACTGAGCACTTGGGTAAAGGGGGAGTTGGGATTGTTCAAGACTTTCTTGCCCGCAGTTAGCTTGGCTGCAAGGATTATATTTCATCAGACTGGTAACCAACAATGGATGGGTTGCTGGCAAGACCAGATAACAACCGAAATTGAATGGTCCCATTCCGAGCAGCAGTCCTAAAGGTTGAAGAGAACATGTCGGAGTCAATTGCAAATCCAAAGATTAATTGATGTCGTTTTTTGACGTTCAAAGTAGGCTTCAAAAATGTAGCCCCACAATGAATGGGGTCACTCATTGACAGCTGTGACGCGAGATATGCCTATACCAGGGATTATGCATTAATCAGAAATCAATTAGACGCGTCGACGCGGTCCTGAGCTGGTATCTGCACAATTGCGGGACCACCACTAAAGATTGCCCCGAAGTAATCGACAAGAGTCCCTGTACCTCCCATTCATCCTTTGTTCTTGGGAATATCATGACGAGATCATAATTAAATATTAAAAGTCAAGCCGCCCACGATGGACAAGACGCCAGCTCCCATCTTTCGCAAACAACGCCCTCCAATCCCGTCATCGTCGGCGATTCCTTCATCTTCTCCTGCCTTTGGCACTCCAGTCCACCCTCTCAAGCCGTTTACAATCAACGCCCCAAAAGCTGCCATCCTGCCCATTATTCTTCCTCCCGCAACCCTCCGCCCTCTCGCGTTTCGAACTTTTACGAAAAAACACTCCCTCACCATCACATCGTCCGCGCTGCAAGAACTCGCCGCCTTCATCGGCCGGCACTGTGGCTCAGGATGGCGCGAAGAAGGGCTGGCAGAGCGGGTGCTAGAGGAGATCGCTCGAAGCTGGAAAAATTGCAATGGAGGTGTCATTGTTGAAGGGAGCAGCAAGGAGCTGCAGGGGATTCTCAAGACACTTGAGGGAAACATGAGCGGTGGCAGAATCACAGGTCCAGGACGAGGACTTCCCAGGGGCGACAGCATGCTTGACATCAAGGACGGCGACGCACTGAACACTAGATTAGGAATTCGACCTAATCCCCTTACGAGAGGAGATAGCAACGCCAGCTTTGGAATGTCTGGGCTGGGTGTTCAGGAGGAGGCAGATGACGAGGAGGATCACAATGACCCCAGAGCTTGGCTCAAAGTCATCAATGCATACGACCAGCCAAGGTTGGTTTACAATGTCAGCAAGAAACATTTCGAAAGGTAAATTGTTGATTCATAAATGATGTATGGGTTCATATCGCAACTGACAATCCTCCAGAGAAACCGCTGCTCCCTCCCTATTACCTCAAGCCTCACACAAAACCACAGTCTTCCGCAACCGATATAATGTCATTCATCAACGCCTCTTGCGCAATGAATCATTCCAAACGTCCTCAGTCTCTTCTTCTAGAAAACGCAACCACAACACTTCGCTCTCCAACCAACAAAGCCTCAAAATTACACCCATCTCAAATCTTCTAGGTCGCCACGGCAGCAACCACATGCTACTCGGCCAGCTCGTCACTCTTCCTACGGGTGGCCTAGCCATTAGTGACTTGTCGGGCACTATTGCACTTGATGTAGCGCAGGCCGTCACTATCCCTAAAGATTCTGCCTGGTTCTGCCCCGGCATGGTCGTGCTGGTAGATGGTGTGTACGAGGAGGAGGAGGAGTCGGTAGGCAAGGGTCTCAGCGGTGGTAGTGGCGTTGGTGGAACACTCGGTGGTCGGTTCCAAGCTTTCTTGGTCGGCCAGCCCCCGTGCGAGAGGCGCAAAGCGACACTGGGTATCAGCGGCCCAGATGGTGGCCAAGAGCAGACCATTGGTGGCGGTTTTGGCTGGATCGACTTCCTAGGGATTGGCAGCGAACGTGCTGTCGGTACCAAGATGCGCAGACTTGAACGCCGTCTACTCCAACCCCCTTCGCAGGAAGAAAGGCCGTCTCGGAACCGAGTTGTGATCCTCGGCGAGCTAAATCTAGACCAACCGCGCTCGCTCCAGGCCCTGCGAAAGATTCTTTCAATCTATGCCAACGAGTCCGAGGGCTCCTCTCCGCTCTCCTTTGTGATTACAGGCAACTTTACCCAGCATTCTGTCATGGCACGGGGCGGCAGCGGCGGTAGCATAGAGTACAAGGAATACTTCGACGCCCTAGCTTCAGCCCTCGGCGACTTTCCTACCATCCTCCAGTCGTCTACATTTGTCTTCGTTCCTGGCGACAACGACGGCTGGGTATCTTCCTTCACAGCTGGCGCCTCTGTTCCCCTACCACGGAAACATGTCCCTGATATGTTCACCTCGCGCATCCGCCGTGCCTTCGCCACCGCCAATGCTGAGGCCGGGGGCAAATCCGATGGAGCTGCCATCTGGACCTCCAACCCCAGCAGACTCAGCCTGTTTGGACCTAATCACGAGATTGTTCTATTCAGAGATGACATCTCTGCACGACTTCGACGCACGTCAGTCCGCCTGAAGCCACCAAAAGATTCAGATCCTGAAGCAAATGAAGCATCCACACAGGAACCCAACTCCTCTGATGAGCCCCCTGCTACAGAACCTATGGACCTTGACCCTGCCGCTCCTGAGGATACCACCTCGTCATCTATCTCGTACGACGTACGCATTGCTCAGAAATTAGTCAAGACGCTCTTGGATCAAGGATACTTGGCACCCTTCCGTCAGGCCATCCGACCAGTTCACTGGGACTACTCATCTGCACTACATCTTTACCCTCTCCCCACTGCCATGGTTCTCGTTGATACCACGGCGCCGACCTTTTGCGTGACTTATGAAGGCTGCCACGTCATGAACCCAGGTAGCGTGCTCGTGCCGGGGCGCAAAGGTGTTGGGCGCTGGATCGAGTACGAGATTGGTCGTTCGGGCAAGCTTAGGGAATGCACATTCTGAGCGCTTATGGGGTTGATATGGATGGGTTGGCTGGTATGGAAATATAAATGGGCGTGAATCGGGAATTTTAGAGTAATGACTTGAGATGAATATGTGCATATTAGTCGAGCCGATAAAAGGGGGGAGTAACGATATATTCATAATTGAACATTGAGAGATTCAAATAACTATTCAAAAAGAAAAAGAAAAATCCGAAATAGAATTCAGGGTCATGAATATACTGCATAATGTGTCAACTTGGTTCACTTGATCTGAGGTGAAGCCATGGCAGCGGTCAAAGACGGAGATTCATTCGCATTTCGTGAGCTTCCAGATTGTCGAAGTCGGAAGATGAAGACGCTGAAGGAGGTGCGGATTCCAAAACGTGCTTTTTGATGCTTTTCGAGGCAGCCATACGATAGTATGGCCTTGAACATGGCAAAATGATACTTGTATTGATATCCCGATTCATGGTTTTTATGCGCCTAAACTCAAAGCCTTATGTTCCTCATTATATAACAATCGCAAATTATAGGGGCGGATGCAGCCTAAGGTATGGAAAAGAGATGGGTAAGATGAAATAAAACTCCGCCCTTGAGTGATAAAGAGCATGTTCTTTTTTTACTCTAGTAGTAAAGACTCTTCATGCAGGACACCAAACAGTCCCTCAACCTCACGCCGCACCTTGTTCAGCTCGGCTGCAACCTGAAGTGTCACCAGCGTGTAAGCGTACAGCCGTGCGTAGTCCTTCTCATCCAAGGGGATGACAGGGCCATTGCCGCTGAGTTCTGCCGACATGTGCTCTTTGCGGAAAAGATGGATTTTGCCCAGGAGGCGATCCTTATTGTTCTCAACTGTTGGGATAGCGTCGGTGAGGGGGTACTCAAGCATTATGCACGAAGCCAAGACCTGAAAAACGTGGCAGATGCGCTCGCATAAACGTTTTCTCTCGGAAGAGGTAAACTCAAGTAGGGCTTTTTCGCCCTCTGAGAGCATGTCACGTCGCAGAGTCATTAGGCGCATAGCATAGAAACCATCAAGAATATGCTTCGTAGAGCGCATGATACGGGCATAGGCGGCATCGGGGAAAGGTCCTCGAAGCTCAAACTCGGACTGTGCGGAAACTCTGAGACCCTGAAGCTTGAATGCTAGTGGCTAAATTAGTATTTGTCTCAATGGCGATAGGAGTTGTTTACACTTACCGTAGCGCTGTAGAGCAGCTTGTTCGCCCTCCCGCATATAGTCCAGCAGGCTGTTGCTATCCGGAGCGACAGTAAGGGGACCCCGTTTCCAAATAAGCCCCATTTGCAAGTAGAGGACAGAAAGCCCTTCTCTGAACTTGCGTCGGCCGGAGATTGGCCAAAGGACTCGACAAACTATCACACCCCACAAGATACCAAGTGTAACCGAAATGATTCGGTGGTAGGCAATGTCAAAAATAAGGGGATCTTTGCCACCCTCGTCATCGTCGTCATCGTCTACTGATTGCGAAATACTATACGCATAAAGTGTACTCACGTTGTATGCCAACATGGCGATCCTACCGAGAGGCGCGTTTTTAACGGCCAGGATCCAGTAGAAATTGCCAAACGCGACAAGACCTCCAATAAAGACAAGCGCGATTCCGTTTCCCCGGCTGGCTGTCCACGCTGTCACAGCACAGATGGCGCCGATAACAGTACCCTTGAATCGGGCTGTTCCCGTCGTATTGGCTGCGCCAGTTGTCATACCGGCAACAATCATGAACGACAGCAGGCCCCATTCGCCTCTCCACGTCTGGTAGATGGGCCGGGTTGCCGGGATAAACGCGAGCATAGCCCAGAGAAACGCACCAATGCCAACTTTGATACCAAACAGGATATCTTCTCGCACCAAAAACCTCAAAAATTTAAGGATGGTTTCTGAGAAATTCCGCTTCAGTTTGCTGGATTGCGGGGCTGCATCCCAGCTAAATGTATCTCTTCGCTTGACCATAGTGTCAGGGATGCCTTTCGGAAGCTGTGATTTACGCAGCCTCCTGACGGGCTCTTTGGGGATCAAGGCCTCGGTCTCGGCGTCAAAATCGGATGTGCTGGATCGTCTAAACGGCAGATACTCCCAGATATGAAGCCAACTCCAAGATCGCTTGCCGCCCTCCGTAGTATACTTCAGGTCTTCCAGAACATCCAGGTAGGCGTCTGTTTCCTCAGCAACTGCCTGCAAACTGAACGAGAAGTGTCCGCAAGCAGCAGCAACCTCTTCGATATCAGCCTGGACCGCAATCGATCTGGCTCGTCCCAACTGGATGATGCGGTAGAGTTCCTGTAATGAATCGGCTCTAGCAGTTTCGTACAGATTCAGAGCATCTCGAAGACTGTCACGCAACTGCTCGTTGACGGCAATGTGAGCGTTGGGGTCCTTCCCAAATGCTGGTTCTCGGAGAATCTCAGATAGGGTATGAGCCAGCGACTTAATGGATGGCCCAAGCAATTGAATAAAGACTGCAAAGATTTCCGATGGTGATTGGAGCACAGGCTCCTTGTCAAGCTCAGAGTCAGATTTGTTCTTTCCGTTCGCGCGCCGTTCCTCTTCACTTTCGCCAGATTCGTCAATCACAGACAGCGCAGCATTCATAGCCTCATCGAGAAACGAGGACCTGCGGTTCAAGCTAGGGGAAATCAGCGATGATGATGATGACAAAATTCCAGGGCCCTCGGTAAATGCTGGATCTTCGCGAAGCAGAGTAAATTGGTTCTCGAGTGAGCTTCGCAAGCCGCCAATGGCTTGGGACAGGCCCTCGATAGATCTAACAAGACGTCTGTCAAGGGCATAGATGGTTTCCCGGCCAAGAAAATAGTGCTCAAACTTTGCTTCTCGAAGCATGCCGTTCATCTTAGCATAGGCAGCGTTGTATCGCGCAGAAACCTGTGAATATTCGGCGGTCCAGAATTCATCCTCGGTGCCGGATAAAAAGGCCTTTGTGATGGACGAAAGCCTGTCTCCCAGAGAGGCTGTACCAGTTATGATGGATTTCCGCAGCACGCGTCTTGCCGAAACCCCCCACACAAGCACATTAACGCTCACAGTAAAACTAATTCCAATGGCAAGCATCTTGAGCACTTGGACAATTTTGTCATCATCAAACCATCCGCCATGGACAGCCTCCTCCTTCGTAATAAGGGAGATGATGGCAATAGAAGTCAACGTAGATCCGACGTTGACAAGAGGGTTGTTGAGTTTGGCCTTGACCCATCCTACGAAGCCAAGACCCATACCAATGCAGCAGAACAGGATCAAAGCATGGGCTGCGCCGGCTGCACCAAGTTTCGCTCGTACAAGAACTGAAATACTCATGCCGAGAAGGGATATAAGACAGGCGTAGATGATGGCGATGATGGCAATTACCGCGGCCTCCAACATTGATCCAACCGTGCGCGCAGGGTGGAAATAGACGGTCAAGGTCGCCGTGATGTGCTTGCCATCCCTATTGCCCAAGAAACGAGAGAGCGGAGGGAAGAATGTTCCCATGCTGCCCATGACATAGGCCAGTGTGCACTTCAGGACGCCATGGCCTTCGTCGGTCTGGAGCCAGGCCCAGGCCAGGATGGCGGCCAGCTTAATATTATACCCGATGATGTTTAGATATTCTCCAAATGATTCGGCGGCGCTGAGAGCTTTGTACTTGGACGGCGGTTCGGTGGCGGGGGCGGGTGTGGTGCGCAGTGAAAATTCCTGTCTCGATCGTTCGCCCGTTCGTGGGATGATGAAGGTGCCATTCTTGAGTTTCTACCCCATTGCGTCAGTATTCGGGACGAAAAGAGGGTTTCCGCAGTGGTCTGGGTCACCGCGAGCATCGTGAATCCGTACCATTCGTTGCGAAGGCCGCCTGGGGGAAGGAGGCCAAGCGGCCGTCGAGGGCGCCGCAGTGGAGCTCATGGCTGTATCGCGTCGCTGTCGCTGTGCTCGTCGGAGGGTTTTCCAGTGCCAGCGATCTTCATTCTCCGGGGATGGCCTCCGGGAAAGAAGCGGAGGTGGTCTTGAGGATCCGACAGCCGGTGCAGCAGCGTGCGACGCAGGCACTTCAATGTGTGAGCGAGAGCGACGGCGACGGCGAGGACAAGGGCGATGTTGACTGCAGGATCCTCGCAAGCCTGCTTGCTGTAAGAGGGATGACGCTGCTCCTGTGTTTGCGCCACTCTAAAAGCTTCGGTGGAGACCCGACGGCGAGCGGAATGGAGATTGGAGGCTGGTTGGGCGTGCAACAACGGCGGGCCCGCCTAGTCTCTGAACGGGCGCCCTTGGCACGGCGAGCTTGTGCAGTAGGTACTCGGTACAGTATCGTCATTGGCGCATGACAGCGTCATCTGGCGGAGTATGTATGTGCCGTCCTTGTCATCACCTTGCTGCTTCAAGGCAGCTCCCTTGCCTCGTCGATCTGGACCAGCCTCTCTATCATCAGTTGTCATGTGGTGTTCCGAGAGTCATTGCTGTCTGTGTGCACTCAATGGACCCCTGCCTTTTTAAAGTCAGGCACATAAACTCTGGGGCCCGCCCGCGCCCATAACTAATCCCGGGCCCCTCAAAATGGCAATTTGGCCTAGAGAGAGACCTGCCGCTCATGTGTGCTCCGCCACGAGTAAAGCTTACAGAGGCTAGGTGCTGAAGCGGGATGTCACACGCACTAGCTATGTCGCATAGTGTTCTAGGGATTAGCATCACACGAGCGCTAATGCCATATTCTTCCAATTAGCTTCGTATTCTAGCCTATCTCCCCAATACCGACAACTACATGTAGGCAGCTAGAATATATTGGGACTTAGCGAGTCTATGAATACACATCAATCTCTAATACACCAACAACAGGGAGCGAAAGATCTTTGACCTGTCTCAACCTAAATTCTCAAACTGATTCACCTCCAAGGCACTAACCATGCTGCAAGGTGTCAAGGAGCATGTGCATGCATCCTCGCTTACAGACGGCTATGGTGCGGTGTGTTTCCAGGACCACGTCAATATTTTCCCCTCCAAAGTCTCAAACTAGTTATATTTTCCTCTCCTGAACACCTCAGACTGAAACCGGCGACTTTTTTCCCACTGCTTTTGTGTTGGTATTTTTCCACCATCTCTGTGATGCTGCTGAAATAACTACCGCTCCACTGCAAACCTCTAGATCGATCTAATTCATTTATTTCAATTTGAAATAAAAATACAAATAGTCAGCTCAACTAGGCTTCCCAGGAACCTCAAAGCCACAAAGGTGGTGGATGCAATCGGTATAACAACTCTTTTGTCTTCATCGTTCGCCTGACCAAAAGAGCAATGAGCTTTAATTCTCTGTACGCACAACCTTAGGGTACTTGTGAAAACTTACATGATTGTATTTAAGATGCCTTGCCCTGCCAAAACATGTGCATTCTAACCCACATCTCCCATCGCAACATGCAAACTCCAAAATGTCATTCGACCGCTACATGATATTGGGGCAGAGCCTCTCAAAGTTACCGCAAGGACCGAAATTCGTTCATCATTTGAATTACACCACGGGGGCAACCTGCCTTTTATCGCCAATGATGAGAGACCATGGAGGACTTTCATCTCGTGATGAAAGACCATCGTTCTAAATGGAACAATCTGAGGCCATCAATGATGATAGGTTGAGCCGACGATCTGGACATAAAAAGAGATGCGTAAGCTTTGCTAACGACTTGCAGAGACCTCATAAGTTGTTTGTGTTACCACCGAAGCATAAGCCTCTCGGTCGACAGAGATATCGCATAATCATTGGAACCTGTCTTTTGCTGCCAATGATGAGGAGTCATAAAGGACTTTCATCTCGGTATGAAGTTCCATCGTTCTAAGTGTCTGATAACCCGAGGCCATCGATGGGGATAGGCTAAGCCGATGATCTGGAAAGAAAAGCAGATGCGTCAGTAAAGTTGACGGCTTGCAGGGGCCTCATAACTTACAGTTATCTTCACTGAGTCATAAACCTCTTAAAATTACCACAGGATAGTCAGTCGCGCCAATGATGAAACCCTGACAGAAATCCAAGTAAAGCTTGGTCTGTATCCCCCGTGAGGTAGATACAGTACTACAGCAGAACTAAGGTACGTACTTGTCAGAGTAGGGCAAAACTGCTAGGAGGGGAAACCAAACACAAAAGGGGGGGAGAATAAAAAAGGCCAAGTGGTCGGTGGGGGAGGCATGTGAAGGTCCTGGGAGACAAGTGTCCCGAGAGATTCTGGTGGTTCTCGTACATCGCGGGCTGTGAAGTCTGTTAGACAACAAAGACATATGGCACTCACTTCTTCTTGGCCATACTAGAACTAAGCTGATCCATATGATCTTCTGCAGGGCAGTGTTATAGAGCTGTTACGATAAGGACGTTGGCAGCGCATGGATCAGAGGTCAGTGACTAGCCTCGGGGTTTTAAAACGGCTATGTCACTTACAATAGCAAGGGACTGCAGTAAAAATAGTGTGGGTAAATAGATTGATAGGGCCGACCGAGAACAGAGACGAGGAGTTCGGTCTGGCTAGGCATAACTTGTCATGGACTAGAGTTCGAGATTTACATATCCTAAAATAATACGACTGTAAAGTCTGTGTGATCCATAGCCATGGCTTTAGACACGCATGTCATACACCCAACTCCTTGCAGTGTCAGTTGATCTATAGGTTTACCAGCTGCATGTTTGACTCACGGACCTAGGATAACTGGGTGGGCTATCTTGTGCGCATCCTCAAGCGGCTTGCTGGATTACCCCAGTATGTATGCCGTGGCCCGCATAGCACCAAAGGTCATAACGAAATAGCTGACAAGGTACCATACTAAGTAAGCACACCAAGACGCAAGCTGAGGCACGGCCGCAAACGATTCCGCAACAAATGGAGCGACTTGGCGACTCTTTGTCTTGGCCTATTTCAATTCCGCCGAAGCGATTGTGTATATATGGCTGCTACCCGTAAGGTTTATTATCAGCTCAAAACGCATACCGCGGTTGGATTCTATGAACCTAGCGCGAAATAGTGCATCAGATCTCCGTTGTTTCTCTCATCTTCTTCATCTCCGTTCCTCGAAATGGACTTCCTAAGCACGAATACCCAGAAGCGTCGACTCACCTTAAAAAGTATCGAGCACAATTCTCAAAGGCACATACGATACTTGCATATGTTTCAAGCATTACATCTACTGATTCACAATACACTAGGCAAAATTCCTAGATTCCCTGAAGAGAACACAGGAGATGATGGTACTGAGCAAAATATAGCTACCCTATAGCTAATTCGTTTGATTTTATGGGCACGGCAGATGTCTGAACTAGCGTACAGGAAATCGAATCGTAGATGATCTTCAGCTGTCAATGGCATGTCGCTGGCTTGTTGGCGCCTAAACGCACCCCACTTATGAAATCGCGATTTGACCATATCCATTTTCTTCTTCTGGCAACTCATTCAAGTTGCGACAACCTGATCCTTTCCATCATTTATCCCGGTTTATTTTCAACAACAGGAACGAAATTCTGTGTCATTTCGTGCAGCTAAACTGCCAACCCCGAAAAAAAAAAAAAGATCAAAGAAAACAAAGATCCAGCCTCATTGCTCTCAACCTACCTTCTATGCGCCGTTTCTTCTCCACCATGTCCTCATACACTCCCAAGCGCTTTGCGCCACTGAAACAGGTGGACAACACCTCAGCAGCTACGACCCCGAAGCTAAGGGGTGTGGTATTTGACATGGATGGCACACTCTGGTAAGCAACACATCCATCTCGGGGAATCTATCTGGTTGAGTCACCTACCCTATACCATACCCCTCACGGTATCATCATGGACATCCTTATCTGATATCATTGCTCCCCGATGTTTGCCGTTGGACTTCTGCTTCTTTCCTATTTTGGGCGTCAAATATTTCTTTTAGTTATGGTTGGGGTACTGTCTTATTTTGTGCGCGCATCCTAATTACTCGCAGTATCCCTCAGAACTACATGTTTGGTGAAATGAGAGCCGCGCTAGGAATCGCCAAGGGGACTGATATTTTGGAGCACATTGAAACGCTACCTGTAGACCAACAAGGCAAAGCTCACGAGGCCATCAGGGCTATCGAGAGTGAAGCTATGAAGTCCCAGGCCCCTCAGCCCGGTCTAAACTCGCTCATGGACTATCTCGATGCCAAGGGCATCCCAAAAGCCATTTGCACCCGCAACTTTGACGTCCCCGTCCAGAATTTGCTGAGCAAGTTCCTCCAGGGATCTCATTTCCACCCCATTGTTACGCGTGAGTTCCGCCCACCCAAGCCCGACCCCGCCGGAATTTTGCATATTGCTCAGAACTGGGGCTTGGAGAACGCCTCGGGACTAATCATGGTGGGCGACTCCATCGACGACATGACGGCAGGACGCAAGGCAGGTGCCGCGACAGTGTTGCTCGGAAACAATGTGAACACAGAACTGGTGGAGCATGCGCACACGGACTTGGTAATTCAATCGCTCGATGAGCTGATTGAAATACTGGAAAATGGATTCGAGGGGCGAAAAGTCAGCGACGAGTAGGATGACGTTTCACAACCTATCTTTCTAAGAAAATCACATGGTAGCTTTAAATAAACACACTGCCATTCCGCTGCAAGGTGAATTACGGGGGAGCTATACGCGGCGAGAATCCTGGTCAAATCCAATTACTTGGACATAAGCTCAATTCATCTACCTTTCCTAAACAGGCCCAGCTACTACTACCTGAGGCCCTCTCTTACATGGCCAGACACAGCTTCAGAATAATTGGTGAAGCACCACTGTCTCTCAGAGCGTCAGGGTGTGTGCAAGCCCGAAATAATCTTGGCCAAGACCAAATGTGCAGGATTCAAAGTCGATGATCCCCATCCAGATCACGATAAACAAGGTTAAAATTGCGCCGAGATATGCTAAAGAGAATATCAGAGGTTCAAGCCGCTGGTTTTATGCGGGAATAGGTCAGGGAAGGTAAGAACTTTTGCAAGAGACTCTGATCCAGAAGTGGTGAAGAGTCCTATGCACCATAGCTGGGGTTTGGCGGTGCCCGGCCAAATGCTGCTTGTCTGCGGCTTTCTCTTCGAAGATCATCCGGTGTCTCCTTTCGGGGCAGAGGAGGAGGAACGGATCCGCCTGGGGGGCCAGGTCGAACGGGCAAGCTGAAAGTATTCGAGCCTGCGCTGATGGGACCGGCACCGTCAGGGTATCCAGAGGCCTTGGGTATCGAGTTGGCGGAGATGACCCTGGGTCCCAGGCCGGGGTGTGCGCTGCTTGGTCCGCGGCTTGAGCTACCGCCGTTCCGGGTAGGCGAGCGGTTCGGGTTAGAGCCATATTGATCTCTGGGCGAGACGATTCCAGCCCCTGCGATGGGGATCTCGCCCGAGGTGGGGGTATGGACAGCCCGGTCCTCGGTTTGGGTTTGGAAAGTTGGAGAATCGCTTGAACGCAGAAGGTCCTGGGTTGAAGGCGAAAGCTGAGGTGCTAGGTGGGATTTGCGGTTATCCCGCTCCATGAGGCCAAAGGCCCACTCTCTAAGATCGACTGGCGTTCTCTTGGCTGCCTGAACAAATGGATCACGGTCCTGCTGATGTTAATCTTGCAATACAATCGAGATGGGGAATTAGCGACTCACAAACAACTCTTGTGGGGTTGGTCGAAGTTCAGGCTCCTTGTACAAACACTTTTGGATCATATCCTCTAGAATGCTCGGGAAGGCATCACTCTTGGGCAGTCTGGGGGCAGGTTCGTGGACGATTTGCTGCAGAAGATCCAGGATACCGGCGGGTGCGTAGTCACCATCAGAAAGCTGCTCGCTTGCGCCAAAGGGGAACTTGCCAATTGCGAGCTCCATAATGCTAAGACCGAAGCTCCACACATCGGATTTGACAGTGTACTTCTCTCCCTGAATTCGCTCAGGGGCCATGTAAGTCGATGTGCCGACGAAAGTGTCAGCGATGGAGTTGATCAGTTCACCAGAGACACCGAAATCGCACAGTTTGATGTGTCCTCTGGAGTTGACCAGGATGTTTGACGGCTTGATATCTCGGTGCATGATGTGATGTTTGGTGTATAGGTAGGTCAACCCGCCGAGTGTGGCCTCTGCGATTTTGCCTAGAACGTCCACGCGAACAGGGCCAAAGACCCTTGAGACACGGTCAAGAGCGCTGGAGAATTCAAGTCAGCCAAATGTTGAAAATGTAACAACCAGATCGATCGTGGGAAACATACCCAACATCCATATACTCCATGCACATGATGACATCGTTGTTGGGGTTCAAGAAAGCGCCGTAGAATGTGACAATGTAATCGGAATGACACCCGTGCATAATCTGGAGTTCTCGAACAATTCGCTTTCGCATCTCCCTCTTGGCCTCGACGTGGATAACCTAGTCATGCGTGAGTATGACCCGTAGCATTTACCAAAGAAAAAGCGTAGTTCGTACCTTGCGGGCCATGATGGTTCCCGTTGTGATGTGCTTGACCTTGCTGACAGTGCCTCCATTGCCAGAACCCAACTCCTTCAGAACCTCGAGATCCTCGGGTCGCAAGTCCAATTTATACTCGATACCGATCTCTAGCTGACCGTCTTTGTCGCCATTGTCCCGACCCGAATCGAAATGGTGTTGGCTGTTCTCGGCGGTTGGTGGGGGAGTGGGAGCGGCTTTGAGGGCGAGGCCCTTGACGTTTTTGCGCTTCATGGAGCGCGGAGCGAAAGGATCGGCCATGATGGGCAGCGGACAAGGCGATTCGCACTTGGTGAGCTTTGTGGTGGCCGGCTATCGGGCGTTGTGATGCCTAGGGTTGGGCTCAAGGTTGGACCAACCGGGGTAGCGGGCGTTCCCCGCGGTGAGGAATGAACGGCGATGGTAGAAGGCGAAGACCAGCTCTCCAAAGTGTGGGAGCGTGGGATGTGTGATACACACAGAGCGCTGACCGGCTTTTGTGGCCGGCGAGAGAGACTAGGCGATCGGGGCGAGTCGCCAGGTCGAAATTCCTGGCCAGTTGCTGCAGGCAAAGAACGTGGTTAAGGCACGAGGCGAGGCGACGGGCTGGGGGCGCTGCTGAGGTTGGGTTACAGCGGGGATGGACAAGAAGCTGTCTGTCGGTGGAGAATCTCGGATGCGAGACAGAGGGGCCAGGGACTTTTACAGTGCGTAGGCGCCCAGATCGGTCGCGGGGATGATTTTGATGGAGCGGAACGTCGCCAAGGAGGAATGCAGCGAGGGTGAGTGTCGTCTATCACTGTGGTGGTTGCGCTTGTTCGGGGCCAGGGCGGGGTTCGGCCACGATAACGTGATGGGAGTGGCTGGCGTCGCGCTGGACTATAGGTACCTAGGACGGAGGTGGATAGCGGGTTGAGGCGCAAGGCAAGGCAAGGCAGGTCAGGGCAGGGCAGACAAAGAGGTTACGATGACGCCGGCAACACGGAGATGGCGCAGCTTTTAAAGGCCATGCCAATGGTCAAGAGGGGCAAGTGCTGGGCTGGTTCGGATCTTGAGTGGGCCTTGTCTCGTCTGAGGCCCTTTACGGCATTTATTCAAGGAGTCGAGGACTCAACGCATAATCGCGGCGAGTTGAGGCCTAAGGAGGCGATTGTTAAGGACTGGACACTGGTCGCCAGCGATGGCGCTCCGGGGCTTCTAGGTGGCGGACCACTTGGGCTCGACTGTCTCAGGTTGGCAGGGCTCCGGGCTCTGATTATTGACAGCTCGACTCGTCCTCGTCGTTCGTCTGGTTTTAAGGCGAGTGCTATTGCCCAGGGCTCTGGTGGCTTGATTCCTGGAACATTTCGCCGTGTGAGCCGACACCACCATTCAGGCACCATGGATGCGGCATCTCAGCCAGGCCTGATGGCCCCCGACGCGACGTGATGTTCTGTCTGTCTCAAAGAGGTTCTAGTGCCCCGCTGATTGGCCGTCAGCCGAGCCTATCAGCCCAGTACCTCTGCCTAAGGGATGATGAATGCGACTCTTGGAGACGCGCAGGGGAGCATGGAGCATCGCTTGAGTGGGCCCCCCCTTGGACGGCCCTAGGCTTTCCAAGCGCTTAGGCGGGTTCCAGAACCTGCATCATGTGGATGGATAGGGGTATCTTCTTTTTGTTTGTATTACTATGGACCGGGCGACTGTTCCATGCAAGGATAGGTCGCTCAGAATACTGACCATCGCACGTATAAATGGCATTCTTTGTTTTGCATGTCGGCTCTTCATCTCACTTTCACTAACGGTGTATGGTACACGGAGATAGTGGACGAAGAAGATGTGAGGTTTCATTGCTTCATTGCTTGACAGAGCTGCGGGAAAACAAAACATATAAATAAAAGATAGACGAGCTGTCGGGCTGTGGTATTGATGCATTTAATCTTCCCCTTCTGATGACTCGATTGTTTCATTAGCGAATTCTCTGAACGAATGCGCGGGGGGACGAGCGACGAACCAACCAGGCTGTTTCCAAAACAGAGAACAGCACGTATAACATCATCATGACGCACCAGGTCCCTTGGAGCATGAATCAGAAGTGGGCAGCGCCTGCACTCCTTGTATCGTATGTGTGGTATATTGTCAGCCAATACGAGTTCCGATCTCCAACCACGGTACCCTGTTCTTGTTTCTTGCTATCCTGCAGGTACCTGACCTTGCTGGTGACAAAAATATGGTACCCCAGGGCTGGATCAAACTAAGATCCTTAATAGGAAAGGAAGGAAATAAAAAACCAAGACTACAAAATAAAGCAGCCATAAGGCATGGTTATTATATTGTCATTTATCCGTAATGGATATTTGTGTTTTGTTATAGTTTTTGCTTACAGCTGGGTCAACTTGCGTGTATGCAATGATTCTGTCACCAAACTGACCCGTCGATGATTACCTAAGGTGCACGGACAAGGCAAGGTTTGCAGTTTTGATGAAGCGGTGCCGGATAATCTATAATCCTGACACCCCTGCCAGTCGCGACGATGCTGAACGTGTGTCTTGAGCTGCGCTTTCCAAAAATTCCGTGAAGCAGGAGGTGCCTAAAAAGTCCTTCTCTCACGCCCCCTCCCCTCTATCGCCCTTTTACCTTTAATTTCTTTTCATCGCACAAATTCTTGAAGGAGCTATCTTTTTTGAGATTTTGGCGCTGCGCGAACTCTGGCAATCGATCGTTCAAGCTCCCGAGCTAGCTGTTGTTTGCTGCGCGACAGCAGACTCGAATCGACACAATGAGCAACAGCATGCGCGACTTGATTTCTGGGGAGGCCGAGCTGGATGACGAGGAGGATGATGAGTCCTTTGATGAGGAGACTGGAGGGCGTCATCGCAGAGAACGCGGTCACATTGAGGATTCTAGTGAAGAAGAAGAAGATGATGACGATGAGGAGGAAGCGCGAAAGGTTTGCTTCCTAAATTCAAGCACTTGCACATGTGCTTGATTACTGACACGGTCGCATTTTAGATTCGCGAAGGTTTCATCGTCGATGAAGATGAGGAGGAAGAGGAAGGCGAAGAGTCCGATGGCGACGTGCGCCCTATAGTCAAACGAAAGCGAGAACCTCGCGACCGAGAAGAAGAAGAGCAGCTCGATGAAGATGATTTGGAACTTATCGGTGAACAGTTTGGCGAGCGACCCAAGCCTCAAAGCCAGGTAAATATCCAATGCCTCCTTTTGATAGCACGCTTCTTTCAGTCTCATACTGACATGGCCCTTTCAGTCTAAATTCAAGCGCCTCAAGCGCGGCCACCGTGGCGAAGATGAACGCGGACCCGAACGCCGCGGTCTCGAAGAAATATTTTCTGACGACGACGAAGATATGGCAGATCAACGACCCTACGGGCGACGCGCGCAGCACGACGAATTTGATGATTTCATCGAGGAGGATTACCCAGAAGATGAAGAAGATCGAATCAAGCAGCGCGAAGATGCCGAAGTGGCCAGACCGAGAGATCACCGTGGTGTTGGCAGTGTTGTTGACACTACCGGACTTGATAAGGACGCGCTCGACGACATGGAAGCAATCTTTGGCAATGGTGAAGATTACGATTGGGCCTTGCAGATGGAAGAGGAGGAAGAAGACCGGGAAAGAGAAGAACAGGCCATCGAGCTCAAGGATGTCTTTGAGCCATCGCAATTGAAGGAAAAGCTCCTTACCGATGAAGATAACGAAATTCGCTTTACTGACGAACCAGAGCGATTTCAATTGGACCGCAAAACCTTCAAGAATCTTCAGCTTACAGCTGACCAGTTCCGAGAAGAGGCTCGATGGATTACTAACCAGCTGTGGCCTAAGAAGGGACTATCGCCCGACTTGCAGGCGCCTTTCGGCAAGGCTGTGGGCAAGGTACTCGAATTCTTCATTGTCGACGAGGTTGAAGTGCCATATGTTTTCCAGCATCGCAAGGACTATCTCCTCCACACACGGAAAACTAGAAATCCGAACCGCGACGATCCCGACGCTCCCGAGTATGTCATAAGTGCGGAGAAGCTTCTGAATCAGGATGACCTCTGGAGGATTTTGGAACTAGACATCAAGTTCCGATCCTTTGTAGACAAGAGGAATTCTCTCGAGAAGACATACGAAAACCTGAAGTCTCTGGAGGTTCAAGATTCTATAATAGAAGAAATGATCCCGGAAGCCACTACCATGGAGGAACTCCAAGATCTGCAAGATTATTTGCACTTCCAATACGGTCCCCAGTTGAAGGATCTAGCTGCTATTGCTGGCAACGCGTCACAGACCAAGCGACCTGGGTCCAAGTCAAGTCTGCTGGAACGGGTTCGGCAAGGCAAGGCGTACACGTTTGTCCGGGCCTATGGTATTACTGCAGACCAATTGGCCAAGAATGCCCTCCGCCAGGGAAAGAAGGTCTCTCCAGATGACGACGCCCAGTATCCCATGGACTTGGCTGACAGCCTCATCGATGGCAACTTTGGCACCGGTGATCAGGTCATTAGTGCAGCACGTCAGATGTACTCGGAGGAGCTCTTTGCCAGCCCTCGCATGCGAAAGCATTTCCGAAACTCGTATTATCAGGCCGCTGAGATTAGTTGCCGCCGAACCGACAAGGGCCTGCGCAGAATCGACGACACTCACCCGTACTACGAAATCAAATATCTCCAAAACCAGGCCATTGCTGATCTGGTCCACCAGCCTGACTTGTTCCTCAAGATGATGAAGGCTGAGGAAGAGGGCCTTGTTGAGATTAAGCTCGTCATGCCTTCACGATATGACTTCCGAAGACAGTTCTATCAAGAGTTCGAGTCTGAAAACTTCAGTGATCGAGCTGAACAGTGGCGCGAAGAGCGCAAGAAGGTATTGGACCTCGCATACCCGAAACTAGAAAAGATCGTTGCCAAGAACGTTAAGGAAGTCATCCGAACATTCTGTCAGGATGAAGTCCTCAAAATGTGTCGAGAGGAGTACGCCAAGCGACTTGACCAGGCTCCCTACAAACCCAAGGGTATGATCTTGGGTACAACCCCTCGAGTTCTGGTTCTTTCTAACGGTATGGGTGACGCGGCCCGTGATCCTATCTGCTGGGCTTGGGTCGAGGAAGATGGCCGAGTCCTTGAGCAGGGAAAGTTTGGAAACCTGGGTCGAGATGAGAGGCAGCGGGAGGAATTTGTAGACCTCGTTCAACGTCGCAGACCCGATGTGATTGGTGTCAGTGGTTGGTGTGCCGATTCACACAAGCTGGTTCGGGATCTTGAGACTCTTGTCAGCGAGAAGGGCCTCATGGGGCCTGAGTTTGATGATCCCGAAACCAACGACTACCGAACAGAGCCGCTGGAAGTCGTGGTTGTCAACGACGAGGTTGCCCGCCTATACAAGGATAGCCCTCGGGCTCATGCTGAACATCCCTCTCTCAACCCTGTGACAAGATACTGTATCGCTTTGGCCCGATACATGCAAAACCCGATGAAGGAGTATGCAGCTCTCAGCAAGGATGTGTCATCTTTGTCCTTCCACCCATGCCAGAATCTGCTTCCCGCCGACAAGTTAGCTAAATATCTTGAGTCCGCCATGGTTGACATGGTCAACTTGTGTGGTGTTGATATCAACGAGGCCATGACCGATTCATACACTGCTAATCTGCTTCCTTATGTGTCTGGTCTTGGTCCACGAAAGGCCAGCAGCGTCATCAAGGCCATCAATGCCAATGGTGGCGCGGTCAACACTCGAGATGAGCTCGTGGGTGATCCTGACAGTGGAAAGCTGCCCGTAGTTGGACCCAGGGTTTGGAACAATTGTGCTAGTTTTCTGTTCATCGAATACGAGCCAACCAATCCGTCGTCGGATCCCTTGGATAACACTCGTGTCCATCCTGAAGACTACGAACTCGGCCGCAAAATGGCTGCCGATGCTTTGGAGCTTGATGAGGAAGACGTCAAAGCCGAGACGGACGAGAACGGGCCTGGTGCCATTGTCCGAAAGCTGTTTAAGCAGGATGAGCAGGACAAGGTCAATGAGCTGGTTTTGGAGGAGTATGCTGAACAGCTGGAAACGAACTACAGCCAGCGTAAGCGAGCTACTCTAGAGACGATCCGTGCCGAACTCCAGGCGCCATATGAAGAGCTGCGAAGGAACTTCGGTCTTTTGGCAGCCTCTGAAATCTTTACCATTTTCACTGGAGAGACCAAGAACACTTTGGCCGAGGGCATGATTGTCCCAGTCAATGTTCGCATGGTCAAGGATGACTTTGCTATCCTGAAGCTTGACTGTGGTATTGAAGGCAGGGTAGAAGCTCACGAAGTCAGCCACCGTTCATCCATCAAGGAGGTGCTGAGCGTTGGCCAGACAGCACGGGGCAAGATTTTGGATATCAACTACAAGGACTTTATGGCCAAGATGACGCTCCGAGAAGATGCTGTTCGTATCCCATATAAACGGCCTATCAACTATGGCCGGGATGGGTGGGACTACGCACTCGAGGCAGCAGACAAGGAAGAATTGCAGGAGAAGGACAAGACCACAGGCCGGACACAGCGTGTTGTCAAACACCCCAACTTTAAGCCATTCAACTCGACACAGGCCGAGGAGTTTTTGGGTTCCCAGCCCCCAGGCGAGGTCATTATTCGGCCATCATCCAAGGGCAACGACCATCTAGCTATCACGTGGAAGGTGGCAGATGGAGTCTACCAACACATTGACGTGTTGGAAATGCAGAAAGAAACGGAGTTTTCTGTTGGCAAGTTGCTCCGAGTTGGTGGCAAGTATACGTACAGTGATTTGGATGAAATGATCGTGGAGCACGTCAAGGCCATGGCACGCAAGGTTGAAGAGATGATGCGAAATGACAAATATCAAAACCGATCCCGAGGTGAAACTGGTAAGTAGTGCTGGGATATGTCTAATGGCAACGCATGAACATGATGCTAACGGATGGCACAGAAAAATGGTTGACAACATACATCGACGCCAACCCGAACCGGTCGGCGTATGCCTTTTGTATTGATCCCAAGCACCCAGGTTACTTCTGGTTGGTCTTCAAGGCTAGCAAATCGGCTAAGGTCATCGGCTTGCCAATACGGGCTATTCCGCAGGGATTCGAACTCAAGGGCTACCAGTACCCTGACATGCGAGCCCTGTGCAACGGTTTCAAGCTGCGGTACCAGAATGAGTTTTCGAAGATGGGTAAACGATGAGAGGTTGAATAAGAGCTTGGGATGCAGAAAGATGGTGCAACTGAACGGCGAGTGTTTGAGTAGCAACTATTATTGGGACAGATGATGTGTACATAATTTCGGCGCAGGGTTGAATTATTTCACCTAAGGTGAAGGGACAAAGTTGCCGTATGATGGATAGAAGCTTAGCTGAAAAGAAAACGCAAAATGCGCAATGATGATTAATCCGAGTTCTTGTACAAGGAATTGACTGTGCACTTGGGTGATGTGATGTTGGAGGATAGCTATCCACGTGATATGTGTAAGTATGCAACACAGAAGTCTTCCTCTGGCGTTCCCACCTCGTAGTTGTAAACTGACGTCCCTCGTTGAATGCACTAGGGGGGATGGGAGGGTCTAAGAAAATGCACGAGACACGAAGAGTCAGTCAACCACGCATCTCCGCCGCAGAGAAAACTGGCATTGTCTGGATGGTTTATCTTAGTGAGTCACTCGCTAATAAGTGACGACGGGGGGACCCAGATGTCTTTGCGCTGTGAATGGAGACGGTGATGGTGAGCCGGGGATTCGTAACAGACTCTTGCCTAGATCACAGTACATACAGTGCAATTTCTTATCAAAGATGAGTGGACCAGTCGGAAGAAGAGCGAGAACACTTCGTTTTGTTTAGGCACGTAGGGTGAAGGCTATTTGGCACGATTCACGATACATGGTTGGCTGATGATGACTACCAGGTTACTATTGCTCTTCGGCAGAGATTGGCGCGTGGCCGGTGGAGAGGTTAATTACGTGAATGATGAGAACACTTGGCAGTTGCATGGCGAACCACAACGCCAATTAGCTTCGTGGCAGCTCAGTCATCGGAGTTGGCGATATCTGGGGCTGTGAAGAGGTGGAGTTTGTGAGGGAGCTGCGGCGGAGCTGGAGGTCATGGGACCTCCTCAGGCCTGGGTTTGTCGGGAGTTCTGGGTGGCGAGCAAGATGGAAGCACTGGAGCTGGAATTACGCCCGGGGCAGCTGTGGCTCAGCAGGGGCTTACAGCGGCATCGGAGACGCTGAGTTGATATGTCTGTCAGGTTAGATCTGGAATCTCCGGGCTGTTGAGCTGGCACCAAAAGGCCAATTGGACGGCGTGATTGGGCAATGGCTTTCGGGGGTTTTCTTATTCGCCATTCCATCGTGTGTTTACGAAAAACAAAAGGGTGAGCGCTGTGTTGATGTCGATGTCTATGGTACGATCAAGTCAGGTGCTGGGCGCACGGCTTGAGTCAGCAGTGGTGTCGGTTATACAAGGTACCACACCACGAGACACAGGCTGGTGGACGGGAGCGAGCGCCATCGGAGGGGTCAAGCTAGAAGGGTCCAGCGCAGTGCAGGGTCCTAGTTGCAGTGAAACAGCCTGTCTCTCCTCTGCTCTGTTTCCGGTCCCGATTTCGTCATTCGTGGGACGGACATGGGAGGCTCATCGGCGCCGGTAGAAGCAGCCAGCCAGGACCACCACACCTTAGGTAGTAGCAGGTAAACGCCATGTCCGCCTCAGCCGCCCCGTCTTGCAATTGCTTTTTTGGAGTTTGGTCATATGATGGCGGGGATGCGATGGCCTCGGCCAATCTGCCCTGCATGGGAATTCCTCAATTATCGCTAAGATGATGCATTATGACGAGTGTGGCCTGGAGCTCTCGAGTCGAGCGAGCTGGTTGCTGGTGCTTGCAAGGGGAGCTAAGCTCGCTCGCCGGCGCCCACGCGAGCACATACCCTGGCCCCCCGCAATTTGGACTGAGGCGTGGACAGCCTTTAGCCTTTGCGTGTCGTTGTCTAGGCTTGCTGTCTGAACTACTATTGCAGCACAGCGCAAGCCCAGCCGCTGCAGTCGTTGTTGGAGAAGAGGCCAGCCGTGGAACCCCCTGCAGATCGATTGAGGGACACACTCAGTACTTGACCCACAGCGACGTCAGTCGCTTTCAGCAGGGTCACCTGCTCGTCACTCTTTCCCGCTTGCCATGCAGCCTCGCACGCACGCACTTCATGATGGAGACCGAAACTCACACGTGTGGTAACGCACAGGCGGTAATTAACACAGAAAGCAGCCAACAATTTGAGGCACGGTCGTAACGTAAGCAGGGGAGGGAGGCGTTTAACAACGGAGGGGTGGCGTAAGGGTGCAGCCGCCGTTCATCAACCAGGGAGACCAGCGAGCATCTCGACCAGCCGAGGACGATGCTAGCCGGCGTGCCGGTGCTGAATTGGAGCGGGGAGACAGATGTGCCATCCAGGGGTCTGCAAATCAATGCCCTTTCAGATGCAAACATGTCCGTGTCTGGCACGGCCTGGCAACAGAGCAGACAGAGTATCAATCAAGTTTACGACATGACACAAACCACAGCAGTTCCTTGCAGGCCCCCTGCCAGGGGAGCCGAGATTCAATTGAGCCCCATGACACTGAGCTCTGACATAGCTGGGCCGATGTGAGTTCGCCGCAACCGCAATTGCTCAGATTGGCCCCCGAATGACACAATTCCCATGTCGCGGGCCGTTTGATTTGGGTTTCCCTGGCCAAAGCCAAGCGATCAAACGTGCCTCGATGCCTCAATTGGAACCAGCGTGTCCTCTTGCCCGAGCTTCTAGGCGAAGCCATGAGCTATGTTTCTGGGCGTAGAGTTCTGGCAGCCACTGCTTGCGTCAGGTCACGCGATAGACGGACGGGAATGGGACATTTGGGGCAGTGGAGCCTACTGTGGATCACCCCCGCCCCCGACCGAGACCCGGTCATGGCTCCACCAGGAGGAGCATGGAGCCAAGAGCGAGGTGTGACAACCAGCGAGTGTCGCTCATGAGACGGGTCCAGTAAACCTGCATCATGGACTGCACCGTACGTACTGTACGGAGACTGGATGGGGTTGGGAATGGAGCTTGGGGGCAAATGATCCATCACGACGAATCCATTGAGTGAGAGATGACTCCCCTTTTCGCGCTTGCCGCCTTCCGTATTCGCAGCCAGCGAGCGGAGCAAGAGACGGCGAGGCAGATGGCAGGTACCCCAAGTGCCCAAGTCCCAAGTGGCAGTCATCGGCGGGAGGCGATAGCACCCACCCTAGGTGCGAGTAGGTAGGTGTAGGCCCAAGGCGGCATCGCGTCTCCTTCCCGCTTGGGGGTCCGGCACTCGATACCTCAGGTACCTCCTGTTGGGGTACCTAGACCATGACCTGATTGGGCATGCGGTGATGCCATCTTTCCAGCAACCCTCGCGTGACCAGTAACATATAAAGATGGTTGTCCTTGACCTCCAAACCAATCTCGAAACATTGCATTCTCACTGCTCTCAAGCCTTCACACACGCAAACACTACACACCAACCCAATCTTCACTTCCTCTCCCGCTTTCATCTACATCTACACACTCGCCCAACGTCCTCTACAAATCGACTTGACCTGGTAATCCTTCCCCTCGACTACAACTGCTCCAGGTACTCCTCAGAGGGCACCTACATACCCGCGTACCTCCATACCTGAATCAGCTCTTGTGCAACTTCTCCCCACTCTCGACAAACGCACACACGCCGTATCCAATTCGCCTATTGCTTCCCGCAGGACCAACACGTTCAAACGCACCACTCAAGCCTACATATTAGACACACCACCAAAAAACACCCCCCTCCAAGCCAAAAGTAAGTTTTGCTTCCTGCTGTTACCGCCATTCCCCCTTGTTAGTGGAGGCGCTCGTCGTTCCATTTCGAAGCCCCGCACCTCTCGCTCCCTCGACACTGCTGTCTAGTGACGTTTGGCCGGCTTCCCTTTAAAAAGCAACAAAGCCCCTCGTCACCCTCAGGGTCTTGCATCATCCTTCTTACCATTTCCATCTCATCACCTATCCTCCATTTTCGATCTATCATCTTGAAGTCTTTGACTACCACCACAACGTCACCCCTCCCCAACCTTATAGACACGTTATTTTAATCAGTCAGCTTTGCCGTCGTGTTGCGATGATGGATGAAGTCTTGCTAACAAGGTTGGTCAATAGTGACTCGTTCCCACAAGGCCAACGACCGTGACCACAAGGGTCTTGCTGAGGGCACCGCCGCCCCTTCGGAGCATCTTCCACGTTTCTTTTCCAAGCATGGCCATGCAGACATGGACCCCAAGAAGATCAAGAAGGACGGAAATGGTCGAGGCAACTGGTACGTCTATGCTATCATTTACTGTATCTTTCAATCACTAACATATGATACAGGGGCTGCTATGGTGATGACATCGCCGATGACGGGTTTCGCTTCACCAACACCCGCCGCCGCTCCAACAGCAGCAGCTTCTCTCACATGGCAGAGTTCAAGACCAAGTTTGAGGTCAATGAACCTGAGCCTGTTTTTGAGGAGTCTGTTCACGGACCCAACGAAGAGGATGAGGATATTGACCTCGCCAAGACTGACTCCTCGGAGAGCGGCCGCTCGTCGGCTTAGACGACTTGAATCCTCATCCTCATCGAAGGTCGGTAGTCGCACATGATGATTGTCATTGACAGTGACACGCATCTGGGGGTCCAACTGTAATGGGATTTTTATCTGCTCTGACTTGTTTATTTTTCTTTTGCTGCTATGAAACGACACGAGATGAAAGAAATGAAATGAAATGGGGGACAACAAATACACAATAAGGCAGCAGGACAGGGTATGGGAAGGGATATGGGACGGAGTTGACGGACCCTCATGACTATTTGCAGATCTCGAAGTGGAAGATGGACTATCCTCTCATCAAGGGGCACAAGTTTTATGTTCCTGATGGCAAGAAGGAGGATGTATTATTGTATTAACAGCTCAACTTTAACAATGCCCAATTAGCTAGTGGCGGATGATTCGGGGCCGGCTGAGCGATTCCAACACTGGAGTCTAGTAAGCCGGAGTCAATCAAGATGGATTTGTATCACTACATTCTCTTGCAGCCGTGTTGTGTCTGGTGAAAGGATATGCATGGAACCGACATGGCACAGCATGAAAGCTGGCTTCCGGTGCGGGAAGTAAATGGAGGGAGGGGATGCTGACTCGGCGGAAGCAGGCAATGGCAACATCCCCCAAATCGCTCATCTCGATGCAGCGCAAAGGCTGCACCTGACACCCCTTGGACGCCATACGTAATGCCATGGAACCTCCCTGCATCCGGGCTCTTTCAGGTAAATTCCCCTGGTGGACTTGAAAGCGATGACCCCGCTTCCAGCTCCCACGGCGCTACTGGTGTCGATCGCCTCCCCGGCTGCACTGCGATAGGCGAAGGAAGCTCTCGCGTCTCGCACAGCAGCAGTACATTAGCACGAAGCATCAATGGGCTTTGGGGAGGGGCCGTGGTGACATGCCAGGTGAGATTGGTAGGGTAGCCACGCGGGCGCTCGCCTTGCGGTCCGCCGCAATGTAGCCCCCCTTACCCCCCCTCCGTCTGCTCTCCCTCCATGTGCTGCTTGTGCTGTGGTACTGTGCTGGATTGTACGCAGGAGGCGAAGCTGGGTTGCTTTGCTTTTGGGGTACCTAGAACCCCTCCTCCTCCCCCCCCTCTTCCGCCGCTGTTCCCCGGTCCGATTGCTGTTGTGGGAATCCTGGTTTACTCCCCCTGGGTGCCATTGGGGGCTGTCCTGGTCTCCTCAACCAGCCAGGCCGACTTACACGCCACGGCTCGTTTGTCGTTGGACTCTATCGCCGGCCCATCTTATCGCTATCGCTATCGCTGTGTGCCAAGTGGAACCGACACAGGTTTGTGTTCTGCAGGGCGGCGGGTTTTGGGGCGGTGGGGACTCCGGCGCAGCGATGCACCACCACCCACACACAGCTTTAGCTCCAAAGGGAGGGGGCCTTAGTTTTGTGGAGGAGGGAGGGAGGGAGGGGACCAGAAGGCTGCTCCAGATAAGTTGCAGGGGGGCGACATCGATTGCCCCACGCAGCAGGTTGGCAAGCTATCGCTGACCCTGCAAATGGATGACCTGCTAACGGGAGCATTGCAAGGTCAGGGAATTAAATACAAGAAGGATAAAAATGACGGTGACAATGAGGATAGTGCAAGAGTGGAACCAGTTGTTTAAATGATTGCTGCCGTTGAATAATTGCAATCAAAGCTTGCCATGCAACCGCCTCCCTCCCCACTAGGAGCTCACGGAGTGGAGCGGGAAGGCTGAGGTGGTGAGGCTGCGCTTGGCCCGTGCACGATGCAATTTTTGGAGCAATTGGCTGGGTGCTGATAAAATTGCCCTTTCAGTGTGCACCTCGAGGCTGCGAAACACGGCAACGATTCGAATACAACACCGACGAGTGCCACCGCCCAGCCCTGTCACGAACCAACAACAAGAAGAAGAAAACATCCCGAGATCCAGCACATGAATCGAGTTACCCAAGAGAAAGTGGGGCTAGTTTGAGAAGAAGGAAAACAAAAGAATAGGAAGAAGAAAAGACGACTCTCAGGGGCCCCAAGTCGCAAACACCATAACCCAAACCCGACTTTTTTTTTTTTTTTTTTACCTACACACGCATCGCCATCTCACACACGCACCCACCACAACCATGCCCGTCCCGCCAGCATACCACGAATCCCTCCCTTGTAAGAACCGTTCTTTTATTTTATTTTATTTTATTTTTCCTCCTCTTCAATTCCCCACCCGCTGACCCCTTTGACCACTCAGACATCGACCCTGAACCAACCCCAGAGGCCCTCGCCGCCGCCCGCGCCCTCGTCGACCTCGAAGCAGCCTCCCAACCCAAGCCCTCGCCACCCCCAGCCCCGGAGTCCTCCTTCTCGCCCGCCGTCCAGGCCGAGCTCGAGCGCATCGCCTCCAAGGCGCCCGCGGAGCCCCTCGACCTCTCCCGCTACGAGGCGCCCTCGCCCTCGGCGCCGCCCGCCACGGCCCTCCCCGCCGCCGCCGTCGCCAGCAGCTACCTCGAGGCGCGCCAGGCCAACCTCGCCCTGCTCGAGCGCCACGGCAAGAACGCCTGGCTTCTGGGCAACCACGCCCTCGAGGCCGAGCTGCAGGGCCTCGAGCGCGACCTGGCCGCTGCCAAGCGCGACATTGACCTCGTCAACCTCGAGCGCCGCAACCGCCAGGAGGCCGTCGCCGCCGAGGCCAGGATGCTCGACGAGACGTGGCGCACGGGTGTTGGCCGCGTGCTGGAGACTGAGGTGGCCGTCGAGGAGCTGCGGAGCAGGATCCGCGACGAGCTTGCCAGGAGGGCTGGCCAGGGCGTCGAGGCACAGGAGCAGTAGATGGAGCGGCGCGTCTGGCATTGACGGAACACTGATGCGAGCAGCAAGATGACTAGGCGAGCGAGCAAGTGACCGCAGTCGGATAACGAGATGGGCAGATGTTTGAGTTACAGGCATACACATACATACATGTGTATGGATGGATATTTGATCGGGCTGGCGTATTGATACCACAAAATGCGGTTTTCTACCATATCATACAACTCACACAACTAGAAGCTGGGATAATAAAGATGAAAATAGAAAAAAAAAATCAATCACCATCATACAATATGCAAAGCTCTACGTCATGTCAAGAATTGCCATCCGAAAGTCGCACTAGCAGCCAGTGTAAATGGTGGTAACAATGTCAACCGAACCAAGGTATCTAATCACTAGCCATGTTTGTCTTAGGAAGCGAAGGTGGGGGGGTAACCTCTTGAACGCCATCACAATCCTTTCCTCCAATTCGTTGTCCTCACATATAAAAGAATAAACAAGTCCCAACACACGACTGTAGCACGATATTGCCGACAGTACTCAGCATCTCTTGTTCGCCTCAACCACTACCTCGCCTTCCCTGCCCATCGTCACCGTGTCCATTGTAAATCCCTTGAATTAAGAAGCCAGGGGATCCATCTCCTCGACGCCCAACTTGACACCCTCATACTTTGTTCTGCGCATAATGCCCTCCACGGGGCCGAGTAGTCGTTGGAAGGCCTTCTTACCCAGGCTTGCTACCTTGACTTCTGACGCGGCCATAACACTGGCAGCTCGAGGGGCATCGTTAAGCAATGCGAGCTCACCAAAGTAGTCTCCCTTCTTGTAGTGAAGGAGCACCTTGTCTGAAGCATCGCCCTTGAAAACATTCGCCTCGCCATTCTCCAGGAGATAGAACGCATCACCTGGGTCACCCTCCCTGATAATAACTTCACCAGCAGTAAACTTCTTTGTCTCCAGAGCGTCAGCAATCTTGGAACGCTCATAAGGAGTAAGAGTGGCCAGAATAGGAACTTCCTCGAGGAAGCTCTCGTACATTCGTCTACGGGCAAATGTCGACTCCATTAGAATTCGTCGGAATGTCACACGATCTAGTGCCCAAACTGTGCATCCGCTCTCGGATGAGATGACCGTGGCGGCTCGAGGAGCATTGTACATGAGTGCAAGCTCTCCAAATGAGCCACCTGCCTGAATGTTGCCAACCTTGTCTCCCATGCCGTCGAGACCAGGCTGGAGAGATCCAGTCTTATTGACATATACGTCAAAAGATCCCTTTTCGACAACATAGAAGTAGTCACCAGCGTCCCCCTGACTGATTACCTAAACCAACACGTTAATACCACTTATGTTGAGCCAGCTCAAGGTTGCTCACCTTGATTCCCTTGGCAGGAATGGGTTTCTCAACGAGTGCACCTAGGATTTGGCTGCTCTGTTCGTCCTCAAGGTGGGTAAATAGAAAGTTGCCCTGAATAGAGCGCTTGAGACGTTCAAGCTGCTCGGGTGATTTCTCGTGGTGGGGGGGAGACCAGTTGTCCGAGTTCTCACCACCGCTGGGCTTCAGAGACTCTGCCGAGACTGAAGTTCGACGACTAAAGTTATACTGAGCAGGGTATGTGTCTGGGTTTGGGGGGTTCCTAGACGCGGATGGGGGTCCATCCGAAGGAACATCACCACCAAAAGGACCCGAAAACATGGATGAACCTTGTGCACCTCCGAAGTTCATGTTTGTGGGAGAAGTGATGGTCTCATTCTCGTCCTCCTCAGCGAGACGGTTCATGAACTTTGCTGGAGAGCCATGTCTACCGCTCCCGAATGGGTTGCTGTTGTCCCCAAAGGGGCTCGTGAATGGGCCAGCCATGATGTGATTGCTGAGTTGCCCGTTCGTTTTCTTGATTATGTCGTCAGAGGGGGTAACACGCGACCAGGTCCGCTATTCGCGTCTCGCAGGGACTTGTGGCAGGTGTAGATGATAACGAGGGGCAGAGTTATGCGAGTAATGGATTAGGAGCCTGGATCTTGTAGAGGTGAGCTCAAGCATTCACATGAGATGCTATTATCTCGGTTGAGAATGAGAAGGGGACATATGCCAGATAGGTAAGTGGGGTGGATATGGTGGAGGGGGAAGAGCAAACCTCCAAGGTGAAGGTGAGGGAAAGAAGATGCAGATAATGGAGATGGACATACAGCTAGCTGCCTAGTTGCCTCAAATGGGAGCTTGGACCCAGCAAGCTGGTACGAGGTTAGCATAGGCTCTTATTAGGGGCTCGCAAGGTCAATTGAGGAGCCAGAACAGGCATCACAACGGGGGAAAAGCTGTGGAGGTGCTTGGCCAAAGCTGGACGGGGGGAGGGAAAGTGAAGCGGGCTGCAATCCGCGCTTGGGCGCATGTGGCGTGGGCGGGGCCTCGTCAGATAGACAACGTCTGGCTGGCCTTGGCGACAGACGGCAGGGAAGTGAGCAGGAGAGAAGAACCGGAACAGAGGCCGACCAGACATATACTCATGGCATTGTGGCCAGAGGAAGCAGGGGAGCTTGCGAAGCCCTCATTTGCTGGTGGCATCTCGTTCATGCACTGCAAACGCTCTGGCAGCTCTGGCGGGGGAGAGAAGGGCCAGGGCAGAGCTTTCATTTGGGACACAATAGAAAAAAGAGATTGGGGTTCATGGAAAGCAGCTTTGGTTTTGGGAGTAGAACGGGGCTGACTTACGTAGTATCCTGGCCAAATGTATCCCTGGGGGATCGGATTGTCCGATGACGGTATTCCCGGGGTAGAGGTATTGGATGGACGAAGGGTCCAAGAGGGAGGGACCTGACCTAGGGCGCGTCCGAGAGAGGCAGTAGCGCGGACACGGATCACCGATCAAACTAGGTTCCAGAACAAGCTCGAGAGCTGCGCAGCGATGTCGAGAGCGAAGAAGGCAGTGGACCAGGACTGACGAAGAAGCGATGTATGGAAGAGGAGAGGAGGGGTCATGACACGGGCCTCGATCGGCCAGGAAAGAAGACAAGAGTGGGAAAAAAAAGAGCCAACGAGGACCAGTCAGGGCGGGAATGAGCCAGTGGTGGGTTTGGCGGGCGGGGCTCGCTGGGAGCTCTACCTGTGTCTGCTTTCGTTGACCTGCTTTAGCTGCGTGGACGTGCGGCGCGGTACGGAGCGTGCGTGCGTGCGTGCGAGTTAGTTCTCCGCTTTCTGAGAGGCCTGGCTTTGGTTTGCTTTGTTTGACAGGCAGGCTTGTGACTGCAATGTGCAGCGGTTGGTTGACAGGAGGGGTGGTGATGGTTGGTGGTGGGGGAAAGAGGAAAAAAAAATAAAAGCGAGGTGGGAAGAAAGAGACTGAGAAGAGGATGAGGAGGACGGGGTGGGCTATTTCTGCTTCCTCCGCCTTATTAAGAGAAATGAGCTAGAAGAGAAGAGTCAAACAGGCCAGAAGAAATCCGGACACTGAATAAGAAAAGATGAGCGGTAGGCCTGAAAGGCGCGGCGGACAAGGAAGAGGAGGCGTTGTAGGAGGGGGTGCGGAATGGTGACATGGTGGGGGAAAGACGAGAGCAGCATGAAAGAGTTCCAGAGGTACTGCTGGGGAAGCTTTCTAGAACGAGGTGCAGGGGCCACAAAATGGTCACTGCGTTCCTTCCAGATGCACTCCCGCTGCCATTCGGTGCAGTTCCCGTACCCATACAGGACGTGGAGCTTCCAGGGGATCGAGCATTGGGTATGTATGCCATCTCAGGTCCGCTCGTTCGAGTCAGACTGAGCAGTGATTAGGATGGGCGGCCGAGGGTCAAAGAGTGAGTCTAGAAAGCAAGCAACATCACATTAATGCACTGTCGATGAAACAAGCGCCGTCTTTTTTTCTTCTTCTTTTTCATGTTCCAAACCACGCCCAGGCATGTATCTGCCAGGTAGAGTTACCAGGTCCCAGCACTTCCAAAAGCCCCCGTCGCCACAAAAAATCACACGCACCACATCCCGGTCAGTGCACCCCCGATTCCGAGCCGCCGCCGCCCTCTCGCCAAAGCAATGAGATGGCTCACTTCCAGATCAGTTCCTCGGCCTCGTTTCACCACAACGACACATTTGACAGCGCACATCTCGCAGCATATCGTTTCCGCGCCGTGACATGCACTCGCGCGCTCCCTGTTTCTCTCATCTCGCTTGGCGTGCTGCCGGCGCCGCCCATGTTTACATCGGTTAACACTCGCCGCCGCCAGGGCTTGGCCTAGTGTCAAAGCTGGTGCTTGTGGGCATTTTGTCCCGGAGCTATGCAGGGCTTCCCCGATAAGCTTCTCCCCTTCCAGCACCTAAGACCAGTGACGTCGAGTGGCGGTCAATCATGCAGCTATTCGCATGTTTTGCCTTTCGAGATTAGCCCGAATCGTCCAAGATCAAACATTTGGACCCATTACCGACCGACCCTGCGGTGCATCGATACTATGCTAAGTCAGTCAAATGTCGTCTTTGCATATCGTATCGTTCTTCCGGGAAACCTCCATCGCTCGCAGTCAGTCGCCCCATTACACTTAGATCCTCTCCTCCTTAGCTGTGGCACATGAGGTACCCAACCAGCATGCTGCCGTACCACCTGGCTTTTGCGCATGTCGCCACAATGATTGCATCACGCCATCTCATTCGCAGTTTTGTTACACCAGTCATTCTCTCGCAGCAACCATTATTTCACGTACCTACGGTAGCTTCCCCTCCTCCCCGCCTCTACATACGGTTGTACGGAGCTATCTCTTGCAAGCTTCTCGGGTATCGTTTCCTGGCGTGATAAAGTACATGACTCCAAATCCTTCCACTCTCCAATCCACTACTCCGCCTTTCATCCAAAGACGCCGCCGAGGCACCTCCTCGCGGACAATAGAGTTACAATAACGCGAAACATTGAACAACCAGAACCCTCAACTAGACAAAGAAAATAAATGCCGAACCCCAATGCGCCCGAGCAAAAAGAAGAAAGATGCCTGCCGATGCAAATGCATTCGTACGAACCCTAGTTCCATGCCGGCAAAACGGCCTGTGCCTGTTAAACGCCGGCCCCTAACACTCCTTTCATATCTTCCCGCTGTAACACAACCATATATCGTTGACGCTCCTTTGGTGTTTTGCTGTCGGTGGCATCTGGCTGTCCAGTTTTAGGATCCCACGGCGAGACACGAGTCCAGGACACCGTCCAGCATGTCCATGTCATCGTCGTCAGCGCCTTCCCACCATATATCGGTGTCAACATCCATGGCATCAACGTGTCCGTTCACCACGGCATGGTTCTTGTCGCTATTTACGTCAAGACTGTGGATCTCTTCAACACGGCCCTGAGGCTCATGTTGTGGTACCCAAGAATAGTCATCCCAATTCTCAAGTTCACCTTCTCGGTAGCCGTACAATACCTGCGTCATCAGGATGGGGAACTGTGACATTCCACTATCGGCTATTGAGAGAGAGACGCGGAGATCTCCCATGCCCAGAGGCCCGCGCTCGCTGGCAGCCTTCGACTCGATTGGCAAAAGTCCGCCCTTGTCCCTCGTAATTTCTCCACGCTGGGCCGCTTCTTCTTCGTGTTCCAGCTGCCGCTTGTATTTGTGGGTTTGTATCCAAGTTGTCCCTACACCGAACCCTGCACTGCCCGAATCGCCTGGGCCATTGCTTTGTGTGCGGCTGAATATCTGTGTCAAAACTTCTTTGATAAAGGTCTCTACAGCTACTGACATGAACTGAGGGGCTTCCGAAGAATGTCCACTGACCAGTCCAGCCTCATAGCAAAATGGCATCATCCGACCAGTAATCATGCCAATATCAGGAAACTCGCCCGACTCGATGGCCAAGGGTTGTGTAAATCGTTTTCGAATCTCCAGGTCAAAATCTTTCAGGAAGTTAGCCGGAGACCATCTCCCGATGGTGAAATGCACAACTCACTCATATTGCTAATACCACCTACAGCACTGGGGTTGGCGTCGGTAACCATCGATGGCTTACGGTGAGCCTCGGTGAATATGCTCGAGATGCTCTCATGTGGATCCCACTTCACGCAAGTTAGTATTGATGGACGAACAAAACTAGGGGAGCACAAACATCATTGTGGACCAAATCTTTGATGCGCCGTCGGTCCCGCGCGGGAAGCTGCATAACATCTCCTTTTAACCTGCGCTCAGTGGCATCGCCTGATACTGGTTTGCTTCCTGCAGTGGTCGCGGGCTTGTCATTGGCGCTGACCCAGGGCGCCAGGCCCTGATCGGGCATCTCTCGGGTGACATTTCCGTAGATGGCGGCGATGAGGTTGTTATGAAGGTGCTCCTTGTCTCCCGGACCGGCGAGGATGGGGTCGATACGTTCCGAATACTCGACTTGATTTAAACGTCCTGGTAAACAATGTCAGTAAGCGCAGTTTAAATACCGTGCGCGCGATGCGTACCGATTAGAAATTCGGTGGTCGACTCCTTATAGACCACCCATTGTTCGGGGCCGATGGCCGCCTTCAGGGCGGTATAGAGTGGTTCGAGGTCAATTCGGGCCGGGATGATCTGGCTGGACTTGGCAACCTTCGTGCCACCCGGAGTAGAACCTGCAAGTGTCTTTGTCGATAGAATAGGTGTCGAGAGGCTGACGGCTGGGCGGCTTAGAGCCGCGGGGTCAATGTCGGGCATCTTGATACGGGGGGAATCAGCGACGGCGTCGCGTGCGGCAGTGTAGCGCGGCGCGACGCGGAGAAAAGACGCATGAGTTGGTTGAAACGAACGGCGGCGACGGTGCGATCACGGTTCCGGAGTCAGAATGATGGAACAGGCATTGTGAGGCCGTCGAGGCGATGGCGATCTGCTCCACGGTTGACGTTATGGTAAGGTCGACGGATGAAGTGTCGTCCAAATTTTGCCGCGAAGACTGGCTGACACTGGAACTGCGCACGGGCGAGGTAGCTTGTACTCTGGGGCGCGGCAGGTGTTGGCGGGGTCTCGAGGTCTCAGCTACTTACCCCTTCCAGCACTTTGCCATGCCACCTGCAACTGCCAACACCCGCCTGTCGCGTCTGTCGCGTCTCTAATAAGTCGCCTCAATATCACATCTGTTGACGCTTCACAGACTGCCTCGGCTCTGGTTTTCCGTCGAGTTTGGGTCTTGGTTTGGTTTTCGCTCCCTTGATTCGCTGACTACCCGTCCTTAAAGCCATCCGCGACTTGTCGTGGGCGACAATGCCGCCATGGCTCCCGACCGCATCACCAATGCTATCGACAGCTTAATTACCCACCTCGTCCCCAGCAACCCCAACGACACCGACGAAGCCGTTCAGGAACGCCATGACACGTGCTTTGAAATTGTCAAGTCTATAATTGAGAGGTAAGTTGCCCTGTTTGCGGCTCCGCCGAAGGCTCCTGCTGACTGAGTCCCAGCCCATCCCCCGCCATTTCCTCCGACGTCAATCATGCGTCCGATCTTATAAAACGCAAGCTCACCCTGAGCAACCCAACCCAGGCCCTCCGCTTCTCGAACCTCTACGCCAGACTTTTGTCCCTTCCCGTGCTTGAGCACAAATGGGCTATTCTCTACCTACTCTATCAGCTTGCCGATTCCCCAGACCCAAGCGAACCCCTCCCACTCAGCCCCATCAAACCATCGGCACCCAACTACCGAGATGCGATTAATCGAGATGCCATCAAGAGGCACGGTCGAGAACGCTCCTCGAAAGCTAATAAATTCGAGGAGGAGCAATTCAAAGATGCATTCCAACCCGAAGGGCTCAAGGATCTTCCCCTCAAACCCAAGGAGGGGAAGCAAGCGAGCAACGAAGCTGGAGACGCACGACCGGAACCTCCCAAGAGAGACGTTTCTCTAAAGTCCACACTATTAGCCAACAACTACTCGGAAATCGATCCCCCCGAATCCGTTCTTCTACGAGACCTGCCATTTACCCTCCAAGGACTGTCCTCAACCACGCTACCTTTTCCAAAACAATTCACCCTCAAACTCCCGCCGACTCTCCCTCTGCCCCTCGTTTCCCTCCTTCACACCCTGGCCGAACCTTCCCTACTATACCGTGGCCTAGATGAGTTTTGCAAGACCCCTGGAAAGAGCCTCCTCGCCCAGAGCCTGCGTGCTGCCATTGGTAGCGAATTACGATCATACCTGAGCTTGATTGCCACGCTAGAAGGACAAATCCGAAGGGCGTTAGCATCTCTAGACGAAGAGGCACCACGCGCGGGCATTGGAAAGGCTGGCGTGACGTTGAAAAGATGCGTGGTGTGGACACGAGAGGCAACAATGGGTTTGCGCCTTATGAGTCTCATTGCTGAGGAGTCCGAAAACACAAAAGGTGGCAAGCTCATCTCCCTGATACATAGCTTCTCCTCATCACATGGAGATCCCGTGGTGGCTGCGTTTGCCGAGCGACTGTTAAGTAGCTTCACGCGACCATTTTACGATATTCTACGGCATTGGATATACGACGGTGAACTATCTGACCCATACCAGGAGTTCTTCGTAAGGGAGAAAGCTCCTGACAATGATCCTATCAAGGCAAAGGGTGCAGGGAATGTATGGGAAGACAAATACGAGATCGCCACGGAGATGATACCAAGTATCATTACTCAGGATTTTGCTCAAAAGGTGTTCCTAATTGGAAAATCACTCAACTTCACCCGTCATAGTTGCGGTGACTCGCTGTGGGTTGAAAACTATTCCAAGGCCGCATCCAAGGAGCTAAGGTATGGCGATACCGCTACTTTAGAGACTTGGATCGACGAGGCTTACAAGACGACGATGAAGCGTCTGATGGACCTCATGTCCAACAAGTTCCACTTATTTGAGCATCTCCAAGCGCTGAAAAACTACATTCTCCTCGGCCAAGGAGACTTTATTGCCCTGCTCATGGAGTCTCTTGCCGCTAACCTGGATCGCCCGGCCGGCGCGCAGTACAGACACACACTAACGGCGCAGCTAGAACATGCAATCCGAGGATCCAACGCCCAGTACGACTCTCCTGAGGTTTTACGAAGGCTAGATGCGCGCATGCTGCAACTCTCCCATGGCGACATTGGCTGGGATTGCTTCACTCTCGAGTACAAAATCGACGCCCCCGTCGATGTCGTGGTCACAGATTGGGGCAACAGACAGTACCTCAAGGTCTTCAATTTCCTCTGGCGCATCAAGCGCGTCGAATTTGCTGTCATGACAACGTGGCGAAAGTGCATGACGGGTGCCCGCGGTGTACTGCAAAATACGGACCCTGCTGTGGCCCAGACGTGGAAGTCGACTCGTGGAGTGCTCGCAGAAATGATTCACTTTGTGGGTCAGCTCCAGTACTACATCTTGTTCGAGGTCATTGAGTCGTCGTGGGGCGAGCTCCAGAAGCGGATTCAAAAGGAGGACTGCACGCTAGACGACCTTATCAAGGCTCACACCCGCTATCTCGACGACATCACGCACAAGGGTCTCCTTGGTGCTAAGCAGAGCGACCGCACCTCGTACATGATGCAGCTCGGCGAGATCCTCCGCTGCATGCTCAACTACCGAGACTCTGTGGATGGGCTCTACAGCTGGAGCGTGTCCGACTTTACGCGACGCCAGGAGGCCGATGTGCGCAGCACAACTCGGCCCAAGGACGATGCCCCCTTCCCCGAGACTGATACAGTGGCATCCGAGTTCCCCGTACTGCAGGAACGGTTACGCGGGCTCGGGTCGACGTTCCGCACAAGACTGCAGCTCCTGCTAGGTGACCTGGCGTACCAACCTGACGTGGACATGCGGTTCCTAGGTGTGGCCATGAACTTCAACGACGTGTATCAACCCTCGAGGCGGAAGTCCAAGTCACAGCCGTCAGGGGGCTCGGCTGTGCCTGCGAGCGTATCCAAGGGATGAAGGGATGCAAGGGCCCTCGCCGAGCGGCCAGGCATTGGGTGGATATCGAGTCAATAACGTACGAAATTGTGTAGCTACTACATTGCAAAACCCAGACACTCCGATTTTGTCTGGGCCAAATGACGACAACGACTGGTTTTGAATGAGTGAATTTTCTGTCTTCCATGCCACGTCTGCTGTGTGTGTTCCGTGCCCTGCCAGAGTGCTATGACCATGAGAGCCACATGCCAGAAGTCTGTACTTGTGCCCGGCCTGATGGCTGAATCGTGGTTTGCTACGCCCACAGGCTCTCCGTTCCCGATATGGATGACAGACAGGCCTGTAAGTGCACAGATCCGGTGGAGCTATGTGCTAGTTATGCGAGAATGTACTCGGCGGGCGCCCGCGGATCCGCAGCCTGGTCGTGAGCTTTGCACCTCTCTCCGCTTGACCGGTGCGTGGTCGGTGATGGCGAGACATGGCTCCAGGGCCTCTATGCCATATGACGTCTCGATTTGTGGGGGGGGGAATGTGATTGTTCGATCTGTTTTACTCTCTAGCGCGGACAAGAGAGATGCATCCAGCTGCGAGGGCACCGGGCCGATCAAACTCGATGTGTGGCAATGGCGGCTGTATTCCAATACCTGGTAAACTAGTGGATATCAAGGTGTCTTACCGTGCATGATGTATGTTGGTTGATGCTGTCTTGAGACGTTGCATTTGGGTTGGACAACGATAGAGAAATAGCAACGAGCCTGCAACGGTGATAGCCAGGCGCGAAGCCCGGTCAGTCCCATTCCGGGCACGGAACCACGCCCCAAGCACCTACCCGGCCAAATAAAACTCTGACCTCTCTCACCGAGGACGCATTCTGCATCTTCACCGCCGTCTCGGGTAACTGCCGAAAGTGAAGGGGGAAGTAAAATAAAAATAAGTAGCGAGAAAAAAAAATCCTGGCAACACGACGGCCACGACGCAACCAAGGATTGGAACGTGGCAGCAGCTCTAGCGTGTCGGCCAATTGCATCCTAGCATTTACTGTAACATTGAGGTCCGCTAGACACAGAAAAAAAAAATTAAGGTGCATCTCAATTCTCTCGGCATGCTGCATTCATGCTGTACTCGATGCAGCTAATCACATATGTATATACGCGCCAAGACTCCTGTTCCGGTAGGTATATCGGCATCGGGGGGGCTGGCTTAGTTGCTGCTGCCACCAGGGGCGAGAGTACAGGGCACCTGCAGGGGACGGCGTTGATGCGGCCTCTCCCCTCCCCTACCGAGTGCATGAATAATACATATGGTATGCTGCTGTATGGCAATCGAGAGTGTAGGGTCGGATTCATTTCGCCTTGGCTGCAGCGCTTCCATTCTTTTTCAAAGTCAGGTACCGGATTGTTGAGACCTGCACTTTAGCGAATGCCCAATGGTTCTTGAGGAGCTCTTACCGGTCTGCCCATGATTGATGTCTTGCTTGACCGGTTGGAAATTGGGTGGTGATCGGAGGGCGACTTATATTGATCTGAGTCCGTTGCCAACGTGCATGTGAGTGGCAGCAAAAAGGTGACACACCATGATGCAACCCAATCACTAAGTTAATCTATGATTAGAGAAAATAAAGCATACAAGCAAATACAACCCCAAAACAGTCCGGTCCAGTACAACATCAGGCCCATTTTTATTTACTATTGTGGTGGTGTATTTTATCATGACAGGGCTTTGAGAAATGTTTGCGGTGTGTGCCATGCACTTGTCGATTTGCGTGGTGTGGTTGATTACCCACGCGGCAGCCCACTTACACGGCAGCCCATCTTTGCTGGCTTGGTGTGAGATGGAAATGACGAATGACTCGTCATATCGCGTCTCTCGTCCCTCTTCATTAATTTCCCCCGCATACCAATATGCTTTCCCATCCACTCGAATTCATGTTTGTGTTGCCTCGGCGCCCGATCTTCCTTTTTGTCTCAGTTTGTCTAAGAGTCAATTTCTGAGAGGGCCAGGGATGAGATGGTTCTCGGAGGTTAGAGCTAGGAATCCAGGAACACGGACACGGCGTCCAGCCTATCCTCTTCTCCGCAAAAGGAAAACAGTGACATACAACCAATCCCCACAAATTCAACTTCCGGGTCCCACTACGCAACTCTCCGGTGCAACGCCTCAGCAGGGGATAGGCAGCCACGTTCGGCAAAAAAAGTCACAGAGCAAGGATGTCTAAAGGAGGCCATGATGCCACGGCATGCAGGGCCTCGTCTCTAATCTGGTACCGGGGAACGGCGGGATTCCGGGACGACGGGTAGGTACTGATGGACCGGCTGTGTACCAGAGCGTGTCGGAGTGAGAGATACGGTGAGACGAACTGTGTGTCAACAACAGCCGTGCGCTCTCAGTCCTTTTTCTTTCCCTCCTTTTTTTTTTTTTTTTGGTTTGTCTGTTCTGTTGCTGCCTAACTATGCCACAAATGTTACAGTCCTGTCAAGTGGCAAGTTGCAAGGGGGTGTAATAGGCTGCATATGCGCAGTGACTTGGAGTCGATTGAAGCTGAGCCTGTGGTTGGATGTGTTAACTGCTTCGATTGGGTGCACCTGAACGAGCCTTGCGCCCAGTTACCAAAACGAAAGACTAAAACACCAACACAATTAGTTTCATCTACACTCAAACCGGTCCATTCCGCCCACGTTCTGTAGTAGGGGCAGATGCCAGCCGTCCGGCTTACTGGAGACATGACGAGTCAAGCTGTCGCAACCACAAGAAGCCGAATCATATTCGTGCCTGCGATGGGCCATGGCGAGCTGCATCTCCTCGGAAAGTGCTCCGTACACCAAACAAACTAACCGCGGGTTTCCCACCGTCAATATTTGTCACCAACGGTCCAGCTTCCGATGGGAGTTACCATTAGCATCCGGTAAATCTTGCGTTGGTACAGGCGCTTATGGGCCGCTTCTGACCGGCCGGTGACAAAACATACGCTCTGCGTCTGGGAATGGCCTGGCTTGCAGAGCGGCACAGGGGCCCTCATGGATATCATTTATCCGGACCTTCCTGCTGGCTCGTCGGAAACGTGGGTGGAGGTGGGGACCCGTCGGGCAGGCTAATGATGGACATCCGCCTCATTAGCCCCCCAGCATAATTTGCGGCCCCAGTCTCATCTCGCCTTTCTGGAAGAAAATCCTTGGGGAACGGACGCCTGCACCGAGTCAGGTTACGCCAAGCACTTTGTTTTTGTTCATGCCTTTCATACACTTTTTGTAGCATACGGATCGACATCTGCTTGCCACGATAACCTCGTCTCCTGCATCAATTTTCCCTTCTGTCGCAGCGCTGAGGCCCTGATCGTCATCTCACCTTCGCCTCACCTATAAGCTAACCAATTAGCATCCCCCCCAATCCAGTAGTCTTAAGCGCTAATGCTACTCGAGACACACACATGTAGCACAACACCTGCTGTAAATGAGTGTTGTTCTGCACAAAGGGAGCATCGATGCAAGATAAGCCGGCACAGCATGCCACGAGGCTTGTTTCCCCTTTCCGCTTCTCGGAAATGCATGGGCAAAATGATATTTTGACAGCCGACCTGCAGGCCGTCGTCGGTTACAACCCTGAGTGCCAACAATATTATCGTTGAGGTGTATCGAGGCGCAAGAGCTTAATGAAGCAGCCGGAGTGTATGAATGGTTAGGCCAACCGAATCGGCGTTGGCGAGCGCCCACCAATCTCAGGGAGAAAGGTAAAGAATCGTGACTAGACCAAAGAAGCAGGTGCCGTTTATGGACAAGACAGCGCAAGAGTTAAATTACGGTAAGAAGTGTGAGAGATAGGAGCCCAAAGTCAGTGTAATCTGGGTTGGTTGGTGGACTTGGTCATCGGAATCAGGCCATCATCCCAAGAGTTGGTGGCAACAGGCGACTGCCGACGTACAATTGCTTCCTTTGCCTTCGTTTCGGACGGGCCAGCTTGTGCAGAGTTGCCAGGCCCCCAGTAAGCCGGCAATTTTTATTTTTATTTTTTGGGGGTTTTTTTTTTCTTACCCCTCCAGTCAGCCAGAGAGGCTGTATCAGCTTGGAGGAGCGGGTACAGACGACCGTGGGATAAATCATGGGTTCGATAGCGGATGGGAGAGCCCTGGCTGTGGGGTGTTCCAGAAGGAAATTCGCCCAGCAACCCCATGTTTGATGCCCACCAAAATGCCAGGGCAAGTTCCCTGGCCTCGGCCCCCAGACCCCCACGCCCTGCGGTTCTTTTTCTGGTACTTGTGCCGGATTCCTTCATCCTGCGGCCCAGCTGTTGCTTGCTTTTCGACTCATGCCGTAAGTCACACCCGGGATAAATTTCTCTCTCCAGTGCCACCTGCACGTACTCCAGGCCTGCGCCTGTTCTTGCGTATGCCAGTGTAATATAGTTACAGGAGCTGTGACGGCCTACTCAACATGCTCGGCCTTGTCAATGTATTCCTAAGCTCCTACGTAGTTTGTCCCGGTTACCAAATTCGTCTGTCAGTCAACGTGCAAGCTGTTCTCGTCTATCTATCTCTTGTTGCTTGTGAAGCCGAATGCGAACCGGGCTTTGTTAAACTCACCCCCTTGGGGGGGGGGACTTGGGGCTGCCTAGTCTCGAATTTTAGCTTGGCTGTCTCTCCCCGGACTGCCACATTACACGTTTCCCGGGCCAGTGCATGTTTGGGACAGCACAACTCCACACCCCCTTTACTATCGTCAGCTCCATGCCTCTCGCACGACGTGTCAGAGCCCGAGCCTTCCTTGGGAAGCTGAGCTGAGCACGCCGCTTCCTTCATATGGTTGAAGGAATCAGCACTGCAATTTGAGCTCAATCACCCAGCGGCCGGCGCCTCTTCCAATTATGAGCCCGGGCATGGCCATGTCGATTCTCAATGTTGATGGTGGGGGAGCGATTGGCCTGGAGCTGATCGGGGCTAGTGTCGATACCCCAGAGAGGCGCTTCTGGTTGGGCTTGTCTTGGCTGGGGTGTCATCTTGTCTGCACACGCAGTGCAGCCCTAGAGTCAGGGACGGGTACCCTGCCATCTGCAGACTGCGGACGTCGAGCACATGTACCTCTCGGTGTGTGAGATGTAATGCGTACTCACACCGGCAGGACCTAGGACCCAATGTGGTCCAAAGCAACTAGGATGTCGGTTGGTATGGGATGAGCAAGACGGTCGAAGCCGGTACATCCGTTGTTGGTACCAGGGCCAGGGGAGCTTCCCGTTCCGTTCCCCAGGTTTTTGTTCTCGTACATTGATTGCGCCCTTGTTGGCCGTCGTCGTCGTGCCCCCGGCATGGGCCCTGCCTGGCCCTGCTTTACCCTGCTGTCGTTGGGTGGTTGTTGTCGCCGCCGGCGCCGGCGCTATCATCGTTGTTTGCCCTGGCTGACATGAGTGGCCGTGACTGAGACTGCCACTTGCCTCCTTCCTGCCGTTTAATAAATAAGCTGCCGACGGCTTCTCGCATCTTCCCTCCCCCTTCTCTTTCCCCGGACTCTCTGCACCGATTTAAAGACAGGCCACCTCCCAGTCGAGTCAAATTCAGTTTTGCCCTGTCCACTTCAATAATTTCCCTTCCTTTACACCATCCTCACCCAAGGCTGTCGTTTCTACATTGCCTATTACGCCATATCTCCAAAGGATTTCCTCACGGGCCGACTTCTCTTTCCCACAAACATAAATTTAGAAGCAGCCCCAGAAATCCTTGCTCCCAGGCCAATACATCTCTTGGGCTTTCCCTACTCTTCCCCACCACAACTTCGTGTTGTCATTAGCTCGCTCCCCCAACGCATATCATCGGGTCATTGCCACCTCCTGTTATCGGTCCCTTTGTCCACTGTTTACGCAAGCCCGTCTCTTCAGGTATGTATAACTCAGTCGCTCAAGTTGCCCTCGTGGACCTCCCAACTGACAATGCCCAGTCACAATATTCTTCGCCCAAAAATGCCTGGCACGCTCGCTACCTCGCCTGTGGCTGTCCCGCCATCCCCAAGAAACCTGAGACTGGTCACCCCCGACGTATATACCAGCATCAGCGCCACTCTCACTGCCAAGGACAACCGTCCATCAACTCCAGTGCATCATATCCAGGAATCAGACTACGCTGTCCCAGCACCTCCCCCGCCGAGCCCTGTCAGCTTTAGGCCCGAGCATTGGCCTGCTTCAATCCGCAGCTAAATGGCGACTCTCGCAAACAAGATGTCACTCAGTGTCGACCATGCCTCACCTCCACAGTGTATAAGTGGCAGGGCCTGTGGCATGCTGGAAAAACGACGCTTGTATTCATGCATTTCCTGTACAGATGGCGTTAAATTAGGTGGGATACCTTGAAATGGTCTGGAGTCTGGGACAAATATGGAAGTGTGCGGTCAGTAATGGAAAGGAAGGGATTGGCAAGGCACATGTGGTGTCATTGGGAATGGAAGCTTGCAAGCATGGGAGGGCGCATGGCACAGGGAATACAGAAAACACCATGGTTCATTTGTTTGTTTCGATTTTTCTTTTCTTTTCTACTTCAGATAAGGAGGCACTATGGGGTCACGCCATAGTCAGGGCTGTTTTTGCCAAAAATTTTATGCTCAACAAAAAAAATTTCCAACTGAATCATGTGGGTGATGTGTGTTACCGAGTTGGACCACCTCCTAGCTAAGGGTGTGCCAGACATCAAAAATGTTCTTGTAAACCTCGGCATCCGAGGTGAGTTGGGACGGATTGGATTACTTGCCACCAAATCGACCACCAAATCACCCGGCAAGCATGTACCTTGAATATTGGCCTTACGGAAAGCCCCCATACCACTGGGGCTAGCTTACAGCATGTGATGGTTGAGTCGGCCATTCATTACCCGACAGGTCAGGAATAGAACGCCACCCTAGACTCCTTGCATCTTTGATTGACGTGAAAAGAGGCTCGCGGACTACGGCTCAAAGTGCGACGTGCTCCCAACCCTACGACGGTCGTCACTGGATTGCATGGGTCTCAGAGGTTTGAATGTGCCCATACTATCAATTGTATGGTTGGACCAACCTCGTGCCGTGGCATAAACAGCGACCGTAAGATCGCTCGCTCTAGTTCAATTTCATGCTTCGACCCCGAAAATTGAATAAATGCCACATATGTGCATAACGCCAAAATGACTAGAGCTTCGCGCGTCAAATTCAGTCCACGTTCACACTTCTCGTCCAATTTACGCGTCGAAAACACGCTAAAGACGCGCATGGACGCGTCGCTAGGACCGTTTCCCCCGACGACCAGAGACCCACAGAAGTTATACCAAAGCGTTGAGGGTCTTTCCCCTCGAGAGCCTCATTTTCACAACTCGCCTTCTTTCAATTTTGACTGACAGTTGTACCTTCCTTTATCTCACTTAACTGTTGTCACCACACAGTGCATTCATCACCACCACCTTCCGAGTTAGCGAATTTCCCCCCCACAGCAACAGCTGCTTCTTTCCTACCGTATTGCGCGCCTGCCTATTTGCAGCAAGGGAAATCTTTCAAGATGCCTCGTCCAGCCAAGCGCAACCAGGCCGCCGCGGCAACAGTTGGTCAACATATCAGCGCCTTCGCCCGTGTTTCTAAAGGTCAAGACTTCCCTGAAGTAGCTGCAAAGAAAATCGCTGTCGAGCCTGCCCCAACCTCGACGACCAGAACGACCAGGAAGAGAAAGGCGGCTACTATTGAAGAGGAGGCTCACCCCCAGATCGCATCTCGAACTGTATCATTCCCCCCAAGCAGTGACGACGATGCCGCCCCTACGAAGCGTGCCTGTCTTCGCCAAGAACCAGAGCCTGTCCTTCCTCAGTCTGTACAGGCCATCGTCAAGGGCAAGCGCACTGCCAAAGCCTCGCCTTCAAGAGCCGGTACCGCCCATAAACCTAAGGAATCAACAGTCATTGCCAAGTCAAGACGACAAGGCAAGACTGTTCAGACGAAACTGGACGGTGTTTTCAAGAAAATCAACAAGCCGGAGGATGTAAAGGCCGACCTGATCAATCTCCACAGATCATTTGTTAAGACTATTATGATCCACTTTGCTCACAACGGAACTACCTCGCCCGTCGACATCCGTGCTATCGCGCCCAACATATCTCGATCCTGGGGCAAGAGACAAGTTACAATTGAAGATATCCGCCGATGCATCGCCATTCAAACATCCACCAAGAACGGCACAGTCTCCCCTTTCATTGTTTCTGACTACGGCCGAGGAAAGGTATGCATCGAATTGGCCCCTAGCGAGGATGTCACGCCTATCAACGAAGAGCGCCTCTACAAGCAGTTCGAGGAGAACCTGCAAGCGTTTTGCACAGAGAAGGCTACAGATGAAATGTCGGACGTGGACATTTCTCTCGGTAGTCTTTCGCTGCAAGATCTACCCCAGGCTGCGATCACAGACATGCAAATCGGCAAATCGATGAACCCATTGATGAACAAGGGACAACGAGCGCTCTCGGAGCTTAAAAATGATATCGTTACCAAACAGCAAGAGAAAGAAACGAAGAAGGCTTCTGTTTCTAATAACCCTCTCCTGAACCCCGACGGGACCAAGATGAGCCTACTCGATCGCTTACGTATGAAGCAACTTGCCAAAGCCGATGGGCCGCTTCCGCTCTCGGGTCCAGAACTTCAGCGTCGTGCGGCTCTTAACCGAGTTGCCGACGTTTCTGCTACCATCTCGATGCTCAGTCTGTCGAATCCCATGTCTCTACCCCGCCAGGCATTCACAATGGCTGTCATCCTCGAGAAACTCAAGGACTCGCTCCGGACGCCAATGTCGAGAGAAGAGGGAATGGCTTGCATACGACTCATTGCCAGCGACATTGCACCTGAATGGCTGCGCGTTGTCGCCATTGGTGGTAGGGAGAATGTTGTTGTGCAGAGGAGCTCTCAACCTGTTGACCGGGTTATTCAAGAGCGCGTGCAAAAGCTCCTCGTTTAAATTTAATTTGGAAATAATGTGGAGGTTTGAGTACATAATATTTATTCCAAGATGCAAGATACCCATGGCGGAAGGACTTGTATGCATGCATTCTGGAGTTGAAGGTTGAGGTATACAATCATCGTTCGACCTGATCAGAGCATTGTATTACGTTATGTTGCATTTGCAGGGCATAAGCATGGCGCCGGGGCGTTTACTCGTGCACAAAAGTACGAAAATTTTTATAGAACGTTACAATAAAGTCATAATTGTGGATAGATTATCTGATTGATAAGTGAAAATGCCCACCCTAATACCCTCCCACGTCTGAAGCACGGGGATGAATTCTGACTTGGGCAGTGTTGCCGGTCGATGATTGCCGGAATAGGCTGGGAGTGAATACCGAAAAAGTGGGACTTGACGTCCGAAGCCAAGGCTGCTCGGAACATCGCCGCCGCCTTACAGCCTCTATATCAACATCTCTACTGAGCTAGGATTGACCTCTAGGCCCGCGTTTAGTCAAGGGGCCCAGTTTATCACAGAAATTAAATGAACCAGCAATGGGTCAACTAGGGAAATATCATCAATACTGGGCCTCCTCGTCCCCCACGGTCATTCCGATGTTCCGGTGTCGGGGAGGGATCGTCTCGTCGACCTTACCGCGCAGAGCCTTACAGAGGTGCGGGTATCGGTAGCGATGGAGGTGGATATTGATACGGTAAAACCCGCCAATCTAGTAGGGGAGAGTCGATGAAGGATCCGGGGTGGCAAGGAAAACCTAGACGAGTGCCGAGGGACGGCGTGGGTTGATGTATGAGCGAGACGAGATTGTAAATGCCTCTGTCGTGGGGGTGGGTTTCTGTTTTCTCTGCTCCTGTGTCCCTATGGGCTTCATCAATGGCTCCCGTAGGCCAATCCATCATCTCAGTCTCCCCCAACTGAGATGTGAAGAGCGGAAGCACAGGTGCCTCGTGTGAGTCCGCGATTCCGACATAGCAGCAGCAGCACCAGCAGCAGCAGGTGCTCGACGGAACAATTCCGACTTAAGCACGACAACAATGAATACGGACGAAAAACCCGAAGAGGAGAGGCGCTCCTCGACTGATTCGAACAGCACCGCGCTTTCGTCGTCGAACCGCATCGCACGCACACCGAGTGTCAACGAGATCAACCGAGCAATATCCCACATATCCGGCCCAGATGTCTTGGAGCCGCCTCAGTCTGCAGCCCCCCCGGGGCGAGAGGGGGAGTACCATGAGGTAGGAGACGAGGTATTCGAAACAATGTCCCGAAGACGTAAGACGGCCATTGTGACGGTCTTGTCGTTCATGGCGTTCCTCTCGCCCATCTCGAGCACCTCGGTGCTGGCGGCAACCCCTGAAGTGGCCAAGACGTACAATACGACGGGGAGCATGATCAATGTGAGCAATGCGGCTTACATGGCTGTGATGGCCATGTCTCCCGTGGTATGGGGACCTATGAGCCAGGTGTTTGGGAGACGTCCCGTATGTTGCTGTAATGTTTCTTTCTGTCAATTATTCGTGTGAGCCTTTTGGTTTTGGATTGGAACAGATTCTCCAGGCCTTAGATTCAGACTCTCAATGAACAACCGAATTTCAGGTTTTCTAGACTGGATCTTAAGTCAGAACTAGGATATTGCAAATATAGGTTGAGCTCAACTGAGTATACTGTGCTAACCTATAGTGCTAGGTTGCCCTGTACACAGCCATCCTTTTTCTTCTCCTCAGTGTTGCGACTGCACTGGCTCCAGACTTTGCCTCGTTTATTGTTTTCAGAGTAATTTCGGCCCTCGGAGGCACAGCTCCCATTCTCATCGGGCCTGCATGCATTGGGTAAGTCGTCATTGCCATACCGTGTGATTTCTATTTCATCCAAGGCGCACCATCAACTATCAACTGTGAAGAGATGGCGAATCCCAAACAGCGTAAACAAAGTCACAACTTGATTCCCCTTTTTTTCCCCTTCTCGACATGTGAATTCGCACAGTCTGGCAATGATCGGTTGTTTAATCAATTTGAGTCCGACCTAGATGTCAGCACGGTCAACAGACAATGTCTCATACGCGGATGGATATAATCATTTACACATGGAAGAAGTGGAGCACGGCTAATGCAAAGCAGTGACATATATCGTCCAACCGAGCGCGGAACCGCCATGGGATGGTTCTTAACTGGAACGTTGGTCGGACCTGCGTTTGGACCATTCCTGGGAGGCATTATCGTCACATACACATCTTGGAGAGCAATCTTCTGGCTCCAAACAGCACTTGCAGGCGTGGGTGTGATTGGTGTGTATTTCATCTTGGCTGAGACGGCACATCACACAAAGATCAAGGACCTTGAAGGGTATTCCCCATGGAACAAGACGAAAGCCATTCTGAGCATGATAAGCCCAATGCAAGTCTTGCGGTTGTTCAGATACTGGAATATTGCAATAGCTGCTTTTGGTAGCGCTTCGTTGAGCTGGAACATGTACAGTTTACTCACGCCAATCCGATACGTTCTAAACCCGAGATTCCACCTCGAGACACCACTTCTTTCCGGCCTGTTCTACTTGGCCCCTGGGTTTGGATACCTGCTTGGGACGTTTGGCGGCGGCCGTTGGGCTGATTACACGGTCAAGAAGTGGATCAAGAAGCGCGGTGGAGTTCGAATCCCCGAGGACAGACTGCGATTGACTCTGCCGTTTATCGGAGTCATCATTCCGGGTTCCATGTTGATATACGGCTGGACGGTAGACCAGGAAGTAGGCGGGATCCCGGTGCCGGTAATAGCCCTGTTTATACAGGGCGTTGCGCAGCTCTTCTCGTTCCCGTCATACAACACCTACTGCCTAGATGTTATGCCTGGGCAAGGGGCGGAAGTGGCAGCCACCAACTTTTTTGCCCGCTATCTGACGGGTTGCATTGGGTCAGCCGTGGTGCTCCCCGCGGTGCAGGGCATCGGAGTCGGGTGGTTCTCCACAGTTTCGGCCGCGTATCTGATCGCATCGGCCCTGGGAACCCTGGCGGTAGTCCGGTGGGGGAAGGAGTGGCGAGAGGCAACATCGGCAAAGCTGGAGGCACAAAGAGAACAAAGGAGACAACGTGAGGGGAAGCAGCAGAGGGCAGAACCGCCAGTCGCAGACACTAGGCTGGAAAGCCAAAAGGTCTGAAAAGGTTGATTCATGTGCGTCTGTCTGGTGGTACTGAGTCAAACACATGTTTGTACGTCATCGAAGGCAATTAATCGGGTCTGACGCGGGCTGGGAGACGCCGTGTTGGAATGGGATTCGCCTGCTGTTTCGAACGCGTATTGCGACAATTCCTAGCCGACGAGGTCTCTACTTTCTGTGCGTGTAAGAGGTGAAGCCGCCTGGTGCATACCGAGGAGGGCTGTACGTGCTCAATGAGGTAGAATTACATAAGGTGGTGACGAATCATGTTTTAGATTAGAAGCCGATACAGTTTAGTGGGTTCGAGGATCTTAGTAACTGGAACTAAAAGGAGAAATTGGACCAGATCCAAGGCCGAGCCGACGAGACTGAAACTGCATTGCAAGTCGCCCTTCAGTGAGTAGCGCCTCAGATGGCAGGCGCCAACCCTCCCCACCACTACCGTCAGCCTCAGATCTCACCTCAGACGGAAAGCTTGTATGGCGCCGGGTGCCTCATGAGCCATGGCTGTGGCTGTGGCTGTCGGCACAGGCCAGTGTGACAGTGGCAGGAGACGAGGACGCGAGAAGTGGGGGCGCCGGGCAGACACTTCGGAGCGCCGTTGCTAAATAAAGATGCACTCAACCGTGGCAGGGTACACCTCGCCACCGCCCTTGAGACATTCGTGCATTAGCACCAGCCCTGAGCTGTATTGAAGCCAAAGAATATAGCAGAATACAACAGAGTATGGTAGAACAAGAATGCAGCGGAATATTTGGCATAGTTTCAGGTGCTCGAGACCTCTGTCGTGACGGCGGCAGATGAGTTGGGATGGATCCTTTGCGTGGGATGCGCTAATTGGGGTTTAAGATTGGGGACGCCGGCCCGGGAATCTCTCGAGAATGAGATGAAGATTGCTTGACAAGGAAGGGTGCAGCACTTTGAAAGGTATGCAGGGATGTGCAAATGTGCATGATGAATGGTGGAAACGCCAATTGGCTCTACCGCGGGACCCGCTTGATCAATATGAGGCTGGAGCTGCCCCCAACATTGAGATTAAGAATTCAAGGAAATAGCTCCGCGCCCGCACGTCCTTGGAGCTTTGATTTCCTAGCTGGCGGCAAGTATTGCGACGATCGCTCAGGAAATGAAGCCCCATCGGAAGGCCTATTGCGGGAAGCCCAACTGCATCACAGAGGCCCGGGCACTGGCTGGCCGTCACAGAAGTCGGATGGAAAAACTGCTAGAAGCGTGGTGGGCATAACAAGCTTTTCATGGTCCCACGTTTCAACCCGCGCTGAGAGGCTCCATGGCCAAAGCCAAGAATGACGCATTTTGCGGATAAGATGAGATTGGATCGTAAGACTAGGCCAAACGTTGGCGGAGGCTCGGTTTTGGGACCGAAGAGAAGAAACTCTGTGTATACTTTACTTTGTAAGGGGCTGGCGGCCGTTGTTGGCTGCGTGAATGGGTCCTGAATATCCAGACGGCTGTTTGTCACGGATGAGGAAATCTCGATTCTGATACGGTGTAGTCTGAACTGGGTCTGGATGATATGCTCAGTCGCATATCATTTATCCATTCTTTTATTTATTTGTTTATTTATTTTTCGACGCATTGCGAGTCGACGAACTGCAGTGTTAGCATCCAGCCTAATACGGGTTGTCTGACGATTTCACATGGGTCTCGCCAGCTTAAACACGAAGCCATCCCCCTGTCTAGTTCATGTCAACGGGCGGGTGGCAACGCCTGTCGCCTTGGCTCGATGTTCTGTCGCCATCGAGAGATATCATGTTTATCAATGTCAAGCTCGTGGGCCTATCTTCCGCGTGCCGCTGCTATGTATGGTATTGCATCTCGTTTGCGTTGATTACGAAAGGGAATGAGTGGATTGTTTTCCGTATACGAACTGATAGGCGTGTATCCACGTTACCTTGGCGAGACGACGACGGGGGTCTGAGCTGAGCTAAGGTGACAGGCTGGCCCAAGTTTGGATCGGGTCGGGAGCAAGGGGAAAGCCACTCAGACATGACAACGGAGAAAAAAAAAGACCCCATTGAGATGAGCCAAACTGTTGCAAGAGGGTCACTGGTAGTTGGATTAGAGCCAACGGCTGAGACTAGGCGGTAAAGGGCAATAGAGTTTGTTCCTTTCTGCAGCGCATTTCGATTTAGGAAAAGAATTGGCGGTGCAAGGGCAAAGAAACAGGCAGTGATGTCCGGTGAGAAGAAATTGCACCGGACGCGAGATTGGAGATTGCCAGCCAGCAACTTTACTGTGACTGGGAGGTATGGCGGGCAGCACACCTGCAGAGCAGTGCAGAGCAATGCCTTGGCCCCAACCAACTCCCGAATGCAATGCAAGGCCAAGCCCGCGGAGACAGCAGCATGAGACAGTGACGCGTGGCGGACGCACCCCGTGCTCATGTCGCTTTATGGTCCCAGGCATCCCGGCAGTTCCCCAAGGACCATATGGTGGTGACTTCTCTTAATGGACAGTGGTCGAAAGAATGCTTTGTCCTCCCCCATATGGGACGGAGGGTGGGTGTGCCTCGGAGGGGAGATGCCAGTCTTCAGGGCTAGCGCGCTAGTATACTGGCCACATCTAACCTACCGGACTTGAGGGAACATGGTCCAGTCCAGTAGGGTCGACTCGGGCATTCATTCGCCCATCCCATGTGAGCTTGATGAGTGTTGCAGGGGGTCATCACAGTACCTGCTGCTGCGTTCCCCAATGTCTATTTTGCATAGCCAGCATCCACTCTCCTGGGAAACACACGACACTCATATAGCACAATACGGGTCACCGTGACAGAGTCCCTGCCGCCGTGATCTGCGGATAAGGTGAGGAGCTGGATGTGACCATGCCCCAAAGCAGGTGTCTCCCACTGGCTCGTGAGCCTATGAAGCTGCAACAGCCCTCTCCCGGTGCTCTGCCTGGTGCCTCATCACCTGTCGATCAGGATCAGGACACGCAAGCGTCTAGAATATGCAGCGAGCAGACTGGATGGATTCCTTGGACCGGAACTCGAAGAAGGGAACTTGACGAAGGGGGCGTCCGCACTTGACTCCACGGGCCCACGGGCCCCCGGTGAGGGCGCCGCCGTAGCCAGGATATGGCTGGGAGGCGGCTGGGATATGGCGCAATGGCAGGGACAGCAAGGCTCGGCCAGGCCAGCCGTTGGTGGAGGGCGATTGGTTGACCAGCTGCCAGTCAGAAGCCGACTGGATGAATCCGTGGCTGCCAAAAAGCAGATCAGAGGGCGCAAAATATTGCAAGCGAAGCCACACGCCCAAATGGCGAGAGCATGTCAGATCAGCGTGCAAGTGGGTTTGGGACTTGGGCGGGTCTCTAAATTGGTCCGTTTTTTGTCTTCCCCTTGCCCCCAAAGAGTGCAAACCCAATAATTGTGTTGGCGAATCCCAGCAGTCCCAGGCACACAGGTTCGCCATCGCTTGTTGGACACCAAGCGGCCGTCGTTCCTCGTATGTGCTGGACAGTACGAGAAACGCCGCTGGGGGGGGGAGCGGTCATGATTGGTCGCTGATGGCTTTGAGCGGCGCCTCCGTCCCAACCAGCCGCCTAGACTGGCCGCCTCGAAGCGACCAAAGAACGAGGTGCCCACAGGCAATGACACAGGACTAAAGAGCGCTGACGTTGGGGGTGTGGCGCCCAGCCTCCACTAATTCCTCGTCTGGTCCGTACGGGCCCCTCGAACGCTCGTGTCGTGTCTTTCTGTTGGCTTCGTACCAGACTGCACGAACGAGCCGGCGTGTAGAGAGCAATGCACCCGCACGTCTAAACGAGACGCGCGGGCGCAATCATCGCCGTCCCCGATGGCTGTCACCGTGTTAGAGCTCACAACCTTGACGTACATCGCGATAGCTAGCCGTTAGGTTGGTCTCCGGCCCGTCTGGACGATGGCATTTCAGTGCTTAATCTTACCCCTCCATTAAAGTACCCATACATAATGCAAAGCATTAACAGGTACCCAAAGCCAAGACCCAGGTCATTACTCGCTGACTTTTACGTGCTACGTTTTACATTTTCTGCTAGCACTCGCCCATGTGCTAACTGTAGCCCGCTGACGGCGAGCTCGGCCATTCCCAGGCCGTCGCCTTCCAGCCTCTTTCCCTCCGACACGCGGCACCGCCGCCATCCCATGCGCTTCAATGCAATGCCGAACTGCTTCTTGCAGGATTAGAGGCAGCCGTTTTCGAGTTGCGAACTCGCTAGGCCAGCAGACGGGTGACGGTTGGGCAAGTCTGACCACTGTTGAGTGTACCATGGTGCTCCGCTGCGCACGTTGGCAATGCGCTGGAATCAAGACAGTCAACAGCCAAATAGAATGAACACATCAAGCCGGACGGGACAGTGTCGGGTCCCGCCCATCGACACGGTAGAGCCGCCCCCTACGGCGCCGTTATGGAGCCTCCCCCCTACCCCTTCCTTACCTACGTACTCCCCTACAGCAGGTACATACTTTGCCCCGAGGAGCGGACCCCGTAGCGGGGCCCATCACCCCTATCGCTCACTGCGAGACCCTGGCCCCAGGATACCAATCCCTTGTCCCGTGTCCCTGCTCCCCTGCTCGCTCGCCTCTCCTGGACTCGCCTCTCTTTTTTTTTTCTTTCCCGTCCTTTTGGTCGTCCTTTTCTTTTCCCCTCCCCTCCTTTTTCACCCCCCATCCACGCACCTTCGCTCTCCGGTCTGTTCAACCTCCTCCACAGCCGTCCTCTCTCCCGTTGTGAACTCGACCTGCATCGCGCTGCTTTTTGGCTTCGCCTTGCTCTGAGTTGCGTTGCGTTGCGTTGCGTTGCGTGCTTAGCAGCCTGCCGTCTGTCTGCCTTTGTCTAATGACAAGGTAGTAGCGTTAAGTCGCCATCCCGTCTATTCGGCCCTCCTCTTTCGTCGGTTCCCTATCCAGGATATCTCGACGACTGCCAGTCGTTACTTTGTGTGATTTGCTATCGGTCAAATCCACCTTCTGCTTCTACTCGTTGATTTAATTATTCGATGACGGCCGGCTCCTCTACGACACTCGCTCTGTCCTCGACATAGGTAGATTTCGCTCTGGGAACCACTACAAGCGCAATCCAAAACGGCCACATAATTATTCAACCACCAAAACCGAGCCTGCCCGGTCCTACTGGCTAAGCCTGTGTGCTGGTCGGCTTTTTTCCCTTTTACTATGCAGCGGCGCCATTCAGTCACCATGGCCGCCCGCTCGTCAAACTCGCGCGTTCCCCTCGGCAGGAAAATTGACCCCCTACTCCCTTACTCAATTATATCGGAAAAGACCAAGAAGCCCCGTCTCCGTATACGATCACTCTTCGGCCACTGCCACTATCGCAGAATCTTCACCTGGCTTCTCGCCGCCGGATTTCTCATTACTCTCCTCCTGGTCAAGTCGAGAAATAATGTAGGAAACTATCTCAACCACAACAAGGGGAGCAAGACCATGGCTCCCATTGCCACCGCTACCGTTATAAACTCGAATGGCGAGACGGTCGTCATGCTTACTGGCGACATGGACGGTGATGGAAAGCTCGAGACTGTTCCCGAGGATCAGTACATCACCGAGGATGATAAGAAGGAGGCCCAGGAACAACTTCATAAAATGCCCTGGCTCAAGTTCCCTCAGTCGGTTCCCCACGAAATCGAAACCTTTGATGCCATTGACGCTAACAGTTTCGCAGTCTCGATGGCTACTTCTATGGTCTTCGCACTATTGTGAACAAGGCCAACCTCCAGCCCGAGTATCCCAACAAGACCGAACAGGCCCCCCTTCCCTCTCCCGCCATGAGCGACCATATTCCCACTCCCCGAAAATACAGCCCTTATGAGCACTCGGCCGATGTCAAGACTTGCTATCTTGATGCGAAGAAGACTGTTCCTGCCCCCGATCTGTACGCTTACAATGGTGTCCCCCAACACATGCCTGACCCGGCCATTGGCTCCTATTCGTTGTTGGGCATCAGAGATGATGTTTGCTTTGACCGATATGGTCGATATGGACCCTACGGCCTGGGCTATAGCAGAGCCCACGGCGGTTTGGATACTGGCCTTGATACCGAGAACGCCGGAAACGAGGCGGTCTGGGGCGAGACTGGCAAGATCGATTATACTGAGGTCAACTGGGCTGATGCTCAAGATGCCTGCCTGCGGGATAACAAGCATCGCTTCAAGGAAATTGACCCCGAGACCCAAGAGCTCAAGAACACCCCTGGTAAGAAGGGCCGCATTGCCGTCGTCATCCGGACGTACACGGGCTTCAAGTGGACCGAGTTGGCTGTCCTGAACTTCCGTGCTCTTATCAATGAGCTCTCCCTCCGTTCCGGTGGCGAGTACCAGGTTCACTTCCTCATGCAGGTTCGCAACATTGACGAGCCCATTTGGTCGGACAAGTGGACCGTCCAGCGCATCATCAACGACAATGTCCCCGCCGAATTCCGCGGTCTGGTTTCCCTTTGGAGCGAGCCTCAGATGAGGCTCATGTACCCTGGTCGCTTTGGCGAGCCCATCGAGAACCCCAGTGGTGCTGATGTCCACGGAATCTACCGCAGTGCCCACTTCCCTCTTCAGGTTTTCGCCCTACAGCATCCCGAGTACGAGCACTACTGGAACTGGGAGATGGACATGCGCTACCTCGGCAGTTACTACGAGTTCTTCGATCGCCTGGGCAAGTGGGCCGCTAAGCAGCCACGTACCCTGCTCTGGGAGCGCAGTGCTCGCTACTACATCCCCCCTTACCATGGCAGCTGGGAGAACTTCACCGAGACTGTCCAGCGAGACACCATCGCCTCTGGTCGTGCTCCTGTCTTCGGACCTCTTTCCTTCGAGGGCAAGGAGCAACTCCGCCACGAAGAATGGAACCAACCTATGCTGCCTGCGACTTGCAATGATCCCGCTGACCGATCCAAGTGTGGTGTTGGCGAGGAGGCTGACATCATCACTCTCAACCCTCTTTTTGACACGGAGCAGTCTGGCTGGGTTTTCTCTGATGATGCCACTGGCTACAAGGCTCCCCCCCCTCGTCGTTGCGCCATTATTACTGCTTCGCGTTTGTCTCGTCGTCTGCTTATGGCCATGCACGAGGAGGTCTGGCGACACCACCACACCATGTTTTCCGAAATGTTCCCTCCAACTGTGGCTCTACACCATGGAATGAAGGGTGTCTACGCTCCCCATCCCATCTATCTTGACCGCGCATGGTACCCCTTCAGCGATATTGACAGCGCATTCAATGCCGGCCGAGATCACTCGACATCCGGTCCTGGCAGCCCCTTCGACCAGCTCAACGAGCACAACCACAAGGGTACCAGTTGGTACTTCAACAGCGAGTTCGCCGGTCTCATCTGGCGTCGATGGCTGGGATATGCCCAGATGGACGGCCGTGGCAAGGGCGGTGGCCGTGCCAACGAGGGCTCAGAGCGAGGTGGCAAGGGTGAGGAAATGGATCCTTCCAGCAGTGGCCGACTTTGCATGCGTGGAGTGCTGGTTCATCCCATTAAGTTCGAGCACCCCTCTGAGAAGCCTTGAACGATTTTCTTGCGTCATGCCGTTATGAACCAGGCGAACATTTTCTCCATTTACCGCACACGACTAGTCACCACACGCACATATGCATCTTGCAGGGGGCATTTGTACAAATATACCCACGACCGAAAAACAAGCAAAAATCACAAATCAATCATGAAGGGGAAGTCAAAGCGCATCTCTACATCTAGCGAATTCGTTCACTCGCCAGTTGCATTCGGTCACGACAGCGGGCTTGACCCAAACCAAACCTACCTAGACACTTTATTACTTTTTAACCATTTTTCATCTTCTACTTCCAAGTTTGGGTACACTCGCCATCGAAAACAAAAAGAGGTTGAGACGACCATCTTAATTACATCCCTTGACTGGGAACGACGACGTCTGCGGTTTTTTACTTCTTCAAACTCCCTTTGTTCTATTTTGTTTTGCCAAACCAATTCTGTTCTCTTTTTCTGTGTGGCATGTTGTTTCTTCTGGGTACTACGAGGCATTCGGGACCAGGAGCGGAAAGGGTTCTCCGCCCATGCTACGGGGCGTTCTGGGCTGGAGGGAATTTTAGGAAGACAAATGTGAACATGGTGCGCTTGTATAGATTCGATCTAGTATTAGAAGAGGTCGTAAGTAAGAGTGGAATTCAAACAAGGTTCGAAATCACGCGACTGGTGCCATCTCGTCTATGTGTCCATTTTCTGCCCTGTGACAAGCCCATGCGCTATAGGGATTTGGCGTTTGCTTGCGTGGCCTCTAGGTTGAGGGAAAAATGGAGACATGACGTTTTGAACCCGGAGAGGAGAGGTGTTCATGCAAAAAAGGAAAAGAAAAAACAATCATTAGAAAAAGAAACCTGTCGCTGGGGGAAGGTCCTAGAACCAATCATGCCGCCGTTACCGCCGAACAGCCGAGCGGATATGCAGAACCCGAGCTAGAGACATTGGCTTGATGGAGAGAGAGAGGAAGGGGAACCAGGAGACAAGGACGTCATCTGGGAATAGCATCAATCCGATTCGTCAATTGGCTCTGGCCCTATCGCAGAGCTGACCCGCGCTGAGCGCCCAGGGCATGCGATGCGTGCTAGCCTGAATCTTACATAGTGTCGAGAGCTCGGCGAGCTGCAGGCGAGGGGCACACAACAGCCGTTGCATGGGGTAGGGGGCAGACACCTTCCCATCTAGCTTGGCGTGACCAGCAGCAGCAGCAGCAGGCCCAAGGAGCGGTGTACGACCAGGGTCTATGGCTTTCTTTGCCTGCAGGCCTTATACATACACACACTCACTCACTCACTCTCTCCTCTGTTTCTAGGTAGCCCTTAGGGGATGGTGCGCGCTAGACGCAAACCCGTGCCGCCGCACTGTGACGGTCCGGGGCCGTCGTCGACATGGCGCATCCTTCGGCTTCGTCCGTGTGTCTGGCAACCTTCCGGGAGTTTCACCCATCGCTTTTGGAAACGTGCGCGGCTACACCTTGATACACGAGCCTGGCTATGTCTATGATTAAGGTTAACGTGTTTGGATGATTGATCGACCGTGTCCCCGCGCGTCATCATCATGACTTTCCGGTATCATGTATGATGCGAAACTAGGTGATCATGGGCCAGTGCCTCTCGCTGAAACAAGAGGCGGCGCAACATGAGCTTTACAACCAAAGAAAGAAAAAAAAATAAGGCGAAAAAATGCATGTACTCATTCCCAACATACGAACCCAGCCCGTCCATTCTCCAGCCCCGTCCTTCGTTCACTCATTCAAAGGCGCCTATTATTCCCAACGTAACCCAAGGATCTCACAGAGCAGGGTTGGGATACAATATAATTCTTTCCCTCCGAATTCCCAAATAACCGCCATACTGGGTACCAAAAACAAGCAAAAAAAAAATAACATCAAAATCGTCTCATAACCAAAGCACACGTTAAGCTGGACAGTCCCAAGTTTTGATCCTCATCATCCAAATCAGACTCATTTTACAAAGCTTGGTTTTGGATGTCAATCTGTCCAGCCAGACCGGAGCTCCTGGGTAAAGCCCCAGGTTCAAATAGGGATTTCCCGGGCAACCCAAAACTCCATAGGCGCAACCAAAACAACTCATCAAAACGCCCGGGCAGTACGGTGCTGAACAGCAAAAGCCTCCCAAGGTATCAAAAAGGTAGAAATAAGCTCCACGACGCCAACACCCTGAACACCATGACGAGAGCGGAGGGGCCGCTAAAACAAGGAGAAACAGAATGCGAGTTGGGAGGTGAAGAGAAGTGATTAAGCGGTTTTTGAACATGTAGTCATGAAAAGTTCATGGCAATTTGAGTCCGCGCTGCAGCGGCATCTGATTAAAAGATGAGCTATCCACGAGCGGCATGAGATGCACAGATTGTTATATTGATTGGCGTCGGTCTTCGCCTTTGGTGAAGCAAGGAATGCAACCTTACTTCTTGAGAACAGCATCGTAAATGCTGACAAGGCCGGTGATGGCAGTGCCAACCAAAACACCCTTGTAGCCACCATAGACAGCGCTGTTGAGGCGCGTAATGGATGTATCTGACAGGATGCCACCAAAGGTGACGCCCTGGGCGTAGACGACGTATGAGACGAGAGCCTTGACGATGCTGAATGTCAACGGGTCAACCACATACTCGGTGCCGTGGCTCGAGGAGCGGCGGCGGTGGGAGGAACCGCTGTTAGCCCTCAGATTAAAGAAGTAGCCAGCAAAGCTAGGCAGGATCGCGCTCGTGAGCGCCCAGGTCAAAGCCGGAGACCAGAAGCTCGAGGTGAGCAGCAAAAACATGTCTGGGACATAGACAGGGTAGTCAGGAGTGCCCAAGAAGCTGATAGCGGGGATGGTGAAGGCAAAGGTGTTGGACAAGATCTCGCTACGGACATTCCATAACTCGAAGGCAGCAACGCAAAACAGTATGCTGGTCACGGTGCTGAGCGTCTCGCGCGTCGCGTGGCTCACCTCGGTAATGCCGCTCTCTTGGTACATGGAAGAGACACGCTGGCGCACAATCTGGGTCGAGCGGTCGACAGCCAGGGCGACGTCTGCTGGCGTCGCGGGCAGAGGGATGCTGGCGGCGACCTGAGATAGGCTGCGGGCGGGAGTCTGGATGAGAGCAGTCGTCGTTGCTACGGTGGACTGCTCATCGCTTCTATGTTCGGTTACAGGCTCTGGTCAGCTTCATGTTCTCCAAGCAAAGGCGTTCGAGTCCCAAAATACTCTACGCGTCTTGCGCAGTGTGGGCGGGGTTCGCGACCAGCAGAATGAGGGGTTGAAGGGTACTCACTCGGGGGTGATCTCCTCAGAGAGCTTTGTAGTTCGCCGGCGCGAGACCTTGAGGCCAATATCCTCGTCATCTCGGCGCAGTTCCCTCTTGATAGGAGAGCCAAGGGCCTTTGAGCGACTGGTGAAGTAGCCGGCCAGCTCCGGGTTGGAGGAGAAGCGCGCCTGATGTTCGGCGAGGTAGGTATCGAGCGCGGCCTCGAGCTCGAGCTTCTTGAAGTTTTCGTAGCTAGTTGCATCGCAGGTCAGCGCGTGTTCTTTTTTTTTTCCAAGGTCGCCGCGACAGGCATTGGGCGAGGGGCAGTTGTCGCGAGAGGGGCAAGCGCGTCGCAAGAAGCTCCGAGCAACATTATCATGGCGGCGACTATAGAGCGCGCGGATGGCGCAAACCACGCACAAAGACGACCAAAAATGCGCACATGATGATCCTTGGCAATGGTTTGTGCGCGCAATGCACAGGTCAGGTAGAAGGGTACCTACTTTTGCAAGCCAACGTTCTCGGCGATCTCGACGAGATCGCTCTTGCGCTGACGGCCTAGCCAGCTGTTGGCAGACATGATGCAGGAAATATAGGTAGGGTCGCGGTGAATAGACGACTAATACGATCTAATAAATGCGCGTCAATTGACACAGAGGCGCAACGATGATGCGGGCGTGCTTTGGGAGGGGCCGAGCGACGATGGGGTGATGGTGTTGATGACGATGGTGATGGGTTGCGTGGGTGAGGGCGCGGGAGGGAGAGGCCCGTGTTTCCGTGGGTGGCCGCAGTGTTGTTTATGTTTTTTTCCGGGTCTTATCCTGGCTCTGTTTACGCTTTTGGGGCGGCCGTGTTGTGACGACGGGGGTGGGTTGGACGGGAACTCCACTGCTGTCTGTTGATGGGAGCCTGCTCTCTACTGCTCTCTACTGCTCTCTACCCAGTCAGAGATGCTGCTGAAGAATCCCCAGAAATCCGGGGCCGCGGCCACTGCGCTGCGGGAATGAGCTGCGCTATTTCATGCCGTAGTGCACTGCACACGGGTGGGTTTGTCTTGTCACCAATGAACTTGCGGGGTGACAGATCACTCGCCCACCCAACGTAAACAAACCCCCTCATCCAACATCTTCCCAAGAGTCCCGCTCGACATCATCGATCAGGTGCATGTTGGCTCGTCCACATTTCTTTTTGCAGTAGCCCATACCCACCGGATCATTCTCCAGCCATGTTATTGATTGAAAATTGAGCATCATAAGATACTAATACCGAAGTTGACAACAGCCTCGAGTCTAATGACATCATCACTATTCAATCATTAGTTGCACATCTCCATTACCCAAGCTTCCCATAAATTCAAATAAATGGCCATGGCCAAAACCTCGTGAAAATTATGTTGCTCAAGTTGTTGGGTCTCTTCTGTTTATTAATTCCGCGTGACCGAATTCATCAAGGCCATCACATCGTTTCTGTCTTGGGAACGCCCAAACACCGTCACCAATCTTACCCAATAGCCCGCCCAGTCCAATCAGGAACGAGTCTGCGCCTAACAAAACCATCCGATCAACTGAGCGGCGCCATACATCTCGGACGATCCCATGTCCTTCCATGACGACCCGGTTTACTTACGTACTGTCCATCTCTTTTCTTTTGGTGAGCATCGACAGGTTGCCTGTCTTCACTTAGCTTAGTTCTCGCGTTGGGAATAGAATACACCCATCTAGTTAGTGCACAACCCGATTATCTCAAGGCAGCCATGAGAAAATTCATAATGAAACAAATAGAACCCGATTTCATATCATTTGGTTTCATATGCTTCTTTTCTTTTTTTAACCCTTCATCAACCTCCTCGACCCATTCTTTTTTAGGCCCTTGTTCTTCATTCATCTATCCAATCTACAAACCTCTCCTCGCCTCTCTTCACTAACTTGACTGGTACATGCTCCCCGTTGAGCTTCAGTGTCAGCACTGATATCGCTCTCTTTATCTTGTCTCGCGAGCTAGTCTGCGCAAGTTGATAGACTTTTGCCTTTTGCTCTTGGTCCATTCCGCTCACCTCTTCATCACTAGCCCATTCATCCACTGCAAGCCCGATGCTGTGGCTTCGAAATAGCACAGCCAAAGCCGCAATAATCTCGACCTGTGCAATTCGTCTCCCAAGACAAGACCGCGGCCCGTCACTAAATGGAATACAGGATCCCCGCTCTGGACGGAACATCTGCGCGCTAGTAACCAACTCATCCTCTCCATCGAAGTCTTGGTTACTTTTATTGCCTGTCTCCACCCCTACGTCACCCGCATCAGCGTCCCGTATATTGCGGTACCAGCGCTCCGGTATCCAATCATTTATGTCGTCTTTGCCTGGGTAGATCCTGCTTGGCTGTGTGGGCCAATACCGCGGGTTGCGTTGCACGGAAACAGCCACTATTGAAATCTTGGTGCCTTTTGGTAGCAGATGACTTTGCCCATCCATACTAATCACCTGGTCATCCTTTGACGATGCCTTCTCAACAACTGCTGGGATCAAACGAAGCGTCTCGTTCAGACAAGCGCCAAGCATGCTGGCCAACATGGGGTTTACGAGGCTCTCGTACTCCCATGTGCTTGGTTCCGTATCCCCGAGTATCTGATCAATGTCTTTCTGCAGTCTACGCTGAGAAGCTGAGTTATTTGCAAGCTCAATCAAGATGAAGTCCAAGGCGTTGGCCGAATTTTCATGACCGGCGACAAGCATGATGAAGGTGTTTCCGAGAATCTCATCCCGCGAAAGGCTACCATTTAGGTGAGCATCCTCGTCCATTTGCTGTCTACCCAAAGAGCTCGACCTCACCAATTGCCCCGTCAATTCCATGCCTTCTATGCGGTCTCCGCGTTTCGCTCCTTCGATTTTCTCATCCAAGAGTTCATGCATGTACTTTTCCCACCCTTCATGCGCACCTACTGCAATCTTTGCCTTTTGAAACGGTGTCAATCCTGTCAAAGTCAGCAAGCTTCACTTGTCAAATCTCCAGTGTACATACTCAAAATCCACCGCGGTACCAGCAAAAGCAGAATTATGTATTCTAGCAGATTCACAAGCGTGTCAGCAAGGATCAATTTATGCCCAGCAGCAGGCTTAAACGATCCATATTTGACTAGTTTTGAGTTGGCCCACGCCGGCAACGACTCGCCAGACCATCGCAAATTTAGTCCTAGTCCAAATCCAACATATGAGATTATATGAAAGGTGAGCCTCATTGTGTCCTTGTCCAAAGAGTGAATCGGTTCGGTGCGCTTCCCAGTTGGCCCTGTCCACATCTTCAACATGCCTTGGGCTTGTTCGATAGCCTCCTTGAAAACAAGTGCCGCATTCTTCTCGTTGAAGGATGCGGCTGTGGCCTTGCGGTGCATACGCCACTTGGGACCTTCAGAGGTCAAAACATTATCTCCAAACCGCCGCAAGATCTCATAAGTCTCCGTGTATTTCAGAAAATGCTCTCTCCGAGATGTGATTTGGTGAATGGCTTCAGCATTGCACGTCATCATCCAAAGCATCCCTGGGCTAACTATAATGAAAACATCCCCATGATGGGCGAACCTCTCATGACGAGTTCGATATGAAAAATTCGGAGTGATGGGACTATTTGGGTAGTGTGTCAGATGGTGTTTCTCTGCAAGAGAGATATATAACCTACTCCAACCATCCCCCCCCACCACGATTCGGGAAAGGTTTTAATGATAGGGACCCATAGCTTGTGTGTTATTTGCCATGCCAGGTTAATTGGAGAGCAGGCTATTTTGATTATCTGTTAGTGGTAGAGTGTTGCAGTGAGGGCACTTGACGCACGCGCAACGATGTAGTGTAAGCCGGTCTTCTTGGCTTCTGCGATGTGGTATCGTAGATTGGTAACGCAGGTGAACGTGCTATAGGCGGCCAGGAGCGCAAGTAAAGTCAGCAATGACAGCATCTTAGTCCGGAACTATTGGTGTGTTTTTTTGGGATATCTGACGATTAAACAACCCAGCCAACCACAATATAGGGGGGGGGTGTCGCACGTGAAGAAGCTGCGTCTTCGTTTGTTGACTCTACACCATGTCCCATATGTTAAAGTAAAAGTGAATAAACCGGCAAGTTTTCATGGTTTGATGGAAGAATTGAATATTGGAGGGGATGGAAACAACAAGGCGCGCATGGCTGCGATAACAGTCTATGAAAAGCAGTGTTGTTGGCTTGCCTGATCCCCCTACAATATCCTGACACGGGGGGTGTTCCGTTGGCTTGCGGCTAACATACAACATGAGACTAGGGCGTCGATCAACAACTACGGCTCTGTTTCGGAATTGGCACTGCCCATGTAAGAGTACTTTCATTGGCTCGTTTTGATCAGCGCGGCGCGACACTTTTGGAAAGCTGCAATTACTCTAGGGTAAGCTGTATCACCGAAACTACTGCGTGAATGAAATTTGAAATCAGGTTTGTTTGGTGAAATTGCTCCCAATAGATTCCCTTTGTCTTGTACTGGCCTGGCAGGTGTCAATATTATTATAATTTACAGGTCCGAGGCTGGGTTTGCACTACTGGCTTGACGTGTATAGTGCAATTCTCTGCGGCTTCATGGGTCTAGTTTGCTTAAAGAATTAGCAAATGAAGCCTAACGCCTAATGGCACATAAATTTTTGTCTCATAAAGCAACAGCATAACCGAACAAAAAAAAAAAAAAACGGATACGCGTATTATAACCCAGAACTTTTATTTTATTGTACGAGAGTGTATTGAGGCGTCATAGTTTGTGACCAAGGTCAATTCAGGGATTCAGGTGGCTCAACGCCTGGGCCAACAACCCATGATAGTGAATAAATGGGTGTAGGATTAACAACATGGGCCACAACCCGCGCGTGACCAGCCCTAACAGTTTGACAAGATACGTGTAATAATCTTGAGGCCTCCCCTGGGTTGGCGAAATGCCAGCATCGGCTCGGATCCCCCCTGAGCGAGTAGGTCGTTCAACCTTGGCAGTGGGAGGGCGCCTCTCAGATTGAACCTGGTGGCGTAATTAAACCTACGTATCGATATTTGCCCACCAGTGGTAGCCTCTAGCCCCTCTCCTCTTTGAAAGGCGGGCGGGATAAAAGCTATGGCCTAGACGAAAGCCACTGGAATTACTGGATTCCTTAGCATCGTCGGCCACACCTGGTAAACGTTCAGCGAGGTCCCTGATTTCTGGATAATTGAAATTCGGACCTGTCTGTCCCATCCATGTGTTTCAGTGATGCATGGCGCTAGGGAGCGATCCACAGCTCCCCAGTTAAGGACATTAAACTAGGGCCCGGCCACAGGGGGGTTCCGTTGACGGCCAGGGGAGGCAGGCGTGTTAGGGCGCCCCGAAGGCCGCTCCCCTGTAGTGGAGCCCACCACCTAATTCCCTCCTGTGGTTACCTGACGGGGGGACCCCCACTGGGCCAGCGGACTCCGGAGTACACCTACAGGTCCAGGCTCCTTACTGACGAACGGGCGCTGAGCTCCAACCTGCAGCAAACCGGGGTGTGGGTCTGGGTCCATCGTCGACAGATTGCATGTCACCTCACCACATTGCCATTGCCAAGTTAATTGCAGCACCCTCCAGCTTCATCCTTGCCGTGTCCGAGCCGCAAGCGACCGCTTTGACGTAGTCGTCGGGAACTGATCTACGGGGTTTCTCTCTGCGGACTTTCATCCTGTGCCTATCTTAGGATTTGCTGTGCCCCTTGGTCGATTCTCTACCTGGGGAAACCTGCGATTCATTCGAGCATCTCGACGCTCGCTGTCCCAACGACTTCATTGAGCCCAACCGACGCGCGCCCACTGCGATCACCCGGTCCCCTTCGCGCTCCTTTCCTCGTGCTGACCGGACAATCGACCCCACTCTAGCAAGAGACCCCTTTGTCTCGCGATCTCGGCGATTCCAGCATGTTGCGCTGAGAAGTTGATTTGTTTGAGTAGATATTCAACTTCTTGCTCCGCCTTGCCTAACATTGTCCGGACCCAACCCCTTTGAAAACACACAGTTGCATTCCATCGCAACAGCCCACCATGGCCGAACAAGCCAAGGAGGACACAGTACCTCCACATGATGGAGTGACCCAATCGACCAAGACTGAATTCCACCTCGCCCCGGCCCCCCCTAAGCGAAACTCCAAGACCGTGATACCCCACGTCGACCTCGAATCAACACCACAAGAGGCCCAAGCCTCAGCATCGGAATCGAGAGACACTTCGAATGATCTACCACCTCCACCACCTCCGAAGACGCTCTCAGCGCCTACATCCCTGAAGAACAAATCAGCCGCACCTTCAATGAAGTCGCAGAAGGATCGTGCTGTTGGCGAAGGAGAGGGCGATCAAGACCCAGTTGCTGGCAGACGTAGTGTTCAGTTTGTTCGACATGACACGGCTGATTCTCCCGCCGGACATACCCGGAATAATTCTTGCGAGGAGCCTGACACCCCAGGCAAGCCGCGAGGAACCTCTTTGATGTCTAAGCTCAAAGCCCTGGCTGGTGCTGGCAGTCTCCAGACACCAAAGTCACCAAACCCCCCAGGCGAATCCAACTCCCAATCCATGACGAATTCGCCAACCAGCTCCCGACCTGGTCGCGGAATTCCCGACACATTGACCGAAGAGGATACCGATGCGGATGCAGATGCGGAGGAGACTGCAGACGAAGCTAACGCAACGGACACGGGAAAGTCGAAGAAGAAGAAGCGCAAGATGCGCCGGCCGAAGAAGGCTGCCTTGTCGAACCCCCCTACCCCAAGACGACTTACTGGTGAGAATGGGCCGATGGGAACCTACGATCGCCTCCTTCGGCGCCGTGCCAGCATGCCAGACACGGCAGCTGGTGCCGCCGACTATGGTGTCTCTGAGGGTGAAGGTCGAGATCGGTTAACAAGGATTTCATACAGACGGGGTAATTCTTGGATGAGCCCGACGATGCGGCCTCCTGGCGAGGAAGGGGACGCAGCTGAAGGCGAGAGCCAGGCAGTCGTGGGACGGCGGACAGGCCATGTCCGTCGAATCACCGTTTTTGGTGGTGGAGGCATGTCTGATGGCGATGCAATGACACCAAAGCGCCCATTTTTCAATTCAGAACGAGCCTCGACCTTTGGCGCCCAGAAATGGAAGCAGGTGAAAAACACCCTGAAGTTACTTAGGCAGAAGAAGGAGGATCGATTCGATTACTTCAAATCGGCAGAGCTTATGGCTGAGTTGAGAGCTGGTGCCCCTGCTGTTCTGATGCTTGCGAGTATGATTCAGAGAGATGAGCACGGGAATAAGAGAATTCCAGTTCTTTTGGAGCAGCTGAAGCTTCGCATCACTGATAGTAGTCCAGTCCCAGACGACGACAAAGATCGTCACTGGCTGTTCACTATTGAACTTGAGTACGGAAGCGGACCAAGTAGAATGGGTTGGACAGTTGTCCGGACGCTAAGGGACATCTACAACCTCCATTTACGTTACAAGTTTGCCATTGGCAACGAAAAGTACATGCCCGGTCGTTTGGATTTGGGTGGTCGCCCTAAGCAGCCTAAGTTTCCCTACTCAGCCTTCCCCTATCTGCGAGGAGCCCGTAAGAAGGGTGACGATAGTGACGAAGAGGACCAGATTAGCGGTCGCGGCGAGGATACAGCCGGTGAGATGACTGCTGGCGAAGGAATTGAGGGCATTTTGAGTGAATCCGAACCAGGTTTGGGTCCTAAAAAGAAGTCGGGACGTAGTCTTTTGGGTATGAGGAGACGGTCGACAGGAATTACTGATCCTGGCGAGATGTCCCAGCCTGATACCCCGGGTGCCCCAGCATTGGATGTAGCTACCAGAAGGCAGCGCTATGTCGATAAGCAACGTCGCATCCTGGAGAAGTATTTGTCTGAAATGATTCGGTGGCTCATGTTCCGAGCCGACAGCAATCGACTATGCCGATTCCTCGAGCTTTCAGCGTTGGGTGTTCGACTTGCTGCAGAGGGTAGCTACCATGGCAAGGAGGGCTATCTGCATATTCAATCCTCCAAGGGTCTTGACTTTCGTCGAGTTTTGACACCAGCCAAGGTGATTGCTCGACATAGCCGCAAATGGTTTCTTGTTCGTCAGAGCTATATTGTGTGTGTCGAGTCGCCCGAGAACATGAACATCTATGATGTTTACCTTGTGGACTCGAAATTCCGAATTGTGTCTAAGCGACACAAATCAAAGCTGATTGAGGGTAGCGAGAAGAAGACGGAAATTGACCTCACGGTCGAGGCACCCCCTGAGAAGCACCATACACTTACTCTGCACACATCTGAGCGCAAGGTCCGACTGTTTTCGCGTAACCAGTCTGTCATGAGGCAGTTTGAAGATTCAATTAATGAGATGCTGAAGCAAACCGCCTGGTATCAGCAAAAGCGATTCGATAGCTTCGCTCCGGTGCGAACTGGTGTGTTCGCTCAATGGCTCGTCGATGGCCGCGATTATATGTGGAATGTTTCACGAGCCATCAATATGGCAAAGGACGTCATCTACATTCATGATTGGTGGCTCTCGCCGGAGCTCTACATGAGGAGACCTGCTGCCATTAGCCAGAAATGGCGACTGGACAGACTCTTGCAAAAGAAGGCCAGGGAGGGTGTCAAGATTTTTGTCATCGTGTACCGCAACGTGGAGGCAGCGATTCCAATCGATTCGGAGTATACCAAGTTTTCGTTGCTGAACCTCCATCCCAACATATTCGTCCAAAGATCACCAAACCAATTCAAAAAGAACCAATTCTTCTTCGCCCATCATGAGAAAATCTGCATTGTTGACCATGATGTGGCATTTGTTGGTGGCATTGATCTCTGCTTTGGACGTTGGGATTGTCCTCAGCATCCCATCGTTGACGACAAGCCAACCGGATTTGAACTTTCTGAGACGCCCAAGGATGCAGAGCATTGCCAGCTGTTCCCTGGAAAAGACTACTCAAACCCTCGAGTGCAAGACTTTTTCCGACTCAACGAGCCGTACGAGGAAATGTACGATCGTAGCAAGGTTCCTCGTATGCCTTGGCATGATGTTGGCATGCAAGTTGTTGGACAGCCAGCTCGAGACTTGACTCGCCATTTCGTCCAGCGTTGGAACTATCTGCGACGAGGACGCAAACCAACTCGCCCTCTTCCATTTTTGCTCCCTGCGCCCGACGCAAACGTTGAAGAGCTGGAGGCACTGGGCTTGACCGGCACGTGCGAGGTTCAAATTCTCCGATCAGCGACTACATGGTCTCTTGGTATTGAGGATACGGAGCACAGCATTCAGAACGCTTATATCAAGATGATTGAAGACTCCGATCACTTTGTCTATATGGAAAACCAGTTCTTCATCACTAGCACAGAGGCATATGGCACACGGATTGTCAATCGCATTGGAGATGCCCTTGTCAACCGAATTATTCGAGCTCATACCAATGACGAGGATTGGCGATGTGTCATTATCATTCCCCTCATGCCTGGTTTCCAGAACACCGTTGATGAGCAGGAAGGCACCAGCGTCCGTTTGATTCTCATGTGCCAATTCCAGAGTATTTGCAGAGGAGAACAGTCCATCTTTGGTAGGCTGCGCGCTGCTGATATCGAGCCGGAAGATTATATTAGCTTCTACTCTCTGCGGCAATGGGGAATCATGAGTAACGACGCTCTAGTGACCGAGCAGCTTTATATCCATGCAAAGGCAATCATTGTGGATGATCGTGTTGCGTTGATTGGATCTGCCAACATCAACGAACGATCCATGCTTGGCAACCGCGATTCAGAATGTGCTGCGATTGTACGAGATACGGATATGATTATGTCGACGATGGCTGGAAGGCCTTACCAAGTCGGTCGGTTTGCACATAGCCTGCGGCTTCGTCTGATGCGGGAACACTTGGGATTGGACGTAGACGAAATCCTCGAAGAGGAGCGTCAGCAAGAAATGGAGCGTCAAGGCTTCGAGGAGGAGATGGACGAAATCTACCAGGAAAATGAAGCATCTGGATCCAACAACCTCAAAAAGCCCCAACCGCATCATGTACCGAGCTTCAACCACGATCTTGACTTGGAGGCAGCTCAAAATATGGACGATGATGCCAACTCCAGTTCCGGTCCATCCTCTCCATCTTCATCAAATGCTTCTGCAGCACAAGCCGATCCCAAAGGAAAGCAGAAGCAGACGCTTGATGTGACAGGTTTTGGTCCAGATCACTGGAAGCAGGCTGAGCAGACTGGCCTCGATGCTGGCCGAGACTCGGTTATTGTTAATGGCCGCGAAGTCCTTGTCAACAGCATTGGCAATGAAGGCAAGGGGACGTTGCAGATCCCGCAAAGCCCAACGGCAACAGGCCGAAACCGAGACCACGGGATGTCCGGGGCCGGCCAACCTGACAATGAAGGCCTCCCCCCATTCCCTGCTCTCAACCGGCGGACTACTGATCAATTGGGACTGCCACGGGCCGCCCAACTGCCATCACTACCAATTCTGGATGATACTGATATTGGCGGTCCTCCTCTGCACTATGATCCCGAGACTGGACGACCCACACCGGGCTTCGTGCATCCCATGGCAGCAGATATTGAACTTGCTCATATTGATAAGGACTGCATGAAGGACCCCGTTAATCCCAGCTTCCTTGATGATATCTGGGCTCGTTCTGCCGCGAACAACACAAAATTATATCGCAGGGTTTTCCGATGCATGCCTGACTCTGAGGTGGGCACATGGGCTGAATACCAGGGGTACGTTAGTTACGGCAAACGATTCCAGGCAAGCATGGAAGGCCGGTCTCGACAGGATTCTGAGGCAAAGCCCGATACCAGTCACCGTGGCTCGACATCTGCTGGTCTTGGTGTTAGTGTACCAGGATTGGATTTCCTCTCCAAGCCTACCGAGCCAGAAAGCGAGAAGGTGGCAGAGAAACTTCCTGTTCACAACCCTGACGACGATCATATTAAGATTGTGATTCCCGGGGAAGAATCACAAACCTTGAACGAGAAGCAGGCCATGCAAGAGGCTGACAGTGAGAATGCCGCAAACAACCCACGCCCAATCGAGGCACCTTCTCCAGTTTACTCGCTCGGAGATGTTCCCTTCCCCGCCTTTGAGCCTACAAATAGCAGATTCCTGGAGCCTCAAATTAGCACCAGGGATAGGGATCGAAGGACAACCTTCTCAACTCTCGAGAAACCTTCTTCAAGGGACACTAATGCTCCCCCTCCCCCGGGACAGATTGGATCGGTCAAGCGCCGTCGCCGCGCCACAACAAAGAACAGCCGGCGTGGATTCACTATTGACGACATGCCAACACGTGCTCATGCTGAAGACTTGCTCAACATGGTTCAAGGAAATCTAGTGCAATTTCCGTACGACTGGCTTCTTACAGAGGAGCAAAACGGCAACTGGGGCTACCAAGTGGATGGTGTCGCCCCCCTGGCAATTTAGTAAGTGACAAACATGTCATTATTTCTTGAAAAAAGCTTATACTGACCTTTCTTCTTCTTTTTTTTTTTTAGCAATTAGATTGGAATGGGCCTATTTGATAGAGGTTGGAATTGGGTGTATAACAGCATCGCAAAGGAGTTCATTGGTAGTTGGCATTTCCAATTAGGAATCAGAAGCATTCTTTGGGCGCTTGATATTAGAACAGACACGGAGGGTTTCTTTTGTGGGCTAAATTATATATAATCCTCTATCGAGCGACCCTCAAATAACTTTCATACATGTATTTTACAATCAATTTCAACCTGTCGCTCGCTTTTTAAACCTTTTCGCTCACCCAGATGGCTCCCCGGCACCCAGCTCGAATCACACCAGTGAGAAGCCAGTGGGGCTCTGCTTTTCGAGCATCATGCTCCACGGCGTGATCCAAGTGCTCCAATTCCTCGTCGCGAATTGTCCTGAGCGTCTTGACAAGGTCCGACAGGTCCTCGCCGACCTCGTAGCCCTCAGCCTCCCACTTTGTAATCATCTCTAGCAAGGTTCGGATCTGTTCGTTGTAGTGGCCTCCGATCTCGGTCTCGACGGCCTCGGTGCAAGCCATGGCAGCTTCGTAGCCCATCATGGCTGTGGTCCAGCCCAGTCCCGTCGCCATGACTGACCACACGGGGTATAGGGCAGTCGGACGAATGCGGTGCTTGTGGATAAGACTGTTGAATGTATTGAAGTGGCCCTCTTCTTGATCGTACATGTGTTTCATCAGCTTGCGAAGGTGTGGGCGGCCGCGGAGCAGCACGGGGGACTGGGCAGCGTAAATAAGGACGGCAGCCAGCTCGCCGGCTTGGTTGACGCGAAGCTGAAATGGACATTAGCAATTGTTTCCGGGTCGGATTTTTTTCTTTTCTTTTCTTTTCTTTTTTCTTTTTAGCGAGGGAGCTTTACCGCTGAGTCGAGGAACTCGCGCTGCTCCTTGGTGAGCGGCTTGCGCTTCTTCAGAGTCTCATTGGGAACGGCCGACACAGAGGCTTGCGCATTCGATGTGCTAGCGATGGTTCGGATATACGGCTGGCCTCGAGCGACGAGTGGCCTGGCGCATAGGGTGCGCATTGGGCGGGCGAGAGCTCTTGTGGGTGGCATACTTGTCAACTGTCCTCTAGGATCGGGGCGGACGTGCCGTGGGAGTTGTCAATTGCGATCACAATGTTTTGCTGCAACGGTGCCGTCTCACACAAATCGAACCACTGAGACGGCGTGGGCATGCGGCCCCAGTCATGACGCCCACCGAGGGGCCACCACGAGAGCTTGCTCTCAGGCTGCCGGACAAACGCTTCGCCGGACCCACCCACACGTGCGGCTGGATGACATAGCGTTGGCCAATCACGCGTTTGCAGCCAGACGACGAATTCCCAGGTTGGGAGGCAAAGGATACTCTCTTTTTCCCTTTTACATCCTCGTCTCCTCCCCATCAACCCGGTTGCTGTTCATCTCTTGCTACGACTGAAATTTGTCCGCGAACACGTCCGAGCCAGTTTCTCCGCTCGAATATCCCTCCCGTCTCGGCTTGACGCGGTACGAAAGTCGACAGCAGCTTCCAATACCGCGTCGCGAGCGCAACCCCTGAGAACTGAGAAGAAGCCACCTGTTGTGACGGGCGCGAAACACCGCAGCATCCATGGCTGATATCGACGACGAGCTTCTCGCCCTTGCGGGTGGAGATTCTGAGGATGAGGGCTCCGAGAATGAGTTCAGAGAGATGTCGGCGTCGCCGCCGCCAAAGAAGAAGTCAGCGAAGAAGACGAAGCGTAAGGGCCGTGGCAACGATTCCGAGGAGGAAGGCGAGGCGTAAGTGACTTTCTCATCAACTCTCTGTCTTCCATTGTCATTCTGGATCTATCTTGGATGTGCCTGACACTTGGCTGGCCTTGGTCGCCGAGCATCCATTGTTTCCTCAGTGAATTTTTGCTGACAGTGAGCTTCTTTCATCCAGGTCCTCTGCCCCAGGCTCGCCAGATTCCCTGCAATCAGCGCCAATGGATGAGTCCGATTCTGACGCAGAGCCCTCTCGAACCCGCGCCGCAGTGGCTGATGAAGACGACAAGTATCCCGTGGACGGCATGTACGTGAGCCAGGCTGAGAAGGAGGAAATCATGGCTATGCGAGAAGTCGAGCGAGAGCAGATTATTGCCGACCGCATCTCAGAGATTGAACGCCAACGGCAGAACCGCCTGCTGCGCCAGATGGTTAGCAACGTGGAAAATGAGGAGCGCAAGCAGGTCAAGAAGAAGCGAAGTGCTGATACAGCTGATTTGGAGGACGGCGAGCGCAAAGCATCGCGACAGCGAACCAGTGGCAAGGGCGAATCGGCAATGGATTCTCTGCGACGCGCCAGGGCTGAGAAAGCAAGGCGACGAGAAGACCATGAAAGGCGGAAAGATGGATACTCTCCTCGAGGAGGTTCTCGTGAACCTGATGATAGCGACGACGAATTTGGCCGCCGTTCTCGCTCACCTGACGCTGAGGGTAGCCGAGACCTTCCACCAGCCGAACTTCGTGACTACGAGCGTGTTCGATTAGGTCGCAATGAGTTTGCCCAAGTTTGCTTTACTCCCGGGTTCGAACAGTCCATCACTGGTTGCTTTATCCGTATCGCATTGGGACCTCACCCAGAGACGGGGGTTGAGCAATATCGTATGGCTATAATCAAAGGTAAGGCGCCGATATGAAGCAAGACCTATCAGTCAGCGCTAATTCCGTTTCTAGGTTTCACAACCAGCCGGCCGTATGCTCTAAATGGCCCCAACGGTTCGTTTGTTACCGACCAGTATGTCAAGGCAGCGCACGGAAAGGCTGTTAAGGAATTTCCTTTCATCGCTGCTTCTAGTGGAAAGTTTTCGGATGTAAGTAGGAAACTTGCCGCTTATTTTAGGATGCAGGCTAATAATGATACAGGGCGAGCTGAACCGATACAAGGTTACATGCCATAATGAAGAGGTGACTCTTCCTTCGAAGAAGCATCTTTCAGACAAGATTGACGATATCAACGGATTGATCGGTCACAAGTGGACGAGTGAAGAGATTAAAGCCAGACTCAAGCGAAAGAACGACCTCCGACGCCGTTTCGATCCCGCCGAGCGGGAGCGAGTGTCTCGACTGCTGGAAGAGGCTCGAGAGCGCGGCGACGATCGAAAGGTCGAAGAGTTGCAGGAGGAGCTGGACAATCTTGGCTCTCAACGTTTGGCTTTTAAGACTAGTCTTGGGACTAAGAATTCCGACTCCAAGGGCCAGACAGAGCAAGACCGTCTTGCCGAGCGCAACCGGGAGAACAGGCGACTCAATGCCGAGGCGGTGCGCAAGGCACAGCTAAAGGAAAAGGCAAAGTCTCGTGAGATTGAAATGGCCCTTAAGCGAGGCGAAGCATATGAAGGAGACATGTCTCGACGACTGAGGACCAAGGCCAAGTTCGTTTACGATGTGAATGAGAAGGTGGATAAGAAGGCTGCTGCAGGAAGCGGCACTAGCACGCCAGCGAACGGAACACCCAAAACTGCAGCAGGCAAGTCACAGCTGCTACCGCATCTAGCAAAGCTCCAGGAGGAGAAGTACTTGGAGAAGAAGGGTATCCCAACCATCCACAAGCCCCTAATGGACGACGACGTCATTGGATCGTTGGATCTTGACATTGACGTCGAGATTTGATTGGTGTTTCTGGAGACTCCCCCGGTAACGACCAAACAAACTAAAAGAAGAAAAAAAGAGAAACGAATAAGGGATGGAAAATGCAGTTTAATAGTAGATTTATGCGTTAGAGTGACAAAACGGCAGGGCGTTGTGTTTGTTATTTATCAGCTTTGCAATGTTGGGTTGATATGGGTTCATCTCAGAGGTTATGGAAGCTCGGGAATGACTTTGCTATCTCATAGAGCTCGCCAGGGAGGTCTAGAGAAAGAAAACCAAGTGTGTATACATTTTTACCAGAAAGCCTTTTTAGAGCGCGGTGATGCATGAATGGCTGCCTTTGGTTGGCACGTTTATATATAATATATATCTAAATGTATATATTCTAATGGTCAATGGTTTACCCAATGTATCAACTTGATTCAGTTCTTGGCTGAGCTAGCATAAGATGATTATTTACCGTATTGAAATGCTGAAAGACTAAAGCCCTGTGTGCTGTATATCCTGGGAGTTGTAATTGGCATCACATGTAAGTGCTGCATGCATGTATGTGCATGATATTCTAACCGCTTTTACAAGAAAGCGACATTGAAAAAAACAAAGCGAGAGACAAAGTCTATGCTGCTGGTCTGTCCAGAGTGCTCTGGTCTTCGAGGTAGTCAATATGGCCCTGGTACCTCTTCAACAAATAAAAGCCCGTGACTAGGCATTGGAAGGTGACTGTTGTCCACAGAGTCGTCACACCGTCCACCACCCACCTGAAGAAGCCCCTCCGGGGTCTGAAAGCGCGCCCGTCCAGCTCATCCTCGATACGCTTGCACACGCGCAGGTACAGGGCCGGGTCGTCGGTGATGACGCCGTCTATGAGGGCCTGAGCCGAGGCGGGCTTGACGTCGCCGCCACCGTCGTCACCATCATCATCATCATCGGTGCGCAGGTTCTGGCGGATGCACCACTCCATCCACCGCGGCTCGTTGACGGTCCAGGTCAGGAGGAGCTTGTCGCTGCGCTGGATCTCGCGCAGGAAGAGCCAGCCCGGCAGGCCGAGGATGGACTTTTGCAGGATGTTGAAGCCGAGGTTGGGCACGGAGAGGAAGTGGCGCGAGTAGAGCAGGGAGGCGCTGATGTGGGCAAGGGGATACGAGGGGAGCAGCTCACGAGCCGTTTGGAGGAAGGTTGCCTAGGGAGAGGAGAATTGGGCTTGAGTATCTTCTGGAAACATCATGTGGCTCTCTCCACAGGAGAGAGGGGAGTAGAGAGAGGGAGGGAAGATGGGACTCACGTTCCAGCATCCCAAGACAAAGCGCTTGTCCCACGGGACAGGGCTTTGCACTTCGTCAAAGGTCCTTGCGATGGCGCTGATCAACTGGCTCGCATCATCGTCAATCTATTCACCCCGGGTCAGTCTCACCGGCAGGACACCCCCCTTCCCTCCATGGTAAACACGTGGGGTCCCGCACGTACTTTGATGTCCAAGACAACCCAGATCTTCTGGAGCTCCGGCGTGGCCAGCCATTCGAGCAGGTCCCTGAGCCTCGGCATGGGCTCGTTGGGCTTCTTGACGGTGCGGAGCGTCTGCAGGTAGTCCCAGCTGCAGTCGGCAATCTTCTTGTCGACGCCGTAGCACCGCTTGAGCGACGGGTCCTTTTGGAGTCCATGTGAGCGTTTTGCTTTTACCATCTCTGTCCCGGGTCCTCCCGCACAGGCGAGGCGAGGTGAGGTGAGGTGAGGCCCTGGAGAGGGTACGGGAGCTTCGACTTACATGTGACAAGACGACGACGCCGTCGGCCGAGAGGTGCACGTCGGTCTCGAGGGCGTGGGCGCCCACACCGACAGCGCCGCGGAAGGCGGCCATGGTGTTTTCGGGCCATAGGGCCTTTGCGCCGCGGTGAGCGATGGCCTGGGGGATTCTGCGGGTGGGAGACCGCGGTGAAGCGAGAGCAACTCCCCAGGGAGCTTGTTTTTTTGGTTTGGTGGTCAGCACAAGAGCTGACACATGCAAGCAGAGCGACGAGACACGGGAGAGGTGGAGCTTGGGGGTATGTGTGTGTGTGTGCCACAGGGGACCTCGAATAAGAACCAGAAGGCGCGGTTACTGCCTCTTGTTACAGGCCTTGCATGCATACCTCGGGGGATGTCTCCGTGCTTGATGGGAGGCTCAGACGAGGCAGTCATGATGCTGCGCTGGTGCTGGTGCTGGTGCTGGTGCTGGTGTCGTCGGTGCATGTGGCGGATGTGATGCCAGTGATTGTGGGTGCGCATGTAGTGGGAGCCAGTGTCAAGGATGCCAAGTGCACGTCTTCTCGACCAGACGCCACAAGTCATCAAGCAAGCAAGCAAGCAAGCAAGCGAAAGGTTCAGTATCTCCTTTCTCTCTTTCTAGAGAATTGTTGCAAGAGGAGGAAAAAGAGAATCAAATAAATCACCAGCAAACCCTCAAGGTTCGTCGTCGCCACATCGTTCCATCGCCTGTACATGTTCCTGCTCCTTTCCCCCATGATGCAACCTATCTCCGTACGGCCATTGTGACCTCTTAAGTCCAGCCAACCACCGTCGCCCAATGCCGCTCGTGCCAAGCCCCACGAGGAGGACCCTGAACCTCTGATCTCACCAGCCACAGAGCGCTTCCCTCAAGCTCTTCCCTCCCCGGCCTCGCACCGCCACATCTCGCAAGGGTTCCCTCCGGAGAGTTGAAGATTGTGTCAGCCACACCCGCTGCCCGATCTGGCTATACTTTCTTCCAACTACCTTCCGGTGGTAAAGCCCATCCCGCCATCTTACCAAAAAAGAAACTACTGGTTTATTTTTAAATATATTTATCAAGTCCTTCAGTGGTTAAGAGGTAGTTGCAAAATGAATAAAAGAGAAACAGCGCATCTCCACCCTCCCTCTCTACCTCCCAAAAAATATATATATATATATCCATACATATTCATACCGTGTCCTTGTCTCACAAAAACCCACTAACCACCATTGGGCACTGAGTAAGTCAAACATCGGACCGCTTCTCGAACCCGGTCCATGCCGCTCGGTTGCTCGCCCATCCGCCTCCGTAACGAGAACGAAACCTTCTTTTTTATTTTTTTTTTATTTTTTTTTTTAGTTCTTCCCCTCTTCCTCTCTCCACACTATGTGTGTCCGCGCCCGCGTCGTCTAGACCACTACTGGCAATCCCGATTTCCCGGATTCCCGGTCTCGAACTTTTGGCGACACATTTTATTCTTCCGGCTAATTCTCTTCGTCTCTCTATAGGACCCTCACGCGACCTCTTCCTGCATCCCATCAGCCACCCCTCGCTCGCCCGCCAATTGCTATCCACTGTCCCTGTCCTGTTCACTCCCCGGGTTCACTGCTGGACCTAGATCCCCCCCCCCCCCCCCGTCTTGTGTACATCCTTCACCCCCCTCCCATCTTGAAATCAAACCGGGGCGTGCATTGTGCGCGTGCCTGTACCTGTATTCTTTCCGACCTCGTCTCCTTACGGTGCGGCTGAATGCTTCATCGTTCCGATTCGACCCTAAACCCTCTCCCGAACCCAAATTTCCCCTGGTGCCAGCATCTGGGGAAGTACCGGGGGACCCAATATATCTCATGACTTTTCAAGAAGTACACGCTTGCGCAGATCTTTGCCCATCAAGCCAGGACTCAGGCGAGTTGGCCGTCCGTTTCTCACCGCAGACCGGGCCGAGTGCACGGGCCGGCCGAGTTATCCCCCAACCATCAGCCGGAGGTCAAGCGCCCACGGCATAAACTGCTTTGCAGATCAACCAGAAAAAAATCTGGCCAATGGGAAGAGAACATGTCACCGACCAAGACAAAGCAAACATTCAGCGTTCCGAAACCCAACTGTTTTGAGCTAAGCTAAGCTATCATATAATCCAAATATTATATACTTGGCAAGCCGGAACCACCAACCTTTTGCAAGCTTGGTTCCAGAGGTAATCGTGAAAAGAACAAGAAACTGTTGGGTAGCCCCGATATCCTGGCGCCCAGCATCAAAATTACATACCAATAAGACCAGTGAAATCCAATTCGCTCCATCGTAGAAACGAGAGCTATTCGTCCATCCATAAAGCAAAGTCAAAAGGGCCGTTACCGATAGCGGTCCAAATCAAAATATCCAACCCCCCCAAAAGGGCCAATAACGCCATGAACAACCTCCCATGTTCGCTAAAGATAACCCATCCCAAATAAGTCATTCCAAAGTCGCTCGAGCTTCATAAAACACCCACGCCGCCAGAGGTATCATCAAATTTTTTTTGTTGACTCTTACATAGGAAACGACGCTTCCATGCGGTCCCTCATGTACCCATTATCATTTTGTGCCATCATATTATGATCACGGTAGTCGACGCTACCCACACTCAGACCCAGTTCCGACGGCCCAACTTCCTCTCCCGAGCTGAGGCTCTCATCGCTCATGCTCAAAACGCTCTGTGGAGGTTGAGGGTTGTTTCCAAAGTCGTTGATGCTGAAGCCGGTGAGGTCCCAGTTGTCCGAAGGCCAGTCGCCGCAGTTGCTTACAGTAATCGACGCCTCGTTGACCAGAGCCTGGCCGCCGTAGATTGCATCATACACGTTGTTCAGTCCGCCATCCATAGATCCCAACAGGGTTTCCCATTCGGTACTTGACACACCCTTGACATGACCCATCGATGACGGCACCATGGCAGGGTTGCCATGTGGGGTCTGGCCCTGGTGAACGTGCATGCGGTTCTGCTGGGGCGACGAGGGCTGTGAGCCAGGGGTTCCGAACGACATAAAGTCAAGGTTTGCGCGTGGCACGGGAGAACTCTTGTGGTTGGGATCGCTGGGAATTTGCGACATGGACATGCGGTGATCGCGCTGTGCCATAGTGACCTCGGCCTGGAGGTTGTTGTCAAATGACTGCCGCGACCTGCCGCGGTAAAATTCAGGTCGCTGACCAGCACCGGTCGGCATCGTCATGCGCCGGAGCTTCTCCTGTTGCTGAACCAAATCGCTTTCGCTCGAGGCGGCGCCAGGAAGTTGACCGAGGCCGTAAGGTGTGCCCTTCTTGGGGCCGGCTGCCGCGGGCGGCGACCCTCGGCTAGATGGGGCCGGCATGGATGTCTCACGTGAAGAAGACCTCATGGGTGAGCCCATTACCTCCTCCACCGAAATGAGGGTGCTAGCTACCCGCTTGAAGTCCACCGTACTGGAGGCCCTGTTCTTTTCCAGAATTCGGATAACGGCATTGACCAGGCGCTCGTCATCGCGCATCAGCTTGCTGTCGTGCTTTAAATCCAGGGACTGGTAAAGAAGCGTCATGCCACAGACAACAAGGAGATCTGTCTTGTTCATGCAGAAGGCAAAAGTCATGTTGCGCTCCTCAAGCAATTGGACAATCTGGATAATGTGCTTGCTGGAAGTGCCGATGGAGATGAGCGCTGGCGCCGCCTTCGGGCCCAGACTAGAGCCCACAGCGGGGCGGTAAATCAGCGTGCGGATGTAGTAGTATGCGAGGGCCTACGGTAGTTAGCACTAAAATCTGGAAAAAATACCTCAACGCTTATTTGACATACCAAGAGTGGCGATCGGCTGCCAGTGACATCTGTCGAGGGCTTGTCCTGAGCAAAAGTGAGTCGGAGGTGAGCAGGCAAGCTGTCGTACCAAGAGTCCAATTCGGAATCCAAGGCTGACATCTGCTGCAGTGAAAGATCATGCGATGAGGCCGCAGGATAGTTCTTCTCCAAGACCTTTGCCAGGATGCGCGTAGCACGGAACAGGGCAAGGGCGTTTGACAGCCGAGTGTATTCACCAGGGAGAGTGGGTTGGAAGCCCTTCTCAGTGACGTATTCATCATCAGTGTCGGAGGGGTACTCCGCCTGAACATCATCCTCCTTGAAGAGCTTAGGCAAGCCCAGGATAGCGGCAGAAAAACTAGTGAATGAGTTAGCTGCAAGTTGCCATTAAAAAAAACTGTTACATGTGACTCATAGTGCATACCAATCAAGGGTGTACAGAGTCCAGAAGACCTTCTTTCGCGTCTCAATGGTTAGGGCGCCGAAAGAGAACCGCTTCTGGCTCTGGTGGAGACCGAGGCGCAGAGCAAGGCCAACAGCGATGCCCTTGTAGTGCTGAAGTCGCTTGTAATCGGCACGCATGGTGCAGTAGAGGAGGGCCAGGGTGAGGCACTGCAGAGTGTTCATGGTGCTCTCCATGAGAACAGCATCCAGGGCCTTTTGCCATTGCTGCTCGCACACGGCCAGCTGGGGAAGATCGGGCGAGTCGGAAGAGAGACCAGCAATGTTGAAGACTAGGTAGAGCTGGGCGAGCTTGTGATTGCTCTTAATCTTTTCGGGGTCGGCGACAAATTCTTCATAGACATGGAGGAAGGTGGGCTTGTGAAGGACTGGGAACAGAGGTGCCCACTCCTGGAAGTAGACATTGACGCAGCGGTCAGAAAACAGACGAGGCGGTATCCTCAGGGACTGGTCGGATGTCTTGGGGCCAATTGGTTCACAGCCTTGAATATGCAAAAATGCCTCGGGATTGAATTCCGTGGTGGGCTTGCCGGTCTCTTGGACCTTGCGCTTGAATGACTCTGTCAACTCGGTTAGAATCCCGACACACACACACAAGGGCCACCTTTGGAGTGAAATATTCAATCGAGAACTCACCAATAAAACTGCGACCGCTGGAAGCGCCCATAAAGTACGAGTCCGAGTTTTCAACACCAAGCAGCAGAGGCGCAGCTTGCACCCGAAAGGTGTCTTCTTTTGTGGATTTGGTTTCGGGAGAGGAGGCGGCAGCCGGGCTAGCGGTAGTCGAGGGTCGTCTCCGGTTACCATGCATTTTAGAAAGCATGTCGATCTTTTCGTCCTTCTCGTCCAGCAAATCCTTGAGTTCTCGTACTTCGGCCTCGAGTTGTCGCACTCGCTCCTCGAGTGATTCTGTGTAGCCGCGGGGAAAGGCGCGGCGGCTGAGCTTGTCGCTAGTTCGGCACTCGAAACCAACGTTGGCGCATTGTGAGCAGGTAGGGCGGATGCCGTCGCAACGAATCTTTTTGCTTCGACAACGGTCACAGGCTTGGGCAATCCGGCTCTGGGAGCTGGTGCCAACCTTGATGACCTTCATGGGTAGAATTCCCGGCATGGTGGCGGCGTATAATGAGTTATGTGTGTGTGTGTGTGTGAGAGAGAGAGAGAGGGAGAGATATATATATAAGTGTCTACAGAAGGTCGTCAAGATGGAAAGCCGTTCCAGGTCCTTTAGGGCCGGGTGTCGTCCTTCGTCCGCCAGTTATTTTATCAATTTCATACCACAAGAGTTGAAGATGTCGTGTTCCAGGTCCGGTGTGTCGGGGTGTATATCAGCACTGAGATCCGGATGAGTCGGGCTCAACAGCGAGGTGCAAGAGAGATAAAAGGTTTTTCGTCAGGGTATCTTTTGTGGGATGATGGGGAATGTCGAGGAGATATTGATAAATGAGATAACGGGAACCACGAGGGGGAAGAATGCAGGGGGAAGAAGAGCAAATATGCACAAGAAGTTGGGGGGCGGAAAAGAGCATAAGAAATAAAGAAACGGGGGGTGAAGCCCAAGGCGCGAGTGTGGAGTTGAAATGGGAAAATCCTGGGGCAGTTCCGGGGGCAGGCGCTCGTGCCCACAGCGCCCCTCCGCCGCTACCAGGTACCTTCTGCACAGCGGTTGGGGTGCCCTCGCGGTGTGCTCTGCAAATCTGGGGACGGGGGGGGCTTCAGGGCCTGGGAATCGTACCAGTGACCAGCGGCCGCGCAGGAGACCAGCCCAGACCGACGGGTACAGTACGAGCTGGAGGGACCGAGTATTGCTGCGCATCCCTCGAAAGCCGCCGCTGCCCCCTCAGCACTAGCGTCCAGTGGGGCGTCTTGAGCGCTGCGTCGGGGAGGTACATCAGGTACGTACAGCCGCAGCAGGTGTCAGTGTGGCATGCCCTAAGCCTGGCCGGGCCGGGGGTGTGCAGCACTATGGGCGTGTGGCATGGGAATGAAGAAGGAAAAGGAAAGCAAAGCATGGGACGCAGGACGACGACGTGGACGCGGTCGCAGGCGAGGGTGTGTGTGTGGCAGTCGAATCGTCAGAGTGCCCATGCCCATGTCGACGTTGCAGTCGCATGCTGTGCCTGTCTCGTGGGGGGCGCTGGCCGTTGTGTATTGTCTCCTTGCCCGTTTCTGTTGCGAGGTGAGGGCTTCTGCCATGTGGGCGGCTTGCCGCCGGGCAGGCAGAGAGAGCGGATGAGCACATGCCTGCCTGCCCGAGCATATGCTCCGGAAGAGAAAAAAAAAAAAACCGCGGTCGCATATGCGAAATCATGAGGGATCTGTGTGCCAAATTCCGTCAGTTCACAAGCAGCAAATAAAACGGCATAGCGCCCCGACAGGTGCCAAGGGGGGGTCGGCTGATATCGGGGAGGGAGTTGTTCTATTCTTCCAGCTTTCTCTTGCCAGCATAGACGATGTGACGACGAGATAGACACGAAAACACACCTCCCCTTCCCCCTCCCCAGCGCACCCACGTCCAGTATAGCCAAGCAATGTTTCCCAAAGCGTGTGGGAAGAGACACTTGAGTTGCGTGGCCCTAGAGGACGGCAGTTCAGAGTTTGTCCCATCCCCGTCATAGACTTTTACCCATTCTTCCCAAAACGAGAATCAACCACCACAACCTACCTACTAAAACCGCCCCGAAGTGCCCGAGGCCAAACGTTGAAAAGACTTGCATCCCACACATCTTTGATGGCACCACCATGGCAGCAAGAAAAACTGTGTGGCCAGATACCCCAGATTGTTCAAAACTCTCCCAGATGCGGGGAAGCCCGGGGCGCAACTTGACCTGGAGTTTCCGCTGCCCAGATCACACGAGTCCATCCACGGCGCCTCGCGCCCCCAGATCCAACTCTCGTGCATCACGGGCGTTGGTCGTCTCTACTCGGCCCAAGTCGATCCACCTCTGCCCCTCCGCAGACCACCACTGCGTCTTGCACACGCCACTCGTACTCTCCCGATCCCGGTAAATACGGTCTAATTCTTCTGTACATGGCTTGACTGTGTCGCTCCCGTCCCTTTGCCCATCTATTGTCGTTCTAGCTGTATCGGAACCATGCGTTTCCATGGCTTCAGTCCTGCTGATGACTCCACTAACACAGCCTTGGACCCAATCAGAGCCATTGCCACTCCCCCAGGTCCTGAGACCCCGGAGCCGTTCCCTGCCTATACAATCCTCCCCGGACATCGTCCGTAGGTCATCACCATTTTGGCGTTGCCATGTAAGAGATCGTTATTCTGCCTAGAGATTCCCCATGGCTGGATTCCCTGCACGCCACGAGCATCAAAAACGCGGGGTGATGCCACTACGGTACGTGCACTTATCGTAGATCCAGATGCTCAGCAAGCATCACATCATGTCAGATCCAAAGAGAGTTGCATTTAAAAATGGGTTCTGGTTCCGTCATCTCATCTTCATCATCGTCAACATCAACATCAACATCAACATCTTCTGCAGCAGCCGTTGACATTCCAAGGTTCGTCCAACTCCGCAGATTGACCCAATGAGGCCATGACCGTAAAAACATGGCCTCATAGGCTTCATTGTACCTAATACACACCCGCTCATCAATGTCGCAAAAGAACTTTGAGCCACCCTTCACGTCCTAGGACTCAGGCTCAATTGGGTTACTCTCACCTCCATCTTGGACCCAGCTACCTGGGAGTGCGGCACAGTATAGGATGCGTTGTAGGATATAGTATAACTGTATAAGCTATCAAAATAACATGGAACGACGGCAGCATGGGCGCCGAACCCGCCATCGAAGCTTACACCAGCTTAAGAGCTAACCAAACAGCCCAAAGCTTGCCCTACCCTTCATTTACAGCTTATTAACTTCGTCTCAGCTCATTCACGCGAGCTCCAGCGTGAGCCCTTTGGCAACGACTCAATGTCTCTCGAATCCGCCTCTGTCAGCCCGTCCGTGCTCTAGTGGTGGTGGATTGCAAGGCTGGCAGGCTGGGACGGCGCGCCATCCAAAGCCTGGGGGAGCCGCAGCCCCACTTCGGAGCCGCAACAATTGCGGACGCAGATCTCTGATCCGCAGCTAAGTCGTCTGGGCCCTGGAATGCGCAATTCGTTGTCTCAAGCCTCGAATTGTCGCCCGTCATTTCGACTCCTGACTCCTGTTCTAGTCTCATGATGGCCGAAATAGATCATGGCGCATCTGAGGTGCGATCCAGGGGCGAACTACCCCAGCCTGCCGACTCCCGAATCTGGTCGTGTTCCAGATCTGCGTTTGCGTCTATCGCATCTGCTTCATTCTACCTCAGCGCCTGCGAGCCGCCGCCTCCGCTTTGTGTGGGGTTTGTTGGTTTCGAGAGGGCCAAGCTTCTTGACGTCCGCCCTATCGCCGTTTGCCTAATCCAACACATCCGTCTAATTGCCCAGAGCCCAACCAGATCGGCTAGCCTCCAAGACTTAGTCGCAATGACCACGGCTCCGTCCTGACGCAATTTCTAGATTGATGCGATCCGCGACTGACGGGGGAGCCCATGGTGAACCCGTCCGTTGTGGAGATTGGCGTATTACATTCAAACGTTTCGCAGCTTCTCCATTGTAATCCGTCGTAATCATATAGAAAACGGTCGCAAGACCCTCCGAAAAACCATGGTAATTACCCTAAAATCTGAACTTGCCAGTGGCGACAAATGGGGCGGCCGCGTTGGCGGTTTGCGGAACCTGGGATGTGCATCCGGGATTAGATCCTTTTTTTTCTCTCCCTTCGCGAGAGTGGTCCAGACAAGACGTGTGACCAACAAGCCCCCAACAAAAGCATTCCCGGTATGGTACCAGATAATGCATCGTGCTCTGCCTCATCCTTGACTTACCAACCCCGGACCATGTTGTGGCGCCTAAGCCCCAACCCTGAGAGACATTGAGACCCATGAGCATTTATTAAACTTTCGTTTCGCGGCGCGCCACCCCGGCACTCCTTCAGTGTCGGTGACTGCCGGTATAGTAGCGTGTTACCGCACAGATGATGGGAATAAGACAGTTTGTCCTTCATAGGAATGACAGATTGGTTTTAGTAAAATCGGTTTAGACAAATCGATGTTTTGTTATTATTCTTGTTTTGGTCGTCTCTGTGGCTTGGGTCCCACTGTATTCCATGTTTAGTCAAAGCTTACTACTGATGCGGACGCAGAAAATCTCTGCATACTTTGACCTATCTAGGCCAGGTAATTCACATCAGATAACTAATTCCAATCACAAATGTGAGCGCGTCAAGTAATGCGCCGTGTTGTGCCTTGCCAAGGGTAGCGTGTTCGTACATCAATCCTGCATGAAATACCCACAGCCGACGTAGATTGACGCCTTTGTAGGGTCCTCATAGGGCAGATGATGTGCCACGGAAGCTGGCCGAAATCAGGGCCGCAGCAGCGATTTCGGTCGGCAACTGTCTATTTCAGCACCCTTTGGAAAAAGACGAGAATGTGCCGGAGTATTGGTGCAGCCGTAGTGTCCGATTTGGTACACCCAGTCCCTCGGGGTCGTTTAGTTGCCGACTCCCAGAAAGCGCCAACGGGGCACGTAATTCATTGGCGTAAGGCTTGCTTGCGATTAACGGCGACTTGCGAGTTGCTCGAACGACTCAATGGCAACAGGGAGGGTTCAGAGAGGGTCCAGCCCACTCAGAGCCTGCCCCACGTAGCCGAGGAAGCGAATTCGAAGTTACCGAAGAGGCCTGTCAAGGTGTGCTCGGTCAACTGAAATCGACATCCTCATTGGCCTCTGGCCCTTGCGCTTGTCCGCTTTCAGTAACTTCCATCGATCCGAAATATGCCACCACGTGGTCGTCTGCTAAAAGGTGGGTCTTCTATAGACGGCAATGACGCATGTTAGTCGCAATTCACCCTAGGTATACATGCGAGAATAGCTATGGCAGAGTGAACCAAATGATGCAAGATAATCCGGTTCATGGTGTAGTCACGGACCTCCCCCAGAATCTGGATGTGCAAGATCAGTGAGTTGGGGGGAGGCCAACCGGAGGCGTTCGGCAAATTCATGGGAAAGCATGGGATGGAAAATCTGGGGAAGTTGCCAAGCATCTCATAATGGGTTGGGATCGTCGAAGCTCAGGTGTGTCAACACACCGAGTCAACACCGAACAAAAAACAGATCCCACCATTGATAAAAAAGGCCACTTGACCATACGTTCACCCCTCACCAAAAAGAAGAAAAGAAAAAGTTGATGATGGACATGACGCACCTGTTCTTCCAACACATCAACTGCGCTCCTTAGGAGCTCGACCTCGATCTTTCTAAGTGACACGGCAGTTTGAATACACTCCTCTCTCAGCTGACCTGCCTGGCGCAACGGCTCAAGTTCGTCATGGGAAAAATCGGAACCGAGCAGTGTTAGTTGCCTGGACACCAATTCGTGCAAAATGACTGCCACGCGGAGCCTAAACACCTGTTGGAGGGGGTGTCCCTGGATGAGAATTTCGAAGTCGAATGGCCGATCTGTCACATCATCCTCTTGCCAGAACAACCTCAATTGCTGCCCCCCTTGCGTGTCCTGCAACACCCGAAACTCCAAACCATCTTCCTCATTGAGGCACATGAGGTAGGCGAATGGACTCGACCACTCTAGTCCCCCATCTGTCCGGGATAGCTTCAATGCCGGTAGGTCTTTAAATATGTGGAGCTTGGCTTTTCCTAGCGGATCGTCGGGTATGGCCTCAAGTGGCAGGATCAATTTGTGCGTGGCTGATTTGGGGTCGATGAAGCCATAACTAAAAAGCATTTCTGCCGCTGACTTGTCATCTCCGTAAGTGATTGTCACTTCCTCCCCACCCGCCACCTCCACACCGGGCCGCAGAATTAGCTGAGCGCCACCTTGGTCGTCTTCATCGTAGTACGCTGTTGGATGGTTTGAGTGGTTGGTCATGTCAAGGCCAGGAACCATCGAAGTTCCAGCTCGGGGAAGTTCCAGGCATCGGGATCGGTACCACGCATCAGCCAAAATCCAATCTTGGATAGTGGCGGTGTCCTTTTCCCAAAGAAGGTCGTTCCAAAACGCTAGTCCTTCTGATTTTCCCCGCAAGTCATCGAATTCTCCTGTGAGGGCAGAAAGCTTGGCCTCCAATGCAGACTGTTGTTCAAGGTTAGCGTCCCTTTGCCCACTTCCCCAGATGGTCCCCAACCCTCACCATAGACAAACTATGGGGTAATTGCGGCTCCTCAATCAGAGAGGGTCCAAGGATGATCAAACATGAATATGAGGTTTCTTACTTCCAAAGATGTGCCGCTTAGCAAGGCTCGTTCATCATCTGTCCACATGGTGGGAACGGGGACATGGCGTGGTAAAAACTTGATGTATTCTGTCCATGGTGTCGAGACACACACCCTGTGACCACCGGCCTTGCCGCGGCTGGAGGTGATGATGTGTATCAAGAGATATAGAAGAATATCGTGACGAGCAAACTTGAAGGAGGATTAGCTAGTCCTCCTTTATTCGTATGAGGTGTCACATACCTTGTGATCAACCGCCTCGAGTAGCTGGCGAAAGTTTTGGTCAACGTTTGCATATTCCCTTACAGCGGCTGCCGAAAGCACTAGGTCGCGTGGGATGTGCAACAGCGTCTTCGGACTCTCGCCGACGTCTCCATGCCCGCTTCCGCTGGCGTCTACTGCTGCAGAAGTTGCTTCCAGGTGCCCTTCGGCCACTAGACCAAATCCCTTACCCTCCGTCTCGCCGAGTTTGGTGCCGATGAACCGTACATTGTTGAGGAGCGCCCAGGTGGGAAAGACACTGATGGGCAAAGCGGAAGCCGTCGACATTGTAGAAATGAGAGACGGGGCACGGGACAACGGCGAGCGAGGGCTTTAAAAAGAAGCTTCTTGTTCACTGTAGGTAGAGGATATTGATTTCCGGTCGTTATGCAGCTCTATTCAGTTGTGAGGCCTTTTCAAGGGAATAACGTGAGTGGGTGCAGAGGGACATTGATGTCCGAGCATGTAATGGTGGAACGACCCACTGTGGTCGACCTCTCACAGTGCCAGTGCTCGGAGCCGCCCTGGGGCTTATAACCGAGGATCGAGTGGTAAAAGTGTGTATGCCGAGCAGAGGTTATAATGAGAGTTTGCCTCTGGTCCGAGGGGGGGCTTTTTTTTTTTTTTTTGGCTTCCTTCTGTATTGATCAGAATTTGCTTTTGCCATGATGAATGCCTGATGTTGCGGCGGCCACAGCCCCAAGAGAATGACGCAGCATGCATTATTTAGTTATGACTTGTTGCCGACTTGAAATCATTGTAAAATTCTTGGCTTCGAATATCCTCCGAATAATGCCTCGTCTCTATTTATTTTGTATTTTTAAAGACCGTTCTTTCGCCCACAGCACTATGGAGATGAAGAAATTTCCTCTCATGTTAACATGCTCATGAACTACTAGAATTGATGCTGTTTTTTTGGTGATTATTTAAAATTCTATGCTTGTGCAGCTTAACCCCCTCGCTCCAGGAATTAAAAAAGAAAAAAAAAATGAATACAAAAATAAATGAATACACAATACCAAAATCATATGATCTGAAGGTTGACATTTATACCAGCACGTGCCGCATTTTCAGCCGCGTTCTGTCGGACAATCCATGCATGATATCAGAGAATGTTCTGATCGGAAAATCACCGGGGTCTGGCGTATCCATAGGTGTAGGCTGGGATTGATTGGATGGAGGCTGTTTTTTTTCAGACGTTGGCAGAGTGTGGTCCGGTTTTCCAGAAAGGCCCGACAAGCAGAAGTTTGTGACCCACTGCTAAATTTGTGCGCCAAGAGCGTTTTGGTTCGACGGCACTTTTGCCAAAGATTCTTCTGCTTCAACCTTTGAGTTGCTGCGCGAGACTGTAAATCCCATTGTTGATTGGATTGCTTCACATTGGCTTTCTCGGCCACCTTCGCCGATCCCAAGCAATTGCGGCTTTCTCTGCCCCTACCCCTCCCCCTCCTTCTTAGCGCAAACCTCTTATCATCCCTGGTACGAGGGGCTCAAGCAAAACCAACGACTCGCCAACATGCCTCGCGATCCGCTCATCGGCCTGGTGGGAAAGCCCTCGGCAGGGAAGAGCTCGACGCTCAACAGTCTGACCGACGCCTCGTCCAAAGTTGGTTGGTACAAGGTCCCTGGCCAAAGTCGTCAAGATCAGGCGCTGATTGCTATTCTCCATAGGCAACTTTCCGTATGCGCCCTCCGTTTAAAATAAAACCGTGCCCTTGTCTTTGTTCCGTATCCTACGCGCGAAAGCATCGCGGAGCTGACCGTCCCTCGTCAGGTTCACCACAATTGACCCCCAGCGAGCGATTGGCTACCTCCAGATCGAATGCGCCTGCGCGCGACACAACGTCCAGGACCGATGCAAGCCCAACTACGGCTCATGTGTGGATGGCCGCCGCTCTGTTCCCATAGAACTCCTAGATGTCGCCGGATTAGTCCCTGGAGCACACCAAGGCCGCGGTCTTGGCAACAAGTTCTTGGACGACCTGCGCCACGCCGACGCCTTGATTCATGTAGTGGACGCCTCTGGAACTGTCGACGCAGAAGGCAAGGAAACAAGAGGATATGATCCGTCGGTTGATATCGCATGGCTGAGGAGTGAGGTTGTTGCATGGGTTCTCGGCAACCTGATGCAGCGTTGGGGTTCCATCCGTCGACGACATATGGCCATCAAGGCCACAGCCGTGGAAACCCTACAGGCCCAGTTTTCTGGATACGGTGCTACAAATAATGTCATCAATCGCACGCTGGACCGCAGCGGCATCAAGGAGCCCTTGGAGGACTGGAGTGACGAAACCGTTGAGCACATTGTGAACTGCTTCATTGACGAAAAGTTCCCAACTGTCATTGCACTCAACAAGATCGACCATCCCGATGCCGACAAAAATATTTCCAAAATCGCCAAGCAGCAAGATCCAAACAGCATCGTGCTGTGCTCGGCCATTTCTGAGATTTTCCTACGAAAGATGACGAAACAGGGCTACATCAAGTATGTCGAAGGCAGCGAGTTCATCGACACCAAGGAAGACCTAATAGAGCAGGGCGATCCTACCGGTGGCGGTCTCAAGGATCTCGACGAGAAGAATAGAAATCGAATAGAGAACCTCAAGGACATGGTTCTCTACCGCTTCGGTTCTACAGGTGTGGTTCAGGTCCTCTCCAAGGCCGCCGAGCTCTTGGGGCTCGTCCCCGTTTTCCCAGTCCGAAACACATCGACGTTTAACTCCGGCGCTTCAGAATCCAAGTTTGTCTTCCGCGACTGCGTGCTTGTGAAGAAGGGCTCCACGGTTGGCGACGTGGCTCGCAAGGTCATGGGCGATGCACCAATTGCATTTGTGGAAGGTGTCGGAAACATTCGAGTATCCGAAGATGATCCTGTGGGAGTAGGGAAGAACGATGTAAGTGTTTTTTTTCTTACTTTCTTACTCTAAAAATTCTCATGGGCTAACAAAAAAAAAGATTCTGTCTTTCAAGGTTGGTAGGGCCTGAGAATCTCACTTTAGTATCGGGCGCAAATCAGTACTTCCATGGCCACACATGTAGATTGGCTAGTCCGGATATCGGAACGATATTGTATACTGGATCGGGCTGTTGAATCTCTGCTTCAATCTCGCTCCTAAAGTATGCGGGGGGGTGGCTTGGTCTAGATAAGACGGCAACGGACTGCACAAAAGCAGTACACTGGCAATGGAACAGATCTACTTGGGTCTGCCTGCTCTGGGTTGCCTTGTAGACTGGTATATTGAGGTTCATGGACTTTACGTTTCCAACTTGAATTCCTAGCAATACGCCTTAAAAACATGATGCAATTACCAATAGCCAGAGAACATGAACATCTCCTCCTCAATACTCGCTTTTCAAAAATTAGATGCAAAGAAATCCCTATTCTTCTATCACTGTGGGCCATGTCCGTGGTCTTTCCCCCCAAATTAATTCTACGCCAGACTCACCCGCCAGCTTCCTGAGTTGATCCAGCACAACACCCTGTACCCCTGTCTGATACAGCTTGCGGAGCTTCGTAACCTTGAGAATAGCCTGAAGAACCGAAAAGAATTCGGGGCCATCATAATGCGCCGAGCGAATCTCAAGCGTCTCAAGGTTGGGGAAGCTGGCAAGGAAAGATGGCAGTGGCAATTCATCATCATCCTTGGGATATGAGCGGAAGCGAAACTCAAAGACGCCGAGACAACGGATCGAGGGTGAGCCGCGCAACCAATCATGCTGGCGTAGGTGTGAAGTGCTTGTAGCACCAGGGGCACTCTCAAACGTGTCGAGTGGGAATACAAGATCCAGTGTGTGTAGCTTTTTCGCAGTAATGGCATCGCCGAGGACCTCGTGGAGTTTACCAGGTGCAATTAGGGCACGGCTCAAGCGCAACGAGCGCATGTTTCCGTAGTGATTGTTTTGGCCTCTTTCATCACTTGAGATATGAGTGGGCTCTTGGTTAAACATGTTTGAAATCATTCTGACTCCCAGAGGGCCATGCTCGTCGTATTTCCAGCGAAAATCAAAATCGACATGCTGCAGGTCGCTTCCCCGTCGTATGGAGCTCAGTCGTCGAATGTTTTCTGAGGTCTCAGGGTCCGAATCTGTTGAGCCATTGACCAGCAAGACTTTGAAGTTTTTCCAGAGACTATTGAACTCTCCGTCGTCGAGAGCAGTGCTGCCAAGCTGGACATCGCTGAGCCAAAGCTGCTCCAGGCTGGGTGATTTGGTGGCAACTGAGAACTAAAACGTATTAGAATTGCAATTAGTCATTGAAAGTAAAAAACTTACTATTTCTAACCGAAGAGGGAAAGCTCTGCTGTGCTCTTCCAGCCGTAGATATTTGAGCTTTGGCATACAAGGAAGCTCCAGGTTAGTTCTGCTAGCATAATGAGGCAGACCGCTAAGACGCAGAGACTCGAGTCTTTCTGCACAATGTTCCACCAGAGGCTTTAGAAATTTTTCCTTGTTTAAAAGAATATCACGTAGGTAGATTGATTTGAGCTTGGTGAATGCGCGCGGTTCGGTAGGAATCCCGAGCGGCTCTTCCGTGTTTCCACCTAAAACGAGACTCTCTAGATTCTTAGCTCCCCTGCAAAGTACTACGAGCCTGTACTGGTTGAGACGGAATCGTACTAAATCTTCGATGTGAAGTTCTCGAAGGTCGTTGCCAGAATATGATATCAACTTTCGAAGGCTGTCATTGCTGGGGGCATACCTATGTGCATATTTCTTAGTAAAAACCATTGACCGCCAAAGGCGCTCATTTCCTCTGCCAATTAGATATCCTCTCCAGGCCTTGCAAACAGCTATGCATCGTCTATACAGTTAATATTTAACTCATTTTTTTCGGGGGTCAGAGGGGATGGCAGGACATACACAAGACCTGTATAATCGACAAACTGAAAGATACGCTGGACGATTTCCGGCGGGTTTTTCATAATGTCTACGCGGTAGAAGCGCTGGTGTAGAGGCTGCCGGAGGTTGTAGAGTATCTGCAGCGTTGTTAACGCCCGGTTTCGAAATAATATCGACATTACCGACTTTGAGCTTGGGGGACCCAGCCAATCCATGGCTTTTACCAACTTCAATCCCGGCACTGTATACATTCCAGGCGAATTCATACTTCTTCTGGAGTCTCGCAATCTTCCCGAGCCTCAGATATCCCTGTCTGTGTTAGCTCTCGACTGCCTGATTCTCGGGCGCGACGTACTTCGAGAAGCCTAGGTGCCAACTCCAGGATCCATTCCGCATCTCGCTGGGCACGTGCAAGCTCTCCAAGCGCCTCAAACGTCGCGGCGCGGTGATCCAGAGCTTGAATATGCAGGGGCTTGTCGCACTTGTTGAATGTCTTGCCCACGGAACATGTACAATTATACATGGCCTCGTTGAATAGAGACGCGTTTTCCTGTGCAACTTTTTCAAAGTTTTTGCAGCCGCATCGCTCCCGTCTCATCCCTCGCGTACAAGGACAGAGCTTCATAGCCTGGCGCTGCGCTTTAGTTTTTTGGGGGTTAGGTTACTGAGGTGGGGAGTCCGTGACTTACTCTCGTGAATTGCTCGAGAGCAGGCTTGTAGCGCTTTTCTGCATAGTGTTGACGTCCTTCCTTGATGGTGGCCTCAGCCGATTTGGGAGACTGCGAAGCCATGATCTCTGATTGTGCCAGCTGCGGAGGAGAAAGAACGAAACAAGAGGATGGATACCGCGTATATGGACAGGATTTGTTCTCAGATTTGATGGATTGATCAACTTGGGGTCATGGTGGAGACGGGCGTCCCGTCCAGTTGGCTCGTTTCGCGTCTGCTTGGCGGGCTGCACCACGCTGAATACCACCAACCCCCAATGGAGCCGGCTACCTCACGTGTTCTGTTTCACGTCTTTTGAGTCCAACACTCGATAATCAATGGGACTCAAATCCCTCCGCGATCCAAACGAGGACCAGCTTTTGGTGATGAAAGTCGAAGAAGACCGTAAGCGAGAGTCGAGGGTGGAAAAAAGGGTCAAGAAAGGAGGGGCCTTTGTCTCACCCAAAGCCAATACTTGTTCCCGGGCTGACAACTGGTACCACGATGATTTTAGTCTTGCACGGCTGTATAGAGGCAAATGATCTGGTTTTGTTCTGCGGGTTATGGTTCGTATGAAATTAAAGGCGACGGCAGCACGTGCCACTTGCCTTTTACGTGATCAATCTAGTCTTTTCCAGAGAGAAGAGAGAATTGGCACCTCTCAACGGCTTGTTGCGAACCATGATCTGGGTAGGACCGCATTGACACATCAACATTATTTTTGGCTTTTTGCACAAATGGAACCACTCAAGCTGACACTGGGCAAAGCAAAAGAAGATGGGTATCCAGTCTTAAGCTCCTTGACGAGAGTATCTCCGAGCTCATTTATTCAACATCTTACCCTAAATAGGCAGCGTTCATAAATCCACTAATTATCAGCACGCATGAGTATGCAATTCAATTACCAGAGTAGCATTTTTCAATCCCTGTATTGAACCATTCACATCGTCGCATGTCCATTTCTGGGGCCGTATTCTATTTTCATACTGTGTTCTACTGTCTCAAAGTCTATGATGTCATTAAAATAGTAAGGGGATCAACCTCCTATTATAACCAGCACGGGGGATCGATCGGTGTTGGTAGACACCATTGATCCAAACTAAAGACTGACTTTTGCCCATATAAAACCTCTCAGACCATTACTGAGCCAGCATTCTTCTCCGTCAATGAGTGAATCAGCCGTCACCAGTTGCTCTTTTGCAAAACCCCTAATTGCCCTCCTGTGTTAGCCAATCATCTCTGATCCACTCCGGGAACTATTCTTACTTTTCTAATGCCCATCGTCTAGAGGTTCCATCCTGACCTCCACTGCCATCACTGCGGCTGAACTCAACCGCAACCGGCGGCGTCACCCATTGACCTTCTCTCCAGAAGTAGGGTGTTGTGATTGTTCCTTCCATCACCGAGCCATCAATATGATTGACTACCAGAACCTCCTTTGAATCCTTAGGAGAGATATTGGCTCGCTGCCGAGCCTTGTCATACATCTCTCGTTTTGTTGTCTTGTAATGAGTGTACTCTGACCTGGAAGTAGTTACATTGTCAACCATTAGTATAAACGGCGATTCTCTTGATGGATCTCCATCCAACTGAGGCGAATTAGGTGGGGGAAGTCGCATCGGAAATAGATTTTCTCGTGGTAGGTCGGGTGTGCCGAACTTTTCGCACTTGATATCGCCTTCACGTGAAACTAGGATTCTGAGCCGCAACGGAGATGATTCAGGAGACTCAACCGTCTCCTGAACAAGTCGAGATAAACCCTGAAGACCTTCCTCGCCACTTAATGCGCCTACAGCTTGTTCCCATTTCCAATAAGATGCCGCCCTGAGCAACCGGTCTCGGTGAAAGTCGAGCAAATACAACGGCGATTCATTCTCAAAGTTCCACCCCGAACCTGGAGGGTCCTTGGATCGTGCTTCCCTAAGGTGAATATCATACCTAAGCGATGTGAATATATGGAATTCGTTGCCCATTGTCGGTGAGTATAGGTGGGTTAAAGTGTAGAAACGTAGTAGTGGGGTGCTACGGAGCGGAGCTAGCGGTCGGCAAAGTCTCCGGCTCGGTTCCGAGGAAGCTTTGAACTCTTAGTCACCCGAGCTCCCGGCAACGACGGAACGGAATAAGACGGCAAAGGCAAAAATACTTGGGACAATATACAACAAAGCTTTGGGCCGGCTTTGCGCGGTAGAAATGGGCAATTGGATTTTTGGGATGTCATTCGAGGGAACACTAGCGAGGTCGATGATTGCTCCAGTCACAATTGGTGTTGCGAGAGGGCTGCCACCCTTCCAATTCCAGTATCATATGCATGCAAGCTGAAGCTAACGCACCTAGCATAAACATCGGTGTGGTGGCCGACTGACACCTCATGGACACGCATTGTGCATATGGTTTTCTACCTGAGCAATTGGGTTCCCAGGTGGTCAGTTGGAAAAGCACAACAATGGCCTGAATTGACCTGTGATCGCCACGGTTTAAGCCTAGCTGAGGAGACCAGCAACTCGTTCAGGCACCCCGCAATAAAGTCACATCATGCATCATCCCACTTTGAAATCGCCAGACAGACCTCAACGGCGGCGGCAAGGCCCGCATGCGGCGAGGAAGACAGCGTTGTCGATTGGCCTCTCGGCGGCACACCGACAACAGAGGGTTTGGCAGGCCACACATCAAGCGTAACACGGCCACAATAGCCGATGTGTTTGCAAGGTTGCTGGGCACCAAGCAAGGAGCACGAGCGATAGGTCCATCCATATCCATGCAGTTCCACGCCTCGATTAGGGCCGCACGTCGCTGTGAGCAGTGCCGCCGCAGCTGGTGAGCAGTGGCGTGTGTGCCCTGCTATCCAACGTGTTCAGCGGCTTCACCCGAGTGCCTCAGGCACAATCGGAAAAACTTTCAGTGGGTACCCGGCCGGCCTGCTGGCGCGCCAAATTTCAAAGAAGGCCGTCAGCTTTTTTTGCGCGTGCCCAGCTTGTCGCAGCCAATATTGCGCCCCTACATCATCGCTTCCTCCCACCTCGAACCTGGCAAATTGTTGCTGTCCGCCCCGACGACCTCGATTTCATCACCTCCTCCCGCCGGTTCCGCTAATTGCACACACCTCCCGCCATGTCGGCACCCGTCCCTTCAATTCCCCCGGGCCGGCCCACGGTCATCCCCGTCGATTCGTCATCAGGCCTCTGGGACCGTCTAACAAACTGGGTTTCTGAGAACAAGGCCGTGGCTTATACCATTGCCGGTGTTGCTGTTGTCGTTACTGGTGCTGGTGTTGTGTACTACCTCAATGACCCGGTACGTCTTAGCATCCTCATTTCGCATTGTCCCGCTTCTCCCTGCCACCAGGAGCCCAAAGCTGGCCTTTGCATCGAACCATTCACTACCCGTAATATTCGACTAACCCATCTTGACCTCGTCTTAGTCCAAGTCCAGTTCGACACCCAAGCTTAGCAAGAAGGAGAAGAGAAAGCGAAAAGAGGCCGAGCGAAAGGCCAGCCAAGCCAAGGAAGCTGCTCCCACTGACCCCTCACAAGCGCAGCCCGCTTCTGTTGAGAGCGACGAACTGCCAGAAATTGACGAGGAGACTGTCGCCACGCTCACTCAGCAGCAACGTGAAGAATATGCCGCCAAGCTCAAGCAGGCCGGCAACAAGGCCTACGGTGACAAGGCCTACAACCGTGCCATCGAACTGTACTCCAAGGCCATTCTCTGCAAGCCCGATCCCGTCTTTTACTCCAACCGAGCTGCCTGCCACAGTGCCATGAGCGAATGGGACCAGGTCATTGAGGACACGACTGCCGCCATCAGCATGGACCCCGAATATGTCAAGGCCATTAACCGCCGTGCCACTGCCTACGAGCACCAGAAGAAGTACTCCGAGGCCCTCCTCGATTTTACCGCATCATGCATCATCGACAACTTTAAGAGCGAATCAACCGCACAGGCCGTTGAGCGATTGCTCAAGACGTTTGCCGAGCAGAAGGCCAAGGAGATGATGGCTAACCGCCCGCCCAAGTTGCCTAGCCCCATTTTTGTTGGCAATTATCTCCAGAGTTTCCGACCCAAGCCCCGCCCTGAGGGTCTTGAGGACTCCGTCGAACTAGACGCCGAGACCGGCAAGGGCCAGATGCAACTTGGCCTTCAGTCTCTGGAAAAGAAGACTGGCGATGGTTACGAGGAGGCCCGGCAGGCTTTTGAGAAGGCTTTGGACCTTGGGGACCTGGGCGAATACGAGGCTCTGGCTTACAACATGAGGGGCACTTTCCGAACCCTGCTCGGCAACCATGCGGATGCCACCCAGGACTTTGACAAGAGCATCGAGCTCGACCCCTCCATGACCCAGAGCTACATCAAGCGTGCTAGCATCAGCTTGGAGCTTGGCGAACCTGATAAGGCCGAGGAGGAGTTTGCCAAGGCCCTGGAGCAGGACAGCAACGACCCCGATGTCTACTACCACCGCGCTCAGGCCCACTTCATCAAGGGCGATCTTGCCGACGCCCAGAAGGACTACCAGAAGTCGATTGACCTGGATAAGGACTTCATTTTCTCACATATCCAGCTCGGTGTTACCCAGTATAAGATGGGATCCATCGCCTCCTCTATGGCCACTTTCCGACGATGCATCAAAAACTTCCCCGATGTTCCCGACGTCTACAACTACTACGGCGAGCTTTTGCTCGACCAAGGCAACTTCTCCGAGGCCATTGAGAAGTTCGACGCCGCTATGGAGAAGGAGAAGCAGACCAAGCCCATGTCTATGAACGTGCTGCCACTGATTAACAAGGCCCTTGCCTTGTTCCAGTGGAAGCAAGACTTTAAGGAGGCTGAGAAGCTCTGCCAGAAGGCTCTTATTAGTAAGTCCACAACACATTGTGTTTTATATATATATATATATATATATATACATATTAAAATCCCACCGCTAACCACGCTTTTTAGTTGATCCCGAGTGTGATATCGCTGTTGCCACAATGGCCCAGCTGCTCCTCCAGCAGAACAACGTGCCTGCCGCCCTCAAGTACTTTGAGCGTGCTGCGGAGCTTGCCCGCACCGAAGGCGAGATTGTTAACGCCCTGTCATATGCTGAGGCGACCCGAACACAAGTGCAAGTGACTGAAAAGTACCCCAAGCTCGCCGCCAAGCTGGCGGGCGGCGCTGGCGGTGGCCTTCGCATGGGGCCTTAATTACGTTGTATACGAATTAAAGAAGACGACGACACGGATGGGGAATGAGAAACACAGGTGGGCGTGTAAAATGTACGAATTCGGAGAAAGAGAAGTGCCGGGAATACTGGATGGGTTGCGAAATGATTTGCTCACCGCCACCCTTCCCGCGAGCCCGTCCGGCGAACGTCTTTTGTCTCACAGGGGAGTGAGGCCCAATGCTTTTGGAGTCGGGGGAACTGTAATGCACAATTAAGACAACGCTGTTGAACACTGTATATAATAATCGTTTCCCCTCGTCCTTCGTTTTCGGCAATGCCATGTGCATCTAAGCTGCGGCTGCAGGGCTAATGCGCAAACACTACGGACAGGTCGCGAGTGGGTTGGGAGGGCAAAAAAGTAATGAGTTTATTGCATTGTTTTTCATTCGCGGGCTCGCATGTGTTGTCCACGCCTACTAATTAATCATGACTTGGCTGATGATTCTTAGCAGTTGTGAAAAATAAGCATTGCGGCGGCGCCCGAGCTCATCTCATCCGGATATTATCTCCTACTGCTGCGTAGGACTCGTCTCCAAAGCCATTCGATCCGGCCCCCTTTCCCCTCTCCTCCGTTCTGGATGGTTAAATAGATACACAACTCCAGAGCCAAACTGCTGTGTTGCCCGCCCCGCCCTGAGCAGAGGGCAAAAGGTATTCATATAGAACAAGCAAAAAAGCGGGCATGGGTGAGAATAACCGAGACTAAAAGGGTAAAAAGTAAACGAAACGACAACCAGCTGATACCAAAAAAAAAAAAAAAAAAAAAAAAAAAAAAAAAAAGATTCCATCATCATAACCCTTTTTCATGAAACTCTTCATTTCTTCCATCAAACTTCCCCTCCAATCCGAAAAAAAAAAAAAATAAGTGCCCCTCAGCGTTCGGACGCTTCGAGAAGCAGAGAATTAAGTAATAGTGCATACAGGTGAGTTGTATACGCTCGACGAGGTCGCCATAACGATGATGACGACGATAATAATCGGCGGGCGACGGAAAAGCATCAAGAATCTATCAGGCGACATATAAACACAGTAACATCACGGCAACGGCGAAGATGATGGCGGCCTCAGCTTCTAGTTTTTGGTTAGGGCAACACCGAGACCAACGCCCAGGGCAATGGCCAGGATGATGAGGAAGACGACGAGGGCGCACCACCACTTGAGTCTGCGGCGGCGGCGGGCGTGCTCGTTGGCGACCTTGACCTGCTCGTTACCCTTCTCCATGTTCTCGACGGTGTTGATGGCATTGTTCTCAGCGGCCTCGATGACGGGCTCCTGCTGCTCGACGATGGCGGCGAGCTCCTGGTAGAGAATGGCAAGCTCGGAGAGAGTCTGCTCAATGCGCTGCAGCTCGCTGTGGCGGGCGCGAACATTGCCGAGGACGGAGTTTGCATGTCCGGTGCGGTTGGTCCGGAGCTAGTTTCATGTCAGCTGCGCTGTTCCGATCCGGGATCTGACAAAGGATGGATGAAACAAGGGGAAAAAAAACCTACAGCAGTTTGGAAGACACCTTCGTTGCCCCAATCGGTCTCGGCGGCCTGTTGAACCTCCTCCTCCGAAGCATCCGGGTTCACGATGCGGTACTGGCGGGCGATTTGGTCGCGGTAGCGCTGTCGGTAATCGCGCTCGATACTCTGATACTTGTCGAGCTCGGACTTGAAGAATGTCTTGAGGGACTGAAGCTGGGTGCTCTTGGTGTTGCGGGATGTGTCGGTTGTCTTGGCAAGGTCGCGCTCAAGGCCCTTGATGCCGTCCTTGATGGCCGTGTTGCGGATCTGAGTCTGGGAAACATACTGCTCTAGCTGGTCCTTGGCGCCACCGTCGGTGCTGCCCAGAGTGCGCTGATGGAGCTGGCCGATGAAGTCAATGTCGGCGGTGAGTGACTTGATGTCGTTGCGCAGGCTCTGGACGCGGTTGAGGAACTCGTTCTGGGAGAGGGCGGCCGAAGTGGACTGCTGGTTGTAGTCCTGCATCTCATACTGGTTGTTCTGGCCGTATGGGTTGGCCTGCCAAGTTTGGTCAGCTGTTAGCCTCGCGGCGCGCCGGAAAATGCGGGAGTGGACTGTACCTGGCCGTAGCCGGCCTCCTGAGGAGGACCCTCCTGGTAGGGATTCTGGTTATACTGGCCGTAGGACATTGCGGGAGTTGATGGCCGGGAAGGCTGGCAATGGAGTTTGATGGAGGGAGGAGAGATTGGGATGATGTAAAGGAGGAGGAGGAGCTCGGAAGAGAGAGGGTGAGTGAGATTGGGCGGTTAGCTGCAATGGCGCAGCAGCAGGGAAAAACACTGCGGTTGGTGGAGAGAGCGGATGGATGGACGGACGGGGTGGTGGATCGGATGACCCAGTGAAGGGTTAATTAAAGGTAGGGCCGGGGGGGAAGGGGTTTTTTTACGTCACTGCGGTGTAAGTGCGCCTGACGGGGGAGCTGTAGCGGACCGTGGGCGCAGTAGTGTCAGAGGTTAGGTGACGAGGGGCACCGTTTTTTTTTCTTTCCCCTTCTTTAGCACCACGGTTACAGGGCGTTCAGTGGCGGGGTTGGGGCGGGCGGGATGGCGGAGGGGCCAGTAAACATTAACTATAAAAAAAATAAAAATAAAATAAAAACAAGAAAAGCGAGAAAAACGGAAGAAACCGTCTGTGCAGAGTTCTCGAAACGATTATGGGTAATTAAAAAAAAAAAAAAAAATTCGTCAGTGGTGGATTGACAGCGGCAGACAAACGGGACGGCTTGGCAGGGCTGAGACAAGGGCCCTGAAAAGAAACAAACAATGGCGGCGGCGGCGGCGGGTGAGACAATTATGAAGAGCGAGAGATGACAACGGAACGCACCGGGCTTATGAAGCAGAAGCAGATGTAGATGTAATGCCCATCCCCATCCCACATGCGCGCGAGCGCGAGGCCGCCACCGAATCAATTAGGTTGCTGACTTGCCCCAAGGCACCACCACACTAAGAAAACCCCGTCACCGTCGGACTTGACAGCTGCTCGGCACACTCGGGTGTGTTGGTGTTCGTGCCTAGTCCCCCTCCCCCCCCCGGCTCGCCGAGTTGCTGCGCAGCGCTAAAGAAATCGCAAATCGGCCGGGGAGGGGGAAGCGGGCAGGGATACGCATGTGCATACATACGCTGGTGGCGGCCACCATGAACTGGGGCTGCTGGCAGCTCGCTCCAAAAATAAGCACTACCTCCCTCCTCGTCTGGCTTGCTTTGCTTGCTTGCCCAGATACAGCCGTGGAGCGAGGGTTTCCTCGGACCGCCCAGTGCGAGCACACGCGCCGGCCAGTGAGCGCGGCCCAGAGAGTCTCTCATCGTCACCCATTGGGGCTGTGACCACGCAGTCCGGGCCTGTGGTGCGTCGGTGCAGAAATGCGCCTCACCCGGGAGCTAAAGCCTCCCAGTGCAGCATCCTGCCTGCTCTTGAGGTTGCAGTCTGGAAGCAAACGACTAACTAGTCAACGGCAGAGTCTCTCATCAGCCACCGCGATGCATCATCATCACCATCATCATCATCATCCTCTGCTGTCGCTATCGGTGCCATCTTGACCTTTTGGGCCTGTCTTCCTTCTTGCGCAATTAAACCATTCCGTAAGCACCAGACGTTGTTGTGTGTTTGTTTTTACCCTTTGTGGCTAGTTCCGTATCCGCTCCGTTTCTATCCACCCCCGCAGCCAGCGCTACCTCGGATCGCAGGTATACGATTCCTCTCAGGTGCTTCTCGTCCGGCTTCCTCTCCTCAACCAAGCCACAGGACAGGCCCGCGCCGACGTTGCCACCCGCCCTGGCCCTTGGTTTGGTCAGCTGTGCAATTAACCCCAAATACCATCAACAGCTACCATGATTACACTACAACCTTGACCTGGGCCATTTTTTTTTTGACGATGCATGCTGTGACGTTGAGACATGTTGAGGATGTGATAACGCTAGAAAGGAATAGCTCATCTCACCTTCACTGTCTTGAGCTGAGCGCTTGATTTAATTGCCTTGGTCCCACAGCTGCGTTTTTTGTCGATCAATTTCAACCTTGCCGGGCTCTACTGCAGATCCATGATACCTAGACCCTCAGAAATATCACGGTATTGACTGTCAGTCACGAATGAATGCATCTCTGATTTGTGCAAAATGCACATCAGTGATCCACTGAAAAAAAAAAAAAAAAAACAGAGAAATATAAATGGTAGGGAAAGATATGCCTTCAATGACACTTCTAGTTGCAGTGGCTGTGCAGAATGCCAGACTACGGAACATGGCGGCTGCTACTCCGGTCTCATTGGTACAATATTTGGTAGATATAGTGCTGCCTACAGTCGTTTGACATGTTGATTGACTCCGCCTCATAATGGTAGGGCCCATTCCCCATCCGTCACCATGACTTCTCGATATCAAGGTTTATACCCGCCACCGTGAGCCAATCGCCTCTTATCCGTATAATCCGACCATCTGTTGCCATGCAATATATGCTTTCGTGCCTAACAGTAATCACTAGTGTCAAATTAAAGATCGAAATCCCATATACCTCAAAACTCCAAACTCCCAAGATCGGTTTCCTTTTTAGGCCCGCCATGTCAACCAATGCGGATCTTGCTTCTTCTCTAGGTATTAATTTACTGTCCGATATACAACAATGAGACAGTAAGCCATGAAAACGCAAATTCACATTGTTCGCGAAACCTGCTTTGTTGGTTTTGCATGTGATGAGGCTGATTGTCGTCCCTCCACGTGGGGATCCATTTTCAGCTAAATCGCATTTGTCAAGACAACAAACAATGATCTAACACACAAACCAATAATAGTAGACCACACAGAATATCGTGCATCTCTAGTTTTAAAGGTAGTTCTTTTTCTTGGCGGTTCGTGTGTATTGTGACAAATGCCATTCCACATCAGCATCCTTGTTCTCCAAGGTGCCGTTTCGGATTTCGAACACCCGCATTGTCATACGTGGGCCAACTTCTGATAACTCCACGGCATCATAACTTGTCTGAACGAAGACGTGGTGACGAACCTCTATGGCGTCATCAAGGTTCTTGAATGTGATTACGCGATTGCCGACCTTGTTCTTGCTGGTGATAGCCTCTCTGGGCGGGAAGAGGTGCTTCAACACTTTCACAACCCGCTCTCCTAACTTGGTAGTAAATCCATCAAAGATGAGGTGCGGATATGCCTCACTTACGGTTCCCCTGACTGCTCCAGGAATATCGTGGCGAAGAACAACATTGTGCAGAGAGAACGAAACGGTAGGACCGTGAGGCATGTGGGACACAGAAATTGCCGTTGGATCTCCTCGATGCTCGTGGAGCACGATAATGTCAGTGAGGCCGGCAGACTTTGAACTTGTGACTAGATCTTCAAGGATCAGGGAGCCTCTATTAAGTCGAACAGCTGTAGGCAGAAGCAATCTGATCTCCTTGGAAAAGGCAGCCAGTCTTGCAGAAGGGTCGCGAGACGTGGTAACGAGAACCCTGGGCTCAACGATCCCCGACAATTGGGCATACTCGTCGTCTAGATCGAGTTGCTCGTTGGTGGTGAGATCAGGTGTCGACTCATCGTAAGCATAGTCCTTTCGCAAAGACTTATCATTAGCGACTGAAGGGTCCAATGGCTTGCCGGATGCCAACGAAGCTCGCAGCTTGGCCCTCTTATCATCAGTCTCTGCTTGGCGCAGCACGAGGGCCCTTCTATAGAGGTAATCCCTTCGCTGACGCGCATGTTTTCGCTTTGGGATAGATGTTAGCAAGAATGATCAGGGCGGTTGGCTCAAGCTTCAGCTCACAATCATGATTAAAGTCGGAGCGGTGCCTGCTTCAGGATAAAAAGGCCAACCTGTTGTTCCTTGATACCAAACAAGTCGAATTCACGCTCTCCTGGGGAAAAAACAGCAGCGCCGATGGTTATAGGCGAATCGTCGAAGGTGTGATGTTTCCCCAGAGGACGCTTTCATTTATTTTTCTTCGTCTAGAAAAATTAAGTGGGGCAAACCGTTATCGATAATCGCTTAAACTCCGGCAAACCCGAGAAGTAGGTATTTAATTACCAAGTATTTATTTGCAATTTATCTAAATAAAAAGAACATTTCCTTTAATTAAAAAGTGATAATGACTTAATTAGGATCGGTTCGAGGCTCTTTATACTGGCGGATCCTTGTCCATTCTCTCTACGTCTCGTGTCGTTAACATATATTCAACCAGATCCTCTCCACTTAGCGTCGTTGATGTATTCCTCGGTTTTCCCTTGAGCAATGTTTGGAACTCTGAGGCTAATCAATTAATATTCTAAGCGTTCGAATAAAATCGTACATATAGCAAAGCATACGTCGAATAATTGATGGCTGGCTCGTGGATTTAAAGAAAAGAAACTTCGGGGTGCCAGTCATTGTCCTGGTGTTTCTCTGAAGTACCTTGAAGTCAAGCATGTGTCTCTCGCCTCACATGCATAACTCCCCTGGTGGTGCAATCTCCTGACAACTCAATGTCAAATTATTGCCCAAACATGGACAAATGGAGAAAGAAAAGATATTTCAATGTTGTTGTCTGTTTGGGAGCCGGATGGCCTATTAGGGCAATGAAGCTGCAACTTCGTTTCTTGAGAAGGTGCTGAACCAACACATGACAGCCTATTTACGAGTTAACAATCCAAGAGGAAGTTTTGAGATCAAATGGGAAATTCCAGCTCAATGCAACAAAGTAGAACCTGTTGCTCGAAGTGGCTGGGCCGATGTGCGAAAATACTATTGACTGAGAGATGTCTCTTTCATCAAGGCTAACCAGTTCACGGACAGTGTAATCAACCAAGATAGCAGCTCTGTCCATACAAAATGACAGTCTCTAGGCCATTGTTGTAATAACCCACACCCTACGGCATGTTCCACTGTCTGGAGAAGTTGCTCAGTACAATGAGCAGGGCAAGACGGCACGCTGTGCAAAATTTCTCTCCCCCACCGCTCAGGAAAAGTTACGAGAACGTAAACGATAATCATAAACATCAAAGTAATGTGATATTGTTGTATTTAGCGCCGCACCTTTTCATGATTTTTTTTTTAAATCCCTAAATCCATTGATTTTTACTTAATTTCGAGATAGTGTGGTGTGCTAGATTCAATCACTTGCTAGCAAGTATCCATCACTGAGCCAGGGGTAAATCAAAATGCAACCTCTATTCTACCATGCTTATGCTGAACCGTCTATATATGTAGTACAAAAAATGTGACCAAAATGCCTAAAACACCTTGGGTATCCAAAACGAGTGGTATATGTAATACCATCAGATGCTGCCGTATCGCTCCACTGCAAATGCTCATAATTTCATCATGCCTTTGGGCGCTTCAGGGGATGTGCTTCCGTGTTCAGAACCCACTCATCCAGGTTCAGCACGCTGTGGTCCTCAAAGATGAGGTAGAAATATTTCAGAGTCTCGGACATCCAAAACGTCTAGGAAATGTTAGCCTCAGTACAGGATCATCAATCATCAGGACCCGACAACTTACCTCCATAGAATCATCCTTTTCACTCCCATGTTTACGCACGTCGGCGATGGATGCAAACGCTAGGTCTGTCTCTGTCTCTCGAACGATGCCTTCCCACATGCGCCATGCTGCTTCTCTCCAAGATTGGTCACCGGTAATGCGCCACATGTAAAACACGCTTTCGATGGCCTCTGGTCGCAGCAGATAGCGCGGGTCACGCACACGGGTAAATCCTGGGGGCAGCTTCTTCCCCTCCGACTCGAGATCCTTATACCTGCATTCTCCATCAATAGACGGGCAGATCTTGAGTTGCGAAATTTCAGGCATAATGTTGGTAGGGAAAGCATCGTAGGCCCAAACGCAGCCAGCTGTGAGTCGAGACCCGAGGTCCAAAAAGTCGTCGCGCTTCAGGAGCTTACCGGTGAGTGCGTAAGTACCTCCGACGAAGCAGGTTAGGTGCTGCATCTCGCTCACGAGTTCGGTGGAACCATCGTTTTCCATGGCATTGCCAGCCATGAGAATCTTTTCATCATTTGGGTGGATGGGGCGGTAGAGGAGATGTTTCGCGGCGGTATCAAGGGCCTGCGTCGTCATTTGCACATATTCGGGATCTAGACCACCGAGAAGGGCGTGCATCTTTGGAAGATACTCATACATCGAATCCGCGCCAGCACCGAGAGTGAACATGGGTTGGTCGACAGTCTCATCTCGATAGTTCATAACGTGGGGCCACAAGCCGGGGATCCGAGTCTTGTTTTGGTTGCGGTAGATGAATTGTTTCACACGCTCGGTAGCGTCGTAGTACTTGGGGTTGCCCGTAATCTGCGAAAGCCGAGTGAATTCCAGACTCATGGAGCAGCCTGCCGCACCAGACATGCTCTCGTCGGCTCTTTGAGTACCCTGCTTGGCTTCGTTGAAATAGAGCCAGTGTGATGGGAGGCGGTTCGGGGTGTCAAAAGTGGCGTAGAGCATGTCGCCTAGCTCGATGGCTTTCGACAGGAGCACGGGCTCGGCAGAAAGATCGTAAGCCGACAACAGGCCGCCGAGATGTCGAATGGTGACCTCAAATAGATTGAGAAACTTGTCGTTTGTCCTGCTCCAGTCTATCAAAGCAACCTGCTCAACGGCCAGGTGGAACTCGTCCTTCATATCCATGATCCAGAGGGTATCAAGAGCATCGACCAGCTGGGCACTCCAGCCTGAGAAACTCTTCTTGCCCCTGCGCGAGATGGGCTTGAGCTCATCCTGGGTCCAGGCATACTGCTTGTAGGCCTCCCAGCTCTTGGTGAAGGCCTGCTTGATGGCGTTCTTGCGGGTGCTGTCCTCGCTGGATCCGTCCCTGGGTAGTTGAACTGGTGGCAGGGTCTTGGCATCACCAGCAGGCAATCGCTTCATGTCCCCGACGGGATTGTACACGGGATTCTTGCTCCAGTCATAGCTGCTGGCGAGGTACTTGATCTTGCCGACACTCGTAGAGCGGTAGTAGTCCTGGGGCCGAAAACCGTTCCAGAGAGCGAAGCAGAGGCCGAGAAAGACGGTTAGGGCAATGTATCGACGACTCACTCGTCCCTGGCATTGCGCAAACATTATGAGAGCATAATACGGCCCCTAGGAGCCCTGAGACCTAGGGTGAGGAAATGGCGAGTTGAAAAAAGAGGGTGGTGATGTCAACCGAGGGTGCCGAGTCGAAGAACGGAGGGCTTCCTAGGTTGGTTGGCGGTTGTGCTCACGCGACCCAGACGAGCGCCAAGACAAAAGGGCTGCCGTGTGTAAGCCGAATGACGACAGTGGTTGCAGACAAAGGGGATGCTAGAGGAAAGCGAAAGCGAAAGAAAGGCGGAAGGGACAGGCAGAGGAAGGGAACACTCCATACATACCCACGATTCCCTTGACGACTTCGGGCTTCGGCCATGTTGGAACGTCTTGGCTTATGTGCTCCTATGGGGGCCCATGGTGCTTGGCGGGCGGGTGGAGTAGGCGGCGGCCATGATCGAGAGATGCGAGAGCCCCATTGGGACGCGTCCGCCTGTGGGTAGGGCAGCCCCTGCAGCCACGCACCACGCAGTCGCCGCCCATCGAAGAGCGCTCCAGTGCAAGGTGGCACCATGCACCATGCACCGTGCCCGCCAAGCAGTCCAGTATGCCGTGGGCTAGTTAGTTAATCCATAAGTATGCATGTACAAACCAGAATGTCAATTGCACGTATGTATGCTCGCCCATCTCTCTGGCTGTCTCTCTGCCCGTCTAGACCTGGCCCTGTCCATCATCGCCTGTCAGACCCCGGCAGAAAATGCTGCGCTGGCGGGCACTTGGCGGTAGTGGGCGTCGCCGCCGTCCACTATTGGCCCGCCGCTGTCCCCGTTGTCTTCCGTTGATGCCGCACCCGCCTCGGCGTCCCCAAGCACAGACTGTCCGTTGTCCGACGCTCCGGCTCGCTCGTCTGCTGCTAGCCTCCAACTTGCTCATGTTCATGCTCATGCTCATGACTCCTCCCCCATTGTACCTTTTGTTCGTGTGTGTGTGCGTGTGGCTGACAGCGGCTCAAACATTTCATCTTATTTTCGCATTTCCCCATGCATGAACACAGTGACAACCCGGATGCCATTGCAACCTGTCCACGCACGCACGCACGCACACCACACACCTTCAAGGGTGTCATCCCTCCTCCCTGGGCCCAGCTGGCATGAATACGCGTAACTGTACATCCAACCTATTCCTAAATCACAACCCGTCATTTAGAACCCAAGTCCACAATTCGCTAGAAGCCCGCTTTCTCATATTAAACTCAATAACACCAAACCCAATACAGCGCACGTTCCTCGTATTTGACGCATACCACTCCACGTTACTTTGCATCTCACATTACGGCAGCATCAACCTTTAACAATTGCAGCGAGCGACTAAAGCTTGTTTTGCGATTTGTCTACCAAATGAGTGACTATGGTCAGGTACGAAGAAAAACAAAACAATAAAAAAACTCATTGCGTGTTGTAAATGCATCTCCATCAAAGGCCCGAGAGGAACAGTTTTGCTGTCCGCCATCCACGAAACTCTTTTTGCGCTGCGTCACCGCCAGCATCACTCTCGACGATTTTCCCCAAAGGGAGGGTCGTCATTTTCGTCCTTCGCCGTTCTATCTTGGGCCTCTCACAACCACTCCTTTCTTTCCCCTCACTCCTAGCTACTGCAATGCTGTGAATATCAAGACAATCTGCATCGGACGGGTCGGTACGACCCCGATGGCCGTCGTGCGTCGAGTTGCTGAGACCCGACATCGGCATCTCCTGTCCGGTCCTTTCCCGTCAGGCGGCGTCTAGAATCGTCGGACATGAGATAGTCTGCGCGGCTCAGTCTGTCTTTACCGCGTTGGCCTTGGCGACAAGGTGTTTGGGGGACAACAGACCACTTGCAGACCCGCGTCGTGGTCAGGCGGGGAGCAAGTTCTGCTGCAGAGCCCGTAGGATGCAAAATTTTGTATCATCGCCTACTCGTAGCGCTCACGTCGTCATTCAGTCGTATCCTCCGCCGATCTGGCTGTGAAAGGCCGTGCTGACGCTCTTCTCGTCGTCATCGAACCGTCGTCCGTATCCGTGACCTGGCGCAATTCGGCCGCTGCTCTCTACATACTGCTTGAGCCGATCGCTCTGGCTGTACGAGATGGGTCTCATTCCTGTCACGGCATCGTGAAGTCCGGCCCCAAGACTGACACCACCCTGTCCAACACCCTTGCCACCAATCACACTAGCCGATGTATCCGTGAATTCCGAGTTTGCGACACTCTCTCCCGCAATGCTCTCAGAAGCTCGTCCGCGACTCTTGGCGCCTCGTCCTGGAGCAGTAACTCCAGGCAAACCAGGCCACTGATCAGGAGTAAAGCTCGAAAACATCGGAGGGAAGGCGCTGTTTAGAGATGCACCTCCAAGCGTAGAGCCATGAATCGATGACACATCATCGGGAATGTATGAAACCATGGAACCTAAATCGAAATCTCGCCCTGAAGGAGGGGGGTTGAAGCGACCGCTGGGGAAGCTGCCGCTGGCGCCAAATTGCTGCTGTTGTTGCTGTTGGTTGTTGCTGGTGCCGTTGTTGTGACTGCTGCTGCCGCTGCCGTTGTTATTGTTGTTCTTCTGGCGGTAGCTGACCTTGGGGCGGCTGAACTGCAGCAGACATGCCTGGAGGTTGGTGAGGGGACCCTCAACAAAGCACTTGCGATCCTTGAAATGGACAAGTAGGTTGTGCCACAGTTCGTGCTTGGACAACACCTTGGGGTTTCCAAGAATGACCAGACCGTATTTGGCTCGAGTCAAGGCGACGTTCAAACGGCGAGGATCAGACAAGAAACCGATGCCCTGGTTATCGTTGGATCGAACGCAAGAAAGAACAATGAAATCCTTCTCACGTCCTTGGAAGGCGTCGACTGAAGCAACTTCTACTTCCTTGTAGAATTCCTTTTTGTATGTTCCCGAGTTCTGCATCGTAGTCACAATGTAGCTTCGCTGACCCTCGTATGGTGTAATAACACCGATATCCGCGGGCTTGACGCCAGCCTTGAAGAACCTGGTAACAGCCTTTTCGACGTTGGAGGCTTCAGTTCGGTTGAGGTACGAAGTTCCCGACGCCGAGATTTCCTCATGACCAAGGTTGGACCAGAACATCATAGGCATCTCAGCCACTGGCCAAGGGAAGTCCACGTCCTTGCGCAATCGGTTCTCGTGTGTAACACCATTCTGCAGAGTTCCTTCATAGAACATGTTTGACGGAAACTCCGAAAGGCAAGGGTGCATGCGGTACTGGATGTTCAGTCGAATAGGAGAAAGCTTGAGGTTCACAAGACGTTCGAACAAGGATTGGTTGAGACCAGCCTTGGCGGCCTTCTTGTTCATAATGACAGGGCCAAGCTGCTTATGGTCACCAACCAGAACAACCTGCTTGCATCCAAGAACGAGAGGAATCATGCACTCGGGTTCAGCTGACTGGGTTGACTCATCAATCAGAACGTTTCGGAACTTCATCTTTGACAAACGAGGATCACCTGCACCGACACAGGTGCAGCAAACGACATCAGCGTTGTTGAGAATATCACGTTCGGCGACCTTGGTCAGCTGCTTAAACTTCTTCTCATCCTGGCTCGAAAGTTCTCCAAGTTCGTTCTTCAATTGAGAAAGCTTTACGAGCTCACTATTGTGCTCGGACATGCGAACCTGCTCGTGGAGAGCAAGGAAGCTGACAGAGGACTCCACATCCTCACGGGACTTGGCCGTCAGGCGGACAACCTTGAGGCCAGTTCGGTGAACGCGCTCGCACAGTTGGTCAACTGCAACGTTGGATGGGGCACAAACCAGGACCTGGTTTCCGCTCATCTTTGTGAGGTGATAGATGATAGTGGCAGAAGTAACCGTCTTTCCAGTTCCAGGGGGGCCCTGGATGAGACTGAGAGGCTTCTGGAGAACGGCTTTGATAGCGCCAACTTGGCTCGGGTTGAGATCAGGAAGGCCAGGGACAGACCACTTCTTAGGGAGGTTCGTCTTCATAGGCTGCAACTGAACTTCATGGCCCAGAAGGGTATGGAAAATGTAGCCAGAAACACTCATGTCATCGACAGCGAATGTCTTCATGGCCAGCTGCATTCGATCATAAGATGTTGCCTTCCACACGTAGTCGGCAGAAAAGTTGTGCGAAAGATCTGTGGGCACCAGCTTTTCGTTTCCGGTCTTGCGCAACTCCAGAGTGACCTCGTCGGACTGGTTATTGGGGATTTTGATGACGTATCCGACACCTTCCCAAGGTGGTCGGAGCTCGCCCTTGTATCGCAGTCGCATCTCATCACCCACAGCGAGCTTAACATCTCCAGATTCAATCTTGTGCAGGTTGAAACTGACAAGATGTTTATTGTTCAAGCCGTAGTCCCATTTCACAGTAAGCCCGTCCTCGGACTGTGCCTCTTTGAGTTTCTTGTCGTAATCGGATTCCATCTTGACCAAGGGTCCAAAAATGTTCTGGTAGTGATAAGGATCGTCATATTGTAGCAAGACGGGGTTGGGGTCGTCGTCGATGTTCGAGGCTTTTTCCAAGTCCACAACAGTTGCCTTGGAATCAACTTTCCACATCTCCTCCAGCTTCGCAATCATGTTCGGGGTCAAATGACGAGCGCGAAGTTGTTCAGCATCGGAGGGAGTAGCCACTAGCCAGGGCAAAAAGGCACGTTCCTCGATCAACGGTTGCCACCTCGATGTATCCCAGTTCATATCCTTGTTTGACGAGTTTGCTGCACAGGGCTGCCGGCACAAGAGAACGACGACGGTATCCGACTTTGCGGGAATGAATCCCAGGAGAAAAGCGTTCTTCGTACCGCAATTGTAGCACTCGAGAACGGTGTCACCGAGGGTAGATTCCGGGTGAAGCTGGACCTCCTTATGACGAGCTCTGACTAAGTGGTTGACAATGTGAGTTGAGGTTCCGTTACCACGAGCGCTACAAAACCACTTGTTGCAGGTGAGGCACTTCACCACGCAGCCGGGAGAGTGGATTCCACAGTATCTGTGGGAAAAATGTCAGCGGGGTGAGCGCAGATTCTGGGCCGTAGCACAAACGCGCAAGCATGAGCAGGAAGCTCCTTCTCCTCGTCCTGTCCCTTCAATTTAAGTCCACCCACGCCATCCACAGGTGCACTGTTCAGGCTATCATTATCGTCTTCCTCGTATGCCTCAGTTTGGTTGTCATCGTCATCAGCCCGGCGACGACCGCTTCGATCGGGGTATTTGCCATAGAGCAAGCTCTCATCGGGATCGATCGTAGATAGGTCGTCAGCGCCAGCCTTGATGGCCGCGGCAGAATCGGAAATCAGGTGGTTACCAACATGGGTAAAGGCGCCCTCCATGGTGGTAAAATGTTTAGAAATTCACGTCGGCGAGTAGGGTTTTCCTGAGAGCTATCAGTACATGTATGCCCCGCGCCAGGGTGGCGGTTGTGCGGGTGAGGGCAGGCGAAAATAAACGTCCCATGGGGCGAAAATTCGGTGCGACTCACCTACAGCAGTTAATCTTTCGAAATATACCCGTGGTGAAGCCTTAAGGCGACTCGGGTCGAATTGGGAAAGAGATTGGGTGTTACAAGTCGCTGGTAAGGCTCACATCATCGCGAAGAGGGTGGCGCAGGGGAAATAGCGTGGCAAGCCGAGAGGAAAGACGAGGCAAAATAGAACGCGAATTCAGGTGTTCCTTGGTCTCGCAGCTCTGGCTTGGGCGGTCGGATTTTGATTTTCTGGTGGTCCAGATTTATATCGATGGGTGAACAGCAAGACCCTCTCGTTGGCGGAGTTTGGTGGGACATTTTGCGCCCACGTGATAGGCGTCACTAACTGTGAATTGCTTATGAGTGAAGGTGTGCGCTAATAAATAAGGGGTGTTCGTATTAATTATTCCGCCCACTAAGACAAACAGCTCGGTCACGGGCAAGTTTGTGGCCAATCAATCATGCACACCAGCAAAGAACCGCTGCCTTGGGACACCCAAAGGCATGGGTTTTATTTTCTTTCCTTTTTCGTCTAATTTTTTTATTCTTATCTGGTTTTAGTTGTTATTCTATATCTACTTCTGTGGTTTGTTGCCCGCCTGCCCGTTTGAGTCTAGACATTAATAAGCGAACAACCATACCATCTGAATAGAGAATAAAAAGGTACGAACTAGACGAGAGAGTGTTTCACTTTGTAGAAGGTGGCCATAGGCGACAGGCACATCCCGGATTGATTACGTCTTCTGTGTCGAGCAGCACCATGGTTAGAGGTAATCTGCATTGGGGGTCGAGTGAGACTCATAGTCATTGGCCCTGATTGTGCGTGGCACGGTACGGAGGCCCTAGAAAGCTTTGGGTTGTCTAATGCTCATTTAAACGCCGATAGAAATATGCATATGACGAAATAAATAATTCCGAATGGTTTTAATTATTTATAGTAAATCCTAGTAATATAAGTAATATACTTGACAATGATTTTTGTGACGGATGCGCGAAGAGAGAAATCTGCGTCGTATGTCATCACCATCATAATTGCGCAGTTTTACATTGGCAGATGCAAGTTTTTGTTCCTGCATAAACATGTTTGATCTGAGCAGATTTCGTCTATTGTTCGACAGAAATCATGATTCACTGATTTTATTCGAGCTCATCATTAGATATGCTTTCTTCCAAGAGAGCCCCACAGACGACCAAATTGTGAGGCTAGTTAAAGAAATGGTCCCTTTGGCTGGCATAAGCCGACCTTTGCCGAGAAAGTTTTACACGCTGCCGAGACGAAAACTGTATCTTTATGTCATCCAACTGAAGAACATACATAAGTCAAATTAAATATGGTGTCCATTGCCAACAAGGCATCCGTGACAACATGAAAGTGATGTAACGGTTTCAGAGAAGTTCAGCTGACCCCTGCACTAAGGTCCAATTTTTTTTGGTGAGCCTTCCTCCATTAGGAGGCGTACCAAGGCTCGCACGTTCGAGTCGTGATCATGGTGCATTTTTCCTTGTAGAAAATTTTCCAATGGGGTGTCATTCCTTTCTGATAAGCTCCGCTATTTTGTATTACTTACCGGCATTGTTATCCCCCCCCTTTGCATTCTCGAATATCAAGCATCCAGTGGTTAGGCCACTGCCCACGTCCTCCCACTATATGCATTGCCCCGCTCATCTGCATACCTTATGATTCACCTCGACCCTCGCCCGCCAGTTAATTACATCACCGTTAATGAGCCGCTAACCCCCCAAATTCCTTACCATTTTCTTCCGGAAATCCGCTCAACCTCACCCTCATCCTTACCCCGTTGCAAACTTCGTGATGAGGCATGCTGTTGCATCCCACCTCCCTCCTTAGCTCCCTCCCGCGCCTACGCGCCTCAATTCCTCTGTCTGCTGCCTTCGCTGCCATCCCGCATCGCAATGGCAACGGCACCACTCTCGTACCCCTCCGGTGTCGGGGTCAGTTTCTACGCGCCTTGCACAATGATGTTGCGCGCAAGAACCATTATGAGCGGCTAGGTGTTCGGCACGATGCCAGCGCGGCCGAGATTAAAAAGTTGGTGCCATCTGTTAACCCCTCGTGTATTTCGGTTTGCCGCTCGCTCCCGCAGCTCCCAATTCCAAGCTTGTAGCTAGCTCGTCATGACACCATGACATGGCTAACATTGGGACTCCAGATCTTTTTACTCCCTCTCCAAAACCCATCACCCGGACACAAACCCTTCAGACCCCAGTGCGGCGGACACCTTCTCCCTCCTCTCTGAGTCCTACACAGTTCTCTCCGACCCCTCTCGCCGTTCCGCTTACGACCGGGATGTTCTTCGCGTCCACCACCACCCAGCCCACGGACATGGCAACCCTCGTGCCTCGTACCACAGCAGCAACCCGGCTGGCGGCCGCTCCCCTTCAGGTCTAAGTCGCCGCCGGGGCACATTCCGCGGCCCCCCTCCCAGCTTCTACCGTAGCGGCGGCTGGGGCGATCAGTCCGAGAAGCGCCGCAAGGCCCATGAAGAGTCGACCGGTGGTGCTGGTAGTGGCAATGGCGCGGCAAACTCCGGCACCCGTCACGCGGACGGCGCCAGCGCCAACCGGGGGCCCTGGGCTGATCCCTTCGCGTACGAGCACTCGCATGGCCCGCGACATGGCGGCATGGGCCCCGGCGGCGATCCCTTCGGACACCAGGAGGAAGTGCCGCACTTTGACAAGAAAGGCCATACCCGGACGCACCAGAGACAGGACCAGCGGCGGTGGCAGCGGGAGCGCCGGGCCGTGGACGATGACAACATCGAGTTTGAGCCGCAGACAAGCATAACAGGGCATTTCATGATTATCTTTGGAATCCTAGCCGCGACTGTGTTTGCACCGCTAGTCTATCTGCAAGTCATGCGTTTAGGGCGAAGAAGCAGGAGCAAGGATGCAGACTAATTGTGTCATTCATGGTCAATGCGAGCTGGTTAGAGCGTGGTGCGTTCATTCGCACATGTATGTGGCAGCGATACATAGACACATATTACAACATAATTCACATACAATTTTCAATTCAGTTCCGAAAAATGTACCGGGTAAATGCGGAGAACACATTATCTTCATTTTTTTATTTGTGAGATAATCTACATCCGGGACCACCGCAATGCAAGACTGTAAGTTACAAGAGCCGGTGTGGATGGACGGCTCTGGAGGGTGTGAATCTAGCGTATAGGTGAGGCTAGAGGCAGGCGGATATGAAGAAGAGCTTAACCCTCGAAGGTGAAGCTGGCACCGAGCTTGTGGGTAGCCTGGTCGAGCTTCTGGGTGTCGAAGGAACCACCGAGACCCAGGGTAACACCCTCGCGGAGGAGGACGTTGTAGGCAAGGGCAGCAATACCGCGGTCGTTGATCTTGACCTATAGTACGAAAATTAGTTAGAAAAAAGAAATATTCCGCGTTCTAGTCGTATGCACTAACCTTGGCGAAGGAGACAGGGTCGATGCGGTACTTGCTGGCAACCTCAAGGCCGACGGCGTTGCCGGTCTTGGAGTTCCAGGTGGCCTTGGCACCGGCCTCAACCTGGCTGTTGACCTTGTGGTAGTAGGAGGCAGCGAAGACGCTGAGGTTGTCAGAGGCGGTGATGGCGGCGCTGTACTGAGGAGCAGCGTAGCCGACGGCGGCGCTGTAGGCAGTCAGGGCAGCCTTGTTGGCGTCATAGCCAGCAGAGGCACCAGCTAGGAAACCTTCGTGGCCAACAACGGCATCGACGTTGGCGACGGGTCCCTTGAGGAGGTCGAAGAAGGCACGGCCGTGGAAGCCGGGCTGCTTGAAGTGGAGGTTGAACTTGGCGCCCTTGGCAGCGGTGGCGGGGAGGAAGTTGAAGAGACCCTCGAGCTTGAGGCCCTTGGCAAGGGAGTCAGCGACCTCGAGCTTAGTGTCGAGGGCGTTGGCGGTGTTCCAAGTCTGGGTGAGGGTCAGGCCTGTGCGCGAATAGAACATTAGCAACTGAGCAAAGCCAGGCTGAAGTACAGTCGCAAACCCAATCGGCCAGCCAGCGCCGGGACCGAGGATTCGCGAGATGCTGAGAGTGGGTACATTGGTTTTTCTGCGATGGGATTTATTGGGCTTGGGCTTGGGTGGGGGAGGTGTTTTTGAGGGTGATGACGCAGTCTCAGATTCTAATTGTGACGGAGTAGAGGGTGAGGAAGATGATAGTGGTGATGTCGTACCGGTAGGCTTGTCGGTGTATTTTCCCTCAAACTGCGTCGACCCCAATTAGCAAGTGAACAATATCGAAGAAGGCATTGAGGCGCAGGTCCGCGTCTAGAGCTCCTATGATAGCAGATAAAACATATTTGCTTTCACTCGGCAAACTCTTCCGAGACCCGAGCCATTAAGCTGGCGTCGATGACGATGGTGGAGACTTACGGCAGCAGAGGTGACCTTCTCGTGGCTGGACTTGCCAGTGACCTTGAAGGCAACGCCGTTGGGTGCAGTGTCCTTGAACTCGAAGGTGGTGGCCGAGAGGTGGTAGAAATCCTTGTTGAGGAGCTACGCAATGGCGCAAAAGAGAAGCCAGAGTCAGTTTACACGAACATAGGAGCAATTGGGAACTCCCACTCTCGGCATACTAGCCGCGGCAGCTACACGAGAGCTTCGCAAACAAGCAGCATGTGGGAGTTCGGAGGGGGGAGAGTTAAGCTTACATCGTTGGCCGGCTTGGCAATGTCAGAGAAGGCAGGGACAGACATGATTGCGGTTGTCTTGTAGGTTGGACAAGAAGATGGTCGGAAAGAAGATGGATGAAGGTGGAGGAAGGCGGAAGAACAAATAGTTCAGCTTCGAAGGGGGGGAGGAGTCGAGTGAAGAAGGGTGGCGGGCGGGTGAGGGTCAGGCGAAAACGTTTGGGGCACACAGCTCTGAAAGCCAATTGGCACAGTAGGCAGATTGACACAGGGTTCTGCTGTACCTCCTGGGCAGCTGTGCTTGGCTAGTTGGGCTACCTGGAAGGCTAGGAAAGGCCCTCCAAAGCCCGCTTGAACGGGGGCCGCTGGGGGGCGTGTGCACCCGCCCACTCCCACTGAAACTCCCCAAGGCCCACGGGGACAACTGCCCTGAGGGCGGCTGCTGGGTTGGGGACGAGAATAAAGGGTCGGCTGATGTCGGGGCAGCCCATCCGAGACCTATAGGCTATGGCCTAAAGCACGCGCGCCCAGTACCGACGATTTGCGTACCGGGTATCAATCCTGCAGTCTGCATAGTCGCATCGCGGGATGGAGACATGCCTAGTCCCCAAAGAACGGGCCCACGTGGAGGAGGGCAATTTGGGTCGGGCAGCCAAGGACGAGCGAGTGGGCAATCAATTGAGCACACTGGTTCAACATCGCTGCTGTACAACACACTGCAATGTGATGCGCTACATTGCCAGAACATTGCGCAGCACAGTACCCATCCAAGTCCACCAACCTGGTGGGAATTTCAGTCCCATCAGTCTTTGCCGGGGGTTCGATGTTTTTTTTTTTTTGCGCCATTCCTGTTGGCCCGGTACCTACGTGCGCCTCTTCGAGTTTAGGTCGAATACTGTCGGTCAATCCCAACTTCTTTTGATATGGCATTGTGAGCCAAATTTCACACAATGATGCCTGCCTTGACGAAATCGAGAGAGAAAGTGGTATGACTCCCTTTTGTCACTCCACAGATACACATGCGTCAGGCTCTCAGAGGCGCGGCTCTTTTCCGTTCGTCGTGGACATCAACTTTTTTTTCACCTCCCCTTGCTGGTGTGTGTGTGTGTGTGTGTGAGGGGTACAGTTGCTTCCTCCCGCTTCCGTCCCGCAATTGTACCGCACCCGCAGTTTTGTGGTGACATGGTACAACACAGTACCCCTCATCTCAGGTCTGGGACACATCAGTCAGGTACCCGATCCCGTCTTGCCGAAGTTGGCGAACCTCGCTGGTACCCCCTTCAAGCAGCCTTATGATCAAATCCCCATCAATTAAAAAGGACGCAAAAAACCGTCGTCAGGTCACTTGGTCGTCGCTCTCGATACCACTAATATTGGAACATGCGTTCAGCTGCTTGGCGGACTTCATCTCGCACGGAGAAAAAAAAAACCCCTATGCCATGAGTTTTCGAGTTTCCCCGCTGCATCATCCATGAACTTCCACATTGCTCCCGGTTATGCAACCCAGGAAAAAAAAGCCAAGCATTGATCTGACTCAATATCTCGACCATTGTAACCATTCCCAGCACCCATTTCGTCACCGCATAAACTCTGCAAATGAAGCACTCGCACTAGACAAAAACCGCCTCGTCTCGTGACACCATATTCCCCCAACCCATCGTCACCTTGTGCGTGTCACGCCCGTTTACCCTGTCCCCCTCGTCCGGCTCGGGTTGTTTCGTTTGACTCTGGTTTTTAAGCACTGTTCCCCCCACACCACCGCACACGCTTCCTCACAGGTCGACTTTGGCACCACCTTAGCACCCATTGAGGTCTGCTGCACGAACCACCATTAGATCGCCAGCCCACGTCAATCAATCCCGCCTGTTCATTGGTCCACCCGAGCTTGCGACTCTGCCATCACATCCCATCAACCGCACGTACTTGTATCACATTCACCCTCACACCGAATATACCAGTGCATAACATCTCACAGGTACAAGTATTTTTGAACCTCACGTTTTTGTTTATCAAATTGAGTTAGGCTTCGATAGCTTCAAAATTGCCATGCTACAAAAGCCAATCTCCATACTTTTTTCAATTTTTCTTTTTCCATCCATAATCATCATCATTCCAAGCAATGCCTAAAGACGCCTTTTTTTCTCTCTCATCCAGGAAAACGGCTCCAGAGATGCTTTTCTTTAACCCGCAAGTAGGTGCAAGTAGCCAAGATAAGATACAAGGGAGAAATATATCCATGCCAGCCTATTCCCTTTTTTAGACTGCGTTGTCGTACTTTGCGTTGTGAGTCTTGATGGCTCTGTGTTTGAAAAGTTAGCATCAGTCTTCTTGTTAGGGAGCTATCTTCAAGATAAGCATGTACGTACCGGCCACTGGGGTCCGACTGCTGGGACCAGGTAGGGGTCCAGCGCTGCACGGTTGAGGCGCAAGTTGGAGGGAAGTGCTCGTCAAACATGCAGCGGTACCAGTAAGCCTCCTTGGAGTCGGGAATATCATCACCCCACTCGGGCTTGGGGTTCTTCATCATCTCGTCCGTCACATTGAGCTCAGCGTTGTCCTTGAGCGCATCAATCCATCCGTATCCAACACCGTCAGAGAACTGCTCCTTCTGTCGCCACAAAATTGAGTCGGGGAGGTAGGGCTTCTCATCGGGCTCGTCGGTCGTGTCGAAAGCCTTGCGGATGATGTACTTCTCAAGCTTCTCCTTGGTGATCATCTTATCGGCAGGGTCCACGTTCATGGATGTTTCAAGGAACTGGTCGGTTCTCATTAGCTTGCATTTCCCGTAATCCAAATTACTCTACTTACCTCCTTGTCCAGGAAGGGCACACGAGCCTCCAGACCCCAAGCAGAGGTTGACTTGTTAGCTCGCAAGCAGTCAGCATAGTGGAGGTTCTTGACACGACGGACAGTCTCATCGTGGAAAGACTCCCTGTCAGGGGCGGCGTGGAAGTAAAGGTAACCACCAAAGATTTCGTCGCTACCCTCGCCACTGAGAACCATCTTAATACCCATGGCCTTGATCTTGCGTGAGAGAAGGTACATGGGGGTCGAAGCTCGGATGGTGGTGACATCGTAGGTTTCAAGGTGGTAAATGACGTCTGACAGAGCGTTGAGACCATCCTCGATGGTAAAGGTCATGACGTGGTGGCGGGTACCAAGGAACTTGGCAACCTCGAGGGCAGCTTTGTTGTCAGGGGATCCTGGAAGACCAATGGAGAATGAGTTAAGCTGAGGAAGGTAGGTGACGGTGTCGAGGGTATCATCATCGGGGTCAAGACCGACCAGACCCTCACCTGTGTCAGGGTTGCTAATCACTTCAGCCATGTCGCTCTCAGCAAGAGCCTTCTTGCGAAGTCTCAGCATCTCGCGCTGAGCAATTGAAGCAACCAAGCTGGAATCAAGACCACCAGAGAGGAGGACACCGTAAGGCACCTCGGCCATGAGGCGCTTGCGAACAGCCTTCTCCAAAGCATGTCGGAGGACCTTGTAGTCGACGGGGGTGTTGGGAACCTTGGCGGGATCCCACCAAGAAGGGTTGAAATAGCGAGTGGTCTCGCCGGTCTTTGAGTCGTAGACGTGGCCGGGGGGGAAGGCAACAATCTTGTCGCATACGGTGTGCAGGCACTTCAGCTCAGAGGCGAAGTAGACAGTACCCGGCTCCTTGGAGGACCAACCTTGGTAAAAGGTGGTGATACCAATAGGGTCTCGGGCGGCGATGGTGCGGTCCTGCTTCTTGTCGTACAGAACGAAGGAGAACATACCATCGAGATGGTTAGGGGCATCGGTGTCGTATCGGGTGTACTGTCAGTTTCCATGGTGAGCTTCCTCATCTTCAACTAATCGCCATGAGTCACTCGAGAGCAAGGAGATTGGCTTACCAGAGGAATGATGACCTCGCAATCGGAGGTAGTCTTGAAATGGTACTGGCCCTGAAGGTTCTTTCGGATCGTACGGTGGTTGTAAATCTCACCGTTGACGGCGAGAATGATGGAGTCATCTTCGTTGGTAAGAGGCTGGGCGCCGGACTCTGTATAAGTCGGTTAGGTGACTAGGTCCGGAAACGGAGGAGAGGCCGGGGACTTACCGACGCCGACAATGCTCAGACGTTCATGGCAAAGAACTTTCCAAAAGGTCAGAACATTGATACGATGCATCTTAAAGGTCAATTGACTCACTGGTGTGGTTGGAGATGATGCTTCCACCTAGGGAATGCGACTTAGTTTTGCGCTCGTATGAGGCATCGTCTGGCAACGGAACTTACTCCAATCGGGACCACGGTGACGAATTCTGCAACAATTGGGTCAATGTCTACAAGTTTGGGGTAGCTAAGGGGCAGGAAGAAACCTACTGTTTCGCAAGTCGAAGCGCAGTCGGCTTGAACTTCTGGACGTCGGGATGACTTCGTCGCGTGCCGCGTCAGTGACAACTTTCTCTCAAAGTTTTGGCGGCGGGGTGCGATTCGATGGCGGGGTCGATGCCCCTCCAGATCCACGTCGCGTTGGATGGGTGCATCGCAGCGTCATGGGGACAGAGTGCAGAAGACGAACGACTCACCGATGACAAGCAAAGATTCCACACATGGTTGCTGTTCTGCAGAGTGCGAGACTACAGGACGAAACAGAGATCTTGTACAGAGGAAAAGAAGGAGAAGGGGAAAGAGGGTGTGAGAGGGCGCATGTAGTTAAGTAACCCGGAGGAGTCACCCAAAAAAAACTCCACCACAGAATTGGCCCGGCACAAGCAAAAAAAAAACCGGAAGACTACCGCCGGGTGATGGCCAGTGGACACGACAAATGAGGTCCGTCACAGTTATCCACCACTTGCGCACTCGGCCGTGTCGGTTATAGCTCCCTCCTCCACTTGGCACCGGGGAGGGTACCTTGATTCAGCGCCACGAGAGGTGCAAATTCTGTGTCACTGGCTGGCTGCTGATAGCACACGCTGGGGAACCCTGATAACGGCGAGATTAGCTCACAACTCTATGGCTCACAGACACCCGTTTGCCTCCCAATCCAAGACCCGGGCCGCTAATTACTCTGCTCGCGTCTAAGGGATGCCGCACAGGGAAGCACCACCGGCCGACTTCGGCTGGTAATTCAGCCAACTTTATTGGCGCCTGTCCGAAAAAAAATGAGCCGCCCAGTCATCGCCATACATAATCCCAGCAGGTGCTCTGCCATCGATAAGAGCTCCCGATTGTCATTGTCGGTGCTAGTGTGGGGAACAAGGTGTGCCGAAGAGGAATTGGCAACCCAGCTACATGGATCATTTCTAAATGTGCAGCCGAATTGGTTGGTTGGCCGTGTCTGTGTACCTAATGGTGTTTGTCTTGCCATTACTGTCCTTTGCCCACGAGACGGAGTCGGCGGTGGGATGAAGCACCCTCTATCCGCACTGATTGAAAAAAAAAAAGTGATGCATCGGCATGTAGGATAATGACATTCGGGCCATATTCGAGGATAAACCCAACACTCGTAACATGCTAATGTAGGTCTGGGTCATACCGAACTGCAAATCGGCAGACAAACCCACAACCAAGTGATAACAATCATCATATGCTGAGTAGCGTGCGTGGTGGGGCCCAATTGTTGATTCAACTGCCCATAAAAAAGTGTTCCGACAACGCTGCTCGGAGTGATTCATATTCTAGAAAGTAGCCGGAACCGGGAACGAGACGGAATGAAAAGCCGGGATCATCGACTTTGCTTTGAACAGACATGAAGGACTAAGATGCTTCATCATATTCGGACACTCGACTCAGCTAGAGGTCCTGCTGTCTCTACTACTACTCGAGTAGGGAGGCTCTGGCCATCTCTACCCATGCTGTATTCTGTCGTGCAATGCCCATGCCATGCTAAATGCCCCCAAATGACACAAGAACCATTCACTACTTAGCGGTCCAAGTCACCAAGCACATCGATTCCTCTGCCACATTTCTCAAGCAGTTATTTTCACCTTGGTATTTCCCAAACGCCATAGCCAGACATCCTTAACAAAGTGTCTAAAGTTCTGCCTCCCAGAAACCATCTACTTCTTCATGGAGCTGGGTTGTCGCGGACTACGCGGCGGATCCGCTTCTCGTACTCGACGCGGTCTTTCTTGTAGAGATTATACGCATCGGCTTGGGCCGGGGACTCGGGGTTGGGATCGTTGAGCAGGTCCTGAATGCCCAGCAGAATCTGCTTCACCGTAATGGCGGGCTTCCAGGCCTCCTCTTCGTTCAGAATCGACAGGCACACGGTACCAGATGGGTAAACGTTGGGGTGGAACAGCGGGGGGACAAATTTGCCTACAATGCAAAAGACAAATCAGTATTATATTTTTCGTGGGGTTATTTTGACGGAGAATCGCATCGCTGGCGTGCTCACATTTCGGAGGTTTCGTAGGGTACTCTGTGAAACGTCAGTCATCAGCGGGAAGCGCGGGATGCCTTGATGGCCACATACCGTCAGGGAAAGCGATAGTCAGCTTGAACAGCCCACCCTCCCAGATTGTGTTGGCCTTTCCTGGGATGCCACATTCCCAGTTCTTGACATCCAGGACGCCCTCCTTGGTGCGCGCGGGCTTTGCGAAGAATCCAAAAGGATGATCGCGCCGCCACTGCTTCCTATACGAGTTCAGCCAACCATCCAGAAAGGCTTTGGTTGTTAAAAGCAAGCCCTACCTCTCTTCCTGCAGTCTGTTCTGGCACAGAGACATGTTGCTTTATCGAGTACCTTGTGTCGGTGAGCGAGCTAATGCGAGGTTGAATGGGGTGTTCGGTCGCAAAGCGAAAGAGGCGTCACAAGGACGGGTCGATTGGACAAATCGTGGTTTAATACGTAGTGGGAAAAGAGGCAGTAGCCTCTACTAGTGGGAGCGAGCAGTAAATCAGAATCAGGGCGGCAAAGTCGCAACGGAAGCCGTGCGATGTTTGCTAAGGAAAGTTTGGCGCGGGTGAGGCAGCGAGACTGGGAGAACCGGGTCGAAGGCAGAGGTGAGGCCTGAGGCTGATTACACATGGGCGTCACAACCAACGATGGTGAATGATTTGATCCATCGGCCATGCCAAACAAGGCGACTGTCGTTGGGCCCAAAGTGGCGCCAACGCCAGCAGCGCTGGAGCACGCGCCAACCAGTGCCCTGCGCCACCCACCAAGCCCGCTGGAGGGTTCCCTGTGGCCGCCATATCAGGGCTGTCCTGGCCATATTTTTGGCGGGGTGATCTCACTGATTGATGAATGTCCATGGCAGTGAGGGGCTGACCCAGGCAAATGGCTAGCTAATGGGCGTGGGCCAGTGAGCCGCCAGTGGTACGGAGGTACCTGCCAAGGTACCTAAGCTGCCACCTCGGCTCCCTGGTCGGGACGTAGCTGGGGTGAATAAGGTGGTCATCCACGACACACCTTGTCTTGCTCTACGAATACAGGTTCATTATTCTTGCACCCACAAGCCACGGCGCCAACAGCTGCTTTTTTGTTTGCCAGCTCTGGTGCATCATATTGTCTCAGTATTCCCTCCGCTTGCTTGATCCCCGCGTCCTCTTCGGATTCCGCTCCGCTCATCGCCGAACGGTTGGGGCTTGTGTCGGTGTCTGGTTGCATGTGGGGTTGTTTGAGTTGGTGAGGCAGTTGCTATCATGGATGCAAACAAGGACGTGCCAGACGGCGCAAAGAAGGAGGATTCTAACCCTTCAGTGGAGAACACCACAATCGCTCCAGCGAGTGAAGCCCCCGCTGCAGTCGCTTCCACTGCACCAGAACCAGCCCGTGAAGAGCTCAAAACCGAAACGGTGACAGCCCCTGTCGAGACAGCTCCCGCCGAGGCAATGACTGGCGAGACTAAACCTCTCGAGACAACATCTGCTGAAGCAGAACTTATCAAGCCAGTAGGAGCGGCCCCGACTGTAGCAGAGTCTACCAAGCCTACGGGTTCTGAGTCTGTGGAAACCGCTCCGGCTGAAGCAGAATCTGACAAGCCTGTCGAGGCCATACCTGCGAACAATGATTCCGCCAAAATATCAGCTGTGGAGTCAAAGGCGGCTGAGGGTGCGCCCGTCGAAGCATCATCTTCTGAGACCAAAGCTCCTGAAGCGGAGTTGGCTAGATCCAAGGATAACGAGTCCAACGCCGTTGAAGGAGTCACGGTCGATTCGAAATCTACGGAAGAAAAGATTGATGAGACCAAGATTGTCAAGACGGAAGTTATTGAAGTCAAGGTTGAGAGCAAAGTCGTTGAGACAGCCGCAATCGAACCAAAGCCTGTGGAATCAAGCCCTCCCGATACGAAGCTTAGTGAACCAAAACCCGTCGAGGCCAAACCCGTCGAATTAGAGGACGAGGAATTTTCAGATCCAGATGAAGACGATTTGGACGACTTGGACGGTAAGCTCTCCACATCACTCCAAATTAGCTCGTACTTATCAACCATTATTTATAGATATGCTGGATGATTTCTCAACAGTCAAATTGGACTCACAAAAAGCCCCCGCTGCTTCTGCTACTGCTGCCACACCTGCTGCTGCTGGCCCTTCGAAAGGGGATGGCCCCAAGAGCGCTCCCTCAAGAGGGCAACCAGAAGTTGAAGACATGTTCTCGGAAGAGGATTTCGCAAAACAACTACAAGCCGGTATGGCTGATCTGCTGGGAGAACTTGAGAAATCGGTATGGTCATTCATCAAACATCAACTGCAAGTATCCACTCATCTCACAATTTTCTAGCCGGATATGCATGCGCAGTTTGAGGACATCTTCAAGCAAATCGCAGCAGCAGAAGGTCAGTCAGAGCCTGCTGCAGCCAGCACTTCAGCCAAGCCCAAACAAGAAGCCTCTGCCGACGACGAATCATTCCAAGATACCATTCGACGAACCATGGAGCGTATGCAAGCTTCTGGTGAGCAAGCTACCGCAGCGGCGGCATCCGGTGGTGGCGACGACTTCATGTCTGAAATGCTTAAGCAGCTTTCTTCGGGTGACCTCGGCGCTCTAGGCGGCGAAGGAGGCGAGGAGGAGTTCTCAAAGATGCTCATGGGCATGATGGAACAACTCACTAACAAGGAGATCCTCTATGAGCCCATGAAGGAGCTCGACGAAAAGTTCCCCGAGTGGCTCGCCAAAAACCGCGGCACCACGTCCCAAGAAGATCTCAAACGGTACGAAGAACAGCAAGCTGTCGTGCGTGAAATTGTGGCAAAGTTCGAGGAGAAGACATATTCAGACTCGAATGCGACCGACCGGGAGTTTATCGTAGACAGGATGCAGAAGGTATTCGCTCTCTACCCTTACTCAGTCTACCACCCAATTTTTGCTGACCATGATTCACAGATGCAAGCTGCAGGGTCTCCTCCTGCAGATTTGGTGGGAGACATGCCTTCGGCACAAGAGGCCTTGAATCCAGGAGATGAAGCTTGTAATCCTCAGTAATGCCGAGTTTTGGCATTTATTCATGCTTCTATATACCCTCAAATGTGGTGGTCATACACGGTCAATAACCTATCCATTATATCGTCCTAAACGCCAATTCCCACGATATTGTTTCCCTGACCTTATTCCCCGGCCTTGTACCACCGACGCCTGTAAAGAAAATCCAGAAGCTCAGAGTTATACATCATTTCAAAATTGCATCTCATAATCCTCACCACCCATGTCCATTTGATTTGACATGTCTGGTTCAAATTTTGGCTGATTCTGTTCCTCTGCCACAATCTCAGAAAATATATTATCCCAGTCGTCTTCTGATATCGTGGATGAGGGCCGTGGGAGAGACTGAGCCTTTTGCTCTTCATAAGACGCAAACATTGCTTCTAGCTCTTCCTCCTCTGTGATAGCATCCATCACCATATCTTCGTCTAGCATGCCAAGCTGTGCCTCTTCAAATGTCGCGGCGTCCTCAATGTCTGCCTCTGATAGCTCGGGGGCATCATGAGCCAGTTGGCCTCGCTCAGCCAAGTAGTTACTCTTCAGAAACTAAAGCCGATTGTTAGTTACAAGCAATAAATTTCTGGAGTCATATGGGGTATTTACCTGTCCCTCAATGTCTCTTCGCTGCCATGCCTTGTCCTCGCGGTTCTGTCGCACGTTCTGGAGAAAGAGCCTGCGTCGACCTTCCTGCGCCTCCTCCCGCCTTCGTACAACAGGATTCGGGCGAGTTGGACGGGAAGCGTACTTGAACTTTGAGGGCTGAATGGGGGAAGACTGGATTTGTCGTTGTGGTAGCGTGTTCTTCTCGACTGGGGAAACTGGTGATGATGCGCGAACGGGAGATGATGAGAGTGGCGATGGAACGGACGGGCGATGATCCCAGGGTCCAGAGAAGATTGGTGTAGGAGTAGGAGCGAAGGACAGCATCTTGTTGGCTGCTTTTTCTGTTTGTTGATTTTTCATAGACTGAATGGTCAAGAGCTTCGGAGGTGTAGATGGAAGGAATTGTCGAGGTAAAGTGCAATGATAGCAATGAGTTGCGATGCAAGCAGATGGGCAATCGACTGGTAATTAATGGTGGGCGGCGGGACGAGGAGAACGCCTACTTGACGCGGTACTGACACGAGCGCGTGGTCACGTGTGGCTGGTAAATACATAGCATTAGCGGCCCAGGCGTGTTTAAGTGGCGCCCGGTACGTACCGCTAAAGTGGTGGGGCTCCGAGGCTCGCCCCAATGCCGAATTGGCGACCTGGACAGACGGAGGCCATCGGTGAATCGGCACACCAAAGGAAAAACTTGGCGACATCGTCGACATGTGCTGAGCCGGACTTTTTTTTTTTTTTTTTTATTCCGTCACCGCTTCCCCGTCGCTCTACCCCCATATTAGAATGAGGTATCACATGCCCCGGATTGCTTGTTGCAGCAGTTGAGTCCTCCAGCGACCAGATGAACCTATTTTCCACCTCTGCCTTTGCGACCCGAACCGGCGCTCGACAATGGACCTGCTCGACCTGTCGGAGTCAATTGCTTCGGAGTAAGCCATTCCGACATGCTGGCGCAAGAGGTTTCGCCTCCGGGAAGGGCTCGCGTGGGAACAGCGGATCCACGACAAACCCCCGTCGGGTCGTCCTATATGCCTCCTCAGGCACGGCCACCGCCGTGGTTGCAGGCGCTCTAGCATTCACCGACGAGATCAAGAACGGATATGAGGCAGCCGAGCGAACTGGGAGGGTCGCGGGGGCGCTGGCGATATGTATCAATGAGTATGACGCGACCGAGGCTTTTCGACGCATTGACTTTGGCTAACGACGCCGCAGCTATCGAACAACATTGAATGCGAGGGCTTCGACCAACGACCAAGCCGAGCAAGACCGACTATTAAATTCATGTCACAAGCGTTGTGCGGAACGCACCTTGGTTGTTTTGGAAAAGAACGGGGGTATTTTTATCAAACTTGGTCAACATCTGGTATATTTCTCAAATCCCCATTTTTCGATGAAATTTGGCTAACCACATGCTGTCATAGAGTGCCATGAACTACTTGCTCCCACCCGAATGGACAACGACGTTCATTCCACTACAAGACAAGTGCCCGGTTTCCTCCTTTGACTCTGTCCAGGAAATGTTTCGACGAGATACAGGAGACGACCTTTGGGATTTCTTTTCTGAATTCGCAAGCGAGCCTATTGGTGCCGCCTCCTTGGCACAGGTACATTTGGCAACTATCAAGGATTCTGGTCGAAAAGTCGCAGTCAAAGTCCAACATCCGGAGCTGGAAGCATGGGCTCCATTAGACCTTGCCCTCACTAGATATACGTTTTCAACACTGAAGCGGTTCTTCCCTGAGTATGATCTCGAGTGGCTCTCTGCTGAGATGGATGTCTCTCTGCCAAAGGAGCTCGACTTTCAAGAGGAAGCGCTTAATGCCCGTCGCATGAAGGAGCACTTCGCCAAGATTCCAGGGCTACCACTCGTCATTCCTGAGGTAATCTGGGCCAAGAAGCGTATTTTGGTAATGGCTTGTGAATCTGGACACCGCCTTGACGACCTCGAGTATCTGGATAAAAACGGCATCGATCGTGATGAGGTTTCCGCTACACTCGCCCGTATTTTCAACGAAATGATTTTTGGGAACAATGCACCTCTGCACTGTGACCCCCATGGTGGAAATATTGCCATTCGCAAAAACACTTCTCGTCGCGGCCTAGGCCGTGGACCCAATTTCGACGTCATTCTTTACGACCATGGTCTCTATCGTGATATTGACCTTCCCCTTCGAAGATCCTACGCAAAGATGTGGCTTGCAGTCATTGATGGAGATATGGACCGCATGCAGAAGTACGCTCACGAAGTCGCTGGCATTACAGAGAAGGACTTTCCACTTTTCGCCTCGGCCATCACGGGACGAGATTACAGCATTGTCAGTAAGGAAGGATCCATCCTCCAAACCCGTACCACGGATGAGGAGAAGTCCATGTCAGGGCAACTTCAAGAAGGTTTAATTGTTGATCTTGTTGGTCTACTCGGTCGCGTACCACGAATTATTCTCTTGATTCTCAAAACAAACGATCTTACACGCAGCCTTGATGAAAACTTGCAGACACAACAGGGTCCGATCCGTACCTTTATGATCCTAGCTCGGTACTGCACACGTACCGTCTTTCATGAGCAACTGGAGGAGATTGCCCGTCGCGGGTCGCTTCTGTGGCCACCCAACGCCTTACGAGTGTTTGCTGCTTGGATCGGTTTCCTTCGTGTTGAGGTCAAACTAGAGGCGTTTGAGCTTTGGTTGGGTGTAAAAAGGATCCTTGGCCTTAAAGGGGTTGAGTTTCCTAGTGCTCCTTTAAGAGAATGATAAATAAGTAACATACTACATAGATTCGTACATAATTGACAACCCTCATCACTTGAATCTTGGCTTCGTAGCCGTATAAATTTGCTAAATGCATCCATCTACCCTAGGCATATGCGATCTGAATGTTAATTCTCAATACACATATTTGCGGTTGGCTAATGTCATGATCCTAGTTGCAGTATAATCCCTGTTGCAAGTTGGTTCGGGTCCATCAATGATTGGGTTGTGTAGGTCGAGCAGACTACATCTCTATCAAATAGCTATTGTCTTTTCCCATACTTGATACGAGATACTTGATGACTAACCCTATACAAGACAATCAATACCCGCGAGTGCTAGTAATGGCTTTCCCCCACAGAAATCCGTTAACACTAGGTTAGAAGAACATGCAAATGATAGTGTAGCTGGTTGATGAAGACAACAAGCATAGCATGACATTTCCAAACTTGGAATCACCAGAAACTGACACGCCCTGGACAGCACCGACACGACATAACATGAACCAAATGGAGTCACTTGGATTACGGCTAAACATATGCTGACCAGAAGACAGATACGCGGGACCACCACACACCAAGATTGGGCAGTTAAATATATCAAGGTTCACGTGTCGAGATGAGTGGTGGTTGACTTACACTGTGACAATTTCCCTTTTGGGGTGAAACCACAAAATCCCTCAAGTACTACCTCGGAATGTAAAAGCAGCATTATCTTTGGTGCCCGCCAACGAACAGCACTGGTTCTGTGGTCTAGTTGGTTATGGCATCTCGTTAACACCGAGAAGGTCCCCGGTTCAATCCCGGGCGGAATCACATTTTTGCCTATTCAGGCATCAAATTTACCATCGTCAACTTACAAGGCGTATTCACCAAAAATCCCCCATCATATCCACGAGTTAGGGCAAGAGAGGACTAAACGCTCCGCTTTTGTTCCATTTTCTTTTTATTTTCCCCCTCGATTCCTCTATTGCAGATCCTTCAGGCACATACGGTCCTCCTCCTGCCACCAATCAAAGCAGCTTGGGTTCCGTGGTCTAGCTGGTCATGGCATCTCGTTAACACCGAGAAGGTCCCCGGTTCGAGCCCGGGCGGAATCACTCCATCTCCTGGACGAGCAGCTTATGGTTCTGTGGTCTAGTTGGTTATGGCATCTCGTTAACACCGAGAAGGTCCCCGGTTCAATCCCGGGCGGAATCATTAATCTTTTTGCCTGTTGAGGCTTCATCAAAGTACGCTTGGCGATGACTTCACTTTTTGTTAGTCTGAGATACGCGAGGAGTTGGGGTATTGTGGGTCTGAACAGACGTTGCATTCTTAGTGCTTGGAGTCGTTTATTGGTTGGTTGTTACCTCCAAGATCATCATAGATTTCACGCCGTTGTTGGCACATTTTGTAGGACATGTTCGGTTTTTAGAAATGATATTTAAATGATAATGCAAGTCCCTTCGAGCCGCCAGAATGCTTGGTATCCCTGTCATTATTCTTCACCCTCGAACGCCATGCCAATTCATATGACCAAGACCAAATCTTTCCTGAGACCGTTCCCATGTGTATGAATCCCCAACACCATTGAAATCAAATGCCTTTTACTCAAAAGTTCCCTTGCCAAGAATTCCACCAACAACCCCGAGTCTCTTCTCGGCTCCCTTGACCTTTCTCTCTTCTCTCCTCTTCTCAGTTTGCTCGAGACGTGCCCTCCTTTCGCTGTCACGGGCGAAAGCATTAATGCCGCTCTTCTTGCTCGCATTCTTCTTGATCTTCGTCTCCGCACCAAATCCACTCGCTGGCGTTGAAACTCCGGTGCTGCTTGTAGAGGCAGATGATCCTGATACTAAAGAGTTGGTGGTCGCGCGACGCAGGAGTGCCGGGACCTTGAACGAGGAGCTTGAGCCAGTTGCAAATGCGAGACGAGTCGACGTCATTGAAGAAGACGAGTTGTTTCGTTTCAGGCTAATACGATCGACCACAGTAACACGATCCTGGTCGGCTGGTTCACTGTTCTCCTTATCGCTACGGATCGAAGATGTGTGATCTTCATCCTCGCTGTCGGAGCCAGCTTCAGTGGCGGGAATAACTGAACCATGTGGCTCCTCAAGAAGGTTGGAAAGCGTCTCGCGAACCTCGCCGATGTTGGACGGCTTCTTTCCTTCCTTTGTTCGACGCAGATGAGCAGCCGGTCTCTCCCCAGCCTTGCGTGGTTGGCTATCAGGGATGGTTTGTGGCCCAGGGGACTCGTTCTCTTGAGATTGTGATCCTTGAGACTCCTCCTCAGGCTGTTCGACAATGTCCAAAAAGTCCATTTCATCATCGCTACCGTGGTCCTCAATGGTTCGCAGGAATGCCTGATTGCCAGGTTTCTCGGCAATCTTCTTGACCCGCTCGTCAGCGAAGAGAGCCTTCTGCATCTTCGCAAACTGACGACGTTTCATTCGTCTGCGCGCCTCACCGCCATCATCTGAATCTGAGAGGTCATAATCGGCTCCGCGTTTGCGTCGTAGCATGCCCGTTGTAATATCCTTGAAGAGCTTCTCGACTTGCTTCTCGTCTTCAGCACGCTCTCGGTCCCTACAATAGTCAGCATCTGAATAAATGTTATGCAAGGGTCAAACTTACGCATAGAATGCTGCCAACTTGGCCTCGTCAACATCGTTGCCAGCAGCGTCATCAATCATCTCTTTAACCGACGCAATAGATTCATTATCACTGTCCTCGCCATCAGCACCGCCAAGACCTGCATATTCATCTTCGGATTCCTCGGCTTGCTCCTCGATCATTTCTTTAGCCTTGCTCTTCTTCTTGTTGAAATCATCCTGTTGACGGCGCTTCTTCTCTATCTTGGCGCCTTGCTGCAGTGCGTTGAAGGCAGTCTCAGGCTTCTCTGCAGCTGTGGGCTCAGGGGTCTCTTCAATAATTGTCTGTGTTTCTATTCTTCGACGGAGTCGACCTCTGCGGACGAGAGGCGATCCCTGGGTAGCAGCTTCATTCTGATCCATCATTACTGTCTCGACGGTAGAAATCGGCGGCTCAATGAACCTGTCCTTGAGGGGAGTATGCGCCTGGAAGCCGCCGTCTTGGGAAAGCTCAATCATTTCCGAGAGTTGAGTGCTTGATTGTTCCCGAAGGAGACTGTCGAGGCCTCGCATTTGAGACTGGGAGAAATTGAGCTGAATGGCTTGGGTGACCTTTTGTGTTTCCTCGGCTTGGCTATCCACGATCATGTTTTCGGGCTCATCCATGGTGGCGGAGAAGTTTGAATCGGGGAAATTGTCAAAGTCGGGCATCATGGACTGGGTCGGGCCACTGGCAGGGACCATCTGGCTGTCATCCATGGTACCAGCGAAGATCTGGGTAAGACCGAGACCAGCAGGTCCCCTCACAGGCAATCCGGGGATAAATGTCTTCTTGGCGGACCGCAAAACTGAGGTTGGGGCCGCTGGGGATTGGGTGCTGGGTATAGTTGGTGACTTGTAGCCAGTCTTTGGCTTTGGTGTAGTCTCAACATCATCCTCGTCGTCAGAAACGATCGCAATTTGTTTTCGTGCTCGTCGTTTGTTGACGATTGGCAGTTCCTGATCATCATCATCATCAACATCTTGACTGGCTAAAGGAGTCTTGGTCTCTGTATTCTCGCCCTCATCAGACTCTGCATCCGCAGCCTCATCCTCAAACATCGGGTTACTTTCAGCTCCTTCACCCTCACCCTCCTCGTCTTCGGAACCCGAGAGCTCAACGGCAGCTTCATCGGCGTCGGTCTCGTCGGCGGAAGCTTGATATTCCTCATCTTCACTATCATCCCAAGCGAGTGGATCAACCTCACCATTCTCTTTCCTTTCCTTCTTGGCTTCCTCACGTTCTTGCTCCATAATCATCTGGGCCTCCTGTCGTGCTTTGGCTACAATGTCTTCAACCTCTTGCATTTGACGTTCGCGTTCCTCTGCAGTCTGAACAATCACCCCCTGGGCCTTGAGAGTTTCTAGTCGCTGATCGCGTTCTAGTTTGGCCTGTAGTCGGGCCTTCTGCTGGAGAAGGTTCTGGAGTTCAACCACGGTCATGCCGTGGTTATTTTTGCGACTGGATTCCTTTCTAGGAGACTTGACCTGGGCGAGGGCACGAAGAGCTTTGAACGAATGAGACTCCTGACCCTGTTTGGTTGGGGCTCTATCAAAGACGGCCTTGACTTTGTCCTTGGTTGTGACAGTAATTTCGAGCTCCTCGTCGGAACCAAGCATGGCCATGTTTGCCGAGACAGCAGGTAGTTTGATACGAACCTGACGTTTCGCTTTCGGAGTCGTCTTGGTCTGTTCCTCTGCAACCTCGATGGCCTTGCCTTTGCCCTTGTCGAGATGTTGTTTTGGTGATGAGGCAAGTTCGTCTAGGGTTGGCAAATCTGTCTCCTCAGTCACGGTTTCCGTAACATCAGTCTTATTTGCCATTGGAGGAGAGCTGGGTGGTGTCTGAGCATCCTTCATTTCTACATCCGTTGGTGAGCTTGCTGGTCGACTTGAACTTGCGGTCTTCGGCTCTGGCTCACCAGCGGGACGGAAGTTGAAGCGTTCAAATAGGCTGTTCTTGGTGACCTTCTTACGAGTCTTCGCCTGATGGGCGAGCTGCATGTTTCTTGCCATCCTTTGAGTTTCTCGGTTCATGTCTTCAATGGCTTTCCTGCTAGCCTTGCGAGCTGCAGGTCTGACCTCTTGGGTCAACTTTCGACCTCCTTCGTCATCAGTAATACCGTTATCATCATCATCACCGGATGCGAGCTGCTCGAGCTCTGAGGCAAGTTTCTCTTGCTGGGCACGTTTTTCGGCGTTGCGGACTTCTTCGGCTGCCTCTTTGGCGAGACGTTCTTGGCGCTTGCGTTCGACCAGGGCTTTGAATCGGTCGGATTTGAGGGTTGGGAGGTCATTATCGGAGTCAGAGGCGTTGTGCGTCGATTTTGTGGGAGAAGGGCGAGTGGGTGACGATACAAAGAGGGCCGGGCTCGGGGATCGTGCTTGTGTGGTTGATTCAGTGGTGGGTGCTTGTCCAAGCCTGCGCTTTAGTCTGCGAGGCGCAACAGGCAGACTGTCCTCATCTTCTGCATCTTCCATATTAACATCCTGAGTCTTCTCCTTTTCCTGCTCTTCGCGTTCGAGCATCTTCCTCACTCGATCTCGAGCAGTTTCTGTTGTGCTGGTCTCGCTCGATTCCGTTGGCTGGGTGATGCCCTGCATCCTGGCTGCGAGGCGACCTCTGGGACGAATATCCTCCTCGGATTCGGAATCATCTGATGGTAGTTGGTTGCGAGTGGCTAAAACAGGAGGCCTGGAGGCCACTTTTGTGGATTTTTTGGAGGGGGTCGCATCGTCATCGCTGCTGTCCACGGTTGCGAGGAGGGCCTTGATCTTGGATCTGGGAGTGAGCGGTTCTGGTGAACCACCCAGACCAGGGGAAGTAGGGCGTGGTGAAGACATTGCAGGTTGCAATGTGAGAAAAATTATTAATCCGTACAAAAATCAAGAACAGTATGTCATGAGAATATGAAAAACAAACAATGAAAGGCTTTTGTGTGCAGTTGGTATGTTGTTGATGGGGAAGACGCCGGGTGTGGTGCGGCTAGTAGCGATGTTTAAGTGGTTGTGTGGAAACTTGACGCGACGCGAAATTTCAATATGCGCGAACGCGACGCACCACCCCGCGTAAATGTCATGACAGGCAAATGGCCCTAGCTCAACAACCACATCTAAGAATGCTTTCACTAGTCTGAACAATGTCTGAATTGTGGATAGAACTGTTTCACATCTCTCAGGACTGTCAGACTTTTTGTTTACGATGCAATTGACTATAACCAGACATTAGTCGTATGAAGCAAGTATGTCATGACACCTGTTGTCACATTTATTCTCGACTTCCTCAACGGTACAGTTGCAATCTCATATGTAGAATTAGAGCATTCTATGATAACAACTACCTGTATATTTTTCGAAGAAGATGTTTAAAGAACCTCTCAAAAACGGCATGTGGCCATATTTTAAGTCTGTTAAAGTTACTGCTTGCTCCCAGCATAGTCATAATCACGATAATCTCAGTTCACCAGCACATACGACCATACCCACCAGAGAACTCGGGATCCCGTCCGCTCTCCCATAGATAAGCTGGTGAGGGGCGGATTAGTAGTTGGGTCGGTGACGACCAGCGAATCCCCGCTGTTGTATGTTTTTTCGGGGGATCTAAACGACCTTTTTGTAACATTTCATAATATTTGCATCCTCTCTCATCATCTTCATGGTCCGTTCCACATGCTGGAGCATAGACAAATGACAGGCACTGTACCTCATATCCCAACTTAATGTAGTGGTTATAACCATGCGTACAATCTCAACAAAGTCAATTAACCAACAGCTATCTGGTGAATATGTAGGGACAGTATAAGTGAGTTCCTTTTGTAACATGGAAAATCGAATAGCCAACAAACTGCCTTACATTCCTTTGATTTGGAACTACACTTCCGTTTACTCTTTTTGAACTTTGTCATACACATACGCAAGCGGGCTACGAACGTGGACGTTCTTCTTGGCAGTACTCGGAGAGGCACCTGTAACCCATGCAAGCTTAACTCCCTTTTCGAAAAGGAGACAATAGGTTGAGCCTCCATGGTGGAACATTCCAAGCTCCTCTCCCTTGGTGACTGGCTGAGGGAAATTTTCTGTGAACTTTTTGCTGATTTCGCATGTCGATACATCGGCCATTCCAACATAGATGACGCCAACATAACCAATAGACTCAGGTCCCTTGATGATGAAGATGGCTCGGGTTGCGACATGGGTAATATAGCCCTGAGCCTTATCAGGAGAAGCTGGGTCGGGGCCCTCTGGGTTCGTAAAGCCAGTGATAGTAGGCTCGGAGAAGTATGTCCCATTCACGACATTGCTGTACACTACCTCCCCAGTTATAGGGGAGTTCCAGCGATGGTAGGAAGTGGCGCTCAAGAAGGCCTGGTATACTGTTCCGCCGACGAACAGTCCCGCATCTGGATGGTGATCCAACATCTCAACGACCGAATACGGCTGGCCCTTCAGCCAGAAGCTGTCGTAGTCGTTGACATTTGTTTGAAGACTGAATGGCTTGGATTCGCATGAACTCGCCACCCATTTGGGATCATCTGGGTAAGCAACTGGTCGGAGTTCGTCGATATCCTTGAATTCTCTGACAAAAAAGTCATCCCAGGATTTAAACCCCCAGTGATCAGGATCTCCGGCTGGGTCGCACTTGAAGAGCTGCTGGAAGGTATATTGCTGGTCCTCGGCATTGGTGTCCGACTCAATGGTCGCCAGCGCCTCCTCGCTCAGCCAACCGTCTTTGGCGGTGGTGATGACCTTTTGAGAACTTTGGGTCATGAGGACTTGGTCTCTCCAAAGATCAAGAATGTCCTTTAGGCATTTATTGACCTCCGCCTTGAGGAAGAAGGCGTAGCCACTCTGAGTGGCCATGGGCCAGTCCAGAATCGCATTGAACGGGAATCCGATCAATCCAACACCGTATTCGGTCTCGCTCCACTTGGGAGCAACGTTTTTAACTATGAAATAGGAGAACAAATCAAGCATGTGCTGGTAACTTCGAATCTGCTTGTTTCCGATAGGGTCCTGTCGGTAAGGATCCTTGTCAGGAACTTCATCGAACATGGAGGAAGCCAGCATGCGAAGTTCGGCTGTGCTTTCAATAAGATCACTGAGGGCTTGGACAGGTGCAGGCCACTCCTCGGCCAAGGGTCCGCGACGAAGTTTCTTCTCACGATCTACTTCGTGCACGAAATTTCGAACCCAAGTAACTAAAATCTTGGGATTCTGTGGCAACCAGCCGCCGATACGCTGGAAGCGGCGAGGCCGCACTGTGACTGGGAGAACAGTAGTCATTCTGAAATTGAGTTATGACGCGTCTCTGTGAATTGATGGAATTATGAGCAAGGGCTTTTTTAAGGTTTTCTTTTCGAGCTGAATCTTTTATCGACCTAGATGCTTGTTTCCTGGAGAAAAGGTCACATATTTATAATACGTCGGTGAACTATTAGCTTTGTGATTTGTACGTCGATCAAGATTTTCCCCTCCCTCTCTCCATTTTCGCACTTCCGTCAATGCCAATCATATCAGAATGAATAGATGCAACCTGCCATAATTGCAAGAGTGGCGTCTCAAAATTTAACCCCTCCCTTGCATGTGAGATTTGCGTGAATGGCTTCACATTCAGTCATCAAGTTGAAAGTGATGGGCGGGCAAGCAGCTGTTTGGTTCGGCAATTGAGATTTTGAAACACAAACACTCGACATACGCTGAAAAAAAGAGCTATTGTGGGTATCTTTAATCCAATCAAATATATGGGTAATAGAATTAATGCTTTGTAAATTGATACATCCCGCGTTTATTACGCAATCATGCTGAGATAGCGAAGGACGGTAGCGGGGTATGCTTCGCAAAATGCAAATAGTCTCGTATTCAATGTGACGCCCGGCCGGCAATGGAATAGCTTCCTATGACATGTGTAGCTGAGGAGTATCACTCGCTTAGCGTTGCCACTCGTGAATGTATGTCTCAATATATATGCATGCACTTTTGGTTGTGTGGACTTAGATTGTTGACATTGATTGGTCTATTAATCGGACCGGTCAAGCGGCCTACATATGCCGGTGTCTGTTTTGGCCAATATAGGATGCGTAGGACGCAGTAAGGATGCTATAGAAATCTGCAAGTATCATGAACTTTTATAGTAAACAGGTTTAGCGAACCGATACCTCCGTTTCTAAAGGTGGTATGAGGATTCACATGTTGTACCATGCTTTGTACTGCAACATCAGCCATTTGCGGCTGCGAAAGGATCACCGACTATGCAGCCATGATGTTCACCTGTGCCGTAAGCCGGCATATGCATGTCAGTCCGAAGCTGGTATATCGATACAACTCCGCCACCCTTGTGACAAGCCTTGTCCTCGATGCAGTTAGGGCGCTACCGTCTGCTCGCTTGGGTACTCTAGGCTTGATACAAGCATGCATGAATCAGGTATTGGTGAGAGAGCTCTTGAAAGGACTCGGACATTATCCTCGCTTTTTGGTCGAATAGAAACACGCTCCTCAATTGTTTATATCAGCCGTCGCCGATACATTTGCCATCCAAAATATATGCAATGTTACCCAAATTTGACACTCTAAAGTTTATTGGACCAACACCTTCAGCCGGTATTGCTTGAAAATTCAAGTTTGACCCGGTTATGAATGTAGATGCGATCATTTTGACGTTCGCCCAGGCCTAAAAAAGCTCTGGATCGTAGGATTTGTCGTAAGTGGCGTGAGTACACACGAAACGATCATCACGCCCTCCCACTAAGCGAGGTTTCACCTGCTACCTCATTTCTATTGGATTCTCCTAAGGTGATCATACTGTCTTTACCCGAGCGCGATCAGATAAGGATTAGAGATTGGTGTACGGGATAGCCATGTCACAACTGTCGATCAAGTCCAGACCAAATTCTTACTGTACTAGCACGGATGCTAGCATGTCAAGAGAGGCAGCCAGCCCAATGAAGCAAGACAAGTGGAGGCCCTTGAGCGGCGATTTGATTCGTGAGAATAATTTTCCACTACTCTACCATACGGTCATACTCCTGGTGTTGTTTCTGCCGTTATTGTAACGTATTGCAGATCCGGGACAATTTCTTTCTCCTATTGTTACTCAGCGTTATACACAAGGGACGCCACAAACTCACTAAAGCCTCTTCAAGGAAGGAGGGGGGCCGGATACTTGTGTTCTTCAGCAATTATTCCGACCAGTTAGTATTTGGTCAAGTTGTCAAGAATGACTCGTGCGATTTTACTCGCGATATTCCCATCGAGGGGTCAAAGAACTCATCAAGAATTCATCCCAGCTGATCCTAGTTATTATATGCACAACATTTGGTCTATTATGACGCAAATAAATGAATATCATCCCACAAATTGCTCATGTGCATGTCTCTCCCTTGCTTAGGTTCATATTTATGAAATTTAAGGTAAGCCACGCAGGAATAAGAGTGTTCTACTGAGTCCTGTGTATTCGCCAACCAAAGTAACATATCCATAAATTATTGAGAACCCTAGCTGCTGCAATGATGGTAATCAACACTGATGATCTATTATTCAAGATCAATGTCAATATTCAGTGCATTTTACAGTATATTCGTATATATAAGCAGTGAAAGGAGATGAGACAAGTGGTCAGCATTTTGAATGCTCGTTCAGAGATGAGTTTTCGATCACATTTCAGTATGATATCAAAGTCAGGACAAAACATATCTACAAACAAGAAATTTTAAGTATGAAACATGCCTTGCCACGTGTTTCTATAGGGTTACTGAAACGCTCGCCTTATTATCAATTCGATCAGGACAGCCTAAATCTCTTTCAACTAAACGACTCTTCAGATAGGTTTCCTGCAATTCGAATATTTACTTGGACGGATTAAGGTTGTAAATATCATTACGAACCATGTTACCAATAGTGAGAGCGTAGCCCCAATACGCTCATCCTAGAGATTCACAGCCCCAGGTGTATTGCAGTACCGTGTGTAATTTATTATGCTATATTTCTTGGTCCGAAAGTAGTGGTTTGGGTATTTGAATTATTTTTGAAAGTCCATCCATATTTTCTTTGTCTACAGCGCTGAGGGGCCTAGAAATACAGCACATATCAAAGACTAGTCAGCAACAGCGATTTGTCATTTAAATTAACTAAGAATTGGGTAGCAATATATGAATTTGTGAACCTTTTGTTACATGATTGGCCGATACGATTACGCCGATGCCACGTTTGACTCTGCCTATATTTTGAAGGTTTCGACATAAACACATATATACACTATGGATAGAGAAAGTTTCTGCACACAAGAACAAGAATGATGTGAAACAACAGAAAACCGACATCCATTGACTCGACCAAGACAAATCTATCACTGGAGAACCTCCAAGATACCCTCACAAGTCAGATGACAACATTGGCTCTTGACTCTAGTTGTCAAACATTCGCTAGGTTGCTATTATCAAATCAAATTCTGGGCCCTCTCGAAGCTATTGCTCAGAGAGTTGACCACTTGCAATGCATTCAATACCCCCGAGGCATTGGAATTGCACAGGCCCTGATCGAAGAGAAATCTAGTGCCGAAATATGTGGAAAATACTAGGAAATCCTGCTGCTCATGCATCGGCGAACCCTAACAGCCCCATATCATCCATGTTCTCGGCTTAGTGCGGAGAAATTCTCTCATTCCGTGGACCTAGTCCCAGTTTCGCCCAATGGTATCATGAAGAGTTACTGCATATGAAGCGATCATGCTGATCCCTTCGAAACTAAATGGGCATCGGAGAGGGCCGCCATGAACCCACGGGCTATCTTGCCTAAAGTGGAGTTACCAACTGTTCCCAACCCCTCAATATTCCCGCGTTGTCCAGCGGGGCCACAAACTACACAACGTAGACCCGCCACCATGATGCCCGCATCCCAACTGAGACATATTTAATTGCCAAATTTGCGGATATTCTCCTGATAAGTACAAGTCGCTAAATTTTGTCAGGCTGGTATGAGCCGTAGTTAGCAGGGGGGCGATAAAATATTTAAACCAAAGGGAGACCGTAGGCCCTGTAGAGTCTAGTGACACACCAATTTTGACGTCAATTTCCAACACAATCGCAATGAAGCCTTGCATTGTCTCGATCATTGCGTTGCTCGGTCACTCCGCGTTTGCTCTGCCATCACCTGAGCTAACGCGGAGGAACAGTACGAAGCCGAAGATCATTATTGACAATGACTGGAAGACGGCAGGCTTCATCCCATTCCTCCAGGCTTTGCAAGCTGGTTGGGACATCTTGGGGATTATTGGAGACACTGGCGACACATGGGCACACACTTCTGCTCTTCATGCAGTTAGCACTTTGGAAATCGGCAATCTATCATCGTGTATTCCAGTGTACAAGGGCTCTGACTACCCTATCCTCAACACCCCGGACGTGTTCTCAGCATGGCAGCGTATATACGGAGAGCTGCCTTGGAAAGGGGCTTTTGCTCCCGAGAACTTGACATATGAAGCAGAGGGCAATGATCCCACTAGTGGTGACCCATATAGGGTATCCAAGGCCGGCTTCCCCGAAGGGTTCCCCAATACATCATATGTCCAGGATGTATCTGCTGCCGAGTTCCTAGTTCAAACGGTCCGCAAGTACCCAGGCGAAGTGACTATTCTGAGCGCAGGAGCTTTGACTAACCTAGGATTGGCTCAACGCCTGGACTCTAGCTTCGCCAAGAACACTAAGAAGTTGGTGTTGATGGGAGGCTACATTGACGGGAACATTAAGCAGGCAACTGAAGGCTCACTCATGACCAATTTATATAATGACATCAACCTGAAAATGGACCCTGAGGGAAGCAAGATGGCGCTGACAGCACCGTTCCCTAACATCACTATTGTCGGCAACGCGGCAAATCAGGTATTCCCCACAGAGGCGGAATTCAAAGAAATGTACGAAGTTAAGAACCCCTACACGACTATTGTATATGAGCGTTATGGTACGTTGATCCTTGTCTGGCCCACAGCCTTGTTCGCGAAATGCATGTCTGACCCTCAACCAATAGGCCTCGAGTTCCCGTATTGGGACGAGACAGCTGCCGCCGTGGCCCTGGATCCCGACATTGTTACCGATTCAGTCGAGTTTTATGTGGACGTGGACACCAGCTTTGCGTCACCTAGCTGGGGCAATATCCATGCGTACAGTGAGGAGTATAAGCCAAAGACCCAGAACTTACAGAAGGTCACAATGGTCGTCACTGTTGATGGCGATAGGTTAAAGAAGCAGATTAAGGAGGCCGTTCAGCACCCGCCTACGTGTGCTGACCTGTGAGTAGGGGGATAAATGATGGTAGCAAGTGACAGGATAGATGGCTGGCCTAACCGAGAGTCAAGATACGTAACTTTAAAATCACGGAGAGAATCATGTGTTGAAGAGAAAGGACATATTCAATTTCAGATCCTATGAGTATGTGTAGACTTGTCTTCCCTCCGTTTTTTTTAAAGGTTTTGTTTTTCAATTTTTTTCTCGCTTTTTCATGTTTTTCAGTCCTGCCAGCTTATCCATAAAACTCCATCTAAAGCAAATCGAACAGTAACAACACCATATACATAGGGCGTTATTGCTTAGAAGAGCTTGTGCTCAAGGGTCATGTCAGACTCAGGCTCAAGGCCAACGCAGGCGCGGAAGATGTTGGTCAACGCGGCACGCTGCTTGGCCAAGGCGTTGACAACAGGTGTTCCGGGAGGAGTCAGGGGAGCCTTGAGCATGTAGCTGAGGACGCTGAGAACGCTGTGGAAGCTCTTGTACTCGGCGGTGACGGAACCGTCGGTGGACGCAGCCTTCCACTGGATGCGGGACATCATCTCGGCAACGATGACCAAGTCAATGATCAAAGGAGAAGCGAGAAGGGAGTCCTCGCAGATGTTGAACAAACTATTTCTCGTCAGAAGGGTTTTTTTTTTAAGAGGTCAAAAAAGGATGCACTTACGAGATGGTCTGATGACCACCCATGAAAATCTCGGCGTAGTACTCGTCAAGAGCGCGCTTGTTGTCAGCAACAGCAGGCATGTACTTGATAACGACACAGTGGTCGGGGTGCTCGCCGTCCTTGTAGAGGACATTGTTAGCCTCAACCATATCATCAACGACGTTGGATTTGGAAATCTCCTTGGAGCGGAACTGCTTTTGGGAGCTTAGGTTCTTGCCATCGTTGTTTCCGAGGTGGTTGTAGCTGGCAATGGAGGTCAACTTGATACCGGCGTTGATAAGGAAATCAACGAGGGCAGACTTCATCTTGGTCTGGCCGGACTTGAAATCGTCACCGCCGATGAAGGCGTTGTGGCGCTCGGCAAGCTCAATGGCACCAGGAACAAAGGTGTTCTGGGGGGAGCCGTTGATGAAGGGTGTGTTCTCAAGGATACAAGCGACAGCGAAGACGGTAGAGGGGGAGACCTCCTCATGACCCTGCTCAATTGACTTGAGCAGGTTGTCAGCAGTGTCATTGACACCCTCAATGAGCTCAGCATATCGCTCAGTGTTGGCGGTCCACATGACAATGACCTTGTCAAGGCCGTTCTTGGCCTTGAAATCACGGACATTCTTGCGGATCTCTTCAACATGAGCCATAGAGGCGTTGGTTCCCTCGAGGACGTTGTCAGCGCGATCCTCCTGGTTGGCAGCGATGAAGTCTGGGTAGTAGACGGAGGGAAGGGGAACCATCTCGGTCATCTCCTTCTTGACCTGAGCCTTGAGGGTAGGCTCGAGGACCTGAGCACGATCCATAGCCTGGGCCAGGTTCATCTTGCTAATGTCCCATCCACCAATGACGAGGTCATTAGGGTGAACCATGGGCAGGATGTTGTGGAAGGGGATGTTGACCTCTCGTTGCGTCTTAGCGTCAGTACCGAGCTTGAGGGTTGAGCCCATGACAACAGAGCCGTAGTAGTTGGACTCGCGGGGACCCTCCTTGGTCTCCCAGGCGAGGTTACGGCGGTTGGCGAGGATACCGGCGGTGACAGTGGTGCCGTTGTTACCACCCCAGCCGACCAACATCATACCGACCTTGGGGACCTTGCGGTCGACCTTGAAGTCGTAGAGAGTCTCCTGGGGGGTGGCGACATACTTGCCATCGGCGGTGGTTTCGACTTTGGTGGTTCGATAGGTGTACTTGGATCGAATCTCCGCGTCAGTGTAGGTGACGTTGGGAGAGTTGACCGTGAAGAGGTCCTGGGGAGCTGTGGAGCCTCCGTTGAAATGAACCGCCCCGTTCGAGGAGCCCGTACCGACTTCCGCGTGAGGAGCCATGATTTACGATTGGCGTCGCGTGGAAGCTGATTGATTGGAGTTTACGGGTTCTGAATTGAGTGTCGACCTTTACTGTTCAAAGGTCGAGTCCGCTGAGCCTCCGTCGGCGGCTGCGCAGCGGGCTCCGGCGAACGGGTGGTGAATCCTACGAGGGGTTAGCATGGTGTTTTGGCTGGTTTTGGTGTATCCACGCTCCAAGCGGCCGGAGCGGTTGTAGATGGCTACATACGAGTTGAGGAGGTTGGAAAACGTCTTGACGACTGTTATGATCGAGGATCAATACCTCGATCGTTCTGATAAGATAGGTTTGGTGGGGTGTTTGCGGTTTTTGGCGGGGTAGCGGGGTAGGGAATCAAGAATTGATTTGAGTGTGAAGGGTTGGTTGAAGAGGGGTGAGATAGATTGAAACTGTGAGCTGTGAGTTGAAGTAGTTTGTCCAAATTGTGGTGGATGAAACGAGAAGAAGGGAGACGTGGGAGCTAGGAGGATGTGACGGGGTTCAAATATGAATCCAGAGATAGCACGAGTGGGTGTTGCCACGTCGAATTATGGGCGGTGTGGACGCGGCACCAGCGGAGTTGCGATAATCTAGCGGTAACTTACTTAGGCTGGTGCATCGATACACGTACATCTTAGGGCCGTTGGGGCGCTGACGTGCCCCTGGTTGAGCTGGGATACAGCGATCAATTTGCTGTGGGCCAAGGGCAGCTTCCGTGGGCTGATTCGGAACCTGCGGAGGTCGACGGAGGTCGTACGGGTATTACAGGTCGGCTGCATTTGTGAGCATTAATAGTATTACGCAACAGAGTGAGAGAATCTCGGCATTCCTGTCGGTGTGGTTTGAGGCCCTTCTTTGAGTTCGCCCAGCGAGATCGCTCTCTAGTTGTATGTGCACACATGAGATCCAATGGCACACCCCCAGACTTCACATGTTGCTTACGGGAGACAGATAAAGAATAAAAAAAAAAGCTTGTGCTACACATTCCACAAGGTCAACGACCATCAAATCATGGACCAAGGTGTTTGTATTTTTGTAGAGCTGTCTGTAATTCAATCGTATACGTTGGGATTTTCGTTTGTCAGGGACGTTCAAGATATCATTGTATGATCCAGAGTTGCCCGCAATCCGCTCGCCGCAAGACTCCATTTGCACCCGAGAATATGGAAAAGACTCAAGCGTCTTCCCGAAATTGGTGTCGTTATTATGAGACACTACTACAAGAAAGGCAAAGCATAATAGATACAATGGAGCCAATGGCTCTTAACATTGCCGTAATACAGCGAATCCTAAAACGCTAATACCTGACTAAATGGGCAATCAGGGTGTCTCCTGTCTCCACAATCAACTGATGATTACCGTCATGGTACAAGAACATCTGGCCTCTCACAATGAAGGACCCGACTTATTTTCTCCAATACCATGTCAATCATCTGGTTCCGAGTGCCGTTCGGTTCGATGCCGGCATTTCCCATCGTGGTTGGCCGAACCAGTGGCCTGAGCCCCCTGCACCTTTAACATCGTCCACATGTCAGTCAAGCTTGTGTAAAGAAAGGATGCAAGCTAGACATTTGCTGGCCCTAGGCGCCGCCAATAAGGATATGAGGTCGGCGAAGGATGATACGCTAGAGGCTTGATTGGCGTTCTTGTTGAGACCGCCGGTCCTCGGCCGGGAAAAGTCCGCTCTGTGTCCTCTGCACGCAAGACGCCGCCTGGTCTCAGGGCCGAATCAGCACTTGGATGGGTAAGAGGTCTTGTGCATATCTTGTCTTGTGCGCAGAGCCGCTCCATGATGGGAATGTCAGGCACGTTGGCCTCCTGTTGGCGGATCGGAGCGTGAACCTGACATTTTCGTCAAAAGCCATCACCCTGGGCATCTCAACCTCGCCGTGGTCGGTAAACCAACGAACGGCGTCTTTCGAGGATGAGCGAATTGCGCACTTCTCACATGCTCGTCATGTTCATGCTCATCTTTTCGCGTTTAGCCGCTTTTGGTGTACCGCATTCTTAGCTTCTTCGCTGTTGTTCAGTATTGGCGAAATGCCATGGCGGGGTACGGCCCCTCGCTAATGGTCAATGCCCCAGTTGCTGATATTTGACTCAGGGGGAGCGGCTCCCGAATCGCTGAAACTAAACTGTTTGGCAACTCGGAACCCGATGAAGAACATGTGTCCCTTCGAGGAGTTTTCGTTTCCACAGAGTCGCATATTTCACTCCGCTCTCCTTGAAACTCTGCGACCACCCAGGTGGAATTCCCTCAACGGCACGGGCGGCTGCAGAAACGCTTGGCGGCACATGTACCTACCCTCCCATGTAGCACACCTACAAGGATCGTAAAGGTTGCGTTTAAACATGCCTCAGGGAGTCACTGTAGACGAAAGACACCGCCTTTCCACAGTGCTCATCCCATGCCTTATCCGAGTCATCTGTAGAAATCCCCGCCTTCGATTACTCCGCCGCAGACCGACACCGGTCGGGAATCGGCAGGTTTTCGTCCGGTCTCTTACCCACAGTACGAAGTATAGGCCCACCAAAGATGGTGGTTTTGTTTTTCAGATGCCGAGGGGTTTTCGCCCCGGCCGTCACGATAGAGTTTCGAACCCCTTCCCTGCTCGCCTCAAGCACCACGTGAAACACATTTGTTGATCGACAGTGGTTGCTTCTTTCTCAGTTGAGAAGTTTGATAATAATGTACCAATCGTGTTTCATCTCAGGTGGGCGAAACATTGCTATGGCTCCCTTGGAGAGGGTTTCCCCTTTTCAAACCCCAAGTTGATACGGAGTTACAATCGTTGTGTCATGAAGCGCAGCAACTCAAACTACTCCTCAAAAACATGAATTGAAACTGAACACCTCCGACGCTATCCCACTTGCTCTCAGCTGACCCAAATCACCAGTCACATGTAGCTCATGATGCCTGAGAAATGTGTCTCCGTTCTCCCCCGCGTCCTCAGGAATCATTAGATAACCGATCGGCGATCACACATACAAAACCGGCCATGCCAAACCTGAGAGGCGTTGATCGACCCTGTTCTGAATTGGGGCTGTTGCATTTTGGGCTAGTCACCCAATGACGCGAGCGAGCTGCTTTGACAATACGATGCTAGCATCCCACGCTAGACTTGAACTCATCACGTTATCAGTTGCTTAATGAGGGACCTTGGACTAACCGATAGGAGGATATCAAATCCCTGAGTCTGTTGGTGATGCTGTTATGTGACTGTGATTACGATATTAAGTGTTTCTCAATGCCATATTTTCTTTCTTTCCTTTTTCTAGGGGAGGGGGCGGGTTTTGTTTCTTTCACGTCTGGGGTTAGAGGGTCCTTTTCCGCATCTCCCCCTCGCCTAAGAAATTACACCTGATGCTTAGCCTCGGGGATTTTGGTTCTGACCTTCCTTCGTTCCCGCGGAAACTGGGGTGCGAGGAAGTTAAGAGGAGGGGCCGTACGCGAAGCTTTGTGACGTCGCTTCGATACCATTTAGCCCCTGGCTAGAGATTGCGCCTTCATCCTTCGAACATCGGATAGCAATGGGGCCGAGGCTGAAGCCAAAGTATTCCGTCAGTGCGACGGACCTAATTGAATATGGTCGCGAGTCGTGGATAATGGTGATGGGAGGAGATTACCACTTCCATTCAGTGGCGTCTTCTAGACTTGACTTGCCGGTTTGTGGTGTGGTAATAATATTAGTCGCGATATTGGATTCCCAGCCTCCATTTAAGTGTAGACTGTATTAATTGATTGGCAGCGCAAGGCTCTGGTTGGTACCTGAGACAGACGGGGCCTCTTGGGGAAAAAGAAAACCTGCGGGCAAGATAAAACAAGACAAGACAATTGACATGGTCTTGGGCGGCACTCGTTAGAGCCGGATAATTGGCCGGAAGGCATCGAAGGGCAGCTTCGAGTCAGCCTGCAAGTGGTCGCCAAGGTTAACAGCATCGTTAGTTAGCCTTCGCGGACAATACGTCGCATTTGGAAGAAAGTGCACCCTGCTCAAAACCCTCGTCGCATCACCTGCATAGCATGAGTATCGTTGGGGGGGGGCAAAAGTGCTGTCTACACCTTAACTTCAAGGGATATATGAAGATCAGCCACATTCACTATCGGACAATGCTAAATAGGGCAGCTCAAGTCGCGACGGGAAGGGTGAAGAGTCGTACGTGTAAGAAGCTAACAATGTTAACTTATCATCATCCAATCACTCCTGCTCGCCGATCACTGGAGCATCCCACGCCGCATGGCGGGATGAGAGAGTGACGACTACTGCGCAGGCGAGGTTGATAGATGCTTCTTTTCAGCCATCTCCATGCCCAAGCGACAATGCTTGGCCAGATTTGGTGGTGGATACGACGAGGGGGGAGGTCAAAAATGGCGGGCAGGCAAAGAAGCGGCATGGTTACCACGGGGTTGCATTGCCCATATTGGAGAACTCTTGGTCACCAAGGCTAGCTTCTGGGCGAATTGGGCTTGTACTTTTCCTCTAGGCTATCCCTTGTTGACGAGGGTGGCTCGCCCGTATAAAGTCATTTGCGCCGCAATTGAAGCCGACAAATTGACAGGTCGTTCCCCACACATTCGCACCACGCAGCAAAGGCAATAATGGGACATTTGATGAGGCAGTTCCCTTTTGGGCGAGGCCAGTCCCAGTCTGGTTTAGTGTCTGAGAAGGGTCCCTTGAGGGGTTGAGCGCGCCCTGGTTCCGTGGTGGATGCAACCATTGACCATTGGGGGCCCCTGCACAGCAATGCAAGGCACACCCGACGATGTAGATGTGACCAGCAACCTTGCGACTTTAACACTGATTTGCTATTGTGCTGATATTTTTCCCGTCGTATGATTGATTGGCTCCGGGCAATGTGGCGGTTGTGCAATCTGTCTCGATGCGTGCTGACAGCGCCGATAATGCTTTTTTTTTGTTTTGGGCAAGGTTGATGTTCCAACCGCTGAACGCGCTGGGCCGCCGTTTCTGCATCTCGAGTGTGTGTGGGGGGGAGAGCATAGTCCGGCTTGGCCGATAAAGAAGGCGTTGGTTATCTGAGGCTGGTGGCGGCCGTTGTTGTGCATGCTATGAAGTCCCATGACAAGGCAACCAAAGACGCCGACCGAGCATTGGGCCAAGTTCGGAGCACTAATGATATGCGTTCCCCATTCTGTGCCTAGTAAGGTTTTGCCTGGTACGCAACGACACCTTCAGTTGCATTGTGAGGCCCCATTGGCAGGGCCCCTCATGACTTCATTTGCTCGGCCGCCAACAGAAACACGAGGGCAGGGCAGGCTTGTTGCAGGGCAATTGGTAATCGGGTGGGATACACCGAAACCACAGGAGAAAAGAGACAGGAAGCCCTCGATGGCGGGATGGATGGAGGAGGACTGGTTAACGCCGCCTCTCCACGACTTAAGCCCCGACGGAACTTGTCAATAAGAACATGTACGGGGCGCTAATCCATTCATAAACCCAACTCTCTCTGACGCGAGGAGGGTCCCTTGTTTCACAAAACGCTGGTCGAGGTCCCGGGAAACAGGCACTCCGCTGAGCCGCCGCCCCATGCCCACCGTCATAGTCCCGAGTCTACTGACGGGATCCGATCCGGACGGCAGGTCAACGGCCGTCGTCCGCATCGTCGGTGCTGTTCGCTTGCTGCTTAGTTCAGGTGGGAGGAGACTCAACTCAAAATTCGCTAAGCGACCTTCTTGAACAGTATTAATAATTTTATCGATGCCATCGAGGCCTAGTAAACCCTATATGCTTGTTGTACATGCTAATCATGATGCTAATGACTCCGTGGGACGCATTGTCGAAGTTTTCCGTCTTTCCGTGCCAAAATAAAAACAAAATTAAAAAAAAATAAACACCAATGTTCGTTCCTTTCAAGTCGTACAATGTCCTGCACCGAACACCCGTTTCATGCTTTCTTTCCCTGTCGCGTTGGCCCATCAATGCGTCACGATCCGAACTACCTGCAAGATTAACCCAAAGATCAAACCTCTTGCTACCTCCTCAATTTGTAAACAATCAAATACCCTCCCCAAGGCCTCGCCAGTTGCTGCTTGGCCCATTACGCCCATTAGTGCTGCTGGGACGCCGCTTTTGATGAGAAGTTTTCGGGCTTTGATCCGGAGCTGCTCCTTTTCCTCATCTGTTGACTCTGCAGGCCACTCGGCGAGCTCCTGCTCTGTAGGCATCATGTTCTCTCTCAATTTGCGAAGATGAGTCGCGATGCCGGCGTCTGACGCGTTGCCATCGATGACGGAGTTTTGGATCAGTGATTGCACTGTCAGGAGCGAAGGGTTCCCGGGTCGCAGGAGGAACGACTTGGCTGCCGTCAGCAAGGTGCGACGGATGTTCCAAGCCGACGAGAGAGTGTACATCTCATTAATGACAGCAAACAGAAGCTCAACTGCCACCCTCGTCTCGCCCTCAGAAAGTTGCGAGTACTGTCGGCCGGGCTTTAATGGCCCCTTTTTGCCCCCCGTCACAGACGGAGGAGGCGTAGGAACAGAGCCAGTTCTTCCATGCTTTTGCCCAGCCACACTCTCACCCATTTTGCCCTGCATATCACCACCACTGGTTGGAGACACGTAGTCATCCGTGATCTGGTCCGGTGGAGGAGGCAACTTCATAAACTCGAGGCTCGCCGATGAAGGAGAGCGCAGTTGGGCCAGGCTCGAGGCGCGACTGTGTTCCCGGCTGGGTCGAGCGCTTGCTGGCGCTGAGCTAGAATCCATGCGTTCTGTTCGACCACGCTTCATATCTGCATCCGAATCACCCTGCTGCGACTGATAGCTCGGTCGGCGCTCCATCGGCGGCATTTTGCCAGGCTGCGTCGAAATGACCGACGAGCGCTGGCTGTCAAGACTATCCCGTGCCGAGCGCGCCGGTGATCTTCCGTTATCCACTCGCGGAGGTGTTGAGATGGATAGCCGACTGGAGCTTGATGTCAAATCAACGGATTGGCTTGTTGTTCTCCTGTTGAGTCCAGTGATATTTCCAAACACTCCTGTGACACCGCCGATCATGGTCTTGCCGCCTTCCATGGCTCCTTTTGGTGCTGTCGTGAGAACATCCAGCATGTTTTTGCCAACCGATTCCCATCCAAAGCTCGATTTGGAATCGCTGTGGGTGTGTCCCTGTGACTTTTCTAAAAACCGCTTCATACCCTCACTTTCGGCCAGGCTCTTGTACCAGCAAGCATCCCGGAGGTATCTCTCAAGCTCCCCACGGAGTGATTCTCTTGTATGAACCTTCCAGTTTGGTAAGTCCTTGTGGAGCTCTGTGAAGGCTGTTGCGCCAGAGATGGCCGCAATTCGTCTGAGAATCTCGTGCAACGTCTCAAAGTCTGCATATCTTCGTACAATCATCCAGCCTGAATAACCCGATACAGACACTTCCACCTGAACCCAGTAGTCCCAGTTTGGTTTGGTTCGGATCTTGGCCTTGTCAGTCCCAGAATCATCGTGGACAGTGATGGCAGCGTTGTGAAGAGTGAGAGATGCTTTCCTGGGAGGCTCTTCGTCCTCGTCCTTGCTCTGGGGTACAATCTGGTCGAAGCTGGTGAATCTGGTATCTTCGGACCGGTTAGGGGAGGAGATAGGGCTTGAGGTGTCCATTGGGGACTGGGGCGTAAGAGGAGTAGGGACCGCGTCACTCTTTGTGGAGAAGGCGTCCGTGGACACCGAGGAGGGCAAGGTTTTTTGGTCGTTGGCTGCCGATGTGGGAGACAGTTCGCCCACACTGAAACGCTTCTGCTTGTCGCTGTCACTGGAGCTCCTGGAAGTGGTTTGCGAGGCATCGGTCGCTGCAGAGTCTCGCTTGCGGCGGGCTTCTTCTTCGGCAATCATGCTATTCATTCTCTTCATCTCTTCCATCGCCTCATCTATTTCTTCTTCAGCTTTGCTGAGCTTCTTTCTGTGGCCGCTAATTTCCTTGCGGCGACCCCTGTCGATCTCTTGGGAACTTCGGGTAGGCTTCGCAATCCCGACGTTTCCGACGTTTCCATCCATGTCGACAAACACATTTTGAGCAGAGTCCGGTCCGGTTTGCATCCCGGAATCAATGGCTTGGTTTAGGTTTGGCTCACCGTCCTCGAGCAGATAAACGATCCAGCCATTGATCCATTCTGCTCTGCTGCAGGTCTGCAGAGTTTTTTCCAATACTGAGTTGGCCATAATTTCTCGGAGGAATGCTCGGAGTGGGTCGCAATTGTAGGAGTTTCGGTCAAGGAACCCGAGAAGATCCTCAGCGACCATCTTGAACTTGGCCGCTTGTTGTCGCTGGTTTAGTAGATTTGCCAGGCGACAATCAGGGTTCGCTGCGAGATAGCCGTATACAGCATCAGCCGCAGTCATGTTGCTGTCGGCGGGTACTTCCGCGAACGCCGCAGCAAGCTCTGACATGAAAACAATCATGATGGATGAAGAGTTGGTAAGTAGATCCAGAAAAGCATCAGCAGGTCGCTTTCGGCTTAGGTGGTTGGAGATTGCGAGGAGATAGGAGGTGATTGTTCGTCTGCAGGCGAGAGGGAAAGAATGATCGTGAGGAATGATAGGGTTGTACCACCACTTAACATAGTCCCGAATGACTGCGTCAATGAGCCCTCCCAATGCATCGCGGGTTTCTGGCCGGAAATCGTCGAGGCCCCTGATGACCGCATCCTCGTCGTCGCTGCTGTCGTCGGATTCCTCAGTCTTCTTTGTCGACTCGCTCAATATTCTTTCCAAGATGTCAATGCCCCGTTCGCCTCGTACCGCCTTGGAGACTTCCGGATTTCGTTGCTCCCACGAGATGAACCCGACGACTCCGCCAAATGCGCCTATTAGGACCAGCCCTAATCGCCCTAGGGTAAAATATGTGACGGCGGCAAAGCCAACAGCGACTCCAGCCAGCGAGCCGGGGGTGGCGTTGGCGAGAAAGTGAAGAATCTTTGCGACAGGTGCATCATCTCCTGGAGTGGTAGTGTGCGTCGGTGTCGTAGTCGTGGTTATCGATGCGGTCGTGTGAGCAGTTGGTGATTGTGGAGGAGTTTGAGATTTGGCATCCGTCAGATTGTCATCTACAGCGGCTTTCACCGTCTGCTTTTCGGTTTCAGAGGAGGGCGGCGATGGGCTGCGGCTAGGCCCTTGGCTGGCAGATGCAGCGCCTGGCGGGAGCGCATCGCGGTCGGGAGCGGAACTCATTGGGGGTGGGAAGCTGTCGAGGTGCTAGGCGCAGGATCGGGGTAGCTTCCCTGAACAATGGGGACCGTAGTGATGGCTTCTGGGAGGGGCGTAACCATTACTTAGAGGGCGAATGGTTTTATCAAGAAGGGAAAACTGCCAGCGCCAGATATTCGGGGGCGAATGCTCGGACCGAGGCTGGAACACTGGATGTCTAGATTTGTCTGTGGGTGAGTGTTGGAGGTTTCAAATTGCATAGGAATGGAGTTGCAGTTGTCTCTGTTATCGAGCTGCGAAAAAATGCCCCGACAGCCTGGGGACGACATGTAAGCTTCAGGGGGCCACCCCCCAGGCCAGTTCACTTGGACCCGCTGTTCCACGTCGAACGTGGGCGCTGTCCGCGTCAACGCAGCGATGATGGCAGTACATGACACTAAAAACGGAAGCACTCAGAGCCAAGCAATCCCCCCCGGCAGGCCCTAGCACGCCCTAGCACGCTAATTTATGCCCCTACCACGCCAGCGTGCCCGTTAAGCCCGTCAGAGCCGTCAAAACCGCCCTGGGCTCTCCTCGGATGGGCCCATCATCTCCACAGAGAAACACGAAACACAAGGACATGGGTTGCTAATTTATTTCTTAATATCTTTCAATCTCTGCATAATGGGACATGTTTCTACTCCCCCGGCCTGAATACAAACCACTGCCCCAAGCCATATGCAGCTGGTTCACGGAGTGTGCCGGACATATTACTTAGTGAAGGCCTCCCTCGAGGTTGCATCCAAGACATGAATATCTTCAGGCTCAGTGGGTAGGCATGGAGAGGGATGTATGTGATACGAATACGCCCTATATCCTAGCGATCCTACTATTATTTTAGATGAGCTCCCCACCATCAGCTGTAATGGGTGTCACGTGAATTGGCGTTGCTTTGCCTGCTATGTGGAGTCCGTCTCACCTGCGCGCCAAACGCGTTCCAAAAGGCATCTGATCCTTCGCCCTTCACCCTTCACCATTTCACTCGTATGCCGATAGACCCCCATTCCACTCAGATTGCCTCGAGAGTCGCGCCACAGACCTCGAATCAACCTCTTGCAATAGCTCCAGAATAGCCGCCACCGTTTGTGCCCGACGTGACGCGACGCATAATCACCGACATGTCTTCCAAGAAGCGCAGCGCAAGCATGGTTGAGGACGACGCTAGTGAAACCGAGGTCACATCCAAGTTTTCTAAGAAAGCGAAGAACGCTAAGCTGGGACTCGGCCCGGATGGAAAGGATGATGAGGGAAATCCATTTTGGGAGGTGCGCGCATTCAAAATGAGGAGGTAATGCAAGCCAACGCATGCTGATGTGTAATGCAGCTATCCAACAAGCGTCGTGTTGGCGTCTCGCAGTTCAAAAACTCCAGCTTGATCAATATCCGGGAATACTACGAAAAGGATGGCAAGACTCTTCCCGGAAAAAAGGTAATTTGGACCTCTCATTGAGGTATTGGTGGACATTACTGATAAGCTACGGCACAGGGAATCTCTCTATCGGTTGAACAATATACGGCCCTGCTCAAGGCAGTCCCCGCTATCAACGCTGCGCTGCGAGATCTGGGCCACAAAATCGACGGTCTTGATGAGGCTACGTCAACTCCCCTTCCCACCAAATCGAAGAAGGACAGATCCAAGTCATCCAAGGCCAATATCGATGCCACTAGTGACGAAGAAGAGGAAGACTAGGTTTGTCCTGGGCCAGGGTCTGTAAAGTTTGGTAGGGCTGGTTATGGGATGGACTATATGTAACGGTTATGGAGTATGGGAGTTGGAAGATGTAACCCCAATAATTTGATTTACACAGTAAAAACAATGAGTTGAATGAGAAAGCCACTATTTATCGGCTCCACGCACGTGTTGTCCACGGTCCTATCTGGCTGGATTCCGCGCAGGCCGAGCACTGCCACGGAGCACACCTCACTTGATTTAAGTTCACTCCGATCATGATGTGCATATTTTGAGGCCACACCCATGCAGGATGGGTTGGAGACAATCCCGCCAAGATTGTGTTGGCGAGCACTCTGTGGTGATCCGGGACATTGGAAGGCTGCGCCAAGTGGAGTCGGGGTGTGAGACACGAATTTTTACCATTGACGCGAACGATGCCCCGGCTGGGCCGGCGCCAACGGCAAGGAAGACTAAAAATCCAAAAACGTTAAGAGAGCACGAGGGCAAGTGAGTTATGACATCAAACAGCCTTGCCATTTGATTCAGTGCTAGCCCCAGATTCTGCATCTGATCTAATTGTTGTTTCGAACTCTTTATCGGCCTTCTGTTTTTGGAATGTTTATTTGTGATGAGACCGAAATATAAGCGGGCTAGGCTCTCAAACGGCGTTATGCTATCGAGTGCTCCACATCATGAATACACCAGGGGAGCATCACGCACTTGTCAGCGACTTTTTTTTTTTGAGCGGTAGCAGGGGCAGATCCCTCCTGTTGTCTTGAGATGGCGGCTGTCAGCCGTCGCCAAGGGTTGTGTTATTTTCTAATACGAGAAGTCGAGGCGAGACGGGCCTCGTAAAGAGCCCTGGTTTCTCTAGCGTGTATTGTAAAAAGAGGGAGAGGTCGTAAAAAAAATAAATAAAAAAAAAGGAAGAAAAAATAGCGAGACAGAATAATTATTGTGTGGGATGGGAATGTGTCTCGTTTGCGAATGCGCATTTCGCGATTTTGGAAAAACGGCCTCATCCCATGTTGATGTGCAGAGCACGGTGCAGGAGGAGACCACAGTGCTCCCCTAAGATCCCAGATCCGCCGCCACAGCCTGCTGAAAATGTTCTGGATGGCTCACTAGCGCCGCTAAGCACCCTTGCCACTCCCCCTGGAACCAGTCTCCTTTCGCGGCGTCCCATTGACCTGTCCTCTTCACAAGCCTGTTTCATCATCGTGCAATTGTAATAGTTGCTTCTGGTCATCACGACGTCTATTCCTTTCCCGACGCTCCTTCTCACAACTTATTCGCTTCACTCGCTTCATCACAGTTTCTTCTTTGCCTCTACTTCTCTTGCTATATACCATTGTCACCGTGGGGCAACCCCCTTTTCCCTCTCTCACTCTATTTCACTTGGTGACGCAGTCGCTTACGTACATACCTTATCCGTCCTTCTGATCTGGACATATCACATACGATTTCACCCTTGACCCAACCCAAATTGGCAGGGACTTTTTTTTTTTTCTTGTTCTGACCCTTTGAAGAACTTCTTTTGTGCGAAGCATTCCAGGGCCGTTAGCCAAGACAAGGTTTCGCCACACTATTGTGACAATGAGGATCTCATGGAGATTGGGTTCGGGTCACGTCGAGTCCGTGGACGACTATACTGGGGTTTTAGTGCCACTTGAACAGGCGCATATTTACAGCCAGTCAGCAAGGTCCAAAAACAAAGACAAAGCACCATCCAAGGACGAAGATGGACTTGATGACGGGGGTGAGCCCAAGGATGAAGATTATGAAATGGAGGGCATGCTCCAAAAAGAGGGTGCCGACGAGTACAGTATCGAAGGACTGCGAAGAGAAATGAGAAAGGGTCGACAAGGAAAATGGACAACATATGAGAGTGCGTCGACTAAAATTCCTAAACCCTCTTCAAGAGTTGGAGCTAACAGGCGAAAAGTCAAGTCGAAACTAATCAACAAGGCCATTGGCGATATTGGCATGGGCAATTACAACTGGCAACTTTTCATCCTCTGCGGATTTGGATGGTTGGCTGATAAGTAAGTTTGGATCATTTACTTGGAAGACCTGGTCAAGATTGCTAACATATGGATAGTTTATGGCTACAAGTGAGCAGGGAACATGTATGAACTCATGATGAATGGAAACTAACCAGACTTCTAGGGTGTATCTTTAACACTTCCGTCGCTCTCTGCGGAGTTTGGCATCGCGGAAAAGACTGTGAGATATACGACGAGCGCTCTGTTTCTTGGTCTTTCTGCTGGCAGCTTCTTTTGGGGCATCGGCTCCGACTTTCTTGGTCGTCGCATCGCCTTTAACATGACCCTCCTTATCACCAGCGTCTTTGGCATAATGGCTGCCTACGCGCAAAGCTGGGGATCCGTCTGCTTTTTCTTTGCTGCGCTCGGCTTTGGCGTTGGCGGAAACTTGCCTGTCGACGGCTCCTTGTTCCTCGAGTTTCTCCCCGACGCTTCTAGCGCTTTGCTTACTCTCCTGTCTGTCTGGTGGCCTATTGGACAACTTGCCTCATCGCTCATTGCGTGGTACTTCATTGCCAACTGGCCTGTTGATCAGGGTTGGCGCTACTTTGTCGTCACTATTGGCATCGTCACATTCGGCATGTTCATAATTCGCTTCTTCATCTTCCATCTCTTCGAGTCGCCCAAGTTTTTGCTCAACAAGGGCCGTCAAAACGAGGCTATAGCCGTTGTTCATGGCCTTGCTTATCGCAACAACACCAAGACCTGGTTGACATCGGAAATTATGGACAAGGTCGCTTTCAACGAGGACGAGGCTGAAGTGTCCCACGTCGCCAACCAGGTCACCTCCCAGACTACCATGGGCGCTCTCAAGCAAAAACTCAAGGGCTTCTCTGGCGAGCGTCTGCGACCATTGTTCAAGACCAAAACTCTTGGAATGGCCACATCGCTCATCTGGTTTTGCTGGGCATCAATCGGCATGGGTTATCCTTTATTCAATGCCTTCCTACCGCAGTATTTTGCTCGCGCGCACTCCGATTCTGATTCTGATAGCTTCCAATCCGAGACTGCCACTATTTCTGCCACCACGTACCGCAACTATGCCATTGCGTCTGTTCTGGGCGTTCCCGGAAGCCTTCTCGCTGCCTACCTCGTCGACCACCCATCGCCCTTCTTCGGCCGTCGTGGCACTCTCGCCTGCTCCACCTTTATATCGGCCGTGTTCCTCTTCCTCTTCGTCATCTACGGCACCACCCCATCCAGGCAGCTCTTCTTCTCCTGCGTCGAAGCCTTTGCTCAGAACATCATGTATGGTGTGCTGTACGCGTTCACACCGGAAATCTTCCCTGCTCCCGTTCGGGGCGCAGGCACCGGCGTCGCAAGCTTCCTCAACCGCATTACAGGCTTGATGGCCCCTGTCTTGGCGGCAACAATCCCTGGAGACGGAGCCACCACGCCGATTTACATGTCGGCCGCCCTAATCTTGTCGGCGTTTGTGGGCATGTGCTTGATCCCCATTGAAACCCGTGGTGCGCAGAGGCTATAGGAGGGACGGAATCTTGTTCCCGCAGACTGGCGTTTGAGATGAGATCTTACAGTTGGGGGTCGGTTTGATTAACAAAGTACGGGATGGTTTGTCTCTTTTGCATAATGCCTACTTATGACCTGGAGTAAATTCATATTGGATATTGTCAACATTTTGTCCTATTTATACATTGCGGGAGGGCATTTACTGGGTTGTCAATCTATTTTTTTTCTCTTTGTGTGTAAGGTCAAAATATGGATGGTCTATTTAGGGTGATACTAGATTGGTATTGTTTATGTTTTTATCGATTCCCTTTGGCCCCGGCAGGAGCATCTAATCTTCTCCGTTTCAACGACGTGCCAAGAGCGTCTCTTACCATGGGGTCTGCCCGGATAGTATTCTGTACGAGCCACTCCCTCATTTTGCTCTGGAGGTTTCCTGCTGCCTCACCATCTCCCTTGTACGGAGCAAGCTCCATATCTAGCAATCTGACGGTGTCGGTATCAAGCTGATTAGCAATCATCTCCAGGCGGTTGAGGTTTTCCTGAAGAGCCTTCTCGTGGTTATCATCTGTGATCTTTTGGTCTGCCCCGAGATGCATGGCAAGTAGAGGGCCAATTTGGGAGAGGGCAATGTAAAAGGTGATTGTGAGTTTCCGAGCCAGAGAAATAATCTGGAACGGGAGGTATGCGGGGTGAGAGCTGGCGCGTGTAAGGATGGCGTTGGCGATGGTGACCCAGGGGGGGAAATCGGGTCGTGTAACTGTGTGGAGTTCAAACGTGCACAGCGTGATTAGAATGAGCCACCTGTAGTATTTCCCAAAGTCCATGTAGCCAAACAGGCCCAGGATGTAGATGGTGGCGCCTGCGACACCGTAGTGTGGGAGGATGCCAGATATGACACCGCGGCTGACAAAGTCCTTGATGGTAGTGCACTTTGACCAGCGCGAGATCTCGGGGCCGAAGCGCTCGTAGGCAAACCGTTTTGCGCCATCAAGAAGTGTGTCGCTGGCCTGCTTGAGGTGCATGAAGAAGATGGCGGAATCGGGGGCATCAGCGCCGGCCTTGTCGGGGTGGTGGAGGGCGGCCAGGCGGCGAAAACGGGACTTGATCTCTCTTTCTTGGGCGTGGAAGGAGACCCCTAGGTCGTCGTAAAAAGAGGGCTGGTGCCGCATGTCGTGGTCGGCTTCGTATATGGTGTAGAGGAGGTAAACGGTTATGACAAGCATTTGAATCGTGCGGCGATGCGAGTTGTACCGCGCGGTGCCTGGTGTGGGCTTGGGGTCGCCGGCGCGGATCGTGATGCCATAGTAGATTGTCTGTACCCAGGAGGATGCGATCTGTAGGTTGGCGACAAGTTAGCGATCGTGAATTGGAAGCACGTTTACGGTGCCGCGATGCGTTGGCAACAAGTGTGACGACACGAAGAAATGCGCGCTGGGACATGGGATCAACTTACGCCGGGCAAAAAGGCCCAGCCTAGCATGGAAAGATAGCCAGACATCTTTGGGACTGGAGCATCACAGGATGCAGTGTTGTTATGGAGGGAACATGCAAAAAGGCGATGTGCCGGTGGGAGTTGGACTTGAAATCCAAGAAAAAAAAGATGTGGCCAGCCTGTTCAAGGATCGCGGTGCGGCGTTGAAGGATGCGGAAGTGGCATAACACCTGCGTCAGAGTGGGTCGCGGGTCTCGCTGGTGGCGGAAATAGGCAGCTAACCTGGCATCCTCAGGTAGATACCCCAAGGGTTGCAAACAAGCATTTGGTACACCAGGCACATTGTTGGATGGTTTGCTGAGAGGCGACTACACTTTTGCTTCCTTTGCAAACAGGGATGAAATAATTACACGGATTTATTTATTTATTTATTTATTTGTTCTTGCATCCGCCATGGCCAAATCCAGGCTCCAGGTTTTGGCTTGGTTTGCATGCATATATGTACATACGTTTCCCAAAGAACGTAGCCCCTTTGGGTAAGATCGGGTCTCACACCGTGTGCGCTGGATAAGTTGGTTGGTATGAATACCATCACTCTCTTGTAAATATTTGACCACATCCACGTCCCGCGACGACCCTGTCATAAACGAATGCAAAGATGCATTCCACCGCCGTCGTCCTTGGCAGACGAACCGAGCTGGCATGAAACTGTGCTAGCTGGCCAGTCTGCTCGTGCGACAATGCGGAATCCTTCGTGGTCCGTGGACGATCGATCTCATTCTCACTCCTACCCAATGTGGCAATCAGCTTGTTTCATCTCCCACCCACCAAACAACCTACACCGTCGAATTAGGCCCAGGAATCACCTCTGTAAACGGTCAATCGCCACGACTATCCATGTTCCCATTTAGTCGCTATTGTAACCTCGGGTCACTGGTAAACCCGCCGTAAGCACTTGAGCCACCTCCAGGCGGCCGACTTTGCCAATGGCTTGCACCTCGATTTCCACGCCCAGGGCAGCACTCAAGCACATGCGGGACCCGTCCGAGCGAATATCCCCAGTTCACTCACATCTTCGTCTTAGCTCCCGGAGTAGTCGTAAGACACCCCGGCTCAGCAGGGAGACCGAGCTGTGCGTACATGATCCGCCGAAATGATGTTGCCGTCAAGGACGTTATGTGGATAATTTTCGTCCGAAAACTACTCAGGGCTCTTGGCAGGCCATGTCTATATCATTTGCCGTAGTCCTCCCGTAAGCATGAGGATTCTTTGGGATCGGGCAGGTCTGGTGCCTTTCTTTTCATATCCACATTCTTTACTTCCCTTCTCTTCACAATGCGTTTTCTGTACATGGCCTCCTTTGTGGGAGCAGCGCTGGCCGCTTGCAACGGTTACAAAGATCTTTGTGACCGCAAATACTCAAATATTACATTCGTTGGCACCCACAACAGCGCTTTTGACGGCATCAGCCCAGCAAACAATCAACACAAGTCTGTGACTGAGCAGCTGGACCTGGGTGTCCGCTTCCTCCAGGCCCAAACCCACGACAAGGATGGCGACATTCAAATGTGCCACACCTATTGTGAACTACTCGATGCTGGCTCCTTGAACGACTACCTCCAAAAGATCTCTTACTGGCTTGGCAATAACACTGATGAGGTTGTTTCACTGCTTTTGACCAACCATGACGCCATATCCATTGACAAGTTCGCGACGGTCTTCGATGACACTGGGCTACGAGATTATGCTTTTGCCCCAAAGAAGCACTTGGAATTGGACGACTGGCCAACCCTGCAAGAGCTAATAGACAAGGGAACTCGTTTGATCGTCTTCATGGGTCAGTTACCATGCCGCACGTTTCATCCGAAAACAACTTTAATCTCACATTCACTAGATTACCATGCCGATGAGAGCAAAGTCGACTACATCATGGACGAGTTCAACTACTTTTGGGAAACCCCCTTTGGTGAAACCAATTCCACTTTCCCAAGCTGTGAGGTTGACCGTCCCGACGATGGAGACCCCAAGAAGCTCATGGGCATGATGAACCACATGCTCAATGTCGACATCCTCGGCATCGTCATCCCGAACAGAGAAAAGTCCGACGATACCAACTCCAAGGATTCTTTACAGGACCAGGTAGACCTTTGCAAGAAAGAGTGGAACAAGGTCCCGAACGTTATCCTTGTAAGCTTGTCTCATCTTCTATCTCTAAATTCCGTTAATGAATGATTTTGCTAGGTGGACTGGGTCGACGATGGTGATACCATGGCAATCCAAAAGTCTTTGAATGGTTTATGATTGGAGTAAAACCCATGTACATATGTAGAAAAAAGTAGATGATTGACATCTCGTCTAAAATCATTTCATAGATTCATGAACTTTCTTTCGCAGTCGTCTTCAGCGCCTTGATATATTCGGCCACCTCCTTCATCCCCGTGAGACTCAGGTATCGGTGCCATCCTTCCACCAACGTAACCGGCACCGCACCAACGTACACCCCCGTGGTCCGAATACTTTGCTTGGTATTCCTTTCCCCATTCTCGTGCTCAGAGACCAAGGCCCTGGCTTCGTCTTCTGGCACGGTGAGGGTTGGAAAGGGTGGAAGTGATAGGTGAAGGAGGCTGATTGGGAAACTTGGGCAAGGGCTTAATCAAGTCTGGATCAGAGTGTAAGTCAGTATATTGCTACAAGGATGCAGAGGTGCAATGCCTTTTCTTCGCCAAATACGTCCTATCACCTAGTTAGCAAATGAGCTCAGACTGGCGAACCATCTTGAGGGTCATGTAACTTAACAAGGCAATGTGCAAATGGGAATTGCATACCATGGTCTTGTCATGTCCAACGTAAAGGTGACTTGTGATTCATACATGTTTTTCAATTTGAGAGTGTGAAATAACTGTGCACCGAATAAAATGCAGACTCGTAAATTTCTCGGCACTGAAGTTGTCAAACAGAAAACAAGACGGAACTACATGGCAGCCACGGTTCCCAGGAGAATGGATGCGGGGTGGGCACCAATGAACCACCCACGTCACCTCCGCTGAGCCGGAACGGAGCGGCACGAAGCCAACTGCATCAAATATACAAACAGGAACCAATGGTACGTACGAGAGGGGTTAATATGCACATGCAAAGTGAATACACCTAACGACGAAAACGTTCACACTTGTGGTGTGTAAGAGGGTATCTCAAATATCAATTCTTTTACCGCCAGGAAGCTCCTTAATCGAAAGTCATCTTGCTACCAGTGTGCTTAACCACCGCGCCCGTCAGTCTTGCCACCGAGATATCGGCAGACTCCTTCAAGGGCTTCGCCCCATCCGCACCCGAGCTCTCTCCTCCAGCACTTCTATCGTATGTCCTGGCGGGTGGCCTATTTCGTGGGTTGTCGTTGGTGCCGTCTCCATTCTTTCTATCCTTGCCAAACCGCTTCTTGTAGCGAGCCTGGTCATCCTCGGCGAGTTCAATCTTGAGCTCGCGGCCCAACATTCGGTTGACCCACCACTTGCGCATCTTGAATTGCTTCTGGCGAGGCTCCTCGTTGTCGTCATCGTCCTCTTTAAAATCCTGCTCTGTCTCCACTTCTTCCTTGATTTTCACAAAACCCTTGACTGCCCAGGTCGCGGCATCCGCCTCCTTAAACTTGACCCAGCCGTAGCCCTTGCACTTACCCGTGTCCTCGAACGAGGCCATCTTGGCCCATTCAATTTCACCACACTTCTCAAAGTTCCTCTGTAGATCCTCCTGAGTGGTCTTGAAGCTCATGTTGCCGACAAAGATCTTGCGGCTAGCATTGACCTCTTGCTTTGCCTGTGTTCCTTTGTTGCCGTCGGCTTTACCGTCGGCACCGGGCTCAACCGGCTCAGGCTCCTTCTTAGGACGGCCTTCAAAAGACTTGGCATCCTTGATGAGAAGCTTTCGGCCGTTGATTTCTGTCTCGGAGAGGGCAATTGCAGCAACCTTGGGACCAATGTCTGTGAAATCGACGTATGCGAAGCCCTTGTTGGTCGGCTTGGCGCTCTTGTCTCGGCCTGGCTCCTTGCTTGTAGGAAGTTTGACTCGTGTGATCATCTCGTCGGATATAACTTCACCGGAGTTGTCAACAAGCCACTTGCGCAACTCCACAATCGTCAGGGAGAAGGGCAGGTTGCCAATCCAAACACCATGCTCAGACCGGGCGTTGTCTTTCTTGTCTCCGGATGGCTTCTCGTCATCGCTGCCCTCTTTGGCAGGAAGGGCCTTGCCCTTCTTCAAGGCACGTCGGGCTCGTTTCGAAGGGGGCTCCGGAGCGCTAACGTCAACCTCAATCTCTTCAAGGCTGGCCTTGCGCTTCGTCGAAGGAGCGCTTGCAGCAGGCTCATCGGACTGCTCGGGCGCTGAGGGCGCTTCCACATCTCCCATCTCCTGGTCATTGTCGGCCTTTTCAGCCTCTGGCTTGGAAGCCTTCTTCGACTTCTTTTCCTTCTTCTCTTTGGTGGCCATTATGGTTGTTGGAACGACGAATAGATGTCACACCTGCGAAGCAAGAGCGATTCTCCATTGCGACCAGAAATTTTCTGGATCCAATGCGATAAGTCACGTTAATCGATAAGAGATAACGAACTAAAAAGAAAATATGGGGCTGACTTGGTCCCTGCACTGGACTGTGGGGTTTAACAGGGTAACGGGCTGGTCCCGATCGATTCAGGACCTTCCAAATTCAGGGATTGTGCGAATATTTTGCATGAATCTAAACAAAAATATCTGCTCAACTCCCCTCACAGTCTTCAAGTATGGATGCTAGCCAACTTCAATTCAGGAAAGGCTGTAGGAGACCCAGAAAGAAATAATGCAATTTGAGCCGAGACTGGGAATTGCTAAAACGAAACATGTCACGCATTGCTTGAATCAAAGTTAAAGAAATGCCCGGATTTTTTTTTACCCATGAATGAAACCAGAAGCCGACTACGTCTGCAGAAGCTATGGAGCCAGTCGGCCTTGTCCGACGATTGGGTTAGTATCAAAGTTCATGCTTCAGGGGGCCGGCTGGATTGCGATTGAAGCATTGAATGACAGTGCTGCAACCTACACGTCGGCCAAAAAGAAGGCCGCGGCATCATGTAAGGGGAGTCGTCACACTTATGACGAGTTACGGTCAGGGCAGAAGAAAAGGTGCTAGAGGCGGTGTCTCGGGAACAATTTTTTTCTTTTCTTTTTGCCCCTTGCAGCGGCGAGCATCGCTGGTGCCACCCATCATTGACTACATCACACGCCAGCTGTCTCTAGTGTGGAGGTGCCGATACATGCCCAACCAGGAGAGGACGTGGATGCGACAACGCAGATCGGATAGGCTAAACGGTGGACGACAACCCCACAAGCCACTCCAGCAAAATGCGGATGGTGGGTGAAAACGACGGTCTGGACTGCAAGCCGCGAGAGTTTGGCCGCACTGCAGAGCAAATTTCAAACTTCAAAGTCAAAAGGGTTGATTGGTATGTTTTTCTTAAGACGGGAGTTTACGAATGTGTCTTGTCCGATGATTTAGGAGGGGTTTGCTAGTCTCACCCAAATGCACAGATGACCAGATGATGTATGTCCAGGATTGGCCCGAGTGATGGCAAGACGTCAACAGCCTGTGGATGGGCGAGCGCATGGGATTTTGCGCCACACCAGATTCGGGCCAAGGGATAGAGGGTAGCTGTGGATTGAAGCGGGTAATTCGTGTTCTTGCTCAGTCCATGTCACGTTTCGACATGCTCTTTAAGGGCCTTGGAAGAAGACCCTGGAGGCGGACTAGCTCGTCCCCGTGGTTGCACAAAAAAGCCGGACCGGGACCGGGGACCAGGAAAGGAACTCAGGCGCCGCCGCCCACAAGCCGTGACCGGCCGGACAGACCGAGACGAGGAGCGACCAGCGCGGCAGCGAAATGCGAAATGGAGGCAATGTCGGCCGTGGCATGCGTTGATTCACCCTTGCAACCGGCCGAAAAACCGCTCAGCGTGCAGCGCAGCCGGCGGCGCTACGAGCACGGATCATGACGCAGCAAAGGGTCATTTGTCGACCTGGGGGATAATTACATGGGACAGTCGCAGATGTATGAGGGCGCATGTCGTAGGAGGGGCAAGATGACGGCGCCAAAACGGCAATGAATGGCAAAAGACGACAACCGAGCTGAGATGCCCCACTGCCATGCCACCTGTGGCCCACTCCGTAGCGGGCTGAGAGGCACCAACAACCCACTGTCACCCACTACGCGGCAACGCTATGGCTCCCCCACCATGCACCAGCTTTCCCACTAACAGGCGCCCGAGGTCCCGGCGTCACGTGTGGCTTGTGGCTTCTGGTGTGGTGCTGGGATTGCCCGCGGGTGACAGAATTGCGTGGCATAAGACTCAGTGCTGCTAAGGAGCCCCTAAAACGAGCGAAAAAGAAACGACAATAACCGGAATACAGTGTATTTAGCGGCGTGCTAAAAGGGGTTTTTATTTTATTTTTAGGATCACATCTGGTGGCCTCATATATCTCATTTACCTTGAATGTTGTCCTACCCGATCTTGTTTTGGGCTTCCTCGTTCATGCGTGCCAGCGTGTGCCATCTTTTCTGTCAGCCGCGGGTCTGCGTAACGTAAGTTGGTCCAGGGTCAACGGGGAGGTGGGCGACCCAGCTGTAGCCTGAAGCGAATCATTGGCCCCGTGGCTGATGCAGCTCCAGTGACCAACGCAGCGCAAGCCCAGCATCGCTAGCCTCCCCCAGAACAGAAGCTCTTGGCCGTCGTCTGGACGCTTCTACCTCTATCCCTTGTCTCATCAGCTTTTGTCTGTTGCACGCCCGGAGACAAAAACAGCCCAGGAACACAAACAGAAGAGGCGCCTCAGTCACATATCTCGTTTCCCCCTTTCACTCCAAAAGAACTCACCGTGTTCAATCTCTATATCCGCTTGTGTTTGCACCCCCGTACCCTGCTCTTCGTCTGTCCCAGATCCTGCACGCTGCTGCGGCGCTGCGGCCCTACCAGGTACTGGCGCTACGCTACCCATAACAACGCAATCTTTTTTGGCCCTAGGCCGGTGCGTTTCGCCCGGGCACCCCATGCCGCCGCCGCTGACCGCTTTCTACTAAGATTCCCGCTCTTGCGCTCCCCCGACCTCTCTTCTCCTCCTCCACACTTTCAGGTTTGCACGTCCGGCGGCAACTCGAGACGCTCGCTGCATCCTGCCGTCGACGGTTGATTCCTTCATCATAACCATTCGGCCACCTGCAACCATTCGCGCCAATTTTCACCTTTGCATCTACCCACGCCTGCCTAGTGCCTGGTAGATAATCCCCTCAACAATCATACCATCACCGTTGCTGCCCAGCGCATCTCGGTGTCGGCTTTCATTCCATCATGAACGTTCTGCTCTCACCACAGCCTCCTGTTTTCCCTCATCACCACGAAAACCCTCGTCTCTCTCCCCAGCGATCTCGTGAGTCCTCTCCACAGTCACCATCCCATCTTCTTCGCTCCTTGTCTCCATCCCTTGGACTCGAAATCACTGTCTCTAACCGCTCATACCCCCTTAGTATCACCTCTTCACAGCATGACTACCCGCAAGCGAAAAGCCGACGAGGATGGCGATGAGACTATGTCTCCCCAGAGCTCTCCTGCCATATCCTCCCGACCTCTTGCCCGACCCTCTAAGAAGGTTCGATCGAACGAACTCATCGGTCGACCACTCGCCCTTCCCCGACTCCTCGAGACCCTCGATACCAACCAACTACGAACCGTGCTCGAGCGGATATGTGAACGACACCCCGACATCGGCAATGAAGTAGTTTCAGGTGCTCCCCGCCCTACCGTTTCTTCCGCACTGGATGTTTTGGATGGTTATTTGGAGAAACTCAAGGATGCCGCCCCCTACGGACAATCGAGTGCCGAGTACACGTATTACCGAGTCAAGGACGCCCTGGTTGCCTTGATCGACGCCCTCTTCGATTTCACTCCTCAGTTCCTTCCTCCCATAGAAACTCAGCCCACAAAGTCGCTCCAGTTCCTTGATGGCGCCACCAACCTCATCCACCAGCTCCCTGACTGGGAGCCCCATGCTTACCGTCACCACAAAGAAAATGCGTATGAGGAAATTTCCAAAGCCTGGGCTCTGGTCATCAACGAGGCAGCCAAGCGAGGTGGTGGTTTCAACCTGCACTCGGGAGGATGGGACCAGACCCTTTCTCAACACAACGAACGATCCGGTGGGCGATTGTCCAGCGCCATCAGCGCCATGGCTAACAACGTCGGATGGATGGGACACAACGGCAACGGTTCATCTTCTAACCCTGCGGACACGAATTCCATCCTGAACCAGCTAGTATCTGGAACATATGGTGCTCCTGTCCGAGTCGGACCTTGGTAAACCAACCCTCCCGAGAGGAAAACTTGCATAACAACGGCGCTTCGGACGAGTCCTCATTGCACATATCACGACGGCATCAGTGTGACGGCTTTCATTTGGCATCAATGGCTGGCATAGACTTTTCTCAGACACCTCATTTCATGTCACGGCTGGGGTTGGACGGCGTTTTTTTTTGTCTGCATTTCTTGATATCCCTTTTCTGCACTCGTGAGTAGCAGGGATTAGTAATGTATCTGTATTTCCTTCTCTCGTTTTGCAGATGTGGACAAACCACATGATTCATGTATGTAGAACAATTTTTTGCCTGTCATCTCCCTGTGGTCTCTGACGTGGGGAGAATGATATCAATCATTACTTGGTTCAGGCGGCATTTTCTACTCCGTTCCGAGGTTCTTGTCTCTCATCAAAGTGACGTTCATTTACCATTTTCTTTGTGATGACCAGTAGTCAGTAGGCTCCTTACATTCCCAACAGCTGTTCTCCTCACTAGACAGATGGATTTGGGCCTAAGCCTTGTAAGCAAGCCATCTCCCTCAGCTGGATACTAAAGCATGACCCAAGTGGATTCTGCCCTTCCTTCATCTCCCTTAGGCAGGGGGGGTTGGAAGAGGGGGACTAAGGATCCAGGGATTGATCAGGCCTAACGCCCGTGCTTCTTTTTGTATCGCTTTTGTGGAGGACCATGAACATCGCTTGCGGCCAGCTTGTGTAACATTGCTCCATGGGTCGAGCTTTTGTGCAAAATAACGAGCAGCTCCATCATTAGCCATTCCAGGTTCTCTAAATCTCAACTTCAGTAAATATCGGTTGGTAATCTCAACAATCCGGGCAACACCGCGGATTATACAGTGAATAAGTCATAGCTGTCTTAGACAAAGGCACAAGATAAAGAAATCTCACTGAATAATGCGAAGACAATCCGCCTCGCCCTGCGTTGACACATTGGTTCTCATCTTCACCAAATCACTGAATCAGTCTAATATAAAACACAGAGTGCTCGTCAGAGTCGGTGTCTCATGGTAAGTGACTAACACCCGAAAATGACAGCCTCGCGCTGGATGGAGCGGTTACTTTGCTCAACGAGACAAACATATTTTTTTGGCCTAAGCTCCCAAATACTCTTGGCAAACGTGTCATGTCCTTTGTACACATCATCAAACTACCTGATCAATCAAGGCCTTACACGCCAACCATTGACATCCTCACTCGGCCGCGCCCAGACCATCCCGCAGATTTTCGATGGACATGGTGGACACCGCGACTCAGCTTTGATCGTCTGTTCCCTATTTCTACTTTGGGGATCTTGCAGTCCAAGTGCAATTCACAAAACTGGGCAGCATGCTCAAAGCTAAGTGGTTTGTCGACCTAAGTTTTACAGCTTAAAACAGAGCTGCCTTCTTGCCTAGGCAATCGCTCGCAGAGTGGGGCGATAGCGGAGCCTCCCGTTGGACCCGCAATGAACGAATTGTGGACCCCGACTCGAAAACAAAGTACATCACGTGCTCTCCCGTCATGTTAGGCAGAACGCGCGATCACTTTCCGTGAACGCGTCCCATTCTAACACCCCCCGATCCAGTGCTTTTCAACAGAACAACGACTTCTTCACTGCTGGCCAGCCAGTGAGGTATCCCATCGTTAGAGCTCATATCCACGTCGAGCCTCAATTTAAATGACGATATAGCGTGTGAACTATTTGCCTTCGTCATGCCCGCGTACGTTGCGTGTTGTACAAACCATCTACTCTCTTCACAACACTGACCGTTTCCCAGCCCAGGCGATCAGCACACGGCAGTAGCCAACCCTTTCGAGGAGGCCAAGCCTCGGGTTTCCGAGTGGACGGCCAAGGAAATTGCTACTATATCTTCCAGACTCGACAAACAACTCGGCCCCGAGTACATATCTGCGCGCGCTGGTCCAGGTGGAACCAAGGTACATTATCTTACTGCCGAAAAGTGCATCACATTGGCAAATGAAGTATTTGGTTTTAATGGCTGGTCATCGTCAATTCAAAACATTCAAGTCGACTTCGCCGACGAAAATCCCCAAACGCAGCGTGTCAGTATTGGCCTATCGGTTATCGTTCGTGTGACTCTACGCGACGGGACTTATCATGAGGATATCGGATACGGATCGATCGAGAATGCAAAGGGGAAGGCTATGGCCTTTGAAAAGGCCAAGAAAGAGGGCACCACCGATGCCATGAAGCGAGCTCTGAGGAACTTTGGCAATGTGCTGGGAAACTGCATTTATGACAAGGATTATGTCAAGCAAGTCACCAAGCTGAAGGCCGAGCCGGTCAAGAAATTTGACCAGGACAACTTGCATCGTCATTCGGACTACGTCAAGCGGAATGTGGAAAAGACATTGCCTCCTCCGCCTGTACCTGGGCCGGCGATAACAACCACCACGTCATTGGTCAAGAAGGAGCCCCCTGCAGTGACGGACTCATTTGAGGACTTTCTTGGTGGTATGCTATCTTCAGATGGATTTGATGAAATTGAGGCTGAATGTTTGTAGAGCTCGACGAGGCCGACTTCTGCGTCCCAGAAGACGACCACCCTGACGAAATTACGCTACCTACGTCCATAAACGGGCAAGCTCCCAGTGAGAGAAACATTGTGAATAACTCCCGGCCTCAAGCACAACAACCTCCTGCCCAGCAACCAAACCGATCCTTTCCCGGAGGTCCCTCGCATCGTGCGCCTCAAACCCCAAACCAGCCTCAGTCTCGACCTGGGCCATCGAATGTCCCCCACCAGGGGCCGAATCGACCTCAACCAGGTCTCCCACCTCGAACAACAACACCCAATCAAGGGAGCGGTCCTCGCCCTCCCCCTGGCCCTCCAGCTGGTCAGGTACCCGAAAACGTGGGCTTCTTCTCTGCCCGAGCAGTCAACCAACTACCCGAATCAAGTATTCAAGGCTCGACTAATGGTCGCATATCAATACCTCAAGCGCAACAGGCCTTCAACCCTAAGGCCGAAAGCCCCTCGATCCGAAAAACACCTGGCATTGATCATTCCTCTTCCAAGCCAGTCTCCAAAAGCGGCCAACACGTTGCCCCAACAAGCAGTCAATCGTCTGCTGCTCCACATGGAAACACCAGCAGCTTTACACCAGTTCGTCCCTCTTTTCCTAGCTCGCAGAGCGCTCGAGGGAATGTTGTAAACCCCTCGTTAGATCACGCCCGGCGAATAGGCGCCCCGGGTGGTCCAGGCAGCCCGCTCGCAAATAGGGGATCGTACAAGCCGCCTACGATGAAGCGGCCACCACCTGGAGATAACAATTCAGGGAGACCACCCCTAGCAGATCTCCCCGCAAACGAAAGCTCTACTACAGGCACATCAGCAGCTACAGGCTTAGACGCAAAGAGGCAGAGAATGTCATAGATTATGAACAGGGCATTGTGATGGGATAAAGGAACAGGATGACGGAGCACGGCGTATGGTATCGTAAAGCGGGCTGGTTTGCATTGGGAGCTCAGGTCTGGGATTGATTTGCTTCACAAATGATGAACCTTGATTGCTATACAGAACTAGTCAAATCACTTGCCATAGGAAGTGAATGACCACTATTGAATGGGATGGGATGGGGGGTGGGTGAATGGTCTCCTTAGAATTTCGATCAAGTTCAAAACACTGCAGAGCTCTTCTCGTACATTTTTTAATCTATCTTGGTAGTACACGCATCTTGCCCATCCATGTAGGAGACAAGTGACAAACATATCTAGTTCAGTGACGGCCAATATTCTATTTATGGAACCTCAGATTTGGGGGGGGGAGGGGGAGGTTCTATTTAATAACAAAGTCAACATGGGGAGAGTTTCTTCCCAGGACGTATAACGTAGGGCTCAGCCATGCTGGCAACAATGCACTAGACCGCAGTGGTTTTGAGTTTCTCGAGACCGGTACGAGCCTGCTTGACGCCCTCGGGGAAATCAAACTTGTTGCTCATCTCAATGCACTGGTTGTACTTTTTGCGAGCAAGCTCGGGTTTGCCCATCATGGCAGCGACATCAGCCCAGTTGCAAAGAGCAACAGCGCAGGCCTCGTCACACTCGGGGGTGCGTTCATCACCCTTGACGTCCATGGCGTGCTGGTAAGCATTCTTGGACCAGTTGAGAGCAGCCTCCAGACAGTCATGGCGGGTGGTGGGCATGGCTGGGTCGTGAAGTTCACGAATGGCCTTGGAGGGTTGGTCGGTGAGTGTGGGCGTGAAGATGGGGTGCTGAGCGAAAGTGGCGGCAAGGTTATTCATGATAACAGCGCGGTGGCAGGGCGAGTCACAGAGACGGAGAGCTTGGAAGAAGAGAGGGATGGCAAGATGAAACTGAGACTTGCTCTCATAGTTGCGGCCAAGAGATTCCATGGTGCTACCCGTCTCCTCAGGTGAGAGCCAGTCACCTTCGCCTTCTTTGACACCTTCAGTCTTGCGACGGCGAAATTCGGTTAGTGTAGTCTCGACAGCCCAGATAAGGTGCTTTTGAGAGTTGTCAGGGTCAAGTACATGCTCATCCGAGTACAGCTCTCCCAACTTGGCAGCAACACCAATGGCTTTGGCAAGGATTCGTCGCCGCTTGTGCCAAAGGTTCTCGGGGACGAAATCGTCATCAGCCTCACTTGTAGCCTTAGACTCCTCCTCGTGTTGAGCCTCAGAAACGGTAGGCTTTTCAGAAGCTGGGGTCACAAGTTTTCCGGCATTGTCGATCTTGCCCTCGCGAACTGACTGTTCCATGACGGCAATCCACTTCTTGAGGTCTACCAAAATTCCTTCGAGAACCTGAAGAGTGCCATTGTAGTTGCCGATTTTTTGCAGCCAGTATGAGGTTTGGATTCGGATGCCAAGAACCTCATCGGAGAAAGGGTCTAGGCCAAACTCGGCGCATTGGTCCATAGCGCGCTTGTAGTATTTCAGGGCTAGCTCGGCATCTGGGGCAATGTTTGTGTAGTAAAGGGCTCGTCGGAGAGAGTTGGCAATGGGCTTGGGGTATCTCGTGAATTGGGAGTGGTAAAAGTAGGTAAAGTAGAGCTTGACGGTGTAACCGGCAATAATGGCAATGACTACAAGACTAGGAAGGGGGTCAGTAACGATCAATTGGGATAATGCGATGCGTGCCAACATACACTGCCAATGCAAGAGTGGTTGCGCCAGGGCTTTGACGAAAGGCCGTCTTGATGCCAGTCGGACTCATAGCAACGAAGAGGCTTCGAAGGCCGGCGCCGAGGGCACGAGCAGCAAACTTTCGGAAGGTGATTGGCTGCTGAGCAGGCTGGTGCTTCTTGGGCAGCTGGTTCTGCTTGCTCGCAAGGTCTTTGTTGGCGTCATCCTTGGCAGCACTGTAGCTCGACGTTGACTGAAGACGTCGCTGCGCAGCTTCGGGCCGGAGGGGTATCACGGCGCGGATGTGGATGGAGGCAGAGTGCGACCGGATCTGGACAGACAGAAGACCGGAGGAGGCGTGCCTCAGACATTGGCCGTGGAGGGGCCGCAGTGATGCGACGGCCGATACCGACATGGCGGGCAGGTGGAGGGGTGAGGCGCGCAAAGCGTTGATGGTCCAATTCATGATGCATCGATTCTCAGTTGATGGAGCACGGGCCGTTTCGGGGAATTGTGGGTCCTTGTCTGGGATGCGAGCCACGGCACAGGTGCAGCGACACTGCCAATCGTGTCGCCTGTATTTTAGAAGCTGGCCGAGGCTTTATTAGTTTTTGGTGGGGTGCGGGTGAGCCATGACGGAATCTTGAACTGCCTAACTACCTCTTGACTCCCTCCAAAACAAAAACGAAAAAAAAAAAAAACACTGCAACAACACACGCATCGCCAAACCAGATCCTATTCATCATGACCGGCGGAAAGTTTGAACCCAAGGTCCCGGTTCAACTGAACCCTCCCAAGGATGACCCCATCTCCGCAGAGCAGCTGAGCAAGTCCAACGGTGCGTCTCTCGCAACCCCACCATGATAGCACATGGAACGGCGCATCCTCACCAGATGTTGGGCATCTGGGGGCAGCCCTGCATACTCCGAGCGCTGTTTCACTGACATATTCTCCAGGCGCCGAAGGTAAAAAGTGCTATGTCGCTATTAAGGTGAGTCCACCCCCCTTGCCATGTTCATGACCATCGTCACCCGGGCATCGCTCACTCACCACCCCTCCTCACAGGGCAAGGTCTACGATGTGACTGGCAACAAGGCATACCAGCCAGGAGGCTCATACAACGGTACGGGTTCCTTTATCAGCCCGCATCACGTCCACATCTGAGACCAATTGCTAACCAAACACCCCGTAGTCTTCGCTGGCAAGGACGCCTCCAGGGCCCTAGGCATGACATCCACCAAGGTCGAAGATGTGCGACCCGACTGGCACGACCTGACGGACAAGGAGAAGGGGGTATTGAACGACTGGGTCACCTTCTTTTCCAAGCGGTACAACGTCGTAGGCGTCGTAGAGGGCGCCACAAACACGGATTGACTAGCCGAACCGTGTCCTACTGAGCAAGTCAAATTGTAAACGTTGACCACCGTCGCAAACCCGTCTGGTCTTGTCCTCTCAGCCTCTCTCAGACTTTCCTGTTGAGAATTCAGGCTTGTATTCTCCGCTGTTGTGAAGCTGCGTTGTCATGTCACTCGAAGGAGCTCAGGGCGTTTTGCCCTCTCACTATGCGACTCCCATGTCCCCTAGCCCACGCCATCGTAGCACACGCCTCTGCCTTCCTCCATTTTGGAGAGATCTTGTCTCAACGAGACGAGATGCTATCATTTCTCAGCTGCGTGGAACTAATCATAGAACTAAGTCAGCCACCCACTCTTGTGCGTCAACACCATTCATGCCTCCAATCGCCCCTAAGCCTAGATCTGTTCAGAGTCGCATTCAAAGGCTGCAGCAGGCCACAGGCAGTCTTCTGATACTCCTCTCCTGGACCAATTGCGTTGTCCTCCCCCCGCTCAGATGGATCGTTGCACAGCATATAGTGAGTCTTGTGATCCCAGCAGACCAGGAATCAGCATTGCCCTGTGTGACTAACAAACCATATGGGCGCGGTGGCACACATGGCTCACCATCAGTGCATTCTGTGCGGTTACAACACTGATTCCCAGGTGTGAGCAATCGATTACAATCTTAATATCTACCGGGGTCACCGGAATACTGTAGACTTTATCCCCATATCCTTGTGTACGCGAATGAACGCGTCACAAGTGCGATATCAACAGCACAGATCCATCACTACGTAGAGAAGAGGGCATCAGGGACCTTTCATGGGTAAAATACAGTCAATTTATTTGTGACAGTCTGAGGAAAAAACAATGTGCCATTCTGACTCTGTCCGCAAAACACACAAACGGCCACCAAATTCCGAGCCCAGCCGAAAGAAAAAAAACATCCCACCCATCAGGACGACCAGCTAATACTAGTATAAAAAGAGAAACCAGGCCTTGTTTTCGATCTTTACGTCGGTGGCTTGAAACCCATGCCGCCACCATCCAGCCTTGGTTGCGTTCTCTGCTCGTTTGGCTGCCACTCTCCGTTCTTGTCAGGACTGCTCCGGGCAAACAGCAGCTCTATGTACTTTTGCCTGCTTTGCCCAGGTGGGCCTGCACGCAATCATCACATTCAAACTTTTGCTCCCACGAATTCCGCAGGACCTTGACCCCGAAGCATTGATGGTTGGGGTCGTTGCGGGCAAAGTGGCAGTAGGACTTCAGCCTCAATACAGAGTGGTTGCACTGAAAGAGAAACTCTTCCCAGTCGCACATTTTGAGTAAATGGAAATGAGGAGTGTGAAAAATGAAAATGAAAAAAAGGGAGTTTGTGGGTGTAAAGGAGAGAAGTTGTTTTCTTGTTTTGCAAACGAAATAGACCTTGGCGTCTGGAGGTTTCGACTGATTGTTTCTATACTGTGCAGCCTAGAGAAAATCCCTGTGAGCATATATATACATGAGGGGAGGAGCGCTGATTGTCTGTACCTGTGGGTGCAACGACGATGAAGGGATGCTTGGAAGGAGGTAGTGACAGTGTGCCAGACACACAAGATATGTAATGGGGTTGCTGCGATTGAATCAATTGACCAACTTACAATGGGATCTGTCACTCCTTTTATAGACGCTCCCCATTCAAATGAGTGTTGGGAAAGAGACAACAAGAGAGCAAACGAGAAAACAAGACCCTTATCCTTGTAGCAAACGAACGCTACAGAAGGAGGGACTCACCAAGACATGCTCACGCCCATGTCCATGCTCGCGTATACAATCGCTACCTCAGATGCCAAAGTACCGAAGCTGTACGGGGCAACCTACGCCTGCTCGACGTCCTCCGGGGTCTTGAACCGGATTGATTCCCTTGTTATGCGCCGCTAGGCTTCCTATGCATCCATCTAGCCCCCAGGTCTTGCCCAAAGGAGTCATTTGCAGGTAGCAAAGGCAGATAACCGAAAGGTAATGTGCTGTGGACGACGTAAGTGACAGGATTTGGTGTTTCTTCGTGACACAGCATTGTTCGAGGGGATGGCCCCGGATATATGTGGCGTGGGGGGGCACGGGTCCAGGCCCAGGACCGGCCCCGGGCTTCACTGGCAGATGTTTGGTTTGGGTCTTATTTGGGGCATGAGGGTTGTCGTGCTGGTAGATGAGCAAGGCTCATCAAGGAGCGGGGCCCTTGCAAGTAACACAGCATAGCATGTAAGAGCGTCTCGATCAGCAATGGCAGATCAGATTGAGGTGTACCGCCGATCAACAAAGGGAGGTTTACAGATCTATCACATCTACGGGAAGGAGTCAATCATTACAACAACGAGAGCCTCGGAGAGTAAGTTGAGTGACAGCTTCCATCTACAGCCTTGCTAACCGTTGAAGCTAATGTCATTGCCGGCAATGCATTCAAAGCATATTCTGGAAACTACGCTAAATAGAGTGCCCGCTGCTCCGTCCTGAAACAATTATTGGCATTAGTGACAAGTCAAAAAGCAATCGATCGAGGCGGCGATATGGGGATACATCAGCGGTATCAATGTATGTCAGTCATCTCCTAGAGGAACGACGCGGATGGTCCGGCGGTAGGACACAGAGTGGCTGGCCACGCATCATGCGGCCGTCCATATTCGTCCATGTCGCTTCTCAAAGGTCCGACTCGCAAAAGCAAGTCAAGCACAAGCAGACAACCAGGAAAGAATGGTCGGTGCTTGGACCAGCAGAGAGTAAGCCAGAGAAAGCGAACGCGATCGATTAGCTCCCGCGTCTCGATCCAAAACCGCACACATTGACATGATCCTTCAGATAAAAGCGCTAAGAAAGGAGATGCTTGGATTCGTCCCAATTTACTGCAAGCAAAGTAGCATTGAAACTTGACTCCCAAAGGACATCATGTGTCTAGGCGATTGCGTTCGCACCGACTTTGCTGGGTCTCACACTCTAAGTTGCGGGCCTGGGAGCGAGCGATCATTGACCCGTTTGTGGAGTGCATTCAGCTTAAACGAACTACCAGCTAGTTATCGACATCAGACAGGTACGCGGAACCTAGCTCTGCTGCTTTGTCCCGAATACCATCTAGTGATGCGATTCGCCAAGAGATAAAATCAAAATAGGTGCATCCAGAGCGGGGAAACATTTGATCCTTGATCGTAGTCTACGTGACAATGGGCAAAAGAAGCAAGCCGCTTTATTACGAGCCATCAAGGTCGGGTAACAGTCCACGCTAGAGGACCAGAAGAAAACCGTATTACTTTTTGCACCAGCAGCCGTGGATTAACATACGACTGTAAACGTGCGTGAGCACAGCCCCTGACCAAATCACCTCTCAGCGTGGTGCGGGCGTCAAGTCACACATCGAGGCTTGGCCGTGTCGAGGTGGGTTGGACGGGATTCTTTGTCTGGGGAAGGAAAAGCGGGCATTGTTTCGCAGAGAGATGCAGTTGCGTGTGTATGGGATGGCGGTGAGATGTAAAGGTTGCAGCGAATGTGTTTGCAATGAATGAATGGAATGCAAAAAGCCATGTCACCCAGGAAGCCAGTGTCGACGGTGGCGGAGGCTGTTCAGGTAGCAAAGCATGGAAGCCACTGATGCATTGAAAGTGCTTCTGTGATGCAGGTGCACATTTGTGCATGCATTGGCGCTCCTGAGTGGCGAAGGCGATGGAGAGACGGGAAACGAGAGACGAGACAAGAGAAAAGGAAAATCCGTCCAAGGGGGCGCACGCGCATGCACCCGTCACGTTGTAATTCGGTCGATGCCCAAGATTGCGTGGTTCGCATCTTCAGGGCATGAAGGCAACTTATAATTTGGCTGCCTCGCTGCTGCCTTGTGGCTGCCTCGCACCAAGGGTGGAGGGTCCTGGACCGTGATTGGCCCACGATGGGGGAAAGGGGACGAAAGTGAGGCGGACCGGGGCCGGACGGGCACGATGCTGGGGAGCCGAAGGTCAAGCTAAATGACATGTACGACACGACGACGTCGTTGGGAATTTCGTCATAGTCGACTTGCATTCCCCTGCCCTGCTCCCCATTTGCTTCGCGCTCTTTGCAACTGCACGGCGCTGCACCTCACAGCTGCACTGCCATCGCGACCCCGTGCCTCCGTTTCCCGCGACGTGGCGTGTTCCATGCGTCCGTCTAGCAGTTGCTTGCTTGTGTTGAGTGCTGAGTGAGTGCGTCCCTGCCACTGCAACCACCTGTCGCAGCGCCGCGCCCTAGGTCTTCCGTTTCTCTCTCTTTTTTTTTTGCGAACCACCTCAACGAGGACCAAAACTCGCCCGCCGTAACAAGGCAAAAAGTCTCCACAGCGCCGTTTCAACCTCTCCACCCTCCTCCAGAGCCCCCTTCTACCTGCATCCACTCGATAGCACTGCGGCGCTCACGCTCACAGGGAACTCAAGCTCTAACTTGAGGCTCGTCCTGCCCAAGTTCAAGTCTTTCAACCTCTTCCCCCCTTCTTCCCTACATCCCCACATCTTGTCATCCTCGTCTTTCTGCCTGATTCAATTTCTATCCTCCACTCCCCTCCCTTCTTCTTCATTCTCAATCCGCCAACGTCGCCACTGCTAGCATTGGCTCTCGAACTGGTTCATCTGCCTTTTTTTCTTCTCCTTCTGCAGCTTTTCCGTCGCGCGTTCGGGCCAAGGACGCTGGCAATACCACTGTCGTCAAACCTCCACCCCTCTAGCTTCTCATACTATATACTACTACCTACCAACCATCGTCCAACAAAAACCTGCCAAACCTGGATCAACCCTGTCAGCATCCAAACCAGTATTAACGGATGCCAATCTATTATTTACATCGCCATATATCATTGCTATTGGATTCAGGTGTACGTTACAATATCCAATTCCTGTAGTGATTGGCGTCGCTGATATCCAGAGTAGCCCATTGCGGCCTCTTCGCTACAAATCTACTGTTTCCTCCCTTCGTATACGTCTGTCTTCAATTTCGTCACTTAGCGACAAAATTCTTACATGCTGGTGACCAGCGCTCCTCGTCTAATAGAACGAGTCGAGCCGCTTGAACCGTCCCCTTTCTCTCAATATCTTGTCATCAAATCAATTCTTAGCCATGGACTCATCAGGTTCGGACTCGGCCCGCCAACAGGCTGCTGAGCAGCTGGGCTCGAATCAATCAAAGTATAGCTCCAGCATGACCACGTCCTCTCAACAGGGCTCCACCAAGCCTGCGCCATATCCATTTAACTTGACTCGATTCTACAACATGAATGATGCTCCTTGGGTACCTCTCAACAGCCAATCCTTTTCTCACTTGTCGCCGAATGCAAGCTACTCATCCGCCGGTCCTTCTTTCCAACAGTACAGAAGCAAGCCTGTACCCTCAGAGTGTGATACAGCCAACGATGACTCCGGATATGGCAGCACTCGCCCACCCTACAGCATTAATGAGAACAACTCGGTGTACGATGATGAATCCAACCCCGAGGCTCAAACTGCAACACAGCTCCTGAACTCGTTCAACATGGACATGGATCCAGTCTCGAATTCCCAGGCTTCCGGCTGGGCCCAACCTCAGCCTCCATCCGTCTCGAGTTCCAGTGATCGCAAATTCTGCTGTCCCAATTGCAAGCAATGGTTAAGAACCAAGTCGGAGATGAAGTAAGCCTTGAGTCCATACCCTAAAATAAACCAGTAATCTAACATACAATAGCAAACATCATCTCAGGCACAACAAGCCCTTTCGTTGCGATGTCACAGGCTGCAACCGAAAAGACGGCTTTGGCACGAGGAACGATCTGGACAGACATAAAAAGAGCGTCCACTCCGATCCATCGGTAGCTGGAACTCGGTACATATGTCGCCTTGATCAATGTGCCACTCGAGATCAACCTAAGCTTTGGCCAAGAGCTGACAACTTCCGCTCTCACCTTCGTCGTATCCATGGCAAAACCTACGCCGCAGAGGATAACTTGGAGGAGTACATCTATCGAGATCCTCATTCTATTGGGTCCATCTCTCCTGACCAGCCTGCTCTGCGCAATGATCTTCAAGGTGTTGGTGGAACGGCTCTTTCGTACATCAACACCAATGCATCCATGAGCATTCAGAAATCCGTTGATTCCCTGATCACGCCATCTTTCAACGGTCAAACAATGATTACCAACTCTAGACAGGATATTTTTGCAGATGAATTGGATTCCATACTTGAGGATTCAGCGTCATTTGATACCAAAGACCACTCAGGTCTTTCCACCCAAGATTCCGATGGTATGTTAATGCAGTCTAGTATTCTGAAAGGAACAGGCCAAGGATCTTTGCAGAATGGTCGATCATTCAATGATGATATTATGTCTATCCCTTCTACTGGTCTCTCCTATACTCAAGCAAGCCAAAGAGGCCTAGTCCCAGATGGCGAAATCTTACTTGGCCACGGCGATGACATTAGGTCTCTTGATCATTCCATCGGGTCTCTCGAGAGCAGCTGTGAAGAAGACGGTTCTTTCGATGCCACTCGTAGCCAGCCCAGAGCTAAGGAGTCGCCAAAGCAAGGATCAGAGCAATCAGATGTCAAAATGGCAGGTCCGGAACAGGAGCAGTCCAGCTCAAAGCCAATCAACCTCTCCAGCTTGAAGAATTCTGCTTCCATGGCCAACGATTCCGACAGTATCATGGAATTCCTCAAGACGGTACCCAAGGATATGCTCAAGAGCGCTCTGAATGGGGACATGGATGATAGCAAATCATTAAGCTCGAGTCAAGATTCTGCGAGCCAAAGGAATGTACATGCATGCCCAGAGTGTAAGAAGATGTTCAATCGCCAATGCGAACTAAAGTTAGTTGTCTGATACCTCCCTCCCTCAACCTCCGCCACTAACAAGGATTTCAGGAAACACTTGAAGCGACACGAAAAGCCATACGGGTGCACATTTGAGAAGTGTACCAAGTCATTTGGCAGCAAGAATGACTGGAAGAGGCACGAGAGTAGCCAGCACTATCAACTTGAGATATGGAAGTGCGAAGAATCAAAGCCAACTCACAAAATTCCTTGCGAAAAGATCTGTCCCCGAAGAGAAAGCTTCAGAACCCATCTGCAAAGAGAGCACTCAATGACAGATCCCAGGCAGGTTGAAGATAGGATCGACCGATGCCGAATTGGGCGCCATTGCGATCCTCGTTTTTGGTGTGGCTTCTGCAAAGAAATCATACAAATCAGAGGTGAAGGCGTCAATGCTTGGACAAAGCGATGCGATCACATTGATAACCACTTTTGCGGCCGAGATGGCCTTGTCAAGAAGAACATCAGCGAGTGGACGTACCTTGACAGTGAGGATGAGGCGAGTGACAAGAGCCATACGGATATAAGCACTCAGTCTTCTTCCAAGTTGTCAATATCTAGTCCCGAGTCCCTCTCGGCGTCCAATGTGCTCTCAAGCGTCAAACGCAGATCAAGCATCGAGGTCGATGCACGTTCTCAAAAGAGACAAAAGCACAAAGACACTGCAGAAACACATGATATGTGGAATTGTGTAAGTAGATATACACTTGAGCTTCATCAACATCAACTAACGCCGAAGACTACTAGTGTTGCTGCTCATTCGACATGCTCATGAGCACATCATCGTCGTGTTGCGGTTGTGAGCACCAAAGGTGCAGAAACTGCAACATCACGAGAGTCAATCACCGAGAGGAAATGAAGATGGCGAAATGAACCGCGGCTGGTTAACAAGCCGCAGATGCATGTCTCGAGAAAAAAATTCTTCTGGATGGAATGCTGGCGAACATCTTGGGCGGTTTTTTTTTTTTTTTTTTTTCTATTTCCTATTTTCAAGTGACTATTGGATATGAACTAGTTTTTTGGGGGATGAATGAGGAAAAAAAAAACTTGGTACGACGGCAATGTGGCAATGCAGTAATGGACTCGATAATGTGTCTAGGATACCCGAGATAGTGGCGTTGAGAAGATTTAGGAATACAATTACAATCATTGTCTTTGAAAGTGTTAAAACCCAGGTTGGCCGCGTGCCCCATCAACAGCCCAATCACGGTGGAGTTTGGCAAAGCAGTCCCTGATTGAGATGGAGGTGTGGAGGGGGGCGGCCAGATGCTGGGGGTGGGAAAATGTGTGTCATGGGGGCTGGACTGGATAACGACTTCAAAGTCTCGGCGACCTGTAGGCATTTCTGCTTTTGGGGCCCCACTGTCGGGTGCCTGGCAACGTGGGTCGGGCTACTCCAAGGCACGTCCCTCGCCCGATGGTTTTTTGTTTTTCTCGCAGATCTCTTGTCGATCTGCGATGGCAGGATTGGGGTTGTTTTTTGGCAGAGACGCCGGGGCGATCCCGGACGGCGGCAGAGCTGGGGGGGGAGGAGGGGATGGGATGGCACAGAGACTGGACAGGCCCGTGAAGGGCCGTGACAAACAGGTGGAAAGCCGGTAGACCGGTGACGGCGGGCGAAGGATTCAGTGGTGGTGGCGTAAGAGCGCCTCTTTTTTTTTTGTTTTCTTTTTTTTTTTTTGTTTTCTGGTTGCTGCGTTCTTCTTCTTCCCCCCCCCGGTTGCGGGTTTTGATCATATCGCTCGGGGCACTGGGCGGCCAGATAGCCGATGGCGATGGTCAAATGGGGTACGTATTGGACGGACCAGGATCGAGACCTTTCCGAGATGCGATTTCCCCATTACCCGTGCAAGAGCCCGCCGTTAGCGGCTGGTTAGCGGCTGATCATAGCTCAGCTCGGGTCCACTTTTATTTATCTTTAGTCACGAACACCCGCCGGCGAGGAAGTGGCGTACGCCGTTGGCCGTCAACGAGTTGAGCCTACCCGGCATCAAGCCATCGACATCAATCACAACGAATGACAGTCGGGGGCCCTTTTCCTCCTGCCATTCTCGGTCCCCGAGTAATACCCGGAGGCCTATAAGGGGAGACTTGGAAGCGGGTGAGGAGGACACGAGGGCGATTGATTCTAGTTAGTATACGCATAGTTTGCATTTAATAGTGCAAGACACTAGTAGTATTTTTCGTTTACCAGATCTAGCATTCGCTACAGCCAACTAACTAGTCAAGGATGAACGGGTGCCCGCGTGACAGGGGTTACGGAGATACTGATATCGCGTCACGATGGGACATGTCAAGACCCTAGGCAGGCGGAAGGCTGAAGCAGAGGTCCGGATATCTCGTCGTCAGGGACAAGAGATCTGACAAGGGTTCAGAAAGGCTATCTGAATGGGCGACTGAACTTGGTCGATAAGTGGAGGCAAGGGGCGCAGGGAAACCGAGGACCGGGGACAAGCTGACAAGGTCAAGAGCTAAAACATGAAACCGACGATTCGGACCCAAGACATTTCTCGCAGGGAGGGCTGCAAGTGCTAAAACGAAATGTTGCAACTACGCTAGGTCGGGGCACTCTCTGGCTAAGTTATTGCTTTTTTTGGATCAAGACTGGGGGTGGGGGCCAAGCTGTCTGCGGTGCTCTGGCTCAGGTCAGGTCCAAAGTGTGCTAGCATGTGCACTTGCAAACAGATCAAGGCGACGTCTCCAGGGTCTCGGACACTGGACAGTGCTCGGTAACTTTTCGAACCCTATCTGCTGACGCGGGCAGCAGGGCTATTGAGCAGGGCACCATGGGAACTAAGCCTCGGCGGGGAACATAGTGCGCGACGTCGCGCGGTGAGCCTCCCGGTGCCGGGTCAAGCGCCCGCCGTGTGCCATGCGGGACGAGTGCGGGAGTGCGGACACCAAGGCCGACCTCAGGCTGACGGATGGGGTCAAGACCGATCGGCACTTTGTCCGCTTTTGGCTCAGAGTCAAGGAAGGTTGGTGACCAGTGGGTTGAGACCTCGTCTTTAGCGCGTATCTTGAACTGGTGTAATGGTGTTCAGATGAGTGCCCATCCATTCCAATGCGTCGGCGACTCAGTCTCCCAACTCATGTATCTGCCGAGCCACCACGCGCGTGGAGGAGGGAGGGAGGATGCGAGACTTGGAGACGACGAGAAAACAAATCGATATAATCCCGGGCCAGGTCTGAGTCCGAGTCAGCCCTGAGATTGGTAGAGGTGAAGAGGTGAGAGAGAGGGAGTGTGTGTGTGTGTGAATATGCCATGTATGTCTGAGTGTGTGTGGTTTGAGGCGCGGGAGCGCTCCGCCTGGTGGCTGTTCATGCTTTTTCAAGACACTGAGAGGTCCAAGAATACAACACTCAGACCAATACAATCGCGGGAGCATGCATAGATCCATTCATATTTGGGGAGGCTCATACTGGTTGAGCAAGAAGGGCCGGAAGCCGAGATTGTGTAAGTGGGATGAGGATTCATTGGGCTACAAACTGGGTGAGCGTCTGGATGTATGCATATTGTGCATATGTGTGTGTGTGTGTGTGTATGTGTGTGTGTGTGTGTGCACACGCGTATGAGTGCGTGTATTTGCGAGTTTTGTGGTAGATGGAAGCGCGTAGGGGTATACATGCCGACTGGCCAATAGGCGTCCCGCATGTCAGCCCAAAATTCAGCTTTCAAAAGTGAGTTCAATCCTATTGGCTGATAAACTCATGTGTAACAGGAGCTGGGCGTCTGCTGGGAGGGGCTCCTTGACGATCTTCGCGCTTGGACTGGCCAGGGCAGTGGGCCTGATTCCGGGTTGGGTCCTGGGTTAATTGATGTGATCCGCCTTTTTTGCACGTTTGATGACAATTTGTCAACTTCCGCAGAAGGACGTAGTGATCCGCTCTCTTTCAATTTCAGCTGAACTTGGCGGCATGAATTCCTACCCACTCGCCTGCCGCATGGTTGCGTGTCCATCAGTCCTGTCCCGTTTCAGTTTCAACGCTCTGCCGGAACCCGTGGTCCGCCCGGAGAGAGGGTTTGAACAAGGCGTTGCTGGCCCGGGCTTGCGGCATCCACAAACTTTGGACGACAAGATGTTGGCGGTTATTCGAGCGAGGGAAAAGTAAGCACTGAGAAAACAAAGCAAGAACAAACTTCGTGTTAAGCTTGTGCAGGGGGTAGAAACACAATACATGAAATCACGATTCAAGGGAAGCGCTGGGCTGATGCTTAGCCCTGGTCAAGAACTCATGCAAGGCGCGGGGTCAATAATTGGCGAGCAAATCAAGACACTACAGAGACAGAGATGGCGACAGTTCAACTTCGCGACTTCACGTCGGAACGTGTGGGAGTGCTCAGAAAGAGCGAGCAAGGGTGTACCCCCTGGTTCGACGTCATTTATATCGATAGACTGCTGAAGAGGGTGGAAATGGGATGGGATGGGATGGGATGGGGATGGGGGGCGTGTGTACATGCAGCTGCCCTCTCCTTAGCACCGGTTGTGCTGCCTTGCCAATCTGTCTCAAAGACTGGGCGCCCGAAGGTCCCGCTGGTCAGGGTGGTATGCCATGCCATGCCATGTTGGCTCGCTGTGTTGGTGGTGTTGGTTACCGTCGTTGCCTTATCTAGCCCCCTTTTGGGAATGTCGTAACTAAAGGGTCGCCTATTCCCGGACGGGCCTCTCTTTGTTCTGTGTCCCACTTTGGGGGCTGCCGTCACCGGCCGGCTTAGTTGTGTGGACTTGAGCTACGGGACCCCCGTTCGACAGGACGGGCGCTACCCATAGCGCCAGGCGCTAGAGAGAGGGGACGGGGACAAGCTGCAGCCAATGGCAGCGAACGGATCGCCATCATCACGCTGTCTTCCCGCGGCCAGCCGTCGGACGCTTGTGCTCGTTCCGTACGCCTAAATCGTCCATGTCAATCCCCTTCGTGCGCACACAGTTGCATACCATCCGTCCAGTTTCATTCTCCTGCTGCAGCGCTAACAGGCTGTGCCTTGGAAAAGCGATGAGACTGGCGTGCTTTTGGAGGGGAGAAGGGGATGGAAGATGGAAGATGGAAGATGGAAGATGGAAGATGGAAGATGGAAGATGAACGATGAATGATGCAGATGATGGATGCGGACATGCATGCATTAGATTCATGTTTCTGCCGCCCACTTCCGTCGACAATCACTTGCTCTTTGCTTCCACCGCTCCTACCGTTGAAATCTGAAGTAGCAACAACCAAAAAAAAAAAAAAAAACACGCGCGCACACACGCGTGCACGGTCAGGATCAAATCAGACATGCAACTCAAGTGATGTCAGTGGTTCCTGCCATCGCGAAGAAGTCATCTCATCAATGCGGCCAGGGACGAGGCGGGCTTGGGGTCCTGGCCACTGCAGAGGCCAGACGAAATTGCAAAATAGACGGCGAAAGCTACTGGATATGCTTCAACACACGGATCGCAGATTGGTCTCGGGCGGCAATCAGCGTCGGAGCAGATACAGAGTGCGATTCTAATGGCTACATGACGGCCCGTCATTCGCTTGCTGCATTTCTCTCAATTCTGTGTGTCTATCTTTTGTCGGTCGCCTAACTTGTCTAGTTTGAACTCCGACCAGAAGGGCTCTTGTCCTTGCCTACCTTGGGTAGGCCTCATAATGTCCATGTTGCGCTGTCTTCACCCCGCACCCCCCATCCTCCTTTGCCCTTTTTTTTTCCTTTTCCACGGGGTGCGACTATCTTGAGTTACGAATGTACTCCAGATGTCCGTGTAATCCATGAGAGATGCAGATGGCTTGGCCCTCTAGCTCCCCCATCTCGTTACTCCGCTCCTCGCTGCGGCCTGGTGATGGCCGACGCTCTTCACTTGGACATGGACACCCCGGGTTGTTGACTGCCAATGTGAGAGCTCGCTGGCACACCTCCCTGCCATATTTCAGTGAGCGCGCTGGCGTCAAGTTTTGCGGTCCTGGACAGTGTTAAGATGCCATTCCTTGCTTCTCTTTGGCTTGAACATGAACTGCCGAGACGGGGGTCTTTTTGAGTCATCACACTGTATGGGCATGAGCAAGGACATGGACATGGACTCGAGCACCTTTGTGCAGCAGGAGAGATCGAGACTTTTCTCCTGCTCGCCAAGACGCTCGTCTGAGACTTGAGTTGATGGTATCCTGGACTCGGTAAAGGATGTCGAGGCCCCGGGGGTTGACGGCATCGCCCCGGCTCTGGCTGAGTTAACAGAGATGGCTGCATGCATCCCGCTCTATTAACCATGACCAAGTCACAGCTCAAGACAGCAGGCCCCCAGAATGGCTATGAACACACATGAGATAGGCTCAAGTACTACCACCTGTCTGGGTCTGTTTATCCTGGCCGCAGGCCGTGCATTGGCCTTCCCATGGACATGGATATGGACATGGACATGGCCGTGAACATGGGCCTGGATGGAGGCTTGGGTAGATGGTGTCTCCCGATGCGTCGCTGCTTGGCCGTGTCCCTGCAGGCTGTCTGGGGAGGCAGACTACTTCGTCGCTACCTGCTAGCTGCTACGCCGCCACCAAGAGTGCGGCCATCCACGCCCCCCTGCTGGGCTTCTGGGGCATGAGCAGACCCCCCAAAGCTAAGAGGACGTGAGGCTCTGCAGTGGGGCTCTGCCTCACTTTGCACAGGTATTCCGCCATCCCCTCCACGGAGGGCGGCCCAGCGTCTTTGGGCCCAGGAGCTTGTGTGTGTAGGGCCACTTACACTTACACCCATTTCGCAAGCACGTCTCAACCCACCTTAAAGAGCCATCCCCTGTCCGCTCCCATAACTATGAATAACCTCCTCGTCTTTGTTTTTCCCTTCAAAGTCTCTCCATCCTCCCAGTCCCTACCTCACAAGTCTTCATAGAACCTGCCGTTATATATTCCTATACCCTTACCTCACTCTTGTCTCTCCCTGTCTTGCACCTTCATCCCACTCGCGCGCCTCCTTCATCCACCTCAAAACTTCCGCACGTGCTACGCTACATCTACCATATCTGTACCAACACTCGGTCCCGGGTGTCAATTCTATTGCAGGCCTACGTCTTGGTCTCCTGTCCTTCTGTCTCTACCATCATCAGCATGGAAGGGGGCTTCCACTTCTTCCCCAACGGGACCTGCTACTCGCCTTTCCTGGGCAACGCCTCCGCAGGCAACGAATTCATTGACCCCAACCTTGACTCCGAAGGCGACTCCATGCAGCGATATCTTCAGGATTCGCACCGACCAATCTTCACTCCTCTGCTCCAATCCCATACCATCCCCTATCACAACAACTTCTATTACGGAGCCTCAGCCCCGTCGCTCGTCTATTCGCAGGGACGAGGCGGCTCCCCCTTCTCCCAGAACCAGTCCTCGAACGCCAGCAGTGTCCTGAGTCCCCGAACCGAGAGCGAGCAGCTCTACGATAGTGTCCAGGCACCTCCCAGTCCCCCTGGGAAGATGAAATCGCCATTCTTCTCCGACGCTTGGGATGCCACCATGGCTTTGACGGGAATATCTCCCAGCTTGCCACCCGCGTGCGTCAATCCTTGTGACATACACCCTGATTTGGTCTCCGTACCCGAAGAACCTACCGGGCTCAATGAATCCGCCATGCTCGACCCGAACCTTGGCCTCATGGCTGGCAGTCCTCACGCTCAATACGAAGCAGCTGCCGCCGTCAATTCGCCTTTCTCATCCGTCCACAGCCCGCTGGACGAAATTCACGTCCGAACTTCCCCACCGCCTGCCCATCCCGACATTGAAAATGCCGATGACAATCTTGACTTAACCATCATTGTCAAGACTGATGGCAAGACATTCACGGCGCCCGTCACAAGGACGCGAGGGCGCAGACGCGGGAAGCGTGTTAACTCGCTTACACGACCGTCAAAGGTGGCTAAGACCATGAAGTCGAACATTATTACAACCAGAAGACTGCCGTCAACTCCATCGACCTTGCACTACTGCGCCGATTGCTCCGCAGGTGGTTTCAAGGATGCCGCGGCCCTCCAGAAGCACATTAGGGCTCAACACAGGCGTCCGTTCGTTTGTGTCTTCAACTTTGCAGGCTGTCAGGATGCATTTGCCACCAAGAATGAATGGAAGCGACATGTTTCGGCCCAGCACCTGAACTTCAGCTTCTGGCTCTGCACAACTGGCCAATGCGGAGCGCCTTCTGGCGATGAAACGGACAAGAACAGGGTGTTTGGTCGACCCTTTAGACGCAAGGATCTGTATACACAGCATCTCCGCCGCATGCACCTTGATGATCCTTCTGCGTGTTCTAGGAAGGTCAACAAGCATGGCTTGGGGCCTGGGGAATCCCAACTCAAGCAACTGCAAGACGAGGCCCTCAAGCAGCGATGCGAGATGCCCCAGTACATGCATTGCCCTGCCAAAGGCTGCACCAAGGATTTCTGTGGCCCAAAGGCATGGGACGAGCGAATGGAGCACGTCGCACGCCACCTCGATGCCGTTTCCAAAGGCGCTGAGCCCCCTCTGGAATTCGGGGGCCCTCATGACGAAACCCTGACTAAATGGGCTTCCAGCAGGGAGGTCAATGTCATTAGGTGGAGAATGGGTGGATGGCACTGTCGCCAGCCACTGAAGAGCTCCAAGGTCGACGTGATGAAGCTGACCCGCCGGATGTGTGAATCTGGGGGAGAAGTGTACATTTTGGATGACTCCTCCTAGGGGCATGATCAAGTATGGACATGTATGCCTTTATTAGCAGGCAGCGGATATATTGTCATTTGCTCTTGATTCGGTTTTGTTTTTACATGTTTGGGATGGATTTTGGTTGGGTATGGCCGCTAATAGGAGGCGTTGGGAAGGATTTACTGTGTCGTGATACCATCGCCCATGTTTGATTCGGCCAGGTAACTGCTATGCTTTGAGTTTTTTGTCTTTTTTTTTCTTTCCTTATTATATCCAGTATTGTTATTGTCATCATGTTTTTCCTTGTATTTCCTTGTAGTCTTTTAGGTTATTGGGTATACAGTGGGTTTGATACCAGAGACTGCTCATTGGAGCTGCTTGAATATAGAAATTCATGGTCACGGCCTCTATTCACTATCATAATCTCTTGCTTCATTCCCTCTCCTCTCCTCCCCTCTCCTCCCCTCTCCTCCCCTTTTTTTTCCCTTTCTTTTCTTGTTCCCTTTCGCCCTGACTCCTCCCATCTGCATTCTGCATCTCCGCATCTCTGACCCCTCCCATCGGCGTCTCCGCGTCTCACTTTTTTTTTATGCAGGCCCTGTCAAAATACGGGGATAGCCGCCCGGCAGAGCGTTGGACGCGCGCGCGGAGACAAACGCTGGGCCCCTCACGCTCCCGCGGCACAGAGCCGCTGCTAAATGTGTGTGCCCCCCCCCTCGACGCCCGTGGCCACAATCGCGTCACTTCAACGTCATCAGCAGATGCATGCAATGTCTAACCATTTGACCAAGCCTCCATACAACAAGTTCAAATGGAAGGGAGGGGACGGGGCCAAAAAGAGCGCCTCTTAGTTCAGTCTCTTCCCCCCGGAGATTCAGCCCAGAAGAAAAAGCAAAGAAGCGAATTTCCTAAAAAGAACAAAAGAAAGCCCCACAGGCTCGTTTACCCTATCCGTCATGTTATGCGTCTCACGCCCCTCCACTACGTTTCTCCCTGCCAACTCTCAGACAACTGGGCGATGCAGGCCGGGGTTGTCACCGGTTCAGTGGGGGCGTCATGCACATATGTGGTCTCTGTCTGTCTCTGTGTCGCTAGAGGGCTTTCCCTTGGGCATCCCCAGCAACGAATTCGGGCCATGCTGCCACACGAGCAAGGTTATTACAAGTCGATCCCGTCCCGGTGACTCGCCTCAGCAGTGGCACTGGGCTGGACAACGACGCAGGAGTTCGACGTGCATCGCATCGCATCTGCAACTGTGCCTCTCACTATCAAATGTCATTGCTAACGGTTCATGGGTCTACCCCTTGTATGTACGGTTCCATGCTGATCACTTTGATTGTAACATACAACGGAGAAGCCCTCTCCCAAAGTCCATATACCACTGCTTCACATGAACAGACCCTATACATATTACAAGCCATTCTCTGAAACAAAGTATCCATCAACTTATTCTTTTCTCCAATCATCAACCAATCCAGCCCTCTTGATACTCATGACAAACAGAAAACACAACTTCACGTCGACATCAGCCGCCCTGGTTGGTTAAGACATGGGATAGGCGCCAGGGGGTACGAGATCTCCCGCCCCCTACATACACCGGTCCATTGGTAAGACATGTGCACATTCGGCGCAGCAATGTGACACCTACCCACCAATCGTAGCCCGCCATAAATTTTGCTCACCGGTCCATCAATATATGTGCGTTGGCCCGATGCAAATAGTTGCTGGCTGCCTTCCGCTGCCTCTTTTTTTGCTTTGTCGAATGGCCGTCAACGCTCCCTCACCTGATGCCCCTCGCTCAAACGCAGTCATCACCCTTCTGCATCATTTTCAAGGAACAAGGTCCATAGGCCTCGTCTTCCAAATGATACACCATTTTGTCGTCTTCGCCAATCAACTTTGAGCCCCCGTCTGCAGGGTGACGATGATGTTTTCCTCCGAGCTTGGACCCATGTTCCGACGGGCTCGCCGCTGTTGCCTGTTTTTGCACTCGATGGCATATCCTGGCTCTGTGGCTTTTCGCCATTCAATCCACGCCTCGTATGCCTGTTGGTTTTTGGCATCTGGCACTCGTGGCTTGGGAACGGGGCATGGTGCAGGGTTAGATGGTCCCATGCCTCCCCAAGTAACTGGAAATTGGGATCCGACGGGTCCTTGGAAGCTGGGCATGGAAAGGACTTGACCAGTAGTAGACATGCTTACAGGCCTTGGCATGGGTTTTGTCGCTGCAAGGTTCGGTAGTCCGGTCGAGCTCGGAAGAGTCGCAAAGGCTCCCATGTTAAGCCCGCCTCCAGGCTGGGTACAGCCAGAGGGCTCAGCAAGCACCGGTAGCGGATACATATTAAGAGGTGCCGTGAACCTTGACGGCGGTGGTGCAAATCCGAAAAGAGGTCCAAAAGCAGAAGGGGATACATTGGGAGATATTAGGGCCCCAGGAACCAATTTCGAACCCTCATGACAGGTTGGCTTGACTGTCGTAGCGGAAAGGGGGTCGTATGGTGGTGGTGCAGGGTCAGCACACTTGCCCGCCATACATACATCAGATCCATCACCGTAGTTTCCAAAGATGCTCCCTCCCAGACTCAGGGCCATCTTGCCAATATCGTCGGCTTTTGGCGAGGCCTTCATCGGCATTTGGAAGGAGAAGAATTCCCTTGCTCGTGGATTCAGTTGTTTTGCGCTGCCAGCAAATAGTCCAGAATCACGAGATGTCTCCTTGCGCAGTCTTTTTGTAGTGCACTGTAAATCAATTGCTGAGTCTGAGGAACCTTCTCGCGATGAATTTTTCCACATCACAGGTTCAGATTTCCAAGACCACTCCTTGGCGTGACCATCAGACCCTCCCTAGGGGCACCTGTGCGCCTGGTCTGCTTTCTTCTGGAGTTTCTGAAGTAATTTTTGAAATGCAGTATTCTTCTTCTGCAGCTCGAGGTCATTCTGACCAGAATTTTCTGTGGCTCGAGAAGCGCCGTTCCGGATATTTCCGGGTTCGTTACAGGGTAAGGGAGCACCAACTCCAGCCACGGTGGTGTTTTTTGTCCGGATACTCTGAGTGTTTTTCTTTTTTAGTGCTGTTGAGGGGTTTCCATTGTTGAAATGTTGGTCATGGAGGTCGTATGCTGTCAATGGCATTCGTAAGTTTGGAGGTGTCTCCTCGGTCAATGCTAAGATGGTTGCTAGGGTCCTTTCTTGTTCGCTCACAGACATCTTGTGGGGAGTTTTGAGAAAGGATGGATTCTCGTCAGTAATCTTCTGGATCTGAGCAAATTTCTTGGACGAGGAGGACTTGTTTCCCTCTTTTAAATCTTCCGGGTTATTACCAGGGAAAAGGGGGATAATCTCAATTATGCTCATGGGTTTCCCGTCGAATTGACAATCGAATACTTCTCGCTGGCTGACGAGCTCACACAAGGGCCGATCTCCTGGGCGTTTAACAAAAACATCTGTAAGGGATTTAACGTCGTGTTTGAATTCAGCATCAGACTTAGAGTCATCTTGGCCAAGTATGATATGGCTTGTCGCCGGATGCTCTGGCATCAGTTTCCTAGGCATTTCATGGTTGACTGACTTGATACCGGAGGGGTTCCCTTCGATAACCGTACCCATTTTAAGACTCTGTACCGTAGAGTCTTCCAACACTGGCTGCATGAACACAAGAGGCGTGTTGTTCTTGCGTCGTCTGCGCCAGTCGGGGTTTTTCATGGCCTCGGCGAACTTGGAGGTTGCATTATAATCAGCCAGGAGATCCTTCTTTAGAGGACTGGCCTTGTCGTTCTTTTCTCCGAGGAGGTTTTCTATCTCATTATTAGAACCGCCAGGCTTTTCCAACTGATTTCCTGCCCTTTGCCGTGTTTTTCTGATAAACGTGGCCATCTCTAATCCTGTTTATTATCAGCTAAAAATGAACACGAGAGAAGAAAAAGCCATCAGATACCTTGTTTTGGTTTCTGGTTAGTTTGGCTTACAAGTAGGTCGCCAACAGCCAACTCTTGTCAGCTAGGCGCAGTTGCTCCCCAATTGAGCACGCTCTGAATTTCCGAATGACCCTTTTCCAGGAATGTTAGACCCAACGCAAACTATTTTATGCTTTGGGTTAATACATGCGTCTTGGAACTTTCTGGGTTGTGCGGAGGCGCGCACCGAATAAGTCTTTGCACGTGTCAAGGATGAACCAGATTGAACAGAGGGATCGTAAAACACCGTCAAGGCATTTCGAAGATATGACGGCTCAGGTTACCTGACTTGTCCAAGGCAGCCCAACCGTGTCCTTGCAGAGTCTGAGCTGTATGAGAGCAGAGAGCTGCGGGGGGGGTGCAGGGGAATCGATGGTACAGTTTCTAGAAGCAGCTGGCAGCGTCCGACAAATCGACAGAAATGATTACAAAAGCTGGTTAACGTTGCATGTACGCAATGAAAGCCCGCTCCCCAAAAAAGCCGATTTGGAAGACTCCTTTCCAAAAAGAAAGAAAAGGGGTGGAAAAGAAGTTGGAGCTGAGGCGAGGCGAGATGCTGAGATCGTGAGCGGTGGGGCGGGAAGGAGAAAAACAAAGAGGGGTGCGCTTGGCCCCAAGATAAAGCGTGCACTTACCTGCCGCCAGCTGGAAGGCAGATGTAATGGGAAGTTAATTTAGCCGATAAAATCGCACTGGTTAACACTCGACCTGACCCTTCCTTGTGAAATAACGATTTGCCAAGATAGATTGCCACCTGCAACCGTATTTCTCGTTCGCGATTCGTTCTTTCTTTCCACATAAACTCGACATGCGGATTTGTCACAGCAAGTTACATTGTCAAGATCCAAAAATCCCACCATAAATTGCGCATCTACATGCATCCTGCCCAGATATTCTTGATCCTTTCATCTTAGTGCAAAGCCCCTGACTAGCTGAGACTTAACACGAACTTGTCCACGACACACTGATCCTAACACATACAAACTCCAAGGTTCCTTTATCTCAAACAAATAATCAGTCGAAAAATAGAATGTGCGTTGACCAAAATAAGAATGAATGCATTCCAGGTATCAAACTAAACTGATGTACTCCAGGCTGAAATATCACGTCATCAATAATGCTAACCTATTCGGCTTCACAACAAGTCGTCGCAGGTAAACTTTGGGTTTCCAACTCTTTTCATTCTTGAGACCACGCATCTTCAATTTATCCAACACCGCTTAGCCCTGGTATTGTTGTCCGCCCATATAGGCAGTAAATGCTCTCTGCAGCCAAGGTTAGTACATGTACAACACCATCACGATCGCGCTATTACTTACCGCGTTACGAGTTTGCATAAAAACAGTTCCGGGTCCGGTAAACTTGCACACCAAGCCTTCACCGGATGCCATACCTGAGATGATACCGCCTGATGCTACACGCTCCATGACATATTTGGTGTTCCAGGCAACCAAATGACCATTGTCAACAATGTACTTTTCGCCGTCGACAAGCTGAAACTCTGTTAGTAGCCTATCTTGAACAAATAAAGACCCAGCGGTTACTCACATCCTTGCGTATAATGGCTCCGAAACTGGCGATCCACACCAGACCTGTACCACTAAGTTTGTGTAACCACAACCCTTCGCCACTGAACATGGCCTTGCTCAATCCCTGTCGTTTGTGATCCTTAACAACTCCCTGTGTCGATGCCAAGTAGGCATCGTGACCAATGGACCACGTCTCCTTACCCGTAAGCCGCAGGCTAGTGATGTCACCAAGCATAGGAGGACCAAGGAGCACCTCACCGGGGCCGATATAGGTAGAGCTGGAGAGGTCGCTGCCTGAGATGACCTTTTTCATGCTAAACTTGATATGTCCTTTGAGGGTGACTGAGGGTGACATGGCAATCATGGCGCCCGCTCTTCCAGACAGGGGACAGCCCATGGCAAGCTGAATGGTCAGAATGGTGTTGCAGTCTCTGTGGCTAATTCTATAACTACCACCATTGAAGGTTCCAACATCATCCATGACCGCACCCGCACCCACAAACTGGCCGGCTGGAGGAGCTCCAGACATTGTCATAGAGGGGCCAGCCTGTGGTTGCGGTTGCTGCTGTTGCTGTACCTGCTGTAGCTGGGTTACATCTTGCTTTGGCTTCTCGGTTGGGTATGAGCTGCCATCGTCTTGGAAGGGCGGTGGGGGAGTAAAATTCTGTGGTGATGGTTGCTGTTGCTGGTGCTGATGCTGTTGTTGGTCTGGAGCAGCTGCAGGTCTTACTGCCAGAGGTGATTGCTGTCCTGGGGGAGGAGGATAATGAGCTTGCGGCTGGGGAGGAGTTGGAGTCGGCTGTTGCTGCTGAGGAGGTGGTGGGTAGTTCTGAGCTGGCGCAGACGTTGGAGGAGCAGCATAGTGGACCGGAGTAGGTTGCTGAGGAGGAGGAGGGTGCTGGGGTGAGGGTGTCTGCTGCAGTGGCGGCGCGAAGTGCTGGGGCGAGGCCGCTTGCTGGGGAGGAGGCGGATAGTGCTGAGGGGAAGGAGTGGCCTGTTGCTGAGGCGGTGGTGGATAGTTCATTTGACCCGCGGGTTGCGCCTGAGGCGGAGGGGGATAAAACTGAGTCTGGTTTGCCGGGGGTGACGTCGGAGGCGGCGCATACTGGTGCTGGTACTGTTGAGGTGTGGGCTGCTGGGGAGGAGGAGCAGCTGGTGATATAGGCGCGGTTAGTTTATGGGTCAATTCTGTTCAAAGTATACTCTTATGACAAACCTGAGGGTGAGGGAGCCGACCCTGGCGGAGCTGTGAAGTCATCGTCAGTCGGGTCACTCGGCGCGTTGTAGTTGGTGAGGTGGGGGAGGAGGGGCACACTGACGAGGATAATACTGATGCTGACCAGACATGACGATCTACTGCTCAACGGCGGGATCCGACAGGAAGAGAGGGGCAAGACTGCGCTGCAGATGAGTTATCGGCAAGAGGGAGAATGAAGATGAAAAAAATAATCAAGGAAAAGGACGAGGCGGGAAGCTCGCAACACCCTGCTGCAGCTGTAGCCGCCCACATTGAGCTGTGGTGTGCCAAGCTACGAGTCCAGCCCCGCACACCGTTGGCGGCACCGGTAGATCGGCCCACGTCAGAGCAGCGAAAAAAAAAAAAAAAAAAAGGAAGTGTAGCAGAGGGAACTGCTCGCCAGTGGCGTCAATTGGAAAGGATCGGGTGGTCAGATTCACAAGCCAGATGAATCCGGGCGACCAAAGCAAATAAAATAAAATAAAATAAAATAAAATAAAAACACGCAGCGGCGCAAGGGAGCAGGATGGGCACGAGATGGCGAAGACCTCACTTTCATATGCCTCCATCTACACGGTACCTGAGGGATCAAGCCACGGCCGCATGCGACGCGGCCCAGGTTCCCGCGCCTCCTGCATCCAATCTCCCCCGTCTCCAACAATGCTGCTTGTCTATTTTGAGATCGTGATTTCACTTCCCCCAGCCAATCATGTCTGCGGCTGATTGTTTGAGACCAAGTCGAGCCAGGTTATAGCCGCCGTCGCGGGGCAGCTCAAGGCCCTTCCGTCCACCTCATTGGCCTGCTGAGAGCCGGGGAGGCAAATGACCACGGTGAACTAATCGTCCGCCTCTCTTTGCGCTCAGCACCATGACTGCCTCATTTTTACCATTCCCCTCCTCTAACATGTTTGCCTCCCACGTGTCCTCTACCTCTGAGCTGTCCTAATTTTTACTTGTTTCTTTTTATCTGATTTGTTTTTTTCTTTCCACCTCTTGTCATACCCCTTCATCCAACCGTCAACATTAGCTACCCTACTGCTTTTGACCTCTAAGGGCGAAACTTCATGATATATTCACCTTAAAGGCGATTTTCCCTAAATTTTCTATTGGAAAATTACTCTGCCGGAAAAAAAAAATGAGCTGGAGAAAATAATCGTCCTCCCGATACCGACTTGGCAAGATGTGAACTACGTTTCTGGTTTAAACATTTCGGTGACTTCGTGTGAAATAATGCTTGAGCACCAGATTTAATAACAATGCACTGTTGAACCACTTTATAGTTTGCCGTCATATCAAGACAAACATGAACTAAAAATGCCGTATTATCTACCAAAGGCACGAGAATTTCCATCATCATACACGTTCAGTGCCTACGACGACCGAACCATGGAGCATCGCACTGACTCACACTCATGCCTGAGGCCGGTTGCTGACTGAGCGAAGCGAAACGTGATAATACATTGATGCTCACAGTCAAGTCATCGATATGCTTACAAATTAGACTTGATCGAGGCCAGAGTAGTAACAGAGATGATTCATGATATTGTTAGGCAACTTTTAAAAAAATGCTAGTGTTGCAAGTCTGGCGCCACGGTCGTGGGCCTAGCCAACTGGCAACGCCGTTCGAAGGCGTAAACGTTTAAAAAATGGCTGGATCTGAACCGTGGATTTGGGTCACCCGTTGATTCGGGTTGCAGAGAACCCGAAAGAGGGCCAGTAAGCCGGTCAAGCTTTAAACATTCGTGACCGGGCCTGGCTTAGGGTTTTGATCCTAGGCATCGAACATCGTGACTGACATCAGCTTATCATGAAAACATGATACTATACCATAGTGATGGGCTGGGGGCTATATTGACCAAATATATACTTTCCTTCAACGTTCGTCGCCTGGAAGCTAACCGATTCATTCCTGGTCATCATCTACTGTTACGAGGCCACCCTACTTAAACGGAGTGACCGAGTACCGCTTGATCTATTATCATGGGGGTGTAAAAATTACACCCACTAGGGATATCCTTGATATGGAGGCTGAGCCCAGAAGAAGTATTTAAGTTTTGGTGGTGGCCTTGGGATGGCTTGAAGAGGCCCCCGGCGGGATTGAGGTGTAAGTGGCGATCCAGTAGACAATGTGGTAACCGAAGGCTTAACGCCACCTTGACGAGGAATATCTGACGGGAAAATGATCGGTATACTGTAAGATGGTAAACGGAAAAAATCCATGCCGGCGTTTGGACAAAAGACTTTTGCATCTCATTAGCGGGGAATAAACCTGGCAAGCGTGGTTAAATCAGGTGGAGATGAAATTTGCCTATTCTGCCTCAACTGAGATTATTTAGAAGCATCGTCCCATCGCTAACATTGATCGCACGGGATCACAAGCTGGTGGGCGGGAACCGACAAATTCTGAGCTGATGATACCAAGAGTGTCCTGGTAGCCTGTAGCCACTTTGGGCCCAATTGAGGCTGGAGCCTTTCACCTCGTTCAAAACCCTGGTCTCAAGTGCGCAAGTTGCTGTGTTCTTCGCCCGTTAGATCCACAGTACAAGCATTCCTCCCCCCTCCCCCCCAAAAAAAAAACACTGTTGTAAATCGTTCGATCCTTTGTGCCGTTGTGCCCTGTCAACTGATCGGTTCGTCAAGCGGGGCGGGCTACCAGGTGTGGCGGTCAGGCTCGAAATCAAGTCAAAATAGATCAACTTTGGCATGAGCCGCATGAGCCGCATGAACGGTTCCGAGGGCAAGGGTGCAAAGCGCCGATCGTTCATAAAGAATGCATCTTCTGGAAATATCTATACCGCAGCCCTTTCCTAGAGTGGGATGGCGAGACGATGACTTAATCTGTCGATATTAACGCCTGCATACACTATTGGGAGCTGAAGACGTCATAAAATGTCAAGGCCACCTAGAGCATCCATGGACTGAGTGTCAGACATGATATGGAACTAAATCTTGCAGTAAAATGCTTTTGAGTGAATATAAATGATGGCGTTGCATTCTTCCATAGAGCTTCAGTGAAGGCTAATGATGTAAGCCTGAGTCAGTTTCTGACAATGCGTCTCTGAATCGAAGCCAGACACGGGACTGGGTCACGGGTGCTAAGAATATCCCGAAAATTTGTGGACGGGACTATCGTGGATCTAGCGGGGATGTGAGAGTTTGCTGGGGTCTTGGTTGGGATCGATGGAGCTTTAACTCATAGTCCTTGGAGCTACGAGTGGACAGCATCGCCCGATGATCCCCACAATCCAGCCAACTCCGAAGCCCCTGTCCCACTGGGCTCGCTTGGCTTGATGAGACGGCCCGTAGGTGATCCAATAGGAGCCCTGGTCCAACATTGTGAACTATCGCTGAAGGAATGCCATTCATCGTCGATGCTGGGATGGGAAAATCGGTGCCTATACCGCTACGAGGCCGCTGCCAGACATCCTGCATTACATCAAGCCTTTTTCTTTATTTCTATTTTGCTGTGCCTTGTGGGGGGATGCATGTAGATCCGGGGCAGGTTTCGTCTTTGCAACCGACCAGTCCCACAGGGTCGGGAGATTTGACGATTAGATCGAGGAGTCGCTTACCATCGCTAACGAGGCGGGCGGCGACAGCTGAATGTCATCAGAAACTCGGCGCCAGGCCACATGGAAGAGACTGAAGATGCCTCAAACCTTTCAGGCGGCGGCAGCAGCAGCGGCCCAAAGAAAGCCACGCGTATGACAGAAGCAAGACTCGCTAAAATATTCCAAGACCGGGTTTGCGGCGTCCCCAGGTTCTATGCATATTGGCCCAACCTGACAGGTCCATGAACTGCGGGTGTGTGAAGACCAGAGTCCAGACCAGAGGCGGGAGGAGAATGGCCTGAGGAGGGCTGCCATGTGCAGCGCCATATGGGGATTGCAGGAGCGCTTGTGATGCAGGTTGTTCGTGCATATTTTTATATTTGATGACGAATTGTTGGTTTTACAGCTGACATGGTCAAGGCGTTTTATCCTGACAGGACTTTTTGACAAGTTGACGCGCAGGAAGGAATGCGGGCTGCCACGATGCTGTGGCCCCCAATGTGTTGGTTCTCGACCCCGTTCCCATGCTCTGGATCCATGCTATCGGTTCCAGGCTCCAGAGGCCAGAGGCGCCTCAACGAGAAATCAACTAGAGAACATGGCCATGTCTCGAATTGAAGACCGGCGCACGTGTATTTGAACGGCTAACTCGATAATGTCGACAGTTGCGAGCCCAAGTTCCACTTGGTGCAAGCGAAACAATCCATGACAATGGCCGTTACTCTTCCGCTCGGACGTCGCACGAGGACAGGAAACAAGCTCCGGCGACGTGCTGAGTCCAGCCCCATCTTGTAAGCCCTGGGCACAGACCAGGCAGATAGGGCCCCGTGTTGGCCTTGTCGGTTTGATGCAGGGACGGGAATGGCCAGTGCTGGAAATGAATATTCTAGATGGCTGCCTCAGCTGGCAATGTGTGTTGGGCCTCCCGTCCAGTCAAGCCGCCCAGAGCTGCTGTTGAGGATTTTGGAGAGGAGTTATGACGTGACCATGTGATGATGGCACCCACTTTTACCAAAGAAAAAAAAAAAGCTGCGTGGATCGGCGAGTGGTATATGGGGAATAGCCTGTAACAATTAGGGGAAAGCTGCAGGGAGGGCCTGACTTGTCAATCCTCGACACCGAATCTGGCATTGTTGTAGCGAATTTGGACAAGCTCATGGTCCATGCATGGACCAAGTTAGTCACCTACGTAGGGACGGGCGTGACGACGGCTCATGAGATGGGCTCCGGAGAGCAATAGGAGGCAGCAGTAGTGGCTCGAAAAGAACACGATTGGGGTAGCGCAAGTGACTCATGGAAGCTGAGGTTTCAGGTCTTAACTTCCTTTTCGACTGCAAGAGCATGACCCAAGCGTCTGGAAAGGATGGCAATGAACGCAAGATGGAGGGAGGATGGAATGCTAGTACCGACTGACTGGGAGGAGCTCCTTTAGCGGTAGGGATGTGCGCTGGTGCTGATTGGAAGGCCCAGGGAACAGGTTTGCTCTTCAGAGGCAGATTGGTAGGGCCAAAAGTGCCATGAGAGCTTACCGACTCATCGTCCCTCCACAGCGACCACACTCATCCACATTGCAGACGGATACCAGCGGAAAGGTACCTGCGAAATGCGCTGGAACCCACCCCATGCCCCGTAAGCACGCTAGCATGTCTTGCAAGGCAGCCAGGGTCGTCTTGGCAGCATTCCAGCTTGTCCAAGGCGGTGGCAGCCTTTGGGCCTCTCAAGGGGCCTCAGTGTGTCTCTCACGACACCCTCTTCCTGGGCTTGGCTGTGTGGCATGGCATTAACACGGCGGCTTTCGACTCCCGCCGCGTGTGGCGACAGCCTCTGCCCCGCAGCTGCGATGCACTGGGCTGGGTGAATGATGCTGTTCTGCCGTCGACAGGCGCGCAGGACTTTGCATGTATGGAGCCAAGCAAGGCGTGACATGACCCCATCGGACAGAGTGCAGCGCAGCGGCCAGCAGCCAGCTCCTATAGCCAGGCGCGCGCGACAGTCTTGGCGGAAGTGTGGGTTGAGATTGACTGATGAACGAGACTACTCGAGACCGACCCCGGGTACGGCGGGCGGCACGCTGGGTACGGCGGGCAACACATGGCGATCTGCCAGGCCGCTCAACCGCTGGGGAGGTTCAAGGGAATCTTGTCGCCGCTTGCAATCGTGCTCGATGCGTGCCGGCAGCTGATTGAAGCCCAGATTCTCGGGACAACCAACGCTGGTGGACGCGAACCAGCCAGCCGGAAAGACAGGTTGAAGGTGACGACAATGCGCCCGGGTGCGTGCCTGCAGGGCAATCTAGATCTTTGCGCTCCAGCGAGGTGTGTGTCTGGATCCCCCACCTGGACCACGCCCCCCTACGGCTGCGGCATCCACTTTCACGGTCGTCCGCGGACTCCTAGGGCCACGATTCGCCCCCGGAGAAGCGCTGCAAACCCACCAGGCCCTGGCCCCTGCTCCTGGGAAGAGGCTGAGACGGCCCACTGGGACTGCGACTGGGAGCATCCTGGACGCAGCTATCGGGTACCCAGCTGTCGGTACCAGTCCCCAAGACCCAAGGGCTCACACGAACCCAAACGAAGGCCCAGGGACCAAGGTCGCAAACAATTTCACTCGCGATGTTTTCGACGCTGTCCACCGCACGCTATTGAAGGTGGGGTGTGTGTGTGTGTGCCTGAGACGCCAGCGTGTGGGCGGATGGGTCGATTGATTGACCGACGGACGGCTTATGGCTGGCTCAGGTCCTAATAGCTTTTGACGGCCTTGATTGACACCCGTGGCTCACTTGGCTCCTCGACCGTCTCGCTGGTTCCGTCTCGATACGACTTAGCTTCTCCAACCCACGCCGCTCCACCTATAGACCATGCGCCGTCAACGCCGACTCGTTTAGCGCAACGCCGTGGATGCCTTCATATTACCCGACCTGTTCCCCCCCCTGCTCCCCTCTCCGTTCTCCTCGTCCACTTTCCTCGACACGTACGAGCCCTGTTGCTCCCATATCTATCGCGCCCTCCTCGTGCCGTCATCTCGCTCTCAGATCGACTGTCCACGACGTCTTGCCGGCCTGCCATCTCTCGTTTGGACTGCATCGTCGCGCACTCTCTGTTCCATGGGCCATTTAGCGCCCGGCAATGTGCGAGCCTCACTCAGACGGGGGACGGGGTAATTCCTCGCCTTCCGAGGCATGCACGTATAATCACCACCATCCCAACACACAACCGATCCCAACGCATACAGCGACGTCAACTCCCGCCATTTTCCCGGACACTACTACTTCTCGACCAGTATCTGCTCCATGTACAACATCTCCCATTGCGCCGCCCGCCTCGCCTCCTCCTTCAACAAGTGTGGATTCCCAGGCCCTTCAACACCATCCCGTGGATTTGCTTGCATTTCGGCTCCGAAACCAGTCCTTGATCCCACCTCCCAATTCAAGCTCACAAAGACCAACTACCTCCGCAGCACTATCGCCCGCCTCACTGTGCAGTGATGATTTTGTCCCTCCATTCATTGTGCCCGACGACACCGACTCCATGGCTATGCAGGTTGACAATGCTGACGACGATTTGGCTGCACTCCTTCGTAGTCGATTTCAGCATCGGACATATCGCTATAAGTCGACCGCCGCAGGCCCTTCATCAAATTCGGAGTCTTCGGGCGCTCTCCAACCTGCGCCAGAAGTCAATGATAGCTTCCCAGTCGCTGAACCCGGGCTTTCAAGCACAGGCCAAACCTTGTATGGACCTGATCTCGACATGATCTGCCCAGCAATTGAGGTTGATGAGGGCTATTGTGAGGAGAACGATGATCGCTCATGGCTCGAGTCTGTCATGTCTGTCAGGCAAACAGATTCTGCTGGAGGCATCAGCAAACGATACGGCCTCAGTTACAGAACATCCAACGAAGCTGCCAGCCGGTGCAAGAATGCTGTACACAGCGTGCCGCGGATGCGACGCCGTGACAAGAAGCGCCGCAAGAGATTCGAGTCAGACTTGTCAAAATCTGGAATGGGGGCAGCGGTGGCGGCCTCTCAATAAACTCTGGCGAAGCAAATCGCTGCCTAATTTCCATCAGGATAATTGCTTGATGGTGTATATTTCAACACTACGTGGGAATGGTTTCGGCGCACAAACAGCATGACGGGATGATACACAACACACGGGCGGCGTCTCTACGGAATCGGAGTTATTAGAACTGTCTGCTTTTATATGAATGAGGCACACGCCACTTGGGGTATGAGGATTATGGGCACCTTTGGAAGTTTCTGGCGTTTTTCTTCTCTTTTTCTTTAATCCTCCGGTTTTGTTATTAACTTCTGTTTCTTGTATTTGCTATGGTGCTACTGGAACATGTGGCCTCACGGTTTGGATTTGCTTTTATATATGGCCAGGCGTCAATTCGGAGCGAGAGATGATCATTTGGACACAAGGTTTTTTTTTTGGACTACGGAGGCGTATTGTGTGGCTTTGCTTCGGATATAGGGACCTGCGTTTGGCGGAGTATGAGATACCTGGGAAGGACTAGGGAATCGGGGCAAGCAGAATGTTGCGTGTATTGTATATTGGAACCTCGTATGCACCACCCTGGTGCTACACAAGCTCAGCTCAGTCGTAAGCAGAGATAATGCAACAAAACGAATCGAGTGGTGAACCTGCAAGACTTTTTTTTCCCCTTTCTTTCTTTTTTCTTTTTTTCCCATTTTTTTCCTTTTCGTTTTTCTCTTCTCGATGCAACGCTGCTTATGCATGTTCTGGGCCTGAGCAACCACAAATGGCACCACGCCGGCGGAAAGGCAAATTGCATCTGACAGGACCCTAGGGGCTAGCGTAATGGGATCCAACGTCCCTGGCCATGGCGGGAAAAAGAAAAAAAAAAGAGACTAGAAAAGAAAAAACCATAATCAGCTGAGGCGGTACACTGTTCGAGGCGTTCAAGACGCCCGTCAAAGTGAAGGTGTGTTGGGTGCGAGTGGGAGAGTCTGGGCTTGGAGAGCGGGGAGAGAAGTATCTCGAGTCGGAGCTACCGCTTGCGACGGTGGTCTGGTTTTTTGCAAAGACATGCATGCACACATGTCGCTGTATGTCTGGAAGCCATTATGTATGTCATCTCCGAACTGTCGAAAAGGTCCCTCTTCGTCCCGCAGGGGCGGGCGAAAAACCCGGCGCTCGTGAGTGAAGAAAAAGAAGAAGAAAAAAAGAAAGCACAGTTGGGCGCTGACAACCCGCCCCCATTTTCGCCTTTTTTCGTGCTTTTTTCCCGCCCCTCTGATTCTATTTACCACCCGTGAAGATCGATGACGATCCCGCCGGCCCAGTCTTTGTTGACGCGGCAATGCCCATTCTTGAGCCTGAAACATGGCAGACGCCCAACCATCATTACGCTGACTGGAAATAAAATAAAATAAAATAAAAAGAAAATCGCGACAAAGCTGCTTAGCGAGATAGATCGATCGCTCATGTCGGCCCGTACTGAGGGGGAGACCAAGCGGGGGCAACCCCATTTGGCATATAATCTTCGGACCCGGACGCCCGGGGGGATCCGCAATGACTGATGTTCATCAGACACTACACTCACCACACGGGCCTCACGACGACCGTCACCATCAAGAAAAGCGACGACGATCGAATCGAGGAGGAGGGGCGACGGTTGTGATGTGATGCAAGGAACAGCCCACAGTATGGAAGCCAAGGTATTGGCATTTGGGGAAATGGCTTCTGCAGTGCCAACAAAGGGGAATGGCCGCTGTTTATCGTGCATGGGCGAGACAGACGGTTGAGAGAATGAAACATTTTCGTTTCAGCAACTTGGCCGTGGGCATTGTGAAGTTCCTCGTATTGGTCTAGACCCGTGCTGTATCTTCGCCTGGGACTTACTGTCGCTTCCCGTGCGTCTGCCCTTCGTCTCGTCGGGTTTGCCACGCCGGGCCCGACCCAGCGAGCAGCTGGAGGCGCCGCCTCGACTCTCTTTCAGCTCTTTGCAATCGTTAGGCCGGAGGCTGCTGCTGGTTCTCCCGCTCGCCTCTCGACATAAAGCCAAAATTGTCGAGAGCAGCCAGTCTTTGCCGCACAAAGGGGAGATGCCACAGAGCCAGGCCAATGGCTGCCTGCGCTTGTGCCTGTACTAACTCACCTGCTCGAGCCCGCTGCGAGCCTGCTTGGAATGCTCCTCAATAGCCCCGTGCATTCCTCCCGGCCCAACCCAGCTCTGCCCGCTGGCTGATGGCCTCACAACCTCTAAACTCACAGCACGGCAACCGTTGCTGCGATGGGCCACATACGTAGCTCTTATTTTCAGCCCGCTTGGTGTTTCGTGTCTCGCCGGTTGCTGTGTTTTGTTGATGTTTGGCTCCCAGACCGTTTACTTCGTCTGCCCATCGCCCACTACGCCAAACTCTAGGTCCATCTATCTTCATGCTCCTCGGACCCGGTCCAGTTCTGTTGTTGTTCGTCTTGAACCTTGTTTTCTCTTCGCCTCTTCTTTTCTCGCCTCATGCCCACTTCGTAGCCACCTCCAGCTCACCAGAAGCTCCTCCACGCTCAATCCTGGCGACAGCGTGAACCATTAACACAGTCGATAAACTCCAAGTTGACCAAACCACCATGGCCTCTTGGACATTACCATACCGGGTCGAGGCCGTGGAGCGAGATCCCGGCTACTTCTGGCAAGATCTTGACGATGCTCCCAATGATGGCTCCGGCGACTTCTTCCGCCAGTTTATCAACTTCGACAGTGACATGAACGTCTCCATGACAAATTCTCATGGTCAGGATCCGTCTCTTCCCGCCATGCCGGACGCGTTGATACACGAACAGCCCTCGGAGTCGACCACCTCGTCCGGTGTCTCCACCATTGGTGACGAGTTCGACTTCCTACCCAGCAGCTCCCAGATTGCTCCATCCATGTCCGCTCCAGTCGTGGGTGCTGCTATTCACGAAGTTGACCCTCGACAACTGGCCATGGGAGGGTTAGAAACGGACCAGAGGAATGGGAGCATGCCTCGAGCTTCCATATCTGACCCCGAGCTACCTCGACTTGAAGGGATTACCTTGAGATCCCCCAGCAAACGCATGCCAGTCTCTCAGCCTTCATCCCCCACGCCGCCCAACACCGTCGTACCTCGGAAATCGAACAAGTTTGTCGAGGCGCTGTCTTCCACCATTCGAAAAGCGAGCAAGTTTCGTAAAAACCGAAAGATTTCTGCCATGGAGGACCACCCAATATCACCGACCATGGATAACCCTCCCCGAGCTTTGAGAATGAATGCCTTCGAATACGGCCATGGAAACGAAGCATTCCCACCATCACCGTCAGCAAACCCGGACAGCGGAGGTTTCGTCCACGGGTATTGTGACGATCCCTTCAGTGAGCTTCCAGCGCCTCCGACTGGCAACTCATTTGGTTTTTTCAGCACTAACGGTGTTCATACTCCAGCCGAGTCTCCCGTGGTCACAACTGAGCAGACCAATTACCAAACCGACCTTTCTGCCCAAGGGGACCCAAGCAGCTGGGCCCTTCACTCGCAGCAACAGCAAATGCAACGGCCCCAGCAGATGCAGCAGCCCCAACAGCCACAGCAGCAGCCTCTTCCCACACCCGGCTCAGCACCCGAATCCTGGCCAGGAAACGAATACATGCCCCATCCCCAGAGCGCCGGGTGGTGGGATCTCAACCTCCTGAACCAGAACGGCGAATACATCATTGATCCCCAGCACCAGCAGCAGCAAAAACACGCGAGCATGAATATGGCCATGCATGCACAGCATGCTGAGCTTCCATACGAGTATCAGCACATGCCAGACGCAAGCGCTGCCGGCCTCATGATCCACATGCCTCAACCACGAGCTGCACCTCCGTCAATGGTGAACGACCTCACCGTCAACGCGCAGACATATCTCCCACCACCTCCTCCCATGCCCCAGGCCGGTCCCCCCTCTGAAAGACAGCATCGTCCCCCGCGGGCACCTTCTTCCGGCGCACGCCACCTTTCCTGCTCTCCAATTCGAAAGACTCGGCCTCCTTCGGCCTCGCCCCAGCCAGCACACTCGCGCCACAGCTCGGGCGGATCCATTGGTTCGGTGAGGAGCGCATCTGGAAGAGGCATGGTACCTGGCACGCCCACAACCATGCGCAAGCAGCGTCGGTCACGAGAGCCCAGCGGAGGCAGCATCGGTGGCGAGATTGGCTTTGTCAATTTCACCCCTAATGACGGGAGCCTTCTGATGACTGGCGTGGCGCCCAGCGGAAGCTCCAAGACCAAAGCGAGACGGGAACGAGAGGCCATGGAGCGCCGTCGAAGGCTAAGTGAGGCAGCGCTGAAGGCTGTGCAGGCTGCTGGCGGCGACGTTGATAAACTGATGGAGCAGGGTTTCGCCCTTTAAGGCATGTTGCGAGCTTGGCAACCACTCTCGTTCATCGATCATCGGAGCAAGAAGCAAAAGTCTCACCGTTGAACAATATTCCTTTTCTTTTCCTTTTTCCTGTTTCGATTCTGCGTTGTGCGGAGGCGCTGGAGGAGTCAAGTTGAATGACAAAACATTAATTACGGGCGTTGTAGCTGCTTTATTTTCTTTCAAGCCCCTTCCTTCTTCCTTCTTTCCTACGCCCCCCCCCTTTTTCTTTTTCTCTAACTAAGCTATCCTGCGCCTGGTATTAATTTTTTTCCCTTTCCCTTTGTCTACCTTTTCAACATTGAATTCATAATCCGCAAGCATATCAGGTCTCTCATCTTTTCAACCACCAACGCCCCCCCCCCCCCTTTTTTTTTCTAATACCTTCCTTGTATCCATAGTTTTGTGACATTCAACCATTGTCTTTTCTCAAGTTTTGCTTGTTGGTCGTGGTTTCGTCTGGCAAGAGGCAGATGATTCCGGCTCATACATTTATTCACTATTATTACATGTAAGATGGAAAACATGGGCCTGTGGTGGAAACTTATTAAAAGTATAAGGAAAGTTAGTTTTGGATAGGTTGGGCACGGTTCGCCAGCCCTTCGCTATTGATATTTGGGATAAGGGTGATAGTATCGGCTGTAAGATTACAATGACAAGCTGTCTCCAAGTTGTGGGAAATATCAATCTTCTTATTAGATAGAGTTGTTGTGCAAAACATGACGGCCCCAATTCATGTGCCGCAAAGTTGATCTTTTCTCCACCATCTTTATGTCCAGCAATTTCGTCATAGAAACAACCTTCTCTATCTATTTATCAATATCAGAATCAGAAATAATGCTGATAGTACTTGAAAACACGGTTCGCAAAAGTAGGCAACAGTCCTCTGGTCTTGAAACAACTAGAAAGTTTTGATTTGCGTAAGACGATAATCTTAGCTACCTCTTCTCTGCTTATCTCCGACCATTATAAGGCCATTTCTTTCTCTCGGCTAACTCCCGAGCCATACCCAGTTAGCCATACCAAAAATATCCCCCAAACCCCTTTATTTCCCTTAATGGTGTATATATACAAAGCAAAATACTCGTAGTAGAGCACAAGGGGTTTGATGTTCGCCAACGCCAATTTCGTCGCAGACACCGTCGTCATGCTTTAAATGTAAATCCCAACCGACAGATAAGGAGAGCGCGACATCTGGTCTTGCTGACGGCCTGAGGCCACTATCTGATCAAGATATTGGCTTGTCATATATGTTACCCAAGTGGGCGTAGCCGTATCCAGAGCCGCATCAGTCCCAAATAGAAACTAGATTTGAAGCAAAATCTAGCTCCAACATGGGTCCAAGTAGATAAATATTCATTAAGAAATACGATCAGGACTTCATGTCCTCAAATCCCTTCATTTAGTGTTCATAACCAGCACCACGTTGCCAGGGGCTACAAAATTATTAGTTTGCGTCGTCATGCAGAAGTATTCTTCATTAAAACTCACCTCGCATTATTCTGTGATCGATGCGCACTGGCGGGGCTTCCGTTGTGCTGTTGTCGGTTCTGGCTCAGAGGCGAACCCGAGGCTTGGTATGGACTCGGGGAAGCATTTCGGTATGGGCTGTGTGGCCGCTGGGTCTCAGCAGGGAAAAGTGGCATGGATGGGTTAACGGGAGATCGGGGAGGGTTATTGTTGTTACTGTCGCCGCGCTGGAATGATGTTTGAGACTGGTTGGCCATCTCATTGCGTCTCCGCAAACCATCCGAAGACAGAGATTCGTCATCTTCGAGGTCAAGCTGTGACTTGTAGCCAGCCTTATCGCCTCGGGCAGTTGCGGCCAGAGCGTCCAATTCAGTAGTTGTGGTGAGCTGAGTCTGTGACTTCATGAATGAAGCACGATCATCAGCCATAAATTGATATCGCGCATCGGGGTTCTTTCGGAAGAAGACGAAGGTGGTGGACACAATAACCATGATTAGAAGGATTAGAGCAAAGGCGGCGTTGAGGATGAAAAGAACGACACCGACGACACCAACAACAAGCTGGGGGGCACCAAAAACATTGGTGAAGACAAGAAGGAAAATAGCGTTGATGAAGTTGACAGCGCAGATTGCGATGTTGAATGAGTTGGTGCTCTTGTCCATCCAGGGACGGAGAACAGACGCTCCAATCAGAGCAGCAGCTTCGATAATGATGAAACCGACGGCCTGGGCGGTGGATTCGCCCTGTGCAAACGCCACAAAGCATGCCTTGACGAATGTGTACACAAGGACGGGGACAATAAAGTAGTATGCTGAGGCACGGAACTGAACGTAGAGGAAGCCCCATTTGTTAAGTGCCTGGGGGTCGGAAAAGAGAATATAAGCAGGGTTGCGATGCATCACAACCGAGCGGCGGGCAATACGAATAACCTTGAAAGCACCCCATCCAAGAGTGATGGCCATGCCGAAGAAGAAGAAAACAGCAAGCACGATCTCAGCCGGTGAGTCGTTCTGAGTAAACTCCCAGAGGCAGAGAATAGCCATCTGTGGGAAACCAATTAGAGTAAGACGGAACAAGATACCCTTTAGGACAGTGAGCCATCCGTTGCGGAATTCGAGGAATTTATCGGCAGCCATCATCTTGCGCTTAGCAAGAAGCTCGCAAATACCCTTGAATGCAGCAATTGCCAGAATAGTAACAACGACGAAGACGCAGAAAAATGTCAGACCAGTCATAAAGAGATTCGTCGATTCGATCTCAGCCTTGAATGCAACACGTTGAATACCATAGACAAGATAACCTCCAGTATCAGTCTGAATATTTCCACGCTTCATGATATTTTGGACCTGGCGGGGCATCATCGCAGCACCACGTCTAAACAGACTAACTCCGGTCTCGACCAACTCGAGGCTTCGTTTCTGAACCTGAACAGAGACTGTGGAAATAGCGTCAAAGAGTGTCGAGGGTGTACCGCCCGTAGCTCGCTGATACCATGTAAAAATGTCTTGCATGAAGCTGACGCGGATTATACCCATGGACCACTGGAAGTTCTGCGTCCAAGCAGAGACAATTGGAGGCAGGCGCACACTGGTTAAGCCAACAATGGCCTGAGCCTGGAAGTAAGCGAAGAGCGAGAGGGCATTGGAGGCGACGTGGGCGGCAGTGTTGGAGTGGCCGAGACCAGACACAATGGCAGAGGAAACAAGGCCAAGGCCAGCAATGATGGCAGTGGCCCACTTGACACCAAGCAAGTCAACGGTCTTAGAGTTGGAGACATCGGCCTCGAGACAGGCAACACTCTCGCCGGTGCTGGTCAGGTTGACGTACACACGGACAGTAGCATCAAGGTCAGGGACGCTGTAAGCGATTCCGGGAATTCTCTTCAGGGAATCCTTATCGACAGGAAGATTGAACTGGAAAGGAATCTTTCCGGCGACCATGGGGCAAAGACCAGCAAGTCCCATATCACAAGGATTGACCTTTTGTCGCAGGAAGCGGTAACCATAAGCGGCAATACTGACGTCAAAAATGACCTTGCCCTGGATAGAAGAGGTGACGACAACATCGACATGGGCGGATCCGTTGTTGGGAGTGAAGACGACATTGAATAAACTGGCAGTAAAACCAGAGTCGGCCTGGCATGAGTTGAGCGATGTTGACATGAGCATCTTTTCAGCCGATACAGGTGCCGTCATGAGCGCCGAAATCGACGCCAGCGCCAATAAAGGCTTCTTTAATATGGACCACATGGCGGTGAATGTGTTCTGTGGCTCCGAGGGAGAATTGCAGCTCGAGGTGAGCGGCTGGTTCCAGCGAGGGTGATGGTCCTAAGGCAATCCTGGAAACCCGAACAAAATAATTACGTCAACGGCTCGTCCGGGATCCAGGTAATTGATGTGATGTACTGTTCCTCCTCTCGTCTCAAACGCGGGCAATCGAAGCGAGCTGCAGACCAAAAGCGAGGGCGCGGAATGCGAATGTCGTGAGATGGCCAGGAATTTGGGGTTTTTTCTTTTCAGGAGTCGTGGCGTGAATCGTTGTGCGGAGGCGGATAAACGAGGGGAGTCCGCGGGAACGACGGGGGAGGATTAAACAGATGTAGCAAAAACGAATAGACGGGTTAGCGAACGGTCGAGGGCGATATCCTCTCCGCGACGAGGCGTGGCTTCGGGCGGTAACGTCGTCGTCAATATGGTTGTTGACGGTCGCGGTCGATTTGGACGACTTTCTGTGGGGGGTGAGGTGAGATGTAAGGTATGAGGGAAGAGCGGGAAAGCGTAGTAGATGCAGGTCGAGGAAGGAGCGGGATGGGATGGGTCAGAAAGGGAGTGGCGGAACAAGGAACCAGGGAACCTGGCTAAGAAGCGCGCCCAGAAGCCAAGCACCCAGTAAAGCTGGCTGGTTCCGTGTGCTCTGCTGGGCTTTGTACTGAGAAGAGGGCGTCGAAAGGCGTCGATTGGCTTGGCTCAGCTTGGACTTGGGCCCGTTTAGGTTGGCAAAGCTGGGTCAGCAGTGGGAAGGGGGGGTGATCATGGGGGAGGGATTATGGTTATGGTGGGTGGGTGGGTGGTCGGCAGCATGCGAGCGAGCCACTGAGCGGAATGGGCATAGCTTTGCAAATTACGGAGCCAGCTGGCATTGGGCAGTCCAAGCAGACCAGAGGGCCGGAGGTAGAGTCTGGTAGCGCGTCTTGAAGGGGGCCAGGGCCGCACCCAGTAGCGTCAAGATCCGCAGGCTGTGCAGTACCTGGAATGCGGGCCAACGCTGTGCTTCTGGCAAGTCGACAAGGTCCGTCGCAGGGGGTGGAAGGGGTCACGATCTCGTATCCGCACTAACTAAAATACCCAATGGTACCTGCCAGAAACTCGAGGTTGGCCCCCTGGATCTGGCTTCTGCGATTGGGGCGGGATTCGCCTTGGATTGGACAACACGGACTAAGCGCCCAGGTCATATCTGTACACACACCAGCGTATGTAACGTGCGTCTGACGATGATGATTTTTGTCCTCCTCTTTGCGCCTGCTGTGATGACGGTGTTCTAGGAAGTGGAAGGACTTGGTTTTTTTTCTTTCTCTTCCACTCCCTCATTATGCATGTCAGGGCGTAGTTTCGTCGCCGAAGGATGCGCGCATACGGCTGCTACACGGCATGACGGCATAGTCAGCTTGCGATACGACGGCGTTACGAGACACACAGTCGGCGAGCAAGCGAGCAGCCACCAGGGGAGGAGGCATGGCTACGATAGTCGCTACCCGACCCATCCGCCATGGGCGAGAGAGACAAGACAATGCGTGTCGTCGTGTGTGCATTGTGTGTGACATGACCGTTTTGCCTGCTCTGTTGCGTGCTTGATTTACACCATCTTCTGGTCTGCTTCCTTGCACGAGACACCCACCTCCTCACACACGTCACAGGGAGGGCCCGACCAAACCCAGCCCTGTCTGTAATTTTCTGTCTCAATCCTGTTTTGTTTCCCGTCCACAGCAAAGCAAAGCGACTCATGTCTCCCATATCCCACATCTCATGTCTAAGCCTCGCTTGGCTCGGTTGTCGCACGTTCCCTTCCATCTCACCTAGATCGTCCATCCCATTTTTTTTTGTTTGTTCGAATAATGCCCTATGCCGTCACTCATCTCTCGGTCCGCAACCAACCTTGCGGAACTGCTGGCCAAGCCTCTCTGGCATACGTACTTCAAATAAGCCCTCACAGTGAGTAATCCGCGGCATCAAGACATCGCCAAGATGTTTAATTTACGGGTGGTCCGACACCAAAGACATCGCAAACACCCACTCCACACAGCGCCAAAACCCCCCAGACCACCCGCAAGCACCCCCGGGCCGGGCTTACACAGCCCCCCTTGGTGCTTCCGGAGGCCGAGACGTCACGCTACCCTTACCCTTTCCCTCAGTGTTTGCTTCTCTTGGGCCTAATGCGGTCGCAAATCACAACCCCAGCATTCAGGCACAGATAGAAAAGCCAAGAAAATCGCGATGGGTCTGGATGGACCCTGTATTTACTTTATTTATCCTTTGAGCCCTAGATCGCCTTAGAGGGCGGTCAGTTGTGTCTGGCCGTCTTTTCGTATACCGTCCAGCGACATTTTGGTCTGCGTTGCCACTCCACTGACGGCGTCGTATTCTTCAATTGGTTCCCGCTCACTTCGGCATGCCCGCACATGTGCAGCTCGTAAACTAGAAACGAGCGAGAAAGAAGGAATGCAAGCCCACCAAGTCCCCAGGTCCGATCATAGACTAGCAGCCCGTCCAGTTTTTTTTTTAGTTTTTTTTTTTTCATCCCGTCCACATGTGCATCGCCTTGGCGATAATCGCGCCGGCAGTCAGACGAGTCAATCCGATTGCTGCATCAATCAATTGGCAACGACTGTGTAATTAGCACAAGTTCTGGTATGCACAATCCCTCTCAATGCTACATAAAACGGCGCCAACCCGGTCTATAGTCTATCTGACACACAGGGTCTATCCATGCATGTGTGAGCCCAACGAACAGGAGCATTTTGTCCACTGGGGATACTTCTGTTCCTGGCTATAGCTGTGGACCACTCACACTCGTCGCCGCATGTCAGAACTTTGTGATAGCAAAAAAGGCAAAATGGAGAGCCAGGTGCCGTGTGTGTTTATTTGGTATCGGTTTTTTTTCTGTTTCTTTATTATAGCTATTTCTCCCTGTCGGCGGGTTTCTGCGTCTTTTTTTTTTCTTGTCCCTCCCACTTCGCCTCCGTTTCTATTTCTGACTCTTGTTTCGGGTTTCGGCATCATGTTACATGAAGCAGAGTCAACCAACAATCTCACTCGTTCCGCCGCAGCCTCACTAATGTAGACAGCATCCTGCAAATGGTCCAGACTGTCCTCGTTGCACAGAGAGAAAGCCCTGCTCCATTCCCGAATATCACCGCCCCCACCCGCACACCAGCATTCCTTACCCACTCACTCGCCCTCGTTGCAGGGGCACCAACATCACCGCATAGCATTCATTCCCATGGGGCCTCCCTCTCATCGGACGAGCTTCCATCAGGGGTGCAACCTGCAAAAAGAATGGAATGCCAGCACAAGGAAATTGGGTCTCAGGGGCTCACTCATTTTGTTCGAGGCACAAAAAAAAACAATGCCCCATACCGGTGCTCCGTGCCAACAGTGTGTGCACGGCAGTTCTTTTGCTTATGTGCTGTTCCTCCCCAACTCCGTAAATAGATGGTTGATCTCTCCACCACAAAGCGTCACCTCAAACCTCATCACCACGATCCCAGGCCCAAAAACCTGCTATCCATTCACTTTCTCCCCTCTGACGCGCAACACCCTAACCCACATCGCCCTGTTCCTGCTGATGGATCAGCACAGCACCGCTTTTCTTTTTCGCCCATCTCTGCCCCTTCTTCCACTAGCTCAACCCACCGCAACGATCATTGCCATGCGCTGTTCCCCTTGAATTTCGGCCCCAGCACGATCCGCAGACCCCCTCCCCATTGCCCACTGTTTCAACCTTTCGTTCCATCCAATCCAGCACGTCATTGGGCGCCGCAGATCAGAAACTCGGCTCTCGGCTTGTGTAAAAATAACCCAGCCCAGATGTCGGAAGCGTTTCACTCAATGCCCACAGCGCCTAAAAATGAGCCGAAAACGGTAAACCTTCTTCTTAAATCGTGACGGGTCTGAGGTCAATGCTATTCCATTTGCATTACATCATTTCAATCACGATCAAGCCATTATTCTCTGTTTTGTCAATGTGATGGTTCAATTCCAAGTGCCTAGCTAAAATATGCATTCCCGCGACCGTAATTCATCATTGAACCCATCTAGATGCCACATACACAAGCGCCTTCCAACCAAGTTGATGTGATTGTCCAATCCCAGTTATCCCATCAATATAATCCTGCACGACCATCCCGCACATTGCGCCAACCATAACAAACAAGAACAAAAAGAAAGAAGGGGGTAAAAGACAAGCGACTACCCTTCACAATTGCTCCCACTGGGTAGACCATGGGTCAGTATGCATCTGCGAGCCGTGCTTGTAGGAACTAATGAGTTCCTCTTCATCCACACCGCAATGTGTTTGTCCATCACGTCCCTTGAACCACCCCAGTCCATAAGTTTTGCCGTCGTCTAGCTTCTTGACCATCTCAGGATTGGTGAGCTTGGCGGTGCCAACAAAGTTATACAACATCTTGCTCTGGTGGATGAAAGCCAAAACTGACGAAATAGTGTTGGGCTGTCGAGGCAAAAAGGCATGACGGCGTCGAAAGAAAACGACGCTTGCTACAACCGTCATGTACAACAAAATAAACAGTGTGAGAATTAATGACACGTAAAATGAAGCCACCGTCTCCTGACCAGAATCAATCACGCGCTGTCTTTTATCGTCTTCATCCATATCGCCGTCGTCACCACCAAGGAGGGTACTCAGATTCATGGTGAAATTCTGTCCTTCCACGGTTGACAAGCTGGTCACCATAATCGTCAAAAATTCAGCCATAACCGTGCCAAAACCAACCAGGAAGACAAGAAAGTGGCCATTGAACAGGGCTCGGATGGGCATATATCCGAAAGGCAACGCCGTATAATCCAGAGTAAGGGTCTTGGATGGTGCATGTCTCTTGGACAAAATATAATAGGGCTCCATCACCCGAACTGCCGTCTCCATAGCACCCCAGCTCATTTTGAGAGAAACAGCCATTGCTGTCACAGCCCAAGAAGCGTGGTCCGTCACGACGCTCGCGGCAGTGAAGAGGAACGCCGGAATGAAGCCTGTGAAGCAGACGAGCCCAATAATGAATGGAACACTCCCAGCCGCTCGAAGCATGAGGGGATGGGGGTTTTCAGAGAGATGGTTGCTATCACCGCGTTCGCGCTCTTGTAACTTGGGTCCCTGTCCATCGAAAGGGGCAAGGGATGAATTTCGGAGCATATAACGGCGATTCTTCAATTTGTAGTGGATATCCTTATGCTTTGCTGTGTCCATGTCTTTGAAATCCATCAGGATATGGGCCACGACAGCCATGGAAGCAAGACCGGCAATTCCTCTCACATCACCCTGAAGACCGGATCGTCTCTTTTGCAGCACCCAGAAAAGACAACATGCGAGTATGGCGCAGACGAATAGCGTTGATGTCAACAACCGTGACCAAATTGGGCCAACATGGAATTCCTTAACATGATACGGATCCAATTTTTTTCGTTGTTCACGATTGGGGGTCAGGATGATGGACGCGGCCGCAAAAGTAGGAACCAGCGAGATAGCCAATGTTGAGGCGACCGAGGAAATGGCCACGGCATAGTGCCCATGTCTAAGAGCGTTGAGGGGCCGAAAGAAGCTGATGCTGGTGATGTAATCAGTGTTGATGGAGTTGGATGCCAAAGCACCCTCGTTCTTTGACAGCTGATAGTAGGCTTCCAGTCGTCGCACTTCAAAGTCAGTAAACTGCCAGAAAACACCATAAGCGACAGCGCACAATGTCGGCAAGAACTTGACGGTAAAGTATTGGCCCGGGGTAATGTCATTGGGCGTCTTGAATGTAAGAACAGCGCCATTCTTGTACTTCTGGTACAACAACTCCTGAACGACGCCTAGCATTATTGAGAGTAAAACAAGCCACAGCAAATAAGGCCAGCGCATAGACAAGGGTTTCCAGTTGGGTTGCGGGTAAAATATTTCCGTCTTCTTCTCTTTGGCCAGATAGGAGGACCGTCGCCCTTCATCAACTCCGATCATACTAGGACCTTCTATGCTACTCAAATCGGTCCCAGTGGGCTCTTCTTCCACAATCACTTCAATGACTTCGCCCCGTCTATTAGCCTCGTTCTGTCCCATGTGACGAATGGTCTTGTGGCGGTCCACGCGCGATGTCATTCTTCGAGTAAAGGATCTTGACAACGTATTTTGGGAGTGCACCGGGGAAGAGAGGAGGTCAGCATCACGAACTGTCGCCTGAGGCTGGAAGCCAATTCCGAGGCCACCGGTCAATGTTCCGCTAGCTTCCTTCTGTTGTAGTTTCTTCATAAAATCATCGTCATGGGATGTGGAAGGGCCCAATGCTGCCGAAAGGTCAAATCCTGGCACGAAGTCATCATCCTCTTCCTCCTCTGCAATTGGCGTATACTGCGACGACTTTCCCATGGGGACGGCATTTTGGAGGAGTGAAAGATCATATTCCTCTTCTTCGATTGTCGCAGGCTGCTGCTTCAAAGTTGAGTAGCTGGGCAGGCGGCTTGGAGCAGTGTATTTCGGAGGCTGGCCGCCAGATACCGAAACTGGGGTGTAGGCAGCTCCAGCTCCATTAGAGTATCCGAACGAGCCTGACCATGAGGCCCCAGAAGAATAATCATAGCCCCCATGATCGGGCTGTGGGCTTCCATAACCAGCGTGTGAGTCGAGTGAGACCATGGATTCGCGGCCGCGCAAAGTGTTCTGACTACCATGTTGGTTGTATGCATCACCAAGATCAGTCAAAGCTGAAACACGGTGGTTCAAAGGCTGCGACGGTATCTGTGGTCGCAGTTGATTTGAAGTATAATTCGACCGGGAGGGATCATAGGCATAAGGGTCGTAGGGCTGACCGCCCGCGTCATCACGATAAGCCATGTTGACAGCCAACGATCATGACGAGGGCCCTGGAGCCTCGCTTCTGTATGGAATTGGCGATAATATGCTAGCGAACCGGTGGTCAGGACGTGAGAGCCAAAGCAGGAGATCGTCGTTGAGCAGCGGGGCGGGGCGGATCCAGATCCCAGCGCAGACGGAAGCGTGTATTGATATAGAAAGCGAATGGACAATGCCACAGGCGAACCCAAGGAATGGCGTGCGGCGCAAAATGGTCAGAAAGCCAAAAGAATGGAAACAGGAGACAACGAACGTCGGAGAGAGTGAAGAACGAGGGATGAAGGACAAAAAGGACTAAAAGTGGTGGAGGTCGGGGCTGACAGTGATTGGGATGGGGGAGCTGAGAAGGCCCCTTCCATTCCCATTCAGCCCTGTTAGCTTGATTTTTCCCACTCTGGACTGGGAGTGGTTGACTTGGCGATTAGGCTCCCGCCGCCCGTTCTCCAGATTTCCGGGAGCCCATTAGCGACTAAACAGCGCAACACCGCACTGCACCACGCTGCACGGTAAGACCTCGAGCCTTGCACCCGCTCCAGGGCTTCTCATGCCTCGAGCTATCGACGTGCTGACAAAGTGTGTTCTGTTTGCCTCTCCAGCTCTTTTGGGGATCTGTAGCCTGTCCAGACACCTAGCAGACCCATTCTGGCCCAGTCAGGTTCTCAGAGCCCTGGGGCTGGCCGATAGCGCGCGCCACTCCATTACGGGGTGCTGTCCGCGGATGTCCCCTTGTCCTCGCAGCATTCGAGGTCCGCCCGCGGCTCTGAGCTGCCTGCCCAGCAACCGAATACGGCTGTCAAGAAAGTTATCCCCGCGAATTATCGCATGGGCGACATGCTGTACCCGCCGTGAATCACTGGAGACGGGCGTGCAAGACATCGACTCAGGGGTGTCACCCACTCACACCAGACCTGAGGGTGGCTGCAGCGCTGTAACCGCGACGCGACACAGCAATGGGCGAGCGGCCTCCCAAGCATGCGGCAGCAAAGTTACCACAACGGTTTGTCTGCACCAGTGTTGGGGTCAGGTCTGCCTCGCCCGAGGCGGGAAAAAAGGGGGGTCCATGATGTGTGTGTTGGCGGGCGATTAGTCGCACTAGTAGGGCTGATGGTTGAATGCTACCTTGACGTGGAGATGGCCCCCAAGCGCGGCCGACGTTCCATGTTCACGGTGGGTGATGTCCAACACAGGGAGTACGAATATACTGGGGCTCATGTAAGCAGTAATTTACTGTGGTTTCCATCCTTATGGGACAAGAAAAAAAGTTAGTCAGACTGAATGAAGATGACTCCAAAGGGCTGCTCACTAGGGCCAAGGCCTTGACTTGAGGAGCGGCGCACGATCCAACAAGGCAACGGGAGATGGTCGTTCCGGAACAGCCCTATCCCAGTTCCGAAACTATTGATCGAAACGGCCAATCACAGCGAAAACTTCGCACAGCTGAACCAATTTAGAGTTGCAAGGCCCAGGGTGCCTGCGAGCGACCCCCTGTCGCTAGAGATGTCGACGAGGACCCGCCATTGGAACGAATAAAACGAGAAGAGGACGATTGCATGCGCGTAAATCCAGACAGTAGCCTGGAATAAATAGAACAAAAAGCATGTGCTTGCAGGGAAGGCATCGGGTTGTTGAGAAACACGTAACTTAGCACGCAGCATGCAAGACACAAATCACGACTTGCAACACAACAGCCAACACAAATAGGACTTGTGAATACACAATTGTAATCCTGGCCGCATGCTACCTGATTCCCATGGGTTTGCACCAATATATCTTTCTCGCTATCCGCATCACATGGCGCTTCAGTATGAGTAGATAGATAAATGTTCAAGAGAAATCCGCTAATGATGAAATACAGAGCACAAAATACAAATGTGCAACTCAACCCAACGTTATTATCAGAAAATCCATAGTGAAATAAATGAAAAGGACATGGTGTTGTATTTTTTTTCAGCCCTGTATATATTTGTTTCTCTTGTTTACTAAGCTTCTTGGATTAATTACTGTGCGATTATGTGCCAAGTTTTTTTATGAACCGTGCAGGAGGGTTGGTCCAGCACTCTGCGACGGATAAGGGCAATGATATTGCAGTCTCAGCAAATGCCTCATCCACTTATTATCTCCTGGTGATATTTCGTGGCATGTTCGGTGATGAACAGCGCTGAAAACTGAAGGGCATAACAGTGCATTATGCATTCCTAGTATAAAACCATTTGGCAAATGGTGGGTTGCCCTGTCCCATGCACACCTTAGTTAGCTTGCAGGATCAATAGCGTGCGGCAGAATACGGTCTGCTGACCGCTTGATGCCTGCATTGATTCCCCTTTTGGAACAGCGACAAGCCGTTGATTGGTATGAGGATCTCGACCGTTTCCAAATGAAGCTACCCTATACCAGCTTCCCCAACCGTCTGGTCACAGTTGACATCCTTGGCCTGTTCTGGATTTGGTAATGGTGTGAATCGCTGTGGATGTGCGGTTTGGACTCTTAAAGGTCGGTGTGGTTGGGTCAGATTGCCAATCTGGTGTTGTTGATGGTGTTGTCAGGTTGTGCCGCTGCTTTCCTTCCGGAGGTCATTCTTCAAACATACACTCACATGGTAATCGTTACCAACGTCACAAGATACCAGCCATCAATCTAGCAAAACTATATCGTCTCGCCTCATGACCCCGCAAGCTGGAACATATATTTACGTAGTGTACACCACCATACCCCGAAAGTTTCTAGAGCCGGTAACGACTTTGCCATACGACCACATCAACGACGGATACGACCAGATAAGCTAACAAGATGACCTGTATCACTTTCACTAGACTATGAGATAGACGATGGCTAGAAATTTATTCCCTAGTTTGTCATATTGGCTTGATACATAGATCTAAACGGGCCTTGGCTCTACCTGTACAGTAAACCACGCCGAATGCGAGAATGACCAAGTATACCCCAACTGCTGGAATGCTTCACATACAATATCACAAATGTCTGAAGCACGAAAAATAATGTTGTATATCAAAGAGGTTCATATGCCTCATTATTACACCTATCAGCGTGCTGATCCAATAAACGCCATGTCTTATGTGGGGTAGGATTGTCATATTTCCTTTTCCATGCACTACCCAGGTCTACTTGTATCCCATGATAAAAGAACAACTCGCTTACGAGCAATAAATATCCAAAGCATTCCGACGACCCTTTCTACAACAAGAGGTATGCCGACAGTAGAGTAGTTATCAGGACAACCATCGACGCTGATTGTCCAGAGAGTTGCCGAACAGCGGCGCTGACGGTACCACAGCAGGAGGTACGGTTATAGGTGACATTGTTTATCCGCGCGGCAGCCTCGAAGACAGAACCTGGGAACCCGCCGTAGTTGTAGTAGTCAACATTGAGGACGTTGGGGGCCCGGCCCCAGTCGGACCGGCAATTATTGGCGGCCAGACCCAGACTGCCGTAGCCGGTGTAATTGTTGGTCTCGTTGAGCAGTGACACAGCAGGGACCAGCAGCTCGGTGCCAAAGACATTGAACTCGGCGTTGAGGTTGTGGTTCATCAGGTACAGGCGGTTCTTGGCAGACTTGTCACTCAGGTTGGGAGGGCGCTGCACAGTACATGGGAAGCTGCGGTCCACGGGATCGAAAGGGGTCTCCCAGACCTGGGAAAACTCATCAAGCAACCAGGGATAAGCAGTCTGGTTGGCCTGATAGTCGAGAAACATGATGACTCGCTTGCCTCGTACAATGAGCTCCTCCAAAGTGGGCCAGTCGTCAAGTGACATGGGCAAATAAGGTGGGTGATAAGCGTACTTGAGGATTCCCGTCTTCTCAATGAAGGGGGCGTACAGAGATGGGTTGGAGTAGTTGCCGTTACCGAGCAAGATGGTGACGACGTCGTAAGGATGGTTGTCCACCCACTGCCTCACGGTAGTGAGCCAGTCAGTAATGGGACCGGCGTCGAGGAGATCGCACGACGTATGGCAGAAGTGAGGCTCCGATGAGTTGGCTGGCCACTGGATCTGGGCCTGGAGAAAGCGGATACCATCGTTGAGCTGTGTGGTAACGTCCAGCTCCTGGTTGGAGCCTGAATTACCTGGACGCACGAAGGGCGAGTTGTGGCACCCGACGACGGTAACATTGCTATATTTGCGGGTGCAGAGCTCAACATAATTATTACACGGTTGGGTGTTTGTAGGCTTTGCGGTAGTTGTTCCAGTCTCAGTCAAATTACCGGCTGTTGTCATGGAAGATGTGAATGAGCCGGTAAAGGTGGCAGTAGCAAGATCTGAATCCGTCTCAGTCTCGCTGATGGCCTTCAGTGTGATCTTGGACGCGTAGGTGACATATGTGCCTGTTGCTGTCTGTTGGTTGGCTGTTCGTGAACCCTTCACAAACGTCACGCCCGAGGTTGCGGAGAGGTCAACGGACTGGGCGACAGCTTGGCGGCAGCACAACGCCGCCGCCACGGCGGCGACGGCCGTGCTGTGAAATCTCATCTTGAGCAACTACCAGGCTGGCTGTGTCTGTTGAAAGAAAAGCCCGAGGGATTTGCTGTAAGAGGGTGCTGTGCAGCGATGGGAGAGATGATGCGAAGCTGTGGGACGTCGGAATTCGTGAGACGCCAATTGCGCAGGATAAATCTTGATGGGTTTTGATGCAAGCCTTGTCGACCAGGACAGAGAGGATAACCCCCGAAAAAACGAGCTGGCAACGAAAAAACAACTGAGGGACAAAACTGGAGAATGGTATCCAGGTGAAACGCCGGCAAATGCAAAATAAGGATGCTCGATGCGAGTAGGGCTGGCGTCTCAATCCCTGCAGGAGAGAAGCCAGGATGAAATTTAGGAGTTTGTACCCAAGTTACGATGGGTGAAAATCCAAATAAAAACCACAGGTATAGTGGAGCTGAAGGAATGAACCGCTAAAATATAGGCCGGCGGCTATCAATCAGGATCGAGAGTAACGGAAGCCGAAGAGCCAATCTCGCACCAGGAATAGTAGGGCGGTTAGTGATGGGGGGAGGGACAAGGGCTGACGGGGGGTGAGGCAAGCAGGCGAGGGGAGGAAGAAAAAAAAGAAGTACGGACTAGCGAACGGATCTTAATCTGGACGGATTGTGATCAGAGTGCTGCCGCCATGACATAACTCGCAGCGTTGTTGATCGGGGGGGGACGTGGTTCCAGCGTGGTGGCAGACCTTAGAGCTTTTGACTAAGACAACTGGGCTGGCTGATGTGGATGCTACCCACCCGCTTGACAAGCGAAGTGGCTCGTCCAGGAGCCAAGATCAAAGAAACTTGGATGAGCATCATGCCACAGCCAGTTACAGTAGGCGCTGAGGCAAATCTGATTTTAGGGCCTGTGGACCTCTATGGATGGACCGATCTGGCTGTGTCGCTGCTCGAAGTAGAGTGTGGGAGCAGGATACGATTGGGGCAACGCGTCATCGCACTGGCCGCAGCTCGACGGCAGCTAAAAGCCGAGCCGGCTGGCCGGCAAGGGTGGAGGTTGGGCAATGTATGGTTATTACGAGCCGAGCAGCCATTTTACGAGGCGGCGCTTGCAGGGAAAGGAAGAGGAAAATCGAATCTTGGGAACCTCATCCTGGAGCAAAGGGGAGGAGGGAGGCCGACATGGGAGGCCCAGAGACGAACTGGCTGGCCGCCCGTCAGGGACCACCCTGAACAGCGCGCTTGGCAGGTCTGGTGCCTGGGCCCAGTGGACCTGTTAGGCCAGGGCGACTCGCTAGGACCGCCAAAAACATGGCAATGGCGGCTTCTGGTTGAGTGGGAGTGGGAAACGAACGGGCCTCGACATTCGAGGTGAAGCGCCAACACATATGGCACCCTTGCTGCTGCGTTTGGGCGCCTGGGAACTGTCAAGCCACTAGACCCTAGCCAAGACCTCTGGAGGAGCCGATGAGCCGCCCCGGCACCCAGGTTCTTCAGCGCTGGCAAGCTGTGGCTTACACATGTTACTCAAAGGGTTGGCTGAGGATGCGCTGTCCTTTGCGCCGTCCTCTGTCGTGCAGGGTCGCTGGGTCCTCAGCGGTACCCTGGGCTCAAGACCACCCCATTGTTTCTCGGCACTGCAGGGGATGCGCTCCGCCTCCAGCTGTGGGCAGCGGGGCCCAGTGATCCGCCCCAGTGACCGGCCTGACCGTCCAGTGGGCGTCGACGGCGACCCTCCAGAGCCGTCTGGGTGGGACCCCTAGCGGACGATGGTGACCCTTGGCGGTAGCACTGATAATGAAAATCCTTGGAATTGGGATTTCCCATCTTATGACGGAATCATCTGCTCGCTTTCTTTTGAAGCTTTTCCTTCTGCTTCACATACACGCGCTGCACACGTGGAGAGACTACTTGTGTGTGTCTATGTCGTATTGTGCTGAGGGGGGCGCAACAAATTCTTACGCACACCACGCCCAAAAAAAACATTCGGCTTCTTCCTCCCGACTTCCCCCTCGAGAGCCAGTCAAGATTTCGGTGCCGGTTTGAACGGCAACGTCAACGAGCTCATTGAGTAGCGCCTGGAGCGTCATTCCCATCGACGGCCCCCCCATCTTTCATCTGTACGAAAATTCAGATCGACTCGTTATCTCTTTGTTGATTTTTCTTCATCTTCTCTTTGTCAATTTCTGGATACGATCGAGAAACATCGCCAAGCAAGCTCCAGCATGGCGCCCCCCAACGCACGACGCAATACAGCTGTTGCTGCCAGCATATTCTATTTCCTTACCATTCCATTCCTAATCCTCGTCATCATCGGAAATACATACAAGAACAAAACATTAAACGACATCTTCTTCTTCAAGCTCGACGTCTCCCAGGTCATTCCTATATCCGTCGAGAACTCCAACCTGCTCAACTCGGTTGCCCGAAGCCTGGGTCTTCACGATTTCTACCAGATTGGCATTTGGAACTTTTGCGAGGGCTACAACGATGAGTATGTCCCTCTTTTGGCCCATGGGGTTTTTCTTCTTGCGTAATTGGGTAGAATTATTGTTTGTACTGACTGTTGAATTACAGAGGCGTCACATACTGCTCGCACCCCAAGCAGTGGTACTGGTTCAATCCCGTCGAGGTGCTCGTCAGCGAGCTTCTCTCGGGCGCCCAGATCGCGCTCCCTTCGCAGGCCATCACCGTGCTGACAATTCTCCGCATTGGGTCCCAAGTCATGTACGGCTGCTTCATGGCCAGCATCTGCCTGAATACGGTGCTGCTGTTGTTGAGTCCCCTCGTCATCAGGACCCGCTGGTGGAGTCTGGCCCTGTCGCTTTTGGGCGCCCTCGCAGGCATTGTCGTCACCCTCGCCGCCATCATTGCCACCATCATTAGCTTCGCCGCCAAAATTGCCCTGACCGCCCAGGACCAGCTTAACATCAAGGCCTACATCGGCACCAAGATGTTCGCATTCATGTGGATCGCCGCCATTTGCACCGATGTCGCCTTCTTCTTGCATGCCGCCATGGGCTGCTGCTGCCGACCTGCGCCACGCGGTGTCGTTGACTCGTCTGGCGCACCCGTCGAGACGGAGAAGAAGCACCATGTTCCTCTTCCCGCCTTTGTGCGCAGGAGAAAGGGCCAGGCAGTCTCCTAATTTTTCTCTTTTAATCCAATATTTGCATTATACCTACTCACGAATGAAACTGGCGCAATGTGGTTTTGGGAACCGGTTAGGAGGTGTCCTTGATACAACACCTGGATAGACGTGTGCATTTTGTTTTTGAGAGCATGTTTGGCCGGGAGATTGAGTACTCATCAGAAGCACCTGGAATATTCGTCGAAATCGACCTTGGAAGCGGAACAGCTTAGAGCATCCAGAACAAAGAAGCATCTGGATTACTTATAGAGATGGAGACTTATCGCATAGTAGCACGTAGTATTAGTATAAAATCATAACCATTATCTTTCAAATAATATCGACTGTAAGCCTTTTTGTTTCACGTGTAAAACTACCTCGCTCATTAGACTCCATGGTGTCCAAGGCCGAAAAGTGTCAGAGGACAAACTTTACAGGGATGTTTTTATTGTAAGCGCCGATACCATACTTCCCGTACTTGTTTAACCTTATTGCCCATGAAAGATACACTACAAGCATAGTCCTGTCGGTTAGGTACCTAGCTTACTACGTGGCGTAATTAATCAATGAGGAACTGACCCTGAGAGCTCAATGTCGTGGCTTGATGGCCTTGACATTCACGTAAAAATGTGGAAACGACATCACACACCTTAAGAGATACAAAACGTTGAAAGGCCACGGAGATGCTGGCATCTTCAAGTACGGCTGGTGTGCACCACCGTTTCTATGGCATTATCAATCACAACATCTAAATATAGACCTGAACTTCCAAGGGTTTATACATGCCAGAGTAAGGGTTAGGGACACGATTCATTATCATCCCAACACGGAATGATACGACATATATTCATATCCCATAAATAAAGCGAACCCGCATCCCAGCTGGTTCGCACCGTCATTTGTCTTACTTCATACATCCAGCGCTCATTAGGATTTTGTAAATGCGCTCATATTCCAAATCCCACTCCGTTTATGAAAGCCAGTTAACCATGCGCCATGATGCCAGTCATCAAATCCTCATCCTCTATCTGCGCGTCAAAGCCGAGTCCTGGGTCATTACCATCCTTTTCGGCTCTCTTTTGCTCTCTAACTAGATGTCTGACATATTCCTTGCTGCTGCTCAGACGCTCGTTCGCAGCTTGGTATTGCTTTCCTAAACTTTCAATGTTGTGATGACGTTGCGCAATTTCCCGCGCAAACTCGGTTTCCGTCAGCATCTCGCTGTCGCCCTGGAACTTGAGGTAGGTATCTTCGCCGCTCTGGCCTTGGATTAATTCTCCCTTGAGAATATTCGATTCAATCATTTGTCGAACAAGGTTCTCAGTTTCGACATCATCCCGCAAGGCTTCTCCAGTTTCGGCGGTAAGGGTTGATTGACGAATCTGGGAGATGGATATTTGAGTATAAATGTCCCGAAGGTTGATAATCTGCCATTTTTGGTAGGCCGCTACCACCTCAACCATGAGGGCCAAGTTTCCATCTTCCTCCCAAACCTGGCGGTTAGTTTCCACCTCCGACCTCAATTGTGCAGCATTGGCTGTGGGGAACAGCGCGGCGACATTCTTGTACGGCAACCCCAGGGTATCATAGGTGCTCTTGGCCGAGAGTGCAGTGTAGGCAGGCAAAGTGGGTTCTTTGCCGCCATTGAGGAGCCCCACTAGTAACCATCTCTTGTATGCATCGTCCATAATCTTGGACACGCCCTTGTCCTTAGAAGGGTGTGCGATGACCCGCTCTAATGCCCGATGAGCCTTGGCCCAATCTTTTCTGGACATGTAGCACAATGCAGATACAAGGTTGTACTCCAGCACTGTCGTGCTCTTGACAGAATCGGTTAGGCCAGTGTCAACTGATATGTAGGATGCCGGGGAAAGGTTGGGATCACAAAGTAACTTTGCATCTTTCTGGCCAGCCATCCCGGGATAAAATGTGATGTCGCAATCGATAATTTTGAGGGCCGGCTCAACCCATGACGACTCGTAGGCATACTTTGCAAGAATCAGGTGTGTGGATGTAAACATACTGCCAGTCGGGTCGATTCGAAGCAGAGCAGTAGCGATTGCTTCGACAGAGACGAGGGGCTGAGGCAGGATCCGTATGTCAGTACCTTAACATGCTTCTGAGCTAGCTACTACTTACCGTAAACAGCTGACCTGTTGCAATGGCCTCAAGAAGTTTTCGGAACTGTAAACCAACGTATCTGATTTGGGTCGGGTTAAAGTTGAGTAGGAAACGAAGTGTTTCGTCGAGGAGCGCACGTCGTTCGATGCCAGCAGGGGGGTGTTCCAAGGATGCTCGAATGATGGCGAGGAAGGCAATCGAATCTTTGGCAGGATCGATTCTCTGGCAAGTTATTAGCATTCAAAGAAAGAAAAATTTCCCGATACGGGCAGAAAGAAGCATACTTGGAGAATTTGAGCAACATTGGCGGAAATGACATGTCGTTGACTTGCCAGGAGCTGCTTCACGGCATGAATATGGTCCTTGAGGTTTGCATCAAGCTGTTTCTGGGAACGGGAGGCATCTGGAGCTCCCGAGAAGGCGGCCAGAGTGGCCCAGACGGAATCCATCCTGAAAATGGCCCTCTCGGCGCGGGAGAGTCTGCGAGAGCGTCGAGAAGGCGGTAGCTCGGTGAGATTCGAGGGGCGGGGGAAGCGGAGGTGTAATCGGCAGGATATATCACCCTATGTCATGCTCTAGTTGGCTAGGAAGCTCGAGTACAGCGGTGGAACGGCTGCGAGGCTTATATTTGCGTGGAATCGGCCAACGCCCCGAGTATGGGCAAAAGGAAGTAAGTGGCTTGCTTTGTCAACGCAGTCAACAATCCAAGGCAGCCGCACGCGTGAAGCTCAGTAGGTGGAGAGGTGACCTGGGGATGTTCACACAGCCGAGGTTTAGCCGTACATATCATCCTTATCGTAGCTCACCGAGATAAGGACTCTTTGCCCCTCCATATCGCGGGGTCGCTCTGGCGCTCAGGATCAACCTGGCTGGCCTGGGTGTAAGTCGTTGGGTGGTACTCGCTACTACACGCAGACTGCTGGGACCAAAATAACCACTCCATCTCCGACATCTCGCATCGGTGATTCTCTTACCGCCTTGACTTGTTTGCTTCGCTTAGGCATGGCTCCTAGCTTCGTGTCACCCCAAAACCCGCCACAGGCCTCTTGTCAAGGTACAGGTAACCATGGGAAAGTGAGTTGTCGCCCCAAACAGCAATGGCACTGGCCTAGGACATCTGCCTGCAGTCGGAGACTAATGTGTGCTGGTAATCGGGCCGCTGGTTAGTAGACTGTTGTGATGGCATCCGGCCAAATTCTCATTGGCAATGGCTACGTTTGGAGGAGGTAGCATTGGACATGAACGCGAGACTGCTGCAGATCATTTCACCAAACATCTTGGCCGCTTCCACTAACGTCCCCGCTCTCGAGCAGGAAGAAAGAAATTTAAGGGTGATTTTTTGAGGGAGGGACAAGGAGGGCGGGCAGTTTTTCTGGTTTCAGTTACAGGGACAAATTTGGTAGAAGAGTGCGAGCAATGGAGAGGATTTGACAATAAAACCGGCCATGATTTCTTATCAGCCTACTAAAGTGCAGTAAAAAAGACAAACAGACTATTTTTCCGGGATCGTGCCTATAGTATACACGAAGCCCATGGCTTGGTTTTTATCTACTTTAATAATGTAAAGAAAAAAAAAGCATGCACACTTGAACATCCCAACATCCTCTTGTAAATAACTGGTCCCTTTATCCAATTTTGACCATCAGTGAATATGTCCTTAGAATTTCTGATATTTCGGAGAGCCGCTGCTGGAGCTTCCAGCGTGAGAGGCCCAGGAATTGCGCCCAGGGCTGTAGAGTGCTGGCTCTGAGCGGCTTGCCTGCTGTGGCGGCTCAATGGGACCCCAAATGTTTCTGGTGGGTGACCCACCCGAGAATGAGGCTGGGCGAAGAGCGACTTTGAAATACGTTAGTCAAGTGTCTAGCCAGGGTTACTTTCTGCTTACAAGATTGATTGTTCATGTGGATGTTTGTGCCTAGGCTTGGGAAGAACTGGGGAGTTTGCTGGAACTGCTGAAACGTTCCAGCATTTCCCTGGCGCCATGGCTGCTGATAGGCAAAGTCAGAGGCGCTCTGATACCCACGAAGAGCTCGCTCCTCTCTGATGTTCGCCCTGCGAGCTGCGGCTCGCAGTTTGAAGGCGTCTTCAATGTCCTGTCGTCGCTGAAGCTCCGCCTCATGCTTCCTCCACCAGAGTGGAAGCCCATGAAAAAGTCCCAGCGATTCTTGTGTGGCTTTGTCCAAAGGCATCTCGTGCTTGAACTTGCAACCCTGTTGGGTGAAGGCGCAGACGCCATCGTGGACCCATTTGTCACAGTATATTTTAGCTCGCTTCGAGTTGGAGTTCGCTGCGATGATTTGATCAATCTGTTGCTGTTTTTTTTTTTACAAAGTTAGCCTCGAATTCGCACAAGGATGGGTTGAAAAGCAAGAGCCAAGCAGGTGATGATGACTTGTTACCTGGAGCATATCAGGTGTCGACCCCGTTGTATTCGGGGGCGTCTAAGCACTCAGCTTCTTTGGCTCATTTTTGGTCATTCGCAACACCACACGTACCTTAAAAGTCACCGGTTGGTTCATAGCAGGAACACCCTGGGGCGGGAGCCGCTGCAGGTCTGGCAGGACTACCATGCCCGCGGGGCCGGGCTGGAGAGCAGGGATTTCATTCAAGGGCGGAAGCATGTCAGCTGGAATCAACCGAGTATACTGCCCATTGCCGCGATCAAGGCAATAAGCATACCCAGACAGCCCGCCATCGAAAGTATCGATGCTCAAGGGTGTCATGTTAGCAACAGGGCTAGTTGCTAAGGTGTAGTTGCCCTGGCCTGTGGACAACCAACCACTCATATCGGCAGCAGGTTGAGGGTTGCGCCAGTTTGGGGAAGCGAGGCTTCGAGGAGCAGCCGCACGATACGACTGAGAAGCATGTGAGCCCGACTGGTAGACGTTCTGGGTGCGGTCATACAGCCTGTTAGACATAGCGATGGCGTGAGGGCGAGGGGGTGTATGAGATTGACCCATGGTGGGCGAAGAAGGGTAAATGTTTGACTAGACAGGAGATGGAGCGGAAGATGGGAGTGAGGATGGGAGTGAGGATGGGAGTGAGGATGGGAGTGAGGATGGAAATGGGGATGGAAGTGAGGAGGGAGGAGAAGAAGAAAAAGAAGCAGAAGAGGATGGGGCAGCAGCGCTGCTTCTATAGAAAATCCTGTCGCAAACGAAATCCAGGACGTGAGCCAAACGACGTGTAAACGGGATCCCATATGCCGTCACCCACCCTAGGCCAACGGAGACGGACCGCGGACGGGAAGTGGCATGTAGCGGGAGTCGGGCTTAGCGAGGGGGCCAAGGAGCAATTGAGATGGGAGATGCAGGATAGAACAAGGATGGCATGAGTTGGGAGTTGGGTCTCGGCGGTAAAGACCGGCGGACAAGGACCTTCATCATCATTCTTGGCTGTTGTTTCGGGCTGGCGTTTGCCTGACTACGTGAGCGTATGCGTTTGTGGTCCATGAATGGCCGAGTGGTTACATGCAGTGTCCGTTTGTGTTCCCCCACGTGACGGGAGCATGCTTCACCAACCTGTACAATAACAAGCGGTATCCGCTGGGCCCTTGAGGGCCTTGTATTGATCTAGACGAGGTACCTGAGGCTACCTTATGTTGTTGTGGTCATATATGCATGCACCCATTGCTTTGTTGTTATTTTGTCCGCCGCCGTACCCATGGGTGGCTGCTGAATGTGTTTGTCCGCCCGCCTACTTACATGCATGCCGCCCGCGTTGCCTTCGCCTTCTATATAACTGGTCAAGTTTCAAATGTCATGCTGCTCGTTCCTCCCTATCCTTGTGCTTCCACCGGAGAATGAAAACCATTATTACTGGACAAGATGTGTCTTGTCACCCAAGTTCTGCTAGTTTGCGGAGCAAGACCGCTCTCTGGAGCGCTTTCGTTTTCGGATTCATATCTGAACGTTGCACACAATCCAAGGCTAGTCGCACCTCGGCATGTGTGCCCAGATTCAAACAGCTGTAGTCAACCTGCGCTGGAGCAGCCTGTGGGTAATTGTTTTTAGGATGATAACTCTGCTTTATGAAATGTGTTAAATCTTTTTGGCCGGCCAACTGGGGCTCACTGTTTCTCTGTTTGTAGTTTATCCTATGGACTAAGAGTGGGAACTCGCTCTGCTTCTTTTTCCGCCCGCGATGGCCTTTTGAGCTTTTGTTTTTTGATTGCTGCGTGACGGCGTCGGAAGCTGTGTTGGAGTCGTTGGTTTTTTGGGTTTGGGGGTTGAGGCCACCACGTGTGGTGGTCGTCGCTGTGGCGTCGTTGGGGTTGGTGGGTTGGTCGTCCGTTTCGAGGGCTTCTTCTTCGGCGTCTGCATAGTGCGACTGTTAATATTACTGTTTTTTAATTCCTTCTTGGTTGGGTTCAAAGCCGGATATGGAGTCTTGAGTTGAGAAGAAAGCTGTTGGCGTTTACCTTTTGCTGAGGGCAGGTCGTCATCAGATTCCTCAGCGGACTCTGCACCAGCAAAGTCGTCGGAGGAAGCTGATGATTCGACATCGGGTTCCCCGAGTAGAGCCGTGTCCGCGGCGTTTGTCCTGTAATTAACAGCCTGCAAAGCGATTAGACGGTGATCGAGACCCTCCTCCGTCATCACTTACCGTTCTGCGCCTGTTGCCTCGCCCGAGCACTTCGCGGTTGGCTTCGGCCGCTCTGCGTGCTTCTTCCTCTCGCTCCGCTAGGATACGATCCCACACACTTGAATTGATTGGCTCTGGCTCGTTCATCTCTTCAGGCGCGAGCGAGTCCTCAAATCCAGATCGATCGTTGGCCCAGACTCGTGCATATCCGAACTGGTTTTCTCCGCCACTTACATCTGCGGTTTCTGCTTCTTCAACCTGAGTTCGATCTAGGAGTTTGTCAATAGAGGCGGAGTCATAATGAATCGCCTTCTTTTCGTAATTTTCGTCGAACAAGGCCTGTGCTCCATGTTTGAGAATAGATTCCAAGTCGTCGCCAGCAAGTTCATCATCGTCCATGCTTTCGATCAAGGCGTGATCAAGAGCCATCTTCTTGCGGCCAACCTGCATGATTCGTTCTTCCACCGAGTCTTTGGTTACAATCTGAAAACATAGCACTTTCTTCTTCTGCCCAATGCGGTGCGCACGGGACAGTGCCTGAATGTCTTGATGAGGATTGAAGTCGGGGTCAAGGATAATAACAGTGTCAGCCGTCGCAAGGTTGATACCAACACCGCCAGCTCTTGTTGACAGCAGAAATGCAAAAAGGCTAGAGTCGGGCGCATTGAAAGCGTCAATGCGTCTCTGCTTCTCCAAACTTCCGATCTGCCCATCAAGGCGACGAAACTCATAGCCCATACCGCTCAAGAAATCTTCAATAATGTCTAGTTGCTGCAAGAACTGACTGAAGATCAAGACCCGATGTCCTCTTTCCTTGAGTTTAGGAAGCATTTGCTCCAACAGAAGTAGCTTGGAGGAAGCCTCCACAAGGTTGCGTTGAAGGACGACGGAATCGTGATGCTTTTCCTCAATGGCCTCTGAATATACGAAAGGGTGACACAAACATTTCCGCAGCTGCATCAGAATATTGTTAAGGCTGCCGCGCTCCTTTCTGTTCATTTTACTGTTCGCAAACATGGACTTGATGAGCTCTGGGTTCTTGGCCATGATACTTTTAGACAGCTTCTCTTGGAGAACAGTCATAGTCACAGGAAGAATAATCTGTGACATGGGAGGGAGGAATTTGAGGACGCCGGCTTTAGTTCGTCGGAGAAAATAGGGGCGGATCTTGTCATGAAGCTTTGGAAGAGTCTCCTTGTCAAGGACAGCAAACTCTTCATCCAGACGTTCTGCGTCTTGGGTTTCGTCGATGAACTGAATCAAGTTGAAGAGTTCCCGCTTGTTGTTTTGTAGAGGTGTTCCCGTGAGGAGAAGTCGGAAGGGGATTTTCATCGCCCGCAATGCCACATAGAGGAGGTTCTGATCATTTTTCAGGCGTTGACCCTCATCCACCACGAGTCCAGTCCAGTTGATAGACTTGAAAAGAACTCTTGTCTTGGGATCTGCTGCAGAATCGTACGACATAATCACCACATGGGCTCTCATTTCTTTAGAGTCGTTTGGGAACAATTCGTATTTATACGCGAGGTCTTGTGGTTCTTTGCCGCCGTGATACGTCACAACTCGCAGGCCGGGTGCCCACTGCTTGAACTCACGTCGCCAATTGGGGCATGTGGCATTGGGAACAACTATAAGGAAAGGCCAGCACTGGTTGCCAGGTTAGTATTGGGGCGCTCGTGAAATGAATATTCTCACCTTTGGCGAATCCTGTACGAGTGATGTGACGAGACTGACAACCTGGACAGTCTTGCCCAAGCCCATTTCGTCAGCCAAAACAACGCTCCGATTTGAGTGGTAATTCTCGAGAAGCCAGTTGAGCCCTTCAATTTGATATCCCATGAGTTTGCCTCGCTTGAGCCCTGCTGGTTGCACGTCAACTTCGGCGAAAGGGGCTGCTTTGAAGGCCTTGATCCGATCTCGCATCTTGTTAGGTGATTCATTTCGAAAGTACTTGCCCTCAAGATACTCATGGTAAGCTTCCAAAAATGCATCATATACACTACCGGTACTATCTTTGGGTGGAGAGTCCCAAACGACATCATCATAACCGAGCCCTTGAAATTTGACAAGGACTTTACTGACTTTTGAGATATTTGCCGCCTCTGCTTCTCGTGTATTGAAGCGAAGAGCAGACCTTTGCATTTTCACATTTAGAATAATCTCCGGGGTGATAAACTCTACCGGGATGGCTTCACTTTCATCGTACTTGAGCGAATCATGTTCCTCGTCTCTCTTCCCAAATGTGATTCTCATTGCGGGCGCTGCAACGCCGTGCACCCAAGCCCCTGGCTTCCATGTACAGTGAAAGTAGGATAAACTCTCCCATTTGATGAGGTATTCTTTGTCATCCTCGTTGACGTCGACGTATGCAAGGTTTCGGTTTTGTTGCGGAGGAATTTGTTCAATAGGTCGCCAGGCAACAAGGCGGTGGATCTTGTGCCGAGCGGAGCTGCAATCGTAACACTTCCAGTCAATGGCGTAGTCCTTAAGACGCTCAGACTTGAGATCTGTGCTAACTGCATCATCTTCGTCATCGCCGTTGCCAGGCAAGTGCTCAACATGCCAAGGACGATGGCATGTAGAACATCGAAAGAGAACCAAATCAGAGTTGTTCAGTAGGTCCTCAGAAACATCCGTGATTGGGTCAACGCCACCGTTTTCCTCACGGAGCTTTTCTTCTTGTCGGGATGTCTTCTTCTCTGCAAATGCTGTGCAGGCACGGCCATCAGTGGAACAAGCTTGGCACATGCCATGAGCCGGGGCTTTCGAATCCTTCTTCCGGTATAAACCAATGCAAAACTTGCACTGCAAGACGAAATCATCCTCACCAACTTTGGTTACCATGTGCTCACGCGCACTCCGAAAACCAAGGCAATTCTTGTGATATGATAATGTGCAGCCTTGGCAATGGACAAGTTGGCCCCGATTCTTGGAGCCACCACATGTATGACAAGATTGCATATGCATCAAGGCAAATGCGGAGTCATGAGGAAGTGGCTGAAAAACTTCTCTGATAGATATGACCCTGGGAACACCTGGGCTCTTGTCGTCGACAATATAGAATGAATCATCGTCCATTAGAGTGTCATCCATCATATTTGTCTTGTTCCGAGTAGATCTAACAGATCTTCGAGGTGCTTCAAACTCAATATCCGAGTCCGGTGACTTTCTTCGTGTACCCGATGATTGCCCTCTGGGTTTTGCATTTCGAGCTGACAAACGTTTTGATTTGTGCCGGACTTTGCTAGCGCGGCCTTTCTTTGGAGCAAGGTCAGATGTGACTAGAAGAAAGTCCGCATCGTCTTCATCAGAAGAGTCATGGCGAACATCTTGCCCCAGCTCGTCTTGGTCTTGACCATCTGTCTGACTCTTAAAGGACATGTTGGTCAAGGTGAGTTGCTTTGGTTTTCGTGTTCTAAGTGTCCTGGTTGGCGCAACAGGTGGCTCGGGTCTCAAATCATCAAGATCATCATCATCATCGGAAACGGATGGGATTTTACGAGAGCTCTGTCTGGTTGAGTCTCGGGAACGGAGTGTACGGGTTGATGTCCGTTGAGGACGGATAGGTTGATCGTCACTGTCCTCTTCGTCAAGATCCATCGGGTCTGGTTCAACGGAATCTACGTCGGAGCCCGAGTCATCATTGAGCGCTCGCTTCCGCTTGCGAGCCTGTCCAGCCATGCTTGAATCTTGTAACTCTGGGCTTTGACTAAACTGAGCGAGAGCAGTTTTGCCGTTCTTGAACGTGATGAGTTTGGAAAAAGGTATCTTGTTGCGAGTTAGAATCCTTGGTTCAATATTGCAGTAATGACAATCAAGAGCGAGGTGTGGTAATGAAAGAAAAATATCAGAAATATGCTTGCGGTAAGGATGAGAAGCGTGTAGAAGGAAAATAGTTAAAGGGAAAAGGGAGAAAAGCGAGTTCGCTTTAATGGAACGACGCTAGCTAGCTCTGAGACTTCAGTGAATAACTTGAGCACACAATAGCTAAAATATTCAGCATGACAGGGGCAGTGCGCTCTCGAGGTGAGGTGAGACTGACAAACAGCTGAAACAGGGACTGACAAAGTTTTAAGGATCACCTGCGTCTGCGCAATTTTTTTTCCCATAGACAATTGTGACGTAGAAAAAGACCAATAACTTACTAATTCCTCCCTTCCATCTGTAAACTCGGCTCGGTAGCTTGGTTGGCCACTTTTGGAAGGAAGCTCGGCCAACACGAATTCAATGGTATCGCTGTACACCTCGTTATGCTCGTTGCGCTTTTCTGGAGGTATCTCTGGGAGAGCGACCTCGATTCGGGCTCGTGCTGCTTGAGTGTCTGCAATGTCGCACTCTCTAGCATTAACATGATGCTGTCCATCTTCTTGTGGGCTATGGCGAACATCCACCACTGTGTCAACCTGTATATCCGACCCTATAACATGTATTGACTCATCATCTCCCGAATCAGCGATTTCTGGGACCTCTAGGTTATTCAAGGAATCGGAAAAAGCGTCATCGCTTTCCATCGCTATGCGCCCAGAGGGTCGGAGGGTCGTTGGCGGGGTATTAGGTTTCGCGGCCTTTGGAGGTTCGAATTTAATGAGGGTTCGAGTTGCCGAAAGGATTTTTAGTTGATAAAATGGGCCCGGGGTATGCGGGGGGGTAAAGACAGGCGAGCAAGTCGTCGTTTCGTTGTTTGTAAGAATCACTTTTGGGTTAATACTGAGAACGCGACCTCGGAGATCCACGCGTTGTACCCATTAAGTTCATTCCCGGTACATGGTTATGGTACCGAATCTTGAAGTCACAACCAATCAGGATCTCGCACGGCCTTGACCGCCCAGAAGGATCCCTGCACAAACCGGCAGAAAAAGTTGGGGCGAGCAGAAACTCGAGAAATTCACATGAATGACATTTTACAGCACCACTTTCACATTCGTCGCTGGGTAATCCACGGCCACGCTATGCAATGCTACATCCAGGAAAATTGAGGGTAATTTCCCCACGCCAACCACTAGCCAACTTAATTCTTGGAACCCAACCAGCTTCCAAGGTCTTGATTCGCGCCTCAAGTCTCTCTGCAATTCATCGAGGACTACGCCACTCTCAGCGAGCTCAGCACGGAATCGCACGTCAGCCTAGAGACAATTCCGATAAACCTCGGCGCGCTCTATCGGGAAGAAACCCCAAGAGAAGATCGTCATTCGGCAGCGAGCCACAAGATGAATTTACTGCAAAGTTTACAGCCCGGGCAATGGATGGGGCCTCGAGTTATCGCCAACAGCAGAAGTTGAGAAAGAAGCTTTCTAAGAAAAAGGAGGAAGAAGAACAAGACGACGATGAATATCGTCGAACACGCAGAAAGCGGTTTACGGATCCGGAATTCGATTTTGGAAAGAAAAGCCTGGTGTATAGACTAAAATACGGCGACCTCAAAGACACTGCTGCTAACCTCAATTTGCAAGAGCCTGTCAAACCTCGCTCATTCCGAGATGCCAGGCGAGACAATACGCATATTAGGAAGCAGTTGCGTGAAGACCAACAGCCCCGGTCAAGTCAAGAGTGGAAACGGTCAGATCAACGAAACCACAGCGAAGAGCTCGATGATCCATCTACCCAGGCTAGAATGCGTAAGAAAGGGATGATGCCCATGACCATCAAGTACACCACCGCTGCATCCCAGTTTCTCTACGGAAGATCGGTTGTGAAGGCTGCCCTTGAACAAGGCAGACGAAAACTCTACAACCTCTACATTTATGGCGGTGAAAACCGCAAGGATTCCAGGGACGACGCCGCTATGACTCATTTGGCCAAAAGGCATGGCATACCAATCACCACAGTCCCGACTGAGGAACAGCGTCTGATGGACAAAATGAGCATGGGCCGGCCACACAACGGCTATGTCCTTGAAGCATCCCCTCTCCCACAGCGACCGATCAGGTCCCTTGGGGAACTAGAGGAAACACCTACGCGGCTGGGATTCCACGTTGAATTGGACTTTCAGACAAAGGAAGAAGAAGCGGTCAATGGGACAGAGACATTTGTCCGTCGAGCAAATGATGTCATGCCGAAACCTTTTGTTCTGTTGCTGAACGAAATCATTGACCCTGGAAATTTGGGTGGCATCTTGCGAACGGCAAGTTACCTTGGCATCGATGCTGTTGGCATTACGAACCGTGGGTCCTCAACGTTGACGCCTGTGGTACTCAAGTCTGCTGCCGGCGCGGTGGAGGAAATCACTTTGTTCACTGTGGACAACCCCGTCCAATTCGTGGAGGATTCAAGCAAGGCCGGATGGAAGACATTTGCTGCCGTTGCCCCACCAGACAAGAAACTCGTTCGGAAGCACGGTGAAAAGTTCATCTCGACAGAGGAGATCCAATCACAGACACCGCTCAACGCGCACCCATGCCTTCTTGTTCTTGGCAACGAGGGACACGGGCTGCCCAAACAGCTCAAGGTGGCCGCCGACTACGAGTTGTCAGTGCCCAAATTTGTGCACGACAGTTGCGTGGACAGCCTGAATGTAAGCGTTGCGGCCGGGCTTTTATGTCACTCTTTTGTAAGGGAGACCCCTCAGGCTGTTCCTGTGATTGAAGACAATGCTGTAATTCGGTCAAAGGAAATCATCAATTTGGTGGCGAAGATGAGGGCGGAGGATACGAAAATCGAGGCGGCCCAAGAAAAAACGACTAACGAATTGACGGAGTTGGGCTTCTAGACCCACGTGTACTAAATACTTGTCATGACACCTCTTATACATCATGTACACTAGATTCTACCGTCAGGGGCCCTTGGCCCCAGACATGTATAAATACCCTTGTACAACAAGCCTAAATTACGGGAATGAATGTGTTCATGTATCCCCTGAAATACCATTTGGCCCAACGCCATCCGCAAATAGTTGACTGTTGAGTTGTGCACAAGCAGAAAAGTGGCTGACAGCACTGTGCATTCTAGAAATTTACCCGCTCAGGCACACCCGTCGCTCCATGACACCGGGCCAATCTACCTGCATAGAATTCAGGCTAGCCTCTGCATCCGGCGCCGCATCAACACGCGAAATGTCCCATGCGGCTTCGCAAATAAATGACGTCGGCTGCAAATTGGCCCTCGAATCCCAATCACATTTGCCGTCCGAGTCGCTAGACTACTTGGTTAGGCGGGAACACCTTGTCGAATCAGCATCACCAGGCAACAACACCCAGGTCCCGGGACTTGGGCGGCGGCGGTCGCCCAGCCACCCAATTGTTTACCAACGAATTTACGAGCTTCTGCCATGCCACATCATCGCAGCTAGACCGAGACTGACTTATCGTCAGACGATTCCCCCACCACCACCAAGGCATTAAATATTCTGCAGTTGAAAAAGAAAAGAAAGCAAAAAAGAGAGAAAAAAATCACCCTTCTTGTCCTATGTCGGCCTAAGCGAGTGACTGTGACCGGAGCTTTAATAATTGGTGTAGGCACTAGGCTGCTGCTAGTCGTGACTTGAAGCGAGCCCGATTTAGAACACTCCCAGCGCACTTGGAGAAGGCTTGTCTGAGCTTCACTCCTTTTGGGGCCAAGACGGTAGACTGCAACCATGAAGTCCTTCTCGAGTCTCTTTGCCCTTCCGATTCCCATCATCGCCATCCTGTCCCAGGCCGCCGCCGAGGACACTGCCCCCGTAGCAATCCGAAAGCTCCCGCCAGACGCCAACGAGAAGATCCTCGCCGAGCACCTCGCCTTTACTCCTGTTCGCGCCCTCTCACCACGAGTCGACGTCGATGTTTCCCTCTTCAGCGAACTGGACGAGAGCGTTGACGGCACTCTGCGCTTCCGTCCCGCGTATAACCGCCACTACGACCATGCCGACGACAACATGCTCCGTCGCGCCGCCGAGGTGTTGGCGTTCCTGGAGCGCAGGGCCTCGTGCCCCAGCGGCACCAGCAGCTGTTCTGACATAGACCGCCCAAACAAGTGCTGTCAGACGGGCACGTACTGTGTAGCTGTCGACGACTCGAGCGTTGGGGATGTTGCGTGCTGTCCCAGCGAGGCATCATGTGGGGGAAGTGTTGGCTCCTGTCCCTCGGGATCAACGAGCTGCTCCGAAGAGCTTGGTGGTGGATGTTGCATTTCAGGCTACGTATGCCAGGGCCAGGGCTGTATGTTTATCTCACGAAACTCCCTTCTGTTGACGCAAATACTAACCAAAAGCAGGCGTGCCAAGTGCATCGGCAACACCCTCAAGCACGTCGTCAACTGAAAAGTCGACGAGCGAACAAGTCCAAACAACCGCAGAGGAACCCACGACAACATCCGAGAAGGAGACGAGTGCCACAGAGGCCAAGAGTTCCGCTACGGGCGGGGCACCTCTTCGCCCCATTTCCTCCGACACCATCACCTCAGCCGCCTCGACGCAAACCGGCTGCCCGACGGGTTACTACGGCTGCCTCGCCACACATGGGGGAGGCTGCTGCCGTACTGACCGCGATTGCAACACATACGACTGCCCAGCCCCGTCAACCACCATCGTTTCCGATGGCGCTACCATTGTGGTCTTGGCGACCGATGCTCCACCAGTCGCCGCAGCCGCCACTTCAACCTGTGCCAGCGGGTGGTTCCTCTGCGGTGAGGACGCGGGCCCGGTATCTGGCTGCTGCCCGACTGGTTACGACTGCGGAACAGCGAGCTGCTTCACGGTCACGGCCAGTCGCACGGCCAGCGTCCAGAAGGAGTTCCCAGAGGCCGATTCAGCTGCCACTCGAGATGGTCCATGGATGGTCCTCGCCGGTGCAGCCGCGGCGCTATGTCTGATTATTGCAACGTAAGAAGCGAGAGAGAAAAAAAAATACCTTAACAGCATGGAATGGAGTTAGGATAATACAGGTGTTGTAAGCGGCCAAATATGGCCTGCCAAAATCGAGATTTTTTTTTCCCTGTAATGTTAAATGAATCATGTTTTGAGAAAGCATAAGAGGACTTGGTTTGCCCCCCCCCATAATATATAAGTTGCGTTTGGAAGCTGCTCAACACAGCTACGGCGAGGAAAGACAAGCATCGCAAGAGGAAGAAAATATGCAGGATAGACAGTTTTAACAATGTCAAGGACTTTATAAATTGTGTCAATTGCCATGAGCAAGTCTCAGGCTCGTGGCGGTCTCATTATTTGTAGGCTACCTGCTGCTGTAAACTATTCCGCTTCCGCCAAGAGAGTCAAACTGTTACTGTTGCAGCTTCTGTTGCCACACTAGAACCTCGCTATCAACACGCATCGAACATGAAGCAAAACAGATTTCGAATTGTCTTGTCCGTCTCTTCTTTTACTCAGGCATGTGGGAGAAAGCCTTGGGGAGGTTCTCCTGGCAAAAGGGGAGCTTGCCAACAGTCCAGATTTCGGTGTCCTGAGCGTAATTGTTAGGTACACATAAATCATACAAAATGAGGGGGAGGGGAAGCTGCATACGGGCTTGAGGTTCTTCTTAATCTCATTGTCCAAGGTACCGGCCTTGAGGGCAATGATTTCGGGGGCAGCATCGGGGTCGTGTGCAATGGGAGAGCCGCACTCGGAACAGAAGAGACGGTGAACGATCTTTCCAGAGCTACCCTTGGTGCCGGAGTAGGTCTTTACAGGGCCATTGATGGTGAGCTTGTCCTTGGGGACAACAGCGACGAGGGCTGAACAATGCTGGGTCAGTCCACTTCTGGGAGCATTTCATGGCGTGAGGTGTTTCCAATTAAGCAATCAAGCCATTGGGAATCTCCTTGGGCATCACATACAATAAGTCGAGCCACTCTGGCGCTGGCAGTCGTCACAGTGGTCATAACCACTCAGAATAGGTGCGTCGACATCGACCGTGTATGTAACGGCCTTGCAGAGGCAGTGTCCGGTGAGAGGCATGTTGATGAACTTTGGTATCAAACAGGTAAAGCTGAAGAAGATGAGACGTCAATATAGATCCGGGTCGAATCGCGTGAATACAAGACAAGTTTGGCAAAAGAATGGGAGGAAATGAGAGCTCGGGGGGAGCTCCAGTTAAAGCTATTGAGGGGCTGTAGCGGGGTAGGGGCAAAGGTCGTGCATCTCAGTACCTGGTGAGACTAGAGCGATTGGAAGCTCAAATGGTGGGGCAGCGATTGGATGACGTTGAAGAACGGCGACGGAAGTCAGGATGCCGAAAGCTGGCGTGTTGGCGATTGGACGAGAGGGGTGTGGAAGAGGACACAAGCGACAAAAGCGGCAGATGTAAAGCTACTCGTCCCAGCTCAAGATGGAAAAAGATGAGCGGCCAGGTGAGCTTAGCCTTTATAGCGACGCTGTGTCTGCATCATTCTCGAGTCCTGGATGAAGCTTGAACAGTGTTCAATTCCATTCGACGCAGGCAATTCACTTTGAGACCTGGCTCGGCTCTTCGGAAGGAGGTATTTGTCATTGTGATCCTGGTGGATTTTCTCTTTCGTCAGTGTTGGCTCGTCTCGCCCACACGACCCTGGCAATGATCTAAACTTGAGATTGACAATGCTACCTCTAGACCAGAGCCAGCGCGTTAGTGGAGGTACGAGCTTTGGAGAGGCTTCATGTAGCACTCACCCATATAACCTAGTCAGATACCTGCCAGCAGATAGCACATGGGTGTCCAGCTATCATTTAAGGTGACGTCGCGTAAAAAAGACAGCTGCGGCGAGGCCAGCCATGTCTGGAAGCTATAGCCAACCACATCTGCGCATCCTTCGTCCCGCTAGCGGGGCGGGGTGAGAATTTGGAATTGTCGAGCTTGACCCCCCGTCGCTTCTTAGCTTCGAATGATTCCTTGTAGGCCACTTTATGCGTTGGTCCCACCTTATTTACCAGTCCCCCTCCTTATACAGACCCAACGTCGGTTGGCATTTCACAGATGCTCATATTCAAAAACTGATTAACCGAAAGTCCCGATTGCTGATGATGATGAAAGACCTCTGTAAGCAGCCACCTTGGCTGACCAGTGCTAGCGGGGCGGTTCGTCATCGCCAGGATTGGGTGTGTTAAGCGGGGGATTGATAAAGGTGGGGGCGCATCCAATTGCCTTATTCAGTGACTATCGCTGATGAATATTTAATTTCGTCCGGTGCGTGCTGCCTCATCGCTCGTTATTCCTTCAAGTTTGACCCTATTGCCGACGATTAGTCCCCGCTTGGTCGCTGGGAGATGTCCTCGAACCAAGCGAACTGAACTACTCAGCTGGCGAGGGACGCCAACATCCAAGAGATGCCAATTCTTCCAACAAGCATCATAAGTTCGAACAATGACACACTTCCAAAGGCAACGCGATTAGCGATAAATAACTTAGCCAAGGCAGTTTTATACCAGTTCCTTGTTTCAACATTGCAGTGGCTGAGTACAAACGCATCCATAGAGGATATACGAAAGCTTCGGATATCCACTACCTTGTGTGTAGTGGGCGATTCTTTTGAAGCTGATGTCATTGGCCTCTCGGTTTTTCCCGGGCGGCATCGGAGTCGCCTAATAAGCTGAAAGAAAACATAATCGGAAAGGCTCGATATTTGCAGTGGAGGCGTAGGCTTCTTGAGGAAGATCTTTGGTAACAATTCTGGTCGGTCCAGCCAGATAGTGCAACTTTCAGCCAGCTCGCAAAAGATCGCCTCCGAGTCATGAGCGTAATGAACAAATTTCGAATAAAACAATGGCGTAAGTATCTTTATCGTCACACATTCCACTTTCTCGGACGTTTTGGAGGACAGACGTGATCGAAAGATTTCCTCTATAGGGTCCTCAACTCCGCTAGAAATGTATCGCACCTCAAGGGCCCCTGGAGATTGCTCAACGAGAAAGCGGAGGTATTCGCGAAACACTATTTCCAACTTTCTTTCAGTTTCAACAGCCATACGACCAACACTTCCCTTTAGGGGCTCAGGTCGATACCAAATGTAAAGCTTGTACTTGCAAAACAGGATTGCAGATTCCTTGGCAAACCTCAGGAATGAAAGCAGTTCAGCCCATATACAGTTAGCTAGAAGCTTCATTTTCGGAAAATAAACCAAGGAATTGGGATCGATTGCATCTCCAACCGAAAAGAGTCTTGACATCAGCTTTGGGTCTCCCTTGGAAGACATCAGGTTGATTGTAATATCAATCCCGAGAAATCCATCCATGTTGGGACCAAGGGGATCGCGTGCGAAGATAGAATAAGATCCTTTTCGAGAATTGAATGGTGACATGTGGAAATCTTTCCGCCAACTTGATTCAATAAAAGGACGCAATTTCATTTGCGAAGAGTCACCGCCAGTGTCCAGGACATGTTTGGCTTCGGCTTCGAAGTTTCTTTTGACCAGATATGGATGTCTCTCTCCAAAAACGTTATGAAAATCCACCACCATTGCTGAAAATACCTTTTCCGAGGTATATAGAAACCAGAATGAAACTGGGTTGAAGTGATGACCCAAGACTCTAGCCGCAGTCACCAAGTAAGCATGAGGATATTGAGATGGGTCAGTGTCCTAATAAAATCAGTGGGTTCCTCAATTATGAGAGAGCTTATGAGCAGACAAACCTGAAATCGAAGATAATCGTCCAATTTACCCCGTAAACCCGCATCAGCATATCCTCGTCGAAGGTGATCAACAGGGTCTACATCGAACCACGCCCGGTTCCCAAAGACATAGCGGTGTGGTACATCAGGGATATTAACAGAGACAATCCCATTGAGATTTCCAGAGAAGCCCACCATGGTGCCAATAACAGGATATGGGTACGAAAAGGAGTGCTTCTGGGGTATGAGCCTTGTGTGCGTTGTGCGGCAAGGGATCAGGTAAGTAGTGCCAGAGCCATCCCGGATGGCCTCTTTTTTTGCATCGGCCAGCTTCAAAGTTCGATGCACTATAGTGAATGACACCACCGCAAGGCCGGCGAGGATCCCGGTCCTCTGGCCACTGGCCTCCGTGGTTGGAGGGATTAACTGGGAACAGGTTTGCCAGCATAACGATGCGAAGAGGATGGAGAGGTCCATCCAGCAACCACAAAGGAGGTAAAATGCCAACAGAAAAGAAGAAAACAACAGAAGATGTTTTTGGTTTTCCAGGACATATTGGACATAATCTGTAATGAGGATCACCCACAGTAGGGGTGAATCCTCAGAGAGGCCGTCCATCGGACTCCCAAGGGAGTAGTTCAGGGTATTCGCATCGCTGAGCAAGGCAGATTAGAAAAAGGCCTTCTCGGTATATGGAAAGGCTTGGGGAGGGGAAGAAGAAAGAAACGGCAAGACTAGATCGTTCACGATCACAATGGCGGGAACTGGGGTCTGTGTCCATCAAGGTGCCATGGTGCAATTGGTGCCCAGTGTCGTAAAATATGACGCCAGAGTTAAGCACCAGCCCCACATCCTCCACCATGCCGTGTTCAGCATGCGAGGGTCTTTACAGGTTGGTTGAACAACATTATTAGTGATCTTGGTTTTCGGTGCCGCCATTTTGAAGTTTAGACAAATCAAAGGTAAGTCAAATTAGAAGAGTATGCTTTTTATCAACTGCAATTGCAGGGCCATGGTGCCTTGTGCAGAGGGGCTCAGATATGTAAAGAGAACTCTTGACTACAATTCCACCAAAGCGGTAACTGAAAACAGCTCACCGTCGTAGAATGAGACCAATAAGTCGAACATGTACAAAGTGATCAAGGTGTTTTCAAAGGTGAGTAAATTATAGCCAATAAAAAACATCATCCTCATACGGCTTCCCTGGGTTACTTATATACTCCAGAAAAGCCAATGTGACTAATAATACGATCACTTCGACTAAGTATCTCTTTTCCTTTCTTTTCTTTTTCTTTTCCTTCTTTTTTGTTCTTTAGAGTTTACCGATTCTCCAAATCAGGCATAAACTTCATACCGGTGCCCTCAGCGCCGTTGACACTCCGGCTTCGGACATGCTCGCGCAGCATCTTGAGGATCTCACTGTCCTTCCAGCGAGCGGGGACGGGTCGGTGTGCTGGGCGGAAGTTGCCCACTGTCTGTGCCCATTCTCCCTTGGGAGGGTGTCGTGTCACCTCATCGCTGGCGGGCGAGTTGGCCGGGTTCGTCGACGACAACTCCTCCTTTTGTGTAGCCCAGTAGTAAATATCCCAGTCATTCTCGTCGAGGAACAGGTCGTACTGGTCCAGAAGCTCGGGCTTTAGCGTTGAGAGATGCTTGGCAGCAAAAGTGGATAGGAGGAGGTCCGACTCAAGGGTTCCGCGCTTGCGAGACTGGTCTACAACATTGAGGAGTAAGCGATGGGGCAATTTTTCTTGTGTTCAATAAGGACATACAAGTAAGCCGGGCTCGCTTGGTTACATCATCTTCGCCCACGCGACGCAAGGGCTCAATGCGAAACTTGGCACCCTGGAGTTCTCCAACACCAAGCTCGGCAGATTGGCTATCATCAGCAGCAAGGCGAAGCGTTGTTGTGGAAAGTGATCGGACGGGAATGGCGAGGAGACGGCGCGCAGCAGGCCCTCTAAGGGCGCGTGTGGTAAGACTTGCCATAATTTCAATTGAGGGACGAGGAATGAGGGCACCGGGTATGAAAACGGCTATGTCGCGAATATTCGGCAATGATGGATTGGAAAGAATCGGCTTGCAGTTGGGTGTAATTCGGATTACTAAGCGAACCACTTTAGAATCTCAGTTCTCATATCATGTCACGTGCCCGCAGTTCGTAAAAAGGTATGTTTGCCTAAGTCATTATCTGCATAGAAAAAACAATACCATTTTATCTAGCCTCCTTTTGATCTCCCCCAAACCCCATAGAATGGCAACTCTGAAAATAAGGTCTCTGGAATAGAAATTGGTCTGTACCAACCTATCAGGAGCACAGGTTCACTTTTGGGAGGTGAGAAGGCCCCACAGGCCGATGAATTCCAGGATGACCACATGTGTGACAAAATAATAAATTTCCTCAAGCCTGAATAGCGTAGTCACATGTTCATTTCATTTATAATATGGTTATTTGTTTTCCTGTTTTTTTACTGTGATTAAGTGAAGAGAGAAATTTCTACATGTGCCATGTATTCAGTCACTCCTGTGGAAGTCATAGGATTGATTTCTCCACCTATTTTTCAGAGTTACACGTATTTGGATTGGAATTTCTGGGAAACCGCTGCTTCAGTGATTATTTGGTAGAACTGGGTTATAATCATGGAAGCTTGGATTCTCATCAATGCTTGACTAAATGATTGTTCCTAAACCATCTCACTTGAGAGCAGGAATTCCTTCAAATGCGCGAGCCTGCCTGTACAATGCACCATCACCCTGTAGTTATCATCAATAAAAAACAGCCCCTCTAATCCGGCGTCTCTTAGTTTCTCCTAAACTCCAAAACGGCAACTCCGAAAGTCAAAGTCCCCAAGAATAAAACCGGTTCAACGGACCTGCAAAGACCCTCTCGCATGCTAAGCAGGTCCCGCATTGTCGTCATCGGATTTAAGCCCTTTAGAAGCAGTACAGGAGTGTGTCATACCGATAAAAATCTATTGTAGCGTTATTATGTCAGCCAAAAAGACCTCAGGCCAGCAAGGTGCCGGCCGCCTCCAGCCAGCGTGCAGTGTGTGCCTACCAGCGCCAGCCACTTGGTGGCGTTGCGCCCATGCACAGCCTTGACCGGCAGCCCAAGCAGGGAGGCCACCGCCTGCCCCCGCCAAATACCCTTTCAGGCCAGGCCGTCTTGTCCCGCCGATTGACTCAGGCCCCCGCGACGCATTCCATCAGCTTCTCCATAAATTCTATCCTCTCGTCCTTTATCTTCGCCCTTGTTCCCTCAAGAAGACCAAACAACTCCTCTTCTCATAACCGTCCCAACCCGTTTTACTCGGTGCAACGAGCCCTCTCGATCGGAATTTACGTCGCATCTAACAAACTACCCCGCTTCTTATCATCCACCCACCACTCGCAACTATGTCTGACGACTGGGATTCCGTTACCAAGATTGGAAGCCGCACTCGTGGCGCCGGTGCTTCTCAGCGCGAGACTGTCATCCGTGGCAAGGCCGCCATCAATGCTGCCCAGCGAACCGGTGGTATCATCGGCACTGAGAAGAAGTATGCCACTGCCAACGCTGTAAGTCCTCAACACCTCGACACCCTCACGTGGGCTCGTTGTGCCTCCACGCCGCGGTTGCCTTTGCCCCACCAAGGCTCGTCCAAGCTTTCTTCGCTGTACCTGCCACATATGCTTGAGAGATATCACTGAAGGGATATCGCTGACATCTTGTGCTTGCAGTCTTCGAAGGGTCAGGAAGGACAGCGTTTGACCAAGGTTGACCGCTCCGACGACATCATCAAGCCCAACACTATTGGCAAGGAGGTTGGCGAAGTCATCTCCCAGGCGCGCCAGAAGATGGAGCCCAAGATGACACAGAAGGACCTCGCCACCCGTTGCAACACCACCCAGTCCATCATCGCCGACTTTGAGCGAGGCAGCGCTACTCCCGACCAGAAGGTGCTCTCTTCAATGGAGCGAGTGCTCAATGTCAAGCTACGTGGCAGCGACATTGGCGCTCCTAAGTTCCCCAACAAGAAGAAGTGAACTACGTAAAATGAAAAGGGAACATCAACTGTAAGAGGATAACATCAGGGCCGAGTCGAGTGAAGCGTTTTTGGTAACTCGGCCGGGAATCTGGGAGTTTCGTGTGGGTTGTCACAATGTTATGACATAGGATGCACTGGGACTTTTTATGCAAGGCGGACCAGATTAGACGGCGATAGAATAAAGAGTCTAGCAACTCGAAGCAGATAGTCCATATCCTTGAGAATACCCGATAATCTGCATACAGCCACCCACAGCGTTTTGATGCAATGTGATTATGATTAAGCCTCGACCTATGAGTGATTTCCAAACCAGGCTGTAGCTATATCCAGGCCCATGGCACATCTGAATTGTTTACCAATAGCGACAAAGAAGTGCATTTCACTCTCATATTCCTTCTAAGCGATCCCAGAATGTTCAACCAAGCGAAAGTCCAGAGTGGTGTGGCTGTCTCTCAAAAGCCGTCTAGCACAACATTTGTTCATACAACTGACCCTTTGCGGGCGAAAATACGACGCTATGCGCATTCGATCGCGCATCTCGATCCACGCGTCCATACTGCAAATGCATTGCGGTACCTTGGCAGGGATCGCAGGCAATGCCGACAACCAACCTGCGTCTGGAACTTCGGCTGGTCCGTTTGGAAGTGGCTGGAAGGCTTCGCAGATCTTTCTTATTTGATGCTCTTAGATGCGCCCCACCATTGTTTCCTATTGCGTACTATGTCCGTCGAGTCTGTAAATGCCACGATTTCTATTTCAGCCTGCTCTTGGAATGCCTTTTAAGTCCACTTTGACGCTAACCCAACGAAGCCACACATACATGAGCCGATCCGAAAATACACCCAGCACCACACGAGTGCTCCGTTGCGCCAACTTCCGATAAAGGATATGGCTTTAAAACCGGGAACCTTCCACTGGCATCGCAGGGCACACCGGAGGCTAATGCAGCAAATCTGTACTCGGCAACGTCCGAAGAGGTTGGGAAGCCACATCGTCTAATCTAAAGTACCACTTGTGGGTAAGTAGTGAGCTTTGCAGTACCTCTATCGTCAAACGTGGTCTCGTCTACAACTGGTCATCATCGGAGGTGAACAATCATCGCTGCCATGTGTCTATCTCATCCGCAATTGTGGGAACGTGGTTAAAAAAACAAAAAAGAAAGAAAAAAACCAGGACACGCTATACAATTATTGCATCACTATTCTACCATAAAACAGATGCATGTAGAGCAAGCACTGTGGCAAAGAAACTCGGTGCTAGGTCAATTTAGGTGAATGAAAGTGATGCTGAGCGGCTCCACCGTCTGTACCTTCCGGTGAGCCAGGCACATCGGAAGTATATTTCGGCATGACCGCGAAGCAATTGACTCTTATTTCCTCATGCCCCAGCATCTTGTGCAGATTTGATGTGTTGAATACTCCAAAGACGATACCATCAACAGTCTCGTAAAAAAAAAAAAAAAAAAGGCAGCCTCTTTCAAAAGCCATGTTGCATCAATCTATGATCTTTACTCCAGAGCAGCCAATACATCGGCAGCCACCGTATTGCTGTGCAGAGAGACTTTTGGACGATCTAGAATGGGCTCATTCAAGAGTCCTCCGGGTACCGAAGACGAGTCCTTCAAGCGAGTTGAGTGGACAACAAACAAATGAGTTTCTACAGTCTTTTGTTATCGACGAATATATTCAAAAGAGAATCGATAAAAACGAGGATTTTTTTGTTCGCTCATCTTTGCAACCTCTACACTACGCTCTTCACAGAGAAGTTGAAAACAGCTGGGCGGGTTCGGAGGTCTGGCCGCATGAGCGTCAGGCACTCCTTCGGTGTCTACTCTCCCATGGACATGATCCGAACACACCCGTGCGCTGTACGACTGGAGAAGAAGATTCTCCTATCGAAACATCATGGACTCAGTTTATTTGCAGGATTGTCCCCTCGCTTGAGTTCCAAAGACCTGACAAACCAGGAGATTCAGTCGTTGGGGCTTTCAACGTTACCAACGAATGCTTAGACGAATTGACAGAATGCCTTGAAAATGGAGTATTACGCGCCTTATTAGACCATGGCGCTGATCCGAATGCCAGAGTTGGCGAGCATGGGGCTCCTCTCTTGCCTGTCTGGGCCAGATTCCTCTTCTTAGGGCTACACATTCTACCGGGGCTTGGAGCTCAAGCAGGCGCATATATTGACGCGCTGGACATCATGTTGTGCAGGGCAGATTTTAGTCGCCAGGAAGACGGTTTGAACAGGCTCGTCGAAGAAATATTCAGGAAGAGCAGGACTCGGTCGAATTTCTCTACACCGGCCTTTGGCTCGTTGCGAAAGCAACAGGCTCGCAAGCGAATGATGGAGCTTATTTACCTCCAGCTCGATCAAAAACTATCTATCGGCCCAGAACACCTTTACGAAGTGTGTCGAACCGATGATTGCGTGAGGCTCCGCATCCATTCCATCTACCTATTCATGGCACGGGCTTCTCATCCTACAGTGCCCATGGAAGTACTAAAGTCGAGGATTCCGGCCAATTTTCAACAAAGGTGGATGTCACCCCAGGCTCCCAATTCGGTGTTATATTACACAGACACCCCATGCCCAATAAGGTCCGCTGTCCCAAGGTCTTTTTCCAGGGTTTATAATGACTATGCCTCTGACTTCTCGGATTCTGATGCATCCACGAAATCAAGTACCGATTTCCCTACGTCAAAGCGAATGCGTACAGGATATTGATTTCGCGGGGATCAGGGGGCATGGCTATTCAAATGCGTTGGATCTATTAGTTTTGCAATGCGGCCTAGGTTAGTCGCAAGAAGGATCAGGCTGGGAAGATGTTTGCAGTGTAACGGCTATTAACACGATTCAAAAGTGGCTTACGGTGGTGATTCCGAATAAATTCTTTGTCATTGGTTTTGCTAGTTTTTACAGTTAAATGGCGGTGCTTCTTGTGCCTCGGTAATCAGCCCGTCTTATCCACAATTGTTGGCAATGCAAATGTTGGCCAGCTGTCCGTGAACAACATCACGAGTGGTCGCCATGCATCAAGCCCCATTACTTGGATGTTAGTTGTATATAACCCAGAAAGCCTTGGAGCACATGGCATGAGATAACGTGCATATCGACATGGCTCAGGTTACAAGGTAGCCATATCGTTTTGAGATTTCAACATTTCTCGCTAAGAGTTCCAAACGTCTAACAGCATTGCGCCCATCATAAAATAGTCATTTCGTGTACCGTTCCTCTAAATTATGCCGATACCTTGGGGCTGTACTTTGTCGCAGCCTTGTCAAAGAGGGCGCTCTTCTCCTCGAGATCCACCAAGAACTGGTGCTTGGGGTTAATCTTTGTGAGAGTCCTATGACATATAAGTGAGAGTTTTCAACAGATATCAGCTGCAACATACTCGGTCTGTTCAACAGCACTCTTTCCAGAAACAACGTTCAATACCAACAAGTTGGCAATGGCGTCAGCGTTTTCGGGCTCTTTCTGGAGGGCCTGCTCCAGAGCAGCCTGGGACTCTTCCAATCGACCGAGGTGGAGCTCGCATACAGCCTGAGAGACGAGACTGCGGACTGAAGATGTAGAAGGAGCCTGCGCAAGCTCTTCAAACACATAAAAGGCTTGCTGGTACTTCTCGCCGCCCTAAGAAGCATCTTAGTAATCCCCTTAAGTATTTCACGGCATGTATTTCCTTACCACTCTCAAGCCAACCCAAGACTCTGCCAGGTTCACCAGGAGGCTATCCTGAGCCCATCGTCGAGCGGCCGTGACTTCCTTTACAGCAAGATCGGTTCGGTTTTGTTGAAGGTGAATCTGGACAATCAGAGCAACGGCGTCAACTAAGGGACAGGTCAGCATGAAGCTAAAACGAAATGAACACAATTGCATTGTTCGAACTAAACGTACGGCTTCCCTGGTGTTGCGATAAGAGCGCAAGCGCTTCCTCGGACTTGCCAGCAGCCTGGAGGATGGCTCCACCAGCGATCTGGACTGTCGCATTGTCGGATGCCGACGAAGCCAGCTTTTCAATCGTCTTGAGTGCAGAGTCTGTCTTTCCCAAGCTGTACTCGGCAAAAGCCCCCAGGGCCTCGAGGTCAGGCTCCTGTTCTCCCTTCACATCAGCCAGCACATCCTCAACTTGGCCGAGAGCAAGGCGAGCTCGGAGGACGAGGATGCGCGCAGGCAGAGCGTTGTCAGCAGAAAAGGAAGAGGTATCGAAATCGATAACTTCCTGGAACTGACCCTGGTGGAAGTGATTGTGGATGTTGATCAATTCGCCTTCGGCCGAGTATGGATCCATTTTGGCGGTGGTTATGAATTGCGCTGTACAAGGGAGAATGCAGTATGCCCCCGTCTCTTAAAGAACACCTTGGTGATGCTTCCCATGGTGGGGTCCTCCTTTCATGGGCCCGAGCTCCGCTATCTCACTAGTCTCCCCAAGATGAGGCGGTGGCCATGGACGCCCCGTAATTCAGGCCGAAGCTGTGGCTGGAGCCCTCAGCGAACCTCGCTCGCCCGATTAGGAATGGTGTCGACCCTAGTTTCCCACAAAGCGAGAAATCACCAAAACCTCCCAATTTCTCTCTGAATTTGGAACTTTGCATCACCAAACACCCAAAGAACGGCACCGCACCACGTCGTCAAAATGGTACGTCGGAACAGCAATCCAAACCCCTATTAGCCCCTCATGATGTGTGCACACAACCTTTCTTCATTCAGAGCAATGCGACAGTCGACCGCCCGCACGATCAGTCGTGATTGATTGGGGAGGGGAATGAAATTTGAAGCGACAGCACAAAACGATCTTGCACGACCACCGATCCAGATCCCTACGAATAGCGAATACTCTCAATAGCGCGGTTTAAATTCACCATCGTTGGCGTCGCAATCATTCTCTGAACCGCTCTCATGACTGTTGCGCGAGGGAGGCAATCTGCCATGCTCTCATCTTCATTCATATACACATCTTGCCTGAACGCACATTTTGGTCTGGCAAACCGCTGACTCGTTGGATTGCGCAGGTCAACATTCCCAAGACCCGAAACACCTACTGCAAGGGCAAGGAGTGCCGCAAGCACACCCAGCACAAGGTGACCCAATACAAGGCTGGTAAGGCCTCGCTGTTCGCTCAGGGTAAGCGACGATACGACCGCAAGCAGTCCGGTTATGGTGGTCAGACCAAGCCTGTCTTCCACAAGAAGGCCAAGACTACCAAGAAGGTCGTGTTGCGACTGGAGTGCGTCAAGTGCAAGACCAAGATGCAGCTCGCTCTGAAGCGTTGCAAGCACTTCGAGCTTGGGTATGTGAACCGCAACCTCTTGGTGAAGACTCAGATGCTAACAATATTCTCAGTGGTGACAAGAAGACCAAGGGTGCTGCTCTCGTCTTCTAAGTGCTTTGTGTGTTTTGGGGTCACCATTTCTCATGCTTCTCTTTGGCGGCATTTGGGCATCATGGACACTGGCGAAGGGAGGTACATGTCCTCGTTTGAGGAATGTTTCATAGGGAATGAATAAAAAAATGACAATCTCTGTGGCTTCACCTCTCATTCACACCCCCTCCACTTTTCAAGCGAGATCAAGGGCATGATGCATCCATGTCGCCAATAGGGCGACTGTACGGGTTACTTGATCTTGTTTGGACCGACTATCCCTCAACGAGTACACGAGGCAATGATTCATCTAGTCACCGTCAAGTTATCCGATTCATAGATGAGAATTATCAAAAGTTCACATTCAATGCCTCTCGATGATCGATTCGTACGTAACCTACCATCCGCTATGGAGGGGTTTCTAAACCTTGGCTCTCTCATCGGTCATCTCAAACAATCAAGCTTTTTTAAGATGTATTGCAAAAAGAAAGAAAAATTCACACAAAGGTCGGGTATCAAGGTCAGAGTAACTCTGCATGCGTGTTCGCATCCCTACACTCTATCTCGCAGTGGTCCTAGAATCCCTCTCCCAACATGATAGTTCGGCCACCACCGTACCACAGAGCGCCATTGCGAGCATCAAGTCCCCTCTCTTGGCCAACAACCCACTCTCCAATGAACTCTGACTCTGGCTTATCCCAAACTTCCTTCTCGAGCCACTGGTTGATGTTGTCAATGGCCTTGACCCATAGCCCCCTCTTTTCGGGTGTGTCGTGATCACTGTCATTCAGGTAACGGCCAAGGGTGATGTGGGCACTAGGCACTTGATATCTCGATCCAATCTCGACGCCCGCATCCTTGACTTGATCAAAAACGTCGCGGCGGAGGTGATGGTAGGAGTATGAGTCACCTTCCGTGATCCCCTCCTTGATGGGTGGACCAACCGGCTCTGGTGAGAGCCCAGCCTCTCCCGCAGCTGGCAGAAATGAAAGTGCGAATGCGGACAAGTCATACGAGATCATTGGTTTTACAAGACGCGACCTATGTGAAAATGAGTGATTGACGATGTTGGGAATCGCCGGTCGTAGCTTGGCAACCAGCTCAGCAATCTCCTCGGGTGTCTTGGAGAATGCCACCTCGAGCACCGTCATGTGCATCCGATGCGTCGGCATAAGCCAGATATCTGCAATAATATGTTAATACTTTCATCTCCAAGTTTTGCAAATGTGAACATACTAGGGGAAGCGTCCTTTAGTAACTCCTGGAGCTTAGCGGACAGTCGCACAATGTGCTCGGGTGGCCTAGACCAAAATACGAGACAATTGCGCTCATCGCGAAACCCGGGCTGGACGGTCGGGACTTCCAACCTCAGCAAATACTGGTCAATTATCAACTCTTTAAAGTCGGATGCCAAAAACTTTTCCTTCTGTTGAGCATTCCTCTTTGTGCGGTGAGCGAGGTAGAGGGCCTGGATCTGAGTCTGATTTCAAGTCAGAAAAAGTGCCACGTCGACGATTTGCGTCGGATAATATCTTACAGATTTGTCATCGCAGGCTCTAAGTAACGCTCCATAAGGGTTCTCTCCTGGCTGAAGAACAATGCCTGAGAGATCCTCCAGCTTGTTCTGAGCATCGGTCAGAGGAAGTTGCCCAACCATTATGAGGAAATGGTTGATGGGATGACGAGGATGAGTCTAGAGACAATGTTTCTTTTGGCGGTTATTGATAGTGCAGTTTCTTTTTTTCTAAAGATGGCAATTCAAGATTGCTATATACACAAGTATCAATAGACTCAACGTGCTTCGCTTTGTGGTTCAGAAGTGGCCATGTAGGAAAACGAATCAGGAGAACGGTATGACTAAGCGAATGAGTACTAACTAACTATTGTTGCTATTCTTATCCCTCGTATTGAGAAGAGTCATGCCGGATGCGTCTAGCTCTCTGTTATTGTTATTCATATACATTTTATTTGTCCAATAGCTTAGGATTCACATTTAAAATAGACGGCCAAGTTGAGGGATATTTGAGCTGACATTATTGGGATTCGTCCTGGCAATTGATGCAAGGAGTACAGTGCAATTGTTACAATTAAAGATTTGTTACAGTTTCTCGAGTCTTTCCTTGGAAATAGGAATCCTCACTTTGATGTCCGGGCGTCCCAAACTCTTCGACTCAAAGGTGGCGAACTGGCAATCCTCCACCGCTATGCCGCTAGCGAACTGAACAACCAAAAAGTCCAGCATCGTGCCGACTTCGCCCAGGGCCGCCATTGGCGCATGCCAAGTGCAAGCTGCATATGTCACAGCCTGTTGGCTTGTGGCCACGAATGCTTTCAGGCCACTGAGATCGGGCAGACCTCTTCCCCGTAAGCCGTCGCCACTGGGGACGGGCAGGCCTTCGTCGGCAGGCCCAGGAGGCAAGCTGGGCGCCACAATAACTAAGTACTTCGATGCTGAGGATCTAAGGGGAGCAAAGGTCTGGCTGGTGTATGGATGTCTTTCGAGAATGTCGACGGTAAACTCGCCCACAGAAGGGTTGCTGGTCGGAGCGAGCTCCCTGGCAGCACAGACGAATTGGCTCATGATAAGCTCACCGCTGCCGCTCGGCGACTGCGCATAGTGATTCCGCGGCCGGCTGACATTCGCGTATCGAATCGCCGTGCCTTGGTTCGCAGAGGCTCCATTCAACGGTAGGGTGCCGCCTTGAGCTGCGTGTGTGGCGGGGTGCAGATCGGGGCGAGGGTTCGTGACAACGTCCCCAAATGGAGCAAAGGCTTCCCGCGTGAGGGGCTCAGCGATGAGCTGGATTTTTAGGTCGCCGACTTGTACGGGTACAGACATTTTCAGGGCTTTTAAATTGGGATGACAGGATGAAATTGGGGAAAATGCAGATGCGCAAGAGGTTGCACCTTGTAAGGATTGCTGTCCGAGTACAGTGAAATATACACGGTTTTTTCTATATTTGACACTGTAGCGGGACCGGAGACGGCCGCATTATGCAGTTGGCGAGCGCATTGATGGATAAATTCGCCGGTTCTCTGGTTTTTGAAGAAGTTGGTCCTGTTTATATTGTGGGCATTCTGATATTCATTTGATGTGGCATGTCTGAATAACGTCAACTTGGAAACTTATGTCTCCCGTTCCTCCGTGTTCGACCGGAGCTCCTCATTTTACTACAGCGAACTCTTGATTTAAGATACTTGACACCAATGCGTCAACACCCCCAAGACAACGGGCGCAAATTTCAACATAACCAAGCACATAGGAAAGCCTCAGAGGTTTATAACAACAATCGAGTCATTAAAAGGCATGTTCCTGAGATTATTATTGGTCGCAAGAGTAGTTGGGACTTAAGTTACCCTAGACCACAGATAGGATTCTAAACGAGCAATGCAGACTACTATACAAACCAGTCACAATTGTGATATGATGAGAATGTATAAGCTCCTAGCAAACATAAATGAGTGCTTACTTCCAGGATATCTCTCGTGACCCAAGGGCATTGACTAAGATTGTCGGTGACGGATCGATCCGATGGAAGAAACGACGCGTAGACTTTGCTCGGAACAACACCGATGCCTTTCTCATGTACTATCATACGAACGCGATTACCTTGGACAACGCCTTGAGTAGACATTTTTCATTCAGAACATTTACGATTCGAAGAAAAAAGAGTTTCGTCATCCCTGGCATGCTTCACGTCAGGGCAAACGCCCCACGCCCAATCCCAGAACCAGCATTACACATAAGACACCCCAGGCAACGAACCAGCGCTGAGCTCCGCTATCGCAGCGGCCTGCTGGCTTCTCAAATCGCAGGCCAACTCCTTCCCGCTAATGGCTCCACCATCCGTGATATGTGGAGCCGGTCGGAAGCTGGAAGCCGGATGGAGGCCACGCCCAAGGAAAAGTTCCGTGGGGGAAACAACCCCGGCGGTTTTGGCTTATCTCCTTCTCCGTTCATGGAATTGTTACTGGGAATTTTTTTCCCTCTCTTGTAAAACTCTCTTTTTTAAACATCCTGAAACCTGGGTTTTCTGTACTGCCACGGCTTCTTCTCGTTACCTGGAAAGGCGTCACGGGCTGTGCTGATCACCGCCGTGTTAATTCCGAGCTGCCCGAGACACTGCGGCCTGGCAGTTCGCCATAAATCAAACCTTTTACCCCGGGAAGAAAAAAAAAACCTATCATTTTCACTTTACAGATTGACCGGGATCGATTATCGCCACCGGCTGCGGCGGAATTTTGGTATAGATGAGGGGTGACAGCATTGACAGCGACAATGGACCCGACCACTTGGATAGTCCCGATGTGAGGGAATGGCAAGGCGACGAGCCAGGTCCAGAAATTGATCATGATGGGCTTCAGCGGCTATTACCAGAGCCTGACGAGCCCCTGCCGTCATCTCCTCCAGACAAGAAAAAGAACCATGGGCCGGTGGCATGGAAAGATTTGCCCCGCAAGGACCAGCTCTTCATCCTCACCATGGCTCGCATGAGTGAACCGCTTGTCCAAACCTCATTACAAGTATGAAAACCCGCATCTGCAATATTCGAGCCCGGGCAGCTCATTGACTGAAACCAAAACAGGCCTATATGTTTTACCAGCTCAAATGGTTTGACGAGACTCTCCCAGACTCAACCATTTCTGCGCAGGCTGGTGTCCTTCATGCGAGCTTCACCGCTGCACAGTTCATCACTGCTATGCTATGGGGTCGAGTTGCCGACTCACAGCGGGCTGGTCGAAAGACAGTTTTGATTATAGGACTCTGCGGGACCAGCGTATCCTGCTTAGGATTTGGATTTTCCAAGACCTTCTGGCAGGCTCTTTTCTTTCGCACGATTGGCGGCATGACCAATGGGAATGTTGGTGTCATGCGAACCATGTTAGTCACCTTCATTTGCCATTGATGATCTTCACTGACACTATACCTCGTAGGATTAGCGAAATTATTCGCGAAAAGAAATATCAGTCTCGCGCCTTTCTTCTGCTCCCGATGACCTTCAACATGGGTGTCATCATTGGGCCTATCCTAGGTGGCATTCTCTCCGATCCAGCAGGAAGCTATCCAAACTTGTTTGGAAAGGTTGGGTTCTTTCTCAAGTTCCCATACGCGACACCAAACATTGTTAGCTCCATATTCCTCACATTTGCAGGCCTTCTCGTGTGGCTTGGCCTGGAGGAGACGCACGAGGTGCTGCGCGATGGACCGCCAGACCTGGGCACAAGGCTCGGAAAGAAGCTGGCCTCTGTGATACGGTCCAAGTTTTCTAAAAACTACGCCATGGGATATTCTGCCATCCCCAGTTCCGATGTCGAACTTGACGATGAGCGCGAAGTCGTTGTGAAACCTACTAAGAGACGTTATACCCAGACGCTCCCATTCAGGCGCATGTTTACCCGCAACGTCATCATGACCTTCATGTCGAGCTTTCTCATGGGCCTTCATCTCGGAGGCTTCAACTCCCTGTGGTTCATTTTTCTTTCCACGCCGGTTTGGGATCCGGCGAAATCCGACCATAAACAACAGTTGCCATTCCACTTCACTGGTGGTCTTGGGCTTCAACCAAAGTCTGTCGGTCTTGCCATGGCCACCCTGGGAGCTATTGGAATCACCCTGCAACTGTTCCTATACCCCCGAATTTCCGCCCGGCTGGGCCTCGTAAAGTCCTGGAGATGCTCCCTGTTCTGCTTCCCAGTGGCGTACCTTCTCATCCCGTACCTCTCGGTCGTACCTAGCAGCAGCTCCTCCCCGCCTCCCGAGCCAAAAAGCGGTCCTGCTATTTGGCTCTCGATCATTGCGGTGCTCTCCGTTGCGGTTCTGGGACGCACCTTTGCCATTCCGAGCCAGACGATTCTCGTCAACAACTGCTCGCCTCACCCGAGTGTGCTCGGATCGATTCACGGCATGGGCCAGAGTTTCAACAGCGCGGCCCGAACACTCGGACCAATGCTTGGAGGTGTCATATATGGCTATGGCCTCAACCATGGCGTCGTGGGACTTGCTTGGTGGATCCTGAGCTGCGTTGGGATCTGCACAATTGTTTTCAGCATGTTTGTCAGGGAAGGAGATGGGCACGAGATTTGGCTCGAGGGTGATGAGGATGATGCCCCGGCTGAAGCAGGGAGAGGCCAGCCATAGCCTATCATTGTAATTCCGATGAAGTCATGGACGTAACGAGATGATTTACATAGCTTCATGATATACGTGGCCAGGATATGCCACGTTCATAGTCTCCAATGGCCTCGAAGGATGGGAACATTGGCCATGCATCCATGCAATAGCGGATATCCGAGCCACGCGCTATTTAAGTGGCTATTGCGCTCAAGATGGGGGCATTTGGGAGATGATATCATATTATTAATTTATATCATGCAATCATCCTAAACAACCGTGACGCCGTACCCAATGAAAACCTTGATCGTAATACCTGCCTGTTATTATTACACCCGCCGAAGTCCCATCTGTGAACCCACAACCTCATTACAAACAGTCTCCGCTTCAAACGCCAGTGTTATTTGTGATCGAACCATTTAGCTAAACTCCTTTGGTCGGTGCTGAGTCCCCAAGTCGAGGCTTCCGTCATCATCTCTCCTGTCCGTTTGTCTTTGCCAGGGCGAGCTTGGTGACCTGGGCGATACAGGCCCGAGATTGATTTGATGAGACGGCGCCTCATATCCTGGAGGGGCATCTGAAGGCCCGGAGTATTGGGGAGGAGGAGCCTGGTGCTGCCATGATTCGGCGGGGTTGAAGCCCACCGAGGCACCGTTTAGCCTTTGCTTCTTGTGGTCAAGGTATCGTTTGCCCATGATGAAGAAGAAGCCGCCAAAGCAGATGAAAATGACGAGCATGGCGATGATCATACCATATTTGCGGTTCAAGGCAAATGTGAAACCCCTGCGAAAGAGTGAGCATAGTTTGAGACATGAGCTGAGTAATTGAGACGTACACAAAGCAATTCATGACACCGAAAAAGAGAATAATGCGTCCAACCCAAATATGAACTCTGCCGAACTTGGTTGGGGTATTGGTCTTTTTGAATTTGGTGTGATGGAGCACGCCGAGGGCAAATTGGATCATTATTAAACCAACAACAACGAACCCAAGGATCTGGTGCGTTGATCTGAAACCTCGAGACTATACTTTGTTAGCACACATATTATTAAACTGGGCGTAAAAGAGAAGTTTACCCTTTGGTAGGAGAAACTGTTGACGACACCGAGTGCAAATCCCAACAAGGAGCCAACCATGGAAACGGTCTGGTTGATAGCGTGCCACTTCACCAACCCAGCGGATCTCAACAGCACGACGCCAATGGGCATGAGAACTGCGATGAACAAAATCATGGCGGCTCCATGCAGGCTGCTCTTCCAATCGCCCTTTGATGTTTCCGAGTCAATGAGTTTCGCACCGTCAGTGGCAGAGCTATCGGTAATCTTGGGAATATCGGTGGAGCCCTTGGTTCGGCCAATGTCGATGCTAAAGGTGCCGTACCCTCTGTGATACTTGAGGGGCGCATCATAACTGTTGCTGTAGTAGCCTTCCTTGGCGCCATAGGCGAATATGGCCTTCTGGTCTGGCGATGATACGTCCAGGTGGCCGCGGGATGTTCCTCCAGCTGGCCAGCTGCGGCAGTGCTTGATGCAGCGGGCGGTAAAAGTCATGTAATCGTCATCGACGCCAGTTCCATCGAGGGCCTCGAATTCCAACTCATCAAAGTACTTGGGTTCGTAATGGCCGTAGCTGAGGCGTGGGGAAAAAGTAACATTGTTGCCTCTCTCGTTCTTGTAAATGATTAGGTAGAGCGCGCCAGGCATGTCGTCGCTTCCGAGACCGATGGCGGCCCAAGAAAGATCCGACTGGGCGCGAATGGTGAAGTAGAGATCGGTTTGGTGATCATCGGCGACTGTTAGAGCAAACGCGACCTTGTTGTCGGGGGAAATGAATGTAGACTGGCTGCTATCATCGCGAGTTTTGGCTAATGCAGAGGATACAAGTGCTGGAAACAAAGCGAGTCAGTATTAAAAAAATAATAATAGAAGAAAAAAAACCCCCGGCGATGTACTATGTCAATGAGGCTCAATGATATACATTTACTTACCTGCACTTGCAGCCAAGGCAAGATGCCCAAGGTTGCGGAGCAACATGATGAAGCGTAATCCAATCAAGCTTGACGCGGGGCAGTCGTCGTGATCCGGGCGCGTCAGACAAAGTTGGAGAGAAGGGGTAGACAGGAAGATGATGAAAAAGAAGAAGAAGAATAAGAGAGCGCCAAGAAAGAAGGAGAAGAAAAAAAAAATCAAATGAAAGAGATAAGTATCGTCAAAAGTGAATTACCAGTAAAGGAGGCGGCGCCACCCAGGCACATTGGCGCGGTGATGGGCTGAAAGAAGCTGCGTGCTTCATATCACACAGCTAATTTCACAAAACAAAAAAAAAAGCCAGGGGGGGTTGCGATCAATCTAGAACAAGCAGTAATACAGGCGATACGACGGTGCAATCTTTGTTTACATTTTACAGTTTTTCGAACACGGCCGCCTCCTTTGGCACTAGGCTCCAAACAATAATAAATAAATACGGAAGTGTCGACTTTGAAACCCGGAAGGCATTAGGTTCACCGGCATTTGTCTTGCACGCAGAGCCAATTGGTGCAGCTCATCATCAACCACACACGGGCCGGGGGGGAAGAAGCTGTGGTCTTTCTTTCTTTTTTTTTTTTTTTTTTTTCCCTCTCTCCTCCTCCCCCCGAAGACGCACTTGTCATGTCAATCATGGCCGGACTGTCGGTAGCTCACTGTCAAGGCCGCCAGAGAGCCCCGTTAATTTAGCCTAGGAAATAAAAAGCCTAAAAACCTCCCCCGACACCACCAATACGAAGGCCCGTGTATCGTGTGTGCTGACCTAACCCTGGCCCCTGATCGTCTACTCTTGTTTCCCGCGTGTCCAAAACAGACGCTGTGCTGTGGTAGCCGTGCTCTGGGCGCTAGGGGGGATAAGCTTGACTCCCCGCGTCCACATGTATTTATTTTAGCCTTCTCGGAAACATGTCCGGGATAGACTCATACACGAAAGGCTTTCACATGATATCACCTTGGATATGTGTAAGATAAATCGACATTGTTACTTAGAAAAATAAGAATTGAGATGCGTAAGTACATGAATCGTTAATAAGACAAAAGAAAGTTAGAAAGAAAGACATGGTATCATAACTCATTACAAAGTCATAAATCCCCATTACACCCCATCACTCCCCATGGCTCCGAGCCCTCCGTTTTTTATAGCCACCGAAAAAAATAACTCCAGTTTCTTATACATTGTTTCAATAGGTGGTGCCCTTATGTCCTGCTAAACATCAAAGGCACCAGTACACTTCGGGACTCCAGTCCTCTGCAATCCTCCATGACCATGTTTGGTCCAAACGCCGTGCCCAAATCCCTGCCCGCAAGGAAGCGACACGCGTTGGGTTCCACTGGTCTGGTTTTCTTATTGTTATTGTTGTTACAAAATTCAAGACTGAGCTTGGTGAGCACGGCGGCCTTGGCCTTTTGCAAAGCGCTCGTGCGTGCTGCGACATCCTCCGCAAAGAGGCGATGGGCTTCCTCCTGTTCCACATTGCGTTGCACCGGGCTAATATCTTCATACATCACCTCAGTTACAGTAGCCTTCGGCTTAGCCAGAGGATCATAGATGGTTGGCTGGAGCAGAGTAGGCTGAGGGTCGGCGTTGAGAATCGGTGTGGGGCTTCTTGGGATTGGCACAGGGGTCTCGGGGCGAACAAACTCCTCCTCGAAAGAGGTCTTGAGGTGCAGGAGTGAGGGTTTGACCCAGTGGAAGGGAGAGCGGTGTGTGGTAGAGGGTTTGCGTGAGAGTGCGGGTGCGGGTGCGGGTGCGGACGCCTCATTCTCATCCTCATGACGGTGCTTTCTGCGACGGCGGCGGGATCGCTTCCTGAGTTTGGTGGAAAAGCTCTTGCCAAACTCGCACTCAGCATCAGGGTGCACAGGAATGTCCTCCAGGTCCTCTTCTCTAGCCTCCAACAAGCTATCCATGAGCTCTCTGTCGAGGTCGCCAAAGCCATATCCACCAAGATCAAAGTCCATGAGCTCCCTGCTGGCAGCGGCAACCGCTGCGCTCGGGCTTGGAAGATACTCTGAACTAGGGCTGGTAACGACACTGCATTCCGACTCCGATACTGAAGCCGCGCTGCTGCTGCGTGACCACATGGAGTCATTGTCCAGCGGCGCTAGGGCCTCATCCCAGTTACCGCTCTTAGCAAGAGAGACACTGGAAAAGTCGAACTCTTTAACGGTGTGCCGATGAGAGGTGATTAGTTGGCTCAATTGAGGTGCATACATTGTGGAGTTGCGGACCTGCAGGTAACGCAACTTGGGGAAGTGGATGGGTCCACGGGGTGGACGTGTGGGAAGCGGGGACATGAGGGAAGTAACCTCGTTAAAGAGCTTCTTGGTAGCCCTTGGGGGTGCAAACAATGGATCGCCAGACAGCGAAATTGGGCAAGGTCCCTTGCGGCCAAGCCAAGAGAAAGAAAACTTCTCTAGGTTGGGAGCGAAGGTGCGGACATAATCATCAATAATCTTAAGGTGGTCAAGGCCAGGCGTGCTGCCATAAAAGTCCCATGCATCGACAGAAATGGTGAGCTTGCGGATCTGCTTCCAGCGGCGGCCAGCAGAGGGAACACTGCCGAAGCCATGGTTGTGGCGAAGGTAGGTGAAGGCAGCTGGGTGAAGATGGGAGAGAGACAGCTTGTGGAGGTTGACAAGTGGGGCACGCTCTAGAGAGATGCGCAGGCTGATCAGGGCATAGTCAACAACGTTGCGGCGGTAGCGCTCACGAGGGTCCTGACCAGGGCAGCGGATGGTAAGATGGCGCAAGTTGGGCAGGTGGCGCATGGCGTTGATGAAGCTGGGGACGTTTGTGGCAGCATGGAACAAGGGTGGGTACTGCTGGGTGAGGATCTCACCGAGCTCAGTGTTGGCGTACTTGGGGCGGGAGAGCACAGAGCCCATGCTAGTATGTGGTGTGTAGAGAAAGGAAATCTCATTGCCCGAGACCGGATGAATTAGAGGCGGGAGGAAAGTTTCTTCGGTATGGGGCATATAGAAGTTGAGGTGCTCAATGTGGTGACCAATGCGACCGAGAGCAGCAACCCGAGCAGGGCGTGTAAAGGTCGAGGAGGAGAATGAGACATGGATGCGGGTGAAGAGACGCTTGGTGAGGAGGTTGCAGCAGGCGGATGAGGCTTGGCGGAGAGCGCAGATGTCTTCAGTTGAGAGGATATGGGTGAGGATTTCTCTGATTTTGTCGCTCCTTAGCAGGGCGACGATGTAATCTTCTGTTGATGAAGCCATGGCAAAAGTCGCATATCGTGATGAAAGTATTCGCTTTGGTTACAGTAGTTATCGATGTGGGTTGTTGTAGTTGTTGGAATATGGTTTGTGTAAGTGGTGTTATCTGATGTAAGATGGGCAGATTCTTCTTGTAGGTGACGCAATGTAATAGGCCAATTGCACATTCAATACCGGGATGGGCAATAAGATTATCAAGCAGTTATGGGCTTTCGATTTGGGGTCTTTCAACTTTGGCCCGGCTCCAATTGAGCGACGGGATGTAGGTTTGAGGTGATCAGGGGAGCTGAGGTCCCAGACAGTAGAGTATAAGAGACGATCACGATGGGATAAGCCTAGAAGAAACAAGAGAGGATGACGGGGGGGGAAGTGTTTGGATCCGGGTCCGGGACGGCCGAGATATATCTCTCGACTTACAGCCCCTCTCTTTTTCCTGTCGCCAAAGGGGGGAGGTAAAAGCCTCTCGGTGTCGTCTCCTGCCCACCTGGATCTTTTCGCGCTGTATGCGTCCTCGCTCTTTGGCCATGCTTGACACCAAGGTTACCTTAGTGCCGAGCCATGCAGTATGGGTCCATCGCGAGAAGGTGACCATCCCTTACAATCGACTGGCTGGCAATGACTCACGGCTGGATGCAGAGCTGCAGAAGCTGCATATGGCCCGGCAGCGTGTGGAGCACGACGGACGGACGCTATGGCCCATGACCGATGGGCGACAGCAGCAAACTTGTTGGACGTTGGGGGAGTCAGTCGGGGAGCTAGCCGGGTGATAGGACTGGAGCAGCTTGGCTTTCCTCTTCAGGGACGAGACACTAGGTCATGGTGGATGGATGGGCCATGCCTGCTGGTGTTTCTGCGCGCCGTGTGGGGATCGGCATCGTGGGGCTCGCACTGGACAGGCCCTTGTCCATGCCTACATATGCCCATGCCCATGTATGGACGTGGATCCTCGTGGCGGTGATGCTTCGGACGTTGGACTTGATGTCGCGGGGCAGCCAGAGCGCGTTGTGACTCGACCACGCGCCGCGGTCGCCCTCTAATTGGCCCGCGCAAACATGCAAGAGCAACACACCTCTGACACGGCTGGAGCATGTACCTGGGCGATACAAGCCTCAACCCAGTTCGTCTTCTCTATCAACCTGCAAGACCCGTTTCTTTGGTCGACCGAGTCTCAAAGCCCGGGGAACGATGGCCACTCGGGCGGCCTGGAGCGGACCATCTTCCTGCATCCTCTTTTGGCTTTGATTTTGTTTCCATGAGTTGTCAACAGAGCTGTCTTTCCTGCGTTGTCCTGCACTTACTCTATCTACCTCCTTGACGCACCTCAAATTCCCTCCACACCTCCTTCCTCCACACCGGACGCAATGTAACCGAAAATAGCTCTACACCGGAAAAGAGAAAGAAAGAAAAAAAAATCCTTGATTCCTGTAAATCCCGGCACCTGTCACACATTCCGTTTCCACGAGAGGTTTGCTGATCCCGTTCGGATGAAGTGGGCTTCCACACAAGTACCATGTAGCCTCGAGGTACCCCCATCCACGGCTGTTTATCGATAGCGCTTCTCGTGGCCCGGCACCCTCTCGCCCTTAGCTGCAGTTGGCGTCTGTCCAATGGAACCCGTGTGTCACGACGCGACAGACGCGCAACGTGGACGGCAGAGGAACACGCGACAGGGCTGGGGGCCCCTGGGCTGACCCAGAATGACTCCCTCAAGCGAAAATCTAAAATACTAAAAAGCCCGGGCTACAGCCTCGCTAAAGGATGAGTCTTCGTGTCGGTCAAGACGAAAATTTTTTAGAAATTTTGTAAGAAGTCTAAAGTGTGCGGCGGCTACGCAGGTCGGAGCCTCAACAAAGAACCGGCGAAACAGATGCTGCTACGATTGCGGATTCTGTCATGCGTTCGATGCGTGGCTGAAGCGAGACACCTGCACCCACAGGGCATGCCCGCGCCGGCCATTGGCGATAGACTCATGTGCGGATGCAAATGCGCAACGAACGCTGTCGTGTCTTGACCACGTCGCGCCACAACCTCTCTTCCCCGTCTGAGCCCCCCCATCCATTCCATTATACCCATGCAGTCCTACATTATACAGTGTCCCACGATGATCACCGCAACCCGTTTTTTTTTTTCTTTCTTTCTTTCTTTACCATAGTTAACCCTATCCTCATCCCCCCGTCTCCATCACGCATCCACATGCCTCCATCTCCATCCCACATCCAACAACATGCTCATTCTCCCGTCACCGCGGTGTCACTATCACATCCCCCCCTAGTCCTTGTCCCCCCGGTCCCATCCACATCTCAACCAACATCTCAGGTGTCTCGGAAAAGCCCTCACCCTAGACATTCAGTGCATGCTTCGCTATTAAGCTTCTTCGTCCGTGTATACCCCGACTCTATGTAGTTAAGAGCTAAACGAGCTCGAGCCCCCACAAACTCCATTTTGCCCTCTGACTCCTTTTTGCCCACCCGTTTCCGAAACGCCTCTGCTACGCCGAAACAACATGTCACCTGTGTTGTCCGTCTCCATCCTGTCGGTTCCCGGCGCAAACCCCAATCCTAGTCAAGTTGCACCGTCGATCCGGTTAGCCCGCAGTCGCAGTCCCTTAAAGCTGTCAGCCACTCGTCCACCCGGCTTGCTCCTAGCTGCGACGAGCCAATTGTACATCATATCATCATTTCTCAATTGACAGGACTCGGCCTCTCGGAGCCCACCGGCGACATGGTGTGGCGTTTCTCCCCCTTCCCTCGCCTTGATGTTGCGTTGTGTAATGCTAAAGCCTCCCTGCTTGACTTACACGAGAACGAAGATGCTGACACCATCCCCACTATGAGTCTGCTTTAGACGCCTGCACAACCCCAGTCCCGCCCATCTCAACCCTTTTCTTGTTAGTTTCTTTTTTTCTCACCTTGAGAACGCCCGCCATTTTCAGCTTTAAGACTTGTGGATGCATGCACTCAAGGGCGCTTCGCTTCGCTGCTGTACATCGCCACGTAGCTTTTAGACGATGGCCTCATCCACGTCAACAATTAGCTTCCAAGACAAGTGCAAATCCATGTCATGTGTTAAAAAAACAAAAAATCCCATGTCCAGGATCTTTAGCGACTTAGCCCTTCCTCTAGGGTATTGGTTCCATGGTAAATAGCTCTCAATTTTGGTCTCGTTTCACTAAGCCCTTGTTCTATTAATGCCAACGCCTGCCCAGATGCTCGCACATGGTGGGTATCAAACTCGTCTGGTTTCTAGTCCCACCCACAAAAGAACCCGCCGGATAATGACAGCCAACCAACGCTCAAGGCTTTCTCGATTCTCGGGCCCGCCCAGTTAGCTACCCTGTAACCATTAAGGTGGTATACTACTACACCCCAGCTTAGCTTTCCAGCACCAATCACTCTATTAGCCCTATTTCCCTCTGCCTCTACCGCGTCCACGACCTCCACGGCCTCCTCTACCTCCCCCACGGCCACCACCACCTTGCGAGCCCTTGCCCCGAGGTCCCTGGGGAGGTTTGCTGGAATTTTGAAGAGATGGTGGTGGAGGTGCGTTCTGGTAACCTCGCGTAGATGCAGGTGGCTTTGCCGGCAACGATGGCGGCGCTGATGGACCTGTCATGCAGGACAAAATAGATGACTGGCGCGTTGGGGGTCCAGGAGGAGGTCCAGGAGGAGGAGGTCCGGGAGGAAGAGGAGGTTGGCTCTGACCGCGTCCATTGCTTCCGCGCGATGGTCTGTCGTTTCGTGAGGTCACACTCTGGGGCATCTGGATGTTACTAGCCATCCGAATCTGTCCGACAGGCGCCCGCCGAGTTACAGGCCTGTGACCAAGAAACTCCACATCGGAATCGTCACTCTCAGAATAGTGGACATTGGTCGTTCGCGCCGCGTGACCCCGGATCTTGAGCTCAGGAGCCCGTAACGTGCTTGTCTTTTCCTGTCCCCCACCTGTGGCCTCAATGGTTGACAAGCCACAGGCTGGGTCCACATATCGGTCTCGGTTCTCTACCGACCATGTAGGGTTTGAGGCACTACCTTGGCTGCAGTCGAAAGCAAAGTGTTTGGCGCTGCCACAGATGGCGCAAGACGCGGGGATAGAGGCTACCTTTTTGATGGACCCAGCTTCTGGGTGGAAAGACCGCCACACCTGAGTACATTCATCTTCGAGATGAGCCCCTGACTTGCAGATGCTGCATGCCAAACCTTCTCCCTTGGTTAGGGAAAGCTTCTCAACGCACCGTGATGCCTGGTGACCAAGCTGACGACACTTTTTGCACCTCACACGTGTGGGGCAGCAAAGATCGGGATGATCAAGACTCTCGCAGAATGAACAGATTAGTGTAGGACAACTGGCTGCAATGTGAGTTCCACGGCCGCAAAGTAGACACATCTTAGTGGGATCGCTGGCTGAGGGAAAATATTTGCGTTGCTGGTCTAGTGCAAGGGCACCTGTAGGCACGTTGCGTTTGGTCATGATTGGCTTGCTATGTGAAACTGCCAATGAGTTGCCGTTTGCATGAGGAGAATGATCCAAGGGCTTTGTCCAATCGTTTGCACCAGGAACACCTCCGCTCTGCTCGGATTTGCTCAGCTTGGGCTCGTATTCGGTTTCACTCTCAGAATCCTGATCGTCTGCTCCGTTCGCAACCATATCCTCACTAGCATTAGAAGCGCGTGAGTTGGCCCCCTTGGAAGCACTTTGTGTGGTAGGTTGATTCGATGATTGAGGAACCTGGTTAGCGCGGAAGCCCGGTTTGGACTGAATGCTTTGGAGAAGAGCGGCTAGTGTGCCATTGCTCTCATACTCTTTTGATGCCTGCCTCGCACTTCTTCGCTTCTTGGGTTTTAGTTCCGAAACCTCGTCGATATAATGCACATAGGCCAACTGGGCCAGGACAGGCGTGATGGCATGTGTGAGTTCCGAGTTTATTTCTTGAAATGCACAAACCCAATCCTGGAAGCGTTCTAACCATGAGCTTTTTCTCCTTTCAGAGAGACTGGGAAGTTTGAATGTGAGTGAGTTATGCTGAAAGATGGACATATTTCCAGGAGTTGCGGTTCCAGTTGCAGGATCATTCAACGAGGTTCGTACAACGGTTTTACTTATCGTTGGATTCCAACCCGCAGCCTGTTTGGGCTGAGCAGATGCCCCATACACGGATGAATCACTGATAGCTGTGACTTGGGGTTCCTCCTCTTCAATCTCTCCTTCCTCCGCGCTCAGAAAGTCCTCCCCTGCTGGCTCCTGACCTTGAGGCTCAGGTTGTGCCATCTCTGGAGGGTCTGTCCTTGCGCGCTTGGAGTCACGCAGAGATGATGCCGCATCTTTCAGTGAAGCATTAGGATCCGCATCTTCCTCTAAGGGTCTCTTCTTTGAAGAAGTAGCCTCATCGTCGCTGGACACGAGGTTTATCGCCTCCTTGTGGTCAAATTCAGCAGCCATATCCGCTTTGTGAGACCTGAAAAGAAAATGAAAGCAATTACAACCCCTACCTGCTTACACCGAATCGTGTTCTGTCAGGAATAAGGAGCTAGGGAAAAAGCACAAGTCGTGGGCGCTTACGATCAGCCTCGCGAGGCTGTCGGTTAGGCTTCAGGTTTCTCACCACGAAGACCTCAAGTCTCTTTGGACCTGCTGTGCAATTGGGAGGCAAAAAAAAAAGTAGACCAAACCTCACCCAAGTGGGATGCGATGATCACTTAGCATCCGGAGCAGCTGGTGAGGTATGTCAGACCCCTGCGCGGCTCCCGTCTCTTCTGAGCGTGGCTCCCGAACGAGATAACGGTTCATGCGCGTCCTCGGCGCGATTCCAGGAAATGGGGATGGATGCGATTGGGGATTGCGTAGGTTTGGGATAAGCGAAGCCGCCCCCTTTTTAAGCGACAGGACCGGAAGAGGTCAATGGATAAAGAAGGACGAGGAAGTGCGCGATGGTGACACACTGCGCTGTGGTGGCTTCAAGCAACAGAAATAATAGCTGTTGCGACGTGATATCGAAGCTCTTCTGGAAAAAATTCGCCGCGACCAATCAGATGATGATTATCCAGGGAGAGCTTCACTTCATATGGGTCCATGCTGGGAAGGTCCCATGGAAGGCCGAGGTTTAGCCACTCACACCCCTCCTGGTTAGAATTCTAAACAATTTCTTGGCCCCTGGTATTTATCACCAAGCGTTATCAATTACCAGGCGTAAAAAAGTGCATTTCCCATGTCAATGGTTTTGGTTCATGGGAACTCGACCATGCACTGCCATGTAGAGATAGAGATGCTCCGGGTCGGCACCTGGCATCGCACCACTACACCTGAACTGCTGCGCGGGGAAACTCAGTGTCCGGGGCACAGCCGCGGGCTAAGGTTTCGATGCTCTGACAGACATGCGACGTCAGTCGATATTCTTGTTTCTACACGTGCTGTTGTGTTCCACGCAGGTCTCGAGACTCGGTAGCTCGTTGGATGGTTATAGTCATTGTGACTGTGAGTAGCCAGTCGGCCCAGACACGAAAGGTGGCGAAGGCAGTAGCGAAATTTTAATGCGCTGTCCATACATTTTACGTTACGTACCTGCTTGGCTTCACTCATGCTCCCGTCTCGTATATCTGCTCATCTCTCCTCCCGAACGGCGGTGAAAAGTATATCTCATCTCCTTTGCCCGTACTCCTGAATCCTAGGTCCGAATATCCGTAGCCAATATCGGTTTTAGATTTGCTTTTATCGCTATTCTATATTTACCCGATACTTATTTAGAGCAAGCCACATTTCCGATCCCAGCCTGGAATTGACGTCTTCTCACGGCCCGTTCTGACCCTGCTGGCCCCCCAGTCTCCGTCGCCCGCCCGGATCCGTTGCCGAGTGTCAAATTCGTGCAGCGGCATGCCGTCGTCGTTGCTCGCTTTTGGCGTCGTCAGCCTGTGCACGTGTGTGTCTCAGTCTGAGTCTGGAGCATCGTCCCGGAGCCCATTTGGAGCTTGGGTCCCCTAGATCCAAAAGCAAAGGAGACACTAGCCCTTACTGGGTAGTAGCGCCTCCCAGAGCCCCCTCTTCAGTAGACATCGCCTCCACCACACCACTGTGCCTGGGAAACTGGCCTCACTGAATCGCCCTGATCCCCGGTTCTCGACCTTCTGGCCCTGTTCTCTCCCAGCAGGGGAGCCGCCGTCAACCAACTACTGCACGTCCTCTAAGGTGCCCGCCCCCGAAGTCCCCTGGGCCAGTCCCAATCCCCTGAATTGAATTATTTTGCTGGGTCGTGCGTCTCCCTCCCTGTCTGTCTCGCCGCTCGCCGTGTCGTCGGGTGCTCTGCGTGTCCTAAGCGTGGTGTGTGGCTCATCAGTGTCTCTCTACCTAAACTTAGGCGTCGCCCCATCGGCTTCGTTCAATCTTCCGTTTGGCGTCCCCTCCACTTCGTTCTTCCCAACGACTCAACGTCCGACAACTCCGTCAACGTCGCTCTTCGTTGTTGCCCATCGCTTCATCTTGGTCGTCTTCTCGACCGTCCGACCCGTCCGGCTCTGTATCAATAGCATCCCCCCTATCGCCCCCCTGCGGCCACCTGCATCTCCCACGTTCTTCGTGACATCATTAGGGGTACCAGCTCGACGACTACAATCCCACGCCCGAAATCATCTACCGTGTCTGCCGACCATCACCAATCTCGTCTTCTCGCCGCTCCGGCCTTCTCTTCCGCCGCCCGCCCGCCCGCGTGTCCGCGCTCACCCCTTCAATACCGCCAAACTGTCTTCTCCAATCCTGCTCCAGCGCACCGTTTCCTACGACGCGGGCACTCAACCTGCGCGCCGGGGAAGCACATATCTCAACATGCCCGACCGCAACACGGGTGCCCGACGGCGGAGGTCTAGCAGTATCCTCCAAGTCTATCATGAGCCTCCTGAGACTCTCGAGCAGATCAGCGACCAGGCCGCTCTCCCTAATCTCAACGCCAACTGGACAAATGCCAAAGGTATACCTGGCACTTTTTTCATCCTCACGGATGTCCGCGCACGCCGAGGACCCGCATTGCTGACGTCGAATTCTAGGAGCATGGACCATCCATATTGTCTTGATCGCGTGCCTCAAGATCTTTTACGACATTATCCCCGGAGTCTCTCAAGAGACCTCATGGACTCTGACCAACATGACATACATGTTCGGCTCCTACGTCATGTTCCATTATGTCCGAGGCGTCCCTTTCGAATTCAACAGCGGCGCCTTCGATAACCTCAATATGTGGGAGCAGATTGACAATGGTGCCCAGTACACACCTACGAAGAAGTTCCTTTTAGGCGTTCCCATTGTGTTGTTCCTTCTGAGCACACACTACACCCACTACGATCTGGCTTACTTCATTATTAACTTTCTTGCTGTCTTGGGAGTTGTAATTCCTAAGCTTCCCTTTGTGCGTCTCTCCTATTTGATTCCTTTAACCTCCCTGATGCAGCTTGGCCTGACGTTGGGTTTGCCCCGGTATTTTGATCTTGCATGCTAACGCAACTACAGAGCCATCGGATGCGGTTCGGACTTTTCTCAGGTATTCCGGAGGAAGAATAAGTGTGTGTCTATCTGGTATCCCGGTATCCTGTACTGGCTGGCGTAAGGGGCGTTAAGGTGCGTCTGTATTTGGCCGAGAGAGAAGGGGGGTACAGAAAAGACAAGTGAGGAGATTGAGACTGTGCATATTAATAGCGAGCATTATCTGTTACGCGGCCTTAAGGCGCAAGGTTTGGTCGCCGTGTGGTAGCTTCAAGGACAACAATTGGATTTGGAAAACAACATTGTTTTTTCTCTATTAGTTCCAGCTCGGCCTCTTGCAGATGGTGGGGAATATGCATTTTCATTTCGGCGGCATGCAATAGTTTGCGTTTTGCTGCACATGTTGTCTATGGTTTGAATGTGAGACTCCATGAATGAGGGGATTTCTAACAGAAGCAAGCAGGCTGAAGACTTGGCCACCGCATCCCTCACGGCCAAACAGCCCTTATGCTTCGGTCTCATGCGGGTTTAGATGGACAACGTGCAATTGACTTCTGTATTTGCAGGTCGAACATCTGCATAGCAAGAATATGAAGTAGATATGAGCTGATGGACAGTTTAGTTGAATGATGAGATGCCCGAAGTTAACGCAAGGATCCCGGGATATAAGAAAAGAGAAGAGTATCATGGCCATGGACTTCTCATTCACTGCCTCCTCAGTTCGCTCGTTCATTCTACTGGAGCGGAGGCTTTGTTCTTCTCAATTAAAAAGTCGATCGTTTGGGTCACGGACTCGTTACTTACTACTACACCATGCGGCACAACTTTTTGGCCGCCTGGGCCGTTCTTAGCGGAGTAGCTCAGGCTGGAGTTCTCGACATGCATGGACAAAGAGGGTCGCTTAAATCCTGTGATTTCGTTGGCAACAGTCAAATTCGCCATACTATTGTGGCTAGAGCTGCCCCCGGCGCTATTGACGGAGCTGCTGCCGGTGCTGCGAATGCTGCAAAAGCTGCTGCTGCCGCCGCCGGTGCTGATACTGGTGGAGGTGCAAAGACCCCTGCTGGTGGTGGTGATGGAGCCGCTGCCACTGCTGGTAAAGCTGAAGCTGCCGTTGTAGATGCTGCTGGGGGTGCAAAGGCTCCGCCTGCTGGTCGTGATGGAACCGCTGCTAGCGGTACAAAGGCTGGCGCTGCCGTTGCGGATGCTGCCGGGGGTGTAAAGGCTCCTGCTGCCGGGGATGGAACCGCTGCTACTGCCGGCAAAGCTGGCGGCGGTGATGGAACTGCTGCTGGAGGTGTAAAGGCTCCTGCTGCTGGTGTTACTGATGCGATCGCTGCCACTGCTGGTAAGGCTGGCGCTGCTGTTGCAGATGCTGCCGGGGGTGGAAAGATACCTGTAGCTGCTGGTGATGGAAACGCTGCGAGTGGTGCAAAGACTGGCGCTGCTGGTGCTGATGCTGCCGGAGGCGCAAAGTCTCCTGCTAGCGGCATTGTTGATGGAACTGTTGCTGGTGGCGTTAGTGGTGTTGGCAAGACTGTTGATGGCACCCTTGGAGGAGTTGGCAAGACTATTGACGGCACCCTTGGAGGTGTGGGCAAGACTGTCGATGGCACTCTGGGAGGAGTTGGCAAGACTGTTGACGGCACTCTCGGAGGGGTTGGCAAGACTGTCGATGGCACCCTTGGAGGGGTTGGCAAGACTGTTGATGGCACCCTTGGAGGTGTTGGCAAGACTATTGACGGCACCCTTGGAGGTCTTGGCAAGACGGTTGATGGTACTTTGGGAGGAACCGGCAAGCCTGCCAATGGCGGTAACGGCCGCGGTCAAGGTGCTGGACCTGGTGGGAATACTGGCACCAAACGCCCTGAATCACCACCCATTTTCTGCACAACCCCCCAGTGTCGCCAACAGTACTACCAGTACAATGAAGATCATGTACATGTTCACAACCACAAACACTCCCACTACCCAACTTCTAGCGGTAGCAAGGTGCCACCTGGACGGCCTAACCCTTGCAAAGGTCCAAACTGCCAAAGCCCCAAGCCCCAGCCTCTTTCTTGCCCTTGTGTGCACGACCGCACCAAGCCTTGCCCTTGCCCACAGGCCCAGGGTCTATGTAAGGGTAACAACTGCAAACCCAAGTCATGCAAGACCGACTGCAAGAGTGGCTGGGCTCAGCCTGGCTGTTGGCATTGCAAAGACCAAAAGGAGCAAAAGGCCCAAAAGGCTCAGAATCTTTGCGATGGCCACAAGTGTGTTTTTACGACCAAGACTAAGTACATAACTGCTCCTACTTCGAGCTGCACTGTCAAGCCTCCCCCTCCCGCTACCACTACCAAGTACAGAACCACGGCCCAGGCTGAGGCTGAGGGCAAGGCTGCGACTACTAGCTGCGTTGAAGGGGTCAAACTCTCCAGCACTGTAGCTCCGACTTACTATGCTCCTCCTCCAGCCCAAGCTCCCGTTTCATCCGCCTCTGCTCAGGCCCAGGCTCCAGTTCCAGCTCCCCAGGCTCCAATTTATCAGGCTCCAGCTTCGGCTCCGGCTTCTTCTTCTTCGCAGGCTCCTGCTCCTGCTCCTGCTCCTCATGGCCCGGTTTCGATTGCCCAGGCTCCCTGCTCCACTGCTACAGGTTTTGCTTCAGCTCAAGCGGTTATTCCTCAGGCTCCTCCTCCACCCCCGGCTTCGCCTGCCCCTTGTACCAGCAGCCCGGTTGCTGTTGCTCCCGTTGAGTCTCAGGCTTCCGGTGAAAAGGCAGTCCCAGCACCGGCACCAGCACCAGCACCGTATTCCAGCCCTAACAAACCGGACGATTCCTCCCCCAGTGCTGGTTCCAGCCAGGCCAAGGTAGATGTACCTAAGCAAGGAGCCCCTGGGCAGGATTGTCCTGAGAAGGGATCCGATCAGAAGGCTGAGCAAGAAACCCCTGAAAAAGAAGCCCCTGAGCAAGATAAGCCTGAAAAGGAAGCACCTGAAGAGGAAGCCTCCGAGAAAGAATGCCTCGAGCAAGAACAAGTTACCGAAGAGAGCGCCGGTCAAGAGGCTTCCGGGGTTCCTTACGGCTCTCCTCCACCTCCACCTCCAGGCACTGATACTCCGCAGAATGTAACCGGCACGCCTGCGTCGCAGCCAGACTACCCAGAGTCTACCCCTTCTGCAGTCCAAGTCGCTGCAGCAGGCCGCAACGCCATGTCAACCACTGGCCTTGCTCTCGCAGGTTTGGTTATTTTCTTGATGCTGTGAAGCAGCAGGTGATATTGGCCCCGAGTGGGATGAATAAAAGTAGCTTTCTCTTGCGGATGGGACAGATTCATGGGTATCATGTTATCTAGCTAACATTTATCCCTGAAAACTGCTCGTTGCATAGATTAAACGCATCTGTTCCATAAAATAAACTTGATTTTGTGATTGAGTATTGTGCCCCCCTGTTACTCCTCCATGTTCGATGGGATTGGCCGCAAGTCTTGGTTTCCGAGAAACAAACCTTGGTCACAAGCCTTTCCATACCTTGGTTCGACCGCCCTTCCCAAATATTGAAATTGTATTCGATTTTAGGTGTCTGCTTCATCTATCCCTCTTCTTTCCAGGCTAACGGGTATCGACAACGCAGGCGTATTGAAATGAATGTAATATCCTATAATGTAGTTTTTCAAAACCGACATCACTTTTATCCCGGACTTGGTTTACTCACTTTTTTTCCTACAAAGTTTTCATTGTTGTCCTCGCAGTTGGACCTTGAGCGGGAAAAGAAAAAAGTTAATTGTATGCACACGGATATCTATAAAGGTGCCCCCCTGGAGCCCAAGTCTGAACCTCAAACTCCCTGTTAGCTAATGCCATAGCATCCTATCGAGAAATTATGGCCGTACTAGCATTGAGGCTTGTTTCCCTATTGGTTTTCACTTTGATGGGTATCGCCAATGGACTTCCTAATGTCTTTAAGGAAGTCAAGCATGTAAGTTTGCCCATCAGCTTTCGTCCAACCCCAGTCTACTATCACCAAAGCCCTATTACCTTAGTCTACTAAAAAAAAAAAAAGAACCTTTGGAAAGATTACTTGTTCTCTTCTGACTCTTTGATAATAGTTTCAAAATGAGCTCCCGGCTATGAACGAAACACTCCAAAGCGATGTGCTGTTTCCTTTCACCAACACGCCTACGCAAATAAAAAACTCCATCAACATGTCCAAGCCTCTTAAAATAGCCGCAGGGATCAAAATGCGTAAGAAAATCGTCAAGGGCTACCCGGAGTTTTATGCCAATAGGGGCACACCTAGAATCCCGGACAGTTTGACTACTGTAATTACGGTCATCAACGCTACACCATATCGCTGGCGCAGAGGGTACATTCATTCCTATCAGATTGACGACTGGGATTCCGATTGGCCCAAGTACATTGAATCGGGACAATCTTTCCAAATGACTAGCTTCCGGCTTAACAACGGTTTTTCTATAGCAGACTCTGCGGCTGAGGTCGTGTACCATTTGGAAGATACATGGAGACCTGCTTCATTCATGCTTGAGCGGCGGCGTGGGAGAAGACATCACCTCTTTGTCAAATTTCTGGAGAATCTGGAGACTAGGAACTTGCCGAGGGGCAGCGAAATCAATATGGACTATCACCCCTATCCAGGTGGCTCTCAATTCCTTTTGGCCGGGTGGGAGGGAGAATTCATCTCCGTAGATCCACCTAAGGGCTGGATGCGAGACTCCCTTAAGGATATCGGCAAGTATAGTCTCAACGAGATTGTCCTGCCGCGATCGCATCATGCCGGCATGTCCACTGCCAAGGGAACATTCGGCGTTGCACGACCTATTAATACACTTGCTCAGACGAAGAAGGTGTCAGAGCAAATTGAAAGATTTGGTATCCGTGTCTTGGATCTTCGCCCGATCAAGCATAAAGGAAAATTCCGTGCCTCTCATGGCTCCATGGTTCTTGGGTCCTGGAATGGTATGTTGGGGGAAGACGTCAAGGACATTGCAAAGGCTATTGGCAAGTTTCATCGACGATACCCAGGCGAAATTGTAATTGTCGATATTCCGTCTAGTGAAAGTGGGAAGGTTAAGCATGGGTGGCGGGGGCTTAATGTACACGAAATTTGGGAGCTCTACCACATCTTCATCGACTACGCTAAGCCCTTGAAACTGCCTCTGGACGAAGACATCACCAAAGTGCCTCTCCATCGTTTCATCGGCGCTGATGCGAGGTCAGATAACGGTAGTAATGCAGGAGGTACTATCGTCCGAGTTGACCGCAGTTGGGCCATAAACCGCATACTCCCTGGCCCAGAGAAAGGCTTCGTTTCATCTGAAGACCTGCCTCTCAACCACCGATGGTCAGACATGAATAGGGCCGAGAACGTGGCAGCTGATCAGATCGAAGCAATGAAAAGGAACCGACCGAGACGAAACTCCAAGTTGTTCTTCTCGGATTGGATCGCTACGCAGACGACGACAGAAGCCGTCCTACCGGTGGATTCCATCACCAAAATGGCCCTTCCCATGTATAATGCACTCTACAATGAGCTTTGGAATGTCACAACGGACAACATGTATCCCAATTGGATCGCCATGGATCATATTCATTCGACAGGGTTGGTTACCTTTGTCAGGACTTTAAACAGATGCATGGTCGCCAGGAGGTGTGGCACTTTGGGAGGAAAGGTTCCAGTCCCTGAAAAGCCCATCGTGAAGAGTAAGAGCCAGGAGGAATACGAGAAGGAAATGGATAGGAGGAAGAAAGAGGACGAAGAAAAGGAAAAGCAAGAGGTGGAAAAGAAGGAGTTGGAAAGATTAGAAATAGAGCGATTGGAGAAGCAGAGAATAGACTATATAATGAGAGAGAAGAAGAGGAAGAAACAGGAGGAGGAGGAAAGAAAACTGAGGGAGGACAGAGAGAGGGAAGAAAAGGAACGATTGGAGAAAGAGAGGTTACGGAAGCAGGTCGAAGATATGAAGAAGAGGATTAAGAAGATTGAGAAGAAGGGAGGGAAGGGCAGAGAAAAGGAAGGGGAGAAGAAGGAGGTGGGGGAAAAGGAGAAGGAGAGGTTAAAGAAGGAGGAGGAAGAAAAGGAGAAACTGAAGAAGACGGTGGAGGATATGGAAACAAAGATTGATAAAATGGAGAAGAAGGGGGAGGCCCAGAAGACTAGGGAGAAGGAGAAGGAGAAGGAGACGAAGGAGAGGTTGAAGAAGGAGAAGGCGGAGAAAAAGAAGTTGGAGAAGGGGGTTAAGGAGATGATGAGGAAGATTAAAGAGATGGAGAGGGAGGAAGCACAGGATGTCAAGAATAAGGAAGAGGAAGAGAAAGAAAAGAAAAGATTAAAGGAGGAAGAGGAGGATAGGAAGAGGTTGGAGAAGGGAGTCGACCAGATGATGAAGAAGATTGAGGAGCTGGAGAAGGTGGGCCAGGCAAAAGAAAAAGAGCCCGGAATAGAGAAGTAATAAATATGTTGTTGTTGAGTTTATCGGGAGATTCTGGGGGAAAGCAGAGCGGGCGTAATATTTCAAGAGTTGTATTGTAAACTCACTCCTCTCACGATGGGTAAACAGAGTGCTTCGTTGCGATTATGTAAACCCCGCTCAGAGTTACGTCAAGCCAGAAACATGCATCGGCACTCCACATTGCGTGACAGGAGGAGCATTCTACCGCCAGCGATCCTGTCTTCTCTCCCCTGTGCAATCCCCCCGTCCCCTCCGCAAAATGCTTCATGATTGTTTAGAGGCGCTCTTAAATCCGAGCCCACCGAATGCCGCGAAGCCGGATCATTGGTGGGCCGGAAGTCGGGAGTGTGGATGCTGGGTGGGAGAGCATTGCGAGACGTCGTAAACTCGGACTCCGAGGTGCTATAGCAATAGATAAATAGAGCCCCCTCGATGCTCGACCTGGAGATGCGAGAAGAAGAAAAAAGGGAGGTCACAGAATTGTAGCATTTGCCTTTTTTCTTTTGGTGTACTTTTTATTATTATTATTTTTATCTTATTTATTCCGTGTCAATCATCAGGCTTTAATTTGCCGTTGTAAACGTCGCCAAGATGAAGGCCAACGAGACACCTCTGTATGCCACGCCCGAGCTCAGCCGCAAGGTCACCGAGTACTCTGAGCAGCACTCGACGCCGCTGCCCAAGCACATCACTGAGTTCCACGAGGCTGTTGCAACAGGCCGCGATGATTCAAACTACATGAGCTCCAACTTTCAGTCCCAGTTCCACTACATCCTTGCCAAAGCGGCGGGAGCAAAGCGAGGTGAGTGCATAGATCATCAAATCATAATCAAGAGAGGCCACCCATCCGCGTGCCAAGCTTGATCAACGTCGTCTCCCATGCTCACGCAACCTCCTCCCCCGCCAAAGTCCTCGAGATTGGCGTATATGTGGGCTACTCTGCCCTGGTCTGGTCCCACGCCGTCGGCACTACCGGCCGCGTCACGGGTTTAGAGTTCGAGCCCGAGTATGCGCAGCTCGCCAACGAAGCCTTTGCAGCTCGCGGGGTCAAGAACATCGAGATAGTGGTAGGCCCCGCTGCCGAGACGTGAGTGCCGAGTCCCGTCGTCTGGAAAGCGAAATAGTCTCACATGTTTAATCACAGGCTGCCCAAGCTAGACCCTGCCGAGCCCTACGACATTGTCTTCATTGACGCGGATAAGACGGGGTACCCCGGCTACCTCCAGCAGCTGTTGGAGGGTTCACAGCCCGGGAGTGCGCGTCGGCTGCTGCGCCCCGGCGCTCTCATCGTCTCCGACAACGTGCTCCGCAGGGGTCTTGCGGCCGACCCAGAAGGCCTCGCCAACGAGAAATTGGACGAGAGCAGAGTGAAAATGGTCGAGGCCGTCAGAGAATTCAATGATCTGTGCGTCTCTAGTCCGCGACTCGAGACTTTTCTCATGCCACTTTGGGATGGCCTCAACATTAGCAGACTGGTAGACTGATATGATAAATGCCATGCTAAGATGAGCTATTTGTTTACATTTAATACTATCTAGTATCCTATAATCTAAATAGCATGCGGGTCATTAAGACAAAGAAAAACAAAAATTGCAATAATCGAGAAACGTGAGGCTTGATACCATCACGCGGGGATATCATTCATGTTGGGATAAATGCGAACGCAGCAACCAGCGCCCAGGGTATTGTCCGTCGCCATCCTATCCATCCATCTGGTGCCACGTCGCGTCATGCCCTGGGGGGGCAAACTCTTCTGTTGTTTTGTGTATGATCGTCGTCGTAATTTCATTAAGATTTGTTTTTTTTCGCTCCTTGATGGATACGAGCCCATTACTGATACATCTTGCGAGAATCAGGTCGGGCACGAGAGCGACGACCGGAACAGCAGCTGATGAAGACCAAAATAGTAGCGAGCAGGTTGCAGGCTGCAGCTGCGACGACGAGCCAAATTGCAATACCAAACTTGGCGTGGTTGCTGGTGTTGAGGTCATTGACTTTGTGCTTGACGATGCTGAAGCCGGCAAAGTCGCAAGCCAGAGCAACTATATTGACAACAAATGCTAGTAATGAGACCAAAGAGGCCGTGAAGGAGCCGATAACCCCGGCTCCTATGGCCAAAAGGAATGCGATGAAGGACAGGCCGGTTGCAACTGGGTGTAGCACCAGAACCTTTGTTAATGTCTTGGCGGCACCAGAAGAAATGTTGCTGAAGTCGCTGTTGGGAAGTTCTGTCGTGATAACATCAGCTGGGTCGTAGCCAATCTTGGCCTTTGAGCATCTGTCCCTGGTGTTCTGTTAGCCTCCTATTCACCCTGCGATTTTCATGCGATATGTCAACATACTTTCCATTGTCGGCATCGAGGATACAGTAGCCAAATGTACCAAACGTGACGGCTGATCCGGTTGCTGACGAGGCCAGGTCAACCTTAAGAAGGGCGAGGTCATTGACGACGGGAGCTGTAATGTCGACGACAACAAGAAGGGCCGTTGCTGCTAAGAGCAGGATTGCGCCAATGTGATGAATGAAGCGACCGACACCCATTGTGATTGCTGTTAATGTATCAAGCGTTTTACTTGGTCGGATAACTAAAAGCCAGTGTTCGAGTAATTGTTCGTTAAAGTAAGACTTCACAGTGGAAGATTGATGAGTTGAGACGATGAACAAGAGGTTCTTAAAGTAATTCTACAGCAGGAATGGGGTGGGGGCTATATGAGGAGAGATTCATCCAAGGTTTGTGGGGACTGGTCGAGATGACCAACACGCCACAAGAAAATTGCGAAGCCTTCTTGGCTTGGACGTCATCAATAGGACAGGTCTTTACCCGTCCGAGCCCAAGAGGACTCGTCAGTCGTGGCGCGCTCTGAGGCGATCCCCGTCGAGCTGTAGGGGCTGTGATATAGTGACGTAGGTACCGTGGCTCTGCCTGTCGAATCGGGGCTAGGCAGTGGAGACAACCGGATCGGCAGTGCCCTGCTTTGACCCTTGACGGAATTTCATGCCGCTCCCTCACGTCACAAGACTCGCCTTGGCACCCTTCAGTTGATGTTAGGTAATGTGACATGCTCAAGCATGAACATGGAATCGCCGTTCGTTGTCTCGTCGACAATCACACTAATGAAACGGTTCTAACCCATTTTTCGCTTACTCGGAAGGACATCACGCCTGGTCTGGGCGCAATACGACCTCGTGGTGTTTGGTGGTGTGGCCTCCACGCTAAGGCTGCTCGTAGAATCTCAGTCCTTGTCTTGAGAGCCCTGAGTTGTTTTCTTTGGACTTGCGTTTGACATGGCGGGTCCGAAGAGGGTCGCAGACAGCGAATTGGCGGCATCTGGTTTGTCTGTTGATTCAACTGTATTGTCGGAGTTTCTTTTCGCTTGATCCTGCTGCCGGGCTTGTTGTGCCTGTTTCCACAATTTACCAGGAAGCCATGATCGCATTTGGCTTCGCTCCTCTGCTGCCGGCACACTGGATTTAACCTGGCGCATTCCCAAGTCGGGGTTCCAGTTGGAGAGGCCCTTGGCAGCCAGGTTCCTTGGGATTGATTGCTGCAGCATCTTCGTAAGGAAGCTGTCGCTGCCGCCGATGAAACGAGGCCATGATCGGTGTAAGGCTGAGCGAGAGCTTTTATTGTGTTCGTAACTAGGATGGGGCCAGACATGAATCTCGAATTCTTTCTGCAACCAGCCCGCACTGCTCCTCGAATCACATTCGGCGCCGGAAGGGCTCGGTGTTGGGGGAATCGAAGGGTTAGAATCTCCTAGAGTCGTTACAGGCTTGGATGCGGTAAGACTTCTTCCTCCCTTCAGGTCGGAGAGGAGCGTTTCTGGGGATGTCTGGGGCAAAGCCACGCTATATCTGAGCGGGCTGGCAGCGACCAATTGGTTGGCGGCATCTTCATCCTTCATTAATGATATGAAGAGAGAGTCATGATTCTGTAAAATGGCATGGTGAGTTGGGTCCTGGTAGGTAGTAAATGTGGCAGACATACCTCGTTGAGTTTGAAGAACTCGACCTTGCCATGCTGCTCAAGTGCCTGCAAGACCGAACGTCGCTCTGCAAAGGTGATGGGAGGCGGGGTTACGCGGATAGATATTGAGCGCGGAGCAATCGCCTTTCCGATGCGCGCCGCCGCCTTTGCTGGGAAAGTCGTGATATTGGAGGCCATTGGGCGATCGTCTGGATGCGTCGATGCTACGGATTTGCTGATTGCACCAGCATCAAAGCCTGGTCCGGGGACTCCAGCGGCTAAACTCGGGGTTGGTGGGGCCGGAGCTGGTGAGCCGCGCCCAGAGCTCGCTCTGTACCTGAGCGAGAGTGGGCGCTGCGCAAGGCTGGGAATTGGCGAGTCAAAGGCCTTTGTTTGACCTCGACTTGCCTCATCTCCAACCCAACCTCCACGCTCAGTCTCCGCCCAGTCTTCGCAGTGCCATTTCCGTCCCCAAGCTCCATCGCTTCCATACTCGAATGTTTTCGACCCCATAAAGCGACGCTCGGCTGTGCGCTCGTCTGTCGCGCAACCTGAGCCGCACTCAGGTCTTCCTCCCTCACATCAGCCGCTCCACGACGCATCAAAATGGCAACTCCCACCGCCATGAAGCATGCTGCCTCTCAGCAAGGCCGTACCCCATCGCAGCTCGCCGCTGCAACACCTCCCGTATCCACGCCCTTCTCCAACCCCGCCCACGCCGTCTTCTCCCCTCGAGGTCCGCGGTCCTCGCCTCAGCAATTCAAGAAATCTCCTGCAACCTCGACTATGATGGCCCAGCAAGCAAACGCACCCCTCAACTTCGAAAGCCCATCTACAGCGGCCGCCATGGGTCTCGCTATGGGCGGCGGCCTCGATATAGGCCTCGACAACGTTGGTGTTGCAGGGCTAGGAGCACTAGGTGCCCTTGCGAGCGAGGATGACAAGCTCAAGCGACTGGAGGCGATTATGGAGGGTTTGAACGTATGTTGGCCGTATCCCAAGCGTTGAGCTAGTTCTAATTCTCCGCAGAAAAAAAAGGGGCTTGTTAGCGAAGCTGGATTAGAGCGACTTGCGCAGCGAATAGGACTTGACTGCCTTTCCGAAGAGCACAGTACAGCCGACGGTCGAAAAGCCAAAACTCTTGTCATAGCTGGGTCAGCTATCCAGCTTGATATTGTCCTGGACAACAATATCGTCACCAACATCACGCTCGCCTTTCCAGAGTCTGCCCCTTCGGTCACAAAACACGTGGATAAGGCGAGTCGTATCTTGCTCAAAGATCTCCAGCTCCTTCCCAACCAAAGCCCCTTAACAAAAACGCTGGACAAATTCTCGGTCAATCTTGAGCGGCTCGCGATTCTAGACAAGCTGAGCATAATCCCAGGACTTGATTGCCATGAAGCCTTGGCAGGAATTTATGTGAGCTTGGAGAGGTTACACCAATGGGACATTTCTAAATTGCGCGATGAATCCGGTATGAACGATAAGACAGAACGCGCTTTATCCGTCGTCGCCATGTGCTCAAGACACGGCTGTCCGGTTATGCACCCAAGGGAGAGCGTGGGACTCTCTATCCAGTATTGGAAGACTTTGAGAATGATTCCTCCCTCAAACGAAAAAGTGACAACGTTTACTGAAACCCGAGAAAAGGTCTGGTCACTTCTTATTGGATGTGCGGCTACTGGTGGGATTGATCATCTGCCTGTAAGGGTATCCGAGAATTGGCTGTCCAAAGATATTGCCAAAGCGGAGCCATCAATCGACCCAAAAAGACCAAATCTGGACTGGCAAGAGCCCGAAAATGTCGTGCTTCCTCCGTCGGAAGAGAATAAGAATGCCGGCATGGAGATGCTTCAGCCTGACCTCTCCACCGCTCGGGTACCTCAGGTCATGTTTACTGTGGCCTTCAATCCTCCAATAATTCTCCCTCAGAACGACTGGATGCGGCTGTATACATTTACCAATATGAGCCCACCTCCCATCTACAGTTATCCTCCAACCTTTGACAGTTTATTCTTCCCTATCCCTCCAGGCAGCACGCAAGATCCAAGCGAGTTGCGTACAATTACACGCCGACGAGATGTGCAGGTCTACGACAAAGAAGGAAACGCATCCTCTCGGCTTCATAACAACTCGCTCTATATTTATAAACAGATATACTCCCAAGTTGTTACCGAGATGCCCTTTTCTCACCCCCGGCAGCTTATTGAAATGCTACCACTCCTTCGGCAGTACGCCTTCATTTCCATTCTTCTTGAAAACAGTTTCGGGTCCAAGACTGAAGAAACGCAGCCTGGATCTGCGAGCGGAAAGTCATCAAAACCAGCAGCCAAGACCAGCACTAAAACCACCAAGGATGAACTAGCTGAATTCATGGACTCAAGTCTCTCCCTGGAGACACCAAGGCAAGACGCGCCCTCAGAAGATGTCAATTTGGATGTCACGCTCTGGGTTCACCCAACCCCTCATATACAAGTTGTGTTTCCCTTCCGTAACTCAACTGCCGACATCACTCTCAAAATCCATGAAGATGGCATTGTTGAAATTATCAACGAGAATGTACTTCCTCGCGAAGGTGAAGCCGAGGGACGCAAGTTAAAGGGAAAGGAGCTTACCAAGGCCGGTCTTGGCAAGGTCCTCGAGTATATGGAGGACCTGTGCAAGTGGACGGAGTGGATCAGAACACGTCTTGCATGAAGATGGTTCAAAAGCAGCACAAAGGGTGGGCAGTCGTGGAAAGTTGGATGGAGTTGAATGATACCCCTAGAATAAGGTTCATAGATATATGTGTATAAGGGTTAACAGAGAATGCGACGCAACTATTGAGCCGACGAACTCGAAACATCATCGAAATACAACCATGATATATTACCTATGGAGATTGCATTTAGGGCATGCATACAATCCCAACCCCCATGGTTTTGAATGGTATGTCCAGTTACATTCACAAAGATCAGTCGCTGACTATCGGAGTACCCCGGACTTGCACTTAAACATAATTCACACATGAATCTGATTTACACACTTGATTGGGCGGAAGGTTATAGAGGAAGCAAATTATGGACTCTTTGGTATCATCTATCTATCCAATGTTGTCAAAAGTCTATAGAAAGTTTTTGGAAATGAAAACAGACAAATGAGAATTTTTTTAAATCATCATAGCAGCAACGGCAGCCATGACGAGGGCAATGCTGGCGCCCATGTTGGAAGCGCCGCCAGTGACGGCAACCGAGCTGGTGGTAGAGCTGCCAGAGGACGAGCCGGTGGTAGCACCAGAAGTCGAGCTGGCGGGGGTAGCGACTGGAGTGAAGCTGGAGCCGGAAGTGTAGGCACCAGAGCCGGATCCAGAGCCAGCAGAGGGAGTACCGACGGGAGTAGCAGTAGATGGAGTAGCAACAGGGGTGTAACCAGCACCGGGAGTTTGGTAACCGCTGCCGCTACCACTGCCACCTGCAGAGGGAGCGGGAGAGGGCCAGAAACCGGAAGAGCTAGCACCGGAGCCAGAGGAACCTGAACCGGAGCCAGAAGAGCCAGAAGAGCCAGGGCTAGAACCAGAGCTGGAGCCGGAACCAGGAGTGGCAGTAGCAGTGGCTCCAGAACCGTTGCCAGGGCAGTAGGTGGTAGTGATGTACTCAGTAGAGATAACAGTGCTGCGAGCAGGGCAGTCGGTAACGGTGGCAGCGCAGCTGGTAATGGTGTGGACCTTGGTCAGGGTCTCGGTGATGGTCTCAGAGCCAGAATCGGAACCAGAAGAGCCAGATCCAGAGGAGCCAGAGCTGGAGCTACCGGTGGCAGTGGCCTCAGCGGCAGTAACAGGGCAGACAGTTGTGTAGAGAATGACTTCCTCGGTGACGACGGCACCAACAGTGCAGTCGGTAGCAGTGGAGGCGCACGAGGTCACAGAGGAGGTCTGGGTACCGTAGACAACAGAGGTGGTCATCTGAACGCTGGCGGTGGTGGCAACGGAGCCGTTGTTGTAAGTGATGCCAGTAGCAACGGGAGTAGAGGCAGCGGCGGTAGAAGCAACAGGGGTATATGACGAGGATGACGACGCGGTGGTCTTGAAGTATCGAATGTCCTTGATCTTGAAGTAGGTGTTCTCGAAGGCGGCAGGCTTGGCAGAGACATAGGCGCTGCAGGTGTCGTAGCCGGTGCTCTCCTTGCAGGCAGCCCACTTGTCGGTGTTGCCAACGGGGTTGCCGCAGAAGGCAATGTTGATGATGAGGGTCTGGTCGATGAAGTGGTTGTCAATGTTGCAGTCGTCGTTCTTGAGGTACATGTTGGGTGTGCCCCAAGAGTCGGTGTTGGGGCTCGAAGAGTCAATGTTGTCGGGGACGGCGCTCCACTTCCAGGCGAAGAGCTTGATGTAGCTGTCGGTCCACTCGAGGGCATAAACACCACCGTCCGAGTCGCCGTAGGGGGCGCTGGAATCAGTAGCAGTGCAGCCCTGGTTAGTGGACTGATCATCTCCAGAGTATGTGTTGTCGCAGTTGCTGGTGTCGACGGTGGCCGTCTGGTCAGAGCCGCCGAGCTTGCAAGTGCCGAACTCGTCAGAGTCTCCGGTGTGGAAGGCGGGGGCGTTGGTTATCTGGAGGTTCCAGCCCTCAATGATATCGATTTCACCATCGTCGGGCCAAGTGTTGCCTACAGACCAGAAAGCAGGCCAGGCACCACAGGCAGACTCGGGTAGGTGAGAGAATCGTGCAATGAAGAGACCATGGTTGTAGCTGGCGGCAGACTGAAGTCGGACACTGGGACGTCCAGTATCGCTGTCAAGGACATTGGTGTTGTCAGGACCCAGGTAGACCTGGCTGTCCTCATACTTGGCCAAGCCGAGCTCAGTAGCCTTAGCCTTGGTCTGGTAAACGACGTGACCAGAGTTAGGGTCAGCATCGCTAAAGAATGTAAACTTGTCAAAGAAGTTTGTGGTATCCCAAGTCTCAGACAGGTGCCACTGCTTGGCAGAAACACTGCCGGCACAGACCAAAGCGGCCGCGCCAAGGGAGCGAATAGAAGGGACCATGGTATCAATAAAGAAAGAGAGAGGGGAAAGGAGACTCGTGATTCTATAAAAAAAAACAAGGGATTGCAGTGAGTGACGATAAAGAAAAGAGTGTGTGACTATAGTCGTCGGGTATGTCAAAAGAAAGATGAGCGAATGACTCTCAAAACGACGGCTGGATGAAAAGATTTATATAAAGACTGATCCAACAACGGACTGAGAAGAAAAGATTGTGGGTGAAACTTGGTGTGCTAGGATAAGGATGTTTTTGAATACTTCTTTTCCATGGTTCTTCCCCCTTTCGGGAATGCAACGAGTGGACGGGACTGGCCATTACGATGCTTGGCTGAACAAGTGGATTACGCAGGGTGGTCTCTGGCGATGTTCCCAGGGTTCATCAGACTACTGATGGTATGATACTAGTCCCAACGAGCAAGGAGCCATCTTGGGCGGTGCCCTAGTCTCCGGGGAGGGCGATGTTGGCGGTGCAGGTACCAAGGATTAGAGAGTGGCTAGAAATAGACAGTATCCAGAAAATCCAAGGGGTTCAGGAGATTGCCACCGTCCCGAACAATGCGATTGGGGAAACACAATGGGACGGTGTTTCAAGTCCATCCAGGGCAGCATAAGACGACTGCCGGCTGGGGATCGCGAGTCTCCACTGCCGTTCTGTGAGGTGGTGCGCGTCAGGAAGCCCATCTACAAGCTATGGCGAGTCATTCGTAGCCATCCTCCGCTGCAACGTGACGAGTGGCACACGTAAACGTGCCCCTCGCAGGGCTAATGCAGGAACATGTTGGCTGAGACGAATGGCCGTGGGTGGGTGAAGCGAGGCTCTAAAGAACGGTCTTTTGCCAGGCAAGGGATAAGACGGCTTCACGAAATCGAGTGTGTTTTATTATTAGCATAGGTCATTTCTCCAAAGGCAACCCACATCCAAAAGAGAGTGGGCAATGACAATCTGCCATCACTAGGGTCAGCTGAGAAGATCTCGCCTCGAGCGGGATATTGGAAAAGCAAATGTGCAGGCCGGCGATAACTTCTCGATATGGACGACGGTGCAACGGTCACCCGTGCCTGGCATCTTTCACGCAGCCCCCTGACAGATTGTTTATGCTTCGGTTGCTTTTGTGGCTCGGTCGGTCTAAGTTGCACTCACATGTGCGCGTGGGCCTGCACACGTCCATTGGTGCCAGCGATCAGGAAATCCGAAAACCCATTGGCCGTTGTGGTCGGCCAATAAGGGACCTGGTTACGAATCTTGCGGCCCTTGATCCTATCACATCCCATTGACCATGTTGGATGGTCGGGGAATAAGGGCCAGCGCCTCCGCCTTAAACCCTGGAGTGGTTGGCCGAGGGGGATGGCGGATATCAGACCCCTTGCTCATTGGAGGCCGGCGGCATTATGGAGTGTGCTCTGGTATCAGACAGATGCATGCTGCTGAGAGGCACTGCTGCCACCATGTGTCGATTCGTCGTTGACCCGGGCCAACCCGTGCAGCAACTGTTGAGCCGGCACTTCGAGAGTCGTCGTCATGTGGCGTCCGAGAAGTGCGTTGAGGCAGGTTCCAAGTTTGGACGGGCCGCCCACGCTACAAGCAGCCGCTCAAGGATGATAGAGCCACTAAAAAAAAGCAGGCGCCTCAGACACGCAGGCGCCACCAGACCCAGGGACCTACCTCATGGCTGGAACCAGGATCCAAAGCGAGTTAGCCGGCCTCGTCAAGAACATTCTTCATCCCTCGCACATGCATCAACTACTGAGTCCTCAAGCCCCTATCTGTACTCCGTGGATTTAGTGCAAACACCCCACTCCCTCTTGGCATGCATGCTGCCTCTTTCGGTGCGGTCACAGAGTCCGTAACTGCGGATGGTGTGCTCCGGGCCTTGGTGAGTTTGAGTTTTGCTCGAAACTGCGGCGCAACCCCATTTCTCGTGACCACAAACGGAATTTCATTCTCGAACAGTCATCGACATAATGCCTCAAAGGGGAAAAACAAAACATGTCGTCGTAATCACTCCATACAGCGACGGAATCTTGCCTGCCGAATTACGTCCGTGGTTGAGACCCCTGCGCCGTCAGAACCACGCTTGATCGAGTGGGACCCCGTTTTTTGTTATTTCCGCCAAGTGCACGCTAGATCGCCCTCCATCCAACGTCAAAAGCCCGCGATCTTGCCGATCCTCGTGGTCCCATCGCCATTTTGAGTTTGTCGCTTCTATTTGACTTTCCAAGTTCCTGGAACCAAGGTGTGCGCGCGCGCTTGTAAGTGAACACCGAGAAACGAAACAGCGCGCCAAAGCCACGATATTTTTTCATCTTCTCAATTCAACAGCCCCAAGCCCACAAACGTACCCAACACCCAACGTGTGTGCAAACGCCTACGCGTCCAACCCCACCGGGCACTCGCCTCCCCGACTCGCCAAAACCGCCCCGGCCTGTCCCCTTTGAAGCCATGGACCAAGCCGTGTCAAGTCAACGCCACTGACCAAGATGGTGAAAGGTACCCATCCGTGCACCCTGATACTAGCACTTTCCAAGAGATTTGTTTTCCATGACCAAGTACAAGTTAATTACATGCCCATATCTACAGTAGGTTGGTTGCAAGAACCTCTAATCCAAACCAAAGATCCTAGCAAACAGAAATTACAAAGGAAATTAAACAAAATAATAAGTAGATTTTATCATAACATTATTATGCTAATTTATTTTACTCGAATGTACTTATTCCCGTTTATGTATTATTGATTTAAAAAAAGATATTCGAAGAAAGGCCAAGATCATCCATGGTTTTGGATCAAAACTTCACTCTACCATTTAAGCCAATTCATCAAAGGACTGGGGAGGCTTTACACTACTAAACTCCACGTTAATTCTCGGGCTCTACATCTTTTTTCCATCGCTTAATTCATCATTGTCTCTCCTGTTTTTCTTTTTATATTTCTGTGTCTCTCTTGCTATCGCATAGTGGCCATTGATTCAGGCTCATGTCCTTATTTATGAGCCTCTATCCTGCACGGTCCGCCTTTCGGAGTGACAAAACACTTATCCTTAGTTGATTCATTCAAAACAAGCTTGAGGTAGTTTAAAAATGTCAAATCTGGAAGTTTTTATGAAGTATTCATGTAACGCGTTATCATAAGATATATCTTCCGTTTTTAATATTTCCAACGCTTAATATCCAGGGTAAATGAGACAGAATGACTATTGTCGAATTCACACAATCGCTACCCAAGAATTATACAAATGCTAATAAAAAGCCACGCTTTGATATGTTTGCATGCCATCGTTTCACCCTCATTTTTGCCTCTATTGCTACATGTCAAAGTAAGGCGTCCACTTCCAGCACTACACAAAGTCATGTGGGCAGTACGAGATCAGTTACGGAAAGGGGTTGCCTTCGTCATTCCCCATTCATCGCATGGCCTATCAGACTGAATAAGATTTGAAGACCACGGCAGCATCGCGATCAGGTTTGCCTTCCTCCTTAACCCTCTTGACACGAACCCGCTCCCCATTGCTCAATTGAATGAGAGAACTCCCATCACCAAAAGCTTTGATCGATACACGATACTCCAAGCCTCTGGAATCCCCTGTCGATTCTTGGACAAAGGATATCGACGTGCTCCCATCCACATCCTCGTCCCCTGGGCCTTCTTCAGCATCCTGGATGATGAGACGCTTGACTGACCCTTTTTTACTGACGGCGCGCGTCCACACCGATCCGAGAACGCGTATATGGCGGGCAAAGTCTTGGCTTGTCCACTGAGTCCAATCAACCTGCCCATCAGCTTTACTAACCTTGGGTGCATGGATGAGCTCTTTCCCGTCCAGTTCCTTGCCCTTCCAGCCTGTAGACTGGCGTGGTGGTATGTGTAAGCCGTCCCGCAGCCCCTGTACTAGCATCTGGGCGCCTATCGGTGCTAGCTGAGCAATAAGTTCTTGCACAGTTGCACCCTGCGGAATGGGCACTCCCGGGGATGGGGTTTGCGATAACACGGCACCGTGGTCAAATGCCTTGTTGTCCAAAGTTTGTAAAGAAACTCCCGTGTACTCAAGACCCCGCAATATAGCATGGTGAATAGGCGCAGGGCCGCGTAGACTACCCCTTGTTAGGATCCCGAACATCCTATCAGGAGAACTCAACTACTACTTACTCAGGTAGTAAAGAAGGGTGTACATTTAATCCTCCATACTTGGCGGATTTCAAGATTCTAGGTGGGACAAACAGTCCAAATGAAACGGCAACGATGAGATTCGTCGCTTCAGGTAGCTACACGCAATCTCAGCTATGAAATGTATGACAACCCTCGGAAACACATACCTCCCATTTTGTAAAAGTCTCTCGTTGATGGATTCGCAAACCTAGTTTTTCTGCTAAAGTTTTGCATGGTACTATTATCGATGGTTAATTGGAGGCTGTCGCATAGAACCATGTCACGTCACCTTCGCGAACGTCCTTGTACCCTCGGCCAACTCGTTTCGGGGGCAGGACCATGACATCAAGCGACTCCACCAAATCCTTGTTCCGAATGTGTTCGTCAAAAACAGCCCTGAGTGAGGTACAACTAAATTCATCCGAGCCGCAGAAGAGAATTCGCAGCGGTTCTGAGTGTCGCCGAGGGACACCAGTGGACACACATTGCCGCCATGTTGCGAACTTAGTACCAAGAGCTGATCTAGGCCTGAAGAGGGTACGTAACATGGTTTCAGTTAAATTTCATACAACGCCTTCGATCAACCTTTTTCTCAAAGAGTAATTGGCTGTTTTGACAGCGTTTAAAGATGACTTTGATCATTGCCCCAAGGTTCGCACAGATGGGTTGTCATCGCGTTTGATGCATTATACCGAGTATACGCATTTATTGAATTGACCACATGGTGACCTTGGGCCATGTATTTGCTTCAGCCTCAATACAATGTTATTTTTCTGTGTAAATTTCTTGGTTGATATTCACTTGGTTTATTTCCCTTTTCTCATTCTTGTTCTCCTTTAAACCTCGTCCGAGTGTGGATAAATGGGAATAGCACACGAATATTGGAGCAGGATACGGAATGTCCACGGCAATTTCCAACTGAAAGGTTGGAAAATATCTCTACATCATAATTAAAAGTAATCACATGTTACAAATCGACAGGAAAATGATGGGACCCCTGGATTTTTTAATTCTTGAAGTATGCCTGGCTCTTAGACGCCACTTGGGTCGCCCAGTCAAGTTAGAACAATGCACCTGAACTGAATCCTGCCAGCTTAAAAAAGATCATCTAATGATTTGTCTGCGTCTTTTTGAATCAACTCCACCATTCCCTGTGATTCAAAAGTTAATAACCCATCTATTTGAAGCGTAGCTGCTGTCGCTTACCTTGGGCATGATTGGCTTATCGTCGTCGCCCTTGACATATCGGAAGGGCATCTCAGTGCTCTCGTGCTCATTAAACTTGAGCTCTGGGAAGTCAAGGTAAGGAACTTTGTCAAGGGGAACTAATTTATCGTAAGCATATGCACTATGACACACCAGTGAAGGAACAAACCCTTGTCCTGCACCACAATGCGAGTAACTCGCACTGCCGTATCGGTTGTCATCTGCTTAGGGCCCAGCCTGCGACCCTCAAATCCTTTCTTCCTCAGCTCGGAAGTTCGGTCTAGAAAGTTTTCATGTCAATGTAAGGCAGGGCAGAGTGTTGCCAGTACCACCTACCTCGTGGGGGATCATCACCTATGGACGTTTTAGCAATGGTCCTTTCTCACGGCGAGGATACTACATACCCAAGATTCCACCAAATAGAAAAGCATCAAACGTGTCGCCATCCTCGGGAGACAGGTCCTTCTCGGCAGCTGGGTCGAGCAGACACACGCGCGACTTCTGGCCAGCATAAAGCTCCTCAACGCCCCGCTGCTCAGCCTTGAAGGCTGGGTTGGCAGACAAATCCGCTGGAACCTGGAATTCCGCTGGCAGACAGGACAAAATAAATGTGCTGTTGGTGGCTTGTGACTCAGAAGCGATGGCAAGGTACTCCAGCTCTGACCAGGGACCCAGCTCGGGGTCGAGATGCTCGACGATAAAAGTCTTTCCAGAGCCCGCCATGGTTTTGTTGTATAGCACTGCGCACTATACCTGTAAATTTGCACACGCGCGGGACGGGTCGAAGCTCCAAGGACGGGTTTGTCTCAAAAATTATGGGTGTTAAAGCAAATAGATAGCGCCTCCCCAAAAAGAAAAAAAAAGATTTTTTTGGATGGGTGCGGGCTCAATCGAGAGAGGGCTTGAAAATTTCCCCAGTCTACACTAGGTACGCAGCAGTATGAGTGGTGAGTGGGCGAGTGGGATCTACAAATCTTGGGCCGACAGCTGCCCCGGATTTGTCAACGTAGGCTCCTCAGAAAACATAACCACCCAGTTTCAGGGCTTGGGTGTCGGCTGGGCTTGGCTTCGACCTGGCATATCAATCACTCTCTCGGATCTCCACAATGTTTGCTGCGGAATAAGCGCACCAGAGCACCAATGCGATAACAAAGTAATTGTGATTCCGCGGAAGCTCGTCATGGGGCAGTCAATACAGCATTCAAGAGGCAAACACTTATATGTCCATTCCAGCGAATGGCAGAGGAATGGGGGGGCCTAAACCAAGACAAGACACACCACGCCACATCATAAGAAGATGACATAAATATTCGATCAAGCAGTGCCCATAGCACACTGAAACCCGATTGTCTGTTTTGTCATGTACTTGTATTACTTTCCCCCTTTGGCGTGCCATGCTTTCTAGCCCCCACTTGAGGCCGTGTATTCAGACCCAATTTCTGCCTGCAACAGCGCCACAAGCCTCTGCACAGACCACTTTGGGGCCTCTCAGGGTCTCCCTCAGCACCCTGAGTTCCAGACTATTGGTGAGTGTTCCACTACAATGACCGTGTCTGAGCCGCGTTCCAGGCCGTCACCACCACCACCAAACCGGGGCGTGGTAGCGATCATCCCGTGCTGCGCATTTACCCCGTATTACGGCCACCTCACCCTTTCATGGGTTTCACATCTTCCACCTGCATCTTTGTCTTCTCTCAAACCTCAGCATTCACTGCTGCATGACGAGCTCGCTGTGAACCTCGAGGCTCCAGCGCCATCTCCGTCCCTTTCTTCATCCCCCATCAGCCTATTGCGGCGTCCTGTCTTGCCCGCTGCACCATGGCTCTACTGTCGATCCTCCCGGCCCCGAGACGATGGGCAGCCATTCTTTCCCTTGCTCTCGGGCCCGCCTTGAGCTCTGCGGAAGGTTCGGCTGCCGATTACTATGTTCGCGATCTTCCGGGCCTACCTAAAAATTCTGTTCCCGTGAAAATGCATGCTGGGTAAGCTGTTCCGACGCCTTGTAGCTGTCCTCGTGACTGACGCGTTTTACATTGAAGCCATATCGAAGTCACCCCGGAGCATCATGGAAACCTCTTCTTCTGGCACTTCGAGAACCAGCACATCGCCGATAAACAACGAACCGTTATATGGGTCAATGGCGGCCCGGGATGCAGCTCTGAAGATGGCGCTATGATGGAAATCGGCCCCTATCGCGTCAAGGATGAAAACACTCTGGTTCCGAACAATGGCTCTTGGAATGAGTTTGCCAATCTTTTATTCGTGGACAACCCTGTTGGTACAGGCTTTAGTTACGTCGATACCAACAACTATGTTCACGAGCTCGATGAAATGGCCGACCAATTCGTTACATTTCTCGAGAAATGGTTCGCCATGTTCCCCCAGTACGAACAGGATGACGTATGTTCTAGTCCTATTTGATCATTCGCCCATCATGCTAATGATATACAGATCTATATCGCCGGCGAGTCGTATGCCGGACAGCATATCCCCTACATTGGAAAGGCAATTATCAAGCGCAACACGCAAAAGACGACGCCTTGGAACCTCAAGGGATTGATTATTGGAAACGGCTGGATGTCTCCCAAGGAACAGTACCCTGCCTACATCACCTTTGCCGTCGAGAAAGGACTTATCAAGAAGGACTCGGAAGAGCACCAGCAGCTGCAGCAATCACTGCGCGCTTGTCAGCAGAAGATGGCCACTGATTCCGGTCATGTCGACTACTCCGAGTGCGAAGCCATCCTGTCGGACATTATGAGAATGACTAAGAAGGGCAATGGCGACGATGCATGCGTCAACATGTATGACGTACGCCTCAAGGATTCCTACCCTAGCTGTGGCATGAACTGGCCTCCAGACTTGGCGGCGGTTAAGCCTTACCTAAGGAGGTCCGAAGTCGTGTCTGCACTTCACGTCAGTCAACAAAAGAACACTGGGTGGGAAGAGTGTAACGGTGCTGTAGGCGCAGCGTTCAACGCCCGAAACTCGAAACCCAGTGTCGACTACCTTCCCGATATTCTTAAGGAGGTCCCGATTCTGCTCTTCTCCGGTGCTGAAGATCTCATTTGCAACCATCTTGGAACTGAGGATATGATCAACAACATGCAATGGAACGGAGCGAAGGGTTTCGAATTGACACCCGGAAACTGGGCCCCTCGCCGCGACTGGACTTTTGAGGGCAAGCCTCTAGGCTTCTGGCAAGAGGCCCGAAACCTGACCTATGTCCTGTTCTACAACTCTTCGCACATGGTTCCCTTCGATCTACCTCGCGAAAGTCGCGACATGTTGGACCGCTTCATGGGCATCAACATTGACAAGATCGGTGGCGATCCTGCTGACAGCCGCATTGATGGAGAGAAGGGTCCTCTAACCACTGTCGGCGACGCTTCGAACAAGACTCAGTCAGCTCATGATGACCAGGAGCAGAAATTGAATGAGGCCAAGTGGGCAGCCTACCAAAAATCAGGCGAAATTGTACTCGTCATCGTCATTATTGCTGTTGCTGCTTGGGGCTACTTTGTCTGGCGCGAACGTCGCAAGGGCGCCGCTTATCACGCCCTCGCTAATAACGATTCTACGGCACGCTTCGACAACGTTCGCAACAAATCGAATCCCGGCGACCTCGAAGCCGCTGCCTTCGATGAGAACGAACTCGATGATCTACACGCTGAGACCCCCACTACTGCGCAAGGCGCAAAGTACTCTGTCGGGGACGACAGTGATGATGATTCGGTCATCGAAAAGAATAAAGGCCGCTCGAGGTAAACTTGTTCTTGTATAGTGCTCGCTTGTTTGGGTCTAGAAAGGAGCTTGTACACCTACATATTTACCGTCTGGCATCTGTGATCTTTCGCTCATATATAAAGGTTGAACCATGTCACAATTGTAGTGGAGTTTGGAGTTCTGTATGTGGTGGCATTTGCAAATGCATGTTTTTTATGTTGTCTAAACGGGCCAAGCCGCGCCAGGAACGCCAAATCTAAATAAATCTAGAGCGCTCCATTCAAACCCCTTTGCATCGTGACCATGTGAGTGCATGTGGCGGCCATGTCCTATCCGAGGCCTGCCAAAGAATCCAATCCGTCCCAGAAACAAGTTTATATAACGCCCGCATTGCTGCATTCCAAGATTCATTACGAGTATGTTTTTTTTGTTTTTTTCGTCATCACAATTGGATGTCGTTGTTGAGCAGCCGGACTTCTTCGCCGGGCTTAAATGGTGGCAGGCCGATGTAAGGGCAGCCGTCGCATCGGAAGGCGTCACCCAGGGCACAGTTACCACATGAACCGACCTTGCCCTGAACGGTGAAGTCAACTTCAGCCAAGTCGTCCGAGGCCAACTTGATGCTTTCGAGCTTCTTGACAGCCTCCAGTTTCTTATCAGCCTCCTCTCGCTTGGCTGCGTCTTCGGCAGCCAGGCGTTCGGCAAGACCACACGTGCAGTCCTTGCAGGCACGACGTCGCTTACCAGGCTTGGGTTGGCACTCTGCAGCTATTGACAGACATAGGTTAGCATAAGTGGGGGTGGGGAATAAGGCTGGTAAAGATAGGGAAGAAGCATACGAATGTTGATAGGTCGGAGAAGATCTTCCTCCGTCATGAGAGTGTCTTCGTCGATGAGTTCGTCGTCGTCAAGATCGTCGCTCAGGTCGATGAAGCCGACGCCAGCAGGGACAACAGGCTTGACAACCTCTGGTTCGGGCGCCCTCTTTTTGAGGTTGAGAGGAACCGATCCGTCGCTCAAAACGGTCTGATTCTTCTTTTTGAAATTGAGCGGAACCGATCCATCGCTCAAAACAGTCTGGTTCTTCTTCTTGCCTCCCAGTTTAAGACTAACAACGCCCTCGCTCGCGCCATAGTCTGGTTTCTCGAAACCACCCTGCTTAGCAACCAGGCCGGCTAGGACTGCCTCTTTGGACAGAGTAGATTCCTCAAGGCTGTTTCCATCTTGACCCTGGAGTCGGCCGTTTGGCTTGAGCGCCTCGGCGACAGGGCCCAAGACCGATCGGTTCATCAAAGCGAGGGACTCGCTCAGCATGGACGAGGCATCGGTCAAGATGAGAATGACATCGTAGGTGGATGGGGGTAGTTGAACCAGCCCCGCGGAGAGGCGGTCGAGCATCTGGAGGTCGGTGACGGAGCGATCATATTCGGAGAGTACGGAGGTGAGGGCATCGGAGTGGGAGGCGAGGGATGGAGGCGCCAGAAGGAGGGTGCGCTTGGGTGGCGAGATTGACGGAACAAAGTCGTCGCTGGGATCAATCATCAAAGTTGCGGGCGCCATTGTGAGGAAGTTTGAGGGACAAAAATGAGAGAATGAGGTCCGGGGCAAGCAGACTTGGGGAAAAGACAGAGGATTTGTACGGAGCCCGAGGACTTTTCGCCCGAGATATGAATGGGTTGGTGTGAACTGGATTAGTCAATGTGGGTGAACTATAACCACTTTGACCACAGTACATGTGCCAACGCGGACTGTATGCTGCAGTCTTTCTCGTAAGCAATGGACCGTGCGGCGTCATTCGTCCCAGACAGTATTACCTAGACGCTCATGTGTTGCGGGGTTCTGTTTCTACTTTTCCTCGGGCGGTCATGATATCGATAAGCAATCCCTGGTTCCGACTGCGGAGGTGCGGAGCCTGCCACTGTTGACCCTGCATCCAGAAGACCGAGCTAAGGCAAAGAAAATGATGACCACCTGCTTACTCCAGCGCCGATTGCCCATTGTCCTCTCGCAGCCGCCGGGTTTCAAAGTTGGCGATCCAGACGTGACCCAACTCCTCGGAAATGTCTTTGTGCGTGAAGCAGTGGCAATTCTCGCTTAGCGGAAAGTCGCCCGTCCACCGTACGACTTGGCAGCACCACCTCCTGAGCCAGGCACAAGGGGTCGGTCAGAGGATCTGTCAGCCTGTTCCCGATGATACGTCCCGTCCTATACCACCTCTTCCGATTCCGCTTACCGATCGCTCAATAAATCGGCGGCTTGTCGGACGGCTTTGGGGAGGCAAACGGCTGCGAACTCGGACCAATCCCCGCTCGGCAGTTTTGCCCCAAATAATCTGTAGTTTGGCGATAGGTTGCTTCCCCCCGGCAAGCACTTCGCCTTTGCCGCCCCGTAAATGTTTCACTGCTTAGTGGGCTACTGCATACTTTTTTTCTTTCCATGTGCTGCGGGGGATGTGATTTTGTCCAGGGTCAAGGGTGGCTGGTCGCCCATTACCTCATTGCTTGATTACCATTGATCTGAACCGATTGCGACATTAAGCCGGCACTTTCGATCGTCTTGACAGATGTGGGTCAGAGAGGATGTTTGCATCTCTTGCTGTGCTCAAAAACGGCCTGTCTTTGTCCAACTCTCTGCTTGGCCTGACAGGTTCCCATCCCCATGCCTAAGAGACGGGCCGGGCCTAGCTTCTCTTGTTGGTATGATGCCTCTATATCATCGGACCAATACGACAGCATCTCAATGTGAGACAGCAAGCATAGACCCTTGTAGTGACCTAAAAGCGGACATTCTAGTATTTCGGATATTCCATACAGGTTGATTCTTGTAGAGATATACACATACATATCCATGATAGACCAATCCATGCCTTCCACTCTGAGTGACATTCCCTAGAACAAGCCGACTACCAGGCTCCATCCAGCACGATGGCCAGGAGTAGCAAACGCCCAAGAACCGGAAAGCCCTATAAAGCAATAATCACACCGCCAGTCCGCTTCTTTCTTTAGTGCCGGTGTGATGCATCGGTTTGCTACAGCCTGCATTCATCCGAAGGAGGTGCTCCGTGGTCTTGGCGTTTGCATGCTCCCGAAGAGCCAATGCTTCTCCAGTGTCAACAACTGTCGGAACCCGTCTGCAGCTGAACCTAAGTGCCTTCCTAATCACTAATTTCCCAAGTTGCCTCCCGACGGGAACGTGCTTTCCCTAAGGTCTTAAAAACTGCTTCTCTTGCACTGAGCTCCTTCCTTGAATTTTCTCCTTTGCATCCCGCTCAAGGTGCCTTCTGCCAGTTCATCCCCTTTCTTCTCTGGCTGAGAGGCGGCACATTTTACTTCAAAGACCACGAGGCTTCTTTTGTTTCTTTTCTTTCTTCATTTCTCTCTAATCTTTCGGGGAAGGTCGCCTTATCGATCTTTACTCGCCTTTCGCGGTTGACGGGTTGCGGTTTGACGAACGCCTGTCGATTCACAAGTGAGTGAACATATGTTTCCGTGTTTCTTTTGGCAGAACTTTTCGCTTTTCCGTCCACAATCTTTGTCTAGATACTAGGGGTCAGTGGGTGGCGAACAGGGACTTGATTTGAAGACTGCTTCAGCTGGGAGCATTCCGTCTGATTCTCGCACCTCTTCGTGTTTTGATCCCAGCCACTTCAAATTTCTGATCATCTTTGTCTCCTATGGGTGAGGACATCTTGGCTTCATCTTCGATGTACCCGTGTGCACCTAAATCTCAGTTTCCGTCGCGTAACCATTCTTACCAAATAACTAACAAGTCTTGTAGACAATCTCTTACATCACAGTCTCACTAAACCATCTACGATGGCCGAATAGGGAACGGCTCCACGTGGTGGTGATGCATGGGACTATGAAGAGACAGTTGCGTCCAACAGAAACGACGGTGATGCTTCCAACATGGGATCTCACGCTGTTGATCTCGGGGCCAACGACGGAAATGGGCAAGAATTTGGTGGGTGAGTGTCGCACAATATTGCCCGGTAAAACATCCATTGAAAATACTGACCTAACCTTATAGGGACGGCTTTGACCAAGCCAACGGGTACAACGATGACAAGTGCTTCGGCTGTGGGGAAACAGGGTGCGTTTTCTTTCTATGATTTTCCTCATTTACTGACAGCCTCAGTCATCGTCGGGCTGAATGTCCCAATCCTCAGGAAATGACCTGCCGTTTCTGCAAGCAACCCGGCCACATGATCAAGGACTGCCCAGACAAGCCCCCCATGGTTTGTGAGAACTGTGGACAAGACGGTTTGTCATCTAAAATAATGTGGTCGAGATTTCAGACTAATTTTACCAGGCCACATGCGCAAGAATTGTGAAAATGCCCGAAAGATCAACCGTGAGCATATTGCCACTGTCACTCCTGAGGCAGCTTGGGAGAAACTCAAGAAGGCGACTTCCGAGAGAGACGTTGATGATGCAAAGGAGGCCATTCAGGAATACGTCAAGGCTCTTGATGGCAGCGTTACCTACCGGGAACTCCAGGAGGCCCTCATTGGGGATGAGATCGGTCTTTGGATGATTGCCATTGAAAAGCCTCTCATTGAAATCTTCACGAACATGGATCTTCAGGGAAACATGGGAAAGAAGTACACCATCTCCTACCGGTTCTCTGAGAAGCCAGAACGTCCCCGTGAGATAGAGGGATGGCCCCAGGATCGAAATGAGCTTCTTTCTCGTCTTGGTGAGGCGGGTGAAGTTGTTGACAAGGGCATTCCGCTTTGCTCCAACTGCAAAGAGCTCGGCCACACGTCCAAGTTCTGCACTCAGGAGAAGGCCGAACGAACCGACGCCGCCAAAATATCCTGTTACAACTGTGGCGCTGACGGCCATCGCGTCAGAGATTGTAAGTGCAGATATCTTGAACTAGTAGGGGCCCAGCTAACATATTAGGCCCTGAACCCCGTGTGGACAAGTTTGCTTGCAAAAACTGCGGGTTAGTTTCAATTAAATTCATGAAAGGTCACTTCCCATGCTAACACGCCAAAGAAAACCGGGCCACAAGGTGGCAGACTGTGAAGAGCCACCCAACCTGGACAACATCGAATGCAGAAAGTGCAATGAGAGTATGATCTCCTCAGTGTATTTTTTTTTCTTTCCGTATTACTAACTTAATTTTTAGTGGGACATTTTTCCAAAGACTGTCCCCAGGGTGGCGGCAGCAGGGCCTGTCGCAACTGTGGTGAAGAAGGCCACATGGCAAAGGAATGTGAACAGCCTCGGAACATGGACACAGTCCAATGTCGCAACTGCGAGAAAACCGGGCATTTCAGCAGAGACTGTCCTGAGCCCAAGGATTGTAGGTGTACATTATCGCTTTTCCTGGCCGCGATACTAACACGTTCATAGGGAGTAAAGTTCAGTGTAGCAACTGTCAAGAATTTGGACACACCAAGGTCCGGTGCAAGGTGCCTCCCAAGGAGACTTATGAGTTCAATGATGATGGAGGCTTTACTGCGCCTGTGGATGATGGCGGGTTCAACAATGTTGACAAGAATAATGGCGACGAAAATTGGCCAGCAGGAGGTGCCGGGGAGGCAGTCAACGATGGCGGCTGGTAGTTGTACATGGGTCGCCACTGGGAATTTCCATCATTTATTTGGGGTTTCTTTGGGCTACCTTGGCCTCAGACTCGAGGAATTAGGTCTGTGGGATATGGTATTGCCTTGTGGCTATCCTTGGTGCAGAAAAGTTACGGTTTAGTCGGGTTTTAGTTTCCTAGGGCAAGTTTAACCGATCAATGTCTACAAATCTCAATTAGGGAGATCTTAGAGGAAAGACAGCACAGTCAAATTGACATTGGTCTCTCTTTATAGTGATGGATTTTGCTGTTAATGTTCCTACTGGTTGTGATTGTAGGAATGCTGTAAACCAACTTTGGGGAGGTGTAACACGCCATTGGTCAGCGACCAGCCGAGGACATGGACATGGCATACCTGCACCCCGCAAAAACGCCAACCGAGGCTCGGTGCCACACTTGTAAGACGTGTGCCGCAACTGCAAATGTGGGAGATTGCAGTCCGAGTAGTTATCACAACTCAGGTTTACTTCAGTAATTTATGAGGCTTCAGACAAGATGTCGAGCCCTCAGGTCATTCTCTATCATTATGCATACTCTCCATATGCGAAGCGAATTGTCTGGTACTTGGCCCTTCGGGGCATCCCATACAGTCAATGTGTGAGTGGGAGAGATCACGGTCCAGCAGCGGTGATGAGTGACTGCTGACAGTTATCAGATGCAACCTGCAATAATGCCCCGGCCGGATATTTCACGACTGGGTATTTCGTATCGGCGCATTCCAGTGCTATCCGTCGGGCGCGACGTCTACCTCGATACCCGGCTGCAGCTCCTCAAGCTCGAGGGTCTATTCCCCGAGCTCCCGCGTCTCGGCGCCACTGACCCGGAACAGGCTGCTGTAGAGAAGCTCCTGGCGTCTTTTACCAACGATACAGGTCTCTTTGGCAGGGCGGTCCAGCTTCTCCCAACGGATCTCCCTTTTCTCAAGGACCCGGCGTACTATCGCGACCGGGGCGATTTCATCGGCGCCCCCCTCAGCCCCGATAGCATGGGCGCCGCAAGGCCCGAGGCGATTGGCGCCTTCAGTCGCGCTCTCGACATGCTCGAGACGACACTGCTGGCCGACGGGCGCGACTGGGTTCTGAAAACGCCAAACCCCACCTTGGCAGATATCGAGGCCATCTGGCCAGTCCACTGGATAACTGGCATTCCGGGCGCGCTGCCCAACGATCGCTTCTCCCCCGCCACGTATCCGCGCGTCTACGCCTGGGTGCAGCGGTTCCAGGACGCTGTGTCGGCGGCCAAGAAGCGAGCGGGGAAGCCAGCAACGGTTTCGGGTGATGAAGCCGCGAGCGTGATTCTCGGGTCGGCGTTCTCTGAGTGTGAGATTGCAGTGGACGAGTCGGATCCCGTCATCGTTTCGCAGGGGCTTCGACGAGGAGATCGCGTGACGGTCTGGCCGACGGACACCGGTTCATCAGGCAAAGATGTCGGGAAGCTGGTTGGTGTGGATTTGAACGAGGTGGTATACGAGACCGGCATTGGGGACAATGTTGTAAGGGTTCATGCGCCAAGGCACAAGTTTAGGATCAAGAAGGTAGGCCCGGACACAAAGCTGTAGTGGTATTCGTTGGGCTCTATGGTCGACCATTAACTAAATGTAAGTACATCGTGATCATGTATCTCTTGTGTCAAGAGCTGAGTAAACCACGCTCAAGCCGCGGTGACGGTGATGGGGAGAAAAGTAAGAATCAAAATACACAATAAAATGCGATACAGTCACCTAGTTGCGCAACCAATGCAATCAACAGCAAGCATTTCGATCAACGTACTAGTTTCGCGAATCCTTGGTCTAGGGTAGCATCATTGATACTGGATGGCGTAGTACGTAGTTAATTACAAACCCATCAATGTATTAACGACCAATTTAGGTGGTTGGTTTAAATTGCAGAATGTTGGCTAATCTCTTTCGGCCAGTATTTTATTTTGCTTTACTCCTTTTTTCTTTTTTTCTTATTCAAGTTCTGGCGAAGGAACGCAAGGTCCAATTTTGGGGATACGTTTCTCCCGCTAGCAGGGACAGCCCACTGACGTAGTCGACCGTTGACATCATTTTTTCATCAAAGTAAGCATACTCGGTACAATGGGATGGGGACCAATACCATAGCCTCGGACGGGGGCCAAGCTCACATTGGCGACGCACGAATCAACCTCGCACTGCGCCGCAGGTGATTGATTGACAGGAGTCCAACGTCACAGCCGAGTTGGATCTCATCAAGTAGGCGGGATGGAGCGTGAATGGGTGCCATCAGCTGCTACGACCATCGATTTGCGGGAGCTAATATGAGCTGGCTCAACAAAGGATGGTTAGCTCCGGGGGCTCGGGCACACCTGATTCAGAATAGCTGTTTGATCTCGATCATTGGCATCTTGATGTGGTGTGTGTCTCTGATGCAATTCGTCGTAGTCGAGAATTCCGTGTCCAAGCTTCGGGGGACATGACCCAATGGAGGAGGGGGAAAGACTTTTTTTTTTGGCTTCTTTGAGCAAGCACATAAAAAAAGACAAAAATATAGATTGAGTAATTGACGGTTATAAACCGGAATCACGCAGCGCAAATTCGAGAATATCGACATCCATTGCGTGGCAATGCCAGTACAATGGTTACAAGACTGGCTGGTTACTTTCACAATGCCATTCAGGCGCATTGCAATTTCGCCTGCCAGCGCTTCATGTCGTGTTCATGATGGAGACGTGTGGCCGGTACGAGGGGACATGCGTCATAATTTGCGAGAAGGCGGGTCTATGGTGGGGCTAGAGAAGAATGCCATGAGCCTTGCCAGTCTGGCGTCTTGGGAACGACATATTTGAGTGAGGCTCGAGTTTTCCCCCCTGGACCTCGCGTAGCGCCAAATAGTGTGTGGATGGGTGGGTTGGATGGATGGACCAACCAGTTGACGCCCGGGGCGCCGGCGACGGCTGACGGAAACGCGACGGATCGCCTCATCAATTTAAGACACACGGACGCAGACAAAGACACACGAGTGATGGGTTTGAGGAGGAGGGGGAGCACAAGAGGAAGAGGTGCTTGTCCAAGCATTCCTCGCGCAGCCAACGAGAACGGCGCTTGTCTCATACGTTGTTGCAGTATGTTCGCAAGCTGACGTCATTGCCTGGTCATATTGCGCTGGGGTCGAGCGCTGGATCCAAGTTTCGGCACAGTAAGTGCACAGTACATGCGTTAGCTCTTAACGCGGCACTGTGCTCGATTGGGACCGTTTCGCGTCCAGTGTTTCTCTCATTTGCAGAGTTTGACGGCTGCTGCCCTGGTCAACCAGATCCGGGGAATTTTTTTTTTCGTGGCCATGCCAATTAAAAAAAAAAAAACCCATAGTTTCGACCTGAGACTATTGCTCGGTCCTTCAGACCTCTGGTTGGACTTTGCTCGGCGTTCACCACATTTATCCACAAGAGGTGGAGGCAAGCCGGCGTGCGGGCTCTATGCACCGTCCCAAGGAACAGGCAATTCACACTTTTACTAACAGACTGTGCACGCGATCTTGTTCGTGGCCAGTCCCGGGGAATGACCAGATTGGGCCATGTTGAATGAGGATCCGATAAGGACCGGGGGCCAAGGTTAGCGCGCCGTGAAGCGTGTACCGCGATTTGTAAGAAGCTGCTCGCCCACCAGTCAGGAAGAGGCAAGGCCACACAGTGAGTGAGGGACGAGGATGTTGGGGGAACGGATAGCTTTGCCAGTTTCGCCACTAGTGAAGGGTAGGACCTTGTAATCTGCCAACGAGAAAAGGGCAGAAAAAAAAAGGGAATCCATACCACGAGCTGGCAGGGCCAATTTTGCTTTCTGGCGTGGTTGGAGAGAGTCGGTGAAGCTAGGGAAGACCCCGTGAGTGTTGCAGATATATTGCTTGAGAAACAAAAGGGTTGTGTTGGTGATAAAAAAGATGAGAGAACTTCTGTTGATGGGTCAACTAGTCAATGAGGAGATCAAGCTGAGCTTTGCTTGGTTGAATTACCTGAAAGGCACCGTTCCATACAGTACTTTCTACATGCCCGAACTACTACTGTATATCGGGTGCAGAGGGAAACAACCGACCCCAACATTCCAAAAGAGGCGATGGACTGAGAAGAAATGCCGTCGCGGAAGCATCGGGTTATTCTCTTTTTTTCCTTTTTATTGCATCCCCTCCTTCCATCCCCCCTCCCACCCATCTCAGGATTCAAGGTTCTAAAGGGAGAGGCAGTGTGTCGACTGATGCACCAGACAGGAAAATGGGCAGACAGGTGTGCGAGAGAAGCCAACCACAACTAAGGCAGTCGCGCCTCATGGCTCTGCGTCATCACGTCGTGGGCGGGTTATTGGCTCCGGGGGGAATGAGTGATGGGCCGGCGATTTGCCCCACTCAGCTGCGTCTTGTCCTCTCTGGCTTTGGCAAATGCTCGCTGGTGGGGTGGAGAGAAGGAGAGAGAAAAAAAAAAAAACCCCAACCCCGGTCACTGAGTACCCGCACAGTACAAACACCATAATGTGTTTTCCCGACGTGCTGCACTATGCTGGACACTCCTTCGATCTGAGGGCGTGACGCCACTGAGGGGGCAAAGACTGGTCCCTCAACCGGTTATACTGGGTCAAAGCAAAGCAAAGTAAAAACGAGAGGCGAGCGAGGCTCCCCACTGCAACCTTTATGGGCATGTATGCGCCTTCTGACACTGTATTTCGGCTCCGACCAGCGCCAACCAGAGCCCGCTGTAATAAGCCTGGGTTGGTAATCACAGGTAGTGGTACGTAGTGGTAGTGGTAGTGGAGGAATCTAGTATTCATGTTGTCATGTAGCCCGAGGCCAACAACACCGGCCCTCCAGTGGCATCTGTCACATTTGGGAACACTGCCCCGTTACTATCTTTGGCTTGACTTTGTTTTTTTGCTCTTCATTTTCCCCCTTCTTGTTTTCTCTCGTCCGAAGCCCGGCCGACCAATGCACCATGTTGCATGCACTGTAGCACACACCCATACTTCTCGGGGAGGGGGGGCTACGCAGTCCAATGCCCTTTGTCCGTCAGGGTGATCGTCCTTACCAGGCCGAGCTTGGGTTGGGGGAAATCGGACGATACCATCCAGCACAGTGTGAGAAGCACACACCCGCTCGCCACGAGGCCCGGTGGCGTTTTTGTCAGCGATGGCACCCCGGTCCTTCCCTGTCTCTGCCGTGGCCACACAAGACCTTCCAGGAGCCCAGCGCCCGCCTTCTTTTCTTGCGCCCTTCTTTTCGCTGCTTCACAACGTCATCTCTGACGTCTTCCCCCAACCTGATCCTTTCACAATCCCTCTATCGACGCAATCCACATCACTGCCCGTTTTTGCTCTACGACGCTTCGACGCAATCACCGCCTCGCACGCCTGCTGCACTCCACTGATTCGGCCGGCTCTTCTCTCTCTTTTTTTTTCTAGTCGGTTGCTGCAGTGCGCGCCGCTTTTCTGATTTCAAGACCGCACGGTTGTTGTGCTGCACTCGCCCCCATAGTAGGGGCTGGTTTCTGCCATCGTCGCCTCTGACCTCATTTGGCTTTTTTGTCTTCCTCCATCTCATTCTGTCGCTCCCACCCCCCCACTCGACCAACTTCCAACAACCTTGCCGCCCCAGCTATAATACATCATCGTCATCATGGGGACTTCAACAGCCGACGCCTCTGCAGGAGGTGAGTCGAAGTCCCCAAAGCAGTCAAACAACTCCCCACCCCGACCAGGTAAGTTTACAACCCCCTCCTCTGTGCAATCTTTTTTGGCTTGCCAGCCATGACGCATCGCACTCATTCCACTCCGTCATTGCCAACCACCCCGTTTTTGCCTCTGTTCCTGTTGTCGCTCCTACATGCGTTTGCTCTTTGTTACATCTAGATTGTCATAACTCTTGTCGCTGTCGACCATTGTACCCACGTCTAACGTCACGCAGACGCCTCTACCGACGCGAAGCCCGAGCCTCCTGCGAAACCAGAGGTAGCGTCCAATGCCGAAGCCGCCAAGCCTCTCGCGCCTCCTCCCCGACCAGGTCAACAACAAGGCACCAATACTCCTGATTACTTCGCGGCTCAGGTCGGCGGATCTCTCAGTCTGGAGCCCAATCCCTTCGAGCAGTCCTTCGGGGGTGCGCCAGAGACACCAGGAGGTACCAAATTGCCCTCGGTCGCCGCGTTGACTTCTCCTTCATCTCTCCTACCTGGGAGCAACGCGACACCGTTTAACTGGGGTGGTGGTTCTTTGCGGACCGGTCCTCTAAGCCCGGCAATGCTTTCGGGTCCCGCCAATGATTACTTTGGTGATACGCACCACCTCCGTGGCGGCTTTCCAACACCTAACGAGTCCTCCTTGAGGACTGGATTGACTCCTGGTGGCAGTGGTTCTATGTTCCCTGCCCCTAGTCCCAATTCCCAAGCACTTTTTGCCCAGCTCGCGAGTGGTGGTGCGACGCCTAGTACCATTGATTTTCACCGGACTGCCATGAATGCCGCCGCCAAACGCGATCAAGTCAATGGTGCTCAGCGACCAGCAGGACAAAACCCACCACCACCACCACCACCACAACAACAACAACAGCCGCCATCTGTGACGTCCCAACCCCAGGAGATGCCTAACGGCTCTGCGACGGTCAAGTCCGAGGCTAAGGGCGCATCCGGCCCTTTCGATCCTCACGACAACGATGCTGCCAACGGCCTATTCATGCTCGCTCAGGGCAGGAATGGTGCGCAGTCTACAAATCAGTTTGCTGTTTCTTCAGGCACAACTACCCATGCGCACCCTGCGCCTCCTGCACCTCAGAGTATGAGCACTTCGCCACAGATGTCTAACGCTAATGGCGCACCCGCTGGTGCAGGTCGCGGTATGAGCGAAGGCAGTGTGCTGTCAGATGATAGTGAGCAGGCTCGACCGAACACAAGGGGCAAGGGCAAGAAGAACCCGCCAGCCACGAATGGTCGTCGAAAGGCCGACGAGATGCCCGCAAAGGCTCCTCCAGCCAAAAAGGCCAAGTCGAATAGTATTATTATGGACGGTAGCATGGATTTCTCTGACGATGATGATCTCAACGTAAAACAAGAGGAGAACGGATCCAAGTCCAAGATGACAGACGAGGAGAAGCGCAAGAACTTCCTCGAGCGGAACCGGTATGTTGTACTCCAGCTGATCTTTCTGTGTTGATATATCATTGCTAATTCAGTACAGCGTTGCTGCTCTCAAATGTCGTCAAAGAAAAAAGCAGTGGCTGGCAAACCTCCAAAGCAAAGTGGAAATGTTCAGCACCGAAAACGATGCTCTCACTGCCCAAATCACTCAGTTGAGAGAAGAAGTTGTAAACTTAAAAACTCTTCTTCTTGCGCACAAAGACTGCCCAGTGACCCAACAGCAGGGCCTTCACGGTGCATTTATGTCACAGGTTGTCGAGCCCTTTAATCCTCAGATAAACCCATATGCCATGCCTGCTCCCATGCCTGGTCAGCCTGTCATGGCCGGCCAGGGCGTCCAACGGCGCTTCTCATAGAACGAGTCGCAACCCGCCGACGAAAAAGATGAGCCGGATCCTTTGGACGGCAAAATGATATCCACTGACGACCCTTTCTTTCCTCAGTGACAGAACGGTAACACGTTCCTGATTGCGGAAAAAGCTATGTGGGAGTCCAACTATGATACATATATACAGAGGGCTACAAGGTTCTGAAATCTGGGACTTGTCAATTGTTTCTTTTTTTTCTTTAATCTTCACCTTTTTTCGCCCTGTACAACAATTCACGACGAGTGGAACATCCGGACGGGGATCGGTGTCTGGGGTTCGTGTTTAGTGGGTTTGGTTCTCTTGGACTCGCCTACGGGATTCTTTTGGGGGAGCGGCCCTTAAGAGGTAAAACTTTTATGAGGGTCGCGACGCCAACATTTCACTTGTACGTAAGTTTTTGGCAAGGCAGACGGGACGTACATCAAAAAGGTGTTTGGCCAGGCGGCATTTACTCTGCCTGGAGGCGTTACGGGGCTCGGAACCAAGGGGATGACGTCTTTGGTGGTGTTGGGAACTGGGTTCGCAGGTAGCTGTAAGTAACAAGAGCTACGTGGTAAATGAATCGTTGCGCAATTGAAAATGATGCAAATACCTGATGAATTTTTTTTTTTTGATTTCGTTTGATTGTTACGTGTGCAAAGCTACGTTATGACGAAGTGAAAGTGAAGCTGAATTTGTTTTGTCGCTCGTGTTGGATGAGGCAACGTGTATGCGTGTATCTGAGCTGCCTTGTGTGATTGGTGATTTGGGCGAAATTTGGAAGCAATACTCCATGTAAGGCTAAATATCAGATCTACGCTGAGATTAGACATAAATTTACTTTTCCCCTCCTTATATAGGGATAATTTTGGGCATATTATGTTTCATGCGCAGACATAGGTACGGATTGGGGGTCGACAACGAGGTAGCGTGGTAGCTCACCTTGTTTGAAGTCGGGCGGGTGGGGCGTCTTGCTGACCAAAAGTGGCTTAGCGCGACAAGCAATAAATCATCCCTCATGTAAACAAGATGATGCGCCTCAACCATCACAACCTCCTCGCGACCCGCCAACCACCATCGTCACCCGGAGCCCGACGGAGTCATCGCGAATTGGACTAGGAATCTGACTGCATAATTTTTTAATCGCCACTTACACCCTCTGGAAACACTATCACGACGCGACGCGAACTTCGAGACGACGCGACCGAGCTGTTCCCGGACCAACGTCGACTGCCGGAGCCCCCCTCCAGATCACCGCCCGAAATCTCGGAGTCCATGCGGTCCCGAATACGCCACCCATGACGACTCTGGTAACGACTCGGCAGACGCTACAAGTTATTAGCATGAGCAGCCAGTTGGGGCGACGGGCGAGCAAGCGACCCTCCGGTAGGATGCATTGTGAAGACGCGCGGGGACGAGGTACTAATTGTTCAGTAGTCGCCGCCGATTTTGAGCGGGATGACGATTTCCAATTTGTGCGCAAGTCAAAGAGGCTGAGGACAGAGACGCCAGAGGAACCAGAGCCCCCAAAGAGGTCCACGCGGGGTCGAAAGAGTGCAAAGACACGCGACTTTAGTGATGTGGTGCCAGAAAACAACGCGGTAGAAGAGACAACCGCCAAGGCAAAGGCGAGGGCAAAAGCGACAGCCACTGAAACAACGACAACGAGGAGTACGAGGAATTCAACGAGACAGAAGGCGAGTTTGGACGCGTTGATTGAGGAGGAGCCATCCCTCAAGGTTACTAAGAAGAGAGGGCCCAAGAAAACGGCCAAAGTTCAGCAGGAGGAAATACCGCAGCCAGAGCCACCGGAAGAGCAACCACAGACAAATGGCGCATCAGCGCAAAAGACCAGTCGCAAGGTGGCATCTTCAAAGCGCCCTTTGCCAAACTGGGATGAGTCTCCGCAGCAAGCACCAGTGCAATCCGCTGTGATCGCGCTTCCGATGAGTGACACGCCAATTATCAACAGGAACAAAGAGATGCGAAAGAAAGGCAACGGAAGCAGGCGGAGCAGCTTGGGAATGCGGGGCCGGCGAGCAAGCTCGCTCATTGACAATGGTCAGGCGGCGATTCCGCATCGAGAGGTTAACCCGGCAGATTTTTTTAAACACATTGGCGCCGATTTGGTAGAGCCTCGGAGAATGAGGCAGCTGTTAACTTGGTGTGGCGAGCGCTCCCTTATTGAAAAGCCACGTCACGGGACGCTCAACTCGAATGCTATCCATGGCGGTAAGAAACTCGAGGGTGGCTTACTGAGTGACTAGGCTAACTTTGTTTATAGCTCGTGCGATTCAAGATCAGCTGCTCAAAGATTTTTCAAATCGACCAGAGTTCACCAATTGGTTTGGCAGAGAAGAGGAAGCAGCTGTACCCAAGGTCCCTGTAGTTCTCAAACCCAATCCCAGGAATATTGAGCTCGACGAGAAGTTGGCCCAACTGGAAATTAATGTTCAAAGGTTAGTTCGAGCTGCTCCAAGAAATCTACACTTGGTGTTGGTTTCTAACTCGATGCATAGATTACAAGAAGAGAAGAAGGCCTGGCAGTCAATACGAAGACAACCACCAACACAGCAGCCTCTGTTTACTGAAAACGAGACTGGACCGATTGTGTTGCCGGACTTCGACTTGCTGGACCCGGAAGAGGGAAAAATCCGAGGTTTCCTGGCGGATGAAGCAGCGTCGTTTGATGTTATTCGATCACAAACCGAAAGCCGTCTACGAACTATTCAGGCCTCACTAGAGTTTCAAATCGACCAGCTTGCGGACAACGTACACAAGCTCGAGCAACGCGTTCTAATAGGAAGCAAAGAGGCCGACAAGGTCTTGAGCATCAGTGCCCTACGCCTGCGCCAGCGCGAGGAGCGGGAAAAGGCCAGTGCGAGAACAAAGGAAATGCCTGTGATGGAGGTGCTCAGGAGTCTGGGCAGCATACTACCAGAGGGTGGTTGACGAAGGGAGATAATCTATCAATTCCAAAAGAAAAAAAAACCAACTGCTTTTACGGACTACGAATTTGACGACGAGACGAGGCCTTCCCCCTTTTTTTTCAGTTTTGTCTTTCCCTTCTTTGATACTCCCCCCCGGTGCCAAGCTCAGTGTGTTTGTCCGGGACTTGGTTAGGTTGGCCATGGGTGGTTTTTTTTTTTTTTCGTTTTTGTTGTTAGGTGGTTAGGCTAGTATTGCTCAGTATTCTCTGGCGTTAGGCGGGTGTCCCGGGGTTAACAGGGCGGTCCATCTCGGGAGGTACCCTGCGAAAACATGACGAGAAATGTCATTGGACGAGTTGATCCCAGCGTGACAAAGTATTTGTAAGATGGGTATATAGAAGGAAAGGTGGAAAGTGGATAATTCTATCTATTTCCCTTCTCGTCACGTTTCTTCATTTTGATCTTGATTTTCAAAACTGTTTTATTTTCTTTTTCTTCCAAAGTGTCCGGCGATGCTTCTCTTTTTCTCCGGCAATTCCATTACTTCTATTCCTTATTCTCCCGAATCGGCAGCTCAGTGGTCTCAGCAGGCTTGGCATCAGCCTTCTTCTCCTTCTTTGGCTCCTCCTTGACGGGGTTTTGGTTGCCCTTCCACTCCAGCTTTCGAGGCTTCATGAACGAGTCCAGCACTTCATCCGTGACAAGCTTGCGCTGCTCCTGGAATTCCTCGACGAAAGGCTGCAGTGCCTCAATGGCCATCTTCTTGAGCTCTCCAGTCAGGAGCTCACCGCTCTTGTAGTCGTTATAGATCTTCTCTAGCTTCTCATCGTCCTCCTCAAAGTATGTCAGGTAAATGTAAGACACATCGACGTCGGGATTGCCACCTAGTCTGCGGTGCTCCTCGACGTTCACCTGGCCGCCGCTGAAGGCGAACTTGTTGATCTTTTTCTGTTAGAGGAAAGGAAATGTCAGCAATCACGATTCATTCAATAAATTGGGGCCTCAGAAATAGATGACATATATATATATATATATATATACCTTGATTTGGTTGGCAGTATCAGTCATAAAGATGGCTGAGTTGGGGTTAGAGGATGACATCTTGCCACCAGCGCCCTGAAGGGCAGTGAGGAACTTGGAATGAATCAAAGCAGGCTTGGGCGAAGGGTAGCGCATGCGATGAGCATTATCTCGGAGAAGTCGGAAGTAGGGGTCTTGGTCAATGCCCATGGGAATGAGGCAAGGAATCTTGGCAATGGCTTTGGTTCGCACTTCAGCAGGCTTGTCGGACCAAATTTCAGGATACGAAGTGGCAAAGGCAGCCACACACTGGACTGAGGGGAAGAAGATCTGACCGACGTTGGAGCTGATGTCAATTAGCAAAGCTCTCTTTATCGCAATGAGAGCCAATGGTGCCCGCCTACCTTTCATTGAAACCGAAAGCACCACGGACCTGGTTGAAGGTGACGAGCTTGGAAAACTCCCAGGCATTCATGAGGAAGTGGTTGCTCAGATATTTCAAATCGCTGTACAAGAAGGTCTTCTTGACGTCAAATCCAAGCGCAATAATGTCTCGCGCATTCTCCATGGCGTAAGACAAAGTGTCCTCGAAGGTCAAGCTGGGCTTGAACAGGGCCTTTTCATCATCAGTCAACATGAAGACCAGCGGCACGTCGAACACATCCTGCAGCCACTTTGTGAATTTGAGGGGAATCGTGTGGCCCAGGTGTAGGCTGCCAGTGCTGGGACCGCGACCGGTGTATAAGAAGAAGGGCTCGCCGCGCTCGTATCGGGTTAGGATCTTGTCAAAGTCGCGATGGCTGAAGAAGAGACCTCGTCGCAACCAGCGGTGCGGCTTGTGGCCCGTCACCTTCTCGAAACGCTCAAGCAGAGCATGATCAATCTTGGTCGTCTTCCATTTTCTAAAGAAAGAAAAAGAAAGAAAAAGGCATGTTAAGATTTCGAAATCTCACGAGTTCCGATTCGGAACGATTTCGGAACACTCACTCGCAAATAGCATCGTAGTTGATGGCAACAATCTCGCCATTCTCACCCTGGGCACCCTCTACGGACCAGGGGTTGATGTCCTGCTCGGTGGCAGCTGGCTTTGCTGGTTCGGCCATGGTTCAGTTGTTTCTAGCTGTTCTTTGTGCTCGAGACGCGATTGAGGGTGAAGGGTCTAGTCGATCGCGGGGTTCTTTTGGTGTAGCGGGGCAATCAAACGGTATTGGAGGAGTCACTGTTCCTTGCCATTGAGTCAACTCATTCTTTATCTGCTCCACCAATGAAAGCACGCAGATAAATTATGTAACCTAGTCACTTAGCCACTTTGTGGCCACATTTCTCGTCCCATTCAAGCATACGCCACATGCGACGGGACGAAAGCGTCCCCATCACGCCCCGCTGCTAGTTCCGACATTCCATGATCCTCGCTGCATAAGAGTCTGATTTGCAGTAAACAAGGCCTCCCAGAAGCTCTGGATTCGAGTTTGAATGTATTATTATATATTTGTTTTTTTACCAATTAATTTCCCGACCTCATGCAACCCACACTGACATCATCCCCACCATTTATAACCCGCTAGCGACACATTACTTGGCACGTCACAAACTTCTTCTCTCACATAGCCACTAGGAACATAGTATAACAAGGGATATTGCTTAGCTTTACATACTTTTTTCTTCCTTTTTTGTAAAAATTCTTTTCTTCATTCATCCCATTGCCAGGCTTGTTGGTCCAATTCCATCATTCTGTGTCATGTTTGTCTCCCGCATGGGTGGGTGAGATAGCGGGGGCCTGGTCAGAAGCGCAACAAAGATTCGAGGTCGTGTGTCTCCCGAGGGATTGTCGGCGGGCAAGACTAAATATAAACATATTATATTGCATTTTCATGACTTTTGTTACACTCCAGCTCGTCAGTGCATCTCGGTGACAGCAGGCTCTGCCTTGTTCCCCATCCCGATCATGTACATGCAACGATTTCCAACGCCAGCTTGCCCGGAAAGCAACCTCACAATTAGATCCAGCAGGACCACCGGCTGTCAATTGCCTCCCAGCTCCGTCCCAAAAACAATAGCAGCTTCCGCCCGAATAGACGCTTAAAAGTGACTCGGCGTCGCCCAGTGGATATAGGATACAACGCTTTGTAAAACAGACATCCCCGTTTAGATGAGGTGCTTTGATCGGAAGTAGGCGCGGAGGTACATGATCTGCCAGGCCCAAAGACCAATCAGCAGCCAGGTGGTGGCAATGCCAAACCACTTGACACGGTTGTTGGTGCTCTCGTTGGTATCTCGCAGCTTCTGCTCTCGGGCGCGGAGGTATTCCATTTCGGAGACGATCTCGGCGGTGACCTCTTCGATACGGCGGAGCTCAGCCTCGACGGGCTTGAGTTTCTCGGTGGCCTGGATAGCAGACCAATCCTTGGCGTCGGCGCCAATGTCGATGTCGAGCTCGACGTGGCGGGTGGGGTTGTTCAATCGCTTAGCTATGTGCTTGTTAGTCAACGCCAGCAAGGGCAATGCGGATTGCCGCTTTGGTAAAGCTTCCGAGGTGGTGTAACGTACAGCCAGTGAAGACGTTCTCGAAGCAGACATCGAAGGCGGCGGAAGCGTGCGAGGTGAAGAGGGTTCTCGACTCTCCGACAACATCCCTAGGACGGCCGTACTCGTTGCCAACGGCATCTCTAATCTGCAGTCCCATGTTAGACTTCTCCCGCGCACTTGTAACTCGACCCGGCGCCACATACATGAATGTTGAGCATCATGCCGTCGCCCCGGTATCCATCGACGGTGGCCGTCACAACGACAAGCTCGTTCTCGCTGACGAAGTTGCGGACGCAGCGCTCCTTCTTGGACGACTCGGACGTTGCGGCCATGTCGAACTTGAGAGCGTTGGCGACGCCGACAAAGAAAAGGACGCTGCAGATGCACTGCAGCAACGAGCGTTGGGGCGCCATGGTTTGCGTGGGCTGTCGGTGTAGAATTGGGATCTCGTAACGTTGGCTGCTTCTCGTCGTCGTCGTGAAGGGGGAAAGGAAGTGCTGTCTACAAGCTGTCCAACGACAAGGGGCCCAAGACTCTAAACTGAAAGGTGTCCCGGCCGCACTGCGGACCCACGCGGGTGCCAGACTCTGGCCGCCGTGCGCCAATCACGTAGCGGCTTGGCGCTGGCCTTGTCCAGGCCATCACGTGTGGGGCCAGCCTTGCCCAACTTTTGGGTCCTACGCGAGCTCCGACGAACACCACCACCAACAATCCAAAGCGACAATTGCGCAAACCCTCTGCCAAGATGCCCAAGTGTGAGTTTCCCCCGGCGCTCCCCCTCCGAGCGTCTCTCTTGAACAATTGCTAACGCACTGCAGTCTTCTGTACGTCCCCGCGAACCCACACCCTCCTGCGCGCGTCCCGAGCCTCAAGCTGACCTCCCGCTACCTAGGCGACTATTGCGATGTCTACCTCACGCACGACTCCATGAGCGTGCGCAAGGCCCACAACAGCGGTCGAAACCACCTGCGCAATGTCGTAGACTACTATCAGCGTATGTGAACCTCAGCAAACCCCCCTCGGTGTGATCGCGCATGCCCCAGTTGCTAACCCGACCGTGTCTACCAGAGATCGGCCATGAGAAGGCCCAGTCCGTCATCGACTCAATCACCTCATCCTATGCCGCCGAGGGCCAGGCTCATGCAAACCCCATGCTTCCTCACAACCAGCCCGGTCATGCGTTCCCTCCGCCTCCGTTCCCATTCCCTGGCGGTGTCCCTCCTCCATTTCCGGGCATGCCTGGCGCCCCTCCAGGCCAGTTCCCTCAGGGTATTCCACGTGAGCATAACCCATCCGTCCCGCGAAACATTTATCTAATACCATGCAGCTCCCCCTGGTGGCGGTCGCGGCATGCCTCCTATGCCTCCTTTCCCTCCCGGCCCTAACGGAATGCCCTCCGTCCCCCCCAACGGCCTTCCTTTCCCACCACCGGGTGGATTGCCTTTCCCTCCCCCAGGCGCTGCCGGTGCTCCTGGTGCCCCTCCGGCATTCCCTGGACTTCCTGGAATGCCTCCGCCAGGCCAGTTCCCTCCAGGCTCTGTCCCTCCAGGATTCCCAGCTGGAGGCCCAGGCGCCCCTGGCCAGGACAAGCGATAAGCCTTGATGAAATGATGGAGGTGGACGGGTTTGGACTGATTTGGTGTCTATAGCATTGTGGGCGTATTAGGCGTTCTGAGGTAAAAAATAACAAGAGTAACTCAATATCAATAATACCAGATGAGTACTTGATAGGCATCGCCGCTTGGTCATGAGCAGAAACCGAAGCATTCAATGATTACAAGACTGAGTTTTGGAGTTTTTACGATGTCCTTTAAAGTGTTTCCAATGACAATGACTGCCACAAATGGCCCTTCACATTATCCTTGGTGGTTTATTGGATTATTGACGCAGCCTATGTAATTTACACGAAACACAAAAGCCTCCGACTAAGCACAAGTGACATTGAGGAAGTCCTGCATCCTAGCGCATCTTGTCCTTCAGGCTTCTCTCTTGACAGCAAATTCAAAAAAAAAAAAAAAAAAAAAAAAATAGCAAGTCGTAACGCAAAAAGAAGAACTGCAAACAGCAAAAAAAAAAAAAAAAAAAGCATCATTGCCTTGTCCCAAAATTTTCATTCGTTATACGTTAAGTCATGTCGATCGTAAGTTCCCATCTTTCATCTAGATCTCATAAGCATTTGCAGAGGCAAAATAAATCGTCGTTGGCGACGTCAGCTTCCTTCTTTGCAATTCCGCCAACACGGTGCCCACTGCAAACTCCGATGGCTCGGGGTATCTAAAATCGTCAATTGGAGTTGAATTGGTCACGAAGCGGAGTTGACCGGATGACCTCTCCAACCCCATCGCGAACCTCTCGTGGTCCGCTAATCTTCTGGCGAAGCTCTCGCGTTCGCTTCTCACGCCTCTTCTCGCTAAACTTCCTCGGAAGGTTCTGGATCTCCTCCAGTTTGCTCCCAAGGGAGAGCCGGCGTCTCTCCTTGCTGGCTCGCCGATGGATCGTGTTTCGGCGCCAGAATGGTCTTCTCTCTTCGCCATCTGGTGTGGCATGGGTTTCCCCGTAGCTTCGTCTCAAGGAATCGAAACTGGCTCGATGCCGCATGACCCTGAGATTCCCACTGGGAGTCCTTCGAATGGTTCGCCGTTCAGTGCCGCGCCAGTCATCAGCATAATAACAGTCCTCCTCTCGAGGGGGGAGGATAGCAAATGTACGCTTCATCTTAGAACTGAGTTTTCTCTGGGGTCTGTTGTTAATGGGAGGATATCGATAGTACTCGTCCTCAGGCTCATCATCCATGTTATGGCCGTAGCGGCAGGTTCCATCACATTCGTCCCCATACTCGCAAGTCCCTTGAGGGCGCCAAAAAGGATGCAGCCTGTCCTCCTCTGCTGGTTCATCATCGGGGTTAGGGTACTTCGTATCACGATCAGTGTCTAAAGAATCCTGATCACGAGATGATCCCACATAGCTGTTGCGAACATGACGAGAGAGTGACAACGTTCGTGAAAGCAGTCCAGATCCCCTCGATGCCGATGGCGGATAGGCGATCGAGTGACGATGGCGGCGAGTGAGTGCGCGACGGACGAGAGATGGACGACGAGATGGGGTTTCTTTCATTGTTTCAAAGTAGTTACCCATTTGTACCATCCTTTCGTTAGCCGGAGTCATGCCTGACGGGGTTGCGGGAGTGAAGTTGATCGCAGGTGGGTGACTAGGCGGCTCAGGGGGCGCCCGGGGGTTTCTCAACGGAGAATCAACGTCGTCGAGAGAAAATCGAGGCTGGGGTGGGGTGGCCGGGCCATTGACCTGTGAATCTTTGGCAGGTTCCTTCTCGTCCAAAAGCTGGCTTGGTTTCTGTTCCACCTGGGTCTCGATAGAAGACTCCGACGGTTTAGCTGAATGATCAACCATCAACACAGATGAGTTCTGGTGAGGATACATTTGAACAGCCATTGCTTCGGAAACCTCCAGAGCACTCCCGTGTGTCTCAACAGATGCCAGTGAGAATGGCGTCTTCAGGGACCCATAGCTTTTTACATTCAAAAAGTCGGAGTGATGGTCACTACTTAGCCGAGGTTGCGTTCCATCCCTCTCAGATTCTATAGATTGGGTCGGTTGAAACGAGGGGTCTTCTGGGAGATAAAGAATAGGAATAAGTTGTTCCTCCTTTGATCTGGTAGACTCTTTCGACTTTTTCATCAATGATTCCTGCAGAGCATTGTGCACTCTGATGCTCTCCGCGGTCAATGAGCCTGCGCGTGAAGTGTTGCGGCTGGTAGGTGCAGACAGAGATGAAGAGCGGGCAGGGATAACTGGAGGGAAATCCATAGTCCGCTGATCAGATCCGTCCGACTCAGAATACGTTCGATGGCGCCGTCTGGCCTGTCTCGAAGAGGTGGTGTCCGCGTCCTTCACTTCCCTTGTCTCTTTGGTCGAACTAGCAGACGAACCATCCCGAGGGACAGAACCTACGCTAGGTGTACGTCGGCTAGAACAAGATCGTAGAGATGGCTCCCTTGAACGAGGCTTGCTGCTGGACGATCTTCGATCAGGAACAATCACAACAGGAATACCGCCATTCTTCCAAATTTCACGTCTAGCCTTGTTACTCGAAATGGGAGGGACGGTTGAGGTTGAAACAAAGCTCTCACGCTTTCCTTCCTGGGATCGAGTCCTAGATTGTGATTCTTTAATAGGTTTCTCTGTTTTCGGTATGTTGGTAGTAGGTCTTGGGGGGGCAGTGGTAGGTCCTCTCAAAGTACCTTGTTTCTGCACATGTCGCAAGGTCCTCTGTCTCTGGGGCTGGAGAGGCCCGTCGATAAGGATAGCCTCCACCACGGTGGAGGCGGCTGATTTTCCTGACCTGGTTGACTTGGTAGAAAGTGCAGAGGTCCGACGCGCGTCGGAGCTTATCGAAGTTGCTGTGCTGGAGGGTGCTGTCGATGTTGTCGCACGGTCCGAAACGCCTCTTGTGGACGACACAGTATCGGCTCCCCTGTGCAGAGGCATGTGTCGCACAGCCTTGGCGGCTTGAGTGGGTGATACCATGGCAGGATCGACAACTATGGCCGTTTGAGAAACCGGTCGGACTGCGTCAAGAACTTGAGGTCTCTTCTTGATGGTCACCATGCGCATAAGATTGTTATCCCATTCCTGTTCCACCTCGCTCACAGAGCTCCAGTCGCCGTCGAAGGAGCTGAATTCTCCACCAGAAAGGACAAGGGTTGAATCTTCGAGGGGAGCTAGGCTGGCAATGGCCAAGCCCAATCCAGCCAATTTCGGGGGGTTGGTTCCCTTCTTCTCCGGTACGTGACGGACAGTGGACATTGACGCCTTCGTTACAGCAGACTTCTTTTCCTCGTCATCAGAGGAAACTTCCTCGCGAGCTGTCTTAAAAGAACCAGAACCAGTATGAGAGCCTGCAGTCGTGGTCTTTGAGCCAGCGCGGTCGCCCAAAGCTGGGCGTAGCAGAGCGGGGCGATTCGTGGCTTGGGGTGGTGTCACGTCAGGCGTGGGTGGACTTCTTTGGTTTGGGGGCGTTGTAGGTGGTTGAAAGGCGGAATTCTTGGGAGTCTGAAAAGCAGAGTCGGCCAAGGTTGGGCTGGCAGGTGGCCCAGAAGATGTGGTAGACGATTTGCGGGAATGCCTAGGTGGAGTGGGTGGTAAATCTGGACCGCTTCCTATCCTCTTGGACCGGTGCTTGAGTGTTCGAGGGCTAGATGGCTGAGTACCGCGGCTTCTGCTTGCATCATCCTTGGGGATGGGACGAGATGTGTCAATTGTTAAATCAAAATTGTTCGATGCGGGCCGGGGAATATGCAGAGAATCGCGGCCTGTGTCGCTGTGGGGACGAGGCAGGACTTTGTGCTTCCTGAATTGTCGCTGCCCTACGAGGCCAGAGTCGAGGGGCAGGTTCCGGGTATGGTCGAGAGGAGCCGTCATGGCGGGCGGAGAAATGGAGTTTTCAGCTGCAAGTATGCCCAAAGAGATTATATGCCGTGGTCTGACTAGCAGGTCGGGCTTGCGACAATGTCGTGCTGGCCGCGGGTGGCCGTGGGCATTCTGTGTTTTCGCGTGGTTGGCTCAAGATGCAAAGCGAGAAGGATTGGCGCAGGCCGATGTGCAGAACAAATAAGGGGCGCGTAGGGGGGCTAGAATAGCGGTCCAAGACATTCGAGAAAGGAACAAAAGTAATAGCGTCTATCAGGGACCAGGAGGACTTGAGTAGGCCACGACAGGGCGACACGGACGCGAGGTTGACCCGATACGAATATTCCGAAATCACGACGCTGTCTGGATTGGTGAGCGCGGAGACAAGCGAGACATAGTTGAGACTGTGAGCGATAACAACGAATTGCACCTTCCGCGGTTGGTAAACGGTTGGGGGAGCGATGGGAAATGCAGCGCGACAACGGGTATCAAGTCGTGGAAAAGGGAACAAGGCCAGGTGTTGAGGTAGTGGTGAAGAGCCAAGGTGAGATGATGTCGAGAGGGAGGTCAATCACGACGATGACGGGGGCGATGGGTAATGGTACTTGAGGGGAGTGGATATGGCTACAAGAAAAGTCCAGAAGGGCGCTAGGATAGGTACAGCAGGAGAGAGAAGAGGTCTCAGTGGCCTCAGTGGTCTTGGTGGTGCACTGCAGTGAGTGGCCACCCACCAGACTGACCAGGCACAAGGCTCAGTGGACACCAGGCAAGACTCACCGTGGATGGTGGCAGCGAACGGCCCAATGGGTGACCCAACAGAGGCGACCCAGCGGTGATCCCCAAAGACGGCCCAGTGGTGATTAGGGATTTTACAGCGACTGACGCAACCCCCAGCAGGGGGAACCCCTCCTATCGCCCACCACTCACTCCACTTGGACTAGGGCGACAGCTGGGTCTTGCTTGCATGAGTATGCACTCGCCAGACGTTGGGCACTCTCAGCTACAACGGGATGTGTGCGGCGGCCTGTTATCGCCTGTGCTATTGTGAGTCAGGGATGAGCGAGGCGATGTCCCATTGTTGTCTTTTTTTTTTTTTTCTTCTTCTTCTTCTTTGGCGCCCTGCTACGCTGTGTCACGTCAGGCGCTGTTTGGCGAGGCGCCAGCAAATGCTGCTGGGCTTCTTGGCCGATGAGTATTGGGTCCATTGGCAAGCCTCGCTCGCCTCGCTCGTCCACACAAAGCCTGGGACCAGGCCAGATCACTAATGTTGTCCTTTCTCTGGAACCATTGACGCAGCTAACCAGGTGGGGACAACGGAAGGCGGAGCACAGAAAGGCAGCCGGGATGACTTGGGATTGGACTGATGTTTCCTTGTTTTTTTTATGGCGAACGCTGATGGGCTCCCAGCCACATCCATGTTGTCTAAGCTCTGCTCCCCCTGATATACCCGTTTGCCACCTGTTATTCTGACGGGCGTTCCCTCGTGTCACTAGCCAGGACTGGAAAAAACAAAAGAATAGATTGTTCTGGGCTGCGCTAACATCTTGGAAAACCCTAAGGGAAATGCTAACCTCCCGACGAAACCGGCCTCGGGAGGGAGGTAGTCGATAGGTATAGTTGCCATGGACGGTAGCGGTAGTACCCCCCCTCCCCACCCCATCCTCGCACGTTAGCCCGTATGCAGGCAGCATCACAGAAGAAAGGCGTGACGAGGGCTCGAGTGTTGGTGATACAACCCTCTGTGACTCTGGCCGTGCCCCATCCCACAACGGCTAGACACTGTCCTGTACCGACGTCGCGGGAGGGGGGGAAATCGACTCACCTGGTGCTCCCACAGAGCGGCGCTACATGAATCGCCCAAGACAAAGTCTCTAGCGAATAGGCCTTGTCGGAAACGAAGACCGGGAGAATGCCGCTAAATAAACTGCACTTTGCAGCCCATTGCAGGCTTGGACATGGCAACAGACCACTCACAGGTCGCTTTGTCCTCGCAGCCCTCCTCTCTTGCAGGCCCATGAACCGAATCAGAGCGGACTGCTGCACACCTGCAAGCCACTTATCCAAGGTAGCGCGGTCAGAGGTCTTGACGTGAGAGAGGCAGGTCCTTCCTGGTGCGTGGTTTGTCTCGCCGCTGCCGCCCCCTCCTCCTCCCCTCCACCCATGGGTTGATTTGGGCGACGGTCAGCTTTCTTCCTCATCTGGATTGGGCTTCTCCTCCCTCAAGCGGGATCTGGCACTTCATCCTATACCCCGAGCGAGCGGGGTCAAACATGACAGTCCCACACATGATGCTTCTATCCTGCTGCTGAACCTCTGCAGTTGCAACAGGAGGTGAGACAGGGAATTGCCTCACACGTTCCGGAATGCCGCCTTGCAGACGCACGCTCAAGACCTAATTTGCCCAGCCAGCCATGTTTTGCCTGCTTTTTCACCAGTCGCATTCTCGATCCCTGAGTCCCTGCATCGTGCATCTGGGCGTCGTTGCTGAGACAGTCGTGCTTGGCCTTTTGACATCCTGTCTGCTCAATTCATGCACCAGCACGGGGCGAAGACTTTTTTTTATTTTTATCCTGACTGGTCAACCCGTGAAGCGACGCCATCGTCATAAGTAAACAATGCCGGCAGTCACTGCAGTGGGAAATTTTCTGCGTCACCTGCCGAGAAGTTGTGCAATGGCAGATGCCCCAGCCTCCCTCGTTGCCTCTTTGAATGGCCTGGTATTGCGTCCAATGAAAGCAGGGTTTTTTTTTTTTGGGAAGGGTCCGCTCCCACAATAAAGTTTTCTTGTTCTATCTTTGGCCATTGCATGCTTCTTGTATTCAACCAAACAAAGTTGTGGCTGTGGCGCAGAGTCAAGTGTGAGCCCTGATTGTTCATCGAGTTATTACTGGGACGTGCACCATGCATGTGTATACTTGCAAAGTGAACATCATATGGATGCAATGGCAGGTTGGGACTTCAGCTTGGCGCAGAAGTGCACCATACAAAGTTACCAAGTAAAGCCTGTCATCAATAGACCGCGACTAGAAGGACGCCCTCGGAAGGCCGGCTCCTCATTGACACATAGGTTTTGCTCCAACCTCATCGCATCGATGTCTAATTGACTGATTTCCTGCACATACCCATACTTCTTACGTGTCGACTGTCCTTGGCCGCCTATTGTGTGTCAGCGTGCAAGCATGTCCCAATCGCTTTGTTTTCACCCATCATCGTCTACGTCATGACAAAATGCCGATTCATCGAGGCTGTAGGGTAAGGAGCCCCAATTGCAATCAATCAGATGTGCCATGGGTTTGTTGCTAAATGGGGAGCTTATGGTACCCGGGTTGATCCAGGTATTTGATCGGCCCGCTCCTGGTATTGAGGGTTCATCTGGAAGCGCACTGGAGGATCAGTTGTCTGCAATGTCCCAGAGTGGGTGACTTCATAGCCACCACACCGTCCATCCATCCATGTTGCCGATCGACGATCGACAATCTCTTCTTTACAAGGAACCTAGATCCAACCCAAGTACTTTTCTCCGATCAAAGCTCAATGGCCTTAAATGCAAACTACGATAGAAGTTATAAAAATGCGTAGTACAACCTTACATTGACGACTGGTGGTGCGGGGAGCGTTGTTCCCGCTTAGGTGTCAATATACGAAGACGACAGACTGTCGTATTTTTCTAAAATAGCTTACCACATTAACACACCAAAATTTCGTTTCTTTGTCACGATTATAAAAAAATTCGATGCCTCTCTAATAAAGGAAGGGCCAGATGCTCGAATGAGGATAGAGGACGAGACTGCTCGTATCCGGTGCATGGGGCCCCAACTCACGGATAACGGCACTAGCTCACACTTTGGAGCATCAGATTCGTTGGGATCAACGAGGTATGCAGTGACTTTCTTGAACCACGGCACCCGTGCGAAGGGAAATAATATTCACTTTCCTGCATGGACGGCTGGCTGGTATATAACATTGTTAGACTGCCGGCATAACCGCTAGGCACTGTCTCAACGTCTGGTGGATACGGACGTGGCGAAGCAAACTGTGGCTGGGGCTGGGGAAAGACATGAGGCTGAAGGCCATTGGCGAGTCGGCGGCAACGGAGGACCAGATACCAGGTACTGTGGCGCTGCACCTGAGCTAAGGTTCTCACGCAACGTTGCGCCTGGCTGTTACCAAGATAGAGAGACATGACCACAAGCGGCCATCACTGGATCCCCTCGGGTGGCTAGTGTGTCTTGTTCGGGGTAATAAGACCCTTGTTCACACCTACACGAGCTCTACAGATGATGGAGCCCTCACGAATTGCGCTCAACGACAAGCGTACGAATGGTAAGGAGCTAGGTATGATGACAGATCACTTGCAGGCGGAGAGTAGTAGAATATTCCCGCACCCTGTAGTTGAATCAAGCTTGACTCACCCGCCTAACATGTTCATGATTACATGGACATGGGGTTCGATCAATCTCGTGGCTGGCGTCACACGTAGGAAAAAAAAACCCTCCAAAACTCTCCGACCCACAGGATCTCCCTGCCGAGGATTGCGATCTGGGACCTAGAACCTGGGACCTAGGAATTGCATGCTAAAATTACTCACGATGAAATCATGCCGGGCATTTTGGCCGTTGGGCACTCCAGCGATTTCTAGTCTCGTAGGGCTTGGCGTCATGGTGGTGGCGGGACTGGCCGAATCGGATACCGGCAACACCGGGCACATGGCACGCCGCCAAAACTGGAGCCCGCAAAGCTGTGTACCAAGAATAGATAACTAGTTTATGGTTTTGTTCGCCTCCGCCATCAACCAAGTCGGCATTTTCACTTTGGTAGTCCTAGAGAGCCTATGGCTTGCAGGTGGCGCTCTGCCACGCCATTCCAGAGGACAGACGGATGTCGGCGCCGTGAAAGCCCGTGAATTCGTCATATTTCGCCTTGTGGCTGAACACAGCCATCTGGAGAAGTTGCTCGCGATGCAGCGATGACATACGGGGGAACTGGACAGATGCATGATGCAACGTAGGCCTGGGCCCCAGTGGACCGTCGATGTGGAAAAGGCGGGCATGGGCATGGTCGTGGAGAGAGAAAAACCCATTATACGATGGCCGCCTGTGTTGTTTCCCATTTTGGAACATGGTGGGAGGGCAGGTAGTGGCTGTCAGCAATACGGCGACCCACGCTTGCCCACCCGGAACCACGCACCTCGTATCGGTTTCGCCATTTTGGCTAGCCACCGAGCCATAGTGCTATCAGCCCTGCAAGTTGATCGGCCGCCATTGGCTCCGGGATTCCGTCGAGATGGCAACTCTAAGCCTGGAGAGGGAGCTTGTCTTGTCTTTGCTGGTTGGGCTCGGGCAACGAGGAGGGGATGCCCACCAGGCGACGAGAATATAAGAGTGCCCTCTCTAGTCCTCCAGCTAGATATCCCACCACTTCAACACACAACCGTCTTTCGTTTACCATCGACTACCTATAACTCATCGACTCCCTCAACACTCTCGATCTTTGATCAACTTACTCAACCTGTCCATTCGCTTGATAACCCAACCACACAATACGCAACAAACAATGAGGGCTACCAGTCTTATCGTCGTTGCCGCTGCGGCTGTTGCCAGTGCTGGATACACAGAGAAGGAAACCAAGTATCTTTGCAAGGGACCCAACACCAGTTATTGCCTTGGCGGCGACATTATTCTTCGATGTGACGAGAATGGCAACGCTACACCTGGACGATGCTCGGACAACCTTTCAGGATATCCCCCTCTTGGAGGAGTTGCCAGCTGCTACGAGAAGCCTGGATCTTATGGAGAGGCTGCCTGTGAAAAGAACGTGAGTGATTATATGCTCCTGATGTGTCCTGGCTGTCTTTTGAGCTAACCAAACAAAGTGTGTCGTTTACTATGACAACCAGCCTTACACTCTTCCCGCATCGCTCTGCACGCCCACTTACACTGCAAGCACCACCATCGCCACCATCACCACCCCTTCAACTGCCTATGCGCCCACTCCAGAAGTCACATACCCTCCTACCTACAACACCACCGGCCCTTCGGGTCCCGGATACTCTGGAAAGCCAGGTCACTCCGGAGAACCTGGCTACCCAGGCAACCCAGGCAACGCCACGGTGCCTTCGCAGCCCACTGAATACACCACAAAGTGCGCTACCTACGTTTACCCAAACCCTACTCAGCCTGGCGAGTCTGTGACCAAGACTATCACATACACATCACCAGTTTATCCTTCCGGATACACCTATGGTCCCAAGACCACCTTTCACCCAGTTCCCTCGGGATCGGTTCCTCCTCCTGCCAACAACGGCACCAACGGTGGCCATGGCGGATATGGCTCCGGTTCCGGCTCTGGCTTTGGTTCTGGCTCTGGCTATGGGCCTGGCTCTGGGTCCGGATCTGGGTCTGGTTCCGGGTCCGGGTCCGGAAGCCATCTTCCTGTCGGCCCCACTTCCACTCCTACACCCGGACCCGTCACTGGTGCCGGCGCCGCTAACACCGTCAGCGGTGTGCTTGCCATCGTGGCCGTTGCCGTGGCTTACCTCATCTAAACTTCTTCCCTATGCATACTTGTAAACTCATCTTTTTAACTTTACGCTCCTTTGATGCGATATGATAGCGAAGCATATGGGATTGGATTTTGATTTTTTTACGATTTCGCGCAAGCGACAGGCGTTGGGTCATTACTAGCTCTGGTTAAATGGGATCGGATGGCAGAAAGCTCTGGATATGGGAACAGAAAGCGAAGCGTCTATCTATAGATACGCGCATTTTATTTATTCTTAATCTTAGTTACATAGGATACATCATTCCTTTAAATCAATCACCGAGGGGCCTTCCCAGTATGCAATCACTGGCGCTGCTTCTTTCTCCGTGTCTATGATGCCTGGCGTACTTCTTTTCGTCCTCTCTGCATCCCGATGAAGCAGAAATTCCATTACCCATGCTTGTGGTGCCATATTTTCGTCATGACACACATAGCTTAAATAGAGCGCGTACCGGAACAGAGTATCCCGCAACGTTTCCAGCGTCGTGCCGGCCCTCCCAAGGCCGCTCTGGATGGCCGCAATAGTCAGTTTCCTGTCCCCATTGGATTCCGGGGCCGGAGCCCACGATTCGCCGTGCACGCTGGTCCAGAGGGCGAGGAGGAATGACTCCGTTATGGGCAGGCCCTCGGGCACGAGGCACTGCGGGGACCAGATGGCGCGGGTGCGGCGCGCGGGGTCCCGCGCGGTGTTGACGAGCGTCTTCTGAGCGACGTCAGCGTCAAGGAACGTGGCGAGGACCTGGAATGTGCGCCGGGCGAGGACGGCGTTGAAGGTGCGGGAGGTGAGGCGCGCGGTTGCGCAGCTGGACGCGGGGAGATGGTAGAGGATTGCCTCGAGCAGTTCCACGGGCAGCTTGCCTATCATGGCTGTATGTGCAGGTAGGTATATGTAATGTAGTCTCTTGGTCGGAACTCGGAACTGTGCAACGAATTCCCCGACAGCTCACTCAGCGCAGATAGAAACAAAAAGATGCAGAGAAAATAAATAAATAAATAAAAATCAAGATGGCATTGATATTGGTTATCGGAGGATTGTTCTCTTTTTAATCTTCCCCTTTTGGCCGGTCTGCTTGGCTTCGATTTATTTGCTTCTGCCGCTTCTGTGCCGTGTGTCTTGGACTACTTGCGTTAGCCTTTGCGCGGCCGATTTTTTATTCAAGTCACACAAAAGAGTTATGAAGATGGGGGAGAGCTCTCATTAGAAGCGGGTGAGATTGGAAAGATTGGGGTTAGATGGATTGTGTTCTTGTTTTGTTTTGTTTTTCGACGAGGTTTATTAGATAATATTTGATTTCCCGTCTTGGTGTTCAGCAGGAATCTTGGGGTGCACTGAGTCAGATGGGACATCTGACATGGTGGATTGGATTGGAGGACCTCGGATAAGAGATCCTTTGGGCTGCTAGGTCTTACGATATACCCGCTGATGGAGCCAGGATGCGGATCGCCAATCACCAAAACAGCAGTTGGCTATGCTTGTCCACCTGGATGGTAGCTCGATTGGCATTCCCCCGCACTGCTTCCCCTCCTCGCAGTGGCCACCAAGGTATGTGCTATCGCATCAATAGACTCCCAGCTAGACGACTTGATCACCCGTCTCGGCCAGCCACCACTCCTTCATCAGGCGCAACCTGGATGTCCGTTCCATGGCCAGGCGTCTCCCTTCGTCCGTCTTCATCATGCCCTCGAGCAGCAGCAACTTCTCGTCAAAGTGATCCATGGTGTTCTCCAGCGTGCGGCTCTTGGCTCCGCCAAAGGCAAAGGTCCGCGCAATGCCCACGGCGCCGATGGCGTCGAGCCGGTCGGCGTCCTGCACCACGGCCAGCTCCGGATACCGCTCGATGAGGGCGCGCACGCGGGCCGGGTCCTTGATCTCGGACGAGTAGCTGACGCCGAGGCAGATGGTTTGCACCGTGTCCGCAAGGTCTTCGGGAACGCCTAGCGAGCCAAGGTAAGTGGCCACCAAGCGTGAGGCGTCCTCGCCCGGCTTCAGGTACTTCTTGTCGCCAACATCGTGGAGCAGCGCGGCAAGCGTGACTAGGGGCCGGCTGGTGTTGGGCGTGTGAGCCTGGATGTGATGTGAGAGCCGGAGGACACGCTGGATGTGGTTGAAGTCGTGCGAGGCGTCGTAGTTGGACATGTAGCGCTCCACGTATGCTGTAACTTGGGCGATGAGGGCATCGTCGACGATGAAGTCCTGCGAGGCCATGTTGATAGCTGGGGATCTTTCCGGTTCCTTCTTTTCCCTACAAGCACTTCCAAGTCGAAGGCACAAGATTGCTGGTGGTGGCAGATGCTCGAATGGGAATGTGCTTGTGTAGGCTTATTCACCGACTCTGCGATTGGGTACCTGAGTGTCAAAATTGCGGCGATCTGAAGTCTAGATTCACACTAGTGTCCCGTTCAACAACAGCCCTATCTTCAAATTGATCAGTGGCGTAAAAGATGAAAATAATATGCTTATGAAAATGGAAACTGTCTTCTCATATAGTAAACACCACAACAATAACAAAGACATGGTTGAATGACTCAATTGCTGGTCCAGTCGCTCTGGTGCCTATTCACACCTATAGCTACTAATATGGTGCGCCGCCGTGCAGAATGATTGTCTTACATGTGCCCCACATTAAACCGAAATTGCAGCTGACACACTGGCCAAAACAAGACGCCAAAAAAAAAAAAAAAAAAACCCACGATTCTCTCACAACAATAGAACGACTTGATTCAAACCAAAAAAAAAAAAAAGCTGTGTATCACAGATGGCGGTCTCTCCCGCCGGGAATTGAACCCGGGTCTCAAGCGATTTCATTGGCTAGGAATTAAGAGGTTTGATGTCTTGAAACCTAATTTTAAATGACAAGCTTGCATACTGACCACTATACTACGGAAGAAATCAGACGTTAACGTCGGAGTAGCTGGTTTGTTGGGAAATCGGGAATCGCGTCCAAATATATAACTTTGTCACAACTCGACATTTTGCACCAAGCAAAAATCTCCACTAGTGCTGAAGGGTCCGACCCAGACATAGCATCCGTAGCATATAGATTGGCTTATTGAAACAAGTTCCTTACGAAACTTTGCCTGTCATCCTTTGGGTCTGTGTGTATATAAGTGGCAACCTATTTTCAACGTTGCCGCCTCTTGCGCTCATGGATTTTACCTACTATATCTCAGAAGCCCATCTTCCCGTATGATTTCGTCATGCATCGCTCTTGAGATGGCTGTGTTCTACAGGTACCGAAGCTATCCTTGACATCGTGTCATAGGAGTTCTCCATCTCAGGCGAGGGTCACCGAAGTTTCCGAGTTATGCAGGGAACAATGCTGCTCATCACATTACCAAGCGGCAAGTCTTCTCCATCTTGTGGATGATGGATGGCATACGCGGGCGCATTGACTTTATCAGATAGATTTACCATTAATTGGTGTGTTGCAATCGTCGTAAGCGATTCAGGCATATTAATGCGTAAGCGGCGTCGGGTGATGATGGAAGCTACAGGCAGAAATCAAAGTGAACATGGTAGTAACACATATTATTTCTGATAGGAATCCTTGGCTCGGTTGATGTGATCACGCCGAGGAAGGTACGCCCGGCACCAAGTTCCCGACTAACCTCTCCACACAAGCTCGCATTTGAGCTTTCAGGGTCCTGCTGGAGATCATTTGTTCCTTGGTAAGACCAGGAGGACCCAGCCATGAGGGTGGCGGATGAGAAGCCGCGGAACCATCTGCCCCTCTTCCCAAAGGTAGAAACATGGCCGTAGTTGGAGGAGGGCTGGGAAGATTGACCAGTGGAAAGACAGTGCCGTGTGACTGCCCTCACATACCCGCTGGAGCTAAAATGTATGGCATGCATAGAGCAGAAGGCCCGTGTCAATGGCTGAATCCTGTAAGGGAGGGTGAGGGATGCCGTGATAGTGATGGCAGGCAAAGGAAGAGTGGGCCACGGTCATCTTCTCGGGGACACGCGGACAGGGCCGCAGAAACGGCGACCATGATATGCAAGCCTGATCATGGTTAAGACATGGTTTTCGCTGGTTTAGTGACTAGTCTTTTCAGCCCGTGTCGTAAAAGGTATGATCCGAGCGAGAGGGGACTATCGGTGTGGAGAAGGTGTGGTTCTGCAGTTAGAGCGAATTTTGGCGAGGCGTCGCCTTTGGCTATTTTCTCTCTCATCGGCAAAGAAACAAACAAAGCTATCACTGCAGGGGGGGCTTGCAGGTGCTTGATAGGACGGTGGAGGTGACAGCTGCGGCTAATGGCTACTGCGGGCAGTCATGTGTCGGCAAGAGTAGCACGTCTTGCTTTGTGATGCATCATGGTCCCTTCACGGCAACTTGACGTGTATCAATTAAATTGCATGTAGTCCGAGCAGCGTAGGTGATTAATTGAGGCAACCGACTCATGAACCAAGGAGAAGCAAGGTCAGCGTTCCTTCGTGCACATTCCGACTCGTCCGATCCCCGAATGACTGCATGATTGCTCAGTGGTATTGCATTGCAGAACTGGCGGGCGAGGCCAATGAGAAGGCGGTTGTGGGATCACTGGCATATTGAGACAAGCGTGCATGATCCATGACACCCTCTGTTTTTGTGTTTTACTGCGTTGCGTTGCAGATAGTGTGCGAGTCATCACAGCTGAGCAAAAGTTCAGCCAGCCCATCGCATCACAGCGATGCGCATGGCATGGGGATCGGGACGGCGATGCAGATGCGAGCTGCAAGCACAGTAATGGGTGTACTATGTAGTGTGTGCAGTAGTGAGGTTGACAGTCAAGGTCGCTTATTGGCCGGGCTGCGGGGTGACGAGAAGCGTCCAGCCCCGCGGTGCCACGGGCCAATTAGGGGCAGGCAATAGACGCCCTCGCCCTGAAGGCGCACGCAGCAACGGACCTGTCGCGGGGTTTTCTGGTGCTCGTTCTGGAGCCACCCCGCCGAGCTGCTTCTAATTTTTGCAACCGTCCACCCTCTTCGCGGCTGGGGAGGTGGGGGGCGGCCTGCTACTCGCTGGTGCTTAACCGCCGGCCTCATGGCCTCATGCCCAGCGTGTGATGAGCAGCAGCATGGCTGCCGGCACCCACACGGCGAACTCGATGTTTCCCTGCTCGGGGTCGCTCATTGGCCACACCCGCCGACATTCGGTGGAACTAATCTTTGCCGGGCCATGGCAACGCAAGATGGGGGTGTAGTGGGCAGCGCAGCGCAGCGCAAGGCGACGAGGTTCCTGTACGGTACCGCATTGCAGCGCACCGCACCGAGCTGCACCGTAGTCGCATGCGCCTCCCTTGTTTGTGTCTCTCCAAGGGATCCAAGGGCCAGTTTGTGGTGGTCCACCCAGCCCTCATGGGCCTCTCCTCTCCTTCCCGCCACCGGGCCGCGATAGTAGGCCGCTTCACATATAATGCCCAGGCTTCCGCCGCCTCCATGACCTTTTTTTCTCTTCCTCTTCAGCAAGCCTCAACAACCCAAATCCCTTTTTCTGTTTTCCCCTTTCCTACCCTTTGTTTTTCTTGTTTTCCCTAGAGCTGGTCTCTATTCTATCTTTCTAATCTTGTCTCTAATCTGCCTCCGAACCAAAACCACAAAAAACACATTCTCAAAGTTGCCGGTCAGCTTCAGAGACAAACCATTTACACCAATTTTTATGATTTGATCTTCATCACGACCCTAATACCAACATTCTAATAACGGAAATCTGGGATTTCTCTTGCTCACCAAACTTCAAACGAACGCCAAAAACCCACAATTTTTTTTTTTTCAGCAACCACTTAAATCAAACGCAAAAATGTCGGCCGTCCAGCTCTCATTCAGCCTTCGCGTCTCCTCCGGCGTCAAGACCGTCCACCTTCTCGGCTCCTGGGACAACTACGTTGGTCAGCTCCCTCTCTCCAAGGACAAGTCCTCGTCCAAGTCTGGCTCCTGGAAAGGTACCTTCCGATTCCAGAACGCCACTCTTGAGGCTGGCCAGCGATACTGGTACTACTACATCATCGATGGCTACCACGTTGCCCACAACCCCAGCGTCGACTCTACTGTCGAGCCCACCACCGGCCGTGAGCTCAACATCCTTGACGTTCCCTCTGAGCGCAAGTCTTCTTCCAAGTCCTCCTCCTCCAAGTCTTCCTCCAAGTCTTCCTCCAAGTCTTCTTCCAAGTCGTCCTCTTCCTCCAAGTCCTCGTCCAAGTCTAGCAGCAAGAGCTCCCGTTCTTCGCTCTCCGTTGAGATCCCCAAGGGCCGCCCCCTGTCCGTCTCCCAGATCAAGGCCCCCAAGCCCATGTCTCCCCACGCTACCAAGCACATCTTGAACGCCGACTACGACATTGATGAGCTCACTGCCCGCTTTGAGAGCGCCGGTATCGATGAGGACATCATCACCGACTTCTCCTCGTCGCCCGTCTCTTCCACCGGCTCTTCCCTGTCCTACCGCTCCGACAGCTCCTCGCCCAACTCCTCGCTCTCTGGCTACAGCACCCCCAGCTCTGATGTCAGCACCTGCACCTGCGAGCGCTACGGTATCACCCGCAAGGGCGACCGTGTCAAGCTTGACTGCGGCGGCTCCCGATGCGGCTACGACTACGACAGCGACAGCTGCTCCGACTCTAGCGATGACGAGTGCGAGCCTGCTCCCCGCTCCCGCCGCCACGGCATGGTTGTCGCTTAAGGAACCAATGACGATTGTACTTGTAACAATAGGAAACTTAATAATGGAGGCTGAGAGAACATCCAGCCGTTCACTCCTTGCTCTGAGCAGCCCTTGGCCGCGCTTACGCGCCGGGTTGACTCGCCTAATGTTGTTGCTGTAATCAGCACGAACCTTCGCTTTACGACCCGCACGCCCGCGGCGCTGGGATGGAAATCAAGCTGGCCTTGTGTAAAGCCTCCCGCGCTCGCGTCGTGTAGCACCCAATGGGTCGATTCTGCGGCCCCCCGCCGGTACGACTGCTCCTGCTGTACCCACGCGGCTGATACCTTTTCTTGTCGGTTCCCGAGCGAGCTGGGAGGGGGCGTGAAAGCCCACCCCACGGGACCACCCAAAGACAATGCTGGACGATCTTATTCCGTGTTCTACGGATGGGATTCCACCTCCAGGATAGTCAAGCTGTGGATGTAGTACTAGATCAAACGTTGATGATGGTCTGGACTAGCCACAAATGTACAAGACGGACCAACGAGGACAAGTATTTTTTGGAATCTGTTAGTATAGATAGATAGATGACGATTGAATCTATTATCACCCTAAAAAAAAAAACCAAACCTCCCTTTACTGAAACGTGATGTCTACCTTGACTTGCCAGCGTGATTAAAGGAGCTGGGGCGCCTATCGTTGTTTGATCTGCCTATAATCAGGCACGGCGGTTAATAAGTCGCTTCTCGTACTAGTTTCGCCTTTTCGGGACAATAATGCGACCTGGACCCGTCTGGTGGCGGCACCATTCCACTTGTCTCGAGTCAGAAGGCGGGGAGGTCGATAGCGGGGTAATTTTAGTGGGCAGGAGCATACAGAGCAGCTGCAGCAGCTACTAACTACGTGTCGAGGTACAGCGCCTATCGTGTCTCAATCCTACTGCCTTTGACGCTTCCTCATCCTCACACCGACATCCTCCAGCGACGTCCGTGAACCTGAAATTTGTGCTCTGTGCGTTGCAAATTGCAAGCTCGACCTATTCATCCTAACTCGTGTCATTGTCGCCCTCCATCCAAACGACAGGGAGACGCCTAATTCGACAGCTCCATCCGCCCCTATCCCGACCTCCCAATTCATTCATCATGGCCGACGACCAGCTCATTCTCCCCATCATCGACTCCCACATTCACATTTACCCCGAATCCGAAACAGACTCGCTCGCCTGGTGCAGTCCTGAGAACCCCCTCGCCGGCCAGCACTCGGTCGAACAGTACAAGGAGGCCACCCGCTCCGCCCCCTCTCTCTTGGGCTTCATCTTTGTTGAGACGGATCGCAAGAATGACCTCGAGTCTGGTGCCGCAGACGGCTCTGGCTGGGAAGGCCCTCTGAAAGAGGTGAACTGGATCAAGCGCGTTGCCCTTGGCCAGCCCCGCGACGGCGAGGGCCACTTTGCCGATGACGCCAAGCTGTGCCTGGGCATTGTCCCCTGGGCTCCCTTGCCCAGTGGCGCCGCCGTTATGGAAAAATACCTGGACAAGGTCAAGGAGGAAGCTGGAGAGGCCTGGTCCAAGGTCAAGGGCTTTCGATACCTGCTTCAGGACAAGCCCCACGGAACTATGCTCGAGAACGACTTTATCGAGAGCGCCAAGCTACTGGGCCGCAAGGGTTTCGTCTTCGAAGTCGGCGTTGACCAGCACCGACGAGGCAAGAAACAACTTGAGGAGTTAATCTCGTTCGTTGAGCGTGTTCATGACGGTGTCCCAGATGAAGAGAGGGTCACCTTGGTTCTGAGTAAGACAGCATTTTCAACTCCCTAGCGGTATCCTGTGAATTCTAACAAAACTTCTTGGTAGACCACCTCTGCAAGCCCGACCTTAGCATCTACAACCTCACCTCAGACCCGGGCTTCACTGCCTGGCGTACTGCCATGTACACCCTTAGCAAGGACTCCCATGTCTACATGAAGCTCTCGGGAGGCTTCTCTGAGATGCCCGAATCCCTCAAGAACCAGACACCCAACCACATCTTTGAGTCTACGCTGGGATGGCTGGGTATTGTTCTCGCCACATTTGGTCCCAATCGCATCATGTTTGGTAGTGATTGGCCTGTTTGCACTGTCGGTGCCGAGGATGCCTGGCCGCGCTGGCGCAGCGTGGTCGACCGAATGTGTTGGATGGCGACCCTGAGCGATGAGGACCGCGCGATGATTTTTGGCGGGACTGCCAAGAAGGCGTATGGCCTGTGAACGGTTGACATGAAGGAAAGGAAACCCGAGCAGTTATCTTTACTTTTAAAGACATAAAAAACACCGTGACGTGAGATTTTGAACGGGCATATATCGTGGCCCGTGATGATTTGGAACTGGAATTCCAACAATCCTTAATAGCATTGCATTATTATTGTGCCTGTTGCTGGGCTTTGACTACATGTATTTCATGGTTCACCGAATCTGTTGAAGGAATGGCATGAAAAAATTAATGATTCTGTTGATGTCCCCGCAAAATCGTATTCAAGTTTGGAACCAAGACACGACCGACAGGCTACTTTCAAAGGTCCAAACGTCGTCAATTAAACCAACAACAATATATGTTTCGGTACACAGAAGCCGGCCCTGTTCCCTGATTCTCAACGCCGCAAAGCACGACATGACCCAAAAGCATAACCATTCACGCCCTCGCCTCGGGTGGTCCAGTGCCATTCGTTACCGAAGCTCAATGCTCGCAAATTCAAAACCAAGTCATACACAGTTTTTCTTCTTCCTTTCATCAGTCCTCGCCACATCACACCATCTATACTTCATTGCTCATTTACTCGGCCCCGCGACCACGGTAGCTGCCCATCTTCTCAATGGAGCTCATGATACCGCTGCGGGGAATGCCACCAGGGCGAGGTAGGCCGCCGGCACTCCTGGTTCGTTCGTGGGGGGCACGGAGAGCAGAGCCGGGAGCCCTGAGTCCAGAGCCTCGAGGCATGACGGGCCGCTTCGGAGTTTTGCTCTCCTGGGGCTTCTCCTGGGACATTTGTGGCATCTGAGACTTAGCTGGAGTTGGCTGGGCCACAAAGCTCTGCATGCTCATCATCTCCTCAGCCAGCTGCACCAACTCCCCCTTCTCTACGCGCTCCTTCTCCAACATGCCACGCAAATCTGCGTTGTCGTGCTTGATCGTCTGCACCTCGGCCTCAAGTCGTTGAATGCTTGCATCGAGCTCCTTCATTGTGGCACTGTCACGCACCGCCTGAGCTCGAAGCTCCTCATTCTCAGCATTCTCAGCTCGCATAATGGTCGTGTCTTGGCCGCGTAGACGCTCGTTGTCGTTGCTGAGCTCTTGGATGTGGTTTTCCAGCTCCCGCACCTTCTTTTCCCATCGGGTTTCATAGGACTTCTTCAACGCGGCCACTTTAGTCTCGTGCTTGCCCTTGTAGAGGGCGTGGAGTTCACGAGCTACACGCTCGACAGCGAGCTCGACCTCGTGATTGGTGTTCTTAGCCTTTTCAGGAGAGGCAGACTTTTCCGATTCTTTTCCAGCGCGCATCCCCGCCATCTTACTCTCCGCCTCTTGATGCATCATTTCGGCCGCCTCCCTCCTCTTCTCGCTTTCTTCATACTTCTCTTCCAATTCTTGCCTTTCCCTTTGGCTTGTGACGATTTCATCCTTGACATTTCGTAGGACACTCTCCATCTCTCGACCACGAGTTTCCCACCCCTCCTTTTCCTCAGCAAGCTGCTCCTTGAGAGCTCTGACTTCTCGAAGTTGCTCCATCGACTCTCCGACTCTCTTCTCTGCATCACCGACCGCAGCCTTGAGCGACTGGACCTCAGCCTCCTTGCCACTCAAGGAGGCCTTGAGCGAGCTAATCTCCGAGAGAAACTTTGACTTGAGGGACTCTAATTCGCGGGGGGTAATGCTTGGAACACTGCGGGGGGTGGGCATTGGGGGGATATCAAAATCAATGAGGTTGGCCAGCTGTCGCGAAGGAGTCGCAGCGACGTTTGTGCCTGATCGGAGTGGCGATGGGTTACCCTTTCCGGATGGAGTCTTCTGAGGATGTCTTAACGATTCCGTAAAATCCAACAAATTTGTGGTGTTACCACTCTCATGCATTGACGTCGGCCGAGAGGATCTTGATGGCGAGGGGTTAGCCCTCCCATTGGCTCGAGGCGTGGCGCTGCTAGCAGTCGCCATCCTGTCAGGGCTTTGACCAAGGGTTGCAAACGTGGTCAGGTTGGGCACGGCAGAGAATGTGCTGAAGGTACTGATCATGGACTCGTCTGGGAGCATCGAGTCATCCACATCCATCGGCGCGCCTTGAGGTTTGACGTTGACCGTACCGGTGGTGATATCATGTTCGTCCTCCATATCGCTCTGATCGTCTTCGAAAATCTCAATAGCGCGCTTCAGGCCTGCGTTCTTTGACAAGGCGTCTTCAAGAGTAATGGTTCGTTCGGGAGTGGGTGTAGAGGCAGGACGCGGCGATTCCATCGGATTGCTAACCTTAATAGGAAACCGTTTATCGGGCGATACTCTACGCGAGTTACGACGGGAAAATGATCCGGCACTGGGAGACCCCCTTGATTCGATGGATTCCCCTTGGTCTGTGAGGATCTTGAGGGGGGAGAGGGTAGCTCCAGAGAGAATGCGGGAATGTCGAGACTTTGAAGGGGAGACGTTTTCCTTGTCAAACGAAGTGGTATCGTTGACTGCGGAAACAAATGGTGAAGACCCCTGAGATTGCTCACCAGTCACCTCGGACTGACTAGCGACTGCTCGGACTTCGTAGGAGTCGAACTGTCTGGTAGTAACAGGAGTGTGAACGTTGAGAACTGAGTCTGTTGTTGGAGAGAGAGGCGAAGCCATCATGGAACACGCTGAAATCAAAACAAAACGTCAATGTAGAAGAGTTGCATGTAGATTGAGGAGGGGGAAAAGCGTCTAGATTGCTTGTTATGAAAACGGTCTTATTCCAATCTAATGGCTGGAGCTAGGACCAGGACCGTTCGTGTTGACCTAGCAACGAACCACCACGTGACTTGACTGCCCGCCCCTGAGCTCATGCATGCTGCAGCGAAATTATGGTAGATTATGAACCACTTCATTGCAACCAGAAGCAAGGAGTTGGAAATTTGCAGCAAGGGGTTCGGTGATATCCGCAATCTGCCGAGACACATTCGCGTATCTTTGCAGTGGAGCACTCTACGATCAAACGTGCAAATTGTACATATGCTGGGCCTGCATACATGTGCATCTGCATGCGTTTGTCCTCAGTAGTCAAACCAGAAGACATGTATCAATACATACACCTGCACCCCTCTTCATCACCATGAGTAATCACATTGTCACTTGGTCAATTCGAAAAGGTAGTAAAAAAAGGTAAAAACTCTAGTTTGTATTTGCGACAACTCGAAAAACAGCTTTTATTGTCCTTCATAACTCGTTACCTAAAGCAACATTTCCAAAATACACCGTCTTGGCGCTTTTTGAGGAGCATCGAAGAGTGAAAAGGTGAAAGAAACAAAAACAAATATGGTCATAAAGTCGTTATCGGAAAAAAAAAAAAAAAAGAAAAGAAAAGTAAAAAACCCAAACCTCTTTCTTTCATCCCAAACATTCCCTCCAAATGGAAGGCATCACAGGAAGGCAGAGAAAGCATGCTGCGTAGGGCATCCCCTAAAACTCATCGTCCCCGCCTGATGATCATTACAGGCAGTGCTGTCTCTCTCATTCCATGCACTCGTATCGTTTCTCGGAACAGTCCGTGAAAAAGAAAAATTGTTGCAGTGGCTCTCTTTTAAGAGAAATTAAGGCCTCCATGCAAAGCGTGACTCATCAGCCATGTACATCCATGACAGTTCATCTTAGGTAACATAGAATTGGAAGTCGTATCGTAACTCGTCAGCGCATCCCTACTCGAGAGATGCCAATGAGTCGACTGCGAATACCGGGAAAACAAAGCAAGGGCGTTAACAAAAGTTAAAAGAGTGTCGTTGCGTCGTGAAAAAATCTGACGCAATAGCCGCATTATTCGTTGGAGAAGCATTCAATGCGTCCCTCAACGCCCAGAATGCTGCGACGTCCCCAACCGTGAGACGTGACAGTAAACACTAGCAGGCAATCCTAGTTTATACAACACTATCTCCGCCGAGGTGCAGCAATGGCTGAGGCGGGTCTAGTCATAGCATCATAGCTTGGTGCTGGTACTGTCGTCTCCATCATTGTCTTTCGTCGCTTGAGATCCATGTGTCCATCGGTACCAGGCCTGGGCAACTCTTCCTCATCATCACGACCCCGCTTCAGCACACCGCCAGCTCCGTTCATGACAGGAGGGTGGGCGTAGCCGTTGGGGAGACCACCCATATCAGGAGCGGGAGCATACACGTCATTTCCAGGCGCGCCGTTTGCAGTGCCACGGTCATTGCTCATTACATTATATAGGTTGCTCGTGGTCTGCTGAACACGCGGTGGGGTGTTGTATCCACCTTGCTGGGGGTAGTAGGACTGGGTAGGAGCAGTAGTCCTGGGTGTTGCTCGTCCCGAAGGAGCAGGGTGATTGGGCGAGCCTGTCATTTCAGCAGAAAGGTTGCTGTCGTTGGCAAGAGTTCCGACACTGGGTGCCGTGTAGTTGTAGTTGCGGGCACCCTCGTACGCGCCACTATCGTGGGTGTACTCGGCCTCGTGCTCATGCTCCGTCTCGTCATCACCAGCTTGAGGCTGGCCAGCCTGATCAGAGTTGATCAGGCCATTGGGAGGCTTGGAGTCCTGCTGCTCTCCAGAAGGTCCAGAAGCTGAGGGCCTACTTGAAGGGGGAGCCATCTCGTTCTTGGGGTACGAGTTGGCCTGGCTGTACATCCGATCCTGCGGATTGGGGTTGGAGGACTGATAGGGAGACTGTTGCGACTGGGTGTTGTACATCGATCGGGAGTTGTCGTACTGCTGACCCCCCGAGTAGGGCTGCATGCTCTGAATGGAGGAACCGGGCGGTGTAGTAGCTGGGGTAGTAGGCATTGAGCGGGCGTTGTTAAGACCGGTGTCAATCGTCATTGGGTTGGTACCTTGAGGTGTGCTCATTCCTTGTCCTTGCCAATTGAAGCTCTCTGAAGCTCCCATGCTTCCCATTACGCTCGATGCGCTCGTAGGCGGTGTAGGGAAGGTGTGCGCGCGATCAAGCGCTGGGCGGGCCATGGTGTGCGAAGGCAGCGAGGGCTGGGGGCCAGGCAGGGCCATCGAGGGGTGAGCGTGGCCAATCGAGGGCAGCCCGGGGGGTGCAGGGTTTCGCATCTGGTTTTGCTCCTGCTTGCGTCGCTCAGCAGCAGCCATGACCTGCGTGGTTCGGCTCTGATTTGTTGGGTGGTAGAGAAGAGCACCAATGTTGTGCACGAACAATGGGTAGAGAAGCTCCGTGATCTTCTCCTTGTTGGCGAAATCAAGTGCTCGGTCATAAGGAATCCTGTGTCTCGGTTAGCCAACGTTTCAATGTCTCAACAGCGAGGCAGCATACCAAACGCCCTTCAAGTGCATAGGGCCAATCTTGACGACATGTCGAACCTTCTCGCTCTTCAGGATGCCGTCCCGTCGACCACGGGTCATGCCGGCTACGTTCAGAAGCTTGGTTCCGTTAATCATGTGGTTGTCTAATTCCAAGTCAGTCGAGGAACATTTAGTTGGGCACAAAAATTCTTACCCTCACGACGTGCGACGCAAATACCCCGAGCCTCAACCTGGAAGCAAAGGCTTCCCTCATCTTCCCACAGTGTTGCTGTGACCCGGGGTTTCATGCCGGGAGGAGGCTGCTGTCCTGTGGTGTCAAAACCCTGGTAGCCGCTCTGCATGCCGGGCTGGGCGCCAACGCCGGGTAGTGGGAGAACATTCTGGGCACCCATCGGGTTCGATACTGGAGGAGCGGTAGGAGCTGAGGTGAGTCCATTGGCGTATCCGTATTGACTATAAGGCGCGGGAGCAGAGTATTGAGCAGGACCAGGCTGCAACAGAGGTGGCTGATGTTGAGGGTAATGGGGCATGGCTCCTGAAGTGACTGTCTGGGGTGCAGGTGCCTGTCCGGCAGACATGTGCTGCTGGTAGTACATTTCTGCACCAGGCTGGTTCATGGCGTCGTAGCTGCTAATGGTGGTCGAAGGACCAGTGATTGCGTTGGCGGGCAGAGTCGGGGAGGGAGTTTTAGGCCCGATGGAGGAGGCTGCCGATGTGTATGAGGACTGAGAACCCGAGTGGGAGCCAATGGATGAGGCGATTGAGCTGACCCGAGGTGACGAAGTACCCGAGGAGTTGGCCTGGCCCGGCGGAGGAAGAACAAAAGGCAGTCTCTCGTTACTCATATACGAACGCTGGGCGGCGTGAGGGTTGAAGCACGGTACGTCGGACGGACCCCGGGTCTGCACTTGGGAGATCGACGGCAAATCCAGCTTTCCGGTGTTTCGTAGATCCAAGAGGAGGACGGATCTGGGCCGGCCTCAAAAAGGGATGCGCTTCCAAGCGACTTGAGAGTACAAGCAATTCTGCTTTCGCTTTCAGATAAGGACAATTGCAAAGTGCGACTGGATAACTGTGGAATGGATTCGCGCAAGTGCTAAAAAGGGCAAACTCGAGATATCGTGACTGGGAATAAGGGCTGCTCGTTGTTGTGAAATACTTGGGCGTTGCGACTTTTGGGGATAGCTGCAAAGTGATACTCGTTCAGAGGCGTGCTAATCGTAACAGGGCATCAAGAAAAACAATCGTCTCAATCGTAACATCCAACGAAGGGCTGGAGAGAAAAGGCCAATGCCAAAAAAGCGAAAGCCAGCGCGATGGCCGATGCAAGGTTGACTACTGACAAAAGTGGCGGGCAAGAATGGGAAACAACCCAGGAGCGGCAGGCGTGGGTGGGAGTAAAGTTGGCAGCAGAAGTCGGTACCTTTTCTGTGTCTGTGCCTGTCCTGCAAGAGAGGAAGGGTGTGAAGGGGATAGAAGAATAAGATGAGGATCAAGAGAAGTGGGAGGAGGGGTTGAGTCGTTTGGGATGGAAGGTCGGAACGAACAGTCGCATGCAAACAGCTGCCAATGTTCTGGGGGACTTTGACTTGTCTTGTCTTTTCTGGCGTCGGGGGGTGGTCACCCGCTACTGCAATGCAGAAGGATTAGCTGCGTTGGAGATCGGGCGGAGGAGGGGGACAAGGGACGTCGAGAGATGTTGCGCAGAGGCAAGAGAAGGAGTCATGCGAATGGGAGAAACAAAAAAAAAAAAAAGAGAGGAATAGAAGGTTGAAGAGGAAGCACAGACACGACACTACTTACCTTCCTTGAGAACCTCAGAGCCGAGGGATAGGTAGAGGAAAACGAGGAGGTCGGTGGAGTCGTGAGGACGGAAGAAAAGTTGAAGAAGGGCCTCTTCTGGGGAAGGTTTTGTTTTTGGCGGTGGTGGTCGGTGGTGGTGGTGGTGGTGAGAGGAGGCAGGTAAGTACGGGTACGGTACGTAGTGGTCAACGGGTCCCGCAGTTGCAGGGAACGACTGGTAGGGTGAGGCTAGACAGGGTCGGGAGTGAGTGGGAGTGCGAGCATGGATAGAGGAGTAGGATTAAGGACGAGTTGCGAGAGGAGGGGAGGGGATCCACCACCCACGGTCCACGGTCCACGGTAGGGGAAGCGGAACAGACAAGGGGAAGGTCTATCAAGGGGAGTTGAGGTCAAGGTACAGTACATTGCGAGGACCCTGTCGTGGCCGTCGTTGTTCATGTTTCTGGGTACTGTGCGTCTCGTTGCGGTTCTTTGGCGCGCCTCTCCCTCTTGTCCTGGACTTCTCGATTCAGATACCCGCCGTATTGGACCAGGTTCCGCGGCCGAGCGTTTTTGCATTTTGGATCGGCTCTACTTTTTTCTTTCTCGGCCGGCCGGGGCAGAACCAGAGAGCACGTAGTCATAGTCAAAATAAGTCTCTACGAAACCCGATGGCCAAGTTCCTAAAGATCCCCTCAATTGCACCCGTATAACCCCCCTCCTATGTCGAACCATCTCGCTATCCCTTCCGTCGAGCTGTCCTCCCTCGACCTCAATATCGAGCTCTTCTGGCCATGTGATGTAGTCCAGCCTAACCAGGCGGTTCTGCCTGTCTCTCAATCTAGCGCTGCCATGAAGCAAAGGCCCAAAACTAACCCAAGACCCAGGGCCAAAAGGATTGGCCAGGGCCCTCTCTAGCCTCGCCATGTTTCTTCCCTCTGCCGTCCCTTCTCTCCCCGTCCCCCGGCGCAAAAAAGCGAGATCCACAGTTGGGCGCGCACTGCTCGCCCTCTGTCAGCGCACGAGCCAGGGCCAACTTGGCGCTCACTTTTCGGTGGAAGACGAGGGTCTGAATGGACAGAGTGAGCCAAAGAAAATCCGTGGATGCGATGGTGGGTGGTGCCCTGGGCGTGTCGACAGGGGGCTTCCAGCGGGGTGGGTGGAACACTGTCGTACCAGGCGGGTTGGGGCAGACGTGCAGAGGTGATCATGGGGGGGTGACGAGCGATGGACCATGGGTTGAGGGCGCCTGGCGGACACTGGCGCTCGCTGCTGGCCGGGCGCGTTGGCAGTGTGGTCCCGGGGTGTGGGCCGTACAGTGCCGTAGGCGGCCAGGGGGACGATCTGCTTGCCCAAGACCGCTGTAAGGCGCTACAAGAGCCACTGGACCACCACTGGGCCAGTACTGAGCCACAGACAATGGGGATGGAAGGGGGTCTGTAAGTGAGCTGGGTGTACTCGACCGGGGGTGGGCGGGAGCGAGAGCCATGTCTTTTTTTTTTTTTTTTTTTTTTTTTTTTCATTGCTCTCCCTCTCGTTCTCGCTGGCGCCAGCTCTACAACAAACAGCACACCTCCCTCCGCTCGTTTACCAGTGCTCAGCGCATGCCACGCGCTTACTTTGGCCTGTGTGGTGGACTGGGGCTGGAAGCTGGGGCTGGGCTGGGGCTGGCGGTTGGTGTTTTCTTTTTTTGCTTTTTCTAGGAGGTCATTGGGCTAACCCTGCGAATTTGCTCGGCGTCTCGCAGGTGCGGGAGGTTGCGTTGCGTTATGTGTCGTGTTGTGTTGTGTTGGGTTAGTCGGGATGGGATGGGCTGTTGTGTGTCGTGTCGTGCTGTGTTGTATTGTGTTGTGTCGTGTGTGTGGTAGGCGTGCGGCAGGTGTGTGGGTTGTGCTGTTTGTGTTGTGTTGTATCGTGTCGTGTATTATCCTCTCACCATTCACAGAAGAGTTGTAAGTTGAGCGAGAGCCTTTCCGCCGCCTCTTCCCACAACGGCACGGCACTGTGCTAGAGCCAAGGTTTGATGGTTCCTGGTACTCCTACCAGATCTCCGCGCCGCCACCATGGCCGTCTTTGAAACTCACAGCCATTGCTTCACTACACGAGCCAAATGGCAACAAGGTTTCGTACCTCGGTGTTCCATTTGACTTCCCTTGGTCCCCGAAGAATGCTCCTTGAGTTTACCATTCCCAGGGCCAACGGCGCGCCAAAGCCATGCCGACAACCCCAGGCTGCACTTACAGTGCCATACAGTGTGCATTGCATATCCCGTCCTCGTATGAGATTCAACTGGCGTGAAGGCTGACACAATTACCGAAGCTTCATCGCAGAGGGATTGGGGCTAGGGAGCAAACTGAAAACTAGGAACTGGGGTCTGGGGCCTTTGGCGGCGGGAAGCGCCCTTGCTTGCTTGGGTTTATCTTCGCGGAAGCCATGCGAGGAGGGGCTGTGCCCTGGTTTTTTTTGGCTCGCCGACATCATGGTACCGACTAAGGACAACCCAGACCACTCGTGTCCCCAAAGCTCCGGCGGCGGAAGAGAAAGTGATCATGTTCAATGGTGCTTCCCGTCCTCGCAACCGGGCTCCCCCTTGTCTCTGCTCGTCACCGCCAACCTCCTCACGCACAAGGTAGATGACTGAGCGAATATCCAACAACCCCGGTCGTGGATCTCGGGCGCAATCGTGCGAGCCGGCGCCCGCTGGTGCGGAGGCCCTTGACCCTTGGTCCGTGTTCGGTGGTCCGTGGCCCGTGGCCCGTAGCTCGTGGCCTTTGGCCATCCATGTTGGGATGGATGGGGTTTTTTGCTTTTTTTTTTTTTTTTTTTTTGGCCCCGGAGGATCCGGACTCCCGACACCATGATTTTGAGGTGCAATCACCGCCAACTCTTCATTCTTAGTTTACATCTTCAAGATGTTGTTGTCGGTTTTAGGTCCATTGTTACACCTATAAGCGTTGGTGTTGCGATATGCATACATGAATTGCCCTCATTATCCCGTAATATTCCACCTGTCTATCTCTCTATGCCCAAATACCCAACCTTCTCAATGCCTTACATCAAATTCGTAAACCCCCGCCATTTGCCCTTTGGCCCTTTTCGCCCCCATCCTATCTCTCGCACCCCCAGAAATGGCTGGGCTGGTCCACGAGCAAACCTCGTGCAAGGGAACCAAGTGGACACAGTGCCAACGCGCCAGCACGCCGGCATCTAGATTTTTGCGGGAAGGCTGCTATTTCCGATGTCCTTGGGTCTTTGAGGTCCTGGGCGGCGCGCTGTGGCGGTCTCGGTGGACCAGTCGTGGCGAGCCATGTCTCACTTGTTACCGCCAGCGGCTTGACTTCGCCCATGACTTTTGTGTGTCTCCTCAACAGACACTCGGCCCATCATGCACCTCCAGCAGCAAGGGGAGGATCGTCCACGCCCAGGGCTGCCCTGCAACCCAATTTTCTCCATCCGTCTTCACTTTGTTTTTCGGCCTGTTCTTTTTCTTTCTTTAGAGCACCCCTTGAGGTTTACGCTCCAAACCACTTCTGACTTTATCAAAGACATGGTAGAGGTTGAGTCTGTTGGATGTGGAAGCCTCGGTAACCCGTCAGCCACCTGCTCAGGAGCATGACATGATGAAGTGGGCACTTTTCCATCTTAGACACTTCGGGTACTAGTACGCGCCTCGGTACCTAAGCACATGTATTCCTGCCTGTCTTCACTATCTCATATTTCGACTTCATTTTATTTTACTTCCCCTCTCATTCTGAATTTGAGACTCGTCATCCTTGTCTGCATCCCGTCTCAAGCAACTTGGAAAGAGGATTGGAGGGGTAGAGGGAACTCGTGCCCTCCACCTCTTTGTTGGTTACGTAGCTGGTTACAGGGGCTAAAGTAGTGTACGTAGTTTTGTAGTCCTGCTTCGTCATGTTTCTCTCTCCGTCTTCGGCTCAAACTCTCCCACTTTCGAGTGGCTTAGGGCCAGGTAGGTATTCTTATTCTATTCGCCCGGAGTTTAATGTGATCCGCCATTGAAAACCACCGAGACGCCGCAGCACATCCGTCTCAGAACGTGTACCATGCCTTGGTCTCGTATTTCGATCCTGTTGTGGCATAGGACTGAATGAACTGCCGACACATCTCGCTCAGTGTGGTGCCCAGGAAAGAGTATGTCCTCGAGAAGTAGCCTTTTTTTTTTCTTCCCTTTCGCTCACTCAGCTCTGTAATTCATCGCGGTGCAGTTGCTGGTCCGAGGGAGACAGCTAGTCAGTGGGTCTCAATGGGCGGCCGCTTTCACCCAATCGTCCAGGACCTCAAAAGCGTTGGCGAGTTGCGATTGATTGAACACCGGGAGTGCCCATGAGATCATGACCACCATGGATAGGCTTGGCTGTTCCCCGGTACGGCCAAACCTCAAGTGAGATAAATATAATAATAAGCTTTGGTAGATCGCATGCTGTCCATCTGGCATAGCATGGCATTCCTCCATCACCTGCCCTACGCACGCACACCGTTGTCGGGTATGCAAGGTGCATAAGGTGCGCGATGTGACAGGGCTTCCTGTGCATGTGCAATGCATAAGCAAGTAGACGGGCGATGTGCATCCATGCACATGTATGGGTGTAGACTGCCCTACGACCCAGAGCGGTTGGTTCAGTGAGTGCTGTCTGTATGTGCTCAGCCCGTGAGCGAACATACAACCAGCCCCATAAATCAACAATACTTGACAGTAGGCCGAAAATGGCCACCAATTGCTCCAAGCTTTGGGGCTATCACATTGTTCTGGCAGAATAGCAAACTGAACCACGTTTTAGAGAACAATGGATGCCAGCAAAGTGTATTGTTCCTCGCGGCGCTAAGCTCGCATCCCCACCAGCAGCGAATCCATTGTTAGGTGATGGGTTACTTACCGCATTCGGCCTAAAAGTTCGCGCCACCCCAGACCCAAGGCGAAGATCTCATATATCTGAAAATCATACCAGGTGTTCATGTAGTGCACGATGGATCGTGTATGCATTCAAGGGCTGTGGATGGTACGCATAGCCAGGGTTTTGATCCAACCTTGGTATCATTGTCGTCATTTCATAGCTCTCCCGTTGACTCAATAAATTTGGCTCTGACCTCATAACAAGGGAGAGGCTGGTGGCTAAATCACCCCCCACAAGCTTCATGTGGCACCAGCATCCCCATCCGAGCACGTATCACAACATCCTCGTCTCTTGCCACTACCTGATCAGGTCAACCGGCGCTGTGATACTACGACGTATTCCTCCCATCGTTTTCGGCCTCAATAGTCCTCAATTGCCCAGCCACCAAGATTATCTTGGACCAAGGACGTGCTGCCAGGTGTTGGGTCACGACCTACCTCCTCAATGTCAAGGCGGGAGCTAAGACGAGACTATGCGCCCTAGTCACCCGAAGAGGGGGCTAAGGTGTCGGTAAAGTCCTCAACCTGAATTGATGAAAGGTTACTTGCTCCGATCACGAAGCCCAACACGGTGAGAAGAAAGTAACATCGCGCAGTCGACATGGATTGCGAGATTATGGGCAGTGCCGCAAGGGCCGTGCTCTGCAAGACAGCATGGGGTCAAGAGAGCAATCAGATCTGGCATTGCGCATCTCCTTGACGAGACGAGGGGAGCAGCGAGGCAGGCCTGCTTCTGTCGCATATCGCTTTTTTGACGGGCAAGGACACTGGTTGATGAGTCCGGATGTGGCCCTGTCGGGGGCCTCGCTATCGTCCACGCCGGGGTCCATGGCTCGCATCGCCGTCCCGTGCCACTACAGGAATAGAGCATGCCTTATAGCTCGGCATGCAGAAGCTCCGCCGTGGAGACCATGTGCCATGTATGTCCAATGCAAGATTCCGCTTGAACTAAGGCAACCTTTGCCATCCGGCCGAGAGCCAAACCGGGGAAGCCGCGTCAGAAGGAAACACTTTTTTATTGCTCAAAAACCAATGGGATAATCCGTAGTCATGTGAGCGAAACAAAACACGATAAAAGTAGCCAACAAAAGACAATAACGTTGCGGTGAGAGGTCGGCGCCATTTTGCCCAACAGCGGACAACCCAGCTACACTAGAAGCGCCGAGCCTCAAACTACCCTTGCCAGATGCTCGGGGTTTAACGGGTGTTGAGACTGATAACCACAAAAAAAAAAAAAAAGGCCAGCAACTCTTACGATGATGACCCCACACTCGCGACCAAAAAGGGTCACACACGTCGGCGCAGTCGTCGGTTGAATGAGACTACAAGAACTAAGGCTGGGTACCTTACCTAGGCCTTCCGTCTTGTTTAACGCAGGTACACAGAAGCGGCTCCAATAAAAGGGAAAAAAGGGCAATATGCTTTTTGCCCCATCAGCCCTTGGGTAGAATGTTCGACGCTTGGGCGCTGCCCAGGATGTTTCGCGCTGTACGTCGTCTGGAAACTTCTCATGCTGCTTCCCGCTTGCTTTTTGCCCTGAAATGGCCCAAAAAGAGGAGTCTACTAACCCGCTCGATTTCCCACTTTCCCGCCCTTCACCCCACACTTCACACACACCACGCGAAGAAGCTGTCCAGGTCCAGTCCAAGTGGGAACTGATCCTCGTCAGCTGAATCTCGCAAGTCTATCCAGGAATGGCCAATCCCGGTATGTTGACGCTGACGAGGATAGAGCAGGGAACACACGCACTGTGGCAGGCAAGCGCCGACCCCCGTAGAGGGATGTACCGGTACTTCGCGCCGAAGACCCCGACCGCGTTCGTGGGTATCCCGGCGAGGGCTTTGTCGCCTCACCCTCGTCGCTCTGGGCACTTTCCGCCTTTTCAAAACAGGCTCAGTTAGCCAGCAACCGATCACGACCATCGGCGTTTCTCTGGCATCACCATCACCGTCGCGGGAGCAGCTTGACGAGCTACCGAGGTAAGTTGATGGGTGGAGTATAGGTGTCCGTTTTCTCTTCAATTTTTTTTATTTTTTTCTTCACACACTCCTCCGCCCAAAATGGATGCCTCGGAGAGCGCAGGATACGGAATTACACTGGATATTGAGCCATTGGTACAATCGAGAAACAGCGTCTGACCATCAGCCCAGGCCCCGCGTCTGGCCAGCATCGCTATCGAGATCAGGCGCCCTCGTCAGCCAACTAAAACGCCCGCCATGTCTTGCGTGTCGGGATGGCTTGACAGCTGGCCGCCCCCGACTGGCTGTGACGGGTCGCCCAGCACGTTTCAACGGGGGACACATGGCCAGCCACATTGTCAACCCGAGCCCTCGACGAGCCTCTTTTGTCCTCGATCCGGGCTTTTTGTCTCACTCGGGAGAGTCCATCATGACACAGGCGTCTTGAGGCAAGACAAGTGCCCCGGTTCGGGACCGGCCCAGCCCAGCCTCCCCGTCCCCTCCTGCAGTTGTTGATGACCCCAAATTGCCCCGCTTTGCCGACAAGGTATTCCTGATGCGCCGCCGGATATGCCCGCCTAGCTTGTTCTGTCGACCATGACCTTGATACACATGGAACCCAGGGCAGAAAACACTTTGCTTTTTTTTCTCTTTTTTTTTTTTTTTCCTCATTCCCTTTGTATACTTTTATCGTACCATTGAATTCGGCTTTGGTTGCCACTAGCTCGTGACTGTGACACCCAACCTCGTCATTGTACATGGGATAAATCCCAGGGTCAGCTTGTGGCGCCTTGGACAAGCAACCTCGACCCCCGAAATGCCTCTGCCGCCAATGCTTTTTTCTTCATCTTGAACGAGGTCTCCATGTGCCCGCTACCCCAAGACAATTCCGGAAGCCTCATCCATTTCTGCATGTCATGCATCGCAGGCTAGGTACAAGGGCCAGCCATGCAATCTGAGCCAACCGCCGATTCTGCTCATGATATTCAATCCCGGCAGGATTGCTTAGCCATGTTCCATTTTTTACTGCCCTTGTTCAACAGCTCGGACTTGTCAATTGGTCATGGCGCAAGCTTCAACCAACTGGCTCGATTCTTCTTGGCCATCTTTTGGCACATTAGGATGTCAATGCATTCAATATTCATCTCCCCAATCGACGCCACCTCATTTAGGACAAGTCTTATCACTGGAAAGAGGAGGGTAAAAAAAAAAAAAAACCTCGTCACCTCTCCTATCAAGCATGGACTACCATGATAATTGGGCTTAAAAAAAGAATTGCGAATGACTAATAAGGATAGTAAAAATAATAATAAAAAAAGCCTCCCAGTTTTGACAATTTAGGGCTGCCTCGGAAATGCAACAAGCTTCGTGTCAAGAAGAAGCTGTGTCTCTAAGTCAAATTTCGACTCAAATACTCTGTTTCCGGGTTGGGTGAAATTTCTATCTCACTCAACTCACTCGGATGTCTCAGCCTTTGAAGGGGACAAACCGGATACGAAGCGCTTCCATTCACCCAACCCAATCCTACTCACTAGGGCCTGGGTGCGAGCTTTGGATGTTGCTTTCCTCATCATGGCGTGAGGAATGCATCTCTTCCCGTCATCATCCGTGGCTCCCATGTCCATGTTCTCTAGATACACCCTGGGAGGGATGGACTTCGATTGCCCTCCAACGCGTTTCTGTGCTTCTGGCTTTGAGTCCCTGCAGCCGCCCGGGCAAGGCGACAGGGGTGGCCAGAGGATCATGTTGGCTTGAGCACTTGCATGACCTGCACAGCGGCTATGTAGTGCATGTCTAGAACATGACCAATTAGAGGTGCATGGGGGTCGGGAAGAGTGGATATGGGGCCTGCTGGGACGTTTCAGAGACCCCGGCCGTCCATGACCAGCCCTTTGTTTTTTGAGCCGGCCAACCAAGAGGCCGCCTCTAGTCGATTTATTGTCCCGGCCGTCGTGGGGGATCGGAAAGCCAAGCATTCGCACATCCAGGTTGCCACTTTTCCTACCAGGATCCCTCCACTTCTTTACACGCCGGTCCAAGCCCATGCCACTTGGTGGGCTGGCATTAGTCTACCCGTTCGTCTTGCTGTCAGATGCGAGATGGGCACAGTATGAATTCGACAGGGCATCCGCTTGTGAAGTAGTCGTGCCGGGGGTCGCAAAAGTTCCCCCCGCCACCTTCCCCAACACCTGTCTTAAGGCCAAGCGAAGGTATTCGAGTTCATGTTTGACTGGTGGGCTGGCTCAAATACCTCGTTTTTAAGATTGAGCTTCGTTTCTATTAGGTATTGAACGGATACGCCCACCTCTGTCGCCGGGTGCTCGGGGATTATACATCTTCTCGCAATTGAGCTTTCACGGAGTTGGTCTCCCTCATGAAGGGGCCACCAACACAACGGTAGATCAACCGCCATTCAATCAGCTATCAAGGGCGAGCGAGGGCCGCTTGGGAGTAACCATTGACCGCGTACCTCCGTACTTGAGTTTCTCAGCCCGTTGTCGTTTGAGGCCCGGGCTGGCTTGATGTTATTGATACTAGGCTGGCCGCTGACCCTCCCTCAACCCAATGAGCGTCCACCACGTCTCTGGCACACCACACCACCACCATTTTCGCCAGCGCAACAACCACCCCAACAAGCAAAGAGTAGCCGTCAGATCCTCACACATTCATTGGCCATTGGATCGTCGAGTTGATGAGTCTGCTCTTGAAATCGCCCAGGGGTGGTTTTGACCTATCTCTATTCAGTTCACCGATTCACTTCGATCAGGTTTGGTTGCAAATGAGTTGAAGTGTAAATGAGCCAAAGTCCAATGAGCCATCGCCACCGTAAACTTTTCTCCTTTTTTTTTCCCTCAAAATGAACTGGTTAATTGCCTATGTATTAGGGGCTGGCCAAGACAGACTGTCGACAATCATCAAGCTCGTTGCCAACGCATCCAAGCAAGCAAAGAAGCTCAACACCCACCCGCTGGCTGACTCTGCATGTGCTTGCAGGTGTGGATAACGGTCCGCTTCACATGGGACGCCGGTTGTCGACGCCGTTGCCAAACGGGGAATGGCGTTCCACTTGGCCCTGTAAAAAACAAGAGCCCGCCCCCCTGGCCTCCATAACCTCACACTGTCCACACGGCCGTGGCGTCCACGACGGATGGGGGCAGCCCTCGTTGCAGATCCACATGGAGTGGGCAGCAGGCAGTGCGCCTGTTCCGGGACACGACACTTTACACATCATGGTCTTGAAGTGTTGTTCAGCCATTCAGCCCACACACCCGACTCCCATCCCAAGAGACGTCCTGGTCTACATACTGCCGCTGCGCTTCATGACCCCCAGATGCGATCTGGCAGCGCTTAGTGCGCTCCTGTGCTCTGTCCTCCGTGGTGCGCTTGTCCCTAGATCTAACCTGTGCTTGCATACGCATCTCGCTTCCCAACCTCACCTTGGTTCCTGAATGTGTGCGCATAGTACCAGCAACTGCCAAACCCCGTACTCGCCAACATCAAACCCCCCCAACTCTGTTCAAAAAGGGAATAAGCGACTAGGACAAGACTTGATCAGGTTTTTTTTTTCTCGTTTATTTTTTTTTATTTATTTTTTTTTTTTGCTCTTCCCTCGCGTGTCCCGAAGTGCTCTCGTTGGGGTCTAGTGTTGCCTTCACCGCTACTCCCTCGCCTGGACGTACCGATAGGTGTGTGTGAGTGGTGGTACCAGGTTCTAGATCAACCCCTCCCTTACATCCATCCTCATGCACGGGGGCCGATGATAACGACACCACTTCCTTGCCAACTCACCTGGCGGCCCCACCATACGACAGCGAAACAGATCTCACAGAAAGCAGCCAAGAAAGCCTTCGGCGGTTGTTACTCCCTGTCATCAACCCGGGGTCCGTCAATCACATGTACTCCGCACTGGGCTGGTACGAAGCCACGAGAGAATCACCGCCAAGGGCGACTTTAGGCCGTGTAACTCGGGCCGCTCCCTTGGATATCTTGCAGGATCCATCATGGGGTCAAAATTGAAGGGGCGTGCGAGGCGGATGGACTCATGGCAACCGTGTCCACGTCACGGTCTTGAGGGTTCGGGGCCCTTTAGGATTGTACGGCACGGAGATGCCTGGTTCGCAATGCGAACGGGGCAGGAGATAGTGCTCAGAGACAGCATTGAAGATAGGGTGAGGATCTGGCTTTCGTGCACCCTACATTAGTCTTCCCGCACAGCAGCACGCAGCTTGGGAATGGGGGGATGCCCATCGCGCGCAATACGCCTGCTAACTAAGAAATGCCTGGGGTGCCTTTTCCAGTACGTACACATGCAGGATAGCGGCGGTCATGTACGGATATGTATAATGACGGGAGACGTGGATGGCAAGCCGTTGGGCTTTCGGGAAGAATATCCTTCGTCAATGTTGACTTCTGCGCCTCTGGTGGGGGACCGGGTGCATTACCGGTAATAGGGGGGGAAACACATGCTGACGTTTTCGCCGCATCCCGGATAAGCAAGCAAAGAGGCGAGCGAGGATGGGGGATAGGGTGGGAGAGACCAGGTCTAGCGAGCGAGGGAAATAAAATAAAATCAATAAAAAAATTCCAATAAAGTAAAATATTGAGAACGGCCATGGAGGCGTTGAATGAGGCAAATGGCCGCATCGCCCCCCCGCCTTTGGCTCATCCACCATAGCCATGGCATGTCGAATGCTAACAATCGCCACACCTTGGACCTGGTCGCTTCGTGGAAAACTGTGCAGCCCCCCGATGCAAAATCCACTCGAAAGCAAACACTCCAATGTCCAGTGTATCTTCATATCCGGAGATTTGAGGTACGATAGGTCAGCAAAGTTCAACAAGCAGTCAACGGGGCGCGGGCTGCAGGTATGATCCGCATATATGCAGAACAAGGTGGTGCTGGAGGTGCTGCCTGGGAGGGGGTGGGCAGCGGGTCTGGTCAGACGGCTGATTGCTGGTGGTGAACTCTTTGGGCTGGGTGGTATTAACTCCCGCCAAGATCCTTGTCGAGGGCGTAATGGGCCAGCAGCAAAAAAGAAAATATAGAAACCGAGTTGGAGGTCGGAATTGGATGGGCGAAGCGAAGGCCAGTGGGGGGGCCGGCTTTTGGGGGGAGGGGGGGCGTGTATTGCGCCCGAATTGGAGGTATTGAAGGTTTCAAGGTCGGGAGGATGATGAGGACGACAGGGACGAGGGCTGAATGGGTCGGGGGGCGAGAGCTCCGAGGAGCAACGAAAAGAGGAGGAGGAAAGGGAAATCGATCGGGATGGATGAGATGATTTCCAATTTGCCACTTGGAGCACAGGATTGATGGACGAGGACCGACTATGGAGCGTGGACGAGATGAAGATGGACCCCGTCGGGATGTGATGAGTGAGCTGGGCCCCCAGACAGGTCTATTCTCAGCTTCCCTTTCCGCGGGCGGGATGGCGTCAACGAACGGGCATAGTTGATAGTCAATACACTGCACGCGTCCAGACGGTCCATGATCCCCCAGGATAATAGATAGGGACAAGGCAAGGGTTCCACGGCCAGGACCCAGGCAGGCCCACGTGTTTCGAGGCCATTTATCACATACAGTTACATGTTGGGATGCCAACTGGGGCTGTCAAGCCGTCAAGTATACAGCAGATGCAAGAGCAGGCGCCAGGAGCTCATGGGACTCGGCCGAGCTGAGGAGCGAGCGAGAAGGGAAGGGAATCCATGGCAGATGCGCCATGTGTAAATCAATCAGGAGATTCGCTTGGCCGAGACTCACAGCCCGCAGACGCAAGACGCAGGTGCAGGTGCGAGCGCAAGCAAGCAAGCACCCCTCGCAGAAGATTGCTACATGCTGCCATGCGCTGCTATGCCGATACCCATGCCCGATGCCAGCGTCGATGTCGAGCTTACATGTGGGATGCTGGTGTGGTCATGCTGCCACTTCCGCCCATGCTTGTTGCCGAGAGGTTTGGAAGCTCAGATGTGCGCATTTGACGCAAGGTTATATCGCACTGCTACCCATGCGTGCGTGCATGTGTGTATGTGTGTATGCGTGTGTATGTATGTATCATGTATGTATGCGCGTGTGTCTGTCTGTCTGTCCCTCCATCTACCTCTATTATCTCTGCATATGTCGCTTTTTTTTCCCCTGGGGTTTGGGGAGGGGTGGCCATGTCGTGCAGTGCAAATCGAGCCAGCGTCTGTGCATCCAGTGTTGCCTGTCGATCAGGCAAAGCAACTGGCAATCAGGCGAGCGCAACCTGGTGCTGGCGCGCGCGTGCCTTGTGACTTTTTGCTTCTGTCCTCGGGCCTGTTTTGCTTTGCCTCGCTTGGCCCGAAGGGTGGCATGCTCGGGAGATGCGCATCATGATTGCAGCTAGGCCGTGCATACATCAGAACAAGAGGTACATACTCGTTCTGGAGTGGGATGTGTGGGGAGATGTGCGTTTCAGCCCAGGGGCGCAGGAGATGAGGAGATCTATGTACGGGAAATGTTATGAAGGTCGCTGGGACCGTAGCATCTGAGCTGAGCTCACACATGCCAAGGGCATATATGTGGGAGCTGATATGAGAGATTGGGTTGCCGTGCCGGAATGGGAGACGGAACTACCGGACGGTATATTGGTGCCATCATGTCTCAGTAAGCGGCGCATTTGCGCGATCCCAGGCACCGTATTAATCACAGAAACCACGCACGAGGGTGTGATCGGGCGGAGTAGCTGACGTGAGGTGTATTGATGGAAACGATCCTGCAATATGTTGGGATATAGGGTAGCAGAGACATGAGTGTGGTTGAGCACTCATGTGACTGCGCGTTGCAACAGACAACCATGGCTGTGCTCTCGCACGCGCCACGCGCCGTCGTTCTCGTTGAAATGGGTCGACGTTGGGCAGTTTTGGAGAGTGAAAGAATGTCACGGATGGGAAATTAGGCTGGAGATAATACTGCACCAATTGGACAATGCAGCAAGAGTCGCAGCCAAAGTTGACAATTCACATCTGATCAATCATTTAATCACCTTCATTTCGATCTTCACGCGGACGCAGGGACGGTAACATAGCCAAAGGACTTGTCTTCAACGCCATCCGTTCACGCTAAAGTGGGAGAAAAAGCAATACACAACCCTCCTGCACGACATGCAACCACCCCCCAGCGGCCAGGCTGCTAGGCCCGCTGAGCCGCTACATGGCGCCAACTTCGATCCATGGAACTCATCTTCGACTGGTCATCAAAGACCAGAACACAACCCAGGCACCGGCTGGCGCCAGTCGCGCAACCGCAAGCTCAACAGCCAGTTCCGGGGCGGCGCAGCGGGTGGCGAACGGCTCAGCGACACCTACGGCGCCGGCTCCGAGGACTGGGATGACAAGCATAAGACACTCATCCCCAAGGCTGTCCGCAGTCGTGCCCAGCGAAACGTCAGGGACATGCTTGTGCAGCCAGGTAAGATGCAGGAGAGCCTTGAGGGGAGCGGGCGCAAGAGTCCCGTCAAGGACGAGGGCGGGCGGCGCACGAATGAGGACCATCTGACGGAGAGGCGTCGACGGGAGGACGAGGAACGGGAAGAGCGCAAGAGCACAAGGGGCATATTTGATGGGGTGGTGGTCTATGTCAACGGGAGTACGTTTCCTCTCGTGTCGGACCATAAACTGAAGCACATATTGACCGAAAATGGGGCGGATATGTCGTTACACTTTGGCCGGAGACGGATCACCCACATCATCGTTGGACGACCGACTGGAGGAGGGGGAGGATTGGCAGGAACCAAGCTGGAAAAGGAGATAAAAAAAGTTCGAGGCGCTGGCGTCAAGTTTGTTGGAGTTGAATGGTGAGTGATTGGTTCCCCGCGCCCATCTGCTGGCCACCTCCGGGCCACCTCCGCGGCACTGATTAGACTGCTAACATTGCTGATCCAACTAGGGTTCTCGAAAGCCTCAAAACGGGCAAAAGGCTTCCAGAGGCTCGCTTCCCAAGCACAGACATGGCTCAGCAAGGTCAAGCAAGCGTCTACAAACTATTCACCAAACAGGGGCCCAAGGCCTAGCCTTGCCCAACCCTGGCGATGATATCGAAAGACCATCGCCTGCTGGTACGACATGCTGCTGCATAACAGAGCATGAGATACGGCCGCTTAATGATGTGGTTCATGAACATTGATGCATGGTATACTGGACGGGGAATTTTTTTTTTTTGGGACACTCGGCAGCACAGCGTTGACACGGCATTTTGCATCGGAGAAGGCTTGCATGATGGGTATGACGGTATTGCATGACTCTTAGGTTTCACTAGAAAAGAGACAAATGTAGAAGAAGAAGGCTCCTGTGGCTGGCGTTCTCACGGACTATTGGGGCCATTTCTTGAATCCAACTAGTTTCTGCCATGATCGACTCAGCCTCTCCCGCCCCCGCTCCCACTCCCACCCCCCAAAACCATGTGCCGTTCGAGTGCGGACACAGAGACGACCGTCCAAGCTCTGCCCGTGGGTTGATGCTCAATGCTGTGCAACTTGGTTTGGTATCCTATTCGCCTCGACGAAAACCGGCAGCCTCGAGGCTAGTCCGTCCACGGAACTCAAGCAACACATGGCCTACCTACACTCTCATCAGCCTATGTTTCTTCGCGCTGAAATACGAACTCGTAACAAACCACGCACGCGGATATCATCAGTCTGCCTTCCTAGTCTATATACCACAAGCCAGCCCCCACTGCGGCCTGTTCGAATCGATTCTCGTATCACCATGAATGGTAGACCCTGAGTCGTCGCGAGTGACCCCTCGTGACCTGATAATATTTTAGCTTGTGTAGCGATGCGAAAGACAGACCTATTCCGAAACAGGATTTATTTGCATATAATTTGCCATTTTCACGCGAGAGGGAGGGGAAGAGGAACAAGGCCGCTCGGACAATACCCAGCCGTAGCACATGAGAATCAGAAGAGGATGGTGTGACGAGACCATGATTCTTTTTATCCTTCCAAGCATTTTGAGAGATGGGTTGCATAGCGTATCAATATATAGAACGGGAATGTGAATCCTGACCGGGGAATAGAAAGGTTGGGCCGCAGCGTGATGATGCGAGAACCCAAGTGCTACGTGACTATTTGTTGACTCCACCGTGCAACCAAAGTTCTTTGAGAGGGAGGAGGAAGATGGGGTGTGTGTGTGTGTGTGTGGACAACAGCCTTTCTTTCATGGGGCTCTGGGTTTCAAGGCAGCATTAAACTCCGAGAAAACATAGCACATGGTGAGGGAAGAGTGCAGGCAGACCAAAGAGGAATTGCCTTTGGGCTTTGGCAGGTTGGAACGACTTTATTCAAGGAGAAAGCTAGTCCTCGGCCTCAAATGACTACGCTATACAAAGAGAAAGACGGCTTTGGATATCTCTTCCACACATGAAATTGCCCAATCCAATACAATCATTTTTCAAGGGTGACTGCCGATTTCCAGGCCCAACTAAGATGGACCCTCTTGAGAGAGATCCCCAATTACAGTCTGGATTTGACCATGCCGTCCACGGCGCCGTGCTTGGATCCCTTCAGCTTGAAATACTCTCCGATCTGGTCTCGCGCCACCTCCACCACGGAGTTGTCCTCAATGGTGCTGGGGACCGGAACCTCCTTGGCGAGCTCGCCGTGCACGGCGTTTTCCACCATCTCCCGGAGGACGCGCCGCAGCATCTTTCCCGACCGAGTCTTGGGAATCATGCCCCTGCCCTGGACAATGCCTCCCAGGGAGGCGATGGCGCCGACCTGCCGGCGTACCAGGTTCTGGATCTCGGTTGCGACCTGGTCGTCGGGTATCGCTGACGGCGGGTGGTTCGGCAACGAGAGCGTGATAAAGGCAAAGGGTACTTGGCCTTTTAGGGAGTCTGGGATGCCCACAACACAGGCCTCGGCAACGAGGGGGTGGGAAGCAATGGCTTGCTCAAGGGAGCCTGTAAATATGGAAGTCAGCTGCATAAGTTCTTGATCCAATGAAGACGGCGTTGTGCGTGAGAGAAGAAGATTTATGAAAAGAAAAAGAAAAAAAAAAAAAAAAAAAACGTACCACTTGACAAGCGATGCGCGCTCACATTGAGCACATCGTCATTTCGACTCATGACATGAATGTATCCCTGTTGATCAATCCAGCCCGAGTCTCCGGTATCCAGCCATTTCCCCTCGAACCTCTTGAGATAGCCCTTCCAGAATCGCTCCTCGTCCTGCCACAAGGTCCTGAATCCCGTGGGAGCCAGGGGCAAGGCCAAGACAATGTTGCCCATCAAGCCCCTCTCGACCTCGTTGCCGTTGTCGTCGACGATGCGGACGTCAAAGCCGGGCATGGCCTTCCCGGCGCTTCCAGCCTTGAGGTGAGGGGGCGGGTGGTCGCGGACGTCCGTTTTGCGCTCCTTTCCGGCGTGCGGGACGAGGGCGCGGCCGGTGATGGGAGAGCCGACCTCGGTGGACCACCAGTTGTCGATAACGTGGGCGTCGTTTGCGCCATGCTCCGTCAACAGGTTCTGGTACATCTGGATGAGTGTCGGCTCGGACCGTTCACCAGCGAGGAAGAGGGCTTTGAGAGATTTGAGACCGCCTCGCTTGCCGAACTCGGCAAAGATTGTGTTTGAGGGATCATCACGCTTGATGGCTCGCAGCGCCGTCGGTGCCGTGAACATGGTGTTGACCTTGTACTCTTCCACAATGCGCCAGAATGCGGATGCATCAGGGGTGCCAACCGGCTTGCCCTCGTAAAGAACCGTGGCGGCGCCCGTGAGGAGGGGCCCGTAGACAATGTAGGAGTGGCCGACAATCCATCCAATGTCGGAAGCTGTAAAGGAAACGCAACCAGGGCCGTGGATGTTGAAGAGATAGCTGATGGAGAGGTGAAGGCCAACGGCATGACCGCCAGCGTCGCGGAGAACGCCCTTGGGGGAACCGGTGGTGCCAGAGGTGTGAATGATGTAAACCGGGTCGGTGCTTTTGACGGGGACACACTCGGCTCTGATGTTGCGAGCTCGCGCACTCCTGACGACTTTTTGCCATGTAGATTGGCCCGCGTTCCTGTCCATGGGATTCCACCGAAGCTGGTCCCGTTGCCAAACGACAGTCTTGCTGGGCTTGTGGGAGGAGATGGAAATGGCCTCCTCTACCAGGGGCTTATAGGCGATTGGTGGCTTATTCCCGTCAATGCCGCATGAGGCCGTCAGTATCGCAACTGGTTTGCAAGAATCGATGCGCTGTGCCAAGGCATTGGGAGCGAAGCCGCCAAAGACGATGGAGTGAATAGCTCCTAGTCGGTTGATGGCAAGAATACCTATTACAGCCGATGGAATCATTGGCACTATCTCCCATGTTAGTGGTGTCGGACGGGGATGCTGGAAGGTTATCAGCATCACTCACTATAGAGCATTACGACATCTCCTTTCTTGACTCCCTCCTCTCTGAGGGCGCCGGCGAGGACTTCGACCTCTTCGAGGAGTTCTCGATAAGTGTACGTTTCCTTGGTGCTGGTAACAGGACTGTCAAAGTAGATGGCGACCGAATTACCGTTGCCAGCGAGGACATGACGATCTACGCAGTTGTAACATGTAGAGATTTCACCATCAGGGAACCACTCCCAACTGTCGTGGGTGATGCCATTTGCGAGTGTTCTCTGGGTCAACTGGATGGTAGATGAGAACTTCTTGTGCCAGTGGAGGTGCTCGGCCTGGTGGCGCCAAAATTCTTCTGGGTTCTCGAGGCTGTGCCGCAGAACCTCGTCCTGGACGTGATGGTCGGTTTCCGACATGATGGCGGCTGCCCTTGAGACGCTGTCAGCTCGGAGCTGGGACACGGAGCACAAGCCCGGGGAGCGAAGAGGATGACGGCGTCGGGGCGGGAGGCGGGTCTGGATCTGCACTGGGTGTAACGGGGCGGGGAGGGTTACTTTGCAGAGACGAGGTAGACGGGAGACGGAAGCTATTTGAAGCAGAGCAGGCCTCATCACCGCCTCGCCGCGACTAGTTTGTTTGTACTTGAGGTGCAAGCCGCTATCAGACGGCCACGGCAATCTTCGGTTATTGTGGCGTCTGGCGCAACCAAGGTATCAGAAACTAATGAGAGGATTGTGGAGCTACGGGATTCAGCAGATTGCTATGACAGGAATAGGTACGTGTGTGGTGTGCGTGGCATGGCGGGAATGGGCCATTTCACACCTCGGTTTTATCATTGTGGTGTAGCTTGCAGCTCGAGGAAGTGACGGGAGACGGGGGAGGGGAGCCATCGGGTAGACAGCATCTTTTCCCATCCCAGCGCTGTTCAGAAGAGGCATCAAGCATGGCGACCCGGCGGCCCAGTGTGCTTTTTTGCCGTGTCACTCTCATAAGCTGAAAGCAATATCTCTAGCGCCGCTGATTGCAGAGCTTCTGGTTGGCCTAAGCTTGGAGGCCGGCAGTTCCCACCTCCCCCGCATTCTGGGCTCCATTTGCCCTTTGCCCGGTGACGTTGCCGACCCGGGGCGCTCTCCGATAATGGGGCCCGGGATCGAGCGAATCTGAGTCCCACGCGTTTGCAGGTGCCAATGGCATTATCCAACCCTTGCTATTCCGAGAGGTTCTTACCGGCCGAAAAGCAATCCTGCTTTTTTTTTTTTTTTCCATCTATGCGAGACAGGGTGGCATCGCATCAGCTAAATTGCCGAATTAGGTTCCCCAGCTAGAAACTCTTCCGGTCGCGCGGTTGCAACTTTGTCCCCTTTTGGTGTCAACGCTTGGTGTTAGACTTCCCAGGGAGATCATCAACCTTGGCTCCCTTTTTTTCGTGCTACCGAGAGCCTCCTTTGACCGGCGGCAGGAATCGGAACATGCCTCTTGATCTAGTGCATTGATGTTCTCTATGACTGTCCTCCTAGCGAGCAAGTATAAATCCCGACCGAACTCCGAACGAAGCCCGTCCAATGAGACATGGAAGCCGAAGTACTTGGATCGCAAAAAGCCTAGTCTCACACGTGGAATGGAAAGATGGGACTCGTTCATATCAACTTGGATAGCGTATATTTACCTTTTCTGGCATGTTTGGTTTTCAAGCTCTAATGCGATATCGGGAAACAGGGCTGAATGACATAACTCCCAAATATCAATACGGCGGTGTAGGGTAGCTTGAGTGAGATGCCTCGGGTAGAGAGAAATAGGTATCAGTCAAAAATGATATGTGTACGAGATACTGAAAAAAAATACATTTGGAAGGGTATTACTCTCTTTTATTTTGAATGAATGCTTAAATAAATAAAACAAACTTGTCTTGTGCTGACATGGTGTCATCGGAAATGCAAGCTTGGATCTTTATCGTGTTGTGTGTATTATTAGCACCTTCCTTCACCTACGATTCAATCACGTATTGAATTAAGGCAACGCCACAGAGGATCAATGACTGAACAGTTATTTACACCAGAGGTTATGAATCGTGGCTAGCGAGTCACCTCGCATTCACAAGGAATTCATAAATTGATGCTCCCCCGCCCTCTTTCATTGACTTGAATTAGGGTATGATCGGGAGTGCCCAAATACAAATACAAATACAGCTTTCTTTCATCTAAAGGGGTTATTTTTGCCTTAATTGAATAACTCCCTTTTATTTTCATTTAATTGTAATGCTCTAAGTACCACACTAATGCAAGCCAAGGTGGAGCAAATAGCTATATTTTTATTGGCTATAAATTCTTGAAATTGAAATTTTTGTATACAGTTTTCAACCGTATACAAAAAATTCAATTTCAGTACATCAAGGCGCCCCACTTTGCAATTGTATTGTTTGTTTTTGTATTTGGGCACTCCCGATCATACCCTTAGTCATTGTGGCACAACAACGCGTATTTGGATATCACAAATGGTGTGTCAAAGTCAACGCGTTTACGACAACCAAGAGTACCTACAACCAACACATGGTAGGTCTAAAGATAGGAGTCATTCAATAGCGCGTCACTCAAAGAAGAAAGAGATACCGGCATTCTCAATGTCATCCAATTTCCACCGCTTTTTCCTCACCACCTCAACCGTTCTCAGGTCCTGGGCCTTCGGGTGATGCCCCGAACCTCGCAATTTCGCTTAATGTGTCGCTGTCTTAACGCCGCCCACCCTCGCCTGTTTGTTTGCGCCCAGCGGTCAACCAGACACACGCACACACCTACGCCACATGTGCGCAGCGGTTCGTCGGTTGGTGCTGTGTGGGTGGCCTCGAGATAACAGACAAACCCAAACGAGACACGGCCAAGACATGGCTGCCCCTGCCGCTCGGAAGCATGGCCATTGCGAATTTGGAACTAACCCTACCTCATGATATGTGATTATGGTCATTCATGCATGCATGTCTATGGGGTTGTTACCAACTTGAGTATTGTCCATGTCCGACCTTCCGGCATGAGGGCCGATTACGCCAACCAAGTGTCAACAGCGACTGGAGACGGTGCCCTGGCCAACACCAAGACACCTGATTGATTCACACTATAATAAACAAACAAACAAAGAGCGCAGACTGCTAGAGTTATGCACATCATAGGCGGAATAAACTTCACAGACAACAGGAACCGTAGAGTTAACAATGTAATAGTGTGCCGGACCAAAACTGGCCTCCTGGCAATGTTTGCTTTGCCTTATATACTATATATCATACAGAGGCTCGCTAACACTGAATATGTTCGGATGAGAAACCATAAACACGCCCGACAAAGCACTATGTAAGGCACAGAGGAACCTGATACTAGAAGATTTCAGAGAGGGAAACGTGTTTCTTGGTTAATTTTCAACAGTCGACGAAGTCGCAGGCAATTCCAAGGCAAATCGTCCAAAGTATAGGCAAAAAGCGCATTATATTCCCAGTCCGAAAAGCAGACCGCGCACTCTAATCCTTAGAAAATCCTCAGACTCGAGATGAGCGAACTCCCTTCGAACACCGAGACAAAGATCATATACAAAAATGTCTCATCCCTGCAGAGCGTGGCCATCATTAGATAAAGACTCCATAGTGCAGTGCAGGAGTATACCGGTTCTCCGTCGTATGTTCGTATCCCAAAATTCTATACATCTCCAAATAAACCCGCTAAAGTCATCTCCCCCAATGGAAACCAACACTAACTCTCCCACAACGCTCCTCCAGTCATGGGCTGGCGAAGGCTACCACGAAATTAGGTATTATCGCATCAAGTATATCGTAGGTAGAACGTGGACGGCGCCGAGGCGCGCTAGTAGCTGATTTACAGGAAGGCAACGAGAGCGAAGACACCAGCGAAGGCAGCGCCGGAGAGGGCAGCGACCTTGCCGGCGCCGGCAGTGGGGGTGTTGCCGGAGGAAGAACCACCAGTGCTGCCGGGGGCAGAGGGAGTGGCGTAGGAGCCACCGCCGGAAGAGGGGGTGGTGGGAACAACGGGGACGTAAGAGCCGTTGCTGTGGGCAGGGGGAGCCTTGGAGCTGTTTGTGTTGTTAGTATGCTTCATTCATATGCTTGGAGACGGAGCAACTTACCAGTCGTGGCAGACGACAGCGGAGGTGGTGTAGACGGGCTTGGTGATGGTGCAAGGGCAGTCAGTGATGGTCAGGGTGGTGGCCTCAGTGACGGTGTAGGTCTTGCCGCCGTGGGTGATCTCGGTGGCAGCGGGGCAGTAGGTGGTGTAGACCTCAACGACCTCGGTGGTGTAGGAGACGTTGGCGTGGGCAGAGGCACCGACGGCAGCGGCGACGACAGCGGCAGCAGCGAACTTCATTTTGACTGATTTGGGATTGGGTAACTCGAAAGTTGGGATTAAGTTGTTGTGTTAACGAATGTACTTGACTGAAAGTCAGGGCTCTAGTAGTGAATGTGGGTGAAGAGGGAGGAAGAAATCGACATTTAGGTCTGGAGAGCGTCCTTCTTTATACCAAAGAGACGACTCGGGGGGTGGTGAGAATGGCCGTTGTGATGGGCATGGCGGCCAGGGTGTGGGTGGGGCGTGTGTGGATGGCCGGCTTGGCTTCTTGGCTTGACGAGCGGAGATGGAGTGGAGAACCAAGGCTTGCAGAGGTGAGTTGTCGAGATAGCGCTTCTGCAATGGCTTCGAGGTAGGGATGTTGTGGATCTCGCAGAAGACCGGATGAGGACGGGCCACAGGGAGCACAGCCAGCAGCGAGATTCCGCAAAGGAGGGCAGCCACACCACACCACCGAGGCCCTGTTATCTGGGAATGGTGCAAATCAGTGCCCACCAGACGGGGATCAGCGCCCCCAGGGGTCAGCCAGTAGAAGCGAGCGCCTACGCCGTCCAGGGGATGGATGTGGAAGAAGAAGCGTGAGTAGCTAAAGTTGGAAAGGTGGGCGCTTCCAAAAAGGGACGACTCAGAGTGGGTGGAGCCCTTCCGCCCGCCAGCCATGTCTTGCGCTCTGACAAGAGTGACGACCGAGACTTGGACAAAAAAAAAGGAGATGAATCCCCCAGCGGGGGTACCGAGCCAAGCGTTCAAGGAGGGAAATGGATCCTATCAGCCTGGCGAATCGATATCAGTTGCCAGGCCGGAGAGCATGCTTCTCAGGCTGTCCCTCGTTCAGGCGAAATTGTCATCTTGACCCATGTCTTCCCCTCGTCCCCGTACATACTGGAGGGGGTATTTGCAGGTCTGGAGCCGACGCCGCAATTTGCATGACACACAACAGATAAAAAACTGTACCGCGGCTATTCTAACTTTGAACCATGACTGGTGGCATTTTCGGTTCAGGCCGGTTTCCGCCCTGTTCTTCTAGCTGCTGCCAAAGCCATAATTTGCTCATCAACAAGAAGAAAAGCAATCAAAATAATAAAAAGAAAAAAAAAAGAGCATCATGATTCAAGAGATCAACATGCTCATTGTCCCAGTAGTGTGCAACTCTCCGGCAGGTGGGCTTTGCAGATGCAGACCGTTGCAGCGTCGTACGGCTGACCGTCCCATCCCGCATGCCTACGCAGATTAAGCAGGAACTTAATCCGCAGGCCGATGAAATAACACCCCAATGCAAGGCGACGGTGATGGGCGGAGAGCCCGAGACGGGTGCAGCACGATGACTTTAGCAGGGACTTGCTGGCTTTTGCACTGCTGTACAGAACCCAAAGCTTGAAGCACGGATGGCGACTGGGTACGTGGTTCGAGTTAGCTTTTGGTGAATAACTCCAGTCCGTTGACATGGCATGTTATCCTGGCATGGCTGATCTCTGAGCAATCATCTCGATTCCCTCTAGATGATTGAGAGTTTGAACCGCACGTGCTTGTGGACCACAGGTACGTATATTTGAACACCAACCCCACCGGCACCCTCATTTCCGTGAATAGAACTTGTATTGTTGAAACTTGACAGCGTCATCACCAACGCCAAGTGGAGGACGGCTCGTCGCTTGGAGGAGTAATTGGAGCGTTCGCTGGGAGACAGACTTGACGCGACTGTATGTGGAAGGCAAAGCGGTGGGCGGTTGGGAGGTGACCGCCTGCTGCTGTGCCACCAACCCACAATCTTGCAGTTGTATGTTTGTGACTGGGTCGCTAGACCACGGCAGCCCTGGCATACATTTACACTAATGCAGGAACAATATCCTCCCGCCCACCTTCCCCTTGCCTTGCAGGCGTCTTGGCTTCTGCATCTGCATCCCCAAATACGTTAATACCTCAGGCAGGGAGCTGCTGCATGCTCCGATTCGCCCCGGCTGGGCCCATTGCCCTTGACCGCTTGCCACCCCATCCTCTCTGATATTAGCTCCCTCTTGAACACGAACTGCTCACCACTCACGCCCCGAATCGCCATTCCGAGGGTTTCCAGCGACCCCCTCCCTGTGGCACTCGCAAGGCTTGCTCTTGCTCAAATGCCCCATCCCGGATTTCAGACAGCCTCGCAACTTGATTTGGATGGAGGAAGTGTGGTCCCCCAGGTCATTAACTCGCCGGTTCCTTCGCCACCTGCAGCCACAAGCCGTCACTGACAAGGGGACTGGGAAAGGACTGCCGAAGACAGCGCGTTTTACGGGGTATCCAATGCTGACTCTGACCATGGCAGACGTCCGCCACCACCCATTTTCGTAGCTGAACGTCCGCGCGGCCGATAACCATCAAAGTGGCCCTGCATTTCTTGTCTTGGGATTAACCCACCAACAACTGGGATACCAACAGGCCGCTCGTGAGACCGCGTGGCGTCCAAGTAGCTCTCTGTTAGGGGCGTTTTTATGTTTGTTAGTGGCAACGCGGGATGAACAGCAAGGCCACCATATCGAGCCGCGCATGCTCTCTCGCCTGGGCCAGCTGGGACTGTTGCAGGCATTGACGCTGGAGATGGTGCCGCATCGGAGAACTCTGCTACTTCTGAGCCATCGGCAATTCGAACCAGTGACCCCCAGCTCACCCCTTGGATGAGCAATTCGTTTCTTACTCCAGGTTTTTTGTCCGGCCCCATATCTTTACAATTCATTGATTATCGCATGGTGTTGATTTGACAGGCGCCAGAGCGAGTTATCCGTGCCTCGCAGGGCTTACAGGGATTCACCAGCACGCTACATTCGCTGACTCGATTACTCGGCCTTGAGCCGCCTGCTCACTTACCTGACCACAGCTTATCCTGCATGGGGAGGGAATTAAAAAAAAAAAAGTTCCCTAATCACCGATCAACCGACGGCTTTAATTGTACTTTGACAAATTAATCCTGGCCTTTGTGATGTCGCGGGCGCTCAGCGATAAAGCCCAAGGCCCTGATCGTTACCTCACCCTTACTCGTCCCAGGATATGAGTGGATCCCCTCCACAAATCCCCCCTTTATCCACTGAAAGAATCGAGCCTTGCCAACGATAATAGCAGCGCTAAAGCCATCATCTTTACACTCCAAAGCCAATACCTTATCGTTACTTCCTGTATGGGTCATGCTTCTTTCCCCATGACAAGGCAACGAGCTCTGAACCGACCCATGCCTTGATCATTGGGTACAGGGCCTCATGGGAGAGTCAATATTACGCCGAAGCCGGGGACGTTGCTCTGTACCGTACGGAGTACCTTAAACTCGTATTTACTCCATCGTCCTTTTGAGCCAACCAGCCAATGAGCCATGGGTATCCATCGGCCAAAAGTGGCCCTGTAATTTCTTCTTGATCGACATTCATTGTTGGTCGATGGTCTAGGTCCCCAGTGTCTCCATGCAACACACAGTGGCCTTTGCTTCCGCCTCGATTATATCCGCACGACTCTATGTTGGCATACGGTGCTGCAAAATGTGTTCAACGTCGCTGTGGAGAGGAACAAACTTTAGTTGCTCGTGGGCCCAGAATGTTAGCTTGTGCTAGTGCCAACCATCATCCATTTCTGCCGTTACTGTCTATGGTAAAGCTTCCTTGGAATTTGCAACGGCAGTATTGGTCCGTTGCCAAAACCTTGTTTACTTGTTGTTACCCAAGTAAAAACAAACAAACAAATAAATAAATAAATAAATAAGCGGCGAATTCAACACTGCCGTCTGCCCATGCCGAGTAAATGAGAATACCGAATCGCTCTCGCCGATGCTTTGTCCGCGCCGGATATTCTGTCTGCGAGATTAGGCTGGACTCTCTTCCTTCTCTATCCGAAATATCTGCACCTCGTTCTATCTGGGGAGGTACATCTCCCTGTCTCAGCTCGTATCCATGAATTAGCCTATTTCCCGTTTGGCCTCCTCCCCTGACCACCATTTCCGCCACGCCTTTTTTTTCTTTCTAAATGTAACCACAACGGCTCGATTCCACAGGTCTGGGAGCGCTCACGTTCTCATCGACGCTTGCGGCCAAGATTTGTCCTAGCGCCTGCACCCGTCGTGTGGTGTGGTAGAAGCTAAGCGTGTGTAATTTCCACCTTGGGCCATCATCTTCGAGACCCGGTGCCGTCACAGTCTTTGGTCTAGCCCCGGGGCGCGTGCTAGCCTGTCGTAAGGTGTGATGCTTGGGAACTCGCCCAACCGATCCGATATCGTGCGCATTATCGGCTCCGCCATGCATGAAGTGTGTCCCGTATCTTTGACGTTCTCGCTCGCTGCCGTTGGTGATGTTGCATGCATTGGGAATGGTTCATGCAGTTCGATCCCACAACACCCATATTCATCAAGTCAAGATGATCCGATTATAGCTCGTATCGTCTGTTTTCCCTTTACCGAGTAGATATCACCTACCTTAGGCGTACCTTCTAGCCAAACTTGGTTGCTTTGATCAGTTCCGTCCATCCTTCGCGCTTCCTTGTCACATCTTGACGCTTCACTATGTGATAGTGGCAGTTGAACCATTGGCTTGAACAAGTAATCAGATTACACCCTAGCTGTCAAATTTCCAATGACTCCTTTGGTGTATGGACCTGCATATACCTCGAGCTTGCGGCCCTGAGATTTACCTTGTTGCGTCGTGGTGCCGTTTGTTTACACCGAGAGTTGAGTTGCACGACCTTGCTTGACATCTAGTGGTTTCAACACCGTTAACAAACTACAGTACAACCCTTGAAAGTTTGTACCTGATCTAGTTTTCATGAAATTATTTTTAAAAATAATTTATATAAATAAAATAATCCTAAGAGAAATAAGTAAGTAAATAAATGAATTTATTTATAGCTTTTCTTATCTATTTTAATTTTTTTTCTCTTTAATTATCAAATCAATATTTTAGGAGAGTAAATTCTATGGTATCCAAGACAAGAAAGTCACAGGGATACAATCTTTCAAGGGGTGTATTGTAGTGAACTGTAACCGCTATGGATCATCCGGCACAGCTTCATGTCAGCTTTTAGCCTAGGTCGTTTCGCCACAGCTACGCAGAGGGGACTCCGAGCCGACGTCCCTGGTGCTACATAGACCAACTGCTTTCATTTGCTTTCTTCCTCCCGATATTTGTTGTCAGATATGTGTGAGAGCCCGTCAAGACATGTCCTTCAAGGAATATGAATCAGGATAAGATGGGATGTTGTGTTCACTGCCCATACGGCTGCACCTCTCCGACCACAACACGGGATCAGAAATTCTGAAGGGAGGCTTCCATCGGTATTTTTTACACTTCCTTGGGTAATTTTTATGATTTTAAAATGGACATAAAATCTTGTGATGTCGCCAGGTTGCGCAATGTTGGCCGTTCCTACTCAGCACCGTATGTTATTTGCTCCATAGCTGCTGTGCTGACAAAATCCTGTTGACACTCTCGGTATCTAAATATTTGCGTAATATGCTATGGTTGGTATCACTCAACCTGCACTATGTTGCTTCGCATGGGAAGACGTCGTGTTGGTGACGACATCACTCGCTATTGCCGGCGAATGTGTATTACTAATGCAAAAAACCCATCGACTTGGCCCATTTTACACTTTCGCCGATTGAGCTTTTGCACCTTGTTGCAGCGAACCGGAAGAATACGATTGCCCCCTGAATTGAACGTCGATACAAATTATTTAAAAATGGCAGATGTTATGAAAGCAGTCGGTATGAGACCGCGATGACCTCAAGAGCCGTCGAGATCTAACCCCGCCTTTAGATATCCGAGGTGAAAAGGGCGAACGCGATGCCCTCTTCATGAACAACCAAACTCCTCGGCCATCTCCCGCAGAGGGACAGGCCCTCGTTCGCGTGAAGGCATTTGGTATCAACCGCATGGATATCGTCCAGCGACGTGGATTTTACCCCCTTCCTCCACAGGCACCCAAGACTCTTGGTGTTGAATTCAGCGGTACCATCGAGTCCTTGGGTGCTGGTGATCACAATAGCTTCAAAGAAGGGGATGAGGTTTTTGGCCTGGCGTATGGAGGTGCCTATGCCGAGTACGTTGCTGTCAGCACTCGAATGCTGTTGCACAAGCCTAAAGCCATGAGCTTTGAAGTGTGCGCTGGTATTCCTGAAACATGGATCACGGCTACGCAAGCCCTGCATCTTGTGCTTGGTTTTGCAAAGGGCAAATCTATCTTGTGGCACGCGGGCGCTTCTGGAGTGTCTATTGCCGGTATGCAGCTGTCTCGTGTTGCGGGTGCTTCAGAGATATATGCTACAGCTGGAACTGATGACAAATGCGACTTCATCACGTCGAAGCTTGGCGCCACAGCTGCCTTCAACTACAAGACGCAAAACTGGGCAGAAGAGATCAAAGCAAAGACTGGGGGCAAAGGCGTAGATTACATTGTCGACTTTGTTGGTGGCAACTATTTCCAGAAGAACCTTGAGGCTGCCGCTCGCGATGCCCGCATTGTTCTCTTGGGTACTTTGAGCGGCAGCAAGGTTCCTGATGCTGATATTTCACAGATCCTATACAAGCGACTTAGGATCGAGGGCAGCACGCTGAGAAGCCGCGACGAAGAGTATCAGGGAAAGCTGCGCGATAAGTTGGAGGAATACCTCCCGGATTTTGAGTCGGGCGAGTTGCAAATCTTTGTGGACAAAGTTCTCCCTTGGGAGGAGATCCAAGAGGCTCACAAGCATATGGAGGATGCCAAGAATCTGGGCAAGATAATCTGTACCATCTCTTGAGTACCTATTTCGCATACGACAATGTGGAAATAAAACTAAACGTCCAATGCCCGCCTGCGTGTGACATAATGAAATCAAATATTACATCTATGTTAATGCGTTTGAATCCACCCTAGCATTTGCTCATATGCCGTAGCCTGAGCTTCCTTGATGGATATGTCCTGATATTCACCCACGACAGCGAATCCTGGGCGATGTTAGCGTCAGCTGAACGCAGCCTATTGGCTTTTTGGTGATTTGAAGCCTTACCATGGGGTACGCCTGGATATACCTGCACTTCATGCTCCAAGTTGGCGTTGGACATACTATCCTCGCCAGTTGTACGAACCTCGTCGGGGAACAAAGGATCATCCTCAACACACACTAGGCTTAGAGGGACACTGACGTCTTTGAAGTCATCGGGTACAACTGATGCGGCGTGCGCCAACGCACCAACCTTGATGAACGGCCCTGTCTTGATTTCACCGCTTTCAGCACTCTCAGCGTCTCCGCCCTCAGGTTGCGACTTCTTTGACAGGAGCAGCACGAAACGTGCACCAACACAGTAGCCCACAGCGTAAATACCATCGCCCTGCTTGACGCAATCAGCAAACTGCTCCTTCGCACCATCAATGACCTTGTGAAGGATAGGCATCACGCGGTCCTCGGTGACGCGGGCTAGCCACATGTCAATGAGGAATGACTTTGTCACTTCTACGGCCTTGAGCTTGAACTGTTCGAGGATAGAGGTAGAGTCGTCGGTAATGGAGGTGGCAGCGGGGGCCGTGTCGCCGCCAAACATGTCGGGCATGAGCACCAGAAAGCCCTCAGTGGCGAACTTGTCTGCCTGGATCTGATTGTTGACTGACTTGATACCGGTGCCTCCTGTAAGGAGGAGGAGGAGTCTCGACGGGGTATGGGGATAGTCGGCCGGCTTGGAGATGTAGACCTGGGAGAAGAGGGTCGTCAGTCGCAAGCGTGCTAAGAGCACCGCCCCCAAGACTCACCTCGACATCATTGAGTTTGATGATCTCTCCTGTAGAGGACTGACCCGAAGCTGTATCTATTAGCCGCCTGGGCTGGTAGTAGGAACAGGGTTCTGCATACGGGTAGGCCTGTCGGTCACGCAATGCTCGCCCACGACGGGAGCTGAGGCCCGAGTTCCAGGAGCAGCAGCTTCCTGGGCGTCGCTCTCAGGAGCTCGAGTAGCGTTGTCTGCGTCGGCCATGGTCGCGGGTTCACGTATGAGTCACTGCGTATTTGTCCCTAACGTTGCGCGGTCTATGAATTGTCATCGTGACAGAAGCGGGGAGTGCTCTTGCTTGTGCATGATGTACCGCTGTGGAATGGTTGCCTTAAAGAGGACGATGGTACGTCATTAGTGATTTCGACCAGGAGACAATGCCAACAAAGGGGTGTAGAAATTCAACTGAGAACTTTATAATTTAGAAAAATTATTGTCTCGTAATCACTAACATGCCAAGGTGTTTTACAATACATTTACCGTTGCGCTATACAAGATACTTATATAGTGAGACCGAAGCTGTTATTACCTGACATGCGCTTTCGCATTCCAGCACTACATATAACGATGCACTGGGATTAATCATAATAAGGGATTAACGATATCGATGCACCGAATTCATGCATGATCCAATAATTCATTATACAAGCACCAGAAACCCCCAAATCCTCGATTTTCAGTAGTTGAGTTCCACAGAATTAGTCTTGTCTCGTCTCACACCCCTCACTTGATGGTGCTTTCGAGGAGGTGCTAACTATTGTTACGTAAGCACCAACCCCGCCATTGACCAACCGCGTTTCCCACTCAACGCGGTCAACGCGTTGCAGGCAGCATTCGCCATTCACATTCACACAAAATCAGCAAGCTACTTTGGCACCAAAAGTACACAACGTTGAACCTATTACACACAACACCTCAACGCATAGCTGAACACGCATCATCACAACCATCATGGATGCCGCTGCCTCTGCCCTCTCGCGAGGCGCCCTTGAGTATGTATTCCCGACCGCTGTTTTATGCTGTTACGACTGACCACCGCCAGTGTGATCTTCAATGATCCCGACAAGGCCGCCAAGCTGTTTCCCGTCCCAGTCATGCAATGCCTGCAGATTAAGCAGATGGCACCCTCAGCACAGGGAGGAGACCGATACCGCCTCGTTATGAGCGACAGCGAACACTACGTCCAATCCATGCTGGGAACCCAGGCCAACCACGTCGTCCATGAAGGAAAGCTAGAGCGGGGCTGCATCGTTCGTGTGAAGCAGTACAACCCCAATACCGTGAAGGGAAAGAAGTGAGTAAAATATCTACTTCTTATATGGCACTCGGCTAAACTGTTCTAGCATTATGATCATCCTCGACCTTGAAGTCATCGAAAACCTTGGCGCCCACGAGAAAATCGGCGAGCCGGTCGCAGTCGAATCCAAAGCCCCCCAAGACACAGCCATGTCAGGAAACGACTTCTACGGTGCCAAGAAGGAGGAGGACGAGAAGCCACAGCTGCAGCAACCGCAGAAGTCTATGCCTTCACGGCCAGCTGCCCACGGCGACAGCCATATCTATCCAATTGAAGGTTTGTCGCCCTTTGCGCACAAGTGGAAGATCAAGGCACGAGTTACCTTGAAATCCGAAATCAAGTCATGGAAGAAGGCAACAGGAGAAGGCAGACTGTTTAGTGTCAATCTGCTTGATGAGAGTGGTGAAATCAAGGCAACGGGGTTCAATGAACAAGTCGATGCCTTTTACGATCTCCTGCAAGAGGGCTCTGTCTATTACATTTCCACCCCTTGTCGAGTCTCTTTGGCAAAGAAGCAATTCTCCAACCTTCCCAATGACTACGAACTGACTTTCGAACGTGAGACTCTCATTGAGAAAGCAGAAGACCAGTCAAGCGTTCCGCAAGTGAGGTACAATTTTTGCACTATTGAACAGTTGCAAAGCGTTGAGAAGGATAGCACTGTTGACTTGATCGGTGTGCTGAAGGATTCTGGTGAGGTTGGAGAGATTATTTCCAAGAAAGATGGTAGACCTTTCCAAAAGCGAGAGCTCACCGTGGTGGATGACACTGGTTATTCAGTCCGCGTGACCGTTTGGGGCAAGACTGCAAATTCGTTTGATGCAGCCCCAGAGTCCGTCATTGCGTTCAAAGGCACCAAGGTGTCAGACTTTGGTGGCAAGAGCCTGAGCTTACTCTCGTCTGGTACTATGTCGGTTGATCCCGATATCCCTGATGCTCACCGACTGAAGGGCTGGTATGACTCTACAGGTCGAACAGACAGCTTTGCCACCCACCAGGGTCTGGCAAACTTGGGCGGTGCTACTGGCCGCAAGGATGAGACCAAGACCATTGCCCAAGTGAAGGATGAGCACCTCGGCACGAGTGGAGATGCATATTACTCCCTCAAGGCCACCATCGTCTATATCAAACAAGAGAACTTTTGTTATCCTGCCTGTAGCCAGGAACGATGTAACAAGAAGGTGACGGAGCAGGCAGAGGGCTGGTGGTGTGAGAAGTGTTCCATGTCCCAGGACAGGCCTGAATATCGCTACATTCTCTCGCTGAATGTCGCAGATCACACAAGTCACCAGTGGCTCAGCTGTTTTGACGATGCCGGTCGGATGATTCTAGGTCGCACCGCGAATGAATTGATGGAGCTCAAAGACCAGGATGAAGCCAGGTTCATGCAAGTATTCGAAGAGGCCAACTGCAAGAAATTCAGCTTCAGGTGCCGAGCCAAGCAGGAGACTTATGGCGACGAACCAAAGTGAGTACTTGTGATGCACCATTCGCTGAGAACTTTAAGCTAATAGCATGGGCAGGATTCGATACCAGGTGATGAGCACCTCCGTCATAGACTTCAAGTCTGAAGGCGACAAACTAGCGGAGATGATCAAGCAATATGAAATCAGCTCTTAAACGAACATTGGGTATGGGTAGGGGTCAAGGAAAGGGGCGTGCTTTCGGGATGATTGAAGCAAAAAGGCTTTGTGGCCGGAATACCCCGTATGATGTGGAAAAAAAAAATTGTTGCAAAGTGATGATAGTTCAGATAGACTAATGATATGATTGATTGCTACTACCTTCTTGGCTAAGGTCCCTTTTTTTTCGTCTCATTATCTCCTTGGTTGGGCGTAAAAGACAGCGACCCGATGTTTGCCTGTTCCAAGAAGATGTAACCACTTCAAGCTTTTTAACCCAACGCCCTTGCTTACGACATGTGTATTTTTCTTCTTTGTTTTATTTCATTCTACCTTTTTCCAATGCCGATTTACAAAGCGAGCTTCTCGTGCTTCCATGGTCGCTTACCGTCTCCCTCGCCGTAACTGGCGGTGGCCTGGTAGTCTCCACGGATCTTGTACTTGTAGATAGTCAGGCCCTCCAGGCCGACTGGTCCACGAGCATGGATCTTGTTTGTGCTGATACCGACCTCGGTACCGAAGCCGTAGCGCATACCATCAGCCAGGCGAGTGGCAGCGTTCCAGTACACGCCGGCAGAGTCAACCTCGTTCATGAAGCGCTCGGCATCAGCAGCGTTGGAGGTGAGGATGGCGTCGGTGTGGTGGGAGCCGTGTGTGTTGATGTGTTCAATGGCGGTGGAGAGGTCCGGGACAGTCCTGACACCAAGGGTTAGGGACAAGTGTTCGGTGTCATAATCTTCAGGTGTGACATCCTGGACGCCGTCGAGGGCCAAAGAGGCAATAGCGGCCTTGCTTGAGGGATCGCAGCGCAGGGAAACGCCCTTGGCAGCTAGGGCAGAAGCAACTCCAGGGAAAACGGTGGTGAGAGCAGACTCCTGGACGAGGAGAGTTTCAACGGCATTGCAAGCAGCAGGGTAGCTGGTCTTTGAGTCGACAATGGCAGTAATTGCCTTCTCCTTGTCGGCAGAATCCGAAAGATAGACGTGGCAAATGCCGTCTGCGTGTCCAAGAACCGGGATCTTGGTAGACTCTTTGATGTAGCGGACGAGGTCGTTGGAGCCGCGAGGGATAACCAGATCAATATAGCGATCCTGGGCAAGTAGCTGAGCAATGACATCGCGTGTAGTGACCAGCTGAATTGCTGAGTTGGGGACCTGAGTCTTTTCAAGTGCCGACGAGATGACCTGGGATATGGCAACGAATGACTCGGTTGACTCCTTTCCACCTAATAGCTGTCAGAAAAAGGACATTTGCGAGTTGGCTTCCAGGTCTCACCCTTCAAGATAGCAGCGTTCCCAGACTTGATGGCGAGAGACGCAATGTTGGCAATAACTTCAGGGCGAGCCTCGAAGATGATTAGAAGGACACCAATGGGGCATGAGACACGCTCCATGACAAGGTCATCATCGAGCTTGGTTCGCATCTGCACTTGGCCAACTGAGACAAGGTTAGTTGTCAAACTACATAATGATTGAAGCATGTGAAAAGATGGCTTATAAAATGTGCATAAAGGTGCAACAGTAACTTACTGGGATCTTCAAGATCTCTCACATCCAGGATTCCCTTGAGCATGTCTTCCCATTTTCCCTTCTTGCCTAGGTCAAGTCTAGACACGAGAGCCTGGCTGAGCGAGCCATCCGCAGCAGCTTTGCGGGCAATTTCAAGATCCCGGGCATTTGCAGCGAGTATAGTATCCTTGGCTTCGGTGAGAGCAGCGTGGATGATCTCGAGAGCCTCGTTACGAGCCGAAGCGGGGAGGGTTGCCAGAGTAAAGGAAGCTGTCTTGGCTGAGGCAGCAGCGGCCTCGGGGGAAGCGTTGGTCAGAGACATGGCGAGTAATTGGAGATGAGAAAGACTCGCAGGAGAACAACAAATCCCTTGGACACCGTTTTCAAGTATCAAACGTAGGTTGAGCGACGCACGATGGTGCAAAGTGAGTGAGTTAGTGTGGTGCGCTGTACCCCGCCAAACCTTTTTCGCGGGGTCTAACTAACTATGCACTGGCCATGACTCTTGCCCTCCAATGAGTTGACGCAGCAGAACGACACATCAAGGCAGGTACAAACTTCAACATTGTTAAGGGGAATCGATTGACCAGGGTTTCATTCATTCATTCATCTTATGCTAACACCCTTCTCTCTTTAATTTTGTTTTATTTAAATCAACTCCCTTTGAACATGTCAACTTGAACCTTTGTCATCGGTGTCATTGCCGTCCTAAATCCGTGCGATTTCGGATGACACCCTGCAACACAAATCGGTCGGTGTGTGTCGCCACGGCACTACATAGCAAACGGAGTGACTCAGTGTTGCTCAATGCAATACTCCAACAAGAGGAGACGGGCTGAGGAGACGGGCTGAAGAGACCAACATATTTACTTGGCAACAAATCTCCTTAAGATCCAGGGTCTGCAGGCATTCTCCACCAAGGCTGAGATCTTTCCGCTCCACAAACAGAGTCGCGTGAGCCATCCATCTATTCACAGCACCTTGCACGCCCATGCGCGAGGGAAGGGAAGTCAGTGGTGTGCCAGCTAGTCCATTTGTCGATGACGATCCCCGGGATTTGCTTCAAAATGTCCGAGATGAATGTTTCCGATGGGATAGCCCATCCAGGTTCAGAAGTGTTGATTGGTTCGTCGGTGCCTCTACGTCAACTTCGGATATTTTAACAAACGACCCTCAATCCATCTCACCGCAATTGGAAACCAGCACTCTTCTGCGAGCACCACAATGCACATAAAAGATCCCAGATTGGTAAGCCGTAACATCGCCAACTTCCACCCCAGTAGTGCACCGCTTTGTCCTAGTGCCAGATTCTTGATCGCCTCGGCTCCGCGCTCGGCGACAGGCCCCTCTCGCCGCTACTCCACTCAAGAAAAAATGATCCCGGCCAGTGAACGCCGAGTAGTGATTACGAGATTGGCGTTGCGTACAGGACTAGGACTGGCAAAGAGCGAAGAAGCGAGATGTGTGATCCGATTTTGTTTCCGTTTAAAGCTTGCCGGTAACCCCCCCCTGGCATCTATGACCCCATCCAGTCCCCAGCAATTGCCACCATCAATTTTCAAGATCCCATTCCAGATCAAAATTCCATCGCAGTTGCTGGCCTCTGCTTGTGCTGAAACAAACTCCGACCCTCTTTGACCTCTGCCGTTTCCGTATCCCGGCTGAGGCTTGTAGACTTCGGCCTCGGCTGAGACAAACTGCCCCACATATTCCGGTGCCGACACGGACAACAATCCGGCAAGGCGAGATAACAATTATGAAGTCTGAAAAGGACGATGAAAAGATTGATCTTGAGCGTGACGGCAATGGACGCGAAGTAGAGCGCCCGACTACTGCAGGCTCGGATTCGACAATCTCGAATCAAAGCCGCCCTGACTCGGTCAATGACATCGAGCCTGTCACAATTGGCGAACCGCTGGGCAACATAGATACAAAATCTATCCGAAGAACCCAGTCCAGAGCCTCATCTACCGCTTCAAGGCGCATAGTAGTAGTCCCTCGCTCTGAGAGGCATGGTCTGTTGGGTAGCATCACTTTAGTTCCCGAAATAACCCACCCGCCCGACTACAAAAAGTCTACAAAATGGAGCCTGGTTGGCATTATTGCTTTAGCCACGGCCGCAGCGCCGCTTGGTTCAACTGTGGTATACCGTAAGTACACACAGTCTGCTATACAATGTTGAGTAGCTATGAATTGACATGCTGATGCCCGCGAAGCTGCACTGTCCGTCCTAGCAAAAGAGTTTAATGCCTCTGAAACAATCACCAATCTGTCTGTGGCCCTTTACATGCTTTCCATGGCCATATTCCCTCTTTGGTGGTCATCATTTTCAGAAGAATTCGGCCGTCGCACGATTTACATCATTTCCTTTTCCCTCTTCGTCATCTTCTCCGTCGCATCTGCTGTCAGCACCAACATCACCATGCTCATAATCTTCCGCATGTGCGCGGGTGGCGCCTCAGCAAGCGCTCATTCAACCGGGGCGGGCTCGATTGCCGATCTGTTCGAGGTCTTTGAGCGAGGCAAGGCCATGAGTGTCTTCTACCTCGGCCCTCTCCTGGGTCCTCTGATTGCACCCGTTATCGGCGGTGTGGTTACGGAGAAGATTAGCTGGAGGGCCACCATGTGGTTCCTTGCCATCTACGGCATGGTTGTCCTATTGCTAATTGTATTCTGTCTCCCGGAGACGCTGGGACGTCGCAAGCCGGAGAACCCAGTAACTAACACCCAAAACCCGGATCTCCAACGAATGCGTACCATCGACTCTGCAAAGGAGAAGACGAAGCAGTTCACCAAGTCACTTCGTCGGTTCCTTATTGACCCTCTCCTGGTCATTTTCTACCTGCGCTATCCACCCGTCTTCATCACCGTCTTCGTCGCCGCTATCGCATTTGGTTCTCTCTACCTTGTGAATATCGGCCTCCAGCAAAAGTTTGCAGAGCCTCCGTACAACTACAGCCAACTGATTCTCGGGTTGCTGTATATCCCTTCCGGCTTGGGCTACATAACCGGTTCTTTGTTTGGCGGCAGGTGGATTGACAACATCATGGCTCGAGAAGCCCGAAAGGCCAACCGCTACGACCAGAATGGAAAGCTCGTCTATCTGCCCGAAGACCGACTTCGGGAGAATGCCTGGGTTGCCGTCACGGTTTACCCCTTGGCGCTTCTCATGTTTGGCTGGACGACGCAGTACGGCGTTCATTTCATCGTGCCCTGCATTGCGCTCTACCTCTTTGGAGTTTCCTCCATGCTCATCTTTGTAAGCCCCTGATCCAAAGCCTTACCTCGAAACTCATAACGCGCAAGAAGCTAACTCCGTTTCCAAGTCTGCGGCCACGACCATGCTCACGGAGTTTATCCGAAAGCGGAGCTCTGCTGGTGTAGCTGTCAACAACTTTGTGCGCAACACTCTGAGCTGCATTGGCGCCATCGTGGCCGCCCCGTGGATCAAGGCCATCAATACCGGATGGGTATTCACCACCATCTGCATATTCTGCCTTATAGCTAGCTACTTTTGTATTTGGACATTGCGAAGGAACTCGACCAAGTGGAGGAAAGGAATGGACGAGGCTTTGAACAAGTAAGGTTTGGATAAATAGGGGGGGGGGGACATGGTGAAGGGTGGTGCTGCTTAGCTTGGCCCTGAGAAAACAAAAGCACCATCAGGACTCAAAAAAAAGAGGACGGCTTGCCAAAATGGATCTTGGCATTCATATGATATAATGTTTTTATAGTTAGTTATCTTCCCTCCTTGTTTGGATGCTATGGCATCAAGGGAGGGTAAACCCGCAAACGGACATGTTTATTCGTAACTTCATCAACTTACAAACTTCATTTCATAAGCATCACCGTCGTCATCGTCATCGTCATCATCATCATCATATTCTTCTAATTTTCCGCGGCAAACAGCCTTCCGATAGCATCAGCACCGACGTTGCCTCCGCTAAACACCAGGCCCAGATCCCAACCGTCCTCGCCCGCCTCGCGTTCCACCATGCTCCGGAAGTCCTCGTCAAACAGCGCCACGGCCAGCGGCACGCACCCGCTGGGCTCGACGACCATCTTGAAGCGCTCCAGGACCAGGCGCATGGCGGCGCGGATCTCGTCCTCGGTCACGCTGTGCATGCCCGCGACGAGGCGCCGTTCGTAGATGACACCCCACGGGTGCTTGCCCACGGGAGTGCGCAGCCCATCGGCAATGGTCAGCGACTTGACGCTCTCCACTCGCTCGCCGGCCTCGTACCCACGCTTCCCATCGTCGGCACCCTCGAACGACGGCTCAGCGCCGAATACACGGATCCCCGTGCCTTCGCAGCTGAGCGCCATGCCCGAGAGCATCCCACCGCCGCCGCAGGGCGTCATGATGGCGTCGAGGCCTGGCTTGGCCTTTGTCCGTCCTGGCTTCCCGGGCCCGTCATTGTCCCTCCCAGTCGCCGGAGCGCGGAACCGCGGGGCGAGGCCACGACCAGCGTCCTCCGGCGAGGTCATCAAGTCGACGACCTGTTGCTGAAGCTCGAGACCCATGGTGCCCTGGCCGAGCATGATGTCCGGGTGGTCGTAAGGGGGCACAAGACGGGCGCCTGTCTTGGCAATGACTGCGTTGGCAACGGCCTCGCGCTCGACGCTTGTGCTGCCGCTGAAGTGAACGTCCGCGCCGTACCCCTTTGTGGCAGCAACCTTTTGCGGGATGGCTATGCTGGGCATGACAATGTGAGCCTTGATGCCGTTTTCACGGGCTGCCAAGGCGAGAGCCTGAGCATGGTTTCCTTTAAGGGGTAAAGCAGGTTAGCACATATTGATGGTTACTTTTGGGGGGGCAGGGTGTCGTTTTGTTGCAAATGCAACCCGAAGTTATATATTCATATATACATATGTGTGTATATATGTGTGTGTGTGTGTGTGTGTGTGTGTGTGTGTGTGTATTTTCTCTTACCAGAACTGTGCGTCACTACACCCTTCTCCTTGCCGCCGCCTTCCAACCATCCCGGCTCCTGCTTGAGCCTCTCAATGGCGTGAAATGCGCCGCGGACCTTGAAGGCGCCAATGCGCTGCAGGTTCTCGCACTTGAACCACAGCCGCATCACTGGCTTGGCCGGCGTGCGCCCCTCCCATCGCGTGCCAACAAGATCCTCTGCTGTACGGGGAGTTGAGGCCAGCTCCGTCAGTGTCCGGTTGGTCAGGACGGGCGTGAGGTGGATGCTGGGCTTGACCAGCTTGTGGGCTTCAATGACCGAGTCCCGCGTGAGAGGGAGCGTCGTGGAGAAGTCGGCCATGATGGGACGAGTTGCTTATGGCGATGCGGTGTTTGCGTGTTGGCCGAGCGTAGGGGGAGAGATTACAACGAGGTTCCTGCCTGCTCCTTCTAAACAAAATAGATGGATAGATAGTTAGATGCCTTACTAGTTGGGTTCGGTTTTTTTTACATTTACTACACGAGAAATTCTCGCCTCGCAATTAAGTCGAGGCGTTGTATATAGATGCTGAATACAATCAGCGGCGTCGCTTCCGTTCACCTCTTTCGCTCCCAGTCACCCAAACCGACCGGGGCGCAACCCGTCTGGACATGGCCCGCTTTATCGCCGCCAGGGCGCGATGCACCGTTGATTGGTGGGATGCGCCAAGTCGTCGTCGATCAAGTCAGACGCCCAGTCAGCCACCCCAATCCCTCATGACGGACTCTCCATGACAGCGGGGGGCCCGTCCGAAACGACCAATTCTGCATTACAGGCCACATCCATGAATTGAAGCCCGGGTAATTGGCCATGAGGTGCTCACTCGCCCATGCCTCAGGCCTCTCTCTCCACCCGTTTTACCTTTGCGGAGTGCAGCTAGCGCCGACAACGGGCGGTTCACCGACTCTCGGCAGAATTTCTCTTTGGCCGACATGGATAGAGTCGGGAAAACGAGGGACCCTTGGCCGAGTTAGGAAGCTTGCGAGGCTGCCGGTGTCGCAGCTGAGTCCCTTCGTGCATTGCCGAGATTTCAACCTCTTGGGACATCTCCCGGCAACCTCATTCGCTTACTCGCCAACTCACTTCACCACCACCTTCAAATCAGGCACATTTCACTTAAGATACGGAGAGATATTGTACGAGTTCATCAAAACATCAAAATTTACACCCAAGAGTGCTGTGTGACTGTGGATATCAAACTTTTGGACGAGCCCAGATTCCCGTTCAAGAGACCCCAGGGATAAAAGTACAAAAAGTCCACGGATTTTTTTACCAAGCCGTACCAAGACCCCCCCCCCATCATACCCAATCATAAACCTGCCCTTTACTTCTGGTTCTCGGGTCGGAGAGCGCGGACAGCCTTGCCAGCTCGCCAGATCTCAAGACCACGGATCTCCTCAATCTCAGCGGCGAACTTCTCGCGGTAGTCCTTCTGGCCGTTGTAGTCGAGGGATCGCTGGGTCTCGGAACCGTCCTTGACAGCGTCGTAGAGCTGGTTGAAGACGGGCTTCAGAGCATCCTTGAAGCGAGGGGTCCAGTCAATGGCACCACGGCGGGCGGTGGTGGAGCAGGCCTCGTACATCCAGTCCATGCCGTTGGAACCAATGAGGGGGTACAGGGACTGAGTAGCCTCCTCAACGGTCTCGTTGAAGGCCTCGCTGGGGGAGTGGCCACGCTCACGGAGGACCTCGTACTGAGCAAGGAACATACCGTGGATACCACCCATGAGGCAGCCACGCTCACCGTAAAGGTCAGAGTAGACCTCCTTCTCGAAGGTGGTCTCGTAGAGGTAACCAGAGCCGATGGCGACACCCATGGCAACGGCCTTCTCCTTGGCCTTGCCGGTCACGTCCTGGAAAACGGCGAAGGAGGAGTTGATACCACGGCCCTCGCGGAAAAGGGATCGGACGGTTCGGCCAGAGCCCTTGGGAGCGCAGAGGATAACGTCGATGTTGCTGGGGACCTCGACCTTGGTGCGGTCCTTGAAGACGGGGGAGAAACCGTGGGAGAAGTAAAGGGTCTGTGATGAGTGGTCAGTTACATCAGCCAGACTATCGCACAAGGCATTCGCCGGGTTGTATGCGTACCTTGCCCTCAACGAGCTGGGGCTTAATGGCGGGCCAGGTCTCGGACTGAGCAGCATCGGAGAGGAGGTTCATGACAATGGTACCCTTGCCGATGGCCTCGTCGACCTCGAACAGGTTCTTGCCGGGAACCCAGCCATCCTCAATGGCGTCCTTCCAGGACTGACCGTTCTTACGGACACCAACAATGACGTTGAGGCCGTTGTCACGGAGGTTAAGACCCTGACCGTGACCCTGGGAACCGTAGCCAATGAGAGCCAGGGTGTCGTTCTTGAAGTACTCCTAGAGGAATAGGTTAACACTGAGCCTTGACAAGTGGAATTGAGGCAGCGTGACTCACAATAAGCTTCTCCTGGGGCCAGTCGGCACGCTCTATATCATAGAAAAGAGCCCGTCAGCAAAGCTGTCCAATCTTGCATGGATCGAGTCCTGGACTCTTATATCATAGCTATATGACTTACCGTAGACGTCCTCCTTGTGGCCAGCGAAGTCAATGGTCTTCACACCACGCTGCTGCTGGACAGGGCCGGCAGCGGCAGGGCGGGCGACGGCACCGACACGGGCGACGTTGCGGGCAGCGGCGACAAAGGTGCGCTGCTGGACGCGGGGCGCAGCCAATTGGCGGGCCATTGAGCCGCGCAGGGTCTTGGAGAAGCTTCGCGAGGCCATTTTGATGATGGATTTGCAGGTGACGGGGGTAGGTGTAGAAGGAGAGAGAGAAGATTGGTGAAGGTCAGGTTAAATAAATTTTGTGGATTGGGGGGGAACGAGACTCACCGGTTTCGGCCACCGCCAGACAGTCACTTCCATCGCACGAGCAACGAGGACCATACACATGCATGGGGAAGCGGAGCCCCAACCCCCCTCCCCATCGTGGAGGGGCGAAGGTACAGTCAGTGATCGGGCACTGTGAGCGCCTACTAAGGTCAGCAACGTTTACACCCTTGTCTTACGTCATGTCGTCAACTATCACTATGTTATAGTTTTGCTAGTTGAATGTACAAAGTATCATGCATTGTGCTTTAAATGTTGATTCAGATTGGTAACGTTGATGATGTAGGATTATCACGAAAACATAGGTGTTTTGCCACTACTGTCTTTTTTTTTCTTTTTGGTTTTTCAATGTTGTCAGCCAGAGGCGAAAAAAAAAAAATTAATATGCTTTCGTTCCCCTCTTGTGTACACAATATTTTAGGGCTAAAAATATGTTGCCTTGACCATGCCAATTGGACAGTTTTTTGTGGTACAGAATGGACATACATATCCAACAGGATAATATATAAACATATATACTCGACATCCCCTAACTCGCAACCCCAAAAAAAAGAAAAAATAAAAAAAAGACTACCTATTCAGGCGACAAACTGGACCGCAACTTTTGTGGGCTAAGCTGCCCTCGCTTCTCGGGTCGCCATTTGGTACTAGCGCAACCACGCATCGCCCCGTGTAAAGCCGCCTCGCATACCGCTCCGTCCCCTGCATTACCCTACACTGTTCCCTCGCATCCACCAATCCATCATTGTCAAAAACTAATACGCCGTACATGCCATGTGGTGACGGCTAGCTGGACACACCAGGTCTTGGCCGATACGGAAATGGATGTGTTAACCCGTCGACACCCCTACCGTACACCTACGCACCCGCTCTTGTGCTCGTTTTTCATCGGCCCAGCTTGATTGAATATATTTAAAGTCTAGATTCTGCCACCATCGTGTCCCAACTCCTCGTCTCTCATCCACCTCCTGGGCTCGTAAAAGAGAAGAAAGAAAAAAAAAGAAGCAATTGGAATAATCGTGACAGGGAGAGCAAATGCCGGCCCCCTATCATGGACTCACAGGACGCCAGGCGATGCTGCGAACACTGTATGCTCGCCAAAAATGAAGTTCTTCGCTCCCCAACCTCATCCGTCCTCCATGCGTTGCATAATTGATTTTTTTTTTTGGAGGGGGGGCCGTGCTGAACAGCCCTGGGGAATATGTGCGGTCAGCAACTAACTTTCCGAGTTCGCTTTGCTCCGCTTCATTCTATTTCAGCACACGGTCGTATGACTGCCCCTTAACCATACCACCACCCATAGCAGTTCTTACGTTGCGCTTAAATCCCTCGCGGTTGTTTCGTAGGTCCTCTGCGGCCTCCTTGTTGAGTGGGTCCGAGGCATTGGGCTCAAGGAATAGGAACTAGGAATAATATTAGCCTCCGCAAAACGGCATTGACATGGCTCTGGTATCACAAAGGCCCAGGGATATATGCAGTTGCATCGGGTTCAAGATGGGGGGAGGGGCAGGGGACGCCATACTTGTAATCCAACAATCACCGCGTTCAGGTTTAGCACGGGCTTCCAGTCCTCACGCAGAATGTTCAAGCACACGTTGCCCTCTAAATTAATATTGGGGTGGTAGATCTTCTCTCGACAGTGGACCTTTGGGGGCTCGTGGGGGAAGCTTGAGTTGATCTTGAATTCGAAGGTGAATCGCCCGGCTCGGTACATGCCCTCGTCCGGCTCGATCGTGAGAATGAAGTTGAGAATGTCGTCAGGGTCAGGAAATTCGGTCTTCATCGTCGATCCGAGTGAAAGCTCCGAGAGATCTGTTGCACGGGATGTTAGATTATCGAGACCGTGCAACCAGGATGGCATGGCGCTGCCTGGCCTGCTCTACACATACCTTTTTGCACACGCAACTGCGCCGCCGTCACCTTCTTTTTGCCGCCGGTGGCCTGGCCCTCGACCTTCTCGGCCTCATTTTGCTGTTTTTTCTGCCTGGGCGTCAGCCCTGGTACCAGACGACTCGTAGAATGAAGGTGCAACCCACCATAGACCATATCTTCAACATCGTGGGAAGTGGGGGCCCAAACGGGGGCTGGATCGGACTTGATGGGAGTTTGAGGAGGGGTAACGAGGACTAAGCGAGACAGGTCTGAAGGAAACACTTGTCTCTATTGGAAAAGTATATGGCGAGATGGGAAAAGGGCGTCTTTAGATACGTCGTCGACGACCCAGTCACCGTGTGTCACGAGATGTTCGGGTGAGTTCGAGCACAGCTGAAGGCTGCTTAGCAGAAAAGGCGATGATGCTTGATAAGATAGCGTAAGGCAGCCAAATCCCAACCGACCGACCGAGGTTTAGGCGGCAGTCCACTCAGCCTCGCGTCATCGATGGTTTCCACATGGTGCCGCCAGGACATTTTCCGCGTCCAGTAAAAAAGTTAGCCTCCTGCTAAGGCACACCCTAAAATAGAGCATCACAGACAGACCGGAGGGCTAGATATTCTGGTATGATATATGCAATGAGCCAGACCAAGAGTCTCCAGTTTGATATTTTCACATTATCTAAACCACCTCACGAATTTGATCTATTGTAGTTATGATGAGATGTTACGCAAGGGTGAATATTCAAGCATTGCACAAGCCTGGCATCAAGACCAACTACCGCGAACACTGGTAACAGGTGGACCAGTCGACATCGCAGCATTGGACAGGGGCATCATAGCCGTTCACTGATTTTTTGATGTTTGATGGTTATGCAGATTCTGAGACACATTCAATTTTTTTTTTCACCAGCCTACAGGACTAGATTGATTGTGTTAAATAAATAAAAAAAGAATCATCAATGCAATGTCATAATCCCCGAAGATGCCAAATTACACTAAGGTAATGTAGGTACTTGTTGCATCCAAATCCATTGGAAGACCCCTCAAATACAAATACTCTTTTTGATTTGCCATCCATTAATACTCAAAACAAGAACCAGAAAATGAAACGTTACAAAAGAGGTATCCGATAACGAGCCAATTTATCTACTCTGACACCCATCATACCTTGCATATCCGCCATTGGTTCAAAGAAACGCTGCGGACAGCACTTATCGTCTTGAGAAGCAGCACATGAGACCAGTCTTACCGAGGAACCACAAGAAACCGAAGAATCGGACAAGTGACAACACGGCAGTAGCGTACAGAAGGAACTTGAAGTAGTTGGCGGTTCGGACTGAGGCGCTTTCCTGAAGGAGATGGTTAACATTCTGCATAATGTAAAAGATGTGCTCGATTGAATACTTACTCCGATATGGAAACCATCAAAGGTCTCGGTAGTGATGACGATGATGAGCATGACATTGGAGAAGAGCCACGACACGACCAGACCGGTACGGAAAGATTTGTAGCCATCTTCCACATCGGCCTTCTCAACCTCCTCCTCCTCCTTGAAAGGAGCCAGGGCACGGCGGACAGTCTGCTCGAACTGGCTGTCGATGTCTTCCTGCTCCTTCTCAACTTCCTCGACGACAACTTCGTTCTTCTCACCCTTGGTAACGTGGGCAGAAGGAAGAGCCTCGGCCTTATCGGAACCCTTGGTACCCCAGGACACATCGTGCCAGTTGTTGAAGGCGTAGACCATGAGAATGTTGATGTAGGTGGACATGAGGAAGAGATACTGCGGGAAGGAGTGGAACATGTGCCAGGGGTCCAGGTAGAGGAAAGAGGCGAGGAAGTTCAGACCGTAAATGGTAATCAGGGCGACGAGAATGACACCACCGGCGCTGCTGCCACCGAAGAAACTATTCACGAAGTCTGCTCCAGAAGCAAGTGAAATCTGATCTTCGATAGGAGTGTTGAAAGCGCGAACAACGAGATAGGCGGAGAGAACCAGGATATAACCTTGAACCAGACTGAAGAGACCGAAAGAGGCAATGTATGTGAACTTGGAACCCTTGGGACGGTTACCCAGCGCAAGGATAAACTGCAAGATCACAAATGCCGCGTAAAGATATGTGAGAATGGCATTGACAACGGGAGTAGCCTTGTCACCGAAAGGCCAACCGTGGTACTGGGTACCAACCTTGGGAGTACCGACAAGGTCCATGATGACAGTGGTGGTAAGGTAGTAAGAACCGAGAGAGAACCAGGTGAAGATCAAGTTGAGCGAACTGTAGATAAGCTGAATGTGCAAGAAAAACATTCGGATAATGTTGTGACCACTCTTGTACATACGGCCGAAGTGCATCAAAGAGTACAGTGAGGCAGCGAATGAACCGTTCAACCAACGACGACGCTGACTGATGAATTCGGCAGCACCTTCAGGTACATCGGTTTCACCCTTGGCAGCCTTGATATAGCTCAAATGCCACTTCTGACCGGCCTTGGCCACCAGCTCGAAACACAGAATACGATCTTCAGCCAAGAACATGTTCTTCTTGAAAATGTTCATGCCGTCAATACCCTTCTTTCCGAGCTGCTTAGACAATGTGTGATCACCGTGGAAGTACTGCTCAAGGGGACGACCCATGATGGCACGGAATCGGTAGGCCGAGAAGGCACCAGGCAACACAGAGACGTAACCGAAAGAACTCTCCAGAGGCTTATCAAGAATGTTGGAAATCTTGTACTCAAAGTTCTGGACAGCGACTAGGGGGTTGAGCAGCTTCTTGCCGCCCTTACCCAACATGGCGTGAATTTCACCACAAGCACCACCAAGATCCTTGTCGTTGTAGAAACCCTCCCAGAGGGCGAGCAGAGATCGCGGGCTAGGCTTGGTACCGGCATCAAGAAGAATACAGACTTCTGGGTTAAGAATACGACCGAAAGCGTTAAAGAGCCAACGGTGAGAGTTGATCTTCTTGGTGTTCTTTTGCTTCAAACAGAAGATGAACTGAACAGGGGGCAGGTTTTGAGGGCTGTCATCGGTGGGTCGAATGAGCTGCTGGTTGGGCGTGACGGAAAGCTGCGAGGTGTACTCGAAAATGTGAGCGACGGTCTCTTTGCCGTCAACATCCTTCTTGATGATACCATCTTGGTAAATACCAATGGTGGCTAGCACATCGAGAACGTTCTTGTCAGCCTTGTCGATACCGTCGAAGACAAGACAGACGACGATTTTCTGCCAGGCGGGACCACCCTTGTTCCAGAAGGTGGATTTCTTCAGGTTGACGATATCACGAATGTTCTGCATGGCACCGTGCAGGGTACGGGCGACCAGCATCTTATCTTCGTTGTAGTAGGTGATGGCGATAAGCAACTCAGTGTGGCGGTTGTACATGCGGGGTCGCAAATCGTAACCATTCTTGAGGGTAAAGTCGTTGGGATCACAAGTGGCGGCGGTGTATCGCATCTTCATGAATTCCTCGCTGCCACCCTCGGCATCACGATAGCGAGGTTGAACAGCATTTCTGATGGCAGAAGGCACAGGGTAATCAAGACTGAGAACGGAACCCTGAACCAGCTTGACCTTTCTGGTTTTCGAGCGACCAAGGCCGCCGCCTCCCATTGAGGGTTGCTGTTGTCTCTGGACCCAGCTGTCTTCAGGGTCAAAGGCGGAGTCGGGGCGGGCATATGGGTCGGCACTGAACTGGCCAAAGCCGCCATTCTCGCTGAAACCGCCGCCTTGAGTCGTTTGAGGGGCATTAGGGGCGTACGACTCTGTTAGACTGTAGGCGGACACTGGGCGATCGGGGGGAGTTCGGGCACCAAGTCGGTCCTGTTCGTAGCCCGAGTTCAGAAGATGTCGTCCGGCTTCCTCATCGTTCTCTTGAGGGGGGAGGTGGTACTTTTTTTGCGTGCACAGTTAGAATACCATCATTAGCTGCGGACAACTTGAAGGCGGACTCACGTTGCTGCCAGCAGGCATGTCCTGCAGCTGGTGACCGCCACCATACTCATTACCACGGCCATTGTAAGCCATCTTGTTGAAGGGGATCCCCGAATCCTGTCAATACGAAGCCTCGTTGGAATCAAGAAAGGATGAATCGATCTGTGCGGGATGACAGGTTTGGCGCTTGGGGCTGACGGCAGCCTTTTGATGTTTTTGGGGGGAAGCGGGAGTAGCTGAAACAGGAGAAATACGGAAATCCAGTCCAGGTCACGGGCGTGCGTCAAGGAGCAAATAGGAGCTACTGTACGGGTCGTGAAGCGCACTGGCAAACTGCCCGGCAACCTTCCTTACACAATGCGGGGAAATGAGGCACCAGCCTCAAAAGAATGGTGATAGTTGGGTTAAGAAAAGGAAAGAGATGAAGAGGGAGGCGGATTAGAGGAGAGGAAGATCAAGAACAAGAGATGGAATTCAGGAGTGACAGGGCCACCAGGTTTTCAGAAATGTTTTTGATGAAGGGACGGATCTCGTTTTTTGCTCCGCGCTCCACACGGGCCACGGGCCATGGACGACGGCGGCGAGAGCTGCGCTCAAGAATAGGGGACTGGACACGCTAAGCCTGCTGAGCCACTCCACCTGGTTTGGGGGTGGGTGGATGCAGAATCCCTGAGCAGTGTGAGAAAAGCGGTAGCCACTCACACACAACTCCAGACGAAGAGAGGCATTTGAGGCACAGGGGGCCTGGTTCCCAAGACATCTTGACTGACTGACGCAGGCTGGAAGCAAAGGCACCTAGGTTTAGCGGCCCTTCCAGTGGGCTCCAGCGGGCCTCCAGCGATGGAATCTACGTCAGTCTACTGGGTTTGGTGGCCCCCCCCTAGCCTCTCCAGAGCAGCCCCAAGCCCCCTCAGAATAAGCCATCAGCCACCGAGCGGCGACGTGAGTGAATGGAGATGGCCCGGAGAATGGAGCACCACCCCTTTCACCCCTTGCTCCCTGCATCTCACCACTGTCTTTGCCATCTCATCCCATCCACTCATCATGCAGCTGCGCCATTGACTGTTGCTCTGCACGCGCGCCCGTCACCCACCCGCAAACTTTCAAACAGGAGCCGACGATCAACTGTCACAATAGCCTGCCCGCCCACCTTTTACGATGCTGGAATCCAGGTCCTAGCCATTTCGGCCATGAGCGAACGGGACCCGCGAGGATCCCAGCCCTAAACCCGAGCTCTACCCCCGCCAGGCCTGCGCGGTGTGTTGTACCTAATTTCCCAGTGGCCGGGCTCTCAAGGCTAGAGACCGTATCTGGCAGTGATCCATCATCCTTAGAGTACCCGCTCAAGCCCTGGCGGCTTACGATCCTGCCCACCCGACTTCAGCCGCCGAGCTTGAGAAGCGCCAGGCAGCGCCTCATGGGCAGTCAGAGTTTGGGCGAAGAGAGTCCAGAGGAGCCAGCAGAGTCAGACCAACTACGCCGGGCTCACAGGTCAGATTTTACTGTTGTGTTAGGCTGAGCGGCTGTGATCGTGTCCACTTCTGCACATGGAAGGCTTGCAGCGGCAGCCAACAAGAGACAGAAGAAAACGGCAGCTCGGCGGCGCCGCTGACTATCTGTGCAGTGACCAAAATGACGTTACAGAACAGACTTCTCTAGTTGCCAAAACATGAAGGTGGGTTGCATGTTCGTTCACTTGTTGGATGCCCGCCTCTCATCCGATTTTTCATCCCCCTCTACTGTCCCATGGGAGGCCAAAATTCCAGAAGATCCCCCTGGACGGGATCTGGGACCACATTTCACTTCAAGACAGACCAAGAACCTGCCAGGTGTTCCAAAAATAGCAGGGCTGGGTTGAGGCGAGCGCTTGGTACTGGGACTGGTGTGCCTTGCACAGGTACGTATCGGACAAGCAACTCTGCGCGTCGTTCTCGCTTGCGGCCATGTACTGATACTCTGCTTGCTGCGGGAGAGATACCTGGGCAGGGTTTTTGGCGGCGTGCCCGTGCCAGCCCAAGTGTACGCTAATGGGAAGCAGCTTGATTTTTACAAGGAGCCAGGCAAGGCCTCATCATCAGCTTAGAGGGAGCTAGTCCGCTTTGTGTTGTCGTCTCGACCACCCGCATACTCTGCACGGCGTAGTGCATGTAAAGTAAGCATGCTAGGCCCTCTGGCAAGATGTCAGTCCAAAAGAATGCTCGCCATTTTTGGCGATGGGTGGCTGTACATTTTTCACAGGGCTGGACAACCCGTAGCAAGGTCGGGTCTTGCCTGTCGGCACTCAGCGACTCCGCCTCACGTCAGCGTGCTGAGAACACGAACTCTGCGAAACTTTTATCCTCGAGGACTGGCCTTGCCAGTTTCTGGATGGCTGGGCTGACCGCTGATCTTGAGCTTGTTCCTACCGCATTGCACATGTCAGCATTGAAGCATGTGCTCGGCTAGGATGAAGCCGGTGAGGGGGGCCAATTACACTGTAACTCTCATTTATGTGAAGCCCGAGATGCAGTGGATACGATGCTCCGCAGTGTCCTTTCTCGCCAACAAACCAATTAGCTGCTTAGCTAATATTGGCTTTGCTGTCGTGCTTTGCAGATGTGGTGCATCGGAACAGGCGATTCTACAGGCAGTAAGCGGGCAAGTTGGACTGGGCCATGGTTGGGCCATAAGACCCAGGCCATCTAGCTCAGGTTCCGAGACAGAAGGGTTACCTGACCACTGATATCTAACTCATGGAGCGGATGCCACGCTCAAATGATTCTCGACCTTGAAGACACAGGCTCAGCCATTTGTTTCACCCAATCAATACTTGAAGCCCTGCGTCCAACACTCGGAATTCGTGTCGATGGCCGGGTCCCCGCCTGTTGTTGTCATGTAACGTTGGTCCTGGTATTTGCCATGCGATGGATCTTGTTCATGCTTGCCGCCCAATGTGCGTGGTTAGTGAGGGTCGCCGGTTATGACGAAAATTCTCGTATGCAAACACGGGCGAATTTCCCAGATATCTCCCCCCTCTCCACCATTTATTGGTGGGATCGACATCTATCCGAAAGATTGACTTTTCGCCAGAAATATAGGTCCATTTATCATTTACTAAGGCGAGAGAGCAGAGGCAAATGACATCGTTTCACGAAACAACTCCTCGCGGCCCCTCCCTCAACGGCCAACATCTTTACCTAGTAAAAATGTGGATGGTCATCACAGCACCTGGGAAGCGACCTCACCGTGCTTTTGGTTTTTTAATTTAGCATGTTACCTAGCAAATATGGAATCCAGATCGAATGATTACTCTTGCAAAAATTAAGTCTCTACATGTGGTACATGAGGCCTGGTAGAACGGTAGTGCTAACGAAGAGCTTGTCCCACATATCAACGTCGACCTTGCTGTACGTTGAATTTCAATTGATTTACGGGAAAGGCACGCGGGGGACACAAAAAATGGCCTACTAGAGAGGTTGACACAAATAATTGGACAGAGTAATTAGCAAGGAACGTACAGCTGTGGTTCACTTATTTTGTCTTCTCACTAGCATAGCCCCTTGAATAGGTATCTTAGTAGGCCATTTTTTTGTCCCCCGCGTGAAAGGTTATGCGCCAGCGACAAGAGCTGGGCGTATGAGAGGGTCACCGGCTCCACCAACCTGCAGAAAAGGCGAAATGCGATGCCCTGGATTGGACCCTGACGTTCTCCCCGAGTTGGCAGCGATCCGCAAAACATCGCATCGAATACGTGAAGGTAGAAGAATGGCAAGAAACACTAATGGCTTAATCTTTAAAATACTTGATTTGGCACATCGTTCCTTTTTTTCCTTCTCAGTTATCTCATCATTCCCTCCTTTATCGTTCTCTTAATTGCATTTCTTTTCTTGCAAATTTTTTTCCCTGCGTCTCATCAAGTCCAGACCAGCGATGTTACGGTGCCTATCAGGATCACTCATTTCAGCTGAAAGGCATGAATTGCTAAGCATCGACGGTCAAGAAGATTGAGAGATCATGACTGGGGAGACCGCCAATGAGGCCACAGGCGGGTGCGTTAGTCAACCCAGTCAGCCAGCAAATTAACAAATCATACAGAGAACGCCGTTATGCAGCTAAAGGAGCCACGCAAGACATCGGGTCCCAAACTACCCGTAGATATGGACAACGGTGAAGGCTAAGCCGAGCTTTCATCGTCGTCGTATGCGCAGACTGTGCCGCTGCTCCCATCGCGAATCAGTTTCAAAGAAATGCTGTGAGCGGGACTGGCCGGGTTACAACACGAAGCCGTTGCCGATCACTTGTCTTGAAAGCAGGCGAACAGAGTCTTTTCAGCACGGCCCTGCCTACGTATGGCATGCAAACTGGCGCCACCCGCTGGGACCGTCTGGATCCTTGCCGCACCGATGGACACAGCTGATGCGGCCTTTGGCGGCATTGGCTGGGTGATTTCCATGACAAGCTACAGGTGGCGATACAGACCGACCTGTTTGGTTGGATGAGCGCAGCTCGGACAGTGTTTGTATGCACGTAGGTACGCAGCATCGAATCGGGCCTTGTTCGAGTGCGTGGCAGCTGTAGTTGGCAGTGTCTCCATCTCTGGGTAATGTAGGGGCTCCGGGGCTGCGTAAGTGTGTCAGCACGCACAAAGGAATTATGCACGCCAGGCACATTTCGCCAAATGAATGGAAATTGCTGGTCGCATCCCGGGACAGACAGGGACGCCCCGCGGCCATCCAAGCAGAAGCTCGTGTTTTCATAATAATCTTGATATTGAATCCGGACTGGTGACCATGCGTCGACGAACCCGTCTCGAAAACAAACCTGGACTATTACCTACCTTGTTCGGTGATGCCCCGCCACTATTTGTGCAAAGTGACCCACACATAATGAAAAATGCATCCAATGGGATCGTGTCCAGCCATGATTGAGATGCAGGGCTTCATGGCGGGCACAGTGCGCGGGTGGGAAATCAAGGGGTTTCCCGCACAGAGTGGTGGGCGTGGCACCAGGGGTCTTTGTTTGAGGGCCGCTCCAGCAGACAGGCGCCGGCCAGGGACCCAGGAGGCAGTGGCTCAGCGGCCTTCACCAGATCAGGGGGCGTCCGGCGCCACGGCACACAGTGTGAAATATTGGCGGCCGTTGTTATTTGTTTCGCTAGTTCCAAAGGAGCTCTAGCGCCGCGGGTCCCTGTCGCACCTGCTCAAAGACTGCCCCAAGTCCTTGCACTCTCGCCCAGTCGCAGTACAGCCGCTGGAGTCTGCCGGGGCCCTCTTGGCACACTCTCACGGTCCTCTCGACGCTCCCAGGTCCTCTTGACTCGCTGCTCCTTCATCCTCCTCTGCCCAACGAGCGCATCGATCTTTCAATCCCGTCCGACCTGCAGCGAAATCGTCAACCTTTAACCTTTGATTCGCTTTCATACATTCAGTCGCCCTGGTCGATTATGTCTCGTTCTTTCTTCTCCTAGAAGCCCTCTTTTCTTCTTCCCACTCCGAGCTAGTCTCTAATTCCACTCGTTATCCTCAATTACTCTCTTCTCGACAGTTCCGCCGAATCCGCGCGCGACGACTCTTGACTCGACTCCTTTCGAGCGCCGGAGACACGACGACTCTTCCGATCTCTCTTGCCTTGTATTCCTATCGTTTATCAGAACATCCCGTTGCAAACCCAACGTCTACAATCGCTAGTAACCGCCGCCAATCTTGGCCAAAGTGATAATCAAAAAGTGATCGACACTCGCCAACTTCCATTTGCAACGATTCGGCCTCCCCACCCGTGCCATTACAAACAATCACAAGCTTCATCACCATGGAGGACGTACACTATCTCGTCGCCAAGGATCTGGACGAGCTGAGCCTGAGTAAGTTGAAACCAGAGAGCGCCCTTCCTCTCTCGCCAGCCATTAATATCTCTCTGCAGTGATGCACCTGGTTCCTCGAAGCGGTAGCTGTGTCAAATGCGACGACACGACCGAACTCCAATGTCCCAAATGCTCCGATGGAACGAGTTGCCAATTCACCGTTCCTGTCGACTGCACGCAATGCGCCAAATCCATTTGCGTAGCCGATGATTCCAGTTCCAGCAAAGGCAGCAGCGGCCCCAGCATCGGCGGCATCGTCGGTGGTGTCGTCGGTGGCCTCGTTGTCATTGCCATCGCCACATACCTCGTCTGGAAATACTGTATCAAGCCCAAGCGATCCGAAATGTCCCAGACCGTCTACGATCAAGACTCCAACACCATCCAAGGCTCAGAAAAGGTGGACTCTGCATCGAGGGCGACGCGTCCACCATCAACACACACCGTCCACTCGATTGCGTCAACTGTCCTTACCCGAGCCTCCAACATTATTCAAATCGCCTACATTCCCGGTGTCACAAACCGCGCAACCCCGACTGACCCGAACGTCCTGGTGCCACCTGTTCCACCGATTCCTATGCAGCATGCCGAGGGTAGAACCACCGCGGCAGGTGATGATCAACACTTCTTCGTTCCTGGTGACCTCCGAGACTCGACATACTCTGGCCTATCTGGCTACACCGACCGTACCTCTTATGCCCGCACTTCTTATGCTCCCCGATCCAGCGTCGCTTCAACCATCTACGGCAAGCAGGCCCAAGTTCTTACTCCCGCTCAAACCGGAATGCGTGCAAAGCCCACTATGGTCAGCGTCAAGTCTGGGAGCCACGGTCTGGATGCTCCTCCAGTTCCTACCATTGATTTCGGCAAATTTGGTGCGAACCGGCCGAAGAGTGGTATGAGCGCCTTCAGTATTGGATCAACTTTCCTCAGCAGCGCCAACACTGCCACGCAGACTCGTGCACAGGTTGTCAAGGTCAGTGCTTTGAAGAAGATTGACATTGCCTCGAAGTCTGAGAGCGATTCATCATCCACATCAGCAACAAACGAGGCTTCGCGACCTACTACCCCAAGCCGAAACGCCACTCGTAATTCAAGTGCTACCACTATTATCGACGACTCTCCTTCCGTGGACCAGGGCCCATTTTCTGATCCTCCTGAACGAACAACACCCCGCAAGTCAACTCCCGGTTTAGGTGCCGTCATTGAGGACTCTGCTGGCGAGAACAAGGCCACAACAGATGCTCCCGTGGCAGTGCAGCGACGAGACAGCAGTCCGTTCGGTGACCAGCACGCAACCAAAGAGTAAAACCACTAGTGGTACATAACAAAACAAATTTCTTTTTTCTTTATTTTTTTTGGGAGATATGATGAATGTACCCGCCACCCGGGTTTCACATACTTGAGTGCCCGACTATCCTTGAACTTCTTCAACTTTTCTTCTTAACGTCACATTTTTTGGATAGATGACCCGAGGTGAATCGGGAATGTGAATTTTTCATATTTACTTTGAACAACTAGCAGCGAGGATTCTTTGGGTATGGACAACACTGGCGTCTTGGGCAAGCACCGCGGGATACGGTACGACGGATGGCGGGATGTTTGCCAACAGGAGTCTCTTCGATAAGTCTACTGAATAGAGATGATCTACCGTACATGTTTTATTTGTGACGTGTAAATGCTACCGTGAAGTATACCTGGACGGATCACTCACTCGTCCCAATAGTTTAGAGCACTTCCCAATTCGTATACCTAGGAGTTTCTCCATTGGCAGACAAAGGCTTATGACGCCCAGTTTCGGTTTAGGGCCATTGCGGCTAAAATGTCGATCAGAGACCCCTCATGGTGTCGCGGTCGATATCTGATTCGAGTCAACGCCAGTGCACAGCCGTTTAGACTATTTGTGATGCAAGCCATCACCCAGGGAGGCAGCTAACGCCAAACTTGCGACGCAGGCTGCGCGCGGGCCTTTGCTCTGCATCAGGGTGTTGACACGCACAAGTCGAGCATGCCACCAAGCAGGATCCGGGCAAAAGGGGGTAGGAGCGCGAGCACTGATGTGGAAACTATCCGTGGTTCTGGCAGCGCGGGGCAGAGCTTGTTCGATGCCCCCAGCTTCTTTGCTGGTGAAACAGAGTAGAGGCGAAAAGAGGCCGAGGCGGATATGCGCCCGCCTTGTGAACTTCCCTTCAGCCAGCGAAACGGCGAGCAGCAGCACTGGGTGCGTCTACAGATCGGTGCTTCGCTTCGTTCCGTTTTTTTCCTGCCCTGGACCGTTCTTGGGCCAGGGCTTTAGTTGAGCAAAGAGCCGGGCGTGCATATGTTTCCAGTCACGATGCTTGGTTCTCTGCATTCCCGCGCTGTCCCTGCATATACCCGTCCCGAGCTATCACTTAAACTGAGGCGACATGGTATTTTTTGAGGGTTTGCTTTTCCCGCTGAGCTTGGTGCCGATCATGATGGGTGCCTCCTATGTATACTGTATAGTACATTTCTGCTATAGGGAGGCCACCTACGTACATGCGTGTGTGCATTGTATGTATGTGTGTATTTTGGATTCGCAACTAAACCGGACCTCACGCAGAGCCACCATCGACACGCAACAAGTTTCCACCTTTTTTTTTTTTCTTTCTTCTTGGTACTTATGCCACAGCACCCCAGGGATTATCCATCCTGCACCCTTGAGAGACAACGCATCGCAATCAATCACCATCGCACGCGACTTGTGCGTCCCGGTCGCGGCTAGAGTCTTTTGTTTCCCGGCTCTAGCTGAGACGAAGTGAATGAAAAGCACAGGCAGGGCCGAGAACCGAACGAAAAGATCCGACAGGCTATTAGTTGAAACGGAGGGGAGGAAGTTTTCATCGCTCGTCAGGATTGCCTGTGCCCACCCACCCCCTCTCTCTCGAGAGAGAGAGGACCAGCCAGGGATTGCCGTTACCCTGTTGGCAACCCTTTTTTGGTGATGCCATCACAGAAGTAGCCAGGGGAGACGCTGCGTTGGAGAAACTTGGCAAAGAGGCCATGGGGAGGGGGAGGGAGAGGCGAGGCATTGCTCAATGGCATTGGCATGGGGGGGATGGTCAAGCGACCAACATCTTCTCCAGTTTCTTCTACATGGTCTCCTCGTTTCTCCCCCTCGAATGGAGCACGAAATCCAACCTTTCGGTAGCCCCCCATGGACGAAACATTCCCAATCGAGCGGTCTGCTCCGTTTCCCGGAAAACCAGGGGAGGAGGACGAAGTATGGCCCCCGTCCCCCCCGGGGTGGTGGACTTTCGCTCCGTTCGAAAGAAGCCACGTTTGAATGCTTCTTTTTCTTCCTCGCTCTGCCTGCCCCAGCTCCGGGACCGTTTCCCCGTGTTTCTCGCTACCTGTGACCTGGGAGCTGCGTCGGAATATGTCCTGTAGCGGGTAGCCAGTGGGGGGGTGGACGGGCAAACCCCTTGTTTGGGTTGAAGTTTTTTTTTTCTTTCTTTCGATAATAAATTGGTTTCGGCTGTGCAACCTTCCCGTTTAATGGAGGGGGAGGGGGGCTATTTTGCAAAAGGCCCTTACGGAGGATATCCTGCTCCTGGGGATCCGTTTGTCAAGGTTTGTTACAACTCAATTTTTCCCCCCTACCTTACTCTTCCTTATTCGTAGGCTTTTCTTTTCTTTTCTTTTTTCTTTTTCTTTTTTACTTGGCCTCCTCCTTGGAGATCATCACTCGTAGAAATGTATAATTGACTGGCTGGGGGAGACACGAGCTGGAGGTTCTGTGGGCCAGAACTACTACCACCACTGAGGCAGAAGGTTCGCAGAAGAAGACAGCGATGTAGTCAATTAACTGTCAATGTGCGCGGCTGGCTACCCCAGACGTGGCGCTCCGCCGCCCAAGATGAATCGAGCAGCACTAATTTCTACAGCCCTCTTCTTTTCCGTTCCTTTGACACTCTCGTCTAGTGAGGTACAGACTACCCTCCCTTAAAATACCCTACCCTCGCCCGTTCACTAAGTCCAGGTTCAGTGTTCGTGCTAAGCAAGGGTTATTGGGCAACAACCAGGGCACAAGGCGTTGGTCGTTCGCGGGTCTTTCTCCCCTCCCCTAACGGCTGCCCGGCTGTCGATCCGGACCAGCACTATGGAAACCGATATTTGCACTCGCTCCTCGCTATTTCGACCATGGGGGGTTCATTTTTCCTATCGCTAACGGCCTCCCATCTTGACAAGGGAAAAAAAAAAAAGCCGCACCAGAAGAAGGTTTACAGCGGGTTGTTCTGCCCCCCCCCCCGTCTCCAGTTTTTAGTCCCGGCACTTGAGAAGGGGGAGGCTGTTAAAGTGCTCCAAGGTGAGTGAACACACACATAGCAGCCGCCTCTGCCCAGGTGTGAATAGTAATGGCATCGTTATGACACCGCACCTTGGTTGTTTGGCGCCCCGCGACAACGCGTGCAATGGCTGGCGGCGCCACTTGGTGTGCAGTCCATGTAGACCAGGTTTGAGGGGGAAAAGAACTCCGACGGAGGCTGTCGGAAGAAAACCACCATATTTGCCTAGGTCTGTCCTAATGCCGACCCCGGGTCTCTCGGCCGTGTCGAGGATGGCTTCGATGCCCTCTGCGAATGTCTGCTCGCAGTGTCTCAAATCTCTGCTGTCCTCTCTTCTCTTGCATCTCCCATGTGCCATGCTTCCCCACCGCGCGCCATGGGGAAACGATAGCCTTCTCGCCCTCTTTGTCTGCCCATCCCCCCGCCTTCGCACACGCACGCCCCCCCGTCGATCTTGGCGGCGATGTTGAAAAGAGAGGTCGAGGCTAGCATCGACTGCATCACGCGGCAGCCATACGCCGCCACCGCCGCCGGGTCGCTGCAAAAGCAGCCTATTCTCGTTGAATATTCATGCACGGGCGGGATGGGGGAGGGGCCCCATACTTGGGCAAGAAGCAGGCACTCGAGCTCTTGGTGTGCTCGTTAGACGCGCAGCTGGTGCTGCAGTCTCACGTTCTGGGTTTTTTTTCTTTCTCCCCCCCCCGTTCACTTTCGATAGGCCCTTGTCCTCAAACGGCAGTTGGGGAGGATTATGCCGAGTGTTAAAACACGATTGCTCCTCTTCCCCATCTATTGTCTTACAGGGAATTATTATTTTAAGAAAAAAAAAAGGAAGAAAAAGAGAGAGAAAAAAAAAAGAAAGAGTAATTGGAGTGTGAGCTACCTCTCCGTGAGCTCCATCATTGTTCCCCTTTGGCATACGCGTGCGTACGCGTGTGCGTGTGTACACAGAAATAGTCCAGCTCTTATATGTATGTATCTATGTATGTCTTGCTACTCGCGTGGGTAGAACCGATGATGACAAAATGACGATTGAGCTCTTCTCAGCCGGGGAGGGGAAGGGAGGGAAGGGAAGGGGGGTGGGAGGGTCAGATGTGGAACGGGAGTTTATCGCACATGGCATAAATTTGCCACCCCTAAGCCACTCTGGGTTTCGCTCTGCCTGTACGAGTGCGGTCCTCTCACTCACTCACTCACTCACTCTCTCTCTCTCTCTCTCCATGTCATTTTTCCTGCGAGCGGCTGCAGTATCTACAGTTTTGGTAGGGTTTGCGGTTGTGGGGGAGCAAGAGGCAAGTGGGCCCAAGCTTCAACCAACACCCTGCATTGAGGATATAAGACTTGTGAATCCATTGAGCAGCGCCCGTATATGAGCTGTCTTGGCCTCGTCCTGCTGTTCATCTTGTCCTCCTTCTGCAGGTTTTTAGACTTTCCCCGTTGCTGTCGTCTGTCAGCATGTAGCATGCACCATGTACTGTACTCTGCACTCTGTCACCCACCTGGGAACCGTGGTGGCCTTCCTGCAGATGAGATGGCGGGATGCATCAGACTGCAGCCGTGTTTGGACGGAGCCCGTCAGCGTACAGACCAGTAGTTCATCTCAATTGCCCGCACGCATTCGCCCACTCCTACGCACCACTCGTTGCATGCTTTTTTTTTTTTTCTTTCTGATTATTTATATTCATTTTTGTTCCCTTCTAGACTCTTTGAACCCCCATCTTCTCCACCCCACACACACATATCACTCTCTCTCTCCCTCTCTCTCTCTCCCTCTCCCCACCGACTGGGGAGGTTGAGCTTACTTGGCAGAGCTCTCCGACTATGGCTGCTCCCCCCTTCTGCAGGCCATTACGGGCTTTTCCTCCCCCCACCCCACTGCCTGAGCAGAAACGGCGCATTGGATGTGGGGAAGGGGGCCCTTTTTTGCTCGTCCAGTTTTCGCTGCGACCGTGGCCGGGACTGACCTCGTTTCTTGTCCACGCTACCGTTGCTCCTTTCAGCTCTGGTAGCGTGGGATACGCGGGTCCCATGGGGGGATTGCGAGATGTGCGTGGGCGTGGGCGTGGGCGTGGGCGCGTGGATGTGGATAACGCACTGTAAATGCGCCGCGCTACCTGCAGCTGCGCCTGGGTGACAGCGAGCGCCGGGTACGTGCTCACAGTGGCTGAGATAGTGCAACTGGAGAAGAGGCGACGAGGCATGTGGCATGGGAAAGTCGGGGGTCTTTTTTTTCTTTCTTTCTTTAAAAAAACCCCCCCCGGTGACAAAAAGACTTACCTGCACACGTCCATCACTTGACACGGCACACGGGAGAATGAGTGTGTGCGAATATGGCATAAATGGAAATCGTGCGCGTCACGTCGCCTCGATTCCCGTCCTGTACCACTCATACATACATACTATGCTGTCTGAGTGTAAGTTGAGTCTCTGCCGTTGACATGTCAGGCCAAGCAGGTCACAGCTTTTTGCTCCGTAATAACCCCTTCCCACGTTTCCACTCGGCACCCACATCCCGGTAACAAGCCCCAATTAGTTCCGTTTTCTCTTTTCATCAAGTGAGAGGGACATGGTATGTCGTGGAATAGGTATTCCACTGCCCACTGCCCACTGCCCGGGGGCCCCGGTCCTATCCTACAGCACAGCAGCAGTACCACACAGCACACTAGCCTCTCGCCAGTGTGTGTGGTCAAGTCAACGCCGACAAGGCTAAGTGCGTAGAGCTTCCATTCCTTTTCCCGTTTAGTGAGCCACACCTTGCAACGCTGTACACACCTGCCGGCACCGGCCGTTTGGCATCTCTGTCAACTTTGTTTGGTATCTTTGCCTCTGCTATTTTCCCCCATTCCCTACCGTTCGTGACATGCGTGTAGATACAGAAATGCCTTGCTTCTCCTCCCCCTCCTCCCCCAATTATCATCCAACCTTGCGTTTCGAGTCGTACACGTCGACAAGATCCCTGCAATTGCCCCCTTCCACCACTTTCCCTGCCGTGCCATGCCTGGCTCCAGCCGCGTCTTGCTCTTTGAGCCACACCAGCCCCAGCAGACCCCAAGCCGCCGAGGACAAGAGACGCTCCTCCACTCTCATCGCCAACCAAATCCTCCATAGTCAATCCTTATCCTGTTCCAGGTCCATTCTATCATCTTCGGACTGGATATGGTTGCAGGCGCATGCAAATGGCCCTCCAGCAAAAAGTATGATAAATCAGATTTTGGCGTGACAAACAGTAAAATCCAAACAGGACACCGGTATCAAGTAGATAGCCCCATCGTCCAATAGAGCACCAGACGAAGAAGAAAAAAAGAAACCAACAAAAACAAAAAGCATGCCGTTTTGTTCCAGGCCCGCGCAAGCGAGGATTCCTGTTCATAAAGGGGTGGGAAAGCAGAAACGGGCTCTCGGCCCATCAGACTCCAGAAACACCCACAGCTGCCCGTCCCCGCTCACATGTGTTCATCAAGAGGCCAAGGCACAGAGTCTGGGCATGCAGTCGGCACCCATGTGTTGCCAGTAACTTTGCAAACAATAATAGTATAAATGTCAAAAGAATACCTAGCGCCCCAATATGCCTCTTTTTGTTCGTACGCCATTCGCCGGTGCGGGAACTGGTCTGCTTTCGTTCGTCGTTCGATGCTACGTCGTCATGTTGCCCTCGTCGTCGGGCAAATATGGCCATCTAAAAAAAAATCGCAAAAGTAGAAGAAAAAAGAATAAAATCGTCTCTCCATTCCCTTCCGGTATCTCGCCAATCGTATCCAAGCTTGACGTCAAGCCTGTGCCAGCGAGTGAGGGGTCGCCATGACACAGCCCCTCATCCGCGACCGTCGCTGCCGGCAAACCTCCAGTTCAGCCGTGTCTCTCATTGCTCCGTCATTCCGTCTCTTTCCTGCTCCGACTAGGTATCTTGGTGGGAATTGGGTTACTCATAACACGACACACTTGGACGACTTCTCCTTGCCATCCTTTCTTCGGTGCCTGTAGGGATCCCGGTGACTACCAGCATCACCGTTTGTCCGTTGTCGGCCACTGGAGCCACCGGTGGGCCGTGAGGATTGTTGTCGTTGTCGGCGAAGGATTCTGACAACATCGTAGAAAGCCTTTTCGACGTTGATGCAGTTCTTTGCTGAGGCTTCCACAAACTCGCAACCCAGCTCGCGAGCCAGGGCATGGCCTTCTTGTGTTGAGACTTCTCGCTCGGTGACTCGGTCGCTCTTGTTTCCGACGAGCATGATGGGCACAGGAAGGTTCGAGCCGGCGGAGGAGAGAGGTGAGCCAGGGTACGAAGGTGATGATGCGCATGATTCTTTGACTCGTTGGATCTGGTGATGGAAGCGCTTGATGCGAGAAAACGACGACCGCGAAGAGATGCTGTAGACCAGGACAAACCCTTCGCCATCGCGAATCCATTGGTCTCGCAGGGCGGTGTACTCTTCCTGTCCAGCAGTATCGAGAACCTCAAGCATGCAAGGCTGACCATCAATGACGACCTGCTTACGGTATGAATCCTCGATTGTAGGGTCATACTGGAAGGACGGAGAGTCAGTAAAGGGGATATGGTTTGTCGGGGTGGCAAGGGGACGTGGTTGCAAGCTATGGCCGTGGTCGGCAGTTATGGAAGCGACTTACTGTTTCGACAAAGTGTTGCAGGCACAGCTGGATGGTCAGAGCCGTCTTCCCTACACCACCATCTCCGAGCACCACCAGCTTGTATAATACCATGCGGCCGGCCATGATGACGGCGGCGGAGACAACGACGGCGACGGCGAAAAGAGCGTGGCAGCAGCCAAGGGATTGTGGAGGGAGCCGGGTCGAGGAGACCAGCGGACGAGGGGAGAGGCGATAGAGAGGGTTGGAGACGATGCTGGGGACGATTGTCTCGCGAAGTGGTTGTGGAGGCTTGAGTTGACAAGAGGTCGTCACAGGCAGAGGGGAGGAAAAGCAAGGAACGAAGAGGGGGTGGCTTGATGGAGGTAGGAGCTGGGGCCAGCAATTGTACTGTCTGGTAGGGCGAGAGACGGCGGTACGGCGTTAGCAGCCGGAGAGAGGGCAGTAGCAGCAACAACAGTGGCCAAAGCAGTGGTAAAAGCAGCCAGGTGAGAGAGATGTATGGTCGAAGCCCCATGGACCGTCTTTGCTGAGCGGCGAAGTTGGAAGACGGCGGGTGGATACTTGTGGGCGGGGCCTTGTTCGCTGCGGTAGGTACGTACTGGGCCTCCAGTCAAGTAGGGAGGGAAGCCCGGTGAGGTAGCGTACCTAGACTAGGTAGGTGTAGTCCACAGCAAGGGCCCTGCTACATGGCTGCTGGGGTGGGAAGGCGAGGCAAGGCAAGGCCAGTAGTGCTTCTGGAGGGGGGTACATGGAGATGGGGTTGTTGGCGACGGGCTGGTGGTTGGTCAGCAGGTATCTGTACAAGTGGATGACTAGCTGGTGGAAATCCATGCTGGGCGCGGGTGGAGGGGTCAGTGGGTGTTGAGTGGGCAAGACAGCCGCCTCTTGGGCAACACAGAGGCAGGCAACCTGGGTACTCGGGGGAACCCTCGAAGAGGACGGCCAGCTGGGGGGATGGGGGGAGAAAGGAGCTAGGTACAGGTATCTAGTACCGGGGCGGCTGCTAGACAAGGTACCTAGGACTTTGAGGTTCAAAGCGAGTGTCACCATCGGGGCGGGAGAGGGGGCCCGGGATGGACAAGACACCAGAGCAGAGAGCTCAGAGAAAGGAGTGCATCATGGAGAGCAACGGCGAAAGGAATAATATGCGTCATAGACTGCATCCAAATACAAACAAATTCCAAACTACGGGCGTATGGCAAGCCAGAATTTAGACCAAGAAGCAAAAACAAAAATGAAAGAAAAATGCCATAATCGGGGATACAAGGCGCCAAGCGCCAGCTAATGAGGGCGGCGAGGCCATGGTCCATGAATGTGTAAAGCAAAGGCTCGGCCGCTGATAGGGCGAGCACCAGCCGGAAGGGCAGAGGCGCCCCCGGGAGATGAGAGCGCAGTTGGTTAGGCGCACTTCCCATCAAGCCTGGCTGGGCGACTCGTTTGACGGATCCGATTTGACGAGTAAGGCATGGATGGATTGATGGATTTTCATCATGGTGATAGGACGAGAAGGATTCGCCTTCCTCTCCGCCTCTCAACCGCCGCACACGAGGCAAGCGAGAGAGACCCGACCCGTGCGGCAAGGTTAACCAAGCCTATCCGTACGACACACCTACATACGCGACAATCCTTCTCCATATCTGCTTGATTTGGGCCCGCCAGCGTTAGCAGCACCAGCAACAGCAACAGCAGCACGGCCTGCTTGGGCTTGTTGGTTGGGTCGTCATCGGCACGCCAGCACCCGGGCCCCGGGTTACGGATACGGGTCTACCGTACCGTCACGGTGCACCCGCCGCGGATGCGGTGCGGTGCATTTACGGTGCGGTTCGATGCGATGCGACGCGGTGCACTACGGTAAATGGGTGGGCGGCGCGAGGCTGCCAGTCTCCAGCCAGTATCACGTCCCAGTGGCCCCCCCTGACTCGACACCTGGTTGAATTCGGCTCCCTAATGTCGACAGCCGGAAAGGAGCCATCTTGCCTCACTCAGCCAATGGCCAAGAGGTCTGTCCGGCTGTCGCACCTTCCCGTGGCGTGGGGACCTTAGCACGGGAGAGGCAAAGGGAGATGGAGGGAGAGAGAAAAAAAAGGCGTCAAGGTGCAAAACGGGCCGGCGTCCACAATTAAGCGTGGGAGTAGATGTGGATGCTTGGTGCAGTACTCCGTACGATTCTCCAACCTTCGGAGGGATGATGCGATGATTGGGGCTACAAGCAAAGAAGGAAAAAACCACTTTTGTTTGGCTGGTCAACAAGTGCTTTCCTCCATTTCCAAGTAACAAATTTTTCATGCTAAGCTTCCACCGGGGTATGCTCGGGGTTGCGTGTTTTGCCTTTTTTTTTTCTTTTCGGTTGGTTTTTTTCCCGGGGCGCTCCTCGCAAATTTTTACCTTATTCTTCTTCTTCTTCTTCTTCTTCTTCTTCTTCTCTCTTGTAGTTTTGCTTCTTCTGCATGCTGGGCCTGTCTTTGCAGCATGCAGCAAGCACGCATTAAGTACGACCAGGTGGTCGCAGCACTTGCGAGTGGTGTGGTTGGGGTGTGGTTAGCCCGCGCTGTGGTTAGAAGCATAGTGCCGCTGTGGTGGGCTAGGTACTCTGCGCGCAGTGGGCGGTACTTGGTGGGCCGTGGCCCAGCCTACTGTATAAAAAAATAATAAAAAAGTACCACCCTTGTACATCACGACTCCGCTGTCCTGGGGAACACGCTCGCCGGGCAGAGTGGCGTTTTTGGAGGCTGGGGTTGGGGGCCTAGAGGCGTAGTGCACGGGTAGTGAGGTGGCCTGTGCTGACAAGCGGGTAGTGCGACGGCAGTGGATGGAGAAGTCGATTTGACCAGCAGAGTGACACATTTTTTGCTCGCTACCCACGCAGAGACGAGATGTAGACGGGGGGACGGCGGAAACGAAAAGTATTATTATTAATAAAATTAAAATAAATAGAAAAAACAATTCGGGCTGGCGTGTGTTGGCAGGACCGAGGCAGTTGGAACTGGAGGGAGGTCCAGAGAAGACCGGAGGTGGGAAAAAAATTGAGGGTCTGATGAACCCTGTCCTTCTTTGCGCGCCGTTGTTGAAGAGTCGGGCAGTTGTAAGGGTTGTTTACCAGGTTAGGCCAAGTAGGAGTTGATGTCAATGTCAGGTACCGTTGGGTACAGCTACTGTGTGTGCGTGCATGTGTGTGTGCGTGCAAGGGACGACCGCGCAGATAATGGCTTTCACACGCATCGCATTTGCAGCACTGCATCAACCCGAAGGGTCAAGGAGTCACCACCACAGCCCGCAACCATAACCCACAGCCACCCGCGGCCACAATCGCAGTCACAGCAGACGAAACCGAGCTGTGGAAAGCACACAAGACGCTGTCTAGTCCTACACCCGCTCCCGGGCTGCACGGACGCTCGCTCGCTCACCAGTACCATCCCGGCCTCCCGCGCTTGTTGGCTCCAGTCAACAACGGCAATGGCGGGTCTCTCGAATCCGCTGCTCACGTCCAATCTCTCTTGACGTTGTCGATATCCAGTCAACAAGGGTTATGCCGACACGCAAAGGCAAGAGTGGCTTGATCCGAGTGTTGATCTCTGAGCCCAGGCCCTTCTTCACGTCCCATCCGCGCCATGCTTACGGTTGTCAAGTGGGCATTGCTTGGTTCACGAAAAGAAAAAAAAGTTTCCAAACGACACGGCAGACGAAGGACGACGGGGGTGGGAAGGACAGCTGTTTTTTCTCATCCCACGTTCCACGCGGCCCCGGCCCAGCACAGGTCCTCTGGGTCCGCGTACCGTCAAACGTGGGAATGCGACCACAGCCCCGACTAACAGTCGGTAGGGAAAAAACTTAGGTTGCCAACCTCTAACCTTTCTAACCTCCTTTCAGCCTTCCTTCAAGGTTCCCGCCCGCTCCCCGTCTCCCCCGTCCCTGTCTGGGTTCGCCCAGGAGCTGGAGCAGTTACAGCAAGCTAGTTGGCCGAGACAGGCAAGCTAAGCTGCGGGCGGGCATCCCTCCGATAGCAAACGACGTTTTATCCTTTCGGCCAAGTCTGTACACCGAGTCTTGCGGCTATGCACCTAGTTGCTTGCTTGCGTTACCGACGTTGAGGGATCATCGATTCTTATTTCCACAAGTGCTGGGTGTGCAATTGGTCGTTTAGTCTGCCCCCCCATCCCATCCTTACTCGTACATGAGGGCGGGAGAGAGACTACACACGTCAAATGGACCCTTTTTTTTTTTTTTTTTTTTTTTGGAAGAACAAAGTTTATGTGTTTTTTTTATTCTTTTCTTTTTATTCTTTTCACTTTCTAGCGATTCATGAGGCGTTTGGATGCAGCCTTTGAGCGGGAAACCGCCAACGCTATACTCGATACCCTCGTCTTGGCAGAGGGCTAACCCACCACATAATGTTCCGAATCTAAGTGCCTAATGCCTAACCAGAGCAAGTATGGGGCCGTTGGCGGCTGTGAGGGAGAGGGGTTGCTTGCCGACGTGGGTATGTCCCTTGCTCTTGTGGTCCAGATTGCATCGTAGTGCTTCACCCCGTCTCTGCAACTCAGCCAGACGGACCGAGTCTAGACGCTTGGTACTTGCTACCACCAACGGATATATAACTGCACATAGATGCGCCATCTACGCCTCATGCGTTCACGCCCGGACGCCTTTTGATGCCATATGGAGCCCGCAACGCGGAAAGGTTACGCCCAGCTGAGAGAACGCGAGCACAGGTTTTGGTGGGGAGGCGTAGGATAATTGATACGAATAAACTCGCCATCCAAACGGGGCCGCGTTGGGCCAAGGCACTTGCCAGAGACCCCTTTTTGCCCCTAATGCTCGCTCGCTCGGGTGTCAACTCTGCCCTTCTGCTTGCTTGCTTGCTTGCGTGCATCCGCATGTGCGCCTGTCAGTCTTGTGAGCCGGAGCTTGTCATACCAATGTCAAGCTGCCAGACACCACCACTCCAATCAGCAATGCGCGGCAACTGACACCAGCCTCTCAGCTACCTCGATTGCTTCTGGTTCGCCATGACATCCATCCAGTCGGAGCTGTCCCCCTCCCTTGCTCGGGTGTCCACCGGCTTTGGCGCTTGGTGCCTGTGTTTTTTTTTTCTTTTCGTCTTCGCCTTTCCCTCCCAAGTCACTCATGCTCGTGGCTGTGCCAATAGTTGACACTTTGACAGCATTGACCAAAATGGCCTGCCCACCATCGCAGCTCCCACCAGATGTGTCCCCGCAGTGACATCTCGCACCGATCGGGCGCCCAGTTAAAGGCATTGACCATAATATTGATTGCTGAGCCCAAAATGTCTCTCGGGGTATTTGGGGACGCAGGTCGCAGATGGGCCGGCCTAGCGGGTCCCATCGACCCCACCCCATATGCACTTCAACTCAACCTCCAGCATGGCAATCTCGCACTTGAGCCAAAGCCAGCTGTGATGTCTATCAAATTCAGAGCATTTCCAGCCATGCGGCATGTCAGATTCTAATTAACCATGGCCGCGCTCATTTAGCCCTCGTGCATTGCTCCCCCGGCTCTATCACATCCGCAAATCTCCCCATTGGCCCGTAACCGATCCCGCAAAGGACCGACTCATCACTCGCACCGGAAGCAACACTCACATGGGACAACGTGCTTCTCCTTGTCTTCTCCCGCTTCCCTACCCGAGTGATTGACGTATACATGGTCCCTTTCCTCCGTCCCGCCGGGGGCCACTCCGATGCTCTTCTCTTGTTTTTCCCCTTCTCGGCTGCCTCGGCGCCCCCTCCCCCGTCGTGTCTGTGATTTTTCCCATGCATTATTCCGCTTCCAGCCTGGGGGAACGGCTTGACTCGGCTCCCACGCCAATCAACAACACGGTTGCTGTTAGACACTGCCATGCTGGCTCGGCTGTTTATGGCACATGTACGCACCCTGCCACCTCTCCCCCAGGGTTCCTGGACAAACCGTGTAAACCCAACAGCTCACCCGATTGGGGCTCACCCCCCGATCGGATATAGCTAGGCAATACGTCAGGAGAGTCCAAAAGAGGCCTATGTCACCTGTACCTCTTTTTTTTCGTCCAAGGGTGACGGATCAAGGCTCTTGGGTTTTGTCCAACCTTCATGCAAGTCTTCGGAGCTTTGATGGGTTACTCAAAAGTAGGCCAGCATGTGGCAAGTTGCCACATTAGAGTAGGTCCATGTGGGGGTTTTTTTTGGGCTGTTGTTGAGCGAGCAGGTAACGAAACACATGGCACGCGATGCAGCCTCGAACACAGCCTAGTAACCCGAAAGATTACTACCAAAAAAAAGAAGAAAAAAGTGAAACCAGTACAGAAACAGATTTAGCTCGACGTATCAGGATCTGGTTCTAGGTTTGTTCGGTTTATCTGTGTCCTTTTTTTTCTTTTTCCCCGAACTTCCGCTTCCCCGTCCATCGAATAGTATCATGTTTTTCTGTCATTCGCTTGCCGAAGTGTGCTTGCTTCCGGTCCTCGCGGTCCGTGTGAGACAAAGGCTGTGCTGAGACACGACGGCACGTCGGAACCAATGGTTCCTTCTGTAACCTTTCTTTTGAGCCTCAGCAACGTTCCATCGATCGCGGCACTTCAAGACATTTTCGGATCCTTCTCCGAGACGAGAATACCCGACCGCAGTCATCGATGACGAGCGATGTGCCCCGATATGGTTACTTGCATCCAGTCCAATACATGAACCGAGGCCCAAAAGTGCTGTCACTATGTTCCATCCAGTGCATTCTCGCCGCAAGACCAATAAACACTTTCCAGCTATCTACCGTTGATCGGGGGCTGGTGTGTTGGTTTGACAACAATGTAAAAGGCTTAGTCACATCATTTCGTCTTCGGTAGGCATGATGCGAGATAGGTAAGATCCAACAACTTGTTCACAGGTGGCTATGATACACGACTATAAGTTGATCCCGTCCAAAAAAAAACAAAAAACGGTTAGTTTAACAATTGACTCTAGTTAATTTGGGGAATGGGTCCCATGTCAAGATTGGGGAAAGAGGCAGACGATATCTCTCATGTGACTCTTATCCAGCCTAAATTTAAACCGAGGCTTTGTTGTTCGGTAACACGGCCGAATAGGGCCGAGAAAATATATACAGGCTATAATTTGCAACACCTGGTGATGTCATCTGGATTATGATTTCCGGGCATCCAAGTCAAGTGCTGCAAACTTGCTTGGACATCCTATTCTTCTCGCCAGATGGTAGTGTGCTATTAATGGGCTACAACGTCACTGTTTCTTTACTTTGCGTAAACCTGTTGCCTGATTCTACTTGCTACATCGTTATTGACATAGTCCGCCTATCTGATATTCTTCAATTCACGAGACAACGTCTCTATGCCATTTTTATCTTCAGAAATCCAGAGATCCACCCATTCCTTTGCCTCCTTGTACTTCTCTCCATCTTTTGGCCACGATTCCTCTGATGGTCTCTCGAGGTAGATGGTTTTGAAACCACACGCTCTTGCCGCTTCGAGATCGAAGAGGTGGGCGGCCACCATTGCAACCTGTCCAGGCTCAAAGCCCAGTTCCCGTGCAGCACCTTGGTAGACCATTGGGTTTGGCTTGTAGGTTTTGAAGTCCTCGGCCGAGATGAACCTCTCAAATCCCAGGTCTCCAAAGTCGTCCAAGTCGCGTAGTATTTCTGTGTTGCCATTGGATAGAGTGGATGTGACGTATGTCTTTCCCAGCTCCTTCAGTCCTCCAGGAGAGTCATCCCAGGGACGAAGACGATGCCACACGAGACTTAGAGATTCGATTTCATACGCTGTATATAGGTCCTTTAGGTTCCATTTCTCAAGTAACTGGGTGAGGCTGTCATGTAGATGCTGGTCGACGTTCTTCCAAGCATCAGCTTCGGGGTTAAAAGATTGGGTGAATTCTACATATGTGCCACGCCACTCAAAGGCAAATTTTGCCCAATCTTCGTCACTTATGTTATTCAGTTCATTTTTCAAGCGCGCTGGGATTTCAGAGTTTCTTTTGCGATGTGCTCGAAGGACGAGCTCTTCAGTAACAGAAGACTTCCAGTCAACGACAGTGCCAAAGACGTCAAAGGTGAGGGCTTTGACATTGGCAAGTGGGGAAATTATTCCAGGCGACATGGTCTTTGTTGGGGTAATACTTTTCGATTTCTGAGTGCTGGTTTTGTTGCGTTCAAGCTGTTCATTCTTTGATCTGGAACTTGAGAGATTAAGTAAGGCAAGCACCTCAGACATAAATGGTCACATGATATGACGGTGATTTGGTCGTCTGGATGACGAAATACAACACACAACGTACTGCATGGCTGTGTATTTCGGATACACATACCGGTGCCCTAAAAACAACGGTGCCAAATGAATTCAACCCCTCCCGCGTTCTCAACAGTCAAAAACAGGGATGTAAACATGCAAGCCTGGCAAAGTGGTGTTGGGGAGATGGTGCTATAGGGTAACCTTCCAAGCTGAGAGAATACCTACGTCGGCGTTTGCTGGTTTTCGACACTGTAGAGTCCATTCGAAAGGCTTCTGGGATTTTGTGGTAGGAATGATTCGTTAATTGAAATTGGATCTTTATTTTCTAACAATCTAGGAAGCGTCGAGCGAGCCTGTCTGCATTGAACACCTAGGTACCTAGTAGATACACTTAAAGAAAAGTTGTGATCCAAAATAGTGTCCCTAGCAGACGAAGAAACCACAGAGACCAGCTAACATGAAAAGTAGCATAAAATAACACGTGAATCATTTAAAAATAAGGATTATTTTGGTTACTTTCATACTAATCTATGTATACCTATTTTTTATTCTTAAATAAAAAGGAACTGAAAAAAGTATACGATGGTATATAATAACCTCTTGCAACTTGCTGTATTCGCCCAGATAAATTTGACGAGAATTGATACTTAAATCCCTTGATTTAATTAATACTGGCATATTTGGTGTCTAACCAAACAGGGGGCACCTGCGACGGTGGCATCGGAAACCCGGCAACATGCCTCGCATCTGTGGCGAGGGGCTATTCCTCACGCAACAAGTAAGATTACTCGACTTATGCTTCACGCCACCTCAAAAACAACAAAAAAACATTACAATCATCGGGAATATGCTACAGTCAAAATCAGAAGCACAATAGCCTCCACAAAGACACCTCGTCATGCCAAAAACACAGGATCACTTTTTGGGTCGTCACTATCGCTCGGTGCACAGTACGGGGCCTTGGAAATCGCTGAATCCTACAAAGCGGTACATCGCCGCCGAGAAGCAACCCGCTAAACCACCCGATGAGGGACACGAAACTCCGAGAATAATGCCTGTTCACCTCCCAGTGAAGGCAGCATATCTCTGGAGGAGTCGGGACAATAGAAAAGGCCGACACGCAGTGGTTCTTGACCGCGATCCAGGAAAACACGTCTCGGCGAAGGCGCCGAACCTCACCAACACATGGCAGCAAACTGCTCGCGGGATTGCAAAGATGGTGTTGCGATATCCCGTATGGGACGTTTCATATGACGTGGCCGTAGTTTTTACAATTGGCAAGTGGCATGCTGCTTCTCAATGGCAGGATTGCGCTGACTTGTTGCAGGGTCTATTATATGGGTTTTCAACGGTTTCTTTTCGTGGCTTCCGGTTGAAGACCCATCATCGGAGTTTTCAGGCGAGACTACTTGGGGTGCTGGGCTCACAGCAATAATCGGAGCTACGGTATTCGAGTTTGGATCAGTGCTTTTGATGCTCGAGGCCGTCAATGAGAACCGATCTGATTGCTTTGGGTGGGCCTTGGAAGAGTCGCTCGATGGAGCTCTGCATGTTCGGAAAGCTCACCAATGTCGCCACTCGCATGCCCAAAAGGGTTCCTTTGTCAAAGAGACACATGCAACTAACAGCGAGCTAGGAAGCAGTGCCCCCAGTATCGCCAATGCCACCAGAACGTGGTCTTGGTGGCCAACATGGTATGAACTCAGGACACACTACTTTCGGGAGGTTGGCTTTTTGGCCTGCTTTTCACAAATGATTGGTGCTACCATCTTCTGGATTTCGGGAATAACCGCGCTGCCTCCCATTCTGAACAACCTCTCCAAGCCGGCTGAGAACGGCGTGTACTGGGCTCCCCAGGTCATTGGGGGCATGGGGTTTATCGTATCAAGTGCCTTGTTCATGATCGAGGTGCAGCCCCGCTGGTATATTCCCGCGCCGGGTGTCCTTGGATGGCACATTGGATTGTGGAACCTAATAGGAGCCATTGGCTTTACGCTTTGCGGAGCGCTGGGGTTTGGAATCTCGGACCCCGCGGTCGAGTATGCGGCAACGCTGTCGACATACATTGGTTCTTGGGCCTTTTTGGTGAGTGCTGATGCGGTTTCGGGGAAGAGAGAGTGTGGCTGACAATATTTCCTAGATCGGCAGTGTGATCCAGTGGTTTGAGAGCCTGAACAAGTACCCAATATGGGTCGACGAGAAGGTCGCATCGCTTGTAGAATCATGATATGATTCGGAACACTATCTATCGGGATGAATAGTCTTCGGTTATGCGAGGAGCACTGCATATTCACACGCATGATGGGGCTACAGAAACGCTTTGACCTCGTGAATTCGACTCGTACCATATCTGCCGGACGATTCCTTGTGGACATTGGGAACAATCTGGGTGAGGCGCATTCCTCTTTGTTTGACGATATGCAGCCTCTAATGCTGTACCCACACCGGTAGGCATTACGCTTGGTGGCCGCAGTTAGGGCCACATGGGCATGGAGACAATTCCCGTTGAAAAAACAATCCTTAAGCGCCTTGGCCCCTCAGAGGACAGGGTCTAAAATATGAGAGGGGAACTTGGAGGATGCGACTTTTTGTATGGAAACCCTGCCCTTGTTCTCTATGATAGTGGTCCGCTAGATTTTCGTTGCATGATGCGGGCATAAGCGAAGCCAAGTGGGCATGTGGGAACATGTAACCACTAATGGAAATGCATCTCATTTAGGGCTGATAGCATCTTAAGAGGAATTGTACTGGATTTGGTCTATTTTGGCAACTGGCTACGAGAAACTTGTGCGTGTGTGTGGGTTGTTGGAAACTCGACATGCGAAAACATGTTAATACGAGAATGATTGCTAGGCAGCAGAAACACTGTCAAAAAAACGACGCCTTGGATGTTAAATGTGTTCTCATCAATGCTAAGACTTACCATACACAACACAGTAGGTCTCAGCTTAATATGTGGTTGGCCAGCCGTTGTAGGTTGAGATGTTTAATTGGCATGGATGCGTATAGGGCTTGCCAAGTCGGTTGAATGACATCCATGGCCATTTGTTTTTCTTTGTTTGACTTGGATTTTTATCCGAGCAGCAAGACAACCGAATGTCTCAGGGCTGAGTAGTTGTCATCATTGGAGCTGTTGTTTATCCCTTGCAGCTCAACAACCGATCCGGCACATAGGGCGGGTGCGATTTGCATCCGCAACACGGAAGCCAGAACGTCATTGGAACACTTCTAGTCCAGCTCGGGCGGCAATTCTGAATATCGGTGAATGGCTGGGACGATGAGACTTGCCTTGGTTAAAAAAAAAGGCACACGAAAAGGTCCGAATTGAGGTAACATCTGGTCATGAGACGAAGGTTGCTTTTCCAGCAGGAAAAAAGAAAAAGAAAAATAGTTCCTCCACCATCCCCCCACCGCGACGATCATTAACGTCAACACTGGCGATCGGGAGAAAAGAAGGAAGACACGGGCTGGACCAGACTAATGGAGACATGATGCAAAGGCGACACGCTATCTGAAGATGACAAAGGCCTCAAACACACATTGAGACACCCGCGTGTTAAGTGGCGGAGGCGGAGGCAGCAGATCATTGCTTTTTCTTGTTACTACCAGTTCCAAGTCGTCAGCATTTGTGGTGTGTCTAGGTGACCTAAGGGGCGCTAGATACCACCCTGGTGCAGTGGGTTGCATCGACAGGTCAATGATTGCCGAGAGAAAGGCGAGCTGGCGTGGATCTCAAGGGGGTATTCAACTTTCGGTGCCGGAAGCCATCCCGGAGACGCTTTTCCCATGGCTTCCGAAAGCCAACGCTCCACTGGTATTGTGCAGTGGCGGCGGCTAAAGGCTAAGTTTCTCCTGGACTAGGATTTGTCGCGGCTTGACTTGACTGGCGAAGGAAAAAAAAACAAACCAAAAAAAGCAAAGACGAAGACCTGGCCCAAAAGGTGAGTAGAAGCGGGCAATGCGTTAGTTATCCCGAGCCGTTTTTCAGTGTGGCTTCGGACGTTTGACGTCTTTGGTATTGGGTCGCGGCGGTTGCTGACTGGCTGGAACATGGATAGGCTTACCTCTGTCATCAAGCATGGATTGCTCGAAGATCATGAACTCTCACGGGTGAGCGGGAGAACACTGCTACTGTGACAAGCCGGGGCATGGGTCGTCCGTCAAGGGGCTTGGATTGGCTTTGCCACAGGCTCTTCACCAGGGATGGGGAAAGTGGAGGGGGAAAAGGCCTTCTGGCAAACAACTAGCCTCGTCATCGTCAACGACAGAAAGCCTGCTTCTGGCCCTGGCCCTGCACTTATTGGGATTTACGAGCACGTATTGGGAAAAGCGTTGCTCGGCTTTTAGGTGACGTGGGGTCGACTGGTAGGCGATGGATAATTGCTTCTTTTTTTCTCTTCTCACTCCCAAGGCTGCCCAGGCCGCGCCCCTCAGAGTAATGAAACCAGAGAAATGGTTTTGTGGATCGGATGGACCAAGGTGAAAGCGGGAACCAAGAAGCCGGTCCGGGCTAATTTCCAACTAGGTATTTGGGGACTCTGGGCTGGCAATTGCATCACGCGCCAGCGTCGCAGATGAAAGCTTCCGGTAGAGACTGGGCGGCGATGCGTGGTGAGTGACAGGTAGCGTGGCAGTGAGATGAGATGAAAGGCGCGCTCCCGCAAAAGACCAGCTACTGCCGCGATTCGTGGGTAAAGGTGATAGTGACAGTGACAAGGTGCAGTGATACCGAGTGACGGCGCAATAGGGGCTGCATCAATTGCCAGATCATGGACGATAATGTCCTCGTCAATGTCACATCCGGACCCAGAAAACAAGGGCCTGTTGGAAACTCTTTTACGCACGTGCTGACAGCCCATCGCGGCGGGAACATCGGAGAGATGCTGGTCAGTCGTACGCCAGCTCAACGGCCACCCGACTGTCTCTGTTCTGACCTTTGACCGCCATGCACAATCGGTCCAATTGTCGTCCAATGCACGCAGGTCTCGGAGTCATGTCAAACACCGAATAATGCGAAATGTGTAACATGCACAATTTTGGTCTTTTTTTCTATTTAATTTTTTTTATGTATGTCTCTTGTGTCTGGACCGCACACAGACGACGCTTGGGCAGTAGAAGGATGGTCGATTTTGCGACAAATTGGATGATTGGAATACGAGTATAATAGGTCCGGTGATGAGCGCTCTCTCGAAAGCTACTTATACAAACAATTTATTAATCGCGACCGCAGTGGAGTTAAAAGAAGCAGCCGCCATCTGGGGTACAGCACTGGATGAGCGTACGTGCATGCTGGTGTGTGCGGTGTTAAGCGGAATTGCCGTGCATATTGCATACGCGAGATCCTCGGGCCTCCAGGCGCAAGGGTTGTTAGTAGACTGCGGTCATTCGGTAAGGGTGCCCTTGACATGTTGGACAATAACCCACCGTCCGTGTCATTTGCTGGTTGTCTTGTTCGTGCGTGTTCTTTTGTATGAAATAGATAAAGTATAATTATCCCTGGAGGACATTACGATTGTGTGAGTAATGCCATCTCAAAGGTGTTGAGCACCCCCTTGCACGGAATAATTGGGCGACAACGATGACCAAGACCAAGTTTTTGTTCTTTTTAGCTAGGCAAGGGGCTGGTCCAATTTTAGGGTACGATGGCGGAGCACGCGAAGAATTCGGCAATCGCCTAATGTATGCAATGTGCTGTATGTTTAATACAGCTCTGTTGGATGAGCGCCATGGATGTTGATAGGCACACGATACGGGTTGGCATTGGCTGAGACCTGCTTTGGAGTTGATCAGGGAAACATGAATCCCCCTGCTTTGGCTCTCGCTTGATTAATGGACCAGGGACGGCATCTTGCATTTCATAAATGGTGATAATAATTATTATTACAGTGTCAGGTAAAGTAGCACGGAATTGTACCTGCCCGTGCAGAAGTGTATTGTTGGGCGCGGTTGATTGATGGCTTTGAAAGGGCATCGTGGCGCCTAATGCATCCGTGCCTGGGCGAAGCAAGTAGGATCGTGTACTTTGGCCATTTCCTGGCATCCCGATCAGCCGGACCTCAACCTTGTTGGTTTTGTGCGTAAGTTCAACCACCAAGTGCCCAAGGGTGCAGTAGGTTGTTTGAGGTTTTGAGGTTATTGGAGCTGGTGCTGGATGGTGGTCCGGGAGGGTTCGCTTGCAATTCCAACTTTACTTTTTTTTTCTTTTTCTTTTTCTTTTTCTTTATCAGGCCCAAACACGAGAACAGACCCATCTTTTGGGAGCGAACCCTGGAAACGCTGAGGGATATTCATCAGAGTGCTGACCCGGGACTCGCTCTCACGCCATGATTAAAGCGGAAGTGACAGTTCAGAGCTCTCTGATCCTGAGGTTTGATCGACGAAAATGAACAAGGGGCACAGCATGGGACCACACAAGTAGGTGATTTGGTTCTCAGGTTTACGAATGAGGAAAGCAAGGACCGACCTTGCAGACAAATCTGCACGTTAGCGGCGGGCGAACCGTTTCGTTGCTTGTTTGGGTGCACAAGTGAATTACTCAGTAGCGTGCATCAAGCATATCCCTTGTGCTGATGTGTTGTGTGCAAATGGAAGAGGAGAGGGCCCGTCTGCGCCAGGTGGGATCATCTAGGAGGAAATTGCAACCGGACCACTTTTCCTGGCCCGCTGCAGCAACCCCGCAGGCTCCAGAAGGGGCCCTGAGCGATTCCCAGTAGAGGCTAGTGTGTACCTTAGTGGTCTATTCCAGGGGAGCTTTCCCGGGGAGTGGAGGGCTGCCAAACCAGACCCCAAGTGGGTAGAGAATGCGAGGCGCCAGCGTCTCGACGGTCCCCCTGAAGGCTTGAAGAAACTTGACTGTAGATTGACGTTGGAGCGGAGTGAGGCTCAGACCTGATTACTGCCTGTTTAGGCTCAATGATTTTAGGCCCGAAAAAAAAATTGAAGCGAAGGGTGCGAGATTTCCCGTGGGCTCAACGATCCAGCACACCACCTTCTCAAGTAAATCTAGGATCGTTGTTTCGTTTAGGTACTACGGCACATACGCTCTCGCATAGGCACCAATGGAGCAGCTAGGCCTCTTCCACCGGCTTGCCCAAGTTTTGATGTCTTTATTTGTGAATACCAGAACTGATATCACAAGGGTATCTGTGATATGTGGGTGGATGCGACCCTGTTGCAACCAGTCCAGGCGGGCTGCGGACCAACTCGGCTAGACCAAGCCATGCCCCGGTCTGGCGACGCCAATTGAGAATTGGATGGCGCGGCGGCCAATGTCGATGAAAGAGATATGACAGACGCGACGGCGACTCGATCGACCTCGAATCGAATCACGGGGGCTGTCGAATATGGGACGACATGCCCGCTAGTGCACCTTGAGTGATGTATTACGCCGGGTTGGTTGGATATCCCGCTTGCCTTTTCTTACGGCCCAAGAATGACCGCCTAGTCAACATGTTTGGCATCCAACCAACTCCTCCAGCACCCTGGCTGCCGTCAGCCTGTTCCGCGCCCTTGCCAACGTCACCCCCTCCATCCCCAATCGTCAGTCACCAAGCCTCGTCGACCCTTAATCACAGCAGCCATGCCCGTCCTCTCGGGTCTTCGGGTTGCCTCCACCCTCCCGCGCCGCTCAAAAATGCCGGGGCCCTTGTCTAATGTGCAATGTCGATTGTCTACCCCCCTGTTGGATCAGGGTACGTACCGGCGTCGACAAGCGTGGGTTCTGACGCTAGCTACTGCATGTTTCTCGTCTTGCAGCTATCGACTCGATGGGACATGATCTCTTTCGTCCTCCCTATCCATGGCTCTTGTCGCTGCTCGCCTTGTCCTTGTCTGCCTTTGGTCTGGTCCGCACCGGCGAACGCCCAGGCAAGTGGATACAAAACAGGGTCTTGGGTCTTTGCATCCGCCCATGCTTTGATCGCCTTCTGGCGCCCATGTGTTATTCCCTCCACACGCTCTGTAGTTGACGCCTCCTACACCCCGTCTCCTTTCACTTTCCTTCTGACTATTTACCGGGTCGCTTCTTCTCCACCTGGACTGGTGCTGGTGCTTGTGCTGATTCTCGATGCCCCTTGGCCCGTTCTCCCTCTGCACTTACATCCAATTCTCCCATCCTCCTCGTCGCATCGTCTGCTCTCACGAGAGGTCATGACGTCTCGACTGCTCCAGAGCCCGTAAACGACAATACCAGGCCTGAGACTTCCAACTCTTGCCATCTTCATGTGAGTGCGCTAACCTCAACATCACAAAAGGGGAAAGAGGGCTTCCTGAACCATTTCCCTTTTTTGGCTGAAGCCATAGCGCGACCGAGCCCCCAACGGCGCATCTGCTTGGGGTGATTGCACATTACTGACTTGGCTTGCGTAGTTTGCGTCCCTCTTTTGAACTGCACCTACCCAGGCTTTGGCGGCCGGCCTCCAGCCTTACTCTTTCTCTCCTTTCTATTCAACAAATCTGATCTCTTTTATCTGCTTCATCGGCCCGCTCTTGAGACGACCCAATTGCAACGCGTTTCGTATTTACGAATTGACAATCCTTCTGAATTACATCTCGACGATATACACCGCACGGCCGATCCTTCACACGCACTGACTTGCTCACGATCCCTTAAACCACGGACCCTATCGCCACTTTGATATCGGATGTTTTTTTTTTTTGCTAAATCTCTTTGTTTCCAAGGTCCGTGGTGAGACTGAGCATTGTTCACGTTGCCCTCTGCATATTCGACTTTTATTGTCAGCCGGTGCCTTGAAATAAACCACAACACCTTCGCGCTGACCTGTCATTAAAAGTGACAGGCACGGCCCTCACTCTTTTCTTTTTCCTAACGTCGTATTCCTCGACTCGGGTTTCCGCGTAAGTTGTTCCATAGAGCTACAACCGGATGTTCATTGGGGGACTCATCTCTGGACATCCTTGCTCGCAAAGTCATATTGCTTTTGTGAATGCTGACATTGACCGGGACAGTGCCTCCTTGATGCAACATTCGCTGCATGAAAACCGTTTTGTGTCATTCTCTGATTGCTGGTGCGGCAGAGTACATGGTCTCCACATTTGAGATCTGACTGCTCAGATAGAGCAACAGTCGCTGTAGCAAGCCGCCCTCCTTTACCTGTCTAACAGGACGCCATTTTGATGTTGGACGTGGCCACTTTCTAATCTTGTTGATTCGAGAGCCTGGCTTGTGCCAGCCAGAGATCCCTCAAAATGGGTGTTTGGGAGACCGACGACGAGTACCTGAGCGGGCCGGCAGCGACATCTTTGCCGACGCCACAAGATACGCTATACCGCACCCCTTCAAGCACTTCAAGAAGGTCTCGACGTTCCATCACACCGCCTGGCAAAAATGGCAAATCCAAATCCCCCTCCCGTGAGAAGGGATCGCGGCGCTCCTCACGGGATTTGGCCACAGATGAAACTATCAGTATACTGGATCCTAGGAGATTCACCCCAACTCTCCATGCTAATTTAGTGTCCGAAATCCTGGCTCTCCGAAGAGATCAGGAAGAAAAGATCAAACTCATTGAGACCCTGGAATCAACTCTTCATACAACTAGGGAAGAACGAGACACCTTGCAACACAACCTCGCCAACACAGGCAAGGAAAGCCGATCACTCAAGCGCCAACTTTCTCTCCTCGAGGGAGGAACCTCTTCAGCGCTCGGAGAACTAGCCCGAGAAAGAGACGAAGCCGTCGAGTCCGCTGCCGATACAAAGAAGCGACTCGAGGTTGCACAGAAGAAGATACGAACACAGGAGGAGGATTCTGAGCGAGTTCACGAGTTGTTAGCCGAGGAGAAGGCAGCATGGGAAGAGGAGAAGCGCAAATATGAACGCAAGATCCATGTCGCAGAAAGCCGGTTAAAGGTGGTGCTCGATGAGGTGGCTGCTTATCAGGCTGCCCAGGCACAGCATGTCGATGGACATGGCCTGGATAGCGAGGCCGAGGAGAGTGGCCGAGAGAATGATGCTGCCAGTATTCGAACCATGAGCATGACTAACAGCATACGGTTCTCGGTTATGACTGGACCGGGCTCGATGAAACCCAACGGCAACTCGCTCGCTGATGAGTTGAACTTCGACGATGATGAGCAGAGTGATCTCGAAGGGCGTGATAGTGCTCTTTCTAACTACCATCCCTATGTTCATTCTCGCAATTTCAGCCGTGACAGCGTTATGAGCCGAATGCACCGTCGAAATCAGAGCTTGGAAAGCTTGAAACGATCCGGAAGCGTCGCTCGAAGCAGATTGTTTATGAACCAGTCAGTCCTCGAGGCACTCGAAGGAGAAGACGAAGAAATGGAGATTCCTGCACCCAAGTCTTCTTATGTGGATTCTGGAATCCAATATTCTCCTCCCCCTTCCCCTAAAATGTCGCCTTCCAAGCCCTCGACTCCTGAGCCTTCCTTGTCACGTAGCAAGTCGCCTGAAGCCGAATGGTCGCCTCGTGCGGAGGGAGAGATCGAGGCAAACCAGAGCCGGAAGCGTGTACATGTGGCTCGACCTCTGTCAATTGAACCAGTCAGTATCAAGAAGTTGATGGTATCAACCTCTTCGCAGACTATGGAGGATCCTCCATTGACACCGCCGAAGACCCCCAAGTCACCGAGCCGACCACCACCACCGCCTCCCGTGGAGATTAAGAAACCGGAAATGGTCACATCATTCACACAGACTGACCCCCCTGAGCCCGAACCTCTCACCCGAGCCTTTAAGTTTCCTCCTATGCCACCTTCCCCACCACTGGCGATCCCTAGCATTAGCGTTCATCCCCCTACAAGTCGTCCCACAACACCGAGAGAACCTCGTTTGCCTCAGCACTTCAAGGATTTTGGATGCCAAGTTAGTATTCTGGCTCCGGTTGCTACCTCTGAAGCTGGAATTCAGACCGAAAATATCCAGATTGATAAGAGATTGGCTCTCCTTCCTGCTCACCTACAGCCTTCTTCCATCACTTCTCGACCTTCCTCGCCTAACCCACCACTCATTGGCGATCCGCCCAAGACATTTACCCCAGTTCCTAGCAATGTTCCACCTCGTAATCCCCGCAGGTTGACGAAGCGAGAAATGCCCGATATGCCTTCATCACCAATTTCTATTGCCGATTCTGAAGCGACTCAAGACGCTTATCCTGGAAACAATGATGATGGTCCTCTGTCTAACCAGAAGGCTCCGATGCGGCGACCACACCGATTCAGCAGCCTTTTTGCTGGGTTCGAAGGCGGAAGCTCTGATGAAGCAGACGAATTTGGTGACTTTGAGATGAGCGATTCAGAATACCGAACTGCCTTATCTGCACCGAGGCCAAAGTCTGTTACAGCTCAACGGTCGAAGCGCAGCTCAACTGGTACAGTCACAACCAACGGTACTATCCCGGGTTCTCCTGAACAGATTACAATGAAGCAGGTGTCCCGTGGTTCTGTGAAGCCATTTAGCAATGATATCCTTAATTACTTCTCCGAGAGTAGGGAAAAGGATGTACCTGTACGAATGTCATCTATCAAGTCTGGCCGAGCCTTTGAAAAGAGCCCAGCTGCAATCTCGTCTAACCGTGCTAGCGTTATGCGCAAGGCTGCGATGATTCAGAGCGGAATCGCGAGTCATCAAGGCAGGTCCAGGAGTCCTAGCATCCCAGAATCAAAGAACCCACCTTTCCCTATTCCCACTAGAGCCAGTTCGAGAAAGCTCCCTTTCAGCTCGAGTGCCCCCAGTGATGGCCAGCGAAGTCCCACACGTGGTGAGATGCTTTCTCGTCGAGGAACCGGGCGTAGTCACTACCGAGCTGGTAGCATCAGAAAGGTGCGCTCCGCCGCAGCTCTGCCTCGAAACCCGCGATATCGCCGCCAGGGCAGCCGTTCGCCTCCACCACTGTCTCCTTCCACTGAGGCCCCTGAGAGTCCGGGTCTACCTCCTCTCCCTAGGAATGATATTACCACTCCTATTGGTCGAACTCGCCAGTACCGACACCAACACCAACTATCGGTTACGACAGACAATACGATGAGCAGCGACCCTCCATTCACCAATGGTGGTGGATCCGTGATCGAAAACTCGCAGAGCAATACCGTCGTTGATGCCATTGCGCAAACCATGGTAGGAGAGTGGATGTTCAAATATGTTCGTAGAAGAAAGTCGTTTGGAGTCCCCGAATCAAACAGCAGGGATGAGAACAGCAACGACCGTCATAAGAGATGGGTTTGGCTTGCTCCCTACGAACGGTCAATCTTGTGGAGCAGCAAGCAGCCGTCTTCGGGCAGTGCCCTCATGGGCAAGACGGGTCGAAAGCGTAAGTGGTTCACCCATAGTTTCGCAATACTGAAGTTACTGACAAATCCTAGTTGTGATTCAATCAGTACTGGATGTGAAGGACGATAACCCGGTGCCTCGTGGTGTACCGTCACTGTTTAACAGGTCGATTTTGATTTTGACCCCCCAGCGAGCATTGAAATTTACGGCTACGTCTGCAGAGCGTCATTATGTTTGGTTGACGGCGTTGTCTTTCCTGGCACACTCTTCACAAGCTGTTCCAGAGAATATTCCACGGTCCCAAGCCGACCGGCCCGCCCCACTACCTGAGTTTGAGATGCCCAAGACCAAACTCAAGCGAGGTGGTATTCGGGATTCGATTCGATTGGCTAAAGGAAGACATATTCCTAAGACTGCTACGCCAAGTGTCCCAAGCATCCCGAGTGCGCCATCATCACAGCTAGGCGATGTACTGTCTTTTTCTATGATGGACTCTGTGGGAGTAATTTCGAGCAATCACTCGCGGGATGGCTCAGCTGATGCTGCAGAGCCTCCATTCATCCCACGCTTCCACGAGCGAAATAATCCACCACCACCTGGAGCCTCTCATGGTCGAAAGCGAAGCAACACAGGTGGTCATGTCCCTCCTCCGCTTTCCTTCCGTGGCTTCTCTGGCCCTGCTGGAGGGGTTCATCACGCGGCCACAAATAGCACTGCCGGTAATAGTATTGGTACTGCTGGATCTTCAGATATCTATCAGTCGCAGGCTTCAAGCTGGGGAATGAGCCAAACAGCCTCTCAGAGAACATCTGAAGCTTCTTCCCGACCTAGCAACTTCTTTGATGCGATCGGGACGGTGCGAATGGAGGCCTTTATTAGCCCGCTCGCATTTTCTCAATTCAATGATTATCCTGACGAACAGGACGAGTTCAGACAGGAAGTACGGCGAAGGAGCAAGGAACACCGAAGAAAACAGAGCCGCAGTCGACATCGCGACAGCTACGGCTCCCGGGGAACGCGGGGAACTGACGAGTACTATCGTGGTAGCAGGACCGCAGGTGAAGAGGAATATTTTCGAGATGACCCCTTCAAGGGATTTTAAGCCTCTGAGCCTTATCATCACCTATTAGAGTGTCTCTTACGTATTTCATCGGTGGATTTTGGAAATTTGCAGCGAGCATAACTTTATACCCTTTATTGTATATTATATTTTGTGAGCGGGTTTTTGTCTTTTTGGCCTATGAGTTGGCTTCAACGAGACCGATGGGGAGGGCGTTTGGGGCCTTTTGCTCGATTGATTGTAACAACAGAAAAGAAGGGGAAACAGGGAATTCCGGAGAAGCAAGGCCCCAGGATACGGGAAGCTATCATGGGTAGCAGGCAGGCATTAGCTCATAGTAGTGAGCGTTGGCAACGAGATGTTACCGTGATTAGGGAAAACAAAAAACTAGGGGTGTTATCCCCTAAAAACTGAAATCCCGGTTTTGGACCGTGGACAATGTCAATCTTTTGAGCACAATCGAGTCTCCTTATTTAGATAGCGATAATTATGAAAGAAATAAGAATAACAGACCTAGAAGCACGGGGGAATTCTTACAAACTGAACTGAGCTTTGCTGTTTCGTGTAATACTTGATGTTGTGCAGATTTTGAGCATGGGGCCAGACTGGTGCAGTGAACATACGAACTGCTTGCTTGATACATGGGAGAAATGTGGTGCCGTTTGCTCAAATATTTTTTCATGGTCGGGGGGATGTCATGTTGCTTCTTCAACAAACGAGTTGTGGTAGCATACGTGGTGACTCCTCGACTGGCTTAACTCGGGCGTCTTGATCGCGATGCAGAAGACGATGAAGTGATTATAACAGTCCTGAGCCTGATTTCTTAGACTTTTATTTCGCATAACTTACGTCCTGGTGCCGAGGTTGACAATGTTTCATCTCTACTGTCAGGTCTGCAAGTGCCCCACCATTAGTCGGCGCCGATGAATTTTCCCACTACCCCGCGACGGGCAGCGTTGCCCTGAGAGCTCGCTCTTCAAGCTTCATGCCCATTGTCACAGTTTTTGCTCCGCGGGCCAGATTTCGCACAAAGCACCGTTCTATCCTTCGTTTTCAGCAGCAAAAGGAACCCGCGGCAGCTTCTTTTCTGTGCTGTCATTTCTTCTCCCCCGGGTGACTTCCTTTCACCATGGAGTCCCCGGCCCCCGCCCCCGCGGAGTCGCTGGACCAACTTCAGGCGCGCCACCGACGCGAGCTCAAGGACCTGCAGGGCCGCATAACTGGCAAGAAGAAGAATGCGACCAAGAAGACCCGAAAGGGTGTCAACGATGAGTGTGCCGAGATGGAGCGCCAGATGCGAGACCGACACGCTGCCGAAGTTGCTGCACTGAGCGTCGACACGAACGACGACGAAGGGGGCGAGGCCGACAAGCCGGACGAGACCGAGGACAAGGAGGAAGAGAAGCTGACCAAAGCCACAGAGAGCCTTGGAATATCAGATCCGGTATCGCAATCTCAACCACAGCAGCAGCAACAGCAGCCAGGCAAGAAGAGGAACCGTCAGAAGGAGCGTATGGCTCGCCGTGCCGCTGAGCAGGAGGCTGCCGCGGTTCGAGCTGAGGAGGAGGCGTCAAACATGACCGACCACCGCGCCCGAGAGAGCGAGTCGATGAAGAAGACGTTTGAGACCAACGGGCTCTTGGAGAAGGACATCGTGCCCGACGGACACTGTCTGTTCTCTGCTGTGGCAGACCAGCTGGACCAGAATGGCATCCCTCTTGGTGGCGAGCCTGAGAAGGAGCCGGCATACAAGATTGTGCGTCGTGCCGCGGCCGCCTACATGCTGGAGCACCCCGACGACTTTGCGCCTTTCCTCGAGGAGGAGCTGGAGGGCTACGCGCGCAAGATGCAAGATACGGCCGAGTGGGGAGGCCAGCTGGAGCTTACGGCACTCGCACGACGGTACAAGGCAGAGATTCGTGTGGTACAAGACGGGCCCACGCAGCGTATATGCGAGGATGAGGGCACAGCGTCGGGCAAGTCGTTGTGGCTGGCTTACTACAGGCACGGATACGGGCTGGGAGAGCACTACAATTCACTTCGAAAGGCGCCATGAGGTAACAGGACAAGGTATAAACTAAAAGAATAAGGGGGGGAGAAAACGCATCTCTATACTTTTATATCTGTCTGCAATGGTCATATACAGCGGTTTTGGTATCAGGGATAAATATAGCAAGACAGAGAAAAAAAAAACATGGGGGGGGGGGGGGGGGAGCTGGAGCAGTTTCTTGATGGGACTACCTACCGACTCCATACGGAGATGAAGTCGAGAACGGCACCGTTGGCGTCGGTGCCTGCTTTATGCGTGCGAGGAGGTTTGATGAGACTCAGGCGATGTAGCCCATCGGCGCGAGGCTTGGGGCTGGGCGTCTCGTCAACTGTGCCGTCGGCGTGGTACGCAATGTCGTCACCGGGCGCCGCGAGGAGGGCTTCGTAGAGCTCCGGGGAGACACCCCACGGGGGGCCGTCGGCGGACATGGGCTTTGTCGTCGGAAACTCGAGGCAGACGAGGCGGCCGGTGTGGGCGAGCAGCTCGACGATGCGTTTGGACCACTGCGGGCGGGCTTCGCGGGGGAGAGCGCATAGGAACTGGACAGTTAGTCGCGGTGTTTTGCTCATATCAGGACTGCACGAGGATTCCAGGCGCATGACGAGGTCGGAGTCTCGGCGCGAAAGGGATTGGCGTGGGAATGCAAATGTACCGTATAATCATAGATCAAATCAAACTTGGGGTCTTCCTGTCCGATGCTCTGGGTCCACTCCTGGCCGAAGAAGTCACCGGTGACCCAGTGGATGGCGCCCTTCTCGATGCCCTCCAGGGGTTTGTAGAGACCCTCGGCATCCGCCTTCTTCTGGTTCTCAATGGCACGCTCCTTGGCCGTGACGCTGTAGTCGAGGCCCCAGACGTCATAGCCCCACGAGCTCAGCAGCAGCACGTCGTGGCCGCGGCCGCAGCCGGGCACGAGGGCCTTCTTCTTCTCGACGGCACCGCTGGCGTCGCGGAGGGGCAGGCCGCGGTGGTCCTGGAGCTGGGCGTGAGGGACGAGGTCGGGTCGCTGAGAGAGCAGGTCGTGGAGGGCGAGCGAGGGGCCGCTGCGATCCCAGGGTGTCCTGGAATCGCGCCATGCCGAGTCCCAGTTGGCGCCGTGCTCGGCAAACGGGACGCCGGTGAGCGAGAGGGTTGATGATGCCATTGGAACGGAAGAGCGGGCGGCGGGGGTGAGAGAGGTCGAGATATGTTGACGAATTGCTGCCGGGACGAGGAGGGGGGATTTGTCTTCTTTGCTGGGAGCGGATGTGCGGGGACCGTGGTGAGGCGATTGCGAGAGAGGCAAAGCGTCGCGCGCGGTTAGTCCGAGGTGAGTCTATGCTGTCGCGGGCTGTCGAGTCGGGATTTGGCGGGGTCAGAGGGGGGAGATCACGTCTTTGGATGGTGGGGCATGATTGAGTGACGATGTACGACGGCGAGGGCTATCGCAGGGGAGGGGGGGGGGGAACGTTGATGCGGTGAAGCTCTATGTAAATTGCAGCAAGCAAGGAACTCGGAAGTGCTCGTAGAATCTATGGGTTCACCTCATCACCTTGATTGGGCGCGAGGTGAGCAAATGCGGGTGCGCAAGGTGGTGGTTGTGGCGCATACGGCGATGACCACACGACTCTCTCTCTCTCTCTTTTTTTTTTCTTCCCCTGCCCGGTCGCGTGCATTGCTGCCAGCCGTGTTTCCAGACACGGCGGAACAAGCGCCGAGGAATCCCGTGGCAGAGAGAGGCTACCCGTGCGCTGGGGGCGCTTGGGGGAGGGGGGAACGGGCTGCGTGCCCGTCCGTCCCACCGCGACGGGCGGCCGGAGAGGGTAGATAAGGAGGAGGCTAGAGTTTGGGGAGAGCCCGGGACGTGGAGGTTATAGGCCGGAGGGCGATTCCGGGGCACTGGGGAAAGCCTGCACGGGGGTGACTGTACATTGGCCGCCCGCTACGTAATGGATTGTATCATGTAGCTGATGTCCGGAACAGGACTCGCATCATGAGCATGTCCGAAATCAGTGAAGAGTGGAGCTGTGGGAGAGAGAGAGAGTGTGAGAGAAGAGATGTGGGGAGATGGTGTGGAGTGAGAGCATATTGAGTGAGTGAGTGAGTAAGTGAGTGTTGAGGAGGGGGGGGAGAGTAATTGGTAAAAAAGCTGGAAGGGGTGAAAGTGAGTGCACGAGGTTCACACTTCAGCCGGGCTGAAGGCATCCATCTATAGCACCACTCGTTCATTCTCTCAGCAGGGAGAGGAAACAATAATTGCTTTTTGTGTCCTCACGAGGGTGAGACAGGTGTGTCCTCGAGACCCTTTGGGGGGGGAGGGGGGGTGCACCTCCGCCTTTTTTCGTGGGGTCATTCTCGTTTGGTGTGTGGGTGAAAAGTGTGGGGGCGGGAAGTGGTGCAATCAGGTACCTGTAAGCAAAAGCCAAGACAAACCGACAACCCGAACCAAAAAGAAAAAAAAAAATGGAAAAAAGATTGCTTTATTAAAAAAAAAAGTATATTCATGAATTTGAGGGGGAATTGATGTAAATTAAACAAAAAAAAAATAACTAAATAAATGAAATTAGGTTAAAATAAAACAAACCTTGAATCGGGGTTTAATGCCCACATCCTTTCCACTCTCTCGCGAGGTGCTGCTCCATACGAATGACGAAATCCATTTCTATTCCCCCCCCCTCTGCTATTCCCGCGGCATCGGGATGTGTGTGTGTGTGTGTGTGTGTGTGTGTGTGTGTGTGTGTGTGTGTGTGTGTGTGTGTGTGTGTGTGTGTGTGTGTGTGTGTGTGTGTGTGTGTGTGTGTGTGTATCCATGTGCATCACCAGGGTGAGACATTGTGCCCAGTCTCCCCTCCTCTCAAGACCACCCAAGGCGGAAGTCATGATTCAGCAGAGCGCAGGGAATATATTGTCCAAGCCCAAACGCGGAGAGAGAGCCTTTTCTTGATTTTCAAGTCAGCACGCCGTCCCTCAGCTGGGGGCAGTCCCGGCGTAACGCAGGCGCCTCGCTGAGTCTAGAAACGCCAACGACGTCAAAGCACCAAAGTATTGCCAAATGCATTATTGCCAAATGCATCTTTGCCGTCATCATGCCTCGCTCCCACCACCATCACCTCGGTCGCCGCCACCACCACCACCACCACCAGCCCTGCATCAGAAGGTCTCAGGTGTAGCAAACAATGCACATGCAGTGTCACGCGAGAATCAGGTCTTTTGCCCATCTCGAGTCACACTGCAACGCTTGCAAAACGGGCATTGACCCCCCACATACCACAATGCAACGAGATTTTTGGACAAAGGGGGAAAGAAGTATTGCCTGTAAAAGATAACATGTGCTATTATGCTGTGGTATATAACCATTTGGGAATCTAATATGCTAAAATGGCAACCCTCCCTGTCTCATTGGACCCGTGTGTATCCCCCCCTCCTTCCAAAGCCTGCGTGCAATGCAACGAATCTATGCAGTGACCCAGAAAAAAAAACAAATAATAAACTAAAAAGACAAAAATAATTTTTGGAGACTTGAAAAAAAAACAAGATCGGAAGAGGAAAAAAAAACGCCAGTGTGAACGTTGGTTTGATGCCCAAACAAGGATCCCATTGTGTCTCTCCTCTCCTCTCTGATGCGCCATGACCCCGAGTTCGCTGTCCACCCTTCCCAATGAAGAAAAAAAAAAGTGAGAAAAAAAATAAAGTAGAACCTTAGAAACAAGACGTGGCGTCTCGTCCAATATTTGCCAATGCGGGGATAGAAGTGCCCCAGGTCATGGAACCTGGACACTCCTGCTGCGCCGGCCATTCCTCCTTCATTGTTTGTATCATCACCAAAACACCACCAACAGTCGACCAGTATCCAATCCAACCCGAACACATACACACCACGCTCACTCATTCCACCGCCCATAATTCCATATCATCGGTCCATTTTCGGGCAATGGGCCGGGTGCGAGGGCCCCACACCGCCATGGGCCGGCGATTATGCCGGGAGATGCGATTATCGGGCGCCCACAGTGGCACCCCATCGAACCACCCTTGGCTGCAAATGGAAACGCACCAAGAAAAGCAGCCAAAGAATTAACCCAGGGCCCGAGGCTGCCGCGCCCGCTTGGCGCTAACTCCATCACCTTGCGCATCAGGACCCTGAGGCCCTTGGACCTTGGAGGGGGTACCCGTCAGCCGCCAGACGGGAGGCCGGGGGTTGGTCTGCCGTCGGTCGACAGGCCTCGGAATTGGATGGGAGCGGGGGATGCGAGAGGCATCGTCATGAAGATGCCATTGCAACCCAACCTTTTCTGCTTTTTTTTTTATTTATTTATTCATGGCAGGTCTTTTTTTAGTGCATCCGTTTTTGTGTGTTGCAACCCGAAAGTAGTTTGTGATGTGGGCTAGCATCTTGTGTCGTGTAATCTCCTAGATATTTTCGTCGTCTTGTTGGTGAAGTAATTGATGCGATAGCTAGTCCAGCCGCGGCGGGCGGCTTGTGGTCTAGGCCCTCCCCTCCCCATGTTGCGCTGCTCGGCCTACGGAGTAGGTCGACACGAGGCGTGGGTTTCTATTAGATACCACACTCCTCAAAGTCGCGCACCATGACGGCCATCTGGGCTCGCTTGGCGGCTTCGGCAACGAGATTGAAGTCCTTGAGGAAAGCCTCCGTCGACGACGTCTTGGCCTGCGGGGGAGCGGGCTGGGGGGCCATCTGGACTGTGGGAGATTGCTGGGCCGAGGAGGCGGCAGAGGTGTTGCTGTATCTGGGGGCGTTCATCTTGACGTCGTGTGCGGTTATATACGAGCGTTAGGTGAGATGGGACAGTGTCGTTGAGTGATAGTAGCAAGCCGTTAAAAAAACAAGCAGAAGATATACGTGCAAGTGAGTATGGAAAGAAAGAAGAAGAATAAGTCTAGCTTTTTAAGGGCAGCAACGGGGTGTCCTTTATTGATTGGCGACCAAGGTTTGATCCACCTCGATGACGTTCAAGCAGTTCTTAGTGGCCTGGAGCAAGGCGAGAGGAAAAAGAAAGTGCTGATGGGGTGATGGACACGACTGGGCGATTGGTGGGCGATCAGTGGCAGGGAAGGTTGAATGCGAATGCGATACGATGCCTCGGCGAGAGAGGGTGTGACGAGCTGGTGCGGTGGTGTGTATCCTTTGTCTCACAAGATGGAGGGGGACAGCAATTGTGAGCTTGTATTGGAGGGTTGGATGCTTGCAAATGGAGCGGTGACGGCTGGGGAAGCACAGGAAACGCAAGGGGATGCAGAGGGAGGTGATATGTAGGAATTGGTGTTTGGGAGAAGGAAGAGGCGGGACAATAAGGGAGCAGGAGGTAGAAGTAATGGAGGAAACCGGAACGGTTGAAAGACAAACAAGGTTGTGGTCTTGGTGACGTTTAACAAGATCGGAGCCGAGATACGTAAACGCTCTGGGGGGAGCTGGGGGGTGTGGGTGGAGGAGGGATCTGGCCGAGTAGAGGAAGAGCGGGCCAGTGCGCACGCAAGGCGAGACGAGGCAGCAGAATTTTAGCCTGAAGTGTGAGAGTTATACGTGCGTGCGTGCGTGGTGGGATGGGCATGTATGTGTGTGAGAGTGTGTGCGTCTACTTTGTGGGGGGCTACTACGCGCTGGATTTGTGTGTGGTGGACGGAGACGCCGAGAATGATGAGAGAGCGGAGAAATACGAATAGATAAAGAACATCCTTTTCCCGGGGGGTGTATAGCGGTCGAGTGGACGGCACTGTGAGGTGAGGTGAGATGATGGCGGCAGCGAGACGGGGGCACTGAGACAAGAGCGGGAGAGATACGGAATAGCCTGGGGCAAATGAGGAGAGATATGACCATGTCGCCAAATAAGCGTGAGAGAAAAAAAAAACTAATAGGCCAAATCAACAGAGAGAAAAAAGGCGCCGTGCCGTGTCATGGATGGTAGAGTTAGGAGAGTGGGACGGGGACGGGGACGGGGACGAGGGATCCATTGATGCGATGGGTGCATTGTTATCATGGCTTTGGCATACACCCTATGGTGATTCTCGGCCATTGTCGTACGAAGGCGGGGGGGGATGATAGTTCTCTTCCCCCATTCACCATCATCTTGTTCTGTGTTTGCTTTTTCTAACTTGACATGAATAGACAGACGCCCGGTTCGGTTATGCGCACCAGCGGGAAGCCAGCCGAGGAGGAGAGACGAACACCCATGGAACATGGCCCGACCCCAGAAGACCAAACACTACCGAGTACAACGTCAGGCAAAGGTTGTCGGTCCGTCAAGTCCACCTAGTTTATCACTTCGCCTAGGCTCGGCCTTTGCTGGGGACAGGCCCCATTGGGGAACCGGGACTAAGGGGGAATAGGTAGGGGGAAAAGAAATATCGTGATTGTTCTGGCGTCGAACCGTGTGGACCGCAAAGCATGAGTGGGCGTGAGGTGGGGAACAAACGTGGGAAATGCGGAAACGTGGGAGAGAGCATTGGGGATGGGATTGGACAGAAGTGCAAAACCATGAGAGTCAACGGCCGGGTTCCTTACCTTCAGCTAGGACTTCTAGACCCTTGACGACACGCGTGTGCAGGGCGGGAGAGCGTGTGTGTGTGTGTGTGTGTGTGTGTGTGTGTGTGTGTGCACGACTCGAGGCCGCCGCCCAGTGATAGGGACGAGGCCATCATAGGCGGACCAGAGGAACTCGCTAGGCATATCAGTGCCGGTTCGATCAATAGCACCGAGAGCATGCGTTGCTTGGCGGGCGGATAATTCTTCTTCATGCATGCGCCGAGCAGAGAGCCGACGGAGCGGGCTTCCAGGATGTGGTCTAGCGCTGCACCTTCAGCTGTTGCCCCAGCATGCTATCTACAGAGCATCAAATCTTGGCTCCAATAGCGTAGTCTCTAGTGGGCGTATTCCTGCCTCTTTCTGTCACCTCCAAAAGCACAAGCCATCTAGCAGCGGGGTTTTAAAAGCCTTTTTTTTTCCCTCTCCTTCGGCCTTATCGTGGGGCGGGCGTTGGGGAGCATCTCGAAGCGCCTGCAGGTGAATGGTTGGGCCCTGCATCCCAGCTCCAATCCGCCAATCATAGCCAGGGAATCACAGGAGACAAGAGCCTCCCCCGTCGTCCGCACTCGCCACTGTGCAAGCCACACCCGACGGTTCCCAGACAGGGCTCTTGTGGCTTGCAGCCAGATGCCCTGCCGGTGCGGCTCTGCAGTGAGACGCTCTGACTCCCGTGCGAGCCGCAAAGCGATCACTTCATCATGCCGCAGACGGGCTGGTGACCAGAACGCTCCGGTCAGAGCAATGCGCGGACCAGCCCCCCAGCAAGAGAAAATCCTTTGGCGCACAGGGACCCTGGGTCTTCCAATCGGTCCTGTCAAAGTGTCATGTGGGGAAGAAGAGGGAAATAATACAGAGCGAGAAGGTAATCCAGAAGGGTAACAGGAAGAAAAAAAAATTACTCTCCCAACAACTCTTTGTTGGTCGGTGGTTAGATGCTTGCCCCCCGCTTCCCGTTTTCTTCGACCGAGGTGGAGCTGGTAAGCCGAGATTAAAAGACCGACGCACCTTCTTGGAGACGTACGAGAGTGACGGAGGCGGGATGACGGAGCGCCGCGGCCATGGCGCATAAACCTGTCAGAGCCATGTCGCGTCATCTCTTCCTGCAGGTGCTATACCATGCCATCCCACGCACCCTGCATGCAGTCCGGATCATCAACAGGCACCACGATAGCACCAATGCATCATCCCTAGTGTATCCGAGTGTGTTGACCGTTTCGTAGACATGATATGGCTTCAACCGATCAAACCGCTTACAGTCGACAGCTGTGCATGTAAAAAATGCTCCTTCATTAAACGAAAAAATCTGCAACAGAATGACCACAACAACGAAAATAAGCCTGAAGACGCAACTTCACCGAACTTTATTGTCTATTTTATCTCCAAGCACCTCGTTGAATAGTTGTAGATCTGATAGAATCATCTCTCTTAATACCGCTTGCCTGTACCAATCCAGAATGATGTGTGTAATCCTTACATAGCTTTGACAGCTTCCCCCTTGAAGATATCAACCTTGGCGCGATATCATTGCCGAAATCCCCTCAACTGATATGACCTAAGGCGTTACCAAAAAAAAAAAAAAAAAAAAAACAGCAAGCTTTTAAGGAAAGAAAAAAACGTCCCCCCAATCCAATCCAACCCTCCTCGCCCTGAGTAAAATTGACTGCGTTACCATTTATTCCCCAAATGAGGAGCCTGCAACTACCCAAAGGGAACCAACTACCTTCATGTCCCAAAAACGGTAATTATTTTGTGGCCTCATCACTGCTTCGATACTTGGAAATGATCTTATACACACTTGGGTACTTGAGGCGATAGGTCGTCGCAAGGTCCCAGCCGCTGCGGCCGTTACTGTCCTTGATCGTGAGCTGTACGCCCTGCTGGAGAAGGAACCTGACATCACATAGCGCTGCTCCTTCGCTATACGTGATGGAATCTCGCAGCTTGTCGAAAATTAGGTGAAGGTAGCCCTTTTCGCCCAAGTGCAGGTGGTTGACATCAAAGAGGAGACCCTGGGCAAGGCCTCCGAGGGATTCGGGACAATCGGACATATGTTCCCAGACGATATTTTCCATCTCGCCCAGGTAGAAACGCTCTTTCAAGCCTTCAAAGACTCTTCTGTTGTTTTCGGAAAGCGAACGCATGAAAGCCTCGTGAATCTTTTCAACGGGGATGTCGTCTTCGTGGTGTCCCAAAATGTCATACCCGCACTTCTAGTCACGAGACCTAGCCCATTTGTCAAAAACCAGTACAATTTCATCCTGGAGGATACGGGCTCCTATCTTCTCAAATCTCGAGCAGAACTTGTCTCCTTTGCCCATGAGCATATGCATCGGGCTTTGGAATCTGCCGTTACTCCCTTGCCGCCGTGGGAGATTCGGGTCAGCTCTATATTGGGTGACGAGCCGACAAAGGAATTCTCCCATGGCTGGCGTTCCATTCTGCCTAATGGCAGTACAAAATTCAGAGAGGGCAGTGGCGCCATACGAGTTCGTATCATTTATTTTTGCTCTTGCAGTAATCAAAAGCTCCACCAAAGATTTGATATTGCTGTAAGCATCTGTCCAATAATGGCGAGCTGCTGCAGTCACGCTCATGAGCGGAGTCTGTCCCTCGATGTTGTTCTGGTGGAGGTTGACATCTGCCCCAAGTTCGATCAGAACACGGACTTTTTCAAAGGCTTCTTTCCGCTCATCAGGATCAAGCGATGCCGTTGCACGCCCAATTGCATGCCATAGTGGGGTATACCCGCAACCATCAAAGGCGTTGACATCACATCCTCCCTTCACCAGGTTGCGAAGCACGGTTGCAGTACCGGATTTCGCAGCGATATGAAGAGGAGTGAATAGATATGTGTCGGGGGTTCTATAGTCAACGAGATCTGGAAAACGCTTAGCAAAAATCTCGATGACTGCCATATAGTCCACAAGAGCCGCCGCATGGAAGACGGTGATAGCAGTCATTGTTGGGCTTACTGAAGCCGAGCGCGCATACGAGACCGGTTTGGTAAGCCAAACTGGGGCCCCAGCTTCAATGAATATTTTACAGATATCCCAGTCCTTGTGAAAGAGAGGGGTGGCAAGTGGGAACCACTCGTGGCTGCTGTAAAAGGCGGTATTCAACGAGTGACTGCAAAGGTCGACAGGGCCAGGGCCGTATTTGCCCGAGATTGAGGTAACATCAGGTCTAACCCCTTGACGAAGAAGCTCTTTGATCACTTCGATCCTCCGGTGCAATGAGGCTAGGTGGAGGGCGGTGAAGAATGTGGTTGTATGACGCCTATTCTCCTTGTATTGGAAGTAAATGTCGCCACCCGCTTGAGTAGAACGTTGAACGATTCGGACACCCATCTTTCCCGAGGAATATTTGGCAGCCCATTTAATGGCACGAGGGAAATTGGATTGCGCATCTGATTTGAACAGTAGGCGTGATGCCTCGGTGGACACTTTCTTGGAGAGACGGCATACTGCAGCGAGGCTTCTGGCGTCAAGGTACTGAAAGATGTAACTTTGGACTTCAGGGGGACATCGCTCCAAACGCGAGACCCTAGGTTGGTCGTAAATTTGGCTTTGTTGTTGGTTTTCGTGTCTTTGCTTCATCTTCCCTGGATGAGGTTGATGCAAGAGTGTACGCACGTCGAGGCCTCGAGGAAGAAGCCGAGGGAAACCTCGTGCTAAGTGGAGTGATTGTGAAAGGTGAAGATACAAGAGGGGAGAGAATTGAGGAAGAGAAATCAATGCACGATGAGTTAATTCTAGCGGCTTAGGGTTCTCTGAGTTTCCTCTGTTTGCTATTAGGGCGGTAGTGGAGGAAGACTTTAGGGTCTGCCAATAAGGAGCTTTTTCGAGCCTCGTGGCAATTTCAAGCCTAAGAATCCTCTTCTGAAGGGTTTTTATAGTTCTACTAACTCGCATAAATGAGTAATTTACGCTCCATTGAGCTGGGCATGTATACGTTAGTGGACCACGAACTGGCAATGTCTCTGCCTGGAGCACATATTAGGATGGGAACTTGTCGAGATCGGCGAAAGGGAGAGCTAAAAGCTAAACCACCCAGCAGAACGCTACACAAAATGAGTTAAAATAGACGTGGGTAAAACGATTTCTCAACTATCCAGAAGGCGATCCAGCAAACAACGCCGGTCACTGGGCCTGTTAGGTCCCTGAACAGCAACATGGTTGCCATCGCAACTTAGAAAGGAAGATTTGCCATAAACACGATAAAAGAAGAAGAAGAAGAATATACAGAATAAGATAAGTATATTTGCCTTGTTTCTTTACTTGATTAGCAGGCTTCGATTCATATCCACTAATGGGCCTTGTTCTGTTGCCCATTTCGCGGTTTATGAAGCGTCATCTTATCCGCCTCCCTTTCCCCACACCTGAACGCGTAAACAAATGCGGGGTAGGAGGGATCGTGCATATTTAATAGTATAAATATTGAATTGGCAGGGATTTCTGCGTGCCAAGACGGCCTTTGTTAGATGCCAACCGGGAGCAAAGGCCAAAATCACTTAACGACCACACTCACCTATTTCAAAGTAGGACACCACGTGTTCTACTCTCGCACATATTTATTTTTGAATTCAATTCCTGAAGCATTACTCATCACGCTCGCTGGCATGTTTCCTTTCGCCAAAGAAAGAAGCCAAACGCATTATGTGTCGACAGAAAAAGCTCCTTGAGGCGCGTTGATCACTGATGACATGTCTCCGGCGTTAGAGCCTTGGAAGAAAAACGATTCGCCATACCCCAGCATGAGAAATCAATAATTATCCTTGCCCCGTGTTCAGCCGGGAAGCAGCCCTGCCCGCTACGGGCGAGTACACCTCAGGCATCCACCCGCGTCTCCCCAGCACATTAACCCTACTCCCTTTCGTAATGCGAAAGCTTACAACTGGTTAAGGGACTCTATGGAATTTTCAGAATATGCAGTTGAACACGCTTAAGAATAAACCCCCGATCGGCGTTGTTTCCGCGAGCACGAAAGGCCCAAGACAAGACCTCGACCAGCAGTGCTAACCCAAAACCCAAGATTTTGCGTTTCTCGCACGCCTCGCAGTTCTAAACAAAGAAAATTTGTGCCGAGCACTCTGAAAAGTAGCCCATATCTATGGTAGAGTGCTTCTTTGTCTGAACACGCTCAGCGTGGGTGGTGGGCAGTGCTTTGACCCCTAACATGCCATTTGGCCAAGTCCATCCAGGCCGCCTTTCCAAATACCCCAGCTACTAGAATCTTCGATATATTTTCAACCTGAGCATAGATGGCCAGGATTCTCTATACTATTCCCCGAAAGTACCAGCACACGGGAAGGTTCCTGCCATGGCCTTCGCCACAAGTTTGGTCTTGTTTCTGTTGGCCATTTTATTCAGAAAGCAACTTGAATAAAATAAAAGAATCGCAGGAAAAGAAATGGCGAGCATTGTTTAGCCATAGATGGCATCGCGGATCATTACCCCATTTGCGATAAGCAGCCCATCAAATTTGATTGGTTGAGTATACTCGATCCGTCTCACATCAGATCTTTGAAAATGAATGGTGAGGATAAACTAACGACGATAATAGCGACGGCTCCTCCCGAATCAGAGATGCGCGATCACTATATTGCTCTTAAGCCGACTGAACACAAGCAAGTTGGAATACCACCCCCATTCCGATAAGAATCGCTCTAGTTTCCTCCTAACTGAATAAAGTCATTGGATATGTCCCAGATATGGCGAAAGCCCCTCGATGTTCCCTCGCTTCTGCCGCCGCCGGCTTGATTCATGTTCAAATCATCACAACCGATGCCGCCGGCCTGCCCCGGCGGGCAATACAGCTTCGATATGTTGAAAACGATGTTTTACCTTCCTAAGTGGCCCGAAGCGAGGAATGGCGTCCCAAGTAGTGTCGCGTGACCCCAAGCTTATCACGATGTCAACCTATCGCTCGTGATAGTCCAGGACTAGGCAAATCTGTGAGGGGTCAGATTGGGTTGCAGCAGGGACAATTCAAGGCATTGCCCGGTGTGCCCCGATACAGAGTGCGGCCAATCAATGCCCTTTATACGGCATAGCAAGCGGCTTTGAAGGCCCTTCTACCGACGCGGCAAAAGGGACAGACCCTGATCGTCTCCTCCTGACAAAAGTTCCCGACGCCGACGCAGGACAAGACCACCATGCGAATTGCACCTGCATCGAATTAATTGTGGTTGGTCAAAGGATCCGGACTGCGCTCCAATCAGATGTAAGACTTGAGCGTGAGACGGCAGTGAGACGGCTGGTGCTAACGCTTTTTGCCTCGGTAGGGTCCACGGGTTTGGATCCCTTCATCTCATCAAGCATACCGTATCGCATCGTATCGCATCGTATTTGGCCACCAATGAGATGAATGGCATTCGTTATGCTTTTCGTGCCTGGCGCGAGAGAATCCATTTCGAGATAGAGTTCAGCTTACCGTTTTCTACTCCAAGTCCGACGTTGAAAGGTGATCGTGACAAGGATCCCCACGCTCCATGGCCACCAGTGCACTGTCTCACCTCCCGCGTCTCAATTGCTGCATTAGGCAGGTTGGCCAGCATCCCCACAAAGGCCCCAGAGGCTAAAGCCGAATAAACTGCAGCCAGATCATCCGAGGCGTCCGTAGCGCAGCAGCACCGTGGCCGTGCCGCAGCTGCTCACTGGAAGGCATTCGCAGTGCCCCTGGGGTCTTGGCCTGCGGGCACGTATCGGCATTCCAAGCCAAAACGGCGGGAGAGTGGGCTCGGATGTTTCCCTGCCCTGCAAACCAACCCATATGGGTCCCCTCGGCGCCTGTGATAAGAAACAACAATTGCCTATCACAGGCCCTCGTGCTCTGAGGATCGACAAACCATCGCGCGGAACATCTCGCAATACGGCAGCTCGGTGACTGCAAGGGGCGAGGCGCAGATTGGGCCATCGGGCGACTTCCAATCCCAGCCGCTCAACCAAGCTTGGCATTCACGAAGCATCCCTAGATGGCTCTACATGAATGAGACTTGATCAAATATAAATTCAAGGCAAAATCGCATCGTCTCTCCATTCCACCCTCTCAATCCAACCTCAGATATCACAAAAGAACAACACAACCAAAAATGAAGGTCGCCGTTGCTGCTCTCTTCGCCATCTCCGGCGTCATTGCCGCTCCTTTCCCCGAGCCCGTAAGTAAATCACCAGGCAATATCCTCCCATCGATATCATTCTTCTCAGAAAATGTTCTAATCCTTCGTGACGATCAATAGGGCGGCATCCCCAGCGCATCTTCCGCCAAGTCGCAGCTCGCGGCTCTGACTGTTGCCGCCAGCACCAACACTGACACTTATGACCGCGATCTCTTCCCTCATTGGATCACCATCTCCGGAACCTGCAACACCCGGTATAGTATCCCGAATGCTACCCACAATCAAATGAAGCTCCTCACTAACTGCCCCAATAGGGAAACCGTCCTCAAACGAGATGGCACCAGCGTTGTGACTGACAGCGCATGTGCTTCCACCTCTGGATCTTGGTTCAGCCCCTACGACGGCGCCACCTGGACCGCTGCCAGTGATGTCGACATTGACCACATGGTTCCCCTTAAGAACGCCTGGATCGTAAGTGACACGGGGAAAACCTACATCCTCATAATGCTTCTGGCCGCTAACATTGTTCTCTCAAGTCTGGCGCCGCCAGCTGGACCACAGCCAAGCGACAAGAGTTCGCCAACGATCTCACCCGTCCTCAGCTCTGGGCCGTCACCGACAACGTCAACCAGAGCAAGAGTGACAAGAGCCCCGACTCTTGGAAGCCCCCGCTGACCAGCTTCTACTGCAAGTACGCCAGCAGCTGGGTTGCCGTCAAGAGCTACTGGGGTCTCACCATCACCAGCGCCGAGAAGACAGCCCTCACGAGCATGCTCAACACCTGCTAGGCGGTTTAAGGCGCGAAGTAATATTAGCCTTCTTGTTTTTTTTTGGTTTTTGGTTTTTTTTTGGTCTGTCCACGTCGGAATGCAGGTAACAAGTATCCGACGCCATGTTGGGGGCATATTCGATTAGGACTTCCGTATAACAATCTGCGAATGGGAACGGGGGTTAAATTGTTGTCTTGGATGGGCTATATGATAATGACATTTTTTGAATTTTATATATTTGTTCCACCAATTATCGATGATGCAAGCTCCTGACTTCACACGATGCAACTTTGATTTCCAGAAAGATGGATAGCGCGACCCATCATACTTCTAGGTGGTATTAGTGTGGTGGATACGAGGGTCCATAACAATGGGACTGGTCGAATTCGATTAGTAAAAGTACAATACAACCCTTAAAAGATTATACTTTCTCTAGAATCCTCAGAATAGTGTAGATAAATAAATAACCTTATTTATATATAGACTTATCTTATCTTATCGTCTTTTTTTCTTTTACCCCATTAGCTATCAAATTGATTTGTTGGGGCAGTTGAGTTCTGCGGCGTCGAGGATGAACAAAGTCACAGGGGCACAATCTTTCAAGGGCGGTACTGCAAGTACGGCCAACTTGAAATGGCTCTTCGCATCCTACCCACTTGTCCCGATTTTGTTCTCCAGCAGACACTTCTGATCTCATGCCTCCTCAGCAACCTTTGAGTGAGCAACGCGCAAAGGACGTTGCCGAGATCTCTCACCGAGATCTCTCACCGACTGCACCAATCGATACCAAATGAGATCATAGCTGGTCGACTTGGACGACCACCAACGAAACATGAGTGGTTGTCTCCCTATAAATACAATGACCTAGTCACCACTCCCGAATGGATACGAGCAGAATCCCTTGGGGCATGTCAAAGAGCACAATCGAAAAATCCCTTGGCGAGCACAAGAGAGAGCTCGAAAGCGCAAGTCATATTACATCAAAACATAGGCAAGCAAAGCCTTATACAGTGGAACCGTGGATCAATGAGTTGAAAAGGTCCCTGAGATCAGATGAGGGGGTTACTATATTATAATAGCCCAGTGTCCGAGTCTAAACAGTGGACCATGGATGAGGTTTTACTGATCTGTGATAAGGAACCCGAACTTCACGGCCTCACGGGTGTTCAATCTGGACAACCAGACCGCAACCACTGCGGTTACAATCTTTGAGACAAGTCTAGATTGATGATTACGGATTATTATACGAATGATAAAGCTATGAATGTGTCCGATTGGACACTAGTTAAGCACATCAAAAATAACGTGATATTAAGCCGACATGTGGGAGGCACAGTGGAACATCAACAACGTCTTAGCCAATGGGCGAAAATTTTACCCAATCACGCGGAGACCCTGGCAGCTAGTTTTGTGCATCCATACGGTGCCCTAAACGGTACCATGGCTAGATGCTTGGCGGCGGCAGGGCGGAGTGACTTGATCCAAATCCCACGACCAGTAGGCCGATCTGCTCAGTGCCTGAGCACATCCGACGACGAGCTAGGTCTGAAGATTGCCGCAATTGCGGCGTCATTCGCTTACTAATCTAGAAAGAAAATGGATAAATTGATCGAAAGAGTCAACAGAATAGCAGATTCGTCTATTGGGATGGAGGACATCGAGCGGGCAATGGATACAATGACCACCGAGACGTTCGGGGGCTTTGAGAAGGCATCCAAGACATGCTTTAAACTTCAAACCGAGATCAACGAGCTGCGAGAAGAATCCAGGAATAAGGACGAGAGAAATGACCAGGCTATTATGAGTTTAGAAACTCGCCTACAGGAACTCGAATCAGCTAATAAGTTCCTGAGAGACACTGTTGAGGAGCTAATGCAAGAAATGATCAAGCGGGCCGACGATGACAAGGGGACACATTCCGATATCTCAGCAGACAGATCCAGAGCTCCAGGCAATAAGTAGAGAGGAAAGAGGAGAACCGGAAAGGCCAGCGGTCAAGCTTGCTGAATGCTTCAAGATAAAGAGGGGCAGCTCAAGGTTGTGCAGTACGGAGGATTAAGTCGATTGTTACTTGGTCGGTCAAGGCATGAAAATCAAGTAAAATTATTGAACGCAGTTTGTTTCTGTCACATTTGTGGCTCCGGAGCTCCTAGAAATTCTGATCGAGCTAGCTACTCGCTGTTTTTTTTTTTAACTAAACATGAATAAGGGACAGTGGCATATGTGCACATTTAGCTGATCTCGAGTTATCATGAAGGAAGATTTGCAGGGGGGGGGAAGGGGGATATAGGGAGAGAAATAGAATAATCGATAGGTGGGATGGGAATGTCTCTTGGTCGTGTTAGCACTCAACACGTTGGCGCGCTGGTGACAGAAAATGACACATACACTCGGTAAACTTCTTCTCTCACCCAGCTGCTGGAAAATCTGTAATAAAATACAAATAAGTGCCGCAAATAAATGTGAAATACCCCTATGATTGATTGTATTGTTTATTTTTAGATAAATTTATATTCTGCCTTATTTTTCTTATTATACTAGGAGGGTTTTGTATTTATTCCCTGTGTGTCAATGTTGGTTCATTGGCACAGTTGAAGGAATAACGCCCTGTGAGGCATGCATGTGAGGAAGCATGTGACTGCGGGGTAAAATAGCTATACTATAACCCTGCTGAATGTAGCTAGTTGAAGAGATTAGATATTAATAAATTTATTACCTAAACCCTTCTAGCAGCTGCTATTGACCTTATTGTGACCTTAGCTGGTTTATTTTAAACCCCCCTAAGACTTACCTATACTAATTAGTCTAGAAAGTGTATAGATATTATCCTATAGATTAGTAAGGTATTGAATGAAGAGATATATTATTAAGTACTTAGTTTATTGGTGAGAAGACCTTATATATTATCCAGAAAATAATATTATATCTTATTTAATTATAATAAAAGATTAATTGCTTAAAAGAGTATAATATCTTTCCTTTATATTTATTATATAGAAGAATCTCTTTATTAAACTTTATTAAGGTAGACTAATAGATTACCTAGATATTAAGAAGAGCTCAATAACTTAAAGAAGTTTAATTTTATATACTATTAATTATAATTTTCCCTATAATTATTATAGTAAACCCTCAAAGAGATAGTACCTATCTTAAAGACTTTAAATTTATAGATTTAATTAAATTAATATTTTCTTTATTTAATAAATATATAGAATATTAAGAAAGAATAAAATAATTTATAGAAATTATCTTGATTTTAAAGAAATACTAAGTATAGATAATTTCTTAAATATAGGGACTTTATTATATAATTTTTAATTATTAAATATATAATATATAAGAAGTAAATATAGAGATTATATATTTTATAGTAATATATATTAAGAAAGATATTAAAGGTCTTTAATTACTTAATATATTTTAATAAGAATTTAATAAAATAAATATTAAATATTAGAAAAAGCTAATAAAGCTAAATATTCTTTATAACTTCCTATTAAATTGAGGTATTAAAATCATTAAATAAGAAAATCTAATTATAAAGATTATATATAATATCCTTAAATAGAATAAATTTAAATACTAGACTAAAAAAGAGATTATTAACCTTTAATAAAAAGAAAAAGAATTTAACTTTTACTATTAAGATCTTAAGTTTATATTTAAGATTATAGAAAGTAAGTATAACTTAAATATTATAATATAAAATAATAATTAATAGGAAATAAGAACTTAATTAATTATACCCTTACCCCCTTAAAGTATTTTACCCCCTTAAGGTATTATATCCCCTTATATAAGGAATACTTCCTAGTATAGAATAGCTCTATTTATAATACCTATAATACTTTATTTTTACTATCTAATAATCTCTTTTTATTTAGGGACCTCTTTATATTAAAGGTAAATCTAATACTAGGGTACTATTATAAGTAAATGCTTAATAAGTAAATAGATTAATAACCTAAATAAAGTATATATTAAGAAGATAAAATATAATAGCAAAAAGTATAAGATTCTTAACTTAAAGCTTTAGATCTTTTATAATAATTATTAAATTGTAGAGATTAATAAGTTTTTATATATATATATATTTATAAATATACTTTTAGAAGATATATTAAATCTCTATTTAAGAATTATATATATTAAAGGTAAATTAATTCCTTTTAATTAAATAATTATAAAGATATAATAGTAATTTAAAAGTAAAAGAATTCTTAATAAGTATTATAAAGAGTAGTAGAGCTTAAAGATCTTTAAATAATTATAAAATTATTTTAAGGAAGATTAATAAATAATTCTTAATAAGTTTTTTAAGCAATTTAAAACTTTTTAATAAATATTATTAGAGATTATAAAGAGTGACTTTATAGCCTATATATAACTTTTAGTAATATACTAAGATCTTAAGGAACTTATAAGTATTTATTTAAACTTATTAATAATATATAAAGATATATATTTATAGATTTATTATACTTTTACTATATTTAATAAGCTAAAAAGTCTATTAAAAGTATCTTTATATTTATAAATTAATAATTAATAACTAAATGAATTTATAAAGGATATATAAATAGTTAATTTGAGCTATTATAGTTACCCTTTTGAAATAAGAAATAGGGAAGTAATTTTAACTTATAGAAGATATAATAAAGGGATGAGAGATATTATATATGCTTTAAAAATGGATATTATTTAATTAAATATACTATAAAAGAGAGGAAGAAGGTATATAATAAGTATAAGAGGAAGAGAAAATATTCTTACTTAAGTAATGCTATTTATGCTACTTATTTAGCTAAGCTTAAAGACTTTAAGAGTAAGATTAAGATTAAGGAAATTAATAATAATAAAGATTAAGAAATAGTAATTATAATATATACTTATTTTATAAATATTATTAATAATATTAATAAACTACTTATTTTAATTATATTTATTAATTAAGCTATTATTTATTATTTTATATATAATAATCCTTTCTTTAATCCTTATAAAAAACTAAAGGAAAAAGTAATATAGTTTATACTTAATAATTACTATAATATAAATATCTTTTAAGGGATTATCCTTAATATTAGTATAGTAAAGGTATTAATAAGTAGCTATAAATAGTTTATTATACTATAATAAATAATAAGTATAGTAGTTAAATTGAATATAATTAGAGTAGGAGAGGTAATTATTATATTTAGAGGAGGAACTTTTTATTAATTAATTAGTATAATAAATATAACTACTTTATTTAGAATTATCTTATTTTATATTATATCTATTAATACTCTCTTCTTTTTATTATTATATAATATAGACTATATAAGAATCTATTTTTATAATCTTAATAATTATTTTAAAAAAGGAATTATTAGAGTATTGGTTATGTAAAAATAAGAATATCCTTAGTAATTTCTTAATAATAAGAAAATACTTATATAATATAATCTTATTAATAGTAAACTTTATTAACTTTATTAATAATTTAATTATCTATCTATAAATTAATTATATAAGCTATTAATAAAAGCTAGCTATTCTATTAAAAGGTAAGCTATTAAGAAATTAACTAAGATTTGTAAAAAGTATTAACTTAATATAGGAGCATTTTAAAGATTTAAATTCATAATTAGAGATAATTATAAGTTTAATTATTATATTATTATAAATATTATATATATTAATAGTAAACTAGTGCTTTATATTATTAATAAGGCTATTATATTTAATACTACTTAATTCCTTACTAATATTTCTATATTAATTATATAGAAGGCTTTAAAGCTCTATTAGATTAATATATATATTAGATCACTTAATTAGGTAATTATTAACCCTGGTAAGAGTTTTATTAGTAAAGAATTTTACTAGAAAGTAAGAATAAGAGGTATTATTATATTAGTAATATTAGTAAAAGTATATAATTCTATTAGAAAAGTCAAGTAATATTATATACTGCTCTAATATACTTATAATATTATATATTAAGAAGACCTATTTATAAAGCTAGAAGAAGCCCTTTAGGTAGTAATGAAAGCTATAAATGATATTACTAGCCCTAATAGCCTAATACTTATACTTCTTATATTTAAAGTATACCTTTATATAATAAAAGATTTTAAACTATTATCTAATATAGTAAAATATATAAAAGCTATCTATAAAGCAATAATAGAAATAAGAAAGATTAATATTAAGAGATAAGTAAGAGATACTCTTACTACTTATAATAGCTTTAATACTTTTACTATTTTAAACCTATTATTATAATCCTAAGTTTATATATATTAAGAAAAGGAAGGATAAACTAGCTCTTATACCCTTATTATAATTAAAGGAGAAATCTATATTATTAATAATATTTAAGGACCTTTAAAATTCTACTTAACTATTGTTAAACTATTTTTTAAAGACTTTAATAATAATATACCCCCTTTAGAATTGGTAATTGTATTACTAGAGAAAAATAAAATAAAGGATAAAGAGGATTTTATTTATAAGCCCTTAATATTTAAGTTAATAGAAAAGAGAAAAAAAGGATAATTTTATAAGAACCCTATTAATATACCTTAATCTCTATTATTTTAGAAGAAAGGTAGAGGGTAATCTTATAAGAACCTTATTATAATAATTAATATATATATAATTAATTAATTTAAAGATAAGATTAAATATAATAAAGTATTTATTTTAATTAAAGAGAAGGTTAATTTAGAACTTATATTAAAACTTTAAGATAAGAGAATTATTAAGACTTTTAGTAAATCTTTTTAAGGTATTAATTATAAAGGAGATTAAAGGGTTAATTTAATATAATATATTTAAGTTTATTTTATTTAATATAAATATATATAATAAGATTAGAATCTTTAAATTATATATTATTAATAAAGTTAAAGGTAAGATTATTAATTTATTATATAAGAAATTATAATTAATAATCTAAGGCTATATTAATAAAGGTAAAAAAATAATACTTATTTAATTATTAATAATTTAAAGATATAGTTAAAGGCTGATTCTAGTATTAACCTTATCTCTTTTTAAATAAAATATTTCCCTTTAATTATAAGATATTATATAAGTATATATATAGTTAAAGATAAAACTAAATTAGATTATTTTAGTATACCTTTTAATAAGTATTTAATATTAATACCCTAAGAATATAATTATAAAAGTGGTTATACTACTTTATAGAATACTAAAGGTAGGAAATTATTGGTAAGCTATATATAATAAGTATTATTTAAAGAAGCTCTAAATAATTATATTTATATTTAATTTATATTTATTAATATTATTAAAAGAGAACCCTAGCTTTATAATTATTAGAATATAAACTAATAATATAATTAAAGTATTAAATAAGATATTCTTACAATTAAAAGAGAAGAAATTTATAAAAGTAATCTTTAAAGTTAAACTCTAAAAGAGATTAATAATTAATTAATCCTTTATATTTAATAAAGTAATTATTACTCTATCTAATAATAATAATATAACTATATATTAAAAAGAATAAAACAATAAAATCATACTAATTGAAATAAAAGATTTAATTGCTATTAAGTAATAATATATAGAATAATAAGTGTAAGGGGTATATATAACCTTTATTTATTAACTTAAGGTATATTATAATCTCTTAGCTATAATATAATTCTAAGAATTAAAAGAAGCTTAAATTAAAGCCTTAAATAAGTACCTTAAATAGTAAATAAATAACCTTAAATATAGCCTTATATTTATCTTACTTAACCTATTAACTATAAAATTATTTATATTTATTAATAATACTTTTATTAATAATATTAATTTATTTTTATAATTAGAATTTATTATAATTATTACTAATAAATAATTAAATAATAGAATATTTATAATAAATAGAAATATTATTTACTATAGCTTAATTAAGTACTAAAGAATTATATAAAGTATTTTAGTATTAAAGATTTATAATATAATTATAAATATAAATATTACTTATATAATCTCTATAACCTTTAATTAAATTATTAATTAACTTAAAATCCTTTATATCCTTATAATTATATATATTAACTTATATTTTTTTTATAAATATTTTATAAAGTTAAAAATAATAAAAAAGAAATATTTAATAATTAATATTATAATATTATAATAATTATATAAATAGCAAGAATTATATAAAATTAAATAAATTAATAGAGAGAATAATTTAACTAATATCTTTATAAAAGAAAATTTAAATTAAATATTAAAGTAATTTATTAATAATAATAATATAATAATTTAAATAAAAGATTAAATTATATAAGATTAAGTATAAAAATAAGATTAATAATAAGCCTAACTACTAAAACTAAAAGTAAGCCTATTAGAATAACTTAAGCCTAATTTATAAGATTAAGAAGAGAAATAAGAAGGAGAAAAAAAGAAATAATATTATAACCTAATTATTAAGGCTAATTAAAGGCACTTATATTATTCTTATAAAAAGAGAAAAGGTCTAGTGTTAGTTTATTGGCACAGTTAAAGGAATAATGCCTTATAAGGCATACATATAAGGAAGTACATGATTACGGGGTAAAATAGCTATACTATAACCCTGCCGAATGTAGCTAGCTGAAGAGATTAGATATCAATGAATTTATTACCTAAACCCCCCTAGCAGCTGCTATTGACCTTGTTGTGACCTTAGCTGGTTCATTTCAAACCCCCCCGGGACTTACCCACAGTCAACCTTTTTTTTTTTCTCTTTTTTCTTTTGCTTGGTTGGCTGCAAGTAAATGATTGCCATTTATGTATGGGGTCCTCACCAATTGTGAAACAAGGCGCAAATTACCCCAGATGAGATGCACATTTATGCACATTTCATGTTAACAAGAGATTTCTTTCGAAACCATCAATGCCGTTTTATGTTCAGTGACGGTAGCGGACTGCAAATGTCGGGTAGGGCCTTGTTCCAAAATCACAAAATGCGCACTCGCAGCGAGGATGATGCCGGAAGAAAGGAGGCAAATACAGCCATTCGGTTAGAGCATCCAAAGACAAGCATTGGAAATAAAAAAACATTTGGTTGTCATCGTTGATACATTAAAGAAATCTAGTCTTGGCCTTTTTATCCAAATCTTTGTGTAGGAATTCTTCGAATTCATCCCGTGTAATCCTCATTAAATGACCCAGCATTTCTGGGCAAAAAAACCATATTTGTACAATAAAAGAAGCGAATAACAATATCGACATTGGGTATCAAGGCTAGTCAAACAGCCGTGGCAAAGCAGGACAACTCCAAATCCCATGCCTGTAATGAAGGCTCTCAATCCCGATAGAGCCAGCGCATAGCAGTTGAATTATGGTCGAAGTGTAATGTCGCCCTCATCTCCGCTGAGATCCATGTCCCCATCGCTCAATTCACCTCGGGCGGCCCGTTGGGCCAAGTCCCTTTCGGCATAAATTTCTTGCTTTCTCGACTCGGCCTGCTGAAGGCAGTCGACATAGGTTCTAAATTTGACTATCTCCCTCAGCAAGTATGCGCTCTTTCGCTCCCAGTTGGCCATTGCCTTGTTGGCATTAGCTCCCCTGGGAGTGAACGCGAGAAGCATAGGGCTGCGGAGTTGGTTGTGTGTTTGGAGCTCCGCCTCGATGCTCTTCACATAAGAATCCAAAGTTTCAAGTTGATCGACTTCAGACATATTGCTAGGGCGCATACTTTGAGTTGGCGGAGTCCAGTTAGAAATGTTAATACGATCGCCGGGAAGTTTCCCTTGACCGCTGTTGTTAGTAAATGTGTTCGTAATGTGGTCGAAGCTTGAACCTCGGAAACTGGCGCTGGTAACACTCGACCTCCTAGTGGGGGCTGCACTGCTGCAGGGTCGAGAGGTCTTTCCGGTCTCATTAATCACCGTGACCAAGGCGTTGTTAACAATAGCATCACTCCATCCATATTCGATGTTGCTTATTCCACCCACCAATGGATGCGTGCTGAGGCGAGCACTCCAGTAGTTGACAGTGTTCACAAACTCCTTGCTAATCTCAGGTGTGCCAACCTGGAACAGGTGAACAGCGCCTGTAGGAAGGCTCAGCGCCCACACATGGGGCCGAGAACGAGAGTAACCGGGGGGCGGGAGAGCTGACGCAAGTGTTTGTCGGAGGTTGAACGTTCCCATATTAGTGGCATTGTCCTGCCAGTTGCCACCACCCACAACAATATTTACGTTTTTGCGGTTCTTTTGTCGCATTGACTTGGTGGGGGTGAAAGAGAATAGACTCAGCTGGCCCTTCTGGATAACGGCAAATACTTCGGTCCAGTGCCGATCCTTCGCCTTCTTATCCACACCATCGAGATGATGCTTGTGAATAACCATTCCCTCCTTGACCCACGGGGGGCCTGCAAGTTCCAGAGAATCATCCTCCAGAAGCTGGGAGACGGGGATGTCCACACTCAGAATCGAGGGAGCGGCATCGCCATACAGGTCTTCATCCCGGATGATGGCCTGACTCAACGCGTTCGCAAACCCAATTGATTGCTGGTAATCGCCGCGAGGCATGGCCGAGCCGAAAGAGTCTTGAGACACTGAAGTTTGAGTTCGGCCAAGGGAATGGCGGCTCCATGTGGCGGAAGAGCTCGCGGGGCTCCATATTGAGTTTCCATCATCAAAGCTTGTGCGACTCGAGGAAAAGCCATTGCGAGCGCCAATTCCGTTGCGTGATCTGCTTTTGGAAACCCACCTCGCAGTACTGCTGCGGGCATTCTCATTAATGCGGCCGCGGACAGAGAGTTGACTCTCGGAGGGTGCTTTACTGAGAACGCTTGGCGTTCGCTTCAGCATGCCCTTCACAGAAAGGCCGCCACTGTTCGAGTGCGTCAGAGTAAGGTTTCTCTCTGGCTCGGCGCCAAAGAGGGGTAGGCGCTCATCCCTAATCGATGCATAGATATCCTTGAGCACAGTTTCAATCTGCTCCTCCCAAGCTTTTCTGGATCCATTGAAGGGTGACTTGACCAATGGTCCACACTCATCGGCAAACTCAGACACACTAGCATCGAATCGTGGTGGGGGACGGAAAGAATGTCTAAATGACCTGCGATCATGTTCATGATACTCCTGTTCTTCACCAGTCATCAGGCTATTCTTATCAGGAAGAACGCTCGGACGGTGAAAGGCATCTGGTACTGATTCATTGACGGCCTGTATGATTGTTGACATTGTATTCTTAACGAATTGGCCGCGGGTCATCTTGTGCTCAATGTCTGCCACGTGCAAATCGGTGTTGAGAAGCATAATTGAATAACAAATGGTGTGAATGACATCTGCATTACTGTTAGCAAGACTTGGGGGAGAAAGAGCAAACTGGGGGATATATTCGTACCAGTGGCCTTGAAGCCATGATTCGGGTTGCAATCACACCATCGCTTCGAAAAGGCGACCAGAATGCGATCGACCTGCTGTGTCTCGGCACGGAACACCAAACGGCCACATACCTGACGCAACGCGTAGACAATGCTCTGTTTAGTAAAATCGTAGAGCTCCATGTACGCCTGAAGGGTTCGTTGTCTGATGGGCCCTTCCTCGCCCATCCACGAAGCGGCCTTGCCCTTGGCAATGAAGTCTTCGTTGCCGTCGTAAATCTTCTGGGCTTTTTGACGGTCATCTTCGGTGGGCTCCCCAATGACAAATTCTGGCTCATCAAAGCCCTTGTTCTTGATCGAATCAAAGGTGCCCAACACCTTGGGGCTAGGATCTCCAGAGCTCTCAATTCGGACGCTGGGGGGAGCACTGAGCGCCGACTTGTAATCAGTCCCAGTGCTCACGGACGGGGCCGGACTCGTCGACCGTGCACCTTCAATCGGCAGGGCAAGATTCAAACGATCATCTTCAGAATCAGTCTGCTCGACCCGGTTGTTAAAAGCGCCGTTGCTTGAAAGTGTGTAATCATTCGGATCTGGCGAATCTTGGGCCTTTGGTGTGGAAACGCCAGAGGTATTCTTAGATCTGCCATTAGACTTCTGACCGAAGGAGGCATCATGAGCTGGTTCGTTGTCGCTCGGGCCATCAAGGTCCAAAAATGAATTGTTCCGGGACGGAGCAGGCTTGGTTGGGCGTTGGGGAGGTGCACGCGAGGGTGTGTCCATGTGGTCGTAGTGATTCTCGGAATCTGTGATGGGGCGGATTCCAGCATTAGGTGGAGGGGAGTAGTCGGGGGAGAACCCTCTCTTATACTCGAACCTGTCGTTGTCGGGATTGGGCGAGATGTTGGAGATGTCGGCCAGGGGAGAGGGGCCCTGACCTGCGGATGTGCTTGGGGCGGTCCGGATATATGGATTCATGACCTTACGCAAGCTGCTCACAGGACTTGGCTCAGGCATAGGAACGGCGCGGTCGCCTCCAGCAGACACATTGATGGGAGCGACGTTGGGCATTGGTGGTGTGGGGATCAAGGTAGGCAAAGGGGGAGGATCCTCAGTGGCCGACTTCTTGCGGCGACGGAAAAAGGATGAGGGACGCTTTTGTAGGACGGGGTGATGGGAATGGGAAGAAGTTGTGTCACGATCATGGGAAGGAGGCGTTGAGCTACGGGCAAGCTTGTGACCTGCAGGCTGCTCAACCGCCGCCGCCGTGTGGGACTGGGGAGAGCTTGCAGCTTCATGGTTGCCGTGCGAGTTGCTCCTGGACCCAAAAACCCTTCTGAAAAAACCAGGGCGCTCTTTCGCTGGCGTAGCTGCAGGAGACGCTGCAGGCCCTGAGCCGCCATGCACGGCCAAGTCTTTGGACTTTTCGTAACCGACATGGGGTGCTGGTGCAGAGTCCAGGTCCAGCGCTGGAAGAGAAGGAGGAGCTGTTTCTCGTAAATTGCCGCTCTTGTTGCGGGCGGAAACACTGCGCAGGGATCGGCTGCTGCGTTTGTGCTCCAGGGGTGGAGGTTCGAGCGGCGCCGGAGGCGGAGGCGGGACGGATTGCATCGCGGGGGCCGGAGAGCCACGGCGTGGACCGGCAGGGACTGTGGGATTCGGGGCGGCGTCGTACTCGTCGGCGAGGAAGGTGTTTGAGAATTCGATGCGAAAGGGGGCCGGGTCAATGGTGTTTTGCAGCGACACTGGTGGTGCCGACGACACGAGCGGTGGTGCTTGGCTGCTGCAGACGCTGGCAGGGCGATTGTAACCGCGTGTCCAGCGCTGGCTTCCCAGTACCTGCGCGTATCCGGCGTCGATGCTGGCGCTTGTGGTGCTGCTGCTCTTGCTTCCGGGCTTGCCACCGCGAGAGTGCAAAGCTCTGGTAGGTCCTGTTTGAGTTCGGGGCACCGACTCGCGTACGCTGTTGAGGCGGAAGCCTGTCTGAAAGTTGGAGCTGCTGTTGCTTCGTCGACCGCGGCTGCTGGGGAGGCGAGAGGAATCGTCGCCCTCAAGGTCGGACGAGTAGGAGTATTGGTGCCCGTTGGTTCGGCCACCGTTGTGGGTGTTGGAGGAGGAAGTCCAAGTCCTCTGGGGATCGGCGGCGCCAAATTGCGGCGCGGCGTCGTCGTAGGTATGTGATCTCGATCCAGGCCCAAAGCTGTCGCCCAGTTGTCCCATAGAAAACTGATCGAGCGACAAGAGCATGTTCGTGACCAGAGAGTCACGGGTCACGTTTCGGGGCGACAACGAGAGGTCATGCGAATCCCGCTGGGTGGTGATGCGAGGTAGGCGATCGGCCATGTCGTCCTCGACGGGAGTCGGGTTGTCTAAAAACGATTCATGTGTGTGGCGGGAGGACGAAGGTAATCTAAGCGCCCGACCATCAGAATCGGGGTGTGACTTAGACAAAACCGGCGACGGCCTGCAGTCTGCTGGCGGCGTGTGTGGAGGCGGCAGGCGGGCGGCGTGACTGGGCAGCGACGACGCAAGGGATGAAGTGTTGATGGTCAGGTCGGCTTGAGTTCGGCGTCGAGTCCAGCGACGAGCATTGTCCGTCGAGGGCATTGCGGAATACTCGGACGGGGTGCAGGCTTGAAACCTTTTGTCTCGCCCGGATCGAGCAAGGCGATAGGGATCCAGGATCGACAGCCACAGCGGCGAAGAATTGTGACATGACAAGACCGTCGTTTTGCTGGCCGGGCGCGCGATGGGGGAACTCGGCAGGTGTATGTCCAGTGCCGTGTAATTACAACAATGTCCACAGATGCTCGCGCTAGAAGCAGAGCCAAGGTGGAAGGGGAGCGTCTACGACCAGGGTATTATGCAGGGGTAGGACGGGGTTAATTAGCAGCACTGCGAACACCACCAGCGCTGCACCAGGCTGCGCCAGCGCCGGCACCATCGACATCCCGGGCACGGGCATTTTATGCCCTTGACGACGGAGGATGGATAGAATCCGATGGTGTACAATTCGAGGCCATGGTGGGTGAGGGGGCCAGGGGCTCCGGCTCGCTTCGCCGCAGGGCAGCAGTGGGAATGCAGATGAAACGCTCCGCCTGACGAGGACTGCAGACGGTTGAGTCGACTGCGTTTGACAGCCCAAACACGACACTAAAATAATATAATATAAATAAATAAATAAAAAAAGAGACCACCTGAAATCGACTCTTCCAGGCCACCAAGCGCTGCTGTTGCTGGTCCAATACTTGCAGGGCGACGAATCAAACCTGGCTTCTAAGGAGGGTGAATGGAACTATGACGACAGACTGAGCAAGCTATAAGAAAACACCAAGGGTGATGCCAGCTCGTTAGCGCGAACCAGGCAGGCAAAAAAAAAAATTAATAAATAAAAAAAAATAAAGCCGAAAACGCTTTTTTCTGACTGCTCGCGTAACGCTCAATTGCCCTTACGACAGGTAATGTATTATTGTCGTCAGACCCCCAGAACCTGGCAAAACAAACGACTCTCCTTGCACGCTGGCCCCAGCTCACCTGGACGTTATCCCCAATCAGGCATTCGATGGCCGTCCAGTGGGAGGGATGGGCAGCAAACCCCAGCTCTGAGTGGCCGGCCCCTTTTTTGGCTTCTGCGTGCCTGTGGGCGTATTGTTTCCTCTTGGCCGCCCCCCTCCCCTCCCCAGAACTGGATCAATGTCTGAGCTGGGACCCTGCTTTGGCACAGGATAGGCTACACTACAGAGTTGGCCAGGACACGGACCGGCCATGTGCCACACGGGGGTCCGCGCGGCAGGTCGGTCGATGCATTTGATCAGGGTCTTCGCCATTCTACTGCCTCCACGTCCAGAGACTCCGTCGAGCTCCAAACAAGCGTACGTTCTAGCTACGAAGAATACCGAGCGCGAGTGTAGTATCTCGGCTGAAATATGAAATAGCCAGCATTGGTTTCTTGCCGGACAGCACAAATGGCCCCCATAGCTCAAGCACTACGATATCGCCCGCCAACTGTGGCTTGTTGCCCCCGTCCAAGCGGGGACACGGCGGTGGGGATGGCGGCGTGGGAGAGGTGTTGGCGTGCAGCTCATTTCTTTAGTATTGGTCCGCTCGTTGCCGGACCTACGCTTGCATCGTTAAATCTTCGCCTTGTGTGTATTGCCGTTGCATCCCCTGTGTGCTCTGGGAAATTACCACCCATCTATTTTCCTCCCCTTATGCAAAACGATGACCAAAGCGGAGCATTCCGTCCCGATCTCAGTACCAAACGATCTTGGCTGTCAATTGTAAGACTCTCGGCCAATCAGTCCCATCGATGCCAACTAACACGGCCGAGCCAAACACCAACACCAACACCAACACCATGGCTGTCTCACGGCCTCAAAACGCAGTCCTCTATGTAGTTTCGTAGCCTAGGTAGTGCTGTTGCTCCAACCTTTGGCCATGCTCCAACGTCGCAGTGTAACGAGAATGATGCATGCCAAGTGGTTCGGCACATTGACGTGGCACCTCAAGCGTCGCCTTAATCAACCGCGTTGTACTGACAACGACTGCCACTTGATGATCTCTGCATCAAGCAACCTTGAAGCGATGTTTGATGCCTGCAGGTTACGCAGCGTGCTTGGTGTGCTGACTGGGCCACAGAGTCGGCATACAATCACAAGGCACAAGACATCATGGGCATGTAGTCCAAACGAGAAAGCAAACAATCAGTATGCATGTACATCACCCAAATAGTACTCCATGTGTGCTTGCCCCTGCAGGCTTGCAGGGTGCGGCTGAGACATTTGACATGGCGGCGTCGATAATCCCACTCAAGCTGCATCTTGACAACCCCCACGATAGATAGCCATTCCCACCGGACTGGTACATCAAGCCTCGGTCACTCTCCCGGCCCTTCATGTTAGCCAGCAAGGCAAGTGGCTGAGATGAATAGCAAAGATTGGCAGCACGGAGCATACCAAGACAGCTGATGGCCTCACTATGAAATCAGTTCCAAGTCTAAAAAATGGGTGCCGCTGGCACCAGCCGCCCTGTCTTTCTTTCACTGTAACCAAAATAGTAAGATTATATCATTGAGGGGCACCTGCTTTCGAGATCCGAGCCTGCATTATGTATACATGCAAGTAATCTGCCTGTGGATATGCTGACAGCTATGCAAGGTGATGGGGGAGGTCGCTTCTTCTTGCACGGAGCATAGCTTTGACATGGGATGCTAATCTCGTCATGGACGCAAATAGAAATTCAACGCAGCTATTTCCACAAGAAGTACCCAAAGCATCATCCGTGTCAATGATTTTTCGATCCCACTTCCTCTCATAGTCAACTAATACGATCTCTTGCACCGGATCTTGGACTCTCTGGGCTCTCGAGAAATTAATCCTCAATGCGTCTTGTCTGTGAGCATCGACGGCGATCAAAGTCTGTGCAACCTATGCAAATGCCTAATGGTATAGTTCGAGGAAAGGGGGTTCAAAAAAAAAAAAAAAAAAAAAGATCCCGTCGTGCGATGACGGATGTTAGCTCCAACTATTTGTCAAAGCTCACAGCTTCAAAAAGAAATACGAGGTCGCAAAAGAAAGAAAACAGCTCCAGCACGTCCAATTCCGCGTTGGGTAAGGTGAAGAAAGAAGAAAAAAAATACGGCTCCTCCAGCTGACCTGTCAGAGAGCGAATCAGTAGCGCCAATTGCCCAATCCGACCCAGTCCTCGGTTCGCTAGCGGACGCGGAGGGCCACCAAACAGCCTCTCCTCACTCTTCTCGTGGCTCTGTTCCCCGCAATCACCCACCCCCGCACACGCAGGGATCGTCGCCTTCTCACACTGAGACCGCGTTGGCACTTGCATGACAGCCTCCTTTGCACAGATGCACCTGACCTCACACACACCTTCTGCCCACACCGAGCTCAGCTCTCCATGCCCTACCCTACACCTTCCTTCATCTTCCTCTCATCCGATCCCTCTGATGCCCTCATCAATATTGTTGGGCTCATCCACTTATATGCATTTTTATCGGTAACAGTTCCATAATCGCGTTACTCGTCCAGTGCGCCATCTGGGTCCTTGGTAAGAGCTGAGGTCCTTCCCACCGTCACCCACCTTGGTCCCTATCAATCCCGCTCCGCTTGACACCATCTCAATGTCGACGGACAATTCTTCGTCACCCTCGAATAGCTGGCCCCTAGACCAGTTCGTTCAAGATCCTGCATACCTCCAGTACCAAGAGGAGCTCCGCTGCCTCATTTTCAACACTGCTCAGACTGCAGCTCCTTCGCGCGAGACATCCCCGGCTCCCGGAGATGATGTTCCGCCTGGTGAAGATTTTGAAGTCCAGGCACTCACCAAGGCCGCCCTGTCCTCAGCCCGTCGCCTGGCTTACTTGAAAAACTTCGTCGCAGAAGTGGCGCCATGGGTAAGTGCCCGTCCCTGGGAAAACATGGACACCAGCTCATCGACCTATGCCAGCTTGACATGTTTGATAGTGAGCAAGCCTTCACGGTTCGGGTCCCCGTGTTGGCACGGCGATGTCCAGCTCTCCTCTACGCAATTCTTGCGCTTTCGGCCCGGCAAATGGAGCGCAAAGAGGGCAAACAGCACTCGTTTGACAGCCTTGAATTGTATCAAGAAGCTATCCGCTTACTCAACCCTCTATTACAAGTTCGGGATCTCACAATTATTCCGATTTGTGTCATCCTGTGCTGTCTCGAGATGATGTCTGCTAGTCCGCATGATTGGCGTCGGCATCTGGAGGGTTGTGCGGCGCTATTTGACGCATTTGAGATTAATGGCTTCAGTGGTGGTCTCTTACAAGCAGTTTTTTGGTGCTACGCGAGAATGGGTGAGGATCTGATATGGCTATCTTCTCTCGAAGTTTTCAGACTAACACACTGCAGATCTATGCGGAGCCCTGATCTCCGATGGAACACAAGGCACTATGGTACCTCTTGATAAGTGGCTTCCTCCTGGGGCTGATCCTGCTTCTGCCGCCGAACTGTTTCGTGAACATCGTTCTCCAGATATGCACGCAAACTACGCTGTCTATCTATGCTCCAAAGTTTGCGAGCTCGTTGCCGACAGAACCCGCTATGTCGAACTTGGCGAAAACAATGGATGTGATTCTGCCGCTTTTGAGAGGCGCTGGCTTCGTCTATGGCATGACCTCCAGGGTTGGCTCCGAGACCGACCATCTGACATTATTCCCGTCAAGTCGATTGATAGTCGACCCTTTCCCCAGATTCTCTTTGTCCACTGGGCCGGTATTTCTTCCAACCAGCTCTACCACACCGCCTGTACGCTGCTTTTGGGATCCAAACCCCGAGAAATCAAACTCGATGTCGGGCCCACAGGCTCTGCGATCTGGCATGCTAAATGCATTTGTGGAATATCATTAACGAACCCTCACCAGGGCTGTCTGAACAACGCCATTCAGCCACTATGGATTGCAGGAAGGCTTCTCAGCCACAAGTCTGAACATTTGCTCCTGTCGAAGCTTATTCAAAGTATAGAAGCCATGACAGGCTGGGCGACATGTTGGCGAATCGCCGACCTTGAAAATGCATGGGGGTATAAAGTTCGATAATATACCATGAAAGACATGAATGTCATGGACTTTTCTTCTTCTGGCTACGTCATTCCTGAGCAATTCAATCGGGCCGCCACTCTTGCACAAGCTGTGCAGAGAGAGCAGATACATTCCATCCAGTCAAGGACCCGATACGGTCTATGTTACGCAGAATTACCTGCTGCTGAGGCTCATATGTCATGCGTCTCGCAGCGATGTAAAACGACGCGAGCAGACTAAAATCCCAGTTTATCCTGGTGTCGTTATTGAGGCTGATGGCGCATATGCGCTGAGCATGCCAAAGGGGGGAAACAAGAACCGACCGTCCATGTTCCTTAGGGAGCGTCCTGGGCCTGTTTTGGAGCAATAGCAGCATAGATGTATGATAAAGCTGATTCGCTAATATCGCGGCTCCATTAGTGAAGAGAACGAGAGGGAAAAGTTCTTCACTCTCTTCCATTTCCCACATGGGTTTAAAATCGCGAGGGCGATTAGCATACCACATGTTGAGGGATTCGGTCAGTGACTTCCATGTTTGTGCCGGCGTGGTCCGAGGCTGCAACCCTGGGGTGGTTGGTACATCTTGACCAAAACAGTAGTTGAGTACTTGAGCGCAGAATATTAGAGGCTCTCGGTCGTATTTAAAGGATTCTCGGCAGAGGACGGATATTGGCGATGCAGTATTCTGCAAGATGCTGGGAATGGATACGGGAGAACCATTCATGAGCCCAACACTTAGCTCTAGAAAATGATCAATAGTGATCCAAAACTCATGTTATGCTGTACCCACCTAATCTTAGCATCATCCACGACAAAGGCAAATCAATTGCAGGATATTGCTCCTGGAGCACCGCTGAATTCAATAATCCAAACGTAGCATTCTTTGATGGATTTTGCCATGAAGTGGGAGCCACCAGAACATGGCGACGAAGCGCCGTGAACCCAAAAACCAGAGCGCTATACAGAATGTCCACTCCAGGGCCGTTTGGGTCCGGTAACATGGGGTTCTGATCTCGAAAATCTGCGTCTATGGATTCATCAAGTGTTGTCATGGCTAGTGCGAGAAGCGAATCGAGAACGGGAGGTGAGTCCATGGCAAGTCGAGGTATCAGGAGCCCAAAAGTCTGAGCTGCATCGCCCATGTCCAACTATTAATTATGGTATTTTGTTAGTTTAGTTCCATGTTGTTTTCCGTTCAACCGCGTCTATTGTCGGGGAAAACATACCCATGGCGCAATGTTATACCTATAGTGTCGTAGCAACTGTAACGCCCGATCTTGGGGTAAATGCGCACAGTTTTGAAAGGACCCTACAAAAGACCTGCTCACTCTTTCCAATTGGCCCGGGGAAAATTCACTCTGGGGGTTCGGTGGCGATCCGAAGTAACTTTCGGTTTCGAGGATGTGGGATGATAGTGGTGGAGGTGCATAGTGATCATTTCCCAGAGACAGCAAGCCATCCAATGCAGATTCATACGCGGCGTTTGACGGAGAGATTCCGACGGTGTAATTGTCGGGATCTTGCAATTCACCACTCACTCGACCATCTGGAGAAGGGGTTGCAATATTGTCTAGGGCAGGATTGAGCAGACTTGGCGGTTCTGGGAGCAGTTCGGCTGGACTCTGTTCTGGCTGCGGCTGTGGCTGATGGGGCGGCGGCGGCGGATGTTGTGGCAGCGGTTGTTGCTCTATCTTTGAAGGGGCACCGATGCTATCAGAGCCTTTGGAGGAATTAACATCATCCTCGTCCTGAAGCCGGACGCCTTCCTGAACAGTGACCGACTCTGGTACGACAAACTGTTGATCCGTCAGTGGAACTCATGCGCCCAGCACAAAGATCATGCACACCCTCAGCTTGCCGTATGCCGGCTTAGATACGCGGTCAGAAGCGGCAGCGGTTTTGGCATTCTTTTCTAAGAAGGATAGACGCGTGCCGTACTGGCACTCGAACCCGCCACCCAGGCATCTCTGGCACGACGGTTTACCCTCATCACCTAACAGTTGGTGGTATTAGTCGGCGCATGATGCCACAGGCAAATTACAAACGGAGAACCTACATTTCCGTCGGCGCATGCGGCATTTGAAACATCCTGTCCTCGTCCTCTTCAGGCGGGTCTTTGAACCCGTATCAGCCATTATCGAGTTGGAATCGTATGGGGTAAAATGGTAGGATGTAGGGGAGAAAGAAGGTTGCGCCAAACGGGGAAAGATGAAGCCTTGATCGGTCCGGGGGGTGAAGCTAGCCAGTTGGCCGATGTTGCCCCTTTGGGCAGGTTTAGACGCTGACCTTGTGACACGATGTGGCAGCACCAGCGAGTCAGGTATTGCTTAGCGCACAGCTACCCATGGTTTCCCCGAAACGTCCCCATCGTGATCTTATCATGGAGGGGCAGAGGTGTCATGGAGACGGGGTCGAGACGGGGTGTGATTTGGAAATAAAGGCGGGAGCCCCAAACTTTGCTAATTCTCCTCTTGATCATATTCATCTTGTTCAACCACTCGACGAACTTCACAGACACAATGGCTCCTTCTACGGTCAAGCTGGCCTCTGGCCATGAGATGCCCCTCGTTGGCTTTGGCCTCTGGAAGGTCCCCGCCAACCAGGCTGCTGAGACCGTCTACAACGTACGTTTAAAAAGAAATTTTTTTTTTTTAAAAAAAAAAAAAAAACAAGCTAATTCTCACTGAGAATTCTGACCCGATGAATTTTAATACTAACAACCCTTCCAGGCCATCAAGGCTGGTTACAGACTCTTCGACGGCGCCTATGGTACGTTCCCATCATGACTTGAACCAATTAATCGACATTGGCTCCGTACAATGCGCCAATTGCCCAAAAAGACACCACATCTAACCGCAATTTTTTTTTCCCACAACAGACTACCAGAACGAGAAGGAGGCCGGTGAGGGTATCAAGCGCGCCATCGAGGAGGGCCTCGTGAAGCGTGAGGACATCTTCGTCACTACCAAGCTCTGGAACAACTACCACAGCCGCGAGCACGCCCTCGCCATGGCTAAGCTCCAGAACGAGGCCTGGGGCCTTGGTTACATTGACCTCTACCTCATCCACTTCCCCGTTTCTCTCGAGTACATTGAGCCTGAGAAGCGACGCTTCCCTGTAAGTAGCGCAAATTCCGAGTCCCTCTGTGGGGTCCGCACCATGCAAGAAGCTAACACCAATTGCTACGTTAGGCCTGGTGGATGGACGATGCCGGCAGCGTCAAGCCCGCCAACGTGCCCATCCGCGAGACCTGGGAGGCTCTCGAGACCGTTGTGGACCAGGGTATTGCTCGATCCATTGGTGTCTCCAACTTCCAGGCTCAGTCGCTGTACGATGTTCAGCGATACACCCGTCACCCCATCTCCTCGCTCCAGATTGAGCACCACCCCTACCTCGCCCAGCCCGATCTGATTGCCATGGCCCAGGAGAACAACATTGTTGTCACTGCTTACTCCTCATTCGGCCCCCAGAGCTTTATGGAGCTCAACGGCATCTTCTCCCAGCGTGCCAAGGGTGCCCAGCCCCTCCTCGAGACCGATCTCATCAAGACCCTCGCCGAGAAGCACAGCAAGACCCCCGCTCAGATCCTCCTCCGCTGGGCTACCCAGCGCAACATTGCCGTCATCCCTAAGTCCAACAACCCTGGCCGTCTGGCCCAGAACCTCGACGTTACCAGCTTCAACCTCGCCCAGGACGAAATCGAGAGTATCACTGGTCTTGACCGTGGTCTCCGCTTCAACGACCCCGGCTTTTACCTCCCAAACTTCCCTCTCCGCATTTTTGCTTAAGCTGCAAGAGTAAAATAGATAGAAAAAAACACTATGTAGGGATATGAATAAAAAAAATAATGAGGGACACGTCAAACCAAATCAACTTTTATCACTTTGTTTTAATTTTTATCTTTATTTTTAGCTGTAATCGTCTCTTTAATTTTTTTTTTCCTCACTTACTCATGATGGTTTTGAATTGCAGGCTTCAACCTTGTCACCACCCCCCTTACCCTGCACCTTGACTGAAGCATTTATTTCCCGCACTATTACATAGCATCACTACGTATGACAGACACCCTGAACTCAGAGTGATCTTTGCGCAAGACTCATAAACAATCCAGTTGAACTCTAATGAAGCTTCGGCACGTTTACAATGAATATTAATTTCTTTTTTATTTACACATCATTGGGTGTTTATTTTATTTTTACTTCTTAATAAATGTCTAATTAATTATTGTCCAAAATCGCTGAAAGCGGAAGCAATATCCTCAAAGACCACGCCTCCACCTTTTAGGTCCTTGTTGGTTGCCTGGATCACGACGCGCTTGTAGCTGGTCAGGTTGGGCGATCCCGCGTCTGTAACTTCGAGAATCATGTGTAGGACCTGACCTCTGGGGATGGGCGCTCTGCTCAGGAGCTCTACGCAGCATTTCTCTGGGGCAGGGAGAGTCACCTCGACGACCCGGCCCTGCTCGTCCTTCTTGTCAATCTTCATCTCTTCCACCTCCAAGAGTGCAGCCCACTGCGAGGCGCTGGGCTCCCGGTACTGCCACCACTTGAAGGTGAGAGCGTCTCCATCAGGGTCATATGTCTCTGAGGCGTCGAGCTTGATGGTAGTGCCGGCCTCGGCTTCAATATATAGATGCTCAGGACCGGAAGAGCCATTGAGTGAGATAATGGGGTGGTGGTTGACAGCGGCCAGGTCAGGGCTCAGGGTCCACTTAATTCTGGCAGCAAAGTCGTTCTGGTAAGCGTCTCGCCATCGCCAAATAGTGGCATGGTTGGACTTGTAAGTCCTGCCATCTTTGCCAGTGACAATGTCACAGCTATCGCTGTAGTGTTTGCTCTTAAGGCCGTCCGAGCTGATATCGGTGAGTTTGTAACGGCCACCCCATGAGCCATATTCGGGGTGTTCACGAACTCCAAGACCATTCTGGATAAGGTAGAGGAAAGTAGGAGTGTCACCCTCAGGGATGAAGAGGTAGTTGGGATAGGCGGAGCCCAAGGGACCAATCTGGACATTCTCCTTGAACCACTCCTTGGTCAGCTTGGAGAAGTCAGGGCCACCCTGGTCGAAGCCGTAGTACTTGTCGCCAGAAATGCCGGTCCATGCGGCCATGCCATACTCATTCCATGAGTGGACAGAGGCGATATAGAATATATCTGGGAAGGTGTGGCGGATCCAAGCGCCAGTATCGTCTTGATCAGAGATGGTGTATACCCTGAGCTTGGCCTTAAGGGCAGTGAACTCTGCCTCGGGAAGAGTTTCCTTAAGTCGAAGGAGAACCGACGCAAGAACGTTGGTTCCGCCCCAGACCAGGATCCAAAGGGGATCCTCCGAAGGTGCCGTGATGCTCTTGAGGAGCAATTCACCACCTTCTGTGAGGGGGATATCAGAGCCGACGGCTTTGAATCCATAGACCTATATGTGCGAAATTAGGACATGGTTTTATTTGTGAAATCAGGGGGAGGGAAAGATCCACATACGGGAGCACCGGGCTTAATGATGCTCTTCAGATATTCAGCAGAGGGGTACTGAAAGTCTGGGTGGGCATGTTTGTTAAGATTCTCAACGGCACCGGCGTAGGCGTCGACGATCTTGTGCATATCCTGAGGACAGACCTTGGTTCTCATCCATGTTGACGAACAAGCAACGAGACCCTCGGTCTGAAACTGATTGGAGTACAGCAGATATCTGACGAGCGACTCAGCATCATCAGGCTCGTTGGAAATGTCCGACAGGATAAAAACCCGCGGCTTAGAGGGGAAGGACTGCAGCTTGGATGTGTCGGTGGCCATTTTTGCTGATGCTGGACATGGGCTTCTCTCAGCCAGGTGGTCTCTATATTAACTCATGCCCCGTCATGACATCGCTTCCCATTATATCCCAGATGCGGACCAAGCCAGCGCACTAGACGCATGCATGGCCCCATGATCAGACAGGAAAGGCCGGCACGCCGTACTTCTCCCGGACATTAGCCAAGATCTCCGGAGGGTTCAGCGAGGCGGTGCCCGAAGAGGCAAGAATAAGCACCCTCCGCAGTGTGTGCCAAGATGTGGAGAAGGCCGGGGTTGGGGGCTTCTGCGGGGATTGTGGCGTACGGAGACAAGTGACATTCGCCAACGCCCCGGTCCCGGTGACAGACGCTCGGGTCAGGGCACCCGTCTCGAGTTCCAGACTGTGGCTCGAGAGGCCGGTTGCTGGAACAGGCAAGTCGTCGCACCGCTGGCTGATGCGTGCCGCCCTGGACGACCTGTGACCTGCAGGAAAATGCAAAAGCAACGAGACCAGAATGCGGTGGGCGGAAGAAGGATTAAGACGATGCCGTCCTTGACTGGTTATTTTGCCTGTTGGATCGCATTTCTACCCAGAACCAACCTCTACGCCCATTGTCGCTCGCATACTGCTGTCGCTGCCCCAATTCCACCTGCCATCACTGCGAGGAAACAAGAATGAGTCCCAGCGCCGAATCCCTGCCCGTTGTCGACGGCCCTCGACCAACAGCCGAGGATCTCAAGCGGCAACGAAGCGGCAACGAGATCATCCAGGCGCCTCACCCGAACCCTTCGCTTCAGGTGACAGCCGACCACAAATTGAAGTCTGTCGAGGCACCTGTCTATGCGCCCAAGTCTGGCGAGGTGCTCGTGCACGTCAAGGCTACTGGAATTTGCGGGTATGATGTGATTTCCCAGCCGCGCTTCGGCCACTGTTCTATACTGCTCAACCTTCTCCGCTCTGTGCGTTGATCGGGGAGTGGTTTTGCAAGAAAATGCTAACTGTGACTTTTTTTTTTCCTCTTTGATAGTTCCGACGTTCATTTCTGGAAGCATGGCTGCATTGGCTCGCTCGTCTTCGAGGGTGACTGCATCATCGGCCACGAGGCTGCGGGTGTGGTAATTCGATGCGGCGACGGTGTCAAGGATCTGAAACCCGGTGAGCAACCCCCAGAAAGCTACCAGGCGGCCGGCACCAGTGGGCTAACATTCCTTTCTAGGCGACAGAGTTGCCATTGAGCCGGGTGTCCCTTGCGGAGAGTGCTTCCTGTGCCTTGAAGGCCGCTACAACCTCTGCGAGGACGTTGAGTTTGCGGGTGTCTACCCCTACGCAGGAACGCTCCAGCGATACAAGATCCATCCCGCTAAATGGCTGCACAAGTACGTCATAATCACCTCTGCGGTATTTGAGGCTCTTTTCCAAACTGACTTGGCATCTCACTAGGCTCCCAGACAACGTCTCATTCGCCGAGGGCGCCCTCCTCGAACCACTAAGTGTTGCTCTGCATGGCATCAACACGGCCCGCATCACCATCGGCACGCCAGTTGTGGTTTGCGGCGCCGGCCCGATTGGTCTTCTTGCCCTTGCTGGAGCCCGCGCATCTGGCGCTCACCCCATTGTCATCACCGATGTGGAACCCAAGCGGCTTGCCTTTGCCAAGGAGGTAGTTCCATCTGTCATTACGTACCTCGTTGACATCAAGAAGAGCAACGAGGAGAACGGCAGGGAAGTGAGGAAGCTGTTTGGAGAGACAGAGTATGTCCAGCCCCGGGTTGCGCTGGAGTGCACCGGTATCGAGAGCAGCGTCTGCTCTGCCGCCTTCATGGTTAGGAGAGGCGGTGTCTTGATGGTCATCGGCGTGGGTCGATCCATCATGAACAACCTTCCCTTTATGCACCTGTCTCTGGCCGAGGTATGTTTTAAAAACCACAACTACGTGCATGCAACCGAACGGCTAACCCGATGATCTCCCAGATCGATCTCCGATTCATCAACCGCTACCGAGACACATGGCCTGCTGGAATTGCCTGTATCGAGGGAGGCCTCGTGGATGTCAAGAAGCTGATTTCCCATGTATTCCCTCTAGAGAAAGCACAGGAGGGTCTGGAGCTCTCGTCAGACCCAAGGAATGGCACCATCAAGGTGCAGATTGTCGATGAAACCGAGACGACTTATTTCTAGAACACATGTATTATGATTACCTCATAGATGATGACCTGTTACAGCGGTAGAGTAGAAAATTCACGTATGATTGAATCCAAATAATGCTTAGCCTTGGCCCGTCCAATCAACATCACCTCGTGGACTGTGCTGTGCTGCAGGGAACTTAAGCTGCTGATTGTTCATGCACTCCAAGTTCGTTCCTTGTCGGTCCACCTTGCTCCTTCCAGGATCGATGCCCGGTAGCCAAGCGTCATTTGACTTTGGAGAGTGCCCACGAACTCGGAACCGGTTTCCGGGAATAGCCGGGATATCTCGTGTACTTTTTGTCGAAGAGTCCAATAGACAGCCTCGGCCATGTTTGGGGAAATCCTTGTCCGGAGCGTGACTCTGCGCCCCATCGCTCGCTCCACAAGGTCGACTCAGGCGCTGGAGCATTGCCCGCACGGTGGCGCACCATCAACATGCGAACCCCAGGGCCCCAGGCCTGAATAGGCACCTTTAAACGCCTTCTCCGCACGGCGGGCAATTTGGCGAAGCGCGAGATGGTGTGTCGGTGCCGCCGAACATTGCCCGTGTCGTCGTCATGGCCCTGGTACTGCGGAACCACGCGGTGGCCCGTGGGGTGAAACCCCAGATTCACCTGTCAACACCATGCAATTGTCTGGGGTAACATTGTATAAATAGTCTGGGGAGTTGCCCCCAGTGTCCCCAGAGTTGCCTCTATTCTCCCACGCCACCTCCATGACACGAATTGTTGTCTCTTATTTCGTTTCTGAATAGCCCATCATGGCGGATCCTATTTCCAAGGCCGAAAAGGTCGGTGCTGAGCACCTCGACGCCGTCCACAACGACCTCGCCCATCTGGCCAATCAGGAGGAGCACGAGCTCACCAAGCTTGAGTCCATCAAGAAGTATCCTCTCGCTGTGGCGTGGTCACTATTCTCCGTATGGTGCGTGCTTCTGGTCTCGTTTGAGAACCAGGCTGCCGGAAACATCATTAGTGTTCCCAGGTTCCGAGAGGACTTTGGACACTTGTCTGGTGGCAGCTATGTGCTCTATGCCAACTGGCAGAGTGCTTTCCAGGGAGCTCCCGTTGCTTCGTAAGTTGTTCTAGCTTCGATCTTGCTTGGTTCGTGAACCGATGCGCTAACGGGAATGGCTGGCAGTGGCGTTATCGGTGCGCTAGGCTGCGGTACCATTGCTGATTGGCTTGGTCGCCGCGCTGTCATCATCATTTGCCTTGTCATTGCATATGCTGCCATCACCATGGAGTTTGTAGCCACAACCAACGAGGTCTTCTTCGGCGGCAAGTTCCTCAATGGTTTCTCCGTCGGTGCTCTCGCTTCTGTCACCGTCTCTTACATTGGAGAGGTAAGATTGATCTGAGCCAAATTTGATCAAACAAAGCTCATCTGAACTAGGTCACTCCCCTCGCCCTCCGAGGTATGCTTACCTGCTTGACCGGTCTTGCCTATACTTTCGGTCCTTTGATCGTCGCCATCGTTATCAACGAAACCGGAAACTACGAGGACCGCTGGGCGTACCGCGCCGTCTTCTGTGCCCAATACGGGTTCGCCGTTGTCGCCACCCTTTTCGTCTTCTTCATGCCCGAGTATGTCGACCGAGCGTTAGTCAATTGATGATTCGCAGTGCTAACCAAAGTTCTAACAGGTCTCCCTGGTGGCTAGCCTCACAGGGTCAGCACGAAAAGGCCCTCAAGGCTCTCGCACGCCTCAGCAGCCATGGTGAGGATGGCCAGAAGAAGCTCGCCGCGATCAACCAGACGCTCGAGGAGATTAAAAAGGAGACCGACGGTGCCACCTACATCGAGTGTTTCCGCAAGTCTAACCTCCGACGAACCATCATCTCCATTGCCCCCCTGTGCATTCAGTCCCTATCTGGTATCACATTCGTAGCCTCGTACGGAACATACTACATGCAGCTTGCTGGCTACTCGACTTCCGAGAGTTTCCGTCTTCAAATCGTCCAGCAAGTCATTTCACTCATCGGAAACGTCATGTCTTGGTACCTCATTGATCGCTTCGGACGTCGCTTCCTCACTTTCTACGGTCTTGTTGTCCTGACTGTCATTCTGTGGCTCACTGGTGGTTTGGCTGTTGCTGCCACGCCTGGAGCCATCAAGGGGACGGTTGCCATGATTCTCATCTACTGCTGGTGGTACAACGTCACCATTGGCGCCACTGCCTACACTATTCTTACTGAGGTTGCCACTTCTCGACTTCGTATCAAGACTGTTGCTATTGGTCTTGCTGCTCAGAATCTCCTCAACATGATGTGGAGTTTCGTTCTTCCCTACCTTTTCAACCCAGACAAGGCAAACCTGGGTGCCAAGCTGGCTTTCATCTTTGGAGGCTTGGCTATTCTGTCCCTCGTCTTCTTGTGGATCTACCTCCCCGAGACTGCCGGCCGAACATACGAAGAACTTGATGAGATGTTCGTCAAGGAAATTCCCGCCCGCAAGTTCAAGGAGTACAAGACTGACGTCGAGACCAATGGACAGGCGGTCAAGACGGTTTACGACCATGAGGCAAAGGAAGTCAATTGATTAAAATAGTTCAAACTGAAATAACTCCTGTATAGGGAGAAAAAGTTAATATGATGATACCAATTTGTTCTTGCACACGTCGGACCCGGCATGAGGTGAATTTAGAATCTGACAATCCACAACTATAATCGCCATGTGAACCTGAGCAGTGGAGTGGCTTTTATCTCTACACTAATACCACCTAGAAATGCGACGAGTCGCAACCCCCGCAAACTACCATTGAGGAAAAAAGGTGGACAATCATCAATGACAAATGTGGAAATGCTAACAGTGAGACATCTTTAGAATGCTTTTAGGAAGATCATCCTTCGGCAGGGAATTTTTTTTTTTTTTTAAAAAGTCGCGCTACCTACCCTTGCCTCCCGTGCCGGAAGCTGGGGCAACTTGTGAGAAAAAAAAGAGGTGGGTCTTATGGCATGCGTGAGCCCGCTGTCAAATATTTCAACCGGGGTCTTCACTGGGGTTGATGGTAATCGTTCTATTGGGCGAGTTCGGGTGCTAACCGAGGTTTCAAACCCGTCCCTTTTCTCGGGTACGAGGCCTCATTTATTAGCAGCCAAGGAATTGCTCAATTCAACACCCCTCGCTCGCGCAGACGACTTGGTTTTCGACGGCATCTCCTGCTCAGGTCACTTTTGCTGCAAAGCCATGAACCTGGAACTACCAACAACATGCAACCACCCCAGCATCTGCGGCATTAGTCAAAATACCGGTGCAGGCCTCACCCCGACACTGACTGGCCATTCCAATGGGCTGGTCTATCGTCAGTGGAACCTTGCATGCCGCGGACCAACCACGCGGGTCTTCCAACCTGTTCATGCAGAAGCCCGAAGTCTGTTTCCGTGCTCCATGCATGGCGCCAGTCTCCATGGCTCCACCCGAGGGCATCCGTTCTGCAACTTCAAGGAAGTTGTCTGGTCAGAAGCTCGGGCTAGACTCAGATGAGGTGGCAAGCCGGTGATGATATGACCAGGGAGCAAGAGACCAGGTCTGACGGCTAGGGTGCAATGGCCCGGTCGCAACCAACATGAGGAGAAACCTTCGATTCTTGCGCGGCTGGCAATTCAATTCCCTCAAAATCGAATCTCCTACTCAATCCATCGACCCAAGAAGAAGGTTTGTTGAGAGCCATGCGCGTTGCAATCATCGGAGGCGGCCCCTCAGGGCTTGTGCAGCTCAAGGTACTCCTCGAGGCTCACCAGCGTTTCAACGTAACGCCCTTTGAAGTTAGGCTCTTCGAATCCTACCACAAGCTGGGTGGAGTGTTCGCTCATCACTCCTACGAAGACGGCGAACTGGTTTCGTCCAAGTTTATGACAACCTTCTCTGACTTTCGGCCGAGCCACGATGAGCCCGACTTCTTCTCCACGGAACGATATCTCCAATACCTCGAGGACTACGCCTCACACTTTGGCCTGTGGCCTCACATCAACCTGAACACTGCGGTCAAGTCAGTTCGCAGAGGAGACGACAGCGAACATGTCGTTATTTATCAAACCCCAGATGGCGAGATTGTTGAGTGGGAGTGTGATGCTCTTGCCGTGTGCTCAGGCGTCCACTCGAGCCCAAACGTTCCCCAAATCCCAGGCATTGACAAGGTGCCCACTGTCATGCATTCGTCGGATTTCAAGACGAGATCGCAGTTTGGCAAGGACACGACCGTCATGATCCTTGGAAGCGGTGAAACGGGCGCAGATGTCAGCTATCTGGCTGTAACCGCTGAGACTACGCAGGTCGTGTGGTGTCACAACGATGGATGGATCGGAGCCCCCAAGGTAACATCTCTTCACCGGAACTTGTGTGGTATGGGTTGCTAACATCTCTTTAAGAGGGTACCTGGCCAGAGATTCCTACCTTGGCTCTTCGGAGACGAAGACTTTGACTATCCCCAACTTCCCCTTGACGTTAGCCAGGTTACTTTGTTTGATTCCATGTATGTGCATCCTATGGTACGGGATAGCATGTTGATTTGGGACTTTTATCACATCGTGGCTTTGCCTGTTGGTTGCTGGCTTTGTGGCGGCTCTCCACATGGCGTGGACCAGTGGGTTGGGCAGATCATGGGTGAACGTTTTCATGCTTCAAAAAGTGAGTGCATACACACGCACACAAATATATCTATCAATGCAATGCTGACAAGATATCCGAAAGTCTTCTTTAATAAAGCGTGGCAGAGGGTTCAAAACTATGTGTCTTACCCGTACCGCCCCACGAAATGGCCTCTGGGAACCCGGATCCGTCAATTCTTTTGGAACACCAGGGTTCCACCACCACCTCCTCGTACTATCGATATGGCTCCGTTTCCCACACACATCTCAGAGGACGGTGTAGCTCATTTCCCACGAACAGGGCGACCAGAGTCTGAGCGCATTCAAAACATTCAAGTTAAACCGGACGTTGTCATCTATGCTACCGGCTACCTAATGTCTTTCCCATTCCTAAACACTTCAGAGAATGACGGACGCAGGCCCTACCCAACCGCGTCTGACGCAGATGTTAGACAGATTTGGAAGTCTGATGACCCCACGGTCGGATTCATCGGCTTCATTAGACCTGGCTTTGGAGCCATTCCGCCTTTGGCAGAGATGCAGTCCATGCTTTTCACAATGAATTTAATCAACAGCATCCCTAGGCCGCTCAGTCCTGATGATGAATGGCACTACCGTATCATCCGAAAACCAGGCGCACGAGTGTCCTATGGCGTTGAGCATGATAGCTACGCGTATCAGCTTGCCAAGGACATGGACTGCGCGCCAAGCTTCACCGAAGTGTTCAGGATTGGCTTGGGCACGCGCAAGGGATGGAGGTTGCCGTACATTTGGGCCGCGGGGGCCAGCTTCAACACCAAGTTTCGACTTACAGGTCCTTGGAAGTGGGACGGAGCCGCGGATGTGATGACTGGGGAGTTGTGGCAGACAATCACTCGTCGCGAGGGTCTCTTTGGTGAGTTTTGTGCCACGTCTCTACAAGGACAGATACTAATTGGTCTGGTGCAGGAAACGTGCCCCTCAGCATCGTCCCTATGATGTATTTAGGAGGCCTCAATCTTTACTATTACCTTTACTCTGGATTTTGGGGTACTCTTTCCAAACTGAGGCTAGCTAAGCCGATCCAACGGCGGATCGAGCCCAAGATTATTATGGAGCAGATGGCGAAGATGCAGAATGCCGACATGATGATGAATGGCAAGAAATGAGATCACGACATGATTGTTTTTATTTTTATTTTTTTAATCTTTTTTTCCCCCTGAATAATGAGATAGCCTACCTTTTACTTGAGGGAAGTTTCCTGATGTGCATTGGCTGCTGCAACAGGCTGTGTCCTATTATGAATAATCTTTGTCAACGCACATATTGTGGTAATCTGCCATAACATCGAGTGCGAGGGCAATACTACACCGCATAGGGCATGATTTTCGGTTAACTGTTAGCTAGCATCACAGCGACGGAAAACTTTTCTAAAAAAATTTCCCACTCACTCAGAGTACTCCTCCACTGTGATTAAAGTGTTTTTGTCTTCGATTTTGTCTTGCGTTTATTTTTCGGGTGCTTTACATACTTGGCAAGCTGCACGTCGTATTCCTCCTATGTCTCACAATATGCGGCACTGCCTCAACGAACAAGGCAACGGCCGTGGCGCTGTCTCAAACCCCCATGCAGCGACGACTGATCGACCCACAAAGGCTAGCCGCTAGCAGCGCCATCAACAGCTGTCAACAACAACAGCTCGAGCCTCATATTCACGAGCAAGACGAACCAAGTGCATTGCGCAGATTCAAAGTACTTTCTCCTCACGGAAAATTTTTCCTCATAACAGGCTGATTCATCGGGGATCTAGGGGAAATCTGCTGATCACGTAAGATGAACCCCCGAGGACCGCCTTTTTTGCCTTGTGCTGTGACTTGCATCGGCAACTTGCAGGCGAGCTGGGGGCCGTGCTAGTCTGCCAACTTCAACACCAATCAGCCCTAATAAACCAGCAGCCAAGAACCGTCGGCTACGACCCAAGACCTCCAAGCCTTGCTCCATGGCCACCTTCCAATCGCGAGGGTGTACACGCTGCGACGCCTCTTATTCGATGTCCAGACAAAGCCCAAGCCCGATGCCGTCGCCTTACGGCGATGCCTTCGGGCCTGCCTGCAGGGGATTACGGGCTTGGGCCACATCCTGGCATGGTGTCATTTTTGGTGTGGTAGGATCTTTGGAGCATGACCTACCTCCTCTTTCAGCCCTGTCTAAAACGCACGCTGCCTCCGTCATCCCCGATTGCTTTTCTCGTCGCCTTCAGCTCGCTCACCTCATCTCTCTCAGCTTCGCCAAACCCTCGACATGTGACAAGCTCGCCTCCCAAAATCTACCTATCTACTACGAATATATTTCCTGGGGCGCCGTCGCTTGAAAGGTTAAGTCTGGTTCTCTTACTAGTAGTCTATAACCCTAACATCATTCAATCCCCTTGAGACTGTCAACATGCACAAGAACACCGAATACTACCGGTCCCAGGTGGGCGAGTCGTCTGTCATTGACTACAGCCACACCGACATGCCCTTCCGACTCCTGATGAAGGACATCTACTACTTCTTTGTTTATGTTTGGGCGTTACCATGGATCGTCTGGCCAGTGTGTCCTTCTGGACCCAGGGAGTTCAACGAACTAGCCATCACTGCGCAAAACCTGTACTGCATCCTAATTCATGCCATCCTAGTCGTCCTGCAGCTCTCTTTTCTTGTCGCTTTGCCTTTTAGTGTGCTGTTACCGTTATGGATGGTCGCAGCAGGTGTCTCGGCTTTTATGGTTCTAAACTGGGCACTATGCCGACTTCTGAATGGCTCCGCCGACACTTATGTTTCGGATAACAAATACGCCATCGATCATCCTGAGCATAGACACGAACAATGGGTCTTTTTAAATGGCGTTGCGGTAGGGTATGGCCACTTCACTTCGATTCATTACATCTCAGCATGCTGATCAGTTATAGCGAACATTGGATGAAGGGCAATCTCAATAGACTGGCTTTGACGTTTGGGCGTCCTGTTTTGGGGATTCATAATCGAACTTCAGGCATTGTCTTTGACATTATTGAATGCTTGATTCAGCGCAACTACAGTTATGCAACCTCCGATATCCGGATATGCTTCAAAATCCTCAAAGAAGTGCTGTACAACCCAGCCAAGTCCAAAGTCGTTTTTATTCTCCATTCCCAAGGAGGGATAGAGGGCAGCCTTGTTCTTGACTGGTTGCTTCAGGAACTTCCTCAAGACTTGTTGGCGAAACTCGAAGTCTATACCTTTGGCAATGCTGCGAATCACTTCAACAACCCCCATCGCCATGCTTCATCACAAAAGTTCATCAAGGTCAAGGATTTGTCTTCTTTCGCGACCGCCATTCGGGAAGAAACCCGCGAATCACAGCCTGAAATCCCTCCAAACGGAAAAAGGGGCATCAAGGTTCGTATTCCAGACTTAGAAAAGGACACGCCACCACATGTTCCGGCCGCTCGTTCAACCACGGCTGCGAAAGACAGAGCCATTGGCCATATTGAACACTATGCTCATACAACCGATTTTGTATCCATGTGGGGTGTTCTGCACTTTGCAACCAATAGAATGGGCTCGCGACAGCTTCCTCGGTTTTTGGGCAGATTGTTTGCACGCTCTACCGGACGCGGAGGGCATCAGTTTAATCAACACTATCTTGATGGCATGTTCCCACTAAAGTACGACGAAGCCACAGAATCGTACATTGGGGCGGACGAGGACAATGAATTCATGAATGAAGTTATAAAGGTTGGAAAGGAAGGCGAAGCGATGGCCAATGCACGTGAGGCATTTGAGATCAGCTGGCTTGGCACCTCCGGGTTTGGGAGTGGCGAAATTATAACTCCTGTAGAAGTCCATGGTCTTACCCCCAAGAGGAGGATGAGACTTCCAGAAGAGGTCAAGGTGAAAGAACTCAGTCGGCTGTGGACCTATCGAAACGGCCGCAGTCCAAACGACATCCCGCCAATGCTGATCACTGAGGACGGCATCGTCCGGACTGCTACTCTGTAGGGACGTGGAAAGCATCAGAAGAACAGGAGCTCTAAGCCTTTCTAGAGGCCATGAGGCACAGAGACCTTTCGAATATCGGTGTGCCAAAAAAATCGGAATTTGGTGGAATTGGAGACTCGGCATTTGAACCCGGAGTAGCACATGAGGCGTGTGATTGAATTCATCTTCACACTGATACCACACCACAATGTCTTAAATTGAACTACCTAAAAAAAAAAAATTGATATGTACACCGCATGATTGTAACCAGAGATTGATATCGTATGATCTGCAGCACTATGTTACTTTATCTTAATGAGCTAGGATTCGTCGTTGATGACCGCCTCAACGCAACGTGGCACGGCACAAGCAGGAGTGTCTCAGATACGATAAGGTCGCAGCCGCCACTTTATCGACGCGGGAACACGTGTAAATATTATCTGACAAATCACGAATGAAATTTCTCAGTACATAATTGAATTTCCATGCAGGTACTCCTTATTCTCGAGCGATGCCAGCAGCATGCATGCATTTGTCCAACTGAGCAGTAGCGCAAGCCACATTGCGAGATATAGCTCGCCAAATCGAGCAATCTACGGCCTATAGCTGGCTTTATCGCTCTCGGTAAGAAAAGTTGAATTTGCAAGCAGGATGCGTGATGCGTATGATTTAGTAAGATATGGGTTACACATGAGCCCATTTTGAAGGCGCCTAAGGGGAAATCACACGGCAAATTACCGGTATGAAAAAAAAAAAAAAAAAAAAAAAAAAAAAAAAAAAAGAATGAGCAAGACTAAGGAGACATTGTTGAATCATGCAAGATGCGGCTTCTTTCTTCTCTTTGGGACAAGAAAACTTTGTGATGTTGGCAAAAAGCCCGACATACATTGTGAAATTGAATGAAGGATCTTGAGAATAACATAAATAAAATAAAATAAAAATACGAAAGTATATCTACGACTAATGTTATTCCTACAAGTTTATTTTATTCACTTGTGCCAGTTTATTCATTTTTACGATAGTTGGTATGTATTCTGTGTTTTGTTTTCTGTCATGAAAACCAGCTTTGCTGGAGGACACACTAGGCTGTGGCTGTGGCCTGTTGTGGCTTAATAATGTTTGTGATTGTGGCTAAGTGATGAGGCCGCCGTTTTGGATCTTCACTTGGGGGGGGGCATCCAAGACGAAAACAAGGGGAAAAAAAAAAGACGCAAAATTGACTGCTAGAATATGATGATCATAATTAAAATCACAATGTCTCCAAGCACATCATCATATGTCATATTTGATAAGCAGGGCGGGATTCGGGCCAATTCCTAAACGAGCGCCCCCGTCTGGGTAAACCAAGCTGAGCTGAGGGGGAAAACAAGAAAAAAATTCACCTCTCCATCCGATGGAGATTTCTTTCCTCGGTCGACCAATGAGAGGCAAGTGGAAATGGTTTTGATAGGCTCGTTGTGGTTAGGTGAGGATCTTTTCTCTTGCCGTGTTTTCGCTTCGCGGTTGCGGCGATGGTAGGTGGCACAACAACCAACAAGAAAGACTTGACGTTGAAAATGGATGTTCGAGCCTGCGACGATAGGCTTGGTCAATCCCCCGGATGAGCAGCTCTTAGACCCAAGGGACCCATTTTACCTGTCGGTCATTCTACTCTAAATTATCGTGAGTCACCTGATGAACCCGACCCGGTGGTTCTTACTCCCGTGCTCCCTCTTTTTTTTTCCCCGCCCCCAGATTCGAGGGAGTCGAGTGGCAATTTTGGTCACGTGAGGCATCACATGCAAAAAAGGGCTTTTTCTTCTTGCCAAGGGCCCGGCAGCGACGTGCAGGCCGGACCGAGATCGACCACGGCGGCAAGATGGCGCAAGTGTGCTCGTCCAGACATCAGACATCAGCAATCAGACCAGGGCCCAGCGAGGTTTCCCGCCGCTGTGCTGCGTCCGTTTTTTGCTGCTGCTGCTGCATACGGATACACCCTGCCACAATCCCTGCGCGAACCCTGACTCGCCTTGTGGGGTGGCCTGCGTCAGATTTTATGTGGGCACCTAAAAATGGATCTTCAATCCCTCGTCCGTTTCGACTTCTTTTGGACTGGTTCCCGGTCGAGACGTTACCCTCCCTTGAGCCGCTGCCGTCTGCCGTGCAACACTACGTCATTTATCAGTTCCTGATGGATGCCGCTGCCGACAGGGTTAAAAAGTAAAAAAAAAAAATATCGGGAAAAGCAAATCAACTACTACTACTGAGTGTATAGGAGCTATCCCAGCTATGTGTACAATTTCGGCAATGGGCGTGCACTTATTTGAAGCATCAAAGAGGAGCCCAGGAGGGATCCCATGCGCACAATCCTAGGAAATCAATGCACGCCACAATCAACGGACCGAGAGGATTTAGGTAACAAGAAACATGTTATTGGTTTATTGTCTAGAAAGTTCTTTTCTGTGTAGTATGCCAGGGTTGTCGGGCCTGGTTGCCCATATCCAATTGCAAGAAAAACTCCTGTCCAATCTCCCCCAAACAGCTTCTCTATAAATCGACTGAGAAAATATAAAGAAATAATAAGATAAGACTAAGAACAGAGATGAGAATAGAAAATAAAAACAGAATCGCAAACAAAAACGCTGGGACTAAGACCGGTGGGAGATGTAGTCTGGTTGCTACATGTGCTCCCAAAAGGTCGACGCGTGAAGTATCCCTCGCATCAAGCAATACCAGCTGCGATGCATCGGATCAGGTTCTCATAGCTGCGCCTCATATTCCACCATTCCCCGCTAGGTATCATAAAACAAATAAAGCTTCTAGATCGTTAAAATCGTTCAGTCAGAGGCCTTGTGCATGCTGCCAGTGACGTAGTTCTCCTCGAGGGCGTCAATGGTAGCAACATCCTCATCAGAAAGCTTAAAGTCAAAGCTCTCAAAGTTGCTCTGGATGCGGGAGGCAGTCAGACTCTTGGGGAGGACAACGTTGCCTCGGGAGGCGCTCCAGTTGAGGAGGATCTGAGCAGGGGTCTTGCCGTACTTCTCAGCAATGGCGCAGATAGTAGGGTCCTGGAGCTTGTTGCCTCGGGCAAGAGGAGAGTAAGCCTCGATCTTGATGCCGTGCTTGTTGCAGAGGTCAATCAGGGGCTGGCGCTGGCAAAAGGGGTGGACCTCGACCTGGTTAACAGCAGGGATGACGGTGGTGTTCTCAATTAGGTTCTCCAGGTGGGCGGCACCAAAGTTGGAGACACCAATGGACTTGACCTTGCCCAGACGCTGGGCAGTCTCCAAAGCGCGCCAGCTCTGCAGGCGCTTCTCCTCGTCATCAGCAGGAGAGTGGATCAGGTAAAGATCGAGGTAGTCAAGGCCAAACTTGTCGAGGGAGGTGCAGAGAGCGTTGAAGGTAGCCTCGTAGCCGTGGTCAGAGTCCCAGAGCTTAGAGCAGACAAAGATCTCCTCGCGAGGAGTGCCAGTCTTGTCCATCCATCGTCGGATGGCTCGTCCGCAAGCCTCCTCGTTGGCGTAGCGAGCAGCAGAGTCAATGTGGCGGTAGCCGGCATCGAGAGCGGCAGTGACAGCATCCTCAGTCTCCTGGCCGTTGGGGGCCTTGTAGACACCAAGAGCAACCTGGGGAATCTCGTTGCCATCGTTGAGGGTGAGCGAGTTCTGGCGGATGGGGGCCTTCTTGACAAAGACCTTGCGCTCAGGGGAGGTCTCAGGGGTGATAGCAGAGGGAGCCATTGTGAAGAAGAGTGTTGTTGTTGTTTAAGGTGGAAGAGATGTTGGTGGTGTTTGTGTTGAGTGAGTATCTAGAAGATGAGGCTTGATAGTGATTGAAGTTGTTGATGATAGGAAGGAGAGATGATATTTCGGAGGAATGTCTCGCTCCTTAAATACCTTGTGCGCATTGAGTGCAAGTTGTAAAACTTCCTGTTTCGATTCACGCTCTGTCAGGTATCCCTGAGCACTCCTTGGCAGTGCCCCCCGAGCATCTGAGCTGAATCGTTCATCTTGCCCAAGATGCTCGACGGCAGTACTTGCCGCTGCTGTATCAACACCGCCTCCGTCATTATTCGACGCCGTGTGGGTCCGGACAGACGCCGACTACACCCCCTGCACCCCCCGTTTCGATTACTGAGGTAGGTACCTTAATCGAAGGATACGGTTTGACTGGATGGTCCGCAAGTGGGACGCCTCGGTGGAGAGTCTTGCGATAACACATTTGCGGTATTTATCGCGGGTCCAGTGTTTTGTTTTCGTGTCTCCAGTCCCAGCTTGAGCATCAAGCTAGAAGCCAAGCAGGATGACGGCAGAGCGGGACCGGCCATGGCTCTCACTACTCCATGCAGCCAGGGTGGTGGCACAAACCGCCCAGGCTGGCGCCCAGGAAGATCCAGGGCTCCACCGAGATGGGGGCCCTGAATATCAAAGCTTGCGAGATTGGCGACAAAAGGACACAGTACTGTACAGCGAGCACTCCGACGACATTAACGACGGCTCTTGGTATCAAGGTTTTAGCTGCAGCGGAGCTATGCTTCGGAGAGGAAAGGAGCTTTGGCCGTTGATAAACATGGCGTGGAAGGCATTGCGGGATGAAAATTAGCCTGGTTCGATAGCTCGGACGAGCCGCATCCATCAGCAAGGTTTACTGGAGATAGAAAGGCTTGCTATACTTAGACTTTGGAGGCTGGACCAGTGCCGGTACTTACCCGGCTGCCTAAGAGGAAAAGAGAAGAAAAAATTCCGCGCGGGGCCAATATGGGGATGAGATGTAGGCAGCCGCGGCCTGTTGCTAAGAAATACATTGTTGAAAAGATGAATTTGGGGTTGTTGGCGCTTGACGACGAGCATTGCCCATAGCTGGAACATGGCTTCAGGCAAGCAAGCAGGCAGGCATAAAAAAACTGGAGGCGCACCCACCACATCCCAGACTGCGCAGGATGGTGTTTGTAGCAGAGGTAGCACTGTATCCACAGGTCGTACGCACCGCGGATGTACAGTGCCAAAAAAACGGTATAAGCTTAGACCAATCAAATCCCCCATAGATGGCTTGCTCCCCCCCTCGTCAGCTCTCTCAACCCAACCTCACAGCCTTCATCCTTGCTTCAAGCTCCATCATGCACAGCGCCATGCACCGCGCCATGCACCATGCACCGCGGCGAACTAGTCTGACGTTGGGCTGGGGACCGTCCTTGCCATTAACCTGTTACCATGCCGTCTGCCAGACGTGGCTGCGGCTCCATCTGCGATACGTATTCGCACTCCGTCCCGTCCCCATGCCCCAAGTACCTCTCGCAACCGTGAACGACAACCACGGCAGGCCAAGCCTCCGTTATCATCTAGCGACTCCACCTCCCTGCAGAGGTCGTCACACAGCCGTCGTTGCCTCGCTCGTCGCCCTGCAGATACCCCCCGTCCATAGGCTCGATGCCTCGCTGGGGCACACCGGCCCCTCAGCGATGTCCCCGTCTCCACGTGAAAGCGAACAGTCGTCCTCAGGATATTGGACGGTTTGCGCCCCATGGCTTCAGTTTTTAACCGAGCGAGAATCGGTCTCGGTCTTCATCCGTCGATCTCACGCCCTTTAGTGCTCATCCCCGACGGGAACGCCCCCTAACACACACTCCCCCTTCTTCAACGCTACTCCATCGCGCCCCGGGCGGCTCTCGCTCTGGAAAGAGGCATTAGGGACGGTCCTAGAAGCCCCGATCCTGTTGGCAACATGTTGCATCTTCTCAAATGTCTCAAAAGGACCGCTAATACTCATGTACCAAGGTGGAGCCTTGCCGGTCTATTTCCTTGGTACAACAGTTGAGAACCTGCACCGGCCTCTTGCCTCGTGGATGGACCACTAATAATCATTGACATGATATGCTTTGACCTGTGGATCGTTCCGGAAACAGTGCCGACGCTCGAGGCAATCAAGCACTATCTCGTGTCGCCTCAAACTCGCCTCCCACGACTTGTTTGGTAAGTTTCACACAGCCTTTGTATCCCAAGCCTTTTTGCCCTCCCTGTTCCATGCTGTGCTCAACAAAGGGACCCTGAACGACCCTCGAGATCCCTGAGTCTCGGCCCAAACCATACCCGCCATGTTTGCAGCGGCTCTTTGCATGGTATGGCATTCAAGCCAATCATAACCCTTGAGCCGGCTCCAATCAGATGATGCAACCTCGCTGCGTCCCAGGATCCGGCATTTTATTTCGGTCCAGCCAGCATCGAAGTTCTCGCCGCAGCCAGTCGCATAATAATATCCAGTGCGACTACGGCGGCATTCATGTCATTTTTTCACCCTGTGCTCCGGGAGTTTTTGCCCAAGGTCTACCTAGTCCGATATTAGATACAAAGGAAATGCGCCGATCCTAAGACAGGGGATCATCGCTCTTAGATCAAAAAGGAAGGGGGAGTAAGAAAAAAAAGAGCTGACGTGACGTCGGCCGAACTATCAATGCTCAGACAAAGTTACCTCCAATCGCGACGGACCCTCTTGTCAAGCTGTGTAGCGACCCGATGCATGATTGCAAGAGGCCTCATCCCTTCAATACAATGAGTCGTCTAACCCACGCGAGAGAGGAGACATATGGCTTGATTATGTCGATCGTCTCTCCTCTGTGCCACTTACTCAGGATCCACCCAGAGTTTCGACGCCTTCATCTCACAACTTGATGTCATTGCCACGCAGTTGCTACGCACACACACACACACACACCCGCACGCACACACGTATACATGTACATACGCACACCGCACATGCATACGTGCACACCAAGAGATTTTCACATGAACCCTTTACATTGGTAATTTTGGGTAGTATCAGCAACGAAATGATTTTGACCGCCTTCACTTAAATTTTTTTTTTGGAATTTGCACAGTTGATTGATCAACACCAGTAACTAAAAGGGATTTATTCCACGTTGGTTTGCCTTGCACGTACAAAGTATAAATCACATGAGCGGCCATCAAGACCCACGCTGGTCTATCGATTTTGTTTTAGATCACATCTCATTTATGCCTATTAACAACTATTGATGCGATTGCATCGTCCCATATACTCCAGATGAAGAGGGCTCGCATTTTACTCGCCCAACTCATCGCCCTCTTGACCACTTTGAGTCTAGCAAATGGCCAGTGCCATGCTGACCTGGGCGCCCGATTTGTCACTAGCACAGGTCCAAGCAACAGAGTCCCTCTGGAGTCTCGACTCTTAGTCTACAGCCGTACGCTCATGGCCACAGTCAAGCCGGCCGCCGGCGTGCAAAGCTACTCCCAAACTGAAAGCGAATGTCTCAGTTTCCTTGGTCTGGCCTTGCTGACTCGTCAGAGAAGGAACCACGACGGCTCACCAATTACGCAACAAAGGTTCCCGCCAACATGAGAGCAGCTTATGCAGTAGTCGATACTACACCATGCTGGATTCGCAGCCACACAGACAGTCTTGCTCATATAGATGGCCCCGCCCTCGCGGCAGTTCAATGGCCCAAGGGAGAGCAGTATTGGCCAGCATGCAAGTGCTGGCCCAAGTCACGGCCGCCCTGACTATGTATGCTCCCAACGCCCACATTCACCGCAACCACCACTCGCTATCTTGATTTTGTCCGCTCCGCGGCCGCAACACCCGTCACTTGCGCAGCTCGCTTGCCCTGCCCTGCGGCAGCGGCAGGGAGCCTCTGCAGCTGTCTCAAGGCTGGGCCCGATGACGTCGGTGTCCGGGTCGGGACCCGTTTTGGTGGCCGTGAGGGTTGGGGGCGAATGCAACTGGCCCCTGGTGCGGCACAGGCACAGAGCGCCGATGGGCAGTGCCAAACGGGCCATATCTGCGGTCCTGTCCGTGCGGCAAGAAACGTTGCTAAACAAGGCGGTTCCGCAGGGGGGGATGATGTCCAGTACAACTCCTGAAAGATTGCACCTACCCTACTTTTTCCAAAATCCCCGGAATAAGTTGTACAAATAGATAAATATTATATAAATAGGTTTGTTTTATTTTATTTATATATAAGCCTTTCTTGTCAATTTTTTTTTTCCTTATTATTTTTTCTGAGGCATTAAGTTGATATTTTGGGACAGTTGAGGCCTGTAGTGCCAAGGATGAAGAGGTTACAGGGGCACAATCTTTCAAGGGGTGTACCGTACAGTACATAGAGGGCTGCCGCCGTGCGCTGTCAATGGGATCGAGATGCGAGGTGACAAAAGGGCACCTTAATGCCCTAGTTTATTCGATCATAATTAATAAAGGAACAAAAGGATGAGAGAGAACACACCAAAGTTTAAAAAAAAAAATACACAGTGTGAATCATCCACACAAGTTCTATATAAAAAATTTTGGTAGTAATAATAAAGTAAAAAGAGGGAAATTTTAGTCATCCAGAACAATCAAAAATCTTGGCAGGATCTTCAAGCAGGTGGCCCAAATCCTCCTGAGTTGTTTTGCTCAGAGTGCAGTCAATGCAGCGCCTCGCTACTAATGCTACTACTACCCACATCACACAACCTTGAAAACGAGACATGGGAAAGTACATGGGAAAAAAAAATATTCTCCAGTTTAACATGCATGCAAACCGTGTATCTCCCATATCGTAAAACCTCAAACGCCGAATCGTCACCCAATAAAAGATTTCGCCAAATTTCCGAGATGACACTAGGGCAACTGACGCCACCGGGCTGCTTTATGCCCCTCGACGATCCCAAGACCCAGCGGCTTCCTTGCCGTCGATGTCGTTGCCGCTGCCACTGCCACTGCTGCCGTGGGCTCATCTTGTCCCCAAAACAACTCCGTCTCCGCGATTTCAAGTGGATACACGCTTTCGCCCAACGGTGATTGTCCAAACTCCACGATGCGCCCATTAAACTGGATCCCCCCAGACCCCGACCTGACCATCTCCACGCTTTCTGACGCTGAGGACGACGAATGCAAGTCTCGCCTGGAGAGGCGCTCGGAGCTCCAAGGCCCTGTTTGATGACGCCGTTTCCAAACTTGGTAGCTCGTCGGGGTGCTCTCTAAGCTGCCGGTTCTTGGCGACGGTTCAGTCCTGGCCATCGAGGGAGCACGGCGTGTCTGTATGGACGCATGCTGTGACGTTGCGTTGCTTGCAGTGGGGTCGTCGCGGTCTTCGATGGTGGGGAGATCAGGGTTAGACGAGGGATTACGCGACAGAGGTTGGGATGAATAGCCATCAGGCTTCAAAGACGATACACGCCATGCTTGAGGGTGAAGAGTGCTCCCGTGGCTGCTTGGTAGCGAACTTGAGAAGCCATCACCTGCGTACCCCGAGTCAGTAGCTTTATGGTGGGAACCCAACGACCGAGAAGGATGAGCTGCTGGCCTCAATGAACTTGTTGAATTGACAACTACAGGTAGACCAGCTGGCGCCCACTGGCCGACATCAGCCTCGAGGGCCGAGTCTACTTGGGTCGGAAAGGCCGAGAGCCCTTCTTGCGAGGGTGGCCTCCATCCACCTTCGTCATGGCGCGTAGACGCAACGGATGCAGCACCAAAACTGCTCTGTTCCCAGAATGGGTTTTCATTCGTATTATCGCGGCTGTCGAGGCGTATTCGCGCCATTAACTTTGACCTGGAAATTGTAGCAGGGCCACTGTTACCTCTCGGGCGGCCTGTTTTGACATTATTCCCATCGCTTATCACTTCGCCCAATGTAGATCTCCCATGACCTTCACCGACTCTGCCGGCCTCACTGTTGACCTGACTCAGGTCCCTTAGATGCACAAGATGCTGCTTTGCATCGGTGAAGACGGGCAGCAGCACCTTGTCCTTGGAATCAACAGGACGGTCTGGCGTGGAGCCAACGTGCGAAAAATGGCCCAGTGCAACTTCTCTGCTTATGCTCACCCTCGGCTCGTTTACTTTCTCCCTCATCTCGCGCCAAGCGCCGGCTCGATCACGGTACCTCCTTGCATCAAGGTTTCGGACGGTGCGGTGGGCCGAAAGGATGTCTATAGTTTTATGGCGAGTGTCCGATGTATCCCAATTGCCAGGATCTTCATAATTGAACACCTCTGGCGGCACTGGAATAATACTCTGATGGGGATACGGAACATGATAGTGGTGGGGATTCGTCTCCAGGGTAGGCAGGCTAGTTTGCTGATCACCTCCAGCGGGCGGTTCGGGGTTGCTAATGTGCAAGTTTCCGTCATTTCTGCTGACGGTTGTCACGGAGCTTGACACGGACATGCTGCTTGTGCGCTCAAATATTGAAACATGTGGGGCATTTCCACCTTGACCGAAGATATCTGTCGTCATTGTGCTTGACTTGGTGGAAACCCCCTGGATGTTTCCGAGCCGGCTTTGCAGCGCTCCTTCGGCGGCTTTCAACTCAGCCGTCGGCATGTCGACTCGACTGATATGTTCCAAGATTCTCCGTATTTGAGCTGCATACCTGCGGTAATCATCTGGAAGCCCAACATCCGGGTTGATCTTAGCCCGAGAGTACCCTTCGTCGAACGACCTGCACAGCACAGCGGCCGCCCGCTCTAGCCAAAATCCAAACTGCTTCTCCCTCTTCAAGTTCTCACGAAAGAACGTTTGCACCACGCTGTGGATCTTTAAAACGTCGAGGAGCTCGACTGCCCTTGTGCTTTGGTGGGATGATTCTGGGCTTGTAGCGCTTGTCGACGGAGCATCCTCAATCTCGTCGCGTTCGATAAGGGCGAATGCTATTAGTACCGTAAATGTCTTGTTGAGACTTGCCTCACCCGTAGAATCGTTAGTCCGCACTGGTGTTCGCTTGTCCAACGCTTTCAGCCCAAGAGCGAGCAATTCAACAGGAATACGGGCAGTAAAGACTGACAAAAGGTACATTAGGTTAAGAGCTGCTGTCTCTCCACGCTCCAACAATTTCTGCCGAACGCCTTTGTACGCGCCTAAACCTCCTGCTCTCGGGCGGGTTTTGTATGCGCGAATATATTTGGACAATGGTTCCCGGGTGGCCCTTAGTTGCTTGGCAGCTGCGTGAATTGCCAGTGGCAAGCAATCCATGAGTCTGACAGCTTCCAAGGCCCGACTGAGATCATCTTGGGTCCAGGGTTTCTTCTTATCCATTTCCTCTAGCAACATGGTTTGTGCATCATCCTCACACAAAGGTAACAGTTCAATCTTTTGCGGCGCGTCGAACTTATGATTTCCGGCTATAGATGAGTCGGTCGATGTAATGATCAAGGCCGTATTTCTTGCATCTGGGATATAGCCTGAAAGGCCAGGAGTGTCGCGTAACACCCCATCAAGAATCAGGAGCCAGTTTTCAGACCGATTGAGCCACTCCTTGACCAAGTGAATGGAGTTGATGGGATCTCGCAGTTCCGATTCACTTTGGGTCGATATTTCTGCTCGGATGCTGAGGTTTTTGGCTATCCTTAGAAATCCGTCTTCAAGATCCTCCTGGGCCTTGCCACGAATCCAGAATACCCCACCTGGATACTGATGTCGATGCTTAAAGGCATATTCCCGTGCAAGGCACGATTTCCCACCTCCTGGAACCGACCAGATCAGAACTGCAGAAGTTCCTTGGCTCCGGCGATCCTTGTCCATGAGAATTCGGTGAAGATCTTCCAACTCCTGTAGTCGTCCCTTGAAATAATAATTTGGTCGAAATCTTTCTGGATGAATAAAGAGAGGCTCGTCAATTTTGTCCAAGATTGGCTCAGGAGCTGGGATAATAAGTGGTTTAGACGCTGTTTGGTCTTTCATTGACGTGATGGGCATCTGGTCAGCATACCCAAAGGTTTGAGAAACCAAAGGACTCGCGTTATATGGTGACATTCTTTCGGCGGCTTCCATCCTAGCCCGAGCTCGTCTCTCTTCTTCTTCAACTTCCCAGCGCACCTGGATCAATGAAGGGGCATCGGTGGCCCACTGACGAATTTCCGAAGAGAGATTTCGATATCCCGGGGCGCTGGTTTCAGAGAATTTGCACATCCCAGCGTGATTTGCTTCTATCCCATAGTAGGTTACACCGGGTAAGGCTGGGCTGGCCGAGTTGGCATCAACAATGATAACTTTGGTCCCTTTGATGTCAGTCTTATGGTTTTCATGAACCATGTGAATGCGAAATCGCTGGTAGATGTCTAAAAAGTGGTTGTTGATATTGGCAAGAGACTCGTTATCTTTCTTCAGCGTCCTGAGGAGTACCGATTCGGTTTCAAATAACTTCTTTAGCACGACAGCATCTGAGATTGCCTGCAGCATGACCGCCCATGTCGCGGCATCTGAGCCCATGTGTGGCGTCCCTAAGAATATGAGGCCAAAGGTAGAGACGTAGATAGATCGGTAATCGTCATGATGGGCGGCGCGAACATCGTTGGAGTAGAGCAAGCTTTTTTTTACAAGTATGCCGCCAAGACTATGGCACACCCAGATGATGGGATTCTTGAAGGTCCCCACGCTTCTTCGATATAGCGTTAGAGTTGTAATGAGAGTTTGGGCGTGTTGGTGAATGAAATTGTCACTGGCGCTCTGGTCATTTCGCTTCGAGTAGACATCGGAGTTGTAACCGTAAACGAGAATATTGGCGTGAACACCCTGGAGTGAAGCAGGCAACAAATCGACTGGCCAGAAGACGCCATTCTTGGCCGTCCATGTTTTGTCAGGGGAGCCGTTGAGACCATGGACGAGGACGATATCGACCTTGGCGTCAGGGTGAGTGTAGACGGCCGTGATCTCGTAGCGGGCTATCGAGCGGTTCTCGGATCCCTGGAGCAAACAGCAATCTCGTCAGTCCGAGTGTTTCAGCGCAAGTACAGGGCAGGGAAACCGCTTACCATGACGTATCGTCGAAAGCGAGGCCGTCAGCGGGAAAATTGTATCGATCAGTCATTGAACCATGAGGTAGTGGCCGAGGAAAAACGAGAGCTGATAAGTGGTTGGCGCCATGGTGCATTATAACTGACAAGGCTGCCCAGGAAATGGGCTGCCTGGCGTTTCATCCGACGAGGGGAAAGGGTGGCAGGCCCGGAAGAAACGACCACGAGCATTACGTTTTGGGCGCTGCAGCAGGTTGTCACGAGAACAGGGGATATTGGCAGCTGAGCCTGACCTGAGGGTGTGGAGCAGCGCCCTGCGAGAGTGAGAATGCCAATGAGAGAGCCTGGTGGTGGCTCAGCCATCGCCCGGCAGGCCACCGAAAGACTCACAGCCGCCCCGAATCCGAACGGGGCCGTGTGTCCTGCTTGCCACTTGAGGTTGTGTGAGCAACTCTGCGTCACTTGCAGATATCTTCTGGAATATGAGGCTCAGGAAGGGAATGACTCTTAGGGTTGGGCGGGGTGCCATCGCATTTGCGGAGAGGAGCTGATTTCAAGGCAGGCAGTTAAACTATCGGGGTCATGCAGGATCTTCGGGCGGGTATGGGGAACCCTTGTTCCGTATACACCTGGTCTACTTTTCCTAAAATCCCGAAAATAATTAATATAAATAAATAATCCTAAGATAAGAGAAGCAAGCAAATAAAACAAAGTTATTAATGATTTTCTTCTTCTTCTTCTTCTTCTTCATTCGTAAATTGATATTTTAGGATAATAAATTCTATGGCGTCCAAGATGAGAAAGTCACAGGGATACAATCTTTCAAGGGTATTGTGCGTAATGCATGGCGGCAATGGCCTTTGATTTATATGACCTTGAAACCCTCTTCAGTTGAAATGAATAATATATCCTCTATTGGATTTCATATCCATTTGTTGCCATATGCCAAATCTACTACTGAGTTTTATGAAACTGATCTTGATAGCTGACCAACATTTGGCCACCATCTCCCCGAGACACCATTTCTCTCTCCCGCATCCTGGTTAGGACTTTATCCCTGCCGCGCGTCGAAGCGGCTCTGCGAGTCCTGCAAAGACAACCTGATCGCCGCCCAGATGCTCAGTCCATCTATGGGCCAGAGTGTCCACATGTGGTCTTTGACTACCTCGTTCGCCTTGCATTTTATGCTTGTTGGCAGTTCAGAGCTGAAGACGAGCCAAATCGGGCTACCGAGTTCACTTCGTCCGACCTTATTCGCCACCAAAACGTCATTTGCCATATTTAGGGCGTGCTCTAACGAAAAGAACTCGGCTGAGTGCGATTCAAAGTTCCTTTTTCAACTCCTATCCATTTCGTCGTACCCATACAGTTCTGCAACGTGCATGGACTCAATACTTTGCTGCCACGTTGCGAAATATCAGGACTTGTGTTATTCTGAGATAGATACCGTGCACGGTGGCCAGCATTCAACACACTTTGGGCGATTTCAAGTCTGCCTTTTGTTCAACCCAGCCAGAATCGGGAAGTCTTTCATCAGGCATGACTCCTTCATGGGTCCAATACTATCCATACGTGTCGAGCCTCTGCAGACGTGTCGTGTTTTTTTTAAACGACGAGATTGAAGTCTAATCACGACTCAATGTTTGCCAAGTGTTTTTTTAAAATGTAGGTAGAAAGTGGCTTTTGGTTGTCGTGAAAATGTAGTAATGTCGAAAATGAGACTTCTTTCAATTCCGAGGCGCAAGCATGACAACGTACTCTCTCGTGCTGTTGCCGAACTGGATCATATCCTTGTCTCTGAGTTCCAAGTATCTGCTCTCCGGTATTTTTTCATCGTTCAAGACGGTGCCGTTAGCACTCTCAAGGTCAATAATGTAAGGTTTGACTTTGCCGATTTTATCTCCGAACTCATTCCTCTTTTCAATGTACCGAAACTGGATGACGGCGTGTTGTTTGCTGATGCTCGGGTGTTCTGCTGGCAAGTCCACTACGGTCATCTCTCGCCCAACCAACCAGCAACTGCGGGCACTGATGTCGATGGTGTCCACCAGATCGCTCCCCTTGAAAACATAAAGCTTCCACTGGTCGCGAGGTGAAGCCTTTCGCGCCTCGGGGGGCTCGTGGTACTTGAGTGTGATCTTCGAGCCGTCCGCTTGCACCACGGAGTTTGAAGCCGCAGCTAATACACCGGTGGTTCCGAAATTGGGCTTTTCCTTGGGTTTTTCAGGTTCTTCGCCGTTCGTGATTGCGAAAGAATCGGATTGCGACGGTAGTGGTCCGTTGCGCTTAAGGGGATCTCGTTTGACAATCTGCTTGTCGTCTTGCCCTTCCACATCGTCATCATTGCGCTTGCGCCGGGAGTCACGGCCATCACGAGACCGTCGCCGCCTATGCTCTCGATCGCGGTCCCGGTCCCGGTCCCGGTTCCGGTCCCTATCTCGGCGTCCGTCGCGGTCTCGGCTTCGAGATCTACGCCTTGAGCCTTCTGGTGTACCGGAGCGGCGCCTTTCATGTCGGTCGCGTCGGTCGCGCGATCGGCGCCGATCGTGTCGATGGGAATCGCGGTCAGAGTGCTTGGATCGCTTGTGGCGATGCTCTCTTTCTCCACGTTGGTCGTCATCGTTGTCGTCACGGCGGCGCCTATGGGCTTGGCTGTCGTTCTCTTCGTCGGCTGGCATCATGTCGACCAATCCACGCGTGCACAAGCTTAAAGGTAGATTGAATCTTGAGACATGCAACTTGGTTGAAGCTTGAGGAAAGAAAAGTGGATGCAACGTACACCACTGTCTAGCGGGAAGGACCCTGCACTGTGCTCCAGCGGCCCTAACCTAGCAGCTTGCATATGCATCTGCAAGATCAGCGCTTGGGTGCATTAATCACTCCTACTAATGTTCCTACGTAAGGATAATTCTAATCAATTATTCACCAACACAGCTCGAGTTAATTCAGAACAAACCAACGCCATTGTCAATAATCTCGGTTTTCTGCTCGTACAGTTCCACGATTTGACCTTCTCGCTAACCTGCGCCATACCCCGCCCAAACGAGTAAAGAAAATCCATCGCTGCTCGCTTTATTGTAAATCATATCTCATCAAGTGCCCGTGTATAGTCTATCAAGTGGCGGATCGCACCTCCAGAACGGCTCTCCAAGATCCGTCGTCCAGATGTCCCTCGCCGCTCATTCCCATTCCATCCTCTCCCTGTCTCGATACAGTAAAGCGCTCCTCATCCTCGTCCCACCAAACGTCATCTCCGACCTGAGCATCTCCGGGTACCAGCAGTAGGGCGCCCTTGTTCTTCCCTAGGGCGATCCGGCATGTTGGGTCTTGGACGAATGCATCGAGGAATGGAACGTCATAGCCTTCCATGCGCATCCGGAGGGGCCCTCCGCTCTCGATGAATTCCCTTATCAGATTGCTCCGCTCAAGATTCCAAAACTCTCGAAAGTCCTCGGGCCGAGAGAAGGCATCAACAGCGGAAAGAAATTCGACCATGCCAGCCATGCCGTTGAGTACTGGGCTTAGGAAATGGATGAATGAGTTGCGAATCTCCTCAGAGGTGTAGTCTCTTTGTGTGCTTGTGTTTGAGGCTGGTGACTTTGGTGTGGGTGACATGGTCATGGTTTGCATGAGAGTGAGGAGACGTTGTTGATCAGAAGGAAGAGGCGTCCGGACTTGGTAGGCCAGAGTCAAAAGGTAGACTAGAGAGAACATGGACGACATGGAGGAGAGGGGATCAGAGAGGCTGGCAATGCTGTCGATAAAGGCAGCTCTCTTCGGCTGAGTCGGAGGAATAATTGTTGCGTGCATAGTGTTTTGTGTGTGTGTGTGAGTGTGTGAGTGTGTGAGTGTGTGTATGATATAACGTAAACCGTCCTGGTATGAGTAAATAAAAATGCCTTGGAACGTTTATGTGTTGGTGATACTGCTGGAAAATGAAAAGAGGATATGGTTCTGAAATGTAGGAGGAAGAAGAGATGCGTTGGGTTATATTGGTATGGGTATAAAAAGGGATAGATATGCATCTCAGCAGAGGTCACTCCGAAGTCAGGGCGAGCTGACTTTGCGACCCTTTGGATAGCAAGTGAGTTACGCTTTCATGTGAGGCACGCCATGGCCGCCAAGGCCGCCATGTCCCGCCCTGGGCCCTAAGTGCAACATTACCCAATAGTGTCACTCATGATAGCAAGGTGGGCAATTGACAGGGTCCCAGACCCCCACGATCAGACGGATCGGGCAATCCCTGGACAGGAGCTCAGTCGGGAGCGGCGGCACCATGACCTCACATGGGCGCACCGTCAGCGCACATGGCGACCCCCAGCCGTCGCAGGCGAGCATTTCTCATCTGCCTGCCCCTTGAAAAAAAAAACAAATATGGACCCTAGCCGCGAGCCATTTCATGTTGATATAGATTTTATGGGCTTGATTCATGGCCTGTCCTTGAGGAGTCATGGACGCGACGCCGAGTGCAAAGCATGAGCAGTCCACTTTGCAATAAGCAATGCATCATGCCAACCTTGACATCGGGCCATGTCTCGTGCTTGTCTCACTGCCTCTTTTCGCTCTGCCACTTTGCCTCAGCAGTCTCTCCCCGCAGCCTTTTGATAGGCGCCTAAACCTCCCACGGGCCGTCTATAGCCCTGCGAGTTCGGTGTCTCTCTACTCCCCGCGATTGGGTCGACGCCAACCCAAAACCCCCACTGCACATCACAACTCTCGAGCGCCAGTGGCTACAGCTACAGGCAACAGAGTTTTGGTCCGACGACGGACTCTGGCTGTAGCAGTTTTGCGACCAGAGACTTCATTACCCCGCCCCAGACATTGAGGCGAGCTGGAGGCTAGTTTTGCCTGGGGTTAAGCGTGCCGAGGATAGCGCTGCCGCGCATATCTGCTCCACCGCTCTCATCCCTCCTCAGCACTGCTCTAGGGGTTGACAACTGACTAAGGTACCCCTCAACAATTCCTGTCGACTATACAAGATAGGGGGATACGGCCCTACTCCCCGAGCTTAATATTTCCAAATCTAGGCATATACCCAGCCAACCAACCAACTCACCCCGCCAGGGAAGGTTTCCTCCCACGTGGTGATGCTTAAAGGCGACGACGAGTCCTTGAGGCTGGCTGGCTCTAACCTTGATAGAACGTCTTCATTCTTGAGAGCAAAGACCCCCTCGCTAGGATAATGGCATGGCCGTGTCTCCGTCATGCGGTCTCAGCATCTGCAGCTGTAGGTGTGGTAGCATCCGATGCGAGATGTCAGTAGTTGGCCGAATTGTATGCCACCACATCCTCTCTTGTTACTAATCTAGGTATGCCTTGCTTGCCGGGAGCCGTTGTGTGAGATTTCTCTCGCGGGGGGGCGCGGGATGGTTGGAGCGGTATACCGCACAACGCGGCGCGACCGAAACGGGCCAGCCGTACATCACTCTAGGCCTTTGAAAGTACTTGTTTGGTGTGGGTGAGATCTTCGACGTGCGTCGTCACCACCACCCGCCTTGTATACTGTGTGCGTCGCATGCAGTAGGGGGGGGGGAAGAAGAAGAAAAAAAAAACTCGACACACCGGTTTCGGGGAATGAACCAACCAGCCATCAAAGACATGCTGCCAAGAAAATCTCAACCCGAGCTGGTGATGCAACCGGGCTTCCATGACAACCGGGTCAGACATTAGGGTCGGCCTTTGATGACGAGGAGAATGCTCAAGCTTTTCGGGTCAGGAGTCATGATTGAGTCCGCTCGGGCTAACAGCTCCGGTGCGAGGGGGGGGGGAGACTCCCAGAGGGCAGATTCAAGAGGATACACATACCATGACCACCACATCATCCGGGCAACAAACAGCCTCGTCTTGCTTCACCGAACTGCCTACATTTACAAGGCATGATCCGGCATAGGATTTGGCTCATCGTATTGGTGCGCGCGCAGTGTTTTAGTGGTGCCCCGACCGGGTGACTCAGCCGGTAGGGGTCTAAACCACGCTGAAAGACAGCCGCACAGGTCTAGGCCCAGGAGCACGGATACTCGAATCGCTTCGAATAGTTTCGGTATAGCAAGTGAAGCCTTCCGTAAACCAGCTGAATAGTATCGCTGGAGTAGTTTAAAACTGATGCCGTTGACGATGGGTAATTGATTCCATTCCTCAATTACTTCGCCAACTCACCAGCATTCTCAAAGTCAAAGGCCACCACCTCACCACTCTTGGCATTTCTCAATCAAGTCACACCACACCCATTACCAATTCCCACAATGTCGCCGATTGAAGACAACCCTGGAAACTACGCCCTGTTCCGTGACTGCCTCTCTACCACGCTGCTGCGACCGGCTCCCACCGACCTGGACCCGCCTAAACGCCGAAGACGCGGCAAGGCCAATAGTGGTGTGAGGACGGCCGAAACCTCCACCTCCGGCCTAGATCCGGAGCAGAACGCCGAGGAACTCGCCGATTTTGTGGATTACCTTGCCACCGAGATATTCGAGAGCCTTCCAACCGAGCTGCAAACGCTAGATTACCGCATCTGGCGTGAGTCTGATGCGTTGCAGGAGCAGTTCTCGCTGCCCATCACGAAGTACAGCCTCACATCGCTCAACCTCTCACCGTCCACCATCGAAACCCTCACGACGTACAATCTGATCTGTATCGACCCCCTCGTAGAATCGCGGCTGCCTTCCTCCCCCGAGGCATTTCTGGCACCTATTCTGACATCATATATCACTCCCCTGACCGAGCCGCCCCCTTGCACCAAGGCCAGCCGCGCCGACGCCTGTGAGTTGTGCGATAGGTCTTGGATCCCGCTGTCATACCATCACCTGATCCCCCGCTTCGTTCATGAAAAAGCAGTCAAGCGCGGCTGGCATAAAAGGGAGGACCTGCAGAATGTTGCGTGGTTATGTGGCGCCTGCCATCGATTTGTGCATCATTTCAAGAACCACGAGGAGCTTGCTCGGCACTACTACACCGTGGAGCTATTATTAGAAGAGGAGGAGGTGAGGAGGTGGGCTGCTTGGGTGGGGAAGCTGAGGTGGAAAGGTGGAAGCACGCGTACTCGGAAGTGAAGGACACAAAGTAAGATTGCGGATGCCTGCTGCCATTGCAGAGTCACGAGCCTATTTTGATGTCGGTTCAGCTGTCTTTGAACACTCTGGTTACCCAATCTTGTATCACAGGCAGTATAGCTGACCCCCTCATTCTTGAGCAACCGAGATGCTGGCTGACACCTTTCTGAGCGCTGTTTGCTGCAAGATGTGCAGCATTGCAGGCCTCGTATAGGTGTCATCTATGCATTGTTGAGGTGATTACGACTATGCGGAGGACACGAAATATGTAGCACTTGTATTCATCCAATCAAATGAATGAGATAGCAAATAAAACAGTCTGGACCGTGATGTGATACATGTTTTTGTTGATCATGCCAATGATCGGATGAAGCGGTTGGGGTCTGGAATTCCGCGTCACCATAATAAGCATTGTAAGCATAGTAATAAACCCAAGACTTCGCAGATCTGTCTCAACAAAATACGAGACAGTGTGTTCCCAAACCAGATTCTAATACAGTGACAGACATTTCATAGATAACGCTGTGTGAATTCCACGTTCCAGCTATGGCATAGAAGCTGGTGAAGCCGAGGCAGTGACACAGCGCGATGGAAGTCACATGAAACTAAACATTCTCATGTCGGAGATTTGTCCATACGCATAAAAAATAAAAATAAAAAAGAATCCACCCCAGGTATCTGGATGATGGATTACCAAGACTCCGCTCCCTAGACAGCGAGAATAGGGTTCCCTGCTGACTGTTTGGAACATGCCTCTATTTTATGTGTTGCATTTAACGATTAATCCACGGAGGGAGCATTGCTTTTCACCGAAGACGTGAATTGGTGTCCAAAGTGCTGCAGCTGAAGACGCGGCGCTCTGTTTTTGCACGCACTTGACCGGAAAACCCAGATGTTCTGCGTAGATGCTTCATCCCCTGCTCCGACTTCATTTCAATGGTATTCTAGTAGATGGCATTTCCCAACTTTATCTCGTGTTTCTCGTATCCTTCCAGTCAAAGCTTGTTTTTCTTTTACTTTTGGGCTAACAATGCCCCTGTAAGGACAAAAGTAGAAGCTTTTCTCGCAAACTTTTGCCACCCGTTCAAAGCATTGGAGGGGGAAAAAAAAGATGAAAGAGAAGGACGTAGCCTGAGAAGACCAAGTGTGCAATGGCGAGATCCGAAGTGTGCCAACCAAAGTCCCAGTAGCCCGAACCTGTGAATGCAATAATACATTATGCACTTGCTTTTAAATTTACACCAAGGTTTGATTTAGGTGGGCGATGATCACTGATCGACAGGTGCAAAGATTGGCATTGAGGTTTCTTGGACGATGTGAAACGTTGACATGCTCGTATTCAAAACCTAATAGAAACCCTTGCCCAGGCTGCCAACTTTAACGGGAAGTCTGCGCACGGACAACCAGGCCCTTCCTTAATAAAGAATTGATTAGGTTAAACCATCTTTTATTTCAACGTTCTATTTTTTGACATTGTTTTTATGATACGCTGGAAGACATCAAAGCCTGGGAAATGAGTAAACCAGAGCAGATTTGCAAACATAGGCTTTAATTTCCCTTATTTACTTTTAGGTAATAGCCTTATTTTCGAACCGTGATTTAGATATGTCTCCCTTTTGGCCATGTAACATAACTTGGTAGACCATCTGTGCGCAAGCTACGGTATCTGGGGGATCGTCCTGGAATCACCTTGGAGGAACTGGCTCAGCATTTCTCTTATAAAATTCCCAAGCGGAAATGTCAAATTCATATGTAGTGATGATACCTACTACTCTAAAATGCCGACACCAGAAACTCGCCTGCTCCAAAAACGCCAATGTTCGTGGGTATAGTCGTACAGGGATATGACCTCATTCCCCAGAATGCATCTCCTCTAGCACCCTTGTTTGCTTACGAAATGATACTATTTTCTGCTGCCTCCCTTATTTGTTCTGTTGCCATTTGGGTTCTGCAATGTCTGCCTCCTGAGGCACAAGCGGAGCATCCAGGCTGATGCTATCCCTCGGGGTTCCTCCCATCAGTGCATCATGGGTCTTGTTGCGCTCAGCTTCCTTGTTGTGGTGCTCAGCCTCATCATCTTCCTCGGGAACGGCAACGAGACCGCGGTCACTAGCATAGCTGGGGGCGCGAGGGGCACTCAATCCTCGAGGACGAGTGATGAGATTTCCAGCTGAATCTCTCCGTCCCGCCTCCTCTGCAGGGCTGTTGGTAGCGTCGCCGCCAGTGGAGCTCCGGACCGAATTGCGTCGTGCAACGTAGTCGTCAAATTGGGTATCTCGCTTGTGGTTATAGATGCTGGGTGTGCGATCGACCTTTCCCATCTCAACATCGGCCCTGGAAGAGCTGAGGCTGAGGCGCGATGAAGCCGACGAAAAGTGCTTGTCGAAAGACCCGCGCACGCCTTGGTACGAATTGTCACGGTCCAACTCGTCGTTGAACCCGAAGGGCTTGACGTTGACAGGGTGGGCATAGTCGTCGTACACAGAGAGTCGACTGAAGATTCGGAAGATATAGATGACGAGGATAAGGGCGGTGAGACTGCGCATTGTCAGCGAACGAGATTCTGAGGATTGGTGTTTGTGGAGCGTCTTACATGAAAGCACAGTCAAGGCCCAGGCCAATGAGAGAGTAGTGTCGATCATGGCGTTGGACGTAGACAACAACATCGAGCACAAGAATGGCAATACCACTTGTCAATTTAATGACGTGGGTGAAGACCATGGTCCATGGTGTGAGTGCTTCGGCAAAGTACTTGATGACCTCAACAAAGGTGCAAACGGACGCCACGGCGGCCATGCTGACATTGGTCGCTTCCCAGCTGCAGACGACAGGTCAGAGAATTTGAGCAAAGAATACAATGCGTGGCCAGAACTTACACCACCTCAATAATAGGCAAGCCGCCCTTCTTGTCCTGATCGTCGTATGTCTTGTAGGTGTCTCCTAGTCGGTAGGCGAATAGACCAACCATGGTCATGGTCAGGCCGAGTTGAAGCACCCAGATGGGGAGCAGGATAGGCAGACGCCACTTCGATCGGTCGAATTGCGCCTGCGCGCGCTGGTTTCCCATAAACACCAACATGGTTGCTAAGCAAATTTGTATTCGATAAGTGTCGAAGGTTTTGGCCTGGCTCGGTTGGGGCCAAGCGGGGGTAGAAAAGTCGATGATGTCTTTTTCCCAGAGTACACCAGCCCAACGATGGCTGCTGCGGATCAAATCAAATCAATGAGTGCTGATGGCGGCGTCTCATAGCCCTCCTTCTAGGCGTCCTTGTCGTTCCAGCGTCGCTTTGTTTTGTTTTTTGTCACTCGCACACCCAGCGCATGGCGACCTATGTCAAGGGGGGGAATGGGGGCGCAGAGCGCCTTTTTATTCAGGTGCAGCCTGGGCTGAATCAAGACCATTCTCCCACGTCTTGGTCATGGTCTCGACCCGAGCGAGGCTCTCTAACTCGTCCCCGCAGGGAGTCCGGCTCAGCCATCTCATGCTCCATGGCGCCATGGTTGGATAGGGTTAGGATAAGCCACCGCCCCAAAGAGCCATGGGTTTTGATCCACAGCCCATGCCCGCCCAGACTCCATGACCTGGCCCTGGTTTGGAATTGGGCTTAGTGCTGATTGATGAGCTGCGGCTGAGGGCGAATAGCTGCTGACCAGCGTGAGTGTGCAGCAGCAGCGGCACCACGACAGCCCTGCACATGTACAGTACAGCGGAGTCTCACTCGGAGCCGAACAAGCGGTTCCTTGCGTGAGGGAGGCAGTGTGTACAGCGAAGTACAGTACTTTGGCTGTTGTTGTTTTTGGGTCTTTGGGCAACCTGGGCGGCTCTGCGCTGCGCTGCACCGCTTGTTTGTTGGTCGACGGAAGGTCTAATTGTTATGCAAGCAGTCCAGGGTGTATCCTCGACCGGGCCAGCGAGGATTAAGCCACTCGAAGCCCAATAATTACAGGGCACTTCGCTGCCGTTCCGTGGTTGTTGATAGAATCGCATCTGGGTGCATGGCATGCGGCCGTTGAATCATACTTAAATCGGCGGTCAAAGTTGGGCCGGAGGCTGCGCATCCAGCCTAACAAGTGAAGAAAAAAACGGTCCTGTTTTTCTTATAGCAGCATTGTAAATCCAGAGCTAATTTGGGAGTCGAGAGCGGGCCCTTTGGCGAGAAACAAACCCCCGTAACTCAGCCCTGCAATCCATGCTAAACTGGGGCTGCCTGGAGGGGCATGAAGGATAATAATGTCAGCAGCAATTTTCCCCAACGAGCCCTCTGTTATTGTGAACAGACAGTGACCGATTCATGCTCCCTCAACGGAGTGGATTCAATTCCGAGGCTCCGGCCAGCGTCCTCATGGGCCCATGAGGAACCAACCATGGCGTCAAACAGCACAAGGCAAGGGAGGTGAGACTGGTGTGGGGGTGCTCGCTTGGGCATGGATGGTGTTTGGGAGCTAGTTGTTTAGGAAGAGCCCTGGAAGGCGGGCTATGGTGGAGGGAGGGGAGGTTGGTGTTGAGAGAATTAAAAATCGACATGAGATAAAAAAAACTCAGAATAGAATCATGGCGAGGCGCGGTGAAGGCCAATCCCCCCCCCTTCCCGTGACTGATCTCGTTTTTGTCTGCGGAGTTGTGTCCACCGTGCTGGTGTTGTGTGGGCCAGCCTGACCCTTGCTCGCTGCTCGTCTATGTTTCCTTTTCTCCTCCTTCTACGGAGTAACTAGCGCTTGGTTACAATATCCCTTCATTAGTATAAGACACGCGTATGTGAATAAGAAGAAGGCCTGACAGGGCAACAGCGTTGCCAGACCCCTGTGCACGCGCATTTGCACCATCACCGCACACATTCTTCCGTCTTCCGTCGCAAATTTCGAAATGCCCGGCAGGCCGGCCCTTGCTCAATGGCCCCCATCTCTACACTGGACTAAACCAGCCTGTCCCGTCCCCAACTTCGCATGTGGGCTAAACGCCACCCGCTGGAGCGCCAATTAGTCGACGATCCCGCCAATCATTGTCTTCTTGTGACGAAAAAAAGGACCCGTCCGTGAGGTTGACTTGGGCACTCAAAACTTGATCGTGCAGAACCGAACTTGGTGTGGTGGTAGTGCGGTGGACTGACTGCCTTGGCTTGACCAGACGTGTGCCCAGCTAACGATCGGCCCTGGCCCTCATCCTCCTCTAAAGGTCACTTCATGGATCCCCCTCGTTTTCGTTCACGCAGCCCTGGAATCCTTCCCCCGTGGACAAGTGGACACGCGCATGGCACGAAAAGTCATCCAGACTATTAACCCTCGATCCTAGGCTGGGATGCGACAGCACATACTAACTATATGTCACGGCACTGCACAGCATAAGCAGGTAAGACCAATTTCTCTTGCTGTCTTGCGGTAGCAGCCGAGCACAGGACTTGCTACACTAAATACATGATTTGAAAATAATGTCTCGATTGGGATGCCCGTCAACAGGACCCAAGCACACCACCCTCCACTAAGAAAACCATGTTCTGCAGCCCTACAACGGGCCAGCCACATCGTTCCCGGCCAGCGATTCGTGAAAAGATGGAGCTCCGTCATCATTTGCTGTAGTATCCGTGCGGGTGCATAAGTGAGAGGCAACCCCCTCTGCCCGTTCGAGCCAGGCTTGTCCATATCTATCTATAGACCCGCGGCTTTGTTGGCTTGGTAGACCTCGGTCGAGTTAAATGCTACAACTTTTCCATCCGCATCAGTCATCGCCGCCTGGTTGACATCGACCTGTCGCTTATTAACTGTCGTGGCAAAGGTTAATCGAGATCTGCATGTCTCTCAAGCGAGGTTCTCGAGCGCTTACTAGGGCCAGCCAAGGTGCCGGCGGTGAGCATAGCCACGACGAAGGCGAAGACCTGCATTTTTGGGAAAGAAGGGAATAAGAACAAAGTAATTGGTTAAGAAAACTGTGGGTATCGCAGGGTGACTGAGGGAATGTTGACAGAATTAGTGAGCGGAGAGGATCAAAAGCTATGATGGTTGAGGAACGGCACGATATCTCTCACAGCTCTCGAGACTCAGTTTGATATTTGTATTCTAAGTCTACTCTTTTCTTTTCATCAACATCATGAATATACGAACCTAAAATTCCGCACCATTGTTGTTATTTCGTCTCAGGATCACATTTGAGACTTTGAAGGTGGGAATGATCTTCACGGAAGTTGAGGATGGAACCAGCCGGGAGCTAGTCATCCGCTGAGGGACCAGGATTTCGCGCCCTGCAAGCAAACTCAGGCTTGCATCTCGCAAAAGGAATGTTTATTTTGGGAGGCCTGATTCGACTATCATCCGCGTCACCAAGCTTATTTTTTTTGCAAACAGGGGTTGAGGATGGGCATGAAACCAGAGACTGTCGCTTGGGATGGACGCAGGGCGGCGATCATACACACGGAGACCCAATATCCGGTAACAAAGCAGGTTCGGGAAACGCGAGCTGCTCATACGAAGGGGGGCGCAAAGATGCCTTGCGTCTATGCCGGCAGAGTCAGCAGCTTAGCGACGCTCACCGGAGGTCGTGATAAAACATGGCTCAGCGTCGTGTTGGGCCACGTATGGCGGCTATAAGCAGGCTGTGGTAGCATTGGCGGCAAAAAAGCAACGATGCACGCTTCCATGGCCTCAGGATTCTGGCCGATGATTAGCTACTGACCCATCTGGCAGTGGTCGTTTGTTTGCATCATGGCATGATGAAGGCGACATGGTGCAGGCAGGCGAGCATCCAGGAACGGGAGAATGCCTAAATCACAGCGGCTCAAGAAACCAGATTCAGGCCCCTGGTCGTGCTCAGCTGGGTGCGGTAGGCTTTGCAATTCTCCCGGGCACCTTGGTTCGCAGACATGGCATCCGAGCTGAGACGTCAGCTAGCTAATCATGACGCGGGACTGGGGAGGATTCGTGGGAATCGCGGGGTAGGCCGGAGGGATGTAAAGCAAGAAACATCCGGTCCCATCCACGTCCTTTGCCTGCTCACGATGGAGTCACCACCAGTGCACCCTCGTTTCTGTGGCCGCAACTATTATCCAGAAACCACCTCGCTTTCAAGCGGCTGGGTTGCAGAATAGCTGCTTAATGTTGCCAAATCTCGCGACTCGGTCCTGGGCCCAGCTAACCACCCCGCTCCAGCTTTGCTTAGCCAAAAGGTGGGGTTGCTGTCTCTGGATGGGCCTCAAACAGGGCCCCGAGCGCCTGGAGGATGCGCATGCGTACCTTCTTTTGGCTTTTTGCCTTTTGTTGAGTCTGTGTAGCCGTATCTTATCCCGGGTTGATTCATCCAGGTAACGTGGCGTCTGTTTTTTTTTTTTGTTGTCTTGGTTGTCATCCATCCATCCATTCCTAAACTCATCAGAGTGTGCTTGCTTATCACTAGTCCTCTCCCCTCCTTTGCAGCCATCTGACTTCTATCCCCACTTGCACTTCCGCTCTCCACCTCCACCTACCGTGCTCTCTCGCTCGCCTCGTGCCTCTGACTTGCTTCTCTCTTCTCCCGTCTTGTGAAGCATATATGCCCTTTTGTTTTTCTTTGCTTGATACCTTGCTCTGTTTTGTCAGAGGCACATCATTTCCCGTTGATCTCCTATTAATCGCTGCTCTTGTCCATCCGCTGCGCCTGCCCCTCGTCTCGTCTCGTCTTACAACACTGTCTCCTGACCTCTCCTGCCCAGGTCGGTTCCTGCTTCGATGGCGACCACTGAACACTGCCTCACCTGCTTCGAGGCTCTCGAGGCCCACCTTACCAGCCGTAAGCCCTTGTCCCTCGACGAGATCCAAGCGAGGATCTCTGCCCAGCCCAGTGCCGCCGCCGCATCCAAGGGCCTCCAAGATCCAGCTTTGCGTCGCCTCGCAAATGATTCCGAATCGTCTTCGTCCTCTTCGACCTCGCTAGCCGAGTCAACTCCTGCCACTTCCACGTCGTCTTTGCCCCTGCCTCCCTCGTCTGCTCCCCTCTTTGTCACATGGAACACCATGGATGACGGCGAGCCCGCCCTGCGAGGTTGTATCGGTACCTTTGAGTCTCAACCTCTGTCTGAGGGCATCCCCGAATATGCCCTGATTTCCGCGCTCCAGGACACTCGTTTTCCCCCCATCCGAAAATCCGAGCTGCCTACCTTGCAGGTTGCTGTCACTCTCCTCACGGACTTTGAAGAGGTTGATGACAAATACGACTGGGAGATTGGTGTCCACGGCATCCGCCTGTCTTTTCACGATCGCGGACGTCGCTATGGCTCCACCTATCTACCCGATGTTGCTTCCGAGCAGGGTTGGAACCAAGATGAAACGCTATTTAGCCTGGTCCGTAAGGCTGGTTGGATGGGCAGTCGGTCGCATTGGAAGGACTTGGACCTCAAAGTTACGCGCTATCAGGGCAAGAAGTCAACTCTTGAATACCAGGATTATAAGAAGTGGCGACAGGGCCTTGAGAATTGAGGTCTCGGGTTTGGAGCACGTTTTCCAGAGGCCAGTCGATGTTGGTATGCGAGGGTAAGAGGCGAGTTGTAGACTAGAGGCCGGCGTTTTTTCATTGTTTCTTGTTGTCCCGCAAATATTGACTGAACAGGGTAGATCCAGGATCGTGAAGTGGCCATATACTACTACACATCACTCAGTTTCTTGACCTTGGAATTCAGACCTAGTGATACCTTACAGGCTTGAAACCTGTTCCAACGGTCAAATTGGAAAGCATATCCTTGCTGACCAGATGACCAACCAACACGATATCTCTTAGCGCAAAGCTAATACTTACCAAGGTCATTCCCCCCCCCAGCATCAAGAGTTCTTCCAATCATTGTACCAATATGCCAACGTGAGGACAAGAATAGTAGTATATGAACAGTATCTGGTGGTTGAGTATCTTGTATCGCGACAATAGACAGGGCGATAATGGTTCCTGACCAAAAATAGACACGCCTCATTGGGAAAGGCAAACTACCAACCCAAGCAATTATAATCCAGACCCAATCCTTCTCCCAAACGCCGAAGCATCCCTGGTATATGGCACTCCAAGTACTGAAACATCCCCTCCCAAATAAAACACGCGAGTGACGACCGCCCATATAAACCCCACTGAACTAAGTTTTCCCTCTCCCTCATTGCGCAGCTCACATGCGTTGCGCGTCGCCAAATCTGCATTACCAGCAGCGTAGCTTTTTCCAGAATCCGCTGTCGGCCTTTCCAACTTGTTCGCCGCTCAGAGTTGGTCCCCGGATGCCTGGCGCGCGCTTTTCTGACTCGCCGTCCGGGGGCAGAGGAGTGAGCGGCTTGGTCTGGCCACGGGCGTTGAGATCGGTGTTGTCGTTGAGTCCCATCTCGGAAGCTCGGCGGGCCTCCATGACGCGGCGCACAATCAGGGCAAACGTCTCCTCAATGTTGACCTCCAAACGAGCGCTGGTCTCCATGAAGCCGCAGCCACGCTTGCGCGCCCACTCGAGACCCCGAGCAGCAGGTACCTGCCGGCTCTCCTGCAGATCGCATTTGTTTCCTGCAACAATCTTGACTGGAGGCACTGTTCTTGTTCGGGAGCTTCCGAACGAGGTCTCGTAGGGGGCAGGCTTGATGCCAGCGCGGCGGGCGCGATCGGCATTGTCCAGGCGGGTTTCGGCTTCCATGTCGATGAGTTCGTTGAAATGCTGAAGAGCCTCGAGGGAGTCTTGGGAAGTAATATCGTAGACAAGCAAGAAAGCGTCAGCGCCGAGATTGGACGAAGCCCACATGCCACGGTATTCTTCCTGGCCGGCCGTGTCTGTCAAAGAAAGGTGGTAGGTGACGCCATCAATCTTGCGGGTCACGCTGTAAGAGTCCTCAATAGTGGGATCATAGTCGGAGGTCCATTGCGAGTGCACCAGGCGCAGGGTGATAGAGGATTTACCACAGCCACCATCACCACAGATGGTGATGGAGATGGGCACAGGAGTTTGGTTCTGTGCGGTCATAGTGCGAAGTGAATGATGTGAATTCAATGCTTGGAGACTTTGCGATTCGGATATCTAGCTGTGCGCGGCGGGCGTGGGTGTCTCGTCACAGGCACCCTTTGTGGGGTTGAGACGGGGAGAGCAGGCGGCTCTTAGTCCTGACTCGAGAATCGTTATTTGGAAGGTCGCGTGGGAGATGGCGTCTTATTTTTAGGCCAACGGGACGTAATCGTGTCGTCGAGTTCGGTATAGGTCGTCAGTCGTCAAACTACTCTCAATAGCTTCAGATAGAGAATCTGTCACGGTGCCCGAGGCAAGCGATGATGTCTCAATCCAACCTGGTTCTCGGAACTGGCAGACGAGAAGCCGGATTTTCAGGCGAGCAGCGCAATGCGGGCGCAAGAGGGGACGTGTGTGACAGCCGCAAAAGTACCGGTGATGCAATGCGACTCGACAGGCCGAATAAGAAGCAAGCAATCACACCTCGGTCGCTAAGCTTTTCTCCTTTCTTTTTTCTCAACACTCTTGGAGGATCGCAAAAGTACAAGAAAAGTGAGGATAGGGACGACGAGCAGAGAAAAGAAAAAGTCGTGCGGGACGCTGCGGGCCTGGGCCGGGAGGGCCGTCACGACCTGAAATACCTACCAGGTAGGTACCAAGCCTAGCGTAGCTGGGGGGGTTAGGGAAGAAAAAAAAAACCCCAGTGCAGGACAAGGGATGTGTGGCGTGCATGGGCGTGAAAGCGCTGCGACGGACGGTGGCGGCGGTTGGATACTCGTAAAAGGTCTCACTGGGAGCCCCGGCGTCAGCGGACGGGCCGCTTTGCGGTCTGCAGCAGCCAAACCCCCCCAGGACCACTGGAGGTTGGGATGGAACGAGAAAAACAGCAGTAGTTCCGCGCAAGAAGAAAAGAGGAGACACTCCTGATTGAGATGTTTCCTTTTTTTTTTTCTTTCTGTTGGTTTTTTTCTTTTTTTCATACCTTCCCCCTCCATTCCCGTGTGCGCTCAAGTGGTTTTGTTGGCTGCAAGAGGCGAGTCTCTTGGCAGCTTGCATGTACTAGAGGGCTGCCATGATATGACAGGTTACCAAAGGACAGGGAGCTGGGCAGCATGGAAGCCGCACAGTCTTTAGCATACGAGGCGCAACAAGAAACTAGTGCTGTCCACAAGGGATCCAGCAGAACCCACAACGGGCAGAGGCTATCCCACGGGCGACGCGAGGCGAAGCAAAAGCAAGCAAGACAAGCCAACCCAGCATAGGGCTACGCACCTCGCGCAGTCCGTTGGTCACACCACATGCAACCCAGCAGCATGAATCACACGCACACCGACTTGAAGACGTCCCAAATCCTCATCCTCGAGCAGAAGATAAACCCGCTCCATCGCTAACAACTGGTTCTTGATGCCAACGGCCAGGGTGTGGGCCCGGGAGCCTAAAAGGATGGAAGCGTGTGTGGGATGCCCCTGGGACTAACGGGCAAACGGTCCCTGGGCTGGATGGGGCAGTTGATCGACGGGACACCCCAGGTCCGATAGAGACCTGTACTTGCGCATATGTCCGGACCTGATGTCCTTCACCTTTCCCATGCCGCCTCCGCCATGCGCTCTACCCCATGTCCGTGTTGCACTTTGGGTGGAGAGCCGCAATTTAGATGCCCTCCATCCCGACTTGCAACGGTCGTCGGGGCCTCAAATACCGTAGCATTGAATATATTGGCATTCCTTCCGCGAGCAAGTAAATACGCAACGTAGTGAATGGGAGTGACAGCCCGGTTGATGGCGCACCCTGTGCTGGGTATCCCCTTCACATCTCGTCGACCGCAGTGCACTCGACTTGGCTTGGCTAGTCCCCTGCGGCACCTATCTGACGGCTGGCATCCCCTCAAATCTCCGGAGATGGACCATGGTGTTACTCCCGTCAGGATAACCCATTTCTCCATCTCTGTTTCTTTCCGTCTCTCTTTGGGCAATGTTTTGCAGGTGGCTTTCCTCGCTTGTATCACCATGACAGCAGGACGCGTGGGTGCTGCGAAGCCGCAAACCGAAAAAAAAAAATAATAAATAAAAATGCGGGGTTGAGAATGGCAAATTGTACCTCTGGAGTGAGAAAGGTGCTTATCAGTGAGTCGTCAACACCGGCGCAGGTACATGTGTTCGGCATCATTGGCGACAGCCGCAACTACTGCTCTTCGTTCCCCTCATCTTGTCTCATATTTCCCCGTTTCATTCAATTTTCCCTTCCCCACCCTATCCTTCGTTTCTTCTATCCTCATTCTTTCCATGGCCCCCTGGCTGCGTAAATTGATTTCCGCGCACGGACAGCTATCCCGTCCATTAGACCCAGCCAATTGTGATCGCGCTCACTGGCGAGCCACCTGATCTGGCACCACCCGTCATGTCAAGCTCCGATGGCCACAAGTCACAAGTGTTTTAATGCGACGCGGAGGGGATATCTAGCCTCTCCCTTCATCTCAGAGGCGGGTGGAAACGTTTCACGGTCGCAAAATTTCCGATGTTCCTATTTTCCGAAAACCAAACAATCTGCCGCCATGTACCAACGTGCAAGGAACCCTACACCTAAACCAGGATCTCAGTGTCGACTCGTTCGACTTGATGAAAAGATAGGAACGTTGCAGCAAGAGCCTTTTATTTGATCCCCCCTTTTTGTGTTACTCCATCATGCGACCATGGGAGGAGCCCCTAAAGATCAAAATCGGATCGAGCAGTTCCCGTACTGCCGCGCCATGACAGCAATCGACACCCTCGCTGCCCGTTCGGATGCCCGTGCATGTTTTTGTTTTCCATTTCCGGTTCGAGCGAGGGGCACTAGCTGCTCACCACTGTTTGCGACAATGGTTTTGAGGTCAATGGTCACCTCCACCACGATTTGATCAGAAGCGTGTGTCATTGACTATGTGCTCTCAACATTCCCACCCGGTAAAGGCTCGGTAGAATAGGAAATGCCTCGCGAGTCACGAGACTCGCTGACAACACTTAATTGACGGATCTCGTCATTTGAAAAGTCTGGCAATTGTGGTTCTGTAGCCTGGTTTTTTTCCGATTTTTTTTTTACTTCATGTAGCAAGAAAACTGCCCGTAGTCGTTGATCTGACTCTACCCTGCTGCAACCCCTGCCCATGATCATGACTGCAACCAACAGTCATGACGCGTTAGAAAATGGGAGTGCTCCCTCGGCTCTTCATAGAGCCGAGGAAGTCTCTGATGTAAGGCATCATAACCGAGCACTCAAACAAGACTAGTCACTAACCTTGTCTAATTTTCCAGTTGATTGGAGCTGTTCGAGATCTAATTGTACCTTTTATCAAGGCGGCTGATGATGCTGCTACGGAACGAGCCACAGGAGATATTGCTCCCGATGCGTCCGGCCGGGTCAACAACATTCTCGTGAACTTTCAGCAGCCCAATCAATTGGTTGAAAAGATAAAATTTTCTCTTCCCAATCAAGGCCAGGGCAAAAATGGCCTCCTCCAGGCAATTCGGCGGGTTCTAGAAAATAGTGTCAACACTTGGGACCAAGGATTCTTGGATAAGCTATACGCCAGCACCAATGCTGTGAGTTTTGCCATGTCTTTATACATCTCATGCTAAAAATTTAAATAGGTGGGAGTAGTTTCAGATATGATTCTTTCTGTCTTAAACACCAACGTAAGATACATATCCCTACCACTACACCCCTAGTTATGTACTGACGGTTTTGAAGGTGCACGTCTTTCAAGTTTCTCCCGCTTTGACCGTAATCGAGAAGACTACTGCCAAAACATTTGCGCACCTATTTGGCTTCACTGGTACCCACGCAGGAGGCATTACCTGCCAAGGCGGCAGCGCTTCCAATCTAACGTCCATGGTTGTCGCCCGCAACACACTATTCCCCGAGTGCAGAACTGCAGGGAATGGTCAGCATGCATTTGTAGCTTTTACCAGCGCGCACGGCCATTACTCTGTTGAGAAGAGTGCTATGATCTGTGGTTTGGGCGCCAATAGCGTTTGGCCTGTTTCCGTTGACGAGCATGGATGCATGAGGCCGGATGCTCTTCGAGAGCAAATTCTTCGCGCAAAGGCAGAGGGGAAGACTCCTTTCTACGTTAACTCAACTGCCGGTACAACTGTTATGGGTTCGTACGAGCCATTTGAGGAGATTTCCAGGGTTTGCAAAGAGTTTGGACTTTGGATGCACATTGATGCTAGCTGGGGAGGCCCTGCTATCTTCTCGGCCAAGCAACAACACAAGTTAAAAGGCTCGCATTTGGCCAACTCGCTCACGGTTAACCCGCATAAAATGATGAATGTTCCAGTAACATGCTCATTCCTTCTTGGACCTGATATGAACATTTTTAACAAGGCAAACAGCACTGCAGCTGGCTACCTGTTTCACGCGGACCAGGGAGAGGACTTTTGGGATCTGGCAGACCTGACCCTGCAGTGCGGCCGTCGCGCCGATAGCCTGAAATTGGCCCTTGCTTGGATCTACTACGGCGCCTCCGGCTTCGAAAAGCAAATCGATCACGCCTTTGAACTGGCAGCATATCTTGCTAGTCTCATCAAACAGAAGAGAGATTTTGTTCTCATTTCCCAGGATCCACCGCCGTGCCTGCAGGTGTGCTTTTACTATGCTCCTGGTGGAGAACTGCCTGACGACAAGGAGGCCAACACGCTGCGAACCAAAACCATGGTCGAAAAGTTGATTCTTAGGGGCTACATGGCTGATTACGCTCCAGGGCCCAAGGGTCACTTTTTCCGAGTTGTGGTCAACTGTCAAACCTTAAAAGGTACAGTTGACGGACTGGTGAAGGGGCTTGAGGAAGTTGGACAAGAGTTCTAGACTATACCTATCATAGATTATTAGAGCATTAGACTTTTACCAACGTAGCCAAAAGTACGTTATTTAAGAGCAAGAGGAATAGAAAATGCTAAAGTACAGGGGTGGATTCATCCTAAACGCTGCTTAAAAGTATGTGGTGTGATATAAGTGCTTTTTTGAGATATTGCAGACAACCAACTTACATGAATAGATCTAGACCCTTCCGGAAATCAACCAGGATACAAGTAGACTTTGATAGGACACTGGTGACAGAGTTTTCCCGTGCATACATAGCGCAAGGCATGGCGCGATGCAGAGACCCTCAGCACTTGACCCTGGTAGACAACAAAGCTCTAGTGCGTTGTCTCAATTTCTCAAAAGGAGGGTCGGCTGTCACTTTAAAGTTTCCCGGGATTGCCATCGGCTACCGCGGGAACAAAAAAAGAAATCGAGGCTGAACGAAAGTCTCAATCGCCGACTATAAATATCATGTAGTTGCGGAATGGGCGGAATTTGGAGACGGGGCCGGCGGAGGTTAGTGGGGCCGTGAGAGCTCATGATGGCTGGCCTCCCACAAGCTAGGAGCATATACAGTAGGACATCAATTGGATGAGGATGGTATTGCTAATGGTCTAGGTGTCTTGAATAGTGGAATTCATTTTTATTTCATCTTTATCTTTGTGTGTCTTATACTGCCTTTGGGTTTATTTTCCAGCTTTTTACGTCATCATTTATTTTCCTTCATAATGCGCCATCTGTTTTTTTTTTTTGGTTATGGTCATTGACATGTTAAAAGTGGGTCTTATCGATAACAAAGCCATGGTACGGTCCAAAAAAAAATTGATGGAAAAGTTTCTGGAGAACACAACCGACCCCCACCACTTCCTCCAATCCTGACGGCATTTCGACTCGCTCAATCGCCTAAACACAATGCCGAAGCCCCGTACGAAGCGAGGTGCCGCCCGAGAGGAGCGAAAGCGCAAGCGCCACCAGGAGCCCGAACCCCAAGATCACTACGAGGCCGAACCAAAGCGCCAGCGAATGGTGGATGAAGGCAATGGAGATTTGGACGGCGCAGAGCCAAAGCAGAATGGGTTTGGAGAGACGGAATTCTTCGGTATGCTGGCGGAGGAAGAGCAAGAGTACTTTCGCCGCGTCGATGAGCTGCTCGAGCTTAACCAGTTCCCCACGACTGAGGATCGTGATGTCTTTCTCGAGAATGTCTACAAGGAGGCGGAGGGCAAGGAGCTCAAGCTAGCCAGTAGTCAGTCATGCTCGCGATTGATGGAGCGCCTGATCCAGTTGGCCAACACTTCTCAGAAGAAGCGTCTATTCGAGGCTTTTGGTGGACACTTCCTGTCGCTTGTGCAGCACCGATTTGCGAGCCATTGCTGTGAGGCTCTGTTCCTCCGGTCAGCCGGTGTGGTATCGCAAGAGCTTGCTGGTTTTGTCATGGACACAACAGGAGCAGGCGATGATTCCCAGAAGCCAGAATACTCCATGGAGAACCTTTTTCTTGCCACTTTGGATGAGCTGGAGGGCGGATTGGGCTATCTCATTACCGATCGATTTGCGTCGCACACTCTACGCGTGCTTCTCCTTGTCCTGTCCGGTCGTCCGCTCGATGACGTATCCGTTAAGACACTTCTGAAGAGCAAGAAGAAGGAAAAGATATCTGTTGCTGGAGGAAACGAGGCAAATGAGTCGAACCAGGGACTCAGAGCCGTCCCTGCATCCTTCGCAGCAGCCACCAAGAAAATTATCCAGGATGCGACTTCTGGCATGGATGCCACCGGCCTCAGAGTATTGGCAACGCACCCCATGGGAAATCCGACACTGCAGCTCCTCTTGGAACTGGATCTGACACTAGGCAAGAACGAGCAGAAAACCGAGTCGGGACAGCCTACACTCCTGTATCAACTACTACCCGGTGCCCCCCAAACTTTGGGCGACGAATCGTCAGAGGCCTCTCAGTTTATCAATGGAATGGTATATGACCAAATCGGATCTCGATTGGTTGAGACTCTCATCACCCATGCCCCCGGCAAGGTCTTCAAGGCCATGAATCAACACATCTTCCTCCCCAGGATACAAGGTTATGTCCGCAATGACGTTGCTTCATACGCGGGCATCAGGGTGTTGAACCGACTTGGAAAGGATGATTTGATCAAAGCTACAGAACAAATCATCCCTACAGTGCCTCAATTGGTGTCCAAGTCAAGATTTAATGTCATGAAAACCCTTTTCGAGAGATGCTCTGCTCGTAGCGCAACAGACGAAATCAAGAAGCTCATGAAAGGGCTCAAGGAGGGATCTGGCTCGAAACCAGCCGACCTGGTTACTACTCTGTGCGGGTTCAAGGACGAGGAAAAGCAGAAGAAGGATGTGCAGCAGCTCTCCAAGAATGAGTACGCCATTCAATCACACGGTGCGCAGTTACTCACCACTCTCTTATCAATCTCCGGTCCTACCAAGGGTGTCCAAGAGGCTCTTTTGGCCATTTCACCAGAGCATCTTGTTCGGCTTGCCACGACCTCAATGCCGACTGTGACCGTTCTCACCACCGCACTTTCAATACCCTCTTCAAACCCGGCATTTCACAAATCCATCGTCAACACTCTTCAACCTCACATCTCCGAGCTGGCTACTTCGCAGTTTGGTCACAACCTCATCAACGCCATCGTCGAAGTTCCCAGCAAGGGCAAGGAGCGCAGCGTACCATTCCACATGAAGGAGGCCATCATGTTCAAGCTCGGAGAGCACGAGGCGGAGCTTCGAGACAGTTGGATGGGACGTAGCGTATGGAGGAGCTGGAAGGGCGACATGTGGAAGACAAGGAGAAGTGACTGGAAGGTGTGGATGAGAGAGGTTGATGTTCAGCCAGAACCAAGCGCTCCCACAAGTGGCGCAAATTCAGAGAAGCCAAACGGAGACAGGTCAAGAAAGGACAAGAGAAGAAAGCACCGGGAGGATAAAAAACCTGAGAAGGGCGAGGAAGAACAATAATTGGGACAATGTGGTCGCTGATACCCGGGAATCGGATAGTATGATATTTTTGACGGATAAATAAAAGTTGGGGGTTTGTCAAACAGAATCAAAAATTGTTGATCTCTCGGTGACTATAGAACCCATACACATTGATCAACAAAACCTTCTGTGGTGGTGCATGCTGCTGCACAGGCATTTGTTTGTAAACTTGAAAACTGCACCCCTCACACCTCACCTTTCTTTTCTTCTGCTTCTCTCTCTCCCTCACACCGTCTCTACCGAGGCAATCAGCTGGATTTTTTATCGAGCGCTGCCGGTTCTGGCACTGGCTTGAGATGGCCGCCCCTATTTCCCACGTCACCGTGGACAGTGACCGTCCAGTCAGCCCAACCCCCAGGTGTGGGCGCACAGCAAGAAAAACAGCCGATATATACAGCGCTAGCTTGTGCAGGGAAGCGTGTGTCGATTTCTGCTTCGTCTTAACCAGCCCCTCGCACCTTTTTCTGACTTTTGCAGTGCTGTTCCATGCATCAAATGCCTTGAGCTTTTCTCTGAAGGACATGTTGAGCATGTCTGTGGGCCTGAGAGAGGTAAGATCCAGTCTACGTCTTTATTCTTCCAATTTATTGTGCTCCTTCTCGTCTCCATCTTTGCATCCCTTGCGCCTCGAGCATAAAGGTTGATTTCGTTGAAGGAAACAGATCCGCAAAGTGTCTCTAGTGTCGGTACTCGGGTTCGATCTGTTCCTGGGTAATTCTTATTCGCGTCCCCCCTTTTCCATCCGCCGACTGACTTGGGTCAGATTAGCAACGAAACAAGCCGCGAGGCGTGCGCTGAGATTGTTCCCGCTCGCCAGAGTCTAGAGGCTCTCCGACTGGAAACCAACCTTGCCGATCCTGCCTCGAAGTCTGTGGGTAGACTCCCTTGCTTGGCTGCTGTCTCGCACTAATCACCCTTAGCACTACGATCTTGCCTTGTTCAACTTCCTCGATCTTTGCAGCAATGGAATACGGACCATGAATTCCAGTACAATCCGGCAAGCACATGCACAAGCTGGTCTGAGATCGACCCAGACATCGATTCCAGCTCTGATCCATCCGGTTCTGATCGGCGGGCCTGTCGTTGTTACTCACCCGGAATACCTTCCTCCACATCCAAGACTCGCCTCTGGCCCTTCCGAGCACGCCATAACCTCAATCCGGGCACTAATCGATAAAGTAGACGCTTTGTGCGAAAAAGTTGACTCCATTCAGCAATCGTTTGATAGTTTCGCTCACAAGTGAGAATACAATGTGCAGTGTGTTTTCCACTCCAGACCGAAACTTCTAGTTGACCAAATTGTTCCCCCTAGGGGCCTCAAAGTCTCCTTTAAGAGAATTAAAAATCCTTGTCATGTATTCGCTTCATTATCAACGGTCGGTCGGAAATGTGAAGCGTCTTTGAGTCAAAAGGAAAATATTTAATAGCCAAAAAAGAAAAGAAAAAAAAGTCAAGGGTATGTATGGTAGCAAGCTTAAAATAAATGACAAGTATGCCTGATTTTGTATATCTTGTTACTGAAAAGCGCACGTTATTTGCTCTGGTTTAGCATGATATCCATGGGTATTACATGTTCTTTATTAAATCATTGCACTTGAGTTTTTTTTATTTATGAAATACTTTACTGTGAATCATGCACAAACTTACACAACCTCTACCCCTTTTGGGCACTCATCAGTACCCAAGGTATACAAACAACTAATTGACAGTGTAGTATTGAGTGTAGTGTATAAAAGCGTCAACAGCGCACGGTAAGTCAACCAATACTAGGCCATATTGTATGTAGATCTATAAAATCAAGCTCGTCTGTGAATGGCAACATCTACCGCCACTTTATTTGTCATAGACAAGGCTGCACGTGCTTTTACTCTTGCCATTTGCTCCTTTTAACATTGTTACAAGCAAATGGTGATCATATCTAATACCAATAACATGCTTCACTGCGGAAATGAACTCGCTGCCGTGGCTGTTGAGACATCGAGTGCTGCAGCCGATGTTGACATTAACGACGACACTCCTCGAGCTGGAACTCCTTTGAAACAAGATTCGGATGGTAAAAACCAAAATGCGAAGACTCCCAAAACGTCCAAGGCCTCTCTGGCAGATTCTTCTTCATCCAACTTCGAAACCCTGCTTACGCACCTCGAGGAGATCTTGGCAGAGATGAATATTGGCAAAGACAAGCGGGGTTTACACTCTGAAAATAATTATACACAATCCAGTAACACTGGGGATCCCTCATTATCTTGAAAAACCCCGACAAACGTCTTCACGACTCTCCTACTCTAGGTCCTAGCACAAATGACCAAACGAAACGGCGCGTGGTTACAAACTCCCCAATAACCCAAGTGCCCCCAGAGCGGCCAGGCATCTCGCAATGATCGTTAGGCTTATGAAACACAGGAAATGCCGGGGTTGGCACCTCAGCTGAGAAGCATTAGATTTGGAACAATGCGCTTTGTACACCCAACATTTCCATCTGCTCCTATGTCGATCGAAATAAAATTCCCACGCTCGCCACCAGTCTATCAGGGCAAAATGACCAAGAGTTATAAACTTCTTTACTTGCTTCCTTGTAGCGAAACCAAACTAAACATAATTATATTTGGTACCGGGCCAAGGCTCACAGACCGCCGATGGCAATCCCTCTTGACCAAACATGTTGACAAGTGAGCCGTTGTATGGAAAAGCCAGAATCAGCATAGAGCCTAAAAAAAAAAGATAAAAAAAAAAGTGAACCCGGAATGGTCTTATTTCAACAAACATATCGGTTACCTGGAATGCAAGGTGTCTTGGCTAAAATTTTCCGTGACGAAACAGCCTGAGACGCAAAGTCAAAGCGATCATGATGCAGCATGTCAACCAAATTTAACCATGGTTTCTACAGTGAAGAATTGGAGTCAACTGTGAAAATTTATTGATCAGTGATGACTAACAATGTTGGGGGGGGTTATCCAAAGATGTGTTTGACCGGATTCATACGAGACAGCGCTATTATTGGCACAGCGAGTAGTAAAACGGCCAAAAATGAATATGTGCTAACCTGCGTAAAGAAGTTTTTGCGCTAATGGATCCTAGTATCTTCTTTGAAATGTGCGAAAATTATCAGACGCTCGAGAGGCAAAGCAAGTCGGCATACCATACCACCTCAGCTTTTTCCCGCCTACATTATGCCACCCAGGTTCGTGAGAATTAAGCGGGACACCCGAGCCTGTCATAATGATGAAATGAAATGACGGTCAGAAGGTGCCATCGAGATCTGTCAACATCCTGCGGCTTATCTACTACAAGGACCACCCGACGGTCCACCCATTCTAACATAATTTCCGCGCACTCGCATCGTTGCACAGGATAAATGATGCTAATCATGGCACCCGGCCCAACTGCCAAGGCGCACAGAGGCGAAGCGAGAGTGATGTGGTGGGATAAAGGTGGCGACAAGGTGTGATGACGGTGTATTCTCCAGCAGGAATGTGCATCCTTGTGGACCAAAACCACTTTGGGCAGGTGGGTTAAGAACTTCATGGTATCAAAAATCCTTCCCCGCAGGTTCTGGACGTTCCTCAAGGGAATAAGACAGTGTTGGCAGCGACGTCATGGCGACGCCATTGGCAGCGACGTCACAAGTGTGTAATGGCCATATCCCCTCCAGTGGCAGCAGCCTACAGTTATTACAGGATCACATGATGTGCACCCAATAAAAGAACAACAAACTTCACTTTTGCTCTCTCTCATTGGGTGCACATTATGTAATCATGTAACTGTAGGCCGCTGCCACTTAAGGAGATAAACCGAAACTCTGGGCTGGAACAAGATCTGCAACCGGCGGAAATAATCTGCAAGACCCCTGAGGAGCGTGGGCCAATGAGAAACGACCAGGGGGAGCATGACAAGGAGAATATTTTTCTTCAGCATGGGATTCTTGAGAATGTGATGCAAGCCTAGCGTAATCCTGAGACGATCAGGTGTGGCAGGAAATGTGGCTGATGATGATGGCTGGTGACCCCCGTATGAGGACGAAATGGGAGGAGGGCTTGAGCATGGTTCTGGGACGACTGGCGATCATTGGTTGCGCATCCAAGGCACACGACTGATATCAGATGAGGGGGGAAGTGTTAGAGCTGACTTGTAGCGTTGGGTACCAGGCATCGTTGTGTGCCATGGGCCATCGAGGAATGCTGGCCGGAGGGTTTGCTCCGAGGCAATGGGGCAAGTGCCGCGGTGTCCACAGACAACAAGGCCAGGGTGCCTTCCAAGCGCCGACCTGCTGCAACGGGGACCGTCTTGTTGGTTTCCGATCTCAATTTGGCCATAATTAATCCATTGCCGTCCCGCCAAACACTACACGCTGTTGATGCGGTGCGATGCGGTGCGATGTAGTGGAGTTGCATCACTTGCCGGGGGCTGCCTGAGCCTGAGCCTGAGCCTGAGCCTGCACCGAGGCTAGGCATGAGAAGCGGCCTGCGCTGTGTTGCATTACGTTGCGCTGCGTTGCTTTGCGTGCGTTCATGACGGAACCATTGCAGTGGCATGACTCGGGGCTGGTGAATCAGGCGAATGTGATGCTGTTGCTGTCTGGATCTTTTTTCATCTCCGTGTCAATCAACGATAGATAAGTTGAGTACGGCGCCATAGCTTGCAACAGCAGAATTGCCTCTCTGTGGCGAGGAATCGGCTGGTTGCTGGGCAATCGAAGCCGCTCCCGTCCCTCGCCCAAGTGGCCTTCCCCATACTCTTTGGTGCCTTAGTCGCCGCTTTGCTAGCCGCATGCCTCGGGTGGTGGGATAATTAGACTTTGCTGGAAATCATGTCCCAGCCCCCGGCCGGGCTCCTCCGTCCGCTGCGGGGACTTACTCTGTCCTCTAGTCGTCCGACGGGCTACAGCTACAGATGGCCTTGGACAACTTTAGCGATGCTACACCTCACGGTCCGGCGCTAGAGCAGCCTCAATCAAGTCTTGAGGCCATTTTCCCAATTCCAACCTAGCCGTCCATGCGATCCCATCCAATACCAGTCACAACCAAATCTCGATGCAAGGAAGATCACAGGGGCCAGGGGTGCATCACAGCAGCCTGTCCGACCAAGGCGGCACGCTAATTCACCAATATGGACGTTCCCAAACTATGGGCAACTTAAAAAGAAAATCGTCATGGCGCCCGTGGTTTTTCGGGCTATCCTCTCCACCACTGCCAGACGCTCATGATTGATCTAATCTGGCATTGCTGGCCGGATCGCGAAATTTGCCCACGAATGTCAATCCCGATGTCTTCGATTGAGCCTCCCTTGCTTGAGTAAGGTGTGTGCCCCCGGCAGCCCCATCAAGGCGCTGTGCCCTTTGCATGCGGTGATGCCGGAGCAATAGCACCGGTGGTCGTCAAAGACCCTGTCGGTCGCTGCCATGCAGTGCTATCAACGCCACAACTCAGGCTTGATGCGTTGAAATTGAGGGGACTACTGTTTGGTATCAAGGGTCAGTGGGGGGAAAATGAGGAGAGCGGAAAAAGGAGTTGGCAAAAACAGGATATTGAACATGAGTGATGCACGACGTGGACTGCTGCGTTTCCTCACTTCCACGTGCTGCGAGCAGCCATCCAAGCGGACTACCTGTTCGCTGTCCTCACGTTCCTGATCCCAAAAGCACCCTTGCCGGTGATCACGGACTACTTGCTCCGGGCTGGAGGTGGATAGTTGCAACGGTGAAAGGCTGTTATCGTCAGTTTCACGTTCATCAAAGAACATCCATTCCTTGAAAGAGTAAGAGGGCATCATGTTAGCCTAATTGCCCGTATGGAGCAGATGGAGCGAGTTGACAATGATGTCTTCGAGGTGGTTCTAAGTTCTATGGAGACGACAGACGGGGCCATCGCAGCCACAAAATTAGGAGCACTGACATGGGACTATTGATGGCTGCAGAGGCTTCCCTCCATCTGACTGTAGCAGTGTCGGCGACAGTTAGAAGCCACCGACGTCAGTCCTGACCGGATCGTGCCGGGGGATGCTTGTATAACATTGGAAGGCTGGCATCACGTAAGATGAGTTAGGCAAGCAAAAAGCACACACCATCGGACGAAAACACATTTCAAAGACATATTCAACAAAGAAGCCATTGAGACTCACAACACATTCACATGGACTTCACAATCATTGCATGGTTGTCTGCAAGAAAGACAGAAAAAAAAAAAAAAGGGGGGGGGGGGGGACATACTCCCTGGCCCTGTAGATTTTCTGCTTAACGTACGTAGTGGGGTGTAATTCTGGTTGAGGAGGGGTGCAGCCAGCTAGCCATGTTCGCAAGTGTGTGGCCAAAAGAAGAAAAAAAAAGTTGCTACCAAAGCGCCTGCGACATGGGACTACGGATTGGTTGATGTGGTGAAGCAGGCCCGTCTGCGTGCGTGTCTCTTGTCCGTATCAACTCTGTGTCTTAGCTGTTTGGAGTTGGATGGTCTTCAACTCACGTCCCAGAGCGGCCCTAGAGACCGAGGAGGAAGGGTGGGCGTGAAGCACAGCACAGAGCCGTGATGGACTGGACGACTGGACGCAGGCACTGAGCCCCCCCCCCCACTAAATGCCTTGGTTCCCATTAGCGTATCCTGGACTTAGTGGTGGCTAGTGCCCACCAATAGCCCCTCAGTGGATGCCAAAGGCCGCCAGAGCCCCTAGGGCGGGGGATCGCTCGATACGCTTGGTCTACATGTACTTTGGCCCTTGCGCTAACAGACCTCTTGTCATCGAGATCGATCGCCATACTTTCTCCCGATCCAACGTCTCGCGATCGAAGGAGGATCGGAAAACTTGCCCTGGAACTGCCTTCACCAACTCTGTCACAGCCGTTTACAACGCCATGCCCGGCTGCTGCTCACTGCGCATCCTGCTTATAAGCCCTCCACAGCCCGATCAACATCATCCGTCTCGATTCTGTCACCGCAGTTCCCAATATTCGCCGACTCCAGCATATCTTGAACATAGCCGAAATTCCCGACCATCGTTTGGTTTTGGTCAGCTCTTTCCACCACATCCGTTACCACCCACACAATACAGGCTACAGAGTGCGTTCCCGGACCAGAGTACATGTTCCCGCTCGCTCGCGTTCGTGACCATACTCAAATGCTCGCCGCCTCTGCTACCTAACCTTATTGCTGGATACTACCATTTTGCGGCTCCGCATATACACCACCATTCAGACTCTACGCGATCGTGTGTGACAATCAATTGGCTTTCCCGTCTCGCGTCACGTATTAGGATTGCCTTCGCACAATCAGCGCCACCCCACAGTTATTCTTTCGTCACGTTTACATCATTTTGGACGCCCCTGATCCCTTCCCTGTCACCATCGTCACCATCTTACGACATCGCCTATAACTTCAAACAGAAGACTGCAACTGCCAACAAAACCACCTTCCCTCCCAGGCCAGCCTGCAAATCTCGCACAAGCTTGCAATTAAACAAACTTGTTCCAGGTGGACTCGCCAGCCAAGTTCCCACGGCGCAGAATCTAATTTAAGTAATCTTCCTACTTTCAACCACGACCAGCCGCAATGCCCAAGAGATATCTCGACCTTGGCGCGATTGACCCTATGGTCTCCGAAAAGGCTCAACGCAAGGTATGAAAACCTCCCACGTCACGTTGCATCATCCCCGCCGTCTCTTCATCCTCTATCCTCAGCTCTCCTTAATACTAATGCATGCCTAGACTGAGCGATCACATGAAGAAAACCAGGAGCGTGCTTATATTGCTGCCTCGAGACGAGCAGATCGCAGCATTGAAGCCCGTGTCCAGTCTGCCCGGATGGCGAGTGAAATTCATAAGAGACGCACTGGCAAGGCTTTTCGCATTACCGAGGAAATTGTGATGAAGGAGGAAATGTATGAAGAAGAAGAGGACGACTTTCCAAGATCCTACCGTCTCCTGGGCCCGCACATGCAAACTTCCTCAGTCGAGATGAACTCTCGTGTCGAGAACTACTTGACAAACCGAGTTGCCATGTCCAAGCTGCTATCTGCTAGCGAACAAGATTGGCGCGAGAATGCCATCAATCGAGCTTTTGCCCAAACGTTCCCCAACGCCGATCGCCAGGCTCAAAACCTGAACCATCGATGGTCAACTCCCGGATATCAGATGCCTCCCCAGCAAACTGCCCGGCTTCAGAGCCCCGTGGATCCTTCTTTTGAACCGAATTTCCAGCACGTCAACTATGGTTCGGGAAATGCCCAAAACGAGCGCAGCCGTTCCATGTCGGCTGTGTCTCCCTCCGATCTTGATCCAGACAATCTATCACCGCCTGCGCTGACTCCAGGATCTGGATCCCACCCAGAAACTCCCCGGTCCCAATCTGCCTCCGTTTATGGTAACAGAAATGGTTCCCCTCCCAAAATGATGGATTATGGATCGGACGGATCCGTCTTCACCGCCGAGCTTCCCGCAGAGGCCAAGATGTTGATGGGAGGTATGAATGTGGAGAATTTTTTCCCAGCCGATACCTATCAGCCTGAGTGGGCACCTGAAAATGGGCCCATGTATACCTATCACGACCTCCCAAAGTCAGCCAAAATGGAAGAGAATCAAGCGGATGTTGGCATGTACATGAATAACATGGGTCCGATGGACTGGGACTTGGTTGGCCAACAACAACAGCATCACACGGGGACTGAGGAACCTTCCTGGGATTCGTTTATTAATGACAGTGCTTGGGGTACTGAATAGTGATAAGCCCCTTGATATGCGCCATATCCTTCATGATTTACGACTCGTCTTCTTTTTTTTCTTGTTCTTCTCTTTTTTTGAACCAATATCTGGTGCCTTTTGACAAGGCACCTTCAACAAACACGCTATGTTGAGCGTTGAGCAGAGGCGAGGAGGAAAAGAACAGAACTCTGATTTTTTTGTGGCATTTTATCAGGGATCCCAGATGTCCCTGGGCGTTTTACGGCTTTCATGCCATGGCGGTTTTTGACAGAAATGGGTCCGACTGGTATCACCCATTGTACGAGGCGCGGTGTATGATGCTTGGAATTAGTTGTACTAGGGGGCGGGTATGTTTTGTATCGCTCATTGGTGATATTGGTGTTTTTGCATCTGCGGGTTTCTTGCACATGATCCTGATATCCCCGAGGCAGTGGCATTTGATTATAGAAAGGGGGGAGCAAGGAGGGACCCAAGGCAACATGGGCTATGGACAACGGAGGAGGAATAATAGGCAACGGGCTTTACAAAATAAACGGGATTGGTAACACGACTAGCACTTGATAGCCCACCAAACGAAATGGCAGTGTAATAACGATTCATGATTCCTCAAATAAGTAAGAGATTGATACCGCTGTCCGAGCCTTTCCGTATTTTGCAATACGAGGATCAAAGCATTGAATTGAAGAAACCTACAGTTCTGGTACGACCTGGATAACGATGGGCAATACAGGCAGGCATGTGATATCGGTCCAGTCTCTCCTCTACTTAGATTCACTCGGGCGGTTGGGGTTTCTCCCGCCTTTACTGCTACGTCAGTGCCCAAGCAAAGTTCCCGATCCGGCGGATCGCAAAGATGCTATTCGCCAGGTGAGGTGGTCTAGCGATGGTTTGGTGGATGCTGGCAAACCATGGCCGGGATCGCTTCAACGTGTAGTCGCCGCCGGGACAAGAATTGGCGATCAGCGGCGCATGGCTGGACGAGCACATGATGGGTCGGTGGCTGCAAGTCAGCCTGCAGAAAGAATGAATCATCTGGAACATTGCCCTCCACGATTCTTATCAAGTGCTAACCCCCCCCCCCCCTCCCCTCCGGACGAGCACACACAGTGTCTCTGCGCCACTGTGCCAACTTGCCTCCTCACCTTTCCATGCCCACGCAGCACGTTGCATCCGGCTCAACAAGTTGGTCAACAAAACAGCCAATCTCCTGCATCCCCGTGCTCGCCTTGTGCGACGAGAGAGGTTTGGCTTGAAGCCAAGGTCGATCTTGGGGACTAGCGGAGGGGAAATAAGGGTAAAGGGGAGAAAGAAAGAGAGAGAAAAAGGATTGGGGGGAGGCGGCGTTGATGAGATGGAAGCCAGACACACACGCCATGTGCGTCAATGATTGGCCTGTCGCGAACTTGCAGGGCTCGCAAACACAGGGTCCAGGCAGGCCCGTGGTAGATTGGCGGCGGTCTGGTGGTGTGCCGGAGGGATGATTTGGGCATAAGCCCATGGCATGGTGGCTCTCTGCCTAGTGAAATAGACAGGCACAGGGCGCGGGGCAACGAGCATTTATTGTCTCCATGTGTTTCATCACACGTTGCCGGTGTGTGATCAATAGCAGCAAGCTGTCTGAGTGACAAAAAAAGATGGGGAAAAAAAAAAGTCAAGTGAGTTTTTTTTTTTTTTCCTTTACTCGCCCCTTCACCTTCTCAGCCTTGTTGTTGTTTACTCGAAGGATCTGGAAACCAGAAAGACTTCTCGGCATCGGCACCGTATTCCCGCCGACCAAGCTATTTTGTCGCTTGGCTTTGTTGCACATCAACCAACGGATCCTTGTTCTTGGCCTGGATCTCCAGCACGCACGTCCCTACTCCGCCCGTAAGGACATACCGACACTGCCCCAGCGGCCTCTCTTGGCAGGCTTATCGCACTAACCCACTCACCCCGCCAAAACGTCACCCTCCATCCCAGAGGTCCCCTCTTCGTTGACTTCGCGAACCTCAGAATATACGCCACCTCATCCTCCATTTTTTTTTCTTCCTTTCTTCTCCCATCTCCTACTTTTCGTCTTTGCCTCTCTCCGCAGGAATTATAAGGCGTCTTCGCCATCTCGCTGCGGTGCTGATTGCCCACACCTCTCAGGCTTTCGCCCTTCTTGATTCGATACTCGTCGTCCCCTCTGAGAGCTGCCTGTCGTCCGCCAAGCCCATCAAGCTCCAAGAAACAATGTCGTCATCGACGCCGCCAGCCACGACCGACGCGGCAGAAGAGCCACAGAGTGATGGCTCCAAGCTGCGCACTTTTCTCGGAATCCTTAAGAAGTGAGATGGCTTGCTCCCCCCCTTTTCTAGACAAGATGGTTTTGCAGGACGGTGCGAACTCGGGGCCTTGCCCAGTGTGCGGAGCAGGCGGTGGAGATGGGCATTTAGAAGGGCTCGCTTGCAGGCGACTTTGTTGAGACTGGGTTCGGGACACTTGTGCTGACCGCTCTTCGCGTCAACAGGTTCATTGGCGTCACGGATCTTGCCGCCGTGCGATTCTCACTGCCGTCGCAGCTCCTCGAACCCACCCCGAACCTCGAATACTGGACCTACATCGATGCCCCCAATGCCTTTGTCGCCATCGGTGCCTCAGAGGAGCCCCTGGACCGTATGCTTGAGGTCATCCGCTTCTGGCTGACCAAAGATCTCAAGTATGCCAAGGGAAAGCCCTGCAAGCCTTACAACTCCTGCCTTGGCGAGTTCTTCAGAGTGCGTGGTGCCAACGCTCTGCGACCAGGGTTCTCAAGGCTGACTGTAGATAGTGCAACTGGGAAACAGAGGACAATGCACCTCTGATCAACACCTCGAGCCTCAAGCCTAGCAGCAATGGCAGTGTCAAGAGTGGGATTTCCAGCTTGAAGTCTGGAGCCAAGGGCGACAAGAATTCTTCCTCTGTGTCTCTGTCGGTCCCCCAGCACGAAAAACCCCGAGACACTCACACCATCCGTGTCTCGTATCTCACTGAGCAGACTTCTCACCACCCTCCCGTCAGCGCTTTTCACGTCACATGCCCCGAAAAGGGCATCTCGGCCCGGGGTTTCGACCAGATTTCGGCCAAGTTCACCGGCACATCTGTCAAGGTCCTGCCCGGTGAGCACAATATGGGCATATTTATCACCTTGGACAAGCGCGATGGCGAAACATATCAGTTGACACACCCCGCGGCGCACCTCGGAGGTCTTTTGCGGGGAACTCTGAGCGTCTCGGTGAGCGAGTTTGCGTACATCACCTGCCCCAAGACCAAGATCAAGGTCATTCTGCACTATATTGAAGAGGGCTGGCTGGGCCGAACCACCAATAAAATTGATGGCGTCATTTTCAGATATGACCCAGAAAACGACAACAAGAACCGAGTGCAGGACGTTCCTGAGGAGGACGTCCTCGCAAGGTTGAGCGGTCCCTGGCGAGAAAAGGTCGTCTTTTCACTTGGGCCCAAGCCCATGGTAGGTTTCACTGCTCCAGCGACTCGCCTGCTGCTAACAATTTCTGTCAGAAATCTGTTCCCGTTGAAGAGCAATACACCATTATCGATATCGTGCCCCTCAATGTGGCCCCGAAGGTCACGCCCCCGAAGGAAGCCCAGGCCCCCAACGAGTCTCTTACCCTTTGGGGTGGTGTCACCGATGCCATTCTCGCGAAGCAGTACGGCAAGGCCACCCAGGTCAAGGTTGAACTCGAAGAAGCCCAACGTGAAAAGGCTCGCCAGCGCGAAGCCAACAAGGAGACTTTCCAGCCCGTCTTCTTTAAACACGTCACTGGCAATGGTGGCAAGCCTGATCTCACTGAAAAGGGCCAGCAAGTGCTAGAGCGTGCTCAGAAGGGCGATTGGTCGCTTGAGGGCATCTTATAATCATGCCTTCCTCGCAACGAGGAGAAGCATGAATAAATACGAAAGCGAAGGTAGACGAACGGATTAAATAGCTTGGGACGAACGGATTCAGCATACTGGATTGATTGGTATGCCCAGGGAGGCAACTCTTGGGATAGACAGATATATCATTGCGCCAACGGAGGAAGATAGCATGCTGAGCAAGTTTATGGTGATATGGACGAATGCATTGCGGGCTGCGCACTCGTTACCCGGAGTTGGAGGAGTTTGCGTTGTTATTGCTAGAAAACCCTTTGCGGTTGGATGGCATGCTTTTTTTTTTGGTTCTTGAACTCTCACACCACAAATCATCTCCCCTTGTACCTATTTTAGACTGGGTCCATCATCAACCTAGATGGGGAAGAACAGTATGCATATTTGAACAACCATGTCGAGCCAAATTTCAGACGATTTTACCTCTTCCTATTGTGACCTTGAAGCACGTCTACTCTAGTTACGGGTGGGCTAGGGAAGAAAAAATGCCATCACATCATGGTCCTATTTAGTCACATGCCTCTCAACACTCACTTCCCAAGCGCTTCAATAAAAATGTGTATATATAAACAATGGAGTCGTGATTCTGCGTTAACGTGAGGTGCTGTTCATATCATTACACTTTTCTTAGCTTCAGGCATCTAGCTTGACCTCAATGGATCTCATACTATTATACAACAAGAGAGGCAATTCTCTTTTTCTTTCCTTTTTTTTTCTTTTAACACACTTCCCGAATCAAATTCATCCTACACTCTCTTTTGTTCTCACGGGCCATCTGGAGTGGGAAAATCTCATCGTGGCCCAGTCGAGTCAAGGTCAAAATCGGCAGACGCTTAAGCATCAATGAAGGCCTTGACGTTGCCCAGCCAGCGGGTGTATTCACGCTGCTCCTTGACGTCGACGTAGTCGGGAACGAAGATAGCGAGGGCCTGGGTGATACCACGCTCCTCGAGGAAGCGCTCCATGAGGACCTGGAGATCGTCATCGAGGCTACCGAAGGGGGGACCAGGGTAGACGTCGGCGCGTTGCTGGGCGGCCTCGGGGCTCTCAACCTTGGCGACCTTGGCATCGGCGTAGTAAAAGAGGTTCTCAACAACAATGTTGCCGTCCTGGGCGATGGCGTCAATGTTGAGGGCACCGGGGGTCTTGCCGGGCTTCTCAATCACGATGGACAGGTTGATGGGAGCGGGGGCGTCCTCCTCGAGGTCCTCCTCCTCGAGGTCCTCTTCGGCCTCCTCACGGGACTGGTTGCGCTGGCCAGGCTGAAGACCTTCCTCCTCGAGAGCATCCTCCTCAAGGGCGCTCTCATCAGCGTAGGGGTCGTAGTTGGTGATGTCGGCAATGGAGAAGCTGACGGTGATGCTGGGTTTCTGTTAGACAGCCAACTCTGATCCAATTGGGAACGATGTAACATACCTCTCATCATTGAAGGTGCGCTCAAGCTTGACAACTTCCTGGCCGGGTGTGTCAATGAGTTTGAAGGCGCTGTTGTTGAGGAAGTCCTTGATGCTGGCGGGCTCCTGGTCCTTGGCCTTCAAGTCCTCCTCAATCTGGAGCTCGCTCTCAATCTTGGCGGAGAGCTCCTCGTCGGACTCGGCAACCCGTCGGAAGACAGTGGTGGAGAATCTGTTACGGGGAGGACGGGCGGCGCTTAAGACTGATGTCTTGACGAATGTGCTAGGGCGGGCAGACTGGCGGAGGGCGGTGGTGGAGAGACGAGGGACGGCGCGGGGCGCAGATCGCGCGATGGAGCGGATGGAAAGCATTGTGAATTAAGACGACGGGGAGGGTGATGCGGGGGAAGAGACCAAGGTAGAAGCGTTGAGGTGGGAAGAAGGTGAAGAATTTTTTATGTATGTGATGGTGGTCCAAAAGTTGTATGCAGAGCAATGCTTCCAGAGCTGCTTGGAAAATTTTAGTACAATGGCCACTCACGGAACGACAATTGAAAAAAAGCGGACGGAGGTCCTGGCCAAAGCGGAGTGAGTGGGAGGACGCACGTGGCGCAGCATGTGATCTGCGCTGCATGCTCTTTTCATCATGAACTTTGATGGTGAGCGAGGTGGTGATCTACCTAAGAAAAAGAATTGAGGGGGGGGAAAGGAGAAGAGCTCATCCTTCAATATTTTAATAAATTCCAATCCAATATCTGCGTCCTCGATCAATTTGCGCGATTTTTTAGACAATGGGGGTTATTAAATGCAGTACTTTCGCCCAAGATCCCCTCCACAGTTATGCTCAGAAACCTTCTCCAAGCCTCATTGACATCTTCCCAATCCAGGTTTTCGTATTCAGCTCATCATGTCACGGCCTGAAACGGTATCCAGCCATTCTAAAACGTCTCCCTAGCACCAGAATCCGGTATCGAATCAGCGGTGATCTATGTCTTCACTCGTAGCATCTTCGTGGACACTTGGGCATGGCTCTATGCGCATTGAGACCTCAAATGCATCATGCATTAAATACAAATTGTTTCGATTATCAAATGGATATCAGTAACACTTTTTGAACTACTCCCAGTAGTCATATCATACACCATTGTTCAATCGCTCAACCGAAAAAAGACCTGAGGTTTTGTTCCTCCATGACATCCACCCAGTGGACCGAATTGCAACCCGGCATCTCGCCATCATATGCCGCCCAAATAGCCTGGACCAAGTTCTTTGCCATAATGATAGGTTTAGGTGGAAGCGTGTTCTCTAATATATTAAGTCGCTTCAAAACAAATGCGCGCGCATTGCCAACATCAATCGATAGCTGAGTCGGCATATTTGGGGGTCCTGTCGGTTGCTGCCCCACACCATCAATCTGGTTCATGAACTCTGTTATATCGCAGTTTTCTTTATGGACACCAATCGGCATGTCCTGCATAATAGTGGCCGGTGTCTGCAAAGACCCAGCTTTCCATGCATTGGCAGGGATATCCAACCTCAACCCGGTGCTTGCAGTGATGCACAATAGTGGCTGCACCATCCGGCTGCCAGATTCCGCTGGAATATGCTCTAATATATCAACTAGGCGAAGACTTAGGGGGATGATCCATTCTTCCCAAGGCACAGGCCCGCGCCTAGAGCTGGATGACGCATCAGGTATGCGCAATGCAACGAGGTCTGGAAATGTCTGATAAAGATGCAACAGAGCAGCGATTCGGTATGCCTCTGCAACCTTTAGGAGATGTGTGGAAGGCGTGTGTTGGTCTCCAGTCTCACCCAGGGGTATATCGGTGTCGTACTCCAGTTGCAGCAATTGTTCTTCAATCCTTGGTGCTTCTTCCATCTGCTTCAGCACAATATCGATATCACTTGGCGACGGAGCTTGCTTTCTTACGTTATGGCGGAAACTACGACATAATCTAATTGCTCGGGTAAAAAGAGTGGATGATGTCGTTGAAACGCCAGTCCAAGGATGTGGCACAGTATTTGTGCTATTCTCGTCGTTAGGTGCTGCGGGTCCCTCAACCGTCTCCTCGTTCATGGGAAATTGTGCATAATCGTAGCTAACGACTGACAGAAGCATATCGCAGTATAGCCAACTCTTATTGAAAAAGTCGAGAAGCTGGTTATCTTGGTCACAAAGGACCGGTCGCTGTTGAACAATCTGATCCAGCAGCGACTTTGCTGCTCTCAAAAATGGTATCCCCAATTGCCCGGCCTCTATCCAGCAAAGAGTGGTTCCGATGCAAAAGAGTGAAAATAGCAGGCCGGTGGGGATGGTGTTTTTAAATGTGGATTTCTTTGCGACAGATAATTCTGTATGGATCGCTTTCGTGGCTGTCTTCATCATGGTAAATGAGGTGTCTTTCAGATACGGTATCCTCGTCGCCAAAAAAGATGCGGACATGCTTTGGAGACAAGCGGAAACTGATTCTGATTCCGACCAAAGGGATGTGGCCAACTGTCGATTAAGATTCATGTCCGAGTCATATGCAGACCAAACAGAGCAGACGCTCTTGAACCATTGTGTCACCAAGACGGATGGGAGGTCGCTAATCGCTGGCGGAATCTGTGTTGAATATTCAAAATTTCGTATTGTGGTTGCGAGCGCTAGGCTTGTTCCGGGATCCGGAAATATTTCAAGGTCTTCCGCCAGTTCCGAATCCAAAGCTTCGGACTGGTCCAGCAGCATGGGAACACTCAAGTTTAACGCGGAATACTGAGGTGACCAACCAGCGGTTGGTTGAGAAGGAGTAATATCGGATCCGCCGCCGATATCCCAACCATAATCGACATTTGGCAGTATCGGTAACACATTGGACAATCCAGGGAGTTGTGAATCAGCGGTCATTATGTCCAAGTTCATGTTTCCCATAGGAAACTCCAAAACACTTGTTAAGCCTGCCGGGGTGCTATTGCTTTGGCGCTGTTGCTCCTGCACATTTTTTCCATCAGCCTTGGGTTTCGTTTTGCCCTTTCCCTTGCCGCGGGAGCCATCTCTAGTCTTTCGCTCGTGTTTGTATGACCACCTGAACTCGCGTTGGTATCCCCCACAGATCCAGCCCTTGCGAATGCATACTTGGCATTCAGGCTTGGTTTCATCGCATTTTAGCTTGAAGAAATTAGTTTCACAACTGCAAGGGTGGTGTGCATCGAGGAGACCCTCGGGAATGACGTACATGTTTAGCTTTGCATGTTATACATCCCGACCTCGATCTAGGTTTACCAACGGCGGCAGGTTGCCGCGTTGCGGGCTTGGTTTCGTTGGTTATTTTTGGTGATGTATTTACAATGACTGGAGCGCCACCGCCATCTTTTGAAACATTTTCAGTCATTACGGTAAGTCTTAGCTGGGGGTAATGTCATTGTGTAATATCAAGTCGTTGATCGGGAGAGATAGTGAGACAGAAAGGACGGATATCGTTAGCGATAAGAGAGGATCAACGCAGTTATAAGACAGTGGCACGTGCGCTAGAGTGCGGGGGAAGGGGACTCGGAGGACTCTGAGGGATCTGTCGGACCTGTCACTTCCAGACGCTTTACCCTTATCAGCCACATATGTACATCTCCTACCCACACAGTCCATCATCCACAAACAACACTATATGCTCCGCTCTTCCGGCACTTGCTTGGCTTCCCTCCCATTTGGTCTCCTTTTTTTTTTTTTTTTTTTTTTTTTTTTTTTTTTTTTTAACGACCAGCCTCTAATCACTTCGCCACCGATTTTTAACCTATCTTACCTAGCCTCGGGTTTGGCTCCCGATCCCAGCAGAGGCTAAACCTCAATCTACTGTTGTCTGCACGGCTAATTAATGTGGGAACCGCACGAGGCTCAATGTACACATGCCAATCACATCAACTCCAAAAGCAATAGGGCCCATCGTAGTGAATCATCGCTAAATAGTACAATTTCTACCGTAATCTATCATTATTCTTTACCATTTCCGCAGACTTGCTGTCGGAAGTCCCCACGGACTTGCCGCTTATAGCTTCTTCTTACAGCATCCACCAAGCGCCAGCTCACTGGCCTTGTCCGTCGCGTTCAAGGCTCCCTGTCCCTTTGCTGCCACTTGGCTGGGAGTGACCGAGTATGATGGGGGCACATCCATGACAGGGTTGGTGTGGAAGAAGTGACGCGGGCGCAGGAGCAGGGTGATGGGCTCAGCAGGCATGACTGGGAAGTCTTCGGGTGCAGGGAAGTGAGTAATACCGAAAGTGTGCCAGAAGACCACGTCAGTGTTGGCAACAGAGCCGGTACCGTCGCCAATCCATTCGGGCAGACCACGCGAAGGCTCGCCAGAGGTCTGAGGCACGTGAGGGCCAGCGGGAGAGAGCTCGTCATCGGCATCTGCATTGGAAAATTAGGATATGCTGGGCACCATTCATGGCTGGGAGGTTCACTTACATCTGGTGACATGCACTGCGTGACGGGCAAAGCCGGCGCGCTTCCACACGAGGGAGCCCTCCTTGGGCAAGAGGTTGGGAACCTCTCGGCTGACGAGCTTGTAGGAGACGGGCTTGCCGCTCACAGGATTAAGAACATTCTCGTTAACCATATCCCAGGTTCTTGAAGTAGCACCATTGTAGTCAGTCATGGCCTGTGCTGTGGTCTCCAGTCTTGTTCGCTTGGCGTAGAAGGCGTTTCCATAAAAGTTCTCAGGGCTGCCGACCGGGGCATCAGATGGCACGGCATCAACCATGTGCACTGTGTTGTTATCGCCATCGAGATTGGGGTTGATACGCAAGCAGAAGAGGTGCTGGTGGTTGTGGGCATTGACGCCTGCGAGATGTTAGACGATGAAGCGGCTGCGCGACAGTATATGGTTTTTAGCTTACCCTTCCACACCTGGGTACCCCAGCCATTGGTGTCCTCATCTGGGTTCATGACATAGGTGTTGAGGATACCGGTCAGACGAATATCAGGCTGGATAGTTCCGTCTTGCTGAGGGACTGTGAGTAATGGCAGTCATGCAATTCGTGTCTGGTTGGAACTTACATGGAAGACCCACTGAACGGCATACTCATAGTTAGCAGCAGTGAAAATTTGCTGGATAATAAGTTTCCTGGCTCGAGTAACGATGGTGGAATCATCTCTGAAATCAGTGTGCTTAAATAGAATGCCGTCATCCTCCTCGTGGATGCAGATGGCGTTCTTGACCTTCCTGACACCACCAGCCTGGGTAGGCAGGTAGGCGTCAAGGTAGTGGATAGATCCCTTACAATCACAACCAAGAGCAAGACTGTTGGTCATGTAACCGGCACCATATTCGCCAAGATCGAAAGCGTGCTTGCGCTGGTGGGGGTGCTCTGGGTTTCCGCTATTACCAGTTAGTTTTTGTTCCATCTTAGTTATAAAATCCATCTTCTTACTAAGGGACGACCATCTCGGCGAGAGACATTCGGTAGAAGACAGGGCGAACGTTGCCCTTGTCGTTAAAGGTAATATTGTTAAAGACGATTCCTTCTCTGTAGTTGAAACCAATGTGGAACTTCCAGTTTTGCCACTCAATCTCGCGACCAGTACCAGACATGGTGAAAGAAACACCCTCAGGCTGGGTAATGTTGATGGGCTTCAAGTTGGTCCTGTAGCCACCCTGTCTCTCGATGGCAAGGTGGTGGTACTCGTGAGGGGGGTGCAGCTGGAGCGGGCGACGGATCTTGGGGATATCGATGGCAATGACCTTCTTCTCAACTGAGTTCCAGACAGGACAGAAGTCCAGAGGGTACTGGTACTGGCAGTTGTCGATATCCGGTCGGAAGTACATCAAGGCTTGCTGAAGTCGGACATTGTTTCCAAATCGCTCGTCGTATCCAATAGTCCAGGGGTCGCAGTAGACTTTGTGCATCTGATCGGCAGGAACGCCACTTAGAATACATTGCTCGATGACTTGGGGATCGACTCGGATGCCGTGCTCGACAGCATTCAATTCTTCGAGTGTGATCTTTTTCACCGAATTAGCGCTATTTCATCAAAAAAATATCATTTGAAGCCCTACAATTGGCTGGGCGCCATGAACTTGCTCCCACTTGGTGATGCTAGGGCCAGAGAGATCAATCAAGCCATCATACACCTTGCCTCCAGGAGCAATAACCACCACCTCGGCAACACGAGTAGGTCGGGGAGCATGCACGGGGTTAGCGAGCCATGTCTTCATAGCAGCCTTGCGAGGCTCCTGAAGAGAGACGACATGAAAGTTGACTTCTCCATAAGCCCGCTTGACGATGGAAATAGCGAGCTCGATCTCCACGCTGGAGAGCGGGTCGAAAGGATGGGGGAGGTAAGAAGGCATGATGAAGTAGCGTCGCCTTTAGATTCTAGGTGAGATCGAATCCTTTGGCAGTTCTGTTGCTGGATTAAGCCTGGAGAAAATAGAACCAATGCGGGAGGCAGTTTGAGTTTATGTAGTTGTCATGATGGCCCACGTCTTCGTCAACGCCGATAACATCGACAGCCGGCATATCGCCGCACCCGGCAAATTCATGATCATCAGCGTTCCATCACCGGATCTAACCAACCGGCCCCACGGTCGAACATACCTCAAGGCATGCTCTTCGGGTCGCGGGGGAATGACTGCCATGGAACTCAAAGCCGGTTCCAATCTCCGTGTGTGGGAATTCGAACCGCAACGTGTTAGCTGACTGGTCAGTAGGTCTCCAACCAGCATATCTTTGGCGCTTATCATATTTGCGGGGTAGTCTGCTGTGTTATCGCACGCTAGCACAAAATTAGACATTTTAACCGTCCAGAGCCCCTTGGTGCAGTGGTTACGATACGCAAACTAATCACATCTCTACCTGGACTCAAAATGTTGCATCTATTGCCGATTTTATTCTAGTCTGCCAGGCTCACCTTGATTCCACTCAAGGCAAAAATTACCCACATTGGCAGTAGCGCATGCAACAGTTGCAAGGTGCTAGCATTTAGCATTGCCTCGTGATTCAGCATGCAGCTGATGACTACAATCCTTGACTCGCCTTGCCACACACGCATCACGGTTTTAACGTTATTTTATTCGTTTATGGATTATTTTGGCGATATTAGAAACGTAATAGGTTAAGCTCAGTCTCAATCATCATATCCGCACCGTATCCTCTTGGGCCCCACTCAAAATATGTCGGAACTTCGAGCTACGTTCCGGTGTGTCAATTCAAGAGTTCCTGTTATGCAAATGACAATGTATCCGATGGACAATAGCCTAGAAGATTTTGACGCTCGTTTACTCGTTACATTTTGTTATACGCTAAACCAGCGGGGTTTTCCCTTATCGTCGAGATAACAGGTGAAGTCTCGGAGTCCATTATCCAAAACTACGTGCATCTCTCTTAACTATCAACTTATAAATCCATCTCATAATTGAGTGCATTAATAGTCAACGAAGGGTATGGCCTTTCTATGGCTTCTTCCATTCTCTATGCATTGCCAAATAACAGCCAACGAACGGAGGAAAATAACATAAGCGGCAGAATAATTGCCCATACTTTTTTACTAGTTTCAGTTTAACGCCTTGATAGAACGAGGTCCAGGTCAATATAGAATAGTCTCCCGGGCCCTAGGATTTGATTGGTCATTAGTCGTTGCAGTGTGTCGTCGCACAACCTTTTGTCGCCATTCGTCTGCCCACCATAGCGGCGCAGCTGAAGGGCCGAGGCTTATTCCTTCTCTTTGATGAATAACGAAGAAGTTGTCCGAATTTTAACTTGAGGGAAAAGTTGCAGCCCGGACTTGGCCCTCACTCGTCACTTTGCTCCACTTAAGTTGAGGAAGATATGACCAAGAACCCTCCCAAAGCAAAAGAGCGTTGGCATTCTCGGGTGTCAAAATATTCGGCAGCACTGATATTGTTAGCGCAATTCCTATCAATATAGATTTAATTACCGGGGATCTCACAGAATCCTTGCTTGTACTCTGTTTCCAGAACGGAAATCTTGACCTTGAGGAGATCCTCCTTGGCACTGGCGGGTCGACCAGGGCGACGGGCTTTCTTCACAGCATCAAACTCTTCATCGTGTTGATGAACGAATCTATCATTTGTGAGCCTTTGATTAAGCGGAGAAAAAAATGCCATTAGCGGTGCTTACGAATGAATCATGCTCTGAACGTCTTCGAGACTTGGGGCAGAATTTCCGTCTGCAACACCCTTGACTTTCAACGCCTGTTGGAAGTAGGAGACTCGGTCAACTTGTAAATCGTCAGCGTATGAAATATTGCAGGAGATATTTATCCTGCTTACTGAGTGGCTGCTCTTTTTTGCTCCTCGTAGCAGCCAATTTCTCAATGCGTTGATCTCTTACACTAGCCTTGTGCAATCTCATGGAATCCCGAGACTTCTCGTGGAGGGCATTTACGACACCATTGCGCTTCTTAGCAATTTGCTTGCGGGTCTTGTGGAGGGATCCAGCCATTGTTCCAGATGCGTTGCAGCGACAAGATTTCGTTTGGTTTTTGCAGTAGGTTTTGGAGTTGGTTTTTTTTTTCCGTTGTTTTTTTTATCCACACTCCACACCATCTGAAGGTCAGGCGTGAGGCGGTGGTACCAACGGATATTTGTCGGTTAAAGATCTTGGTGCCATGCAACGAGGCGCCTTTGCTTAAGACAACATACATGGCCAGCTATCTGTCTTGTGCTGTATTTTGTTTCATTTTTTTATGACCTCCATATGATTTGAGAGGGAGGAGGTGGACTGCGCCGGCTCTTTTGTTTTGCTTTACGACTTGATAATGGAAAAGTTCGTTTTGTGCATGAAATTTGTGCTTCTTCAACGGCATGAAGCTTCAACTGCCTCGAAAATAAATAATTCCATGACAGGAGATAAATAAAGACGGAATAATAATTATAATTTTTTTCTCTACTTTTTTATTTACCATCAATTTTTTACTTTTTTTTTATGGGAAAATATTGAATGTGTTGTCAGGTTAGAAGCACCTGGAAAGCACAGAGGGGACGAATCTTTTCAAGGGTTGTGCTGCACACACGTACTTGTGGACGTTAATAAGGTACTAAAAAAATACATCATACTGCAGGGAATGTTGGCGGGCTAGTGTCTGTGACTAGGGTGTGTCGAACAACTAAAATTCCTATTCGGTCGGTAGATCGCGCATGAAGGGATAGAAGCGGTGTCAGTAAGTGGCACAACATAGACAGAAAGATTAACATGTGACTAAATAATGAGCCAAAGGAAACAAGACAAACGAAGCATACAAAAAACCATAGTAGTAACAGTATTATTTATAAACCATATCTCACCAACTGTTACAAGATCACAAGAATTGACATCACATTATATTTATTGGCTGATCGTAGGGTAGATGAACAGAATCGAGATTCATTATCCATTTGCCCTTCGCTTAGCGGGGTAGCCCCCACTCCCAGCGACTTTCAGCGGTTTTCAGTGGCTGGTAGCAGGGCAAAGCGTTGCCCAGGGGACACAGCACAAGCGGGCACTAAGCTATTTTAGGGGCTGTTTTGCCAGGGGGCGCGCCTAATGAGGGACGCGCTTTGGGCTTGGGGTGGGCGCGTTCCGGGTCCCACACCGCACGCCTAAAACACTTTCAGGTTGCCGTCTCGGTGTGTCTTCTCGAACCACTCAACTCCACCTGCCAAACATCGCGTGAAAACTATCCGCACAACGCGTCCACAACCATAATTGCTTTCGGCCTCATGAGCTCTTGCTAACCCATACACGTGCGAAATCCCCGGAACTACGCTGTTCGGAACCCTCCTGAGGGAACTGCCAGCTGCAGACTCGAGGGTTTTTGCTTTAGATCTTGATTGAAGTAACGGTCAAGATGGGTGTTTCTGGTAAGCGTTACAGCCCATAACAAATGTAATCATGCTGACCACATGCCAGGTCTTTTGCCACTCCTCAAATCAATCCAGAAGCCGATAGAACTCAAGAAATATGATGGCCAGACCCTCGCAGTCGATGGTTACGGGTGGCTCCACCGAGCCGCCTATTCCTGTGCCCTCGAGCTTGGTCAAGACAAGCCTACACAGAAGTGAGTTGTGTAATTAATTTCAATATCAAGGGCACGAACACTAATTATCATTAGATTTATAACCTCCGCCATGCATCGAGTCAGGATGCTTCGTCACTTTGGCGTCACACCCTACATGGTTTTCGACGGGGATTTCCTTCCAAGCAAGGCTAGCACCGAGGATTCTCGAGAGAAGAAGAGAAACGAGAGGAAGAAATCGGCTATGGAGCTTCTGCGAGCTGGAAAAACTGCCCAAGCCACCCAGGAGTTTCAGAAATGCATTGACATCACCCCCGAAATGGCATCCGCCTTGATTCAAGAACTGAAAAAGCTCGAAATTCCCTACGTTGTGGCCCCATACGAAGCCGACGCTCAACTAGTATATCTCGAAAAACAAGGCCTTGTTCACGGCATCATCTCGGACGACTCTGACCTCCTCGTATTCGGCGCCAAGAAACTGTTGACCAAGCTGGATCAGTATGGAAACTGCATCGAGATTAATCGCAAGGACTTTTGCAGGTGCAGAGAGGTTTCACTAACAGGTTGGTCCGATGCCGAATTTCGACGAATGGCCATCCTTAGTGGTTGCGATTATCTGAGTGGTCTTCCTGGTATGGGATTGAAGACTGCCTATCGAATGCTTCGAAAGTCTAAAACTCCCGAGCGTGTGGTTCGCATGGTTCAGTTCCAGGGCAAGCGAGTTTCGGAAAATTACCTTACACAGTTTTACCAGGCAGAGCTGACCTTCCTGCACCAATGGGTATTCTGTCCAGCACAGAAAAAGCTGGTACACCTGAACGAGTTAGAGGCCGACCGGACAGCAGATGAAATGCCCTTTATCGGTGCTTATGTTGAGCCCGAGATGGCTCGAGCAATTGCCAAGGGAGATGTCAACCCCATCACGAAAGCGCCAATCACATCGCCTACATCACCCGCATCGCCATCCAAGAGAAGGCATTCGCAATCGATCGGCGCTTCCACCAGACCACCATTGAAGCCAATTACTTCATACTTCAAGGGTCCTCATCGGGTCCCCATGGGCGAAATGGACCCAAACTGCTTCGAAGTCGATCCTCAGAGAGTTGCGCAAATTACTGGAGGAGGATTAGTGCCTCGGGTGTTTCCTTTGCCTCGTCCTTACTTGGATGACGCAAATCGCCCTGGCTCATCTCGGATCTTGAATCGCACCAGTCCCATCCGCTCTCGCACATCCCCACGAATCCAGCGGCGTCGAACAGAGCCCATCTCCAATATGCTTGCTCGTATATCGAGCAGCCCCGGCGTCCCGAGACAAACGTCGTCTACTGTTCCCACATCTAGCGCCCCGGCTGCTGTAACCGCGGAGGACCCCGCAATCAGGCCTCCTAAGAAGGCTCGTCTATGTGACGAGAGCGAAATCGAACCGCAGGATGGCTCTCCGCAGAAGAGCAAATTCTTTTCTGTACCGAAGCAACGAAAAGTATCTCGAAAGGCGCAAAGTGATGCGTATCTACTTTCAGATGATTCCTTGGAAGATGCCCTGCGTGATCTACCAGACTTTGAAGGTTGGAAACCAGCTCAAAAGTCTAAGCGCAGCATTTCCATATATACAGAAGACAGTCAGGAGACAACAACCACGTCAACTGATACGGAGAGTCAGCAGTCGACTCTGAAGGACGAGGAAACCCCAATGTCGTCAATGGAGACCTCGATGCCCCCTCCCCAATCCAAGGCGCCCCTATCGCAGCCCACAGTCACACCTCGGTCAACGCTGGCCCGCTTTTCTTACTCATCCATGTCATCGACAACTCCAGCCTCCACCTTCTCACAAGCACCATCTTCCGTCTTCAGCGCGGTGTCCACACCCCCCACTGCGCCGTCCACCGCCGCCTCTCGCATGACACCTCTGCAGCGACTTGGCGCGTTGGCGATGAACAAACCCGCTTCCCCCAAGTTGCCAAAGCCACGCCAGAGCCTCAACACAAAGCCACTACCCGGTGTACCCGTCAACCCAGCTTTCGTGCCCCTTCCTAGGGTTGACTTGAAGGAAGTGGAGGCGCTAAATACATTTGGCGGCAGCGAGGACCAAATCATCCCTGATAGTGAAGGGGAGGAGGAGGATGAGGAGCTTGAAATCTCGCCCAAGAAGTTGGATCTCTCTCGCTTTGCATTTGCTTAGGACTCGATCCTCGTTGGATCACTCTCGCTCACTTGGTATAGTGGGTATTGTCTTACCTCTAATGACCCGGCATTATATTAGCGTTTTCAGGTTTTTGTAGCTACAATCCTAGTTGAGTTGATATTACTTCTTCTGTATATATTAATTACCATGTACGGTTTTGTGCTTTGTGTATGAAACACAAAAGAGGGGCAAGGAGTTGAAATGGGAATGGAATATCCGGCTGGCGTTGGGACACCATTTTTTGTATGGATAACATAAAAAGTATTAAATTCTGAAAATCAACCAATACTTGCCTCGCCGCCAACATTACTTTGTGACTTGCAATTAGCATGCAGCATGATGAAAGCCTAATTCATTCATTGTTCGGTTGAGCCAGATGTGTAAAGATTAAACCTTGATTGTATTTGCTGAGAACCATCATATGCATGTTACCTGCCGCTCGGGGCCAAACATCTCTTTACAAATCTATGAACTAACCCTGCCAGCAATCCTTCCCCCTGTTCGCGCCAATACCTCCGAATGAGGTCAACGCCGATATTTCCCATTTGTTCATGTGGGCTCTCTGAGGAGCACTTCCCAAAGCCGCTTGAAACAAGTCTGAAAGAAAAAGATAAAAAATGGAATAACATGGTCGAGGGAGGGGGAGGAGCGAGAGACTCCATAACCATGCGGGCAAGGAAGAGGCAACGTTGATCGAAGACGCTGAGAAAGTCGTACAGTGCTGCTGTCGCCATCTAATACATATGTACCCGAGGCAAGTGCCCGGACAGACGCCATCCCGGCTCCATGTCACAATGTCCGCACGGCGTCGCGCGTGAGCGCTTTTGACGCAATGTCAAATCCATCCTTTAACGTGTGTCGGGCGGATCCCCGATATTCCCATGGAAGGAATGCCGCTTGGTTTCAAAAGTTAGCGGCGGTTCGCAGGCCCTGCAGTTGTGGGACCCGACAAAAGATCTGAGTTGAAAACCCATTCCCCTAGAAAATGTCAGTTGTGAAAATGGTCGGTTTCGAATTCATGCTCACCCTTGGCCAGGTTTTCGGCAGTGTCTTCAAGAACAATAACGCGTCGCTTGTTGCAATACGACGTCTTGTCCATGATTTCCACCTTCAATTTGGGGTCCGACAGCTCGTGGATTGGCTTCTCGAACATTTCTGATAAGTTCTCGACGGCCATCTCAAGATCCTTTTGGTTGTCCTCAAAAATCTCCGTCAGATTGTTCCTGGCGAGGTAAAAGGCGAAGGCATAGGTCCACTTTAGCGTTTGTCGGCAGGTCTGCAGTGCTTGCGATGCTGAGTTGAGGTACTGCACTTCGATCCAAGACATGCCCGAAGCAGTCTGCAGCTGAACCATCTTCTTCTCGGTCTTCTGAGCAATATCCTTGTCCAGCTTGGCTGACTGTTCGTGGTTGGCATATCGGTTATAGTAATGAAGGTAACGCTCCAGAGACGTTCGAGACTTGGCCTGGGCGTCTCGGGCCTCAGAGCCGCTCTTTTCTTCGTATCGGTTACAGTTGTACCAGCTGGTGCCATGTTCGGACCAGAGACCCATGCACATCCAGCAGAATTCATATTTGCACTTTCGGCATGTCATATGGTTGCAGCCACCATTCTTCTCAATGGTCGAGTTGCACTTAGGGCATTCCTTAGTGTTGGCTGATATCCAGTTCGCCGTCTCCGAATCATCGGCACACTTTTTGAGCCACTTCTTGACCAGCTCACATGGGGCTGGCTGATGGTCGGGGTTGGGGCATCCAAAGCAGAACCTATAACCGCATCGGCACTCGACAGTTGGGACGACTTTGTCCAGGTCCTTCTTCTTGACGGCGCACTCGATGGCGTTTGGGCAGTCTGGAGCGGGGCACCATTTGAAGACATCCTTGTCTTCGACGTACGTTCGGTTGAGCAGTTCATGGTAGCGGCCCGTTAATTCGGAAGTCACAAGCAGGTCCAACGAGCGAGAGTCGAGGATGCGACCGCAGCCATCAGAGGGGCACTGAATGCGGGCAGCCTCGCCCTCTTCACGGATCTTTTGGGTCAAGTAGTGACGGTAACAGTCTACACAGTACCGATGGCCACACTTCATAGCGAATGACTCAAGGGAATCGTCGTCCTCACAACAAATATCACACATAAAGCCAGGGATGGCCTCAAGCTTTGGGAGACTAGCCGTGTTGCTGTTTAGCCCGGCAGCCTCGAGGACCTTTTCGGGGCGGTCCATGTAGTCTTCGAGCAAGCGTTCCTTGTTCCACCGGAAATAGCGGAGCAGGATAGCTGCGTCTTCCTTGCTCATATCCAGAATCATGTTCACCTCATTGATCATATCATCTTGCTGACGTTGGATATCGCTTGGTTCAAAGACCTTGTATGATACAATGTGTGCGGGCTTCTTCTTTCGGTCCATGTCCTTAGCTAGGCCGAAGTCGGGATCGGGTTCGTCAAAGTCCTCGTCGTCGAAGTCTGTAAAGTGTGAAAGAAAAAAATTATATGGTTAGCATGTACCAGGGGAATGTGAGAACAAGGATAAATATATACCATCGGCAGCAGAGATCTCGTCGCCACTGTCATCCTGCATTAACTCGTCCTCGCTCGAGAGAGCGGACATGAAATCGTCGTCGGAATCCATGGGGTTACTAGCGGTGGTGACCGGGGTAGGAGGTAGGCCTGGTGTGTCTGAGACGGCAGCTGAGGCGATGATTCTCTTATTTGGGGCTTCGTCTCTGTTGGCAGAGGTAATCGTCGCCTCAGCAGCCTTCCGTTTCCTTGTGATGGGAGGAATCGTGGCGGCGGGGGAGGGGATGAGTGGGAAGAAGTCGGCGGGAGAAGCGCGAGGAAGAACAGGTTAAAAAGTGGCGGCGTCGACGGTGTGACTAAGGGATCTTAGTTGAGGAGGGAGGGTTTGGAAGGTGGTTTGGGTCGAGGAGGAGGGGTGCCTATGACGGATAGTCGGGTCAGAATAGGCAGAGACGGGGGTGCGGGCGGGACAAGGCGTGGCCAGGTGAGCCAAGTAGTTGGGACGGCTGTCACGAGGCTGGGGGTGGGTGAGGAATAGAGGAGCGCTGGGGGAGTCACACAGGCTCGCACACGTCGAAGGGAAGACACCGCGACTCTGACGGAGATGTTGGTGTCGAGAGCCAGGTCAAGTCTGTGAGAGCGAGAGATCGGTGCGTGCAATGCGGTACGGTGCGAGGAGCGGATGCAGAGTGGAGAATGGATATGGCTGCTAGAGTGTGTGTGGGGAGCAAAGTGGGCGGGATGAGACAGATGAGAGCGTGTGTCGTGTAAGAGACAAGCAGCGGCGACGGCGGCCCGGGCTGAGCAGATGATTAGTTAGCGGTTGGGTATTCAGGCAGAGAGAGAGAGAGAGAGATGACGGTGGATGGAGGCAACAGAAGAAGCAAAATGCGAAAGAAAAAAAAAAGAAAAAGAAAAAAAAGGAAGAGGGTGGGTTGACGGTGATGCTGTTGGATGCGGGAATACCTCGAGCAACAACTGCAACAGGCACAGACAGACGGGTTGGGCAGTTGTTTGCCCTCCGCTGGCAAAGCGATGGCATACCAAGCTGATCGTCCCTGTCAGTGGATGAGAATTGGCCAGGCACTGACCAAACAGGGTTCGAAGTGGGCTGTTGGCCAGTTGGGCGCCACACTCCCCCGACGGCGTTGGCGCTGGCGGCATTGGCACGGGGGTCGGGGACCAGCGTGGGGCCTCTCTGACGCATCATTATGGATGCGTGATGGCATGCTTTGGCCTCTGAGCCCACGGCGCGACCGCCGCTCCAGCTGCCCGTTGGCGCCCTCGCACTGTGCCATGCCGTATCACGCTGCGTGCATCGGCTTTACGTCGGCAGCGACGGACAGACGCCTGGATTGAGGCAGGCCAAGCGCCGGAAGCAGGAAGCATCTGGAATCTCCTCTGATCTCTGAATGAGACAATAATCCTGCTAGCCATGTGCTGCCCATGGGTTCGCCTCAAACATGTAAGCAGGCTGTCATCAGCCCAGGGACCGGCGGCGACACGGCGCGTATCAACATCATGAACACCACGCCACGTTCCGAGGAGAAGAGCAGTTTCTAGTCTCGGCTTCTCCCGAGCTGAGATGAAGCCACGTACAAACTCTCTCCTCTTCCTTGGTTTCTAGAACAGCGTCGGCTCTTGGGAGCTGGTGCGACAAGTCTCATGAGGCAGCCATGCTCTCTGGAGCTACAGCACTCGGCCAAGATTGAAATATCTGCCTCGTAGCCTGTCGGCCTCACCCAGATTACTGTGTTGTTTGTTCCCGTACTCGCACAGTACCCGCCAATCCCGAACACAGTTGCCATGACGGACCCACGTCCACGGCCAGCCCGGAACACACCCACTCGCCTCCGAGCGTCTTTGCCGCATGACTCCGTGGCCTCGGGCTACTACAGCTGCATCCGTTCAAGGATCCATCCCTCTCTGATAGGAGGTGGCAACGGTCAGAGAGGGGTGAAAACGATAATTAAGTAGAATGCATTCGCTACAAGGGGGCTCCGCCGTTCATTGCTCATTCAGTTGATCCTGCTTAAAAATTTGCGCCCACCAAAGTACTTCCTACCTCATGTCTCGCCGCAATGACTCAGCAGGGGTTGTAACTAGTCCATTGTTGCTGTTCCACCTCTAGGCCTCGAGCTGAGCCTGCATGGAATCCTGACTATCAATCTCAGGACTCAGATCATAGTCAAACCCCACCCTCTTCAGGATCTAGAAGTCTGGACGTCAAGTGTCAACTCAGCTCCGTGGAGAATGGACGAGGATGAAAGACAGGGCTAGCAGTCAGGCAGACATTCTTGAGGCTGAAACAATATGAGAGAGCAGTCACAAACGCTCCATCTCCTCTCCACGAAAAACATGTGCTCCTTGCCACGTTTTGTCAGATGCAGATTGCGGTTGTATTGATACTATGCTGCATATATCCTAATCTCCGTAGATTCCCCTGGTTATATCTTTTACTTCAACCCAAGACCTTCTCGGCAGAGGTAACTAATCGCTTCAGTCAGTTTTGTGGTCCAAGAACGATCATACCTCTGTTGTCAGTCACTTACTGGTATAGCCGGTGTTGTCTGGCTCAACGAAAGCCTTCTTGACCTTGCCATCCTCAACTTTCAAAACATAACGCTTGCTGCGCTCGTTACCGAAAATAGCTGTGAGGTTATCGAATCCAAGGTCCAGGTTCTTGGTGAATTCACCAGTAGGATCGGCAATGAATCGGATCTGCACTTGTCAGTCAATTGATCATAGCCAAAGGGCAGCGGCAGAGGACGGTGCCCTTGGTTTACTCACTCCAGTCTGCTTTGCGGGGTCCAGCTGGTCACCCCAGGCCTTCATTCTGCATCATGGTCATCAGAACCCTGTAATTGCATACCTATTTGTAGCTTCTCGGTTGGATCAGTACTCACACGAAGGGGTCGTTGACCGAGACCACAAAGACCTTGCCGGCCTTCTTGAGCTCAGGGTGGTTCGCGAAAGAGGGAACGTGCTGGCTAGAGCAAGTGCCCGAAAAGGCGGCCGGCACACCGATAATGTATCCGTTACCAGAATTGAACTCCTCGGCCAGGCTGACCTTGTTACCGGGCGAGTCCTCGAAGAGCTCGAGATCAGGGATCTGCTGGCCAATCTGGACCATGGCCCGGCTGGTCGAGTGGAAGCTGCGCGCCATAGGGCGGGCTAGCGCGATGCGGCGAAGAGGAGCGCGGAAGGCCATTGCTGCGGATGGACTGGAATATGCTGTGACGGCGCTTGATGAGAAGAATTGGTGTGCAATTGGCGTGGGAGCTTGGCGTTGAGGCTTACTGTGTCCGCGCCGGAAGTTTGGAGTTTGGCACCGATGCTCGGCTAATGACATCACGAGGCACCGCAAGCCGATCCACTAAGCTAAACCAGATCCCCCCTTGATTCAAAACCCCGCCAAACTGTACCCCAATTTGTTGAGGGAGACTCTGATCTTGACGCCATAGAAACTTGATGCCATAAAATTTACCGCCATTGGCACATCAAGACACAGATATCTCATCATTATTACATTGGGACCCAGCTGCTCAGCCAGCAAGAATGGCTTGCATCGCATATTGCATAGCATATGGGCTGCGGGGAGCTCCAAGTGGAATGCGGGGGAACTGAACCCGTTGTCTGAATAATCGTGCCTGCAGATGATAAGACTGCATCCCATCGCAGGAACAGGATCCCATTGGATTTTTTCTGCTTGTTTGAAACATGTATTGCATCCACTAATATATATATTCATATGCTGTCAGCGTTGTATTGCTGCAGCATCTTTCAGCTTTGCTACCCTACATCGAATTATTAGACAGAACATGATCTGTGTCTTGGCTTCCCTGGCACGGCACTCTGGTGCAATCCTCTCGATCCATTTGCAATTTATGATGTTTTTTTGGTGTCTTGGTGATCAGGATTTGTAGGTGTTGTTTGTTTTTGTCACCTGTTGTGTGTATTGTTTGCCCCTGGGAGGTGGCTCCTTCCACATCCAAGAGTGTTCTTAGGACTTCACACCTCCACCACCATCTCACCTGCTCCAAAAGGCGGCGCAACAGGCCGCTATCAACATTCTACCGAAAAAACCAAGGAGATTAGATGATACCACCCCTACGACATCAACGACCCGCGATATTTACCAAAATCGGATCGTCTTATTGCACCGCGCCAACATGCAAGAAGCCTCTCCAGTCCTATGGACGACAACTCCCCCCTGGACTCAACGTTGCTATGCTGTACACTCTATTGATTTCAGAGTCCCAAAAGCAATAAGATTGCGCCAGGCTCTTCAGAAAGAGGGACCCGGGGAGTCAGATAGTGACATCGAAACTGGCCTTTTCATCCAGCTGGTGGATCATCCTGTTGCTGCTGGCACACTCTACACCGTTCGCCGAGTGTTGAATTCCCCGAATTTTGTTCACGATATAAAGACACGTGAAATACCACATGATGACCCAAACCTCGAGTTGAAATCCTTTGTCGGGTACATTTTTAAAAAAGACTTCTATGATGAATTCCCCGCGATTTTGGCATCCTGCCCGCTGCCTCTTACGCAATATGAGTTCAGTGCTAGTCCTCAAATGAACAAAACTTGTGGTTTAAATGGTTGGGTAAGGAACAACAACGAATGGATGGAACCCTTGATGAACTCGACGGACTAGGTGACAGCTCTGGTTCAATTAATGGGGACCAAGAAAATATTGTTCGACGATGAACCACACGACTGGTACTTTGACGACTCTGGCGTGTTTCGAGAACGGGGCCGCGCAGCTGAAAAGGGCAAAGTAAAGGACTGCATTCATGTCAAGCGCGGAGAAGGAGTACCCAAAGTGCTTATGAGAGTCCCAAATTTGATACGAATTGGAACTGGAACTTTCGATACAATAGTGTCTGAACCAACCCGACCCAACATTACTCGAAAGAGTGGATAGAAAAAGAATCGAGCTCCGTGGAAGCACCGCTGGTATCAACTAATCTCTGGATTATTTGAAGAAATGAGCTGTAAGTCAAAACCCACACTGGAAATACTGCAGTGAATGATGACTAACTGAAATAGACGATGAGGACTAGATCCTTAACACTTGTGATATTTAGTATCGGTCCACTTCCAAATATATAACCATGAGGTATTTGGGGTTGGACGATCCTCTTTGCATCGGGTTAGGACATCTTGAGTGTGGGATGGAATCGAATTATCGACCAGTCTAAATGGAAGAACAAACTGGTGGAAATGCAAACACGGTTAAAGCAGAGATCTGCAGGCTCTAGACGGAATAACCTCAGATTTTAGTCACACTGGGGTGGAACGATATCATAAAATGTATGTTTGAAGAGCATAATGTTTTTTTTCGAAGAAGCGAGGTGCAAAATCCCCAATGTTTCTTGAAACAATACACAAGGTCAAATCATACTAACACTCCCGACATATTTTATCTAAATTATGTTATATGAATGGCGGATTAGATGGGATGAATGTGATGCTAGTGAAAGGAACTAAACTGTGGAGTTTTGGTGTATCACTTTTGAGTGTTTGGTGGTTTCATCGCATCCCAACTACCTCCTTTTAAAATTTAGCACATAACTGGCCTTAGAGTTGGATCAGCTCGATTATTGAATCGAGGTGATAATGCCGATAAAATCAAATCGCCATGTGCTTTTCTAGGTGTCATCTATTGTGAATTTGAACATTGAAGATTTCCCATCCCGACGAGCTACACTATCCATGTGAAAGCCCAAGTTAGCTACTCGGTTGATGAGAGTTTATTGTACTCATGATTGTTTGCTCCGTAGGATGTCAGGATATAACAGGAGAACAAGACAGGGACGAGAGAGTCATAGTTAAGCCAATAGGGTGGGTGCCCTCGCTTGAGACGTATCTTCGTCTCCAAATGTTTATTAATCCCCATCCATTAATTAGCCACTGGTAGTTGATATTTGCTTTCCCTCTTGTGAAGCTATTACTGACTACTTTAAGCGAGTGATTCGAAACAAAAGATCGACGCTGATGTAACGATTCGGAGCTAGTTCGTGTTACCGGGATGGGGGCGGTTGATATGAGACCAGTACCTCAATCTGAAGCTCGTAGCGAGGTAGCAAATACTAAACCCCCAGCACCCGACTGTCGATCCCAAGTAGCAAGCAACATGAAAAGAAACCGAGAAAAAAACTGCCCGAGACTGTGAAACGGGCGCTACTAAATACTGCTCCACATAGAACGGTCGCTCAGTTAATCGAGTTCGGTCTGAATACAGTACAATCCTTGCAAGATTGTCACCTGTCCATTTTTCCTTGCCACTCTCTAGTTAATTTGCACATAAAACAAATACAGAAATAAAACAATGTAGACATACAAAAATACATTTATATTTATATTTAATGTATTTTTACTATTAAATTAATACCGAGGGGCTATTCCGCTCTGTGGTATTAAAATGTGATGATGTCACAGAGGTACAATCTTTCAGGGGGCACATTGTAATGAGGAGCCATTGGAAAGCTGTGACGTTGAGAGAGTTAATAAACAGTTGACTTCAATAATGAATACCAACACCCCTTGACGCAATATATTGTTCCTTTTGGTCCAGAGTTCATCTTACAATGAGATGAAGCCTGAGATGACCAATCTTGTTGGCGATATTTCCGCCCACCTATAGCAAATCTCCGATGGCTGCGCCGCGGGTGTTGACCCCCAAACTGCCAAGATGCCTATTGGTCTATACGGAGGAACAGTTCAAAAGTTTTGTCCTGCCAAGCCACTAGCAGGGCGCCACAAAAAAGCAAGGAAACCGTGGTATCTAACCCCGCACCCAAATTGTATGTGAGGCTCGTTCCTGTGCATTTTCCCTCATTTCTGACCACTCTTTCTTATGGCGCCCAATACGGATATTGCGACCCGGGCTGTGGTGGTTAGTCTCAAGGCCCCCTGGAGCGGCAAGACCACCGCCGAGGTCGCCGCTATCACAGGTCTCTCCGACCGTCAGGTCAACCGTATTTACGCCCGGGCAATTTCAAGAGGTTTTGACCCAAACCAACGGCCTCTTGTCATTAAAGATGAATATCTCCAAGATGCCCCTCGCTCAGGGAGGCCATCTAAACGTACGGAAGAAACAAAAGAGATTATTATCATAAAGGTGCAGCGAGATAGATTTGGAAGGGAGAAAACAGCCGCTGATATTGCCGGTGAGCTTAGCGCGGAAGGCATCGATATTTCCAAAACAACGGTCTTACGGATCTCTCAAGGCAGCTGGCTTCCACAAGACCAAGCCAACGAGGAAGCCTGGATTGACGAAGAAGATGAGGCAAGAGCGCCTTGCCTGGTGTAGAGATCATGAACACTGGACTTTGGAGGATTGGAAGAATGTCATTTGGTCTGACGAGACCTCAATTATCCTCCTCCATCGTCGAGGGGGCTATCGTGTGTGGAGAAAAGCAAGTGAACGATTTCTCCGCAGCTGCATTCGCGAGAGATGGAAAGGGGCAAGCGAGTTTATGTTTTGGGGCGCCTTTACATATGAGAAAAAGGGTCCTTGCCATTGCTGGGCACCAGAGACCGCAAAAGAAAAGGCAGCAGCTACAAAAACGATCGAGAAGATGAATGAGGAATTAGAGCCTATCATGAAACGCGAGTGGGAGCTTCAGAATGGCATGAGAAGACTTAACCTTCGGCAGCTTCCAGGAAAGAAGCCACAATGGAAATGGAAGAAGGAAAATGGGAAGCTATCGCGAGGAGGGGGGAAAGGCATCGATTGGTGGCGATATCAGCAGACGATTATGCTGCCTTTAATAATTCCTTTTGCTAAGGAATGTCTCCAAAGCCGGCCAAAGACTGTGGTCCAAGAGGATAAGGCCCCGGCACATAACCACCACATCCAACAACGGATATATAATATTCATCATATCCAACGCCTTCTTTGGTGTGGCAATTCGCCTGACCTCAATGCGATTGAGCCAGCTTGGGCATATCTAAAGAGAGAGACTACTAAAAGAGGGGCTCCAAAGAGCCGCTGTGAGGGCATTCGAGCTTGGAAGAAGGCATGGGAAGAAATGCCGCAAGAAAAGATCCAAGCCTGGATTGAAAGAATTCCTATTCACATTAAAAAGATCATTGAGCTTGAGGGCGGAAACGAGTACAAAGAAGGCCGGGAATAGTCATATAGTAATTATGTGTGGATTTGCTTTTTCTCATTTGTGGCGCATTTAGCGTAGGACAAAACTTTTGAACCGTGCCTCCGTATGCAGTGTGGCACTCTCAAGGCCTTTACACCCGAAAGGAGGACGCCGTCCGACCTAGCTGCCACTGAGACCCCACACCAACTCCGGCTTGTGGACGATCCTGATATTACTACCCGGAGCTATGAACCTATGCAATATGCGGACCGCTATATTAACCTCAATGATGCGTAAATGAGAAAACGGACCCATTCTGGTGGCAACCTGATGATGTGATGGTGGACAAAACGCCTATTGACGTTTCTGACGGACCTCAGCAGCGCAGAGGGACCACCGGAAGCGTGCACACACTGGTTTCTGGGCGATGCGATTTGCGACGAGGGTGTGGGGGTCTAGTTTGGCACGTTGTTTGAGAGACTCTACTCCCAGATCTGCCGAGGCTCTCCAATCACGGTTGCTAGAGGAGGGGTTTTGGTGCGGGCGGCGGACGTCTTGCGTCTTACGCCTGCATGCGAATGTTTTAGCTCGAGCTACGTGATATGTTGGTGACGAGTGAGGATGTTTCATGAGTTATGAATATACGAGGGTGCAATTTTGGAGCGTGCTCCCTCCGTCTCAATGCTGATCCATGGTAGCTTCGCCGATCGGGACTTGGGTGAGCCAAACCCACTTCTCGGAAGCATTGATTGGATTGGAGGCTATCATGGTGTCTGGAACACTCGGTCTAGAGAAAAGAAAAGAAAGACGAAAAACTAGAGACGGGACATGGATGTGCCCCGGAAGTGAGAGCGTGCGTGATGCGAGACATGCAGTGAGTACCACCTACTTACTACTGCACAGGCGCGACGCGGGGTCTGGCTTGCAACAGGGGCGGCAGCGCAGGACGTAGCAAGGAATAGCCCTGCGGCTATGGGGGTGTTGCGTTTTGCAGCAGGAGGATCGAGTTGTGGCGGTTTACAGTGACTGAGCCAGATAGATCACTTGACCGGGACCGCGGATGCGACATAAACATTGGGGTAGCGGACGAAGATGGTGTGGATGTGATGTGACAGACTGGGAGGGCAAATTGAGAACACAGGGGCTGGCAAGATATCCGAGGCCCAATATCCAAGATGCGTCTGTGTGAATGGCAAAGCTGGGCTGCCTCAACGTTGTTTCTAGGAGCCCGCTCGGAAGTCTGTGTGTGAAGCAGCCTCTGGGGCTGGGTGCAAGCTGCTCATCAGGACGTGATGGCGGATTGTGTCTTTAGAGAGAGGTATGCGCAACACGTAAACATGGGGAGAGACAAGCCAGGGGCAGGGGGGACGTTTCTGGAAAAAGAATAGGATTGTCAGTGGAAAGAGAAAAGAAACAGAACGAGATGAGATGAGATGAAATGACAAGTGGGCAATGTCTTGTTTCCCCCGAAAAGTAACAAAGCGTGTGTGTGCCACTCTTTCTTTGTCTTCTTTCTCCTACTTCCTTGTGCCTCCCGCCGCCCAGGTCCAGGACTTTTTACCTTACACATTGTTGCCCGATCCAAGTTGCAGTGAACGGGCCGTACCCACCACAAGAGGCGCACGCGGCCATCCGCATCGCATCTCCACAAATGCACACACGACCCTCTCTTAAGCAGGCACTTTAAACCCGGAGGGGCGGCCTGTGTTTGTTCCTGGCGCAACAGGCCCAACAGAACCCTGGCGCGGCCAAGGCTCCGTTGTCCTGAGAGGTTGCCCGCCACGGGCGACTAGCTGGGAGGCGGCCACTGAGGGTCTGCGGGGACCCTGTCCTTAGTGGTCCGGCCGGCGCCCCTGCGTCGTTCCCAAACACCCTTCAAGAGCCTTGTCACACGCTGCATTTCCCGGCACGACGCCACGGAACCATCCATGGCCGCAGGCCACAACGGGCTTGGTCGTCATCGTGGTCTGTTCAACAAGGACATGTCTACATACGTCCTACTGAGGCCAGCTCTAGGCGTTGTTTAGGCTTCGGCTTAGCGGGAGAAGAGTGCCGGTTATGCCATGTAGCACGCAGTAGAATTGCGCTGCCAGAGTACAAACACATCTGCCATCGGCGAGGTGGTTGCCGTGCCAAGAGGTTCTTATCGTGCAGCTAACCTTTCCGCGCCCAGACTAACTAGCCCGCCCATCAAACAAGGCCGTGGATGAATTGCTATGGCATCCTTTTTATTTTGTTTTCGTGGCTTCCTCCAGTGAGTGACAGACCATCATATCGCTGCACTACCTAGCGGAGGGATCCCGCGGTTGGAAAAAACTTTCAGGGCGGGCCGTCGTGATAACCGTGGGTACGTAGCAGTTGTGCCGAAACTGCAGAGGAGGAAGAAAAAAAAGACTCCCCTAACCATGTCTATGCTATGGATGAAAATGAGTTTCCAGGTGACCTCAGGTTCAGGCGATCTACACTCCCGCCGCACCCACCGCCGCGCTCCACCAGCAAGCGAAAAAAAAAAAAGCCTGTCCTATCTTGGACGAGTACCTTGTCGCTTCTTTTTTAACCCTCAAGTAGCGATGAACCAAAAGTTGGAGCGATGGTACAAGGCCACTATACTTCACTTTGGACTGGTGCGATAGCTAAACCCCGCCACCGTCGCTCCGACGCCTCCGTTCCACTGTTCTTAGATGGCAAGCACAGGCATCACTGATATATCCCTCGCGCGGCGTGCGGGGTTGACGAGGACGTGAGGCCTGCAGAAGTGCCATGCCTTGGAGACTTGCTTGCAGAAATAAAGAAAGGTGCAGGATCTTTGTTAGGGACAAATGACGAAACTCGATGTTTTGTTTCCTACCCCCCCGCTCCAATTGCTGCGAGAGCACGGTGCCCACTGCCGCGCAGCAGTCAACTCTATGACCAGCGGGCGGATGCAGTGATAAATTACATGGGACCTGTCTGTACCTGCTTGACGTCCTAACAGTACCTGACCGCATGTTGGCCGTACGTACCCTCTTGGCGTCTTCACCACACCCTGGACGAATGCTTGATCCCGGCACGTATCCCCTGTCGGACCTGACCCTTGCCCCTTTCTTGGCCTCCCGGGACCCTGCAAGGCTCGGCCTGGATTTCTTCCGTCTCGAGCCTGTATCCCTTCATGGTGTGTTTTGGCCAGTCGAGAACGTGCTTTGTGTATTAACGTTGCGGTGGTGGTCTGGGTGATTCGCCTCAAAGCAGTGCCTGCTTTGACGCCCTGGTTACATCAAACCGCACCAAGCGATTGAGCCTCTTGGTCCAAGCTGTTGTGCGCATGCGCACCAGTGGGGAGGGACGAGGGGGGGGAGACAGAGGCTGTCCTGTGTGCCCAGGTATGTTTTTTTGTTCCTGTTCTAGTGCCTGCATGGTCCTTGTTTGGGTGTCAGATCCTCCCCTCCCCCTCCAGGCCGCCCACCTTTGTCACTCTGTGTGTAGTAGTGGTGAAGAGGTGTGTGATGGGTGGATGGTTAGTGGTGGTGGTGGTGGTGGTGGTGATGATGATGGTGCTGGCGATCCCTGTTGAGAGGGAGACCTAGGCACGCCGTTCATCAATCGTTAGACTTGACTGTCTCGACTTTTTTTCGTCTTTCCTTGTTTTTTGTCTTTGGTTTCCATCGGAGCCTTGCATCATGCAGCTACTCGAGGCTAAGGCAGAGTTGGGCCGCCTGTTTTTGGTTTGGAGACGGGCCAACACCAAGACGATAGTTCGAACGGGAGTGCATACCACCCGCGATAGAGGGCGAAAAAAAAAAGAGAACGATCCATCTGCTCATGCATATGTCCCAACCATTTGTTGATCACAGCTCCCAGGTGGCAATGCGTTTCGGACCTTTTGGTTCAGTTTTAGGCTGGAGACGACTTCTGCGACATCACCTCCGCATCCATCATGGCGCGTCTAGTCTTTGTTCAGGTGGGCTCTTGTTCCGGCGACACAGGGGCGCGTGTATGTATCTAGGTTTCTCGTCATCATTCAATCACCTGTCTCGCCAAAAAAAGAAAAGAAGAAAAAAAAACACACGCACACATATACACATCTTACATTTTTTTCAATCAACTTGTTTATCTAATTCTTTTTTTGGGCTTGCTTCTCCGTTGGTCCCGAATATAGACTACACGTGGAGAGCTCCTCCATGGCGTGTGTGATGATTATTGCAGCTACCCAAGACGGTAATAGTAATAGTTGAATGGTCTCAACACCACCGCCATCAATCACGACCGCAACGCCACCTCATCATCCTTTCACCACTGCTGCTGCCCATCCGTCCATTCGCCAACCAACCCTCCTCCCCCCTTCCTCTCCCCACGTCAGCCAGGCCAATAAACTCCTCGCTACGTCAATACGTAGCTCCTGTCCCTGCAGCCTCCGGGCCTTACCTTGCCCTTAGGCCTTGTCTGGGGTGGCCTCTTTGGGCGCCGCACCCCACCGACCGTCCCACGCGCCGTCTCTCCTCCTGAAATCCGCGTCTCAGCCGTGCATAAACTGTCCGCACGATTTTCTCCCACCCACCTCGCACCCTACCTCTCACCCCCCCCTGCTGCTGGCCTCTGCGTCTTCTGGCAGCGCTGCGTTGTGTCTGGCTTCTGCGTCTTCTAGCAGCCCTGTCCTGGCGTCCCTTTGGCCCTTCCTCAGCTTTCTTTTGGGTCCCGTCTCCTGCCAGCCTCCACCTCCACCACCACTACCTTATCCTACTCCTACCACTATCGTGCACCATTCAAACCTCTGCTCGCTCCTCCTCCACACAACCTCACCCTCCAAATTCGCCGCCTCGCCCATCATTCTGTTCTCCGACGCCCTCCACTCCTGCGCGACGCCCCCACCGTCGCTCCATTGACCGACCTTGTTGTGCAATTCGCATCTTGCTCTCCTCAGTCGTCTTGTTTCTTTTTTTCTGCAGCCGCTGTTTGACCGACACCCGTTCAACCATCGTGCACTGTCTCCCATCGTCTGTCAACTGCACCACTTCCATTTCGCTTCTCCCAATCCATCTGTCCACCTGGATTCCGACACGACATCGCCGTTAACCATCTCGACTGATTTTGCTCGTACTCGTATCTGCCGAACATAGTTTCTTCCGTCCCAGATTGTCGCGCTGCCCATTTCCCTCGGACGGGTGCCATCGACTGACGAGTCCACCAATCCACCAACACACACGTTTTGCTCGACGATCCCCGAACGCTCGTCAAGCTCCTAAACCTACGCTTCACCATCATCTTCGCGCGACTCGACATTCAGCTTTGAATTGCCCTGCTCCCGTCCCGCGGCTAGTTGAGGTGCCTGGGCTCAACACTGCTGCCATTGTTAGGCGCTCGTCGAGCTTCCTAGGCACAAGACACTGACCCGCACCCACGGTCGCTTTCCAGCGACACCATCATGTCAGTCATGTTACAAACACCTTCACGAGCATCGACTGCATCCTCTTCGTCTTTCCAGCCCTTGACTCGTCAGAACACCATGTCGTCATACGATGGCTCGCGCTCTGCGCGGCAGTCGAAGCGCTATTCTATGTCCGCCCTGTACATGTCCATCTCGGCCAATGAGGGTGATCTTCAGATAGAAGATGAGCTTGCCAAAGGTTTGCATGCTCCTACCCCTAAATGCCTATGAATGTACAATTGACCTTGAAATTACAGCGCAAAAGATTCTCCGCGATCTCAAGTCCAAGATTTCTTCACAATCGAAGAAGAACTTCGTCCTTGAAAAGGATGTGCGATACCTTGATTCGCGCATTGCCCTACTGATCCAGAACCGCATGGCCTTGGAGGAAGTAGGTTTTGTCACAATCCCGAGTTGAGTAACATTTCTGACAATGAGCGCAGCAAAACGAAGTCGCCAGTCACCTGGAAGATGCCACTGAAATGGAACAAGGAGCATTTCCCAACGATGACAAGACTCAGAAATACGGCAACCTCTTGTTTCTCCTGCAATCCGAGCCTAGACACATTGCGCACCTCTGTAGGCTCGTCTCTATGGCCGAGATTGACTCGTTGCTGCAGACTGTCATGTTCACCATTTATGGAAACCAATATGAGAGTCGAGAAGAGCATTTACTTCTCACCATGTTTCAGGTATTGCTAACCGCAACGCTCTTGTGAATGTAGGTTGCTGACAACATGTTTAGTCCGTTTTAACATACCAGTTCGATACAACACCAGATTACTCTTCATTACTACGTGCCAACACCCCTGTGTCTCGTATGATGACGACCTATACTCGACGAGGACCCGGACAGAGCTTTCTCAAGTCTGTGCTTGCTGATAGGATCAACAACCTGATTGAGCTAAGAGACCTGGACCTGGAAATCAACCCTCTCAAGGTGTACGAGCGAATGATTGAGCAGATTGAGGAGGACACTGGCCAGCTCCCTCCCCATCTGCCCAAGGGCATCACTGGCGAGCAGGCCGCCGAGAACCCACAGGTCCAAGCCATCATTGAGCCTCGCTTGACTATGCTTACCGAAATCGCAAACGGCTTCCTGACGACCATTATTGAGGGCCTCGAAGAGGCTCCTTACGGTATCCGATGGATCTGCAAGCAGATTAGGAGTTTGACGAAGCGCAAATACCCCGATGCTAATGACCAGGTTATTTGCACTCTGATCGGTGGCTTTTTTTTCCTCCGCTTTATCAACCCGGCCATTGTCACCCCCAAGTCGTACATGCTGATTGACGGGACCCCGGCCGAGCGACCGAGACGAACCCTGACATACATTGCCAAGATGCTCCAGAACCTTGCCAACAAGCCATCCTACGCCAAGGAACCGTACATGGCCAAGTTGCAGCCATTCATCCACCAGAACAAGGACCGAATCAATAAGTTCATGCTGGAACTCTGTGAGGTCCAGGACTTTTACGAGAGTCTGGAGATGGACAACTACGTTGCGCTCTCCAAGAAGGATCTCGAACTGGATATTACCCTCAACGAGATTTATGCAATGCATTCTCTTATCGAGAAACACCACCACGAGATATGCAGAGACGAATCCTCTCACCTGTCAATTATCATGTCAGAACTGGGTGCTGCCCCAGCCCAGTTGCCTCGCAAGGAAAACAGAGTCATCAATCTGCCCTTGTTTAGCCGTTGGGAGACAGCAATCGATGACCTGACTGCAGCATTAGATATTACACAGGAGGAAGTGTACTTTATGGAAGCCAAATCCATCTTTGTGCAGATCATGCGATCAATTCCTACAAATAGCCACGTGGCTAGGCGGCCTCTACGGCTTGAGCGGGTCGCTGACGCTGCTGCCACTAGCCGCAACGACGCCGTGATGGTGCGAAAAGGCATTCGTGCCATGGAATTGCTTTCGCAGCTTCAGGAGATGCGGGTCATCGACAAGAGTGATCAGTTTGGTCTCCTCCGAGACGAGGTTGAGCAGGAATTGCAACATCTCGGTTCTCTCAAGGATGGTGTCATTGTTGAGACTCAGAAACTTGAAGAGGTTTTTAAGACAATCCGAGACCACAACACGTACCTTGTTGGTCAGCTTGAGACCTACAAGAGTTATCTGCACAACGTTCGATCTCAGAGCGAAGGCACCAAGAGAAAACAACAGAAGCAGCAAGTCCTCGGACCATACAAGTTCACTCACCAACAGCTTGAGAAGGAGGGTGTTATTCAAAAGAGCAACGTGCCTGACAACCGACGCGCCAATATTTACTTCAACTTTACCAGTCCCTTGCCTGGTACTTTTGTTATTTCACTGCATTACAAGGGTATGCCAACTCGTCTAATCCAACATTTCTACACTGTGCTGACTTGAAAAATAGGCCGTAACCGAGGTCTGCTGGAGCTGGATCTGAAACTGGATGATTTGCTCGAGATGCAAAAGGATAACCAGGATGACCTTGACTTGGAATACGTTCAGTTCAATGTTCCCAAGGTGCTGGCTCTCCTGAACAAGCGATTCGCTCGAAAGAAGGGTTGGTAGATGATTTACGATAAGGCAACTTTGAGCAATCAATCATTCATCTCTCGACGCATATTCATCCATGTACTACGATCACATCAAAGGAAGGGGCTCGGCGTTATGGACACTGATACCACGGAAGGTTCTGTTCTCTTCTCTTCTCCATTGAGATAGGATTCGCATTGCTGTCTCTGGAGGGTTTTCGTCTGTTTTTTTTTTATTACTCCCTCGTTTCATTTCCTTTTATCCAATTGACATGAGCGCTTCGTTTCATGTATTCGCTTGGCAGAGGTGGATTCTATATACCGACGAGTAATTTCCTTGTCTCGCGAAGGGGGCGGTCTTCTGCTTCGGCTGGCCCGTGGTGGGAGTTGTAAGGGGCGCTTTGACATGTTTGTATGATTGCTAGCTGGCTGGTGGTCTGGTGGGCCTGCCCGCTGGGGACGTGCTGTGCTAGCATATGAGTAGTGATGGTTCAAAATGACTGGCTGGATCTGGCTTCTTTTTCGCTAGTCTGGAGTCATAGTGTTAATGACAAAATGTTGCAACGTTTCCATCTGCTGCTGGAGTTGTCTGGGCCCTGCCGTGTGTGTTTTGATTGGATGATCTGCGACGCAGCTGCCGATGACTTGGAACCCTGGCGGTGTTCATAGCCATGAGCCGATTGGGTGGGGAGCTCGGCTGGTGTGCTGGCGAGCTGTTACAGAAGTTATTTGCTGACGGGCGGCTTGACGCTGTGATTTGCCAGTGACGCGGTGGCAACTTGTTGGGCATGAGTTGGGATGAAACGAGTAATCTGCATCGACGGAAATGGACGGGTGGACTCTGGGGGTACTCCCAATCTGGAAACCCTACACGGGACTACGGAGATGGTAGGACATGCAGCCAGCCCAAGAAGCAAATAGGAGTGAGCCTAGCTAATGCACAACATGGTGACAGAACAACGTTAAGGGGGAGGGGGGATGATGGGTAAACCCCCCCCCCCCCCCCTTCTCTTCTCGATCAATAATTGTGGCAACCTCAGAAAATAAATAATGCAACGATACATTAAACACAGATTGCACCGTGAGTTGAATGCTGACAACAAACCCTAAGATTCCATTCCTTCTATTTTATTCCATGCCATGTCACCTCACAAAGAGGATATTCATGTTGTTGACTGCACGTATAAAATCGATTCTTGATTTCATTTCACGTAAAAAAAAAAATTTTCATTTTTTTTTACTTATTACTTCCCTTTTTTATATTATTATTGTAGCCTTAGATTCATCAACCACTGAACATGCAACAAAAGTCCGCTGCGATATTTCAGGACTGCTTCCCGTTCTTTCCTGTGCCCGTCGTGCCGTGTCCGTGCCCTCGCCCTCTTCTCAATCATGAAATCATACGGAGTACACACACTTATAATACAGGGGGCATCCCATCCTCCTTGTCAATTCATCCATCGACTCATAATATAATAAACTCACCCTCTTTCCATCCTTTCCAAGTCCACCCCTTCGTCAGCGGCCCTCCCCAGTCCCCACGACCATGTCCACCCACCACCGCCAGCGCGCCGCAACCGTGGCCTCCTCTGCGACAGGGCTGCAGTGGAGCGATTGTCCGGCACTTCTGCGTCCCGGGCGCCCCGGCGGACAAGGCTCGCGATGCGCCTGGCTGGGAGACCTATGGCTGTGCCGATATTGGCGACGAGGGCGGCGAAGGACCGCGTTTGAAGTAACGAGATGAGCAGCATGAAGGGCACACAGACAAGGACCATGGTGACTGCGAACCGCCAATCATCTGCCGGAATATCAAAATGCGTCATACCGAATACCGACTGTTGTTGCACGTCAGTCAGCCCAAGGTGCTACAGCGAAAACGGGAGCGGAAAGGGACAGCTTGTGGACGACGACTCACGGTGACAAACGTCAGGGGCAAAAATATCATGCTGATCATGGTCAAGATGCGGATGTTGTCTCCTTGCTCAATCGCCCTGCGACTCTCCTTGATGGAGCTGCCGCTGAAGAGCTGGTCGCGCAGGTTCTCAACCTCCTTGCGCGTGCGCTCGTTGCGCTTGAGTACCTCCCCTAGCTCGTGAACCACCTTGTCGAGCTCACGGCGTAGGCCAGCCATGTGATCACGGTAGGTGATGCCGGCGGGCGACTCGGGAGTGGGGTGTGGCCACAGAATTGGGTGAGAACCGCTCCAGAAGTCGTCTGTAAAGGTGTCGAAGTAAGCCGACATCATAGCTTTGATGCCCGTGTTGATGACGGCGAGGGTGTTATAAGCCCAAAAGTACCGTCGAATGTAGGTGAAGTGCTTGTCTTCGAAGAGAAGCTTGTCGCGTACTTTGGGATCGAACATGAACTCAGTCTTGAAGAGAGATGTTAGAAAATGAGATAAAGTAACCTTGATTTATATAAGAGGAATAGGACTTGTAGTACCGGAGCGGTGATGAGCTTGGTGATTCGCTCATGTAAGTTCTGGTTTCGTTTACCAGCGTCTCTGTACTCGGCAATGAGCAACTCTAGAAATGCGCAAGGCCCGTTGACAAGTTGTTTTGCCTGGAACTCGTCGCCTCTCACAGAATGGGCATTATCTGGGAAACTCTGGATACTGAGAAGATGCCATGGTCCAAAGGTATCGTACAAGAAACCCTCCCGTACTCGCTCCCGTCTTGGACGCATGCGAACCCGCTTGGTTGGTTCACCGCCGAGAGAAAGGGCAAGGATAGAACCGCACTCAGCAATGTCAATGTGATCACCCAGCCTCTTATCGGGTGGCCTCTTGTCAAAGCGCTGCCAGGGAGCTGGTGTTAGATTAGGGCCAACTACGGTATAGTATTTGAAGATAAAGAAGAAGGATCTCTGTCGGAGGTGGGCTGTAGAAAGCGTAGGCAATGCTCGGAGGGCTGGGGGAGCGTCAACTGGCAGGGCTGCCGGCGAAGATGAAGCAGATGTAGACGAGGAGAGATACGATGGAGCTCTTTCGAAGGCTCGGTGCACAAAGGCGTGGGTTCGGCCGCGGTTAGGCTCATCAGTGAGGAAATGGGCAAACAGTTCCGACATGTCAAAGTGAGGAGACATGGTGAGATGAAGAGCTCCGAGGATAAGAGGGGTAGGTTCTTGCACAATACTGACGGGGGCTTGTCAGTTAACTTGTTTGTGTAGATACACAGTCAATTAATTGGCAGAGTGAGCAAGCGAGCGAGTGAAGGGTTGGGGCAGCAACGAGTATAGCTGGAGTTTTAGAGAGAGAGAAAAGAACAAGTACTTACGTGATGCGTCCAACTGACTGTCCACCTGGGTTGACATTGCTTATGTCTTGCCATACTGTTGGCGCATCGACAATGATGGGCGGGTTCTCGTAGGGTCCAGAGCCCGAATACTTGACCTCTGTGGGCCCGTCCAAGTCTACATCGATATCTTCGTTGAACTTGACAGGCAGAGCGTCCCGGCCGACCTCGTACACTTCAAATGTCGACTGCACATAGCCCTCGCGCTCGTACGCTGCGAAGTCGCGGAACGGCACCGAGAGGTCCATGTCTCCGCGGCGCTTGACAACATCATCCAAGACCCTCTTCATCTCCGGCTCGAAATCCGTGTCGCGGAGATGGCGCATCAGCACATCATCGGTCCAGAGCATCGGCGTGATCGGCTGCGGGATGGGCAAGAACGGCTGCTCCTCCACAGGCCGGCCGCTGCTCGCATGGGCAGACGTCTGGTCAAGCAGCGGGATGAAGGGGAGGTCATCGTCGTGCGAGAAGACCGCGCTGTGGCTGCCTCCGGGGGAGTTTGTGATAATCCTGGGCTCTAGGGTTAGAGACGGCCGCTCATAGGTTGTCTCCAAAGTAGATGCCCGAGGTCGACGGCGCATCGAGGTGCCCAGAGGCGCTCCCCCAGATCCCGCAGCCGCATCTGAGCCAAATGCGGGGACGCCCAAGGCTCTGAACGGTGGCGTCGTGGGTTCATGGACGCTGATGACACTGCGAGGCTGGCTGTCAACCCGGCGCATAGCCAAGCCATCATGGAGGGTCTTTAAAGTGCGGACATATTGCTCATGGTGGATCTCGGCGGCACGGATGAGATCGTCGACAGCTTGCTGTGAGGGTTGAGAAGTTGCCATCATATGAAGGCAGAAACTCAGTCATTCACTTGGCAACAGTGGTATTGGCGGCAATATGAAAGAAAAAGTTGTCAAGTTGTATTCTTCCTTCTATTGATTTGGATGAATACCCTAAGGACCTGCGGACTCAAGATTCTGTGGATTTTTATTTTATTGAGGACCCAAGAGAAGTTGTGTGTCTATTTCTACTCTACTCACTTACAGTGACTGACTGACTTGACTTGACTTGTGCCCATGTTAGGCAGACAGCCTTAGCCTTCGGAGACGGCCGATGACGCTGCGGCTGAGCGATTCTCACTCGGTGAACCGCCGGGGGGAAGGACGTTGACAGACATGACCAACAGCGATAGGCTCGCCAAGGGAATTAGGTTGAAACCCGAGCACTTCTAGCGCTTCCTCCCCAGATCGGCATGAAAGTTTACCGGGGTTGGTGGGTAAAAGAAGACAGGGTACACGATAGACTAAATACAAGCTCGCTGTTGCTTAGAATTGGAAGAAAGGACTTGTTTAAACGGGGGAAATAAAAAAAAAGAATGAAAAAAAAATGACATACCGATGCAACAGGCTACTTAATTCTTAGACGTGAGCCATGTTTCTTTGGGGTATTTTCTCAAACCCGTCCTTCAATGTGAGTTTTGCCTGTTCTACTCTGCCTTCTATGCTATCTGTGAGACGAGCGTTGGTTGCGAGACTTTGGGCTGCAACACATATGAGGGGTGGGATGAAGCTGGGGCTGTCTGACAAGGAAAGGAAAACAAAAAAAAAACACATCTAGCAAGCCCTGCCTTTGCCGGAAACTAGGGCTGATATCCCCGGTAGAACAAAGGGCTGGTGATGGAGGGTGTCTGGAGCGGAAGAAAAGGACTGCGAGCGCACATTGGGAGGGATCAAGGCCGTCCGTCAATCAATCAAAGAGAATGGATGGATAAGAAAATCCTGGGCGGAATTGGGCGCCGCTTCGGTACGGCTCTGTGCGGCTGGACGCGGGGCAAGGCCAGAGAGACTTGCCAGCTCTCTCTTCAAGATAAAAAAAAAAAAAAGGACTTCCCCTCGTGATGCGTGCAATCGACGGCAGCTGGTTGGGCGAAATTGTTCCTGGCATGGTGGTGGCATGGCATCTACTCGGCAAGGCGACGGTTTGTGTACGTCATGGCTAAACCGACTCTCGCGAGTCGGGCGCCGTCCGATGGCGTCAAACATCGGGGGCGCAGTTCCACGTGCGTGCGGTATAGGAGGGGGTTTGTGAAGGGTATTAATCATCCGCCGGCGGCGGCTTTACACTTCGGCGCTCGGGGCAATGGCATGCCTATCGTCTGGAGGAACTATTTGGTGAGCAAACCGCGTTACGTTCTCATCGCCGCAGCCCAGTCACATTGCTCGCGATAACCTCATGCCATGTTGCCCCACGTGCTCCCAGAGCCAGCTTCAGCTTGGTCCCGACATCGCTCAGCGGCTGACAATGGTTGAAACTTTCCCCCGTCATCACCGCTACCTCGACTTGGGTCACCGGCATCCTTTTCCCTGACTAGACCTGGGGTCATTAGACACTGATAGGTAGATACTGTCTTGTCTTTTCAGGCTAATGTACTAAACGTGTCTGGCCAGCTCCATGGCCTGATATCATCTCTTCGTGCCTCATAACTCTATTAGACAAACACCAACCCCCCAATCCCACATGTTATCGAAAAGTCGGAATAGATATGCATGGCTCAAGATAAGATGATGCCAGCAGAAAATACGACACCGAGTCACCCATCTTCGTGCTTAGGAAGCAACGGTAACGGGCTTAGAAGATGACGCGGCCTTGTCGGCAGAGTCAACTTCCATGGCATCATCGCCATCAGCCTCGCCCTCGCCCTCTTCCTCCTCCTCAACCTCTTCCTCACTCTCGCCCTCAATGTCGACACTGCCATCCTCGGACATCTCGTCCTCCTCCTGGGCGGGCTCAGCGGCAGCCTCAACACCGGCCATCTCTGAATCTTCGCCGGGACCGGCTTCAGCCTTGGCAGCCTCCTCCTCCTCGGCGGCTTCTTCAGCAGCCTCTTCGGCGCCGTACTCCTCTTCGTCAGCCTGAAGATCGGCCTCAGGCTGCTCAGGGGGGAATTCAGCGGGTGCGGATGCTTCCGAATCCCTTCACTAGGTCAGTAAGGTTCCTGGGGAAAATGTGTTTCGGGGGGAGAGACGTACCACTTGATGGCAAATCGTGTCACTCGGGGCTTCTCAGACAAAACATTGCGCTTGACACGCTCGACAATGGGCTTGGAAGGGGGCTCAGCAGTGAGCTCCTCCGAGTCGTATTCATTGTTGACATAGTAACCAACACGGACAAACTCGCGACCATCATAAGCACAAGTCAGGAGAATGACAGTCACGCCGAGAATATCAGCATCGGGGATGCGCGAGGTGTTGGGGGCTTCAGCCTCAAAGATGAACTTGTTCACGCCGACAGGGATGGGGCCGACGAGGAGAGAGTCAAGTTCTTGGTCGTATTGGTCGCTGCGGAGTGTTAGAAGAGGCGGTGTGTGTATGGCATCGCGGAGTGATTGAACTCACGAGGTGGCAGATCCAACGTAGGTCAGCTTCCACTCGAGATCTATCTCAGGTTAGCCGAGAGAAACAACATGTAGACATATGCAGGGATAACAAACCCTTCTCAAGCTGCTCGAGACACTCAAAGGTGATTTCAAACTCGTACTTGTCGGTGAACTTGGCGGGGTTGTTCAACACTTTGACCCCCAGGAGTGAGACGACAGACATTTTGGTTTGTGTGGAGGGGCGATTTGCTGTAGTTTTTGATGGTATGAAGACAGTCTAACGGCGATGGTGATGCGACGTCGACGATTGAGGTGAGGAATTGCGCGAGGAATGTGCGAAAGTAGCAGTTCGATGAATGAACGGTAGCGTTGGGTCTGAGGGTGGAGCTTGCAGTGCGGATATCGCAGATGGGTGGACTTGGGTCTGCTGGGGCAAGCAAGCGCGGTGAGAGGGGAGGTGAAAAGGAGGAGGTTGTCGGCGCAGAAGGTGGCGAGGGAGATGAAGGAGCCTGGCTTGTTATGTTGTGAAAACCGAAAAGAAAATTAGAAAGAAAGGGTTGGACAGCGACTAAGAAGTCTGGATGTTGACCCTGTGCGCCGTGTGGTGGGCTGGACGACGGACGCGCTTTCTGGCCTCGAACCCGCGCGTTAATGGCCTATGAAGCACAGACGCCAGCGTCAGGAGGCGACCCTGGACGGTGCCTGCCAGAGCGCGGAAAAAAAAAAAAAATTGGTTCGGAAAAGAGGCTGGTGGTTGGCCAGGGGCGCCGCCAGAGTATCCACTAGCACGTGACCATCTTGTAGCCATATAGGTTTTGGCTTGACTGTTCTCGGCCATGCACAGTCCCTGAGATTCTGTTTTCTGCCGCCCCACTTCAGTGTTCATGCTGCGGCTCTTTCGCCAGTCAAGTGGACCTGGCTCTGACCGCCCGCACAGCCCGCTAACTCGTTTCGGCCGCTAGACGCGCTCAGCAAGGGCCTGTCGTTGACTGGAGTCACCTTTGAAGCTGTCGGAATTTTGTCAGACAAAGCCTCCGACCTGGGAGCTTCGACAATACCTCAACCTTCACGTCCCCAGCCTGCTCCATCTTGCGAGCCTCGTCGCCATCGAGAGGCTGCGTCGCCATAATCACCGCCGTCCTTTGCGATTGCACTTTCCGCATTCAGGGCTAACTAGGTCAGCTCAGCGAGCTTGACTCTTTGCGACAGCTCATCAATAGGTTCATCGCTGGCACCACCATCTGGTCACCTCAATCGCGCTTTTTTTTTTGCTCCTTCGCGTCGTGTTTGATCCAAGTACCTGTGTTTACCTCAGAAATCGATCCCTCCATCTTGCCGATATATTGACATCCACCGCGACCATTCGCCGGGCCTTGTCGTCCCCAGCCACCTCAGCGGCATCGGCGCCGACTCGCTTTCGAAACCATCTCACCCTTCCATACGACGAGGGACGTTCCTGCCTAGGTCCCGGCTACTGAATATTGCAGCATGGCTTCCGAAGGTGCTTCTTGGGGCGAAGAAGGTCTGGGGACCACAGAGGGTGCTCAGGTTCAGCATAGCGACCAACAAGTTGATAACATTGTTCAAGAATCCCTTGCCTTAGGTGATGCTGCGGATAATGGCGAAGATGATGGAGGAGACTATGATCCCGAGTCTGTCACCATCGGATCCCCTGTTCAAGTTGTTGAAAACGCCTCGGCCGCCCCTTCGCAGCGTCCAACTTCCAAACCCAAGATGTCGGGTGGCTTCCTAGTGGAAGCATCTGACGATGAGGATGAAGATCCTGCCAATGATTCACCACAAATTCCGACTGCGACATCCAACGGTCAGCCTGCACCCTCAGCTACATCTACAGAAGTTAATACGCCAATCGCCCCCGTCGCCCCTGTTGCCCCCGTCGCTCCTGTTGCTCCCGTTGCTCCCGCTGCTCCCGTTGCTCCTATTGCTCCCGCTGCTCCTGTTGTACCTGCCCCTGTCTCTGCTGTTCCTGTTCCAGCCGTCCCATCCAGCGTGACTCCGGCCGTGACTGGCCTCGATCCGGTAGCTCTGCTTGAAGCTCGTGTCAACCAGGACCCCAGAGGAGATATGGATGCCTGGCTGGGTTTGATGTCCCACCACAGACGTTCTAGCAAGCTTGAACAAGCTAGGAATGTTTACAATCGCTTCCTTGAAGTCTTTCCCCAAGCTGTAAGTGAGCCCAAGTGAAAGTCAATTCGCAATGCAGTAACTGATATCAGTAAAGGCCGATGTTTGGGTTGAGTGGATCGAGATGGAGCTTGGCCTGGATAACTTTGTGGATGCCGAGCAACTTTTCGGCCGGTGTCTGATGACAGTGCCCAATGTGAAGCTGTGGACAGTTTATCTCAATTATATCAGACGACGAAATGATCTCAACAATGATGCATCAGGCCAAGCCCGTCGAACCATCACCCAGTCATATGAGTTTGTCATTGACAACATTGGTGTGGATAGAGATTCTGGTAATATTTGGCAGGATTATGTTCAGTTCGTCAAGAATGGGCCAGGCCAGATTGGTGGCACAGGCTGGCAGGACCAGCAAAAGATGGACCAATTGCGAAAGGTCTATCACAGAGCTATTACTGTGCCCATGCTGACTGTCAATAACCTCTGGAAGGAATACGACCAGTTCGAGATGTCTCTTAACAAAATGACTGTATGGCGGCCCGTCTAGTTTTTTCTTCTTTTTGTTGCTCAATCACTAATATTTCCTTTTTGATAGGGTCGCAAGTTTATCCAGGAACGATCGCCCGGATACATGTCAGCCAAGAGTGCTAACATTGCCCTCGACAATATCACCCGTCACCTGAAGCGCACCAATCTGCCACGACTTTCGCCAGCGCCTGGATTCGACGGGGACCAAGAATTCAAAGAGCAGGTGGAGATGTGGAAGAAGTGGATTGCATGGGAGAAGGAAGATCCCCTAGTCCTGAAAGCGGATGAGCCCAAGGTCTACAACCAGCGAGTTCTTTATTGCTACAAACAAGCCTTGATGGCATTGAGATTTTGGCCCGAGATTTGGGTGGATGCTGCAGAGTGGTGCTTCCAAAACGATGTGCGTGAAACCGAGAAGGAGATTGGAACAGAAATGCTGCTGCAGGGCATCAAAGCAAACCCCGAGAGCGTCTTGCTTGCGCTCAAACACGCCGACCACGTCGAAACTAACTACCCAGCCAAGGAAGGCGACAAGTCAGAGTACGCCAAAGCCGTCCGCAAACCCTTTGACGACGTGCTCGATACTCTGTACGAGCTGGGTGATAAGGCAAAGGAGCGCGAGAAGCTCGAAATCACCGCTCTCAAACAGGCTGCTGCCTTGGACCCGATCCAGCTATCCATTGAGCCGGAAGAAGAGGATGACGACAAGCCTAAGAGGTCTCCGACAGAGGAGCGTATCGCAGCCATTCAGAAAGGGTATTCCATCGAGACCCAACAGCTGTCGCGCACCATTTCCTATGTGTGGATTGCACTAGCACGAGCCATGCGTCGAATTCAAGGCAAAGGCAACCAAACTGAAGGTGGTCTTCGCAAGGTCTTTACCGATGCTCGCCAAAAGGGCAGACTCACGAGCGACGTGTATGTTGCTGTTGCACTGCTCGAATCCATCGTTTATAAAGACCCGGTCGGTGCCAAAATCTTTGAGCGCGGTGCTCGGCTGTTCCCCAACGATGAGAACTTTATGATTGAATACCTCAAGTACCTCCATTCGAAGGATGACACAACCAGTAAGTCTACGTCCTAAACTAGTGCCTGGGATCCATGAACTAACTAAAGTTGTAGATGCTCGTGTCGTCTTCGAAACATGTGTCAATCGGCTCGTCTCGAAGCCCGAAACATTGACAAAGGCGAAGCCTCTGTATGCATACTTTCACAAGTATGAATCGCAGTATGGCGAATTATCACAAATTTCCAAGCTTGAGGAGCGCATGGCTGAACTTTTCCCTAATGATCCTAAGCTTGAGTACTTTGTTGCTCGATACTCTTCTGAAAGGTTCGACCCTATTGCTACCACAATCATCATCTCAAAGGCTGTCCAAATGCGGCCCAAGCAAGCACATCCTGCGATTGAGCAGCCGACCTCGGTTCGCAACAGTCCTCTTCCAGTGCGACAGGAACAAAGCCCGCGCCCACAGTATGTCCGGGCCACGGCATCTCCCAAGCGGCCGCTTGGCATCGACGATGATGAATTGAACCCCCCGAAGAGGCTTGCCAGGGGAAGCTCGCCTTTGAAGGGTGCAGCCGGCCGTCGGCTTGATCAACAGCGACGCAATCAAACATCTGCACTCCACCGAGACATCACCTTCCTTCTCAACATCCTTCCGCCTTCTCAAAGCTTTGATGCCCAACGGCTTAGCCCTGCCGGCATGGTTTCCCTGCTTCGGGACACTTCCCTACCCGACTATGCTACACTGAAAGCGACTGGCGTGGGACAAGCCCGCTACGCCAATCCTAGCCATACCCGACAGCCGTCTGGCGAATATGGGAGCCGGCCGCTAAGCCCCTACGGAAGAGTTACGTCTGGGTCCGGTGGATATAGGAACTCGCCATTGCGACCAGAGAGTGGAAGTGGGTATCAAGCCGGTCCCTATCCTCCTCCCGATGCAAGCGGTGGGCAACCTGCATGGCCTCAGGTGCCGGGTGCGTACGGAGCACCCGCGCCGAACCAGTACGGAGGAGGATATCGATATTGATTGCTCGCATTGTGGGTCTCGTCGGGAGAGAAGCGGTTTGTTCCCGCGAACGTTTGATTTATTAATACTTGTGACGAGTTTGCCTCGTCGGGTCACAGTGGCGGAGATCTGGAGAAGGGTATTCTTGTCTTGCATGGTATGGCGTTCGGTAGGGATCCAGGCAAAGATGGCGGCCGTCGAGCTTTGCCCGTCAAGACCAAAAGGGTTTTCGGTGGGGACGGTGGGATGAATATTTTCTCACATAGTTTGTTTGCTATGTAGTGTAAATGGAGAAAGCTTGGGTGAAATTAATTGTCTGCTTGCTTGCCTGCCTATTGGGCGTTGTGCTTCATTGCCCCAGAACAAAGGTAAACTTTGCCAAATATTGAGTCACAATGTTTGTACGGGAGCCCAGAAAAACAGACATCTTGATGTGTGTTCTACAAGAGTGGGCGAGCACGGCCCCTGATCTGCTATTCCCACGTCCCAGTCCCTACCGCACCGTGTCAACCTTAAGCGCTTTACGTGAACAAACGTGCAATAACGGCTTTGTTAAGCCGTCTGTTTGGCTAAAGCAAACAATCAAGCAGCGGGCCTCCGCGTGTATTTGTGAGCTTTGAGCAACGAGCCGGCCCACACCGGCACGAATTGCGGCTTCCCGTGTTTCGCTTGCCAGTTGCCGTCGGGAGTTGACAGCTCAAAGCCTCCTCGCATTTCTGTGAAGCCGCCACTTGGTTGGCGGCTGCCTGACTGCTGGGCGTTTCTCGTGGACCTTGTTAACCTTTCTGATCTATATATTGCCACATTTCTTCCCTCCTTCTCTTCTCCTCCCCACAGCACCTCACCTCTTCACTTCTTCCCCAAACTCCTCTCTGCTGCTCACCCGACACACTTCTTCTTTCCAGCAACAACGACCGCCTTACAGGCCGCTCTCCTAGGTACGTCAGTGATTCACAGCTTTTCTCCGTTTGCTCAGCACTTTCATCCATTTAAACCCTCCATCTCTACCTTCCTTCCTTCCTCCTCCACCTTCATACAACAACACTTCTCTCTCTCCTCACCACTCTTCATCCAACCTTCTTCCCTCATCCTGCACGCATCATACACTTCAATCTTCTTCAAGCTCTGGCAACTCACACAGATAAAGACTATCTTCGCCTAGCGAATTTCGCTCTGGCACAGAGCAATCTGTTTCGTCCACCTTTGTAAGTATTCCCCCACGGTTTCCTGCCTGGTATTTATTCCTGCTTTCGAGACGTTCGCACAATGTTCTCTTCTCCATTTAGGCCTTTGCTTCCGGTTGTCACATCCTAGCCCTATTTTGAGTGTTCGATCACTCTGGTTGACCCACCCACCACTTTGAATCAAGGCTGACTCTCCTTTCCTAGGGCGAACAACCACCATGTCTGACCGACGACCTTCTCAGTCCCCCTCTGGGCGTGGGAGCCAGTCTCCCTCTCGAGCCCCTGCTGCTGGTCCTTCCTCAGGATGGACCCAGGGTCCTGGTTTCGACCCTGCTCGTGGCGCTAAGCAGGACAAAGGCAACACTCGCATGGAGCTCCCCCCTGATGCATTCACTTCGGAGACTCGCAAGGACCTGTTTACTCTCCGAGGAAACAAGCTCAACACTGAGGGGAAGCCCGAAAACGTTGCTGTCAACCAGCTTCGTATGACCAAGTTCGACTTTTCCAAGAAGATCTACCAGTACGACGTAAGCTCATCCAAATCTCACTCAAAGTTGCACATCTAACAATGTATCTAGGTTGTTCTCTCTCCCGAGCCCGACAAGCTTGGCCCCGTCATGAAGAAGATTTGGGCTCATCCCAAGCTCCGCGCTCAACTCCAACCATACAAGGGGGACAAGTGGCTCTTTGACGGCAAGAAGCTGGCTTGGGCTCCTGTCCTCGTTGATCGTGGAGAGATCCGATGCAAGATTGATCTTGATGAAGGCAAATTACCCCCAGGTGCCAAGGCTCGCCCTGGTGCAGATTTTCATGTCATCATTCGCAAGACAACCGAGATCAAGGTCGGCATTCTTCAAAGCTATCTGGAGCACAAGACATCCTTCAACAACAGTGTCCAGGAGGCACTGAACTTTCTTGATCATCTTGTGCGCCAGTGGCCTTCCCAGCGTCTATTGGCCATCAAGCGTAACTTTTACAAGATTTCCGACCAGGGAATTCCCCTCCTCGATGGTGGCATTGTCGAAGTTAGAAAGGGCATGTACGCATCCGTGCGAATGAGCCAGAACATGCAATACGGCGGCGTCGGCCTTGGTTACAACATTGATGTGGCCAACACTTGTTTTTGGACCGCAGGCCAGCCCCTTGACGTTCTGGTTTGCAACTTTCTCGTCACTTGTGACCGCACGTATCATGGGACCACTCAACTGTCCGCCATCAGGCAATTCAAGCCCTACTTTAAAGATGGCCATTGGCAGTCGTCTGATGCCTTCAGACAGTTGCGAAAGCTTCGACGTCTCAAGTTCAAGATTCGCCGTGGTAACGGTAATGACCACCAAGGCAAGGTCCACACGATTGTGGACTTTGTCTTTGATGAGAAGTTCGGCGCGGAAGGTGCGAATGCTCGCAACTACACCTTTGAGCACGATGGAGCCCAGGTCTCTGTTGCCGACTATTACCGCAAAAAGTACAACGTCAACTTGAGATTTGGTGATTTGCCACTCATTGATGCTGGCAAGGGAGGCAAGATTCCCATGGAGCTTGTTTGGATTGAACCCATGCAACGCTACCCTTTCAAGCTGAACCCTGACCAGACTGCTGCAATGATCAAGATTGCCGTCACCCGCCCCCCAATTCGCAGAAAGGACATTGAACGCAACATCACCGACCTCGAACTTAAAAATGATCCCTTCTTGAAGGAATACGGTGTCACTTTCGAGGAAAAGTTTGCTACGACTCAGGCCAGACTTCTGCCACCCCCAACTGTCAAGTTTCAAGGCGGAGGAGCTGCTGAACCTCGCCTTTCAGGCCGATGGGACTTGCGAGGCAAGAAGTTCTGGAAGTCGAATAATGTCCCTCTCCAGTCTTGGGGCTTCGTGGTCGTTGAACAAGACGTCCCAATGCCAGTCTTGCAACAGTTTGCCGCGACCTTCAAGACGACCTATATGGGACACGGCGGCAAGGTCACAAAGGACCCCAAAATTCTGCGCTCCCCAGGACAGACGCGAATGAACGTGGCTGAGGTCATTGCATGGGCCCATGAAGAAATCACCAAGGCCACAGGTTATACTCAGCTGCTCTTCTGCGTCGTTTCGAAGAAGAACAGCGGGGCCTACGAACGCCTGAAGAAGTCGGCTGACTGCCGATTTGGCATCCTCACCCAGGTTGTCGTGGCCAGCCACGTACAGAAGAACAATGGGCAATATCATTCGAACGTTGCCATGAAGGTGAATGCCAAGCTGGGCGGCGCTACCTCTTGCATCCAGCCACCCTGGAAGTCTCGAACTTACTTCCCCGAAAACCGCAAGACTATGATCATTGGTGTTGACGTTTCTCATGGTGCTCCAGGCGGAAATACTCCTTCTACCGCTGCCATGACCATGTCTGTTGACCCAGACGCCACCCGCTATGCTGCGATGGTCGAGACCAACGGGTACCGAGTGGAGATGCTCACTCCATCCAATGTTCGCATGCTCTTCACTCAACTGTCAGCGAACTGGAGACGCAACCACGGTGGCGGAATTCCGGACCACATCATGTATTTCCGCGATGGTGTTAGTGAGGGTCAATTTGCCCAAGTCTTGGACCAGGAGATTGCGGAGATCAAGTCGTTCCTTGTGGAGAAGCTTGGTGGAAAGAAGATGCCCAAGTTCACTGTGATTGTGGCCACCAAGCGCCACCACATTCGACTCTTCCCGCAACGTGGTGACAAGAATGGAAACCCATCGCCTGGCACTCTCGTCGAGAAGGAGGTAACCCACCCATTCATGTGGGACTTTTACCTCAACTCGCATGTGGCGATTCAAGGAACCGCTCGCCCCGTCCACTACCACGTCATTCTTGATGAGATGAACGTTCCCGTCAATGACTTCCAGAAGATGATCTACCAGCAGTGCTACACATATGCTCGGTCGACCACGCCTGTTTCGCTGCACCCTGCAGTCTACTATGCGCATCTAGCTAGTAACCGCGCTAGGGCTCATGAGAATATTGCAACCAGCCAAGGCTTCCGCTCTGGTCCCAAAGGCCATGAGATGACTCGCGAGAAGATTGCTCGAGGAATTTCCCTCGGCGGTCCTGATCGCAACCTCGATGCTGTGCCACTGCTCCGACTTGGAGGAACCACCCCCCCTGGTCGCCCGCCTCTGGCAGGCGAAGAGGAGGCTCGCAACTTCCTCCGTCAGACCATGTGGTACATCTAAGGATGTTTTCAGCCACTGCCAATATAAAATATGATTGAAGTTGGCATTGGTCTGTTTGTGAGGGGGAGACCATCACTAGGGAGGGACGGGAGGGAAAGGTGCTGGTAGGAGAGGGCCTTTCGAGGCAGACATCAACAGTATGACTTTGAGCATACACAATTAAAAGGGGCGACCGGATTGGCGGGTAGTGGCGGCGGAGGTCTTACAGTCTTGCAACATTTAGATAACCAAGCTCATATAGTGAAAATCAAGTCCTAGATTTGCAGGCCATCTGTTGTTCCAGTGTTCTAATTTCCGTGATGCTAAGCAATCTATCTCTTCCATGAGCGTGCATGTTCTATTTGCTCAACCAGTGCCAGAAAATCCCATGTCTTCGTGTCGCCACTTCTCGATTAGCTTCTTCTTGATATCGTCAGTCAATCCGGTTATTCGGCTAAATTCGAGGCCAGTACCCAGAGCCGCCAGCAACAAAGATATCAGGTCTCAAGGCCAGCGAGAGCTTGAATTCTTCCTCTGGTAATTCATAGGACCGTTTGAAGAAGAGCGACTCCCACATCATTGTTCCATATTTACTATGCGGCGGCAAAATTGAAACGTCTAGATAGTCCCATATGACATAGCCATATTCCCAAAAGTTTCGTTCGCACAACCCACATGTGCTCATGTAAATGGATCCAACTCGATGGGCGTCAAACCAGGCCTGGAAGGAATCGAAACCGACTGTATCATGCCGGTCGTTCAATTCGCGGTCCAGCCGCTTGATTTGCTTCGGCTTGTAATACTCCAAAGGGATATCTATGTCGTCGAGTTCAAGCGGGAGTAGAAACGCTTCTTGAGGTGCCATGGTGTCCAGTATCCGGGAAGGGTAATCAGTAGACTTGACTTGGTCAAAATGGTTTAATCGAAGCAAAGCGCTCTTTTCTTTGTAAGTTTTCACGCACACTACTTCCTTGAGAAACGGTAGGCCATGGCTGAGCTGCGGAAGTGAGACTGTCAAGGTGTGGCCCTAAATCGTATTCTGGGAGGGAAGACTTACAAATTCTTGAACGCGTCCGATCTCAAAAGATATCTAGTTTATTTTGTTGCTACCCCATTAGACATAGTGAGCGGCAACTTCGTCAAAGGCTGTTTCAGGTCAGAGAAGAGGGCTGAGGAAAAGAGCACAACGTGGTCAACTCACCATTGCACACCTTCCACACTAGGTAAGAAAAGACGCACAAGATTTGATGGTTGGCTCATGGAGAGAAGAGATGAAAGAAATAGCGATAGATAGCGCTCCTGTTTATCCATTGAGTTTCCATAACGAAGGCAGACCAGATTGCACATCATCTGGTATCGGAAGAAGGCTCTCATGAGCCGAAACTTTTCCTTCCGGTGATGCTTGGGGAGTGAGTCAAACCTAGTCTGCTTTGGAGAGCATCAAAAACTTCTTTGGCCAAGTCGAGGCTCATAAAATCGGCGGCCTCATAGGCTTCGCTTATGCAAGTATAACCATGCAATCGCAAGCTTGGGAGCATGGCGATGGCCTCCTCTGGATGCAGCATGTGACGCCCCAATCGCGCCAGGAGGGAAGCGACGGTCTTACCATCTCTAGGTCCTATCTCTGTTGACTCCAGTAGCGCAATGGCAAAGGGTACCTTCTCGTCTGAAACCTGATTCTGAATAATGCCATGAGTGATGCTGCGGATATTCTTTTTGAAGACAGTGAGAAAAATGCGATGGCCTAGAATAGCTCGGCCCAGCTGCCGAACCGAGTCGAGCTGAACCAAGATATCAGAAATCACACGCAAAGGAATACTTTGAATTGGTGATGACTTTATAGCTGTCATTTGGATAAATATGGTGATTTATGAAGCATGCGTGGCGGCTTACTCCGGCCTTTAGCCCAATTTAAGGAGAGAAAGAAAGACTAAACTATATGTGATCACGTGGTTATGCATTATGAGACTCTGATATTCCCTTACTTTTTCACATCGACTTGGAGGCCACAGGATATTCTGATATCCGGATGAGGAGCAACAGAGTGGCCCGATGGATTGAATGGTTTGAGTTGGCGAGTCCTTGGCCAACAGTGTAGGAAATGTCGATAATTATGTTTATAAAAACCTGATAAAGAAGAAAAAGAAATATTCTACCTAAAATTATGTTACAAAGGATCGGAATAATGCCCTTTTGTCTACAAATATTGTGCCTTTGTTCTTGATGTACAGTTGCGGTCGGCGCTTATAATTTGTATCCTTTCCCTGACCAACTAGCCTCTGGCAGGAATCTCCAAACCCCATTAGTACAAATTAGATAGAATAAAAAACGTATTAAAAGAAGAAAATTGAAAGGGTGGGACTATCTGAGATGAAGGCTGCAATACGTCTGCATCATGGCTTAAACATAACGCTCATTCGTAATAACCTTTCCAAACCTGAATGAACAAGATGATTTTGCGACATGTAAAATGATAATGGCAAAAGTTTTCGGATTCGCTTTAGGAAAGTCTGTGTGCTCGGTACTGGCCATGGTGGCGCAAGCGCTGCATGCTACCAAAAGGGCGACCTTGTCAACAGTTGCTTTCCTTGAACCGCCAAGATCATCCTTTTAAACATGTATGATTTTCTTTCTAATCCTGATCGAATGGATGAATTTGGGGGCAGTCTCCCACAGGTCGATGAATCCAAAATTCGGACGTGGTGGTCAAGTTTTGCGATCCTGAGATGGTCTCTGATGCGCATGAGATAAATATGACGTGACCGGCCCTAAATTCGCCCGAAAGAGAGAGAAATATATATATATATATATACTTTGTCAAATCATCCATAATATGCATGCAAGCCTGTCGTGGTTGTACCTTGGCCCCCATGAAGCATGTCTTGGGCACGGCTACTCACTGTACTCTCGGACGAGTACCAAAAGGCACAACCCCGCTCATCGACCATTCGCCAAACAAATGCTTCGCCCTCACTGGTGGCCTAGTGACTTCTGTGATATTGCTTTTTGTTTCTCATTTGGCGGCGCTATGAAAAGACAGGGACAAGGGAGGTCGAAGACAAGGGGTGGACATATGATTGTGATTTGTCGCAGCATCTGTCAGACTAAGAGACACGGCAGCGATGTAGCAGAAAGATATGATGTATCATAAACGAACCATAGCGTTCGGCGGCTTTTCCCGTATGGTTGCAGTCTCACTTCAGAACCCCCCGAGGTTAGAACTTTACTTTGACGACACATATTGAATAGGACGAACTCAGTTGGTGACGGTAAGCTGATGAGCAAGATAAGCATGTTGAGTATAACGAACTTGACGAACGTAACAAGGATAATGGGCATGATGAACATAACATGACAAATATGATGAAAGCAACAATATGAGACAGCGTTCTAGCCGTAGTAACATTTACCACCTATCAGATCTATCAACAAGAATGGATGAGATGTGCTCAAAAAAAGAAATGGGGGAAGGGGAGCTGCCGGAGCAAATGTGCATGGTGCTTGATCGGCTCGCGCCAGACGTCAAAGAATTATTACCTCCCCAATTCTCAACGGACAACCCATACATCTCACAATTAATCATGAATTCATAGTGGTGCAAAATGCTTACACCTGCTCTCTCGGATTTTAGTCAAGTTGAGAGAACCCCACAGATGAGTGGATGCGGCCGCTTCCGACCGTGGGGGTGAGAACTTCTGGTCCTTTGATCCATCATTCTCGGCTGCTTCCAGCATAACCCTGGCCCACCCGCAAATGGTTCGGGAATTAGTTGTAATTTTCGTAAAAGTAGCCTCCCCGCTAATCGTTCAAAAATAGCCCGGGGGTGGTTTTGCTGGTCGGTTGTTGTTTAACCATGAAGTGGTGGTAGCCTACGAGTGACTGGGCGAACACCATATTGAAGAAGGGGCGGGAATCGCGCTACACTGGCTATTTTTTATTTTTATTTTTTTTGGTATATCTTCAGCTAGCATAACGCCAATGTCAAGACAAAAGGGTGAAACTAGGCATGTGAGGGTGAACTCAGCTCTCGATCCCGCGCATCATGACAATAAGCTTCCCGTCCTAGAAGCATGTTGGGGCTACCATGACGCAGGGGAGGGGTTCGCCGAATTTTGCCATTTATGTAGGAAATCGTCTCCAACTACAATTTTCTTGAGGCCGTAGCATAATTTCCATAAATGGCAGCGAGATCCATCCATCCACTTAGTTGGACGTAGAGACAGGGTTCCACAACTTTGGGGTAATGGAAGAGCGGAGCACAACCCCCAAACATACTTGTACAACCCCCAACTCTTCAAAATTCCTTGCCTTCTCCATCGAAAACCCCCAGATTCACGGCAGTGGAGCTCTGAAACATGCCAGATTATGGCCTTTTATTGGTGCGGAAATGTTTTACCGGACGCCGATCTGGAGAACAAGTCGGCACGTTGGTGGCCCATCGCCGCCTTTGGGGGCACAATTGCCGTCGGATGATTCCTGCTATTGTGGATGCATCTAAGCAAGTGGAGAAGTGAAAAGCCATCGGATGTGTCCCAATTAGAGAGGGATATGGGGTAGATCCCCATGGGGAAGGGGCTGAGAGAGGTGGAGGCTGGACTTGAAGGTATTCGCAAACGCTTTCGACGACGACGGGCAGCCTCTCAATGGCAGCGCGCCGAACTGGACCCGGGCGCCGAGGACACAGTCTCGCCGGGGCGCGCATCAACTGATTGGCCGAGAGCGAGTATGAGCCAAGCCCACAGATTGATAAAAATTACGCAGAGGGAGCCATTAGAGCTGATTTAAGCGACATCGGCTGATGAGCGCACGGTTAACTGGGGTGTGTTTACTTGCTCAATTTAATATTTTTTTTTCGACGTATTATGCAAATAACTGTTCCTCCATTACAAACAGAGCCGTCGCTTCTCGGCAAGCAGCTTGTTGGTCGTGGTCGGAAACGCCAAGGATTGGCCAGGTTCTCCTCACGAACCCCTCGACGACGCAAGGTCGAGGAAATTGGGGAAGTGTGCAACTAGGTAGGTAGCAGCAATGGTTGATGAATGATGGGGGCAAGCAAAACTCCTTCTCATCGAGCTAGTCTCGCCTCCTCTCCTCTCCAGGTGGAGATGGCACATCCACGGCCCCACTAATCATCCTCCTCTGCAAGCATCGTTTGGTCTTTTGCAGACGGCGGGATGGAGCGTGGTCCCTGTTCAGCAAGGCCATGAAGACCGAAGTCGCTTATCAGATTGAGAAAAAAAAAGAGGGTGGCATCTGGAACCTGTGCGTGGTAGCGGTGGTGCTGTTTGTCCGTCCTGCAACCCTTCACGCCTTTCTGCCCTCTTCAACAAGTAAAGCCCGAGACAGAGACGAGAGCAGCGAACCATGGCCGAGCAAGCTCATCCAACCGACACCAACCCCGTCGACGTCGATGACATTGACAAGCCCACTGTCATCACGGCTGAGAACCAGCCCCATGAGCTCTACGCCGAGGCAATTGCGCGATATCCCAGCGACGACCACATCGACGCCGCAGAGGAAAAGAAGGTCCTTCGAAAGCTGGATCGCCTCATCATCCCCGTTCTGGGCATCTGCTACTTCTTTTACTACGTCGACAAGACAACTCTGTATGTTTGTTGAGCTGCCCAAGATTTTGCTACCGCCCGCCAGTAATAGCATTAATAACAACAACAACAACCACAACAATAAAAAAAACATGTAAAGCTAACCTTCTTTTCCTTCTTCTCCTCGCGCAGATCATACGCCGCCATCTTTGGGCTCAAAGAGGACCTCGACCTAAAAGGCGACCAGTACTCATGGCTGTCGAGCTGCTTCTATTTTGGCTGGCTCGTCTGGGCCATCCCCTCCAACTTGCTGATGCAGCGAAGCCCGCCGGGCTACTACCTCGCCTTTAATATCTTCATGTGGGGAGCCTTGCTCATGACCCAGGCCGCCGCGCATAACTTTGGCGGCCTGCTTGCTTTGAGGATCTTGTCTGGTGCTTTCGAGGCCATCGCGGATCCTGCTTTCATGCTTGTCACCTCCATGTACTACACCCGTGACGAGCAGCCGTCCCGCATCGCGGCCTGGTATGCCTTCAACGGTATCGGCGTTGCCGGTGGAGGCCTGATTGGTGAGTTGGCGCCCCAGTGCTGTCTCATGCTTTGAAGACGTAGATACTGACAGTCTCCAGGCTACGGCATCGGAAACATCAAGGGAGCCCTCCAGTCCTGGCGCTACGAGTTTCTCATCGTCGGCGCCTTCTGCGCCTTCTGGGCTATTATCCTCGTTCTCATCCTGCCCAATTCACCGCGCACCATCAAGGGCTTCACCCGCGATGAAAAGCTCATCATGATTGCCCGCATGCGACGGAACCAGACAGGGATTGAGCAGCGCAAGATCAACTGGGGCCAGGTGAAGGAGGCCTACCTCGACTACAAGACCTGGCTGTTTACGCTCTTGGGTTTCGTCTCCAACATCCCCAGCGGCGGCATCTCCAACTTCTCCACCCTCGTCATCAAGGGCCTTGGCTTCGATACCCTTCACACGGCGCTTCTCGGCATTCCCCAGGGCGTGCTGGTTGTCATCTGGATCGGCCTGGGCGCCTTGGCGAACAGGTACATGCCGCATAACAGCAGAACACTCGTTTGCGCCCTTTTCATGCTTCCAACTATTGCTGGTGCCCTAGGATTTCTCCTTGCGCCGGCAGACGCCTACGTAGGGCGACTGATCTGCTTGTAGGCACATCCCCAGATACCTGGGAAAAAAATTCTCTTGTCTATATGCTGACATCCTTCTAGTTACCTCACCGGTTCATACCAGGCCTCATTCGTTCTCTGTCTCTCCCTCATCACCTCCAACACCGGTGGCCAGTCCAAGAAGATGATTGTCTCTGGAATGATTTGGTTCGGCGCTTGTATCGGGAACATTGCCAGCCCATTCTTTTACCTCACTTCCCAAGCGCCCTCGTACCACCTCGGAATCGGCTCGCTGCTCGTCTCCAACTGCATCGAGCTGGCCCTATTCTTCGTCTTCCGCTACTCCTTTATGTGGGAAAACAAGCGCAAGGAGCGCCAGCGTGCTGAGTTGCGTGCTCAGGGTTACAATGCAGCGGATGAGCTCAACGCCACCGCGTTTACAGACATGACCGACAAGGAGAACCCCAACTTTGAGTACGTATATTAGAGAACCCAGATCAGCTGTCGGTTGCAAAATTATTAGTTTAGAAGCCGAGGCAGTAAATACCAACGTAAATTATTCGACCGCTCATAATTTACCCAACGCCAATTGTGCTGGGAAGGCGTGTGTTACTTCCCACACCACCACTCAACTACTCTAGCTCTATTGCCCAATGCTGCCAATACCTCACACCGCCATGACTACTTCATCCATGCGGGTTCACACGATTTGGGACGTATCTAGGCATAAAGTCGTCGGTGAGGTTGATGAAATGGGAAATGGAGACGGTTTCTCTTGCAGCATCTTTGAGAAGCAATCTGCAATCACGCAGCCAGATTGCAACCATTTCTGCATGCAAACATATATTTCAGTATAACTTTTAGGCATGCCATGCCATAGATGAAGGAGCCAAGTTCGGGGGGGGGGGGAAGAATAACCTGCTTCCTAAATATTTCACTTGGGTTTTGCAGGTCGCAAAAGTGACTTGCATTCACTGGACACTTGAATGGCCCCGCCTCCTTCACTTTCTTATTTCGTCAGCAAGGCTTGATTGAGCGGCCTAAGCTTGATGCCCTCGGTTATCATTCGAAACAAGTCAAATCAAGGCGCTAGGCCAGCTCAAAGCTGGGCCCTTCAAACTATTCATTGCCCAAATTAGGTGTCCTCGCTGGTGGCAGAATACATGTCACGTCGGACAAGTTTCTCCTCCAATCCAGCTGCTGGAAAATGTGTACTAAAAATAAATAACGGTTCTCATGTAGCAATCAGATAAATGCTTTATTTATTTGTAGTTAAAATACAAGTAGTGAGTGGCTCGCTTTTTTCACGTCGTCCCCTGCACTCTTGCCCCTATCATCCCCACATCAGCAGAGACCCGCCCTGTTTAATAGTCGCAAGCGCAGGAGATTCTCAGAAAGGACCCAAAGAGATGATTGAGAGTTTACTTGTACTAGCCAAGTACTCGCCAGGGGCAACCATGTCAGGACAATACATCACCCGCGGGAAGCGGGAAAGGGACAAGCCGCGCCCGACTCAAACTTAAAAAAAACGTTGGCTTGCTTAGCTTATAGTAAGCACAACCCTTGAAAGTGTGTACTTGGTCTACTTGTCCTAAAATCCCTAAAATAATTTGCATAAATAAATGAATAAATTTTATTTTATTACTTCGAAACATTTTAGGGTAGTAAATTCTGTGGTATTCAAGATGATAAAGTCACAGGGATACGATCTTTCAAGGGGTGCATTGTATATCATGACGGCTCACTAATTTTTGACAGGCTTGTGCTTGTGAAGCTCAACACTTCACTACCAGATGGCAAAATGGAGAGCGTATCGATGAATCCACATTGTCAATAACCTGACCGCTTTGTATAGATTACACCCATTCGACCTCCAGTCAATGCGGACTCGAATGATAGATCTTGGATTCGAAGGGTCTTTCGTAGCAAGAAGGATCATGGCCAAGCATCCGCCAGATCCACCAAATCGTGATCTAACGAAGCCTAGGTCTCCCGCTCTTCGCTAAGATACGCGTAAATCTCCGGTCCTTTTTACTCGGGGTCCGTCTGCGGTAACCACCCCAAAAGGAGAGGCGCGAAGTGGAAGCCCTTGCTGATGTGGCAGGTACCTTCCCACCACATCTTTGGTCATCATCTCGTCGCCCCCCACGCGTGGAGCGATGTAAGCTAGCTAATCACATCATCTGTTCTCTTAGCGCACATCCGCATCCAAAGCATGGAGTCGTGCAGCTTAGTGGACATGCCGGAAGTGTGGCACAATAACTCCTATCACGCGTCGGTAGTGTTTATCCATGGCTTATACGCGCTATTTATGCGACTTGACTCCACCACTTGCTTGAGCCGCACCGTAGCCTTGCAGTGGCAGGTGAGGCTATCGTGACGTCGGACAACGTCTGCCAGGGTCTCTCAGCACTTGCCAGGGTGACATGTTTTAGCGAAGCTTCAAGCAGGCTAGTGTCAGATGCAAAATTGTAGGTTTAGCTCATTCATTATTAGTCTCATGGTGCGCTGTGTCTTTACCAAAAAGGCTTGTGAATTCCAAGGACTCAAGCAAGACGCACACGCACCTATTAAAAGGTCAACAGGTTAGCTCACGGCAGAACAAACAACGAGCACAATTAACAACTCTGACTCTGACACAAGGTAAGCCAGTCAAGCATCTACACAACACCCCATAGGGGCAAGATGTAGATCTACAGGGCTATTCGTGTCCTCATAGGCTATGAAAAGGCACTGAGTGATGACACAGTTGGTGTTTATTCACAACGCTGACAGCTTGAACTTTAAAATGATCAAGAGGTTCAACTAAAGGCAGCCCACAACTCTGAAGTATCGGTATTTGTTGTTTCGTGCGACCTGGAAAGCCGTAGGGCAGTCTTCGGGGATAGGGGGTAGCCAGCTGCCGAGAGATCGAGGTAAAGGGACAGTAGCATGGAGCTCTTTCGATAGGCAGATGGTTAGGAGAGCTTGGTTCAGAGTCAATCTCTGAAGCTATACCGTACTTCGGGAGAGGAATGCAACAGAAGCGGCAAGCTCTATGGGAGGCGGCTCCTTTGACTATCATCGGTCCCTCTACTGCTTTTGGTATTATTGTAGGCTGCATGCTTGAAGAGTACATGATCAGCAAGTTGTGCTCACAGAGTTCCCCCTGATGATAGATAGTTTGCAATAGACTGGACAGCGCGCTTTGTAGCAACCTCCGAGCGATTTCTAAGTACTTGTCATCATACACCGCTATCAAATCAGAGACAGAGCAGGTGGCATCCGCCCCGGAGTGACAGAAAAGACACTCAAGGATGATGGATTCGACCGAAGAGAATGTTTTAATCGATGGATCGCGTTTCGAATGGGACTCGTCGTTGATTTGTAGATGAAATCGTCCGATGGGAGAAGAACGGTGACGCGACCAGATGCCCAGTCAGTCATGGGGCGGTCGGGGGCAGTTTACAACCGCCTCAGCTCGTATCTGGAAGGAATGGTCAGCAACAGTATCAAACCAGCAGCGCATGTCTGAGAAGTAACTTCGAGGTGGGTTCGGCGGGGGTATAGAATACGTAGGGTAGGCCGTGCTAGAAGTTGTGAGCATTCAGATAATGTCGCGTTGCCAAGGACTGTTGACTCGTGTCATCCATCAGGAGGCGTGGTAGCGCACAGGAGGTCACAGGCAGGGAGCCCGAAACTTGCTCACCCTTCTTCTACCTGTCGCTTGCCTGTCAATTTCTTGTCCCCTGCCATCAACTTCCAATAGCCTGCATCATACTACCTGTTGGGAGGGGAGGAATACGTTTTGATTCGAGGAAGTTAGGCGATGAAATGTGATAGAGGCTGCATAAAAAGGACTGTTGCATGATGCATCGAGTGGGCAGGTGACACTGGCCTTTGTGACAGAGGAAGCGGAAGAAGGACAGACAAGCCAGGAAGAAATGAAAACGAGGGCCCAGCCACAAGCAGCGCCCCCCAGCATACTTACCAAAACCAGCACATGATGCATTAGGACTATCCTCTCCCAGCAAGATACAACACAAATGAAGGGAGGAGGGCAATGTTATTTGTCACGAGAGGAAGACCTTGGGCGTCGTGGCAAGGTTCCCGCCCTAACATTGATCACACAGCCACGAGCCGAATGCGAGTCTGACAGGCTAAGTGGTCGAATTTGCTTTGTTGGGTCGGTCAAGGCCATCAGGTAGGGGGGCTGGAGTAGGTGAGCTGCACAGGACTCGAACGAATCCAAGAATGAGCTGTTGTCTGGTTTTTCAAGGGCTGGTGGCTCGTGGTTGGTGCCTCCCTGGGCATGCATTCCAGTCACATCAGGGATCTTTGAGACAGGATTATTCCCCGATGGTCGAAATCGCTTTACCAGGATGATTCACTGTTGTATTGGGGAAGATTAAAGGCAGCAAAAATTCAAGGGGTTGCCGATGAGGGAAGGTGGGATGGAAAGGATTAGAAACGAGGCAAGTCTCCGGGGTCAGCTGAATGAAACACTGCGTTTTCAAAAGCTGGGTGCCACCATTCCCAAATAGCCCGGCTGACTGTTGAAGTCGCACACTCGGTTCCAGAGAGGCAACGCGCACTACCCCAAATTTGGTCTTTGCAAAGCTGTATTTTTTGTCTTTTCACCTCTCTTTAAGAGCTTGTGTCAAGATTTTACTGGGTTATTCGAGTGACGGCCAGGGAAATTCAGTCGTGGCCCGTTGGCGAGGCCAAGAGCGAACCAACATTACCACCCCCCCTGCCCAGAATCCCCCCCAGCAAGGCGAACTTTTTGGGGTCCGTTTTATAGTTAACGTGTTTGCCTTGGAATTTGGGAGCATTTGTACCTATCTCGAAAAATGGCGCGGATGGGTCCACAGGATGGGGACATTGATGTGTGAATGACTTCACGATTGCCTTATTTTCCCATAGGCAAACACGGGCTAAGCTTAGGCCAACCGTGCAATCCGTCTCAAGCCCTTGCGCACCCAGAACAAATACTTTTTCACGCAGAAAAAAACGCCTCGGCCGCGGGCTCGGATACTTCCCGTTCGAGTCATTAGGCACACAAATTTACCTAGCAAATCGACCTTCCCAATGTACAAAGAATCCTCCCGTCCGCCCGTCCGTGATCCCGCAAGTGCCCGCACGCCAACTCCACGGTCTATGAAACAGTCTCAGTCCCGTCTTTCTTTTTTAACTTCTTTCATATGATTAAGCTCTCCCCCATCTTGGTAGCTTCCGAGCGGGCCGTTTCCGTTCCTTGATTCGGCCCATCCGCGACACCGACACTTTTCATCTTTAACACAGTCACCAAACCTTCAATATGGATCTGGAGCTGCTCCAGCGCAGCGCCTGGCTTGGGCTGGCGTCTGGACTCCAAAAGGCACAGCGGCCTGTTTTCGTCGCTCAAGAACCTCTCGACGACCTGATGGCGACATATTTCGTACCCCAAGGCACACATGTTGTCCGAATGTCTTGTCGCCATTGTTAGATTCCCCCGGGGGAGGCGATCGAATCGAAAAAGATAAGGGATGGTGCCATACCTATCAAAGCCAGCGAGGCCAATATTTAGAGTGAGAGAAGGTACACGACTTGGCTGGTGCATTAGAGGAGCGAACAAGCCATGAACAAAACACAAAGAAGGGGAATCTTCGTTTTGCAGATTCTGGCTAACCAGCGAGAGAATAGGGAGTTCATATACCTGACCGATCATCGCTTTAAACCTCTTCTCGCGACATGCATTGGTAACTCGGCTAGAAAAAAAGCAAAGATAATAAGAATCATACCCCCCTCCACAGCCTGAAAAGCAAATATCTCGGTGCATGGTGAGACCGCAGAGATACAGACGATATTCAAATAGCGAATAGAGGCACTACCTCGTCGACCGAACCTTTTGCTTCATCATTTACGCGCCACAAACATGGGCAACGACCGAATAAATAAGGAGTTGTACACGGGCGAGAAAAAAAGAGCAGGCGGCAGAGGGCCGCTGGTACTGAAGATCACTGAAGCTGGTCTGACTGTCCACAAGGAGATAATCGGTCTTCCTGGGATTTCAGTGGGCCAACAGGAACACCTCCTGGACACATATTACGCCGTTGTCAAGGCCCTCTATCCTTTCTTTTTTTTTTCTGGTGCTTTCTTTTTCTCGCTAGCCACTTGTACATTAGTTCCCTCACCCGTTGTGGAAACCCTTCGGTGGGTTCGACGGTAGCTCCCATCACAAGGATGCTGCAACATTCTACCTCCAATGGGATCCAATGGGATCCGCGCCAATCCGACCCATACCCCCAATTTAGACACCCCGTTCTCACTTCACCCTTGGATCTTCCTTGTTCCCCGGAATGAATGTGCAACCCGCAAGCATCTCTTCAGTCTTTTGTTGAGATAACCTCAAGACATCTGCAAAAGCATATCAAGGGGTCAGGGCACTTGGTCCCATGGATAACGAGGGGCTGGCCCACGTAAGCTGCCAGTCCAGCATATTGTGGGGCGTGGCTTCGTGTTGTCATCCAGGCTAGCACGTTTTCAAGGCACATTTTGGCTTAACTGCTAGAGCACTCTTGTCACCAATAAGATTCACGGCGTACCGAAGTTGGCGTTTTGTGTGGCCTGTGTGTCCGCCCTACACCCTTTCGTCTAGCCCCAATCGACCCCCCAGAGTCCCATCATAGTACCGGTCAAGGGCGCTCCTCGGCATCATTGCCGAAGCAACTACTGGCCTTGGCATGGCTACTCGGCATCAAGCAAGGCTGTAGAAGTTTTACATCTTGTCTTCTATCGGAGCTTAATCAATGTATTCACAGTACATAAAGAGTGGCTTGGGCGTGATGATGCTTTGATTTAAATCAATGCTATGGCCATTGCCACTAACACTAACACCCTCCCATGTCATGTGGTAGGAGGAACTAGGCTACCTAAATATGGCTTTCCAAAGAGGATTTGCCATAAAACCACTTTCAGCTGTTCAGATAGACGTTTGTGGTGTTTAATTGGCCAATGACGCATGGCGAGAATAGAGTTCGACATGCCACAGTTAGCGATTAATCGTAGCAGTTATTCCTGCATTGATATCCAAAAGAATCCTTCGGTGGGTTTCAAGGACGCATCTTCTTGATTCTTCTCATCGTTTGAACGATATCGTAGAGAACGCGAGCAAACCCAATGAAAGGGGTCACAGATCCAAGTAGAATATCCCAAAACAATCAGTCTCGAGGTGACGTGGCTATCAGTTGGACGTAGGGCCCTGGTTCGACGTGTTTGGTTGTGAGTTATTCGAAAGAATAAGCCCCCCAAGAGAGAGCCGCACGTTTATCGGGTCGGTCGTCGATCGAAGGTACATCTCGAGAGATGGTGAGTGTCGGTGGGACTTCAGGGTATTGGTCGTTGCGGGTTCGTCGCTATTGAATATCTTTTGTGAGCAAGCCGTTCTCATCGCCTTATTTTGGTGACAGAAAGATTGAAAAACACAATGCGAGTGCCAAGGAAGTAGAATCAAGTGCTTACAGCATTGATGCCCCGCTATCATGTTCTTGTCTCATCGAGTGTGGCATTGTCAGCGATGTATTCGATGTATTCGATGGAATTGAGATGCCAAAACGGGATCCAATTGTGTGTTCTGGCAACCAGGTCATGGGATTGATCAACTACACGTCCTCGATCTTGGAGCGGGATCATCCTAAAGATATAGCAAGAGGCTAATGGGGGTTCTTAGTCGCCCGTGTCGGCCGTGGAGGGCCCACCACACGATCTCAGACTGCTGAAGCCTCAACGGCGACCAAGCCTGGCAAAGTAGGAAAAAGAAGGCTAGTGCGACTGTCTGTTCTGCTAGTGAGAGACAAAATAAGAAAAAAAAAACGAGACTGGTGTTGAGAATGGATTCAGATCCGATAGATCGACGAGTAATAGTGGAAGCCCTAGCCCCTGGCCCTTCCACAAGACCTTGACCAAGGCTGAGGCCGCGCCGGAAGAGGGCTTTTGGGGGGGGGCTTAGTAGTGATACACGGAGCCGTTGATGATCTGAGTCTTCCCTGCGGTACAGGGGGGCGCGGGAGGAGGTGCTTGAGCTAGCATCGCCTTCTGGCCCCCGTTGGTGTTTGTTTCAGTCAAAGCACTTTTTTTTTTGGGCGGCTACGGCATTTGAATCCTTGGATCGCCCACCATGAGCCGTGCTGGCCTGGAAAGTGCCGCGCGTACTCGTATTGAATACGCAGGAGATCGTCTGGGTGTCTGTGGAGGCGAATGTAAGATCTTGATGCACGGCGACCTCCTCCGAGTGGGAACCAGAGCACCGGGAGCCGACAAGGCGTATCAAGGCTAATCCAACCATCGTAATCCACCTCTCAACCCGGCGCCGGTCAGCCAGCCCTGAGGACCCTTCCGGGCTTGATTTGAGTTTCCTAGTGTGTCGACTGTGAGCTGGACTTTGAAGCTCGATGTCACTTCATTGGTCATGGTAGCCGAAACCAGCTATCCCAATCGAGACGGCAGGCTGTTGTTGTTGAGACTCCCCAGCGGTGATTTCAGTCCACATCGCCTCCTTGAGTCGTGTCTCACATCCGTTGTGGGAGAGAGAGGCCAAGGGGATAAGCGCGGCGAAGCCCGACTGCCGCGAGCCGCAGCGATCCTTGATGTGCTCAGTTTCATCTTGTCTAAGTGCCTTTTCACCGCTTCGGCGCGCTTGAGCCGGCTTGGGTTGCATCCGGACGGTGACGTTTGTCTAGAATTGCCATTTGCTTGGACGTTTTGATGTTTTGCCCGGACGTTGGCGTCTGGCTATCCGGGGCATGCCAGTCAGTCAGCTGTCAGATGCGCGCTGCATTGCATGGGGGGCGATCATCCGTCGCCATTAGTTCAGCAGGGCCTTATTAGTGTCAAAGCAAGGATCTCAGCCGCACCAGGCTGTGGCTTGCCTGAAGCGATCTCCCCTCTGTTTTCGTTTCTTTTATTTAATTGTTTATTCTTTTTTAACAGTGCTCCAAGCCCGCAGGAACAGATGATCTACGAGCACCCAACCCAGCGCGCTTGGGCATCCTACACACCGCATGCGGATCCGTGCCTCGAGGATTAATTTAGACATGCATTTGACCAATTTCCACCTATGCAGGTTCAAATGGAATGGCAGGCGTCGTTGAATTAACTTATCCAATTTGATATTTTAGCGGGGGGGCTTGGTGCCTTTTTTTTTTTTTTTTAGAAACGTGTTGCCCATTTCCAACATGTTTATTACTCAACAAGCGTATCAGACCAAAAAAAAAAAATTTAATATCTGCTTTAATTGCCGTGCAACTGGGTACATGCAAGCCGTCTCCTCTTAATTTCGGTACTGCATTTCGCATCTTGGAGTCGGCGCATTCGTCAGGCACTGCTATCGCGCACATACACTTGAGCCCGATAGAGAGTCAGAGAACTCCCGAAATAGTAACTTGGACTCAAAAGAAGCCTGCGCTACAGACATGCTCAAATTAAGGGTTCCTGAAGCTGTCGATCAGGGTTCCGGTACCGGGCGCCGCCGGGAGAGACAGTTGATCAGTGCCACACATACATACCCCTTGGCGCACTGAATGCCCTCTATCCTACGGTGTATGGCCAATCAGGCTGGGGAGGCAAGGCATGGTCAATGCCATATGCATAGGTGGACAAAGGTAGCTAGGGCTGTATGACCGGACCTGAGCCCCGCGCCAGGTCTCACAATAGCCCAGCCACAGAGACAATCAGCCTGTTTTGCGCAGTGACACTCAGCCTTGGATGGGATGTTGACTTGCCACTGTGTGCTCTCCGATCCCCCGTCTCACTACAAAATCCCCGAACTGCGGGATTCTAGTCCCGGGGAGTCAGGGGAAATCTGACCCTGCCCGAACTACGTGGCATGCACAAAAGAACTCGCAGGCTTATTTCTCGGGTCACACGAGACATCTGCCGTCATTAATGTCTCCAACTCAACGGACGGCACTGCCATACCCGATACCCTCGCCCTGGGGACCGTGAGGTTTGGGGCTGGGCACTTGAAAGAGATCTGGAACAGTTTGCGGAACCGCAAGCCATTGAAAAATTACGAGCAAGTGGCTAAGTCACCAATAGAAATGTATTCGGAAATATGGCCCACGATTTATCTTTCCTTGCCAAGATGCACATTTGCCCTCCAAATCAGATTGCGGTCCTCGAAGTGATAGTTCCTCTTGTGCGGTTTTCTAGAAACGTGGCGCCACCCTCAGAGACTTCCCCATCACATCAGCTAGGCCTTGGGTTTCAAGTTCGATCTCTTCTCGGGCATTTTGGCGGAGAAATTTCGATGGTGGCTTTCGTTTGAAGAAACATCCACAGGCATGTAGCATAGACGACATTGTATCTCCAGTTCCGTATCCTTCATAAACAGCCTTTTGCGCTCGTCCTTGCTGGAGCCGCTCTCTAGAGCAGGTTGGCGCTCACAGCACCTTGTTTTCGTTAGCGCCCATTCCGGCATCCTCGTTGGTATCGTTATAGGGCGTCTTACAAGCAGCTCTCGCTGAGGTTTACTTCCATGGAGCCTCTATCCGTATGGTCAGCCATATTGATACCGGCTTGATTTGATTGAAGGTCAAGAGACGGGTAAATTTCAGAGATGCAAACTGTTACAAATCATAAGATAGCAGAGATACGCATTCGACTTCGGAGAGTCTGCGCACTATTTGTTGTTTCTGAGCTGGCGGTTAGGGCTCATACTGCCAATCACCCCAGACGGAAGAAACAGTCTCCTCTATGGTGCTAATGGCAAGCTGCATGGCTGCAACTCAGACGTTCTCATGGTGCATACGGCAATAGTGGCTCAAGCGTCCACGATGGCATCGTCCAACGCACAAGTTCCGTCAAAGTGTGCAGGACAAGGAGGCGTGGCTTCTAAGGCAAGGGGGAACAAGCATTTGTCGGCATCGGATTAAGACAGGAGCAAACCGGTCAACAAGATGCATATCAGATGGCGCGAAATGACCAATAGATCCTAAAGCCACAAAGCGATGAATGACTCTGAATGAGTAATGCGTGAGGCTTACCTGGGGAAAGAGGGAACAGAGCGCACACAATTATCGCCACGCCTCTTTGAACATTTATTAGGAGTCCCGTCTGGGGTTGGCTCCCATCAGAGCACATGGTTGGGACACAGAGGGTGGGATATGACAGCTCAGCTATGCGAGTGTTTTGCTTGGACGGGATAGGCCCGTAGCCGCCAGCGGGGCGGTGGTTTGGGGCCGCTCAGTCCATGATCTACATGACGTCTGCGTCATGTGTGAGTAAATCAATGGGATTTGACGCGATCCAACGTCGTTCTGCAACCCTCTGTCATTGATGCGACCGGATGAAAGCCGTGGGCTGAGGCTGATAAGCAGTTCTGACCGGCGGGCGACCGTGCAAGCGGCCGAAATCATGAGGCCGAGACTAGGTGGCTTGAAAGTGCGCCTTGGTTCCCATTTACCCCAGGTAATGGCATGACAGAAGATAGACAAGAGCTAAAATCCACGTCCGGGGGTGGGACGCTCCCCCTCAATGCAGGGATCATGTCACTTGGTCTCGGTGCGAGTTGGTGCGCACGCCCTTGGAAGTGAGAACTGACAGGCTAGGCCAGTCTTCGATGCGAGTACATCTACAACTACTCGCAGCTGATGCCAGTCACGACGCAGTGCGCATACGGGCAGCCCCGGATCTAAATGGTGCGATATATGCCAAATGCGGTACCGAGCCCTTGCGTCCAGCTTCTAACCGTTCTGCTCTAGTCTTGTTGTCCCCCTTGCCACAGAGACCTTATCTCAACGGATTTGACCTACATGAGCGCACTTAGCTAAATGGCACGGTGCCAACTAAGAAGAGAATATACGTCCCTCGCCACTAAGATAGCGGCATACTTTCGGGCCTTAGTCCAGGCCCAAAGAAGGGTCCAAGCGATGATGTAGCCGAAAATGTAGCATCTGCGTTTGCCACCAACTTCCAAAACCCACGTGGCAATGGAACGGATCGAGCCTTGCAAATTCGCCTCCTCGGCCCCCGGGAAGCTTGGCAATGGTGGCTAGTTTAGAGCGGTGGCGTTGAACCCTCCAACATCTCGGGATAAAGTCAAAAAAAAAAAAAAAAAAAACAGGGCGCAAGGCCAAGTCAACAAGCAAATATGTTTGCTTTGGCCTCATCTCAGCTTCTTAATTTTGGATCCTTAGGTGTTTAGCGCGTAAGCTGACCTACCCTGGAGTAAGGTCGCATTGCGATAAACTTTCTTTTTTTTTTCTTTTTTACCTTAAAACGTCCAGCTGAGAGACGTTGATCTGCTTATAAAGAGACACGGTGCCCTGTCTGTATTTTGCTTACAATCGAGACGTCCAAAAAAGAGCCCAGGGGTTCAATTTGGAAGTTGGCCAACCTCGTTGAACGCGATCTTGAGCACCCATGATCATTACTTAGCACATCGGGACTTCCCAAAAGACTTTTATCGAGAGCGAGGATGTAGGTTGACCCCGAAGCATTCAGGCAAACCCCAGTACTGTGGTTTGTACGAAATTTGTGCAGATAAAAAGCAGAAATGGACGAAAGAAGAGGTGATTTTAAAGTTCCCCGATTCTCCACCTTGTCTATGCTAAACTCTCGCTTCTTATTCCCGTGTTATTGGCATATTGGCCGTTATTTTGATACGCGCTAACACGCGCCAGCGTCACTGCTCACGATGCTAGTTCACGATGTGGTTTCGATTCAACCTCCAACATCATGCGAGTTGAGAGAATGATGCCATAGGTACGATTTGACTGTCAGGTTTCAATTACATCAGTGCAATATTTTAGTTATGTATCTATACAAGCTTGAGTGGTCGGTGATTGATGGTATATTTGTGCATGATCTCACTCTGTTGTTAGTAGATGAGCACCATCTTCCTCTCATTACTGACATAGCGTGGATGAAAACGAATCGAATTGAATGACAATTCAAAAAATTAAAAATTATAAACCAAAAAACAAGGTGAGTTATTATTACTCGATACATGAAATACAGCAATGATTTATTTGCTCATTAGATGACGCCCCCTTGAAACGATTTCATTAAAAAGCGCTTGAACCCAAATTACTCCTTTCCGACAAACTTCCGTTGTAATATCATAAATTCTGAGAAGGACGTTTCGATGAGCCTGAGCTACTCTGAGTCATGGTGAACGGATGCCCAGTGAGCCGATAAGAAATAGGCAGGTTTGGATCCTGGAGGAATGCGTGAACACGCAGGCACCCGAGTCTAAGGGCCTCTTGATGATCGCGACACCTAATAATCTCTCAACGAAACTTCTGGTGACGAAAAATGACATAGCCTTACACGCAGGTTTGGCCCTGGTTCACGGCCGTTGAACAGGGCTCGGAGGCTGGCGCCATGGTTGATTTGTTCTTGGTGTTGTGATATGGAGATGTCACCGAATACGGTTCAAAGCAAGGCCGGTGCGTTAGGATGCAGGTTGCCATGTCTAGATAGTATAGAAGAAGAAGAAAGGGAAGGGGGGAAGAATGGGTTTTATATGACGACTGCAAGGATACATGTGCGCGCGTGTGGTTTTATGCCGGACCAAGTCACCGGTTCATCTTGCTAATCTCTCCGAACCCCCGCAAAAGAAGAAAGCCATGTCGAGACAAATACAACACGGTGCATGGGGTAAAATGACATCTCATTTTTACAAGTGTCAAGGTTGGTCGAGATTGGGTGACTAGCGCATGTCCCTGAACTCCCAATCGTACTAAGAATGGCGCTGATGCGGCTCGTGATTATTTTTTTTTTCCTCCTTTGGTTGCTAAATTGGAACAAAGACCCGGGACAGAGCCGGATATGTCTTGAAACCCCTGGTGCCTGATCTGCAAAGAGGTGTGGTTGGTAAGATGGATGGACCCCATGGCAAGTCTACTGAACAGCAACATCACGGTTTCGAATTACGTGCCGGGATGGCATCCATCCCCGTTGATTGGGTGCCCCCGAGAGAAAATGGACGTGACTGTGGTATTATTCCTGTCTGGTTGTGACTATTGAAGCATGCAGAGAGGATTTTTTATCAACTAGCAAAGATTGGGCGGAAATATTGGGGCGTACGGTGGCTCCATTGTGCAAGCCACGTCCGAGCGCAATGGATTGATTATAGCAGACGACCTCTATGGAATATCGGATTCGACAAATTGCATAGAACCCCTGCATTTCATGATATACGGTGGCAAGGAAGAGGGAGGGGGTGTGCAGTCTTTCAATGGGTGTTGGCCAAATTGTGGGATCCCCAAGCGCACATGAAAGATGTGGTTGCACAACATCAGCCAAGTGAGGAGCATGCACGGCGGCGACAACCCACATGTCCTGGGGGAGTCGTGACTTTGTGCAACGGGCAAAGGCCTCAGACTCGGTGCACCCGAATGTGTCGACCACGCACATGTCCGGGGCTTGATTGTATCTTTGTTGACCGGGCCATACGTGTAGTGCGGGAGCAACAGACACGACTGGCGAATGGGTCAAATTAAATTTCGCCAGCTATATTTAGTTCACCCAAACGTGATTTTTTTTCTTTCTTTTTATTTAATGCTAGGGCCGGTACTTGGAGGCCAAGGAGAGGGGGCTGGTTGACGTTGGTAAACACCATTTCTTCCCGCCCCCCTTTGAAACAAGCCACAATTACAGGTTAAATTTAGACTAACTGGTTTTTACACTTTCAAGAGGTCTCGATCCAGGCGGGAGGAAATAATCCGGTGAATCGAGAGGCGAGGAGCGGCTCTCGTTCGCCTCACGCAGCGAGTTAGAGGACGGGCAGGGGCCGCATCGTTGTATCTGCTGTCATGTTGGATGCAAAAGGGTCAAAGCAAATCCCGCTAGGTATGCAGCCACCTGGGTTCGCCGAATCGTCAGCCAAACAAGGCCGTGGATTTGGGACGACTATTGCTTTTTAGGTTCGAGGCAGCAGATGGTCTGTATCGAGACCAAGGCTATCCCTTAGTTACAAATGCAAATACCCTTGCCGAGATTGTTTTTATTTTCTCTTTGTTTTTTTCCTGTGTTTCGTTTGTCCTCAAGTCCAAACTGGGGTGTTGTCGATGACGCGGTGTCCGGGGGGAGGGGGTATACTTGCATGCGTGTCAGCCATCATCGTCCCGTTCGAGACTCGTCGAGTGAGACAGTTTGGCATGTTCCAGACCAGCTCGAACCCTCGTATTCAAGCAAGCATGGAAACGCTGAAACGTTTGATATGTTTCAGAAACCATCAACTGACAGGCGCCCAAGGGCTTTGGTGGACGACTGGTGGCGTCTGGCATCCAAGCCTCTTGATTCATCAACGGCATTCCCGAGAGCGCCAATTGAGTCGCATACAGAATCCAGTTTATGCAGCATCATATAGGGACATGACGCCACTGCTTTTGCCCAGGTGCGACGCTGTTGGGTTGTCACCGCCCCGCGCCCCGTTGCCGCTCTTCCATGAGCACTCAGCCACCTCTCCTGGAACAAGAGAATGGTTGACCAGACACTGTCCGCTGCAACCCCTCTTGCTACCTCCCCTCCGGAAATTGGTTGCAGTGCAGACGTGGGAGGAGTGCAGGATCGAGAGCGGTGAGCCTGTCGCCGCAGGCTGCCACCAGCCGGTTTTGATTTGCGTCTAATCGATAAGTGAGGCGAGCTGCATGCACTCCAAATTACAATTTCCCATCATGGACGATGATAGTGACCATCAACTTCCACATACATATGCCAGTCACAAGACTGTTCTCCCGTCACCCCCAAAAGGTTCTAGTCTCTGCACAGTCGGGCGACAAGTATGTCAGGCGGGCGCTTGAGTCGGGACGTGCTTGAGTCGGGACGTGCTTGAGTCGGGACGTGCTTGAGTCGGGACGTGCTTGAGTCGGGACGTGCTTGAGTCGGGACGTGCTTGAGTCGGGACGTACGTGAGTAGTCCGTGGTCACGGACCATGATGCAGCCAACTCTCATGTCCTAAGAACCGGGGCGCAGAAAGGGAAACCAGTGCGACAACCAACTGACCCTCCCCCCCCGCCAACTCGGATACTGCCGTAATCAATGCCATGCCGGGGCACCGGCACCAAATCCTCGGGAGCATTTAATTGCTGGGTATCTCGGCACGGTCAAACCGACAGGGGATCGGTGCTTTGGTGACAGCGAGAGGCTCTGCAGGCCCCTGTGTGGCTGCAGTATGACGCTTCATAATGTGGTCATGCCGTGCTGCCGGTGTCAACTTTGACAGGCTTCGGTACGCAAAGTATGTGCACCATTGGCGTTGGGATATGGAGTCAATTGATATGATTCCACCATGTAAGCCACATTTTTTTAATTTTTTTTTAGCGGAGTTCTCATCGTGTCAAGGGAGACAACCACCATATTTCATCCGACATAGTCTGGAGGGGGGGATACTTATTAGCATCTGATCTTTCGTTAATGTTACAGCTCTCCAGCTTTATGAGTCAGTGTCTTCATTTTTTTTTAATCTAGTTTTCATCGGCTAGAATTAGGGGTGAGTTATGACAGGCCTGGTTGTCGCGAATTACACAAACGTCAATGTGGACAGCAGATACCAACAGGTCACGAGAGTTAATCACCGATCGGGAATCCTTGGTATGAGTAATAGAGGTTTCAATTGTCATTTCTAGCATAGAGTTCGTCCAATCCATCAGACATTAACTACCGATGTCATTATGACCATGATTCCCAAGCTCAGAACGAAGCTCTATCCATCAGACACTACCGTAGGCCGTCGTGTTGAGAAGTCACTTAGAGAAGGGCGAAGGCGAAGGCGACAACGGCCGCGGCGGCGACAACTCCACCGGTGTAGCTCTTGGTGCCAGCACTAACAGTGACAGGAGTCTCGGGAGGAGGTGTGGTGCAGGCTCCGGGAACAGTGCATCCACCGTTGGTGGGTGGCTTGATGACAGGAGTGGGATTTCCAGGAGGGCATCCCTCACCGGGGCAGCCAGGTCCTCCAGGTCCTCCAGGTCCACCAGGTCCACCAGGTCCTCCAGGTCCTCCAGGGCCACCAGGTCCACCGGGACCTCCAGGACCTCCAGGACCTCCAGGACCTCCGGGACCTCCGGGACCTCCGGGACCGCCAGGACCTCCAGGACCTCCGGGACCGCCAGGACCTCCAGGACCTCCGGGACCTCCGGGACCGCCAGGTCCGCCAGGGCCACCGGGAACGGGGATCTTGATGATACCACAGTGTCCATTCGGGCAGCCCTTGTAGGTCCAGTTCTTGGGTGCGCAACCCTTGCAGGGTCCCTCAAGGACGACGGGAGGGAGGACAGGAGGGGGAGGCTTCTTGTGGTTGCGGTAAGGGCAGTCGACCACATCAGGGGCGCACTCTCCAACAACATGGCCGTTGGGAGGACCGCCAGAGGGCAAACCGAGGAGAGGAGGGCCAACAGGGGGGAGGCCCATGGGTGGACCAGCGGGAACTCCAGGAGGAGAATAGACGCAGTCGACGCCGCCCTCCTCTTGGCAGCGGCGGTTAAGCTCGGCATCGGTGTTTGCCAGGGCGCCAACGGCCATGATGGCGGCAGTGAAGAGAGTAGAACGAACCATGGTTGCTTGGGTTTTAAATAAATAAAAAGTGATTCAAACGAGTGAATATGAAAGAGGTAATGAGTGAAGATTCCACGAAGTGGATGTTAGCGTTGAGAAACGAGTGACTAGAAGATCGAACTGTTGATGAGGATAGTTAAAAGAAAAAGTCTGTTCTCGAAAAGAAAGACTACCATCTTATACTCAAAATCTTCTCCATGTTCCCTTTACGTCCCATTGACATGTTCAGTAGGGCGGCATCTGTGGAATGTTGCCCGTATAGACTGGCAATAAGCTGCACCCCAAATTTCCTGCAAAGCGTTCCAATTGCCCCTGGACAATGTGCCAGCTTGCCATGTCGAAGAATCGTTCTGAAACAGGTGATGTAAGCAGTTCTGAACCGATCAAGTAGGATAGCCATCACTAGATGTTTGAGGCCTGTGTCTTAGTTTCTCCCTCGAAGTAAGGAAGTCAATACTGTCAAACATGTCTCCCTCAAATAAAAGTTCTATAGCCTACACCGCATTCCACATTGCAGAAAGATGCTCCAGATGCTCAAATGTGCTTGCGATCTATGCAAGAGAGTAAATGTGTCCAGAACAAAATGAATACCTCGGTGAAACAACAACAACAATACCGGGAACTCAAGCTTTTGGCGAACCCAAAGGACGAATCATTCACTGCACACCTTCCCAAAATGGAAATTTATAAACAAAAAAAATACTCCTAACATCTCTAGAGAAATGTGTCGGTTCATTCATCGCTCAAGATACCGAGTAGTGTTGGGAGATGGATGTGTCATTTCAAGCCCTCTCCTTGGCGAATTAAACCCCCAGCGAAAGAATCACAATAATTCCATATAACGAAATATTTAATAAACCCTTTTATTTTTTGCTTTATTTCTTTGGCAACTTCTAACTGGCCCACAGCCTACGGCGCGACGTGCCGTCGCCATTGTTAGACATTCGGCAATTGGCACACGTGTCGAGAAGAGACCGCGATCTCACTTGTGACAGGCAAAGACAAGTACCAGAAGTCGCTGGCGCAAACCTGTGAGATAAAAGGAATCCAACCAAATGAACATCATATTTCCGATACGATCTTATGCGAAAATTCGAGACCCCCTTTGCAAGTTGATCTCACGCGACAGTCTTGATGTCATCATGCACGTTGATCCGAATACCCTCATCTCTCTCTGTCTCGATCATTTCAAAACTTCTCCACATAGGGCCTGATGTCAATTTCCTGAGTAAATGCCGAGCGATGCTGCGTGTGCAGGTGCCAGTATGTTTCCGCAATCTTGGAAGCAGTGTCAGTCGGCGCAACCTTGGCCGTTGCAAGGAATCAGTCACATACCGCTTCTGGCTTGAGCTTTGCATCTTCTGCGTCACTAGCTGTAGTGTAGTGCCTTGTCCTTGGGATGTCGATGATTCCGTCGACAATAACGTGAGCTACGTGGACGCCTTGAGGGCCAAACTCGCGCGCCAGGGACTGGCCCAGCGCCCTCAGGGCAAATTTGCCCGCCGCGAATGACCCAAACTGTGCAGAACCTTTAGTCGACGCGGTCGCGCCAGTGATTAGAAGCGATGGAGGGTGAGTGGAATCAGGGACCGACTCGAGGAGCAATGGCAGCGAGTTCTGCGCAAAGTTGAAGAACCCGCTTCTGTAGATGATTAGCCTGTGACCTCTCTCACGCCATCGCGGCTACTTACGCAGCACCACCCAGGCCAGAATTGAGTTCTTCAGCAGTCAACTCGAGGAATGGCTTCCGGGCGAATCCCGCGCTAACGTTGTAAACTGCCGCTGCAAGCTTGCTTCCGGGAAGTTCTTTCTTGATGGTCTCAAAAGCCGAGTTGACCGACTTGGGGTCAATTAGGTCGGCTGAGATGCCCAATGCATGGCCACCAGACTGCTTAATATCCGCAACGATATCGCTGTAGCTTTCGGGATTTCTTGCCAGCACCACAATTGAGTAAGCCTTTGCGAACTTGAGCGCGACTGATCTCCCTGTTCTCAATAGTTAGCATGGTGGACAGGCGAGAGCTTACTCAATCACTGTCTTACCCGTGCCAGGACCAGCACCAGCAATCACAGCAAAAAACGGAGCGGAAGCCATGGCGATTGTTTTTTATTTAGATAGAATAATATTATGTTCTGAGTATCTGAATTGATTTCCGATCTGGGAGTGAATCTCAGTATTTTATAAATGAAGAATCGGAGCTTTTATGTCATGGCATGGATTGGATCATATCCTGGGCGCATCGCGCTACCTTGTTGAAGCGGGGAAGCATATTAATAATGCAGCTTGCGTCGGCATCCGATTGCGTGGAACGAGGGGGCAGCAAATAGAAAGCCCATGCCGTTCAGGTTTAGTAGAATTACAAATATCAGCATGCATTGGGAATCCCGCGCAATTCTGACGTGCTTTTCTCACCAATCTACTCCTATCGAGACCTTTTTTTCAAGTACACTTACCCTATACTTACAACATGATGTCCAAGCTAAAGCCAGTCGCTTTGTCATCAACCGGATCGCCGAAACACTTTTGGCAGAGTATAACCTTGGCTGGAATTTTGTCTACGAGGCTCCTAGTTCGTTCAATAGTTGGCTATAGAGATGCAACTGCTGAATGTTTCCAGAGCATGATGCTCCTCAATCCATCTGAATGTGCGGCGCTCGCACGGTCTACGCTCTTGAGGACTGCGTGTCAAAAGAAGCACTGCGATCTTCTTCATATCAATACGGCCAATGCATGCATCAAGCTACGCTTCTCTCATGTCGTCTGATCAAAGTATCGTGGGTCATCCCCGTCCCCTGATGTTGGCATCCCTGGCCTGGTGGCCGCGGTGGACCGTGCAGCATCTTTATCTAGGTACCGGAACAACACCGGTAAAAACACCTTCATATCCTCAGGCGAAATTTTTCTCCACCCGTTCCCTGGCACACATCAAAACGCGGTAGGCCTTAATCCGAGCCTCGCAGCCTCTCAACAGCCATCAGAGAGCTCACACACGACCCCATTTCTGTCCTCCTTGCTCCATCACAACCTCCAAGATGAGCTTCGTCCCTGTCAACCCGCGGCCTATGCTGCAAGACCTTGTCAACAAGCCCATTTTCGTCCGTCTTAAATGGGGCGAAGTTGAGTACAAGGGCACCTTGGTGTCCGTTGACAGCTACATGAACCTCCAGCTCTCCGGTACTGAGGAGTACGTCAATGACAAGCTTACTGGCTCTCTGGGCCAGGTGTTGATCAGGTGCGTCCGAGCTGTTCTCCCGCTTTCTTTCGTCCCCATCCGCGCTAACCAGGAACCACGATAGATGCAACAACGTCTTATGGGTGCGTGGCGCCGATGAGTCTAACCAAAGGGATATTTCTATGACGGACTAGGTTGCCATGGTTAATTGAGACTGAGTGAGGGGAGGAAAAAGAGCAAGAGCCTGTCCTCCAGCTTGGCAGAGTCGCTCCGACGTGAGCCCAACACCTGGGGCCAGGCCGCATCATCAGGCTGAATCTATGTATCATTCTCGGACGCCTCTGCAGCGAGGCCGACGTCTTGCACCCGTTTTAGACTCGGAATACGCCATAAAATACAGGAAGCCTTGGGGGGGCTTGGCAAAATTCCTGGGAATCCAATAATACCATTCTTCCTGCTTTGCCCCAAACCCAGCCTTTATCCTGTGTACCTCGAAGTTTCTTTGTTTCCCCCCCCAACTCGCGGCCATTCTTTCCCACGATATTGGGTTGGTGAAGGTGATAGGTTGGGCCAACTGTTTGAACTTTTCAAAAACTTGGTTTGGTTGCGTATGCATGCTCTTTGAGGAATAGAGCAATGCCTCGCGCTTTGGGTCAACCCGGACGAATGTGGTAGAAATTACTAAGGGACCTCAGAACAAGGACCTAGACAAAGCTATTGTGAAAAGGTTCGCAATGTCTGTTCAACGGTATCAATGTTCACAGCATAAACAAAGAGCTAGCCCAACCGCTAGATTTGTTCTAGGGGCGTGGCAATTAGGCCATCCTACCTTGTATATCTAGCCTCGATCCTTCTAGTTTTATGCTCAGATACGCTCGCCGTCTGCACACATTCCTTTCTTAGTCGGTCCCGTTGTCCGACGACTCGCTCTCTTGGTTGTCATTATGCCAGCTGTCGACGTCTCATCCCTCAAAGCCCAACCAGCCGAGGATCTGGACACAGAGATCAAGGTTATTCTAGCTTGTGTCATCCTCATACTGGTATTAACAATATTGGGCCTGGCAGGTTTTTACTACGTTTTCCGTCACCACCTGTCCCTTTTGAGCCGGCTTCTCGAAAACGCCGACGACAAGTTTGCAATTTTGGATGCAATCGACCAAAAGCTCAAGCTGGTTGAGGGAACGAGCCAGAAGATTGAGATCATCGCCAAAGAAATCCCCAAGCCTGGCCTGAGATACCAGCCAATCGAGCGGATTGACGCAGGGAGCGTGACGACGGTGGACATCTCCAGGAAGACGTCGGAGGTCAAGAGATCAGGAGGACGTGAACTGCGTGTGGACACTAGAGATTTATGGAATCCTTTTGAGCTGGCCACTCGACAAAAAAGCCCACCCGCGACTGAAAAATTAAGGATTGACGATCCAGGGTTTGAGAGGACGAGGTTAGCAACCCCGATGACGACTTTCTCGAACTTTGCAGGTTTTCTCTCTCCCATGTGGCCTTTGCAGGGAGGCAGTAGTGATTTGCAGTCTAGCCCAGGCTCTGAAAGCTCCGGACTTTCATTCAACTTTCAGACTGGGTCTGAAGGCGTTGCTAGTGTCAAGGTTCAAACTCACGACATAAATCCTAGACGAGGTGAATGTGAATATCTGTAATCAAGACCATAATTCAATAGACAACTATTAATCCCCACAACGCCCTTTTGGTTCAGATAAGATTTCTAATATTGTAAGAATTCTTTCAAAAATTCCTTTCCTTTAGAAAAGGTGAATAATGCATAACAAAGCTGGTATCATAGTATCAGTTCTTTGCCGATATCCTCAAAGGGAGAACAATGAGAATGCCCTAATGTAGAACAAATACCCTCGAAAACACTCTAAAAAAACTTGCCCTTGATTCCTCCCAGAAGAACATTTCTCTTCTGTTTATTCATGAACTTGTTCACGTCATCTGCCCAGCCAGCACTTTGTTCCTGGAGATTATCCATATTATCACCCATGATGTTCAGCTTCTCTGTTCGCTCGTTGAGCTGTCTAGAGAGGTAGTCTCCCCAACCTTCCTGGCTAGAGCCGGCAGTGGCCTCACCGCTCCGAGCAGCGCGCTGCTCCGCTGCCGCTGCCTCCATCATTCGCTTGCTAGGTGGGCGGTCCGGACCGCCAACTAAGAGATCTAAATCGGTAGGTGAGATATGTTGAGTGCCCAAAATCCACTGCATGTTCGAGATGGTAGGTCGAGGTGGGCATTCAAGTTTGGGGTTGATGAGGGTATCTGGAGATTGCTCAAGGCCTTTACCTGCTCCCCATACGTGAATGACGGCCAGCTCGCTTGGGCCAGACCACGCAAAGATATCACCAGTTTGTGTAACAGCAGATGCAGTGCTGCGGGTAGTATCAACCATGGGCAGCTCAGCTTTTCCAATCTCCTTTAGACCGGGGATAGAAAAGGCCCTTGCGGTTCGATCACCGAAGAGACCAACGACAGCGAAGCCTTGCAATTCAAGCTCTGCAACGCTCGCAGCGTCGCAAAGAATGTCATCGAATTCCTTGGATGCACCCTTTGAATTGGCTGGTCTGAAAATTCGAATTTCAGTTTGTGTAACTGCTATCGCGTCAGTATTTTTCTGTGCCACAATCGACCTTTGTTACTAACCTGCTACGAGCACGCCGTTTGTTTGTTGCCCTTCTCTCAGACCCGCGACAGATTGACCAGTGGCAGCGGCAGGCTTTCCGGTATCTGCGTTGATGGGGTTTAGAGATATAATTTTGGAGTCTAATGAGACAAAGCCTGCTATCTTTGCCGAATAGGTGCCATCGTTGCCCGGGAGTAACTTCAGGGTGATGACCTTGCCCAGATTCGTGCCGACGAAGCAGCAGATGCTCGAGTACCTATCCTCATCAAGAGTCATGACACCAAATTCAATGGCCACAGGCCACTCTTTCTCTGGTTCGGCGGCCTTGTGATGCCCTTTGAGGAAGGATGCCCGCTTGTCTTGCCTTGCGAAATCCGTCATTGGAGCTTGGTAGATAATGGCTGGGCCTCGAAGATCGATCAAGGTGAAGAATCCGAGTTCGGATCCAACCGCAGCAAACCCGACATTCGAAATTTGAACGGCCGTTATGGGACCCGAAACCATCTCGTAAAGAACAAAGGGCTGGAGCCCCTCTTTGAGGGTGGGTTCTGCTCGAGAACTGATGTCGGTCAACCCCTTGGGGTTTGGATCGAGCTCTAGCGGCTTGTCCTTGCCGAAGAACCGGTTGGTTCCCCAGCGGTATACGATAACTTCACCAGTGCGTGTGCCGACAATGAATTCGCCCGTGCCGCTTGCCATACTCATAGTGGTGATTTCAATGTCGTCAAACCGATCAAGGGCCCGGGCCACGTCAACCTGAAGTTGGGTACCGTTTTCAATGTCGTCTGCGTGGCCAGAATCCCAAATTCGAATAGTGCTATCCGCATGTGCTGCCTGGATGATGGTGCGCTCTTCGAATCGCTTGCGCGGTCTGACACCTTGAGCGCCTCCCTTGAGGAGGGGCTCACCCTGGTTCCGCTTCTCAAACATGGAAAGCCATCTGGGGCGCTCCAAGCATGAAATATTAACCTTGTTAATGAAAGGATGAACGAAAAAAAGGGAAGGATGGAGCTGGTTCGTGGGGCTGATGGGGAACCCAGAAGGGAAGCTCAAGGTGATGAGCTCACCAGAGGAGAGCAGACATGTCAGAGCAATTGGGTCCTGCGCACCACCAAAGTGAGGCGAAGCCCTGGGAATTAAAAGGAAATCCACAGCTTCGGCGCCAGACGGAAGATTCAGTGAGTTTGTACGCTTTCCACGGAAATAATCGCCCAATACCTGCCACGAGGAGGTGGCATATACGGGTGTGATTCCCAGGTCAATGAAGGTGATAGCCTTGGGAGATGCATCTATGGCTTGCCCTCCAGCGATTAATAATGCACTGTCGTCGCAATTCTCCTTGCAACACCAGGCAATTTTGTATATAGGTTCCGTAGCAGCTGGAGTAGTGGGTCCAGGTCCCGGTTGGTTCACGTTCATTTGGGTCAGGGTTCTGGCCATGATGATCCTCTCCTCTTTGATATCCCAAAAGACCAAGCTTCCATCTTCATGTGCGGTAGCGACGAATGTGCCAGAAGGGTGCCAAAGAGCATGAGTCAGTTTCGGTTTCCGGACTGTGTCCATAGCGACGCCGTTTCCACCCGGAGCACCTGACGGCAGCACATATTCGAAGAATTGGGTTGGACGATTTTGTTTGAACGAGTAAACGACCGCCCCGTTGCTGTACCCGATCAAAAGCTTTCCAATATCCCGGGGGTGGAGGGTCATAGACACAAGAGTGGAGACTTTGGTGCTTGGATCTTTTTCCTTCCAGAAGTTGGGCAATCGGAACGATCGAGCCAAGCTTCCGCGGTCCAGATCGTAGGCCATGACATCTCCATTTTGTAAACCTATAAAGGCCCAATCCAACATGGGGTCTGTGACGAGCGAGACGACATTGCCTGCTACGACCAGTGCAAAAATGCGCTCGCCGGTATCGAGATCCCAAACTCCAAGCTCGTTTTTCTTGTCGATGGTGATGAGTCGGTTCGCGCTGAATTGAACGAAGCCGAACGAGGTACGACGAGGAGGCTCCAAGATCTTCTGTACGCGCTGTTGGCCAAACACGTAGACCTTTCCGGGACCGAATTTGCTTTCGCTAGTGGCTACAGCCATAAGCGACTGCACAGGGTCGTATGCGAAGCAGCTGCAATGCAAGACAATGTCAGTTGATGGGATTCGACGATGGACAGCAAGCGGCATGGGCTAGCCAGGGAGGGAGGGGCAGACCTGATTTGGGAGTTGATGCCATAGCGTGCTTGGTCGTCGGGCGTGAAAATCTCGGGTCTAAGACTGGCAGACAGGTCATTCTGCATGCCAACTTGCTTGCTCCTGAGAAAGGCCGCCATCTTGACGACGATGGTGAAGGTGGAATGTTGCAAAGCTGGAGGATGGGCGCATTGTGGTGGGGTTGCAGCCAGGGAGCTTCTTGGCTGGCGGCGGACGTCATCGGACAGTGCGGAAATGTTCAGACTAGCAGGTTAATGCACCGTAATCCTTGGGCCGGTTCTGCCGACTCCAAGACGTTTGCATCGGATTTTTGGTCACCTGGCTTTATTTTTTTTTAGGGTTGCATGCATTCATTCTTTTGCTTGAAAATCTAACCCACTGTTGGCAGTCTCCTTATCATTAGATTCAGCTATCCCGAACATCAATGAGCAAGGCGACCCCCTCTGAAGCGTCCGAAAATGGCACACAGACCACAGCGACACAGCCCCAAACCTTGGAGGCCGCAAGACCCGAAAACACTGTCGCCGTAAATGAATTCTAGTCGCCAAGGCTAATTACGGAAAACCCGGCACCGTCGAACCGAATCGCGAGACCGGTGAGGGACTGCCAAGGCCAAGAAAAAGACGGCGACTTGCCAGTGCGAATAGAGTCTTGACCGGCACAAATCAACTTTGTGGGAATTTTGCAACCAACAAACAAATGGCAAAAGAACAAACCGATCATATCAAATCGTTGTCTGTGAATCCCAAAGTCAATCCTTTTTACAATACATTCTCATGAACTTTTTTTCTTTTCTTTTTAGATTGCTTCTTAATTTTTTTCCCCCAGGAATCCACAAACGACCCTCCTCCATCCCTCTATCGCTCGAAACTTTTAGCCGTTGCGCGGTTAGTGACACCAAGAATCAACGTTCCGATACCTGCCTATGCTTCGCCTTTTGGATGTGCATCCGGTACGTATTTGATCCGTCCAATGCAAGGGATATCTATATTTTCAAGTGCATCGCTCTCTTGTCATGTGAGATGTCCTACTTATTATAAGGTGGATGGATGTCTTAGGGGGATGCGATCCCGGTACCGATCCCGCGCAAGAAAGTTAATGTTGCGGAGCGGGTCTCGAGCGTATTGCGAAACGATAGACGATATATTCTAGGATTATATCCTTTCTCCATCTATAGATCTTCAACCTTGACGGATAGGTTTGCCACTAGCTCCCGTGCTGGCTTCGTGGCAGCAAGCCGTCCAAGGACCCTGGCTTAGTGGCGAGTGGATCAGTTTGGCTCGTGCCCATACTTGGGTCTCAACGGTGGAGGTTTATTATATATTTTCGTTGTTCGTGTTATTCTGGGGACTTGACAACCATAGGAGAGCACGTCAAGACTATGTGGCAGAATCTCTTGGTGTCATCCCCAGCGCACAACCCCCCAAAAAAAATTGGCGCATAGCCGAGGGCAAAATGCAAACGGCACATCTAGAACAAGAACTAATTGCCACGAGTGCCAACTAGTTCATGCAGAGAACCACAAGCGAGCAACCACAACTTCATTTCGGGGCCTCATGCTGCTTTGCAGTGACAGCAGCGCAGTGCTCAACGTAGGTGCTAAGTGAAAAGTGCGGACCGTAGTGTTGGTTAAGCCCCTCCAATTAATGCATGCCACCAAACTATGGATGACATCAATTTTATGGAGCACCGATCGTGTATGTGCGCAAGTGGTCTGGGGATTGTGAATTCGCTGCAGGTCAAGGTCGCTTGGCGAACAGACTCGTATAGTCGGGAATCGTTGCCAAGGGCCACACCATGAGCAATTATCGTGGGCACTCGGGACGTTGGATGCAGGTGAGATTTGATTGGGAACCCAACCTGCGAGGCAGGGCGCGAAGGATCGATAAGTTGGAAAGCCCGACCATAGTCACATGAAGCAGAGCATGCTACAGCAGAGATATCACGCGGTAGCATTGCAGCTGTAACAAAGACCGCCATTTCCCTACAGGCCGCTACACCCTCTCGTCCGTCTTGCACGAGTAAGGCGCTCAAAAATTCGCGCCCGACAACAAGCGAGCATTGCACAGCGTCTCAACTCGGGAGCGGGCGCATATATCACAAACAACGACACCCAGACTGACGTCAGAAGGTGCCCTATGCCTACAGATGCCGAGCCTGGGCCTTAAAGGACTTGCGTGGCTTCGGTGAATGCACCCCATGAGTGCGTTGCGCAGTCACACAAGCCCTAGATAAATCCATTGGACACCAATCCCTGAGGCTGGCGGGTCACTTGTAGTGGCTTTGTCAAAGAATCGACGTGTCGGTTGGGCAGCAGGACCCTGACAACGGGGCCCGAATAGCCTTATTTCCTTAAGCAAAATTTCCGAACAGAGATGCTGTTGGCCATGCAGTCCTCCGAAGGGGGGGGTCTTCTCTATTATAGGTCCAAGGTGTCATGTCCCAGCTCCGTCTGGACTTTTTTTTGGCAGGTTAGCCCAATTGATGCCAGAGCCTCGCTCTGCCTGCCGCAAACGCCTGTGGATGGAGCCCTATCGAGCAGACGGCGATTTAGAAGCTCTCATGCTGCATGAAATCGCACCATGCCTGGGCAGCCTCACAGTCCTTGTAAGATCGAGTGCATGTATTTACACTCGCCAACCCCCTTTCTAGTGACCGACTTTTCTGAGTTGATCGAACAACCAACGCATCAAGCAAACATTGCCAGCTTTTTTCTTCACCATGAGCATGTACCACTCTTCGATGCATTTTGACGAGTCTGCGGCGCAAGCCTACGGCCACGGCTACCCTCAGTACCAGTCATCGTGGGCTGGCTACACCGCATCGGACCGTGAGCCGCTGCGCCCCGAGCATCGTTATGCCCCTGTCCGCAGCGAGCACTCGGAATACCATGCTTCTTCCTCCACTCACTATGACTACAGTCCCAGAAGTCATAGAGATGCTGAATTTCCCGAGGGCCACTATTACCAGTGGTCCGCACAAAGAAACGGCGCCGGGGCTCCATCCGACGCTACACCACTGTCCCCCGGCACCATGTCCACTTCGTCAAGTCCAGGCGACGACTGCAACGGCTGGATGAACGGAGAGAGCAGCGAGAAAACAACCTGCCACTGCGGAAAGGCCTTTCGACGACCTTCTGACCTAGCGTAAGTCTCAACAAACCACCCCCCCACACATAAACATACATAGACGCTAAACATGGTCGTCGCATAGGAAGCACCAGAAGTACCACATCAAGTACTTTTCATGTCTATTCTCCGGTTGCGAAAAGGCATTCGCAACACAAAAGGACCTGTCAAGACACGCTCGTACCCACCGAAAGGGTGAAGGGTACCGATGCAACGTTGAGGGTTGCCGGAAGGCAGCTGCAGGCCATATTTACAGCCGAAAGGATAACTTTGATCGTCACATGCGAACGGCGCACCCCGAATTATGACAAACATAGTGTCATTCAACTCAAGGCGTTTTATTCTCTTTTTATTTTTCCTTTGTCTTTTTTTTTTTATTCTTTTTTATTTTTTAAAGTTTTTTACTCCATGGGAGTTTCAAGCTTTACTGGGACTCGGTGTTGAGATGCGACGGCACTTGAAAATTGTCGCTTGGGAATCGAACCTTTTGGGAAAGGCCATTAGAACCATCTTTCGTTCATCAGCATGTTTTTTCTATGTCATACTTTTCTTCCATTTCTTCTTGTCTTTACATCAGCCATGTAAACTACTACAGATAAGCGGGAACGCCAGGCCGCATTATGAATGTTTACGATTTCTTTTTATTATACATGGATTAAAATTTCTATCTTCTTTTTGCAAACACTGTCAAATAACTTATGTATTCTCCCTTTTTGCATGGACTCATCGTCAGAACCGTGCAGGCATCGATAAGCTACGACTTAAATCGACTCAGAGCGGTTCAAATCACAAATGGTGTGCATCAATCTACAATTAGTGTTGGGCACGAGCCAAGGGAAAATGGCAATGCAGGTACGTGCAAAGGGCAGCATATGATCACGGTTGCGAACAAGTGCGGGGAAAAAAAGATGTAAGAATCGTTGAAACACGAACATGAGGAGAGTTGGCACAGACTTGAGGGATTTTTACTCTTGCTTATGGCCCGAGTGGAGGGTGACTCTTGAAAGAAAACTAAGCCTAATATGTCTCTGCCGAGAGTCCAATCGACAGAAACAGGTTAAGATGAGTTATCCACAAGAGTCATGTCTGGCTGTTGGTTACGGCCCAACAACGAACCAACACCGAACCAACAACTAACATTCGTCTAGATGAGGCCGCTTTCAACCCTTTTACACATCATAAAAATGATGACACGAAGCATACGCCACAATCCACACCCGAAGAAAATGTGATTATAGATATGTAGCGGTGGAGTATTTTCGGACGGACGCCGAATAGTCGCCCAAGTGAGGGCCTCCTCACTTTGATTCTGCAGGCGATTTGTCTCAGAAACCCGCCCCCCTCAAAAGGCCCCCAAATCGGGTGTATTTGCACCTAACCTCTCCAGTTACTCCCGAAGTACGATTTCGATCCATTCTTTGCCGGGATGCCCTTGGTTAGATATGAATTGCCTAGGGCATTTCCAACCGCGTGTTATCGCTCTACGGCCCAGGAACGGAAATAAATGCGAACACTTATGGCCGGCGAAATTACCTGATTCCGAAGGGATTTGAGGATCGCCGGTACTGGGGGGGGAGTTTTCCAGACTACGGTTACCGCTGCACGGAGATCAGTGCATTTGACCCGAGCCAACCAAGAAATGCCTCCCGCACAGCGACCACGCAGTTCGTAGACCACAGGGCCAAATATGGAGATGCCTTTGGCTTTATCGCGGGTTACTACAGGAATAAAACGCGCAATAGTGAATCATTTTTGGGAGATTTGGAACAGTTTCATTGCTGACAGCATGCTTACTCAAGCTTTTTGGGTCGCGAAAACTGACGAATGTCTTCTCTACTAGACAAGAAACTATGACAAACATGACACTATGCAATTTAAAGTGCCAATATTTTCCAAATGAAACTTGTACTTATGATATAGTATAACAAAAGACGACAATATAGCACATGTGGAGAATTGTATTAAAGTAGTGTGCGTACCATGCCGCCACATTCGCGCCAGCATAGCGTATTTCGATGCCAGGTTCCACCAAGAACTGTTTGCAAAATGTTGCTGAACAACTCATGGTATTGTTCTGTTAACAGGATAAAATTTAGCTCTGAATGCATATATCAGATTCACTCACTTTAACCCTGGTTCGCAGTGTGTCTTGGTGCATTTGTGCCAGGGTCCTGACCTAATCTTGAAAACTCCCCACAATAGCTAAAGGAATCAACCTTGGATTGGTTACAGGACTCACAGAAAACAGTAATTGTGTCCAAAAAGTCTCGGATGATACCAGTAATTATGACGCAAATCCAACAAGTTTAGATGGTTGCAAGATTTTATTTTTACACTTTGAAGGAGTACGATGCGGCGGTGATCCTAACAAAACCAGGTCATGTAAATCATGTATGCAAATCGCTATAGGGTAATTTGGGTCGGCGGATACTACATTACACATTACTATGCTTCAAATAAACACAATCGTAATTAAAAATTCGATGGAAATCATTGGCCAATCTTATGGATGATACAGTTGGGCCTTGTTCACCTATTGCGGCACGATCTGTATAGCTTTTTGCATTTTGAATGCACGCTAACTGTAAAGTAGGCTATTTGACTGGGGGCGACATATAAACAAAGAGAAGGAAAAAAGGCACACCATAAGCATAATGAATTCGATAGTGGTCAACAAGGAACATGCGGCTGAGACGCTGAAAAGTAGTCATGTACAGTTGGGGGTGGTATACAAACTCAAATGCTTGACGAATCCCCACCCAGTGCTTCGTCTGGAGCATGGGTTGGGCACTGGCGAGACGTCGCTTAAACTACAGCCAGGGAGCAAAAAAAAAAAAAAAATAGGTGGTAGGATCTATAATTTCGGGGGCGCTAATCAACCAATAAGCGAGAATGAAAGCATTGTGATTATTGAATGTGGGATGATGCAAAGCCGCGATGCCAACCAAGCAAACAAGTTAGTGGGTTATGAAAGCAAAGACGGCGGGTGAAAGCAAGATCAACGCTTGACCGAGCTGACTTGTGGCAAGGCATACCTATTGATAAAAAATAAAATAAAAGCAAAGATAAGGAATAGCGAAGGAGCTTAGCCAATTTAGAGACCGTTTTCTTCTGCTTTAGTTCGGTTCAAGACGATTCTTTGTGACTGCGCTAATCGCCGCGCATATGGAATTAAGCTCTGTGCGGGAGGCCTCTGTCTTCACCGCGACGACGTGCTTACGTGCGACAGCCATAACTTGGTTGTGGAATTTCACCGTAGCGCCTATTCTACCTCTCTCCTCACGTAAAGACACGTTTGACGGAAGAGATAGAGAGGGAGGGAGAGGGGGGCGCTGGTAATGTTGGCGAAAAAAAGGCCACAAGGGAGATGGCTCAATCATGGTGATCTAGCGTGGAGACGGATTACCGACCTCCAAAGTGGGCATGCACTAACTACATGCTCTCGTCGATGGCGGCGTCGTCGGGGTTCACGACGCGACTCACAGACCTCAGTGCGGCCCTGATATGATTCACCTCGGAAGGTCTTGACAACCTAAATTTGTACTCGGAGGGGGTGTGAGGTGGAGGCTGAGAGCGCAGCGCTGGGTGACCTTGGAGGGGCATGTTCTCGGCATAGCTTACAGCGAAATGGAGGGCGGTAGGATCAAGTGCTGCACCCTGGAGGGGCGCCTCACGTTGGCCCCTCCGTGCCGTTTTCCAACTTGGGAATCCCTCTTGAGACTTTAAGGCCGACTCCGTCTTAGAAAGTCTCGTTGAAGTCGAGTCTGCAAGGGCCAACATGGACGGGGGCAGCCAGCGGATGCAAATTTTCTAGATTTATTCCAACCGCCGCCGCCCCGGTTGCGCCTCATGGGGATAGTTATCCACGGGTCCCTTGCTCAACGTCGATCCGAGGTGGGTTCCAACACAAACCCACCCGCCACTCATCCCAGTGTGACTTGGCAGGCATGGTCCTGAAATCCAGGTTTGCAAGAGTTGACCGACTCTTGATAGGTTGGTGATGGCCGATTTCATTTCTGCCTGTCAAACTGCCCATAACCCTGCATCTGGCATTTTGGGGCGCTGAGGAGCGCCCGCTGCTGTTGATTATTCGTTAGCCAAGGTGGCGAGCACTTCGTTTTTTTTTTGTCTGGCACCCCTGAAAAGGGTTACACTCATACCCGCTGTCCCACCACCCTGTCTCTAGTGTCGCGATGCACAAGAATACTAAACAGACAAAAAAAAGTTTATGCATCAGTTGCGTTGCGGCTCTTTCATATTCCTCCCTGATTTTACGTATGATCACATTGGCCAATCACACCCAGCATAATTCCAAGGCGCCATCGCTGTTGTAAGATGGACTGTTGATGGCTGTGATAACAAGACTCTCCGCTGTTGATCTTTAAGAATGGGAGGGTACCGCTGTGGATCTCCAGGTGATAATAACGACCTATGTGCGTGGTTTAGGCTGCGGTATGGGGATGGAACGGGATGGAGGGGAACGGGATGAAGATGTTGGGTTAACTGGGATGGCTGCGTCGCGGCACGAAAGTCACGGTCTTGGAACCAACGCTCAATCCCCCTACATCCACGTCTGTGGCTTCTGCAAGCTACTGGATGGATCTTGCATGCTGACTTTTGTCCTGAAGCCGGGAATACGTTGGCTTTTTGCTATCATGCCGAGTTAAGGCTATCAACGGGGTGGGTCCTTTTCACCTCCATCCTTCGAGCTCCTCCTACGATTGCCTCGAACGTTGGTAATGGTCACCGGCAGAGTCGTCAATGCGACCGGAGCTATTGCGACTCTTAACACATGCCCGCCACCTTCTCCCGCACGCCCATCAAGTTCGATCGGGTTCTTGTTGTGGGTGTGCAGGATGATACTTCATCAATGGCTTGTGTCGGACAATTGGCCAGGTGTCCCAGTCAACAGGCCCAGAGGCCCACTTTCTAGTGCACTACCAGATTAGACAACGCTAGCCAGGCGTCTTTGGTGTGAAGGACCTCCGTGTCGCTTCTTTGAAGCTTCAGCTGGCAGCTCGCGTGGTACAGCAATTCTGGAGTTCATATAAAGATATGTCCCCTCTCTCCGTTGCTGTTTATTCTTCTGTACTTATTCGCGTTATATTCTAACGACTTTGAAATTTCTTTTTGTTGCAGAATCACTCTCTCACATCCCTCCGGCACTGTTATTGGATGCTGTTGGCTTCTGATCCCAGGTCATCCTCGTTCCACTGGCTGGTGTCACTCTTCCACTCAGATCCGCCCCGGCGCAGCACATGGGTTGTGGGATTGAGCCTCTTTCGCAGGAAGGCAGCAAAGGACAGAGAAAGGCGGGTATTCCGTTGTTTTAGGCCCTTCTCTGTTTTTTTTCCTCGATAATTTGATGCTCCCTTCGCCAGTGCCTGTGTGGTGTTGTTCATTTATTTATTTATTTCCCCGTCTCTTCTAGTCTTTCAGTCGCCGCCAGCCTCTTTCTCACCTCACGAAAAGTATTGCCGCTCCCCTAGAAAAGCCACACCAGCCCTTATTATTTTTGATCTGACCCGCCGCCCTTGGTGCCGGCGTGAAAGCGAGGCGAGCGAAGCCACCCTAGGACGACCTAGAATAAATTTTAAAGGAGTTTTCTTCCTGTAATTTCTGGCATTGCGGCGTGCATTTTTTATTTATTTTATTATTCACCTCTCGCAAGGTCCAACGGCGGTGCTCCTCGACTCGATTGAGGTTTTGGATTAACCCTGACTCCTACCACTTTCGCTTCACACCATCCTGCACCTTGGGTCTCTATCAACTGCAGGCAAAAGAATACAATTCGCGCTGCTGCCATAACATAGAGTGTCGTATTTATCGGATTGGTATCCCAGAACCCTTGACACTCCGTGTGGCGGGGCATTGAGCGTGGAGATCCCGTCCATCGGCTCAGTCGCATTGAGCATTGGTCGCGTGAGACATGTCCGTCCACTCTTCGATTAGTGCCGTCCAAGGCTCTACACTGAGGTAAGAAATTTCTAGACTTTTTCCAGCATCCATCCCGTCCCTTGTTGCCCCTTCCATACCCTGCCCTCCTCCCACCTTCAACATACCTCGGCGTCCCCTTATCTTATCTGTACACCCCGCTAATGTGGGGCACTGCACCAGCGCGACGGCTGCCGCCAACGCCCCGAGCTCTCCACACGCTACTCCACCGCTGGTCCAAGCCAGGGATGTAGTTTCCAACGCCAACAATCTCATGCAATCGCCATCATGCGTACCAGAGCCGGTAAACTCGCGAATGCAGAACCGGGCCTATGTAGCCGGAACCCCACTGCTCGCCCGCGACAGCTGCGCGCGGCGTGCCGTGCAAGTAGCCAGTGAGATCGCGAGCCAGACTGAACGTGGAGGGCCCGCTCACTTTCCAGGGTTATTGCTGCAAGGGCATGGCAATATTGATGAGATGAAGCTTGCTGGAATCGGGGCACAGTTTTTTTCCTTGGGGGGGCGTGTCTGACAGGCCAATACAAGGGCATTTCAAGGGTGGTTGTTGTACTGATGATGTATACCTACTCGGGTGCACATGCTCATCTGATGTCACTTTAACTATTTGGACCGCAGGTCTTTAACCTTATTTTACTGTGGGATGGGTAATTCGGACGAATCGACGTTTCTTTACGTACTTCGATGCAGAAATGCGTCACAAAACGCGGCAGCATGTTTTAGATCTTTGTGTGACTTGCCCGCTGCGAATCTTACAACATGCACATGTCATCGGCCAGGCCGAAGCGACAAGCACGACAGGGAGTAGGAGCTTGGCCTGGATAGCTTACGACGCATGCCAGTCCCATCCGGCAGCGTCTGCCGGCCAGGTGGCCTCGTCTTCGGGTAAGCGCTCCTGTTACGCGTTTGGACCGGTGTGACTGAATCCCTGGCTCGTGCTTGTCGTCAAGTCCGAGTATTTCGCACATGGTGTTTGGGTGCTAAGCATTGTGTGCGGGAATCATTCCAGAAGCCACATCCCCCTGTCCTTCTTTTGTGGAGAAATGGAACAAGGCAGCTTCTAGGGTTTCCAGCGACTTGCCTAAATGGGAATAGACGTCGGCTCCCTCTTTCCTAGCTGCCGCCGTGGATTTGGTCATTGTCACTGCTAATTCCTACTTGGAGGAAAAGAAGAAGAAGAAAATGAGCAACATCATCAGTGACTGGTGAAAGCTATTTGCCATTACAGGCCTTTTCTTCCAATTCCTCTTCCCTTTGCGGTCGAAAACAGCTGTCCCCTAAACCTCAACGAGAAAAATCTCCGAGACTTTGTACTCCCATCTCAGATCCTGGGCGGAGATCAGCACTGACTGCTTGAGTGGTGTGCCAAGTCGGCAAAGGCCCCGCGAAACATTACTCCAAGCTGGGATCAGCAAGCTTTTGGCTTTTGATGGGCACTTGAACAGCCACACTTTAAGAAGCTTGATCGATCAGAATGAAAGCCAAGCAATGAGAAAATCAAACAAGCCTAATTCATGACGATATGATGTTCACTTTTTACACATTCATTTGTTCCCCTTAAAAAAAATCTGGCGTGTTGAATTTTTGCTGTATACCAAGCTGTCACCCACCAAGACATGGACATGGGGCTTAGCTCCAGCCATTGGAGGCTGTGAAGCAACACACGCTGTGGGGTTTTTCTACTTGTGCGAACTACTTGTTGCGCCTGCGAACCAGACGATGCTGCCTGGTTGCTAAGGACAGGCCGGTTCTACTCTCGCACCGCCCGAAACTCGAATTGGGACATGCACATTGTTTCCTTGCTTTTTCCCTTTCATCCTTGGACACCCACTAGCGATACCACGCACGCAGTTGGCTTGCCCAAGGTTGGGTTCCAGCGGCCGGCGGATACTCCGAGCACACTCTTGGATCGGCGCAGAGTCGCGCTGGAAGCATTCTGTGCAGTACGATCCTGGATGCATGTGAGGGAGCTCTCACGCGATTGCATGATCGATGTGTCACTTGTGATGCAGATGGGTTTCTGTGAGCGACCAGACGCTCAATGGCCATGGCACTATTTGGGGGTTCATCGAAACTGCACATGGTCTGTCGATGAAGCATAGCTTCGGGATTTCGAGGCCCGTCGTGGTAACTACTTGCAAGGGCATGCAGGGGCTCGCTGCGACTTTGATTACAGGCGGGGCGTGGGCAAAGGAAAGGCGCGAGAATGGCACAAGGTGCGTTGAGGAAATGCAGAGCGCAAACAGACAACAGCGAAACAATAGCAGAAACCCTCGACGCCGCCGCCGCTATTTGGGGGAATTCGTCCCTGCTCTTGGGACTGGACAGGGCAGGGTGATGGCATGGTGGGCACTAATGCCACTGGCGGGACCCCTCCCAGTTAGTGGGCCTGCCCCTCCCCCCTACACGTTGGAGAAAAGCTTAGATCAAGATACTGGCGATGATCCAATGGTGGGGAAAATAATGTTTCCCTTTGACGGACGGATTTGACGGTGACTTTTCAACGGCCTCCTCACTTCTTCACAGGGCCGGGATCTGGTGTTTCGCAGGGACATGTGGAAACAACGGGGAAGAAATCTGAGCATTCAGCACTCATGGCTTCTGGGTTTTTCATCAGCTTCCCGGAGAAGAGATCCAAAAACGACGGCAAAAACTCGAGAAGGCCCCCAAGATTTGCTGTTAGATCATGGGCGAAGTCCTTGATTGGCTTACAGGCTAGCTTTGGTGGTCGGGTCCAGGGGATCCCTGCGCAGACCGCCCGAAGAGCGCGAGAGCTCAAGACTGGTGCAGCGCCACCACGACCGTCTGCGTCTGGCGACCGCGCGCCTTGAATTCCCTAAACAAAGAAGACGATCCCCCTTCCTCTCGAACCATCATCACCCGAAGCCGCAAAACTCCTGTGCCTTCCTCGGTTCGGTTTCTGCTTCTCTTCACTTGTTCCTTTGCTCCAGATCATATTGCCTTCACATCTTCTCCAACATCTCTCCTCCCCTCCCACCTCGCCCTTCCTCTCCACCCCGCCGCTCCCGCCTGCGTCATTGCCTTCGGCCATTGCAGCACCGTGGACAGCACCAACCTGATCCTCTGCCCATACAACAAGCTGGCGCCTGTCAGAAGGAGACGTGCCGTCGCAAGATTGACTTGTTTACGCTATTGCTGGCCTTGGTTTCATAGGCTGCTGCCGCCTTGAAACAACGTCATCATATTCTCTACTCGGTTGATCGGCCGTCTGCTCTCGTGTCGTCAAGTATGGCTTCGAATCGTCCGCAGCAAGGCTCGGTACCGTCGTAAGTCCTCCCCTCTGGTTGCTTGCCTCATCGCCCATTCGCTCGACCGTGTTACTTGCTAACGATAAGTTCTGTTAGTGATAGAAACGACGTAGCTCCAGCTGACGAGCCCCGAGCTGTGTTCCGTGTCTGCCGGTCGTCCGATGTTCCTGAATACTTCATTGCCCGCATGTCCGTAATGGGTGAGAGCTCTCATGGAACCGACGGTGATGTACTGCTTCAAGAGCTGGAAGCCGAAATGGCCCAAGGTCCCCACCAGGCTGCCACCATCGTGACCCAAAGTGAGGATGCTCTGCATCCCACATCATCAACCTTTGTTGGGATTGACATCCACACCAAAGTCAAGCACAAGTAGCAGGTATGTAGTTAGCATCGTCAGATGCTCCTAACTCAGCTGCTTGTGAAATCAGACGCATGACTGCTGGATTGAGCACAGCGCAATCCAACTGTTAGGCCGGTAACAGCCGCCTGAAGCCGCGCTTTGCAAAACCAACACAAGTGTTGATGTTGGAAATTTGGATTTGGTCAATTCACTTGTGCACAAGCAAAAGACTACCAACACGAGGCGATAAGTTGGCGTTCGTTTGCCATGGGGCAAGAGACGATGGTCGCCGACTCTGTTTCTCGAAGCATCCATTGCCTGACCCAGGTATTTTCATAAGCCTTCTTGGTTCTCTTGAAAGGAACAACTCAACATGGTCGCAAAACCAAGGAGCAAATTGTGCCAACAGCCAACTTCGAAGCTAGTACGAGGTAAGGCAATACAAGACGAAAACATCAATAGAAACGGAATACAATAAGAAGACGACGTTCTAGCCAGGAACGGTGCATTTCAGCCTATACCCCTCTCTAGAACGCACCGTTCTTGGCTGGAAAGCCACCTTTTTTTTTTTTTTTTACTCTATTCCATTTCTATGAAGGCTTTCATTGTGCATTGCCTTACCTCATATTGGGAACCATCAGATCAGCAGCCCGAATGGTAAATGACGCGAATGCCATGGATAAACGTGTTCGTATCCGGAAGGGCCTGGATTGAAATCTGCCCGAGTGAGTGGTAGGGGATGACATCGGGTTTATTGTTCATTTCTTTTTTTTTTTTTTTTTTTTGGCGCGTTGCTTGATGAAATGGGTGGCGGATCGTCTTGGCTTGATGAGGTCTTCTTGCCCCTTTTCGTTTTCTTGGGAATTCCTCCCTCTGACATCTCGTCGATGATGTATTGCGATTCATCCAGAGGCGATACATCAGGATGGTAACTGACCTAGGTGATGAGAATCACCATGCAGTCACTCGCTGCTCGTCGTGTCTGGGTTTGACCCAAATATGCCGGTCGCTGGCCCAAGGTTCGTCGTCCTAGCTAGGCATAGGGCACCGCTCCAAGGCCAGCGATCCTTTGAGGTCGAGCATAATGCGATGAGGAGATGTATTCGAGAAGGGAAGGGAAAAGGATCCAAGAGATGGGGAAAGGGCGACGACGATGGTTTCCAGTGAGGTGAAGGAGAAATTTAGTATGAAGGGAAATGAGCATAAGAGGGGCTCAGGGTGGCCGAGCGTGGATGCCTCTCTACCCAATCAGGCATCAGCGGCGAGCTCTCGGTACCCTATGGAATCGTGGCCATTTAGCTCCACGCCTCAGCATCAGAATGGCCTTTTATTGATCCGACTGGGCGATACTTGTTCATTTTCAGCTCGACCGGGAAAATCCCACGACAATGTTTGCCACATGGTACGCAAACACCAGTCGAGTCACTTGCACAGCTTCCCTGGAAAGCCTCTGGTCTCACATGCCCTCGGATATTTTTGCCGTTCGTTTTAACCATTCACGCCACATTACTGACACATGCCTTTCTCCCCATCTTATTTCAAACTTTTGGATTTTATGCGGTCAAGGTCTTTGTTGGAACGTTGAATTCATCACAAAGGGATTACAGTCATCGAGGCCTGAGGCACTGGCTAGGTGCCTAGTGTGAAGGCGGCAGGAAGCGAGATTAAGGGCACTACGTGACCTACTTATAATAATACTAAAAGAGGCTCTCTTTAGCTTAATAGATAGAATAAATAATTATTTTTTAAAGTAATAGACCCTTTAGTAATAATTGCTATATTTATAATTTTAAATATATTATCCTTAACTCTGGGACTTACTTATATTAATTAGTGATTAGTTAATTGCTTAAATTATAAAATATTATAAATTAGTAAGGTATTAATTGATAAGGTATTAAGCTAAGTTTTTACTAAGAATTATTTTAATAGATAAAAAGCTCTTTATATTAATTAAAATAATATTATAATTTAAATGCTAAGATACTTTATTAAAAGAGACTTTGTTAAGGTAGTAATAACTTCTTTATATCCGCTATATAGAAGATCCTTTTAACTAGCCCTTTTGATATCTATGAGGGTGTTTGTTGAGACTAAGAGAAGCCTAGGACTAAGATATCTCTTTCTAGGTATTACTACTTTAAAAACAATCCTTATAATGGTAAATAAAGGCTAAGAAGAAATACTAGCTAATAAATAGAAGGAATATAAGGAATCTATATATGAAATATATAAGGAGATTAATTAATAATGCTTTAAGATATTATTAATCCTATTATATCTATAAGTATTTATTAATTATAAAGTATAAGGATTATATTATATAATAGATTATAAAGAATATTAAATAAGTAATATTAATATAGTAATTATATATTTTGTAATATTATATGGAATAGAGAAAATTTAAAAATAAAAACTTTATAATTATTTAGTAATATACTTTAAAAAGAATTTAAAGGAATTTTTAGAGAAGGTAATCCTAGTAAGATTAAAATAATTTTATAATTACCTTATTAATAATAGAATATATATTAAGAAGGATTAAAAGAATATAATTAATAATATTATTATTATAATAAAGGAAGATAAATTTTATTATTAGAGCCTTAAAAAGATTACTAAATATTATAAGAATTATCTAATATTAAGTAAACTCTATAAAAATAAGAGATTTTTTAAAGAGATTATAGAAAATAGAATATAAAAGGATAAAGATCTATTATTTATAAAGGGAAAATTAAAACTTAAGGATAGAAAACTACTTTAATTTAAAATATTACCTTAAAGGAATATTCCTTAATAAGAATAATAAATAAATATACTATTATATAATATATTAATTATTCTAAGTATAATCTTAATTATAAGATATTTTATAGATTTTGCTAAAATATATATAGAAAATATAAAATATAATAATAGTAAATATAATATATTAAATATTAAGTTATAAGTATTTTATAATCTTTATTTTAAAGTAAAAATCTTAAAACTTTATTTTATTAATATATTTTTATTTATACTTAAAGATTAAGTATATAATTACTATCTTATAAATATATATAAGTATTACTTTATACTTTCCTTTAATAAAATATATATAAAAATAAGGGAGTAATTTGAGTTAAAAGAAGTATAGTAGAAGATTCTAGCTAAATAGTAGATAATTACCCTTTGTAATATAATTAAATAGAATTCTAGTAAGTTAAGAGATAAGGTCTTAAAAATCTTAATAGAAATACTAAAAAAGATTTAAAAAGTATTATCTAAAGTAAAAGATCTTAATATAAGGCTTAAAAATTAAATTATTTAAGTATATAAAAGTATTAAAGAATATAAATTATATATTTTTAATTTTGCCTTAACCTATAAAGGAGTATACTAATAATTTAGAATAATAATAGGAATAATACTTATTAAAAAGGAATTATTAAATAAGATTTAAATTAAAGGTAAAGGAGAATAATATTAGATTAATTAAGAATATTAAGGATAAAGGAGAGATTAATTTTAATAGAATTGCTACTAGCCTAAGGATAGTTATTATAGGTAAGGCTAATAATTAATATCTTTTAGGAAAAAGTATTATATATATTAAAAGCTAGGATATTAATTAAATAAATATATTAATAAAGAGAGATAGAAGGTATATATAAAGTATAAAGTAAACTATCTTAATAATAAAGTATATTATATCTTTTTAGTTTAATTTAAAGATATAAATCTTTATAATAATAGGAATAAAGATATTTATAATAAATATTTACTAAAAAAGTAAGATAGTAATTAAAGAGATAATAAATAATATTAAAAGAATAATAATAATATTTATTAAATATTCTTTATAAATAGAATTAAGAAAAATAATATTTTACTTATTATAATTAAATTTATTAATTAGGCTATATTTTATTAAATAATAAAGTATAATCCTTTCTACAAGAAAGTATTAGTAACCCTAAAGGAATTAATATTATAATTCTTTTTAAAAGGGTATTATTCTTTAATTACTTTTTATAGTATTTTCCTAGATATTAAAATAATAAACTTCTTTATAGGAGGCTATAATTAATTTATTATATTACAATATATAATAAATCCCTCCATTAAATTAAATATTAAGATTATTAAAGAAGCTTTAATTATTTTTAAAAGTAAAATACTAGTTAAGTTAATAGGAATAGTAAAGGTATTAATACCCTTTAATATTATATTATTTTATATTCTCCCTATTAATATACCCTTCCTACTATTTCTTTAAGATATAAATAATCTTAATATTATCTTTAATAATATTAGGAACTACTTTAAATAAGAAAGTATTAAAGTATTTATTATTTAGAGATAAAAGTATTTTTAAATATTATTTAAGATTAAGGAATTACTAGCCTAAAGTAATTTAATTAATAATAAATTATAATAATTATATTATTAATTTAATTATTTATTAATTAATTAACTTTATAAATTATTAATTTAATTAAATTATCTTATTAAAAGAAAAATAATTAAGAAGCTTATTAAAGTTTATAAATATTATTAGCTTTATATAAAGTAGTTAATAAGGTTTAAATTTATTCTTTATAATAATTATAACTTTAACTATAGAATTATTATAAATATTATATATTTAGAAAGTAAACTAATATTTTATATAATTAATTTAATAATTATATTTAATATTACTTGATTTCTTTTTAATATCTTAATAAAAGTAATATAAAGAGCCCTTAAATTATATTAAATTAATATTTATTAAGAATTACTTAATTAAATTATTATAAATACTAAAAAGAACTTTATATTAAGAAAGTTTTATTAAGAAATTTAAATTATAAATATCTTAATTAATAAGGTACTTATAGAGATATATAATTTAATTAGCAAGATTAAATAATATTATAAATTACTTTAATATACCTATAAGATTATTTATATTAAAGAACTATTAATAAAGTATAATAAGATATTATAAATAATAATTAAAGCTATAAATAATACTATTAGTCTTAATAGGCTTATACTTATATTACTTATCTTTAGATTATATTTATAAATAACCAAAGAATTAGCCTTATTATTAAAAATAATTTAATAAACTAAAGCTATTTATAAAGTAATTAAGAAAGTCTATTAAATTTATAATAAATATTAAATTAAAGAAGTACTAATATCTAAGAATAGTCCCAATATATTAGCTATTCTAAACCTTTTATTATAATTATAAGTTTAAGTATAATAAGAGAAAGAAAGATAGATTAAACTATATATACTTATTACTATTAATAACAAAATATATATAATTAAGGGAGAATAAGGACTTATTAGCTTTTAATTAATTATTATTAAATTATTCTATAAAGACTCTAATAAAGAGAAGGTCTCCTAGAATAAGAGAAAAGAGGAATTATTATAGGAAATAGTAAGCTTAAAAAAATCTAATAATATATTTATATTGCCTTTACTAATATAAAGATAAAGAAAAGGGTAACCTTAAAAAGAACCTATTAAATATACTCCTACCCTAAAGCTAATATAAAAGCATAAAAGGGATTAATTAAAAAAGAACCCTATTAAATCTAACCTTACTTTTATAATTTAAAAAAGAAAAAAAGATTAATCTTATAAAAATTTAATAATACTTAAAGCTATAAACTTTATATAATAGTTTAAATATAAGGTTAAATATAATAAAGTATTTATTTTAATAAAAGAGAAAGCTAATCTAAAACTTACAATTAAGCTTTATAAAGAGAGGATTATTACTACCCTAAGCTAGCTATTTAAAAAGTTAATAATAAAAGAGATTAAAGGCCTAATCTAATAAGGTATATTTAAATTTATCCCTTTTAATAAGAATACCTATAATAATATTTATATCTTTAAATTACAAATTGTTAATAAGATTAAAGGAAAAATAATAGATATATTATATAAGAAATCATATCTTATAATATAAGGATATGCTAATAAAGGAAAAAAAGTAATTCTTATACAGTTACTAATTATTTAAAGATATAGCTAATAACTTATCCTAGCTTTAATACTATTGCTAAATAATTAAGGTATCTTCCTATAGCTATATAATATTATATAAGTATATATATAATTATAAATAAAATTAAATTAAATTATCTTAATATATATACCTAAGAATATTAAATATTATTATTCCCTTAATATAATTATAAAGGTTATTATATTACTTTATAAAATTCTAAAAGTTAAAATATATTAGTAGGCAATATATAATAAATATTATAAAGAAAAGCTTTAGATAATACTATTAACCTTTAACCTATATTTATTAATATCCTTAAATAAAAACCTAATATTTAATATAATTAAAATATAAATTAATAATATAATTAAAGCATTTAATAAGATATTCTTATAAAAGAAAGAAAAAAACTCCTTAAAGCTTCCTTTAAAGCTAAGCTAAAAGAAAGATTAATAAAGGATAACTTACTTACCTTTAATAAAGCAATTATAATACTAAAAGAAATAAATAATATTACTATCTAATAAAAAGAATAAAGTAAAAAAAAATAATAATTAATACTAAAAATCTAAATATAATAAAGTAATAATATATTAAGCAATAAGCAAAAGGTATATATATTATATTAATCTATTAATTAAAGGTATATTTTAACTTATTAATTATTATATAATACTAAGAGCTTAATATAAGCTATATTAAGGCATTAAATTATTAATTTAAATAGTAAAAGGAGAACCTTAACTAAGGACTTATATTTACTTTAATTATTCTACTTATATTAAAGCTATTTATATTTATTAATAGCTTATTTATAAATAATACTAATTTATTATTATAATTAGAATTTATTATTATTCTTATAAATAAATAATTTATTAATAGGATCTTTATAATAAAGGGAAATATTATCTACTTTAACTTAATAAAATACTAAAGAATTACTTATAGTATCCTAGTATTAAAAATATATAATATAATTACTAGAATTAATATTACTTATATAATTATAACTACTCTTAACCAAATAATTAACTAATTAAAACTTCCTTATATTTTAATTATTATATATACTAATTTATACTCTCTCTATAAATGCCTTATTAAGCTAAAAATAATAAAAGAAAAAAGGCTAATAATTAATATTATAGCTTTATAATAATTATATAAATAATATAAGCTATATAAAATTAGATAAATTAATAAAGAAAATAATATTATTAATATATTTATAAAGGCATTATTAAATTAAATACTTAAATAATTTATTAATAATAATAAAACAATTATTTAAATAAAAGAATAGATTATAAGAAATTAAAAAGAAAAAAAGGAAAAAAATTAAAATAATTAATAAAGGAAGGAATATTAATTTTTATTTTAAATAATTATAATTTCTCTATATAAAAGAAAAGAAGTTCTAATATTAAAATATTGAATTTATTATAAAGGGATTATAATTATTAAGGCCTAAAGCACCAGCTAGATGCCTAGTATAAAGGCAATAGGAAGCAAGATTAAGGGCACTATATGACCTACTTATAACAATACCAAAAGGGGCTCTCTTTAGCTTAGTAGATAGAATAGACAATTATTTTTTGAAGTAATAGACCCTTTAGTAGTAGCTGCTATATTTGTGACCTTAAATGTGTCATCCCTGACCCCGGGACTTACCCACAGTCTTTTTTTTCTTTCTTTTTTTCTTCTTCATTTTATAGTAATGCTATATTTTTTAAGTTTTATTGTTGTTTGAATCGATTAGGAATTTTATGTCTAACTAGTTAAATTTACCCCGTTGCGTGGCTTGAGGCCTCTGGTTTGTTGTATCTTGACTTCTACATCACATGCTCGAGGTAGTGTTGCACACGCGCTTTGAACGAAGGACGTGAAATTCTCAAAATGTAACGCGTTAATTCTGTTGCCTCGTATATCACGCATGCCCAAGAACATTGCCACTTTGTACTTATTACTTCCGTCCTAATAAACGCTGCCCATCCCGACTATGAAGCCATGTTCCAATAACCGTGGTAATTTGTCGTGCCATACGATGTCATGCATTTATGTCATCCCAAATTCCTTGTTGCTGCACCATTTTCACACCGCCGACTCCTAACCAACGTCCAACAGCTGTTTCAGATCCCAAATGGGATATCACACAATTTACCCTCCAGCACGTTCTAGTGGTGCCATGCACTTTCAGTGCACCTGATAGCATCCAGACTAGTACCCTGTTTTGTAATGGCCCTGGATAGGCACGGGACAAGAGGTGACCGCGGATATTTTTGTCGAGCCGGTTACATGGTCATCTTCATCTGTGCTTTACATATCAAGATGCGCCAGTAAGCCCGTGTCAATTGAAATAGAGAAAGAAAGAAGAAGAAGAAGAAGAAGAAGAAGAAGAAGAAAATAGTGACAGAGAAATAAGATCCCGCAGTTCCTGTCTGATTTCGTTCTTGGAGGCAAGCCTTTTTACTCTGCCGAGGGGCTAGCTTGTCCAAGAAAGTTAAAATCCAACGATTCAAAGTGCCACAATGTAGCAAGTTCTCCGAGATCCTCTTCAGAAAAATTGGAGAAAACTGTTTCCTCGTTGGGTAATTCAAATGCCGCACTTTCCGGAGCATTGGGTGCAAAGGGCGGCGGCGCCTGATCTTTGGGTTCCAGATGTCCCATCGGGGGTTGTCCGTACGTCTCAGGCGGGAAAGACCCGAGGGGAACAGCTGCGGCGACACTGGAGTCTTGAGATGTATCCACAGTTCCTTGTACCTGAGGAACAGCGGCAACATTCGGGATGTGGGAGGTAGTCATATATTGAGCTGGTACAAACGAGGTCTGGGTCATGGCTGCGGGAGGGTTACTAGATAGGGAAGCACCCGCTGAAGAACCAGTCACTGAAATGGCACAAACAGAAGTATCATCGTAGTGAGAATACTCGGCAGGGGTGGCCAGTTCATAGGAAGGAGCATCGGATAGTCGACCACCGTTGGAGACGCTAGTTGGTTGCGAATATTGTTGTCCAGAAGACGTTTTGAGCGAGGCATTGGATTGAGAGGAGAGGCTGCCTGTGTCATTCACACGGACACGCTTCGCTTCTGGAAGTGCGTTTTTGGGTGCGGGTGCCACATTGGTGCGGGGCAACCGCTGGACAATGCGGTTCAGAATACCATATGATGTTCTGGCAGACTTGGTCACCATTCGAAGTTTGGATAGCATGTTGTGGGCATCGTCAATTGCCTTGAAGATGGCATCACGACGTGGCAGAGTGTGGTGCTCGTCATGTAAAATGGAAGAGCAAAGAACCGTGGAGGTGTCAAAGATGCAGAAAAGAACAAAGTGGAACTTTGAATCGCGGGGATACACATGATAGAAGAAGCCACGAAGGGAGACCATGAGCTCCAGGCAATAATCGATGCCATCGTTGCGAATCTTGACTTCCGAGTCTTTGGCGTTGATGGTGAATGCCCGAGCAAGGAAAGCTCGGATAGGATCTAGGAGCATAGAGAATGCCATTGTTCGAATATAATGACGGTGTAGCACAATCCATGGACAACTTTCGTCCAACGATTTGTCCGGGTTGTGAACATCGAAAGGCGGAGGGAAGTCCTTGATCCATTTCTTGATAATCTCTTGGTATTCTTGCACATCTTCGGGTTCCGTGACATTTCTCGTGAGCCCAAACCGACCAAAGAGCGTACGAATGAGGCCTGACTGCATTTTCATGTGCGCCAGTGGCGAGTGCACTGTTCCCTCCAGAGTGAGGCTTGGGAGGCCAACGTCGACCTCAGATCGGTCAATGATCATAGGTCTGCCGAGGAGGGCTGAAATCTGCCTAGGGAAATGTCAGCAATCTTACTAGATACCCCCAAGAAGCACTTGTAGCATACCAATCCCAAGTGTCCAAGACACACCAGACTCTTCGTCGAATCTCCAATTCAAACTCAGACACTGGATCGGCCTTCGACTCCTGGTGCATTGCTAGAGATTGTGAGCAAAAGTGCTTTATTGCTGTAGTTTCAAGCCATAATACCACGGCGGGAACACTTACAAAGTTCCTGGGCCTCCCGAATCGCCGAGTTAAGCACATGCCAACACTCAACGAAGCGGGCCTCAGACTTGAACCAGTAGCACGAGTGTAGCAGTTGTTGGACATTGACAAGATGGCTGTAGCCGATGGGTACTGTACTGCTCAGCTCACGTGCAGCCTCGTGATATTGCTCTGTAATCCGCTGGATGGTGTCGCCGAGGTCCTCCTCAAGCTTCTTCTGGAGCTCGATGTTGGTGTATTGAGAGGCGCATGCACAAACCATCAACAAGAGGCTGGTCCATTGGACGCTGAGAGGCCTATTCTCAGAGCGAGCAATCCACCATTGTTGGTACTGTTCTAGGAAGGATGCGGGATAAACAATGTAGTAATGGTAGTTGACATTTTCGAGGAAGTTCTGAACAAGATTGTCTAAAAGTCCTGTTAGAAGGAGCGCCAAGCTGTGATTTTCGGGGAAAACTTACCCGCGTAGGGACGCGGTGGAATAACCTGCAAGGCACGTTCAAGTGGAGCAAAAATCTTGGGGTCCTTTACGAACTCTCGTGATGCAGCCCTCGTGACCTATATCAGAAAGGGTCAGACGCCGATACTTAAGCAGGAATACAGAGGAAAATCAACGTACATCGTCTTGCGCAGTCAGACCGAAAAGGACATGGGAGGGCATGTAGCCCAAAGCATCAATGCCATCATCTTCGGCCTCGTCTATGTCGGACTCAACCGAGTCAGTAGTAGACTCAAGATTGAGACGACGTTTTCTAAGGTTTTCTTTGGCAGCTTTCTCAGCGGCTGGTTGATGGTTGAAACGACATTTGTCGGCTACTTTGCGTTTCTGGCAATGGTTGCAGGGCCATTCACGATTGCACTGGAGCACGAGAGTTAGACACGCGGAAAACTTAGAGACAAGACAAAACAGGGTTGGGAGAGCATCGGTACAGAGAGGGCAAGATGAACGATAACAGTGCAAGGGTGGACAATGCGGGTACCTTTTGCTTGCGACGAGAACACTCGGTGCAAGCAGAGCGCGAGTAGGCGGTTTCCTTAGGTGAGGTTTCGGACGTAGATGGCATGGCTGAGTCCTGTATTTGATGAACAATATTAACAATAGCAGGATCGACGGTTCGGGTTCAAGCCAGGTGCAAGCTAGGCAGTGGTGGATTGGTTCTAGCCTGTAGGTATGGCGTGGTTGCAATGGCTGAGGAATAGAGCAAGCGGAGGAAGACAGAAAGGGGAGACCTGTCCGGCTTTTGAAAGAATCAGTCTAGAGAATAAACCCGTAGTTCCTGACAGTGACAAGGACACAAGAGAAGGGTCAAGCTCGACGGCGGTGGAGATGGAGTTGGAGTGGAGAAATGCTGGCGACCGTTGTTGGGACGCGTCCGCCCAGTTGCAGATCAGTCAGTTGGGTGGTACATGGGAAGAGAGATGGATCGATTTCCTTTTGCTAACTCTGCCTCCGCCGATGAGTTGTGAGTGGGTGCTGGTGCTGAGGGGAGGTGCGCCGAGAGGTGGATACGAAACGAGACAGACAGGGAGGATGGGTGTACCGTGGAGAAGTGGGATGGGATGAGAGGAGAGACAACAGGACGGATTGGCTGGCGGCTGTCTCCTGTTTCGCCTTATCCAACTCTCATTGACGCTCCGGTCGTTGGCCTGTCGATGGAAGTCTGTGTTGTTGGGTCAGATCTGTCTCGGCTCTAGCTTTGATCACTAATCGTCCTCGATCATCGTGGAGTTGCTTTCTTTTTTCTTGTCTTTCATTTTTCCGTGTGTTTCGCTGCATTCATGTTTAATTTTCTTCGTTCTTTAGTTCCCCCCCCCCCCCGACTACGACGGATTCCTCCGTGTGTAGCCTGGTTTAGTGGTCTGGTCAAGTCCAGTCTGGGCTAGTCTGTCCAGCCAGTCGAGCAACGGCCAATACCCCAGGCCCGCATCCCCTGTGCATGATGGTGCCGCGGTGCTATGCGGACATAAACTCCCGGCATGCCGAATCAAACGCTGGCTAGGACGAAACAAATATACCTTGCGCCGTCTGACACCGTCGGTGAGAGGGAGGGGTGGCAAGTGCCGTGGCTGCTTGCTCCCTGGCTGCCGGAGTCTTGAACCAACAGCCCAGATATGGGATGTGCAATGCTTTGATAGTGGGCAAAAGAAAAAATCACCCTTGTCAGCCATGGCTCCGAAGCATTGCATGCCCACTCGGTGGTGCACATGTCTTCCAGTATCTTGGCCGCATTGTCGTCGTACAGCTCCATCAGATTGTCTTTGCTGATCAGCCATATCCAACCCTGGCTGCCCGGCCCCTCCTTCAGCCATGTCTGCGATCCCGCCCCACCAGTGTCGTCACCGTGATCGTCCAATCATAGTGCTGACGCCCGTCCCTTTGCTCCTCGCCGCCCACCTAGGGTTGCGACGTGGGAGGCGAGTCTAAACGCAAAAGAAAGATACTTTGTCGCACTTTTGTCTTGCTCTGTTCGCTAGCCGCCGTTGACATCGACCTGTCACGTCAAAAGGCATGTAGGGTAGGTCACAGCTGCGCCGCCGATCCTCCCCCTTCCCCCTCACCCCCCGTGTCGTTGAACAATTCGCGTGTGTGGCTGGAAGCGGCTCGCGGGTTGCGCGGGCGGCCGAGATGCAAGTCGGGTCGGTTCCATCAAGTCCAGAGGTCAGAGTCGGCTCCGTAACCGTGCGTACCATCGATTAACCAGAACGCGCACACAGTCGAAAGGGCCTCGGAGCAGTCGGTGTTGCTTTAACAGTTCCCAGGCCTGGCTGCATGATACAGCAGCAATCCCTGCACGGTTTTGAGGCCAAGATTTACTCTCTCCCATGCCGTCAATGTGACACTGTTATTGTAATTCGCTTAGAGCTTGGCCCGCACATTCGTCTAGCGTGTAGTTGAGTGTCTTCAGAAACAACTCCAGTCCGCACAGCAAGCTGGATCCTTGATATCAACCTTGACTGCCAGAGCTTAGAAACAAGGCGAGGCGCGACAGGGTCGTACGGCATCGCAGAGGCTACATGCCAACGCCTGCCGTATACAGTAAGCAAGCACTGGCCGGTGGCGGTTCTTGTGGTGGGTGAGGTCTTGGGGCGAGCTAGGGGTCCTGGACCATCAGCTGCAGTGTGCAAAATGACGGCTCTTTCCGTGAGCCCACAGTCCGCATACCCGGTTCCGGTTTTCGCCTCACTTTGATAGGCCTCACATAGCCCAGGGTTTCGGTGAGAGGTATCCGGTCGTGCCAAAGGGATTGTCTCCGTGGGTCGGTTGTTGTTCTGATTGAATAGCGCAGTTGTGAACGTGTGAGTGTGAGTGACGATGGTTGTAAGCCCACTGTCAGGTTCGAGTTGGCAGACTGTCAAAACAGCTGGCCGCCCCACACCTGGCTAGGTAGGCCGGGCCCCAAAGAGAAGAAAAGAAAGTACAAGATACATGGCGCTCGAGAAGCAGCGCACTTGCCTGGACATACAACACTCATCTGAGACAGGTCACACCAGGACAAAGGGTAGGACTGCAGCAAGCTGAATGCTGTGGCTCATATGGTAGGCTACCTCGCAAACGCATGGCGCCGGAACTTGGCTTGGTCCACTAGACCTCGCAATTGTGCTGCCAAGTTCAGTTATGAGTTCTTCCCGGTTGAAGGAGGGCTGGTGAATGCATGATCTGACGCACTCAGATGCCTGACTCGGTCAAGAGGAGGAGGTTTGAGATTGAGGAAAGCCTCGAGCAAGGCCTGGGCTGAGGAGGGAACGTCTCTCTTTTGGCCAAGGAAGCATTTGCGCAACATGCAAACGACGTTCTACCCTCCTCACCTTATACATAATCCAGCCTTCGAAACCCGTCGACGAATAGACCCTTGAGCCCGAAAACCTTCGGGGTCATGTCATGTCGGCGGGGCCTGGCCTGGCCACTTGCAGGCCATCTGCAGGCCCAACGAGAGAGATTGGCCAACACGTCCACATGCTTGCGCCAAGTGTGCCTGGGTGCGTCGCCGCAACCCCATCCACTTAGAATGCGCTCTGGGGCAAATACTGTTTGCACAGGTGATACCCGCGAGTAGAGCTTCTTCTCGCTACTGGACATTCAAGATTCACGGCAACAGCCATTGGCATTTGATTGATTTACTTGATTTGCGGGCTTTTGAGTAGCCATACAGCCAACCCTCTCTCCCCACCTCACTGACCGCCCACCTTCGCCGATCCCTTTGGAAAAGCCAATACCCACTTCCGGCCGGGGTTTCTTACGCCGTACACACATCGAGATGCGTGTGAGATATGACCATCACCACCCGGGGCGTCACGATGCAAGGATCTGAGTCACCAGCCAATCCGTGCATTGTCTCAACCTCCGCCTCATAAACCACGCTGCATCGGCGCCTCCGCTCCTTTGTGCAACACCTGGGTTCCCACACCCAGAAATATGCGTGATGTAACTTTGTCGTGGTGGTAGATAGAGAATACAGGACGGGGAGTAGCCCTTATGGAGCTATGTCAGGGAACCTCCTGCTCTCTGTCTAGTCTTGTTTTCCCACCTTTGTTGTCACGATATCTTGGCCAATTGCTGCATGTGTTTAACGCCCGGGGATTGAAAGTGGGTGTCGTGTGCACTACCATGCGTAATAGTCCAGACACCCAGGTTCAGCACAAACCCGGGCGTCACAACGTGCAAAACTTCATGCACCCAACTTCGGGTCAGGAAATGCCTAGCCCAGCCACATGCTCATCATTTCTTAGTTTGAGGGTTGGTCTTGCACTGGGTTGTACATAATCACAGTGATTCGAGTCACGGTGCCATTTTGAGTACTCCCAATCACCCTACACCGAGACAGAATGGGAGTTAACATGTTGATCAATTGCTGTCATTTCACTCCATGACCGCTTCAGCCAAGAGTCCAAGTTCGAAACCCCTAATCACCTGCATTGCGCCCCAGATCTCTTCGCACTCTCCATACTCGAGACCCTACCGGTCGTTTCTCATTCCCCTTGAGGACTTCCACCCAGGGGATCGCTGTTAGATCGCTCACTTTTTCCCTTTCCACCTCTGCGGGCTCAGCATCATCTTTGTCAGTGTCATCGTCTAGGACATCTAGCCATTCATCGTTCCCGTCATCATTTCCCCTTTGTTCATAGAGGTCTTCAGTGTACGCCCAGCTTGGTGGGTCAAATTTGCCATGGACCAGAATGATTTCCCGACCTTTTGATTTGATGCCTTTGATGACATCAGAAGGAATCGGCGTTAATATTTGAAGTGTCTTAGTCTTTGTGTCTATCCCACGAAGAAGGACCAACCCAATCATCCGAGAGTACTTGGGGTCTAGGGTTACATCGTTGTAGTTTGGGATGAATTGAAGACCTTCAGGAGTGATAGAGAGCGCCGGCTTCAATGTAGCCTCAGCGTCCGTGTCAACATGCATGCCATCCGTGGTTTTCTCAGGAATGGCAGACGATTGGAGATTTCTAAACGCCTTTAGATCCTCGATTTCCACCGCCGCGAGTACGGTCCCATTAATGGCATCTGCTATTAATTCCGCCGGTGTCTGGTAGTCGTATGACAGGAACCCCATAATTCCAGGGTTGGGCAACATGTAACTGACAATAAAAGGAACATGAGCGCTCAGAGGTGAGGAGTTCCACCTCGTCATGGTTGTGGTTTTCTCGTCACATGTTTTCTCAGCATTTGACTTGTCCAGATGAAAATAAGACATGGCTTGCATGGCTCTCAAATGAGCAGCAGTCCTTGAGCTAAACTCCGATTGCTGTGACGGCAGTTCAGTGAACACTTTTGCTGTGACGCCATGCAGCATCTCAACCGTTTCAGCTGGCCCCTCTTCTGACATGTACAGCACCTCGTCAGGTTTAATTTGCCCAATAATCTCGGAGAGCAAGTCTAAACCTGTTCCGAGAATCCATCCAGGTGTGTTGATAATGATTGGAACCCCAGGGAGGTTTTGGCAGTACTCTTCATGGAGGTTTTTAGCACATTCGAGATACAGGTCCGGGTCCGAGGCAGGGGTGACTGATGCCAGAGCATGGCAACGAATAATTTTATTCGTAGAAGATTCCGCCTCGGGATGTGTGAATGGAGCGGACATGTTGGGCTGGGTGATGTGTACGAGAGACAAAGAGCCAGCTGGAGCATATTCGGGCTGCCCTGGGTCCAGATCTAGAAGAGCAATCCCAGTGGCATTGTGGCTCGAGTTTCGCTCCGTGATAAGGCGGTTCGTTAGCAGTCGGGAGAATGTTGATTTTCCGGCAGACTTTGGTCCGCAAACCAAGGTAGATAAGGACGGGTTCTTGCGAGCAGCTGAGACTAAAGCCGCAAGCTTCTTGTTCCACTCGGGAGGCGAAACCAAGTCTTGGATGAAGCATCTTTTAGGGGAATCTTCAGATGTATACAGCTGTAGAATAAATTTTTTTTTTTTTTAGCAACGTTCGCCCTTTGATAGATGTTTACTCACGATTTGAAAAGTTGCTTCCTTGATGCTTCTCTCGCCGAGGCTGGCGTCGGTCTGTTCGTTCCACATTCTCCTAAACAAGGGTGATAGCTTGCCCAATTGGCGCAATCCCCACGAATTTGGGTCTGGGTGAAGTTCCAGACCCGTGTTTTCGGTATTCCGGAGTACTGGTATGGCGTAGCAATGGGGAGCGTGGACCCAATGAATCGTTTCGGACGCTCTGAGAGATGCGCCAGCGATTGTTACTTCACCGCGCAATACACGAATACCAAAACTTCCGAGTATCATAAAGCGCTGCCAATGTTAGTATATTGCACCCGGAATATGTGTACTAGGATCATACTTCGCTCTGTTCGAGACGCAGCTCTACCACCCCATTTTTGATGCGATGATTTCTCTTGGTAGGTCGAAATGATGAGAATTGTGTGACTTTTCGAGAAGAGCTCGCGGATTCTGACGTGTTATTGTCTATTTCGTCACTATATAATTCCTTTAATTCTCATTCTACAACCTCTTGTTAGGCAGTGACGTACCTTGGTGAGTGAATACCCTTTCGGCGGGTAGCCAAGGATTCTGAACCACGTTGCTGTCGAGCAGATTTCGGTGTACCCTTGCCCAGAGATGCCGATGGACTAGCCTTATTTTCAACCTTCTGTAATGGGCTGAAGAAATTGGAAGTTGTAATTATTGGTTTGTCGTTAGCTTCAGAGGTGTCTGTCGTCGGTGCAGGTGAGCTCGCAGCTTCCCGGCGACGAGCAGCCAGGGCACTGATGGCACTCATCGCTGCCACTGACATGTTAACAAGCAAAATTTGGAGGGAATTTTGGGGGCTTTGGAGCGGCGAACTTGAAGGGAGGCCATAGAACTTACGCTTTGGAGTCCCGACACCTTCTAACCTCCGCTTCTTGTGAGATGACATGGCGGATGGATACGAGGAGTTATATTAACGGCTTCTGGACGACTACCAATTTGGAAGGAAAATATCGATTGTTATAATCATCATTCATGATTACTTGGTATAAAAGACGACCAAATAGCAGTAATCAAGTCATCATTAATGCTCACAGGGATACATATTGGGGTCGTTGAATATGTGAGCTTATCGATAAGACCACCACCAGCCTTCCAAATTTTCCCTCCAAGGTAGAAAAAAAAAAAAAAAGTTCAGAGAGCGCGTCGAGAGTAGCAGTGGAGCCCCCCCACTAGCGCGGCTTGGATTTCTGCTTCCTGCAGCAACCTTTGCCAAAATTTCATCGCAACTTGGAGTGTTTGGTTTATTTTCGCCCTTATTCACCTCACCAATTGAACACCTCTCGATTTCTGCAACTCTCCAAAAACCGCCCAAGATGGCGCCCAAGGAACCATTCAAGGTGCATTCACTTAGCAAGCACATTGAGAATACGAACAAGGGCCTGTCCGCGGAATCTCAGTACAACCGCCGCCCTGCCAACCGTGCGACGGTTGTCAAGAAGGAATCCGACTCTCACAACCCCAACAACATCTTCAAGAACGGCGATGACAACGATGAGGATGAGGATTCTTCCAGTGACAGCGATAGTAGTAGCGATGGCGAAGGCACCTCCAACTTCCTTCAGAAGCTCGGTGCTACTAGTGTGAAGACTGCCACACCCTCTCGACGTCGCGACAAGAACATCGAGATCGCCGATAGCGACGCCGAACGAAACGCGTCCTCAAAGGCCGCCGCTGCTAAAACTGCTGCTAAACCGAAGCCTCAGCCAGAATCCGATGATTCCAGCAGTGAGTCCGAGTCTGAATCCGAATCCGAGTCTGAAACCCAGCCTGCGGCTAAGGTCAAGACAAATGGCAACACCAAGACTTCTGGCAGCACTTCTAGCACATCGGACTCTGAAAGCGAGAGTGAGAGCGACGATGACAATACCACCGCAAAGCCAGCACAGCCTACCGGGACTGCCCCGAAGGAGGACAGCTCCGAGTCGAGCAGCGAGGAATCCAGCGAATCTGAGAGCGATGATGAACCCGAAACAAAGGCAAAACCTACTGTGAATGGCAAAGCTGCCGCCGCCGCTGCTAAGAGCGACTCGAGTGACGAGAGCGACAGTGAGAGCGAGGACGAGCCAGCCAAACCCACTTCGAAGGCTGTCGAAGCCGAATCATCCAGCGATGAAGACTCGGATGACGAGATGGTTGACGAGTCAATGCATATCGAAGACCGACAAGTCCAGAGGAACGCAGCAGCCCCTAACTTCATCGCACCCGATTTTGTTCTACGTAAAGGAGATGATGGCGCCAATGGCAAGGATGTCGCCGAAATCTGCAGCCAAGCCAACCTCGAAGGGAAGCAGTTCTGGTACTTTACTGTTCCAGCCAACGTCCCCATTTCAGTGGTGCAGAACATGGAGATTCCTATGGATAACTCTCAACAAGGCAATGCGCTATTCTCTCACGATGGCGAGGACTATGGCGTTTCATTCGAAAGCATTGCCCCCAAGAGCAACATCCAAATCCTCATCCCTTCTGCCAATGGCACACAGTATCGATCTTGTAAGATATTCAAATCTCCAAGCCTCTTCACAATAGTGGGATGCCAACTAACTCCGCACAGCGTCTCGTCAAATCAACCAAGTCATGCAGGTCAAGAAAATCACACAGCTCGCTTCTTTGCCGGCATCTGCGATTGAACCTGCCGCAAAGAGAGCTGCACGTCCCCAGCCTAAAGGTCTGAAGCCCCGTTATCAACCTCTTGGCACTGCCCAAAACGTCGTTGAAGACGATGTTGAAATGGGAGAAGCTCCTGTTGCTACTAAGACGAAAAAGGAGAAGAAGAAGTCTGCCTCTCAAAACGCTGATGTCTCCACGCCCGTTTCTCGCAAAGGAAAGCGCAAGCACACTGCTTCTGAAGAAGACGCCCTTGCCGCTGCCGAGCAACTTCGGGAAGAGAGCAAATCGGCCGCTAAGAAGTCGAAGAAGCAGAAGACCGACCGATCTGGTAGCCCCGACCTTGGTTCTGAGGCGCCATCCACAAAGAAGCAGACCCGTGTACTGCCACCCAGTATCCCACAGGTCGTAGCAGCGACCCCCACTCCCAAGGCTGCTTCCCCCGCTGTTACCAGCACTGTTAAGAAGTCAAAGAAATCCCAGGAATCCAAGATTGAACTACCAATTATGACTTCTAAGCAAACTCCTGTCCCAGTTCCTTCCATCCCCTTCTCTTCCCAGTCCAACGCCACTGTTGCCTCGCCCAGCGTCACCAAGGAGGAGAAGCGCTCCAAGAAGCGCAAGGAAAAGGAGACTGCAGCGACCAAGACATCTTCCGGCAGCAAGAAGGTGACGCCGGTTCCGCCCCCGCAGTTGGGGTCCTTGAGCTAGTGGCAACAGAACCGCGTCCATCCTCGTAAGTATAAACGGTGAAGAGTCTACCTCATGTCGTACAGTGCATGAAACTAGATGCCGTGGAAGTGAGCAAAAGTTGTCCAGAAAAGGTCATTCCCGCCTCTAAGGTAGAGGCAGCAAGCACGCTTCTTGACTTGGGTGACTAAATACTGTCGCTTGTTTTTCTTGGTTGCGTTATATACGATTCCCAGTGCTTTGATCCCGCGACAAGACGTGTGGTCTATCGGATATGGCGGCATGGCGTTGGTGGTGAATTTTCCAGAGGGGAGGGTGACAATGGCAAATGAAGGTATTTGATGCAACTCAGTCAGGGGCTTGCTCGAGGTTGACTGATATTGACGGGGAAGAGAAGACAAAAAAAAAAGCAGACTTGAGAGTAGGCAAATCTTAAAAAGCAGAATATAATTCATTGAGCCGCGTGTAATTTGTTGGTCTCATGCGATCTTGCCAAGGTACATGCTCCTGAGACCGTTCTGAGGCTTCCTTGTCTTAAAGTGCCATGGAGCCAGACTTAACTTCGATAAATACCAACACAAACAAGAGAAAAGCAGCAGAGTCGAACATTCAGTCCTCCGCAGTCTCTCTTCGAATGTATGAAGATTGGCCTATATACGGAGCAGTTGACGGGGAGGTCACCACACCTCAACATCAAGAAAGTCTTCAAGACTAGCACATGTGGCCAGCCACGCTCGTTTCGGAGACATCCGCAAGGGCGTCTAGATAAACCAATCGCTGCAAAAGCGCATTCTAGCAAGCACACACACCCCACCCCTCTCTGACCCTGAAGCGCAAAAGCCCTCGAGGTCCGAAAACCACCCCTTGTTTGAAGGTGGCCCTCTGCCTGATCTCAGTGGTCGATCCCCATCCCATTGCTAGATGTTGCGTCATTGCTGTCAAAGCCTCCCCCAGTATCCACCAGCCATGAGGTTTTCCTATTTTTGGGGGAAGGGGGCGGGGGAGGGGAGAGGTTTCCGGTATAAGGGGATTATTATCCGCTGGTCCCCTGAGATTTCTGACCGTTTCGTGTTGTATCATCGTTCGCCTTCATGTGCATAACAGCGATGGCATAAAGCACATTCGGTTCTGAACACTAAGTAGAAAGATACACCCAAGCCCCTCCGAGAAGTGGCGGGGGGGGGGTTGTTCACTATCCAGACTAGACACTGTAATTAGTACTTGAATATAGGATAATTACGCCCGAGCACGGAAAAGTGTGGAACCTATGGTAGGGACGAAAATACTTGAACATATGCTGTGCTGAAAACCTCACTTTCCATTTCTATGGTTTAGTTTCGTACAAATATGTACTCACTGCCCTTGCTAATTCTGAACGCTATGAAGTAGCTTGTTTCTTGTATTTCGCTTGGAATACTCTAATTATCAAGTAGTCATCTTACTGGTGGCTTAGGCAAAGGGCCACATGGAAACCCTGCCGGTTCACTCAATGCACGTATAAGATGGCGGCTTGGGGGCCGCCGTTTAGCACCGTACAAAACTGTCTCTCTTGTCATCAATCGGCATCGTTTATTATTTTTACGATTACACTTGTCGCGGCCAAGCTCGGCGTGTTTGATAAAGCACAAATTTAGTTCACCCCATGCTGACCTTTTGCAGTCAATAAATGGTAGGGACTCATACACGTGTGTATCAGATATCATGCATACACGAACCATATAAAGCCGAGACATGAGTGAGCCGTGCCTCCAGGCCGAAGAATCCGCCAGTAGACACATCATGCAAGAGACAACGTCATCAAGCTGGCCAGTTTCGATCCGAAGATCGGATGGATTGCTCAATGCCACGAGGGCGTCCGTACAAGACTCCGAGGCCGATGATGTGACCGTCCCGTTTCAATTAGAGGTGCATGGCTCAAAAGTTTATTCGACGCGTGGTTGTGGTCTGGGCTTCAGGGCCAAATGGGTTCATGCATGGTTTGGGGAAATGAGCATTTGGGCTGAAGGATCACATCAACAGCAAATAGTAAAGGGCTAGTGCCCATGTCCTTGTTGAGCGAGTGAATTTGAGGCTTCCAGCAAGGAAAAAGAAAATTGCCCGTAAAGAATTGTTCTTTCCGGTTGTATAGTTGGAAATCCGAATATTCGGCCATTGTGGAGGTTTGGTATACTCCGAGACCCTGGTGGGTTTGCACAACAAGGACCCCAACACAACCAACAGACGCCGAGCCGGGTCTACTTTGGCTCTGACCCAGGCCGAGAAAATCTTGTCACGTCACATACCAAGGTGCCCTAGGCAATTGTGTGACAAGACTTGCGGTTTTTTTATTCAGGCCGAGGCCCTTGAGGAACCCATGACCTCCAAACACAGTGCCATCCGGAAGCGCCGGGGTGGAGGAACTTCGCACAAACATACATAATCATCAGGCGACAGGGGCAAGGCGATCCCCAATGCATCGTCCCACTGGTTGCTGGTCCAAAGGTCACCCACACACCGACAAGTCCCGGCCGAGATCTGCCGACCACGGGCCAACGGCCAACAGAAGATGACGGGAAGGAAAGGGTGCTCTTCTTTTTTTTTTTTTCTTCCTTGTCTAGTTAAGAATATGGGTCCTTGTAGCTCCGCTAGAGAGCGGCAACAGGATTAGTCGATGGTAGCGAGCGGGACCAAAATCGGCCGAGTCAAAACACAAGACGAAGGGAAAGGGAAAAAAAAAATTGAACCAAAGTCGACAAGTCGCTGATTAAGTGGGTATAAACCAAGCCGCTCACGCTTATCATTAGGCTTCAGCAACCCAACGACCCAACGACTCTCGATGTTATCAAGCAAATCATTAAGAGTGTGGTGGTCCCTTGTGATCATTTCAGTGGGCAAGTTTCGTCGATTGGAACCTCAGAAACTCAACCCGCAGCTGCAAAACATTATGTGACTGATCCAAAGTCCGTAAGGGTCTCGGAAGGATATCAGAATTAATATGGGTCAGAATTCTTCAGCCCAAATGCCCTGCAGTATTTGTCTTTGGGTGGCTCACGAGGGCATCATACTGCAGCTCACACGTCAAACGAGCCAAAGCCGAGCTAAACCATTGGTCCCCCACCACCTACAACTACCAAGCGTGGGCTCCGCTTGCATGTCTTGTCAGTCAGACATGGAAATAATCGCCATTATCCATTGTGTGAGGCGAAGGTGGCCCATGTCCTAAACGTGTTTGGCTTCTAATGCTTAATGTTGCGGTCTGCAGCCTTCGCGGGGCAACTGGATGCTGTGACTTCATGAACACATGCAAGACAAGGTCACGCCTGTCACTGATGAGCAACACTAAGCTAACCAAGATTCGATTCCACAGTAGCAAGTCGGTGTACTGTACAGAGTCAGTGCACCTGGTTCCGTTTCTGAAGCCAGCCAAGATGCGCGCCGCGCCAGATCTGAATGAGGGTGGGCTCGACAAAGGCTACTGCAGTCGCCTTGCGTCTAGCCAATGGTGGTTGATTGTAGACCAAGCTGCAAGCGCCGCATTGATAGCCAAGGTGTGGGTGGGATGCGACGACGACACGTCGGCATGTTGCTGACTCCGATTTATTGCAACATCCTCCCACAATAATGATAGTTATATCGCGTCTTGTTTCCTCTATATGGGAGTTAATCAGGTGTCGCCGCAATAGCTCGACTTGTCAAATTTGCGTTGTCACGTTGAGGCCCAGGGCCATGACGCGAGCTGAGCTCTGATAGATTGCATGGTGAAGGGTTAAATATTCAACAGGCCAATCGACCTCATCTCATCGGATCGCCATGTCGCAAAAGGCGAAATGGAGCCAAGAGACTAGCGCCCTTCGCCATGTTGCCGGGGGTTTTACAACGGGTGTCTCGTGCTCCCAGGTGTGACGTGACCCGGGCCTGACGCTAAGTTGGAAAATCTGCAAGTGCGGTGAGGTTGCGCGCGCGCAGAAGTGAGATCCTGAATGCAAAAGGGCATGGCATACCCCTCGTCGAATTGCCCATTAATAACAGCCAACGAATGACCTGGTCTGAGCGCAACAAAAACCAAAGATGTGATATCGGGGCAGATGGTTGCCAGGAGATGTAGGCAAGGTATCGACAAGTTTCGCATCCCTGCCGGGCAAAGTCTGAGAGTGACCCTCCCCAATCTTATGAATCCTTGCTTATTCTCCTCATCTCACGATATTCCCGCTGGGGGCCACAAAAGACGCGCTTTTCAAGGGGTCCACACTCAGATAGTTTGGATGGATTTTCACTGCTGTCGCATTGCAGAGTAGCTGAGGTCAAAAACGCCTTGTGCCATATTCAAAGAAATTAGAAGGTAGCGCAGCAATCTTTTCCCCAGTCAGCTCACAAACAGCTTCGCCCAGGGCTCGGCACCCACAGCAGTCCGATGTGCCGCCCGCGTTGAAGCGGAACGACGTCACCATCCTACAATGAGGCTTGCCAGGCCGAGTACAAGGAACAAGCTAGTCAGCTAGCCCACGATTCTTCGAGAGCTCTGGGGCAGCCGGCGCACTGGCGGACAACGAGGGGTCAAGGGACTACCGCCGCCGCATCCGGATGGACCGGGGGATTGCCAGCACAACGTTTCGTGGGCATGACACCCCCCTGTCGCGTATCGTGTGTGTCTCCTCAGAAACGGATTGGGCAGAAGGAAGGTTAACCGCGTACACTCAAACTCGCGTGGGAAAGGTATTGGGCTGGGTTGATTTCTGCGTAACACAGGCCTACATGCTAATACCCGGACGCCGGATATGGTATGCGGGATGAGGATGATCGTGGGCCGGCCGTTACGCGAATCGTCAGCAAAGCTGGGACACAGCACCGAAATGTAGCATCCGTGGGGGGCATCTGATGGCAAAGAACCAGCAAGGCTGAGTCGAGCTGGTTAGCAAAAGGTCAATGCCGTCAGCACATGATTGTCATATGCCTCGACAAGAAATAGGTGGCGAGGCGATGTGGTTAGCCGCAGAAAAGACCTTTAACCAACCCAGCTGAAGGAGATGGCATGTCATCCATCCATCCACGGCTTCCCGCCGAAAGACAGCTAAGTGCTTGGTAGATCCATTGCAAACTGGATTTGAGGCTTCCAGGCGACCTGGGACCAGGATGCTGGAGAGGAGGGGCGTGGCGGGGTCGTTGAAATGAGTGAGCCTATACGAGTATGGGTATGTGAGAGCTTGTGAAAGTAGGTGATTGCGAGCGCGATGTGCGAGACCGAGACATGGACAGCATTCCGCTCACACCTGTGCCTGGACAAAGGTACATCGGATTCAGGTATCCTTGGAGGTACCCTTTTCCCACGGCGCGGTTCCTTGGGCACCAGGTGCTAGGGGAAGCGCATTGGCCCAGAGAGAGAAAAAAAAAAGGCCCGTTTTTTTGCTTTCAATCTGCCATCCATCGCTTTGTCGTCAGTGGGGCTACTGTACGAATTTTTTAATTTTTTTTTCCCTTCTCTCGTCTTATCGTCATCATTGTCAGTACGTACCCTCCTGATGCCACTCGGAGAGTTACTTGCAGCCCATCGCCGGGACAGCAGCCTCGTCCCTCCATAGGTAATGACCACGCAGCAGCAGCTCGATCTGTTTGTGATGCCAGTCGAGGATCCTCAACACTCCACCCCACTGTTTGCCTATCTCATCTCCGTTGAAGACCATTTTGTAAATGATCCAATCACCAATGTCACGTATTTCTCCAACTTTTTTTTTTTTTTTTTTTTTTTTTCGAGGAACACTTCTTTTTAATGAGATGACATTAAACATAAATTTGATCTATATCATCATACCTGCTACTCCTCCCCCCTTTCCAGGCCCTACTCGTCATGGCTTGCCTTAGTGCTAGATCCCACCCGAGTCCCTTGGAGTTTTTACGCGTGTTCGGCGCATTAACTGACTCCATAGGCTCAGTCTGTGACCTGTTGTGATTGCTTGTCTCTGCTGTTCTCGCCCACAGATGATCATCATCAATTTCCCTTATGGGGCGGGGCGCACAATCTGGTTTGAGCTGCCCTTGCTTCCCCGGGTCTCACTACAGTGGCTGTACGTGACATGTCTGCGGCGCTTGTCGCATCTTCATCCTCTCACGTCAAATCATAGTTGCTGTGCCACATTCGTCGACACAGCTGGTCAAGGGTCTGCTTCCATCAGCGAAAAGAGAGGCTGTGTAAAGGCTAAGGAACCGTTTCGGTGACGCAGGCGTGAACAGCCACAGCCAAGACGAAACGGATTCCAGGCATAATGTACGTATCTGTACTGCGTCTCAAACGACTGAGGCATTGAGTGCTGAGGTGAGGACCAGGCCAGGGGCCCCTCCACAGGAACGGAATTGGAACGCCCACGTCGCCAAACCCCCTTCAATCTCGGCGTTTTGGTTCGCCATCTTAAAGCCCACCTAGGTCAGTGCGCATGAGGCTGCGCTGGCAACTCGGGACGCCTTGAGCATTTTCTTCATCAGGAAACCTGGGTTCCTGTGCGCGCATTGAGAGAGGTCGCACCGCCAGAGCATTCTGGTTGTTGCTGCGACTGCTGCTGCTAGGTGGTGGCATGAAGAGACCTCGCTTAAGTGATGAAGCGACATCGTCATCGGCAGGCAAAACGCAAGGGGTTTGGCCGCGGCGGGCTGCCTCCCAATCAGCAGCTCTGGTGTCTCATGAATGAATCGAATTCAAGCGTATTCCGCACGTATAATTACGATTTCCACAGGCTTGAATACGGGGCATACGCGCAAATGCGACTCCAAGGTCCAGACCCGAGCCAGTCCGTCAGCTACAATTTGGCGACAGCGTCAATCAATCAGAGCTAGCAAATCGAGTGTCCGCTCTCACGCGACAATCAACCGTGGCGGGGCCTTGGCGCACGCAGCAGGAAATTAGAGTAATACAAACGGCCGTCGGCCTCGCCCAAACTCCGTCCCTCCGCCATCTCCGGAGCAATGACGCCCACGGAGGGCGACAAGTAAAAACGAATGTGCGATGTGTCAGCAGCTCGCCTACTCTGCTCGGGTACATGCGACTCGTCCGAGTCCGCACGCTGTGAGAGGTCCCGGGGGCGACGGTCCCATCAGTGTCCCGTCAGAGGGCCAAGGCCTCACAGCCAGCAGCGAGCCCGTCATGATGGCCCCAATCAGGCGCAGACTTGGCCCCAGTGCAATTTCGCAGGCCCTGTGGGTCGGTACCTTTATTCCTTGTACCTGGTACCCTTTCCGCAGCATCCGGGGCCCGTCGCATCGCGGACAACAGCCAACCGCCGAAGCTCCCACTGAGGCGCCCACCAAAAACGACAGCGCCGAGCCCTGCTCTCTGGTACAGAGAAAGACTCTGAATCCCATGTGCTAGCGGCGTTTGGTTTGGCGCTCCACTTCCACATCCCTACCTGGTCCCCTGGTCATCTCGCAGCGCGCTGTACTATGTATGTGCCGTGCAGAGAGGATAGCGTGCCTAGCGTAGCGCTGCTGCGGAGCGGAGCGTGTAAAGAGCCACGGACAATGGGTGCCCATGTACTGTCCGGCAGCTCTGGGCTGTAAAAGCACCACTGCGTCCAAGCCGCCCTTTCTGCACCACACCCTGCACCTCGTCATCATCCTCAATCCCTCGCTCCACTCTTCCTCTTTTACTACCTCGACTCCTCTCCTCCCAATCTCGCGTTTTTCCTCTTTATCTCTTATTCTCTCCCTTCCGCCTCAGGCTCTTGGATTTCTTCCATTCCAACCGCCCAAACATCCATCTCTCACATCTTGGCCCTCGCGCCCACTACCTTATCCCTTCTGTCTCTGTGTGGCGTCCTGTCGCGTGCTGCCTTGCTTCGCAACCCGGCCAACTGCTCCGACGGCGACTGCTTCCAGACGACCCGACAAATAAGACGACTTCCCGAAACTGTGGAACTGCTTCTGGTGATCTGGTTACTTGGATTATGAGGTAGCTTTTGGGTATTCATTTTGGGTTATCGACAAGCTTTCCACCAGCCGGTACTACCCATTTCTCCTCCCCTTTTCTCGACAACCCAACACCTCTTTGATCTCGACATCGACTTGGACAACAACCATGAACGATTTTCCCGCCTCCCTCTCGGGCAAGTCCAAGCTTCAACTGCTATGGCCTGACCACCTCAACCTGCCCTTTCTCAACACTGGTCCCCAGCGATACCGAATTGGCCGACGTCGCACCAAGTCCGGCTCAAGATTGCATCCCGGTGCCGAAGACATCACCAGCCTGCAGACCTCCTTTAACGCCTGGGATGGCGTCCGAGACTTCCAGAAGCACAAGTTCCGTACGACAGATCTTCAATATGCTTTGCTGGGTCTCATCGCCCTCTTCTCTCTCTGGATTGCTCCCCCAGCTCCTGGCCTGAAGACTCTCGCCGTCGCTGGCAGCACCTGGCTGCTGCTGATGCCTGCCACGCGACAATTCTTTCTCCCCTCCTCTATGATCTGGACTTGGTTACTCTATTTCTTTTGTAGTCGGTAAGTCAAAGCTCAAAGATGTTCGTTGTCGCAGCTCTAATTCCCCACGCCACAGATTTATCCCTTACGAGTACCGTCCTCACATCTGGGTTCGCGTGCTTCCCGCCCTCGAGAACGTCCTCTACGGCGCCAACCTCTCCAGCATCCTCTCCGCCCACAAGCACTATGTCCTCGACATCCTCGCCTGGCTCCCCTATGGCCTAGCTCACTTCGGTGCTCCTGTTGTCGTTTCTGGCATCATATTCATCTTCGCTGCTCCTGGCTCAACCCCAGTCTTCGCCCGATGCTTCGGTTGGATGAGCATTCTGGGGGTCACTATTCAGCTCCTTTTCCCATGCACCCCACCATGGTACGAAAACGAGCACGGCCTCGTCCCTGCTGCATACGGCATGCCCGGTTCGCCCGCTGGTCTCGCTCGCATTGACGAGATTCTTGGGTTCGACATGTACACCACCAACTTCTCTACCGCCCCGGTGCCGTTTGGTGCGTTCCCTTCGCTCCACGCCGCCAATGCCGTCCTCGAGGCTCTCTTCATGTCTCACTGCTTCCCTCAGTTCCGCAACTTTTTTATCGCCTATGCTGGTTGGGTATGCTGGGCCACTATGTACCTGAGCCACCATTACGCCATTGATCTTGTCTGTGGAGGCCTCATTGCTGCCGCCTTTTACTACGTTGCCAAGGCCCGATGGATGCCCCAACGCCAGGAGGACAAGATGACCCGATGGGACTACGGATACGTCGAGTATGGTGACCGTACCAGGGTCGCTGACGAGGAGTATGGCGAGTTCTTCGGTCTTGGCCTTCTCGACCGCCGCCGAGCGGATTCAAGCGATGGCTGGACTGTTGGCAGCACATCCAGCTGCAGCTCCAGCAGTGGAACACTGAGCCCGACACTCTCCGAGGAGACTATCCCCGGAATGTTGATGGACATGGGCGAGAATGGCCCGCACTGGGATGGTAACGCACCAACCCGCGATGTCGACTTGAGCGAGGTTGTCGTTGGTCGATAGTTAGTGTTGGGACAGCACAAGTCTTGACAATCACGCGACCTCGACCACGTCATGTCGAGGGATTCACGAAACCATGATTCCCACCCTCAAACCTAATTAATCTTCGATGTCTATATTTTTCCAATTATCTTTGGCATTCATCGGCACAGCGAATCGGCGCAACTCGGTGTTTTACGGCAGAAACTGGACTCTGGCGCCGGGCCGTCAGAAGGACGGAAATTGTAATATTGGATCACAGGATGCCAAGGGCATTCTACCCTTAATGCATATAATGGAAGGACGGCCTGGAATCTGATAGAGTAATGTATACAACGCAGTGGAGGATAATATGTGCATGCAAGAGAAGGAGAAGTCATGCACTGAGACGCTCGCTTGGAGAGCCTCGTGTGGACCACGAAAAATGGGACAAGGCCCTACTGATGGGGATGACCCTGGGTTCGGCTCACTGCCCCCCAGGTTGATTTTGAACAAATAACTAGCTCGGCGCAAGGATAGCTGATTGCTAGGGGGAGGCAATGGAAATACCAAAGATACCACTCGCTAGACAATAGGAGTTATAAGAAATGAACAACAGACTTTTCTGTCTCCTCAATTATTATTCCTCATGGCCCATATGATGTGCTTGCTTCATTTGCTACCGAGCAACATAAAAGCGTTGGCGCCAAAGCATTGTCCTTCGCCTAGACCTATATTCCGAAATCGGTACAGTGGGTAGCCGCAATGTAGATCTTCATATCTTACCAATAAGCCATTCGGACAGACTCCATCCATTAGGCTTAAGCCATTCATACCTGAACCGAGACCAGCTTTAGGCTCCAACAATAACGTTGTTTGGTTGGCAAAGTTTTACAGAATTGGCTTTACTTACAACTCAGTGCATAGAAACAAAGTCAGGATGCTATTTGACAAGGAGCAGTGGCTGCTTGGGTAAACAATCTTTAATCATTTCCCCCTCTTCAGCATCTGCTCAAAAGGTGAAACACGGTGAGATTGGAAATTCGAACGGACTGGATTTCAACCTGGATTCGTATCTAGTCATATACATAGATAGGATATCTTACTTGAGAGACGTAACGTAAATAAACTCTGGCATCTTGCAAGACACAGAGCATCATTAGTTGGCCCGCATTCAAACCCTCCATGAGAACAAGCTAAAAAAAATTAATAAAAAAAGAAGAAATCCCCCGCAAAATTCTGAATAATATGACAATCGAGAGAAATGGAGCAAATCAGACTGCTAATATGCGGGGTTCCTCCATACAAGGAGTAACGAGGAAATATTTCGTGTTTAAAAACCCGGCTGTGTTGTGGAACGGCGATCCTGTCGACCGTCAGCTGAGATGGAGTCAAGAGGTGCTCCTCGACTTTGTGGTTTTTTTTTTTCGGGGGTGGAATAGAAATAGAAACAAATAATCAAGAAGATCCTGGGCTAAGCGAAAAACTGTCCTGTCTGCCTGCTTCTCATAGATTGATGCAGTTTCCTCAACGCGTCATCACATATCCTAGCCGGCCCACTCATTTTCTGTCATAGCACGAGCCGAAACCTCCTCTATCAATCATGAGCCCGTTGCCGCGTCAGTCGTCTAGTACCGTCCTCCAAAGGACCCATGAGCCATGTTCGTCGTCACAAGGCTTAGTAGTAACCCCGGCACTAACTTCCCGCCCCCAGTTCACCTGTTCAATGCCGGGCCGGTCCAGAGTCCCTTGCTCGTCTCAATGATACGGTTGCCGCTGTTACCAGGCTGGAGAGCCGAGGGAACTCCAGCTCCAGTGCCACCCATCACCACATCATTCGAGCCCTGTGTGCTGTGACCACTACCCATGGAAATGCCACTATCGTCCTTGCGAGCCTGTTGTTGCTGCTGAGGGCCCCGAGCTGGAGCAGGACCTCCTCGGTTGGGTTCGTCCGAGCGCGCGCCGTTCATGAGGCCATTCTGAGTCTCACGAAGCTTATTAATAGCACGAACAGTGTCAATGGCAGCGTGTAGGGTTCGACGGGCATTAAAGTTCTTCTTGATGTTGGGTAGAAGGTTCTGGCCTTCGCCTTCGTTGTGGAGGTAGCCGGCAACGAAGGGGTGCTGGAGGGCTTCGTGGGCAGTGATACGTTTTGTACAATCAATGGTTAGACATCGGTTGATAAAATCCTTGGCATGCTCGGAGACTCCTCGCCAATACTCGAATGGGGTGAAGCTGTAGTCAGCATTTAGGATGGCCTGCATCTCTTCAAAATCGGAGTCACGATCGAAAGGGGTATAGCCGCAAAGGAGGAAGTAGGTAATAACACCGAGCGCCCACAGGTCAACAGGCTTTCCGTGGCCTGTCTTCTTGAAAATTTCGGGCGCCATGTAACCAGGAGTGCCGCAAGTTGTAGTCAAGACATGAAACTGCTCTTCTTCCATGATCCGTGAGAGACCGAAATCGGCAATGAGTAGATCAGCGTTGTCTTCTGGTGTGCGGAAAAGAAGGTTCTCGGGCTTGAGATCGCGGTGAACAATTCCGTGGTCATGGAGGTAGGCGACAGCAGAAAGCGTGGCACGGATAAGGTCTGCGGCATCGGTCTCATAGTATGAACCCTTACGGCAGATGCGGTCGAAAAGCTCACCACCAAGGGCAAGATCGGTGACAAGATACAAGTTGTTCATGGTTTCAAAGTAATCGACTAGTGTAAGGATATTCTGGTGGCCCATGGAGACCTTCTTGAGAACTGCGATTTCGTTTCGGACCTATTGAGCCGAGCCATGGCCTGTTAGCGAGGAGGTCGAAGATGGATGACCAGTATGACAGATGGAACTGTATTAGACAGGGCCAAGCAGTGGAGGACGCACCATGTGTTCCCGGCCAGCCATCAGCCGTTTGTTGATGACCTTGGCGGCATAGTAGCGGCCAGTGTCAATGTGAACGCATTCCTTGACGACTGAGTAGGAACCAGCACCCAGCGTTTTACCAACCTTGTACCTGCAAGGCTGGACTGCCGGTTGCTGCTTCTGCTGCGGCTGATGAGAGGCAGCAACATCCATCTTGAATCGGCTTTCGATTTGAAAAAGGAGGGATGCGGTGGCGGAAGTGCGAGATGATGCGACGCAAGGTGCCCCGCAGAGGCGACGGCTGTATTCTTTCGGGTGGACCTGAACGGGCGGGGAAAACGAGTGGTGCGTTGTTCGCGAGAGATAAGGATCTGGTCGTCGGTGATGGTGTAAAGGAGGAGAAAGATGACGCGGGGATCAGAGTCGCTTGCCGATGCGACGACTGTCAGCAGCAGGTAAAGAAGATACCGTCTGGGCTGAGGTGCTACCGCTGCTGCTGAGATGGATGAGACGTGGGACAGACCGGGGGGGAAAGGAGGGGACCCAACCCGTATTGTATGTAATCCGTCAGGGCGGGACGAAATAAAAGGCGGGGGTAAATGAGAGTCAGGACGGCCGGCCTAGGGTGCGAACTAGGCATTCTAGACTCAGTCTATTGTGTCCTTTTTTTTTTTTTTTTTTTTTTTTTTTACAAAGCTATCGCACCATGTGTATCGGCCATGTCGTTTGGAAGCAAAAGTAGCTTTTGCTGCCCATCGTCCCATCATGACGATCCGAACACCAACCCTGCTCCGCCAATGACAGGGGATGGCAACTTAGTTCGTCGTGTGTGGCCTCTATCTGAAGCAGGAAAAGGCCACCCTTGACCCCGGGGCAATTACACTTGTTTCAAGGTTCAGTAGGAAGCATACTTGCGCGCAACAAGAAAAAGGCTGCCTCTAAAGAGAATTCCTGTCAGACATTTTTCGGCTCGGTCCGTACTTTGGGCCTATCTCTGGAGAAATTTGGGTCTCGTTTTGTGCAGACCGCCAGCTTAGCCATCCGCAGAAAGAAAAAATGGTGAGATATATATGGAGCATTGCCGCAAAAATAAGCCATGAAACCTAGCAATCAATGAACTCCGGATTAAATAAGTATTGGTTTTTTTTTAAATAAAAAAAAATATTACTATCATTTTTCTTATACCTGCGTTGAAAAGGACCTAGTGTCTTCAACATGTATTGCGTCCAGCTGGGATGTTGGTCCTGCTGTGATCGACTGCCCCGCCGCAGCCTTGGTCTCTTATCACGACCGCCCGGTGCTAAAAAGCAGCATTTGATTTATTTACTCAACTTCGACAGGCAATATCGCAAACTCAAAAAATCTTCCTCTTTTTGTTTTCTTTTTTTTTTTGCATCTTCTGCTTGAGTGTGCTGAGTTTTGTAAGATATGGTCGTTATCATCCAGAGACTTCATTCATCCACAATTGGCGTTCATCTCATCAACTGGAGTGTTAATCGGAAGGGCCCCGACGAGCCTGTTTCTTGGCACTATTAAATTTTTTCTGCTTCACTCGCGAATTGTGAAATCTGTCCCGTCTAACAAACATTAGTCAAAGGCATGAAGCCGAGTGGCTCAGGGGAAATTAACATTTCTTCGTGCTTGTTCTTTTTCTCTTCGCTTGTCTCAGCAGGCGTGGCTGCATGGTAAATGCGCGTCACCTCTTCAACGAGCTTTGCGCGGTTGTCCTCGGCATTAGCATTTCTCGACCGGGAGGTCTGGGCCTGAAAAGTCAGAGAGTCGCTGTTGGCAGTGTAGTACCTGGACTTTCGAATGCTTGTATGAAGCGACTTGGGCAGCTTATCCAGCAGCTCTTTCACTGGATACGCGGTGATGGCTTTGGTCTCAGTTCTTGGCTTGGTGAGCAATTACGTCGGATGGGGCGGTGAGCTGGCACAAGGCAACCTTACTTATTTACATGCTGTCCACCTGGGCCGCTTGATCGCGCATATGTGGTGTCACCTTTCGGGAGCTGTTCAGGTTCAAAGGACTGAAACCATGCACGAGCTTCAGCGAGAGCCTCCTGGTCAAGTTCAGCATCGTAAGCCTGGTATCTTTTGAATTTCGCAGGGTTGGACAGCCAGCGCGACAAGGTGAGCGCTCTGTGAGCGGCCAATGCCCTAGCTGTCTGGCACTGGAACATTTTCGTCGTCGTCGTCGCCACGTTCAGTTACATGCAGATGGGGGGCGACGAAGCTGAACCTGCTAATTGAGCCTGTTACTGAGCCTGCCGTTCAGCCTGTCAGCCTGCAGTTGGCTCTCTTCCTCAGTGGTGGGGCGACAAACTGCCGTGCCGCATTTACCGCCTTGCCGTAAGCGGCCTAGCGCCTTCAGAGGTCAGGTTTCGGGGCGCGACCCATCTGCCTTCAGCCTCATCCTGGCCCGAAAGCGCCAGAGCCCAGCCCAGCCTTCTTTCTTCTTCTCTTCCGCGTCCCGCCATCAACTCTTCTTCCTCCCCCCAACTTGGCCTTTGACATCGGCTTGAACATCGACATCGACAACGCCAACGACCACGGTACGGCTGTGCTCCGTCTCTTGGCGACAGCTCAAGAGGAATTCCCCTTCTTGTTCACCATTCCCGCACTTTTCCCTTTTCCAATCTGCCATCCTGTGTGTTCGCGCCGTCCCACCAAACCCACTACTCTCGTGCTACACCCATACCGTACCCGACGTCGCAGAGCCGCCGTTGCTCACCCTCTCGCTTTCTTGACTCTACGGTAGCTTGCATTCTTCCAACCTCGGCCTCCTGCCCACTGTCTTCCCGTCCGCAGCTCGCATCGTCTTTGAATTTTTTTTTTTTTCCTTGCGTCGGTTTTGTCACCTGCCGTCGCACTCGCCATCCATTGACACGACGAACCCCAATCATCAGATCCCCCTCTAGTCTGCAGCTCGGCCCTAGACTCGAGTCGCTTGGTTGTGCGATTGCGAGTGCTAGAGACCCCTGCACGCCCTGCATTCCGCATCCCGCTGTTCGCGTCGTGCGCCCAACTACCTACCCAAGCTACCTACAGACAGCCCAGCTTCTCATGCCAGAACTGCCCGAGGCGGAACTGCAGGCCACTGCCAACCTATCACCCCTCTCCCCCTCACCTGTTCACTCGGTTGCACCCCAGGTGGTTCCCGCGCTGCAAAACACGGTCGAGTCCATTGACGCCATGGTTGCTGCTGCCGCCGCCGCCGCCGCTGCCGACGCCCCCAACCTCGACCCCATTGTGGGCGCCGGTGATGACGATGTAGTAGATGACGACAGTTTTAACGACCCCTACGGCGAGGTCGACCAAGATGCTGCTCCCCAGCCCCAGCAACAACCGCTACAAGAGCTACCTGACGACAGCAATGACGATTACGCAAAGACTTTTGATTCGCCCATTGGCCAAGAGGATGGTGAAGGCGGTGACATTCAGTCAGAAGATGTATCAATGTCCCGAGAATCCAACATTATTTCTCTATCATCCGATCGTTTGACAAACCACCCATCAGAGACCTCGCATGTCGTTCCTGAACAGTCATCCGCATCAGCCCAGCAGTCTCTGTCCGGACTAGCAGCCCCATCCACCAGCACCCTTTCTGAAGCACGTTCCAACGACCACGCCTCGTCGGCATCATATCCTCCAAACCTGTCCGCGGCCAATCCAAATTCCAACCCTACCGAGTCTTCCAACCCCTCGGTTGATATCCAAAGGCTTGTAGCAGACCTCACTGCTACTGCTGAGCCCTCCCCCAGCGGTGACCCAACCATATCCGCAAAGGCCGAACTCCCCGCCGGTGCCGGCGCTTCGTCCGCTCTCCCATCATCTGCCTCCCTCCCTCCGAGGCCCCCATTGCCGCAAGCAACATCCCAATCGTATACATCGCAGCACCATCCATCGGGCCCTAATTCAAGTATTCCAGCCAGTGCCGCCGCGCCACCAACCCCCGGCCAGCCCTCTACCTATGTTGCTGCCGGTGCGCCGGGACCATCCCCGGATGTTCTAGGCAATCTGCCATCCGTTCCCGCCACCGGTCTCAATGCGCCCGTTGCCATTACTTCCATGACTGCCCCTCCCTATCCTAACCAGAACCCCGCATATGCTACTGATGGAACTCAAGATGCCGAATATCAGCGACAATGGGACCAGTTCATGGCCGATGAGCGACAATACATGTCCGAAGCCAAATGGGACCGGTTTCCCGAAGGCTCTCGCATCTTTATTGGTACACGATCCGCATCTAACGCGTCCAAAAACGGCGCTCACATATTCTCTACAGGCAACCTCTCGAGCGATAAAGTATCGAAACGTGACGTTTTTGACCTATTCCACCGTTTCGGAAGACTTGCCCAGATTTCTCTCAAATCCGCCTACGGCTTCGTCCAGTATCATTCCCTAGAGGAAGGACACCAGGCCATGGAGAATCTGCAAGGCATCGAAATCAAGGGACGCCGAATTCGTGAGTTGACATACTCCAGCCCACGCCCGATGTGATTTTCTAATGTGCCGACAGACCTCGAAATATCCCGTGTCCAAGACAAATCCAAGAAGGAAAGAAACCGTAGCCCCGAAAGAACCCGTGGCCGTGACGGAGGTCGCGAAGGTGGACGTGACAACGGGCGAGACGGCGGACGAGATGGCGGGCGCAGAAATGAACGATATAACCACCAGAACCGAGATGACTACCGACCAGGACGCAATCACTCCCCCCGTCGAAACGATTACCAAAGGGAAGAAGGCTATAGCCGCGACCGAGGCTTCTACGACGGGGGTCGTGGCAGAGGGCGTTCGCAATCGCCAGGTAGGTATGGACGAAATGACAAGGACTCGTATAGACGAAGAAGCCCAAGCCCATATGGGCGATCTCGAAACGACAGCGAAATCGAATTGCCCCGACGCTACGGAGCCGACGTTCCCGACGTCCAAATCATCCTTCAGCCCAACGTCAACCAAGACTTTGTCAATTGGGTTGAACATGCGTTTAAGGCAAAGGGATTGAAGTCTGAAGTCATGTATCTTCACCCAAGGATCCCCAAGGATGCCGTCATTCAGCGCCAGGCTGCTGAGGGCGTTCACGCTGTAGTCGATCTTGACCTCCGGGCTCAGACCCTTGGGCGGATTCCCGTGCAAGCGTTTGATCGATCAGGTGGCATCAGCAACGTTCGGTTCGATCAATACGTGGATCTCGAACCCCCGACAGCAGCAGAGGTCATTCTACGAGCCAAGGCATCGGGTGCCGCCGCGGCCGTCGCAGCAAACTATGCCCAGGTATATGGTGCAGCCAGTTACCAGAACCCATACGGGGGGCAGCCTCAACAGCCAGGCGCCTTTCCCCCTAACCAGTTTGCACAGCAGACTGCGGCTACCCCCGACCTTACGAGCCTCATGGGCCAGATGGACAATGCCACGCTTCAGCGACTCCTCGCCTCAGTTCAGGGGGGCGCCCCAGGTGGCGTCCCGCAGGCTGGGTCAAATCCCGCCGGTGGTGTCCCACAAGTTGACATCCAGGCCATTCTAGGTAGTCTTGGTGGTGGTGGTGGTGGCGCTGCTGTTCAGCAACAAGCTCCTGCTCAAGGTGCTTATGGTGCCCCATATGGCAATCAGGGGCCGCCAAATGGGGGGCCCGCCGCTAATGGTGACGCCGCGGTTCAGGTGCAGAACATTATGGCACAGCTCGCTAGATACCGACAGTGACGGGTCATGGTTTGCGTGAAGGAGGCAAAGGAGTTGATCGGCGTTTGTTCTTTGTGTTGTTGATTTGCCACTTTCCTATGCGTTTATGAAAATGGAAGCCTCGTCTTCCAGATGAGTTTTTGATGACATTTTGACCTTTAGCTTTCTGGCATAGAAGCCTTTTCTTCATTCTGTTTCCATGGGAATCTCCCCACGGGGAGAAGGATTAGACACAATTAGCATTTAGGGACTGTAGGTGCCAATCATTATTCCTTATTAGGCCGAAGCAGGCGGGTGTAGTGGCGTTGGTGGGAAGTCAGCTAGCTGAGCACGGTGCAGAAGCAAAGTGGGCTTTTGTTTTTTTTTTTTCTGTTGTCAAATCTGAAGTATGTATGATATGATTACAGTATTGTTTGTCTTTTTAGAATCTAGGTTTGTATAATTTGACCTTGATGCCTAATAATTGGGCCATCTGAGGTTCCTCTACAAACTCCTCACCCCTCTAATGTCAATTTACTCTTGGACAGCTCACTGCTACAGGCACGCAGGTGGAGGGAGGTATTATGTATTCGATTCTCTGCGTGGTGAAGGGTGATCGGTATCTTTTGAATTCGTGTTTTTGTCGGCAATTGAAAATATCGGTCTTTTTGTGTCTCAGCCCACGTAGTTTGCTCGATTTATCAAGCTTGTTTCTCATACTCTAGATTCAGGTATGGATCGGCCACAATGTGGAATCCCTAGTGATAAAAAATACAGGACACACCGTATAAATCCCTCCTGAAATCCAGCTGCTAGAAATCCTGTAGTAAGGTAAATAAGATAGCAAGGCTGCTATCATTACATTATCTATCTTTGGGCAACACTGTATTCTATTCCATTGTGCATACTGAAGTGTAGGGTAAGTTAGTGGCAGAAATATTATGCTGCATTGGGGCGCAAGAACCCCGGATAGGTGCCTGGAAACGAGACGACAGGGGCTTGTCCGACGCAGCCAATCGGACACTTGCAATATCCATAAAGACCAAGCAAGACATTGCGTAGACTGTCATCTTGATGCCGATGCTACCGCGATCCATAACTGTGTTGAAGCGAGTGAGTGAGTGAGTGAGTTCTCGTAGCTGCGGGTAGTGCCATCTTCCGCTGAAACCCGTCATCTTGATGAGCTGGTAGTGTGCTGTCTGTCCATCCGCTCGTTCTCGTGAGCATCCTACGACGCCTCTCTCTCCCCGGGCCATTATAAATCCAATCCCAACCAACTACGGCAGCAGCAACAGCACCACCATCATCGCCATGACTTGGTGGCCGTACGAATTCGTCACGCTCAGCGACGAGGAAAAGGTTCACCGCCGCCACGCGATAAACCACAACGCGTCCATCGCCTTCTGGTCCGCCTTCGCACCAGCCGTCGTCTTCCTGGTCTGCCGTCTGGCCACCCGTCTGTACCGGTCTCGCCGCGGCCAGTACCATGAAGTGCCCAACTCGCCAGCCCTCAAGGCCAGCCGGGACTCGTTCGCCGCCGGCTTCTCGCAGCGGTGGCGCGCCGCGAAATGGTGGCTAAAGAACGACATTTATTGCTTTGGTGCTCACTGGGGCCATCGCGACGAATGGATCGTGGGGGTTGGTTGGACGGCCTGGCTGTTGTTCCTGTGTGTTCGTGGCACAGGCAAAGGTTAGTCAACTGCAACTCGATTGAACCTCTACACACCGATACCAATCGATTATGACACCCTTGCGGAGAGAGCACTGCTAAAAGAAAAAAAAAACCTGGCCAGACTACCTTCATGTCACAAAGCGCTTCGGCGCAATTGCAACTTCGCAACTGCCGATCCAGTACTTTTTGGCGCTCAAGTACCTGAGTCCCTTCGGCTACTTCTTCAATTCGTCCCACGAGGAAATCAACCGCTGGCACCGCATCCTCGGTCGCATCATCTACTTTCTGCTTTTGCTCCATGCCGTCTTCTACAATGTCTTCTTCGTGGAGTCTGGCATCTGGCTGAAGCGCTTTTTTGCCCCCGTTGTTTTCGTCGGAGTCGTTGCTTTCTTGTGTCTACACATTCTCAACGGCACATCTATAGAAAAGCTGCGAAACCAGTCGTACCGGGCCTTCTTCATTGTCCATCTTGTGGTTGCCATGGCTGTTCCCCCGCTCATCTTCTACCATGCGCACTCGGCCAGGATTTACGTTTCCCTGGCCATTGGCTTCCTGGTGCTGGACCTTGCCGTGCGGAAGATAACCACCATCAATGCGCCATCCGTGATCGAGTCCATACCGGGAACCAGCCTGCTCAAGGTCACCTCCAAAATGCCCACCAACAAGATTCTCAAGTTCAAGGCGCATCCGGGGTCACATCTCTATCTTAGTCTGCCCCCCTCCTCTCGCCCAGTTCCCAACGACATGTTCTCAAAGAAAAACATGCTTTTTGAGTTTCTCTACAACCCTTTCACCGTTGTTTCTGCTGACGAGGACTCTGGCAACCTGACCTTCATCGTCCGCAAGAAGAGCGGTCCCTTGACAAGCCACTTGGCCAGCTTTGCGGCGGCAGGTGTGCCTGAAGCCGACGAGGATAAGATTTCGCTTTGCATCGAAGGCCCTTATGGCGCCGTCGGCAAGTCATTCCCAGACCTTTTGAACCCCCGTATAGGTCGTATTATTATTGTCGCTGGTGGTGTCGGGGCAACCTTTGCTGTTCCCGTCTACCATGGGATCCTTGCCGACAACCCAGCTGCCCATGTTCAATTCATCTGGGCCATCCGCTCTCCCGGTGACGCAACATGGGTTCCAGAAAACCCTGCCGGAAAGAGTCTCATTGATGATGACCAAGTACAACTCTTTCTCACAGGCGACATGGGATTTTCCCAGCCTCGTGAAACGGCTAGCGGTGGTATTGAGATGAGCACTCTGAGGGACCGAAGCTCGAGCCCCGCCGAGCAGAACCATAAGCGGCCTAACCTCCAAAAGATCATCGACGACGCTTTCAAGTCAGGGGCTGACGAGACAGTTGCGGTGCTCGTATGCGGACCTGAAGAGATGGGCAGGGAACTGAGACGGCATGTCACGCCTTGGGTTATGAAGGGGAGAAATGTATGGTGGCATAATGAGAGCTTCGGATGGTGAGAAACCACCACTACCTCGTCGGCGTTTTGGGTGGCTGCCTTTTGGATGCATACGTTTTAGACATAGATGACTCCTGACAACCACTAGTAATCCACTTACTTCTGTCGTGGTTTTTTGCAATTGGACTTGAATTGCTTACACTGCTCAAATCACTTGTGCGGCCATCCGATGATGGGGTCGTGATGTTGCTGACGAGGAGCACAACTCACACATTGTGTTGTACAATGTATAGGGCCACATTGGAGGGGAATGACGATACCCTTCCGCTAAAATGATATGCGTATAAGTTTACAATCCCATGAATCATCATCCTATGAATGGTTGTGGTTGTTAAATGTTGATGGAGGCGTCGCAATGGCGACGAGAAGCAAGGGGCAAGAACAACGCCACTCGAACTGAGACTGGCAGAATGGGGAGCGCAACCAACGAGGGTGGGAAAGGCTGGGAGTTTGTATTTTCCCACAGGTCCGTCGAAGGGGGAGAAAATGAATATGAGAAGATCGGCAAACATGGCTGAGGAGGATGAATATCAATCAATCAATGCCCGTATATGCAACTAGTCGGGGTTTGGTTTGGTGCATGACCGACTCCACAGCTCTGAGCGCAAGACACTCAGTAGGGTAGCAAGACAAACCCAGCCGATGTCCACTGGCCAGCCGTTTTGGTGTCCCATCTGACAGGCGTTGAAACAGCTGGTTGCGTCTTGTGCCGTGTCTTGCTGGTCAACCAACTGAATAATGTAGCGTGGCCAGGAGTGAGTGCTCGCAATGGCTGATATACGAGGACGGGGCCCGCCCGCCGTTGTGAGAAAAAAAAAAAATCTTTTCTTCTGACATGATCATGTCTTGGAAGTCGGGCATGTCTCATCCTCGGCGTCACGCGGGCTCCCTCCGATTGAACAACAAAGGATTGTCCGTCTCAACGACAACCCCGCTCCTTGCATGGCAAAAAGCAAAACCAAGGGCTCGTCCAGCGGGATGGACCGAATATGGAACCACAGTCGGTTATTTGAGCTATCTACTGGGCCGCCTTTGGAAGGGCGCTTCTGCCGCCGACGACGCTATCGCTTCCACTGCCTCGACACTCCCCGACGCCCGGCGCTTCAGCCGTCCTGGGGGCGTTTCCAGCGGTCAACTATCAAGACACGACACCCAACCTCCCACCCTACCATGTTTGAGAGACGCAGCAGCGTTGTTTTCCCCCGGCCAACCTCCCCTTGGTCGGAGGGTTGTTGGACATGGTAGGTAAATAGGGCACTTGCCCGGCTTGCTGTAAGTCCTCTTGGCCACGACGCACACATAGAGCGACTTCAACCATACCATCTCCTCAGCCGCCATGGGCGCCTACGTGTCTCTAGAAGTATGCAAAGAGTAAGCATACCCCAGCCCTCCCTTATTTGGAAATCATGCCAACCATTGCGTGTGTGTGCTTGTGTGAAGCCGTTATCATGTGAATCTCAACTGCAACGTCACCTATGCAGACAACTCCAACACAACCCTCGCCGCGCTGGGGGACATTAAAAAGGGCGAATATGAAGGCGACCCCGACATTGCTGGAATCGGAGTAATTTGATGCGTATCTTTTGGATATGCTCCGGCGCACCGGCTAACTTGGGAGCTTAGATATTTGCGAGCTTTGTGGCTGTGACAGCATTAGCCTCGGTCCTTTCTTTTATAATCGTCGTCCTCCGTATGATAAAACACAAGATTGTGCCGTTTTGCTTCTGGAAGAAAGGGTATTTGCAAAAGAAACGAAAACTCCACAAAGCTATGAAAAAGAAAAAGCTAATAAAAAGTATAGACAGAGAATTGCTGATTCGGTCAAGTTTGGTAGCCTCAGACCATCTGTCTCAGAGATCCTCCAAGCCATGGTTCTCTCGTGCAGCGATTCCCAGCTCTTCACCGGCGCAGCGTATGCCATCACGCTCAAGTTCTTCACGCAGTGCGGAATCAGTGCGTACCATTACAACATGGTGTCAAACATGATGCTGCTCACTTGTGCAACCCACCTGATGGCCTTTATCGTGGTCCGGGACTACTGGAAGTACCCCTGGCTCGCCCTGTTGCGTGCCATATGCAAGACGGGGATTTTCCTCATCACGGGCCTTCTCTTGGCCAACCAGAATGCCGACCTTGAAGATGCGTTTCCCACCGAGCTTCCCAAGCCGGGGACGCACGACAGTCTCATGCTGCTGGGCGCCGCTTGTTTCCAGACCAACAGCCCACAGCTGCAGCGCACTCTGGATAAATCGTTCCACGACTTCAAGGGATCCATCATAAACAGCTCCCCCGGGAACCGCATCGAAGGCTGGAACAAGTACATTGTTATTCTGCTCTGGTACTCTGTTGCGCTGCTGGTGGAAATCGCCATGTTCATCCGCAGGGGCAAGATGCGCCACGGACGACGTGCGAAGATTGTCATGCAATTCTGGCAATTGATGATCAAGCTGTTCAAGGGCGTATCGAATGCCTTTTCAAGCAAATCCAAATACTCAGAAGCGCCATCGTCCATCCACCCTCCACCCAGGGCCTCAACTATGGAACGCATGTCTGCTGAGGAGAGAACTGTCCGCTATGTCAAGCGTGTTGGGCAGTATATACTAGTGGTGTACTCTCTAACCGGAATTGCTATTTGCATTTGGACCGTGGTTGAGTCGGGAATGTACATGGCAAAGCTCCGGCTTTGGGTGCAAAATTCCGGATGGATGGCCGTCAATGATCGCGGAGAGAGCGCAGAGGACGATCCGACATCTTTCGGGCAACTGGTCCCCATGTTGACCTCGGGACTTGTCATTCTCACCTTCTTGGAGATGTGGAGTAGTAAGTATCTATCTATCTATCTATCTATCTTTGCCCTGGAACATCCCTTGAAACCGGACACGGGACTCATTGCAATACTCTTAGGCGCCATGTCGAGCAGAAAAGACGCAAAGTACACACGGGACCTCCAACAGCGCCTTGATTTGGAGCAGAACGACCAGGGCAGGCCTGAATCACCCGAGATGTACTCCTCCAACGGGATCGCTGTCATGACCAGTCCGCGCTTCGACGAAACCAACTCCTGGCCACTGCCGTCCGAGCCAAAGACCTCCCAGCCGACAACAGCTCATATATACCAACAGAACCCGCTAAAGTCACCGCGTCCGATGCAAGATATGGATGACGCCGAGTCGGGGGTTCTCCCACGGCAAATGGAACAGTCGTCGTTGATGACTCTGACAACGACACACGGGACACCGGAGCCTTACGAGAGCTCCAGGCAAGAAACTCGGCGATACACCCCGGCTGATGAATACGAAGTCGATGAGCCTTTGTCCAGACGTTTAACTATATCTAATGCGCTTGATTCGAGGTTGGAGCAAGCAAAGGAAAACAGCGAGGGAAGGAGACACGAGTAGGAGAATGGTGGAAGAGGACTCGACTTAACGAATACACGCTGTCCCAGCAACAATCACGAGCCCCTCTACGAGCTGGGATATTATCCTATAATGAAGAATACGGTGGAGGGCATTTGGTTCAATTTAGCGTATAAGAAATAATTAATATAGATCTAATCAAGGTGAGCGATGTCATGACGAAAACAAGTATGAACCTAATTGAGCATCGTTTCCCACATGATATTGGATGCTTTCCCTCAAGCCTCGGTTTGCAAATCGGACAGAGGAGCAACGTGGTCCTGCACTCTCCGGCAGGCACTCAACACTGCACACAGCAGATGGCAGACAATAAACAGAGGCTTTATCCCAACATATTATTCTGCTTGGTCAGGAACTGCGAGAGGTTGACAAACAGGGACTTCGCCATCGCACGCCAACCAATCAGAGCCACGCCCGGTTAGCTCAATCGGTAGAGCGTGAGACTCTTACGAGTACGCGATCTCAAGGTTGCGGGTTCGACCCCCGCATCGGGCTGTTCCTATATACGATTGCGAGCATTTGCGAGGCTTTCTCTTTTTTGTTCCTTGGTCCCTCTCTTTTTTATTCTTCGTTATATTGCGGTTGGCCGATCAAGTCGTTCTGAGGCCCTTCAGTCCTGGCTTGGTCAATAACAATAATCCATTCACTTGCCGCCTTGGAACCAGACTTTGCAGTTGTTTTCGGTGGTATGTCTTTGTTTATTCCCCTACTCGATCATGCCGTAGGACCCTCGGGTCCATATCGATAACGCAAAAAAGGAGACATAAATCAACACCCGGGACACCGTAGAACCACCCAGTAATCTGCATCAATGAGTTGCTTCTCTAGAAAATCATCGCTGGCGCAGAAATCCCGCCTTCCTTTTCCTCTTTAGCCAACAACTGGCAAAGTCTCGACGAGTCCGTTTCCTCCGGGGTATTAGCAAATCGTACACTGGACACATCAAATTCTGACCTTCCACCTATGCTATACGCTATGTTATGCATTACTTCAACTCTTTCCTGAATCGTCGTGATCAGGCTCAAATTTGGTTTCACCAAGCATCGTAGTTGGCTGCGACGTCATTGCTGTTTGCGTAGCTGGTTGAGGCTGAGCTTGTACCGTCGGACCGCTGGGCTGGCTTGGAGGCTGAGAAGCCGCTCGCGGCGCAGTCGTTGCAGCATGTAGGCGTTGATCCAGAGCCCTCAGAGCAATGGCTCTACGTCTTTCAGCTTCTGCACGGGCACCTCCCGGGGCACCTCGATGAATCATGTTGTCGTTGCGCGACATGTCGGCTTGGGAGAAGGGAGTGCACACTCGCATGGCTACTAGGACGCTGAAGACCTGTTCAGATAGGGCGGCAACAAATGGTTTTGCGGGGCCTGGGAAGAACTCGGCGAATGCGAATGTCTCGCTGGCATCTCCGCGAAGGGAGGTTGGTTGGGATGAATCGAGATCGGGGAAGACGGTCTTGTAAAATCGGAGGTAGGTCCAGCTAGTGAGAAAACCGAATATGGCAAGCCAGAGGGCAGCTCGTGTGAGGAGAGGGGTGAGTGACAGCAGAAACACGAGGGCGATGTATAGCAGTGGAAATCGAGGTACCCTTAGAGACAAGATTCCACGGAACAGGGTGACTGTGTGAGCTGGGACAAGCTGACTGAAGGCGACGAGGAAGGAGATTTGCACAGGGATCGTTCCGGAGATGACGGTGAGACTAACATCTTGGCGTTAGTAGGTATTCTCATGACAGCATATGGAGAAGGGAAAACGCATACGTCCAGCTCTCGTTGCGCGTCAACGTAAAAAAGAGTACCATGACGCAAAGCGTCAGGAAGTTAGGAACCACCGACACGAGGGCAAGAAACTTGGCCAGCTCAGCAGATGACCAAGCTCTCTCAAGATAACGACCGCCATGGTACAAAGTGGCACTAGCAATGGCGAGGGTGAAGATGTTATTCTCAACAAAAGTGGATGTGAGGAAGGTCCATGGGTAGATGATGGAGAGCTGTGGCACTAAAGTCAAGTAGGGGATCACGATGTGTGTGTTCTCGCTCCATTGGCGGTAGCGGATAGCAGCGCTTAGAAGAGACTGAGCGAGAAGCCCGATGAGGAGGATTCGGGTAACCGGTGGGATATTTAAACGCGGCGGCATGGTGGCAAGCTGTTTTCGGTGCGGAATCAAAGGTGGGTTGATCGGACAGGAGCTTTGACGGGAGCGCAACTATCGGGCAAGCGATGATGACGTGGGCTACGGCGTTTGGCACAGATATCGTAAATGTGCGGCTGGATCAGTTGACGGGGGGGGGGGGGGCGTCATAAACGGTTTGGATCGAATATTGTCATGAGAAGGCCTTTGAAATCGAGGTTGGCGTTGAAGTTGGGAAGCCGCGCACTACTCTGTCCCCCTTGATGCCTCTGAAGCACGTTGTCTGTCCTCTGTAGCCTCACATGCCTTTTCAGGCCTGAGGCACCAACGGAGGTCAACCTACCCCCTCCAAGCCCTCACGTCCAAGCGCCACCTTCCAGCATCTGGGGGACTCAAACTACCATCCAGCATTTAAGCTTGTGAAAATGGCACCAACAGGGGCCATTTATCTGGTACTGCTATTGTTGTCAAGTACCGTGGCGGCCATCAGAAACGCTAATTCAGTTAGACGAAGTTGGATTTCAACCAGGCGGCGGTAACTTCGCGTAACGACTGGTGACCTAACGGCTGGCGCAATGTGCTACAAATCCCCGAACAACGCCCTGGGATAAGTTTTTTTTATTTTATTTTAAAACGCTTGTGTGCTGTTCCAAAAAATGATCTGCCGGGGGAATTGGTGGCTTGGAGGGTGTCGGCTCGCATAGATTAGCTATGTAAGGGGTATCCTGACTGTGGAGACGTGGCCATCGCCCGCCAATTCTTTTGGTCACATGTTCTTTGCCTTGGGTAGCATGCCATGAAACGAAACATCAAGAGATAGGTAGAAGGGGAAAAAAAGACCCCTTTCGTCTGAAATGGAGGAGCCCATTAATTAAAATATGTGAGAATTCAACAAAAGTAGCACAGATCTGGGATCTGGGATCTGGGATTTGTGTCTGAGTTCTAGCCAGGAATGCGCATTGCAGCATCGTCATGCACAAACAATGCACGTTTTGACCTACCGAGTTTTGCCTTGGATCTTGCAGCGGGACTGTACCACGGCACTGAGTTGGTAGCGATTAGGACCCTAACTGTAAGTGAGGCGTTTGAGACGCATCTCTGATCAACACGAGCCAACACCACACTGTTGCACCGAGCCCTCAAGCCAGTTTTTATTTGCGAGAAATGTCGGGTTTCGCGCGGCAGTGAATCGTGGAGGTATCTAACCAAGCGCTCGGGATGTAATGGCGTTTCAGTTTTATGATTGATTGGGCAACTGGGCGGTCGTGCTTAAGTTTCCGGACCCGCCGAGCCCGGGAGCTCGTGCTCGTGAGTGGACTCGAGAATCAGTTGAGTGGATGGCTCTCGAGATCGAACGGCTCGGGGGAAGTTGAGGTTTGTGGATAAAAATAAACCATCCGTAAAATAAACGGAGACCATGGCCTAAGGGACTCCTGGCCCTAGTACTATGAATAATTTGAAGATGGACGCCTTTTTTCTTTCTTTTTCTTCTTCTTCTTCCTTATTATTTTTATTTTTATTTTTAGGGGTAGAAGATTCAGTTCGTATTTCATGGCCTATGTTTGGATGGGAAATGTGGTGGATGGTGACAAGTCGGTGAAGATTCGGCAGGTTGACGCCCTGTCCCAACAACCAAGAGACCACTCATCTGCACTTGGTCTCCAGGAATCCCTCCAAAGCCTCCCAGGCGAACTGAGTCCATGAGAGACACTGATTGGCTGAGTGGGTTCTGAGTCCTTAATTTGATGATGAGCAAGTGGGGCACCCGAGGTGGAATGTCGTGCAGGGTGAAGCACGGCAAGCAAGCCACCCACACCAGCCTCAATCCTTGGTCTCGTTGCAGCTCTTTGACTTGGGACGCGAGAAACGGAAGGGAACGTGGGCGGGTTCGAAGACCAAGGTCTTTCCACGGCTGAACAGGGCGTTGAACGAGGCGATTTACTATGGGTACGAGGACGCCGACTTTTTAGAGGAAGGATCCCATGCCGTTGGGAGGACTGGGTCTTGATGAATTCAACTTGTGGTAGGTAATAGCCTCGGGAATGTTGTGGTACCCCTGGGTGGTTGGACTCCTTTTGGACTAGGGTCTTTACTGCTCCATCCGAACATGGACGCAACCCTCATTCAATAATCACGTGAGGATTGGAGGTATGATGTCCCAAGAGATGTGCATCCAGGGCTTGGATCTCGATTAGGCCAGCGTATACTCTTGAAAGGGCCAGTGGTTCTTGATCGAGCGACACGACTTGATGCACTGCAACATTATTCGATGTCATTACCAGCACAAAAGCGTATGTCCATGTGCACAGAAGGCGGCGAACAGCATTTTCGCTCTAGCAGCTTTGTCTCAAAAGACGCGCCCACAATCAAACGCCTGCACGGACACCATCATAATCCCTGTACCACCAATGACGACAGGTCATCATATCTTTCAGTTGCGCGGGAGAAAATCGCCGAGAGGAAGCCAGGCTGGCTGTTCTGTTTGGAGGGGAGGAGGGGAAGGGGATTTTCCGGATGGGGGAGCGTTTTACAGATGCTCTATCCGGACGATGGCCTTGCAGCAAACGTGAAGGGTGCTCGACGCAGCTCCATCACATCGACACATGGTGGAGGGACGTGATCCCTGCCCTTAAAAGAAACCCCAGCACGCGTATCTCGACGCCCCGGGACTCTTAAAGGCCCGGGCCCAGGGCGCCGCCCACTGCTAACCCGCGTGGGTTGGCTACTTGGCGGCCCCTTTGGCCGAGCTAAAGGGTTGCCACGTAATGACCAGATGAAGCCCGCTGAGCGCAGGGCTGCAGCAGCCTCTTCACAAACGATTCACGCATCTGGAAATGATGCTCGATTCTGATACTGGACAGACTAAGGGCTGATGGGCGCAATGATGCCCCAGAAGCGAGGAAGTGAAGTCGGAGATTTGACATCGATGGGAGGGAAGCATTGCCACCTTGCTTGCTTCTGGGAGATGATGGTGCGGTTCGGCGGGGCCATGTGCAGAAGGAACGGGGTGAACAGACCATGACAAGCATGGCTGCAGACCATGGGATTGGATTGTGTTTTCTGTTTGAGAGAGTGGCGGTTGCTAGCGGTTGGAAAGGGTTTTGGTGCCCGCGCGAGAGCTGGGAGCTAACAGGACGCCAGCAGCGCCCAGCAAGTTGAATGTGTCAAGTAACGCAGAGCGGATGAGATGGACCCATGCAGTGGCATCCGTCTGGCGGCATCCCAGGCATACCGGGGCAGTGCCGTAGTGTTTGGTGGGCCGTGGCTCGCGCTTGGTGTCTCCCGTGCAGCAGTATTTTTGGGCCACGGTTTTGACTCTCGCGTTGGCCCTCAAAAAAAAAATCGCTTACCTTCCTGGGCGCGAGCTGCAGGCCAAACACACACGTGTCGCTGGCGTCGCTTCTTTGACCACGACGTCGCCTGGAAGCAAACGAGAAGTTGTTCACGTTTGTGGCTCGGCATGCAGCCCATTGTGACCTTGACCTCAACCATGAACAGAGTGAGCACAACAGGGGAGGACGGGCTGGGGCCGGAACCTGACACATGTTGAAGTACCGATACCTCGAAGACATGGATGAGCTCCCCCATTTAGCAGCAGATCTGCATCCGTCTCAGATTCTGGGAGAGAGGTGACTGCACCAGCCCGAAGGGTGTGGGAGGGCGTGGGTCTTGCTGGCCTTACTAATGTTTCCGTGTACCGCTGATTGGCCTGCCTAGAATGATGCCTCATGCACGAATGTGCAGCCCGTTGGACGTGGATGGCCACCACGACACAGCACAAAACAGCAGGCGATAGCGGGACCGACCACATCGCATCTCGCGCGTTCGTGGCCATGGCTCGGCTAAGTTGGGCTTGCCGGAGGGACGACGCGAGCAGCGGGCTTGCATGCCTCCAAGGCGGGTAGAGAGACAGTCGGCTCGTCGTCAACGTCGAAGAAAATCAAGGCGTCAGGAGGGAGCCCTTGTGGATTCCCCTCTCGGCTCGCCTTCCACCTTCCCCCTGCAACCGGAAGCAGGGGATCTTCAAACCTTGACGCTGAACCGCTGATGCTAGGAACACCCAACGACGGGCAGATAGCATGCGTTGGTGGGCGAGGGTCAGGCAGGTGGGCAGAGCAGGCAAGGACTCGACGGTCGCAGGCTGCAGGGGGGCATGCCTGCATCATTGTACGTACGTACCGCGCCGTTTTAAAGATGCGCGGGACAGGCTGGAGGTGGTGTGCGCCTGCGGTCCTGGTCTCTGGCAAGCATGACAGGCCTGGCAGGACTGGGCTGATGAAAAACAATGACAGGGAATCTCGTCTTCAAAATGCCCATCCACAACCTATGGAACCCAAAACACCCCTGCCTGTTCGAGCCTCCACTCCACAGTCCACGAGACTCGGCCGACCCCTCGATTGGTTGGCTGGCCCCAGTCCCCAAGGTACTGGTACCTGGCCTGTCCGCTGGGGTACACAAAGGTGGATGAAATTCAATGGCGACGAGGAAAGCACGTACCCTGAAAATGACAGTGTGTTTTCCCCGGGGAACCTGACGGCTGCCGTGGCCTTGGTCGAGCCTCGCACACCTCTTTGGCGGCGCCGACCTGATGGGTGGTGGAGAAGGAGCAGCCTTAGGATGCCGCGCCAGGGAAAAAGCATTCTGTCACCATCTCCCGCCGAGAGTCTGAGATCCATGATCCGTCCTTGGCCCTGGTTTTGTTTGACCTTGAGTCCCCGCTAGTGCCAGTCTCGCCCGCCCACAAGTCTTGCAGGCCGAATGGCCCTGTATCGGTACCTTGAATTCCCGTCAAGTCCCTACGCACTGCCCGGACCGCCCGTACCAGAATGGTACATCGTACTTGGGGCTAGAAATTCCATGCCCCCATTAGCGTCCTCCATTCCCATTAGTGCTCTCCCCGTCAGCCCCACAAGCAACCTCCTGCCCGTACGCTTGTTGTCTGTAGCTCCGGCCCCCAGCCATACCCAGACACCCGATGATTGCTTGCTTCTTTGCCTTGCTTGCACTGCACTGCACCCTTCCAGTCAAGGCACCGAGGTACGTACCGCCCACAATCGTACACGACCTTTCTTCTTGGTGGCCGTCCCTTGCGGTCACACACCACCCTGGTCCCCGGTCCCAAAGTGGTGCCGCCGTCTGCCAGAAGGCAGTGACTAGGAGCCAGAGGCAAAACGGACAGAACGGGGGCAGGTCGAAAAGCGACTGGGGGTACGTACCGACTTAGCACCACCCCCGACCTTGAATTTCATCTCTCTTTTGAATCTTCACTCACCTTCCCTTCAACAACGCAAATCTTGACGACCAGCGCCCATCACGATCTGGGCCGACCTCGACGAGCCCTTTGACCGCTCCTGCGACTTACGCCTCATCTGCCGCGACCTTCCCCCCCCGCGACGCTGCCGCCAGCTGCGGCGCTCTCGCACCATGGTCGCTAAGGAATTCCTCGACTCGGACAGAGTCAACTTTCTTGTTTGGAGGTTCGTGACGTCCCCCCCCCTGGGGCTCCGATTGCTGCCGCCCACCTCCAGCTGGCGCCGTGCACCTTTCGGTCTCATCCTTTCCCCCGTGTTTGCGCTGACCGTGGCCTCTCTTTGCCCAACTTCAGATATTTGCTTGAAGGCAGTATGTAACACTTATGTATTCCGGGCGCGCCCGTGGCGACTCATCTAACCTTGATTCAACTGCAGACTACCGAGAGACGGCAGCCAAATTTCAAAAGGAATGGCACGTCAAGGCACCTCACAGGGACTTCCCCTTTGCACGCCATGTAAAGAGCCATGCATTGGTCTCTGTCATTAACCGTGGCTTGCTGTACTACGGCCTTGAGCGCGAGCATGCACGTAACCAGGTAAGAAGGCGCTCCTCATCTCATTTCTTGTGTCAGCCTCGTTTGGTACACGTTGGAGACGTGATTGATTCTGATGGGACACAATTTGGTGGTGAAATTGACCAGGCTGACCGTTTTGGTGTGTGCAGCTGCCTCAGGATGCAGCGGCTGCAGCCGAGCTGCTGCAGTTTGGCATCTTTGGCCCTCTTGACGCCCACCCGCCAGCCAAGATGGAGGAAGACGAGGATGCAGAGGGGGAGGAGGAACCTGAAGTCTCGCGCAAACGAGCGCCCCAGCAACTATCAAACGGATCACCGGCCAAGCGGCCGCGCCTCAGCAATGGCTATGAGAACGGCGCTGATGCAGCTGCGCCCACAACGACCCCCATGGATGTCGACAACCAGCAACTTGACAACCACGCCTATCCGTCACCTCTCGAGGGCGAACCTGCGCCGCCCCCGATTGTGCGCACTGATGGCCCGGAGCAGGGCACGCAGGTCGACAAGGTCGAGGAGCTGGCTCCCGATACCACCTTTATTCGCCTCATGGACGACGACCACGCGCTTGTCCGCAGACCCGACACAACACCGTCTCCCGTACCCGCTGGTCCTGACAACGCTCCCATCCTTTTGCAGTGCGAGTGGAACCCCCGAGACCCATCCATCCTGGCGGCTGCTGGAACCGATGCGCTAGCCCGTGTTTGGACCATCTCGCGTGCCACACCCCCCGAGCCCGGTCAAGATCACGTGTCACCCCACGCCCACTCCCTCCTGGATCCAGATGCGCCTCGCGACACCACGGTTACGGCTCTATCTTGGACCTCGGACGGCTCCTCTATTGCCGTGGCCACAGACTCCAAGAATCAAGCTGCTATTAATGTCTGGTCGGCCGATGGAACCCACCTCCAGACCATGGAGGTTTCTGAGCCTCCCGTCATCAAACTTTCCTGGAATCCCAGCAACACCGCCCTCCTGGCCATTTCTCCCGAGAAAGGAGGCGCCCTCATAACCGTGTATATTTCCCCTACTGGAAACTCATTGAACTACTTCCTCTCCGGTCACGATATTGGTACCACACCATTGGACGCTTCTTGGACTAATGACTACGAATTTTTATTGACAGGAGGCGACCTATTTCTCTACCTGCAATGCAATGAAACATCAATAGCACTCACGAGGAAATTCGAGACCAAGGATGAAGATAGTTTTAGAGAGGTGTTATTTGATCGGCGGTCTAAGATGGCTGCCACATCGAGCGAGAAGGGCACACTTGACGTATGTTACGACTGCCATGGAATTTTATGGTTAGAATGATGGTGCTGACAAATTATAGCTCTGGGATGAATCTGGCCAGAGAAAATCGATATCGGCTCACCAGGGAGCAATTACGGCGATGCAATGGCAACCTCTGCCGGATAGTCAGTCGGCGACCAACGACGAGCGGTTGATTGCTACTGGCGGAGAGGATTGCGCTATTTTGATCTGGAATGTGCGATCGCCGGACAGCAAACCCAAGTGTTTCTTGACGATGGACTCACCAATCGTTCGACTCGCATTCACACCCGATGGTGCATTTATCGCAGGAGCTACAGCGACGCAGGTGTTAATCTGGAAGGTTGGAAACCACACCCTACCTCGGGCGAGCTGGAATCGGCCGTCACATTTGGGATGGCAAAGCCCAAGAGCGAATGCGGAATCTGAAGAAGAGGATGAGCACTGCTTGTGCTGGGATGCGGATGGACGAAAATTAGTATACGGCTCTAATAGCAGGGTAAGTTGCCCAACTCGCATGGGTAGGCGTTTGGTACTGATTTTTGGCCACAGCTCGCCGTTATCAACTTCAGCAGGTAATAAAGGTTACAAGGTGCTAACCTCGGTCCCTGCACCTTTGGCCAGAAAGGAGTTCGAGTTGAATTAAACGACTAGGCTTGAAAGCAACGGCGCCCAAGTGCCACGATGATACGCAACGATGGGTTCTAGAAACGGACTTTAATCAACGTCAATGGATGAGGCGATACCTAAATGGGACATTGAAATCCTGGGCATCCAAGCCGGTAATGGTTTTCTGGCTTGGAGGGAAATCACCTCGGAGAATGAGCCAGTTAAGCTCATAAGCGACACGTTTCTTTTTTCTTTTTCACTTTGTATACCATGACGACAACGGGCTGGCTATCCGTTACAATTCTAAGACAACCAACACCAACACCATTATTGGGGTATGCAACTTTTCAATCTACACAATATTCCCCTGACGAAGGGCACGGATAGAGGATATGGGGGAGTACAAATGTCGCGGCTTTCGAGTTACATTTCTTGGACTTGTTCTTTCTTTATCTTTCTCTGGCATTTTTGGTCATTTCCTGTGCGTCCATTGCCATTGTTAACTGGATGCTAAACATGTTCATTAGTTGGGGCTAGGAACGGCAGGCGGGGCGGCGTGTGGACAAGTTGCGGAGGGGGATGGTACAGGTTGCATCCCCCTATCGATAAACCATCTTTCTTATACTGGTTTTTATTGCGCATTTTACGGGCTTTGTCATTTTTTTTTTTTTTTTGTGTCTTTTTACCCCCCCCTTGTTTTGTTTCTTATTCATGGGTTCTGGTGTTGGTTGTTGTAATGTACGAGTATATACCATACGAATAGGTGATGGCAGGGGAGAAGGGAAGGCTAAGACCAAGCAGTGGGAGGGGAGAACAACAGCGGGAGAATAAGGCGGGGGCGGGGGGCTGACAAAGTGAAAAAGAAGTGGATTTGAAAATGTGAACATATATCAATGCCATTGGCAAAGACCAACAAATGAAATTCTATGATATTTCCCAGTCAAGTACTTCTTGCAGCGGCGGGCAGCACTACAGAAGTCGTGGCGGGGGTTAGCGCGTGGAGACTCGGCGACTTGGGCATTGTTTCGGACCGGCTCCTTGTGCGGGCCTTGTGGAATGGCTTTCAGCCATGGAGCAATTGAGTGCGTTGTGTTTGGATATTAGATTTGTGGTTGCAGCTGCAGGCTCCGGTGGCGCGCCATGCCACCACGATTTGCAGGCAAGGCGAGCATGGCCTCAGCCAGCAAGCAGGACGTGGCCCGCTGGCGTGTTGGTTGGGCTCCCCCCATTGGAGCCCCCCCTATTGGAGCACCCGTAGGAGCCTTTACAGCTACAGCTGGCGCTGAACACCCATCTCGCAGGTGCCATGTGATGTGACAGGCTGCGTCTGCACATGCGTGCGCCAAAGAAGCTTCCATTGTGCCTTCTGTCGACTGCACCTGTTCCCTCTTCGCCACCCGCGGCCCCCGTTGCGACTTGATTGCATCCTCTGTATCACATCGCATCCGCGCCAACCCGACTTGGTACACACGTCCTCACGCTCTCATCTCATTCACCTGCTGGCCGCCTACCACAGCACAGCGCACGACAACACGCCCACGCCCACGCCCACCCATCACCCACCATCCACACCCATCCACACCACCACTCATGCATACCTATACATGCGCAACGCACATGCAAGGCATAAAAAAGAGCACAGCATCTTTTTTTTTCTCACACCTCGTGCCCATTCGATCGTCACATATAATCACACTTGTCTCTTCTCTCGTCCTTTACCTTTAGGCTTGTCTTCCCCCCTCTACAGCCCTTCGTTTTTCGCCTCTTGACGCCCCTCCGCTCCCTGCACCGGATTTCTGTCCTTTCGTGTCCTCTCCTGTAGGAATTGATCTCTTTCTCTCTCTCTCTCTCACACACACTCTCCTCTCCTCTGCTGTTATTAAACCCACCAACGCGCCCCTTCTCATTCTCGCTCCTTGCCATCTCTTCTCGTCTGGATTCTTAGCGGCGATAGTAGCCGCTCTATTTGTCTCGGCATTTGGCTGGGGCGCATAACCCGTCTCCACAAACGTCTTTGTCACCAGGGATACGACAAAGACGTCCTCGACTTGTCACTCTAATCTCGCAACTCGCCACTCTTTTCTCTCAACAGGACACTGCAATAGCAAAGACCCTCTGCAGACCGGTTCGAGTGAAGCTGGCAGCATCGCGTTTCAAGAAAGCTTTGACAACAGGTCAGAAAAAGTAAATACAAAACAAACCAACAAACAAAACTTTGGAGAAGAGCGCGACGCTAGGAAGGAATCTTCACTACGGGTTGAAAGAGGAAGAGAGACAGATCAACAAGGCAGGGGTTAAAGACTATCGAAGCTTTCAGACCAGAATCAGCAAGACCAGATAGCCCGAAGCAGCCATGGCCACACCAGGACAAAACACACAGTATCGCACCTCTGAGGTCTTTACCCCAGAGATGCGTGATCGCCAAGCTCGCGGAAAGGACCCCTACTCTAAGGGTGAGGGCAGTGAGAGCGATGGGAGTGATGGGCCCATGAGGCCCGGTCACAGCAGGTACATACATACACACCATTTTATTTGTATCATTTTTTTTCATTGCTCTTTTCCCCCCTCTTCTTCTTTTTTTTTCCTCCTTTGTTAGAGGTGGCCTGTCCTCAAAATTGACGAAGAAGTGAATTGCATAGGCGAGTTTTCGCTAACAGTTGCGGCTCACCTCCTACTTAGTCCTGTCGCAGAATCTTTCGCCGAGCGGGAACGAAGAGGCGAGGCCATGGCCGTTCTCGATTGCCCAGAAAATCTCATGGCACATGCCCAAGCAACAGGTGACGTAAGCATCCCCTCCATTGCTTTTTTTTACATCATCTTTCTTCAAGACAACGCGCCGCCCTCTCTATTAGCTTCAATATACTAAAACTTACACAACTCACATGCAGAGTATTTCGGGTCAGCGCCTTCGATTTATGCGGCAGCTGTGCGGCTTTGACGAAAGACGACAAGAGAGCACTACACCCTCCGGCCCAAGAGGGAACAAAAGTCGTAGAGTTGGCGATCACCGGACTGGTCGATGATACAAACCCAGCGCAAGCTTTAACCAAGGCAGTGTGGCGGACGTGTTAAAACAAACAAAAAAAAACTTCAACAAATGTCATTCGACCGCAATACAGCACTCCAACACACCTCCGACCTAAAGATGTATTTTCTAAAGACGCCAAGGACGAAAATGTTGATTGTGGATAGAAATGGGAGCTTGAATAGACACTTACATATATATATATATTATATATACCTATCTATATCTTTGGGTCTGGCTTATTTCCGGGCTAGCAAGGGACAGGAGAGGCAGGTGGATGACTAAAGACAGGACACACAATCTTGGAATTGGGCAATGGAGCCTGGGTATTAATTGTAGAAAATAAGAAAAATGACTGTATTATAAGGATGCTTTCGTTTCTCAGCTTTCTTCGGGTTTGACTGATTAAGTAGGTTTGTGCTGAGCAAGATGGGCTTCTCTATCAAATCAACACTTTGATTCGTTTCACGCCACAGAACTACTTAACTACGCTATCTCTCATTGAAATCTCTGAAATTTGCAAAATCTGGTACCTTTCTTGGCAAACATATCATGGAGAACGAACGATAAAAGAATGTATTTGGCCTTCGCAGCTATCTAGAAAAGACAAGAACTCAAGAGTGAACAGAGTTTGACCAAGTTCTCCACAGAGGTTGTACACACGTAAAGGAGAAAATTCAGAAGTGATATTACTAGTGGAAGAGCCGATGCAAATTATGAGAGGTTTTGTAGCACGCAAGAGTGAAAAGGGGGTTTGCCTGTGGACGACTAGTGAATCAAGGGCTAAAAAAAAAAAGGAAAAAGAGCAACCAGATAATTAAAGCATCATAAGTCATAGCAGTGAATCACCGCCAACTCTGTAGAAACTGAGTGAAGAAAGAAACATGAATCACTGTTGTCGCGCTTCTGCTACCATCGCGTCACCCATTTTCGCAGAGCCAAATAAATTTCTGCAGCTGTTCTTTTATTGCATAAAGTTTGTTTGCCCCATCGTTCTTGTACAATGAAACAGCGCCCAAATTACCACAGCAACTTGTAAAAAAGTTGGAACACCGTTTAGTACAGAGTTACAGCGCCTCGTCGATGCTAAAAGCAGGAGTGAGAAGTTGTAAGGTATGCGTGAGAAGAAGGAACCAATGGCTGCGTAAAAGCGCTGACAGTGCAAAAGAAATCAACAGACTAAGGGAATGAAAGAAGAAAAGTAAAGTCTAGCCTCGTTGTTTGTTTGCTGTGATTCATGTTTGCTAGATTGGGGGACTAAGTATTAGTTGCACATAGCCTAAGGTTGCACAGAGCCCAAGGGTTTCTTGCTTAAAAAGCAAACCTTGGAGCCCCTTGCTGCAATTCCTTTCACTTCCTCTACAACCTCAAGTTTACCAACACCGTGGGGATTTCTCTTCTTCTACAACTTGACGAGTGGTGGCTTTCTGAGACTACCGCTCACCGATCTACTGATTTCAGACTTTGACCTTTCTTCGAAGATTCATTCTTCGAATAATTCAAGATGAAGGTCGGTTGTTTTTTAGTCAGGCAAATCATGAAGACCAAGTAAAATTGTTCAACGCAGCTTTTATGTGCCATTTTTGTGGCTTCCAGAAGAAATCCTTGTCGGGCCCGCTACTTGTACTTTTTTCCAACTGAGCATAAATCAAGACAACCCTTGGCCAGAGTACCAACCGCAGACAACTGCCTGCAAAGCTGTGAGTTGAACTCTTTTCCTCCCCAACCGTCGCATGCTCACCTAGCTTCCTAGACGTCATTAACAGCATTCTGTGCGCTTTTTCATCAAAGATGCCCGCCACTGAATGTCAATAAGTAGAGCACTACGGTTCAAAAAGGCGTCCAGTTGAGACCGAGAATGATACTCAGCCGAGCCACCCTGGATCTCAGAGGCTTTCTCAATAGTGCAGCGCCCGTGTGGAATGAATAGATGTGTGGGTGTCATATTAATGCCCATCTTCGACTGTTTGGATAGCCCGGGGTTTTTGGAACGAGTCGTGAGCTGTTGAATGTCCTTCTCAAAACAATTATGTTTGCTAAATGTTAAGCAGAAGCTTCTCACTGGGATTAAGATCGACATCATGCCTGTACCTGGTCTTCGAACGACATTCAAAAGATGGCAGGAGACTGGAAAGGAGAAGCTCAAGATTTTGGCTCAGTCAGATCCCCACGGGGGCTTCCTTTGCGATCCAATGGAACTTGGCAAGCCACTCACAGCACTCCTTGCGGCGCTTTAGGCCCGACAGAAGATGCTTCTACAATGTGGCTTTATTTTGATTGTGTGCAAGCCCAACTACATGCTACAGTGGTTTGATGAAACAAGATACTTACTTGATCAAAGTTCTCACTAGCAAGCATTACCATCAGACTTGGTACGCTTTTGGTCCCAGTGAGTCAGGCTTCTAAATATGTACAATCATTGTAGCTAATTCCTATTTAGAGGCGCGCGAAGATTATCTTCAGGAGATACGAGCAGACTCCAGCCGGGTGGTCAACATCTCAGCAACGTGCTGTAACTGAGACAGCCATCAAGACTTTCCTTCCTCAAGAAATAATGAAGGCTATCGATGAAATGACAAGTCTGAAGACGCTCTATCTCAACGTGGAACATATGAGCACGAAACAGAACACGATACTGGCAGAAGAATTTCGACGTCTGAGAAAACTGAGCACAATTCACCTCGGTATCGTCGCCAGCGAGGAGGTTTGGGTACAAGCCATTAAGAGATATGATCAAGAAAGCCTTGTTTCTTTGAATATTCCTGGTTGGGTCCACAGTTTTCCATTTAAAATGGCCGCAAAGCACCATCCTCAGCTCAAAAGACTTCATTTGACAAGCGATGTATTTGTCCTCACGCCATCAATGAAAGCCCCTGCTCTGCCGACCATTTTTTCCCCAATTCCAAAATGTTGAATGGCTTGTTTTGTGTGAAAAACACGCCTCCGGACTTTCCTATCGGGCGAAGTGCGAATTTGAAATTAGTAAGTAGTATTCACCAACTCCAAATGGCATGACCCATTGTGCATTACAGAGGACACGGCTTCTAACTATTTCGCTCTTTAGGTCGAATCCCGAGACAAATTCATTAAAGTTCTCAAAAGACTCAAGTGTCTAAAGCGGTTCACTTTTACCTTCCGTGGAGCGAGATTGTTTGTTCGGAACTCTGGGGCTTATATCATGAAAGAAAATCGCCAAGATTCAGATCCTCAGTCAATTAAGGAAGAAGTCAGTGATTGGTTCAAGGGGTTTGTCACCCACACCGGCAAACGCGTGCCATGGCTTGAAGAAATTTTTATCATGGCCGAATATCTGAGGCTCTTCAGAGGGGTAAGAAATGCCAGTGGGAAGATGAATGTGCATGTTGGCATGCAAGCAAATGATCATCTATCTGGTTTTCCACAGCAGTTTTGGAGCAAAGGGCAGGATAAAATTGGGATTGTCATCTAAACGGCATCTTAAATATTCATGGACGGGACTATCACGTCTATTAGCGCGGGAATTTCTCAGCTAACCCTCGGGTGGTTCTCCTCAAGTCACTGCTCTAGTAACCACCTCTCATCATAGAAGTTGTTAAAATTGACATGACTCAACGCCAGTCTACACTGCTCATGGTCGATCAGCACGTCAAGAATGCGATCACCCTTTTTTTTTCTTTTTCGGACGGGCCGAGTGGAAGCCAGTCTAGTCCGGCTTTTGTAATGCTAACAAAAGCCCAGCAAGCAGCGGCAACTCCCACCTTGTTAAAAGCCCACCTAATTACAGGAGCATCATCTAAGGATCCCAGAGACAGCGCATCAGAGAGGGTCAAAGAGGCACTGAATCAATTTCTTGAATAGAAAGGGCTTCCGCAGGGCCTCACGATGGGTCAGTTAGATGGCTCTCAACCACAAAAATCCAAAGCGCTTGTTAAAAATCGGCAGAAGAAAGTATCGTCCTCAAGGGCGTTTGATGCCAAGTTGATTAACACACACAACCTGTAGAGATGGGGAAATTTTCCTATGCAGAAGAAGGATTTGTCTATTCCAATAACGCAGACGACGATAATCATCACTCCGACCAGGAAAGTTCACCAGATAACTTCAAGGATCATCATCCCCATCCCTTTAGGGCAAATCAAGACTTTGCCAGGATTTGATTCGCTCATTTCTCGACAGTAATGGATGAGGAAATATTTTCTTCAAGAATGAAGACCCTTGTTGAGAAGATACTTGTCGTTTCAGGATCAGTGGTGTGTTTAGACATCAAATAGGCAGTCCATCGCATGGCTCAGAATGATGGAATTGAATTGTATGTCTGCGAGTACAACGGGACTATTAAGTCTCCGGAGGAAAGGTCTGCACGTATACATCAGTTCAAAAGCTGACTAATGGCCCGAGAGAAGCCTTCTACTTGGCACTGATACAGGATATCCTTGTAACCATTCATGCGTTGCGAGTTGAAGGGCACTTCCAGGACAAGCATTTGAGCGTCGTCGATGGTTTCCAGAAATAAGATCACTCTTTCTGGAGCATGGCATTCCGGCTTGACTTTAGGCTGGGAACATCTCCGGTTCTCATGCGCACTGTTTTGATCCAGTCGGGAGGGGGGATGATCTTGACATCGCTGGAGCGTCTCATGTCATTATCACGTAGCTAGCCATTCTGGACTCCTGGTTTGGAGGATGAGGTGCAAGGCTGCGTCCATCTTATGCCTCAATCAAAACCCGTTTACGTCTGTGAAATTTGGATTCCTGATTCAGACATTTATCATCTCATCAAGACATTCATCGAGAAGGAGAGGTTTTCGAAATCCGCTCAGCATTTCTTTGTACGGGATGGTGAACAAACCACAATCATATCTCATCTCCTATAGATAGAGGATATGCAAAAAAGGGGCGCCACAGACTGAATCTGAAACCAACCCAGCGAGTTTTGTCAACAGGTCGGATTAACAGAGAAGTTTAGTGGGCGCTGATGAATATATCTATTTATGGCTAGTTAAAAACACGCAGCGGGTTCAACCAGGATTTTCCCCAGGAGCACCAGGGCTATAGAGGTGGCAGATAAAATCGGTATTCAGCGTCCTCATTAAAATTATCATTTTTCTCACCAAAACAATCAAGTGAATCTTCTGTATGGCGCAACCTTGAAAAACATCTATGATATGTTCAGAATTGAGTCCAAAATCAAGCAGGGGGATTCAGTCAATACGCAAGATCCAGAGTTGCCGTACCAGATGAGTTGCAGGAGACCGAGGTATTTTAAGGCATCAAATTGCATTCTTATTATTTGACCAGATATCAAGACCAAAGCTCGGGACCGAATCGAGCCACCTAGGCTAAAACTCTCTTCAAACTCGCTTCATATCATCTAATTAATCATATCTTTTAATCACCTGTCAGTGCAAAGATAGTGGTTTCGTGAATGCGCTTATGATGAAATTTTTTCTTCTGCGTCGCGCCTAGGCTGCTGGTCCATCGTTCTTTGTGTTCATTTTTTACAGCCATGGTTGCTTGTTTGGAAGACAGGGCCAGGGCTGCTCCCTAGTGTATTTCTAGAATGCGGGGGAATATTTTTGTAACTCATCTAATAAAACCAAAGTTATAACATAATATACTTTCTAATATTTGATCATGTCGCTGTGAAGCACGCCTTGACATTACGCGTTGTGGACCAGGTTTCTTGAGCTGTAGATGTCACCCATTGATATGCAAGTCAGAGGACTAGGGAGAAAGGTCTAGAAGAATTTAGGCACAGAAGGAAAAAGGCTTCCCCGCAAAGAGACCGAATCTGTATTAAAGGAAGCCGTATTGATTATTTATACAATTCATTTGACCTCAAAACATAAACCTACAAATCGATCCCTCATACGGTGGGGTCACGTTACGTGTCACGTGTGCGACCGGGATTCCTGATCGTTACGCCTGGATTGTCAGGCTGCTTCCAAGCGGAAGATTTTCTGGGTCTCGCTAGTCAATTGAGAAGCTCAGGTTTCGTCCGAGGTATGAGGTGACCCCAAACGACAGCCCGCCGCCATGATGAAGCCCACCAGCACATCAGTGCTACTCAATGCCTTTCAAGGCTTAAGAATAGGCACATCTTCGCCCTTGCGACAATTCGCCTTCCCCGTCCAGCAGCATGCGAAGGTCTTGGATGCGACACGACGACTTCAGAATGTGCGGGCCTTCTCGACGACGAGTACGATGCTGGGCAATTGGCTCGAGCCCAATTTGAACCGAAAGAAGAAGATGGCCAAGGGCCGCCCACGTGTGCCGACCGGGGGATCGACCAAGGGAACAACAGTGATTTGGGGAGATTATGGTTTGCGAATGACAGATCACCACCGCCGAATCAGTGCCAAGCAATTGAAGATGGCAGAAGACACCATCAAAGTGCGACTCCGTGGCCAAAAGTACCGACTGTATAAGCGAAAATGCTGCAACGTTGGTGTCTACGTTAGCGGTAACGATGTGAGACTAGACACTCAGATCTCAGGGAACTAGAAGCTCATTGCTTGACAGATGCGTATGGGTAAGGGTAAAGGTGCCTTCGACCATTGGGCAACTCGAATGGCTGTGAGCCAGATCTTGTTCGAGCTTCGAGGACGAGTCCACGAGCAAGTTGTGAGGGATGCTTTCCGATTGGCCGGCAACAAGCTTCCAGGTAGGTTATATTCGGTCTTGAATGTGTACTAAGACTAAAACCGCGTAGGCCAGTGGGAATTTGTAAAGAAGGGTGATGCTCCCATGGTTGGAATCACCAAACTGGATGGCGTGACTTTGGAGGATTTGAAGAGGCCGCGAAGACAGATTATCCCTAACGTGGTGGAAGAGGCTCCTGCTACTATGGCAGGAAGCACATCTACCGCTGCTGGTCAGGCTTGAAGGTTGGGAGCATATTTATTGAGGCCATGTACATTAAAAAGTGTAGAGCACCGTTGTAAACCTGTATGAATACCTCTTCCAGACGCCCATCATCAAAATCTAACGACTGAAAATAAATATCAGGTTATAACATGAAAAGGCGGTATGTTTGATTATGTCGAAATTCGAGTTTCAATGCGACGAGGAATTTGTCCCACGCCTAGTTTTCGCCCCTCTTCATTGGATCAACTAGATCTTTAAGCAACTGGTGGCTTGAATAAACCAGTCAGGCGTTTGGCGTTGCTGGGAAGCGCACGGGCCAAGTCCCTGCTGCGACCACTATTCACTTTACGCGACGACGCGTCTCTTGCCATCCAAAAAAAGCTGTGCCTAGAACGATTTCCACGACTGTAAACCACACATCACAACATGGCGCTCATCGTCGATAAACACCGACCGAGGTCGCTGGAGGCCCTGACATATCATCAGGAGCTATCGGACCGACTCCAATCTCTCGTATGGATCACAACGGCATCCTGAAAGTCGAGGAGTGTCACTGACAGTCAATAGGCACAAAGCGGCGACTTTCCTCATCTTCTCGTTTACGGACCGTCAGGTGCTGGCAAAAAGACACGCATTGTCGCCACCCTCAAGGAACTCTATGGCCCTGGTGTGGAAAAGATCAAGATCGATGCCCGAGTATTTCAAACGACTAGCAATCGCAAGCTCGAATTCAACATTGTCGCCTCCGTCTACCACCTAGAAATCACACCGTCCGACGTAGGCAACTACGACAGAGTGGTCGTGCAAGACCTTCTCAAGGAAGTTGCACAAACCCAACAGGTCGATCAGTCTGCCAAGCAAAAGTTCAAGGTTGTTGTCATCAACGAAGCCGACCACCTTACCCGAGATGCGCAGGCGGCTCTACGACGAACGATGGAAAAATACTCGCCAAACCTACGACTAATTCTCTTAGCAAACTCGACTGCCAATATTATTGCGCCGATTCGCTCGAGAACATTGTTGGTCCGGGTGGCAGCTCCGACACATGAGGAAATTTGTGACGTGTTGGCCTCATCAGCAAAGAAGGAGGGCTGGCCTGTGGTTCAAGGACTTCACCAAAGAATTGCCGAGGAGAGCGGCCGAAATCTTCGACGAGCATTACTCATGTATGAGGCAGTACATGCACAAAAGTAAGACCATCCAAATTGATACGGGGTGTCGGCAATTACTAATAGAATGTGCAGTGAAAAGGTTACCGACAGTACACCCATCCCCCCAGCAGATTGGGAGGCCCTCATCGGTCAAATTGCGAAGGAGATTTTGGAAGAGCATACACCAGCCAGGATCCTGCAGGTGCGGTCAAAGCTATACGACCTTTTGACACATTGCATCCCTCCTACAACCATTCTCAAAACACTGGCGTTCAAGCTGGTTGCCCAAATTGATGATGCCCTAAAGGGCGAGGTCATTGAATGGGCGGCCTTTTATGAGCACCGAATCAAAACTGGAACCAAGGTCATCTTTCACCTGGAAGCGTTTGTGGCAAAGTTCATGAGAATCTACGAAATGTATCTAATGAGCATGGACATGTAAGGATAACTGACAATGCAGTCGGCGTTGGGGTAAGGTCAAAGTAGCAACGCATATGCGAGTTAATGTCTGCAACCGCATTTTCCTTGGTTTTGCGGTCCAATAGTCTCTTGGGAAATATCCTGGCAAGCCGCCTCCACTCGTACCCCGCCCAGGAGACTGAAAGGAAAAAAAAACCCCGTTCGAGAAATGGCCTGATGGCTGGAAACAAATCTTGGGGTCGGCGTGAGGGGCAGCGCCAAGACTTGATGCAGTAACTGTGCTTATGAGATCTTGGAGATCTGGGGGACAGAGGGGTAGCCGACGGTGGGGAACGGAGGAACGGTTTGGGCCGGAGGAGCCCGTCCGAGATGGTTGCAAGGACAAAAGGATGGTATATAATTGATGGCAGGGCTCAGACCTGGTATTGGCAGTTACGAATCTCCCAAATATCATGTCAATTTAATTATAGCAATCAAAACAGTAGCCCGGAAGAAGAAGTTAATCCTACTTCATGTTTGAACAGAACTTGTGGTTGACGGAGGTTGTTCTGATGCCCGAGGGTAGAATAGGATACGTGACAAGTAAAGAGGAAAAGATTACCTAAATGAAATACATAAAAAGGATTTATTTTATAAATAAATAAATAAATAAAATCATGTTATAAATTTAAATAAATAATTTTAGGCTTATTGTAGCATAGGAGGATGACCTTTTGGCTAGAGACAAAGATCAGTTACCGCATTCGTTGGGTCCAGTACATCCGATTATAACAGTGCCTAAGGCACCTGTTACGCTTATATTATATTGCGGCAATAGAATAGGAAAGCTCGGTCAAGGGTGGTGCGTGAAAATTATTGTCAACTTTTGGTGGTATGTCATTTATTTTGCGACTCACTTGCCAATGTGCCTCTATCACACGTTCTTGAGACGGTAGCCCTCAGGGATAAGGCCAGACGGGTTCGCTGATTGCCGTGCATGGGTGGTCCTATGCTCCGAGCCATTGAATTTGCACACGGGGCAGAGAGTGGTGCGGGTGGGACTGGAGGGGCAGTCCGCAGGAGAGGGGCAGCAGATGTTAGAGATACAGATGCGACATGACGCACGAGCTGGTGAGGAATAGCCTCGGAAGTTAGAGGTCGGCTGGATGGGAGGATTCTTCGGCCAGGTTGAACCGCTCTGCAGGAGAGAGGTGGCGAGAAGAGACACTACGTGACATCAATCTACGCCGCTTCATACACATCTCGGCTAAAATTCAAAGACGGCGACTTGCGAAAGAACAAAAGTCGCCTTTGGAGTCAATAGGACTTGCTGATAGCAATTGCAGACCAGTCACGCCAGCCGAGTTTCTGGGACAATCGTGGCGAGTGTGCCTGCCCCCTGGGCACGGCTCGCGTGGCCTCGGTTGAAGGCAGGCCTTTCTTTCGTCCGGGCCGTTGGGGCAGACCCGAGCCTTGATGCAGGGGTCCGATGGCTGAAGGGCTGGGTTGGGGATTGACATGGGATTTCGGGTTTGGGGCACTCGATGAAAGTTGTTCCTATTTTGGGCTAGCTCCCTTAAAACTGTGAGCCAGCCGTCGCCCAGGTCGAGCAAGCGGCGGGATGGAGACATTGAAAATGGATGACAAGGAGGGATGGTTGATATGCGTGGGAAACATTTCGCTCCTATCTCGGTGTTGGGGGAGGGTGACTCCATCTGAGTGGGACATGGAGGGTTGGCACGGTGTGGTTACAAGTCAAGTCAAACCTAGAACGAAAGAATTTGTGCCATGAAGATATTTGGCTATTGTGATAACAGGATGCGATGTTGACGAGGACGAGGACGAGGACAAGGACGAACGAGGACCAAGACGACAGATAGAGCTGAGCGGTCGGAGTCGCACAAGGGTGCTTTGTAGAGGTGACACGAAGATACTTGGGCGTCCACTAAGACGAGGTATTGCTGCAGCAATGGCCATGTCTCTCCCAGGGTCATGTCGTGTTCTGGGGTGCTTTGTTGAGAAGGACGGCATGGTACGCCACCAGCACAGTTGGCAGCCACTATCCCGTACTCGAGGTAGTGGACCCTGATCTGTGGGAGCGTCGTCGCCATGGCCTTTGGCGTCATGACATGGATGGGCCTCAAGCCACAAGCGTCATGGGCGTCTTGCCCACGACGCCAATGAGAGTCGGTGTAGCGAGACCCCGACGATTTGATGCGGGGGGATAAATGAGGGGCATTATGGCTGCCAGCCACAAGGCCTGGGCCGGCATCCCAAGCCTTGAACCCTACGGGTTGCCAGGGCGCAAAGATGCTTTCCTCAAATTGCTTGAGTCGGCCATGGCATCATGTACCATGCGCTGTTGTGCACCTTGCATTCCCAAAGGCCCGGTCTCGCAGCAGTATCTCTCACCGTCGCACTCGGGCCAGGGCTCTTGATCAGCCGCCCTCAGGCAAGCACTCAACACACCCCATCCACCGGGGTCGGTGGTCTGCATCGAGTGTGAATGACCAGCCCTCTACGTCCGGTCCGGTGGCTTCCACTATCCCCCACCATTACAATGATCAATCACCTCACTAATTGATCTAATGCCTAAGATAGGAAAGGTTGCCCATGAGCTGTGCTTTTGCCCAATTCAGCTGCCGTCTAGATTCACATCCCACGCAACATCACATCAACAACTTGGTCCCATTGGACCCCTGAGACCCTCGACCAATGCGCTATAACACCAAATTGCCGAATGCGGATAATTGACATGGGCAAAACAAAGCCTGCAGATTTTTGATTTTTTTTCGTTGACAGACAAGGGTGCTTTCAGCGAGCAGGGTAGAGACCGGAGACTGGAGTCAGGGACGAACCCGTGTCTAATAAAAAGTACCGCATGCATGACCCATTATTACTGCATGAAAAGCCACCGTGGGGAGACTGAGGAAATAGCCCATCGGGACATAAAGCTGAATGGGGTTTTTCGAGCTGAGCACATAGTAAGTAAGAAGGCAAATTATAGCCGAGATGAGGCTGACCAGCTGTGCTTGAAGACGAAACCACAGACACCCTGGCTTAGCGGAGGGTTTTGCGTGAGAAAGGAATGAGCGTGAGAAGCTTGGTCATCTACATGGTATAGAGTCGAAAGTGCACCTGCTATTCGGGATGGGGGCGAATCCAGTGACAGGGCCCGGCTCCGTCAGCATCCCAAATCGCCGCGCTGTGGGTGGGCTGTGTTACGGGATGTGCAAGCCGGCTTCGGGGTTGGGCTCCACAGTGAGGGAGTGAAGGTGCAAAAACAACCATGAACCCAGTCGAAGAGACAAATGATAAGATAGATACAGGCATGGCAGAGTTTGGCCAACGAGGAAGCCAAGGTCCGAATAATAGACGAGTTTAACGTCTTGCAAAGTATCCGACCAGCGATAGGTCGGCATGTAGGTCGGCATGAGCCACGCTGCCTGACTTGGCTATTCGCGACACCATTGATCCGGGATAAGAACCATGACGAGCCCACTGTTTGTAGTTTAGGACTTACAGGCGTGAGAACCTGGTGCCATCCGTCCATTGCTGGACCTCGGGCGTAGGGGCGGAAGGGACATGGTAGGAGATAATGGACTACCGGCAAGCGGTCGACAACTGCACGAGATGGTAGCAGCCTCGCGATCGGCATCGCTCGATTGGAGGCGGCTTCTGGGTTTGGCAGGGCGTAAGGGTGCTGGGGCATCCGCTGAAGAGCCGGAACAGAGCCTTGAACGGGGAGCGATAGCAAGCAATGAATGGTGGCCGCTTTTGCTCGGGAACGGGCTTCGGGGGAAAGGATCACGACGGTCCAGAGCCGCCAACACTGTGAAGACCCCCCGGTTCACCGGGGGCCGGTCGCCAGTGGTGCAGGTACCGCCCGCTACGTACAGCCATCATTACCGGGCGTACCTGCCAATGGCGATGTACCCAAAATTTGCCATAAAGAATGACGGGTCCCCCAGCTCCCCGCCAATAGCTCATCAAACTCCTTACTTATTCTTCGTCCATATCTCTCCCTTCTCTTCCTCTTCCTCTCCTCTATCCTCTCTCCATACGCTCAGCATCACTCTTCCCCTTGAGCCAGAGCTATCACACCCGGCGCAAACCACACGCGGCCCCCTCTACCGACGAAGCATAACCGACAGCTGTACGCACTGCCTTATTCAGAGCAGTCCCGGCATAGGCTCCAGGGTCACACTACCCCGCATCGACGTCGCATCGCATCTGCTGCTCATCCCAACGAAATAAGGAAATAAAAAAAAATCTCAAGTCCCACGATGGCCTCAGTTGAGCTCCAGGCCCCCGTGGCTGCTCCTGCGCCCGTAGCAACCGAGCCCATGGTCATTGATGCCCCTGAGCAAACAGAGGTGGCGGCTGCTCCCGCAGCTGCTCAAGTAACCAAGGCGCCGGTGGTTGCTGAGGCCCACCTCGTCGACACGTACCGTACGTTCCTGATTGCCACGCTCCATCTGCAAGTGGTCCAAAGCTAACGCATCCCAGATCCCCCCCAGAAGATGCTTGCCAGTATGATCCCCCTTTAGCTCCTTGGTGGCAACTGAAATTGCCATGGAAAATCTTTCTGTCATATCTCAGGACCCGTCTAAGTGCATACTTTGTTGAAATCCTGGTGCTAACCTCGCTTCCTTGTAGAGCATCCCAGCAAGCCCCACCTGGCTAGTGAGTTGACCCGAAAATCCACTGAGCCTCAACATGTGTGTGTGCTGACCCACTTTTGTAGACCTCGAGGAGTACCAACGCCTCTACAAGGAATCCATCACACAGCCCGACAAGTTTTGGGCTGAGCGTGCTCGCGAGCTCATCTCTTGGGACCGCGATTTCCAAACTACGAAGAGTGGCTCTCTTGTCAACGGCGATGTTTCGTGGTTTAACGAGGGTCGTCTAAACGCCTCATACAACTGCGTTGATCGCCATGCTTTCGCCGATCCCGACCGTGTAGCCATCATCTACGAGGCCGATGAGCCTACCGAGGGCCGAAATGTCACTTACGGTGAACTTCTCCGCCAGGTCTCCAAGACCGCTTGGGTCCTGAAGCAGATGGGTGTTCGCAAGGGCGACACTGTTGCCATTTATCTGCCCATGATCCCCGAAGCCATCGTTGCCCTCATGGCTTGTGTCCGTATTGGTGCTGTTCACTCCGTAGTTTTTGCTGGATTCTCCTCCGACTCTCTCCGCGACCGTGTTGTCGACGCCAACTGCAAGGTTGTCATCACTACCGATGAAGGAAAGCGTGGTGGCAAATTGATCGGCACCAAGAAGATTGTCGACGACGCCCTTAAGCAGTGCCCCGACGTTTCCCACGTCCTCGTCTACAAGCGCACCGGCTCTGAGGTCCCCTGGACGCAAGGCCGCGATTACTGGTGGCATGAGGAAGTTGAGAAGTGGCCCAGCTATATCCCCCCGGAGTCCATGGCCTCTGAGGATCCTCTGTTCCTGCTTTACACCTCTGGCTCTACTGGCAAGCCCAAGGGCGTATTGCATACCACTGCCGGCTACCTACTCGGTGCCGCCATGACGGGTAAATATGTATTCGATATTCACCAGGGTGATCGATACTTCTGCGGTGGTGACGTCGGCTGGATTACTGGCCACACCTATGTTGTGTACGCCCCCCTAATGCTTGGTGTCACCACTGTCGTTTTCGAGGGTACCCCTGCCTATCCCAACTTCTCGCGCTACTGGGATATCATTGAGAAGCACAAGGTCACTCAGTTCTACGTTGCCCCCACCGCCCTACGACTTTTAAAGCGCGCCGGCGACGAGCACGTCCGCGGCGAGATGAAGCATCTCCGAGTCTTGGGCTCTGTCGGCGAGCCTATTGCTGCTGAAATCTGGAAGTGGTACTTTGAGGTCATCGGAAAGGAGGAGTCGCACGTTGTCGATGTATGTCCTTGTTATGAGTGAAATCCTCAGTTTGGACAGTTGATGCTAACAATTCACAGACTTACTGGCAAACCGAGTCAGGTTCTCACACCATTACCCCTCTGGCTGGTGTTACTCCAACGAAGCCCGGCAGTGCATCGCTTCCCTTCTTCGGAATTGAACCTGCCATTATTGATCCAGTCTCTGGCGAAGAGATCCACGGAAACGATGTCGAAGGCGTTCTGGCTTTCAAACAGCCCTGGCCTAGCATGGCCCGTACCGTCTGGGGTGCCCACAAGCGATACATGGAAACCTATTTGAGCGTCTACAAGGGATACTACGTGAGTGAAACCGCGCCGATTATATAGCTGGAATCGTTGCTAACCAATACGATAGTTCACTGGCGACGGTGCTGCTCGTGATCATGAAGGATTCTACTGGATCCGAGGACGTGTCGATGATGTTGTCAATGTCAGTGGTCACCGTCTCTCCACTGCTGAGATCGAGGCTGCTCTGATTGAGCATCACGCCGTGGCTGAGGCTGCTGTGGTTGGTGTTGCCGATGAGCTCACTGGCCAGGCCGTCAACGCCTTTGTCGCCCTCAAGGAGACCATCGAGTCCAGCGAGGCTCTGCGCAAGGAGCTTATTGTTCAGGTGCGCAAGAGCATCGGTCCTTTCGCGGCCCCCAAGGCAGTGTACATCGTACCGGATATGCCAAAGACACGAAGTGGCAAGATTATGCGACGAGTGTTGCGAAAGATCCTCGCAGGTGAGGAGGATCAGCTTGGAGATATCACCACAGTAAGTTTACGTAACATTTCATGGTAGCTGAGTGCTCCATTTTAGAAACACAGACTAACATGCGATACAGCTGTCGGATCCTTCCGTCGTGGAAAAGATTATCAAGAACGTGCATGAGGCGAAGCGCAAGTAAAGGAGCCAAAAAGGGAGTGACGGATTTGTGTCTGTTATGTTGATATACCAATGGGTACAAGGCAAAGCGGGAAAGGAAAGCATAGGCCAAAGAAATGGCCCGGATTTACTCTCGTGCGGTGTTTTGGGGTTGATGCTGGATGTTGTCATGATATGATGAGCTTTTTGCGAGTTTGGGAACCAACTTGAGAGGGATTTATTTTATAATTGCATTGCGTATTTTGAGTATATACAAGATTATTGGAAATTAACAAGCTCTCAACGAGCTATGATCTACTGGACTGGTCTTGATGTTGGTGAAAATACGGTTGAGATGATGTTAAACAGGTCACAAAAAATGCTTGACACAAATAAAACGTAAATACGGTAAATAATTTAGACTCATGGTTTTATATTCCTACTTATAGCTGCGTTTTTTTATCTTGGAATTGAGAGAGAAGGAAAAAAAAGAAGAGGGTTGCTGTTTCTTCATATTAAGTCATGATGGGTACTCGGGTCACTTCAGAGAAAAGTGCACCCATTACCCTATCATTCGAGTGAGTTCACCTTGCAGAAATATCCATCCACTCTCTTCTGAGTGGTGGACGTTTTGTCACTCACTTTGATAAGCTTTTTTTTTTTTTTACTCTCGAAGATGATGGATACCGAACTACACGTGCTTGAAGGTGACTCGGTCCTGCATGGGACCGATGTCTAAGGTGTGGTAGAGGACGCGCGTCCTCGCTCATCAAGCAGCGAGTTGGATCGAGTCTTGATAAGGCGGGGATAAGCTTGTTTTTTGACTACAGCGAAGACCCCATTCTGGATTTAACGACAGATGGCGCTGGGCTGAAACGAATGCGACGTTTATGAGAACAAACTGTGATCCACCAAGGTGCCTGTTTTCTGGTGGGAAGAGGAAAAAGAAGAGGAAGAAAGTCAGAATCCTCTGTGGCCACGATCATGGGGTGGAGAACGCAAGACATTGCATGTAGATGAGGCTAGGCCTAGTCCATAGTCTAATAAAGGATGAAGTTTTCATCTAACATAGTCCGGCTACGGCTCTACCATAGGCTAGAGAAAGGGCATGCATAGGATAGATGTGGCTCGTGAGAGCTGATTGGAGAATGCGTACTCATGAGCAATGAAGGGGACTTAGGGCGCACTGCCTCAATGAGACATGAATACCGCTTGTCAGCTTACATACAATGTGGCAGGGGAGCTGAGACTACGGTTTTTTCTTCTTCTTTTGGGAGCGGTCTGGATGGCCATCGAGATAAAAGGCTCAGAAGCAAGTCACGAAAGCTCAGTTGGTGTTGCTAGCTGGCGCCTCTTTAATATACCAAGGCGGCTCTGACGGCAGCGAAACGGCGCTGAAACACCATGAGCCAAGTTAATATTATGATGAAATGACCAGGGGGGGTGGGTTGATTGCTGTGGTATGCGGTAAGTAATGTTAGCTCAGACCCACTGCCCCAGGGTGGTGTTTTCGGTACTGTTGGAAGGCGCTGAGGTCAGAACTCGAGCACTGAAAATGCAGGATAATAATAGCTTAAGGTACAATTATTATAGCAATACGGGATATATAAGCTATTATTACAAATCTTGGTTATTTTTGTTTAAAAAATTATTCATTTATTCCATATTTATTTTACTTATTTATTCTTATTTTATTAGGAGGTTCGTGAAACTGGGGTTCGGCTGGCGAGCCGAAGCGTGGGCCTTGCTTGGAACAGAATAGCGAGACGTTGAGCAAACTATTGATGCATCTGTTTTTATTATTTCCGTTCCGAGTTGCTCAAATCTGGAAGAGTGGACCAGGCGCCACTGGGGCAGGGCGGGCAATACGAGAAAAAGGTTCAACAGACTTCTCGGCTGCAAACGAGCAGCTCGGATCAGTCGGCTCCGTAATCAAGGGTTGGAGGCCTGCAAAAGGGGAGCAGGTGGATTTACTCAGCGTCAGCGAAGCACACGGGGACAACAGGTTGACGGGCCAAGAGACATGCATGGGCAAGATCGTCGGTTATTTCTATCGTTGTGCGTGTGGGGGGTTGCAAAGCCAAGGTCCAGTTTACCACGGCGGGTGTTGGTTGCATTCAGAGAGGTGAGGGCATTGGATGAAAACAACCGAGACGACGGGCAACAACAAGACGAAAAGCGAGGGTTGGCTTGAAGCAAACAATTACGCATGCAAGCCAGGGGATGCCACCGGCTGCTAGTTGGTGGGTAGCTGAAAAGATTGGTTGGTTGTTCGGGGATGGTATGGGAGGAGTGGCTATGCAATGTGCTGACAAGAACGATGCGCTCCAGTGGATATGCTCGGCGGGAGGGGCTAGTGAGCCAAGGGCCGCCAAGGTCGCCAAGGCCGCCAGACAGCAACGTTCGAATGCGACTACTGGGATACTTCTTGGACGTTCTTGGATGCTCTTGTTTTTTTCTGGTTTTTTTCTTTGTATTTTGCTGTTGCTGGCTTCTTTTGGCGGCTCAGGCCGTGATGCACCAGGGTTGGCTGGGGGAAAGGAGCGGTTGAGGGTGCGACAGAGCTGAGTAGCAATGTGCCAAGCGTGTGTTGATGTCAATGTGCCGTGCAGATGGTCTTGGCCCCGTTCAGCCCGACACAGACCCCTCCAATCGGCCAAAACTGGACATGGGCGTTTCTAGACCCGTTCGGTGCTCCATGCTTCCTTCCTGGCCCATCGCCACCCGTCCATCTCTCGTTCTCCCATTCACTTCTTTGCTCTCATCACCTCTGTCCTACATAATACCAAACCCCAGGCCCAATTCCTCTCCTCCCCGGCTTGAATACCCTTCTCCTTCAAGCCCCCCCGGCCAACCCTGCCATCGGCTCCATCAGCCACCCCACCCCTCGGCTCGTGCCTATGGTGGTATTGTAATCAACATCAACCTTTCCCGGGCCTCAACTCTATTTCTACTAAACGCCCCGGTCCTCTCCCATCTCATACTCGATTCCACATTCCCGGTGTGCTCTACGTTTAATCTTAACCAAAATATAATACAAACGGTACCCGTCGCTTAATACCGATCCTGCATGCGATAACCTTCTTCTCGAGTCGCCGTTCCGTTCCCAGGGACCTCTTTGGTCCTACCAATCATGGTTTCCCTTCGGTCGCTCGCGACCGCATTCTCCTGCGTTGCACTCTTTGTGCAATCTTCGATATGTGCGTCCGATCCCCTTAGGCGCCATTGTACCATTGTTGCCCTTGCGCCCGTCTCGGGCTTGCTGACCTGACCTGATCCTGCAGCGCATTCAGTAAAGCGAAACCCCGTCGGTTACACCTCCTTCATCGACAATGCAGTCATCAAGGCGCCTTCTCACCGCGTACACGCGCAATCTAATTTCGACATCATCTTTACACTTCACAATGGACACCAAGAGATCCGCCTCAAACTCGAACCGAATCATGACCTCATCCACGATACATTCGCTGTGACCCACCTCGGCCAGGACGGCCAGGTTCGCTCTGTAGAATCCGTCGAGAGAAGCGAGCATAAGGTCTACAAAGGAGACGCTTTTGTCCATCGCCCAGGGCACCAAGGCTGGTTCAAAGCTGGTTGGGCGCGCATTACGGTTCACCGGGATGGGGAACACCCAGTCTTCGAGGGCAGCTTTCGAATCGATGGTGACAACCACCACATCCAGACCGGCACCAACTACGAGCGGGTCAAGCACGATGACGACCCTCTCTTGAAGTTTTCTGGGGATATCGACGATACTATGGTCGTTTGGCGCGATTCTGACATTCTCACTGGCGAAGATCATCCTGATTTAAGAAGAGGAATATACGGCCATTCCGCTTGTAACTCGGACAACCTGGGTTTCAACAGCGAATACAACCAACTCGACCTCCGCAGCCACTCCTTTAGCGCCATGAACCCGCGGTCACTCTTTGGTCGCCAGTCGATCGATAGCGGAAGCACCGGCAACAACGGCGCTGGTGTTGACCTTGAAGCCACGATCGGTTCTGTTGATGGCTGTCCTACCACCCGAAAGGTCGCCCTCGTGGGAATCGCGACCGATTGCACCTACACTGCCGAATTCAACTCGTCTGAGACTCTGCGCAAAAACGTCATCAGCTTGGTCAATCAAGCCTCGCAAGTATACGAAAGTACTTTCAACATTTCACTTGGTATTCAGAACCTCACGATTAGCGATGCCTCATGTCCTGGTACACCGTCATCCACCGCCCAATGGAACCAAAAGTGTTCATCTAGCGTCGACTTGACTGACCGCTTGAACCTATTTTCTTCCTGGCGCGGTCAGTTTGACGATAGCAACGCCTACTGGACTCTCCTCAGTACTTGCAACACCGACTCTGCAGTTGGTCTCGCATGGCTAGGTCAACTGTGCCGATCTGGTTCTTCGGGTAGCTCTAACAATGAGACGGTTTCTTCAGCCAATGTCGTGGTGAAGACATCATCCGAGTGGCAGGTGTTTGCGCATGAGACGGGTCACATCTTTGGTGCTGTCCATGATTGCACTTCCAGCACTTGTCCAGTGTCGTCTGGCACGCAGTCATGCTGCCCACTTAGCAAGAGCACATGCGATGCTGATGGAAAGTATATCATGAATCCATCCACGGCTAACGGAATCACGGAATTCTCACCTTGCTCAATCGGCAACATCTGCTCGGGCTTCAAATTAAATGTCAAATCAACTTGTTTGACTGATAACAAAAATATCACAACAATCACCGGCAGTCAGTGCGGCAATGGCATCGTCGAGAGCGGGGAAGACTGCGACTGTGGCGGGGAAGGTGGATGTGGCGACAACAGCTGTTGCGATGCCAAAACATGCAAGTTTAAGGGCAGCGCTGAGTGCGATCCCACCAACGAGGAGTGCTGCACCTCTTCTTGCAAGTTTGCATCAAGTGGCACTGTATGTCGCGAGAGCACTGGCAAGTGTGATCCCAAGGAGACATGCACTGGAAATAGCGCCACATGCCCGGAAGATACGCATAGCAAGGATGGTGAGTCTTGCGGAGACAACCTCGAGTGCGCATCTGGGCAGTGTACCTCTCGAGACTTGCAGTGCCGGAATATGTTTGGCAACACATCCGTTTCTAGCACCGAGGCATGCGACTCGACAAGCAGCTGTCTTATGACTTGCCAGGCTCCCCAATACGGCTACGGAACCTGTGTAGAGCTCAACCAGAACTTCCTTGATGGCACCTCGTGCGGTGGCGGTGGTCGCTGCTCCAACGGTGACTGCAAGGGCAGCTCAACCATCAAGGAGATTGGGAACTGGTTTGAGCGCAATAAGAACATTGCCATCCCCGTTGGCTGCGTCATTGGCGGTTTGATCCTTATCGCTCTCTTGAGCTGCTGCTATAGCGGTATCCGCCGCCGTGCAGGCAGGCGCAGAGCGCCCAAGCCCACCGAGATGACAGCCTGGCCGGCAATGTCGCGAGGTGGCAACGGTCCTCTCCCCCCTGATGGGCCACCGCCTGCCTACAACTATGCGCCCTTGCCGAACCAAGGAGGTCAGTGGGCACGCAGTCGAAGCATGAGATATGCATAGAAGCTTTTTTTTCCTCCCTCGGAGCTGTCGGGTTCTATATTTTACATCAATAGGCTGGGCTCTCATTTGCCCACGTTTGCCTTTGCATCACATCGCACGGCGTTTTTATGGGTTGTATTTGGAAATGGGAGTTATTCGACTACCATGTAGTTGTCTTTTGGATTTGAAAAAGGCTCGGAATATGTACAGGGAAACAGGTTTGTGTCTCACTGCATATACTGCAAGCATACACAGAAGCACAGCAAGAAATGTGTTGGGGTTAGAACTACATCAGCAGGGCGATGCATAGTATTTTGTATATGATCTCTGCCCTGCTGCACTCATAGTATATTCAGGAGGATTATTTAGGAGAGTATTTAGTAGTATAGTTACGACCGGACTAGATAATACTATCCGGTTCGTCGCCATGAATGTCTATGACCATATTTCGATGACAAGTTTCCCTGCTCGAACTTGCCTCTATTCCTACATCTACAACGATTGAAATGTGACCAGAAATAAATATGGGGCATGAATAAATATACCCATCTAACTATTGTAGTATTTCAACCTGGGTTTATTCCTTTGTCTCGACTTATTTCACTGCATGGCTTAAGTGAGCTTGTTTGTGTAGTATAGGGCAATAAGGTGGTATTGGCTCTCATTTATAGACGAGTTTCTCAATATCTTATTAGCCCCAGTCCAGATTATAATGATGAAATAAAATACGAGATAAATTTATCCCAAGGATAGATAATAAAATAAATAAATAATTTTATTTTTCTCTACGATAATTATTTATTTCATTCTAGGATTTTCGACCATTGGGTGAGAAGCGAAATTCGGGTCGTGTGCCATGTATTCTGTCCCCGGTAAAACTGGCACCTGTAACTATTCCGGAATCTCATTCCCAAGCCGTCTGGGACTTTAGGGTGCGCTCATCATATGTACCCGCATCTCGCTTTTGACTCAGCTTCGGGGTAGATTGGCCTAGACTAGGATGAAGTTCTTCTCCTAAATCCCATCTAGGCTGTCCTGCATAGTAGCTTTGTCTTCTTTGTTGCTGCGACCTCGGGATTCACAGAGGCGTGATTTTATCCACATCATCACTAAAGAAAATATATCAGCCACACCACGTGACCAAGACTAGCCACACCAGCATCCGTACATCGCCGTTGTTCCTTTGCAGAGAGCACTTTAGCCATCACATCACCCTCACTTGCCTATCTCTCCCATTCGATCCTCCAACACCGCTAAAATGACTGCTGCGTGGAAAGCCGCTGGCCTGACGTACGTCAATTGACCCTTTCGCCCCGCCAATTCGACAATTGGACGCGCACTCGCGACGCTGCCCCAATCGATCTTGTTCGAACCAAAGAGCTAACCCAGACTCCCGAATAGCTACAACCGCTACCTGGCGGTTGCCGCTCGTGTCGTCCGCCAAAGCCTCAAGGAGGAAAAGCGCCTTGTCGCCGAGCGACGTGGCGAGATGGAGCTTCGATTCTCCAAGTGGGAGGTAAGCCGTCAATGATTTTGCCAAGCTTCCCGGCCGTGAGAACTGACGGATAATACCTCAACAGAACGGCAAGGCTGGTGACCCCAAGACCATTTCCACCACCTCCGGTGCCTCTGCCTAAACAATCGACTTGGAGATGATTGCTCGTGGATAATGGAAGCGTGAACCACTTCGAACGGGTTGCTCGGCTCGAAATGATTGAACCAGCACAATGCTCATGGGGCACCGAGCCGCATGCACCTAGTGCCACTGTATCATAAAAACTCGATTGCTACGAATTGTACCAGTCTGTCAGGAAAACAATTGAAAACCGTGCATTGATCAATCTGCGTGAATGTCGTGCTGCTTCGTAGAGCAAATTGTCCTCCGCCCGGGACCTAGTTTTTTGGTTGCCGCAGCCTCGTAGATACGCGGCACCAATGCTTTTCCCGACCCGACTACAGCCGAACTGTGAGGCACTTGCTTCCCTTGCACCGCAACACAGTATCGAGCAGCCGTCTATCAATTACACCAGACTCTGGGGACACTACAGGGACGCCGCTTAAATTACGGTGAGATTGTTACTTGGGAAATCGTCCTTCCACATGATTAATTTCCATCGCTGTGTGTAAATGAGAACCCGAATCCATCGGGATCATGCTTGTCTGACTGTCGACTAAGGCAGCAGAGCACAGAACCGCCATCATCGCACCCCGTAAAAATCTCCATCATCTTGCAATATTTTTTTTCGCCCGCAACGCCTTTCAGAGGTCTGAATGCGGTGCAGCATAGCCCCCGACGTTTGAGATGGCCGACTTCGGTTTTGGGGTCCCAGATGGTGGGTCATTCACGATAAAAAATGCCATATGTGCAAAGTTTCACTAATGGGGTAGAAATCGCGAGATTGTCGCTTGGCCAAGAGGTTGATCCTCCGCCCCCGCCCCCCCCGCCCTTGACCGACACCAAGGAAACAGGCGTGATTGCTATTGACATTACGGACAAGTTTTCCGAGGCCATCAGGAGTAGGATAATCCCAATCTGGTACCTTTGACTCATGGCTGACCTAGTTAGCTTTGCAACCGGGTGAGCTGGTCAAGGATGGCTTCTTTACTCTCTTTGAGTCCGTCGCGGCTCTCGAGGTAGGTTAAAAAGCCGACAAAAACTGGAGAACTGCATCTGAAAATGATAGATTATGGATCCCAAGATGGACAGCGGATGTGTCCAGTCAGAAGAGGACCTAGAGGAGTTGTATGACGTTTCGCGCCCTCTTGTCCCAACAGAGGTGCTCGGAATTATTGACCAGTTGCTGTGCCATGAGGTCGGTTCACAAACACTCATAGAGCCAATATGGAATTTCTGACCAGATTTAGATGGCCTGGCATTTGGGATATCCGCTCTCACAGACTTTGTTCACCAGCGTCTACGTGGAATCGCTTCTAATGCCTACTCCAACTAACATAAACCAAGCCAGATTCGTCCGGGACAACGGGAGTCATTCCGAAATTCAGCCTATGCTTGAAATTCTACGTGCATACTGTCTCGGGATGCTCAAGGTTTGTGGATTTGTCAATGAAAGGATAAGGTCCGAACACTTCTACGAGGTATGTGGCACCGCGCATGTGTAGCAGAGTTACGCTGATGGTGACAACAGGAAGAGGACTTTGTGACCAATACCTATCACCGAAATCTTCTTCCAAATATTCCCACTGAAGCGGTTCAAGAAACAATTCTACAGGCGCGAAACCTTGTCAGATCGCTGGGCGAGAAGTTGGGTGATGACATGGCCAAGGCTCTTGACTGCAGACTTGAGCTGCGATACTTGTTTTTGATCGCTTCTCAAAGCCCCGAGCACGTGAGGGAGCCCGAAGTTGCGAGGAGACCCTGGAAAGAAGCCGTGGCTCTTCTTCCGGATATCAAGGCGTCTCATCAGCTGGGCACGGCTGTGGACGAGGCCTTCAGCGCAAAGCTACAGAGAAAACTTGCAAGCACCATGCCTCCAAGGCCCATCGTCCAGATCGGGTTTGATGAGAGTTTTGGCCACTTATCAAGACTCTTTAAAGACGGATCAGAACTGATGGATGTTCTCAACTATAAAGATTCCCAGTGCCTCCAGGTATGTTATCCGGTTAATAGAAAGGATTGTATACTGAATGTGGGCAGAATTTCGTATGCAGCTTTCAGGCGAAAAAACCCCAGCCCTTGGTCTTTGTGCGAACACTTCTACAAACGTTCCTCTTCAACGAAATGGAGATTCTGGGCACCATGAGCATTCGTCAAGTTATGGATGATGACTTTTCCATTGTGTCGATGCCTGCTAACCCTAGACTGGATCGCGCAAACGACGACATTGAAGCCGTCCATGACCCTCGGTTCGTCATGTCCCAACAGATGGAGCTTTTCAGGCAGAGAGCTGCACAGCCGTTCTTAGATGTGCTGCGCACATTTTGCCAGAATCGCAGCCGTGTTCGACGCACACTTTGCCACATCATCCGCGACTGGGAAGGTCTCCAAGTAGACGCCGAGGAGATTGACCAGCTTATTCAAGTCAAAACCAACGAACGCCCAGTGATTCAAGCATCAGCCGCTGGAACCCCTATCGAAGCTTACTCCCTTCCCTTGTCCAGCTGGACCTATCTCTACAAGCTGCGGCTGATGGAATGGATCGTGCAGCTGGGCTTCGAACTCGAGGTCTACCAGGTGGATGAATATGCAGGCATGTACTGGTACCTGAATTACCTGGCCAAGTGGAGAGTCCAGCACATGGAAAGGATCAAGACCTTTGTCGTGCGCAGGGCAGAAGAATCGCGCGGCTCACCACAGGCTCGAGACCCCGCCGTGAATCGCCAGCTGGAGCGATGCCTGGCATTCACCCGGCTGCAGATGTTGGAAGCCGCGGTGACGTGGGAGCTGTCGGACGCGCTCTCTTGTCTTTACACAGTCCTAGCTCGACTGGACCTGGTAAAGGCCCCTCCCCGACCCTATAGCAACGATGAGCTCCGCTACGAGTTGCGCATGCGGCCTTTTGCGCCGATTGGCTTGCCGACCCTGCCCACTTTCCAAGAGTTTACTGCCGGAACAAACCAGCCGGATGTTTCCTCATCAAACATCCTCGTCTACGCAGAGAGAGCCCTGGCGGGGGCCAGAAGGGGTCTTGAGAGCTTCAGCAGTAAATTTTCGGCAGATGATGCCTTCTCCGTTGGCTCGCACGACCGCTGGCTGGTATCGACGAAGAATGCGCTCAAGTCATGTATTGCCGCGGGGATTGCGATCTCAGCTGTGCAAAAAGCGCTGCTCAAGTCGCAGACGACTGGAGAGCTGAAGATTAAGGCCGAGGTGCCAACCCCAGATAAGTGTTACCATCACTGGTGGATCGTACCCAAGATTGTCCCCGTCCCGTAGAAGCTGCGAGGAAATGCAAGGTCGAACATAGAGTGTGGTCATAATCTACGTATAAATATAAATAGAGAATCGAGTATCCAAATGACATTTTCATCCATTCGCAATGTTCGAGCATCTATACATTCCGCTTTCGAAACTGTCCCTGGCACTAAATACAATACACCCCTTGAAATATTGTTTCCCGGTAACCCCTCCTCTTGGGCGCCACAGAACTCACTACCCTAAAACATCAGTTTTATAGTCAAGAAAAAAAAAAAAAACAAGAATAAAAAGATGTACGAAAAGTCTATGAATAAATCTATTGATTTGTTTGTTTATTTATTTATTTATATAAATTATTTTAGGGATTTTAGGAAAAGTAAGCCAGGTACAAACTACTCAAGTTTGCACTGTGCAATCCCCGAATCCCACCCTGCCCCGGGCCATGACACTAGAAACTAGACCAGTGTATGATGCTTTGGCAATTTTTCACTGCCAACGGGGTCAAATTTGATATTTTATAATCGAGCCTTGATACAAACTACTGAGTTCTATTCCCTCATTCTTCTGGGCGAAATTCTGAGTAGACAAGGTTCATTCTCCCAAGCCCGCTGTGGCAAATTCTCTCAGCGTCTAACAACTTTACTTAGTCTTTCCCAATCTTCTTCTTCTTCTTCTTCAGTGCAAAAGTTCCGAGTGCCGTCAAACGCTTCGCCAGTTGAAAAAAAGAGAGCCTTAATGGTAGCCGTATAACCATCACCTTCAGCAGAGAATCGACTCGGCCGGGTCCAGTTCAAGAGCCGGAGTGGGAAGATTCTTCCTGATCCCGGAGGTCTTGGAGACATCAAGAAAATCCTCGGCATGAGAGGCAAGATACTCCTTGCAAAAGTCCGTGACGTTGCTGCGCCATTTGGTTTGTGGTGCTTTTTCGGTATTGGCGCTCTCACCGTGTGTAAACTCACGGTAGTAAACAATGCGGTGATCCAACTTTGTTGGTATCTGTGCGATTTCACAGAGCCCGTTTTCCTTGTCGACAAGAGGAATAAATTCGATTTGTGATCCTTCAAACATCTCACGATGATGCTTGTTTCGTTCAAAGTTGAGATGACAGTATGCAAATTGGGATCGAATGCCGCGCCCTTGGTTGGAGTCCGAAACTTGAAATCTCTCACAACGCGTTCCGGGAGGAGTTCCCCAATAACCACCACCCATTCGTCTTTGTGGATCTGTGTGACCTGCTTCTCCTTCTCACTCCATTCCTTCCCAGCGCCACTGAGGTCGTGCTTTTGAAGAGTCGCAGCGGCTTCCTTGCTAACAGCTCGATCCTCGGATTTGCGAATGCGCACAACCATATTCTGCTGGCGGCCGCTTTTCCCTGTGTCGTATGCCCATAATTTCTTATTAAAGGCTAGGCCATAGCAAGAATCATTGAATATTCACCAACAAAACCGTGCATGTTGTCATTCTCCTCTCTACATTCGACATGCGATTCTTCATCGTCAATGATTTCTTCCGATCCTGCATCTGACTCTTCGTCAACTAATTCGGCAGGTTCTTCGGCCACTTGAAGCCGCTCTTCAGCAGAATATTTCTTCTCCAGGTCGTCGGACTTGGAAGGGTCGTGTTCTTCAGAGCGGTGGCGTGCATCTTCGTGATTTGGACCCTTTTGAACTACGGATCCCGGCTAGAAGCAAAACTCTTGGTCAGTGGAGAATCATTCCCAAGGTGATTAGCTACTAACAAGCTCCCAGGACTGAGAAACATCCTTCTGGAATTACTCTTCGGCTTTTGCAAAATACTCTGCTCGTTGCTTGTTGATCTTGGCATTAGCCATTCGCCACAACTCTTCTCAGGACGAGATGCCAAGTTTCACCAAATAATCTGGCAACTTGGGAGCCATGGTATCATGTATAATTATTTGGTAGAAGTTTTAGTATGTGTAAAATGTGTAAATTATTTGGTCAAGCATCAATGAAATAGGAGAAGAGAAACACACAAACATCCACTTATATTTCTGCATGCTTCTCTCAGTTTCCTACCAAACCGACAGTGATTCACAGCAATCGCTTTCATTACATAATCCGTCCTCATCTAAAAGAAAACTACGATATAAATAAATAAATAAAATAAAATAAAATATTTAGTTTTTTTGTAAAAAAAAAAGGCCTAAGAAAATCTTAGGGAACTCTTAGCTGGATGGTTATATACGCGCAAATAGCAAAAATGATATGTGCGAATAGAAATGCTAATGGTATGCTCGGGGTGGATAGTTGTGAGATCAAGGGCTCTCTGGTGACGAGAAAGATGGTGAAGACTGCTGAGGTGGCTTATTAACACTCCTGGACTGCCCTTTTACCCTACTGGGCACAGTGGCGGCCTTAATCTTCTTCTATAAATAGTTACCGCGAACAAAGTTGATAATGAAATCCACACCTTTGCCTCCAGTGTGCATACATGGTCAAGTATATGATTCTCCAGCCAAGGTCTTCGAGTTGTCAAGAGCACCAGACCAATCCAAAATCCCATCTCCTCGTACAAGATCGAGTCACCCTTATTCACATATAGTGAGATATGAACCATCCCCAACACGACAACAACCTCCCACCTCACCGATGACGTTGATCAACGTCTAATTTACGGAACAACGGCCTTGCGAGCGCCGCCCATCCTGAGGCGAACAGTCTGTTCGTAGAGAGCATCCTTGAATGCGAATAGGAGTGCGGCAGTTAGCACACTCTGGGTAACCTTGGGACCGATACCTGTAACCGTGTAAGCGCATGAATCATAAAAGGGAAATAACAACCTTACCCTTGTAAAGACCGCCGTAGCCCTCCTCTCGGACGACTCGAGACAGGGCCTTGAACATACCCTCCTTCTTGTTGCTGTCCGTTTGGACATGCATCTGGCTCTTGACGGTGATGTAGGGGTAGGTCACCGATGTGGCGAAGAGCTTGCCGAGGGCGCCCAAGAAGAAGGCGATGGTGGGCGTTACCTTGCGCTTCTTCTCAACAGTATTCTTCATCTGCTCGAACAGAGTGTACTGCAGAATAGGGTTGATAACAAGAACAAGGGCCGGGATGACGCCAGCAAAGAGCGCCTGAGGGCCCTCGTTCTTGAGGAGTGACATCAGGGTGCCTAGAGTGCCCGGAGCCTTGGCAGGCTTCGCGGTCTCGCCAGCCTCGACATCGGGTTCCTTGTCCTGCTTGCGGGTGGTGATTCGGGTGTTGACGACCCAGATGGGGTTGGTAATGATGACGGTTGCGGACCCCGCGATCGCGCCGGCGATCATGGACTCGATCGTGGTAAGTTTCTTGTTGGCGCGTCCGGCTTTGATAGCTGCCTTCTCGAAGAATGCGCGGGTCCACTCGTACCAGTAATAGTAGACAAAATTGGTGACGCTGATGCCGAAGAGGGCCGAGTTAATACCGGAGTAAAGTCCCGACACGCCTTCGCGGGCGACGATCTTCTGGACGGCCTCAATGAACTTGCTCTCGGCCTTCTTGGACTCGACCTGGGCGCGTGTGGACAGGGTGATGAGTGGGTATCTGGAAGCTGCGTCAATGCGGGTTCGACGAGGAAGCAATGAGGCGATTCGTACGTCAGAACCATGGACAAGATGCCGCCTCCCGCGCCAGCGAGGGCGTGGGCGACATTGTCGTTTTGAGGGATGGGAGCTTTGGCAGCCATGACGAGCGATGATGTCGGAGCAGGGTGTGAAGGGGAAGGGTAGGGACCCGGAATGGATTTGTGTCAGAAGTAGCAAGTATGCAGCAAAGCAGCGCAGCAGCAACGAGCAAAATGCGAAAGAAAAAAAAAAGGCAGAGAAGACTCGACCGCGGGGGCCTTTGAGGCTAGGGGAATTTAGGTAGATATTGCTGTCGCAGGTTTGGGTTCATCTCAGATGCGTGTAATGCACTGTCACGGACGCCGTCATAAAGAGCCGAGGTCGCGGACCCAGCTCCCGATGCCGAAGTGAATGCGCCCCGACTGCCCTTCTCGGCTGGCAGAGGATGTCACCTTTCCGCATGCTAGCTGTTGCCCACATGTGATCTAGCGGGGGTAAGCCATTTGCTGGCCTATTAGGAGCAGCTGGCACAAGCTGGCAAGCCAGCTGGCGGGTGCCCCCGGATTTCAAGGTACGTATTTCGATCTCCTACCCAAAACAGGGCAAGTCAGAGCGAGCGCCCCAACTCTCACAGAATGTGGCACGGGAGCCTTTGGAGCCTTAGGCCACGCCGGCAGCTGCTCAGACATGCCGAGGGAACAAAAAGATCGACGGAGTAGTTGAACTCTGATGTCGATTGCATTTTGGGTTGACACTGGAGGGGAAAAATAGCCGTCATTGGAAGACAATATTTGGAGTAAATATATGCATATACTCTAATATTTGCTACTAAATATTATTTTTTTACTAATTATTCATCCATTCCTTTATTTTATCCCTCTCTCTCTCTCTCTTTCTCTCTCTCTGTCTTCGTCGTTTTATTTTATTTGTTTTATTCCCCATCTCCTTGCTACATTGTTTAGTGCGCGTTTCGCAATTTACACCCAACGCTCAACGCGGTACGTACCCCCATCACAGTCATCTAAAAGCCCCCCCATCGGAACGATGGAGAAACAGAAGTTGCGGAGCTGTCCGCCGCTAGTCCTCATGCAGGCCTAAGTAAACAAATGTATTCCTTTTGCCCCCCCAATCCTTGCACACACACCACGGCCATGTGCTTCTGGCGTCGTGCGCATTCCATGTCAAACAGTACATACACCACGCCCGCAGCGCTTGTCGATGTCACGCCGCCGGAAAGGTGCCCGTTCCGAACCCTACGCCATCCGCTGGCACAGCTACGCCGACATCACGACGCCTAGCGCGGATATTATGTCTTCGCCCGATCCACTGAACGACTCTGCGACCGAAGCCTTCATCATGCCTTCTTCAGTGAATCGCGCGACGAGAAGCGTCACCCGAAGCATTCGATCGGATCATTTTTTCTCCAGAGAAACCTCTCCCCGAAAACAGACATTCGAGCTTGAGGTTGGCGACAACAAAGCACCCCAGAGACTGTATGTCACAGTCGAGACCGATGGCGCGCCCACAAACGCTGGCGCCAATGGAACTCGTCGAAAACTCTTCCAATCTCCCAGCCCAATGCCCACAATACGCCAGAGGGAACGCGCCACCACCACTACCGTCCCGTTAAGAGATACAGTCGAAGATGATGTTGACCCGAACGCGACTCCGAGACGGCGAGGTCGACCGCGCAAATCCAATGGAACTCCAATTCCTAGTGCTGGAACAAAGAGGCGAGCTGGCACTCCGATTAAGAGAACGCCGGGTCGCCCGCGCACAACAGCGCCTGCTGTGCGAGATGAAGAACCTACACCGCAGCCTACACCCGGATCTAAGAAGCGAGGTAGGCCACCGAAAAATAGGAACCAGGAACCTTTCAGCGATCTAGGCATCGATTCCCCTCGAAAAATCACGTCTTTAACAAGGGGAAATAAGCGCCAAGCGCTCTCCCCCGAGCAGGATTTGGAGGCTACGAACAAGGAGCCAGAACTCCTTTTGAATTTTGATGCAGAGTCACAGGGCGATAACGAGGTCACTCTAGTCACGCTCCCTTCAGAAACGAATGCGTCTGAAGGACCCGCACCAGCACTCGCCGAACCCGCTTCAGAAGGCGAATCAGACATTTGGATGGCAACAATAGATGATGGACCTACTCCACGAGCCCGAACAGCAACACAATCGGGGCTGGCCCCTTCATCCCCAGGACCTGAAGCCGATAGATCGCAAGCCGGAGATTTTGGATACTTCCCTTCAGCTATGAGCGATGTGTCATCAGCCGATGAGCAGTTAAGCGATTTTGGACCGAGTGGTGGCGATACTATTGCGCAGGGCGAAGACTTTAGCATGATTTTTATGGACTCTTTGCCTACACTGCGCAGTTCGGTACAAGCCCCAGTTGAGGCTGACTTTGGTGAGGAGACTAGCCTCATTATCAACAATACTTTGGAATCGTTGCGCGAATCACTGCGTAAATCGCAAAGAAGAGACGAACAGGGCGAGAGCACTGAGGCAGCGGGGACTTCTCAACCAGCCCCGCGTACGTCAGCGAACTTTCGATTTTTTGATTCTGAGCCCACCGAGCCAGATCACATCGAACCAGAGCCCACTCATCCCGAGCCTGAACATATCGAATCACAGCATGTTCAACTTGAGGACGTCGAGCCAGAACAAATCGAGCCTGATATCCCTGGACCTGGACCATCTCAGTTTGAGGCCGGTAGCCCTGAGCATACTGAATCACAACACACTGTACCCGAAAACATCGAAATCGAGCAAGGCCAGTTTGAGCAGATTGAACCACAAGGAATCCAGCCTGAGCCCATGGAGCCTGAACAACTTGAACCAGAACAAACCGAACCGGGACACATTGACTCGGAGCATATTGAACCAGAGCGATTCGGAGCTGGCGATATGGAGGCCGAGCATTCCGCAATTGAACATACTGAAGTTGAACAGATTCAGTCTTCTAGAAGCGAATCTGATCTTCTTGATCTTGACCACATTGAACTCGAACACGCTGAACCCGAACGCGCTGGACCCGAAAACGTTGGACCCGAACACGTTGGACCCCCGCAAGTCGAACCTGAACGCATTGAGACAAACCTCATCGAGCTCGAGGATGCGCCATCCGAAACAAGCGAGCCTGACCTCCGCGAACCTAAGCTACGCTCATTTGAGCCCCCATCCCTTGAAACTGAGCCTACCAGGCCTGGGCCGACAAAGCCTGCGGCATTGGAACCTCAGATGATTAGTCGGCCCCCTTTCTCCCTCTCTCCAAATCGAAACTTGTCTCCAAGATGGACTCGGAGTCCCCGTAGAGGAACCAGCTCTCCTCTTAGACACCAACTACTTAAATTTAAAGCTAAACAGACCGATGATAGCCCACTTCGAGCTGTAGGAGAAGGGAGATCTGAAATTGCTCTCTCGAGCCCTCAGCAAAACACTCCTTCACGTTTCAAAGAAAGGGATTCTAACATGTATGACGATTCATTCTCAGAAATACCGGAGGAGGTGCTGGAAGCCGCTACCCCACATCGACCCCGGACAGTAATAAGGCAGGAAGAGGTTCTAGATGAAGAGATTCAAGAAGATCAGGAAATGGAACACACTCAGCCATCTCAGCAGACCGAGGATCAGGACATTTTAGTGGACGATGTCGACGCCAGTGCTCTGTCACAAACCGAAGCCGGTCGTCTTCCCACCCCTGATGATACTCCTCCGCAAATCGATGTTGATGTTGATGTCGATATCGATGAGCAAAACAAGTCGGCCCTGGAATCACAAGCATCAACAGGAGCTCTGCCTCAAAACAAGTCCTCTCCCATGGTTCCTCACGAAAACCGAGCTATCATGGTACCTGAGATTGTGGAAGAGATGGTTGAAGATGATGAGGAAGAGATCCCTGAGAATTTGCATCCACGGAGACAGTCACTCTTGTTGTATAGCCAGGCTGCCCGTCCAGAGGTGACACCTGTGAATCAGATGACCTCCCCGCTCCAGGATCCTCAGTCTTTAGCTCCTGAGTCGTTGCAGGAGAAGGTTTCACGACCACTCTTGTCCCCTATCGTGCGCGCAGGGCGTGCACTGCAAAGCGTGACCTCTGATCCTCCATCACCAGAACCACGTGAACACCAACTGCGCAGCCCTTTCAGGAGTTCTGTCACCAGGGAGCTTGGCCCACCGAGTCGGGAGATCCAGTCGAATATACGAATGAGTATAAGTCCAAGGCGGTCGTTAACATTCTCAACAGCGAATCAGTCTCAACCCATCAATCAAGTATATGAGGATCCTTTTGGCTCTGATCCACGGCACACTGGCCAGCTCAGCTTTATGGAGGCACTTGAAAGGAGCAGTGGAAAGTCGGCATCACGGGCTGCAGACGAGTCACTTATCGACTCCCCAGCCAGCTCAATGCGCATCAGCCCTCCTCGTGACGTGCAGATGAGTTGGGTTGAGGATGAGGGACCTATCAGTGCTAACTTGAGAGGTGATGTGCCTCTCAAGGACCTTGCCGAGCAGAACACAATGGAACAACCGATAGATATAGCATCTCATCCCACGTCGGATGGCGCTGACACAGCTATGGAAGTTGACAGTGCGGCTCAAGGGCAGGATGACGAGACGGATATTTGGGAATTTGAGGCGAAGCGAGCCACACCGCGTACGACTCGCCAGCAACCGTTCGGGAATAGGCGGCGTGGTTTACCGAGCCCCTGGGCGAAGCAGGCGACAGAAAAAGCGCGAAGGGATGAACCGACAATCCCAACAAGGCAAGAGCAGGACGAAGCACACTTGGAACAGGAATCTGTGTCTGATGCGGATCGAACGGAGGACGCCGAATCGGAAGAGCCCCAGGTGGAAGAGTTTTCTTTGCTTCCCGAGAAAGAGCTTGAGAAAGAGAAGGCCAAGGAGCAAGCACCAAAATCTGCAACGAAGGCTAGTCGATTTGACCTTTCGACCTTCTTTTCGTCACCAGCAATCATCCCCGGTATGTTGGCAGACAAACTACTACCAGCCAAGACAAAATCCGTCTTTGGTATGAGGTCCAGTGAGCCAGAACCGGAAATGGTGGAGGCTGCACCTGTGCTGCCCACCAGTTCCATGTTCCCTCAAGTTGCTCATAAAGAACTTCGGCCCCGTGCCAGCCCCCGCAAGGACCTCTTCTCGCCCATTCGTGCCAGAGGGCAGGGAGCCAGAGAAGAGGAATATTCTTCCTCGTCTGAGGATGGAGACGAGCCAGAGCTGCCCTCTGTTGCCCAGAAGAAGAATTTTACTCCTCGGCCGAGCCAGCCAAGTGCATCGTTCTTCAAATCTTCGACTAGGTCTGGGGTTCCTACCCCTCCAAGAATGCAGCTGTCTCACGCAGACATTCAGAGGTGGCAGCAAGAGACCTCGGCGGCCAGTGAGGATTCCCCTCAGATCCGTCGTCCAATCTTGCGGCCACTGCCCCCTAAGAACGCCTCCCCAATCAAGTCGAGTTTACGGTCCCCCTTGAAGCCTCACACCCCCGGGCGGGTCGTCGAGTTTACAAGTAACGTCATGTCCCCCATAGAACAAGCCAAGGTTCGCCAGATGCGTCGGCTTTCCAACTCGTCTGTAGCATCGCAGGCCAGCCTTGTCCCTCAGCATCCGCCCCCGCAGACGACTGGCAAGGAGAATCACAGAGCCCCGAACGTCTCCGTGCCGGACGCCCCATCACCGGACAAGGCACTACCCCCTGCACCCCTATCTCAAACCATGTGGACTCGACAGCACTGGCTCTTCATGGATGAGCTACTTCAGTTACGTCGGGCGGGACCCTATCAATTGAACTACGAGCGCCGGACCGACAAGTTCCTCGGGAAGACGGTTAAAAGCCACGGGGAGACCCTGAAGCTGGAGCGCTGGCACCTGGACTGCGTGGATGCCTTCAAGGCTGAAGTTGGTGGGTGGGATGAAGCCATCCTGGTGAAGCGATTGTTTGCTCTGATAATGGGAGAGGAGAGGAGGAGCCGGGGCATCAACGAGAGCCCCGCACGAGTTATGTTTCACTAAACGACACACGCAAGCATATTATATCTGGGAGGAAAAAGGTGATGATGACTCTTTTGGATTTGCATTGGCGATGAGGCGTTTATTTTTTATTTTTTTTGCATGTGCTGTTTTTTTTTTCTCTTGAGATACCACTGTCGTCGTATCGCCATACTTGCATAGTGTTATTTTGTGTTTTCACTCGTAAATGTACAAGCCAAGAGGAATTTATGAGACGAAGAAATGAACCAGCGATGAAATGATTTGGTGTAGACGAGTCCGTCCTCTCTTTGAAACGCCTAATCTACTGTGTCATATTACAATACACGACGCCACTGCCGCCTTTTATCCCATCTCTATTCCAACATGGAGGCCTGGTTCGTATACAATACATCCACCACGTTGCTGAGCTTGTCAATCGTCGCTAGGGCGGCGTCATAAGACTCGTCTCGGTGTGTCTCGTCGAAGATGATGAGGCAGCCAGCGCCCTGGTCCAGAACACCAATGATAACCTTGTCGAGGATCATCTGGGAAAGTTTTCGCTCCACTTGCTGGGTATCCAGACCAACCATCTTGGCAATGTGGTCAATTTCGACGCGCGAGAATGGCTCAATGACCTTGATAAGGTTCTGCTCCAACATGGCATCGTAGAGACGGCGAAGGTGGTTGCGGATAAAGGCATCGCTTCCGAGCTCGTAGCGGTACGAGGACAGGGCGCGCTCGTACTCCTCCAGGGAGCGATTCGAGTGGGCGCGGGCAATAGCCTTCATGGCCTCGAGATTCTTACCGGCGTATTTGAGGGCCTGCTTGGATGTCATGAGCTGGTTGACGTCGTCGACAAGGTTCAGCATGATCTTGCAGAGGAGCATGTATTGCAAGGCAGCCTGGGCCTTGACGCCTTCGTCCTGGGAGTGGTAGCCGTCTAGGGCCTCAATGAAGTATGAGAAGGCAGTGTTGAAGTCCTTATCCTCAGCATGAAGCATGCCACTCTGCATATCAAGGTTGGCCTGGAGCATAGGGGGGGTGTAGACGCTGGCGGCGCTTGTTCGAGCACTAGTCAGGGCGGCCCTCGCCTTGGGAATGTTGCCGAGAGCGTGGTAGACTCTGGACTCGAGGAGCTGGACTTCGACGAGTCGGAGCTTGTCGTCGAGGCGCTTGAGCTCGCGGAGGAGGCCGTTGATAAGGCCGAGAGCCTCGTAGTAGGACTGCTTGGCGATCTGCAGGTTGACGAGGCGCACCTCAAGATCCTGGCGCTGGAAGGCACGACGCTCGGCGGTGGCCCATTCTATGCAGTCCTTGGTAACGGCAATTTCGATTTCGATGCTGTTGGGGATTTCCTTGAGGAGGTCAAGCAGCTGGCGGACTACGTCACCGGGTTAGCAACAATGGAGGCGGGCGCGGGGCAAAGAGGTGTGTGTGAAAGAGCGGTAGAAGGCATACCCAGCTTTGACGACTTGGCCTTGGCAAAAGAAGAGAAGACTGATCGGCTTTCCTTGACCAGGGTTACCAGCTCCTGCGTCTTCCTGCTCTCTTATTAGCTGGTGGGCGGTGCAGTGGGAGGCAGCTGCGCACTTCTCGTCTCGGTACAGCTCGCCCAAGCTTATCAAAGCAGTCTCATACTCGCGAGTAGCGGCGTCGGAGGTGGCGCTGGGGGCCTTGGAGATGATTTCCTTGTAGACGGCCTCAGCCTTTCGGGGGTCCGACTTGGCGAGCTTCTGGGCTTCCTGAACCCTCGCCGACTCGCCCGCCGCCATGATGTCGGAGTAGAAGAGGGGGAGTTCGTAGAGGTGAGGTGAGGGGTCGTCGGGGGGTTGTGGCCGAGTGATGAGGCAGTGTGTCGCGGCCGGAAGAGGTGTAATGCGTCGTCGATTGGGTTGTGGTTTTTGGTGTTTGGTTTGGTCGATGAGGCAGACACACGGCAGCGTCAATGAGCACGAGCTCCAGCCTTCCCTCCCTCCACTCCAGGTTGCCAGACCGCGACGTAGGCCAGCGGAATAAATGGGGCCCGACCAGCTAACCTTCTGCTTCTGATTGGCTAATAATTCCCGGTCGAGTTCAACGGGACATCTTTGATCCGCCGCAGGGAATATAGCTTGAGGTGACTGAAAAAGATGGAACATAACGACAGGATTCACACAATGATGGTGGGACTGAATCAAAGCATACAATTAAAAAAGAAAAAAAATTTCAAGGCTAAATAATATTATCCAATATTATTTATATTTATATTTATTTATTGCTTATTTTTCTACCATGAAGTTTCTAAATGCCGCGTTTGGCAGAGAAATGTGCATTGTGCACCATGTATTCTGTCAACCCCGTGCTTAATGCCCCTCCAAAGGCCGTAGCCGGCGCCAGTCCGCCACGCCGAGCAAAATTTGGTTCGGGTCGGAAGCCACTTTTTAAACCAAACTACCTGACAACCCACCCTCTCGTGCTCTTTTGTACTTGACCACTTCCACCCATTGCCTCGTCACTTTTTTTCCTTTCACATCCCAATCTCCCTCCCAACCCATCACAATGTTCCGCCAGGCCTTCTCCGCTTCCTCTCGCGCCCTCCGCACCGCTCCCCGAGCCGCTGCCGCCCGTCCCTTCATCCAGTCGCAGTTCCAGGCTGCGCCCGCCTTCACAATCCGCGCTGCCCAGCCAGCTGTGTCAAGATGGTACAGCGACGCCAAGGAGTCCGAGGCCAAGCCCGCCGAGGAGGCCAAGTCTGAGGAGAAGAAGAAGGAGGGCGGCGCCGAGGCCGATCCCGTCGCCGAGCTCAAGAAGTCCCTCGAAGCCAAGGAGGCCGAGGCCCGGGACTGGAAGGTTTGTGACCGCTCCCGAGCTCAATTGAGCTGCATGTTCTAACCGTACTCGTGCAGGACAAGTGCCTTCGCACTGTCGCCGACTTCCGCAATCTTCAGGACCGCACCCAGCGCGAGGTCAAGACGGCCCGTGATTTCGCCATCCAGAAGTTCGCCAAGGACCTCGTCGACAGCGTCGACAACCTGGACCGTGCCATGAGCACCGTCCCCCACGACAAGCTCACCGCCAAGGACCGCCCCGAGCACCTCCAGGACTTCGCCAACTTCTACGAGGGCCTCAAGATGACCGAGGACATCCTCATGAGCACCCTCAAGAAGCACGGCCTCGAGCGCCTCAGCCCCGAGGGCGAGAAGTTCAACCCCAACGAGCACGAGGCCACCTTCATGACCCCCCAGCCCGACAAGGAGGACAACACCGTCTTCTTCGTCCAGCAGAAGGGCTTCAAGCTCAACGGCCGGGTCCTGCGCGCCGCCAAGGTCGGTGTCGTCAAGAACAAATAAACAAGATAAACCACACATCGTCGAGTCATAAATCGCGTGTATTATTATGGGGAAATTGGTTGGCGTTGGCTCAAATGTATAATGCTCCTCTCATGATGGTCTTTTTTTTTTTTTTGCTGCATGGCGGTTACAATTCCCTTGGAAAACAAAAGTTTTTGAGTGGGTGATGTACATAAAAAGATATGTATGACATGCGAATGCTGGGGGCGGACTGGAAGCCGCTTTCCGGTCGATGAACCCTGGAAGCTTCATGTACTTTTATAATGTTTCGCTGGCCCCCTTGGGCTCATCATAATGGCAACATTACCGGGGGCAATGTGTTCAGCCCGCTCCACAACTTTGAGCTGCCTCTGTGACAAATAATCTCACAACCAGTTTGCTTTTTTCGTAGCGTCGTACAGGTCCTTACAATCCAGCTCGACTTGTATCGAGGCCAAACATCGCCAACATCTAATCTCTTACAAATCAATTCTCCTCTGCCCGAGCTTCACAAGAGATACTTATCATGTTGGCTGCCCGTATCGTGAACTCCATCGCCGTCAAAAGAAGGACTCCTCATCATCGCCAGCATAGTCCTCTTCGGCCACGAGCATCTGCTGCACGACCTGCTCAATATCGTCAGGGTCCGAAAGCCCTTCCACGCCAACCTTCCGCGCCTCTTCCATCAGCATCATCTCTATCTGTTTCTCCTTGGCCATGAGGTTAGCCATGTAGACTGCCAACTCCCAGGTTTGCTCCTGCTTTGATCTGGTTGTTTCCTTGATTTCTCGTAGATTCTGCGAAACATGCCTATAAATCTCCTCGCGTCTGCGGTTTGTTTTACAGGCCTTCTTCTCCAGGAGAGCGTGCACCGAGGCCGAAACACGATCAAGTTGGGCCTCAAGCATGTGTATACGCCTCTGCGTCTCTGCAATGCCGAGTGCTGCATTCTTCTCGGCTTCCAGGCACATTTGAAGACTCTCGTATCGCTCCCTGAGGACTTCTTCAGCTTTGCAGGGAGGAATCCCATCCAGTGAGCGAGCATCAGCAGCATTGAGCGCGGCAATGATTTCGGTCTCAGCTATGTTAGCCTCTTGTTCCTAGAATCTAATCAAAACTTTACCTCTGTATATGGCTTCGAATCGCAAGGTGATGCTGGTTCAGCCTCTGGTAGTATGAGGTGCGTGGCCAATTGTTGACCCGTCACTTCTGCCATTTCTGGATTGAAAGGGGCATCGATCTGTTGACCCTTTGCCCATTCTTTAAGTCGATTTGGGACCGTTTTTTCTAAGTAAATAATAATAGTTAGATGGCAAATTTACATCTTTTAGTCGAAGCGGCCATACCATTGTACCCTATCGCGATATACTCGAGCGAAGACTCTTCAGAATTTGTAAAAATGTCGACTTGATCCTCCATATTAATGCCACACTCAGCGAGGGCTTGATACTTGGCGGCTCTGATTTCTTCAAGCTTCCAATCAAAAACCTGGGCAGAAAATGTTAGAGCTGGCCTCTCACAACTAATTCGTTCCCACTCACATCTGGAAAACCATGGTTTTCAGGATAGCCCGAGTCCTATCTCTCGCATCCCTCGGCCCAGAGACGAAAAGTGCAAGGAGAAATACGCCCCCCAAGGGCATCTCCTTCGTTGTCAGATATTAGAAATTCTTCTAAAAAAATTGTAAGCTCCTTTTCCAGATATGAGGGAGTACCGCGCATACCGTGCGCATGTTCATCGCCACCATAAACATTAGGATTACTGATCCCAATACTTATCTCGTCTATGCAATGTTAGCTAAAGCTACCAAACTTCTTTGTTGGACTGGCGGGACCATTTCCATTTCTATCTCTGCCCCAAGGATTCGGTTTCCGGTTTATTTCTCTGGTTATATCTTGTGATGCCTCGGTCGTAGGCACCAAGTGTTCCTCGCGGCTGAATCCCACGGGTGGTTTAATGTGCTGGTATGGGGGTCTCGGAACACTGAAAATACAGGTTTGGCTCGGTTCATCATCTAGTAGCGGAGGGTCGTAGCTCAACGGCTCCAGGTTGCGAATAGCTCTTTGAATACTTATTAGAGTAGGACAAGATGCCATGTAGTTGAGAGAGCCACGTACGTTCTACAAGACCCGACAAGCTCATCACACTCATCTGGGGGTCTAAATGTCTTTCCGCAACGGTCCATCCAAACAAAGATATCCCGCCCTGCAAGTCTATACGGTCCTCGCATGGCGGTGTAGGCTGAGAGCATTGAGTTGGTGATGCGCCAGTTCTTCTTTTTCTGATGGGAGGATGTACAGTTCGGAAGTTCTGTTGGTGTTCTCTCGTGATCCTGAAGGATGAGTTCGCTTCGGTTCAGGCCCCAGGCCCTATTTCTGATGGCATTGTCAACCAGGCTGCCTGGCGGTGCAATTTCATCTGAACTAATTTCTCGGTACGAAGTCTTGATGTAAGGGACATAACAGTCTCGGAAATTATCCGCCTCAAATGTGTTCTGACCAGCCGAGTTGGCTGGAGGTAGATTAGGAGAGTTGCCAGCATCAGTAATAGCCAGGTCAGCAATGCTCCTGTCCTGAGCTTTAGGGCATTCCTCTACTATATCTAGCGTGCTTTCACGATCTAGTGTCGTGTTGAGGGGGATAACTTCCTGGCTATTTAATGTGGTTTCGTGAAAGGAACCCACCTCCGAAAAGGCATCACTTGAGTCTCCACAAACGTCAATTTCGGCACACTTTGCGTAGAGATATTTAGCTCCGGGTTCCTGGGAGGCTTCTCTCACAGTCTTGCATACAACTGTTCGGATTGAAATGGTCTCGACAGGTTCGTTAGGTGGCAAGAATTCTGATCTTTCCTCCCGTATTCGAACCTGGTCTTGACTTTGGGCAATACCGTCTGATTTTGAGCGTGAGCTAGCCCAAGGCGTTGGTCTCAAATCCCTGTTTGCATCATAAGAGAACTGTCCGCCTTCTTCGGGAGCTTGGGATGTAGTTCTGGGGCCAAAAATGCGCGACTCTATATCATACGCGTCAGGCATGTTTCGCAAATCAAGGGAGGCTCCATCCATACCTGTAATCTTTGTCCAAGACTTGGAGTTCAAACCATGGGAGAATCGGCCTTGGAATCATTAGTACATGCAAATTGCAACACGGTAACTCTGTGTTCGGATTAAATAATAGAAAGCATACTTCGAAGCTCAGCCTTTGTCCACTTCATCACGACTGCCAAGCTTGAAGTGATCCCAGGTTTGGCCTCCTGGCATGGATAGTCACTACCTGGAACACGTTAGATAACTTGTAAGCCACTGTTTAGAAGATGGAGAGGGTCGTTTGTACATGAGAATTCTGATGAACCCTTCTTAGCCTTCAAAGCCGTCGCTAGATTTTCTGCGCGAATGCCCAGCTTAGCTGGGTATGATGCTGATTTCTTCATGATCTGGTTAGGTTATACGCTTCAATCGATGAAAGAAAACAAAACAAGGATCAAGCTTCAGGCTGTGTTTTGTTGACAAGAAGTGGCCAGACGGGGCGAGCATGCGGTTTGCAGCCGGCAACAGTTGCACACATGGATATGATACGCTTGATTTTCCCTATCGCCCTGCAGCTGACCAAGTTACGGCAGCTGACGTTGTAATAATACAGGCCCCTTCATAATCGCAAATCTCAGTGTTTCCATCTTGCCTCCGTGCCAGTACACGATACAGAGATACGCAGCCAAATCAACCCTTCCAGTTTTGAACTTGGCATGCAGGCTACAAATTATCCCCCATGCAAATAGTCTATTCTATTTCTTTGCTTTCCCTTTAGCCCCTGTCGCCTTGGCCTTTGGTCGACCTTTCTTTGGTTTATCATCATCATCATCGTCTGCTGCAGCTGCCTTGCTTGTTTTCTTGGTTGCCTTCTTCGCCTTGGGCTGCTTGATGTATTTATCCTTCTTCAGGTCGATTTCGTCCTCATCAACCTCTGGGACCTCGAGAACATCATTCTCATCCTCTTCCTCGATAGCTTCTTCCAGATCAGGGACTTCCTTCTTGGGTGCCTTGGGGGCCACGACATTGGAAGCTCTCATGAATGGGATAGGATGGCTCATTGCGTTGTACCTACACTGATTAGCATAATGTCACTAACACAGGAATTAAGTCACTTACGTTCGGGTAAATGATGCCTTGGTCTTTGTCTCAATCTTTACGCGCTCTTCATCCAGGGGGCCAACACCCAATTCTTGAAGCGCATCAAAGTCCTCCCGAGTCAAGTAGTAGCTGTCCATCAGCTCGATGACATCACTGACGGCATCTGTGCCCTCGTTTTGTAGGCGATTGACTGTTCGGTCCCACAGAAGAGGCATATACTGCTGTCGAATTTCGTTATGGTCACCTGACGACCTGAGTCGCATGTGAGAATGAATTTCGCGGATGTATCTGCCGAGCTTTCCAGTCTTGCTATTATTTCCAAGCCAAGATGTGAAGTTGGAACCCATCAGCTGTCCCGCAATGAAGCTGGCAGGTCGAACTGTGCTGAAAATTGCATGGGTGGGCATGAGACTCCAGTGTTGCTGAGGGCCGTGTATCATGCGGTCGACCAGGTCTCCGTCACTGATACTCTCTGCCGCTTGGTCAAACAGTTCCAAGGCCTTCAGGTTCTGCTCTCGTGGCGTATATCCCTTGCCGTTCAATGCCAAGGGCTTTGTGCGAAGATAATTCTCCTGGATCATCAAGAAGCTGAACTCGTGATCATTGAAGTAAAGTTCAATCTTGTCGTTGAGAGTAGCGGTGCTGGCAGGGGTAAAAAGACCACCGGCCAGCATTTTCTGGCAGATGTCCCAAGGTTTGAGGACCACATGCTTCTCCCATGCCTTGGACATGGCCTTGCTTTGGTCAAAATTCAGACTTGTCTGGTCGAGTTTTGCTGTAGCAATCATGTTAATGATTTGACGGATATCTTTGTTGCTCCCTTCAATAAGGGCATCGACGACAGGCGGAGGTAGTTTTAACCCTTCTCTGTGGCAAATAGTCATGATACGGGACCGGACTTGGTCAACGGTGGGACGGTTAAATTTGATGGAAAATGCGGCATGGTCGAAAGGCTTCATCTTAGGTAGGTTTCGCTCGTTGCAGATCAAGATAAGCGGGACTTCAGTCTTCTTGCAGAACTTTGCCAGGGCACCAACACCTCCGCGGTCTCCGGCAGACATTCCATCAACTTCATCCATGATGAGAACAATTTTCTTCTTGGTGGCGTCGACTGATTTGCCGTCAGCAGCAAAAAATCCCAGCAGAGAAGTGTTGTTCATAACGTCGCCCAGGCCGGCCTCGACAAGTCTCTTGCTTCTAGTGTCACTGGCATTGCTCTCCAAGACATCATAGCCCTCCATCTTGGCAGCCAAATGCGCCGCTGTGGTTTTTCCGATTCCAGGAGGGCCTGATATAATAATGGCACGCTCTCCACCCATTCCGTCAGCGCCGCGTCGCTGAAAGTCGTACTTCTTTGCTTTCGGCCAGTTCTTAAGCCAGGTCTGAATCTTTTCAACTTGACCCTTGTTGCCGCAGATATGATTAAGCTGGGTAGGCGCGTATTTAGTAGTCAGTAACTGGACTGGTGGCGCCGCCGGCTGGACCACTGAAGTGCCACGGGCAGCAGCAGCCTTCTTGGCGGCCTTTTCAGCTTCGGCTTTCCGGGCCTTCTCCTCAGCCTCCATTTCTGCAACCTGTTTCTTGACTTTCTCCTCCTCGGCTTTCTTCTTTTCTTGAGCCTTTTGAGCCCCCTTGCCTGAACCACCATGAGCCGGTAGCTTGCGAATAAGATCGAACAGACCATTTTCGTCAATGGTTTTAATTCCATGTGACTTGATCTTGGCAAGTTTGCTGGGACCTGCGTCTTCGCCCAGAACCACGAAGCTAGTTTTGCTGCTTGGTTGCCCAGTGACTTTGCCACCGTATCGTTTCACAAGCGCCTGTCCTTCTTCGCGGCCAATGGCTGTCAAGACACCGGTGAAAACAAAGGTAAGCCCACTTAGACAATCTTCCTCTCCTTCTGGAAGATCAACCGTCGTTTGAGGCTGGACGGATGCGTTACCGCCTCCTTTCGCCTTTCTCCAATCGAACTTGGCATTCGGATCTTTAGGTGGAGGTGTCGGCGGTCGTACTGTCACAACACTGTCAAGAATGTCTTGAATCTCAGCATCTTCAGGCTCGTCTTGTTTCTTGGCTCGAGGTGCTCGTGGTTTGCTGGCCGTGGGTTTCTTGCGAGGAATCTCCTCCTCAGACTCTTCAGAGTCAGCAGCGGGTGACTTTCTCTTTTTAGCAGCTGAGACTGTTTTAGAGGGCTTCAATTCATCGTCTTCTGATGACTTTTTGACCCCGCGGCCAGCCATGCGCTTGGGCTTGGGGAGCACCTCATCTTCCGAGTCCTCCTCAACGTAATCGTCGTTCTTTCGCTTGTTTCCCTTGGCGTCTGCCGCAAAGATGTCGTCGCCGTCCTCATCCCCATCCTCCATATATGCATCATCGTCGTCGTTGACTGTGGGCTTGGATGTAGTCGGCTTGCGCTTCACTGGGGTCGTCCCATGATCGGCTGCGGGAGGTGGTCTCGAAGTTGTTTGCTTGACTCGGGGACTAGATCGGACTGGAACCTCGGTCTTGATTTCTTGTGTCTTTGCTGGTACAGGTTTCTGAGACTTGCTGTTTTTGGTCGATGCGAAAAATTCATCCGGCTTAATCTCCACGCCTTCTGGTTTATCATTCCTATTCAAATTAGAAGAGAATAAGGAGAGCCGCAGGTGCTACTAACGCTGCTTTTTTGGGGGGGGCAGGCTTCGCAGCAGGTTTCTTCTGTCTACAATACTGGTTAGAAATTGTTCAGGTCGAGGCAGGGAAATGACCTACTCGATTACCTCATCTTCATCCTCGCTATCTTCAATCACCTTACGAGCTTCTTTTATCTGTTAGTCATGATCTGAGAAGCAGGGCGTCGAAATCTTACTTGTTCGCTTGCCCTTGACGGGCTCTTCTGCCTTTTTAGGTGTCGGCTTTGGTGCGGGAGCACCGCCCTTGGGCGTGAAAAAGGAACGAATATCAGGCATTGTGATTAGATTTTGCTTTGGCTCAATGTTATCGCACAAGACCGGTTATGGAAGCCCTTATAAGGGCGCTGTTGAGTGCTGCCTACGCAGATGTGGTTGTGTGAGGAGCCCAAAAGCAGCTTAGAATAAATTCACTGGCTAGGCAACGTCGCGCCAAAACGCGTTGCTGACACGCGAGGGTCGTGACTGCTGTTAAAGTGGTCAGCACAGCCACAGCAGGTGGCAAGTGAAGTCACGTGGAGTGGCTGCCGGGTCGGCCGCCTCCAAGCCTGGCCCGCACGCGGGTTGCAAAATAATTGGCACAAGAAACCGACTAACTAAATAAGGCATGCAACTAGGCTTACATTCTTAGGATAGAATGGGATATATAAACAGAAAGGATAGGAGGATTATCTATATAAAATATATAAAAAGTATTTATTTATAAATAATTATAATAATATAATTTATTTCTAGTTTAAATACAAGTAGCAAGGTTGCTCGACCAGGATTTCTCCTGGGAGCTAGGCCACAAAGACAGCAGATACAAATAACATGTAACAACTTTATTTGGTCTTCAATAATTTGCCCGATTAAGAAACAATAAACCTGATCCTCTGTACGGCACAACCCCGATGCCCTTATGAAAACTTAGATGGTCGTATTTTAAGATGGCTTCTTCCCGCCAAGACAGTGAATCCCAATACACATCCTTGCATCCTTGCGTACAATGTCTTTCCAGCGACGCATCCTCATGTATCGTGGTGTATAAAAATCAATGTCAACCCTCAATGGATTCGGATTCCGGCGTGGGTCCAGAGCCCCCTGCTTGATCACAGATTTATCCCCCATACAGTTAGTTCAAAACCAAAGGTCATTGCCTCCCTCACATCTGGCTTTTGACAGTCATATAGTTTGATTACATAATTCAACCCTATTTTCTGTGCGCGGGGAGAGGAACCGTTTGTTCCTTGTTGTAGTTTGGTGTTGTGGGAATATTCCAGAATGACAGGGCTATCGAGATCCACGTCGGAATCCGAATTCATTGAGTTTATTACGGTATGTCATTTATTTTGCGACCCGCTTGGCCCACAATCCTCTGGGGTCGGAGGGAGGGAGGGTCATGGGGCCTAGCTTCAGCCTAGTGTAATTAGAACATTTGCGGCTGGTATCAACATAATGCAGGACCAATTATAGGGTCCAACTGGCACAGCTAGCTGACAGCCAGGTGTACCTCTGCCACAGGCAAATCCCCGCGGCGGTAGCGGTACCCTTATCACTAATGCCATACGAAAGCTGCAGGAGGGCGTTTTTGCGCCCAAGGGCCTTGTCGCTCCCACCATCTCTACTTTATCTGGCTAAACGAGTGCTTATTTCCACCTCCGGCCGCTTGATCTGCCTCTTCTTCTTCTGTTTTCCTCCATTTACAAGTGCAATTATCTCTGCTTATCCTCCCAAATGGCCTCGATCTACACTGGACGCCGGCGCCGGCCGCAGGAATTCACTCTTCCCGACGGCAAACGAGTCATTGCCTCTTTGCCTGAGGATCTAGAGGACCTGAGACGCAAGTACAAAGATCAGCATGGGATACAGGTTGAAATTGTCGTGCATGGGTCTCCAGAACACGAGGAATATCTCGTGCACACAAGAGACCACCATGCTCGGCGCCGCACCGAGCTTCGCGAAAAACACGGTCCTGCTTTTGACGAGTGGGAAGACGTGCAGGCCCAACTCAGCTCCGTTAACTCGCAGCTCGAGCGCCTAGACACCAACGCGTCAGCCCTGGATGCCAACTTCAACAAGTTTGGATACGGTGCTTATCTCCGAACCTACAGCAACGAAGAGGAGAAGGATGTGTTGTCGTCCTCGGCCTCGTCCATGTCTGACACCCTCTCCGTCTCATCAAGTGCACGATCTGGACCGCGACTCGGAGAAACGACCAAGTTGTTTAAGCGACCGGTCGTAAAGCAATGGTTCCATAAAGGCCTGCTTTGGCGTGCATCGGAGCACACCGAGATTCAGGCTATTGAATTGTTTTTCGATCTGCTCTACGTGGGTATAATTCATATCAATGGCGAAGGTCTCTGGGAGCACCCCACAGGATATGAACTGCTTCGCTACGCTGTCACTTTCATCATGTCTTGGAAACTCTGGTCCGACCTTACTCTAGTTCTGAGTTGGTATGAGACTGACGATGTCCTGACTCGACTGGAGATGCTTTTCGAGATATCTTGTCTGCTTGGGTAAGGGACTGCATAACAGCTATGCTTTACACACTCGCTAACTTGACCAGATTCACAACCAACATGAACTATTCGTTTTACAAAGATGAGAAGCACAACACATACACTATGCTCGTGTCATTCTATCTTGCAGCGCGTCTCAAAGGCGTAGCACACTTCGCATCCAGTGCCTACTTTTTGCCAATGATCCGAGGAGTCATGATTTGCGAATGCATCAATATTCTAATCCCCTCGGCCCTCTGGATCGCCAGCATTCACGTTGGGATGCCAAACCGTCTCGGTCTCATCTGGATTGCAATCGCTTTGGATCTCTGGGGGCAATCCATCCCCATCGGGCTCTTCAGATACGGCCAAGCTGTCGGAGAGAAGACACGACTTGGGAAGTTTCTTTCAGGCTTCTTTGAGTTTTATCCAGCAGTCAACATTGAGCACAGAGTCGAGAGGACTAATGCATTTGTTTCCCTTGTCTTTGGATACTCGGTAATGGGCATCATGTACCAGAGTTATGGCGGCTACACTGTCGATGGTTTCTTGGGCAAGGCAGTCCTTGGTCTTATCCAAGCCTTCATCTTCAACTGGCTTTATTTTGACATTGATGGACACAACATCGACGTACATGCGATCCGTCGCTCAGTTCCATCAGGTAAGCAATGCCAGAACACCTAATCTACTATCTTGCTAACGCCTAGCAGCCATCGTTTGGGGCTACGCACATTTGCCTTTTATCATGGGCTACATCCTTGCCTCGGCAGGGCTATGCAAACTCGTATTCGTGACTGACTCTCCCCTGACAAACCCAGAGCACCTGTCTGACCATTATATCGACCGCGCTGAAGAACATGTTCCCAACGGCATCCGCTTCTTTTATTGCCATGGACTGGCGATCGCACTTCTCTTCATGGGAATCATCTCGTATTGCCATGAACACCGTGTTCCTGCCACTCTCCGCTGGAGCAAGACAACCCGTCTACTCTTTCGTTTGGCAGTGTGCATCATCATGTTCCTGCTCCCATTAGCCAAGGATGTCAGTTCCTTGCACCTTATATCCATAACCCTTGGCCTAGTTGCCAGCGTCCTCTGTGTCGAGTTATTTGGCAAGTCGTGCCGCAACGATCCTTTTATCGGAGAGAGAAAGGGCTGTTCTGTACGTTACTTCTGCAAGGCCAGCAAGAAGGATCTGGAGCAAGCGGGTATGTCGGAGAAACCCGAGCAACCTGAACGACGCAGCGCCGAGATTGTGAAGCTTGGGGTCAGGGAGAAAACAGGTGCTTTGGATGTTCAAGATTGAGAGCCAGCTTATGAAGGAAGTATCACGGAATGGCAACAATAAAAAGTACACAACACGGTCGATAATTTTTCCTGTGCATGGGAATACAGAAGGATAAGCTCAACTGTTGGTGCAAATTTGCCTTAAAAGTTGACTTTATTTTGATAGCACTAGCCGTGTCGTTTGTTTAGCGAAGATGGATTTCCCAACTTATATGATATCTCACAGCCAATCCTTGAGCTAGTTAATTGGGCGAAGCAAAGTAAAGCAAAGATGGATAAATAAATAAATGAAGCTTGTATCAAACTCTCTAGCATGTTCTCGTCCTCTATAGCAAATTTACATTGGGTATAATTTTGATCCTCCACCGTCTCAGTCGCCACATTCAAGGGCCGCCTGAAGCGCCGGCCATGAGCACCATGGTCTGGTGAAACCTCCTGCGGTCCACCTCCTTCTTCAGCATGGACACGCAGCTCGCCACGGCCAGGAGCTCCATCTGGTGCAGCTCACCCTTGGCGTCGGCCCACTCGCGCAGGTCCAGCGCCAGCCGCCCGCCGTTGCCCGCCGTGGTCCGCCCCGTGCCCTCGGTCCGCAGGCCGCCGCTGCGCACAAACTGGCCGACCTTGCGGCGGCGCACCTCGGTCTTGCCGCCCGCCAGCGACACGGTCGTCGTCCTGTCCAGCACCAGCAGGCTGTCAACCTCTGGCCCCTCGGCGCGGCGCTCGGCTCGCGTGCTGTAGCGCCACTCAAAGGAGCCAAAGGGCGTGCGCATGACCGTCGCGCGTGTGAAGGCGCCCTTGCAGTCGAGCACCACTTCCTCCTCGGAGCCCGTGGCCTGGCCCAAGAGCTTGATCTTGGGCGGCCTGTTGGGTCCGCACCGGTACGTGGTTTGGCAGAGGGGCGCCGTGGCCGCGTCGTCGGCGCGGGCGAGGAAGCATGACCCCGAGTTGCGCGCAGGCCGGATGGAGACGTACTCGGCCTGGTCAAAGTCGCCTGCGGGACCAACATTGAAGATGTAAATTGGGTCCGGGCGAGGAGGCAAGGGTAGGGCGATAAGAGGTTGTCCCCTTGATTCAATCTGGAAGCATTTTGTGGCCTGAAAGACTGTTGATGGTGCAGAAGAAGAGGGACCAGCGTCGTCCTCGTAGGTTGTGCTGTACTGAGGGAGTGAATCGGCTGGGGAAGCCGGCCTCATCTGGCTGAGCTCATAGCTCTCGGTGTCTTGATAGTTTGGAGGGAGTGAATCCTCGCCGATAGACCGACGATGAATGTACGAAGCCGGAGTCACAACGGTCTCGACTGAAGTAGACATTTTGGGCGATGTTCTGAGGAGATGTGGATGATGGGTGCGCCGTCAGAGAAGTGCCAGTCAGTGCAGGGCAGGAATTAATGATCACTGTGGTGAAGTAACTCTCTTGACTCTTGTTGGGGTATGCAGTGTGGTTCTTTTAGAAGAGCACCCCGACACATCTAACTTATATACTCCATGAGGCATCCCTCCGATCCCATCGCCCACAAGTCGCGAAAGCCCAACCCGAAGAATACGGTGCTGGGGCGCCACATTGCCGCCCCTCCGCCACGGCTGGTCGTCAAAAGAGAGCCCCTAGTCTCAGCCCTGTGGCGATCACGGGCGCCCTGATTGGCCAGACTCATCACCTAGGCCCACATCCATCCGCGATAAGTAGAATACGATGAATGCGAGATCACGGCCAACCAATCAACGTGACGCACACAAGCTTCGGGCGGGGGCGGAGTCCCATTCTCTAAAGTGACAGGCACCATGCCCATTCAGCCTGGTGAAACTGGCATCTGGGCCGTTGATGGCAGAGCTCATGTAATAAGAAAATAAATTTGGATTAAAAAATAAAAATGTATCAATACTAATGTTTTCAAAAAAAAAAAAAAAAGTTTTTTTTCTTTTATTTGTTTTCCTAGGATCCGTATTCAATTCCACATGTGCCCTCTTTTTTGCTGTGACACCGGTGACCCGCTACATCAAACGACTGTCCCGTTCGGGAATGATGCTGCGAGATGCGCAATGACGGGGGCGTTCCCCGTGCTACATGCAGGTGACATGGTCCAGTTCTAAACTTCGGTGTCAAAAAGAAGAATAGTAAAATTTCAAAATAGAATACAGCAAGTTCCTGCTTAGCATCTTCAGCTCAAGGCCGTCATCCTCAGTACATACGCCACGCTTCCAATGCACATACGTTTAAACATACATACCCATTTCCACTTTTCACGAAAATAAAAATAAAAATAACCCCGCTTGAACACTCGTCGTCATCTTGCTAATTCTCGATTTCTCTCTACCTTGTCTTTCCAAAAAATGTAATATCCTGGGTCAGCTGCTCCTCCACCCACATGGGCCACTGATTGTAGATTTGATGTTCATAGTCAACATGTGCATTCATATACTTGAGCCATCGTTGAAATCCAGGATCAATATTGGCCTCGTTCTCACGAGTCGTCGGCTGTTTCTCACGCGCAAGCTGTTCTTGCTGGGTGATGAAGGCCATAATCTCGTTGATAGAGACCCAGTGCGAGTGCAGCAGGAGCATGATCTGATTGTTGGGGTTGATGAGCTCTTGGAACTGGTCGTGGGGTAGAAGCATCCACCATCCGTACTGCTTGGTGTAGGCTTTATATGCTGCATCAGAAAAGTTAGCCTCCAAATCTGCGCTTCCCATTATTGGAGCTTAAAATATTACCATCCCAAGAGTTGACCCGAAGGTTTTGCACAATCTCAATCAGGGCTTGTACATAATCAACCTCGACCTGTTCGAGGCACAGCGGCTTCAGGTTGGTCACAGCTTCCATTGCAGCGTCCACCCACGGCTTTTGAATAAGGGGAAGGTTTCCCATCAGCGGTTCGAGGATGTTATCCTGTTCCTCCTCGCCCATGTTCCCGAAGATTGGTTTGATGCCTCGAAACATCATCTGAATTCCTACTATCATTATTCCCCTAATGAATGTCATATACTCGGCCAGTCCATCGTCGAGGCTAACCGATTGGAACGTCAGGGCGTAACATGTCGCAACCATGGCGTTAGCTTCCTCGTACGACATGGACGTCCTTGATGTTTCGGCCAATCGTCTTTTTATAGCCTTAATGGCTTTGACACGATGCCCCATGGCAGATGAAAGCACGGTGGAGTCAGTGCTGATCAGTTGGGAGGCTGCAAACCCAAGTATAGCATGCATGAGAAACTCGTACTGTGAAGGTTCAGCAAGCAGATTCGACAAATCCACGATCCACGCGCCACTTTGTACTTACGTTGTGCGCAATGCATGGAATCTCATGCGTCCAGATATCTTCTTGCTTCAGTGGGTGGTGAGGATAGCATTGCGTTAAAAAATGCTGGAAGAAGCGCATATCTTGCAAGCTAAATAGTGGGATTTGGTGATGTGGCTACATAACGGTCAATCACACACCCTGTCCAACACCGTGGTTACTACACGGGTAAACGTACCTGATGGGTGATCTGGGGTAGAGCAGGGTACTCGCATTTGAGACCAGTCTTGACGCAATGTCCGCAAGCAGGATGCGTCTCTTGACACTGACACAGGTTTAGCTCACCAACTTAGCACGCCCATGTTGCAAAATACCTTGATGCGCCTCCTCTTGCAGTTGTAACATCCTCTCCGGCTCTTTGTGTGGCCTCTCCGCTCCAACCTCTGCTTCTGCGCCGGCGGGCGCCGCACAATCTCGGCACTGGCATTCGACGTGCTTCGGTTGTCCGAGCTTGGCGGGGTTGCTTTTCCAGAGTCGTCTGAGAAGCCTCCCCCGCCTGCCACGCTGCCTTGCGTATTGTCGCCGAAGCCAATGTCCTCACCCTGCAGAAATGCGCTGTAGTCAAAGTCGCCTTGGTCGGTGAACGTCAGCAGCCCCGGGGTGAACTGCTGGCTGAGGTCCATCGTTGAACGGTTGCCTCCTACAAGGGTGTGGGCTCAGCTTAATGTGGTAGCTTTAGTGCCTGAGCGATGACAGAGTTCCCAAGCGTTATCCGGAATGCGGGGTGAATTCTCTGGTTCGGGCATCACCCAAGACGCGTCGTCTCGGTGCGCACACGGGTTGTTTTTAAAATAAGAATAGCACCAAGATTTGGCGAGATTGCACATGTTGAAAGACGAGGGGCATATGTGCCATGCATCATAGCGAGTTGGCGAATGCACGAATCAGAGGCCAGCTTCATCACGTGTTGGCGACGGCGTCGACGATCCCGCCATGGATTTCTTGGCAGCCTGGCGACTTGGATGGGTGCTCAGCCGCGTGGGCATGGCAGCGAGTGCTCTGTCATGGTGGCAGTGCGCAGCCATCAAGCAGGAGCAGAAACCGTGGGCGGGTCATCAATCCGCCGTCTCGCAATATCATTCCCTTTGTGGGTGCAAGCCCCCTGCGCAAGGAAATGGGCACGCCAGATGCTCCTCTGTGCGGACCAACCATATTTCAGCCAGCTGCCTATGAAAGGTGCCCTGCTGCCGGTTTACCGTCAGATGTCTGTCTGCCCAATGCAATCCTTTGAACGATGGCACAAACACGACGTTTTTCCATGATCCCCCGATGAAAATAACTATTGTACGGACAAATAAATAAAACAATTTACATGCACGTTTTATTTATTTCCCCAGAAAATATCAACGGTTTAGGACAGTTGAGTACGCTGGTGTTAAGGGTGGAGAAGTCTCAGAGGAACGAAAAATCCTTCAAGGGGTACATTGTAGCTCTGACAGCTTCAAGGCTCAGCCTTTGTGCTTTTGGTGGCTGCGGCAGAGGCACTTGGCTGAAACCAATTCGGAAAACGCATGCCGTCCCCTGGAACAATCTCATCTACCACCATATGGCCCGGTCTGCCCGTGAGAGGGAAATTTATCTTGCCGCCTTGTCTCTGATTTTTGTGGCTGAGCTTAGCTACTACATTATGAATGCTGCCTGGAAACTAATGTCGAGCAACGAGTCAGCGTTCATGTGTGACATTACATATGTCGCATATTGCATCGCTGACTCTTCAACTGTTACTTTACTCATTCCTAGCGACACTGGTTTGTGGGTGGGTATTGATTATTATTTGAAACACTTACAAGAACCCCCCAGCAGTGGAACTGCCACCCATATCCGCTCTGGTGGAATTCCTCCCTGGCATCGGCCCGCTTACTGAGCTGGAGCCCATCCACCCCTGATGAAACACACAAACCTCATGGCTCTGGACTTGGTTCATCTGATCTTGAGCTTAACCCCACGTTTTCTTGGTGAATGGATTCTTTTTGCGGTGCCATGATAAAAAATGTATCCCCAGTATGTTGGACGTAAAATGCGATAATCTCAAATATGACATATTCCTCAAATTAGAAACGGGGCCGTTAAGCTGAACCGTCTGGTGCCGGTTGATATCTAGCGGTTCACGTTAAACTAACCATGGTTAAAATTGATAAGTTTTTGGCTGGAAGAATGTTCTCCAACATACTAATGATCCGCGACACTGAATGAACTCACCAACGTTATTCCGAATAGGCACAGAGTAATCAACAGGAAACGCGCGAGCAACACACAGCTAAATTAACCGTTTACAGAAACACACATCACCCAAGTGATAGGATCATAATTTTTTTTTTTTTTAAAAAAAAAAAACTTACCCTATACCATCCATCTGACTCCAGTCAGATAACTTCAGGATCAGTCATGTAGTCAGCCACATCTTCGCCTTTCTAACTCTTGCTGGGCTCTGGCTTCTCTAGAACAGCGAGCTGAGCTTCTTAGCACATCCTCTTACCCCCTTGAGGGGATTGAGTGGGCCCATGGCGCCCTCAATAAATGAAAAGAAGCAATTTCGGGCCCCAAATATATCAAAAGGAATCATATATTGCTGCCTACACAAGAGCCACCGAGAACCAACTAATGAGGGTCGCGATGCAACAGTAAACGCTACAATCCAACGGTCTGCAATCATAATTGAACGATTGGCACCAATCTCAATTGATCGCACTGCCCCCAATTATTGAGGTATAGATCAGCATTGTCCAAAAAAAAAAAAAAACGGGGGATGATGGTCACTGCTAAATCCCCCACCAAGATCAGGATGATCAGAGTCAATCTCACATCCCAGCGACCGTTGCACTGTTGATCATCAGAGACCATGTGCAGGTCGACAATCCCTGAGGCGACATCGGGTAGCACACTCCAGCTGACACTCGGCCCGATGTCTGTTTACCATTTTAGAGCAGCCAACAGTACAATACCACGAATAAATAATTGTTTATTATTGTTTGATCCGATACGAGCAGTAATAATGTCCCCTGAAATTGCAGGTTTATGTGCTGACACCAACACAGTCGGGAGCTCGGATCCCAAATGGCGCAAGGATCGGCAACCGTGTGTTCAAACCGAAACAGCCACGAAGGCGATAGTAATAGCGAGAGATATTGGGGGCAATACAACATCGGACCCAGACGCTTGCAGAAATTAGTCTGGGTCTTCACGAGCCAACATCGTTATCTGACGCTTTGCGGTGTCAACACTGCCCAATGATGACTCGAACAGAGTAACACCAAACCTGCTGTTGAGTAGGACGCATCACGGTTTTCATACAAGGATCACCTCAACAAGGTGTACGTCGGCATAGCGTGGGTTGACTAATCAAAGATATGAGAGATTAGCGTGGTATTCACGCAACCTGAGCATCTTGGGACTATCAGTGCCCTCTGGCGTTAGGCCACGATCCCCTAGCCCCCGCCCTGGTCATCGATCGCAGCTAAGCTTTGGAAAATTTCCTCGATATGGCCATGGAAGGTTGCAGAAACGGAAGCCAGTTGGCCGCGCGGATGGTGACATCGTGGGTGGCTGCGGAAGTAATTTCGGTTATGGTCGCGATGGGAAGCTGCTAGACTACATGGGGATTAGATACCAACGTGGCCCTCAATCACATCGTGCTGGGGGGCGGAGATAGCGAAAAGCCAAGACTTGACATGCTTTGCCTTGCTTCGTCGGACGATGTAACTGCCGGTCAACTTCGCTGAGTGCCAAGATGGCGCCATGCATTGGAATGCGTAGGCGTACTGGATGTTGACTTTGCTAGGGGAGGATGGGCCTGGACCCGAGGCGCAATCCTGAGTAGCACGTCGGAGTGCCAAGCTGCCAAAGCTTTAACGGAGGAGTCTGTAAAAAACTTTATGTTGAAGCCCTTTTGTGGTCCACCAACGTGTGTGCATACGCAAGTGGCTGCGAGTTTTGGGAGTCGATTTCCAGGGTCTGGATTGACCAGAGCTGAACTGGACCGGACTGAGTCGCATGCGCGGGCGTGGCAGAGCATGGTCTAATATTTCTCTGATGGGTTCCGGGTTGGTGGCAAGAGCGGGATGAGCCCTGGGGAGAATCCTAGAACGGTGGGACACAAATTGGGCAAGTCAAAAAAAAAAAAAATGATGCGGACGTACGACGGTACGTAAATGCACAGGACGCCAAGGATATCTGGTGGGACTGGACCTCGGTGTTGGGCAGGGCAGGATCCCGACGGAGGACACGAGCAGAGTAGGGTATATGCGTCGCATTTGCATAAAAGATTGCTGGATGGACGGATGACTGCATTCATTTTAGGTTGTAAGCGTTGTTTATTGCTGTTAAGCAGGTGGGAAGAAACCTCCGATTCTCCGAGGAAACAAAAAAAACTGAAAGTGACGATAGCTTGGAATACCACACTTGCTTCGCAGGCCTTCTATTCGTTGTCACAATTCTGTTCCTGCAGCTGTGCCTGGCGAGCAGATGTGAGATGGCGGGGCATTGCTGCAAGGGCCCAGGGGAATTGGCGCCAACAACGGACTGGCTGTTTCGAATTGATGGGACGAACGCTGTGAGTGGTGAGAATGTCGTGATGGAGGGTGGCCCGGCTGCAGAACGCCTTCAAGGTGAGCAAAGACACGGGCCATGCTGCCTGCCACGTTGACCCATGCACACGAGCCCTGGACTTTGAGTTGACACGGCCAATCGGAGACGCGGCAGCAGAGTTCGTCGTCGAGGATTCCGCCCGCTGAGCGGAAGAGAATGCCTCTCTCTGGGCTGCTCTGGGCTGCGGCGCCTGGCAACTAGTTGCCCGGGAACTTCACCTGAAGGTTAGGTTAGCCAGCCCCTGTGCCGCGGCGAGTGCCGCGCGTATACTCCGTACGTATGCGCATGCGCAGCGCAGCAAGGGACGAGAGACGGAGTCAGGCGGGAGCGAAATGAGCGACAGAGCGGTGCGTCACTTGGTGGCATGGATTCCCTACCCGTTTCCCCATTGACAGAATATTGTTCTGATCACTTTGTGGATGAGGGCATTTGCATCTGTAGCCAATCGAGGCCTCGAACCGCCCCTCGGACTGACGTTACGTCCCTTGGACGGGTGTGGGATGGGAGGGGCCGCTGGATCCTCAGGCGCCGGGACCCGCCCTGGGCGCCTGGAGACAACCCTCAAGCCCATCCTTGTAGCAACCAGAGTGAGCCTCGAGCAGTGGATGCTTGCCCAAGGGGGTCCTGGTCCAAGAACCGACTCAGACCTCGTACAATGTGTACTAGATTCAGGCGACTCCGTGAAGTACCTCGTCCTGCTGCGGACCGCTAGGGAGGTACCTAAAAATGCCCCGAGTCATTGGTACAGCCCATCGTATCCCACTTCACGGGCCGTTTTTCTCACGCCAACATCCTGGAACAGTTGAAAAACCCCATGGCTCCCCCCGTTTCATGACTTCCCTTCCCCTTCCCTCCTTCATCATCTGGTCTCCAGCTTTGTTCTATTTTTTCTTCTGCTTCGAGTCTCCCACTCGTCGTTTGCCCTTCCTTTTAACGCGCAGCTACGCTGTTTGCACTCTTTGAACGTCTTTGAAAGACATCACTCCTTCGGCCGTGCCGTACTTCCAACCTGTTGTCCTTTGTCCGTGTTTCGATACTTCGAGTACTTTGAATCACCTTTGCGACTCCAATTCCATTCACTCTTACCCACTACAGCTGCGAACCATTGACCACGACGTCCTCCTTCGTCTCTGTCAACATCCCTCTTTCACCAAGACGAACCAAGGCTCAACCCCAGTTTCTTTCACATCCATCACAGTAACCAGCAACAACAACAACCACTCGTACTCGGAACACAATCACAATGGTTTCTAACAAGCTTACCGTCCTGGCCGCCTCGGCCGCTCTTCTCGAGACCGCTTTTGGCGCAGCCCACGGCCACCAGCACAAGCACCTCAACAAGCGTGTCTACGAGACTGACTGGGTTACCGAGACTGTTACTGTGTGGGTTACCCCCAAGGAGGGTGACGCCCTTCCCGCTTCATGCACCGGCGTTAGCTCCGCTTCAGCTGCCTCCGCTGCCGTCTATGAGACCCCCAAGGCTGCCGAAACCACCATCTCGACCTCCATTGTCGTGTCCTCCTCTGCCGCCTACAACGCAGCTGCCTACACCTCCCCTCAGACCACCTTGAGCACTGCTGTCAAGTCCGTTGAGCAAGCCGCTCCCGTATACAGCAGCAGCTCTCAGGCCGTTGCCGTCGCTTCCAGCTCCAGCGTCTACCAGGCTCCGGTTGTCTCTACCACCACGTCCGCCCAGGCCTCCAAGACCACCACTACCTCGTCTGAGAGCACTGGCTCCTCTTACTCCGGCTCTGCTGGTCTTTCCCACAAGCGTGGTCTTGCCTACAACGATGCCTCGCTCGCCAACACATTCCAGTCTAGCTGCACCAACTGTGGTTGGGGCTACAACTGGGCTTCCTATGCGGACCACCTCGACACCAACCTCCAGTTCATTCCCCAGCTCTGGTCCACCAGCCACGCTGATGTCTGGTCTGCCAACGCCACTGCTGCTATCAGCTCTGGCTCCAAGGCCCTCTTCAGCTTCAATGAGCCTGATATCAGCGGTCAGGCCCTCATGTCGGTCGCTGACTGCGCTGCTGGCCACGTTGAGTACATGAACCCTTTCAAGGGCAAGGCTCTTATCGGTGCCCCTGCCGTCTCCAACAGTGGCAGCGCCAACCAGGGTCTTGACTACCTCGAGCAGTGGATCAACACCTGCAAGGGCCTGGACGAGCCTTGCCACTACGACTTCTGCAACATCCACTGGTACTCTGCTGCCCAGTACTCTGACACCCTCTTCACCCAGATCGAGAAGGCCTACAAGCTCTGCGGCAAGCCCATCTGGCTCACCGAGTTCGCTCCCACCGACACTGACACCGCCACCGTCAACAGCTTCCTTGAGGAGGTCATCCCCAAGCTCGAGGCCATTGACTACCTTGAGGGCTACGCCTACTTCATGGTCAAGACCGGTGTCCTCATGGACAGCGCCTCTGTTCTTAGCACCTACGGCAAGACCTATGCCTCTGCTTCTGCTTAAGCAAGGCAACGCAAGACAACTCGCCTTAAACTTCTTGTACACTCGCTAGGGGATACCCAATAATTGACCAGGGTACTTGGGAACCAAAGGTTGCCTGAGAATATTCGGTTATTGCAAAGTGGCGCATGTCGGCTCTTCACTGTACATATCTTTGTGGCGATCTATGCGGCGGGCTCTAGTGTGACCCGCGCGGAGGTTTGCTTACACCTATTTTTGGGGGGATTTAGACTTTCCTGTGTAAAAAACAACTATACCATGAATAAAACATTCAATTCCCAAATATTTCGCTTGCATTAATCGTTCTTTGGTGACCTGAATGAATGAATGAATGCCTTGACTATTGATTGGGTGGCACTTGGCCAGCCTCTGCTCGTGATGCTGTCCCCTTGATGCTGTGTCCCCTCATCGGTTGCTGATATTCACGACCTTGTTTCGAATCTTGGTCAAGAGGATGCGACACGATCCGTGTATAATCTCCAGCAATCTCACCTGTGTCTCGGACCCTGGCAGGGCTGAGACGGACGGAGATCCTAAACTGGTGTGTGGAAACACTTGGCCCGTGTGTCTTCTGGTCGTTCCACGCCTTGCCAGTTTGTCATGTTTTAGGGTGTTAGAGAAAACAGAATAAAAAAGATTCGAGAGGGAAACAATCCGATGCTTCTACTCTATGCACTAAGCCCTACGCTACTCAGGACACAGCTTCTTAGCAGACAACATCATTTTCTGTGGCTCGTCCAAGTTAATATACAACACAACAAAGTCTTGACCGTCCCTTGCAATAGATCTTGGGTCACAGCAGTGTTATTATTGCTCTTTTTTTCAGTTCAAATATGTAGATGTCATTTTCTGTTCTTGGTCGTGTATGTATGTATATTGGGTATCCAACTGACAGTGATCTAAAAGACCCGCATTCCAGACTCACTCCAAGATCAATCCCGTCCTTTTTCTCCCTCCATAAGAATTCCATTACGAACACCGTCTGAATCCACGAGCACTGATAGCTCTCCCTCGATCCCCGACACTGGGGCTGACCTTCTGTGTACATACTAAATAATCCAAGGGTTTACAAATGAAGGAAAAGAATAAGTAAAACACCCGCGACAAAACGCCACCGCCGCCCCAACTCCATTTCTCTCCCAGATTGGATCAACAATTCAAGTAAATGACCCATATTCAAACCAACAAGGCAAAAAACGCCGCACGTAAAAAGGATAGTCCAAGATAGACATTCGTAGTCGATCCGACTATTTAGTTGCGGCCGTGCCCACCTTTTCCACCTGTAATGCGCGTTCGCGGGGGCTCAGGTCCATCGTGGCGGCCGTTTACCCCGTAGCTCGTGGGACGAGGAGGATAACCGTAAGTCAGGTCGTCGTCGGAATCCATGGTCTTGTTGTCGGGGTCGTGTCCGAATCCGCTGGTAGGACGGCTCTGGCGATGGATGGTGGTGGTAACAACGACAGCACCACCGGCGCCAGTGCTGGATACCTTGGCCATGTCGATATCGCGGCCATCGTCGGAGGACTGGGCAGTAGCAGTGGCGACGAGGGAGACCTCAGCATCTGTGCCCTGAGGGGAGGGAGGTGCAGGTGGCATACTCTTCATCTGATGGCCGGAGGCGAGGGGATCCCGGATCGCTCGGTTGTTTTCACTGGGGTAGTTATGGTTGGTGCCGCTCTGGCTCTGGCCGGATCCAGCATTATCCTTGGAGGTAACCCATTGAATGACTAGTGCGGAGAAAAGGACTGTTTGGAGAGTTAGCAAGAAAGAACAGTGCTATGTGATACAAATACGAACCATCAGAGTTACAGCACATGAGACACACCCAACCGGGCTCGCCGTTCAGGGCCATGAGGACCGTTAGGTTCCTGTTGTGAATGTTAGTGTACATGATCTGCAATTCTTTTGTACGTTTGGGTTCATACACCACACTGCTAATCAAGGTGCAGCAAGATCCGATGAAGGTGCGAAATGCAACAGTCCGAAGGCGTGTGTTGGCGGCACTCTGAGGCATGTTCTTGAACGAGTAAAGGTCTGGAGAAGCGTCAGATCATTTCCTTTCTTTGATCGATAAGTGGGTGACGTACTCCTCAAGGGAATGAGGAAGAGAATGGTGAGGTAGATATTCACAACGGCATCAAAAGAAATAAGTGGAATCATGGAGATGCTCTGCATGCCGATGATGCACACGCCATTCTCGTTGATCTTGGCAATTCGACTGTGAGGCGGATTAGCTCAGGTGCTGCTATTAAAAAAAAAAAAAAAAAAAAGTGTCATAAGTGCGCGTCTTACAAGATAAAGTTGAGCACGGCGACTACACAGTAGATACCAAGCATGCCGAATGAGTTGAAGCAATACAGCTTGGACTGGAGACGCCCTCGTCCGTTGCTCCGGATAATGTGCTGTTGATGGTTAGAATATAAACCGAATTATCCCGTGACAAAATACTTACAGCCTTCTCGACCAGGAAAAAGTAAATCATCTTCATGTACATTAGCCACTAAATTCAATAAAAACCGTGTCGAAGAAACAACTCACAATCTGTGTATCATGTTAGTGAGCTGTTATTTGGAATCTATTTTTTTGGGACATCACTCACCTTGGTCGTCAGATAGCACACAAGACAAAGCAAGATGCCGCCGTGGCATAGTGTGTAACTCGAATTGAGGCCCCAGATTTGCTGCAAAAGAGTTGTTACGATAACAAAAGCAAATGAATCGATGTAGATTGCGAGGGTGACTGTGAAGGATCTTTAGTTTCTGGGTGTGATTGCCAAGTTCCATTGCGGACGAATCGACTCACGCCAAACAACTGCAGGCAAATTGGACCAGACTCTAATGGCCGAGATTCTTTGGTCTGTTGAGACCGGTTAGCAATCGTTTATTTGATCCATGGCGCCACGAGAGATGAGTTCGAGTCGGGTTGTCGTGGTGCACGTGAATGCGGTCTGGGTTACTGACAGAGACAAATGGAGAGGACTGCGATGGAGGACATCGCCACGATTAGACCCATGACATCGCCACCAATGGGGACACGAGCACCCTTCACGGTGTGGGTGATATCGCGATCGTCAAAATCGAACATCATAGGCGGAGCCATGGTTGATTGTTGGAATGGCACGTCGACGGATGTTTTTCGCTCGAATGCTATGTCGAATTATGCTGGATGGGCGAAAATTTCAATGCAAGTCGCGAGGTCGCACACACAAACACAGAGGGGACAGGGGCACCCGGGCGGGACAGCGGTATTAATAAAGAGAGGATGAAGTAACGGGGAGTGGGGAGCGATGGTTGGCTTTGAGTCAGTTCTAGGAGACTTTCGGGACAGGCCGCAATCGAGACAGTCAGAGGGGCGTGTGAGTTTGAGTGCGAGCAAGGCACAGAAACAGTATCAGAAAACAGGAGGCCTAGTTTGCGACGAAGGGGCGTGCTGGAGCGAGGGAGAGGGTCAAGGCGATTGTATCGGGCGGCTTAGACCGCGCGGGCCAGTCGAGCTAGAGGCCGACAGAGAGCAGTCTGTGCCACGACTTGAGCTTCCCCGGGGAGGACGCGGGTGTGCGTCTGTGTGTAGTCTTGATGGCAGCCAAGCGAAACGGGCGGCTTGGTGGAGCGAAACAGACCTTGAAACTGGAATACGAATCCTCGGTGGAAGAGTTTCTGTGAGGGGAGGCGATAGAATAGTTGGCCTGGCGTTCTCTCTATGCGCAAGAAGAAAAAGGAAGCGAAAGAGGGAGAAAGGAATGAGAAGTGAGGAATGAGGAATGGAGAGAGGATCCAAGTAAAAAGTATGGGAGGCTAAGAAACGACGAGATCCTGGGGCATAGGCTTCGTTCGGTAGGGGGCCCTGGGTGGGAATTCGCAATTACGATAGAGTTGGCCGTGGCGTGTAGATGTGCACCGGGATAAGTTTGGTGCCAATGCAAAAAGGTACGTGGACGTAGTGCCGTCTTGCTTTAGCACAACTTGGCTTCGGGGTCTAGGTCCAGCCTCCAGGTCCAGGTGAGGTCGTCTTGTGTCTAGTGCGCAAAGCAACGTTTGGGCTTGGCGCTGTTCACTAGCTCTTGGGGTGTGGTGCTGAGTGAGTGGCGGCAATTGGAATGGACCAGCGGCAATGAATGACAACGCAGGTACGCCCGAGTCCTTGGGGTGTGAGTGGTGTGAGTGGTGCGAGTGGTGAGTAGCCCTTCTAGTTTTGACAGCGTCGTGTGTGTATATTTCTTTTTCCTTAGTCCTCTGTTTTCTTGCGGGGCAGTGGTATTAGTGGCTGACTGGGGAAGGGAGACGAGATGGGTTGGATGGTGATTGAGGTTATATCCAAGCTGTGAAATATGGTGGAACCCTGATTCTGCTCTGGCCTAAGTTGTCTCTGGCAACAAAGAGAGGCTTTCAAACCAAGCTCAAGCCTACCTGCAGAATTTCGGTGTCGTCGGTCGGGAGCAGGCGACTTGTGAGATAGCGTCTGCCCACGGACGTGGTGATGCTTGTTCTGCTGGCAGTGGCTCTCGTGGCGCTCGTTTATTTTCCCTCGAAAGAGCACCAGGATGTTTAGCCGGGGCGCGGCCAGATGTGTAAAGGGAAGATGATCAAAGCGTAATGATGGCGTTACCCAAACAGCCAAGATACGATTGCGCCCTTTTCACTAGGTATAATGTAGGTACTCTGGTGAGTGAGGTGAGGCTGGTGTCCTCTCAACAAGCACGAAAGTGTACCGACAATTCCGATGTAGGAAGCCGAGTGATGATAGATGTTGAACAAGAATTTATTGCCAGAGGGCAGATGGATGTCCTAGCACACGGATTTGATCGTCACGATGACAGCGGAGAGCTAGTGATATATCATGCAATAGAGTCAAAGTATCGAATCGACGTTGTTTCCTTGGCCCCTCCCAGCCTGTCATGAACCGTCTACCTACTCGCTTCTTCCTCACCTCCAGTTATCCCGCGTGGTATGCCGTGCTTCCGCAAGACTGGTCGTGAGACATGTCAAGCAAGGCGGGCGAGAGAAGCAAAAAAAACCACCCAAGACAGCAGCTAAGGGTCATTGGCAATGTCACACGCACCTGGATACGTTAGTGGCGTGGCTAGGGCACAGACACCGTTCCCTGATAACCGATGAGTAGCAGTGAGCCAGCCAGAAGAAACAAGAACTGCCAGTGGCCGACGCCTCCGTCATGCACAAGAGGGCGGCAACGGAGAAAAATGAGTCGTTGAGAAACAGCAGCGGCAGCATGCTCTACTGCCCCAAACAAGTGCATGCGGCTTGTTGGCCCGCAGCTTGACCAAAGAGAGCAGCTCTGACAAATCACAATGGCCATTGAGTGCTCAGACCTCGAGACCCGACCGTCCCCGCGAGTCCACAAGGAGGATACCCAGGCCGCCACCCCAGGGCATCTAGTATGAGCTAGGCAGCGCTATTGGGGAAAGAGGGGCTCTCAAAGCTACGATCTGGCCGTGTCATTGCATAAGTGGAGGCAAAGCTGGGATAGGGGACTTTGACTTTGAATGGTCGCTTTTCTCTGTTGGCTCTCTGGAAGAGAAAGTCAGCGCAAGGTGGCCGGTTTGGGATGCAACCACCCAAATTCTGCTTTGAGCAGGCTCAGAGCTAGATTCGATCGCCAGTGACCCACATCCCAAAGGGGATCCGATGATCCTTTCGGTGTCTTTTCTTTTTTTCTTCGAGGGACCCTTGTTTGACTCTTGCGATGTGGAGATGCCAGTCGCAGGCGAGGCATGTCCATTTTGTGCCTCGATGCTCGATGACGTTGACTTGGCGCCAGTAAATGCTTTCGCTACCCTTGCGACCAGTCAGCCATACAGCCACAACCATGCGACCGCCCAGTCGAGACAATGGGGTGAAAAAGCAATGGTCCGGTGACGGCAGCGACACATCGCCCCTTCATTTTCTTTTCGTTGCTTCTGTAACCGTTTCTTTTTTTTTTTCTTCTTTTTTTTCTCATATGGTCAGCCTGCCGGCATGGGTAAGCCCGATAATACTTTCTTTTTGGGCTTGGTTCAAGACGCTGTCGTATCCCTCCATCTTGGTACTTTCGCCTCATTGTTACTACGCCTTGACATTTCAACGGCGTTGTGTGGGGTGCTCAGCTAGAGGCCAAAGGCCGGAGATTTATTGGTGCACACGCTGCTGTCCGTCGATTGAGAAAAAAAGAATTGGTCGGATCGATCATTCAACTCGCACGAGTCATCGGACACTAGGGGATTTGCACACCCGCACCAAGTTTGACAAGAGGGCTATCCTTGATTCAACCAGACCGGTTTTTACTGTAGTGCCTCGAGCCCAATGCCAAAAAGACACTACTCCGTTCAGAGACGGACTAACCTCTGGTCTAGTAGCAAATTGTGGACCTTGCTAGGATGGCATCACTCTTGAGGATAGCCAACAGTGTGTGATGAGGTGAAAGCCAGGGGATCAGACAGCCGATACCATCAGTAAGTCGCATTGTGCGCCCAGATTGGCTACCAGATGTATTTGCCAGGGGTCGCTAGTGAGGGGATGGTGAAGGCGACGGGGAACAGCCCTGTTTGACGTGAGCAGAAAAAAGAAACAGACGATGAAGCTCTGGCCACTCAGCAGTCCTGTAGGAGGACACTATCTCGCTTGTGCTGAATATGTTTCTGCTTGTTTTTTCTCGCCTGGTTTTTTTTCTGTTCTGGTTTGTGGTCTATGGAGAAAAAGAAGCAAATAAAGAAAAAGAAAATAAAAGAGGAGCGAACGATCAGGTTGACTGAGAACGGTGCGATAGATGCAGGCGCCGCGAACCACTTGTGCAAACGCGACGCTGGCATTGGGCACGAAAGCGCGCAGCAAAATCTGATGCTGGCCCCGGTGGTTGAAACACGGTCTGGATGCAGCTGAAAACGGATATGGGTCTAGTGTCACTGCTCAGTTGCAACAACCAGAATGTGACTCTGAGGTTTGTGGCTGCAAAAACAGTGACTGGCTGGGCTGACAGGTTGAGATAGAGACATCAGCGACCCGTACTTCGGTGTAGACGGTCTGGTTTCAAGCCCATAGTCACTGCTCCCAAGCTAGCCACATCTTTCTCACCCTGCCTAAAGCAGTAGTTGGTGATACATTCGGTCTGCGCACTTCTCAATGTTGGGAGAGACATTCTCCCCATCCATGGGTGCAGCTCCGTCAATTACCACCATGTTCCAAGTAGTAGCGAGTGACGGGGTAGGATACCTACCCTTCCTGGCTGATTCTGGGGCTCTGGTGCCTTTTCCATCACCATGGTTTCTTTTGTTAGCAAGCGACCCTTCACACGTAATTTGCAGTCATTTCGTTGTAATCCCTGGCCTCGTCAAACCACCGACTTCAACGTCTATCGTCTCACCAGGGTTGGTAGTGACCTTGTCGCCATCGCTACGGCTACCGCCACCGCTTCCGCTATCGCTGGTCCCCGCTTTCCGATGTGCAGCTGATCGACACGCCGTTGCTCTTTGTTATCGCACAAGAGACAGGGAAAGAAAAGCGGGAGAAGCTGGGTAAAAGCAGCGCCCGTTCAAGACAGAGGTTGGGCATCAGAGACATGTGCCGCTCGAACACACAGGTGCATATGCGTGTGCGTGTGCCTAAGTTCGACGGCGCCACTCCTCAGGTCCATGGGCCGCTGCTGAGCCGTAATCATTATCCATTCCTGTCCCTCTTTCGCTCATCATTTTCCCTCTTGGAACTGGCTCCCGTCAGTCACTTGCCAACCTCGATCCCATGGCTTTCCTAGTTGGGGAATTGGTTCATCGCACCCAACTCTAATCAATCCCCAACTCTGGTTGATCGCTATTTGGTAGCTACCAAGTTGGCTTGGACTGTTGATGGAAGCGGAATGCGCCGTTGGTGTGCAATGCATGGGCCTCTCTCAAGCAGTCACTCCTACCCTCAGATTCATACCCATGTGCTCACATCTCTCCCTGGTGGTCCCGATGCTTCCGCCATCAACCGTCATAGTCCAAACCCTTTGGAGGTGCCCTGGGTAGCTCCAAACTTTGCACTCTGGGGGTCTTCTCCCCAATTCATCCGCTCCCCACCACTATTGATGGGCCCTGGCATGCCACCCATCATCCATCTGCCCGGCTCGGGAACCTATTCGTCCACTGTGTTTCATGTGAATTGTCTTCCTGCTTTGTGCGTCAATGACAGGTCCCAGTTCATATCTGAGATATGGCGACAGCAGGGAAGACCCAGGTAACGGGCAAATCATCAGCGCGGCCAAATGAAGCTTGGAGCACCACAAGGGTACGTAGCCTTACCCATTCAGATTTGATTGGCACCGCGGCAGAGCCATTAATGCACTTTCAAGCCAAGTGACAAAGTCGGCCCGCTCTACCGAGTGTTGACCCTGGTGATAAGCTCGAGCCCTCGTAAAAATGCGAGTGATGATTGGGCCTGGTGGGCTGGTAGGACAAACGCTATTGTTCTTTGGGCAATTGCTTGGGGGCTGGTCACTACCTAAACAATGCATCTCAACAACAGCAAGAAAGCGACCTGGGGGTGGGTCAGGGTCCCGGTTCCGTATACTATGTACATAGGGCCTGGACTAAAGTATTGCCGAGTACCAGAGAACAGCTCCCTGTGTCGATCCCGATCCATATGTCTCCGTCCTCAATGATCAACTTCCATATGCAGAGTAGGTGCCGATTGGTCCACTCCACCTTGGTTCCTCAGCTCAGCTCTAGCCATCACCACAGCCAAACTACGGCCTTTTTTTTTTTTTTTTTTTTTTTTTTTTGGTTGGTGTCGGGCCAGGCGCTGCCCTGTGCTGTCAGAACACCATTTTTCACCACCAGTTTAATCAATTGATGATAGTCCATTCTGAGGCCGAGGAGACCAAGACATTTGTTTTACCCGACGATCACACTGACGCCTCTTTACCCTTCTAGAAGCCCAGTGTGTGCGAAGCGCATCCGGTCAGAGATCACCACAGCCGTGCATATGATCATCGTGGCTATAGCTGACATTGTTATCCCCATTTCAGCATTGAGCAGCATGCATTTAAAACGTCTCATTTGGGAGAAACACTATCAAGTCAATACCAGCCTATAGCTCTCAAATACCCATGCATCATTTGTTCCGCTGCCAGCCTTGTCCCCGCCACGTCAATGCTGCATGTACGTGTGTCTGTTTTAAAGCTCAGCCTGTGATTTCAAATCCCTTAACGCCACAGCAGTGACGGATTCGTCATGGCGGCTCAATTGGAAACTCCAGATAACCCGTCCCTGACGTTTGTTTACGTATGACCAGAGTCTGTGCTCTGTGCTCATCAAACCACTCAGAGCTCACCAGCTGAATCTGCTGAGAGACCTGGCTGGCCATATCCAGCCTAAGAGCATCCACGTTTGACCCGTTGTCTCCTCTCGACCATCTCAGGATGCTTGGACGCTACAAGAGGTGCCTGGGAAAGCACTTCCGTGTCTGAGCACCCCGGTGGCCCCAAGCCATTATCAAATCTCTCCCAGCAGCTTCATTGGCACATGTTAGACCAGGCTTCGGTGCGAATAGCTTCGTGGCTTGTGCCTAATTCCATCAACTATTAGCTAGCATTCCTAATTTGCTCCCTCGATCTAAATCATGGTGTAGATGTACTACCACTGGCCTTTTTTTTCCCGACAGTTTGTCACCAAAGCAGCAAGTGGCTACCCGGTGTTAGCTTAGACCCAAAGGTCGGAGGAAATTCATCCCATTAATGGCCCCCGTCCTCTTTGGGTTTGGCGTATCCAACTCAAAGCACTCACTACTCACATAGTAGCGATCGAGACCCCATCGAATAGCGTTGCCTGGGCGTGGGTAAAATGTCCGCACGAGCCCTCCCCGTGCGGTCCACCAGAACACTGCCGCACAGTAGTTAGATCCTCACTCCCAGATTTTTCACGACACCACTCCCACTTCAAGATTGATGCAATGGTCCCTGTACACGGCTGACCGCTAGCTTCGATGTACGTTGTCTCACGTGCACTGCTCCTATCGAACCTTTCACTCCCCAACATGACTCGAGGAAGCCTAAAATCACCAGTGGCACATGAACTATGACCAACTTTACATGGAAGCAGCCGTAGTGTTGGGCGGAAAGCATGGACCTGAGCCCTGGGTAGTAGTCCCAGCCGTTGAACATGTCATTGGTGAATGAGTATTGGAATTGATAATCGAGACCCCAAGCCGTCCAAGCCGTCCTCTACGCCTCCGTCCCCCGTGCTTGGCCATAACTTCATCGATCCCACTAACCATCGGCTTGTCCGTGCCATCGCGACCATCTCTCCCGAGAATTGAGTGAATACGAACGTTAGCTATTGGAAATCTAAACTCTGGGAAAGGCCAGGCCGCCGCCATCGCACGTGGTAGCCTATCAGAGCACTTCCCATCCAACCATTGTCGGAACCTGAGGGCACCGGTTTCGTTCACAGATCCTACCAAGCCCTTATTACGCAAAATGACCGAAACGCCAAACGATGCTGCCCAATCGATCGATCCGTTGGTACATGAAAGCACCCTGTACCATATAACGCCTAATCCAAAGCAATTTCCCTTCGCTCCTTGCCGTTGATGATGTGTGTTCCGTCATCCCCAGAGGTCTAAGCCTCTAAACCAAACAACTGCGAAATGGCCGTTGAAAACTCGACGAAAAAAAATGAAGGAAATGAAAAAGAGCCACCAATCCTGTCCGGTCCAGAAGCAGCACTTTCTTGATCAAGACACCCTGTCCCATTCATGAGAAAGGATTTCCAGGCTACTCATAGCCCCGTCTACCCGCCCAACTAGTGGTGCACATTGTTTCTAACCATCTCGATCCTCGGCTGCCTGAGCGCGCGTGCGAATGCGGAACCTCTCTTTGAGCTTAGCCGTCAACGGTGCGCTCTGGCCTCGAGACTCGCCCTCTGAGGCGGCTTGGCGATCCGACTCGACAGCCTCCGCTCGCATCCGCCTGAGCGCCTCCATTTGCTCTTCAACCGTGGCCTGGCGCAGCCTGTTAATGTCAAAGATGCGAGACAAGCGGTTGCGGTGCGACAGATGAGGGGCATCATTCTCAGCACCCTCAAGAGCCAAGGGGGGTGGTAGATCATTCGGGTTGTCACTTGTGCCTCCCTCAGATGTGGTGGCCTGCTCAGGACGAAGATCGTACCGGCTACAGTATAGTGTTAGCAACACAGTAAAGGAATCACGACCAGGATCTTGGGCTTACCATAGTGGGCATGTTCCAGACACGTTAATGAGCCAAGGATCAATACATGCTGGATGAAACTGGTGCCGGCAGGGCAGAACTCTAACGTCCTCGCCCACCTTGAAATCTTCGGTACAGATAGTACATCCCAAGTTGTTACCCTCTTTGCCAGTTGAGTCATCGGGGCTACTAGGCTGAGGAGCGGGTGTAGCCAGACCCCGACCTGCCAAAGAGACCCCGTCATTGTCTACTCTAGTGGCCGGGGTTACCTCAACTCGGTGGGATTCGCTAAGGTTCGAGGCTGTACGCTGCGTTACATTATCATTCCCATCGTTCGTTGTCGCGTCCAACTCAAGCTCGGGATCTGGTTTAGCAGGTGTCTGGTTTCCAAACTTTACGATTGGGATAGTGTCCAGCACTGCTCTTGCTAGGCCTTTGGCTCTGCTCTGGCGGGGCTGACCATGAACAGCCCGTCGCGGGCCGTATCTCTCTGGATAACGGTGGGCTCGCACCGCACCCGTTATAATAATGATGGCAAAGAGTAATGTGATGAGTCCAGTGATACTATATAAAATACTCATTGCAACTGCTGGATTGTTTCTACCGGAGCTAGTGTTGGATTCGTTACCAGTATTATTTGTAGTATTACCAACGATGGCGACCTTGACGTTTGCGCCAGAGCTGGTAGAAGTAAGGGATGCGAGCGCCTGCGAAGCCTCTGCGCTGTCAGCCATGGATAGAATGCTCGAATACATATTTCCGGTGGGTGTTGGGTCGAGCGAACACCAGTTTTTGCTCGTAGAGTATAGCACGATGGCTTTAGGTTTGACATCCATCAAGTCATTGAGCATCTTCCCTGGGTCGATGAAGGAATCATCGCTAGAATCATCGCATGACAAGTATGCCACATCATTGTCGCCAGTAATTTTGTTATAGTTGGACGTGTTTGCTGCAATGATTCTACCGTCAATGCGAACAATCTCGGGATAAAGTTAGCATAATTCGGATCCACCATGACTACATCATCGTAGCTACATACATCGCGAACTTGTCCATTCGTGCTGTTCACGCCCAGACTCTCCGTGAGGGGAACGACAGTGAACTGCAGAGGCGACCAAGTTCCATCGTCTGTGGAGAGTGTGAGTTGCATGGCGTTTATGGAAATCCATTCTGGAACATCGGCCTCGGGTGTTGTGGATACTCCGTCGTCGGCAAAAACAGTCGTGAAGGCGCAGGCAAAAATGGCCAGCAACAAGGCAATCATGCCGGCGCCTGAGGTTGTAGACGTCGCCATGGCGCTGGCGCGTCGCCGTTGCTGGCGGTAGCAGGCCGTCAAGGGTCGAAAATCAGTATGCGTGGGGTAGGAATTCGGAGCTGGGGGGGCCCTTGGGCGCGAGGCAACGTTGGTTGGGATCTGAGGACAGGAATCTGGACGCGAGTAACAGGGCGAGGCAGGGCGGGCCAGAACGCAACATTTCAACTCGGCGGCGATTTCATCGGGGAACAGCGACGACGGCGACGAAGGCCGCGGCCAGGGAGTGCTGATGGCGGTGGCAGATGGAGAGAACGTTTGGTGATAACAGGGCGCGGTGATGGCGGAGGGAGGGAAAATCGGCGGCGTTGACAGTGTGGATCCAAATAGGCCGATATCCGTTGGAGGGGCCGCCAAGAAATCACCTCCGCAAGCTCCGTTTGGCTTGCCACCCACCCTATATCACTCCATTCAACCTTTTCGAAAGAGCTGGGGACATAATAAATCACCTGGCTTTATTTGAACCTTGATTGATCAGATTTAACCTAGTTTGAATTTATGTATTCTTTTTGTTTGTTTTTTTGTGTTGTTTTTTTTAACCCCCCAAAAAAGGGAATAGAAAATAAAAAGTGCCTTAACGTTGAATTACAGTTCATGTATACTTCCCGCCACTGCCCATTGTTCCTATTCCAGACTCTGGTCTCAAAAGCCTGGCACGCAAACGCGCAACGTTTGAAATCCGCCGGCATCCGAAGCTTCCAGTTTGACCCGTCGTCTCACCGACTTCTCCGGAACGAACCCTCCAACCTCTCACAAAGCCAAAATACCCACAGAAAGGGCATACGTACATATCCCTTAACTAAAATCTCACCCAACATCCTTGCATTGATTCCAACACAATAGTACTCGTGACAGATGCTCAAAATCATCACCATACCGCTAGCGGCAGTAAAAAAACCTTGCTTGAAGAATAAAACAGGTGACTGCTATTAGAGTTTCTTTGTACGAGAGAGGTTGTCAAATGTAGAGCTAGTGCATAGCTCGTAACTTGACTGAGTTATCTCACCAAAGTCGATACACAAATGAAATATATTTTCCTCTCCTGAGGGGAAACTACCGAAAATTTGTGGATAGTATCAACTTGATGTATAAATTTTTAATTCTGATTGAACTATCGCCCTGCAACAAAGAAGCAAAGAATACCAAGAAAATAGAGCAAGACGAGTCTCTAGCTTGGGATGAGCTTGATGTTGACCAAAAATTTAGAATTAGCTTGCAATTTATGCGATAGTTCGAGGATACATATACTGAGAAATTAATAGAAGGGGTACTAGGCGATGGGTTGAAGAAGGTAGAATATTATTTTATGGAGAAAACCATTTGGAGGGTACCAGTCATTAGCCACAGTGGTCTCGCTAATGAAGACTTTGTCCGAAATTCAAATAACCGAGGACGGAAAACCAGATAAAACCTGTCATACATGTTAATCATCCCCTGTTAACTGGATGAAAGCTCCTGGCGATAAATCCGGGCCGCATGGCCTGGCAAAACATCGATGCTGGACAGAAAGACGTGATCAAGCTTACTTGTCAAATTGGTGTCACAATATAGTATAGTTTATGTGACCCTTTGTGTTTCTTCAAATTACATAATTAAGAAGTTGATACCCAAGAATCGAGTCAGGGAATCTCGGTTACTAAAACTTGACTTTGCATTTTCTTCGACTCATGACCCCTTGATTTATCTTCTCGACCATGAATATCACGACTTGAGTAAAGAAGATTAATGATGCATGATTTTCGTGTCTCTCTTTTTCTTTTCACGACACGTAAACACTAATAAACATTGCACGGAACCATGTGCAGCCTCGTTGAAAGAACTTGTGCTATTGTGCATGTTCAGGCCTACGTCTCAAGTGACCGGAATCTTGTGCCTGGGGTAAATTCAGTCTTAAATAAGTATTCATAACTAGAAAAGTAAAATTATACTCTGTAAATGTTTGTGCTGTTTGCTGGAGACAAAGCCAATATACTATGCTGAACTAAGAACTGCAACATAGATCAAATACATACAAAGGTCAATTACTATCCATATGAGATTTAAACTAATACGAATAGAAGCTTGATGTCCAATGAGAACCGTTCGGAGAAATTTTTGTCATTGACAAATGATACGTGCTGCATCACTGCTCGCTCGATAGGACCAGAGTGATGACACCATGAAATGATATGTCACATCACCATCATGTATTTTTCTAGTTTCTTTAGTAGTTTTTTTTTTTCAAGAATTTAATAATAAATATTGTTTTGGATTGTCCGAGACCAGCTTGTCCCACGTTTCCAACATTTTTCCTCCAATGCAGCTTATCTGATAGGAGAAGCATATGGCCCTTGAAAAATAAACTACTCAAAGCATGATGTCAATCATATGTTATCGTGGATGAAACAATGTCAATCTTTGTGATTCAATTTAAGCATACATATTCTGCTCCACATTTTATTCTTCATCATGAGAGGAAGAAAGAAAACATGTCACATTGAGAGATGTCAACAACTGATAAGAGGATAAGCAAAAGCATTACGATAGCCCAACATGAGATATCGCAAAAGAGGAGGCGATAATGAAATCGGTCAGCCCTCCCCCCCAAAAAAACAAAAACAAAAACAAAAAAAGCCAAAGCCAAAGCCAAAAAGGGCAGATTAGAGATGACGAAACTGAATTATGAACTGGCATCCCGCGTCGTGATTGTTACCTCAACCCGCTCAAGTCGCGATCGAGACAAGCACCCTTTCTGCCCTGGATTCCGAAGAAGCGCCTTTCTCTTCGCTAAGCCACCAATGGACAAAAGCATATGAACCATCAGGGGCCGCGGTATTATCCATATCAAGGTGTAGGTTACAACGAACCTGACATCCTGAGACACCAAACTCAACCGGGCCGGGCTTGCCGCCCCCCCGGGAGCTAGTGTTGACATGTTCAGCCAACATGATAGGCACTTGTTTATTCCAAGCCTCAAGGGCTTAGCAGACATGTCTCAGGCTTCGCCCTGCACATTAGGCCCGAGCCTCGCCGACCCCCGGCGATGACCGCATCAAAAGATCCCACTGGGCATCCGTCATCTGCCGCAGAAGCTGTTGTTACACGGATGCACTCCTGATGCCACCTCAATCCTTCTGGCGCAACCCCAAGCTGCCAAGTAGCCCGCGTGTTCATGTTTTTGCTTCTTTGCTTTGTTCCGTTGGCCGACGTGGGTGGGCGAGTTGCAGCAACAGGTTACATCACCCGTAGCCAGAAGCAAATGCCGGGGAACTTCTCGTCGGGCGTCAGCCACTGCGGATACCGAAGCACCATTTGCTGGCTGGCAACAAGAGCAATCGGGCACCATCGTCAATGCCGCCTGCAGTTCCCCATGCCTCCGTTGCCCCGGCCGATTCGGTGGCGTTATTGTTTTGCCAAATGTCCACCCGAGTCCGGCAGACGTGCAGCTTGATCTGCCGAGCATGAGCTATAGCAGTCGGAGCATTCGCGAGTAGTCATGTATGCATGATGCTACTCTCGCTAAATTGCCGATACCCATGTCTCGCTCAGGCTGGCTCGCCGTTTCTCCTGTGCTGTAAATCATTTCGATGACAGCTCGCTAAACCTTTGGGCCTAGCTGGGGTTTCCTGCCTGCAATAGCACACGCGTGTATTGAGTTGAACCGCAGCCCCGCGGAGAGTTTACAACCCCGGACGCAACTTTGCGTCATGATCTTCGGCTAGATGACCCTATCATCTCGGCTTTCTTGGCCCCCCCCCCCCCTCCTCCAGCAAATGGTTTTTTTTTCTTTCTTTTTCGGCAGCCTGCATTGTCATCACCGGCTGCTGCTGTCGGAACTTCGCGGACACACTATGCCGCCTCGATACCGGCCTTGAGAGCAACGTGGATGAGGGGGCAGGAGGAGCATGCGACATCCGGGTATGCGGCTCGCTCTGTCTGGCGCTATTGCGCGCTCCGGACCGACCAACAGCACCGATTCGAACCCACCCGCAGCGAGGCAACTACTACGCAGCGACGGAACAGGCAGTCCAAACGAAACGAAATTCCATCTGGATCATCGCTCATGGACCCTGCAGGGTTCAGCCGGATGTCGAATTAAAGTTCCTAGGGTGTCGTTGTCATCTCCCGAACCTGTTGCTGCAAGAATTCACGGATTGGGAATTCCCAGCGAGGCAGCTTGCCCAGTCTGGAAACAGATGCAGGACGAGGCGAGACGGCGCGAGTGGGCGGAACAACTGCACGACAGACTTGCCTGTCAACGAGCTGGCCCGGGGCGCGCTGAGGAGAAACATGATTGAACCGTGGCCAGTCCCAGGCGACCCCCGGGGGGTGATGGGCTTGGCCGCTTGGTTCGTGCCGGCGGAGTGGTTCGCTGTCCCTTGACGCCAGGTCTCAGTCACCCTATACTTTTGGCGTCTAGTCTGCAGGTGTGACTGGAACGGCTGGAGAATTGGTTTCTTGGAGTACCAAATAGATGGGGGCGGAAAGGAGACTTGACATTGGCGGTGTCGAGTTGTTGTTCATCCATCCAGACTATGACAAGCCTGTTGTGCAGAATACACAACCAATCTCGAACATTATTGCAACGTAGCCACGGACATATCCGCACAAAAATTTTATTGTATTTAGTACTCGGCTCTTTTATGCGCGACTATATCTCTTCCATGTCCTCCAAGTCATCGAGGGCCGGGAAGTCGCCCGCCTCAACACGCTCTGGTCGCACAAAGACACCATGCTTAAGTCCCTCCGAAGGTTCACCCCAATATCTGGTGCCACCGATGCTGCCATCATTCTTACCAACAGGCTCGTCAAGGTGAACCCCCACCCAGGCCCCGAGACCGCCGGGAATCTCCTTGACCTCGCCCACGTACTTGATGGTGCCCCGCTTAGTGTCTTCACCGCCCACCCTGCACCGCTTGTCTACGGCAATGCCGCGTGATGCGATCTCTTGTTGAAAAGCGGCGAGCTTGGCCTCCTCGTGACTGGGGGCGTTGGGGTCGAAGCGGCCGAGCTTCTGGGTCTTCTTCCAGGCAAGCACAGAGTCCGTCTTCTTTTCGTACTCCTCTTCGGGCAGAACATACTTCTCGACACCTGAAGTGTCATTGTAGTTGGGCCGAGCTGCGGGAGGACGTGTATCAATCACCTACCAGGCAAACCCCTGTCAGCCCTATCTCGAACTATTTGAGGTAACAAGGAAGTAAAACAAAAGTAGAAACCCGAGTGCACATAAAAAAAGTGCCATTGGGTTTGTTACTAGACTGGGGATGGCTGGGCAGAAGGAGCCCATTGAACACGCCCCCATCCATGCGCCGACCGCCAACCGATATGCCGACGGAAGACTACCCTAACAACGGCTTCAGGGCTTCCCGTGTCGGGCACTTTGTCGGGCCTGGTGAGAAAATTTCGCAGGTTCCCGTGGTTCAGGTAGGCCCGGGGCACAGGATGGATGATGAAAGAAAAAAAAAAAAATCTCATTGACTTACATGCAGCTCCGCATATGGAACCAAGGGATAGCTGGACAAGTGGGTGCCATCCTCGTTAGCCGCCTCGATGGGGATGGCCTCAGCGCCGGATCTTTTGAGAGAGAGTCTCTGGCACGAGGGCGGGACACCGGTGATGGTCTCAAGCTTGGACTTGAGCTGGCTGATGGACCAAGATGGTGTGATGCGACGTTCTGATTGCGCGAATTCTGCAATGACGATAAGGGGGACGTCAGCCATGGCGGAGGAGCGAAATGAGCAACAGCTGCTAGGTGATGATCTTGTGAATATCTGCGTGAGTGTGCCTGTCCGCGTGTTGGTATGTCTAGGGTGCTCCAGGTGGGATTTGGGGGTGAATGCGATGGATGTCGGACCGGGGTCGTTGGACTGAGCACAGAGGCTGATGGACGGATTCTGAGTTGGTTCTCTTCGGGCGCTGGCGGCTGGGATCCGGGATCCAAGTTTGGGGGGGTTTTTGCTTTGGTCGTGGCGGTCAAGATGATCGCGAGACGCCGTGCGCCGCAGTTCGCGGATTGGAGGGGTGGGGTGCAAATGGGTTGAGCTGGTTGGGTTGGGTTAGGTTAGGTTAGGTCAGGTTCGGATGGGGGAGTTGAATTCATTCTAGATCAAGGCCCTTAGGTCGACTACTACTAATTACTACCTACTTACGTCAAAGGCAGCCTATGTATGTCGGCACTGTATCACCGCATGTTGACAATTGCCCACCTTGGCCAAGGCGCAGAGAGGGGTTAGTTGATTAATTGCCTACCTGGCGGCGCGCTGCAGCAACGGCCGTCGCTAGGAGGGGCTCTAGTTGATTCCATGTAGTCACTTCATTTACTTGCCCGTTCAATTTGCTAGCTTTGATTCAGAGGGGGCGGTGGGGCCGCGATTATGCAGTCTACATTGACAGAGGGATGAAGATTTTTTTTTTTTTTTTTTTTTTTTTGAGAGGGGAACGGAGAGGGAGGAGCAAAAAAAAAAAAAAAAAAAGCTAGCCCTAGGATTGAAAAAAAGGAATAAGAAAAAAAAAGAGAGGTCAAGTGGATGGGTTTGGTGGTTAGGCCCTCCAACTCGATGGATCCTCTTATTCATGCTGTCTCATTCCACGCCAAAGTAGAAGAGCTTGCAAAGTCCGATTACCCGCATCGTCCTTGTTTCAACTTCCCGCGCCTCCCCCTCACAGGGACAACAAGTTGCTGTCTCGTATCTCTTATGTCTCGCAAGGTTTTTCCTCGAGAGGCATGGCCGCGCAACGGGACCCGAAGATCTAAAGGGCATGGCGGCCTCTGATAGGCCCAGCCAACCGCCCAGCGCGTGATGAAGTCGACGGGACATGTCCTGCAATTCCTCTGTCGGAATTTAATAACTCGCCTTGCTGACTCGGGAACCATATCCCAGCGATCCGGCTGGTCTGTTCAGAACCTTGCCCTGAAGCTCCTCCTTATTCAATCGTCTACGTAACCGCGACCCCTAGTTCATGTTGCTCAACGCCAGGGCTCCCCAGAGAAACGACTATGCCTCGCCGCTCTCGTGCATAAACAAACTATGCCAAAACCTCAGCATCGGTGGCCATAATTATTTATGTTCCTTGTTTCAAACGCAAAAAGTGGGGGATGGCTCTCTCCCAGCCACTGAACCACAAGGCCATTACCGCCCATCTGAGGCCACAATCAACCTTTCTTAGCCACATATAGAGACCACAGAAAATCCTCGAACTGCATCGGCTATCCCTGGGAACTAAGCAGCTTTGAGCTTAGCCAGCCAGAAACAGGCTCTTCGGGACTCGGCTGGTTCACTCCTTCTCGTCACAGACCATCCCTGTCCCGAAAATGCCTTCGGCATTTCTGTTTTGGAGTGATTACGATAGATTTTTCTTTCTTTTTCGAAAAAAGCGACCCGCATGCTCACAGACTTGAAACCAAGCAAGATATAGTAGGAGTCCATATCATCCGGGCGCACTGGATGAACATATTTACCCACGCTGGAAGGGTTCTCCCTGCCTTGCCCCAGACACACCCTCTAACGTGGAGGCATCAGATTGTCTGGCCTGCAGAGCACAAAAGAGCAAGCGGGGTTTTCTCTCCCTCTCCCCGATGAGCCACGAACCGGGCCAATAATGAACAACAGACGAGCGGAAATGGTCAGTCGGCGGAAGGCAACGAAGTAACTCAAGTCTGCCCCGTTTTGCTGACTCCGCCATCGTCGCCGTTGTCGTTGCCGTTGCCATGCAGTCTGCTGTGCAAAATGATGTGATGCAAGCGTGCTTGTGTGTGCTGGTCTGCGTTAGGCTCCCGGCGTCTTTTTAGGTTGAAGGCGGCTTAATTATACAGATCTACCCCCGGATAATTCACACATCCACGGACCAACAAGTCTGGGGAGCCGTCTTTGTGAACAAACCCCCTCTCCATTTCTCCGTCCCAAGAACACCGGCCCGGTCGGGTACGGCGGCGGCGATTGGTCCGAATCCATGGCGTTTGTCGGTGTTGCCCGCGGACCCGTCCGTCTGGGAACACGGGAAGCACAACTACGGTATCGAATGCAAGCCCCGACGCCAGATTTCGCGCATAACGAGTTGCACCAGGGTCACTCAGCCGACTCACTCCACTTTTTTATTTATTTTTTTATTCTTCCTCCCCCTCCCCCCTGAGCTCCTCTTGGCCGCTTGCCGCTGACCGTGTGGCCTGCAGAAGGCTTGCATGAGTGCAGGCCGCAAGCAGTAGCTTGCGCCTTCACACAGACGGTCCTGTATGTATCATGTAGGTGTTAATGTATGTAGATGGTCCAGGCTCGTGCATGGAGTCCTCCCGCGGCGGCTCAAGGCCGTCCGTCGGGAAAACGTGGGCTGGAACTGGGGCCTTCGCTGCTCAGGGCCCTGGTCGATGTGCACCCCGGTTTGGCACTCACTTTTGTCGTCCGGACCCGAGCCCGGCTCGACGTGGACGGAACCTCAGATTCCGGGAGCATAAGTCGCTCGAATGCCACGGGGCAGTTCAGCGCCCGTTCGGATGCAACACACGCGTTTTTTCTGGCCCGTTTGTTCAACATCTGACGGTGTTGCTACGCGGTCGCTGACAGTTGTGAAAGGCGTGAGAGAGGGGGAGTGTGGGATGGATGGGTGTGTGTATCTACTAGCCGGTACATACGCTGTCCAGTGCTATCAATCTCTGTAAGACCGACATGTCACGTAGGGCTGAACTGGGCATAGCGGTACAAAGAGGGCCATGGGCGTCGGTCTTGGGCCTGGCCACGGTGCACTAGGATCGATCTTGATATGTAACTTAGCATAACGAGGCGAGGCTAGTCGTGCAAACAGATGGGGGACGGGATGAAACGCCTGGGTCGTGTTCGCTGCAGCCGCCTTGATGACAAGTCATAAACCCTCCAGCCGGGGTTCGCATCGCCCCCAACTATGCGTCACGGGTGGCTGTTGTCTTGCCCGTTCTCTACGCACGCATTGCTGGAGGCACCTTTTTTGGCGTATCAAGGTTTCATCTCATTTCACGCTGTTGCGGTGATGCTCTTTCATCAACCTCGCACCGGCTGCACTGTGCGTGTGCCTATCTGCAGCCCGTGCCAACGCAACCATTCCTACATAAAGGACTAGTCCACATCGGCGCGCCCACATATCCGCATCATTCATGTTGGAGACATTTTTGATGAGGGTTTGGACGGTGAACCTTTCATCAGGCCAGACTTGCGGAATTGAAGGGGGAAGCCAACGAATTGGGTCATGGTAACGACACGCCCACCCCTCTGATTCCCACCAGAAGCAATGGTTACGTTTTTTTCCTCCTCCGCAGAGTTGGATGCGATGCATCATCATTTCTTGACATGGCAAAGTCCAAGGAATGCCCTGTCCACCCTTCGGCTTCGCCTTGTTTTCCCAACCCGTGTGACATGTTCACCCAGCGGAGGGGGGAAAAGAAATGAAACGTCTTTAGAAAAGGAACGCTGTAATGCGATTGATTGCTTTTCCCTGTATTGCTTTGTTTTGTTAGGCTTGGCCGTGCCCTAAAGGAGTTTTGATACCTGAGTCGGCATGACATCTTTGTGTGTTCCGCCTAAAAAGAGATAGACCCTTCACCGCCACGTTGGGTACTGCCCTGGCCTCGCCGTGTGACGGGGTGCGAATCGAGGCATGTCGACACCCGAGACGTTGCTGTCAAAAGCTGGATGGGCGACGTGGAGCGAGCTGTGGCCTCGATCGGTGAAGAGGAGGACAGACATCCAAAACGCCCAGCTTTGGGAAATCAAGCTTGGAGGGTGTGAGTTTATCGTGGCGTATTGAGACTATGATTGACTTCATCGCCATCATCCTCGTCGTCCATCCCACAAGCATCCCCCAAGCATCCCCCAAGCATCCCCCATTCTCACTCCATCGCATCGGCCCATGCCCTGTCCCCTGACGGGCTGGACTCTGATCTGCTGCCTGGCTCTCCAGGTCCCCACGCGCTTGGTTCCGTCCGCGACAAGGGCTGAACCTGACTGACAGACAGCCCGAGGCGAGACAGGTATGTGATGTGATGTATGTACGTACGATATGTACATCGAAGGCGAGACAATACCAAACATTATTAGAGTGAGATTGGCGGCACCATGACCACCCACTCGCCACGCCCCCCAAAACTATTCCCTCCCCCGTGTTTCTCCCCCATGCGGCCCCCATGTATTGCCCTCCTCGCCTTGCGCTGGCATCGTGGCACGCAGAGTTGGCTGAGCAGATCGGTTCATGACGTCGCTGGCTGCGCTGTGATGGGCGCGCTCCCAGCAATGAGAGACAACACCAATTCCCTGGGCAGGGGTCTCGGGGTGGTGCATGGACAACAAAGCAAAATGGTAGCCGCCTTGAAGCTGAGGCAATGTTGATGCGCAATGAAATTAAATGTCCGTTGACGCTATGGCGGATGGCAGGGAGGTGAGTGCCATTGCTAACGTCAAAAGAGCAGGCAAGCCAAACTGCCTCCATCCCCGTCGCAATCCCCCAGGTCCACCATCGCAGCGTTTGCCAAACCAATGGCTGACCAGTCGCGTCTTCGCATCAGTTCCCACTTGCCAATGCGGGAGGAACAGGTTTTATCCATCTCGCCTCGACCTGTCGTAGGCTGTAAGTGCACGACTGACGGACACTGGCTGTAAGCTGCGCCGCCTTCCAGCTGCCAGCCCCCCCTCTTTTTGCTCCAGCAGAAGCTGGGGCCCACTGATAGGCCGTGGAATGGCTGGAGGAACGACACACGTACATACGCCGCAGCTCACTTGACTCTCGATCCGGTGCTTGAATGGATATAGATGGTTCGTGAGGGCTAGTGGGGCTCTTTTTTTGGTGTCTTGAAAGGGAGGGGGGCAACCTTGGAAAGACGGCATTCGTAATCCCACATCATTGTCTGATTCACACGACAACTCATAAATGGAAGGGCACAGAAGGTCCAGATGGGTCGTGAACTCGTCATTGGGCCGATTTTTTCCCGATGGTGTTTTTTTTTATTTTTTTTTAAACCCCGTCTCTGTCAACGCAAGGGGGAGGGATGTGCGTTTAGGGATGAGCAAATACAACCCGGGAATTGGGACAGAACTGGTGATTTGCTTTGCTCGGGCATCAACACCAACTCTGCTTGTTTGGGAACATGGGCGTTTCTACGAACCCAAGCACGTTTTTTTCTTCTTTCTTTCTTGGTCTTTGGGTCACATTCTTGACCTAGAGCCCTCGACCTAGGGCGCCGGTGGAAGATTAACTAACTGCTAACCCACCTGCGAGGCTAACCGTAGCCAAAATTCTGCCCCTCATCCATCATAAACGGTATGGCGTACATGCTGCCTTTTCACACTGCCATCATGTCCATCTGCTGCAGATGTGCGCTGGCTAAAGAGCGTTTCATTCACTCCGCCCGCTATGCCGGCCGGCCGCCTGGTGGTCGGCGGACCTCAGCGATAGAGCCCTGGTCCCTGACCGCAGATCCAGCTTTTCCTCCAGCCCGCCTCATCCTGCCTCATCCTGCCCTGCTTTGAAGCAAGGGAGGAGGAGGAGGAGGAGCAAGCTCGAGCAGGTGGCCTGGGCCTAAAACGGGCTGTGCAAGGGACATGGCTCTGCGCAAAACACAAGAATAAGAAAAAAATCTTTCATCGAGGTGGAGGTCGTGTGGCGGTAACGATGCCACCGAGGTGGAACCCTACAGTACTGTCGACTTCTGGTTGACCACAACGTGGCGTCTTCGGAAGGGACCTGTGTCTGCCTGCCTGCGAGCTGTAAGCTGCGAGGATGAAAGGGCGACGTGCAAGGAGTGAGGGATGGAGGATGAAGGAGGGGATGTGAGAGGGGGAGAGGGGAGGGGGCGAGGAGGTCTCGCGACGCCGCTGCAAGCACACTGCCGAGCCGTCTCAGATATCGCGGGGCGGTTCACTGGGTGAGGACATGGAACGGCAGCGGCATTTGGCCTCTGGGACGCAACACCACCCTCCCACCACCAAGAGGCTTGGGAGCTCCCCGACTTGACAGCCGTCGCACACCCCACCCTCTCACCTGTCTGTCTCAACTGTCGGTCAGTCTGCGCGTTGTCAACAGCCGGCCAACCAGCCGGGCAGCTCCCAGCACGGAAGGGCAGAGACAGACAGGAACCGGATTGGGCCATGTGGCTGCGTGCGTGTGCTTGGGTCACGGCGGGTGAGGAGACGGGCGAGAAGGAGAGGGTGAGGGGAAGGGCTGTGGTGGTGGGAGGGTCGGGTTGGTGGGCGATCATGGTTCATGGCAGTCGATGAACCCCCGAAGTTTGGTGGTTCCCCAGCCCCTGGGCTGCAAGCCCCCAGACAACGTTCTTCTTCGTAATTAATGTGCGTGTGTCTAGGTAAGTGTTGGTGTGTGTGGGTTGTTGGTTGGCTCACATGCACATGCGCCCATAACAGTGCACCCACAATCTACAGTGTCATTCCCGCGGAGGGCTAGTTAGGCTATCAAGTCGAAGGGGGAGGACCATGCATGCACATTTGCGCCGACTCAACAATGCAGGCGCAGAGATGACATGGAAACGTAGGAATATGTTGTATTGTATTATACATGGCTGCGACATTCATACATCTGCAGGACGCGCCATTATCCTATCAGCCCTGGGCCCTGATCCATGACACCAGCAACTGGCAGCTTACCAACTCAGCAGCCGTCGAGAGACGGACACGACTGTCACTGCCACCACCACCAGCAAGGGAACCAACACATGGGCCCTTATGACCCGTGAATGGTAGAAAACTTGGTCCTGGGCTGCTTTCCTTCCTTTGACCGCCAGTTCATCACCCGTACCCAGGGTGTTCCCAGCAGAGAGCTACGACTAGGCGGAGGGCGGCGTGGAGCATAGTTGAGCGAACGAAGAAAGCCGGCGTCGCTCCTGGGCTCGGTCGCACTATGGGTTTCTTGGGCTGCATGCGTTGGTTCTGGGGGAGATGCGGCGGTTGGATGAATAAGGATAGACACATATGGCACTGGGACCTATGGCGGGTACCGGCTGCTGCGTACCTTACAGACAGAGAGGAAGGGATCGGAGGTTTGGTGTCCATTATTAAACGCCTCGCTGGGGGCGCCTGTTTTGGGACAAAGACAAAATGCTCGGGCCGGGCCTTTTCTTCTGCTGGTTCCATGGGCCGCCGGCCCCCGAAACGTTCAGATTCAGACAAGCCCAGCCCCAAGCCTCACCCGACAAACTCAAACTCGCGCGAGAGAACCGTAGCGGAATGGTCCACGCGCAAGCACAGACGAGTGCTGGGCTCGTGCTTCCTCGCTCCTTTGGCCGAGGTGGGCAAGGACTCAGAGGCTGACGACGGCGATGTCAGTTCTGCCGACCCGTCCATGTGCCTGGCCGGGGCGCTCTGTCAGTTCAGGGCACAGCCCGAGAAGGGCAACTAGCTGTTGGACACAGAATGGATGGGAAAGGGAAATGTGGGTTGGGCTAAGGTACGTCAAGTCTTGTTCAACCAGTTTGTGGCTGTCTGCCCTGCATCTCACCAACCGTCACCGACAGCACACACGAGGTGTGGTGTACGTATTAAAATTTTAAATATTAATTTCGGGTGAGTAGGTTGATAGGATGCAGCAGCCCATACATCCGTTAAAATTATGGATATGCAGCTCTAACAAGATCTTCTGTCCCTGTTCCCCCGTTGGGGTCCTGGAGCAACAGCTCAACTAGCATGGAACCCAGCCCGCCATAGAAGCATAGGAGCGGGGAGAAGTAGCAACTCGCTGTACGCCATAAAAGTGGTTTTTTTCTTTGGTCAGGATGCTGCAGGGGTGCCGGTCACTATGTGCTGTAGATGGGTTGCGGCGCGGTTCACTGTAGACTTTCGAAGGAGCCAGAAGCCGGTTTTGGTTCTGGCTCTGATTCTGGTTCCCCGCCAAGATCATCTTGTTACGGAGCTGTCGGTGCCGCAGCGTGCGCCAACGGCGACCATTGGCGCCCAAGCCGCCCTGATGGTGATCACCACCACCAACCCGTCACGACCCGCGCGCTGCTACTGCTGCTACTGCTGCTGACGCCGGCTGACACCGACGCTGACACTGAAATAGATGGCGGCGCAACACCTTGCTGGGCAACACACAGCCAGCCATGGCGAAGTGGTATGTCGCATGTGTGGCATGTCGTTGTTGTGCCCTAGGGGCGTCTATCTTCGAATCCCTGGAAACTGGGGCCGGCTTTCTTGTGTCCGATACGAAATGCTGTGTGTTGGGTTACGTTGCGGAGCGGTGCGATGCAGTGCACCGTGACACGGATCCTTGTTTTGCGCGCCGCTATTTGCCATGAATGCCTTCAAATCATACCAAACTTCATCTCTCACCGTCGTTTCCAGAGACGTATGTATATCCAGATAAATGGTCCGTTACCAACCTAACGTCGGTAATTAGCACCTATCACCTCGCGTGGCCGTCGCCTGCACGCCAGCCAGCCGGCCACTAGCACTTCTCGCCCAACCCAGCGCCTCCAAGCTGTGAATCTTTCTCCACTGTCCAAAACAGTGTCACACCTTCTCCACGCTTGCCGCCGAGCAAGCCTGTCTCCCGGGGCGTTCCTGGCCCTGCTAGCGCGCCTTCTGGAGAGATTGGTGTTAAGGCTTCTCTCACACCACCACGCCGTCACAGACTCGCAGCTCTTCTCTCTATGCACAGGTTCTCGTCCGCGCTTCTGCTGTCCTGGCCCTTTGTCGCGCTGTGGGGGCCCAATGACGACCTCTCCTCCTTGGCTCCACTCAATGCTCGCTCGCTCACACTCTGCTGCCCTCTCGTACTTGGACCCCTTACCTTTGCACTGAGCCAAGCACAGAAGCTCGACGAAGGGGAGGGGGAGGGGGGTGACCCTGGACTTTGGTCTTGGACAGCACATCGCCTATGACTTACCGGACATACCTCGAACTAGGTGGTTCGTGCGAACACCTCGGGTGTTATCGTGGTCCTGAAAGCAACTCCCCTTGCGCCATTATTTGGCATGGCGGCTGCTCCATCCTCTGTAATCCAATGCTCCACGCTTCGCGGGTGTACTCTTGGTCCATCTCCGGCCTGCCGGGGGGTCATCGAACCCGGGTTGCAGGGCGCCTACTCTGTTGCAATACATCCGGGACTGGGCCACCCCAGGTCAAGACATGACCGCTGAGCGTGACATGACATCCGGATTGAGGCCCTCGAGGCCATTATAGGCCAGGCACCCGGGACTTAAAGATGTAATAACTTCAATAACCATGGTAAGGCGGCAAATAGGCCACAACCTACGGTACGGACGGGGCAAGGGCAAGGGCAAGATGCCTTGCTCGCCTCGAACAATGCTGGATCGCCCATCCAAAGCCCAGCTTGATGATGAGCATTTATGCAAGTGTCGTGGCATTGGGCTGGACAACACCATCCATCCATCCATCCCTCTCCGTACATGGCATACATGGGCTCGGTTGCCCGACCCCTCCACGGGCCACGGACAATTCCAGCCTTTTCCCAAACCCTTCTTCCCTCCCCCAGTCTCCAGATGAAAAAAATCGGAGCCGGGAAGCGGACAGTCCCATGCGAAGATCGAATCGTTCAACTCAACCCAACCATACTCAGGCAGGGGAGGGGGTGGACGGACATGCGACGTACCGGCTCGAGAGGGGCGTGTGGCATATGCTGCCAGGCAGATTGACAGCGACGCCAAAGCAAGGACCCAAGTACACCCGTCACAACTTTGGAGACCGACATTTTATTACCTCTGACCGGTATTGTGATGTGTATGTACGTACAGCACAATGGATTTCGGACTTTGCCTGACTAGGAACCGGTGATGCTGAGGCCATCGTGGATGTTTTGGCTCAGCGAGGCGGAGCTGGCGGCAATAGAGGGGACTAGAACTCCATGCAGAGAGAACTGAAATGTGACAGCTGAAATGAACTGCTAATGGAACCAGGGGGCCACCACGACCTGGCCGTTGTATCACATTGTTGTTTTCTTTCTTTTTCATTCAATTTTTATTTCCTTTTTTATTGATTTTTCTTCAGCAATGCGAAGGAGAAACGCAAGGTACCAACCAAACCCGCAGGCGGTCCTCCTCATCCATCGCAGGCCTGTCGATGGCCTATGCCTTATTGCCAAACGCATCCGACTCCACACGTCGCCCACTTGGAACTTGGGATGCCCTCATCTCTCGGGGCACACCCCGCACCATGCACCCCCCCTTGGCGGGACCTGGCGCAATCCCCATCGACACGCCCCTCCCCCACCCCTGGCGACCGTTCCGCACACTCTAACTACTTGCCCGTCAATGCTTTAGGCTTGGGATTCCTCGCACTTGGCCCTCGTCACGTATAGCCCTAGGCTCCTGTGTTAAGACGGTCAGGTCAAATCGCTACCGACCTTACAGCTCACCTACTTACTTGGCTACCTGTACCTTACCTGCACGCTAGCCCTGGCTGGGGTGTAATCAGACAGACACCCCGGTTTGCTGCGTTTCCCCACCGTCACTTTCATACGCCTCCTTGGACCCGACAGCTCAGTGCGCACTGCTTCTCTCGACAACCATCAAAAAAAAAAGCGAGTTCCCTCGGGCCAGGTTTTCTTTTCTTTTTCCTCTCGTTTTCGCCCCCCCTCCCCCTCTCTATAACATACGTACATAGCTCCATCCTAGTCTCTCGCTGTGTGTCTCGAGTCTCGACTTTCGGCCAAGTCAAAGCAAAGCAATCCCAACCAACGTGGGTCCGCGCCTGAGGCTTACCTATTCCTACCGACGTTTCTTCTTTCTGCCGGATTGACAACTCTCTCTTAACATTTCAACCCGACGCCCTCATCGCCTCTCTCTGCCTCTGGCCTTGTTCCCCGTCGATAGCGAACCCAGTCTCGCCCTGGTCCTTCAACTTTTGCCCCCCGTTGGCGCCCTCCAATCTGCTCTGCCTCATCCAGCTCGTCTCATCTCCGCCCATTGGTTGACAGAGCCCTGGGAATCACCAATCATAGTCGCCTTCTGCCTTCATTGTTCACTTCGAGCCACGCTTTATCATCCAAAGACGTCCTTGTCACACAGGACTCTTCCCCCTTCCTCCTCTCCTCTCCTCTCTTCAAAGTACCTGCCTAAGCCCGACGACTTCGACGCCTAACCCATCCAGTCTTTCAATACAAAGACCATTTCCGCATTCAGCAACCCATCTAGAACCCTCAACTTACTCGCCTTCCCGGGTGTCTTGTTGCTCAAGCTCAAGAACCCTGTAACTTGACGGAAAGCCATTCCTCAGTCGAGAGTTACCCTGTGCATCTAGGTCATCTCGCCAGCAATTCTCCTTGTCTTGGCGTTTTCCCCGATATAGAAACGTCTTTCACAACTACGCCTTGTATCGTGATTCAAGGCGTTGTTGTACGACTCACGGCTTCTTGAAGCCGCTCCAAAGCAAGACGTAGAACAGACCCCCGTCTAGCCGTCGCGCTGGCCCAACTCAGGAGCGAGACTCCGCTCTGCCTCTTGCGGGCAGAGTTGCCGTCCATCACGGGTGCGCAGGACCGTATCGACCTGGTGCGCGCTCCGCGCTCCTATGCAAACGGTCCCCGCGTGGGCAGATCCGGCACACCGGCTGTCACCGTGGATATCGCGGCTCTCCTTAAGGCTCCGGACTCGCATGAGTCTTCCGTTTCGCCGCCTCGCCAAATTCAACAACCTCCTCTTCATATTCCTGTCTCCACGCCAGTCCTCCCGCCAGCTCCAGTTCCACATCCGCCTTCGGCCAAGGCATCTCCTGTTGCAAGCCGGCCAGGTGCGCATGTTGCGCCGCCTGTAGCTCCTGCTCCAATGTCAGCTGGTAGACGCAGCATGCCTCCTCACACTTCAGATCAGCCTGTGAAGAAGCAGAGTAAGTGGTCACCTGAGGAGGATGCGCTTATTATTGAGCTCCGCGGGAGCGGAATGAAATGGGAAGACATTTCCAAGCGTCTGCCAGGCCGCAGTGCCATCAGCTGCCGCCTCCATTATCAAAACTACCTCGAACGACGAAGCGAATGGGATGAGGAGCGCAAGAACAAGCTCGCAAGACTATACGAGAGGTAAGATCAACTATATATGCGCCCCGGAATTTTTGGGAATATGGACGAACCACTCCGGTTTGGTTTCTCAACATCCCCATTTGGCCTCCAATCTCTTTCGTTCGCAAAAAGCCAACTAACAATATCAACAGATTCAAGCCAGAAATGTGGGCCAAGGTCGCTGAGGAAATGGCCGTACCTTGGCGAGCGGCCGAGGCCATGCACTGGCAACTTGGTGAGGCCGACATGGCTCGCCGAGCCGGTGTAATCCCATTCTCTCTCGCTTCCGTCAATGTCGACAACAGCGCCAACCACCGAAACTCACCCTCTCGCAGCCACGCCCACTCCCAGTCTCAGGGTAGCCTGCCCCGAGATCTGCGAGCTCCATCTCCCCGAACTATGTACGCCCGAGCACCAATGGCGCCTGTCCCCAGTGGCCGTTCTATGGTCACTCGTCGCGAATCTATCCCTCCACCACCTCCTCACCTGCCCATGGGACCCGACCCCAACGAAGTTCACTACGTCCCAGGGCCTGGCCTGGCTCCAATCCAGAATCAGCCTCCACCACGAGGAGGAGGGCTTCTTCCCGGAATTAGCGAACTCACTACCGGTGTCAGTCCTTACAGCACTCCCGCGGGGGCTCCTGGCGTTCCCATGACTGCCCCACCAGCACAGGGGCCACTTCTCCCGACCCTTGCCAGCTACTCGATGGAGACCACTGGGTCGAAGCGACGAGCAAGCCCTGACCATCTCCAACGGGAGTCGAGCCATCGACGGCGCATGGCATGAGCCAACTGGCACTCCATATGCGGCAGGGGTGAATTGGCGAATAAGGAGTTCAACTTGGTTTGTTTGGGAATCATTAGCTAGGGTTGAGGACAGAAGGTTGTTTTAGGACAGCAAGCGACACGAAACGGCGCCGTATGGTTTTTACCAGGGACGGAAGCACATGAACATGAGCGCATACACACACAGCATCTGGGTTGCATTGGAACGAGGATAAACTGGAGGTCGGGAAGCGGGTGTCTCTTTATCTGCCACTTGAAACGTCTTGGACAAGGATTAAAGGGGCTTTTTTTTTTTTGCGGATTCGACAAACATATTCTACAGCAAGCAGCATTCACGCACGGCATTGGGTGACGACCGGATGGGATACGAAGGATATGAGGCGAAAGATGTTTTATTTTTCTCTTCTTCATGTGAACAGAAAACAAAAACACATGTCGGGCTTTACTTTCTTCACTTCGTTGGATTGTCTTTTTTTTTAAAGAATGGTTTTTTTTTTGAGTGGTTTTTTGGTCTGGTTAGAGGCGCAGGAGTTGGAGCAAGGGGTAGGGGGAAGGGTTTGGAAACCACCACCCAGAAAAAAAAATGGCAGGGGTTGTTGATGTTACTTTGGCTCTTCTCTCATATATACTTGTTTTTCCTGGAGCAGGAATCCATAAGGTTAGATGGAAACGATGTCTACTGGGAATTGGGATGAATGACATGTCATCGGATGGGTGGGCGGAGATTATCACGACAGGGTTGGGACGGGTGTTTGCAATTTGTGTTTCTGATAGACCATATGAGAGCTGATAGAGAAGAGGAGATGTTGTATGTACACTTACAGTTACGAAGTTCGAATTATTCAGTGGCCAAAAAAGAGACAAATGACTTGATTTAATCATAGCTGCCCTACCGACTAGATGGTGTCATGATATGTCTGTCATTTTTAACATGTTTTTATTACCCTAACTTGGGTGATTTCCTAATTTTTTTTTTTTTCTTCTTTTCTTCTTCTTTTCTTTTCTCATGTCATCTGATGTCAGATCAAGATGGCCTGCTACATATCACCCACCAATTGTCCCTCTCATATCCCGTCTCCTCAATCACTCCTCCAGCCGCTACAACGTCCTCCTCAAGCTCACCCTTGCGATAGAGGTGATAGTAGCGCTGGAACGTCTCCCCCTGACCCTGGGAAGTCTTCATCACCCATGGCACAAGCGTATCCTGTGCGCTGTTCTCGTCCCACCCGCGGCGACTGTTGGACTGCTCCAGGGCCCAGACGTACACGAGGACACGGCCGTGGCGAGGGCGCACGCATTCGAGCAGCGCAGCAATGGCCTCGCGTCTTCGATCCGGGGTGGAGAGGTGGTGAATGACGGCAATACAAATGGCAAAGTCGGCACTGGCATGGCGGTATGGCAGGACAAGGCCATCTGCGACGGCGACATCCACATCGCCTCTTCCGCCTGCGTCCTTGTCACCGTCCGTCTTCCCCGTCACCGCCGGCCCCTCCCAGGCCAGCCGGACCAGCGCGGCGCTGCGGTCGGAGCCCATGAGATGGAGCCCCCGGTTGATGCGGAGATACTTGCCGTTGCCGCACCCAACGTCGAAGCCAACGCTCCCCGGCGGCTGGGAGTTGAGAAACTGGGCAACAAAAGGCCAAGGCTTGTGGCGCGTGGCCGAAAAGTGCGGTGCAATGGCCTCGTAGACTGCGTGGACGTGCGTAGCCTCGTATGTCTCGGCCTGGGCCGACGACGATGGTCCGTCGTGTGGTGGTTGGGCATGATGAACGGGTGCAGCCTGCGGTCCGTCTTCTCCCGCCGGTATCGCCGACGAACCACTCGCCATGGCGGATCAAACAGAGACGGCGTTGAGAACAGACAATGGAGAGGAGGAGGGGACCCTTGGGAAGCAAACGGGGGGGGAGGGTGTTCGTTTCCCCTTCTACGGGCGCTTCTATTCCGTTGTTCCCGTTTGGGGGTGGCGTGCGAGGAACCAGGGTGGGAAAAGAACAGACGAAAGGAAGTCTGAGCGTCCTATATCACGACGTCGGTTGGAAGTAGATGGAGTTTTCTAACGGCTTTGGGATGCCATGTCTTGTGCGTGTGTACGTGCGTTTGCAAGCGTGTGGTTGGGCAGCGGGCTTTAAAATTCTGACAGGGGTGGGGGGGAGAGAGAGGCAGTGTGTGAGTTGTTCCAAATATTCCATGGAACTAACTAACATGGTTGATAAACAAGTCGGCCATTGGAGTCGCCAACCAACTAGCCTTGAGGCAGTGACATGTCAAATGTTTGTTCTTCCCCAACTCTGTGGCGTATTAAGTACCACGCGCTGCTCCAGTGCGGAGGGAACCATTCGTTAACGTGATACATACAAACCACCACCCCAACCACGATAGGATCAACACTTGGTGCGGGGAGGGTGTCAATTTTTAACTTCATGCCAGCAACGAAAGAGCAGCGGACAAGAGAACACGACATTGAAAATTAGGCATTACCCTTGGTCAACACCAAACAGCCAAGCTAAGAAGATCATGCCAGGCCCCCCGGTCGCGAACACCCTTCGGAAGCTTCCCGCCAACGGTCCTTTTTCATCTTCAGGGTTCTCCCATCCCCACACACTTTGACAATCTCAAGCTTCCCCTTTTATCTCCACAGCGCTGTGCTGGCGTTCCCATCGCCTCACATTCACACCTGGCTTTGCTCGTAAGCAGATCCAACATGGTGTCATTTCCCCCCTCTCACGGGCCACCACCCTCGCTGTTGGGGAGCGAGAGGGGAAAGGGTTGGTTTGCTGCGACGCCGTCACTCGTTCCCCGTATGCCCGGTCCCCGTCCCATCCTTGCGCGGACCGTGGGCCGTGTTGGACTTCATGCAACGGGAAATAATACATAGCCCACACTCTCCAAAAGGTCCGCGTTCCACGTTCCACCCCCTAACGAACAGTGAGCGACACTGCCTCGCTCGACAGGGGGCCTTGCGCGGTGCTGCCAATGCACGACATCTGCGATCCGCCCAGATTGAAGGTCGGAGCCTCGTGAGACACACCCAGGTCGCTGTCGACGGCGCTGGCTGGCGCGCGGATAGCCTCCCGGCGCGGAGCCGCTGGCAAGCTCGGACGCCTCGCGAGTCTTGCTTTCCCCGGCGAACTAGGGGGGTTGGGTTGGGTTGGGTTGGTTCATGAGTGAATCACTTCACGCAAGGGTCGCGCAAGGCAGGGGACTGTTGCAAAAGGGTTTGTCATTGTGCTGTCTATGCGGCCTTCAAGGGTCACAGTCAAGAACGCATGGCCATCCATCATCGCAACGCTGACCGCTGCCCTTGTAAGCCATTCATGCTATCTATACTTGACACGAACCCGTCTGTCATCCCACTAGCGCCCGTCACTCGGCCTCTGAAGCCACCCATGGACCTCACCCGGCCGATACCCTTGGTGCGCGCCTCCGTCACTCACAGCTACCTACCTCACTAGCGAGACGACATCAGCAACCCCATGAGGGTGGTGTCATCGAGAGATAGAGGGGGAGGGAAAGAAAAAAGAAGAAGAAGAAAAGACATCCCTTGCGTGTGCTTTCACAGGCGCAATTACCAGCGCATTCATTTATTACCCGTGTTTAGAGGGCTGTTGGGGTCAAAAACGTCCGTGGCGATCAGGTCGGGATACTTCACACCGCCTTCCTTGAGAACCGAGTCCATGATCTCCATGATGAGGATAGATTCGGACCAAGGCATCGAGTCGCTCTGCTTTTTGCCATCTCGCAAGCACCGAGCGCACTCGTCAGCCTCCCAGAACATGCCGTGTCCCCAGTTGCCGCGCTTCGGGTCTTCGGGAATGGGCATTGGCACCAACTCGACATGGCCATTGCCGTCCTTCTTGATCACCTTGAACTCAGTTGGCCTATAAGCAGGGCCTGTGACCTGGATCTCACCACCGGAACCCTGAATGCGGATGGCAGGGCCGCCAGTGTAGTTTCCATCCAAATCTGTACCAACACGTAAACTCGTCGTGGCAATACCCATGGCCTTGTTCTTGGGGAACTGGACAATTATACTGGTCGTCTCGTCGGCACCGGTGTCGTACTTGTTAATGGCAGAGACAACATTTGGAACCTCCTTCAGGTCCTCAGGCTTGGTGTGGTAGATAGTTTGAAATACCCAGTTCAGAGAGTAGATGCCCAGATCCAAAAGACAGCCACCAGCGAGATCTGTGCTGACCATTCGGTGAGAATCGGGGAAGTCGATCTTGCCATTGGGGAGGTCCTTGTTGAAGGAGAGATCAGCTACATAGCATGCGTTAGCCAGCCAGTTCTCGATCGTGACATGTAACGTCCGTAATCCAAGTTGTAGAGGCATATGTCTTACCGAGGACTCTGTAAACAGGTCCGATAGCACCAGACTTGATGAGCTCTCGGATCTTGATGCTGAGAGGGAAGTATCGAATCCAGACTGCTTCCATGAAGAAAACGTTCTTTTCCTTGGCCGCCTCAATCAACTTCTTGGTCTGGGAGGCTGTCACGGTGAGAGACTTCTCGCACAAAACGTTCTTGCCAGCCTGTATAGCAAGCATGGCATTTTGGAAGTGGTGGCTATGAGGCGTGGCGACGTAAATAATGTCAACATTGGGGTCAACAACGAGCTCGGCATAAGAGCCGTAAGTCTTGGCTGAAGCAGGCCCGTCTATCCTCTTGATAAACTCGGCCGCTCGTTCGGCGGATGTGGAGGAAGAAACGGCAACAATCTCATGGCGGACATCGTCAACATCTCGTACGGCCGGGTCAGTGAGGAGATCCTTTGAGAAATCTATACAAGTGTCAGTCACTTCAATAGTTCAAGCCAAACGATGGAACAGGAGATTAAAAACAGAGCGTGAGACAAAACTACGAACGTTCAGCAATGCCACCAGTGGCGAGGATACCCCACTTGATGGTAAATGGAGCCATTGTGAAGAGGTGTTGGTGTTGACTTGTGATTCTTGCGCAACCCAGCTTGGGATAGGATCGTTATATAACACAGCACAGCAAGCAAACGGAATCGGGTACGACCAAAAGAATCAGCCAGGGAATTTAGTGTAGACAGAGACCTCTTTTTATGTGTCACTCCCAAGTCCTTTCATCGCGGTGTTGCGGGGTAAATCCGAAGCTCTCGTAGGGATGAGGGATGAGCTCTCCTTGTCGGGAAGCGGATTCCGATTACTGTAAATGGCTACTTTCGCCGGGCTTTATGCAAAATTATAAAGAATTCTTCTACGCGGCCAATCAACTTCTTGCTGTAGCTACTTATCGGCGAGTCGCGCGGGCCAGCGTTCGCTCCCAACGTGGAAGCTTCCCCGCAAGCCGCGAGCTGTTGATGAGAAGTACACCAAGACCCCACACCAGGTAAGGACGCATAGCGGGGAGCACCGCGGAAAATCGGACTTGGAGACGAAAAAAAAAAAAAAAAACCCTTCATTTCCAATTAACGGCGCAGCGGCTCTGCAGCTTGCTTGCATCTAAATTCCAGCATGCAGTCACGGCTACCCTGTACGTTCGTTTCTCGGTCGTTGGCATTTTGGTCATCCGTCATCATTGTCATTTTGCCTTGCTATCACTTCCTTTTATTGATAATTAACCTTTTATAGGTTTTTATAAGGAATTTTCCTTTGTGATTAAATGTATGATGATGGGGACGGACAGCTCTCCGGCCACTGCCTATGGCTTGAGCGCTTAGCCAAACAACGCCCCATCGTTGGCTAAGAAAATAACACAATTAAGCACTCCACTTATTCCATGTTTAGATCACACCAACTTCTCGCACATGGGGAAATAGAATTAAATAATACAAGTCATTGCCGATGATGCGTATGATTTCCTCACCCGTTGGACATGGCGGGGTGCTATTATGGAGTGTTGTACTCCTCCGACATCTTCACTTTGGGCACCACAGAACTTAACTGCCCTAAATATAGGTTGTATAATTAAAAACAGTAGAAAGAGTTTATATATACAATGCTTTATTGATATTTTACTTATTTTTATGGAAAAATACTGTATGTTGTTAAGGCAGTTGGAGAATCCTGGAGAAAAGCAGAGGGGCACATTCTTTCGTTGTATGTAATTTATGATGACATTAGTGGCTAACAATAACCCGCATTTATCATGCATTACCCCGTCAGCTCACAGTCGCATCCCGTTGACCAACAGCACATTTCGAAAATCAAGGCCCATCACTCAACAGAGCCATCTCCGCTGCAACTGACGATTACGTATAGCTTTTAGGACTCTGCTATCGCTTCAACACCATGGCTCAAGCATCCCGCCTCGCCAAGGATCTGACCTTGAAGGGTTCGGCCACCACCATCCCGAAGCTTGTGTACGGTACGGCCTGGAAAAAGGACCAAACCACCGACCTTGTTTACAAGGCCCTGAAACATGGATTTCGTGGCATCGATACAGCTGCCCAGCCAAAGCACTACAACGAGAAGGGCGTTGGGCAAGGGGTCAAGAAAGCAATCGCCGAGGGCATCACCTCGAGGGAAGCTCTTTTTGTAAAACATGCCATTCACCAAAGCACGTGCGAACCACTGACTAATTGAACCAAAGATTCAAACAAAGTTCTCTCCCCCGAGCGCCCAAGGTGAGAACCCGCCTTACGACTTGGATGCTCCGCTGGCCGACAAGGTTCATCAGTCGGTGCGCTCTTCGCTCAACTACTTTACCGTCGAAGACCAGGAACCGTACCTGGATAGTGTTGTGATGCATAGCCCCATGAACACCATCGAAGAAACCGTGACGGTTTGGAAGACATTAGAAACCTATGTGCCTGGCAAGATCCGAAACCTCGGCATCTCCAACACGTCTCTGCCGGTGCTGCAAGCGTTGAACGCCGAGGCCACTGTGAAACCCAGCATTGTGCAAAACCGCTTCTATAGCGATACTGCATTCGAAGTAGCGCTGCGAGCTTACTGCCGGGAGGAAGGCATCCTGTTCCAGTCCTTTTGGACCTTGAGCGCTAACCCAGACCTTTTTCGGGTTAGGCCGGTGTCCGAGGTCGCAGAGAAGGCCGGTGTGCCGCGGGCAGTGGCCTACTATTCTCTGGTTTTGGGGCTAGAAGGAATAACCATATTGGATGGAACAACGGATGAGACGCATATGACGGACGACCTGGAAGGTCTCAAGGTAGTTGGCACATGGGCTGAGGGAGATGGAGCTGCGGATTGGTCCAGTGCTCTAGCTAGCTTCAAGACTGTGATCGGAGAATCGTAGATCAGATGGGAAATGGCCACGAAAAAGTATTTTTTTCTTTCTTTCTTTCTCTTTTTTTTCGATACGAGTAAAAGGTATATGGCGATATAGGCCGGCCAGGCGTGATAGTGTATTTGTTTCTCGAATGATAGAAATGTAAAAATGCAAAGATGTCGTTTCTGAATCAAGCCAGGACGATCTTGCACAAATGTGACGCAGCTTAAGATGTCTGAGAACATATAGACTGTTACCTTGTTCGAGCTTTTGGGCCAATAAGGTTATTATAGTTAGATAATCCAAGACATCCAGGTTTCCGACGCTGCAGATGCCAAGGTTCGTTGAACCCATGTAAATTATACGAAGCAGGTTTCGGAGATTGTAATGTGATGTATAAAATGAATCTGGTTCCTAACTCTTGTTTGACAACGAGCAAGACTTGAATAATATGACCCAGGAAATGAAAATGGTCGCAAACAAGAAGCGAGCCCGGGGCCAAACCAAATTTACCCACAAGAAGAGGCGAAGGCAACGACACAGAACACAAAGGCCTGGTCAGCGTTCTCCAGAATCACGTCAACAGTCGAATTTGGAGTATAACAATGAACCTGTCCAAATTAGTGACATAGAACCAGAGGTTTACGAGGCAGCTTGTATCCTGTACAGCCTTTCTAGACAAACACTTCCTGCTGATGAATCATTGACCACTGCCCACCAAACTGACAGCCGGCCGACACACACAGTGGCGCTCGACAAACAACTGCCTGACAACCTGCTCAACCGCGCACCCTCATCAATTTACGAGCCCACCTTGTCTTCCAACTTCAAAAACGCACCAAGAGCAGAGTTAAGTCAAAACCCCGACTCTCAACTGCTCCCGGATCCGCCATCGCCGGCATCTGACGATACCATCTCCGATCGGGAAGGCTAGGATTTGTTTTTTTCTCCCTTACTGAAGCCATCTTATCGCTACCATTCGCATCCCATCCCCAAGGCAAAACCGGAAAGCTGGAATCAGAAGCTGCAGAACCAAGGGGTTTACCACCTCTCCGCCCTCTCTTTCATCATTCTAAAGTTAAAAGGTGCAGACTTTACCTCACTGCAGAGCATCCACTTTGGACTCTGGATACATCTCATCGAATGAAACCGCCACCCAAAACCTCGAGAATGGCTACTCACAGCTTCGATCTTCGCCCCCAGCGACCTGGTAAGCTGTCTGATGACGCAGTTAGAATGATCTCCGCTAATCGCCTACGAGATTTGCGAACTCTTAATAGACCATATGAACCTGTCGCTGCTGAAGCTGGCCCCTGTATTTCATCCTCACCACTTTCAAGTCAGGATGAAAATGACGGCGCGTTTGACTCCCATCCCACATCAAATCCGAGTGGAATTAAAAGCCCCCCGGGCACAGCTTATACTTCCATGGCAAACACGAGCGATGGAATTGGCTCGTTAGTTTTCTTTTCATCCCTACCCGGCAGTGAAGCCATACTGAACACAACGCAAAGGCCTGAAAAAATAAGCCCAGCATCGTCCTCCAAGACTACCCGAAGCACCAAGAGTAAGAATGGCACAGTTCGACCTGAAGAGTCAAGTGCTCTGCCGCACAACCATCCTCTCAACCGAGCTGTCAGAGACCTCTGGCGTGAAGGCTCTCGCACTGTTCGCCAGTCCGATGGGACCGTGGATCATGGTGATGTGGTTCACTGGATGATGACCAGAAAAGGAGGTGCTAATGTCGCCTGGCCGCAGCTCGAAGAGGGCCAAAGGGCGATTGAAGAAATGCGCAAAGACACGATAGACTTGGGCGAGATATGGCGGCGGCACGAAGAAGAAGAGGAGGCAGCAAGAATTCGAGAGGAGAGACGGCTGGCAAACAAGCGTCGATACCGGCCAAGAAGCGAGTGGGATAAAGAAAAAGTTGCTAAAAAGGCCAATGCCAAGCGGGCTCTCGAGGAGACAGAGGGTCAGCCTAATGAAACGGAGCACACTGCCAAGCGAGCCAGATGGGAGGCTGGTGATGTGGTCTCAACCATGACAAACGGCAAATTTCCTGACATCATCTCACCTGGAGGCACAACGATGAGCCTAAAGAGCTTTGTTTATATGCAATCATGAGGAGTACGGTATCTGAAAGAATGTCATATCGATGGTCATCGCTACGAAACCCAGTATAGGTTTTAAAAAGTTATAGATTTAAAACTTTAGCACTTTCGAGACGAAGTCTCTAGCATGCTTAAACACGACCAAACTGCAAACCTGATAATGTATGAGTCAAGGAGAGTACTTTTATACTTAGGAAATTAGCTAGTTGCTTTGGAATAAATCTTTACTTTCGTAGATTGGTGGTGCCTTGAGTATTTGTTGTGAAGGATACTTGGTTTTTTTATTTAATTCATCGTTTAATAATCTATTGCCTATTTTTATATTGGCTATTTATCTTGCGGAATATCCTTGGCAAAGGTGTTTGCCACGATAAAGGGAAAGCAGGCCGTGGCCTCGAGGTATACCTGTGTGATAATAAGTAAGCGTGTTTACCAAGCTGCAAAACTCTGCGGATTTGCTCACCTTGACGTTGTCGGCTCCAATCTTGATCTTTCCCCAGGACACAGCTTCGTCCGGCCTCGCACCTGCATCACTGCCATCAAACTCTTGAGCTGTATTGATGTAGACGGCTGATTCGGCACCGTTCCGCATTAGGCATGCATTGGCAATGTGGTGCTTGACGATGCCGCCTCCGAGAATGATCATGCCGGCTCTCTTGGCGCGGACGGAGATGGTGTTGATGCGGCGAATGTCCTCGACGAGATCAATCTTGAGCTGCAGAGGAGACGCCTTGAAAGTGTGAAAGTAAAGCATGTCGCCCAAGCTGCCATCGGTAATGGCGGGGCAGAAGATGGGAATGTCGTTTTTGTAGGCCCAATAGTAAACTGATCGCTCATCGTTGATCTCCTTACCCAGTCGGTGGATGACCTTGGACGGGGTCCAGTTGATTTCCTCGTCGGTGCCCTTGCTGGCCTCCTGCTCCTCGAGCATTTTGTCGAGAATCGGGACAACCCAGTCCTCAAAGGCACAGTAATTTGCATTGGGGACAATCAAGTTACCGATGCGGTTGAGACCTTTGCGGCGAAGCTCGGCTCCTGGAGTACTGAATGACCCGACATATGTGTCGGCGAGGCATTTGATGAAGTCCTCCTCGATACCGCCAGCGGTGGTGACGATGGCCGACACGTGCTTGTGCTCGACGAGCCAGCGGAAAACACCTCGAAGACCAGACGAGATGAGGTTTGATGTATAGCCTAGGAAGATGGTTGTCTTGTCACCAGTTTCAGGATCCCTCCAGGCACGCTACAAGATTGATGAATGGAGTTAGCTAACATGGAATTTAACAGATTTCTCGGCGCCCTTTAGCTCTCTCTTTTTTTATTCGAACTACCGAGATTCTTTGCGACAAATCGCTGCAGGGGGCTGGATTGATGTGGCTAACCATGTCATTGATAATCCTCACTGCTTCACACATGGATGAGGCCTGAAACCCCATGTGGCGCATGCCTTCAAAGAGATCCTCGGCTGAGACAGGACCTTTGAACTTGTTAAAGTCCAGGTCCTCCACCTTTTGAGCATCCTTGGGCATTTCCTCGGATTTGACGAGGACTGCGTCGGTCGCCCCAGCGGGCGGCGCACTGGAGGGGTCCATGATCGAAGAGTAGGAGGGGCAAAAGCCAAAAGCCAAAAAAAAAAAAAAACCTTGGTTGGAGAGACTAGAAATTTGTGGTGAATATTCCTGTGTTGAGAAGACAAGAACTAATGAATGAGGCGAGATAGGATGTGTACCGGTCTCAGACACGATGCCACCAATACTTGCGTGTGTTTTTTTACCTTCTCGTTGGCTGGCGTTATTTTTTTTTGCTTCACTCCCAATGGTTATTTTTTGGTTTCATTTCTTTGTCACTCCAAGAGGCAAATCCCGGCTCCGGCTCCGCAAATGACTGACTACACACGACAGCGGGGGTCAACGGGCCAAGGAAAAAAGAAAATACATGGCATGAGACGCCGGTTTCTTAATCACCGTACGACAAGAATTGGCTGTGATGAAAATTATATTTAATAAAAAAAAACAATAAAGTATTATGGAATTCACGTCCGGTATCTATATTGTTTCTCACATACCATCTTACATTTTTTATTTATTTTAATTCTCCGGCTTCCTTGTTCATGGCTACCATGGTGGCATGCATTTATCACCTGTGCGAGGAGAGAGTGGGGGCAAGGGACAGATGAAAGACATGGGAAGAAGGGATGTAGGCTAGGAGAAAATGTGTCAATGTTCGCGAAAAAGGAAAGGAAAAAAAAGAACAGTCACAATAAAGCCTCTGGATTTACAGCTATTGCTAATACTAACAGATAAAAAACAACAACAACAACAACAACAACAACACCCCCCCGATATCACACAAGTCTACCCTGACGTTCTTCTCTCTCTCTTTCTTTTCCTTCGCCTGGCTTGATTGTTCAGATCCTTTTTTAGGCTTCTTTTGGGCGTGTGCAAAAAATGCATCCATTCTCTAGCTAGGTGTGGGCTTAGCGCCCCCACAGAAACCAGGCTTCATCTGGTATGGGACTAGCGCAGTACCCCGTGTGGCACAGGCAAGCAACTGGATCCACTGAGCCACGACTAAGCTGTTCACCTTTCACGTCTGGTACCTAAACTAAAACTGCCCAGTAATAGGCGCCCGCCACGCGACTCGCACCCACCGGTTTGGCTCCATTTTACAGCGCTGAGGCTGCAAGGTCCATCTTCAATCCTTCACCTCAACCTGCCGTGACCCGTCAAACCACCTCATCGCCACTTTCAACTCCGTCCGGCCTTGCGCGGCCGGTTCATTTGGTGGACGGCATCAAGACGCTCATTTCGCACTCCCAAGCCGCTCTTCAGCGCCCGCCTGCATACACAACCGACACGCCCAACCCCGTGCGGCTCGACGGGGGGAACCTCGACAGGTTCCTGGTTCCACCAGCCACTGTCGTGTCGAAAGTCAAAGCACCACCTTCAATCACACAACCACTGCCGTCGTATCCTGTCCATGCAGACTTCTTACTGGTGCATGGACAGAGGCTGATTTTTCACACAACGGCCTCACTTAGGTCCTCCCATTCGCCGCAATGTATGTGTTCGCCAACATCACCGCATCATCCATCTATCCTCATTCGCGACAACCCGCCCTTCATCTTGCTACCCGTCAGCTGTACCGCGTCTAGCGAAATCAACCCTGCATTCCTTATGTTCGCCTGCGTACTACTCCCATGCTTACCTTTCATTCTTCATGTAGGGCTTCAAGGTACTCGAGATATGAGCGATCTAGGTCGCCAAGGGACCGCTCACCTGATCGCTATGACAGGGCTTCCCAGTACAGTGATGGCGATAGACGTCGCTCCTCGGCCGAGGTCAGATCAAATAATTCTACTTTCCCACCTGGCCGCGACTCATTCGGCGACCCTTTGCGAAGAGAGCCTCCACGAGCACCCAAGGCACTAATCGATGCCCCAAGCGGTCCGAGAGGTGGAGGTTTTGCGGGTGATTTCAGAGGAGGACGTGGACGTGGAAGAGGGCGCGGATGGTCGTCGAGGGACGAGAGCAGAGACCGTGGACGAGACAGAGACATCGATTATCGCGATCGCTACCGGGATGAGCGAAGCCGAGAGCGTGAACGCGACCGCGACCGTGATAGAGACTGGCGGGAGCCAAGAGATTTCAGATCACGCCGTTCCCCAATTGGCCGCGCAAGATCGCCAACACGAGACTTTCGAGACCGAGACCGAGATGTGCCCCTTGGAGTGGACGCTGATAGGTCCCGACGTGGTTCACGCGATGGCGGGCCTCCTTCAGCGGGCTCCTCATCCTCAGATCCTCCATTCATGTCACCGTACCCGCCTCGTGGCGGCGGTTTCATTCGTGGACGAGGAAGAGGACGAGGGGATTGGCCTGCCGACCGTGGCCGCGGGAGAGGACCGTATATGGACGACCGAAACGATCGCTATCCGAGGAGCAGGTCTCAGGAAGGCCGCTGGGGTAGAGAAAGAGATGATCGCGAGAGGATGGATAGGATGGATCGATATGGAGATATGGATTCCCGCCGCGATCCTCGGGATGATCGTGATCCTCGTGACCGTCCTGAGCTGTTCCGGTCGAAAATGGAAGCACGAGCAAATGGACCTCATGACCCACCACCAACTTCGGCTAAGGAAGTATCACCACCTCCTGTTGCGCCTTCAGCACCAGCCTTCGGGACCGTCGTCCCCAGTCGTCCCCTGAGCGTCAGCGATGGCTACGCTCCCGCTAGTGCTGCCACGAAGCCGCCACCGACGGCCCCCCGTGCATTCAGCGACCGGCCTCTTTCTGCCGGGCACTCTGGAGGACATGAATCATCGGCCCCCGGCCCGAGCAAGCCCCTGGATAGCCCCCCAATCCCAGTTGGGCCCAGAGCTCAGCAACAGAAGCCCCAGCAACGTCCTTCAAGCAAACAATGGATCAACCCTAACCTGAAGAAAGCTCCAGATTCACCCAATATGATGAGGTCTCCAAGTTTTGTACCTCAGCGACCCCCCTTTCACCGCGACAACTCACACTACGATCATCACGACGATGATAGGCGACCACGAAGCAGCGACGCCAAGTCAGATTCGCATCTCTCGGGAATTGACAACCGAGCCCGGTCTCAGTACAGTGCCGAACCAGGCGAGATTACCGTCAAATCTGAACAGGAATCCCATTCGCCCAGGGCGTCGGTGGATCGGGATTCCAGAGCTTTTAGAGATGCTAATAGAGGCGGTCCAGGTCCATCGCCAACAAGTGAGAATATGCCCAAGTTTCTCCAAGGCTCAAGAGTACAGATGGAAGAACATCGCGACCCCCCTAAAGAGGCGCCGAAACGTAAGCGCAAGCGTCCACATGTTGGAGTAGTCAGATTTGAAGTTCCGCCCAAGGCTGCACCCCCTGAACAAAACTCCGAGTCAGACGACGACGAAGACATGGCAGAATTTTTTGCCATGCAAATCGAAAAGACCGAGGCAGAATTGGCCAAGCTTGAGGAGCCTAAACTTCCAACCAAAGTTATGTCTCGGTTTGCCGCATTGTCGCATGGAGCCATGGCCAAGATTCTCTGCGAAGGCGAAGGGCTGATGGAAATGATGACCAGCCCACCTAAGAGCTTACCAGAGCCAATCGAGGCGCCCAAGGAAGCTGAGAAGACAACACAGATCGAAGAGCCCGAGGTGGAGGAAAAGTCTCATTCAAACGAGGCTCCTTTACCAAAAGAAGAAGTTGTAGCCACTGAGAAACCTAAGCCGATAGAGGAGCCCGAGAAGGTTGAGCAACCTGAACCAGTGAAGGTAACTGACCCTGTTGAGAAGCCTAAGGAGATTGAGGAACCTCCGCCTGTGGCTATGGAACTTGATAAACCAACAGAGACGGATTCTCATATGAATATGGATCTGGATTCGGAGAAGGTCTCGAAATCGGATTCGAAACAGGCCCCGAAGGCGGACTCAGAGAAAGATTTGGCCAATGATGGGGACAATGATGCTGAGATGACAGATGTCGTGGATGGCCTGAATGAGGCGTCTGAGAAGGATGAACCTCAAAAACAACCCGAAAACGTACCTGAGAAGTTGTCCGAGAAAGAACCCGAGAAGGTAGTCGAAGACCGAGCTGGAACGGTACACGAGAATTCGTCTGAGAAAGCCTTGGACAACTCACCCAAGAAAGATATTGTCAAAGTGGCCGAGATGGAACCTAGCATCGTATCTGAGAGTGTCCCCGAGAGTGTACCTGAGAATACACCTAAGGATGTTGCTGTAAACACACCTGAAAAGCCACTGGAGAACGTATTTCAGGAGGCACCTGAGGAGGCACCTGAGAAACAACAGCTTGAGAAAACAGCAGAGAACCCATCTGAAGGGCCCGAGAAAACAATCGAGACACCTGAGAAACCAGAGCCAGAGAAACTCCCCGAGGTGGAACTGGAAAGAGAACCCGAAAATGTACAAAAGGAGCCTGAGCAATCCCTGGACAAGGTGCAAGAGAAACAGCCTGAGCAACCTGCATCTGAGATCAACGACAAAGGGAGCGAGCTGGCAAAGAACATTGCTTCTCCTGAACCTGAACCCAAGACCGAGGAAATGGATATCGATAAGCCAACTACAGCGATTCCCCATGCTCCCGATAGCGCGATTCCCACAGTCGAAACTGCCAAAGAAGATGTTGCCCCCAAACCTGTTGATCATGTGGATGCACAGCCCGCGAAGACTGTGGAGGCTCCACAAGAGAGATCAAGTCCGATGGTGCTTGAGAAGCCTCAGCAAGTTGTGGAGCCAGCTCCTAGTGTTGCATTGGAGACGACCGAGGTGGCCTCCAAACCACCAAGTACACCTTCCCAAGTTGACGATGATGAGACCGAGTCCGAAGATGATTCATTCATGAATATCGATACAGTCACTACAGTGAGACGGTATATGACAACTCCACCTATCGATGACCTCCCAGACTACAGTTGCAAGCCTTGGGACAAAGATAGAGGTTTTCTCAACACCCTTGATTCTGATTCCGTCATCGATGAGTATGTTCTTGAGCAACTTGACAAAATCAGTCTCCAAAATACAGCCGGGCAAGACCGTGAACGCAAGGTGTATGCTGGGAACTATATTCATTATCTTAAATTTACGTCCTCGAACGACCCAGCTGCAGTGAAGAGCAGGGGTGGCAAGTTGTCCGCGGAGGGTAACGGTTCTACAACCCCCGAGCACAAGCATGAAGGCAGTGGCCGTGGTCGGCGCTTTGCCACAGAGCGCGATCTGGAACGAGTACTGCAGGCATCTATGCGCGAAGATGAAGAGAGGAAGGAGCGCGAGCTCAGAGCACAGAAGGAAAAGTACCGTACCGAAAAGGAGGCTATCATTCCTGATATGATCTGGACCCAGGAGGACAAGGAGCGTATCCAGTACAACGACGTTTCTGGCTTCACTCCCGCTGATAGACTGGTCTCTACATGGCGCGTTCTTCCCCCACTTAATAATTTTACCGCTGAGGAAGCCGAGCTTTTCGAGAAGCGGTATCTGGAGGCACCAAAGCAATGGGGTAGAATTGCCGAGGCAGTCCCCCACCGAGATTTTGGAACTTGTATTCAGTATTACTATATGAACAAGAAGGAGCTCAATCTTAAGGAGAAGCTCAAGAAACAGCCTAAGAGGCGAAAGAAGGGCGGACGGGGCAAACAGAGATCCAGTGCCCTTGTATCAGAACTCGGAAACGGCGAAAACGAGAATGAGGAGAATCACGACACTGGCGAGAATGGTGAACGGAGAAGACCCCGAAGAGCTGCCGCTCCAACATGGAATTTCGAGCAACCTGCAGCTGAAACCGAGAACTCGACCCCATCTGGAACCCCAGGCCGGCGTGGAGGATCCGCTGCTAAGGGTGACGGCGAGAAGGTGGATGGAAGAAAAGGGCGACGCAAGGCTAAAGAGAAGGAACCCAAAGCACCAAAGACGAACCAGACCCTGGCTGCAGCGCCTGTGGCTGGGCCTGGCAAGGGCCGCTCAAGGTCGAATTCCCGGGCGGTTAACACTGAGGCAAACCAACCCACGCCAACTCCTGAGGCTAACCGACTGGCCCCTCAGTTTGAACAGACACCACCATCTGGAATTCAACCCCCATTCTCTGTGCAGCAACAGCCCCCTCAGCCTGTCCCAACCTTGGAGAGACCGCCACAGATTACTTCATCTATTTCAGATGTAATGGCCGCTCCCTCGCTTCGGCCCGAACCACCACAACCAGCTATGACTACCTTCAACTTGGCCCAACCGCAACAAGAGCGTAAAGCGCCAACCCAGGCATCAAGCTACTGGAGTGTATCCGAATCTAACGACTTCCCCCATCTCCTGCGCGCGTTTGGATCGGACTGGACGGCGATTGCAGCTCACATGGGATCCAAGACGGCAGTTATGGTATGTTGATTGTACACCCCTATTCTATCCTAATGCTTACACTTGTGATAGGTCAAGAATTATTTTGTGCGACAAAAGGACCAAGGTAAGACCGAGTGGGAGGCGATTGTGCAAGAAGCGGATGGCAAACGTGCTAGGGGTGAGAAGCGGCCGGATCCTCCTCAGCCATCAACCAGTGGAAGAGGCAGAAGATATGATAATTCTACAGGAAGCACATCGCGACCGATTGCTGCTGCTCCCAATGATATCCACGAACCCACCCCAGCTAAAATGGAGCCTGCCGGTCAACCTCCTCGCGGACAGACGTTTAGCGGCTACGGGGTTCCTATCGCGCAAGCACCAGTGCAACAGCCGCTTGTCCCACCGACACAGCAACCACTGGCCTTGCAGCCGCACCCTCCAGCTCAGCCGGTTTCACAGACAATGTCACCAGGCATTAGTTCAAGGCCTTTGCGACCGCCCATGCAACAGTTTGGTTTCCCTGAACGCGAGCGCGAGCGCGAGCGCGAGTCTTCTCAGCAACGAGTGCCATTGCCCCAGAAAACTCCAGCCGGGCCTCCTGTACCTGAACCACGGGAACAACGGCCGCTGGCCGCCGCGCAACCACCGCAGAATGACCATATTGCTGAACACAACGCTCAAATAGAGCGACAGCAAATCGAGATGCAGATCCGAGAACATAGGGAGAGAGACAGGGAGAGGGAGAGGGAGAGGGAGAGGGAAAGAGAGAGGGAAATGGCCCGACAAGTGGAGCGACAACCGCTTAGAGTTAAGCAGGAGCCTGATGTTGCTGTACAGCAGCCGCCGCCACCTCCACAACATCAGCAGCAGCAGCAGCAGCAACAACAGCAACAACTGCAACAGCAACAACAACTGCAGCAACAACAGCAACAACAACTGCAGCAGCAACAGCAACAACAACTGCAGCAGCAACAACAACTGCAGCAGCAACAACAGCAACAGCAGCAGCAGCAGCAGCATCCGTATGAGTTTGGGCATCGTCAACAACCTAGCCTCGGCCAGCCTGTATCAAGACCACCTCCACAGGAGACTGTTCGACCTCAACCATATTCTCCTGCGCAACAGCCGACGCCGGCCCAGCCCGTTCGAAGTCTACTGAGCGGCGAGCAACCTGTCCGGTCGCCTCGGATGCACACACCCAACCGATCTATCTCGGCGCTTCCAAGACCATCATCTGGATCTATACCAGAATCCTATCGTTCTACAACTCCTCAGACAAGCACTCCCACCCCGGCACCTCCCGCGCCTGCACCCCCCGCACCACCCCGGGCTTCTGAGCCTAAAAAGGGAGGGCTCAACATTATGTCGTTGCTCAACGACGATCCCCCACCGCAGCAGCCGAAGCGCGTCGCCGAAGTTGCTGGCACTTCTGTTACGCCATCACAAACGCCTCCGCCCCAGACTCTGTCTCGCCATGCACCGCCTCCTCCTCAAATTCGACGAGAGCCGGAACCCCAATACGCTCCCTATGGGCGAGCACGATCTGGTGGAGCGTCGGCAATGCCCTCACTTAAGCCCACTTACACAGATTCACCCCAGCCACAGCATATGGGAGTTCCCCCACGAGCATCGATCGGCATGCCGATCGATTCAACCAGTGCGGATAGGGACTATTACCGCCAAAACCCCTACCAGCCAACTTCGCAGCCAAACGGAAACAACTCGCCTCAGACCTCCCACCGTTATCCCCCCCCTCAGCCAGGCCAAGTTCAGTATCAAAGCCAAACCGGATATCCAACGTCGTTTGGAACGGCGAGTCAGCCACCTCATTCTAGTTCACCAACTGCACAATATGCGATGCACCCAACTTCATCACGGGCCCGAGAAGTCCCCCCAGGTGGCCGTGAAAATTCTTGGCCGCACTCTCATCAACAGCCACCACCACCGACCCACCAATCCTCTGCCTGGCCATCACAACCACCGCCAAACACATCACAACCACCTCAACAATCTTGGCCAACCCAGCACCCTGCAGCTAAGCCAGGAACCCCAGCTCCAGCTTGGTCATCAGCACAGGCGCCGCCTCCACAGCAGTCTCATCATATGTCGATGCGGGATGACCCAAGGAGTGGGTATTACGGATCAGCAGCCCCACAGCAGCCGCCGCCTCAGCATCAAATGCCGGGTCGATATGCTCCCTCGGCATCTAGAGGACCAGAGCCTGTTCCGCCACCAGGTCAGCCATATCCCCGTTACGCCTCTACCCCAGGACCTGTTCCCCCACGAGATCATAGAGATATGCCAGGACGCAGCTATACGCCTGGAGTTGGATATGACGCCCGTGGACCACCTCCCTCGTCACTTGGATACTCGGCTGATCCAAGAGAAATGCAAATGAGAGATGCCAGAGGAGACCCTCGAGACCCACGCGATCCGATGAATAGGGGATTACGACCACCGCATGATGATTATAGGCATCCGGACCAGACTTATCGAAGATGAGGAACAATAAAGTGAAGGAATTGTATATCAGTTGATGGAAAGCGATCCGATATTGGGCGCATGGTGGACGTTTTTCGATTGGGAGTCAGCGTATGGGGAAGGCCAACTTGTATTTATAGAGATGTGGGACCTTTTTTATTTTCATTTTGTGTTTACTTGTGTAGATATTTGCGAGATATATACGTGACCAGATACAATGAATTCTGAAGAAAATTATTACACATTGAGACTGTTGGGGAAAAAAAAGGATGCTTTCTATTTGTTGTCATGACAGACTTACTACTGTGTTAACATGAGGTTTGCATCAGTGCGCTAATGTGCTCGGACCCCACCATACAGCACTGCACCCCACCAAGCAACGCGCATCTCCATCCTTTCGCGCGTGTCCATATTTACGACCTGGACAAACGACTACAGCCATGGCCTCTAACCCGCGGTCCGCGTCTGTCATGGGGACGCATGAGAAGACGTATTTCGAACAGCAGCGCGAAGCCCTCATCGGCGAGATTGCCATGGTGCGTCTTGGGAAGCTGGCCTGCGAGCTTGACGTGCTCCCCATCCATCTCTCCTCCCCCCCCCCTGATTATGTGTGCGCCGCGCCAGAGACGAACAAGACTGACCGCTTATTTCGCGATGCCTAGAGCTTCGAGCATGTCCTCGCAAATATCAACAAGCTGAATCGATCCCTAGAAGCTGTGGTCGCGGTATGATGTGTCCATTCCCCCCTCCCCCCTTACCTGCCTTGACCGACTCTTTTGTGTGCTTTGCTCCACAGTAGCTGACGAGGGGTAAACAAAAACGGACAGGTTGGCAACGAGTTTTCGTCGGTCGAGGCGCTCTGGTCGCAGTTTGAAAACGTCATGGGCAAGGACAGCGAGGGCGAGGGCGAAGGCGAAGGCGCAAATGACGAGGAGCAGCAGCAGCACGAGACGGGAAAAGGAGAGAAGCGGGAGGAGGCATGATGGATGAGAGCCGGATTGATTTTATTGATTGATACCCAATGGCTGTCAAAAGAATCGAAGCCTACACCACCTTCAAATATTTGAGACAAGGGCACGTGCACATAAAGATGAAAGTGAGAGAAGGGAGATGTCATGATGGCAAAACATGGTGGACCAACCTAGGCTCGTAGCGGGGAACTTCACAATGACGCACATGGGACCTTGGCGGCTGTTTTAAACATGTTTTGTCCTATTCCAGTCCTGTGACTTGACGGAATCATGCTACAAACACAGAAGAAAAAGAAATAAGAACAAGAGGAAGAAGCACCCGGCCACAAGGAAAACCCCTCCAATATGCCCCATCGAGTGAGTACAAACATAAAAAAAAGAAAAGCCTTTGTTCTCCTCTCATTCCACTTTAACCAACCTCCCAAATAAACCCATCTTCTAAATCATCCCATAACACGCGTGCTTCTCCCTATGTACCGTTCCATTCCATAACATACCATCCGCGGTCTTCCCTCGGTCCCCTTGTCCCGAGAGTCTACACTCCCCCGCACCTTGTCGGGGGAGCGCTTTCCAGCGACCTCGGAGGGGCTCGTCCCGGTTGACCATCGCTGGCGGGACTTCCTCGTCAGCGTGTAAAAAAAAAAAAAAAACAGGGAACCATAAAAAAACATAAGGCGCAATCGTTATAAGCAACAAGATTCATGCGATAGTCATTACAACTCTTTTATGCCGGTGTGCCCACCTCGCCTGTACAAGTCTCCCTCTCTTTTTATTGATGGGGAGCAAGCGAAGAAGATACAACAAATGTGGGTTTGAGATATCTGTCTCTCTTCGCGGCGTCGTCTCTCTTTGGCCCAAGCTTCTTAGAGGAACTGGCACTTTCTCTTCTTCCTCTTGGGGACTGACACGCCAGGTAGCGAGGACCTCTTGTCATGGCTTGAGCTGGAACCTGAAGCAGCAGCAGCCTCGAGCGTTTTTCGGTCGTTGGCGACAACGGTAAGTAGGGCTCGCTCAAAGATTTCGTCGACACCGCGCATCTCCTTGCTACTGCACTCCATGTATTGGGCGTTCATCTTCTTAGCGACAGCCATGCCCTGTTCCGAAGTGACGGGGGTAAGGCCCTGGGTCTTGAGCATATCAATGCAGGTCTTCTTGTGGCGAAGATCTGACTTGAGGCCGACGAGAAATAGCGGCGTGTATGGGCAGAAGTGTAGGACCTCGGGGTACCACTGTAGGACACAAAGTATTAGCATCGACTTCATCGGGCTGTTGGAGGTGGGGACTTCATGGAGCCGGCTGGGTGGCTTACCTTATCTAGCACATTGTCTAGTGAGTTTGGGCAATCAATGGCAAAGCAGACAAAGATGAGATCTGTCTCTGGGTAGGAAAGTGGTCGGAGGCGGTCGTATTCCTCTTGGCCGGCGGTATCCCACAAAGCAAGCTCCACAGTCTTACCAGTGGGAGGATGGGTAGGGTAAGTGATGTAATTCTCGAAAACTGTAGGAACGTATTTCTGTGCGGATTCGATTAGTGAATGGTCCCCTTTGGTGGCATGTAATTGAGGCGAGCGAGTGGTTATAGCGCTCGCTGGCAAGTGTCTGCGGTCCTGCCTCTAGCGGAATGCGTCATTCAACTTACCTCGGGAAAGTATCCTTGGCTGTAGCTGATGAGCAAACAAGTCTTGCCACAGCCACCATCGCCGACGACGACAATCTTCTTTGAGTAGGTGGGCGCCTCAGTCACATGGGTCGCTGCCGATTCGCGGCCTGTTGACGAACTCATGGTGCTGGCGGTGCCCTCGCTGGAGCGGGTTCGTTGCTGGCCTCGATTGTAGTCGTTGGAGTCGTAGTGCGAGTTGCTGAACTGGTACGATGATGACATGCTTGAACGCAAGGTGTTTGTGGGAGGAGCGAGGGATGCGGATGATCTCAGGCGTGAAGTTCGCCTGAGAATGCGGGTGCCTAGTGCGTGTGTGTTGTGTTGCTGCTGGAGATGAAGAGGCGGCCGTTTATTTAGCACGAGCTCGGGGCCGGCAAGGTAATATATTTAGGCGCGAAATACCGGTCAAGGGCGGACAGAAACGTATTCTCGGGGCGGTGGCCGATTAGGCTTGTGATGCGGGGAGAAGTCAAAGTGGCCGGCCAGAGATGGGAGAAAAAGCGTGATGGGTTGGAATCGAAGGTTGAGTGTGTATGAGCACGAGAAGTTGAAGGTGGGAAGAATGTCTATCGCAAGTTGCATCTGCACCGAGCGGCTGACTATCAAGGGCCATATCTTGTTGCCGCTCCCCTTGCCTACCTGTTGCACCGAGTTACATAGGTTGGCATAGCAACAGTGAAGGAGCGCCCCAACACTAAGGCTTCAAGGCCCCCAGAAGGCTGGTGGTTGAAAAATGGAGCCAGGCCCGTGCACCAGCGCAGGAGAATTTTTCCCCCGCCAGCGATTTGCTCACGCGGTTTTCGTTAATGCACCTCTCTAACAAACCTGCAGAGTCTCACACACCGAACTGTCCGTTACTATTCCTCTTGCCGCGCGACGCTCCCGGGCAGAGCTGTTCCTTGCACCACCCACGATTCCTCGCCAATCTGCACACAACCACACAGACACTCTCCGGAACAGACCCCCAAGATGGACCTCCAAACGCCTAGCAAGTACATCACTCTCGTCTCGGCCGACGGCTTTGAGTTTGTTGTGCTTCGCGATGCAGCTATGGTCAGCCCCATCATCAAGGGCATGCTCGACGTGAGGAGTACGTGAGAGAAAAAAATCTGCTCAGCAGCCTCTCAAATCAGAGAGTGTCCAAGCAGTCAGCTCACAACTTCCGACAGGTCAGTTTGCCGAGGCCAAGGATGCTCGTTGTGTTTTCCAAGAGATGAGGTAGGTGTTGCTATTCTTGTGCCACCTGGTGCACATTGCCATCGTTTGCTCTCTCTCTACCTTTGCTTTTACCTTCCCCGCCATCTCGATGATGAGCCCAGCTTTGACCGTCCCTTGGCCCCTTCCCGATGGATTGATGACAAGATCATGGAGATTATCTTGCTTGACAGAACAGCCGACACAACACAGTCTCGGCTGGTCTGGCTGATTGCTCACTACACTTGACCTGACCACACCCGCACCCTATCCTTTGCCAAACACGGTCTCCAGGAGCAGACTGGAGAGGGAAAAAAAAAAGCTAAGATGCTGATTGCTGGGGTCAATAGCGCCATGGTTCTAGACAAGGTGGTTGAGTATTTTCACTACTGGTACCGTTACCGCAACAGCGAGGATGTGCCTGACATGGACATCCCCGTCGAGCTCTGCCTCGAGCTGTTGGCCGCTGCAGATTACCTGGGTCTGGACCAGTACGCACCCTGACCACGAATCCCGGTCCGGCCGCATTGAGACTAATTTCCGCCAGGGCAAATATGAGCATGAGGTAACCAGACCAAACAAACCATTTGGTTCTCCTGCTATTGACAGACAACAACAACCACGTGCCTATATAAGTGCACTCTTTTTGCTATTTTGCTGCCTTGTATTCACAAACACCTCCACTTGCGCGGGGTACTGCAAACTGGTGGGAGTAATGGAGTTCGACGGTAAGGATCTGGCCGCTGCTTTTATTTCATATCCATTTGGATGTCGACAGGATGTGCCAAGTAATCAATGTAACAATCGCAGCCTCTGATGAATAATGACGATGACCTCACTATTGGAGGTCGTGATGCTTCTAGTCTCGCTTTCTAGGTCCCTCGTGAAGCACTGGATGTACCCAATCGGTTATCTAGCCTTTTTTTTCTTACACCATTTCAGCATATGCGTTCTTCCCCTTTACTCCTCCGTGGGTCGAACGTCTATTAGGAATGGAAGATTGATAACATCCCCCTTACTCTGCGTGACTTATTTGACGCATTGAGCTTTCGCTTTTTTGGCGGGGACACATAATATCTCTTGTTATTATATTTAATATATTCATTTATTTTTATTTCATTACTTGTTCCCTTAATAGTCATACTGCAACGTAGCGCGTGGTGTACATGGGGGTGAGATTGGAGATGTGTGTAAGCGATGTTTTGAGGCCTGGCATTTTCAGCAACGGTCTGCAATGACGCCGTCTACCCACCCAGCCTGGTCGCATTTCATCAATTGATTGCAATAAAAATATCTGAAATGGCCACCCAATGCCATGCTCGATTTCACACCAGATACTGCTTTTCGTGGATTTCTTACGTAGTCACCATTTCCGTTCAACAATGAGCCTAGAGGACCACCTTGTGACCCAAGCCAAAATTTACAGAGCCTTCTTCCCAGGCTCCTAACAAGCTGACCTACCTGACGACTACACCAATCCACAACGACAAATGGCAGCCAACACCTTTGAGACGCAAGGCGTCCGCGTCGCTGTAGAGGGCTGTGTATGTTCTCCCCATCGACTTTTATTTCGGAGCAGAACCGCTGACTGACTTTTTGCCGTAGGGGCATGGCACACTCAATGCCATCTACGACTCCATCGCAGAATCATGCAAACGTCGTGGTTGGGATGGCGTCGATCTTGTCATCATCGGCGGTGATTTTCAGGTCTGTTTCCAGTCCCCACCTTTAAGATCACAGCTTATTGACTAGCATACCCAGTCGTGTCGAAATGCCGCGGATTTGACTGTCATGTCGTGTCCCGTAAAGTATCGTCACCTGGGGGATTTCCCCCAGTACTACTCGGGAGAACGAAAAGCCCCCTACCTGACGATCTTTATCGCAGGGAACCACGAAGCTAGCTCGCATTTATGGGAGCTCTACTATGGTGGCTGGGTCGCACCAAACATATACTATCTTGGCGCTGCAAACATCCTTCGTCTGGGCCCCCTCCGCATCGCCGGTTTATCAGGCATTTGGAAGGGCTTCGATTATCGCAAACCGCATCATGAGCGACTACCGTTCAGCTCAGATGATGTCAAATCATTCTACCATGTCCGCGAAATTGACGTACGAAAGCTTCTTCTCGTTCAAACACAGGTAGATGTGGGGTTGAGCCATGATTGGCCACGTGCCATCGAGAAGCACGGCGACCAGGAATGGCTGTTCAGAAAGAAGCCTGACTTCAGGCGTGAGTCTAGGGATGGCACGCTTGGTAATGTAGCCGCAGAATATGTCATGGACAGATTGAGGCCCCCATACTGGTTTTCTGCACATCTGCACGTCAAGTTTGCGGCTGTCAAATCTTATCAAGATGAAGCGGCACCTGAGCGACCCAAACTTGAAACAGCCCCCAAAACTACGGCTGTCGAAGAAAGCAATCCAGATGAAATCGATCTGGACATGGATGACGATGAAGTGGAGGAAATTAAACCGCAATCCCCAGACCAAACAAAAGTTGAAGCAGCTGAAGTAGGGAGAGGCCAGGAAGTATCTGACGAGCTGCGTGCTCAATTACCTGCATCCTTCGCTCGACCACAGCCGAAGCGGACTCCGGGACAGCCAGTCCCAGCTGGTATCACGAACAAACAGGTCCGCTTTCTGGCTCTTGACAAGTGCCTTCCTGGAAGACACTTCCTTCAGCTCTGTGAGATCCAGCCTGTCGCAACCGGGGCAGTTTATGAAGCCCAGCCTCGTGAAGGTGAACCGCGCTACCGATTACAATATGACCCGGAATGGCTAGCGATTTCTCGCGTTTTCCATAAATCACTCGTCATTGGGGATCGAACCGTCCAGACAGCGCCTGACTTGGGAGAGGAACATTATCTCCCACTTATCGAGGCAGAAAGGAAATGGGTTGAGAACAACATTGTCAAATCTGGAAAGCTGGATGTCCCTGAGAATTTTGAAACGACAGCCCCTCCTTACATCGCAGGAACTCCCGAGATTGTAGACGAGGCGCCAGAGGAGTACACTAACCCCCAAACCGTAGCATTTTGTGAGCTCCTGGGGGTTGAAAACATGTGGGACGCAAGTCTAGAAGAAAGACAACAACGGAGAGCACAAGGACCACCACCTTCCGAAAGAGGTGGCTATGGTGGTGGGGGCAGAGGATTTGGGCGTGGAAGAGGCGGTCGCGGCGGTGGTCATGGTGGTCACGGTGGCGGCCGTGGAAGAGGACGAGGTAGAGGTCGTGGAGGGCACAGAGGTAGATGGTGATGATTAACTCAATCGCCAATGCTGAACAGGAACAGGGAAGGTATTTTTCTATGTCAAGAAGGTTAGTTTGTTAGTACCAAGCCAAGCGTGATTGGCGCCAGTTTGAGGCTGAAAGGCTAGTTGTTCAGCTCGCTAATTCAGTAGCGTATACAACATGAGCCTGAGTCCTTCCAAGCCATCTCGCAGATTACAAGAGGATACTCTAGTCGATAATGGAACCCAACCTCGATAACATCTCAGAAACCCCGGGATCCTTCGTTTATGATGCTCTCCCCGCTTCTTGCATTCGGCTCCTTGAACGTGCAGGTACATCTGCGGACGGCACATTGTGCTTCAATATCCAGGCCTACAGCGTTGATGATCCAGAACTTCAGTACCATTGTCTGTCATATACATGGGGAAATCCTTATGCAAACGGTGTATACTCAATTGACCACTTCAACGCGGCCAATGCCTACTACATGCCAGAGAATGAAGTACCAGTCATGATCAATGGGCAACGACTTTACATTCAAAAGAACTTACATGATGCTCTCTTAGATATACCAGAAACGGCGTTTTCGGATGAGTTGAACAGATCTATCGGAGAAGGGCAGACCTATCTACATTCTGTGGCAAGCAAGGGTCTCGACGCCGTTGTTGAACGGCGCATCAAGAGAGGAATGAAGGTAGATGTACGTGATAATCGCGGCCGAACAGCGCTCCACTATGCGGCAGAAGAGGGAAATACTGGTTGTGTCCAGCTCTTATGTAAAGCCGGAACGCTGCGAGGGGCGAAAGATAACCAGGGGAATACCGCCATGGACATTGCCAAAGCGCAGGGTCATCAAGCCGTAGTCTCCGATTTGGAGAGCCGCTCAGATCAGCCTGACCCGGAGCCGGCGACTGTCGTCAAAGATGCGAATAGCGCGGACCGTCTCATTTGGGTGGATGCGATATGCATCAACCAAAGCGATATTGATGAGAAGAGCACCCAAGTGAGCATCATGGACATGATTTACTCCAAAGCCGCATTTGTGATAGCCTGGCTAGGCCCAGAAGATGACCAGATTCAAAACGGCCTCAAGGCGTTGAAGACGCTGGCAAATCATGTCGAAAAGTTCCAGGACAGCCAGATTATACCGTTTGGCGGGCACGACAAGGAGAACTATGAGGCAGCCAGCGTGCCTTATATCCCTTGGCCAGAATGGGTTGCGTTGGCCAGTATCTTCCAGAGGCAGTGGTTCAGGCGTGCTTGGATCGTCCAGGAGGCTGTCTTGCCAGATGTTTTGCTCATGTACTGCGGGAAGCACAAGATGCTCTGGCACGAGCTCGGCGTAGTGGCCGAGGCACTGCGACGCAACGAAGCCAAGCTGGGTGCTTCGCGGTCCAAGAACTTTGTTCCAGCGGGCCAAATTGCCGTTCCTGTAGAGTGGAACATGGCTGAGATCTACAAGTGGCGTGCGTATATGAAGCTGGCAACCGGACCGGACCCGGACAAGGCGATGGATTGCAAACGCCTGATCACACTGGACGAGTTGACGCGATGTTTCTGGACTTTTCAAGCTTCAAATTTGAGAGACAAGATTTATTCACTGTATGGCATCCTGAACTTATTTCGGGAAACCCGTTTGCTATCAGACTATCGACAGTCCGTGGCCAGCGTCTATACATCAGCAGCAAGGCAAATCATACTCGAGGCCGGTGATATCAATCTGCTATCAAGCTGTATCTTCTCCCCGCATCGCCGGCAAGACATTCCAAGCTGGGTGCCAGACTTTGGGCTACAAGGCGTCAATGCCATTCCAGACCTTTTTTCTGCTGACAAGGGACTTGAATATCACCCTCCTCTGGCTGATCTCCTTGACCAGCCGACGCTTGGACTGAGGGGATTTCGTCTTGGGATCATTGGTCAAGTCGCAACCCGGCAGGGTGTCAATCCTAGCGAGAAATTCATCTTTAATCCAGCCTGGTTTAAAATAGCACTGTCACTAAAGGTGGATGAGGAAGACAGCAAGCGGCGCCCTCTCTCGGATATCCTTTGGAGAACCCTCTGCATGGACATGTCCTACGGCAGCTTCTTCGATGCCAAGAAATACGGCCCACGAGCACCCGATGAATTTGCGCAACAATTCAAGATTCTCACTATGCTCATGATACTGGCTGCAGGCGATGCACAAGTGTTGGATCATTTCAAGTTGCCAAAAGCGCCTGGAGGCCATCAAGCCACCATCGTCCTTGAGCCTTACAATCCCTTTGAGGAGGACTTGGCGCCAATTCTTGGCGACCTGGGCAGATTCGTCGCTCTGGACGGGGAACTGCGCTGTACCCCGTCACGCGAGGAGGTGGTTGTGCTCTGGGATAGTTTCCAGTACACCCTGTCCCGGCTTACACGAGCGAACGCGGACGGCAGCCCTGTAGACGTGACTCTGCCGCCAGACGTCATTGATGGAAAAGCACGGATTGTGGGCAACGGCGTAGTGGAGACGCAATCAGCGCTGTTCAGGAGCTGCCAGAGCTTCGCAAATGCTTATCACGTGGCATACGGAGGACGTCAATTGTTTACTTTGGGGGATCGATACTTGGGGCTGGGCCCGTTGTCGGTCCGGGCTGGAGATGAAGTCTGGATCTTGCCAGGATTAACCACGCCAGCAGTCCTTCGACGGGGTGAGCGAGATGTGGGGGAGGCTCTGGCCGAGGTGTCGCTTGAGGAAGATCTTGTGGCCCACGAATATCACTTTATAGGCGCGGCATATGTGCATGGCATGATGCATGGTGAAGCGGTAGACGGGGAAGAGGGACTGTTGGAGGAGATCGAGCTTGTCTAAATCCACCAATGAAGTCCTGCATTCATTTACCGCGGGCGTCAGGGATATAGTTTGTCAATGAGGACAAGTGCGCCTCTGTTTTGCTTTGCATCTTGCTGAAGATGTCTGTGGGGCTGGCCAAGCGAAGACGAATGTCAACCGCGCTCAGGCCCAGGCACCGCCCAATAAGCAGGTGGGGTGCTGCTGGTCTTCCGTAGCAACCACACCCAAGGCCCCCCCCCCCTCCAGCCCAAACGACCGGCCCCTGGACAGCAAACCGTCATCGCAAGCCCAAACGACTTTATTTTTGGGTCATATACCCCAACGTCCAGTGTCCACCTACATCAACATCGACAACCTGCGTTTCTTCTTTCTTCCCTGCAGCGTTATCGCCTCATCCCGTCCGCCAACGCAGCAGCTCCGCCTGCCGCCTGTCTCAGCAACCACCACACCGCATCGTAGGTGCTGCCATCTCACACATGCCCGCCGCCCAGCCCATGAATTGCCCCGCTAACCGCTGGAATGCAGCATCGCAGAGGTCGACGACGACGACGACTGCTGCCACCATGGCCCAGTTCTTAACCACCGTGTTAGTACTCTCTCCTGTCTCTTTCGCATCTCTTCCGTCCCATCAACCTGCCATCCCATCATCACCGCCACCATGTCGCTGTTTCGGTACTTGAGCCCAAGGTCCTTGTCCACCATGACGCAGATGGAGAAGACCATCATACCCGTCTTGGCGTCCCCAGAACCACACAAAGAACGATGTGCAGATGGATTTCGGGATCCATACTCGGGGCATTACTCGGACCGTTTTGCAAATCCATATGATGGGCATTATCCCGAGCACCACGAAGAGGAATACCCTGATCAATATCCTGAAAAATATCCTGAACAATACCCCGAGCACTACCCCGAGCAATACCCTGAACAATATCGCCAACACCACCCATACTATCGGCACCATCACCAAGACCTCTACCAAAGACACAATCAAGCACGTTATCATGAGTCTTATCAACACCGTTATCAAGAGCACCACCAGGAACCCCATCAAGAGCACTATGCTGAAGTGATTGACGAAAAGACTGCTGACATGGACATCAATGAGAACAGCAACCAGCGAAGAAACCAGTTCCGCCCTCGCGTGGGCAAGAGTGGTACAGCCAGCTACCAGCTGCGACAGTATGCCGAGGTAACGCTTGGCGGCGGAAGCTTGCGCAAGGTCGTCAAGCTGCCTGATGGCGAGGATGAGAATGAGTGGCTGGCCGTCAACAGTAAGTAGCAGAGAAAGCTTCAAGATAAAGCCACAAAAAGTGCTAACAACACTCAGTGGTTGACTTTTACAACCAAATCAATCTCTTATACGGTGCCATCACTGAGTTCTGCTCCCCCCAGTCGTGCCCTGAGATGAAAGCCACCGATGAGTAAGGACATGTGAACAAGCAACATGGTGAGAGCTGGAGCTAATGTATAATCAGATTTGAGTATCTCTGGCAGGATAACGAAAACTACAAGCGCCCAACCAAGATGCCGGCTCCAGCTTACATTGAACAATTGATGACATGGGTTCAATCTAACATTGATAATGAGCAAGTTTTGCCCAGCAAAATTGGTGCGTCTTATTTTTCCTTTTCTTCTTTTTTTTTCTTTTTTTACTTTCTTACCACGGCATCTCCTCTAACACTTTCTCAGGTGTGCCGTTCCCCAAGTCATTTCCAGCACTGGTCCGCCAGATCTTTAAGCGGATGTACCGAGTCTATGCGCACATCTACTGCCACCACTATCCTGTTATCCGAGAGCTTGGCTTGGAGCCACACTTGAACACTAGCTTCAAGCAGTATGTGCTTTTCGTAGACGAACACAGCCTGGCCAGCGGCAGGGATTACTGGGGTCCTCTGGGGGATCTTGTGGACAGCATGTTGAAGAGCGATTAAACAAAGTCATAGGGACGTCTTTAGCTGACGGGAGGGGCTTGGGGTGTTTTGGCGTTAAGGCAAGACGTTAGAGAACAGTGAAACGTTAATTGTATGATGGTTATAATGACAATTGGATCAATGGCACGAGGAGGGGAGCTCGGATAAATGGGTATGTTGAGCTGCCGCTGCACTGCCGTTGCAATGAGGGGAAGTAGACAACCGCAAGAATTGAGTCCGCATTCCGTTTTGCATGTCGCCCGGTGAATGGATACGAGCTGAAATAGGGGCCGGGAATGGACTGGTATTCCACGCCTCTTTTTTTTTCTTTCTAGATTGATAACAATAATTCCCATGTGCAAGACCCGTTGAAGTGCTTCACATATGTCTGTTGTTGATAGTGTTATGTAATCTCAGCCAAGGAAAAAATTGTGGATGCCTTAGCCTGCCCAGGCATCAACACCCGAAAATTGCCGAGAGCAACTTCCAGCATCGAAAACCCGGAGCTCTACGACCAGCCGAACTCATCAACTTCCCGCCCTCCCCATCGACACCATCCGCCATGTTCTCGCGACAAGTCCTTCGCTCCGTCCGGGCTGCCGCTCCCCAGCGAGCTCTTGCCCTCCGCGCCGCCCCCGTCCGCACCTTCGCCGCCGCCGCGACCGCCGAGATCAAGCCCCCCGTTGCCGTCTTCGGCGTTGATGGCACCTATGCTACGGCTCTGGTAACGCTCCCCAAGACCCCCAATCGTCGTCCACCCCGGCATCCGCGCCCTCGAGTGTCCTTTTTGCATCGCGTCCATGCCAATTGGCATCATCAATGACCTCGTCGGATCGCCGTGTCGGGCCAATGGATGTCTGCGTCGCCGTCGCTGACCTCTTTTTTTTGCGTCAATTTAGTACACTGCTGCCGCCAAGACCCAGAGCCTCGACGTTGCCGCCAATGCCCTCGCCAACCTCGGCGCCCTCCTCGAGAAGGACCCCAAGCTCGCCACCATTCTCGCCACTCCTACCCTGAGCGAGGGGGACAAGTCTGCCATTGTCCAGGAGCTCACCAAGCACACTGGCGCCAGCAACGAGACCGTCAAGAACTTCCTGGCCACCCTCGCCGAGAACAACCGCCTTGGCCTCATCCCCGGCATCGTCGAGAAGTTCTCTACCATCATCTCCGCCGCCCGTGGCGAGGTCGAGCTTACCGTCACCAGCGCTCAGGTACGTTGGATTGAGAAGCGTCGGATATACGAAGGAGAAGCGAGGGACGGACCCAGCTCCACGATAGCTGTGGTATGGAATGTCTGATGGGAAAATGAGCTGACGCAACATCTTTAGCCTCTTGACAAGCGAACCCTGAGCCGATTGGAGGCTGCCGTCTCCAAGTCTGCCTACATCGAGGCCGGCCAGAAGCTCAAGGTCACCAACACTGTACGTTTCCTTTACGATTGCCAGCCCCAAACTCCATCTCGGCCACCTTGCACACATAGCCGACGACGACACAAGTATTCTAACAATCCACCTCTAGGTCAACTCCGACATCGTTGGCGGTCTCGTCGTCGAGATCGGCGACCGAACCATCGACCTCAGCGTCTCCTCCCGCATCGCCAAGATGAACAAGCTCCTGACGGACTCTCTGTAAAATATACATAGTACAACTACCACTTTAGTCTCCTTGCCTCGTTTTGCGGGCACGGTCTCGACCGCTCGCCCACCACATCCACGGCCCACGTGGCTGTTGGACTCCAACTCTTGTATCTGTGCGGTCTGCCGCTGCAGGGGGTGTCGATGGAATGAATAGTGTAGGAGGGTGTGCATAGGGCGCGCGCAAAATAAATGCAGTTCCCCCCCAGGCCAAGCCATTGTTTCCACACGGTGATGTTTTTTTATTTACCGGGGCTGACTATTCCAACAATTGTATTCATCGAGCTAATCAGTCCATATCCCATCCTATATTAGGATTGGCACTAGTCAACCTTGTGCATGGGTAGTGCAGGCCAAGACCAGCCGGCCAGATTTGAACGCCAGGAACTTGGTGCTGTTATCCCACACATATATTATCCAGTGGTCTCAATCTTCCAACACCAGTTGTTGTTCGCCACTCTCTTCTCCGTACCGATTGAGATTAGTACGTTCTATTCGCGTTCCAATCCAGTGCCATTGTCATATATCCAACAATATAGCCATCACTAAGGCCTTGTCCCACCTCATGGCCTTGTCTCTGGCATTGATTCGTTGGTCCCACAACCAAGCCAGCACGGTTTCCACCCCATGGACATCCAATATTATAGGTCATCCGTGAATGCGGTTATGTCGGCTCCGTGATCTTCCTGTTGTTGAAATCAGGGGTAGTTGGAAAGGTCTGTTTCGAATTATTGAACCATACGTCTGACGGGCGGCTGGATGTTAATAAAAATCGCAAAGCCAATATAATACTACTCGGCAGCACCAATGAGAAATGTGTAGAAATGGCTTAAAGCTTGTATGTATGCTACATGATTACTGGGCTTTCCGCAGCAACTCCATCTTCCAAGGTGTTAAGAACAATCGGCCAGTATGAGATGAAATCACAGCTAACAGCAACAAAATCAGTGTTTATACTCATTTATTTATTGCTCATGGAAATAAAATAAAAATAAAAGCCAGTGTGAGCATGGAACATTGATTTGGGTCAGAAACTCCTTGCGGTCCACTGCATATATTCATTCGTCCTAATCCATCAATTCCCTTCTCATCAATGCTTCTGCGCAAATTATCCCGGGCCCTTCTTTTTTCCTGCCAGCAGTCGCCGTGTCTAGTTCTGAAGAACTTCTTAGTTAGTGGTTCGTAGCATATAAATTGGACAGTGGAGACCCTCACAATGTGGCCAAAGACTTGCCTATGTATTTACTAACACCTACGTTTCCCCCAATTTTACTCTACGCGCCTGATATTGACAAGGAAAAATATCAATTCAGCATGAGAGCACTAATCAATATCAGGTGACGTAGTAACAGACTACATGCCCCCCAATATTTACCATAGTTGAGCTTGACATATTCAATGGCCACAGCGAAGAGAGCACTATTAGGAATGAATGAAAAGACCAATTGATTATATCTAACATTCAATTACATCACCGTCATACAAAGCAGATTTTCGTCTTTTTTATGAAGTACCAAACCTATGGATTCTACTCCGGTCCAATGCATGATATACAAGCAGTTCTGATAACAGTCAAGGCTCGCTTCAAGATGCTCAACTCCCAAGTGTGCCTCCGATTCGGTTGTACTATTCATACATCTTCAATCTAACTACGAATTAGGCTTTCGGCTCGAATTCGTCATCATGCTCGTAGTTGTCTGAGCGATCTTCATCCCTTAACCGGTTAAGTTGGTCCGAGACATAGTTATGCATACGAGTATCCGCAATGACACGCTGCCTAAGTCTCTCCGGATCCTCTAATCGAACTGAGTGGGCCGAATTGTTGTCGTCATCAAAGTCACTTCTGGCACCGATTGAACGGGCAGTTGACGAACGCCTGAGACGAGGCATCCCATTAGTGTGAGGGCCGCGGCTGACTGATTCATCAAAGTAATGCGCCATGCCTGCGGAGGGTGTTCGGGGAGTTTGAGGGAGGCGACAGTTGACACTATATCCACATTAGCATTTTATTCAAATTACCACGAGAAAATCAAGAGCTTACCCAGTGTCGTGGATCATTCGGGCTATCAGTCCGGTCCATCCACACTGGTGAGTAGCGCCCAGGCCTCGCCCAGTATCGCCGTCGAAGAATTCGTGAAACCAGAGGTAGTCCTTCCAGTTTTCGTCAAAGTCAAGGCGGTCATCACCTCCGTTGATGCTTCGGCGGCCATCATCCGTCCGAGCAAATAGATGCTGCAAGCGATGCTGAATCTCTTCGGCAACCTTGCCAAGGTGCATGTAGTCGCCACTCCCAGTTGGGCACTCGACCTGGAATTCAGGTCCGTAAAAGAGGAAGAAACGCTGTAGAGACTCAACTAGAAGGAAGTTGACGCATAACCAGATGGGGCCTCTCCAGTTGCTGTTTCCACCAAACAGTCCACTGTCTGAGTCACCTGGCACATATCCAACAGCAAACTTCTGCCCGTTTACCTCCATGGAGAAGGGCTTCTCCTTGTGGTACTTGGACAGGGACCGAATGCCGTGGTCACTGAAGAATTCGTCTTCGTCCAACATGCGCTTCAGAATCAACTCCAGTCTATCCTTGCTCACGATTGAGAGCAAAAGCCTGTTCCCTTTTCCTCGTTTTCGGATACTTGCCATGTTCCTCTCAGCCAAGTCGCATCGATGCTCTATGAACCAATCCACTCTCTTTTTGAAGGATGGAAGCTTGTGAAGCAACTCTGGCTCGAGGGTGATGGTCGCGTATAATGGAATCAGGCCAACAAGAGATCTTACAGGCAACTGTTGGATCCAGGGGCCTCCCCACGAAATGGCGTCATAATAGAAGCCATCTTGCTCGTTCCAAAGCGACTTCTCGTCCTTGGAACCAGTTCGGAAAGTCATGGCATCACTGATAAAGATGAAGTGCTCAAAAAATTTTGAAGCAATATCTTCGTAGATGCGGCGGTGTTTAGCCAGCTCGAGGGCAATGTTCAACATGGAAAGACAGTAAAATGCCATCCAGCCGGTGCTGTCTGCTTGCTCAAGCACGCCTCCCGTGGGAAGAGGCTCTGAGCGATTAAACAATCCAATATTATCCAGGCCCAAGAAACCTCCTTCGAAAACGTTTTTTCCGTCGGCATCTTTTCGATTCACCCACCAAGTAAAGTTGAGAAGGAGTTTTTGGAATACACGCTCGAGAAAATCGAGGTCCTGACGACCATACATCTTCCTTTCGATCTTGAAAGTCCTAAACGTGGCCCAGGCATGGACAGGCGGGTTCACATCGCCAAAATTCCATTCATATCTAAACGCAAGGTCAGCCGCTTACTCGGTAACGGATTGATACACTATTACTCACGCAGGGAGCTGTCCATTTGGATGACAGTACCATTCGCGAGTAAACAGATCAAGCTGTTTCTTCGCAAAGTCGGGGTCGATCATGGACAGGGGAATGCAGTGGAATGCACTATCCCAAGCTGCGAAAAAAGGATATTCCCAAGAATCAGGCATCGATAGGATATCGTCACAATGCATGTGCTTCCATTGCTCGTTCCTCACACCCTTGCGGGAGTCGGGTGGTGGGGGCATAGTTGGGTCACCGTTGGCCCAATGGTCCCAAACGAAGTAGTAGTGCTGTTTTGTCCACATCATTCCTGCAAAAGCTTGACGCTGGATATTCTTTAGGTCATCAGTCATTGGAAGGGGGCTGAGCCTGTGGAAAAATTCGTCGGCTTCTTCTCGACGAGTTTCGATCATATCATCAAAGTCCTCCTCATCAAGATAGTCAGAGTCCCTTTTACTAAATCGAAATCGAACAACTATAATGACAATCTGTTAGAAAAATCATCAATTCATTTTCCCGATTTAACTCACCAGCACATTCTCCGGGGTTGACTCCGCCATCCTCGTTAAAGTTGAACCAGGCAGCAGACTTTGTACCTGTCTTGGCAGGGTTAACAGCGTCTTTTTCGTCATCCACGATGTACCTGTGGAAGGCATCCTTGACATAGGGCTGCTTATTCTCCTGTTTATACAGGGCCTTGAAATTTGTGTCGTTTTCGGTGAACATAAACTGGGGCATGACATCTTGCCTGCTGGATCCCACGCCTGGGGAAGGGGAAAATAAAGCATAGCGCTCTCCAAGACTCCAGTGGCTGGACTTTATCGCAATATCATTCTGTTCTTTGATCGAAGGTTTCTTATCTTCGGGCTCTCTCCCCCAACTCCAAGTGTTGCGAAACCATACGTGCGGGATGATATGCAGTGGGGCAGGATCAGGGCCTCGGTTCCAAGCGGTGACTCGAAAAAGAATGTCATCTGGGTCTTCAGTGTCTTTTGCGGTCTCAATGAAGATATCCCAGTACCTATCCTCGTCGAATACTCCAGTATCCAAAAGCTGATATTCCTTGTCCTGCTTCGTTCTGCGGCCGTTTTCGTCAATCAGGTCTTTGTACGGGAATTTCTTCTGGGGATATTTGTAAAGAAACTTCATGTAAGAATGCTATAACATCAGTTAGCATGTTTTAACCCCAGCAGCTCAGGTTCTCGTACAGTCTGTTCCATGTATTAGCACAAGCACCGATCAAGGCATTTCTGGACCAGGGTTAGCTCCTACTGACCGGGGTATTGTCAACATGAAAGTGGGCTTCCTTGATGCTCTCGCCATGGTTGCCCTGGGGGTTGGAAAGACCAAAGAGACGTTCCTTTAGGAAATCGCTGCACCAGTCAGCACCAATTGACAATATTTCAGGTATTATATCCGCACTCTTCCTCGTTCCAGAAGCTAAAGGCAATGTTCTGCCAGCCATGCGTGTCGCACACGCCAGCAATACCATCCTCGCCCCACCTGAATGCTCGGGACCGGGCGTGATCGTGGGGGAAGTCTGCGCGAACCTGTCAGTCTGCGAGGCGCTGCGGGGTCGGGGTTGGGGTTGGGGTTGGGACCAGACGTACGGCTCCAAGCGTCTCCATCGGGGCTGTAATCCTCTCTGACTGCAGATTGTTAGTGACTGCGAGCTCACAGGGGGACGCACAGCTTGCCAGTAGCCCATTGGCGCTCAGAAACGTAGGGACCCCATTTCTTCCAGTACTTTGTGCGATCACGATCCTCTTTGAGACGTCTCTCCTCCTCTGTGAGGAACTCGTGGCCGTCGAAGATGACCATTGCTGCAAGCGGATTCCAACGAGGGGTAGCTTAGGGAGGGGCTGCAAGGATTGTTGTGGCTGACGGCGAGCAAACGAACAAAACAGAGAGTCGAAGAGCAACAATTGAACCAGCCTCTATCTCTCTACCCCTTGAAGATGGAGGAGAAAAGGAAAATAAAGCAGAGGGAGCGGGTGATAAAAGGAAAAGAAGAGGACGACCAAGGTGGGACTGGGGGAGAAAAGAGCTTCACGGAGACGGCGAGACACCATGGATGCATGACATGGTGAATGAGTGGGTATGACGAGTTGGGCAAAGCTTGGTTACGCCTTCCGCTGCCGGTCATGGCTCCTGACGGAGCTTGACATGGCGTTCTACGTAGAGTTTTACGGCGCAACTGATAAGCCCCCGCGGCGCCATCCAAACCCCAAGCTGAGGGCGACCAACTGCAACGTCGGCCGCCGCGTCTAGAGCAGCATGGCACTGTACCTGAGCCGAGCCGAATCCTCGCGGTAGCAGTGCTCCAGTCAGTGCAACCCCAGCAGGATGCAGCCAAGCAGGAAGAGCTCTCCTCCTGATCACTCACGGTCCCTCATGGTCGCTGAGTTCTCGCCGAGCTCCAGTCGGAAGCTAGTCCCCGCCAAAAGTCGAGACCTCAAGGAGGTCCCGCCGTGCAACCCCCATAAAAACGGGTTGGGGTGTGGAACTCGGAAGCGTGTCATTGTGATTACAGCAGCATTATCGTGCTTCGCATGCCTGTGAGTGATTGCTGACTGTGCGCAGGCATGCCTCAACGCGGACCGACAAAATGCAACGGCCCTACGGCAAGAATGCGCTAAAAGTCCCAACGACCGCCACGCTCATGACGTCTTTCATCTTCCAGGTTGCCCACCTCCCTCATCAGTCGAATCAAGGTTCAGTTCTAGAACACGCGCGTTCTAGCTCTGAATGCCATAAATCCCCGCGCGAGAAAGTCAAAAGCAATGGAGGGTGAAAAAATGTATTAAGCTTTTTTTTTTTCTTTTTATTTATTTATTTTGGTGGTGAAATTTTTGTAATTTTCCTATGAGGGCTCCCCTTCATTAATTAATCCGGGTTATTTGAACCATGATGTGATATATTGATGACAGCTGAAAGAGCGCCCGTGTCCTTATTTTTTATTTTTTATTTTTATTTTTCGTGTGCTCTCAACTTCACCTCATCTTCTCTTAAAATAGCTATCCTACTGTTACCTGTCCATCACAGTTTAGGGACAGCACCCCTTTTGCAACTGAAACAATCGTCACTGGCATCGGGACGGTTCCTTTGGCACGTGTGTATCCGCTCAGCCAGCCAACCAGGCCAAAGGCGAGACGCTTCCCGCAATGCAATCTGAAATCACCTACGCGCGATATGGGTAGGTAATAAATATCGAATTCCGAACTCGGCTCAAGGATTGGAGGAGAAAAAACAAGGTCACCTACAAGTAACACAACTGCATAATGCCTGGGTTACATCACCCCCCCTTGATGTAAACTATGGCATAAAGACGCAGCATTCCAGTATTAGATCCATGGGCAAAAAAATATTGTTACATATAACGATGGTGCAAAAACTCAACTCTGCTGTGGATTTCGACCTGTGGCTCCGCCATCAAAGCCTCGGTTTCAAGACAGATGATGAATGCTCATGGTTACGCCACATTTTAATTGGCCGGGACACCCTTGCCACCTAGCTCCCTGATTGTGCAGCAAGGCACAAAAAGCTCTGGGCACTCGATTCTTTTACTAGGCCACTGGCTTCAGCAGGTAGCGCCGCCTCAACAAGCCCCATTCATCCCATCACCAGATACCAACTCCGCCACCAAAGATTCGTGGCTTCAGCTGTCCTTTACCATCCTCCTCGTTCTTGGCATTTGCTCATTGCTTTTAAGCCCTCACATCATGTGTCGCTAGCCCCGCCTCTGACACTCGATCATTTCTGCACTGATTCAACCAGTCCTCAGCCCACCAGTGACAACCCCGACGAACCGACGACACGTCGCTTTTTCCTACCATAACCCGTCCAACTTCGATCGAAACCCCACATCATTCCCACCCAACCAAAATGGCCGATGCGATATCTTCTCTGCTCCGAAGAGTGATTTTGGAATCTCCGCCTGGAGAATGGGCAGTGCGACAAATCCGCGAGCTGCTGGTCGGCGCGCTCAAGCAGGGGCCCATACCCCAACATGTGTCCTTTGAAATGGATGGAAACCGGCGATATGCTCGGAGCCACCGAATGGAAACTATAGAGGGCCATCATCATGGGTTCGAAGCTCTCGCTAGAGTACGTGTTGCAGAAATGCCATGTTCCGCAACACACGCTGACAACCCTGAATTAGATTATGGAAATTTGCTACAAATGCGGCGTCAAGGTCGTCACCGTCTATGCGTTCAGCATTGAGAACTTCAACCGCCCAAAATACGAAGTCGAGGGTCTCATGCAGCTTGCCAAGATCAAACTCGAACAGTTGACAAACTACGGCCATATTCTCGATCGATACGGTGCCCGCGTAAGGATTCTCGGCCAGCGCGAAATGATTCGAGCCGATGTTCTGGAAGTAGTTGACAAGGCAGTCGCCCGAACAAAGCACAACAACAAGTCAGTACAAGTCAACAGGAAAAATCAGGGGGAGGTTTGCTAACGTGCGACAGGGCCGTCTTGAACATTTGCTTCCCATACACCTCGCGAGCTGAAATGACGACAGCTGTTAAATCAACTGTCCAAGAATTTCTCGCTCCCACTCCACCAAAGACAACTCCTTTCTCTCCTTCAAGGATCAGGCAGAAGATCATCTCTAGACAGCTGGATGGCCATGAAGGCTTACCTACGATCCCCGATGTTCTCCCTGAAGATTCGGTCAGTCTTGATGAGGAAGAAGAAAAAGACGACAACGATGGAAACTCGTCTTCGCCCACTCTCCACCCAGATTCACCTTCGCCACGCTTGCGAGCAAGAAACAGTTCCGCCAGTATGCTCGGCTTACCAAACCCCGAATCGATAACCGTCGACACGCTAGATAAGCACATGTACACGGCAAACGATCCTCCCCTTGACATTTTTATCCGAACAAGCGGTGTCGAGCGTCTCAGTGACTTTATGCTCTGGCAATGCCATGAAGACACACAAATTGTCTTTATCGATACGCTATGGCCGGACTTTGATCTTCAGCACTTTATTTGGATTCTTCTCGAATGGCAGTGGCGACAAAAGCAACGGGAACGAGAGGAAATGCCAACTGGAGGACGGAACAAGAAGATGCAACGCATGACCGAATAATCTGGAGCGACGATACCCCATATTCGCTGTCGACATTATAATTGAGAAGCATACGGATATACGATGACAGGCATTCATTGATTTTTTTTTTCAACGTTCGGCGTGAACGGTTACTAGGTGTAGCAGAGATCCATCCTTTTGAAGGCATTTTACTGTAATTCAAAGAACATTGTATACTTTACAAAAACTACCAGATGATATGTTGTTTAATTGTATCAACAGAAACCTTGGAACTGGAAAATGAGAATATCCAAGCCTGAGATCAGCCCTGTGAGGCGCCCCCCGTAAACGCTTTTTGGAGCTGTCCCTTAGCCAATGACGAAATGCGCGATGGCCAACGCGAAGCTTATCAGATAAGAAAAAACTCCGGGATCGGGAGGTTGGTTTCTCCGAGGTGCGGGTCTTTTGCTGTGCAGAATAGGTGCTGGATGGCAGCCATTGGCCCAGAGCCGGGGGCGCCTGAGGCCGCATATGGTGTGTTGGTTCTGGGTGCCGGCGCTGCGTACACTCCCGCGGTAGTCGAGCACTCGCTTCCCAAAATCCAGTGGAAGCGAGCCATCTGCTTCTGACCTCTGCTTCGTGCTCGCCTCCACCTCTCCTCCACACCATCGGCGTCTCTTTTGGCAGTCCAATCGTGTAATCGGCGCAAAATGTCCTAGTCCCTCTCCCCATCAGGCCGATATTACCGTTACTCGCCTCATCCCTCTGCCAAACTCGTCTCGACCTTCAAACCACTTCGTCCCACACTCCCCCGATCAGTTCGACCGAATCCTCCATCCTTGACCCCAACCCCTTAACTTCGCCCACAATGAAGTCGGCCAAGCCGTCCGCGGCAGATGCCTCGTCGCACCGAAGGTCTCAGCCCGTTCGGCAGACGCGAACGAACCCCCCGCGCAGTTCCGCCAACCTCAGTCGCGCTGCTGGCGGCGGCAGAGACTCGATCGGGGCTGGCCCTCTCAGCGACCAACCCATCGAAATCTTCCCAGCAATCACGCACTTTTCAGATGCCATTACCGCGCTTCCCAAGGAGCTGGTGCGACACTTCACACTGCTGAAGGAGGTTGACGCCAAACTCTTTGCCCCCGAAGCTGAGCTCTTCCGGCTCGTCGACGCTGCAGCCAAAGCGCCCCTCCCCGAGCCACGTCCGAACAATGAGGCATCAAGCAGCAATGCCCCGGCCTCCGCGCCCATGAGCGCCCAGAATAGCTCCAGCGGAATCGCCATGAGCAACGGTCCTCAAGCTGCGCCATCGACCAAAGACTCCCACCCTCACAAAGATTTGGTTTTTGACCCATCCAACCTACCTCGCAGGCACCTGTACCGCCAAACAGCTATCAAAATCCAAGAGATGCTCGTATCGCTCGAAGAAAAGAATCATGTCATATCTACAGCCAATGAGGCCCTCCAAGCACAGCTTAGCCGCATCGATGATGTATGGCCATACTTGGAGAATGAATTCAGCGATGACACCAAATGGGGAAGCAGCACGCATTGGGCATACCCCGAAAATCGTATAGGGCGGTCATCACAGGCTGAGCGCAACCGTCGAGATGGCGCCGCGGTTATCTCTGCTGCAGCGCAGGCCTTGGCTGAAGAAGCAGCTGCCCGTAGTGATGCTCGGAAGCAAGCTGTCCAAGCCAAGAAAAATTCGAGAAACCACAACAACCATGTCAATCATCATCTAGAGTCGGACCTTGATGATCACGAAGGTCGTCACAAACCCGAGAGCAAGAAATCGCAAGGCGGAAAGTCTCGCAAAACTGCAGACACGAATAATGTTGGCCTGGGCATCACTACCGCATCTGCTGTCGCTACTACCAACCCTCCACAGAAGAGGCGCAAGGTAGAAAAACCTACCAATGGCGCGACAACCGATCGTGCTATGGGCACCGTCTTTGGAAGCACAGCGCCAAAGCCAAAAACCACAAGCCCCAGAGCCACTCCAGCACCCGAAGGGCCGAAGAAACGAAAGGCATTGCCTTCTGGGAGCGGTCAGTCAAAAAAAAGGTATACACCAAACGCCAATTTGTCCCTAATTGGATCAACTAACAAATGTCTCCCAGTAAAAATGGCAACACTGCCTTGCCGCCTTCTGCAACAACCTCGCCCGTCATCACCGAGCTTCCAGAACCCAAGCCTACTGTTCGAGCATCCCCTGCGCCAGGCAATGTGCCAACACCAGCCCCAACCCGCGCGCGCCAAAATTCTATCCAGTCAACTAATTTAGAAAATGGCAAAGGGCGCCCAACTTCGTCCGCATCCAACAAGCCAAACGGAGCCCAAGCTACTCCGCCTGATGTAACTCCGCAGGCAAATCCTGCGCCGCGATCTGTACCAGAAACAAAAACCCCAAAAGAACCAGCTGCTCCAGCCAAAGCCGAAGTAGCCAAGAAAGAGGCTGAGCGACCAGAGGTACCCCCCGCTCCCACACCAACAACAAACAAGAAGGAGACCAAGCCCGAAGAGAATGATGGCAAAAACGAATCAACGCCTCCGGCACCTCCAAATCCGCTAGTCACAACAAAGAGCGGCCGGGCCAGCAAGCCTTCCACGCCGGCATTGTCAACCTTCCCAGAGCCACCCCGGTCTCGGTCTTCTCGAAACACAGAGGCTGCTGGGGCCAATAAAAAGAACCAGAAGAAGACGAATGCTACCATACATGCAATCGTGAGTCAGTTGGTAGATGAAGACACGAACAGCAGTATGCAGGGCGATGACGATGAAGGTGACATCGATGCGGACGAACCAACATACTGCTACTGTAACAGCGTCAGCTATGGCGAAATGGTCGCGTGTGATGCAGACGAATGTCCACGAGAGTGGTTTCATTTGGAATGTGTCGGTCTCAAGATTGCACCAAATTCCAAGGGTAAGTCCAACACTCAAATCCCAGAGATGATACATTTGTAGCTAACTGGGCACAGCAAAATGGTATTGCGAAGACTGCAAGGAACGCCTCAAGATGAATGGTAAAAAGGTGAATGGGCGATGAAGCCCGGGCGGTGTATAAACCCACGAGCTTCAAGTGGGCAGTTCTTTTTGGGCGGCTTCAGCGATCTTAGCCAGACCACGTGTATATCCGTAATGCAGGCACGCATGGCGTTTCTTTTTCTCTTCTAATTGTTTCTTGGGGGGCATGGTCACACGACTACCTTGGTTTTTACTATGTGGTCCAACGCGCTGGTTAGTCGGACAGGAATTTGCCTGGCTGTACAGCAAAGAGCATATCAAGAATTCCCAACATTGGACGGCATATGACGGCATGTGTTGATTTTGGAACGGCGTCGGTGGCTGAAGTGAAAGCGTATTAGTCGTCGTTGAGATGATTAAAAGACAACTTTGATGATAATTGATTACTTTTTTGATCATGTAGGAAGATGTATTACCGTATGACCAATAGACCACAACTTTGAGCGGGACGACTTGTACATGTCAGTCTCATCTTCAGCTATTAGGTGTGACTGTACAACATGGCAAACTTGTAAACGCAGGCCTTGAAAGGGTGTGTCGCTCGACCGTTCTCCAGGGTCCCCCGACTAACTCAACATCACACTCGATATGTATTAATGAAAATAAACATAAAATATTATGTATGTAAATTTACATATTCTATCTTTTTCTTTATTAATTTTTTTTTATGTCTTGAGCCAGTTGACTTCTACAGCACCAAATGGGTTGTTGTGATTGTCAATCTCTCTAGGGTAGGCGATGATACATTGTGCAATATAGTAAGAAAAAGCAAACCCTCCATATTGGCATTAACATATCACCTTGTTACTGTATTGTTTCGTGTTGTGTTAATCTGGAACTTTGATCTAATTCCGCTCATAGTCAAGTTTCTGCGTTTGTGGGTTTATATTACAAGTTCTCCCTGCCGTGCGCCTGGCGGGGAGGAACCGGCCCCTTTCTAAGTGAAAACATGAACCCGAAACATATTCGATTTTATACTACAGACAGAATAACTCCAGCTGAAATACACAAATAAATTTGGCTTTTTTTCCCCTCACTCTATCCTTGCCACCGATAAGTTGAATGTGGATATGATATGATACTGTTGCTTCCTCCACGCCGAATCTATCGCCGTGCTACCCCAGACCATTGGATCAAGACGATGTCGACTAGAATGGAACTGGTTCTTGAAGCCTAGGCAAAGATGATACTCGTGAAAACCAAGAACCGGCACATTGTATCCGGTGTGCATGCAGTTGGCCGATTATACAATCGCAAGCTGCAACGTGGTTCCATTTGGGGGTTTGACCAGAAAGGCTAGAGTTTCGAAACGGGGTTCGCGAGGTTCACGTGGTCACACCCGTGTCGCCAAAGGAAGCCTTACCGTAGGCTTGAAGCGGAATGTGAAAGTAGCACTGACGAGTGTAACGCGAAGCATCATAGCTCCCCCCCCTCCCCCCCTTTCCCCCAAGCACCACTCTCACAGAGAAGCCGGTACCAGGGTCAGCGAGGGGTAATACAGTCCCCCATTCTCGAAAAGTCTGCTTTCTCACGGGCTAGACTGCCCTGATTTTAGTGCAAGATCGTCCGGCAAGTCTTACCTTGTCCATTATAGACTACCGGGTAATCCGGGGTGTGGTTGGGATGAAATTGTCACGATGGCTTCCAAACTTTGGTCTGTTACGTAAATTCAAAGCACCCGTGTGACCTGGCCATCTGACAACAACACAGAGAGAGACATCTAGGTTCCGCTCGGTTTGTTGAATTGCGCCATTCCCCGAATGGTGTTACATAATTGGAGTCTAGACCGGAAGCAATGGTAGAGGCTAAACAGATTCTGGCTGTTTGAGCAACAGCGGGAAGCCGGATCCCGGCCATGCCATTGACCAACGAGGAAGCTCGACTGAATAACTCCAGCAGAGGCGACATGACTGCCCCAAGAATTGAAGGCTTCCATAATTTAAACTGTGGCTCATGAGGAGAAACGGTTTCTTTTTTTCTTTTCTTTTTTCCTTTTTTGCCGCTAAGAGATACTATGTGTCGTTGGTTTTTCCTCCTCCCCCGTTTTGTGGGGTTCTCGGGCCGGTTGTTGATTTGCTCGACATCGACATCAGCGGCACGGAGTACGCGGCATCCTTTTTCCCTTCTTCTTTTTTTTCTCCTCTTTTGCCTGTCGTGGCCTATATGCGGAACACGCATGATGTAGTCTGGCCTGTGTCACGATGTAAGGGCAAAATATACGAAGCGGAAGAGGCTAGGCCGGATGCGAAGCCAACTTAGTGAGAGCGTTTGAGGGCAACGGATTTGGTCAGCTATTTTTGTTTTAGGTGTCCGCCGCATGTAACCTAGGGAGGGACCTGGGTGGCGCGTCCGTCAGGAGTCACCCGGTTCGGCAGGGCGCGAGGATCGGAGGGCCTGGCGGAAAAAAAAAAAAGTCTGAGAGCTCGGCATTGTTGGAAGTTCGGCATGACTGACCGATGATTATTCGGGCATCGGAGACAAGGTGAGCAACGTTTGCCTTCGGCGGTCTTCGGTTTTGGAGTACGTTGTGAAAGTGAGACGCTCACACCAGCCAACCACGGGCACGGCTAGCAGCCGCCCACCGCCTATGACGTCCTTCTGCAAATCTCTAAAATCCGGGGTACAGCCCCAGTTCAGGAGGCCCCGGGATAGAGGGGCGGAGTGGAAGGGCCTGGTGGGTCGGCATTCACAAGACGTGAAAGCCCTGACAGAAAGAAAAAAAAACTTGACTTCTAGTAAGGCTTGATCCGTGTAACCCACCAGTCAGAGTTGCAATCACAAGGCGTTTTTCGTGTCCGAGCTTATTTCATCACCCGCAAGTCGACAAGGTTTGAGGTCAAGAGATTTGCAGAGAGAAGACTATGTCTTGCATGCAACCAATCATCCTTATCCCCCGGACTCGAGAGCAGAGGGGAACCAAGGGCCCGGGGGGTGCTCTTTTGAATGCAGCCTCCTCGGAGTCGGCTTGCAGCCCTGCAGCAACGGAATGCACCTAAGGGGCCCTCGCATACCTGGCCTGTCGCGACCATGCAGGATGATACGTAACCCTGTCACACTGCTTGCTCCAAAAGGAGCAAGAGAGATGTGGCTGTATGCACATTGGCGGCTATTTTTTTTTCTGTTGAGCCGTTGCGAGGAATCATGCGGACCCATTGTTCCCTCGTCCTCATCTTACGTCTCGGGGGGTGTTTGATGAAGTTGTCTAAAAAGAAAAAAAAAGGAAGGACAAAAAAAACCTCCATCCTGTTTCGTCATTGTCGGGCTAGACAGGAAAGAAAAGTAATATTTCCGAACCCGAGTCTGTCTGAGGAACGGCATGGTGACATCTAAGCTTAAGATTGACACAAAAAATATGTCTCATGTGACTTTGCCGTCGCAGCGGAAATCTTCTGAGACGCCATTATGTTGAGATTTGGTGCAAATTTCTATATTCACCAAGCAGGCAACTATCGTCATTTCGGCGCCTTGGCGTCTGAGCGTCAGGACGTGCGACGTGAGGGGCACGTGGTGGGCTCACTCGAATGTTTGGGCATCCAGAGTCGCCCTATACTACCTGTACCATCAGCCCAGGCTTTGTACAGCTTATGACATACGCGAGCAGAACTATAGGGCGAGCGAAAACAGAAATGAGGGCAGGCAATTTCAATTCTCGCGCGCACCATAGCATGACAACATTGCATTTCTTCAGTTTGTGGCTTCATGGGGGTCGTCAATTTGCGACTCCTATCCCAGCTTACCGCCTTGTCCCTGTTGTTTCCTCTCTCCTCTCTCGGGGGGGGGGGAGGGGCTTCCTTTCACCTTCCTTCTGGCTTCCCTCGCAGGCGGCTGGTATTGGTCTCGGCCATTCGCGGAGTGCTGCCAAATACGTTCGTCGCCACGATTTGAGCTAGTGCCCCTCGTGTGTTCGTCACGCTGCCATTGTTCGTCAAGCCCCGTTTAAGCTCGAGCTGGTGCCGCGCCTAGCTACGGCCGATGAGTGGGCTAACCACCAGTGCGATGTCGCCCATCGGGGAACATGGATTCTGTACAGGCTTGACTCGCAAAAAATTCATCCAAGACCGGGTGCCATTGCCGGTCTGCTGGGCTTCTGTTCAACGGGTACACGATTATAGATGCTTTCTCTTTTGGTCCTGACCTCTGTGCTCCGTCACATCGTGTCCTCTGCATTCGCCCCGTGAACCGTCATGATCGTCGTGTCCCGGTGACGGCAGTGCGATCCAATCTCTGTGTGTGATCGGAGTTTGGTTGGCAAAGCCCGGCGAGGTCGGCACGTCCGTCTGCGCGCCTGCGGATCCCGTCCCGAGATTTTATGTCTTGAATCTGACATAGTTGCAATGGGGAAATCCTCGGAGATGGTTCAATCGAAAGCTAATCAGGCAAATTGTCGAATCGCGGAGCTTGCAATAATGTGTTGCTCAAAACCGGGTCACGAGGGGTTGAGGAGAAGCAAAATAGGGCTTGCTTCTTTGGCTCTCCCCGCCCGGGGCCATTGAATCCATTACGTTACGTATTGCCTGTGCCGCTGAACGGGTTGGATACGGAGGGGAAAAGGGTGGTGCAGAGTCCTGGAGGGGGTGGGTGTAAGGGTGCAGGTGGTGAGTATTATGCATCAGCATGTCTGTCGTTGGATGAGGCCCGTTTCGCGTCATTAAGGCAGCTTGGGCGAGGGAGGAGGAAGAGGAGGAGGAGTGTGAGGCGAGAGTTGACGGCCCAGGTGTTGCTAGTACCGGGGTACCTCCCCCTAGCGAGGGACCCGGTCTGTGACAGCTACAGCACCTCCCTCCCACCTGGGGCTCAGTAGGTGCGTGCTGTGTTTAGTGCCAACTGCTGCCGCGACCGAGGCGGAGGCCGCGGCGACGACGGCGGAGGTCGGAGGTCACGGGGCCAAGGAGTGGCCATTTGGATCCCGCTCCATCAACCAGAGCCAAGAGCCAACTTCGCCCAACTTCGCCTGCCAGTAGCGCTGGTGCAAGCGAGAGGGGAGCAAAGGTGTGTGTTGTGTGATGGAGATTTTTTGATTGATTCATGCTGTACTTGCTACATCTACACCAGAACAAACGTGATTGTGCCATGTTTGTGTGTAAAGCGACACGACAACCAAGAAGCTTGCTATTCTTGGCCGCCAGGTTGTTCTCATTAGTCAAAGTTCCAAGATTTCCGTCCAATCGCCACAACTAGACCTGGTGATTGTCGTTCTTCTTTTCGCACCATGACGCCGGGGCAGGCCCTGGTTCTTGGGTCGGCAGCCTGTGGCCGCTATGGCTCCTATGGCCTCCGTGCTTCTCCAGTCTCCATCCCTTCCCTTCCCCGTCCATGGTGGTCCATGGTGGTGCTCACCTGACTCCCAACTCTTCCAGTCCCCGATTTCCATTACCCAATCGCCCAAGATGAGCTAATGAGTGGCACGGCGGCGCATGCCAACAGGACGCTTTGCCAACGTCCCTGGTGGCTGCCCCAGGTGGCGCTTCCGTCGGGCCCGCTCTTAGCCTTTGACTCTTTGGCATGGCCATTGCTCATGACTTCTCCGAGCCCGCTTGTCGGTCGCCGCTTGCGCTGGCTTATATCCTAAGCCATGACCCGATGCACTCCGGGTTGGCCCTCTTGACCCTCTGCTTTCTTCTTCATATACCGTGAACCCCCGAGTCGATTCCCTTTTGAAACCTGTACTTTTTCTGCGACATACTAACAGACAACCTGATCGCACACCTACGCCTTGCCGGTCCCATTTGCTCTTACATAACAGTTACGCCCGCAGCAGGCTATTACAACATCGTTTCTCTTGCCCTCGACCCATCCCACCTCTCAACGTCAAACCCTCTCCAAACCACCGGTCGATCGTAAAAAATTAAAAAAGAGATACAAAAAAAACCTACATTTCTTTCTTTGATTCACGAGACCCTCCACTGAACTAGACGAAGCTCGACCTACTTTTCTATCTCTCCTCGTTTGCTTCCTGTACCGACCTCCCTCTACGACAGGGTCGGCCACCACATACTCCTACTCCCTCCTCCGCCCGAATTTCGTATGGCCGTCCCCCTCAGCCCCGTGCACCAAGAGGTGCCTCACTTTGACCTTTCTGCCCTGCTCAAGGCCAAAATGTCCCGCCCCGATTCTCCCAACAGCAGCAGTGACAAGACGGCCCGCTCCTCTTTCTCCTCGGTGCGAGAGAACGATGATGGCCTAGCACAGACCTTTACGCGGTCCAAGATTTCCTCCTATTCACATGGGACGGAAGAGGTATTCGATGAATCACCCACTGCTGAGATTGCACAGCCTTTGTTCCAGGCTCCTCTGACGCAGCCTCACAGTCGGCTTCATGGATTTTGGTACCCTGCGGATGGCTTTCGTGGTTGGAAGCAGATTCCTATCAAGGGCAAGGCCGCGAGCCGTAGCTGCGAGGACTTGCACAAGCTGTCCATGACTTGGAGCTCCCCTGCGCCCGTCGTCACGAAGAGGGCTGATCATTATGCCACGGGAACGTCGCCTTTGGAACGTCTTCCGAGTGAGGTTCTGGGTAAGTTTAACGAATGAACCGGGGGCCCTGTTGTCCCACACCCCTGTTGCGCAATGCCGCTGACCTGCTGATCCTAGGATCCATTATCGATCTTCTTGTCATTGAGATCCCTCCCAACGGCCTCACCACCCGAAACGCCGATTTGATGGCCCTGCTCCTTACTTCGCGATCTATCCATGCTGCGACTCTGAACACCCTCTATAGGCACATTACTATCCCACACTCGCGTATTTTCCGCAAGTTCCTTACTACTATTACAGAGTACCCAGCGCTTGCCTCGATTGTGCGGCGCTTGGACTTTAGTCACTTTAATCCTTCCACAATCTTCTCTACCGCCAGTGAGCGGGCGCAGACTCGAAACTTGACCTCTGAGACCCTGCTGAAGTGTTTGGAGCTGACCCCATACCTTCAGGAGTTCCTTGCGCAAGAGTATATTGACGAGGATCTGGGCCCCGACGTTCTTCAGAAGATCTTTTTCGGCCTTCCTCGCATCCAGGCCATCGACTTCTGTGGTTGCGCTTCGCCCTATTTCAAAAACTCTTTTCAGAGTTTGCTCCAGTCGCCATGGCCAGAGACTCTTTCTCTTACCCGCGTCTCTTTTCACAAATGTCTGAGTCTCCCTGCGTCTGTATTCGAAACCATTCTGCCCCGCCTCGAGCGGGTTACCCATCTCGATCTCGCTGGAACGCGAGTGACGGATCTAGCTTTGCAGAGTATCCCCGAGACCGCAAGGCTCACTCACTTGAATCTGGCCAAGTGTAGGGAACTAAGTTCCGAAGTTGTGGTCAAGTTTATCACGACCCACCCCTCTGTTATCCAGACTATTGCAGTCCTCAGTCTTGCCACTACCACTGGTAGCCATCTCCTCCTGGGCAAGACAGATGTGGATGCGCTCCTTCCCCGACTACCTACTACTCTGCGATCGCTAAATCTGAAGGGAAGCAGGATGGATCCTTCCCACATTCCTTTGCTCACCCCTCTCGTTCAGCATCTAGAGGAACTAGCCATTGGCCGCGGACTTGATCTCGGCGATATCCACCGACTCCTGTATCAGGATCAGCAATGGATTCCGCATACTCTCCGTTATCTCGACATCTCGGACATAGATACTATCATCGGAAGTGCCAACGCACTTCTGGGACCCGCCAGCGCCCCGTTGCATGTTATCGAGCTGGAGGAGCGTGCATACGAACGAGCCGCCAAGGCCAAGAAGAATCTCGAGCGCGTGGGGTGGACTCCTAAGGAATTCGGCAGCCGCTATTGGCTCGTACGAATGAACGCGGATGGCACTACTCGAGACAATGGTGCCCGGTGGTGGAAGATGGGGGCAGAGAGCTGGGGTATGAGGAAGATCCCGGTCGCGGAGGCCGACGTCGGAGGAATGTACGGAACGTTCATGTTCGGACGACGGTTGTAAAACCGAGCCGCGGTTGACGATGAACGATATGCATATTCTTGGAACTCTACTCATTGCTTTTTATGGAGTTGTCGGGGCCTGGGTTTGACTTCCCCTTTGGTCTTAAGTTGGTTGCATTGAGGGCACGATATCCTAGGGGCGCATAGCATTGAAACTTAGCGAAAGAAAAGTCTCTTGATTTACAAAAAAATCCTGATAATTCTTTTAGAAAGAAGTTTACAGAAAAGACATGTTTGTTCTTTGCTCAATTTTGAACTACTACTTTATTGTGATGATGGTCAACGAACTTGTGGGCGGCGTGTCTTGAGCACTGACGAACTCGTAAACCGTCATGCAAGTGTATTCGGAACTACAAGTCCGACAATTAGAGCGAATATCTGATCCGCTTTATCTGGGGTGAACTGAGGGGCTTGAGAATCCGACTTTCTCCGAAGTTGTCAGTTGCTATCTATTGGCGCATGAGGAATATTGTTGGACGTCATTTATTTCTAGTAATCAACGTTGCGAGCGAATAGCAAGGCTCGGTTAGGAAATCAAGTTTGGCATGGGTCCATGCTATCGCATAGAACAGTGTGATGTGTCAAGCAGTTGACTGTAACATTTTGAAATCACATAGCCTGCGCTCTTATACACACTGCTGACATAGTGCCGCCATTTTTTTTTCGTCTATGATTCTGATACTAACATATGCCAAGCTTCTTATCTAGCCAACATGAGATTTAACATCTCACTCTGTCAGCGGACACAACGGGTCACACCAACAACCTGGCCCATTAGCTATTGATGGGAAGACGGTAGGGTTGGACAGGGCCCACGCAACTCATCACAGGTACGACACATACACGGCACCCACGCCGCGGCCGCCTGCGTCCTACTAAGCTGTAGTTCTCCATCGTGCTGCCCGCACTAAAGTACCATTGGCAATGGGGTTTGTCAACGGATCTGGTTAATAACAAAACTTTAAATGATTTGCAGATCAGATCCACTAATCTATCTTATCCCTGAACTTGGACGGTTTTGGTCTCAAGAAAAAAAACAGGAAAAAAAAAGAGATACCGTCACGGAGAGAGTGCATGCCATACGTGATCGCATTATTTCTTGAAATGTATATACAAAACCATTGACGAATTATTATCTTCCCTCCCCCCACTTTGGTGTGCTCTGACTCGAAAAATTATACGCCGTGGCCGCAAATGGACATTATTGAAACATCAAGCTGATGCCAAGTTAAAGCCCTCGTCAACTAACCGATATTAACACGTGTTATGGCAATTATCAAGATGAATTTATCGAGCTTGCTCATGTTCTAGTTTGTTAGAATCTTTGTGGACATACTGAATGCAAAGTATTGATAAGAATGCGCTGAAATACATGGACCTAGCAAACATCTGTACTCTAAGGAATAATCAATAAGAGCTGTTTGCCAGAATTCTGTACAAAATAACCTCAGAGACTATGTACTGAGTTAATATACAACTAGAAACAACAGCAAGAATATAGATATGAGTAGGAACGAGAGAACTCGGACACTGAGGGGGTTCACGTGTGGCTGGGAGAGCTAAAGTCAACCAAATCATAGGCAGAGTCGAGGTGAGCCTTGACAGGCTGACGATTCTTATTGTCAATGGAGCCACAACGGCATATAATGTGCCACTACTAAGCCGTGTGAGCAGTTACGATCAACCAGTACAAGGAATTGCATTCTGGACTTACAGAATAGTGCCAATGAGAAATGCAAAATCTAAAAGTGCTTCGTAGGATTTCGCTAAGGTCCATAGAATGAAGTATAATAGAGAATCCACGAGGGCAGAACAAGCCGAGACATGAAATATGCTAAACCTATCGCACAAAAAGCCAATAGCTGGGCGTCCCACTGGCTCGCTAATTCTTAGAACGACTGTGGCACTGAACCTTGACCTGGGATGAGATTTAGGTGTGTTGCAAATGTTGACATTGAGAAAAGGCAAAGTGTGCCGAGGGAATATGCCAACTCGCCGATGCCTGTGCCGGAGGCAGCCCAATTACAGAGATTAGGGCACAAATCTTGGCCAGTGGTTTAGACTATGGCGTTCAGGTGTTCGTGTGAAGAACTACGTGGGCTGGACAGGCGATGGAAACCAGGCCATCGACTCAACCAACTTCTCCAACAAAAATGATTCTGGATCCATGTTCCAAATTTACCCACTATATTGCGATGACAATGAGGGTATCTACACTGAGCTGGAGTTTCGATTTGATGAGACGAACCATCCGCTTCACGACTTGCCACGCTCATCTTGCGCATCGACGGAGCAACCATATGCATCTGCTATCTTCCCGATGCCGAGTTCGCCACAAATGCTGTAGGACTGACCACAACAACAGATACTAGTTACTGGGATGACGGGATGTGTTTTACCCAAGCAAGCTTCAACGTTTTACCAGTGGGTGCTAAGGAAATGGGTTGTAACCAGGCTCCTAGTTTCGTGCTCATAGTAGCCAATCTTCCATCGGGCCAAACAGCCGAATCGTGGATGTGGACGCCTGGCACTGCTTCTCCTCTCAATTACTGGATTCTGCGCGATGATGGACTTGTGCAGTCGACGTGGGTCAGAACAGCAGATAGCGACTCTACTGTACCTGGAGAGCCGTCGATGGCGCCTTCACTAAATCCAGAGTAGGGATATTAAAGCAGTCTCGAAGTAGTTCATTATTTTTATCTATGCCTACTGTGTAATTATCTAAGGAACCTTAGTAGAGGTCTCTGTACATTTGAGAAGTAAACTAGGAATCACTGGTAGGGCATACAGTACACTTCAGCCCCTAAATATTTATCTAGCGTTAACTTAGCTATAAGACTTACTAGTTGGACTTTTTACAAGCGCATTGATGGCATGGATTTGAGTCAACCATCGCTATTGCGGCTACCCAATTCGCACCAGTCTGCCAAAATAAGCTGGAGGCGACAAGAACGATTTGCGAATTCATTCGTTAAGCTGGGAAACATGGAGACAGTGTGATTGGATTTCTGAAGTGTGCTATCCCAGGGGATCCAGGTTGGGGTCAGCTGGATTTGGTTAACGCACCGGAAGCCTACAGCTTTTTAAAGCAGCAATTTCATGAAGCTGTGAAAGTACCAAGCCCCGAGATTGAGCTGATAGCTCAAGCATGCAAGGAAACAACAATATATGCTGTTGTTGGCGTGAACGAACGATTGAGATCAACTACCTGTACGGCCTTTAACGCTCAACTTATCCTCGGACTTAGTAGCGAGCTCGTGCATAAGCACCAAACATATGTGTCCACAGTGACGGAACGTTTGGTTCACGAATCCGGCTAAACTGTACTAGCTTGCTCAACGGAAACGCTTTTTGGGGCGCTTAGTGGGCTTATATGCGGAGAAAACGCCAAACCTCTGGCAGTATACTCGCTCAGTCTCAATTATCTAGTTGTATACATCGCATCGTGGCTCGTACACTTTGCACCGGGTTTCAAACGGTTGAGAATATCTTGGCCTGTTCGAAAGGGTTGGCATATGCCTTTGGATGTTTCGTCCTAAATTCTGTTTCTATTGACGACGGCGCCACAGTAGAGGGTTATGCGGCCTGAATCAGGAAGTCCAAGCGGTTGATCACCGAGCGTGAAAAGCTTGGTGCCACCATGGTTGAGCCTGATGGAATTGTGATTGCTGGCCCGTTGCCGCTAGGAAAGGGTATTCTATATGCGGAAATGAAACTAGACGATGTGATATCGTCCTAGTTCGTTATGGACACTACAATCGTCTAGAACTTTTCGCTCACCTTGTTGAAATTTATTGTCATATGCTTTTTTATTATAAACTAAAAGTAAATATATATCACTAAATTAACGCGTGTTATTTGCTGCCTTGAGGTTGTCTTGCGATGGTTTAAGGATCTAGTTATAATTACCGTAAAGTTAGTTAGTTTAACTGTAAATCGCCGGTTGCGTTGGGAGCAAGTTGTCGTCGTGACCGGTCAACCACAATTGAGGATGCGAAAGACGGCTTCGACTACACATGTTAGGCGGGGCTAACCGAAATACAGTTAAGTGGCGCTTGGCTACTGCCACCGTTATGTGGCTGACGCGACCATGTCACGTGATACAAGTTTCGGAAGAACAAGACTCCGGAAACCAAGCCTACTGCGACGTAATCGCGATGGCCGGGGCGTTGCTCCCTAGCAAAGCTCCATACAACACAAGTTCAATTCAAGTTTTGGTGCTTTGGCTGCATCACCATGGCTCCTAAACCGGACACGCCGTTCCGCTCTGCGGACATGAGCATGGTGCAGCTCTATGTATCCAATGAAATCGGTCGCGAGGTTGTTACGGCCCTGGGCGAGCTGGGTCTTTGCCAATTCCGAGACGTGAGGCACAGCATCATCGAATTCATCACCCATTCCATCAACTAACGCGTTTTTTCATCCAGCTGAACGAAAATGTCAGTGCCTTTCAGCGTACTTTTACCCAGGAGATCCGACGACTGGACAATGTTGAGCGACAGCTACGTATGTTACCTGCCAGGCAGCCACCAACGTACCTGCTAACGATTGACCAGGATACTTTTATGCTCAGATGGAGAAGATTGGAATCCCGCTTCGGAAGCTGGACCTCGACGTCGAGAGACTCGCATCCCCTTCTACAACCGAAATTGACGAACTCGCCGAACGAAGCCAGAAGCTTGAGCAGCGCATCTCTGCCCTTAACGAAAGCTACGAGACCCTGAAGAAGCGCGAGGGCGATTTGACCGAATGGCGATGGGTTCTTCGCGAGGCTGGAAGCTTCTTCGATCGTGCCCATGGAAACGTTGAAGAGATTCGTGCTTCAACCGACAATGACGATGCCCCCCTACTTTCGGACGTCGAGCAGCATCATGGAGCTGCCGAGGTTGAGCGATCATTCTCTGGCATGAACATAGGTTTCGTTGCGGGTGTCATTAACAGGGACCGGGTCGCTGCCTTCGAGCGTATCCTTTGGCGAACTCTTCGCGGTAACTTGTACATGAACCAGTCGGAGATCCCCGAGCCCCTGATCGACCCCACCAACAACGAGGCCATCAACAAGAACGTCTTCGTCATCTTCGCCCACGGAAAGGAGATTCTGGCCAAGATTCGCAAAATCTCCGAGTCAATGGGTGCCGAAGTGTACAACGTCGATGAAAATAGCGACCTCCGACGTGACCAGATTCACGAGGTCAACAGCCGCCTCAATGATGTTCAGAATGTTCTTAGCAACACCCAGGCAACACTCCAGGCAGAGCTTAGCCAGATCTCACAGTCCTTGTCCGCCTGGATGGTTCTCGTCGCCAAGGAGAAGGCGGTTTACAACAACCTTAATAACTTCTCTTACGACAATGCACGCCGCACTCTCATTGCCGAGGCTTGGGTCCCCACCAACGACCTGCCTCTAATTAGGACCACGCTGCAAGATGTGACGAACCGAGCTGGCCTCTCGGTTCCCTCCATCATCAACAAGATTCAGACCAACAAGAAGCCCCCGACGTACCTAAAGACCAACAAATTTACTGAGGGTTTCCAGACCATTGTCAATGCATATGGAACAGCCACGTACCAGGAAGTCAACCCGGCGATGCCCGTTTTCGTCACTTTCCCTTTCCTGTTTGCCGTCATGTTTGGTGATTTTGGCCACGCCATCATCATGCTTTCGGCTGCTCTAGCCATGATCTACTGGGAAAAGTCTTTGAAGAAGGTCACTTTTGAGCTTTTCGCCATGGTTTTCTATGGTCGATACATTGCCCTTGTTATGGCTGTGTTCTCCGTCTTCACTGGTCTCATTTACAACGATGTCTTCTCCAAGTCAATGACTCTCTTCCCCAGCGCCTGGGAGTATCACAAGCCGGAGCACTGGAACAACCATACTTCTGTCATTGCTACCCTCAATGATGAGGGCTACCGTTATCCCTTCGGTCTTGATTGGGCTTGGCATGGCACTGAAAACGATCTTCTCTTCAGCAACAGTTACAAGATGAAGATGAGTATCATTCTTGGTTGGGCTCACATGACATACTCCCTCTGCTTTTCCTACATCAATGCTCGTCACTTTAAGAAGCCCATTGACATCTGGGGTAACTTCATTCCTGGCATGATCTTCTTCCAATCCATTTTCGGCTATCTCGTTCTTTGCATCATCTACAAGTGGTCTGTGGATTGGCTAGGCACCGGTAGACAACCCCCTGGTCTGCTAAACATGCTGATCTACATGTTCTTGCAGCCTGGTTCAGTTGATCCAAACGAGCAATTATACCCCGGCCAGGCTACAGTGCAGGTTATTCTCTTGCTACTCGCGTTTGCCCAGGTTCCTATTCTTCTCTTCTTGAAGCCCTTCTATCTCAGATGGGAGCACAACCAGGCTCGCGGTAGGGGTTACCGTAGCATTGGTGAGAACTCCCGTGTTAGTGCCCTGGATGGCGATGATGAAGATGGCAACGGCAATGCCCATGGCCACGGGCACAGTTTTGACGAGGACGACGAAGGCGTTGCTATGATCTCCCAGAACATTGATGAGGAGCACGAAGAATTTGAATTCAGTGAGGTGATGATTCACCAGGTCATCCACACCATTGGTATGTTTCTTTGGGAGCTATTTACCTACACCGATAACTAACTATTGTGTAGAATTCTGTCTGAACTGTGTTTCTCACACTGCTTCTTACCTTCGACTCTGGGCCTTGTCCTTGGCCCATCAGCAGCTGAGTGTCGTGCTTTGGAGTATGACTCTCGGACCAGCTCTGGCAACCCCTGGTATTACTGGTGTCATTATGATCGTCGTCTGCTTTTACATGTGGTTTTTCTTGAGTAAGTTGTCCAGCTCGCTGCAATCTGGCATGATCTCTAACATTGTTTATAGCCATCGCTATTTTGGTTTGTATGGAAGGCACCAGTGCTATGTTGCACTCTCTCCGATTGGCTTGGGTCGAATCTTTCTCCAAGTTTGCCGAGTTTGCAGGTTGGCCTTTCGTGCCTTTCTCCTTCGATACTTTGTTGGAGGAGTCGGAAGACCTTAAGGATTACTTGGGATAATAGGTTGGGATTGGGTTGGTCCAGGTGGATAATCCACGTGTTTGGCATAGATAGACTCGCAGTCCCTTTGTTGTATCATAGGTAGTAACACGTAACTTCAGAAACATTTTGTGGAATTGAATTCGTAGTACCTCGATATTCGTGAACCCAGTATTAAAAATAACATGACTAGCTGTACGGCATTGTTTTGTTCCCATTGCTTCCAAGTTTCTATCCCCAAAGAGGAGCCGTAACCTCCACTGCGCGCTCGACAACTGCCCTTACTCTATCCGCAAAAATCTTGTTGCTACACTCGACATCCAGATCCTCCAGCCAGACCGTTGCCGACATCCTGTCTACCTTGATCGACACACCAGGCACGGGGATGCCAATCTTGTGCAGCCGTGCAATCTCCTTGCGTTGTCGTTCCTCTAGTTCAGCATCTGCTTCATCATCCTCCACCTTCATGGAGTTTTCGTCCTCCTTGGGCGACGGTGGTAATTTGGGGGTGGCGACGGGTGCGACATTGTCTTGGCCGAATTGAGCTTCGAGGAACCACAAGAGGCGCTCAAGACGCTCCTCGGGGCTTGGGGTGCGGTGTGGGTTCTTTTCGGGGAGTTCATGCGTGTGGGAGTGCTTGGCCGAGGACCGCTTTACGGCGGCAGGTGAGCTCTCGACGGAGAATAACACGGCCATGACAGAGTCGGCGATGCCGTCGTTTAGCATGTTGCCCTCCCACTCTAATTCGACTTCGCCGTTGGTGCGGTATCGAACGGTAACACAGCCCATGACGAGGTATGCTGCTACAAGGCTGGCTACCTCTTCGTCGGCTTCCTCGGTATTCATCTCATCTCCATCGGCCATCACCTCGTCCCCGTTGGTTTGGCCATTCTTACCGCGGCGCATTTCGGGAAGTTCCTCGATAGTACCAAAAGTGCCCTCGAGGGCCCAGCGAACAAGATCAACGCCGGCAGCACTGAGGGTCAGGCGTTGTTTGCAGGTGATAGTTGTAGTGTTGAGTCCTGCATACTCACGCAGATCCTCAGGGGCCATGAGGGACAGCTTGAAGTCGTTCTGGACGAGTACGCCAGTAACGAGGGGGGCCAATGACTCGGAGTCTGGGTTCAGCGCCTTGGGTGGCTGGATAGATGCGAGCTTGCCGACGACCTTTGCTGTCTTGTCGGCCTTGAAGGGAATGCGAAGCTCCTCGCAGTTGCGAGGGGAGTAGACCTTGACTTTTGTGGTTTTGTTTGCGTTAAGAGAGAGGAGTTTGGACTTGAGACGCATCATATTGTGCTGTTCGCCGTGAACAAGAATCTGAAGGAAAAGTCAGTCAGCAACCATTATTTTTGGTACAACAACCAAAGGGAAACAACTATGCAACGTACCACAACAGGTGCCGCAACCTCCTCAATGAACTCGCGGTTTTCAACGCCGTCAACGTGGGCGGCGAATGAATACTCCTGAACACTGCATCTTCGTGGAATAAGGACCTTTTCACCATCACTCCCAGGCACCCGGCGAGCGCCAGCCATGCTCCGTGACATGACGGCTTGAATCTGATCTGGTTCCTGCATAATCTGCTTCGCCATCGTGCCCTCGACGCTATAACCCGTGATTATGACACCGTTTTTCTCACTTGGAGCCCAGCGCTCCAATAATTCTCGGCTCACGCCATTCTGAAGCATACCGGGACTAGCAAGCATGACGCAACCTCCCATGTCATCAAATCGATCGAGGTTCTTGAGGGAGCGAATGTACTTGAAGTCCCAGGGACCTCCCTTCCCGGCTCCGTCACCAGAAGCCTCTGCCTCAGCCATTCGTTCTCGGAAGAGGCGCTTGATGTTGTCGTTCATGGCACCGACATATGTTTGGTAGACAAGCATACATTTTCTGGCCAAATTACTAGCGTAGTAGATGGGATACCTCTGGAACTCAGCATGCTTGCCCCAGTACTCATCAAGAATGAGCAGCAATTCCTGGGCTCGTCCCAGCGCAAACACAGGCATCAGAACACGGCCACCACGGTTGAGAATGCTAGTGATAGACTTCATGAGAGCTTGCTCTCGCTCGAGGCGTGGGACGTGAGAAGCAATACCGTAAGTGGATTCGGTAATTAGGACATCTATTTTGACACCCTTGGGCACTTCGGCAGAGACAAGATGTCGATCTTGTTCTCGAGAGTAATCGCCTGTGAAGAAGATATTCAAGCCGGCAATCTCGATAAGGAACATGGCAGCACCGAGAACATGGCCAGCGGGATAGGGCGTGATTCGGATTGAGGATATTGTGTGAGTAGTGTGATAGTCAATTGCCTCGATTTGAGGAAATGTGTTCAGGTGGTCTTGCTCCGTGTAGACAGGCTGGGATGTTGGATTTGATGATGTATTGCCCACTCGAACACTGTCCTGAATGAGCCACTTGTAAATGGCCTTTGTAGGATGTGTCATGAACACACGTCCTCGGAAGTTGGTTTTTGCGAGAACATAAGGCAATGAGGCCGCATGGTCAACATGGAAACTATCACCAGTTAGCCAGACATATCAAGGGGAGTGGTTGGCTGGTGGCTGTAGGATGGGATTCGGGGACCGGGCGGCATCACGGAACAACAAAAGGACGTGAGTAAATGGGGACGACTGTAATTGTATTCATTTGGCATACTGGATGGAAAGATATCATATGAGCAAAGCTCTGAACAGGGGTAACACTGTCCGTCCCATTACAAAATCACCATGTTGTCCACCGCCTGTCCAGCCTGAATCATCAATGGGGAGGGGATGGAGCGCTTACTGGCTGATGAGGAGCACGTCGACAGTGCTGAGATCGAAGTCGTCGTAGAATGGAAGTGCAGCCAGGCCATCGTAGGCGGGATGTTGACCGGCATCAAGCTGGCGATGGCAATTAGACAAGCTCTTCGCGGAGCTAGGACATGGATATATGTTCTTACCATGACAGTCTTTCCCTTGTACTGAATGATGTGGCACGATCGACCTACTTCGTTTCCACCTCCCAGGCACAGAAACATGAGCTCATCAGATGGATCCACGGACTCATCTGCAACAGCCGTATTCATGGCCGCCGCCTTTCGCTTGGACGCCATCGTCGCGCAGGCTCCAGTATCGAGCTACTACTTACATCTGTTGGTAAGAGAACCCTGTAGAGTCAGCCTGACAATCCCCTAGCGGCGCGCAAGACCAGGACTTTACGCTACGCGATACACAACAATGCACGCGCGGTGGACAGCAGTTAAAGGATTCACACTTCGCCTAGTGGTAGACAGTTGCGCCGAGTGCATGTAATGAACGGTGCGCGTAGAGAAGCAGGCGGGTAAATACCGGTAATCCCCAAAATTTGAAAAAACGCGGCTCTTTTCATCTCACGTGACTTTAAAACTACGCGACGCTCATTCTGGAGTTGAAGCTCCTTCCTTCATGCTCCTGCTAGCCAAACACCGTCCCAACTCCGCGACACGATTCAACTTCTTCATCTAGCGACGCCGCATCATTGTTGCTGTCTGCCGAGGCTATTTCGTGCAGGACTTACAACAGACAACTCCCGCCAGCGAACCGCAGAGGTTGGGCGCGTCGGATGGGAGCTATCACGACTGACGTGACAGGCTTCGCTGCCTGCTGAACTCGTCCTAATCAGCTTTTGGTTTCTCCTCTTCTGTCAGCTTCCTGTGGGATTGTGCCCCGAATCCTCTGCCATGGCCCAGCCTCAACCGCAGGTGCCGGCGCAGGTTCCGCCCCGCGCATATTCGCCTCCCCAACCGACGCCCTCCCCGGCCGCATCGCAGTCGAGCTTTGCGCTTCCTCCCAACAAACGAGTTCGAACCGATGGACCCCCGTCCCAGCCCGAGTCGCCCTATGCTAGCTCGCCCTACGCTGCCAGTCCAGGCGCCACAGGGACGCCTCCGGCAACTGCAGGGTCGCCTGCATACACGCAAAGCCCAGCTCTGCCAACGGCCTACTCGACTCCATATACGAATGGACATGCCACTCCTGGTCTTAACCTCCCAGACGGCCGGCCAAGCTCGACGCCCCCGGTTCAACCTCAGCATCATCTGCCGACTCCTCTCCCTCAATATACAGCGGCGACGATGGCACCTGGTCCAAACCAAACACTTGCTCCAGCTCAAGGCCCTGGGGCCATGGGGCCCCCACAACGCCCGGCCGACCGACCGACTAAGGATTACGAGTACGACGTCACCGATTCACTTGCCGGTACCGGTATCGACTTGCGGGCTGAAGAACAGTATATGAACGATCTATACTCGAACAATTTTGATATTAGCGATGCGAGGACGGGGTTTGCCCACCATCCTCCCGGGCCCAAGTCTACATTCTATGGCGCAGGTCCGGCGAATCAGCCCCCTCAGTCTACTCCAGACCAACCGCAAGACCAATTTACTGCTCAACAAGCTGAGAGGGCATGGTCTGAGTCGTCGATGCGACTAGCTGTCCAGCGAACTCAGGAGATTGGCGATCCATTCCTGTTAGTTGCCATGCTGCACCGTCGCGCAGAAAGAATTGCAAGAGAGCATCATCTTAGCCTCAACTTGGACCTGAAGAACAATGCTCAGACCATGGGCAAGATGAGACTTCCGGAGCAATTTGCTCAGCCAAAAGTCACCGTCAAGGTCACGCCCGGCCCCGACTCAACTATAGTTCACACCACAGGATCCTACATTCCCCACGATGCGTTTCTGGTTGACCAACTAGCTTTAATGTCGATTGCCACGAAGCAGCGGCTTCGTGAATTAGTTGGAGACGCCAATGCCATTGCTAGTAATCGTCAAAAGACGTCACATGGTGATGTTCCAGAAGATTGGGCACCAGCAGCAGCGCCAATGAATGCAGAGCCCCTAGGACTGGACGAAGGCGAAAAGGACGAATCGAACCCCGAAAGTGCAAATGGGGATGGCACGAGTTCATTGAAGCGTACGTTTGTCCACCACTCTTGAGTTTAACCTCTCACTGACATTGATTAGGTTCTGGTGATGCAGCTGGCTTAGACGGCAGTACTGCGCCTAAAAAGCTGCCCAAGATTTCGTCATACATGACAACTACTATGCGTGAATTGGCCCGACAGGAGCGTGAGTGGGAAGAGGCTCGATTACGAAAGCGGCAACGCCGTAAAGACGGAATCCCTGACTCGGGAACTACGACCTCGCGCGCTGGAAGCGTGGCGCCTGGCACACCTGGTTCTGTAGCACCAGAACCTGAGAAGGCCTTGACGAAGAAGGAGATGAAGAAGAATCAAGCACTTAAGGCCGCCGAAGCCAACAGTCATGCGAACCAGAACATGACGAGTAGCATGTTTGCCGGGTTGGGCGGCAAGGGTGGTCTCTTTGGCAAGAAGAAAACGGGCAAAACATACGATTGGATGAACGTCGGTCGTGGAGGAAGCGGTGCAAGCACACCTACCAGGAGCACCCCTGGACCTGGCAAAGGAGCCCCAGGTGCACCAGCACCAGCGTCGCCGGCGAACCTTGCCATGACGACTGAGGGTCGAAATCGATTAGGCACATGGAGAGAAGATAAGGAGAAGGGTAAGAATATTCAATTACGAGATTGGGTCACAGTGCTAGAACGAGACGGCCGGGAACACCGAGCGCTGCAAAAGGCATATCTTCACCTGGACGCATCAAACCCCAAATAAAAAGAAAATATGAACTTTGGCGAGTAATGGGAGAGGTTGCATTGGGGCTGAGGCTGGGCGGAGATACCATGCGCCGTGTACGCTTTTCACTTTACTTTTCTTTTCTTTTTTTTTTTTTTTTTTTTTTTTTTTTTTTTTTTTTTTTTGACTTAGCCCGGCGTTATCTTGAGGCATAGGGAATGGCTGGGTCGAGCATTGCAAGACGCAAAGCTGGTGGGATGGATGCACCGTGGAAGGGAGACTGATGTGGACAATGCCATACCATACCCAAGCATCGTAATGATTGTGTAGTATTTCTTGAGGTCGAAAAGGGGAAAGATGAATGGCCACGGCCACCAACGATAAGCATATAGGAAAAGAAGACCCAAATAGGAAGCGAAGAGAAGATAAGATGATTGCAAAGTACATGCAGCGCATTCCCTTTCGTAACCAACTGCATTCCTCCACGAGTGGACCATGAGGATTCAGCCCAGCGAAGCTGGCGAGTAATTAACGCGATGCTTGAAAGCCTGATTAGGGAGAAGTTGGTGATGGTGCCTGTAGGATTAGTTAAGGGCTTCACATATCTGGCGTTTTAAAGTGGGACTATGGCGGCATACATTTTCCCCCTCTCCCTCCCTGATGATCCTGAACTCGACGCCCAAGATATCCTCCCTGCATTCTTCAACACTCTTCTAGCCCGCGTGCGACAACACACCCTTGAGTTGGAAATAGCGCGCCATACAGGTCTGGCCCCCAACGACTGAGTGGCACGCCGCCTTGCATCGTTGAGTATCCAAGGTATCGTCTTATCGGAGATCACAGAGGAAACCGCGAGGGCGATCCTCTTTTTGTTTTTCGTTTTTTTATTTAAAATCCAGACCCTGTTGGCAGATATATATATATTCCGCAAAGACATCTAGTTCCACTAATTAACCATTGTCACCATGGCCATTGCGGTAAATCAGATCCCTCCCCTCCCCGCTGTCTTTCGGCAATCGAGGCACGAGAGACGTCTCTCAATATAAGCTGACGCTATGCGGGGGGTTGTCATGCAGGCAGTCGGCCAGATCTGTGCCACGGCGTCGATTAAGGGAAATCTGGAACAGTGTGTCAGACTAGTACGCAGGGCGGCTGCGGGAGGGGCCAAGGTGCGTTATATGTGATTGATCATACAGGGAAGGGGAGGGGGGAGGGGGGAGAGGAAGAGGCTTTTGGTGATGCAAGCCCGCATATTGAAAAGTCTTGTCCTCCACGGGAGGGACGGATGGGTCGGCGGGGACCAGTGTCAGCCACAGGGAGAAGCTCAGCTGTGAGCGATCACAAGGAGGGTCATCTGCGTATGCGTGTCTTGGAGGTTGACTGATTGATTGATTGATCGATTGATTGATCGTACGCAAGGGCTTAATCGGTCAAGCGACACCCAGAGTGAATACTCCGGTGAGACATGCGCAGGGCCGACTTGATGAGACCTCACGCCCCCTCCCACACACATCCCCAGCTCATCCTGCTTCCCGGTCTATCACCCCCAGGATCTGTCTCGCCGGTCCAGAACGGCGATACCTCCCTCCCCCAGTCATTCATCATTGTTCACACGGTGTACTTGTACAGCTTTGTTGACTCACCCACGTCTAGATTCTCTTCCTGCCCGAGGCTTCGGACTACATCGCCCTGAATGCCCAGGCCTCGCTCGAGCTTGCGGAGCCGCAGTCCAGCTCTTCCTTCGTGGCGGGACTCCAGGACGCTGCGCGCACCCACGGCATCGCCATCCATGTGGGCATCCATCACCGTCCCGCCCCAGAAGGAAAGCTGCTGAACCGCAACCTGTACATCGCAGCCGACGGGGCCATCAACAACGACGCCACGTATGATAAGCTGCACTGCTTTGACTATGGCTCACTCAAGGAGAGCGCAACGGTCCAACCCGGCCCGTCACTAACTGCGCCGTTCGACTCACCCGTTGGCCGCATCGGCAGTCTCATTTGCTTTGACCTGCGGTTCCCAGAGGCGGCCCTGGCGCTCGCTCAGCCCGGTCCCAACAGCAGCTGGGCATACCGGCCCGCGCAAATCCTCACATATCCGAGCGCCTTCACGCTGCGGACAGGCATCGCGCACTGGGAGACGCTGCTCCGGGCGCGGGCAATCGAGACGGAAAGCTGGGTGGTCGCGGCGGCGCAAGTGGGCTGGCACAACGAGAAACGGGCGAGCTTCGGCCGGAGCTTGGTGGTGGATCCGTGGGGCCGAGTGGTGCTCCGGCTCCGGGGCGCCGTGGGCTACACCGGGGATGCCGACACCGACGCCGATGCCAAAGCCAGGGGTATCCCGGAGGGTACAGCCGAGGACGGTGCAGTGGAAGAGCTGGGATTTGTGAATATTGATCTGGAGCAGTGGGAGCGGGTCCGCAGTGAGATGCCGTTGAAGCGCCGAACGTAAGTGTCCCTTACTCTTTTTTTTTTTCTTTTTTGCTTGTTCAATAGCTTGGATCGCTTGCTTTGATGGCCTTTGTCGAGGGGACAGATCCCCTTCCTCATTGGCGTCGGCGTGCAACTGTTGGCCGTCTCATTGGGCATGTTTCGCCATGTCTCTCGTCTTCTTGGTCTTGGTTGGTGCTTTTGCGAAGTGGCTTACTTGCTGACTGACACAGTGACGTCTATCCTGAGCTGCGAACCACTGAGACTGCATCACACTCATCGTAGAGAAATGGCATAGCTGGGAACCAGAGACATGGGGGAGTGGGCACCATTTTTTGGCTTGAATCGGAAGACATGCATTTCAACTGCAGGGTCACATTGTTCAGCCACAGTCGCAGTAGTAGTGCATGCAAAACAAGGCATCTCGTCAAACACCATCCAAAGTGAGCCGTGTGACTTGTCAAGTTGACCAATATCAGGAGCTACCACCCTCGCAGGTCAGTCAGTGTCAGCCAACAAGATAGCAGGCCCCTTTGCGTTGGCGTCCGATCCAGAGTGCCAACCCGCAACGCCACCCATCATCTCTCTCCCCAGCTGATCCGTCACTTTGCCCTTGCTTACGCTGGTCTTGACGTATGCCTTCTCCCACATCGGTTGGTGACAGGGGGGGAGCAAGCAAATACGCCGACAAATGTCCACCCCAACAGCTACCACAGACCGGATGGCTCCGGTCCCACGTACGGACGGGGAAGGCTGGAGAGTTTGCTGGGCCGCATTACTATACGGTCCCTGGTTGGACGGTGAAAGTTCCGGGTTTTCGGGACGGCATACAGGGACCTTCGCGGAGACGAACTTGGCTAGCCGCGGGCGGCGGCGAATGGAGGGCAGTACCATTAGACGACCCTGGGTCGTACAAGGCAGGGCCTGCGTGTATCGTCTCAATCTGGTTGGGCTGAAGGGAGCGCCGAGAGGAGGTCCCTTTGTCTCCGGAACCTCCAGCCAACACCCGGCGATCATGAGCTCGGTTAAGCTTCAATGGAGAAAAAGAAGATCCATGGACGTGGTACCTGTTTTTACTTTTTGGGCCGTCATTGTTGAGCTATGACATGTTATATTCAGGCGTCGGTATTCTTTTTCATCCCTACTCCTCTTGCGCGCGTAACACCCCTCTTAGACATGGTTCCAAGGGATCATAGTGAATGAGCAATGATCCTTTAGGCGCGTCTGATACATGTAGGTCTCGGATCGTTGCACGGGAACGAATGGCCTCATCTGCGACGCGACAAAATAAAAAGAAAGGGCCGAAGGGAATCAAACCAGGGCTCCAAAACCTTCTGGGGAAAACAACGCCGTTGGTTCGGCCGTCTGATCATGTCTCAGAGCGGATGATCGTCCCCGAACGTAAAAAAAAAAATTCCACTAGCGAAGAAAAGGGAATGATAAATTGGGCCTGGGATCAATACGTACTATGGCTTTGTGATAACTACCGGCCTGGCGTTGCGAGGCTTGCAGGCAATTACTAGCCTCCATGGGTGTGCATCCGGTACATGCAGGAACCCGTCGGGTACTCCATCCTCTGTGCAAGCGTGTACCTGCGCAGGCAGCTAGGGCGGATGGAAGCTTGACGGCGTTTTTCCATGCTAGCGGCCGCGGCATTGGGAGGAGCAGGGGACGGCATCGCATCCTTGGGTTACCCGCCGTGCAAGGCTCAGGACTGCCAATGAGCTACGACCCGGCTTGATGGGCTACTGGAGAAGCGGCGGTCCAGCGAATAGCCAGTTCCACCGTCCCCATCTTTACAGGTTATCGATCAGTCTGGCAAATGTTCCGTCGTCGACAACGACGACGATGCAGGAGGGGGGGGGGGGGGCCTCCACCGAGATGCAAAAACTGGGGATCCGAGTGTTGATGCTTTTTCCAAGACAGCACGGGAGTGCCCTGCGAAGAGGGACGAGGGACCGAGGGACAAGGGACGAGACAGCCGTAATGCAAGCTGAATTGGGATGACTCAATTATGCCGTAACCCAGAGTAGAAGTTGCATCAGGCATGATCCATTGACGCTCTAGCTAGCATCATCGTTGTCACTGCCGGCAAAAATTGAGCCTGAACGTCATCAGCCACATGCGGCACACACCGCACACGCCACAAGGGACTGACCGGCTTGGGTGAGGAGGGGGGATTTAAAAATAAGAAGCTGGCAAAATAATGTTGATGATAATAATAATCATTCGTGGTCAACCTGATACGTGTTTGAAAAAGAAAAGAAACTGTACCGCCTGCCCTTAATTCTCCACTAGCCTCCTTTGCCACGATGAGAGATCTCACGTTTCCAATCGTCTGGGCCGGGGGGCCCTTCGGACGGAAAAAAATGTTACGGGATGGCACGTCTGCGACGTTGCGGCATGCTTGCAACGACCACACTCAATCTCGCCTGCCATCTCGCTTGCCGCAATTTGGGGTCTGCGGATCCTGGTATTTCGTACTGGGATTACATGTACCAGAAGGTTTTTTTTCTTTCTTTCGTTCTCTGCCTGCCTCATCCCCTCCCTCCCCCCCCTGTCGAGCATCCATCATTTTCCTAGAAAAGCCACATTCCCATTCCACCGGGGAAGCAGGAAAAGAGGGCCCAGTGCGCATGCACGCGCCCAGCTGCTCGAGTGAGGCTGTCGTTGCACCGACATGATGACACTGACACGTCTATGCCTTTAACAATGATTGTATTACTAGAAGGTCTGTGCCAGGATTGATTTTTTTTTTTTTAGGGCACATCCCCCTCTCATTACTATTACTCTGTTTTGACGCAAGATTTCCGCTACGTGCTCCATGTTTTCCAATTGATTGCCACGCCCCCCCTTCATTATCCTCCTTCCATTTCCCCCATGTTCATCCCATGCTTTTTTCTTTTTCTTTTCTTCGTCGCTGTCTAGGAAAATATACTACCCATGTCAATCCTCCCCCAAAAAAGAAGTGTACACGCCCCTCCCCCTTGCCCGCCTCCATGCACCATATTCACACTGTGTGCAGCGTACCTCTCGTACCTTGCAGGACCATATGCAGCGCGCTGCGACGCAGGGTACCTGATCCCGCTTCTCTTTTCCCCCACCGCGGGCCCCCCGTTCCCGAGTCCCAGCGCTTCGGACCCGGGTGCCGCCTGCATTAGCCCGTCCATCTCATTCTCAGAGGTTTCGATACTCTACCATGGAAGGGGAAAAAAAAAGAAGAAGAAAAAAACTAGGGAAATATGGAGCTTCAATTAATTAAGAGGTATCCATTTTTTGTAGTCATTAAGCACACCCCCTTCCTCGATATCCCGCCCCCCTCCTTTACCTTTCTTGCAGAGATGAGCACAACCGAAAACAGAAATTCCCCAGCCTTGTCCACCTGCCATACTTCGTCCCATCTCATCAAATGCTACCGATACGACCAAGCTCTGGAGATGGTGGGAACGCGGGGACCATCTACTGTTCAGTGCTACCTTGCGCTCACCAAAAGCATTTCGCCCATGGATGGCCCAGCTAGGGGGTATGCCGCCAGGGAAAAGTTGACCTGTCATCGACATCTTGCATTGGTGGCCCGATAGGCCCAGCTGATGTGTTGTTTGCCTGTCCTTCTGGAGCGACGCCAGAAGCTTGCTTTTCCCCGACCTAATATCCGTCCAGCCTTTTTTTGGCCTAAGAGTAGTATCATCTATCGTCTCGCTACCAGCTGAAGGGTCCTTTTCTTTATTTGCCCACTCTTTACCTGGGTTCCTCGCTTTTTTTTTTCATTAGTTCTTTTTTCTAACCAGCCTTTTTTTTTTTCTATGTGACGAGTAAACTGGTCTTTCGCTTCTGCAGCCCCCTGGAATCACTATCAATCAGATCCCCAACGTTCCCTTCAGCCACCCCTAAGACAGAGAAAAAAAAATCCAGCCGTCCCAGTGGCGCTCGCGAATTAGGGTGCTTCAGGACGTGGCAGAGCAAAAAAAAGAAAAAGAAAAGAAAAAGCAAGAAAAAGTAAAACCAGGCGAGACAACAAGACCGCCCGGGCCTCGCCTCTTTTCTCCTACGCCCTCTATCACAGGAATTTCTTTTTCGTGGCACTCGAGCTTTCCTCCTTCTGGCGAATTCTCTCACTTGGCTTTGCCTCTTTGTTTTTGATTTTATACTTTCTTCCGACTGGCTGCTTCAGATTCCTGTAACCCGTCGGCCGCGCGCGGGATCGTCCGCCCTAAGAAGAGACCCTTCTTCTCTTGCGCGGCCAACCCCCGGCCGAAACCAAGACGGATACGTGTTTTAGGCGCCTCGATGTCCCCTTGCCGTCGTCCCCGGTCATCACGATGTGCTCTCGCTCGAGCATCAGGGTGTTCCAGATCACATACCATCGCTAGGGCGGCGGCGCAGACAAGGAGGTGGCAATGGGCTCGGACCCGTCACTTGAGAGAGAGAGGCTCGTCAACGAGAGCGAGCGATGCCGCGGCGACTGGGGACATTCTGGCCAAGCCGGCAGCAAACATGGGTTGAAATCAATGGCTTGTCACGCGTCTAAAACAAAACTACTGCATGTTCGGACGCTGCACTGAACTGCCAAGGAAACAGCCTCGGCAGGGCACGACTGCAAGGCTGCGTCACAGCAAATGTTATCTGCCCGCACGTGTGTGTGATTGGCATGGGGAGACGACTGCAGTGGCCTGTTCCGGGCCTGTCGTTGGCCCTTGAGGGGTCCACGACGTGTGAAGTCTCGTGATAGCGCCGTAATCGTATTCAAAGATTGACTGCTGGGATGTGACGGGACGGACGTGCTGTGCGAGTGTTGGTTCCTTCCCATTTAGCCAACTGGCCCCATATTGCCCATCCTCCCAGCTTCCCCGGATGGCCTAGGCAACATCTCATCGTCTTAGTCGGCATGCGGCACTGACACACACATAGGCTGAGCTCAGCGACTTGTGCGCCCACTTTAATTACGGTCATACCCAGCGTAATCCGTCCGGCAAATTGCGTGGTGCGTCTTGTAAGCTCCAGCGAGGCTGTCGCTGTAACTGACGGGAAGCTCCCGCGAGGCGAAACTCGACGCCAGATTCAGGCCTCCCCCGCGGACCCTCTCCCCATTTACCTCCCCCTCCCTCCCCCTCCCCTAAATTGGAATGACAGATGGATGTTACGTGCGTGTGTGTGTGTGTGTGTGTGTGTGTGTGTGTGTGTGCCCGTGTGCCTGCGTATCTGCGCTGTTACGTCTGCGCACTGCGTGTGCGTTGGCTGACCTTCTTCTAAAATAAGGACCGAAGGCCATTAGTGCCCCAGGGTCATCCTTCTAAACGGAGTCTAAACTGACTCGCCGTCTTCCCCTTGTGCCTGTGTCATCATCTCGCACGGGAGCACGCCCGTTCCAAATTAACCGCCAGGCCAAATCGAGCGGCGACGCCTTATTTTGCCGACGGGTAAGCCTTCCGTCGCGTCAGGTACGTACCACGGTACAAGACGTTGGGGAGGAAACGCTCGCCGTCGCGTTGCCTTCGGCGCCATCACCCACAGGCTCGCGTGGCTCTCGCGTGCCACCAGAATTCGGTCCAACTGCCTACACAAACTGTTGGTCCGATACCCGACAATCTGATTGAGCCCCCAGCGCATCACCAACGCAGTGCAACATGCCCAGTCAACAAGAGCTCCTTGGGATAATAGATGAAAATCGAGTCAATCCTTGAATGTGCATTTCGCATGTCGGTTCTATTATCCGACGTGTAACCCGCCAACTCGCTTGCGACCGAGGTCATATCAATACAGAGTACTTTATTGCGTTCACGACTCAAATAGTAGCTTTGAGTAAAGATGTTCTCAGTAATATTTTGCTATCCTAATCATTTCAAAAGAGAAAAATCAAATCAAATCATTGCTTCTTTTGCGCTGTGTAGCTACCCATGTCTTCCTTTCTTATAGATACTATACAGTCTAAGATGATCGAAGGGGAGAAAACATGTTGGGGTATCTTTTATGTCCTGAGGCCAGCCCAGCGCTCCTAAAGTTCAGAGCGTCCATGTTTCTCCCCATTCGAGCTCATCCAACCACTCTTGTACAACTTAAACAATAAAAAGGAAACCCGGATCAACATATTGCCACAATATCTTCCCATTTACCGGCCACGCTTTTTTCACCCGTGAGAGTGTTGTGGACTTTCCCAACCGACAAAGAAAAGAAAAAGAAAGATGCGGGAACTCGGGAAAATTCAACCAAAGCCAAGCAAGGGGATGTGACAGACCAAAAACACAAACAATCCCCAGTCTATATGCAGAAAAAATCGAACTTTTCCTCAACCGTTCCCAAATTTTGTTATCCACTCCCATAAACCAACATTGATATCGCAAATTCGAAATCGTCATCCAACAAATCGCCTGTGGCGTTCGGCCTTGTGTCGCTCAATCCATCCTAGTGAACAGCTGATTGCTGACTTACCCCTAGTCGAGGGGTAAGGCATGGCCATGATCTGAGACACGGCCTATCTAGTCGATCTGCGTTCCAGTTCAACGCCCTTGCGCTGAATAGGCCTGCTACCTAGATGTCGCGGGCGAAATGACACCGGACAAGGGCCGCCAGGGAAATGTAAGATGTGTGAAGGGGAAAAAAATCCCAGAAATACCCGTCTATGTTCAAACGCCGTGCAAGGTCCATAAAAATAAGAATTCTCAAATGAGAAGAATAAGACGACACTAAAATGTCGCCGGCGCATCCTTTTTGTCCCGGGACCTCCCTGATTGCGCTTGCTGCTGGGAAGCAAGGGATGGCTGTGAGCCAGTGTATAGTTGTCGACAGGAATGCGAATTAAAAGGTCGTATGTGATTGCATTAGGTGCGCAAATGTGCGGCTCGCGATTCCAAATCCCATAATTAAAATGTCGTAAAGGGGAATATCGCTGAATGTCGAAGGAATACATAAGATGGTCAGCTCCCATAGTTGGGAGTGCGTGATCCGAGGCTGGTTAACGTCCAGCATGTAGCATAATAACCATCTTATTTGGGACGAGGAGGAGGCTTGGGAACGCCAGTGGTGTCATAGGCACCGCGGCCCATGTTGCGAGGGCTTGAAGACTCCTGAGCAATCATTTTCGTTGTTGTAAAGGTCAAAGACGATACCTACAATCAAAGCTGGTTAGTCAGGTCTCTTTGAAAAGAGCTAACGAATGCGACAGTGTGCGGTGCAGAATAATGCAGGTAATGTGTATTATAAATCTGAGCAAAGTCGTAAGACCTGGAACACCCAAGGTGTAGACGGGCATCTTGGTTCAGGCAACCTTGCGACGGGGTGATGGGTGATGGACAAAGCGGTTCTGACTCACGAGATTAGACGTCGTAGTGTGACGAGAAACAAGAACCAATCACACAGATTGGATGAAGCAACAGTGGTAATTGAGGCGATGCTGCAGGAATCAAATATGCGAATGTAACCGAATGGCGTGTCAGATGCGAGCGTCACCAATACTATTGTAGTGTTTCGGAGACGGTAGCTTCGGTAGGGTGGTCCAAGTAAGGAGTGAGAGGCGAGTTGTCAACACCGACGAGTTGGATAATTAGGCGACACAAGGGTATAAGTCGTAAACACAATAGTGTATCGACAGGAGATGGTGGTGATGGAAGAAGAGACTCGTCGGGAGGTTGTGCTTGCGCAACAGATGGTGGGTTCTGCGACCTCTTTATTTAAGGGGATGGGGATCGGCCTGTAGAAGGTTTCTCTCGTTCTGTCAGGCACACTACGCCAGAGCGGATCGCTAGTGGAATAGGGTGGCGCCGGTCGGACGGTCGAACGAGGATGGTGTGGGTCAGACAACGGGGGGTCCAAGTAATACGATGGAGGGCGTGAGGCGAGGAGAGTTGGGTGATTTCCAGCAAGGTGAAGCGTGGTATGGTAGTGCTAAACCGGCTGGCGGGAGCAGTTGTAAAGAGCCGAGCTAGGGCAGAGTCCAAGCTAGTGAGGCGTGAGGAATGGAGGGATGATGAGGATGAGGGTAATCAGAAGAGATTAGAGGGAGGGATGGTTGGTGGAATTAGCAGTTCAAAAGTGACCCGACTTGAGGGCGGAAGCTGTCGCTTTTGTACGAGTGTGTTCTAAAAAAGAAAGAAGGGGGCTGCTCGTCTCTCTCACTCCAAATTGCGGCGAACGTCAAGAGAAACACCCCCTGCACCCTGAAAGAGTGCTCGCAGGGGGGTGGCTGCTTGGGGGGTTCACCTTGGGGAATGGAACCGCAGCAAGGAAGATGGAAAGAAAAAAAAAAAACAGCAAAAGGAAAAAAAGGAGTGTACCAGGCTCAACCATGCTCGTGGCTTCTTTCTCAGGGCCCCGGATGTCATCCAGAGTGATGGGTACCGGGTGGGGCGAGCCCCCATGCCTGAGCCCTCGCAGCAATCCTTGTTGCTTCTACTGCCAGGCAAGCAAGCCATGCTTGGGGATCTGATGAATGCACAGTACGTAGAGACGCGGAGCCTGCGCAGGGGAGTGCGTGGGCGTGTGCGCCGCGAAGGGACACACTCCTTCATCCTCAACGGCGTCACTTCGCAGCAATTACGCACGCCCCCCCTCTCCCTACAGCCTGTGTCGCCTCTGTTTCCCAGCCTAGTCACACATTTTCTTATTGCATGTACCAGCCGACGCAGAAGCGCCGATGCGATGCGTCGCCAATGGATCGTCGCTTGTTTCTTCCTCGTTGCCAGCCTTCCACTCGTGTGGTTGAGAGCATGCGTCCTCCGCTGCAAGGCTGCAAAAGTCTGTGGCCACCATGCACGATGCCCCTCTCCCTGGCGCTGCGTGCGCCATGACTGGACAGCGGCATCACCCACTTGGACGCTTGCTGCGTCTGTCGTCTCCTTGCCTAACATAGTCGCTCGGCAGACTGGCGGCTCTCGTCCAACTACCGCAACGGCTCTCGCATTGCGCTGCTCTGTGCTCCCTCTTGCATCTCCTCAAACTCAGCAACCTGCACCCAAGCGAGCAATAGCTAGCTCCCTGCCTATTACTGAACTTAGTGCAAATGAGAGAATCAATGAGCACCCACCCTGCCCGCCTTGGCCCAAAAGGCTGGGCCCCGGAGCGCCGTGGGTAGTGGGTCCCCGGCGCACCCAGTAACAACACTTCACACTTCAAGAAAAGAAAAACCACAGCGGTACTTAGGGCCGTGCTGGTGTACTGTAGGCGTCGTCTCCCCGATGTACCCTTTCTCTCCACCTGCTCTCTAGCGGCGCTTGTCCGCTCTCTTGGTGCTCGCTCCTTTTCGCTGGGACGCCCTTCCACAGGATACCCCCCTGGTCCATACCACCCCAATCTGTCACCTTTTCATCCTTTGCTTTGTCCTGCTTGTTTCGTCTGCTGGTTCCTGGTCGAGACTGTCACGCCCATAGTGTCCTCATCGTCACCATCGTCGTCACTTCTCCCTCCCTATCATGAGTCTCCTTGACCCTTGGTTGATCACTCCTTCATATGCCTTCATCGAGGCACGCCAATCAATCTGCTCCATGCACATGTATTCTCTGACCCACGCATACTAACATGCCCGCCCGCACCTGCAACCTTTCTTTTGGCTACGATCCCTTCCGCCATGCCTGCTGTTCCCACCACGAGCCGATCATTTTCCATCTTTTTCTTTTTCTTCCTAGTCTCGTTCTAGCTGCCCATCCAAGGGGCAAAAAGCAATGTTCACTTCATTCATGTCTCACCCCATCTCAATTACGGATACGCATCGCCAAACACAATAAAAAAATAAAAAATGAAAAATCTCAAATTCAAGGGATCTTGCTAAGGGACGTGCGAGCCCGGTGTGTCCGGGTGAGAAGTGACAGATTGATGCTCCAGTCTGGTCGCAGTCAGACATCAATGGGCGCTGATACATGCCCCGTGCATTCAGCACCTGCCCATTAGGCTGTGAGGTTTGGCTCCCTCTGCCGTCTCTTTTTTTAGACCTTACAATGCGTTATAGCTAGCTGTTAGATATGAGTGCCCTCCTGCTCAGGCTCTCTGGCGTTGTGGCACAGTACAGGTTTGCCAGCGCCATTGGTGGGCTAATAGTGCCACCAGCCCCTTGTGCACTCCAGGCCACTCGTTTCTTTTTCCTGTTTTCTCCTCCCTCATCACATAATCTTTTCTGACATGATTGGATTCGGCGAAAAGAGACAAGAGGGAAAGGAAACCCTTTTCGCGTTTTGCTTTCCTTGGCACGATCCCCAATATTTGCTTCGTAGCATGCATGCGTAAGCGCCCACGTCTTTAGCCAACGCAACTTATTTTTTATTTTTTTAGCCTTTGATCGTCTCCAGTGGACGGGACAAAGCGAGGCACGGGCACTTTTCGCCGAGGCTCTGCATCACTACACTCCGCATTTTACTCCCATTTGTCTGCTGTAACAACTCTACACGACGGGTACCACCAGTCTAATCCTATCGTGTCTCTGGACATCGTAGCTTCAAGGATGTACCCGGCCTGTACAACATAGTGGTTGGCTGGACTAGGTCTGTCCCCGTTTCTGGAGGGTTTCGTTTGAGTTCGCAACTCTTACCCCAACGTCTAAGCCTCTAGTTCAGGCCATCCAACCAGTCGCAACATCAGAAAGTCAACTTCGGATAACCACTTTGGCTCGATTCCGATGTTTAGCTCATCCTCAAAGCCCCTCACCCCATAAGTTCACAAAGATGGATTTAAGTCCTCCGCCAAGACTCTTGATGATTGTCGTTAAAAGCCTATCAATATAACATCTCCATCCAGCTGCATAGCGGCTAGTCTCAAGATGCCAATAGAGGACTTTCTACCCTAGAATAGAACCAACCACGGTGTTCCAATGAGGAAGTCCTCACGTCATAAATGCAACCCTAGTACCGAACTAGTAACTCTTGAGTCGTGCATCTTGTGCAACAACACCAGATGCCAAAACAGTCAATCCGCTCTGCGTCTGAAAGCCCACAAAACGCTTCTCGATTAGCCGCCCACTTGGAGCGGCAGTCAAGACGGCAGTCGCGCTTCAGTCTGCTGATCGCCATTCAAATCCCACGAGCAATGGCGTGGGTCTAACCCTCCACCGACTATGCCAGCCAGTCGCATTGCGCCTGGGGACCGCACGTTCCTAGCTCACCATGGGTTCTGGAATCCGTTTATTGGGTATTCTGCTGCCTAGCGCTCCTAGGAAGCTTGGGGGAGAAACCAGTGCCATGTCCTCGGCGCGTGTAAGGGATGCCCGATTCGCCGTTGAACTTGTAACCCAGGCGGCTAATCTTCTAGATTCCTTGACATGGGCCAGCCAGCCTCGCCTCAAGGATACGCTACTCCCCAAAGAATGGATGTCCACATCACCTTAGTGGAACATTCTGTTATGTTTCTGACTCCCAACAAGCTAAAAGGTTCCCCGGGCAGCAGCCAGGGATCCCTATCCCGCAAGGCAAACAGAGAGCATTGAACCTTGCTGCGGGCCCATCACCGGCTTCGCCTAATGCCGCTAGGATTTTGCGGCGGATTTTCAAGCGCATACAATTAGGTTATGCATCATCGAAGGCCTCCCTGACCAAAGGTCTTAGCAGAGACTTATTACTGGCCCAGTCCCGGCGCTTGGCTTGTCACTGTTGATTCTTGATAGTGGCGACCGAGAGGCGCTCGAGGAAGAGATTGGTCTGCTATCCAAACCGCTGCAGTAGTCTGTACAACATCCATTGGGCTAGAGCCTGACAGGTCCGGCAACTAGACCTAGGTTACCCGGTGACTGGCCCATTCACCTGGCGCTACGTTCTCACCACAACTCCAGCCTTGTGTGCCGAGTTATTCAGTCCCTGCATTTTCGGTCTGTCAGGACTTTTGTTCGGTGAGAATCTCCCCAGTGGGCCGATGGGGCCGGGCAGAAACCTTCCAGAAGCCGCTCATCTTGGACCCCAGGCACAGATACATGGCACGACTAGGGGACGATCGATCCATGCGCGCACTGTGCTCATGACGGGACAAATCCGATGCAGGGTTCCGCCCCAAACCAAGGCATCCCTGGCCCATGGGTGCCGGTTACGTAGCCTGGCCGGTGTCTACTTCGTTTGCGTTTCGTACCAAGCACCGGACAGTAAATTGTGGTGGCCCTGATCCCGTGGAGCTTGTCCGTGGACGAAAAGCCGCTGCCAGGAGCTCCCGCTGCCTCCACCCCTCCAAAGGCACTACAGCCTTAGCGCACACGTTGCGACTTGCGTCGTGCCTAATCAAAACTCGTACCGGCGCTGTTCCTGCATTAGCCAATTTCAATCGCCAAACCAGTGCTTGAAACAGGGGATATTTTGCCACACTGTTTGGAAAATCATTGTGGACAATACGCATAGTTCGATTGACCTGTCAAATGCCACAAGTCATGATCCTCTCTTAGCCTTTGATGGCCTTGTTTGGCTCCCGCAGCATCAGGTCATGACAGACGCTGGTACGCTCGTGCCGCTTGATCGAATCATTTTTCATGGTCGCTACTTGATGTGACGGATTCAATGGGGCAAATCCAACCGTCTGGATGCCATGCCAAGATCAACCCGCCTCCACTCGCCATGTGTGACCGCGTGGTCAGGCCTACTCCAGCCTTGCTTGACGTATGTATGCTTTGCTGTCATAAATATTTTCATGTTGGCTGGAGCCATTACCCAATTTGGATATTTACACAGACCTATTCAGTGCATCGTCCCCAGCCGTGGTTGCAAGGATGGGGGGGGGGGGGGTTTTTCTTTTTCGATTTGAACGTTGGCACCGAGATCCAAGAGTCCTTGACCTCACAACCCCTAGCTTCGGGGCATGTCCCGGTGACTCTTTTCGCGGAGGTCGCTTTGAAGTAGCTTCAGTTGGCTGGGTCCAATCTGGCGTCACCGGGCGCCAGGACTGCCAGGCGGCCTCCTCACCAAAAGCCTCTCCACGGGCAAATTTAAAGCTACTGCCTTCTATGTTTAGGATCAATCTTCATCTGGCGGCATAAGGCGTGCAGCCACAGGCCAGAGCGCACACTGCAAGGCTGCACGTACCGCCCATCTGTAACAGCAATTCGTGTCAGTCTAGACAGCCGACGGCCTGTTGAGATGAAAGACCCTTCTTGGCATCAGAAGGCGGTGATGGGTCACCATCAAAATCCACCTATCGGATTCGTGGCGGTGATGGGCCAGAGCTTGTTCCCAATCGAGAGGTTCGGTTGTGGGACGCCTCCTGTCACCATGGTGTTCCAGAAGCCTCTTCGAAGGCGCCTACTCCAGGTCTCAATCAAGCCCCCAAGCAAACAACAATTACGCTTGGGTCTACCATGGTTGAGGGACCGATCAATACAGGGTTTGATTTGATACTATAGCCGAGATGTTATTCTCCTATTCTCTGGCTGGCCAGTGGGCCGCATGGCTGCCATGGAACCCAGCATTGTTCCAAACACCACGTCAATCCTCATTCTACCTTGTCAGGCAACCCCAGAGAGTGGAAGTCGCCGTGTTGGCAGCGCCCAGGGTAGCCGTTGAAACGAATCCGAAGCTGGGATGCTTGAGGTGGTTGGGACGGTCCTCGTGGCTCCGGGGAACCGCTTCCGCATTACAGGGCACCCGTGTTAGAGAGGCTTGGTAATTTAAAAATTTCGTCCAGAAGGGACGGACGTAATTATCCCCACGGTTCTTGGCCACCATGTGGGGGCGGTGCCTTGCTCCAAATGAAGCAAATGGTCTTCTGGAAAAACGATCTGCGGTGCCAGCTGTTCACTCCAGGAACCCACCCGCCCGTCATTCGAGCGGATTGTGCTCCCGGGAGGTGGTGGCATGAGTCGGGGGCCACGGGGCAACGGGCTCAGTCGCCGGCGGCCTGCACCGGACTCACCAACAATGAGCATTGGTCTGATCTGGGCGCGCTGGTGCGGAGAGCCCAAATGTTTGCGCCCGGGCTACATTAGGTTGGCAGGGCTTTGGAAGTTTAGTTGTTGACTGGAGATGACCGCTCGGCTCGCCAGCGCTTGAATACGTCTCAATAGACTGACTCGTTAGGAACATCCCCCATCGCACATTCGTGTTGAAGGCAGAGGTGGGCTTCTATGGTCTGGGGATGCCATGTGGCACGGCGTCTTCCGCCTAGCCGTCCCGCAGCCATTCTGCTCCCGCAAAAAGAGACAGATGTGGTCAAGAATCCGGACGTGCAGATGCTTCAAAGTGCGGCTCAGGCGTTAATTGGTGCCCTACCCCGTCACAGTAGACGCCGCATCGCGCAAAGGAAAAAAAATATGGGTACAGCACCACCCGTCAGTGATGACGTGAGAATGCAACGGAGCTCGAAGGATGCAAATCTCGAGACGGCGTGCTGATTGCATGTGGACGGGCAATGTCTAGTGTATGAGTCGAGCGCGGTGTTGTTGCTAGTTTTGGAATCCGAATTCGAAGTCGGTTCGGAACACTGGTCCAGGGTAAGCTGCCTGAGGGTGTGCTGCTGAACCATGTGGTTGTCGATTAGCAGCCCTGTCTGGGAAAATAGTCATACGAACAGTCTGTGCCCATCATTTTCGGTTGTAATATTGGCAGGCCGACACCTTTGTGTGTTCAGTTATGACTATCCGGGTGTACCAAAATGGCAGCTCTATACCTGGCCAGGATCTTTGTTGACTCATGAGTATGCCTGTCTGATGGACACACACCCGCCCTGAACACTTATTGTAGTAGACGAAAAGGGGATACTTGATTCAATACATGAATCGAGACAAAATGGGTAACATAAAAAAACATCAAAAATATTGAATTCGAATTGATGTCAACTTACATATCATGTGAATGAACATCATAGACATATATGCAGGTTGGTATAGGTTAAGTTGTTGTAACGCGACCCAACCGTTAAATATGTACAAGAGTCGCCATCCCATTAACAGTCGATTTAGTGGTCGCATTGCCCTAAATGGGCCGCCGGGAGGGCCAGATTGCCCCCTGAAATTAGGTGCCTGTCCAGCAACAACCTGTACCGCACTAACGGTTCATACCATACCTAAAGCCACTTGCGCTTTCTCAGAGCTACCTGTGCCCCACAGCATAGGTCGGTAGCTACTGTGCCACCTGTTCAGCCTCATCCCCACCCCGCCATTACCGTCGCTGACGCAGTTGCATTGACAGTCCAACGCCAACTAAGCTCCTTGTCTCTCCGGCGGAGTCTCCGAATCACCACTGCTGTACCAACAACACACTCGAACCACGTCGAACCGATTACGGAATTGCACAATGTCGATTATCCAGCAACACACCAGTGCCACTCTGAGCGACGCTTGGCGCACCATCAACATTGATGCCTTGACCGAGGACTCCAGCCTCAACTTTGACACCTCAACCCTCCACCCCCCGCAGCCCGAGATCAGTGAGGCCGAAGTCCGACAGCTTGCTGGTCAAGTCAGGCAGCTTCTGCGAGGAGGCGACTCTGAAGGCGCCCTAAGGGGGTGCCTGGAGACTCCGGTCTATAACGGAGATGATGCGGCCAAGGTATGCTCTACCTCGGCAGACATCCAACATGGAACGGATATAGAGGGATAGGAGCGATAGAGCTGATACGTGGAAATTAAACTAGGATGCGCATCTGCAGACCATCCTCGAGGTCCTCCAATCGATCAAGGCAAGCGACATGAGCCCGCTCCTGAGGAGCATTTACGGATCCGAGGGTGGCAACGAGTGCTTGGACGTGCTGATGAAGTACATGTATGTCCCGAAACCAAATGTTCCCATATCAACTCTAACGAACGTTCTATAGCTACAAGGGCATGGCCACCGGAAGCTCCACGAGATCGGCTCACAAGGAGACAAGTCAGGGATTCAGCCAAATTGGAGGACGACCCGTCGCAAACGAGCCTGCCACGGCCGCGATGAGTGTGCTGTTGAGCTGGCACGAAAAGGTGGTCGAGGTTGCCGGGTTAGGCTGCATTGGACGCACCATGACCGACTGGCGCAGGGTGTAGATATCGGACTGGGTCTGGAGTTGATTTGAAACAGGACAACATAGACTTGATGAATATTTGACGTTCACCGACTATTGGTATTATTTTCATGCATGAGCCACCGGCTGGTGGTTTGTTACAAGCAAATCCGATAAAATCCAGTTTAACACGAAATATTTGAGCTCATGTATGAGCAATCTGATTGCTCGAAAAAAATAGACATAGCCACGTTTAAACCACAGCAAATTTATAAAGTGTTGAGTGGTCTTGACCAAGGTGCAAGGAATTAGATTTACACGCAATTGGTGGCCTCTTACGACCACATGCCGCTTCATGATGCGAGCCGGGCTTGCGATTTTCGACACTGCGTCGACGTAGAAATGTTCATTCAAGTTCATCATTGTTTTGATTTCTACATTGGTGATACAGCTTCTTAGACCCGAGGGATCCGAGCGGTTTACTTCTGCTCCAATATATCTTTCAGGTTTACTTGACCGCTTCCTCTTTCAAGAGGCTTTGGCTGGTTATCGCCCTCATGCCATCCAATCATGTAGATGACCCTAAACGTGGCAGGAATAGTACCGTCAGGGTTACCGTGGAGCTCCCTGTAAATGGCATCACCAGCAAGGAGCACATCTCGTGGGATAGCACCCATTTCTCGGCCGAGAATGGCATTTCCCTCGCCCATAGCCTGAAGATCCTGCATCAAGGCAAACATGTCAGGGTAGTCGACGATGATGTCGTCAACATCCACAGTGAGCATCTTGAATCCGGCCTTTTGAAGCAGGCCACCAACATCCCTCACATCAGCCAATGGAGACACACGTGGCGACATACCGCCACGTCTCTCCTGTTCAGCAAGCTGCAGAGATGTGCGGAGCTCAAATAATGTGTCACCTCCAAGCATGGCACCAATGAAGGGGCAATCGGGCTTTAGGATATTGTTGATCTGAGCTAGAACACCAGGCAGATCGTTGATCCAATGTAAACTCAGAGAGCTCATAACCAGATCGAAAGAGCCGGGCTCAAAGGGAAGTGTCTCTTCATCGTCTATGACTTGTCGAGTTAATTTGAGTTGCTTGTTAAACTCCTCATCGACATCACGGTATAGCAGTGACTGGGACGAGTCGGCGGCCACTAATTCGTCGATTCGGGTGGACAATGGCTGAGAGACGGGTATGGCGGGATCGGCATCAGGGTTCTCGCGGACTAGAGCCCGCGCTATGTTGCAAGAATTGGCGCCTAGGTCGAGGACTCGAGGAAAATGACGGTTGATATCCTAGCATTGGGGCTCAGAGGGGCTGCACGGCGAACAAGGTGGGCTGGGCTGGGGAGAATATCTTACCAGCAGTCGCTCAGAGAGCCGTACTGCTACCTCATCCTTGAGATAATCAGCCTGGCGACCCTCTTCGAGATTGGAGGCAGCGCGCTCCTTCTGAAGCCATTTTGTGCGGCGATTGAAGACCTGAAAGCGAGGGGCTCCGGCGGCTTGGATGGCGTAGGAGCGGCGGTTTGCGACAGACGAGCATCTGGGTGCAAGACGTGGGAGGGCACGCGAGCTAAGGCGCATTGGCGCAAATGGACGCACGCATGGCCTCATACTGCCCCGGGCCTGTAGATATTGTCTACAGACGGCAGCGGCAATGTGTGACGGAGCAATGGGAAAAAGCGGCTGCAGAACGGCCGAGACATGGAAGTCATGATGAGATATGTCGAGCTCTTCAATGGGTTTGTGGATGGAACAACGCACGGGCCGCATGACGAACAGCGCACCAACAGAACTGGCTGTTTGTGGAAGTTGGAGAGAGTGCTGGAGATATGCGCCTACGCCTAATACAGTAGTACGTCGGTCAACGCCAACTCCAATCCCAACCCAAGGACAGGGCACACGTCAATCCCTATCCACGTCTCCGCCTCTTCCTTCGTCCTTTCACGACACCTCTTGCAAACCGTCCGCTGCATCCGCCCGCCATCTTTGCGGCTCGATCGTCCTTTTTGCCCGCCTCTTCGGCTTCCCCCCTGACGGCACCGACCTATCCGCTCCCGTCAGCCCACGACGACCGCACGCGCCTCCCGCATCTCCCGGCTCCTCGCCCCTCCATCCATGTGCGCCGCATTCTAGGCCACCTGGACACACCGAGTCGACTATGCAATCGATGCGACTGTCGTTTACACTTTGATTGGGATATTCGTTGGCATTCTTTTATCCTTCAGCCGTCAGCGCTTCACATTGCTGGCCCGGACCTGTGCCCACCTGAGCCATCGACCAACTGTTTAATCAGGGGCCGTTGGTAAATTACCTGCGCGGGGCCCCCAGATATCAACCCCAAGTGACCACCCCGATACCTGACCCATCATGTCGTCCTCCGGCGGCGGCTTCCTCGGCCGCTCGAGCAGCAGCAACTCGAACATGCGAGGCTTGGTTCAGTTCATCGCCGATTTGAGAAACGCTCGCGCGCGTGAGCTGGAAGAGAAGCGAATCAACAAGGAGCTTGCCAATATCCGACAAAAGTTTAAAGATGGCAACCTCAGCGGCTACCACAAGAAGAAATATGTCTGCAAGCTGCTGTACATTTACATTTTGGGATGGAACGTCGATTTTGGCCACCTAGAAGCCGTGAACCTAATTTCTGCCAATAAGTACTCGGAGAAGCAGATTGGATACCTCGCCATGACACTTTTCCTGCACGAGAAGCACGAGCTCCTGCACCTGGTCGTCAACAGTATTCGAAAAGATCTCCTGGACCACAACGAGCTCTTCAATTGCCTTGCTCTTCATGCAATTGCCAATGTTGGAAGTCGAGAGATGGGAGAGGCACTCAGCGGAGAGGTCCATAGACTCTTGATTTCACCGTAAGCTTTGACTGCTCCTTGATGTTCGTGGATGCATGCTAATCACTGTGTCGCAGCACCTCAAAATCATTCGTGAAGAAGAAAGCTGCCTTGACCTTGTTGCGCTTGTACCGTAAGCACCCAGACATTGTGTCACCTCAGTGGGCTGAGCGTATTATTCATTTGATGGATGATGAAGACTTGGGAGTTGCCCTCTCAGTCACATCGCTTGTCATGACCCTGGCTCAGGACAACCTGGAGCAGTACAGGGGCGCATATCCCAAGGCAGCTGCCCGTCTGAAGCGCATCCTCATCGATGGAGAATACACAACGGATTACCTTTACTACAAGGTACCCTGTCCCTGGCTTCAAGTCAAGTTGCTTCGCCTGCTGCAGTACTTCCCACCCGCAGGTACGTCGAATATAATTGAACCACCTTGCAGTTTGTTAACTAGTTTATACAGAAGACACCCACGTCAGAGACATGATCCGCGAGTCTTTGCAAAAGATTCTGAATCTGGCCATGGAGACTAGCAAAAATGTTCAGCAAAACAATGCCCAGAATGCAGTGCTCTTCGAGGCCATCAATCTCATTATTCACTTGGATACGGAGCATGGCTTGATGAAGCAGATATCCTCAAGACTTGGCCGGTTTATTCAGAGCCGGGAGACAAATGTCAGGTACCTGGGATTGGAGGCAATGACACATCTTGCTGCCCGCGCCGAAACCCTGGACCCGATCAAGCAGCATCAGGATATTATCCTTGGCTCCCTCAAGGACCGAGACATTAGCGTGCGTCGAAAGGGTCTCGACCTACTGTACAGCATGTGCGATGCCACCAATGCCCAGGCAATTGTTGGAGAACTTCTGCACTACCTACAGAATGCTGATTTTGCTATCCGCGAAGAAATGGTCCTTAAGATTGCCATTCTTACAGAGAAGTATGCCACTGATGTTCAGTGGTATGTTGATATCTCTCTTCGACTCATTGCTATGGCCGGAGACCATGTTAGTGATGAGGTATGGCAACGAGTCATCCAAATTGTGACAAACAACGAGGAACTCCAAATCTACGCCGCGCAGAATGCCCTTCAGTATGTAAAGTCAGACCACTGCCATGAGACCTTGGTAAAGATTGGCGCGTATATTTTGGGTGAATTTGGTCATCTTATTGCCGACCAACCCCGCTGCAGCCCCATTGAACAGTTTATGGCTCTGCAGTCAAAACTCAGTGCGTGTTCATCGAGCACTCGGGCCATGATTTTGTCCTGCTTTGTCAAGTTTGTCAACCTGTTTCCGGAAATTAAGCCTCGGCTTCTCCATGTATTTGAGTTCCACAGCCATAACCTGGACTCGGAACTGCAACAGAGAGCCTGTGAGTATTTGACCTTGGCGCAGATGAACACCGACGATCTTCTACGGACAATTTGCGACGAGATGCCACCATTCCCAGAACGACAATCTGCCCTCCTTTCACGGCTTCACCAGAAGCATGCCAATACCAGTGATCGAAGGACATGGGTGGTTGGTGGCAAAGATGCCAATACGGATGCTACAGAACTTAACATGGCAAAGACCGGGGCTTTGAAGAGAACATTCAGTGCCGCTGGCCCCATGAATGGTAACAGCAATGGTGCCAATGGCTCCAATGGCCATGCCAACGGTGCTGCCGATCTGGCTGGACTGGATATGAACGCCCCAGGTCCATCTGAACCAAAGATGCTGAAGGCACCCAATTTGGCGAGCGCGGCCCATCTTTCCCCTGGCTGGGAGCATGGATATAATAGACTGCTGGTTAAGCCGGATGGTGTTCTCTATGAGGATGGCCAGCTTCAAATTGGTGTCCGCTCCGAATACCGTGGCCAGATGGCTTGTCTGATCACATACTTTAAGAACAAAACTCCTGCTTCGATGGGCTCATTTACAACGACGCTTGATCTAGATGAGAGCGAGAAGAGTAACTTGACTTGGGATGTCAAGAATCTTCCGGATAGTCTTATTATGCAGGGTGGTCAATCTCAGCAAGTGGTAATGTTTGAAGCGAAGAAGGCCTTTGAGAAGAGCCCTACTGTCCGAATTAGTTATTTGGCCGGTGCCTTGCAGGCGTTGACTCTGAAGCTTCCTGTGACAATCCATAAATTCATGGACCCTGCGGAACTGACTGCTGAAGACTTTTTCAAGAGATGGAAGCAAATCGGTGGCGCTCCTCGCGAAGCACAAGGTGTCTTTGGTCTTTCAAGCAAGGGAGGCGATAAGGACATCACGGAGGGCTTCATTGCCAAGACTGTTGAAGGCTTCAGATGGCGACTGCTTGACATGGTTGATCCTAACCCCAAGAACTTTGTTGGAGCAAGTGTATTGCATACTTCCGAAGGTGGCAAGTTTGGCTGTCTTTTGCGCCTAGAGCCAAACTACAGCACCAAGGTGAGCCACACACACCCAAAACCAATTCAAAAATGTACTAACTTTGTCCTCTTAGATGATCCGGTTGACTATTCGTGCAACCGATGATTCTGTCCCCGCAATTCTCTTAAAGCTTATGCAGGATCGACTTGCTGCTGGTTTTTCAACCGCACCAGATAGGTTTGAGTCTCCTACACGAGATGAGATCTCGGATTCATTTCGCAACGTGATGGTTCAATAAGCAGCGCGTTCGACCACTTGACTTGTCTTTTATTCATGTGAATGGCGTTGTCATAATATCGCACACACAAGCATACGCGGCGTTTGGGATTTAGCATGACGATCGGACTGTTTGATTAGTCTGTCATCATTACTGAAAAGTAGTCTGTGCTGTATAGTCCACCACCGCTATAGCCTGTCGGCCAAGAATGCCAGTTCGCCTCATATAGAGCGATTATGGACAGGGAGGATATAGTTTCCAGTTGATACCATAAATCTATCGGTTTGGATTGAAGCATTTCCAGCGTGAGATGGCAAGTTGTATGCCCTTTGTTGACGAATGTTGAATATTTATCGATGTATTTTCTCATTGCCATAAGTTTGGATAGTTTTGTGACAGTATTGAGCTGAAATGGTTTATTGGCTACTCTTCTTGATTTGTGACATGTTTACTCCTTGATCTTTGCGTCGGCCTTGGCCGGTCGCTCGCCAAAGATGGTACTTCCCACCCGCACTTCTCCGCTCCCTAATCGGATCGCACCCTCAAAGTCCTCGCTCATGCCCATGCTCAGCTCCAGGCTGTCCTGGCTTAGACCAAGTTCCTTGGCTACCAAATCTCGCTGCTGCGTTAGTGTGACAAAGTCCTCATTTTCATTCTCCGGAGTGGTAGCCTTGCTGCGGGCGATGGCGCCAATGGTCATGAGACCGATGAACTGGAGGTTGGGGCACGTCTCGACAATCTCGCGGCACAGGGCCACAGTATCGTCTCCAGGAGCACATCCTGATTTGGACTCTTCGCCAGAGGTATTGACCTGGACGTGCACAGAGAGCTTGGCCGCTTTGGGCTGGGAGGCAATGAGGTTGCCACGAGTTGAGTTGAGAAGCTGTGCCTTTTTGGAGGTGTCCACGCTAGACACACAGAACAGATTGGGGATCCTGGGGATAGATTTACAATGTCCTGCTCTGATGTCAGTTCCGAGGCACTTATAGGTTTTTATGGACTCCAATACCGGATTGCAGGCCGCCGATAAAGTGCCACTGGATGGTGTTGGGGAGCAGAGCGGCCTTTTGAATCAACTCCTGGGCGTAGTTTTCGCCGAAATGGACATGCGAAGTAGGGGCTTGGTGGAGGGCTAGGATATCATTAACCGGCTTCAGCTTGGAGACAGCGACAAGTCGGACCTGTACCGGGGTCAGAACAGAACACGGCCCATGGCGATGAGAAATGCAAATGCCCGGAGGAGAGTGAGGGTCAGCGAATCTAAGTTTGTACACACATTTCGGCCACCGGCCACAGCCACGAGTCGTTCCTTCACAGAGCTAAGCTGTGAGACAAGAGCCTGTGCTCTTGTCGGGTCGATCTTCATCTGTTCTTGAGTATCGCTCATGGTTTCTACTGCAATTTACAGCAGATCAGAGCCAGCGCAAGCGAGTGGTAATGAGTGAGGTTGTAAGTGGAGAGCGGCCGACTTATGCATCGGGTTATCATCGGCCCTGACCGCGACACCATTTGGCTGGTTCAGCGTCTAGCGTACGGTGGCCTTCCCACTGCAAGAATCCTATTATATCGTTGCGCCCAAGACGCTCCACGCGCCCTTAATAAATTGCATTCCCTGTTATCTGCGGCTGGCGAGCCATCTCTAGAAGTTGCGAGCTTTTGGGGGCTGTGAGCATAATGGCGTCAGACCTAAAACAGAGACGGCGAGCGGCAAGCAGCGCAAGCCAGAGCTTCAGAAGTGGACACTCACGCCGCAAGTCAAGAGCCGTGATTCAGCCCAAATCAACACACACTTCCGATGAGTTCCTCCAGGATTTTCTAGACCCAAACTTTGACCCAGCCTCATTTCTCAATTCCACCTTGCCGCCGCTGCAGCAGCGGTCCGTCCCAGGCCGGTCCGGGTCCGATGTTGCTGAGCTGTCCACTCAGGCCCAGGTTCTCATCTCCCAGCTCAACTCGCAGACATCCCGCCTGTCAAACACGCTTACACAACTCACCGATGATATTCTAAGGAGTGGAAGCCGGCTCGCCTACGAGGTCGAGTTGTTGCGGGGCGAGACTCTGAGTCTCACAGAAACAATGAATGAGACGCTCCAGGATGACATTAAGAGATTTATCCCTGGAGGACTGCAGGAGGTGGTCGAAGCCAGAAGCGCTCTGGCGGCTCCAGCAGCAACGACTCCAAAAGAAGACAGAAGGGCAACACCGACACCAACACCAACACCAGGACCGGCAGGAGATGACACCGTAATGAAGGGATCCGACGACCCCGAGTACATTAAGCAATTGCAGACTCTTACCCTGGTACGATCTAGACTCGACTCCGTCATTAAGACTTTTGGAGATGCCATGGAATTTGTTTTTCCTCCTTCGGAAATTTCCGTGAGCTCATCTTTCCTGTCTGTTTCTGCACCAGAACCAGGATCAGCTCAGCAGAGCTCAGAAGAGAAGGGCCAGGAGGTGCTAAAGCAGCTAAGAGAAGAGATTTCAGGATTGTTGACCAAATCTGAAGACCCCGTGCAGGGGATTGAAAAGGCGGCGCAGCGAATTGAGCAACTCAAGGAGCTGACACAGATATGGAAAGACACGGCGGAGGAGAAGGGTAGAACCAAGTTTATCGAGAGCCTGGCCAAGATGGTCGAGGACCGACACAGGGACCTGATGAAGGAGATGGAACAGGCCAACAAGACTGATGGCAAACCAGAACCGTCACGCCCGCGCAAAGCGAGCGTTTCTAGAGACGTGGTTGTGGAGGATACAAAGGGTGGACTGGGTGGATTTGGGCTGATTAACCAATTGGCGAAGCTCCGGAGTGGACTATGAGATTAATGACACTAAAATATCTACTAAAGTCTCGATAGAGTACGGACAGCCGCTTATTCCACTGCAGAAAAAGTGAGATGTACTCTGATACCCCAATGAAATCTATTGGACTTGAAATTCAAGTTTAGTACCGAAAAGGAATACTTGAAAACCTGCTTAGTGGTTAATACGCCTGCAACATGCTTTGTGCGTCTGTCATGAGTGCGATGAAAATTGTCTAGCCACTACTTAGGCTTCGGTTCGATTACAGGAACGGTGGCATGCATTTATTGTGGGTGAATGTGCCAAGAGTCCTTTCATCCGGAAGCTCCCCATCTTACCTGGGATATCTCAACATTCACCCCCAGTTAGTGAGTGCGCTTCATGTGTATGCGAAGGCCGTGGTAATAAAGCAAAAAGCTCCCAGACTGTAAGCAAGGCACTGAGTGCTATGCGACGTATCGGCGGCGCATCCGTAAATGATCCTGTCTTTCATAATGTATGGAAGTTTGGCCAATATAATCAGTTATACGAAGATGTTTATGGAAGTATGGTGTATTCCGAGATTAACGAGATTCACAGTCTGGGTTTGGTGGTTGTCAAATAGAGATAAACCAATATTGACAAAACTGTTCGTTATCCTGCCGATGACAAAACACATTGCAAACTACGCAAATTTCTTTTCTGGGTTAGCCACCGGAAATTTTGTTGTATAAAATTATTGTTCCTTTCATATTTATTACTAGGAAAATTTTCCCTATATTGTCTTTTAGTGATTACATTACCCTGGCTCTTGATTGAAATATCTGTAGGCCTTTTCTCTTTTTCATCCGCGTAGTTAGCTGGCTAATGGAGGTGCATGTAGGTGCCGTGACACGTTCGGAAGCGACGTAGGATTAGGCATTATACATTATACATTATACACATGAATAAAGGAACTTCTAGTCTTTAACCCTTGTAGTTTTTCTTTTTTGCTTTCCTTTTTTTTTTTTTTTTGACCCCTTTGGTCTATGAACATTTCCTCCCAAGTCGGGTGGGCGGCGTCTTACGACAAGTAAATCGGGTTCAGGCGCTGGGTCCACCATTACCATTCCTGGAAGGCGGTGAAAGACTCCCGAAGAGGTACTGCAGTAGCCGCTCCCGCCGGCAGAAGGCTGAACAACACACAACTTCCTCGCTTGTTCTTGTACGCCGTTTGATTCTTGCGCCGTGGGACTATTCTGCTTTGGCCACGAGGCTGGCATCTTTTGCGCGTCATTTCTTCAGGGACTGACCCGTATGCAAATTTGTCTCTCGTCTGGTTTATTTCTTTGATTTACACTCTGCCTTTCTCCGATCGCTCTCACAAAAGCCTGACTTCGGCTCACTGATGAGACGGGGGTCCAACACGAACGAGCAAACCACGACGCCTCCAACTCTCCCTTTGCACTCGCACGTATATTTCTCCGGCTTTCTGTCACTATCATACTCCCACTGAACACGTTATTACCACTATATTGGATTTTTTTTCCTGGCAATTCACCATGGCTGCAAGTGACGCCGCCGTCCCTGCAGTCGTGGGCGGCCGCGCCCCCGACCGCCGCGGATCCCCTCAACCATCAGCTCAATCCAAGCGAGATCGCAAGCGACAAGCTCTCATGGAGCGCCTAGCTACTATGAACGAAAAGTTTCAGCGCGAGAGAGACTTGACATACCGTGACCAGCTCCAGAAGATCCAGTTCGATACCACACTGGTCCAGCGCTTCGACCCTTACGATCCCGAGGTCCTCGAGACCATTTCAGAGCTGCAAAAAGAGCACCACCAGACCCAGGGACCCTCTGTCAACGCTGAGGATTCCCGGAGTCTTCTAGATATGGCAGGTATTCGGTTCTCCGACTTTATCGAAGAGGTTGAGGATCTCGTCGAAATCCGCGATTTCCAATTGGCACAGTCTAAGGTACAGTGATGGACAACATCGGTGGTTGACTACATCGCGAAGCTAACATTTCCCCGACTAGAACGACTATGAGCGACGGCTTCAGGAATATAGAAACACTTATGCCTTCAAGGTCGAGACGGCTAAACGCGAACATCGAGCATTGACAAGCACCCTGCGCGACCGTCTGATCAACACCCTGACCCAAAAGAAGAACCGCCTCAACCGAGAGAAGGAGGTGCTGGAGATTAATGACTCCAACGCTCTTCTCTTGAACCCCAACCAGTTCAGCCTCACAAACCCTGCTAGTCCTGGCGGTACACACGGCAAGCGAGCGACTCGATTGCGCAAGGATGCCGATGATCTACAAATGTACACGGATAAGAAACGAAAGCGAAACCCTGGCGATGACGATGGTTCACCTGCGCCCATGCGTCGGGCGCTCGATCCAAACAACACCACCGCTCTCTGGCAGTCTGAAAAGGCTCGCGCCGCCGCCAAGCAGAACGGCCCTGTTTACAGCATCGACAAGCTCTTTACAGACAAGGAGCTTTCCCTCAATTACAATACCGCTGCTCTGGCTGCCCACCAGTACATCTTGCGCAACCGTGCAAATGGTAACGGGTCTTCGCCGGAGGACACCGACTCTGGCAATGGGAATGGTGACGGTGACGATGGTGATTCGCAGCCCTCGGCCCCAATGATGGAACGCTCCGTTTCGCACGCTACTAGAAGTACCCGTGGCGGTGCCAACCATAACTTCTTGGATGACAAGATTTTGGGTATTGAAGGAATTGCCAATTTTGAAATCCCCGGTAACTTGGATCTCATTCACGCCCAGGAGCCGCCCAAGATGCCGCCTCCTGTGCCCCAGCAATATCTCAAGCCGTACCCTCGGTCTGCGGACCAGAACTTCCCCACGCCTCTGTCCAACGACGACATCATGTCTGATTTGTCAGTTATGGGATACTTTAAGCAGTACGACCAGTCGCACACCCCCGGTGCTCACTTGGATGCACAGAGTGGCTTGCGCAAGGTTCTCGAGGCTGTTGCGGTCCCCTACCAGCAGGCTCGATTCGTCGCCTTTACTGGCGCTGGCCGTGATGATCCCGACAATCTACGTGACACCCTTGGCCTCCCAGCCGTTAGCAGCTTACGCGACCAGCCCAGTCCGGCCAATGCTCCCACGGCCGCGGCTCACTCCAGCGCTGCAGCCCCAATGAGCCGCCAGAGCAGTCAGGGGGGTGTTGCCATGAGCCGGCAGGGCACTAACGGCAGCACCCGCGGCAAGGGCCGCAGGAACTGAGCGTGTGGTCTGCATGGCCTCTCGGCTCTTTTTCACGGCATTGCGAGCGCGGCGTAAAGGTTTGTTGATTTATGATTGGTCTGGTGGTTTTTGTATGTATTAAGAGATTCGAACCAAACGGGTTGCATGTGTATTTTTCTTGATGCTACTTTCTCTTGGTCTACCGTGGTGGGGTGTCAGAAAAGGGATAGACTTCTACAACTGGAGGTTCCCTTGGTGTGATTAAAAAGGGTCACGATTTTTAGTCTAGTTTCTTAATATTTCGGGTCGTTATGTAGAGACGTCGAAATGCCTTGATACTAGTTGTTCATCAATTTGCGGAGTACCCGAAGTGATTGCATAAACATATATATTCATCAATTTAAAAAAAAATCATTTAATCATCACGGCTTTAAGCTCGTATAAGCGTAAGCTCTAACTTGATTGGTACATCATAGTCCTACACACATCATCTGAAGCCACTCACGGACCAAAGACCAAGGCTCTCACCTCGATGCTCTGGCGACCTTCGGCATCTGCTCTAGTTCGAGGATCGGTAAAGGCAGTGTGTGGTACACGACCCTTGATCTTGGAACCAGGCTTCAATGCCTCGCTGTCAAAGCACTCGAGCAGGAGGCGTTCGTTTCCAACCATGCCGCTGAGATAATACCATTTCTGGTTGGGGTTCTGGCGGATGGCGGCAGTGTAGCCAAGGTACCCATCTGGGTAACGGTGCTCGACGGGGATAACATCATCGTCCTCAACGGAAGCGGACGAGGCCACGGCAAGCGGAGAGGCCTCAACCGGGGTCTTGTTAAGAGGGCGCCAAACATTGACGATGCGGTAGCGGCCCTGGAGGAGCTTGTCTGCCTCATCTGGAAAGTAGCGGCGAACGCGCTGAGCTGTGGCAGCGGCAGTTTGATCAATGTGCACGCGGGTGACCGGGGTGCGGTTGGAGTCTGGGCGACGAATGGTGTGGTCAAAGATGTAAACGCGGTTGGAGTTTGGGATGCTGTCTAAGAGCAACTGCTCCACTTCCGGATAGTACTTTTCCTTGATAGACTTGTCGTCCAGGAATTCGGTTTCCTTGGACGGGGCAACATTCTGGATGATCTGAAAGGCGTCATTGTCGAGGGTGAAGTCTGCCTCGTGACCGCGAATGTCGTGAATGACTGTTTCGTGGGTGTGGTCCCCGAAGTTGCGCTGGGGTTGGCCCTCGGGGGGCTTGTCGACGAAGTTGAATGGCTTGGCGCCGTCTGCTGGTGGCTGGAAGAAGTGAAGTGTTGCAGCAACGTCGCCACGGGGAACGGTGGACGCAATAGCCATTTTTTTTTCTTTTTTTGGTTGAAACGTTGAACTGAATCCGAGTCTGGATGATTTACGGTGGATGGTATAAGTTGGTGTGTTGATTACAGGCACAGGACTGAGCTCATGTAAATGCGCGTATGACCGGTTGCCAAGGAATAATAATGAGATCTTGGTGCTGATGACACAAAAGCAAGTGCCCTTTAATCTGTTCCGTTTTTAGGTTGGCGGTTGAAACTTGGGATGAAGACGATTGTGAATATGTTCTCGAATGCTGTTGGAGATGAGACAAGACGAATGAATCAGTGTGTCAATTGAAAGGTGTCGAGTTTTGCGCAACCACTCGCACATGGCTCATTTATATATTCTTCCTACAGCGGGCTTATTCACAAGCGGATTTCAAATCAAGACGCACTCAAAGTAACCATGGCCGGAATGCAGCTTGCGTGCGATGAGCACGTCATTGAATAGAGCAGTCCTCGTTGGCCGGTTGCCATTCACAGGGCGAGGTCGGATTACTAAAGGGGGGGTTGATTACTGGGCAAGTGTGGGTGCTTGGACCGAGAGAAGCCAAGAGTAAGCGGAATGCGGGCGGGTTTTACCATGGTGTCATCGAGCAAGGCCGTTCATTAAATGGGACGGTAGGGTTTGCAGGGAGGGTAAAAAGACAAGGAAACCTGATTGGCGGCGGGCGAGTGTCGTGTGAGAGGAGGAGGAGGGCTGGGGAGCCATTGGGCATTGTTTTGCGCAGATGAGTCGTGACTGGTTTTCTTTTCTTTTGCGCCGCACTTTGACACTGCGCTGTGAAGTTTTGCGTGACGTGGAGGTGGTGAACCTGAAGTTGAACCATCCGCCAGCGCTGTTAGTGACGGTGAGAGAGATAACAGGGCGGGCATGCAGACCACAAAAATAGACTGCACCCTGGACGTTTCACAGTGAGCCACACGCGATGCACTGTGCTGGCACCCCAGGAGATGACCGGCGCGCTATACGAGGACCAAGGGAACCCACAGTGCCCATTCCCAGGATCAACACATGACAGGGGTTGGCTAAATTTAGCCCAGTTTCTCCATCGCAGCGACCTAATTTGCATCCCGCGTTTCTCTTCTCCCCTTACTTCCTCTATCCCATCATATAGGCATGTTAAATACACCAGCATACATCTCGTCCCTCTCGATCCTAGCGGATCATCTTGCCTGGGGCCTCCTGAGCCGCACACCTCCTTCGTCTGCTGCCCAACTGACGCCCTCGCTCGTTTCGTCATAAAGCGGGCACCCTTCAATGCCCCCCCCCCCCCCCCCCCCCCCAAGCATCCCTCATTTTCATGCGCAGGATCATTTAGCTGCCCTCCCTTTTTCTGCTCCCCTCAAATGCCAATGTCTCGGCGCTCCTCCGCCCTCTGGATCGCCCTTTTCGCTCTCACATAATATTGCCACACCACCCGGCCCGGTTGCGTAATTCTGCCGGAACAGAGACATGAGGCCCTGGTACTCGCCATGCAGTCCCCTAATCATCCCCCGCCACAGTCGCATTCGCAGCCGCACCAGTACCCGCAACCCGGAATCGGGCCTGAGCCAACCTCCGCTCCGGGAGGGCCCGCCGTGCCGTCGCTCCCACCTCCACCTCCGCCTCCGCGAGCTTCGCCATCGCCCCAACCCGAGTTCACCATCCGGCCCACGTTGCCGGATCCTAATGTCACCGCCGATTCCATTGAGGACGCCTATGTTCGTTTCATCTTCTACTGTAACCCGGCCCTGCCCCTCAACTCGGAAACGACCAGTCTCCGCGAGGCCTTCCGCAACCCTCCTCGCAGCGGCGGCAAGAGCTTTAGCACTTTTACCATCTACGAGCTCGTCTGCAAGTTTTACGACAAGGAAATTCGAACTTGGACCGAGTTGACCACGAAACTGGGCGTTGAGCCACCGGATCCTTCCAAGGATGAGAGCGCTCAAAAGATCGCCCAGTATGGCGTGCGCTTGAAAGTATGTTCCATCCACACCCAGACTAAACACGGTTGGAGGGGAGAAAAGAGGATTGAAACCCATGCTGACTCTTGGCAAGAAATGGATGAACTCGATGCATGTCAAGGCATTCTTCGAGTATCTCATGAATATACCCAACGACTACTGGACCAAGATCCCTACTGACCCAAGCCCTATTTCTCAATCCGTTCGAGATGGCGTCGCCGTCGAAGATGACATGGCGCTACGGGCTCTACTACCACACATTCGACCCAAGCGAGGCCGAAAACGCCCAACAGATGAGGATGCTGTCAACTCTCCAGCCCAGCGTACTCACCTTTCGCCCTCAGCCGTCGAGGAATCAAAGAATGGCTCACAGCTCCAAGTGCCGCAGGATTCTAGAGCGCCTCCTACGCCATGGACTCCTGGCGATGCAGTCCAGCAGATACCTCTTACTCGGTGGCCTCAGTCTGCAATCACGCCAACTTCGAGAAATTCGTTTTGGGATGACGCTCTTGAGCCACGATCCGCCGTCACCCCCTCTAAACCTCGCCTAACAGCCCAGCGCCGAGGTCCCAAGAATGTGTCGTCGGCTTGGCGGCCAGGGGTGCCCGATGGTGGCGTCAAGATGAGAGGCCGCCCTCCGATCAATCGGACACCTGTGGATACAGTTCTACCTCCATTCCCTTCCGGAACCCCGATTGCGGGTCCCGGTGAAGCTCCTACTCCCATCTTTCCCACTTCGACACCTCACACCGCGATACCGAGGGAGAGAGAGGTGCATACTTTGCCACACCCGATTCAGGGGACGAGCCCGGTCTCATCCTCACCTGTACGTTCTACACCCCACGACGGGACTCGTCCACCTCGGCCAAGCATATCTCTTCAGGTTCCAGAGCGCCCCACGGGCAGTGTTAGACTTGCGACCCCACCTCCTCCTCATCCTCCTCCACCCGTTGTTGTCATTAATGGTGATAACAGCAATCCACCAATTGCCCCATTTTCCAGACAACAAGTAAATGGAAGAATGGATTTCACCAAGGTAGCGAAAGAAGTAACCACGCCGGTGCAAGACTTGCCTCGCCAGAAGAAGGATATTCCAGCCTTCCATTTTGAAAGGGTCGAAGATCGTACAAATATCGATAGCGTTATAGGATCCCTCACGCGGGCGACCCTTGAAGCAGATTGGCGTGATATTGACGGGAATCCTACCAGCCCGCCGTCTATGGACGAGGCTATGGCGCTCGTCAACACGACTATCGAACACATGTACAAGACTGCGTCATCACCGCAAGCCTTTCTTATTCCCCTGGCCGCCATTTCGGGCGGCGGGATGCTTGAGGCATCTACACCACGCATCACTCGGTTGCCTATTCAGGGAGAGCTGGCCTCATACCGATGCGACTGGGAATACGGGTTTGGCAGCATTCGGGGCCTGTATACAATGGAACAACAGGTCCCTTTATCCATGTTCCGGGATTCATCCCCTGAGCACAGCCCCGAGGGCCCAAACGCAGCCGGCGGCGAACAAGGAAAATTATCAACCGGGGAGTGGCAGGAAAAGTATCGTCATTTGTTGGAAGATGTGCAAAAGAAGGATCAGGAGTTATTGGATCTGCGGAGCCAGATGATGAAGTCCCTCAAGGGCGAGTTTCCCAAGAAATGATACCAAGGTAGCGTTTGTTATTTGTCCTGTTGATTCTGCCGCCCATGACAGAGGGCGATTTCTAAGCAGTTCTGTTGCAATGTTTAATACATACCAACACTTTTGGTCGTGGTATCACATTATCCCGTCGCGTATTAAAGGGGGGGCATGTTATGGACATAAATGAGAACTCGGCATCATGTATGTAAGCGCAGCGGGGTTGCCCAACAGGGGCAAGTGCCAACGGAGTTTATTTGTATTCAGATCAGCTCAAGTCAGTAATTGAAGCAATCAATCATCATCATTTTTTTATTTTTTTTTTATTTTTTACAAATATCTAAATTATGTCAGATACAACGTGCGACAGTGGGAACACCAGTCTCGTTTGGTTTGAGTCAATCAGTACCCCTGAAGTGGCGGGAAGCGGACGGGAACCTGCCTTGTCTTGGAGCGCAATATATGTGTCTCATGAAACAAGAAAAGAGAGAACAACGATTGGATGTGAATAAAACAATCAACACGACAAAGGAGCATCCACGGGTGGTGCAGGTGTCAGCTTGGCCACTTTTTCTAAAAGGGGGTCGAGGTAAACGGGATAAGACAGCTGACATGATAGCCGGCGAGTGCATGACAGTACCTCATTTTTTTGTGTTCAACCAACCTCCAAGCTACCATTGACCGCCAAGTGCTTTGTTGTCACCAAATGTGCAAAATTACGAAACTGAACTTGAAAAGTACTGTACTATAATACAAAAAGGCCTCGTTGCAACGCACTGGGTTGCCTTAGCTCACATAAAATACAACACTAGGCCAGCAGTGCGTCCAGGCACCCGCATTCTTCTCGAAGTATTCGCCCGGCTCCGGGGGAGGGGCGGATCGATAAAAAAAGGATCAGACAGTCAGGACTGTGACAAGGCAGTGTGATTGTGATTTGTGGGGGACAGGTTTGTGGTTGGACGTGTTGAGAGAAATCTGGAGAAGGGCAGCCATGAGGCGTCTGGGGAAGCTCACTGCACCGAGTGGCTGTGGGGAAGCTATTTTGCGGAGGCGCCCAGTCAACAGGGCAAGAATTCTGCTGCCTATGTTCCAGGTGTGCCCGACGGGGAACTCGGCTCCTTGCCCAAACCCACGCCAATTCTTTTTTTTTCTTTTGCCCAACCGGTTTTTCTATGCATGGGCTCCGCTGTGGAGCATCTTGGGGGGGGGGAGTCGACTGAATTGATTGATAAGTCTTCACGATGAAAGGCATCAACGCCGCTTCTGCAACCTACCAACACACAAGCTGACAAGATGATGGCCAATCTGAATCGCCCGGGTCACGTGTATCGGGGAAGTCCTTCTGCTGGCGCAACAGCACCATGGCCATTGGGAAGCATGTTTCATTCGTCCAGACAGCCAAGACTTCAACAAATACACCGCGTGCGCCACGCAGACTGACCAGCATCTGAGCGGTCGCCCAAATGTGTGACGCGAGGATCGGGTATGGAACATGGCTGACCAGTGAACATCGAGTGTATTATCCTCGCAAGCCACCAGGTGGAGGTGGCACACAGCCTGACAAACGTGTTCTCTCTGGGTTGCTCTCACCTGCTAGCAAGCTGATAGCTCACATCCCACACACGACACAGCACGTATATACGGATTTCCTATTTTTTATTCCCAAGTGATACTAGCCAGATCATTTCCATGTGATGCTGCATCCCAGCGATATTGAAGGGATTGCTGGCACCAAAGAGGATTAGGAGGAGGCGAAGGATCACTGGTGTGGATTTTGGTGAAATCAGCCGCGCCTGCACTGCAGATCGGCGCCAACCAAAGCTATCCTTCTGAAATTGAGGGACACCAGCTTTCTTCCATTGAGTAGACAAACTGCAGGCCACCCCGGTAACCACAATACATACTGTGTAGCCCAGCAGCCTGCCTAGGTCTCGCGTGACCCGGATGACGCCGGCATTGTACCACATCACTCAATTGTCGTAATCACAGCAGTTGTGTTCACACCTAGCCCAACAATCACGTCTCAGCATGCAGCGCAGATCAACGCGAATAAAAAAATTTAAAGGAAAAAAAAAGACGAAAAGCATATAGCAAAATGTGGATAAGCGTCGGCTAGATGAAGGTTGTCGGTCGGGTTACGCCATTGAGGAAATCGGTCTGGGTTTTGCTCGCTGCCCCCTACACTTACTTCTATTGCCAACGTCTTTTACAACGGGTACCAGAGTTGGATAGGGAACTAATGATGAGCGTTGTGTCTCACAATTCCAAGACATTGTGCCGTAGTGCGTTCTGCCTTTTCAGTAACTCTCGGCTAGAACCAAGCTAAAATAAAATAAAAATGTTATTACTCCAAACCCGCCAACATGACCCCCAAACCAGCAACGCGGTAGTGTCGGGAACGAGGGAGGGGCACGCTCTGGCCCGGCCCTCGTGACGCGGGATAGATGAGATGATGGGCAGTTTGAATTCTTAATTAGCCCAAGGCCGAGACCTGATTGAGAGCAAAGTATGTTGAGAGGTGTTCTGCAGAGATTGTCGTGAGCTTCAGCGCCGTCATAAAAGTCCCCATGTTCAAACTCGGACAGATCAAGTATCACGTTTTGACGAGCTACATCGGTCGTCATATTGGTTTTTCCATTCTTGCCAGCATCGAGCTGATCACAGATTAAATGGGAAGAGAGAGTTTTCTGGGCGGAGACGCCTACAGCACATCCGGAAGGCGATCAGAGCAAGAGACAAGGTTTCCCACAATGGCCTCGGCTGCCAGATTCGCAAGGGCCGTTGGATTCAAAGAGTTCATCAGCTGTCGAACATCCGAGACCATCAAGCAGAGAAGCTGTGCTTGTGCGGAAGGGAATTGTCTTGGATGTTGGGGCTGAGAAGCACAGGTGAAATTGGGAGTCAACCAGAGACAGGATGTAAGAACGTCTAGTGGAGTCTTTGGATGCAACCCGTCGATCTTGGACAGGGGAGGAAAGACGTGTATTGGATTTTTTTTTTTTTTTTTTTTTTTTTTTTGGAAAAGCTGAACAGGCATCAAAGGCGGGCGCTCGACAGGAGTGCAGATGAACTCGGATGGCTGTGGCCAAGCCGCATGGAAACCCAAGACAAAGAGAGTGCGAGTGTCTCCATGACCATGACCTTTCCCAGTTAGTGCAGAACGGAGGATTGACCGCATTGTGGAGATGGCACTTTTCGTGGACGGGGATCCCATGGGGCTGGCTAGCACCAGTCAAGTCCTGGGGTACATGGCGTGCATTATTCCATTCGACGGTGGGCCGGGGGGGAAGACTGATGGCAGCAGACCTGCAGCTTGGTAGCGCAACTTAATTGTCTGATGCCACCCATAGCCACAGAGCCGGGCGCACCCCCCGGGCTTTTCTGCCCGAGCCCGCCTGTCTCCTCTTCCAGCGAGCGTTTTATCCTGTGTCGTTTCTTTCTCTTGCCCCAGAGCTGTGCATACTCGAACCTGCTTGCTTGCTTGCTTGCCTACTTGCTTGCTCGCCTACCCCCATAAAGCACACACCCATGCTCCGAGAAGCCACACTCAGCCCAGGGCACACGCGCACACATTCTCTCGTCCATGCAAATGCACAAGCCGCCGTGCCACAATCACCTTCCAGCAACTCGCTCCTCTCCCGTCGGGCTAGTACAAATACCTCGTGAGCCCATCCCGGCCCCCGGCTTTCCATGGTTGTTCTCGCGGTCTAGCGGCACTCCTCTGTCCCCGCTGCCGGCCTTGACCTCCACCCCCAGTTTTCAACTGCGACTGCACCTTGATTTCCTTGACAACATCCATCCGCGACGGGCAACGAACCTCTCTCCGGCCGCGACCGCTCCATCCAAAGGCAATCGTCCACTACACTGGGAAATTCAACATTGCTACTGACCTGGACTGGGCATCGTTGTTTTTTTTTCCCTTCCTCGTCTGGCACATGAACCTTGTGCTTCTTGCTCCCGCTCCCGTTCCCGCTTACGCTTTCCTTCCGCGCTTCGCCCGCGCATCTAACATCTCTCAACCTTTGGTTCCCCACCTATATACACAACGACCGACCCGCCTTCGGCTTTAACCGTTGATGTCTCACTACAGCCAAGAAGATACAACCAGGAATCATCTTCATCCGAGAGCTTCATCAGCGGCATTCTAGGGCCAAGGCCCTTCCGCCTTTTGAGGCACCCCGCCTCTTCCCCTCTCGGGTCCTGAGCCCCGATCGCCACCATCATGACTTCCAACCCGCACACTCACCAAGCCCACGATGAGGTTGAAACGTATGTTGCCCATGATCCTATCTGATCTCGCCAGGTCTCTGCCATCGCGAGCATCACACTGACTCCGTTTCTCGTCCCAGCGTTTCTACCTCCCCACATTGCTATCCTATCGAGCATGCCCGACGCACTTCAGAAGCATACATTAACCTCAGTGCAAATGTTGAAGCCAAGTAAATCTCCCCCAATTATCGATACATCTTTCTCTTTTTTTGAGTCTGCCGCTAACAGAAGATGAAAGAATCAAGAACCCTCTGTTGGGTATCCCACGGGGCAGGCTGATGTCCCAAGTCGATGATTTTTGCCGGGAAAAGGGTCTCAATAAATATCGTCACCTCATTAGAAAAGGCGCCTTGATCGCTCAAGATCCGACTGGTTACGAGGATATTGATGGGGAGGAACAACTCAATGAGGAGGAGATTGAGGCTCTTCGAGATGAGGTTCTTCACAAGTGGCGCGTTCCCATAGTCCTCTACCTTACTATCGCTACATGCTCAATAGGTGCCGCCGTTCAAGGATGGGACCAAACCGGCTCCAACGGTGCCAATCTCGACTTCCCCAAGGCATATGGCATCGACAGCACGAGTATTCATGACAAACTTCTTGTTGGCCTTGTCAATGCTGCCCCATATATCGGCACCGCCCTGTTCGGCTGCTGGCTGTCTGACCCTTTGAACCATCGTTTTGGCCGTCGCGGGACCATCTTTTTTTCTGCCAACTTTTGTCTTTGGCCTGTAATTGGAAGCGCCTTTTGCAATAATTGGATGCAACTTCTAATGTGTCGACTGCTTCTTGGTATTGGCATGGGCACCAAAGCGTCTACCGGTAGGTTATTTCCACTGTTCATTGGCCAACATCAAAGCAAGCCGAGCTAACTCTATTCAAACACAGTTCCAATTTTCGCTGCTGAAAACTCACCTGCCCCCATCCGAGGCGCTCTCGTTATGAGTTGGCAAATGTGGACCGCATTTGGTATCTTCTTGGGCACTTGCGCAAACTTGGCCGTAACAAAGATTGGTCATGAGGCCTGGCGATACCAGCTCGGATCAGCATTCATCCCAGCAGTGCCTTTGGTTATCCTCATTTACTTTTGCCCTGAATCACCTCGATGGTATATGAAAAAAAACCTATACATTGATGCGATGAAATCGTTGTTGCGCCTACGCAACCACCCCGTCCAAGCTGGCCGCGACCTCTACTATATCCATGCGCAGCTCGAGCTGGAATATGAGTTTGTAGAATCGTTTAGCAAGGGGAGCTACCTTAGCCGCTTCATCGATCTCTTTAGGATTCCTCGAGTTCGTCGCGCTACCCTCGCCTCATTCATCGTCATGATCGCACAGCAGATGTGCGGGATCAATATCATCGCCTTCTATTCCACGACCGTATTTGTGGATTCGGGTGCCAATACTCACCAGGCTCTCTTGGCATCGTTAGGCTTTGGTCTAGTCAACTTCATATTTGCATGGCCTGCCATCTGGACCATTGACACATTTGGACGGCGATCCTTGCTCCTTTTTACTTTTCCTCAGATGGCATGGACGCTTCTGGCAGCCGGGCTCTGTACCTTGATCAAGGGAGATGGAGGTGCACACTTGGGACTGGTAGCATTTTTCGTATACCTGTTCGCCGCGTTCTATTCGCCTGGTGAGGGTCCTGTGCCGTTTACGTATTCGGCCGAAGTCTTCCCTCTCTCTCATCGTGAAGTTGGCATGGCCTTCGCGGTGGCTACTTGTCTTTTCTGGGCCGCAGTGCTTTCCATCACGTTCCCTCTCATGCTGACTCGTGTGGGTGTATTGGGTTCTTTTATTCTTTACGCTGGCTTCAACGTGTTGGCTTTCATCATGATATTTTTGTGTCTTCCAGAAACGAAACAGCGCACATTGGAAGAACTAGATTACATATTTGCTGTACCAACTCGAGTTTTCATGAAGTATCAAGTAACCAAGGCACTGCCCTGGTGGATCAAGAGGTGGGTACTTTTCCAGCGCGACGCCACTTTAGAACCCTTATATCAACTCGACATTGGGGATCATGACGACAATCACAGCAGTGACGGAGGCTACGAAAACGACAAGGTCAAGGTGGAGCTGAAGGATACGTTGGGATTCTCTTCGGGCGTTGATGGGGTCGAAATTCCTGCGCGGGTAGCTCATCCCACCCTTTGAGCATTGGTTTACCAGTACAAGCGATTGATTTGGTTATGTTTTTCTTATTGTTATTTTTTTTTGGCTATGATACCCCTGAATGGAAATGAGCAGGCGAAAATGGTTGAGGTTGGAATTGGGTCTTTTAAATCACAGCAGATACAGTGCCACTTCTGCATCAATAAGTAGGAATGTATGTGGAATTGACGTCATTGACGTTCTTTATGACCCTTTGTAGCTGCGTGCTAACAAATTCCCCGTTGGCTTGATGTAATTTAAGATGACTGGGGACAATATTGTCGTAGTCTAGAGCTGCGGGACTACGGGACGGCTAGATCTTGGTATGACGTCGTGGAAGTGGAGATGATGTTCACAAAACCTATTAGCTGCCATACTAGACAGCAAATTCGTTATTTAACGAGCCGTGCATACCTGAGTTGGCAATGAGGCCGGCCCGAGTAAAGAGGTGGGAGGAGACGATGCAAGTAATAAACTAGCCCACTTGGTGTTGATACGTACACGCGTGCCTTGAGGTCGTTGGGGCTTCTTGAGCGCTGAAGGCCTAGTTCGTTGACACAAGGGAGCGGTGGAATAAGCCATGCTCGGCGATTCAATGATTGACTTTCGGCTACCCTGGAGCACCCGAAAACTCTCTTGGTGGAGGAACGTCATTTTTTCTACGCGCGCGCCAACCAGCAATCGCACAGCGATTCCGGCTGGGAAAATACGAGAAGATGGTCATTGCGCGGGAGACCTTGGCGATCGATCATCTATCATCGATTGCAACCCTCCCGCCTTAAGCGGAGCCAGCTTGTGTGTCGAGCTGCGGAGTCGGGCGTGATCGATCAGCGTTGGTGAAAGCAGTTGTCGATCGACACGTCAGTGCGATCGACGACGAAGCTGGGGGGGGGGGGAATAAATTACCAAAAAAAGACGTGCATCGATGAACGCCGATGGATTCGCGAGCGGCGAGGCTGGGAGGAGCTAAAGGTCCAGTTGTCTATGAGAGACAAAGAAACTAGCTCATGAAAAATCTAGAATGCGACATCCTTTGGAACGAGGCGGAGTATAGACTTCGGCTCAAACATGGTGGACGGGACGAGACGAGACGGAGCAGTTCTGGAATCGGGGAATTCCACCGCAAACTTTCAGGCCTGTCCGTCCGCGACCAACTACCGCTCCAAGCTTCCCGGGTTCCCCAGGACCGCGTCTGGCCTGCTGGAGGTGGGTTCTGGGACCAGATGCACATGAGGTCTCTCTCCATTGTGCACGCACGTAACACGGGATGGAACTTGTCATGGAAATACCTGTCGGCGCACAGAGGAACCAGAACGCCAAGATGGAGAGCCCGGCGGCCGGTCCTGGGGTGTTCCGTGGTTTCATGAACAACGGGGCTTTATGTCTCGGCCTGTAATAGCCGTTCAATGAGGGAACGGGATTGGCCCAATGGCATCCTGCGGATGAACTGTCTGGTTGGCCCCCTGCGTCCCCAGCTCTTTGGCTCTTGGCAGCACAGCCATACCACCGTGCCATCTGCTAATTACTACGCCCGTCATGAAAGGAGAAGCCTGCAAGCGTTGCAACCTTGCGTCTGTGTTGTTGATTAAATCCCATATGACTGCGACACACTATCCCACATTTCGAGGGGACCGGATGATTGATTTTTTTTTTGATGGAGTCGCAATGCAATATACAAATGCAGCTGCAGGGGCTCTGCATGGCGTTTCCCTCTCCCCCCATCCCTCCCCTTTGCTGTCGGCGGATGCCGTTCCAGTGGCAACTCGCCTTGGCCTAAGCGAAGTGTTACTGTACCATCGAGCTGGAAGGGAAGACCATGTGTGCAGACATGTAGGATTCATCAATCACATACGCGGCCCAACATAAAAACACGCTTAATGATAAGAGAGACCCATAGCATGACGGGATGTTTGGCCGTCTACGGAATGGACTCACGGCGACCGGCACGACTTACGGCGTTGGGTGGACTGGAGGCGCAACGTCATTGGAACGGAGACGGGACATGACGGCGGCGCCGGGTTCCCCTTTGCGCCAAAGGCGTCAGTCAAACACGGAGCGGCGTCAGCAGGAAGGGGACGAACGGGGGCTTGGCAGTTGCGCGGCAGAGAGGAGTAAGCTTGATGTGGCGTTGACGCTAGGGCCGAACATTTCGTACAGTGGGAGTTCCTTTGACGAAGGAGAAGAGGGAATGGCGTCGTCGCAATTGTGCCTACGCTAAAAGACGAAACAGCCGAGGTTTTCAACGCATTGGTAAATGTAAAAAAAAAAAAAAAAAAAAAAAAAGAAGAAACAAAAAGGCACAAGTCTGATTGCTTTGGTGTTGATTTGCTAGCTTGTCTTGGATTGTTGCGTTATAGGCCTAGTTGCGCATCACGCCCAAACCATGACGCGAGGGGAGAGGATCAAGAGCACAACATCGGGTCACACAGGAGTACGTAGCAGCATCAAACAACGGCAGGGGGTGTGGTTGGGCAACTCGATACATAGTCTTGTAATAATCATGCAGAGTGATACCTCGCTTGGCACCGCACCTTGGATGGCCAAATTTAGATGGGCTGAATTTATGGTAGGCAAAGGCAGAGAGGCCAAGATTTGGTTCATGGGGCTCTCTGAATGGACGATTGGACAGATGGCCAAGCGAGATGGAGACCATTCGAGATCACGACGTGCCAATCCCTTCCATGATGGGGAGCTGTACGATATTCGAGATGAGCCAGAAAGCGGAAGATGGAGGGAGATCGTTGTGTCTGTGTGTGTGTGTCTCTCTCTTGGTTGGTGCCAGTGTGGAGGCGGCGATGGGGGTAGGGACCAAAAGGGAGACCCTAATGATTAACAACCGGGATAGGAGCGATGGATCTCGTGTTGTGAGATCCAATTTTTTCTTTTTACGCTCGCTTTGCCTTATTTTTCTTCTTCTCACGTGAAGCGTGGTTGGTATTCGCATGGCTGACCCTTTTTTTTTTTTTTCCCTCTCCATTGCTCTCCCCTGTACTCCGCAGTGGTGGGTAGTCGGAACGAGCAAGGTGCACTCGGTGCGCTTGACCGTGCTAATAGACTGTGTATAACTTGCATTAGAGCGTGAGATGGTGTCCATGCACGGCAATCTCCTCGAATGAGTTCGATATGCGACCCGTTGTATGTGTTTTCTTTTAGCGGTATCCGTACCTGCGTAGCCAGCGTGAGTTTGGCCAGTGGAAGGGATCCATGGCCTTGTCAGCCATCGCATCTGTCCACATGCAAGCAGCAATCGGCAGATGGCCGACGTCGCCAGAGAACGGCCACTGTCCCGATCGGGCGATGTGAAACAAAGCAGAGGCATCCGGGCCAGAGAGGGTTTAATACCGGAGCGCGAGCCCCAGCGCCTTGGGGGGGCCGTCCGGCGCTGTCAGTGGCTGTCACACGGGCTCGGGGGCGGCGCCTCCCCCTGGCGGCGTGCTGCAGGGCTAAGGCTTGGGGGGAGCACGAAAGTGTCTTGGGAGTTGGGTTAGTGGAGCCCCTGGCTAGGCCTTGTCGCGGATCCCTCCCTCAGCTGCAGGTGGGCCCTGAAAGCGACCAAAGCCAAAAAATACAACAAAAAAAAACACAAGGAAAAAAAATACGGTGAACGAAGCTGTGACTGGCTGGGCTGACGTTATTGCGAACCGGAGCTCCTTGCCCTTGCTCCACGGCTGCCCCACGCGAGTGGCCCGCTTGGGGCGACTTTTGGGGGGGGGAGCCCTGTGAGGGCGGTTCCTTGGCTTTGCGACGGCGCCGGTGCAGCCTATACGTACCCCGACAATCGCTGCCCCTTTCCAGTGCTTCCATCGTAGATGGTACATGCAAGGCTTGACGAGGCCCGCAACCTGTCCGCTGCTCGCGCCGCTGGAGCTCGTACCTGTACCTGCGCCGTACCATGCCCGCCGTCTGGTCCGTACAGCCCCATGCCCATCAACGACACGACTCACCAACCTCATCTTCCTTCACGCACACCCGGCAAGCACATCTTCCCCCCGGAAATCTCTGTTGCGTTTCCTTTTGCTCGTTTCTGTTTCCTTTTTCCTCTTCGGTTTTTTTCTTCCCCACCACGTTCGTTCCAACATCTAAAACCATCTCACTCCCCTTCTTCCTCCTTCATTTGACCTGTTCCCGTTAGCTTGGGAGTCTCTCGTTTTTTTATTTTATTTCTAAACCTCCAACGTCCTTTGACCTGTCCCCGGAGCTTCCCACCAAGCTTCGTTTGGAGACGCTGTTGGAGATCCCACCCTCGTTCTTTGTCCTGGGGGAAAAAACCACAAGCTCTTTATGTACTCCATGTCCTTTTTTCCTTTCCCTTGACCGTCAATCTGTCACGCATTGGGTTTAAGAATCCCACCCGCCTGGTGCGAACCTATTGCTCCGACCTTACACCAGCTTCATCAAGACGGATTTGACATTCGCCCGAACACTACCGTGTCCCTAGTTCATTACCTCCGACGTTGCGGGTTTCGTTATCCACATTCAGACCCAGCTCTGCAGCTCAATTCCTAATTCCTCATCGAGTCCCCACGTTTGCACAGGACAACTGCGACCGGGCCTGATCTGCGATTTTCTCCAACGCAACTGGCCTGCCGCCACCGCCCTCCTGTTCCCCGACCTACCTGCATCTGATACCCTGGTGGAGGTCAGATAGCTCACTTATATATCACCATGGTCAACCGTCACCCTCCCCTGTCTCCACGCAACTCTGGTTTTATCCCTCTAGGCACTGGCAACTCGAACGACATGGACAACATCCCTCTTAGCACCGTTAAGAGCAATGTCTCTGTCAAATCCACTGGCCACCGCAAGCCCCTCACTGGCACCGACTCCTTTGACTCCAACGATCAGAATGACGACGAGAAGGAGCTCCGTCGCGGTCGCCGCCGCAAGCTCGAGACCACCCTCTCCCGCTCCGACACTGGCGAGGAGTCTTCCCTGAACGCAATGGGTAGACTGTACAACAAGATTATCGGCTTTTCCATCATCACCCGGTACCTTGTCTACGTCGTCCCCGTCGGTCTCATGCTCGCCGTGCCTCTCATCGTCCTCCCGGCCACAGGTCATAAACACGACATTAGGGTGGGAGCTTCAGTTGGCGGCACCAAGGCGCCCGCCTTGTTCAAGCTCTTCCTCTGGATCGAGATCATGTGGCTCTCCCTCTGGGTTGCCAAGGTTGTAGCATGGTTCCTTCCCACTGTCTTCATTTTTTTCTGTGGTGTTGTCAGTATGGGCACTCGCAAGTATGCTCAGGTCCTCCGCAACCTCATCTTGCCCGTCTCGTTCTTTTTCTGGGCACTGGCATCCTACGTTACATACCAAAACTTGTATCGTTCCGAAAAGGATGCTATTGTCTGGTGTAAGAATATGAGCCGTATTCTGGGAGCCCTCTTTGTGTCATCAGCTGTCTTCCTCGCTGAGAAGGCTATTGTTCAACTCATTGGTATTACGTATCACCAGCGATCTTTCGCCAACCGAATTAAGGCTTCAAAGCGCGAAATTCACCTGCTTGGTTTGCTCTATGATGCCTCTCGCACCCTGTTCCCCATGTACTGCCCCGAGTTCTCTGATGAGGACCACATCATCAATGATAGCATTGAGATGATGCTCCGCGGCAAGAAGGGTCATAAGAGACTGGGTTCTCGTGCTCCCATGAAGATCATTGGTGACGTTACCCGCATTGGAGACAAGCTCACTTCTGTTGTCGGAAATGTTGCATCTGAGATCACTGGCAAGCAGGTTTTCAACCCGAACTCCGCCCACTCGATCGTTCTTGAAGCTTTGGAGAAGTCCAAGTCTTCGAAAGCCTTGGCTCGACGAATTTGGATGTCCTTTGTCGTTGAAGGTAGCAACGCACTAGTCGTTGATGACTTTTGCGAGGTGCTTGGCCCTGCCTACAAGGATGAGGCTGAAGAGGCTTTCAACGCTATTGACAACGACGAGAACGGTGATATCAGTCTCGAGGAGATGATCTTGAAGGTTGAAGGTATGGGCACGGAGCGAAAGGCGATCGCTGAAGGCATGAAAGATATTGGCCAGGCTCTGCGTGTGTTTGACAAGATTCTTTTGTTCTTTGTCTTGCTCCTTGTCATTTTCATTTTCCGTAAGTCATTCTTGAACTTGTTTGCTGGCTTTTGCTGACCAATTCAGTCATCTTCTTCCAGAGCAGCTTCGTCAAGACACTCACCACAGCTGGCACCACCCTGCTCTCTCTTTCTTTCGTCTTTGCAGTCACCTGTCAGGAATTCCTCGGTTCTTGCATCTTCCTGTTTGTCAAGCATCCTTATGATGTTGGTGACCGGGTTGAAATCTCAAGCACTGTCATGGTTGTCAACAAGATTTCTCTTCTCTACACTGTCTTTCACCGCGGAAACAGCCAAATCGTCCAGGTGAGTAAAGAAAATAGAAGAACACTTTTTGCTCTGACAGCGCACAATTTCTAACGTCTGCAGATTCCGAACATTCAACTGAACACTCTCTGGATCGAAAACATTTCTCGAAGCAAAGCCATGAGCGAGACTGTTGAAGTCAACGTATCATTCGACACTACCTTTGAGGATGTTGAACTTCTTCGCTCAGAGATGGAGAAATTCGTGCGTCTCCCTGAAAACTCTCGTGATTTCCAACCGGAGTTTCACATCGATGTTGGTGGTGTGGGCGATCTTGATAAGATGTTGCTCAAGATTGAAATCAAGCACAAGTCCAACTGGCACAATGCCGCTGTTCGCTCCAACCGTCGATCTAAATTCATGTGTGCCTTGGCTCTTGCCCTGAAGAAGGTTCCCATTTATGGACCTGGCGGCGGTGGTGAGCCTCTTGGAGGTCCCACCAACCCCTCATACTCGGTTACTGTCAGTGACGACTTTGCTACCAAGGCTCGTAATGACAGTGATAAGACCAAAGATGAAGCCCGCATGGTCCCCCTTGCTGGTAAGAAGGATACCCAGGACAGTGAGAAAGCGGCAGTGGATGAGCTTAACTCCCGCCCTGTTGTCCTGGACGACGACCTGACGATAGGCTCGGATGATCACCACGCGTTGAAGAGGGATGCAACTCACGGCCGTCGCAAGGCTGGTGACACGCTGCCTGTTCTTACCTTGGAGACTGCTCCTAGGTCTAGCCTGTCAGTGAGATCTACTAGACGCCCTAGTCCCAGCCCCAGTTCTAGAAGCCCACGAGCTGGCTTTTTTGACGAAGAAGCAGAGACAGGCATGAGCTCAACCGCCTACCACCCCAACATGCCAGCTAGTGGTGCGGCTGGTTACCCATCATTCAACGCGCCTGACTCTGGTAGCGGGTTCCCACATAGAACACCCTCTCAGCGAAGGCCACCACCCAAATGATTGCAGTCATCTGGCTACCAGACAGGCCAACTCTCGGATGAATGAGCAGCATAATGACGGAGTGTAGAGATATAGGGCAAGCGAAACGCCCTGCAACTTTGTTTTACAATTCGGTGTACATGGGATCTTTATTAGGAAGCACAAGACTTCACATGTTGGAAAATAGAAAAGGTGACCCGTCAAGAATGAACGGGCGGATGTATTTGGATTCATGAAATTGGCTGGTTTTCTTTTTGTAACTCGGAATCACGGAGTATCCCGTCGATTTTTACGATGTCAAGAATTTTAGAACATACTATTCACTCTCTTCAGCTGTGGATCAAACTTTCGACCGTTGTGAATGTTCAATTTAACAAACATGCTCAGGCGGCGGCACAGTCCCATCCTTGGGTCCCAGATCAGTCTTTAGTACACGACCAAAGAGTTCAAGAAGGACTTCGAAGCAAATCTTAGTAATGGCTGGATCGTAGCGGCCTTTGCTGAGTTCGTCGCGGATGAAAGCGTGCTGGGCCCAAGCGAACTCATGGAAACTGGTGACGACGCCAGCCTCACGTAGCTTGGCGCGAATGAGATCTCGACCAGCATCAGGAACGTGGGTATCCTTGATGCCAAAGATCATGGCGACCTCACCCTTGAAGTTGGCAAAGAGGTCGAGGGTGTGGTTGCTATTTGGTGGAGGTGTTGCTGAGGAGTTGGCAGCTGTGTATGGGCCCAGAGTACGAGAATGGATGTCTGTGGCGAAGTATGAGACGCAGGCGGTTATGCGAGGGTCAAGCTGCAGATGGTAAGTGAGTGGATATTTTAACTAGGGAGTTTGACGAGTGTATCATTGCAAGTTTAGGTTGTGAATTGAAGAAAATGACCTACAGCAGCACGGACGGCAAGATGACCGCCAAGACACATGCCTGTGGCGCCAATGAGACCGGTGCAAGTTGGGAGAGTGAGTAGGTAGTCGACGGTGGCATAGGAATCGGCGTCGTAGGACTCCAGAGTCTGAAACAGTACAAATGGTTAGCGTATCCCCGTATGTATAAACACCGGCAAAGAAAAATGATGCACCTTTTCAATCTTGTATTTGTTACCACGGTCAGTGTCCTCGACGTCATACTTGAGAGGCTCTGGGCCAGTAAAGTCGTGGTAGGACGATGGAGCGGCAACAATGTAGCCCTGCCCAGCAATCTGACGGGCAAAACGAGCGACAGGACCAGTTACTACAAGACTAGGTTTAGAAAAGGGCTTGGCACGTATCGTGATGTGTAGAAGATGACGTACCTTGGTAGATCTCGCTGAAGAGACAAACTCCAGGGAAGCGTCTGTCGTACCAGAAAAAAAATATTATGAGAACGTCTCCGCGAATAAATTGACAAGCAAGTGACTTACGCATTGGGGTACCCGGGGATGGTGGGGTGGAAGAGGAAAATGCCTACTGGCTGTAAGTAGGTGCACAGCGATCAATGAGAGGGATACTGCGGGCAAGGAATGGGCTCGTTGTAAGGGAATAATCTCAACTTACGCATGGAACCATCCTTGCCATTGGCAGAGGTTGGAACATCGACGTGGGATTCCTTGATCAACATGATGGCTGTTATGGATATTGAGCTTCCTGTGATGGAGGGGTTTTTTGGTAGGTGAGGGGAGCTTCCAAGGCGATACGCTTGATATGTGGGATCACGTGGATCCTGCGCGTTCTGCCTGATACAGTACCCAAGCGGTTGCTCGATTGCAGCCGCGTTTGACCAATAGGGCGCGCCTATGAATTTGGTGGTTTTTTTTGAGTCTAAGTTATTCTGGGCTCTTACTCCATTCATTGCTGAAGATTAGGACCCGGGGAAAGCCTGGAGCTGGGCATGCACACATCCTGGTGCGTACTCTTGTGTGGGGGCTTTCACATATCAAACTAACTAGTGCCTTTCGAAAATACTGGCCCGGCTCCAGTCGCTTCAAGAGGGCTGAGTACTGAGACAATCAGACCCATGGCCGATTATAATTGAGTGGCTGATGGACTCCGACCATTCTAGATTTGTCCGATGCCCCCGAAGTGTAACAACTCGCATGGCGGTCAACAATTAAAGTGCTCAAATGGTTGCTATCGCGGTGCTTGGTTACAAATACTGTTAATAATCAACTGGTACTTCCGCATGGGAGAAAACAAAAAGCGGTGTCCTAGAATAGCCCCCTTCTCGACGAAGTTGAGTAAACGCCGGGGGTGGAGGCTCTGGGCAGCTATCGATGGCCCATTCTCATGAGTAGCATTTCCTAGACCGACAAAAATGTAAAAAAAAAAACAAGAGAATGATATATTCAGGTGACATAAGTAAATGAAGATGATGGATTAATTAATTACATAAATAACAGGCCTCAATGGATGGATAATTTATACGACTGCATTGTTATCGTTGGTGATTATACTCGACGGTTGCTGCCTTAGATTGTCACCTGGCTTATCAACTCGCGAAATCGCGGTGGCCGAAAATCATGGTAGATTACGAGCACATATTGCTGAAAACGTGAACTAGAGCGACCAGCTCTTAGAAAAAAGAGGGCTGTGGCTGAACTACGACTGCATTAGCTTGACGTGGTCAGCCAAGATGTGTAATTCGGATTTTGGCTTCAGCCAGTTAGAGCGCCGAGATGTAGGCAAGACAGCGACACCGCCTTCACTATGATTCAGATTTTGGCAGCGGACTCGTCGTTAGTGTTTCAGCCGTTCTTAGTATATGACGCGCATTCGCCTGTCATTCCATCCATGCCTAGTCCGAACCTCATATATAAATAAGAAGAAAATCTGTCGACTGTCTCCGTTTCTCCTTTGATTTTTCCGGCTGCAAAATGATGGGACCGACTCGATCTCAAATCGCCGATGAGGCATGGATACGGTATAAGGCTTTGATCCGCCGTCTCTATGTAGTGGAAGAGATTTCGCTCAGTCAACTTCTGGTTGAAGTGGGAAACTTGGGACTTGCTGCGACGTTGGTGACACTTCCATTCGTTATCCAGTAGTAACGTGAAGCTCACCGTATATTTCCTTCAGAAAATCACAACTTGAGTACAAGCTCAAAATGTGGGGCTTCCGAAGGAAGCTCGATAGAGACGATTGGGTTGCCGTCGATCGCAAAATCACCAAGCGCAAGCGAAAAGGCAAAGACAGTGAAGTTATCTTCTGCGGAAAGCGCCTGAAAACCTCGACAGTCGAGAAAGAGACAAAAAGAAACCGGGATTACAGAATATTTATACCCCATAATTCTACGAGTCAGTTTACGATTGTCCTCAAGAATCGGCTTGGTTTTCTAATACCTTGTGTCACCTAGCATCCAGCCCTGAAATCAAGCCTCAAATGGACTCGTATGTTGCTGTGTGTACACCGGAATCGCTCCCGATGGAATTTACATGGCCTAACACTTTACCATGGTTACGGTTTCAAGCTACGCACTTTCCTCAATGTTGGTCACCTCCTTTGTATCACTGATATTGATGTCTAATACTCCAACAAAACAGTGCTTTCGAAGATTAACCAAGCTGTTGATAAAGAAACGGGAAACATTGAGTTATTCCAGACAGCTCGCTCCAAGACGATAATATCGGCTCTTACTGGCTACACCTCAAATCCAGAGTCGGTAGATTCTCAGCCACAGATTTCTAATCTAGCGGCCACCATTGGCAAATCAATGCCCGAATCCTATCCGGAAGAAAATTTGCAGCGTGCTCAGACTTTACTAAGAGGTTCAGCCCAAGACGCATTACGCGAATGCTTGTCGATTGTGCTGTACAAGCTGTCCAATAACCTTTCTGACTTGCAACATAACGATAATTGGAATCTAACTATGCAAATACTCCAAAATTGTGGCATTTTGAATTTCAGAGTGAATATCAGAGAACTCAAAGATGTTACTCTGTGTGGCTTTATGGAAAACTTTCTTCGTATAGTTGTCCGTCGGTTGACAGATCCTCGAAACACCACGATGGACAGTGAAGAAGCTTTGACTATTCTTAAATGGCTGCTTTCATCAGGACAATGCCCTGATGTTACAATGACGATTCACGGTGCATTAGGGCATACAGTCACACCGCTTCATGCCGCCATAAGAGCCGGAAACATTGCGCTAATGGAACACCTTTTGGACGCGGGGGCTGATGTTAATCTCATATTATCGCAAAGCGAGCCCGAGACACCCTTGGAACTGGCCCTAAAGATGCATAGCCTTGGTGATCGGATTGTGTCGAGCATGTCTAAACTTCTACTGAAGCATGGTGCTTCGGCGAATTTGGAGAGAGCCCTTCATTTGGCCATCTGGAGACGGGATAGAGAGCTGGCTGTAGCAATTACTCAACAAGGGGCTGACATTTGTGGCGCTGTACGAACGCAAAATGGCTTTTTATACGAAGAGACTGCTTTGAGCGCAGCAGCAGCAGTCTGCGAAAGGGAAATGCGATTTGTTCTATCCCTTCTCAAGACTCGGTGTTCGGATCGATCATTGGCGAGTTTTGTGACTGCGGACGTGCTCATTGCAGCCGCATCGGAGAAACAAGATGATGCTATTCGATTTCTCTACAATATTTCTTCGGACAGTAAACTTGTTAATCCCTATGGTATCTCGCCATTGCATGCAGCTGCACGCAAAGGACACTTGAGCACTTGCAAATTACTCATCCAACTTTACGGCACGGAAGTATTGGATAAACCATACTCTCGTTCCCTTCTTCATATTGCAAGTTGCGGAGGGCACGAGGAAATCGTGCGACTATTTATTGACGCTGGGGCCGACGTTGATATGGTTGTAACGATTGGTGATGGAACAGAGCGAGAAATTGCACTTGAGCGGTGCCGTTTGGATTGTATCCCGTGTGATGCGCAGCGCCATCTTACACCTCTGGAAATGCTTCGGTTACATACCTGCCATGGGTTGAGCCCAGGGCACCTCGCTTGCGCAACGATGCTCATACAAGCTGGCGCTCGGGCAATGGGCGATGAAATCACTTTAGCGGCTGCATATTTGCATCCTGAACTGGTCTCAGCGGTTTTGGCCAACGGTGGTGATCCGAATGAAACCACCGATGATGGAATTAGTGGGCTGCAGCTTACGCTTGCACACATGCATAAGCAAAGTCTGAGAAAACTGCGACGTGGTATCAAGATTGTAGAGCTTCTACTGGAAAAAGGGGCTAAGCTTGTTCGAGGAGAAGTGGTTTCGGCGATTCGTCTTGGCAAATGGGACCTTGTTGATTTATTGCTAAGTCATGGAGGAAGCCTGGAAGACACGAAGTACTCTGGATTGACGACTCTCGAGGCAGCGATTTTCTCAAGGGATACCTATGGGCTGTCTAAGATACGTGGAGCGTATCCAAAAGCCTACGACTCAGGATCTCTATGTGCAGCAGTCGAAAATGGGATGGATAAATGTGTTGATCAGCTCCTTGCCAACCGCCCTCCCCGGCAAGACCCAGACATTCTGGAAGCTACAGCAATCGGTATAGCTTCAAGATCTGATAACCTGAATCTTCTGTTGAAGTTACTTTCTCATCTTCCACATATGAATAGAGCAATTGTGCCCATCCAAGTGGATGGCATGGGTGGCTTGTTTGCCATTACTGATAGTCACTGGTGGCGTCGCCCTTATTGTGCTGATGGAAGTCCATTGGCCTTGACTGCACTTGCTAGATCGAATGGAGCGTTGACAGAGCTTCTACGAAGAGGTTACCAAGCTGACCGGCTTACCTGGACGATAGTCGCAAACAGCGACGACGTATTGATGGCTAGAACGCTGGTGGAATATAACCAAAGACTCGGCACCAATACTGCACACTCTGGAATTCCGATTTGTAACCCATTGATAGGAGCGGTCAAGGTTCGGAACAAAGAGTCGATTCAGTTACTTCTAAAGGTTGGTGCTGACGTCAATGACCACGATCGTAACTTGATAAATAGTCGATCACCGCTGCAATTGGCAGTTGAATCGGGCGAGTTGGACATAATGGAGAGTCTCCTCGAGGCTGGAGCGGACGTCAACGCCCCAGCTGCATTTCAAGGCGGTGGTACGGCATTACAGCTGGCCGCCATAAGCGGTAATCTGGGCCTAGCAAAGTATCTGCTTGACCGTGGCGCAAAAGTTGATGCTCCCCCCGCACTCCGATTCGGTAGGACCGCGTTGGAAGGCGCAGCAGAACATGGACGACTCGACATGTTGAAGCTTTTACTTTGTGAGGGGGCCCTCACGACGGATGCCGGACGGCGTCAATACGTCAGATCTATCAAGTTGGCTCGAAAGGAGGGCCATTATGCCGCTGAAGAGCTGCTGCGAGAAAATAGAGATTGGTCGGAAGATGACGAAGATTTGTTCAATGATAAAAGTTTGCTGAATGAGGCAAGTTTTGTGGACAATGCGACTTGGAAGAGGAGCGAGGAGCGTGAGGTCGACGGAGGAGAGATCACAGGTGAAGTGAAATTGATGGGACATCCAAAATTATATCTCTGGATGTAGCTAGAGTAAAGAGAGAAAAAAAGTACTCTGAAGAAAGAATAATGCGGATTTGAAGAATAGGAAGAGAAGTGAACAACAACAACAACAGGACCATGCTTTGTGTATACTCGGAGGATATCTCACGGATTGATGTATGTATTTAACTTGCTTTTTCCGTTAGAATGCACATGAATGCAATTCGCGAATCATATTATCCTAACTTGAAGAATTCTTCGATTTGACTGAGAGAGAAGCAAATTCAATTTATGTCTGCATGTAAATGGGTACATTCTAAAATGCACCTTTTGAGCGTTCCTAGCGGAGTTCTCTGTTGAGTTGGGACGCATATAGAAGCCGCTGCAAGTTGTAGCACTATATTAAACAAATCATGTCTGAGCGAATCGAATACTATATTTCAAGGGCCTGCAAGATTTTGGAGGCCGCATAATAAATGAGACTGGGTCGTCAATCATTCGACGAAAGCGCATTCTCTGCCACACGACGAGCGTCATTCATGAACATCACTGAGGACCAAAAAAAAATGAGGTTACAGGCCACTGCCATTCAATTTGCTTTTACTCAATCTATACTCGATCGGAGGGTGAAGCTTTACAGGGAAATCGATTACCATTCAACCAAAACAAGTCTTAACACGTATGTGGCCCATAAGACCGAGTGCAGAGGGCTAACGTTGACTAGTTAGCTATAGTATCTTTTCGAAAGCAGAGGAGACATGGACTACTACGTAAGCCCCTTGGCTAAAGTAATATCAGAAGGCATATCTACATGCTTGTATTACGGCGATGCGCACGGAAATGCAACCGAAGATTGCCATGAGCAGTTTGAGACGTTTCCCTCATGGGCTGAGTCTGGGCCCATGATGCTCCGCTGTGCAAGAAGTGCCACAAGCCGACAAAATGGTATTTTGAAGACAAGAAGGGGCATTGTTTTAATTCGAGGAATTCGAAAATATCGCCCTGGATCCTTGGCAGGTTTTCAGGCTCGGCTTCCCCCACGCAGCGTACATATGGGCATTTTCATTGGCCAAGTGTAATTCCGGCTTCTTGGTACAACAGCATCTGTCATGATCTCGTGACTATATCGGGCAATACGTACTGATCCAGATCTCTGGGGACGTTTCCTTTTGTTGTCGTCTTGGTCTCACATTGCCACGTCTTTCGCTAGCTCATTTGGATCATACGTGACGTAACCGGACAGGTCCTGGCTTGGAGGCCCTCCCTCTCCACGTCGATGCGGCACGCACAGATTCCCACTAGTTAACAGACGGACGGGATGCGCCAGCCTTGGCCTGGGCGTTGCGAGCCATCAACGGGACGAAGGAGGCGGGTCAGCCGGAGCCGGTGATACTCAAATTTCCGATGAGGGTCAAGTTGTTGTTCCCAACCTTTTCGTCCCCAAAGTTGCTCATGGACAGGACCAGGGTACGTACCCTTCCCCCCCCTTTTTCCACCACAGTATAGGACAGGACGTAACACAACAACCACATGCAAGTCGAGACAGTGTGAGGAGGAGTGCCTGCGCAGCAAATCAAACACTGGACACTGGCCAAACAAGCAATCAGCCAAGCAGCAGTTGAGGTGATAAGCGGATGATCAGGGCACAGTGACATGTGTCGAGAGGCTAATGTAGGTACTGCACACAGCAGATTAGAGTGCACATGTACGTTTTCATCCCGGTCTCGGTCTTGGGGGCTGTGGTGGCCGTTTTTCACTGCTTGCAGCTCTCTGCCACCCTGTCCTTCACTGTAGTCGTCCACTAGGACTCGGGGCCGTCCTCGGTGCAAGCACCCCCTGCCCTCCGTGGGGAGGCTGATCCCGCGGGCTTGCGGGTACGTACCTGGTTGGTCGGGTGCACTCCATCACAAGGGTCTAGCATCTTTGTCCAGGTGGTCACTTCGCAACATTTTGGCATCGCTCATCCGTCGTCCCACGCACAACATCCATCCGCACCAGACCGACAAAATAAATCAATCCCGGGTGCCCCCCTCTCACCCCATTCTCTCCGACCTCACCCGGCTGCCTGCTGCCTCTGCCAGCGTCTCTCGCCTCATGCTTCTCCCAGGTTGTTGAAGCTTTCCTCATAGCTCCTCCACCGCTTCGTTGCCCCCCCCGTCTCCCACCATTTGATATCCCGCCATCGCAATAATGAACGGCCACTTTTCCGCCGTCGGCGAAAAGCCGAGCGCCGGCAGCTACGAACATGGCGTTCAGGTTATTGACGAGGACAAAGAGTTCAAGTATGTTTATGCGTTCCTATTTTCTCTGTCCCGCCCGCTTCCCATATCTCTTGTTGATTTCCCATGATATCATCTGCGATATAGCCAACATGACAACATGACAACATTGCCACTTGCTAACCCGCGATTCCACAATGCAGCTCCCACATCAGCGAGTACCTCCAGCTCACCAATGTCGCCGACTCTGGCTTCGACTATCATCTCATTTCCGTTTTCGGTTCCCAATCTACCGGCAAGTCCACCCTTCTCAACAACCTCTTTGGAACCGACTTCTCCGTCATGTCGGAGACGGAGCGCCGCCAAACCACCAAAGGTATCTGGATGTCCAAGAACAAGCGCGAGGAGAGTGCTGGCACCAAGATGTCCAACAACATTCTTGTCATGGATGTTGAGGGTACTGATGGTCGTGAGCGTGGCGAAGACCAGGACTTTGAACGCAAGAGCGCCCTCTTCGCCCTTGCCACCAGCGAAGTATTGATTGTCAATATCTGGGAGCACCAGGTTGGTTTGTACCAGGGTGCCAACATGGGATTACTCAAAACCGTCTTCGAGGTAAACCTGCAGCTCTTCCTCAAGGACAAGCAGTGCGTCTCCGCCCCTTGCCATTGACCCTTGCCATTTGCATGGCGCTTACATGTCCTTTTCTAGGTCTACGCCGAGATCTCTTCTCTTCTTCGTTATTCGTGATCATCTCGGAACAACTCCCCTCGCCAACCTCCGTACCACACTTACCCAGGATCTCACCAAGATCTGGTCCTCCATCTCGAAGCCCCAGGGCTTAGAGAACTCGCGCATCGAGGACTACTTTGATTTTGGATTTGCTGCCCTCCCTCACAAAATTCTGCAAGCCGACAAGTTCACCGAGGAAGTTGGCAAGTTGGGGTCAAGGTTCATTGCTGGTAATCGCAATGGTAAGGGCGACCAGGAACTCGAGGGCGGGCTCTTCCTCCCAGAGTACCATCGAAGGATTCCTGCAGATGGCTTCTCAGTATACGCCGAAGGTATCTGGGACCAGATTGTCAACAACAAGGATCTCGATCTCCCCACTCAACAAGAACTTTTGGCTCAGTTCCGCTGTGATGAAATTTCTCGGGAGGTTTTGGTCAACTTCGACCTTATCATCGCCCCCCTAGAAGACAAGCAGGCCGAGGCTATTAGGCTAGGAATCCCGACTGTGCTGCCTGATTTGGGCTCTTCTGGCAAAGATGCCCGTGAAAAGTGTATCAAGGCTTTTGAAATGCAAGCCAGTCGATATCACAAGGGTGTTTATGGCCGTAAACGCCAGGAATTAGAAGGAAAGGTCGACAGCCGTCTCAAGGCTCTCTATCAAGGACAGCTCGCGGCTGCGCACAAGGCCGGCGTCGCTGCCTTTAGTGAAGCCGTCACAAACAAAGTCAAAGCAGGACAGAAAGCTGGTGGCGGATACGAATTTGCCGAGATTGTTACCAATGAGAAGCGCAAGACGCTTGAAATTTTCAAAGCAGAATCGCAGACATTGCTGATTGAGGGTGTGTCGTGGACCAATTTCGAATCCCAGCTCTCTCTCTTTGAGAAGGAGCTTGACGTGGTCAGTGGCAAGTTGCGCAAGGAGGAGATGCGCCGCCTTGCTACACGTGTGGAGCGATGGGTCAAGTCTCGGCTCGGCGACGCTATTGGCTTGGAATTCAACAAACTTGGCTCTGGCCGAGGAGGTTTGGGAGCCCCTGAGACTGGGGAGAAACCCACCGAGAAAGATCTCTGGGACAGAGTCTGGAATGTCTTCACCGGAATTGTTAAGGAGGCCGAGATTCGCTTCGTGGAGCGCGCTAAGAGCTTTGATGCGAGTGACGATGAGGTCATCGTGGGCACCTGGCGCCTTCGCCGAAAGAGCTGGAGCGCTCTGCGCGAGAGGATTGAAGAAGAAGTCATGGAGGGCAACATTCTCATGAAGCTTCGAGAGAACTTTGAAGACAAGTTCCGCTATGATGAGGCCGGTGTACCACGCATTTGGCGTCCAACTGATGATATCGAAGGCATTTACACAAAAGCAAGGGAATCGACGCTCACGCTCATTCCCGTCTTGTCCAAATTCCGTCTCTCCGAGACAGATACATCCCCCGACCTTCTTGGCTTCATTGGCCACCAGCCCGCCAATGTGGAGGCTGGAGATGAAGAAGACCTGACCCCGATCGGCGGTATTGACGAGGAAGATGGCAAGAGCCTAGAGGAAGAAATGACAGTTCTTGCCGAGGCTAAGCGACAAGATCTTGTTGTACGATTCAAGAAGACTGCTGATGGTGTTTACGTCGAGGCAAAGCGAAGCGCCATCGGTGGCGTTGCCCAGATTCCATGGTATTTCTATGCCTTACTCCTGGCTCTGGGCTGGAACGAGATTTTTATGGGTAAGTTGAGGCCTCACTTGGACAATGTACTATGGAGACCATTTACTGATGTTTGTCATTTTTAGTGTTGCGCAACCCCTTCCTCTTCATCTTGATCCTCATGATTGGAGGTGGTACTTACATCGCCTACACACTGAACCTCCTTGGCCCCATGCTCCAGATGACCAACGCTGCGATGAACCAGGGTGTGGACATTGCCAAACAACAGCTACGCGAGTTCATTGCCAACTCGGACACGGCACGCCAGGCACTGTCGATGCCTGCCCGCGACAGCGATATCAGCATGGATACGCTGAACAGCCAGGGGAAGAAGACCAACTCGACAGAGACTGATGACCTTGATGATATTTGATGGCGGTGTGATGGTATATATAAGTGTATTTTTCCAGACCTTGTAGCAAAAACAAATAGGATATAATGTCTACTGAATCCAAGCATGATTGATTATACATCCGGTGCGCCGTGCATGTGAAGCTTTCCCTGAGAGATCCCCCAAATCCCGTCTTGCTAGAAAATAACGCTTAGAATGCTTCGAGTCCTGCAGATGTCCCATACCACGTCCCAAGTTCGGATGAATCTTGGTCTACATCTCCGGCAGAAAAGAAACTGGTTAGCTTGGTAGTCTCGCCGTCGTCATCAGCCGGCCATTCCACCTTGACACCATTGTTCTTGGCCTCTAGCATGTCCTTTGCAGTGGCCCAGCTGAATCGACACTCTGGACCCCAGCCAAACACGGGATGCAGGTTACCCTTCAACCACGCAGAACAGCGTCCATCAGAAGGGTATCCTGAACCCCAAGCCATTCCTTCGCTGACGTCGACACCCTCGCCTGCCCGCGACTCATATAGCGCCTCGAGTGCAGCATCGCGGGTCACCTTGGCGCAAACAGAGGCGGCACTGACGCAGGGGAAAAGACTATCGGCTTTCTTCTCAACGGTGATTTTGGTTGTGGGGAAAATGCGCTGCAGCCTGGCCTGGTAAGTGGCGGGCGCGCCAATGGTGTCGACGTAGATCTCTTGTATATTGACGCCCCTGGCAAACACGCCCTTGATCAGGTCGACGGTGGCATCCATGGCTTGGGCGTTGAGGTTGTAGACGGCGGGGCTGTACATGTTGGCAGAAATGTCCCGGGCGGAGAGAGCAGTCGTGGCCCAGCCGCACGAATCGTACAGGTCTGTGCCTTCGGTGCAGAGGGTGCGCATTAGATCGGATCGGACGGCGGCGGTGAGGACCTTGGAGTCGTCGAAGTGATGCTCCTCGCGGAGGAGAGGATCAGAGAGCGGCAGCGGGAGGAAGAAGACGCCGTAGACCATGGGCCCCAGGACAGGGCCACGGCCGGCCTCATCAACACCAAGACAGCATGGTGGCGCCGACGAGGGATCGGAAGGATCGGTGGGTTGGAGAGAAGCAGGAATAGGGGAGAAGTGGGTGAAGGTGGCGCCAGAGAGCAGTTTGTCGTTGTCGATTGAAGGGGGGGCGTAAGTCGGGACAGGGGGTTGACCGGCGACCATGGTGAGAGTACGAGTAGGTGGTGGTGGTGGTGGTGGTGGTGGTGATGATGGTGGATAGTATTGGATGGAGTTGTGCAATGCGACAGTGAGAACCAATGCTACCTTGCGAATGTCATTCGAGTACAAGCAGAAGCGGATATGCCGGTTGCAGCTGGCAACGTGTCCCGCGATGGAATTGATTGATACCGGCCGGATGGTCTGCAAAGACTTTATGTGGGAGAATTACACATGTATGTATATGTATGTCTGAACATCAATGGAATGGTGACCCCTCGACGCGTCTGGCTGGCACATGGACGCGTTGAGGTCAATTGATTTCTTGGCAGTGGAGGGAAACATTGGCGGCGAGGGACCTTGTTTAGTGCATGACCTTGGATGCATAGGCGCTGGCGCAAACATGTCTAGGCGGTAATACCCCTGCACACCCTATAAGAGCCCCCGAAAACGATGCAAATTGTGGGTCACCGAAGTTCTTCAACAAGCTTCCAGTGCACCCGGTCGCAGCTTCCCAAGCACGCACCGCGTCTACATCTGGGTCCCCATCGCGTCTTATTTTCCATTGTCGCATCCCGACTTGCACCTTCGCGCAATCCCTGCCAAACACCCAATTTCTTTGTTCATTCCACCGCCTTTTTGGCTTCATTCTGATCTCAAACAACCCGAAGAGAATATCCCCCGCTTACCATGGCGCCTCGCGGTAGGCGTGCAGCCGAAGAGGATGATGAACCCCAGGCCTTTCACCAGCTCGGTGTTCGCGGTCGGTACGTCGGGCAACAACCTCTCCAAGGGCACCTCGAGAATGTGTCCGCTTCGCAGCAAGCCCTAACAGAGTGCTGATAGAAAAACCGGTCTCGTATTGCGCGACACTGGCGAACGCGACGAGTATGGCATGCAACCACTCGATGATCTTCTTTCATCTCCCGAGCCAGCAGCTCCGAACGGTGGAGGTCCCAGCTCCGACGATAACGACTCTGGCAGCGATGACATGGACTTAGAAACCAGTACGAAGCTTGTCCATTCCAAGTTGAGCTCCCCGGAAAACCTAACATGGCTATAGGTATCGGTCCTGGCCCGAGGACAGTCCTCAAGGAACGCCAGAGTTTCCAAATGCCCATTCCACGAAGTAGGTCACCCATGAAAACTGGCTTAAATTCGCCCGCACGCAAAAATCCATACCTCGAACGTGTCTCGTCTCCCACACGCGGTTCGACAACGGAGGACCCTGAGCCGACGGTAACACGAAAACTAAACTTTGGCAACTCCCAAGCACGAGGAAAAGGAAAAGGAAAGGCCAATGGTATCGCAAGGTCTCAGCGCGTGGAGGAAGAGGAAGAGGACGAGGTAGCAGATGATACCCAAGATACCGTCGTACGCCATCCCGAATCCGACGACCATGCAGATCTCCTCGAGGAATCTTTGCAGATGGTTGAAGAAATGGGGGGAGACACGCCCGAGCCCGAGCCTGAACCCGAAGCACCACCGAGTGAGGAAGAAGAAGAGCCGCCTGTCGTCCAGAAACCCGTCGCGAAGAAAAGTGGGCGTGGAAGACCACCCAAGGCCGCACCAAAGCCAATCCCAGAAGACCCGCCGGAGGAACCTTCAACAATTGAGAAATCTGCCCCCTCTAAAGGGCCTGGAAGGCGAGGACGCCCAGCAAAGAAGGGGACTAAACAAAAAGAACCTGAAGCAGAGCCTGAGCAGGTGTCTGAACCGGAGCCGGAGCCAGTCAAGCCTTCAAAGAAACGACCATCCGAAGATCTATCTCTTGCGGAACATTCAATGGGAAGTGAGGACGAGGACAACAATGAACCAGAAGAGCCAGCTCCAAAATCTAAAAAGCAAAAAACTGGACCAAAGAAATCGCCAAAGGCGGCTGCTCCCAAAGTACCTGCTAAAGCTGCTAAAGCTGCCCCGAAAGCTGTCGTCCCGAAAGCTGCCACTGCAAAAGCTGAGCCCAAGCCCCGAGGCAGGCCTGGTAGGAAACCTAAAGTCACCGAGAGTGAGGGTGATGTTGGTGATACCTCCTTGGCTGCCGTCCAGCGAGGCCCCCCCATGCCAAAGGCTCGTGGCTTAATGTCTATGCGCCGAGATGATGATGATGTGATGAAGACAACAAGATCGGGTAGACAATCGTTTAAACCACTGCATTGGTGGAGAGGAGAGGAGGTCGTCCGCGAGGACGAGGAAATGCAAGACATGTTCGGCAAGTCTCGCTTTAACGTTCCCTCCATCAAGGAGGTGAAACGTGTTCCTCAGGAACTACCCCCATCAAAACGGGCTCCTCGTTCCAAGGGCCGGCCCAAGAGTACAGGGCAACGTGCTCAACCGCCCCAAGAAGACTTGGAGGACTGGGAAGTTGACCCTGGCACCATGGATGGAGAGGTGATATTGTGGGAGCCAGAGCACGAGCATCAACCGCCCGCCGACGACGAGCCCGTCGAAGTGATGGAACAACGTATAGCCGTCTCGTCCGAGGCCATCAAAACCAAAGACACTCGTGATGCGACATTTCGCTTTGCGAAGACGCTTACTACGCCTTTCATGGGCGCTGGCGTCGTCGACCTCCCTCCAGGTGCCGAGAAAAGACCAAAGAATTCGCGTAAGATGCACATGGTCTTCTTTGTGCATTTCGGCAAGGTCCTCGTCACCGTCAACGAGGCTCAGTTCCGCATCACCGCAGGAGGCATGTGGTTTGTTCCCAGAGGTTTGTGCCCTAAATCCCGAGACTGGAAATCAACTACGACTAACTGTCCCGATAGGAAACTACTACAGCATCACCAACGACTACGATCATCCTTGTCGCATATTCTTCTCCCAGGCGTGCGAGATCTCAGCGGGCCAAGGTTTTGATCCTGACATGTCCCAAAACTCGACACTGGCCCTTGGTTGAAGTCAATGACCCCGGTCGGGAGAACCGACCATGGCAACCTATGCCCCCTAATCTTGTCTGTTGGGCAAGTGAATGGTGCACTTCATGTACATATTCCACCCGACTCCTAATTAATCTATTCACGTAGCGGGCGATGCTGGATGGAGGGAGTTGATTGCATTGTTTTTACCAATTCATTGATGGGGAGTTTGTGGGCTAGCATTCCTACACCGATCGGCATTTCGAAATTGCTCCAGGGACGGCCTGATATCTGACTGGACATTGGCTCTTTTGGCAGAGCCAGTTTATGATTTACGTTACGTTATGTGTGAGAGGAGATTGCTTTTTTTTTTGTTGTATACCATGGAGAAAAATGGAGGGTTGCTGATGATGAAATCGCTTTTATAAACTCTGCCAATTTCTGTGATACTTGTGAGCCTCAAATTACAGTGATGCCCGAATCAGGATTATGAAAGCCAGTAGCACACAAGAACTTGATTGAGCACGGTATCCATCCATAATCTTTGTTATGATGTCAGACTGTTTCTATGAGACTGTTGCTTTGAGTGGTGTCAAGGGAATTCCTCATCTGACAAGATGCAAATGCAGTCTGGTTTGAGCTACCGGGAATTCGATATACAGGCTGGTTGGTATATACTCCATTCTAATGCTCTTCGTTTAGAACCTTCTTCACCTGGCTTATTTCCTTATCCCATTGGGCAATCTTGGTCTGGCTTGTCTCAAGTTTCTTGAGCAAGAATGCGATTCGGCCAGCCGTCTCGCTCGTCTGACGTGGCAAAGAGCCCAGGAGCGACAACTCCGTCTCGACCTTGTCAATCGAACGGACCTCAGTCTTTGTTGCCTCTGTGAGAATATCGAGATCCATTTTGGCTCGCAGAACGCGGTCGCGTAACAATACGGCAAATGCAGCCTGGTGCAGGGGCTTGCCGGCAGTGATACTCTGGGGACGGCCTTGATAGGTCTTGATAGTAATCAATTCGGCGCTGGCAAGACTGTCAAGTGCTATATCGGCATCAACAGTGGATGCCACGAAGGGCGAAGATAGCACAACCTGATTGTAACCTAGGCTCGGGTTCTGGGCCAGTGATTTGATGATGTGCCATGCTTGCTGAGACGTGTACTTTTTGCTGTCCGAGTCCGACGGCTTTCCGAGTAGGAAAGCTCTGACAATGTCGGTAGCAGTCTCGTCTACAATGTCATTGACAGCCTGCTTCGGGCTCTGGCCAATTCGGAGGCGGCGGGCGAGAAACTCAAGATCGGTGAGTCGACCGCCAAGCGTGGTGATGCACTCATCCAATTCCACCAGGTCGGGGCGTCGGACTATTCGCTTTTCATTGTCGCCCTCCTCTGCTTTGATTGCCTCATCCGCGAGCTGGTCTCTCAGGCGGCTGAGCACGAATTTCTTGGCTACATGAGGGGCAAGATCGCCCAAAGATACTGTGCGGAAAAGACGATCCGGAAGCGCCTTAGAAAGGGGCTTTGAGTAAGCTGAATCAGTAGTCAGGAAGATGACATGCGCAATGTTGTTCTGGACAACAGATGCAGCCCATTCGGCAATCTTTTCGTAAACTAGACCATTTTCTTCATTCTTGTGAAGGAAGTTATCGATGACAATGACTGGCCTGCGTTCGGGGTGAGCCTCAAGGTAGGAATCGTCGGCAATGTTTGCATCGCTGTCCTTGCTAGTTCGGCCAGATATAGCCGCCTTCTGGAGAGCAGATGATGTGGTGTGCAGGATTTTGGTCAACTGGGATTCGAGATTTTCCGAGAAGCTAGCTTTGACGCCTGTAGTACTCTGAACAGCCAGATCAACCATGCTGCTTATGCTGTTTGCCCATGAAAACACGGGACGATATCCAACTGCGGCGGCAAGCCGCTTAATGGTAGCAGTCTCGCCTCTGGCTTCAACAATCGGTCGACAGTCCAGCTTCAAAACATTCTTTCGTCCCTCCAGCGACTGGTTCATGATCATCTCGATCTTGCCCGATCCTTTAGGACCGGTAACGACAATAAAGGTATCGGATGTCTCATCCAGCCAAGAGTGAACCTGGTCAATCACTTCGCGCCGGTGTTGCCAGACAGTACCGAAATCGTCAGCCTCCTTCTTTCTTGGCCCGAGGGAGAAGTTGCCAGATTGCTTCTTGAACCATTTGTAAATCCTGGAGTCTGTGATATCAAGGGAGCGTTGTATGTGAAGTTTAACGAAAAATTCGCGAATCGGGTCAAAGATAATCACAGAGAAACCAGCCAATAGAGCAGCAAGAATGGGCAGGACAACGCGAGGGTGGTTACTCAGCCAGTCCCAAATGCTGTGCGTTTTAGTGCGCTTTTCGTAGGATAAACGAAGCTTAGTTCCCGTCTTGCCACCCCCCAAGGCCTCTGTGACGATAAATCCATGCAAACAGTTGCGGGCCATGATGGCGTCTCTCAAGAGTGAGAACCCCAAGTGTGCATATCGGGGGACAACCTTGGAGTCTGTGGGCTGGGGAATTATATCGGCAATCTTGCCGTACTTGCGGAAGAGGGTATAGACAATCTCTTCAGAAAGTTCCTCGGGGGTAGCTCCGGCGACAGGAGGAACGAATTCTACCTTGATAAGATTGGTGGGATAGCGATGCAAATCTTCGAGCCATGGAGTCCCTTGGACCAGGCGGGCAGATACACCACGCCAGAGACTAAACCACGGTTTTATGGGGTTTTCTTTCAATTTTTTAACGACGATTGCTAGAGAAATATTAGAATGAATGTCATGTAGAAGTATGATTAGGAGAAATCGTTGCAGGGGGCATACCCTCGATATCAGCAGGGTCGACACTCGCGTCGTGCCTAAATTTGACGTAGGCACCGCCATCCTTGAGACGAGGTAATATCTCAGTGACCTTGATTGGTATATCCGTTGGTATGGCTGTTTTGACGAGACGAATTGGGTCCAGCATTCCCAGGGAGGAGCTCTCGAAGCGCTTCAACAAGTCGGCAACATCACGATCTGTGTCCCATGCTCGAAAGAGAACGGTATTGAGTCTGAGAAGGAAAATATCTTAACCGATGTCAGTAAAAAATAGGGTTTTCCATTTGCTGATCGGGAGCTGCTGACTGTCAAAGAACAGGATAGATTCATTAGTAGATACTGCAATGTGCCCGCTCCTGTCACCATCTGGCTCGGACGACGGCGGGGGAGCAGTTGAGGATGGCGACTGGTCCGGCGTCGCTGTGCTCTCCCATGCACGAGAAGTGGCTCCGAGTTGAGAAATTACCGGGAATCCATTGCGGCAGCGGAGAAGTGAGGTTGCCGCCAGACCAACAGCGAGGGAAGATGGGGCAAATGGCTGAGCTCTTAGAGATGGCAAAAGTGAACGCCGCGCTGCCAAGAGCGCCAGGCCTCGTCTAGAAATCATCACGGGAGCGGCACAAGTGTGCGCATTCTAGAAGCCCAAGATGAGGCGAGAAGGGATTGTGGCAATTGGGAGCGCAAGAGGGAGTATGGTCGTGGGTTAAATTCAGGTAGCCAGAGCTTAGGTAGCTAGCTAACTGCCCTGTCTGATAGGATGAGGTCATCCACCTCATGCTAACGACCAGCGTATAAAATCGTGCAATAACCCCACTCGGATGTCCCAAAACGGCCGGAAACGGCCACATGAATTTCAATCACAGTAAACAAATAACCGGGTCGACTGGTCATACCATTGGCCCCTATGCTGGATCTAAGGAGCTAGATGGAGCAACATTTTTTTGGTTTGTGTGTACGTGTGCGCATGCTGGATGACTTGGTGGCTCGCTGATGTCCAATTGACGTGCGGCTGATTAGTCAATGAGATGGGGCCGAAAAGATAGATCATAAAACAGACGCGCCAAGAGGTCTAAAGATAAATGGCAGTAAATATGTTTATTAAAGGGACTGTAACAAAGCAATACGGCATCAGCTATTTCGTTGGGATTTTTATTGTCAGCGTGTTGGGAGAGTTGATGTTAAATCCTAATATGTTCCATGCTACGTCTAAGCTCCGTTTAAGACTGTCATCGCTATTATAATTTGAGCAGCTTAGACGTAGCAACTTAAGCCGATCTGACATCTCACATCTAGACATCCTTCCCAGCAACAAAAATGATGATGATGGAGGTGCACTTAATCCAAAGTCCGCGTCTGGCCCCGCTCCACCCCCAATGCCTCCGGCAGCTCTCCTGGGGGGGGGGGGGGGGCCTCGCTACGCTCGAAAAAGCCCTGGATGCTGGCGTTTTTCTCTTTTTCCGTTCATCTTAAGATTAAGTTATTTTATTACAAAGTTTTCACCAGGTGGGTATTAGAGGAAATTCGTGCTGCAACTGCTTGCTTCTCCCCTCCAATCCCTGTACTTGCAGCCATCGACGAAAGCCTCCCGCCGTGGGTGGGCATATAGTGACAAACAGTTGAGAACCGAAGCCTGGAACTCAGAAGTTGGTGACTATGGCTCCTTACTCTTCGGTGGTGTTGCTTCCATCTTGACATGAAGCGCGAAAGATGTTGAACGAGAGGAGGTTGACAGTGTTTGTAGTGTAATCAAACCTGGTTTGGTGTACGGCAGAACGACTTTTTCATTAAGCCTAGGGAGCTCTTCAGCCAGAAATCGGAAAATTCCATGCTCACCAATCCGTTTCTCGCCCCAATAGGTTGTTCCCTGACCCCAGGCCTCGATTTCCCACTGAAGACGATGAAAAGATTTTCTGCGATGAGGAGATTGGAATAGAAGTCAGCGAAAATCAGCGCTCTCATCTTGCACAACCGCTCTCGCGCTTTATTCTCCATTTTCGCTCCCTTTTTTGTCCCACCTTTCTGCCCAACGAGCAAAGTAAAACTACTATCTACCCTCCCAACACGTACCAACCGGACATGGACAGCACAAGCCATGGGTTTCTTCCTGACAAACTGCTCAACACGCTGCCCTGTCCACTCTGGTTTTCTCCTCTTAAATCGGCTTTATAGACTGGGGGAAGTGAAGATTATTAAGCTGGCTGGCTGCGGAAAGGGCGAGGATCGCCCTCTATCACGGCCCTCTGCGATGATTTTGCCAACCTTGACGTTGCTATATGGTCGCTCACCTCGGCAAGCTGTATACCGGCCTTAGGCTTTGGTTTCCAACTAAAGAAAGGCCGAGACTGCCATGCACATGACACATGGGTGGAATGGCTACATTTCTCAAGCGTTGAGAGTCAAGGGGCGGCTCAAGGCTTGGCTCTCCAGCTTGCAGGGTGAATCATGTTTGTGGACTGTGGAGTGGAATTACGACGCTCACTTCACATGGACTATTGGTATCGTCTGTCCTCGTGGCGAGGGAAGAGAAGTCGAGGTCAAGAATTCGGAATTAGAGAGATCCTTAACCATTTGGAATGAACTAGACATCATGGATACATCGGACAAGGCGGCTGACAGGTTCGCACGGTCTCCGGCGACGGACAAGCTTGGTTCTTGGGCTCGCGGGGCATATCGTTCGATCAGGGGCAGGAGATTTAGTGGTATCAGGGGTTTCTCAGGATAGTACAAATGCTAATAATTGTGTTCAGAGGCGAGATGCAAATGGAAGACGTCGAGGGCAGCCTTCACATGACATGCCGAGCCCGAGAGGCACATGAAGATAGCGAAAAGATTTTCTCTGACGACTTGCAGAAGTTTTTCGGTCAGAATTTCCAATTTCAGGACTTCGTATTTTCTGGTGCTGGTGGTCTGGTCTCTGACAGCATGCTTCTGTTGGAATAAGAGCCACTTGTCGTAGTCCAAGAACTCAATTCTTTTTGGGCCTCTCGGCATATTGATACATGAATCACTGCGGTGGTGATCGCGTGAGGGGTAGCCTCAAAAGGGCCCTACGAACCCTTCTAACCTAGCTTCTTCACCTACCATCATAAGCATCAGTGCAATAAGCTCCCAGCACTAGCAGCTGCTGGCCCTTCGTTGTCCCCAAAAACCAGAGACCTTTGGTTGTTGCCTCTTTTCTTGTTTCACATGTGAACATAATCCAACTCTAGAGGGTTCGGGGAAAGCGGTTCATTCTATAGTTTGGCTCCTCGCTGTATTTGAACCATCCTTCCACAAAGTTATCATTAACCTGCTACCTTGGCTCTGATGGTGATGAAGAAGAGGAAGAGGAGCGTGAACTAGAAAATGTCGAAAAGGAAGCAACTAAAAAGTATGGGTATAAAAAAGAAGACGAGCAAGAAGGCATATGATCGATTAGTTCGAAGTATTAACTGTTGAAACCCCGATTTTAGTAACTTTGCCAAACTATCTGACATCCTTTTAACCTAGAGACGTGCATCAGGACTGTCGTTTGTCAAGAAACCATCCACAAATTGCAGGCGATGATGGCTGATATCGAACCGGTTCCGATCGCCAAGCAATTCCAGGCTCAAGAAAACTTTGCGGAAGAATAGTCCAAGTACAGAGAGAGTTTACATGAATTAGACGATTCATTCTGATCTACGAACTTGGCAATCTTTTTCTCAAAGTGAACATTGACTATACTATCAGAGCTGTTAGTCTACTAAATCCAGTAATGGTTTGCACTCTATTTTGTCAAATTCTTTATCATGATCCCTAGTCTTCGCTTTCATGTATTCAATGAGACAGTGGAAAATCTCCTTAAAGCTACATAGCCCACATTCAAGAGGTGATAATGGGTGGATGGCATAGTTGACGCGTTGGATCAATAAATGAATAAAAAATCTTTTCATAAAACAATATATATCTAAATTTACTTACTAAAACAATTCTCATAATAAATCAGTACTTTAGGATATGTCATTAGACAGGTAGAGCAAGCAGTTGGAGAGGCAGTAATGAATCCTCAAGCGCACTTGGGGGGACTGTGTTGATCACAGCAAATAAGACTACGCCGAAGAAACCCAAGGACAAGTGCGGATGGACTGTTCTCAGACACGAAACAAAAGCAACAAAGAAACGAAAGCGCAGCGCATAATCAAATGGCACCCGAAAAGCTCGAAAGAAGGGGAAGATCTTTTCAATACTCTTGGTGGCGAAGAAAATCATGCTCTGAGTACCAGCATTTATACCATAAAAAATACAGGCAACGGCACATAAAGGGCAGACAACTCTCCTAATCGTGATTCTAATACGACATCTGTCATGCCAGAAATACAGGCAACGAAGCATAAAGAGCAGAGACCTCTCGTCAAGCACACAAGAGCACAACCTCATCTCCACACAGCAGCTATCACCCAGTTGCAGCTATGCTCGCTCCCCATACAGTCATGGCTTTGGCCCAATCCTTGTTTCCGAGCTTGGGGCGTCGGAATAGAGATACAAGGATATCTTCGTGGATAAGTCGGTCCTTCTTCATGGTCTGGCATCTGGGCATTATGTTTTGTGATCCGAAATGAAGATTCGTTGGGAGGTTTGTCGTTGGGTTTTTGCTCTGATCTCCTCATCCCGAACAATCTTTTTCTCTTCTTCGGTCGAAAATCGAAGCCTGAGGTCAGGGTAAAGTTTTTCAGGGTCTGGGGCTATGTTCGCGCGCTGGGCGATAATGGGACAACCTTTGATTGCTTCGTAGGTGTGTTGGCTTTCACTGGGTTTTATGCTGATCCTCTCATCACGGATTATGGGCTCGGATGCCACAGGTTGGAGCTGTGCGATTGCCCACTTGCGCAGCTTTCACTTCTTGAAAAACTGGGTAAAGTAGTTTTTAATTCACGGAACCGCTTCCTGTCTAACATGACATTGCCCCCCAACGACGTCAATATCGAAGCGCTCTCAAAATGAGAAAGGCGAGGATGAGGACAAAGGCGAGCGAAACTTGCGATCAGAGAATGTGCCTTCGAGGCAGCCCCATCTCAGCAGAAGCTGGCTAAATATAATAGTGCATATCAGTCAGATGCTAGAAGCCAGCTCTAGCCTCGATTGGAGACGCAATCCGATAGGCGTTGTATTCGAGGGCAATTGTTTCGAAGCCGACTAGATTTATACCAAGTAGGGAAAATTTGACAAACGCCGACATAATTCATGTAGTGTACAGACGTTTCCCGGTCGATATAGCCGATCCGGTTCGAGAGATCCGTTGCTGAGTTCGGAGACCAAGCCTGGGCCGTTCCGTCTCCTGAAGCTTCTCGAGCGTCACCATTCTACACCCTCCCCAGTCAACAAATAGAGTTTTGATCGCCATCGGATCGCTGAATTTGGCGGGCTGCACCGGGAAGATGGTCATCCTTGGGGGGTGGGGGGTTCAGTTGAACTGGGACCTTGAGCTTGAAGCTTTTGTAAACTCCCGCCAGTACTTCGCCCAGACAAAACAAACCTGTGACCGGGAAATGAAATGACAATAGCACAAACACTACGAACCATGTTGACATGAATCACACAGTGTGTCTACGTGTGAGTAGAGAACCATATAGTCACACTTGAAAAGTCCAATGAAGAGGCCATATTCTATAATATTACGTTTCTCTATCCCCTATCAGAAGATTTTATTCCTACCCAGGAACTTGCAACGGTTATCGACGAAGCCACAAGACATCCCACTAGCCCCAAATAACGACGAAGATGATTCCGACGATGTCTTGGTGAGGTATGCTAGCCTATGTACATCTAAGGTTTCACGAAGGTATCAAGTGTGTCGTACGGAGGATTAAATTGATTGTTTCTTTGTCGGGCAAATCGTTGGAGACCAAATAAAGTTGTTAAACGCTATTTGATTCCGCCACCTTTGTGGCCTAGCTCCTGGGAGAAATTCTAGTTGAGCGACCCTGCTACTTAGAAATAAATGTACGTGTTTTTTTATATATTTATTTATCAACATATTAGCAATTACCGTCCTTCCACCACAACCCCCGCTGCTACCGCTACTGGAACTTTAGATCTCTATAATGAGATCACATATTGCATGCGAGTTGCGGTCCCACCTGTTCCCCTCCCCCTCGCGGCCAAAAAAAGAAGAGGAAGAAAAATAGATTCAACCATGGCAGATCTGCAAGAAAAAACTTTTTTTCTTGTGCCACAGTTCAGGACCCGACAGTTTGGAAATGCGGCAGCAAGTGGCATTGCGATTTACCATTGAAGGTGGCTAAATTAAGGACCAACACGTCCATGAATGGAGCCCCGAACAAGCATGATCCCATCAAGATGCAAAACACGGGTTGACGTGTGCTCGCGTCCAATCCGCCGTCTTCCTAGCCATGCACCAAGAGAGGTTAGTCGGAAGGAGGGTGCATAGACACATAGCGGGAGGAGGGCGGTAGCGGTGTCACATGACAAGTCGGGGGATGGCTTCACCGAGGGGGGGAATTAGCCCACCACTGACAGCAGTACGACTCAACAAAGAGGAGGTCTAACAGGCGCACAGACACGCCAGTGAACTGGAATGAAGGGAGAGGCGTTGTCATCGCAGAGCATCTACGTACGTGGAAACGGTGGCTTTTTTTTTTTTTTTTTTTTTTTTTCAATCTGTTTATCTCGTTCTCTTTCGTTCTTTTTTCTTTGTAATATAAGGAGCTACACATTGGAAAGATGTAGAGGGATGGATATGCCTTGAATGGACGTCACCCAGAGAGATAAGAATATCAACCGAGCAGTTCTTTTTTTTTTATAAAAAAAAAAAAAAAAAAAAAAAAGCTTAGTTCACGGGAAAGAGCGGTATCCAGTCGCTCGTGACCCATACGAACATTTTTACTAATGCACCCGACGAGCCATCTCACGAGTAAGCCGTGGCCTGTGCTTTTCTTGGTCGCTTTGCTGACCAAGTTACGATGTAAATTTATCCCAAACCTGGACGGATCTGTAATGGGTCAGGTGCTGGGGCGGATGCTTTCATCTCGCCACTGGCCGTTGGGTTGGGGCCTTGTCGGATGGATGTGACAAGGCTGATGGTGGGTGATTCACGGGCAGAGAATTTGACGATGCATCGTTGGCTCAGGGCTGGGCTCGAGGAAGCAGTTCTCCACCATCAAAATTTGCGGCAACAAAACACCGGCCCGCCAAAGACAGCCAAGACGGGGTGGCTGGCCATTTCAACCCCACAGGCCCCGAATGGGAGATGGGAGAGATGAATTTGTCAACGGCTTCTGCACCGGGTCTTACTGAGGCGTCCTTGGCGTGCCGACGGCGTGGTGCGGTACCTTGCACTTTTGAACTTGGTGTGTGTGTGTGTGTGTGTGTGCCGACATACATACATAATATTTGCCGTAATTTGATCTTGATTTGTATCTGCACGTTTATTGTCACGCACCGGGGCACGATCCTCTTGGCGAAGGCGGCCGACGAGATATTGCAGCCCAGGGCAACGAGAATAGACAAGCTTACTTACTTACATATTAGACGCGCCAGATTGCCATCTCACATCATCTCCCGGAAAGTTGATTTTGTCCCTTGCGTGTGTGTGTGTGCCTGTGTGCCTGTGTGCCTGTGTGTCTGCGTGCATGAGTGAGTGATTGGGTGAATGATATGACAGGAGGACATGGGATGATGAGACGAGGGGGAACGGGAATACCCTCGCTTGGCATGAGCATATTCCTGCGGGCAGCACATCAACAAGCTGACTGACCCCATCAAACTTGTGACAATGACACTCACGGCCCCCTTGGTAATCTAACCAGCAACGACCAAGGTTGCTGCTACTACCCTGCCTGGACCTAGGGGAGGGGAGGGCTGGGCTGGCGTGGCTGCACAAGAAACAGGGTTATTTTTATCCAGAGTCGTTGGGCGAGATATTTCACAACTCTACATAACTACCAGGCTGTACTGTACTGTACTGTACTGTACATACATACACGGCTTGTGCTCCTGCTCAAGAACCATGGTTGGTTCATTTCAAAGGGAACCACGCTATCCTGGCCTCTAGCCCCAAACCCGCCTGTTTCGAAGGTCAGGATTTGGGGGCTGTGCTGCCGGCTTCACATCCTCAGTCGTGCTCGCTGACAATTGGTCTTCAGACTCCGGCGCTACGGAGTTTGCTGCTGGCCTCCCCCCCCCCCGGTCTGCTGGCGGACCATGTTGATCAGAGACACCGCAGAGCTTGCCTTTTTCTCTCGCCCCAGGGCTGGACGGGACTGCCCAAAGAAGCGAGTCGTATTTTCATCGCCCGCGCCGGGTACCGGCCGCCGCCCCCCCACCACCATTTTTACGCTTCCTTCGCGCCGACAACCTTACCCAGCATCGTGGGCCTATTGATCGTCCGGCTACAACGGCCGAAGCAGAATGTCCTCTTTAGGGCTCTGGGGAGGAGACCGTCTTTGCTGAGTCGTGATATGCCGCCGCCGCGTTCCCCCAACCCAATCCAACCGTCGCCGCCGCCACCACCACCACGGCTTGTTCCTGTGCATACAAACGCACAAAAGCCATGCTTCCCGTCGTCAGGCCTGTTCCTAGGCGCCCAATCCCGAGCCAGCCAGGGGCATGTGGAGGATATGCCTCAATGGTCCCGTTTTCCCATTCAGCTGCTGCAAGCCACCGTGGTCAGGATGCTGTGCCACTGGCTCACTAGCTGGGGAATTATGGGCCACCATCCTGAGTGCAAGGGACAGGGGGCCGAGCATGGGCGTCGACAATCGCCCTTGAGATTAACTTAGCTTAAGGCTGAGAGTGGGCGATGCCTTCTAAGTGGAGAACCGGTCGACAACACGCCTACTTGCTCGTTCGAGCTAAACCATGTATGTCTGTACATCCACACACTCACGAGATGGTCTAAACAAATCCCCCCGGCCGTCATGACCCGCGGATGCGATATTGTGCACGCTTCTCCATTGTCCACTAGCTGCTTTTCCTCTCCTAGTCTTGGTCTGTCCGTCTTATTAAAATCATCCCGCCTCACTAACACCCCAGCTAGGGTCTCCTTCTCTTTCTCCTTCTCCTCTGTTCTCTCTCAACTGCTTCTCGAGAGCACACTCGGCGCCAATCATTTTCTGCGCGAGCCATCCTCGTCGACGAGAATCAGAAGGAGGAGTCGGAATCCCAACTCAACATGAAGGCCTCAAACACCTACGCTGCCATTGCGGCCCTCTCCGCCGGCGCCAATGCGATGCACATCCGCTCCGAACCCGCCATCACGAAAGCTTATAAGCTTGCTGATGACGGTATGACGCCTCGTCCAACACAGGGCCCAGAGCATGAGCTCTTCCGCCGAGCTGGCACCATGCTTTATGCCCCCGACAACACTTGTGGTTACATTTCAGGTCTTGCTGGCGGCGGCTATACTTGCTTCAGCACCGCTACTTGCGCCTTCAGCATCTCTGCCGACGAGGGTCATGTTGCCTGCTGTGACGCTGGAGAGTGCAATATGAGATACGATTGTGTGGACTATGCTGGTTTCTACTCTTCAAGCTCATGTAACGATGGTTGCCAGATTGACATCAACACTCTGAAATGGTACGCGCCTGATATTGACTCATTCGACATGGAAATAAATTGCGCTAACAAAATTGTCTCATTTATAGTACCGACACAACTGCCCGATACTGCAACACCATCTCTTTCACTAGCGGTGTTACCGACTACTGGTGCGGCAGTGTGAGCTACAAGGGCGTTCAGACAGCCTACACGACATCCAGTGGTGGCGATGACAGAATCTACACCACTTTAGAAGCCACGAGCGCTACAATTGTGACCTCCGGCACAGCTGTTGAACAACCTACAGTCACAGTCCACGCAAGTGCTACAACCACTGCCGCCAACAACGACAATGGCGGGGGCTCTTCGACCCCTATTGGCGCCATTGTTGGCGGTGTTGTCGGCGGTGTGGGAGGTCTTGCTCTTATTGGTGCCATTGTCTTCCTTTTCATGCGCAACAAAAACAAGAAGAAGAACGCTGCCGAGGCTGCTGCTGCCGCCGCCGCCGCTGGCAACAACAACAACAATCCTGGCTACCAGGCTCCTCCTATGCAGCAGCAACCCGGCACCGGACCTGGAGGCTACAACCCAGTCCCCCAGAACAACAATGGCTACTACGACCCCAAGAACCCATACCCATCTCCCGGACAGCAGTACAACCAGCCCATCTCCCCCGGTGGCTACTACCAGCCTGGCACACCCGACCCTAACCAAGTCGACCCTCGTCTCGCTGCTGCAAGCACCAGCCCGACCCCTTCTTACAACCAACACAACATCCCCGTCCAGCCCGGATACCAGCCTCAACAAACCGTTATTCACGAAGCCCCTGCCAACGCCCCCGGCACCACTGGCCGAGGCGAGACTCACGAGCTTGCCTAAATTCAACCAAGTGCTTTGACTGCCTCTACTCGTGTCGCCTTGGCCGGTGGCCTCTCATTGTCAGTGCTGCTGTATTGGAGGCGTTGATTGGTTTTTTCTGAATTCTGGTTACTTTTGTATCATGGCTTGGAGTTTGGTAGAGATGTGTTCTATGTGCCCGAATAATGGAGGTGGACTTTGGTCATTTTCTTTTCCAAAAGCGGCAGCGCGACTAGAAAATACAAAGATTTTATATTTTATTCTCGACGCTCTCTGATGGATCACTGGGAGAGCACGGAGTAAGGGGGGGAAGAGGGGGGTACGTATTGGAGGAGGCCAGGAAGGAGAGAACATACGCAGACGAGGGCCCATGATGACCATGCTGTATACTTTTAGCCTTCACGTATACCCTGATTTTAACAACCGTTTCTCGACGGAAAAGAATTAATTTTTCTGCCCTAATTTCACACACTGTCTGTTGTTTTTTTTTTTTTTTTTTTTTTTTTGGGGGGGGGGGGGGGGGGGGGGGGGAGTTTCTTTTGGTGACGTGACTGAATTTGGCATGTAGTAAACCCAGGTTGATGCCATTAGAAATCACAATGCCTTACTTTTACTTGAGTCAACTTTTGTCTGATTCTTCTAATGCTCTGTTTCGACAACTTCTCTATCGCGAGATGGCACCTTGTATGGAAACCAGACGTACTCCAAGGCAACTAACTTGCAACTCTCTATTCGCCATCCATAGGCCCGCCCCTCTCTATTCCACTCCCATCGCCTAAAAAAAACATAAATCAATCAATTCGTGCGCCCCGTTGATACTGTGAAGCTGCCCTTGAAATAGACGTCGCTAATCGTGAATAATCAGAGGGAAAGAAACCCCCAACAGAAGACCTAATGGAAATACTAGAGTAGAGCAAGACATGGAAAAGCTATCTTCTCACTTCCATAAGAAATTTGACAGGGATTGCTCAGTACTCGCTTAATCTTAACTTCTTGCCTACGTCTCGTCGACGCGCTTGCACAGCGGCCCGTTCCGACGCACGAGTATCGGCAGCATCGAATTGCACACTGCGGGCTTTTAGAGCCTGGAGGAGCATACCTGCGTCAAAAAAGCCATCTACAGGAAAATATGTTAGTGGGAACTGTTCCATTATTCTCACGAGGGTGCGGGAAACTCACATCCACCAATTTCCTCGTCTTCGCTAAAAGCACTACTTTCATTGGTGGGAGATGTCGTGCCCGTATGGGACCGGAGGCTATCGACGGTGGTGATGGGACGTCCGCGGGACTTGAGGCGGCTAGCTGGCTTTGCATTGTTCATAGCCGATTCGGCCTCTCTAGCACGGCTGGCCTTTATGGTGGACAGCTTACGATTGCTGATGCGCAGAATACGACGAATCTCAAGAAGGTAGCTCTCGAGCGTGTCAATGAAGCGAGCAGTTTGCCGATGCTTGCTCGACACACAAATAGAGATTCCATCATCCTTGATGATGTATCCAATTCCGAAGCCGTCTCCAGATGTGGGACCGAAGCCAAACTGTCGGAGAGCTGGGTTTCCACAGTTGGAAGTAGAGAGAATCGTAGTGTTGAGCTTGTCCCAACCAGGGTCGGCAAAGATGAGAGGGAGGGGGTTCTGGTTTTGGGATCGGGAGTTTGTACTGTACCCACGCTCGCGAGAGGTTTTTAATTCGATACCATCCGTGGAGGGGATGGATCCATTGGCATCTTGTTCTGAGTATCCCTCAACTGGGCTCGAGTAACCGTTGCTACTGAAGCCGCTGTTCAAATCTTCATCCAAGCTTCGCTGCCAGACACAGAAGAGAGCATAGAGGTGGCGATCACAGCCCTCAGCCTTGGAGCACTGCCTCGTGTTTGCGACGTGCTTCTGGCATGCTCGTTTGAGAGCCTCGATTTTGGCCTCGACAGGGTTGTCTGTCCAGAAAGTCTGGACAAAGTCGACTGACTCATCAGAGACCGATCGAATCGCCTCAGTTCGGCCGTGAAGGAACACCTTGGTCATGGCAGGTTCATAAGTGCATTCGACACGACCGTAGAGACCGTAGTAGGCAGCTTGAAAGGCCATCTGAACAAAGGCATCGGGTGAGAATCCCATGGAAGTGATAAAGTTCTTGCCGTAGTGACCGAAATCCAAGCACTGAAATTCATTCTGGCCAATGAGATCTGCCAGCCTTGTCTCGGCGAATCGCACGGCAATACTCAACTCTGGAATCATGTCCCATTCGAGCTTTCGGGGAGTGGTGTTGACATCACCAAAGCTCTCAGGGTCTCGCTTGGACGGATCAGGGCTAGCAGAAGCCCACAGAGTTGGGGCCTGGCCATTGATGGTACGGGCGAATCTGAGAATGGTATCCGTGTACACATCACTGGCAAAACGGAGAACCGTGTGTCCGTCTACACCTGTATGCTCAAAGTTGATGCCAGCGCTTCCATTCTTACAAACGATTATTTGCAACTTGTCGTACCAGCGGTTGGTGCAGGTACCGATTTGCACACCCTTCTCAACCAGGCTAGTGCCGCACAGCATGTTTTGACACAAGGCCGCGGCATCAGCAGGCTCCGCATAGTCGAGGCAAAGGACAAATAGAGCTGTATCAACGATGCTAAGAGAGTCGGCGTTGTTGGAATTGGGCTCGCGAGTCAAGACGTCTCTCAGGCCTGACCAAACCTTTCGGTTTTCTGTACTCAAGACACCCAAAGCTCCTTTGGCAGCTTCTTGAATAGGGGTCTGTGTGCCATCGTCGACGATGGTTTGAAGATTTAGAGTAATGTCTTTCTCTGTCATTATGAGATCCGAGTTATCGTCAAGCACGTCGAACCAGTAAAACTGTCCGCGGCACATGACAACAATGTGTTTTGATTCTGGATCTTGCTCAATCTGGCAGCCGGCTTCGGTGGGTACTCGAGCAGTTCCAAATAGTCGAGAGTATTGGTACATGCAGAGGGGAGTTCCCTTGACCTTGTCGGGAGGAAGTTCCTCTTTGCGTACAGCGCGAACAAACTCGAGGGAGGACACGACTAAGGATGCTGCTCTGGTCACCTGGTTGTTTCGGGCGGGGGTCGGGTCATCTTCCAGGAGAAAGAAGGGGTTCAAGTTAAGAACAACGGGGTTGTCGTAGTTGAGATAGGAATCGTACCCTAGCGAGGATTAGAAAGTGCGATGGGAATGTGAGGCTGAAGGTGCATACAAAATTGTTCAATGTAGCTGGACTTTCCCTGGGCATACTGCTTCAATTTCTCTTGTAGTTCAGGTCCGTCGGCCTTGAGAAATTCTTCCACGGCATACCTGGTCTCTGCGCGTTCCCTAGGTGACTGAATGGGGTGAAGGGATTCGATATATCGACGGCAGGTCTGAGCAAGATCGGGGATGGGAAGCTTGGGTAGCTTGTCCTGGCCGGAGAAGGTGACTCCGCCCTCCTTGTTGTTGTCGTAAGTGGCCATTGGGAACTTTGTGTAGTCACCGTTGAGTTTAGCGGCTGAATCGCGTCTCTTTGACTGTTGAGAAAGTTCGGGAATGTCTGGGATGGAGCGCGGGGTGGCAGATGTTACGGCAGAGGCAGAGGGGATAGGCTCAGCAAGTCTCTCGCCCAAAGGTTGAGGGAGAGTAAAGGTGCGAACTTGGGTCATGGCGTCAGCTTGGTTTGAGTGAAGGGTCAGGTGTGAGTGAGTGCGTTAGGCGAAGAGAGGCGAGACGTTGGTGCTGATGTTGAGACCGCGGAGAGCGGTGCGGTAAAAGTAGACACAGTTTTCTTGTAGGAAATAGTCTGGCATTACACTGAGTGCATTATTTATGGTGCAAGTGGGAGGGAGATATTGGTTCTGGAATTAGGAGTTGGGCTGAATGGGAGCAGAGGGGACATGGGAATGATATAAAGCAACGGACGGCATTATGACCTCGCTGACTTAGACAAGCGTCAAGTGGACCCCCTCCGCACACCCTCCGCACGCCCTCCGCGCAGGCCGGGGAGTAGCCGAGCATTAGGCAAGAGGCTGGAGGGTGGGAGAGAAAGCATGTTGGCAGGCAGGTAGAGTGCTCCGCAGGCCCGACAGCCAGAGATGCGTAGTAGCACACTGCCAAAGTTTGGCGCAAGGGAGTTATCTTGGGCAACGGAGCCAGGTACAAGGACTTACCGGGAACGGGACTAGAGATGGGCAGCGAGAATTCCCCGAAAGGAGAAGGACAGGGAAGACGAGGATGGAAAGGATGTGGCGATGAAGCGGAACCCTAAACAGACAATGTGTGGACAAAGAAAATGCGGCAAAACCTCATATGTCTCGTAGGAGCAACCGTACAGATAGATAATAGATATGTTTGTACTCTGAGGACAAGTGGCTTACAAGTATTCTGTAGATGGAAAACAAGCACTGATTGAGATAGAAAGAAGCAGAGCCAGTCGCTGGCAGCAAGTGTGCTTGCTCGGTTGTGGGGTGTTGCCACTACAGTTGACTTCCGAGTGAGAGCCCTTAGGGATTGGAATAGACCAAGTCGGCCAGGCTGGGGTTTCCGGACGACGGGATGCCAAGGAACGATAGCAAAAGCCCAGAGTCAGAGTCAGAGCCAGAGCCAGAGCCAGAGCCGTGGCGGCGACCCCAAGGTCAGGCCAGAACAGGACAGGACAAGGCGGCGAGGATTTGGGGCTAGACCTGGACCAGGGTTCAAGGTTGGAGACGGTCCACTCGAGGCAAATGCAGGGCGCGGGACTGGCTTGCGTGGTGACGTTGGAGGGGGAGAAGATGGACGACCCCACGATGCGAGATGCGACGTGATGAGGGGTGAATTCAGGTGCGTGTGCGGCGTCCAAATCGGGACTTTGGCCAGGCACTCGCAACAGGCAGGAGCGACGTGAATGGAATCATGCCTGCTTACATTTGGCTTCACGGGCGGCGGATGACAGCACGAGACTGTCCATTTGCCGCGGTTCGCTCACCTGGTGTCTTTACTTCTCATGTGCCATGGCCTAGTTGGGAAATGTGTGTGTATTGCGCGCGTGCATGTCTCTACTATTACCTAGGTGGCTCCAACGCTACTTCTACTGGTTGGCCCTTGTCATCGACGATTACAAGCAAGCTGCAAGTGCCTACCGCGTACTCATCACGAGACGTCCATCACAGACGGGAGCGGAGTATTGTCAGTGAAACAGTGCTGACTATCCAGAGCAGGGCGAGCAAGCGAGTGAGCCTTCAGCGCCATCGCGTCATAGTGCTGTAGGCGACAGTTGCTCCCAGGCACTTTGTTTGGTGACATTTCGGCTCTGCCGATTTCGCATAGAATTTTTCTCCATGCCGCTTAGCCCTGTCATTTTGCTGTAAAATAAACATGTAATTTATCTCGCCTGAGTGTCACAATGATGCCGAAGTCATCCGAAGAGGGAACGTCTCTGAAGGAGGAGCGTGGCAAAGGCATACGGTTGAATGACAGCATTCCCGAGGACCAACGGAGAGCCTCGAGCCCTCTGGGGACCCAGACCAGGGTACCCGTCGCCTAAGCCATGGGAACCGTAGGAGCGGGTGGTAGAGTCAAAGGGCCGTCTCGGTTCGGTCCAAAGGACGCCAGTCAAGGATCTGGCAATGCAAAGCCTCGTCCGTTCGTTCAACAGCCGAATGGCGCGAAACCCATTTTGTAAGAGCCCGCCACGAACATGGTTGGCTCCCGCTGTGGAGTGCGACCTGGCTGCGTCAATGAGTGGATGGATGACTTGGGTGGCGGATCGTGCCTTCTTTTACCGGTAGCATGAACTACATTATCCCAGTCAATGATTCCTCGAGGCAGTGTTGCATTCTTACATGGAGGGAGGGCATGGTGCGCTGCTTCCCATGAAAATTTCGGCAAGCTATGGGGATCGCGTGGGGTAACACTGTCTCACTCAAGATGTCAAATGAGTGAAAGAGTGCACGGCGCTCGATGCAGGCAGCTCTCTTGCGTCTACAACCTTGAATAAATAAATAAACAATAAATAAGAAATTTATCTTTTTATTATATGCTAAACTTGTTCATTTTATTTTTATTTTTTTCCCTCTCTTTTTTTTTCCACTTTGATCCTCATTTTCTTTTTTAGCTTCTCTTCGTTTGCATTGACGTGTGACATGTTTTCTGCCACCCACCTGGACGGGCGCCTTGCGGTTCTCGGATACTTCCTTTTCCTTCTGGTACCCAACCGTGACTCTATGGTTATCGACCGTCGAGTTTATCCAGAACCTGATGATTCATATCTGACCACCTTACGCGCCTTTTTTAACTTGGCTTCAATACCACCAACGCACTACACACGCTAATCTCAGATAACTTCATCCATCCTAATTCTATCTTGCAAATTTTACCTTGCTCACAGCCGCTGTAAGCCTGGATATGTTTTGGTGGATGGACCCTCGGTCACTATCTCCGACTAGGATGACACCATGTTGTAGTCTCTGGAGGACCGGGCTCCTTTCCGTCGGCCTCCGGAGACAATGCGATCCGGGCCCGCATAATCGCGCCCATAATAAGAGACCTCTATTTTTATACGTAAAGCTGATCAAGGAAAATGTATATATTGACTGTATTCCATCCTTTCTTTGAATCAAATGCCAAATTTTGTCCTCTCGTCGAATCTTATCGATCCCAGTATATGGCGATTCTGCGAACTAATATGAGCAGTCACATCCCCCAAGTTTATTATAAGACTCCAGATGACTGCAAACAGACTTTTTTTTATGTATTTGGAGTGTTTCCAGAAATGAGCTATTGCATATAATGCGATGGCTATCTGGGAACAATCGTTCCGCCTTTCCTCGTGGCCTGCTTTTGCCTACTTGGGGATACAGAAGGAAGATAAAGATAGCTCCTTCTAAACCCAGAGGCCGCCAATTTACATACAAAAAGGCTTCATGAGATGAACTCATACATGGTCCACGTCTTTGGGGCGGAGGCGTATTCTGACAATCGTCAAAATGGCTTCAGCCCTACTCCAGGTTAAGGATTCCATTCGAGCTTCCAAAAGGGGCACTAGTCCTCGTTTGGACACCCATTCGAGATATTTGACCCACCTTACCATTCTTGGACATCAATTCGAGCTCCACATGTGGTACACAGCCATCATTTGGTTGCAGACGAAATGATACCTGGGGGATTTCTGCCCTGGTCGACGCCAAGGTGAAGGTGCTTGTATTTTCTGATTGGCTGACGTGAATAAATTATCCTCTGCAATCGGGAAACCATTCGAGGTACGCATGGCGTTGATTCATTCAACAACAAGCAGAGGCTGAGCACATAGGGCTTGCAGACTGGGATTGTCGCATCGTCGTATTTTCGCAACCTCGTTTTGTAGATATAAGATCATTTTCCTCTTCGAGATTCCATGTTGTATCCTACAACTTGAATATCATTTCTAGATATCACGCAATATTATCTTGACAATAGGAATTCTTTTGATTCATATTTATCAGCATCCATATATCTTTGATAACCCCCCAGATCTAATCGAGAATGTGTATTATCGCATACAGACAAATAAAAAAGTGGCGGCAGAATAGACAGTCTGCCAAACAGCCATCGAGCGAAAACTCGACGGATCCTTCGACCAAACCTTCAAAACAGGAGGAGAAAACATGTGCTCACCGTGAGCTCCCGTCGGATTCGCCTTGCCTTGACTGCAAGGCGGAGAGAAAAGCACAGCTTACATATCGATGGAGAATTATTCTCTGCTTGGCTTGGCCATTTGCTCTGCAGTCTCTAGACTCAACAATGTACAAACGACACACCCCCTCAAACTCACTCTGATCTTTACTGACGATATTTTTGCAATAGTATTGCCAGCGCCTTGCCATGGATCGCTGGAGACTTTGGCCAGATTTCACAGCTGAACTGGGTTGTTTCCGCCTTTAACCTGGCATCGGCCGCCTTCATTCCATTTTGGTCCCAGATGGCCGACGTATTTGGCCGAAACGCAGCTCTCAGTGCTTCTATTGTCTTCATGATTATCGGAAGTACTCTATGCACAGCCGCACCAACCAGCGCATTCGCAGTCCTTCTTCTTGGACGTGGTTTTCAGGGCCTTGCCGCCGCAGGTCTCAACGTTGTTATTCGCACTATCCTTGCAGACAAGGTATCTCTGCAAGAAAACGCCAAGAACTGGGCCATATTTTCCCTCGTGGCTGGTGTATCATATGCCATCGGTCCCGTGATTGGAGGTAGGTAGATTGGTATCTGCTATGGTGGAGTAAAATAAATCTAATGGATTATCTTAGGCTACCTTACCAGCACGGATTGGAGATGGTGCTTTGCCATCAATCTTCCCATGGCTGTACTGGCATTGGTCATAATCTTTTTTTTCCTTCGAAAGGAATTGCTCGGTCCTCAGCCCATCCCTGAGCTCGATGAAACCCCCGAAACTGGGCGCCGGACAAAGCTCGTGGCTAGACTCAAGACTGTGGATTTTGGTGGCCAATTTCTCTTTGTTGTGGGCTTTGGGCTAATCATTTTGGCTCTTACATGGGGCGGTGCAACATACTCATGGTCTTCTGCTCCCGTCATTACTTCTCTAGTCATTGGCTGCATCTTCGCTATTGCATTCTTTTATTGGGAATGTCTTCTAGCACCTGGGAATTTTTTGGCAAATAAAATGCCATACCAGAGGGCCATGATTCCATGGACCTTGATTTCCTGCAAGGACATTGGCCTAGTTTTCTATAGCGAATGTGCTACAGGCATTGGCATGTATGCTGTATGTACCCGCTGACTGGTTACTTCATCTAGACCCATGCTGACCTGAATAGGTTCTCTATTTTTGTAACATCTATTTCATTGCAGTTAGGGTATGTAAAATCCTGAATCTCCCAGGCTTTTCGTCTAACAAGGATTAGGGTTATGACTCCGACAAGGCGGGTGTTCAGCTGCTGTACTTCCTCCCTGGGCTTGGTCTTGGTGTTTACGTTTGCTCTTTCATGTGCAACAAATGGCCCCGCATGACATGGCCATCCATCTTCTTGGGAACAATTGTGGAGGCAATCGGCCTTGGCCTGCTAGGTTGGGCCATCTACACGGAACATCTTCCCATCATTTATGCGATGATGGCCTTGGTGGGATGTGGTAGTGGCTTGCGATTTATGGCCTCTCCGCTTCATGGAATAGGTCTTTTCCGAGATCTTCGAGCATCTGTTATTGGATTATTGGCAGTGGCCATTCCATTCGGCGGCACTCTCGGATTGACCATCATGTCGACTGTCTTCAACAACACGTCTGGGCTAAACTCCCATGACAGCGACTTTACTCAAATCCAGAAGCTGACCGGTGCTGCCAAGGAGAAGGCGGTCCATGACGCAAAGGTAAGCGCAATAGAAAGCTTACTATTCCGAATGGCTAACTGACCTACTTACAGATGGGAGTCGTCTGGGCATTCGTCGCTGTGACACCCCTTGTGGCAATGGTATGTCAAGATGTCATTTGTAACAAATTCGTAATGCTGATATAATATTAGGCGGTCGTATGCGCCCTGTGCATTGGAAATGTCCAGTTTGATCAGGGCCCCATCGGCGAGGATGGAAGGCCAACTGACCGTATCATCAGGGGCAGCTATGTTCTCAGCCTTCTGAGAGGAGACAAGCTAAAGGGTGATGAAGAGGATCAGGCAGTAGCCCTGAAGAGCTCTCATGGTCGAGGATGGTCAGAAAGCACTGCACCCGAAGCTCTTGTCCATCAAAATGAACAGGCACGGTCGGGGGGGGTTAGGGTTTGAGACATTGGAATATGGCTCACGAGAGGGATGAATGGATGAAGGATAGAACCACATATATACTACACATGCTATTTCGTAACATAGATACCCGTTTCGTTTTGCTCGATTTACGAATACATCTACTAATTTTAAATTACCCTGGAGGCTTGATTTTTATTTGGATGCGGGTATAACTGCTATCGCCATCCTCGCAGACGCCATATCCGATCAAATGCCGAGATCGGCGAATCTAGGATGCGCTTTGTTCCAAACGATGGATCAACTTTCGGAGAGTTTTATCATATTCGCCAGGCTGTAGTTACCTGCGATTGACTCGTCACGGCTCATATCAACGCTTCAACTAAACGGAAGCGATTCCGAGGTTTCTGGTTTATGTGGTACAATTTTGACTCACCAAATGATAATCTTCTGACAACGAAATGCCGGCATATGAATGAACATGGATGCGCGTCCTATTTTATCTCCCCCTCGGCTAGACATGGCGCTCTTGGACCTCAACTCTGTTCTTTTTTCTTGGGGACAGAATTAACAAACCATTTTTATCATTGTCAATCATGAGTGTGAGTGTGAGCAAGATTGAGGAGGAGCAGAGTCTTAACCCTAGATTTTGGCTCGAATTCCGCACATTTGATGATGGACTCTCTTCTCAACCTAAGACAACGGTGCCTGCGCTCACCGCATTTCATCAGTTCGCATTGCTCCCTCCGGAATTGCGCTTGAAGATATGGTCCTTTCTGATCCAACCGCGAATAATCATCGCATGTTGTCTCCAGAGCGACGAGAATCTTGCCCAGCGACGCCAAGATCTCGACTCAAGGACCCATGGAGATGCTATCCCCGTACTGCTGCATATTAACCGCGAATCGCGATATCTTGCACAGCAGCACTACGAGCTGTCTTTTAGCTGGCGCATCTCGAAACTTTTATCAGACACTCCGGTATCGCGACCGGCACGGGTGTGGTTCAACTTTGCTCTAGACACCATTTACCTTCGGGGGGAGTTGGAGGCTTACGACTTGTATGGGTTCAACTCTCCAATGGTGTATTTTATGCGCCGCGAAGACACGCGGCGAGTGCGGCATGTCGCCTGCGCATTTGGAGAGCTGGGCTATCCGCAACAGGAGAGCGAGCAAATCTTTGGGTGCCTATGGCACGTCGTGGACAGGTTTGCGGCAGTGAATCGGCTGCTATTGACTGTGGAAGACCGGGATCAGGAGGATGTGCGGGGGAGTAAGCTGTTGAGCAGCGATAACATGATGCAGAAGATTTGGAGCGGTTGGCTCGGCGGGTCGACAGTAACGAGCTCAAGGATGGCGGATAAGCAGATGATGCTGATTCGGGAGGAGGAACTGGCCAGCTTTGTGGCTAGTCATTGAGTCATTATTGGGGTTGAAGGAGGGCGTAAGGCGTCAGTGGTTTGCTTGGCTACTCTATCTGCATGGCGTTTACAGTCGGGCTCTGGAAGCCTGCCGCTGATGTCGGGTTCGCACATGGGCATTTGCAGTCATGATAAACGTGGTGGGCACAATTGGACATGCTGTGACAAGTTTGGGTGCATCTGCTTCTCTTCCTTGGTGTTCTTCCCCCCGATCATAGGACGGTTTTGATCGATCTTTAGCGGACCCCTCCAGGTGCCATGATCCTGGCCATTGGGTAGCATTGTAGCTGGATGCATTGCGGCGTCGTGCGATACTTACGTCGATGACTTGTTTAAGTGGAAGCGGACAATACAATGAAGGAGGCATAATACTACGTTGGGCAGCAAGCAAGCTTAAAATGAGCACGGTGATTGATCCCCCACGTCTTGCAGGATTGAGGAGATCCCATTGGAACCTCGACACGGCTGAGACCTGTGTAATTTGGCTCATTTTTGGTAATGGGAGGGTCTGGCAGGCAAGTCTCAGCCATGAGCTAGCTGTCTCTGGATTCTCTGACATGTCGCTTTCCCTCTGGCTACCGGGTGGTAGTGGTTGAAGCTGAGGCAAGCGGAATCAATGGCTGAGCATGGATCACGATGAAGCTTGGGTGGGCGCTTATGCTCTGGTCGCTGCAAGCAGAAGGCCAAAAGGGAACTTGGAACGGGCCGCCGACCTGTGAGAAGGCAGGAATTCTGGAATTCAAGGTGGGATGGGGATGCATCGATCCATAGCAGTGGGCCACCATTCTGCTTCCCAACGCGGCCAATTCTTTAGGAAGCTTCCATGACAAAAGATGAAGCCACAGTAGGTCGCACGGAGTGTCGTCCGGATCCGATGGAGGATGACGATGAGACCTACTCGACTTTCACGCCCAAGAGGATTATCCACTCGCACCTTGGTCTCGCTGCTACCTACTAATTTTTGCAACCACGGAAATTTGCAAAGGCCAGGTGAAGACCGGCGTCACTTAGAGAAGACTAAGGAAGAAGGCGGTGTTTTGTTGAGATGACGCCGAGCCGTTTGCCATCTGAACCGCGTAATGAGAGGCGATGAGGAGCGGTCAAGCCACAGGAGAGGGGGCCAGGCTGTCACAGCTCAGCCGCAGCCCACCCTGGTCGACAGAAAGATTTACTGAAACATGTAGCTCTGGGTGTTGTAGGCGCTCGTGTAGTATAGCATGATCAGTGATTTGACGTCGGATGCGTGACAAGCTAAGTGACACAGAAGGAAATGGAGACCCATGGACTGTTATGGGCCTCGGCAGCGAAATGTCCAGGAAATGTCCAGATCTCAGGAGACAGAGGTCGATGCGAGTGGAAGGCGTCCGAGGATGCTTTGAATCACTCATTTGTTGGTTGCCCAGCCAGTGATTGGGCAGCGAAGAGGCTCGCCGAAAGTTCCAGGTTGCCACGCCACCGCCGACCCCAGCGGGCGGGCACCCCCTCCAAGGGAGGAACCCACCCGCCCACAGAGGGTAGTGGAAGCCCCGCGAATTGTCGATTGGGAAATTTCACAGGCAAAAACATGGAATCTTGACAGTTGGGCGGGTGGTCTGGGCCGGGTGTCTGCCTGGGCAAAAGTTGCCTCACCAGGAGGGGCGGAGCAAGGTAAGGCAAAGAGAGACTGGCGGGTGCGTCAGGGCAGTGCCGCATGGTGCAGCAGAAAGCATCCCTGAAGGGTGAAATGCATGATGGCGTCTACACATTTGTTACAATTACAGTACCTTTGCTGAACTGCTTACCCAGGTACCAACAAGGCAACTCGATCAGTGGTGGTGGTTGGAAGCACAGAGTGCGTACAGTAGTACAGTTAGTTGTTGCCTTACCTGCATAGAATTGATTGAGTGCATTCTTTTTCTTTGTTACGTTCGGGTCGCTTTGACGCTAGAAATCATGACGCCCCTAATCTCAATGAAATGGCTTTTTTTTTTTTTTTTTTCTCCGGGTGAGGGGCAGCTCATGGCTGGGTCTGTAAGAAAGTCATGGAGGGGGATGGAGAGACGCCAATCCAAAGTGGGAGGGGAGGGGGAGCTAGCTACCTAGGCTGCTGCCCCTCCAAAACGCAACTTGTAAGAGGTGGGGCAAAAGTATCAGGTACAAACTCGACACTGGCGCTGGCCTCGCTCAGCCTGGTTGAGGCCTTCGTACACATGCGGACGGGCGCCTCCAGCATCGTACAGGCGCAGGGAGCAGGCTGCGTGCCCGAGCGCCAAGGTACCAGGCACCTCTCGGCGCTGGGCGCCAGGATTGCCCTGGCCACCGCAACCCCGCCGGCTGCCCCGCGATGGAATTTTTCGAGGATGACATCAACGAGGAGGCGAGGACAGAATCACAGTAACGCGCAGAATAAAGAAGAAAGTTGAACAAACGGCGACAAGGGCCCCAGAGGATGCCCCTGCAGACAAACAAACGGGAGGCGCTTGTTTTTCCAGGCTGCTAGGGCCTTCGAGTGGCCCACAGGCTCTTCCAGGTGCTCGCAGGTGCTTCGTTACCCTGCTAGAGGGTTCCCGGGCCCCTGCACACAGAAGCTGGTGTGGGTTCCTTTGGAACAGCGCAGAACCGCATCGAACCTTGACACCCGCCTTTATTTAGATGCTTTCCCAACCTGAGCACCACATCTCTTCTCTCTCCAAAACATCACACCTACGAATACCCCAAAAGCGAAGTCTTCAAACAACCCCTCACACCTGTTGAAGCACCTTTTTCTTTTTCTCCTTCTTTCTCCGTTTTATCGCATTTTCTTTCACACAAAATGGGTCCCGCCGTCGGTATCGATTTGGGTACCACGTACTCCTGCGTGGGTATCTTCCGCGAGGATCGGTAAGTTCTTTATTCCTATAGCCCCTCGCAATCGCAGGGCTCTTCTCAGCACTCAATGAGTTGTCTGCTAACTGCTTTTCCAGATGTGATATCATTGCCAATGACCAGGGTAACCGAACCACCCCCTCTTTCGTCGGTTTCACCGACACCGAGCGTCTTATTGGTGATGCCGCCAAGAACCAAGTCGCCATGAACCCCCAGAACACCGTCTTCGACGCCAAGCGATTGATCGGCCGCAAGTTCAGCGATGCCGAGGTTCAGGCTGATATGAAGCACTTCCCCTTCAAGATTATTGACAAGGGCGGCAAGCCCGTCATTGAGGTCGAGTTCAAGGGAGAGTCCAAGAACTTCACTCCTGAGGAAATCTCCTCTATGGTCCTGACCAAGATGCGTGAGACCGCTGAGGCTTACCTCGGTGAGACCGTCAACAACGCCGTCGTCACCGTCCCCGCCTACTTCAACGACAGCCAGCGTCAGGCCACCAAGGATGCTGGTCTCATTGCCGGCCTCAACGTTCTGCGAATCATCAACGAGCCCACTGCCGCCGCCATTGCCTACGGTCTTGACAAGAAGGTTGAGGGCGAGCGTAACGTCCTGATCTTCGATCTTGGTGGTGGTACCTTCGATGTGTCTCTCCTTACCATTGAGGAGGGTATCTTCGAGGTCAAGTCCACTGCTGGTGACACTCACTTGGGTGGTGAGGATTTCGACAACCGCCTTGTCAACCACTTTGTAAACGAGTTCAAAAGGAAACACAAGAAGGTATGAGTCCCTTATCCCTAATCCCTAACAATAGATTTATCTTTTTCCTGAACCCTTACTAACTTTATTTAGGACCTTAGCAGCAATGTCCGTGCTCTTCGTCGTCTTCGTACTGCTTGTGAACGTGCCAAGCGAACCCTTTCATCCTCTGCTCAGACCTCCATTGAGATCGACTCTCTCTTCGAGGGTATCGATTTCTACACTTCCATTACCCGAGCTCGTTTCGAGGAGCTCTGCCAGGATCTCTTCCGATCCACTATCCAGCCCGTCGACCGTGTCCTGTCTGACGCCAAGATCGACAAGAGCCTGGTTCACGAGATCGTTCTCGTCGGTGGTTCTACCCGTATCCCCCGTGTCCAGAAGCTCATCACCGACTACTTCAACGGCAAGGAGCCCAACAAGTCCATCAACCCCGATGAGGCTGTTGCCTACGGTGCTGCCGTCCAGGCTGCTATCTTGTCTGGTGACACCTCCTCCAAGTCTACCAACGAGATTCTCCTTCTCGATGTCGCTCCCCTCTCTCTCGGTATCGAGACTGCTGGTGGTATGATGACCAAGCTCATCCCCCGCAACACCACCATCCCCACCAAGAAGTCTGAGGTCTTCTCCACCTTCTCTGACAACCAGCCCGGTGTCCTTATTCAGGTCTACGAGGGTGAGCGTCAGCGCACCAAGGACAACAACCTTCTCGGCAAGTTCGAACTTACCGGTATCCCCCCCGCCCCCCGTGGTGTTCCCCAGATCGAGGTTACCTTCGATGTTGATGCCAACGGTATCATGAACGTCTCCGCTGTTGAGAAGGGCACTGGCAAGTCCAACAAGATTGTCATCACCAACGACAAGGGCCGCCTTTCCAAGGAGGAGATTGAGCGCATGCTTTCTGATGCCGAGAAGTACAAGGAGGAGGACGAGGCTGAGGGCCGCCGTGTCTCTGCCAAGAACGGCCTTGAGTCGTACGCCTACTCTCTCCGCAACACCCTCAGCGACCCCAAGGTCGAGGAGAAGATCGACGCTGCCGACAAGGACACTCTCAAGACTGAGATCGACAAGGTCGTTGCTTGGCTCGACGACAGCCAGCAGGCTACCCGTGAGGAGTACGAGGAGCACCAGAAGGAGCTCGAGGCCATTGCCAACCCCATCATGATGAAGTTCTACGGAGCCGGTGGCGAGGGCGGCCCTGGCATGCCCGGCGGTGCTCCCGGAGGTTTCCCCGGTGCTGGCGGCGCTGGCGCTCCTCCCCGTGGCACCGATGACGGTCCCACCGTTGAGGAGGTTGACTAAATTCTTTGATACCCCAACATCAGTCTCGACTTCTAGATTGGTCAGGCATCTGCTGTTGATGCGGAGACTAGGGGTCTTCAAGGGATGATGAGATGATTAGATTTTCTATTTTTGTTACGCATTTCACGGTTACGAACAGGGAAAAGCTCGGTGGTTGACCTGGGTTTGTACTTTAATGAATCAATGGATCAATAAAAATTCATGAAATAAAATACATCTTGTGCTTTGTAATATGTGACATGTTGGTTAAATCGTGATTATCGTGGTTGGGCTCCGTAATAAGAAAAGCCAGATTCCATGAGGCTTTATGAACACGGTAGCAGTATGAGCCTAATATGACTTTCGGTAGTGACATTCAACAAGTATGTTCGCAGGTAGCCCTCTAGGGAGAACCTTCGCCTGTGTCGTTGGTGATTGCATTGCTTTGCTCATCAGTGTGCTAGGTTTCTCTGACTTTAATGCCTATCTTCTTATTATAGACAATTCTTTCCTTATCTCGATTGGGAACTCAGAGCCTAAGGTCAGGATGCAACTTGTCTGGGTAAGTGACCATGTCTGCAAGATAAAGGTTAGCAAAGCGATTGTAGAGGGTTATGAGCGGGGGCGATCCTTACTATTATTGGTGTTAGATGACTTGACAATCAGCTCCTATATATTAATAGAATAACTGGCCCTTCCTCAATGTATTTCTTGAGTTTGCCGGTTCTATCTTCTTCCAACTAAGGCCAGACAATCATGCAATCTTTTCGTCCTTTTTTTTCGATGACTCTCCTGAGGCGATTAATCTCCCTTCGCCACTGACGGCGCTCTCTTCTCATCTTTCAATAACTTTGGTCATTCTTCTTATCCGACTAAAGAATCATGAACATGATCTTAAAACTTTCATTCTCGGTCTATTATGCGCGTTGGGGGATTGTATCGATGGGGAAACAGCATTCGAATAAAAGTTTGTATTGGAAAAAGATGGATATGTGTTGGAATGTACTGGTTTTGGCAGGGGAAGCCATCTCCAAGGATGGCTACTTTAATATCTCTCAAGTACATAAAGGTTTTGCTGTATAGAAAGGATCAAGTTACTGAACTGCGACTTCATCTCCAAAAGTGTGTTGAGCCTTAATCTTCTTTACACGTCCTCAGAGTGGTGTGGGGACGGTGGGGTGCAGCGCAGCACTGGATGCCAGTCTCCGACTTTACAATCTGATGAATAATAAACCTCATGAATTTTTATGCTGAATATTCCGATGTGGAGAAACAAACACAAAAGAAGGGCGTGAAGGACCGCTTGTAGGTCAATCTGACAAAGTTCTTCGTCCAGCATCACGTTATCTCATACTCGTTCTGTCAGGGATTGGACAGCAATATTAAAGCGCCGCTGGTTGCATAAAAATGTATGTACTTCAATGTGCTGCTTGTCAACTTGACTGGGCTGCTCTTGATGGTATCCGAACAACACAAATACAGTCATAACTGGTGGTAGTGGTTGACTAAGGTATTGATTTTTTGCCTAGCGCTGACTACTACGCTCAAGAATTCTTCGGACTTTGTTTCTTTCCCACTCACTATCCCCCTAATGTACAAACAGAGATGTTATCGTTACACTCATTACGTTAAGTAGACGTTCCTCACACGCAATCACTCAATCGGTTCGGTAAACACTGTCCCTGGCTCCACCCTTTCCTCGCGGCTCTGCCAGATGTCCTCACTGTTGGGTTTGCCGGGTCCATACTTTGCGTACTCTTTATTGCGGTAGTGGGCGCGGATGAGCTTCTCGCGCATCTCGGTTCCATGGCTTCTTGTGCGCATACAGAACCAAAAGTCATCCCAGTGTTCGCTGCAGGAGCGCATCTCACCGTAGCGGTAGACAGCGTTCCACTGACCACCCATCGAATTACACGCCCATGCTTGGTCAAAGGCTTGACGGCAGCTCATTTCGGTGGGGAGAAGGGATTCGGAAAGATCATTGCCGACGGGAGCTTCGGTAGGAGTTTGCTTGGTAGTGCGAGAGACAGAGCCCACGGAGAACCATGATGATATTGACGACTGATCGGAGGACTTTTGCGACGAGGATGAGGACGTTGTTGATTCGGAGGCTTCGGGCTTCGCATTTAGAAGGTCGAGGAACTTTTCGATTTCGGGATCGGAAGATTGGTTGGATGCTGGTGAGGTTGAGGTCGGGGAGGTTGTTGATGTAGGAGGACGGGTCTCCTTGTCGGCTTGTGGCGCGGGCGCCTTTTCGGATGATGCCGAATTCCAGAGCCAACCCATTTGGAAGTTGACTGAGGACTTCTTGCAACAGTTCGTTGGCGCGGGTTTAGCCAATTAAGTAGTGGTGGGAATAGTATCGGTCGTGGGACTCTGACAGATGCGAAATACAGAAAGGAAGCAGATGGTGGAAGTCAATTGCTGGGTGCGGAGATTCAATGTGGGTGCAATACTGGACGCCAAAGTGAGTGGCGGTCGTGGTTTGGGAAGAGTGGAATCAATGTCTGTGTTGGTATGTGTGAGTGTTCAAGCGTTCAAGCATCCTTCTTGGAAGCGGCGCGCAACGAGATCCATTGGTCGATGTGGGTGGTGCTCGGAAAAAAGTCTGCCGATCCTGGGAGCGGCTTTGCAGGATTGTTGTGCCCACTCTACATTTTTTTCCCAGGATCCCCATTTCTCTAATGAAAATAAATATTACGCAAATAGTAAATTAATAATAAAATGAAACAATAGGATATAAATTTATTAGTTATTTGTTATCTCCGTTCCCTAGAAATTAGTATTTAGGATAACACCGTTTGGGGGGGGGGGGGTAGTAGTAGCCGCTGAATGTGGGGCCTCAGCGCTTAGACTACACCCACCACAACCCGTGATTACCTTATACACATCGTGTCTATCAAAGTGAGGAATTGCTATTCGCGTATCTACACCAGAATCAAGCCAGCCCACTGCTCAAGTATCAGCGGCGGGCTCAAAGACGATCCTGGCGAGCTACAGATAATCCATCCGTCCCTTCTGCTCGTAAGCCGCAGAAGGGGCCGTGCTCAATGTCGAGCCAATCCATCTTTTCTCTGTGACAAATTCACGACCACCTCCAGGGATCCAAGCCTCGCAGCCTTGTGTGCACACTCTCGGAGCCTCACTTACACGGAATGCCCCCACTCTCCTCTCACGCCCTCTTTCACCATCACCCCCCATGAGCGACCTCCTTCAAATCCTTCCTTCCTTCCCCTTCCCCCCCTTTGCCGCTCTCCTCCCCACCATTGAGCATCATGGCCTCACCACCACTGATCTCCTCACCCTTCACCCGGCGGACATTGCCAAGCAGACGCACCTCCCGCTTCTCGACCTCAAGCGTCTTATAGCTGCAGTGCAGGCCTCTCTCTCAGACGATCTCGCCCCGCCCCAGCAGCCGCTTCTCCTGCTAGAAGAGAGGCATCATCACCCCAGCCCCAGTCCCAAGCTAGAACCTGATCCCCCTTCAACTCATGCCGAGGCCGCTCCCGAGCCTCAATCTCTCACCCCCCCGGAGCCGGTGTCTGAGCCTCTCCCACCAAACCTCATCAGCACCCTTGATAGTGGTCTTGATGAGGCCCTAGGCGGTGGTGTCCCCGTCGGCGTCATCACCGAGTTCACTGGTGAAAGCGGCGTCGGCAAGACTCAAGCCCTGCTAGCCCTCTGCCTTGCTGTTCAGCTCCCGCCTCCATATGGCCTCGGGCGTCAGGCCCTCTATATCTCCACCGAGGCGGCTCTATCTACCCGCCGCCTAGCCCAGATGCTCAACGCCAACTCGGTGCTTCAGAGCCTCGAGGCCGACTACCGGCCGTCGCTCGACGCCATCCACAGCGCCGTTACTCCAGACCTCGAAACCCAAGGCCACATCATTGAATATCAGGTTCCCGTGTTGGCATCACGGCACGACATCGGCCTGCTTATCCTCGACTCCGTTGCCGCCAACTACCGCGCCGAGTTTGAGCGCCAGGGCTCCCACGGTTCTAACATGGCCGCCCGGAGCACTGAACTCGTCCGTCTCGGCGCTCTGCTCCGTGACCTCGCCCGCCGACACAACCTCGCCGTCGTAGTCGCCAACCAAGTAGCAGATCGTTTCTCTTCGTCTGCTCCCATCTCACGCAACATGCCGCCCAGGAGCAGCGGTGCCGTCCCGGAAAGTCCCCTCGCGTCGCGAGGTATGCCCCCTCCGCCATCCACCAATTTTCCCAGCACGCCCTCTTCGTCAATTCCATTCTCGCTCCCAGATCCGGATGGGCCGCCTCCTCCGCCCGCCCTGCTTCTAGATCATCAGCAGCGTTGGTTCACCGGTTGGGGTGATGATCCCTACTCTTCCCTCTCTCTAAAAACACCCAGTCTCGGTCTCGTCTGGTCTACGCAAATAGCATGCCGAGTCGCCCTGTTCAAACGCCCAGTGTATGGAAGGACTCGGCAAGCAGCGCCCTTGAACGCTGACGATGACGCCGATTTGGCAACTCCCACGCTCAAGGCGTGGCGAAGGTGGATGAAGGTAGTGTTTGCACCTCATACTGCATCTTCAGGCCAGGGGTGGGACAATGCTGTAGAATATGAAGTCACTATGGGTGGCCTGAAAACAGTAATCAAAACCCGTCAAAGGACGAATAAAAGATAGCATTAGTTTAAGCAGAATCACCACGGGGAAACCCTCTCTGCCTTCAGCAACATGATAGAAGAGGATGGTGGCCGATGATCAAAACCAAACATCCAAATGGGCATGACATACTTGATGCTTAACCAATTACACGTAATCGACAAGTCCTACCATAACTTGGAAGCTATCTATCTACAGAATATCCCACCTCTCACTATGCGGCATGTACACTGTGTCCGTCCATCAGGTCATTACCTTGGATGAGGGAACTCATCTTCCATCTGCAGTCGCACACCCACATTCATACTAATCAGTTCCTGCACTAACAACTTTGCTGCGTACGGCATTGTCATCTTTGTTACCTCCCTAGTGCTTTTACATGTGTGACAGTAGCCCTTGTATCCAAACAAGCCACACTGTTGGCAAATGTCAATCTCTGTTCCGTCAGAACTAATCATCAGACGCTCCAAAAGAAGTTGCGAGGCACCGTAGGCAATCAAGCAATCTCGCTCCATTTCGCCAAGACGTAGACCACCGTCTCGAGAACGACCTTCTGTAGGTTGCCGAGTGAGGATGGCTCGAGGGCCACGAGATCGAGAATGCATCTTGTCCTGTACCATGTGCTTTAAACGCTGGTAGTAAATGGGACCGTTGAAGATGTATGCCTCAAGTGGCTCTCCGGTAAGGCCTGATGTAAAATAATCCTTTCCTTCCCACGAGAATCCGTGGTCGAGGAGAACCTGGCTCATCTCCTCAAGAGGGTGAGATCGGAACGCATCACCAAATCCATAATCTGGACGGCCATGAACAATCGATGCTTTCCCTGTCAGACATTCAAGCAACTTTCCGACCGTCATTCGAGAGGGGAAACCGTGAGGGTTCATGATAATATCAGGGGTCAATCCATTGTCCGCAAAAGGCATGTCTTCTTGATCAACGATGATACCCACAACACCTTTCTGACCGTGACGAGACGAAAACTTGTCTCCCAGCTCGGGTCGACGAGTTTGTCGAGTCTGTACTTTAATGACCGTTGTGTCTTTTTCTGTCTGTGATATCATGACTTTATCGATGTACGCAGGATCTGGGATTCGGTATGATACTGACGAGTCACGGTACTCGCTAGGGCCACGATCCATTCCAATACCAGTAGTGGTGAGGTCGAGAGGCGTTTCCTTCTTGATCATCGCCTCACCAGAATTTATCTTGTATCCAACAATGGCAAGTCCGTCGTCATCAAGCGCTTCATGCTTAGGAATACGGTGCTTGATGTTACCCTCCTCGTTCTGGGGGTCGCCAATGCGCTCCTTTCGCCCGTTGGGATATTTCTGAAGTTCGGTGGTGTATTTCCTGAAGACTTGGCATCGACCAAACCCTCTGTCAATCGATGCTTTATTTAGAACCAACGCATCTTCGATATCGTAACCAGAGTATGACATGACCACAACAGTAGCATTCTGACCAGCAGGAAGTTTGTCATAACCAATGAGTTGAATAGTCTTGGAGATAACCATAGGTCGTTGGGGGTACACCAAGGTGTAAAGTAGTGTATCGATTCGGTTGAATTGGTTGTACGCAATTGCACCAATAGCTTGTTTACCCATGGCACACTGATAAGTATTTCGCGGAGACTGGTTATGATGAGGGAAGGGAATCAGGCCAGCAACTGCACCCAGGAGTGTAAAGGGTTCAATTTCCAAATGGGTTGTGCTTTGAGTAACTTGGTGTTCATAAATGGTAATGAGGGCGTCGTTCTCCTCGTTTACGTCAAGGTACTCAACGATTCCACGGTTGAGGAAATCATCAAATGTGACTTTTCCCATTTGAAGTAGGCGGAGGTGTTCTGGCTTCAATTTCTGTTTACCATTCTTGACAATGATGTAAGGTCGGCAAATTCGACCTTCATCCGTAGCAATATGAACGGCATTGAAGTGGGTGTTTATATTGATCCCGACAAAAGGAGAAATCCAACCTCTTCGGCGCATCGTTCTAAATTTGTGTGCGAACCGCTTTGGATATCGGGTCAAAGCGAAGGGGGTACCATTCACATGAATGATGTAGCTTCCTTCTCGGTGCATCTCCGCACCGGAGAAATTCCTGATAGGTTCAACACCGGCATCAAGAGTAAAAATCCATCTTTTAACTGGTTCTTCTTCAACATTTGTGGTAATGTGCGTCATCAAAGCCAAGTTCTTGACCAAACCGCAAGCCTCTCCTTCCGGTGTGTCGGAGGGGCAAAGCATACCCCACTGTGATGGCTGAAGTGCACGAGGTCCAGAGACCTTTCGCGTCTTTTCAAACTGACTGCTAATTCGAGTCATCATACCAAGTGCTGCAATGTAACTAAGTCGGCTAAGGACGTGTGTGACGCCGGCCCGATTCATGTTGAATCGCTTCACGGTCCAGTTGCCAGTCTGAATAGCTCGGTTAATACCGATTCCAATGTTGTTTGCATGGTTGCTAATCATATGGACAGCATCTAGAGGAACCGCACGGTTGTTCTTCTTGAGAAACTTGTCAATAGACATCTTGACCTCGACCATGAAGCGTTTGAATAAATCTTCAAAAAGCAGGGAGAGAAGCTGGCCAGCAAGCTCCAGACGTTTGTTTCCGACGAAATCTCGGTCGTCAACTAGCTTGGGGTTCTGAGCAGCCATAAGAACCCTTCTTGTCATCATGGCAACGTAGATGGCTTTTGGATAGAAGTCGAGGCCTTCAATAGGAACATGGGCAATAACAAGGTTGGCAAGAGCATCGAGACCTTCCTCAACATGATTTCGTCGCACTTGTGGGCCAAACTGACCCTTGCGGGATCCCATTTTCACTCTTGCACCAATGTACTCTAATGCTTGGTGTTGAGTATGAATTCCAACTTTGGTTGCTTCGTCAAAATTGACCAAAAAATCGTCTTGGTATCGTCCATCAGAGCCTGCAACAAGTTGCATGATTTCGTAGTCTGATAGTCCACCAAGAGCCTTGAGGACAATGACAATCGGGATTCCTTCCACCAGAACATTGTGAGTAAGAAGAATCTTGTCCTTCTTGAGTGTGACATAAGTCTTCGATTTACGTTCGTGGGTCGAACTTGTGACAGAAGCGGAAATGACATTGTTTTTCTCATCGGCCTCGACAATGACACGGTTCTTGCTTAGTTGTTCCTGGATCAAAATGACTTTTTCCGTGCCATTGATGATAAAGTATCCGCCTGGGTCCAATGGACATTCGTTCATTTGTTCCATCTCGGTGTTGGTTGCGCCACCCAATCGGCACTTTGAACTGCGTAGCATAACGGGCATGCGGCCCAGAGGTATGCCTTTCCTTACAATTCTCTGCTTGTCTCTAATATATGCAATATCGACCAGAATAGGCGCAGCATATGTCATGTCTCGGAGACGACACTCCATGGGAGTAACTTCTGTGTGTGACTTGGCATCTTTCCAATCTTGACGTCGGGGTCGATCGACTCGGATATCGGTAAATCTAAAATACGGTAAGCATGTGGCCGATATTGCATCGGGTGCCGGTCTTACTCGAGCCAGAAGTTGCTGTCCACATCACTCCGGATGGTTCGGTTTGCGCGCACAATGTCTTTGATCTCTTGCTCAACGAAAAAGTTGTATGAGTCAATGTGCCTAGTTGCATCAGTCAGTAAGCAATCTTAGTTGTACGGTTCATGCGCTATGTTCGGGTTTCCATACTGCTTGACGAGACCTGTGAAAAGTTAGCATGGTGGCCGGTTGCGACGCGATCGGGCATTCATACCCTTCACCTTCAGGAAGGCTGGGAGAAGCTGAAATTTATCCTCCTTGGTGGAGATGGGGTCAGTGAGCTTTTTGCCATTGTAGAATGGCTCCAGAAGGGCTTCGAAACCATCGTCTACCAAAGGCATTTTGAATGTCACCGCCAAAAAGACATTTAAGGCGGGGGTTTAGGACTGTTGTTAAACCCGACAACTTTTTTTGCAAGCAGCTTGCGATAGCTTCGCAAAAAGTTCTGCCCCGCGATACCATGTGGAGCCGGCTTCATGGTTGCGCCGCGGTGGGGGACGAGCGCCTGCGATAAGATAACGCGTCACGTGTCCCATGGTATTGGCGTCAGTATAGGGTAGCGAATATTTGTATCCACGATCTATCTATTGCCTTGTTGTTTAACTACATATTGCGGAATGAGCTTTTGTCCGCGACAAACGCTCCCCAAAGCTAAAGAAGGTGCTCTCGGAACTCGAGGCTAAGCAAGAGCTTGCAATAGCCTTATAATCCAGTGGCTCGGGGGGTCAGGGGGCCCGAAGGGCCCCCTGACCCCCCCATCTGAACCCACCCGCCCACCCTCTGAATTTGAGGATTGAATATCATATCATTAGCTTAGGACTGTGTGGCTGTGTGGCTATGCTAGCTATGTTTTGCATCATATCACGTGATATCATGTGATTGATTACTTAATAAAAGGCTCAAAGAGGAAAAAGCCCCACAGGGGGAGTAGTCTGAAAGTGTGGGAGGGGATAAAGAACTCTCGTTCCGAGAGCACAAGTGAACAGCAGCGACCGCCCACAGTAAGTCCATAAGCTATCACCGCTTTCAAAGCCCTTGAAAAACGAAAAAGCCAAGCTAATAATCAATCAATTAACCTAGCTATAAGAGGTCAGATCAATCTATTATAACCCAGACCCAATTACCCTACAATGACGCCACCACCAGCAGAACTCCGGGTAAGACCTACTTTTACCTTTAATAATTAAACTTACTATTAGATAAGGCTATTTTACTTAATAAGATTATCCTAATAAGATATAGCTATCTCAATCTATTAAAAATACCCTTAACTATTAAAAATGATATTTTACTTAATATATAAGACTATAAGAGTTATAGCTATTAGGGCTTAATTTAGCTTTTAATATAACTTAATTATCTTTAATTAATCTCTTTAATTAATCTATTATTAAATATAATATTACTTTTATATTATCTTTTATATTACTTAAACTTAATATATCTAATCTATCTTATAATATAAACTAATAATATTTATAATAAAATCTTATTTATTAGTTAATAAAGTAATCTTTATTTCTTATCTTTTAACTTATAAGACTTTATTATACCTTATTTAACTATAAAAATAATAAAATCTTATTTCTTTATTAATAAAAATTTACTATTCTTATTAATTATAAGATTAAATTATTATATATTAAAAGCTTTTATTTAATAAATTACTTATATTAACTTTAAATAATATTATTATAATAGTATTTTAATTAACTCTATTAAGATCTTCTTACCTTAAAGGAAAAGAAATTATTACCTTTAAAGTTCTTATTAATAATAAAAATATAAAAAAAAATAATTTTAATAATAATAAAGATAATAATAAGTAATTTAAAGCTATATAATATAAAAATAAATATCTTTATAAAGCCTTATATTAATTTATTATTAATTTTTAACTTTAAACTAAAAAGAATAATAAATACCTTATATATATAGAAAAGATACTATAAAATACTTTTAATATATTAAATATTTAAATAATTAATTTATAGCTTATTAGTTAAATAAAGTTAATATCCTTAAAAAATAACCTACTAAAAGAGAAACTATTTATATACTTTTAAGCCTCTTTTTAATATTAAGTAAACTTTAATATATTTATTCTATAAGCTAAGGACCTAGAAGAGATCTTTAGGCTTATATTATTTAAGAAGTTTAATAGAGATTTTTATAAACTTTTTATTATTTTTATTAAAATAAAAGATTATTTTTTTAATTTTTTAATTTTATTTTACTTAAATAAGGTTAAAGTTAAATATATAATTAAAAGATTCTTTAAAAATACTAAGCTTTAATTTTAATTAATTATAGATAATTAAAATAATAAAATTAAGTTTAAGTATAATCCTTATATTATAGGAATTTATTAAGATTATATAAGCTTTAAGAAAGTACTTAAGGTATTTTTTAAAATAATTAATAAAAAGATTAAAATAAAAGTATAAATTAAAAACCTTAAATAAATAGGCTTTATATTTAATTATAGTACTTACTTTATATAATTTATTATTAAGCTCTTATAGGGATAAGATACCTTTATATTACTTTTCTTTAATAAATTAAAGAAGTTAGTTTAGGAAGAACTTTATAAAAATAATTAATTAATTACTTTAGTAAAATATATAAATATAATTATTAAAATTAATAATTATTAATTTTTATAATATAAGAGGTCTAATCTTAATACTTAAAATAAAAACAAATAACCCTATATATATAATAACTTTAAATAAAATAACTCTACCTCTTATAGGATTACTATTAAAGGAGGTTATAAAAGGTTATAAGAATAACACTATTCTTATAAGCGTGGAAGCAAGGAAGTTAATGAATATTTTTAGATATTCACTAAATTTAATAAAAGGGGTTCAAAATGATATATTTTATGCAACTATAGTACATAAAATAAAGAAGTTATATAAGAGTGTTCAAGGTGTGTTTTTTTTTTAACTAATGATTCCTATTTCTAGCTAGGGGAAATCCCTTAATTATATAGAGAGATATTTCCTAGCTAATTAAGCTAAAAACGTCTAAGCTTTTTAGCTATTCCTAGTTAAGAAGTCTTAGCTATATTATATTGCCTATTCCAGCATTTTAGCTTTTTAGTTTAACTTATTTCAGTTCGCCAGATCCAGATAAAAGCAGGTCTATTACTAGATTCAGTAAATCCAGTCCGGGTTATTCCTATTGGTCCAGGTAACAAGGTCTAGCTTATTTAGGAAGGGTAAGGTAATAATTCCTTACAATTACTTTAAGACCTATAGACTTAGATAATACTTAATAAAGAAAAGACCTCTTATAAATAACTTATTAAAACTATAGCAATAAAAAACACCCCTTCTATAAGTGCCCTAAGCTTAATATTAATTAAAAGTTTAAACTTATACTAAAGAAAAGATAATAAATTAACTCTATATAAATAAAAAAGCCCTAAACTATTATTTAAACTATTAAAAGGATTATAAAATAGACTTTTATATTTAAAGGAAAAGTATTACCCTTAGAAGAATAAATATTTATTATAATTATTTAATCTTATAATAAGATTAAAGAACTCTTAAAGCAAGAAAAATAATATTTATTTAATTAGGAAGAATATAGATATATTTAAGTCTAATCTACTCTTATAAGAAAGCAAGTAATACTAGTAGAAACTATAAAGGATATATTTAAATTAATATACCTTAATTTAATATATTAATAACAATTAGATTAAAAGACTAATATTCTATAGAACTATTACTTTAATTCTAAGAACCTATACTCTTATAACAATAAAAATTATATAACCTACCTATAAAATAAGATTATTTAATATTATAAAATTTTAAGCATAGCCCTAAAAAATAGGATATACTCTTTATATTAAAGTAATAAAAATAGTAATACCTAGAAGGAATAATTCTTAAAATAGCCCCTAAGAATTATAACTCTTATAATTTATAAAGCTATAATTCTTAAAGGCTGCCTTATAATTAAGATTATTAAGTAAAGAAGCTATTAAAAGAGTTTCTTACTAAATCTTTATATACTATTAATAATAAGAAGCTATAATAGCTTAAATTAAAAGTATATATTAAGAGTATATAATATATTATTATAGTAAATAGTAAAGCTAAAATAAATTATATTTACCTAAAAATTATAAATTAACTTTAACTACTATAAAAGAATAAGATAAATCTATATATTATATTAAATTTAAAAAGTATTATATTTAATTATAAAAATAAAGTAATTAATTAAAAGATTAATTATCTTAAGGTCTTTATAAATAAGAAGAATTATAATATTTTCTTTAATATTATTAATATTAGGATATATAATCTAATCCTAAAGTACTTATAATTATATTAATATAATCTATATATTAATTAATATATTAGTTAAGTATAAATACTTTTAAAGTATAATATAATTAATAATATAAATAATAATAAATTAAGATTTTAAATCTTTAATATTAATTATATAGAGATTATATATAATAATAGTTTACTATTAAAGAAAATATAATATAAGTATAAGGCTAATTAAAAGAGATAATAGTAGTAAGTTATTGCTTATCTTTATATATAGTTCTAATAGCTTAATTAAGACCTTAAAAAGATAAAAAAAAATATTAAAGATAATTAATTAAAGAATATACTATATTAATATTATATTTATAAAAAATTATTTATAAAAGAATTTAAAACTAGATTACTAGAATTTAATTAATAGGATTATAAAATTATATTAAAGAATAAAGCTATTATTTACTTCTTCCTAATTTATAATCTTAATAAAATAAAGCTTAATACTTTTAAAAAGTATATTAAAGATATATTATAAAAAGAATATATATAAATATTAAACTCTAAAGCTAATTACCTAATAATATTTATTTTAAAAAAAAATAAAAAACTTTACCTTATTATAAACTACTAATAGCTTAATAATATTATTATTAAAGATTATATATCCCTATTCTTTATTAATAAGATAAAGAATAGATTATATAAAATAAAGATATTTATTATACTTAACTTAAAGGGAGCCTATAATTTAATTAAAATTAAAAAAGAAAATAAATAAAAGATTACCTTTTAAATAAAATTTAAGCTATTTAAGTATTTAATAATACTTTTTAAACTTATTAATATATTAATAATATTCTAGAGAATAATTAACTATATACTATAAGAATATTTAAATATTTTTATTATTTACTACCTTAATAATATATTTATCTTCTTAAAAAATAAAGAAGATTATAAGTAATATATCTACTAGATTTTAAAAGCCTTATAAGATACTAAACTACTTATTAAACTAAATAAAAGCATATTTTATACTAAAGAAGTAAAATTCTAGAATATATTATCTCCTATAATAAAATCTAAATAAACTTTAAGAAAATTGCTATAATTAAGAATTAAAAGGTATTAGAGAATCTTATTAAAATATAATTATTTTTTAAATTTATTAATTACTATTATAAATTTATTAAGAACTTTAAATAGATAGTAAAACCCCTAATTACCTTTATAAAGAAAAGAATACCTTTTATTTAGGGATTAAAGGTATAGGAAGTATTTAATTAATTAAAAGATATTATTATAATTAAACTAATACTTATAATATTTAATCTTAATTAATCTATTAAATTAAAAATAGACTCCTTTAATTTTATAATTAAAGCCTAACTTAAATAAAGGGATAATTAAGAGAAATTATACCTTATTATATTTTACTTATATAAACTATAAGGAGCTAAATTTAATTATTTTATTTATAATAAAGAATTCTTAGCTATTATTAATACCTTTAAAGAATTTTAGTAATATCTCCTTAAAAGTTAATATAAAATTATAGTATTTATAGATTATAAGAATATTTTATACTTTATAATTATTTAAAAACTTAATAAATAATAATTATAATATATTAAATATCTATTTAAGTTTAACTATTATATTATATATATAAAAGGCATTAAAAACACTTAAATTAATATAATTAACTAATATATTAATTACTATAAAGAAAAGAAAATAACTATAAAATAATTATTATAATATATATCTTAAAAAGACCTTAAATAAGCCTCTATTAATAATATAATAATTAAAAATAAGAAAATTATAATTATAATTTATTAAAAAGGATAATTAAATAGCTATATTATTCTTAAATATTAGCTTAAAGTAATATTAAAGAATTATAATTAGAAAAGCCTAAAGAAGCTATAATTCCCTAAGACTATCCTTAAAAACACATAAAGCTAAATAGAAAGGCTTACCCTTTTAATAAAATAAGGCAATTTATTATTTTAAAAGATTAAGAAGTATAATAAGGTACTCCCTAAAAATAAATAGATTACTTACCTATAGGTTTTAAATAAACTATAAGATAATTTAATTAAAGAAGTTTATAAATACCCTTTAAATAAATATAAAAAAATCAATAAAATTTTTAAATAAGTTAAATAAATATTTTCCTTTAATTATATAAAATAAAAGGTAAAAGCTATTATTAAGTAATACTTACTTTATTAATAAATAAAGTCCTTATAATATAAGCTATATAATAAACTATAATCTATTTTAATTACTTTAAGATTATAAAAGTTAATTACTATAGACTTTATTACTAATTTACTATTATCTATAAATCTTACTATTAATAAGTACTATAATATTATTTTTATTATTATTAATTAATTTATAAAGTTTATTTATTATATCTCTTATAAAAAGGTTATAAATAAAGAATAATTTACTTACCTTTTCTTTTAATATATAATTATAATATATAAACTATTAATTAAGATTATCTTTAATTAAAAATAATTATTTATATTTAAGTTTTAGTAAAAATTAATAGTACTTATAAACTTATAATATAAGCTTATTATTACTTTTTAGCCCTAGATTAATAAATAGATTAAAAGGTAAAACTAAGAAATTAAGTACTATTTATAATATTATATTAACTATAAGTAAACTAATTAAATTAAGAAGCTCCTTATTATTTAACTTACCCTTAATATATCTTATTAATTAAATATTAAGATTACCTTTACTTTTATTAATTTTAGATTTATCCCTAATATATTTTATACTAAACTAGAAGGATTACTTAGTATAAAAGTATTACTTAAATTTAAGTAAATATAGTAATTATACTCTAAAATAAAGATAAAGCTTAAATTTATTTATATATAAATAAAGAAGTATTATAATCTTAAATAAATAAAAAGACTATTCTTTAAAAAAGGAAATATAATTCTTTTAATTATTAAAAATATTATTATAAAATAATAAAATAAAAAATTTAATTTTATATATATTAGCTTTTATCTTATAAAAAGGAAGATCTTATAAAATAATTATAAACTTAATCTACTAAAAGATATTAAGATTTATTTAATCTTTTATATTTCCTTATTTAAATCTATAGCTAATATTATTATAGTAAATACTAAATTATATATTAAATTAATAATTAAACTATAAGAGAAATATATTATTAAAAAGATCCTAAAGAAAAGCATTATAAATAAAGAAATATATTATTATATAAAATAAATAGAATATACTAAAGAAATATAGGAGCTATTATAAAACCTTATATATTACTTATAAAAGCTTTAAGACTTCCTTTAAAAAGAATAATAAAAAGGAAATCCCTAAAATTAATATTAAATCAATTTATTATCCCTAGATCTAAGTTATTAGAGACCTTAAATAAGACTACCTTTATAACTTTTACTTTATTAAGTTTATTTAATATCTTAAAGTTATAATAAAATATTTCCTTACTTTATATTTATAATTAATTTTACTAAAAATAAAGCTAAGTTAAATAAATATAATACTCCTTAATTTACCCTTAATACTCTTTAACTTACCTTTAATACTCCTTTAATTTTTAGAAAAGAGACTTTAACTTAATTACTATTTACTCCTTTATAATAATAAGTTAACTTTTTTTAAAAAGATAATTATTTATTAAAAAAAAGCTTATTAATATATTTTTATATTATTTACTTTCTTTTTATTTACTTTTACTTAAGAATATTAATTATTAATCCTTAATATAACTATAAGCCTTTTTACTTTTAATATACCCTATATAAGCCTTTTTAGCCTTTAATATAATATATAACTTATTATTTACTTAATAAAGAAAGTAAAAATAAAAGGAAATAAAATTATCTAATAATATTATATTTACTTATATATTAATATATACTATACTACCCTTTTTCCTTCTAATTATTTTATTAGTATAAATATAAAGGGTAAAAAGAGAAAAAAAGATAATCTACCTAAACTAAAAAATATATAATTTTAAGAATAAGATCTTTAGGGGGAAATATTATATTATAACCTAGACCTAATTACCCTATAATAATATTATTATTAGTAAAACTCTAAATAAGATTTACTTTTACTTTTAATAATTAAGCTTATTATTAAATAAGACTATCTTATTTAATAAGATTATTTTAATAAAATATAATTATTTTAATCTATTAAGAATACTTTTAGCTATTAAAAATAATATTTTACTTAATATATAAGACTATAGAAATTATAATTATTAAGACTTAACTTAACTTTTAATATAATTTAATTACCTTTAATTAATCTCTTTAATTAATCTATTACTAAATATAATATTATTTTTATATTATCTTTTATATTACTTAAACTTAATATACTTAATCTATCCTACAATATAAACTAATAATACTTATAGCAAAATCTCATCTACTAACTAATAAGGCAATCTCCATTCCTTATCCCCAACTTATAAGACTCCATTACACCTTATTTAGCCACAAAAATAACAAAACCTCATCCCTTTATTAATAAAAATCTACTATTCCTATTAACTATAGGACTAGACTATTATACAATTAACCTAGCTATAAGAGGTTAGGTTAATTAACCTAACTATAAGAGATTAAATTAACCTAATTATTAAAGATTAGGTTAATTAATTAGTCTTTTAATCAATCAATTAATTAATTAAGTCAATCAATTAATTAATCAATTTAGCTATAATAGGTTAAGTTAACCTAGCTATAGGTTAATCAACCTGACCTCTAATAGCTAGCTTGACCCAACCTCTAACAACTAGCTTAACTAACTAACTAACTAACCAATTAATCAACCCAACCTTATAACTAGATCGACCCAACCTTATAACTAGATTAATCTAACCTCTTACAGCTAGGTTGATTAATCCGACCTCTAACAGCTAGATTGACCCGACCTCTTATAGCTAGATTGATCGACCTAACCTCTTACAGCTAGATTAACTGACTAACTAACTAACCAATTAATTAACCTAACCTCCAACAGCTAGATTGATCAACCCAACCTTACAGCTAGATTAATCCAACCTCTTACAGCTAGATTGATTGATCCGACCTCTAACAGCTAGATTAATCGACCCAACCTCTGACAGCTAGCTTAACTAACTAACTGACCGATTAATTAACCCAACCTCTAACAGCTAGATTGATCAAACCGACCTCTAACAGCTAGCTTAACCCAACCTCTTACAGCTAGATTGACTGACCTAACTAACTGACTGACTAACTAAAGGACCGGTTAATTAACCCAACCTCTAACAACTAGGTTGATCGACCCGACCTCTAACAGCTAGCTTGACTAACTAACTAAGTAACTGACTAATTAACTAGCCAAGCCCTTATACCTCTAATTGGTTAGTAGCTAGCTCTTTCAATTAGATAATCTCACGTGATTCCACGTGATTTTCAACACAGAACACAACACACAACACACCGCCACACACACCGCCACACATGGTAGTAAGGAGAGAGGCCACCCCCAATAGATCCCTTTTCGTTCCTTAAGGGCATTGGAGTCTTCTTTTTCTACAAGGGACCATGGCTTGGTAATTTTTTAAAAAAAAATTTGGTTGGTTGTTGTAAGATGTTAGAGATAGGTGTCTGTAGGGATGCGATGTTGAATCCTTTACCCTGGTGTAATACTCGTCGTGCCAATTTGAAGGATCACAGCAATCTGATATCTGCATCCTATCATCCGTAATGTGGATAGACAGGGGCAGGTTCGGTTCCCAAAGTACGTCGTATATTTTAAACTAGCCATTCTCATACAACCAACCAGAGACACCACTAAATGTACTTTTATTCGATTTAAAGGTAACATTACGCACGAGTATTTCTGGCATGCAGACAAACATCAGCATCGCCCCACATAAATACAATGGGAAACTTGTTGGAAATCCCAAACAAACTACATCTATTAGTCACACGGTAATTAATATCTCTTGCAACCCCCGCCTGCAGCAGTTGTTAGGTCCGCGCCTTGGCAACACGGAGCCAGTCATATCATCATGTCCCTATACTTGCTGCATGTTGAGTTGGCAGATACCACACCGTGCTAGGGGGTGGCAACTTGCATCGTGGAACCCCCTTCGCGTTTGTATTTCCCGACGACTGCCGGGGTTTACTGGATCGGCCGACGGCACACCAAGGCACTGCAAACATGTCACGTTGCGCCCAGATTAGAGTTGTCCAATTCCACGCTTGTTTCGTAGTCTGTCAAAGTTTCGGGTACTGTCGTTTCAACGTCACTAAAAAGCGGTTACGGTAGATAGTAGGTCTCTCATTTTTTTCTTTTCCCACGCCCTAATGGTCGCTTGAAATGCGCGGGGTAGGATAGGCTCCGGCATCGCTCACGCATGTGGGTGATCTAGTTACTTGTGATGGGGTCCTCCATTCGCTCTGGTCTACCGGAGAGGAATAAGGGATGTTGCGGACCGGCGCATACCGTCTCTAGGGCGCCTCAAAAACGTCAGGCGGACGAGAAACGGATATGCCATAACAGAGGCTCAATGGTCATTTTTTTTTTTTTCAAGAATCAACTTAGGGCGATCGTGATCGTGGCGGCAATGGTCAACTGGTGGTCACCAGTCAAGATGCGACAGGATCATCTTGTGGTCCGTGGCTAGTCGCGGCTGGGGTGGAAGACTCACGTCACGGCGTTGCAGTTTGGGGTCTGTCCTGCAGAGCGGCAACGAACCAACATTTAGCTTAGCGATGGGGGGCTGCCTGCCTTGTATGTGGCTAGATCGGACCCTGACTCTCGATTGCTACAGTGCAAAGTGGGACAGCAAGATGAGCCAACCAGGCAAACCACTCGTAGCGGCCTGGTGTAAAAGTCGGTGAAGGGGCTAAGGGGTTGAGGCCCTCGAGGGAGGGGGAAAAACAAGCGGGCACCAACCAGCCGGAGAAGGGACAGAGAAGGCGAGTGGAGGAATAGCAACGGTTTCGCTCGGAGGTCGGCAGTAAAAGCTCCCATGCTTTCACTCCCCAGCCGCTTGGCGGAGGTATTGTCAGTGAGGCTTTTTGGATTAGGATTGTTTCAGGATGAGCAAGCAATATTCGAACTCATCAAGATCGGCCCCCGCTCACACGCCACGGGATGGGGATAGCTAAGCTAGGTGGGCGCGAGGCTCTGTGGCATGGACACGATCCATCACTCAGGGGTCTCGATGCGATGTATGTATGCACCGTACGTCCTCATGTAGGGAGAGCGATGATGTGCGTGCTCTTACATCCAAGTGTTTCTAGCGGCAGCGAACCTACCCACATCTACCTTGCAACCTTTTGAATAATTGTATGCGTCTAACCTATTGCGGCCGACATGCACGACGGAACGGGTGGATCGAGGACCCAGCTATGCCGAGCTCAGAAGGCCCCTTCCCATTCAGAACTCAAAAAGGCCCCAGTGGATAGATTTCTGGGTGAAGCGATGACAAAGCCCTGCTCGACCATCCTGGTCATCAATTCTGTGACTGTTAGAAGTTGATGGAGTTGGCAGAGAAGCGCTAGCAGGCAGCCCATGGAAACAGGGAACCAAACCGGGATGGTGCCCACCGGCTCCCTTGCACGCAGGCCTTTCTTCATCCTTTGCGGCAGATAAGATATACGCTGGACATTGATGCTCAATTGGAACTATATTGAAAAGTATGCTACTACCGATGTCTCCTTCACTGTCGATTGACGAGGCGGACGAGCTTTGGACGGTTGAATGTTCATTAGGAGGAGGCTCGGCCCTGAAGGGCGGTGAACAGAGGCAGGCATGGATCGTAGGCAGTCAATGAGTTGAGGTGGCCAATTGAGTGAGTCACTTCCCCTGAGAGTCGTGCGAGAGATGCACGCAAATCTCGTAACGACTGCACTGGCATATGTACAGAGTACTTCATCTGGTCGAGACGTGTGCTGTTGATGATGTCAACGTGTTAGTGGGGGTGGGTTTAACATACAACTTCAACGGGAATATTTTTGGTCTACTATTAGGCAAGAATAATTAGTTTGGTCACAAGTGAGGAGCGAGCTGGGGAATTCCTAGCCATTCAAGACGGATTAGAATCTGGGGACCGCCACGGCAACGTTTAGCTCTGCAGTTGGAGTCGGGGTTTTTTTTTGGGGGGTGACGTGCAGGTGAGAGGAGGTGTACTGACAGACACACCGCCAATCAAAGTGTGAAGGCGATTGGTTTGAGCGAGAAGCTTGGGGCAGGTTATCTTTGATCTGGTCAGGGGGACTGAATGGAGATCAATCATTCCCTTTGGAACCCCAGCTTTTTGGTGCGTTGACGTGCTGCAATCGGAGCTTGAAGGTCCGGTCTTGCATGTGTGGGTTTGCCCAGCGATGCAGCGCTCGGCTCTTGAGGATAATTAAGATGAGAATTACCCATCAACTAGCCTCTTGATCAAAGCTCCTATCACAAGATCTTAAACCACATGGATGCACCCGCTTTCACCGTCGGACGGTCCATGGGTCTCAGTCCCAGACTAACCATGGTGTATCAAACGCTATTCAGCTTGGAAGTCTTTTTTTTTTTTTTTTTTTTTAAACTGACAAATACAATGCACGTCTCGGGGCCTCCTCCGTGTTCTCCGATCACAGGAGGCACAGGAGCAGGCAACCTAGCCGTAAAAGAAAATAGGTGGTGTAAGGGGCAACTTGGGCCTTCTCAAGAAGCCGGGTGGCTTGTGCAGAAGGTAGATCCGCGCAAGCTGACGCCAAAGACACAAGCAAGCAAGCCAAGAGCCAAAGATAATCCAATCAACACGATAATGGGCGGCAATGGAGTCCTGGCAGCTGATTCGACCATTTCTCTGTAAGGGTGTGGATTCGCCTGAACTTTGGCCCAGTACCACTTCAGGAAATGCTAGGTCACCACGTCAATGGCCCTGGCGAGGATAAAAAGCCACGCTACAAAGGTCATCAGTGTCCCGCAAGTTACAAATGCTACGTACTGTGCCTCTGCCGGGGACCCGGCAGGCCCCAAATTCCCAATGCAGTACCATCCTGGATGCCTCCGACTGCGTAGCTCAGCGAGCACCGACCCTGTCTTATTAATGCTGCCGTGGTATCTTACATGAAAGACTCGTTGATATGTCATTCGTAGGAGATCACACTACGTGATGATTACCTGCCTAATAGGCCCGCGACCCAGAGACGGTAAAACTCAGGTTTGGAAGGCGAATTTGAAAAGACGGCATTGCATCTCCTGTCTCTGCGTCGAGGACAGGCCGCTTGGTGGGTGGTTGGCATTGGTGAATGTCTCAACCAAGCGGGCCATGTGTGTGCACAGGTCGCGAGAAAACCGGGTTATAACGAGAGCCGAGGCATCGGGCCTATTAGATCGGCTGGGCTTCATGCCCTTGACCCCGAGCTACCTGAGACGATCAGGTAGGGAAAATAAAATAAATTCTGGATTAATAGAAAAGGGATCCCATGGAATTCTTATATTCCCTGACAGCAGAATGTCTCTGACAAGGTGTCACCCCATCGTCGTGGCCCCCCGACATCCCGTATTCGCGCTCTCAGCTGCCGTCCCATGGGCGGCCGGCGGCCATCATTAGTGGCTTTCCATAGGCGCCGAGGGGCAATAATGGGGCTTCCAGCATCGCTTTTGTGTCTGACGAGGTCCAGCCGAGTCTACTGGCAAAGGTATTTGTACTTTGTCCTGTTGCGTCCCGTTGCTACTGCCTCAAGGATTGCCAATGCCGGCTTCTCTCGACTCGTGGTTCCTCCAGCTCGTCGGAAACGAGTGAAGCAAAGCTCCCCGTGCTGTCGATGACAAAAGATACCTCGACTTGGTGGTTTTCCCCAAACCTTGCCCTGATTTGCCCTGGCCCGCGCCCCATCCTGTCCGGTTACTGTCCTATCCCGTTTTTGTGCCTCCTCCAGGCCTTTCCTGTTCCTGGTTGCTTCTGTCGGTGCCTTGTCCTGGCCTACGTCCCGACCCTGCGTCTTTGTCCCAGGTTGCCCACTGCCTGAACCCACAGCGCGCAGCCTACCCACTGCTACGCCCAAACAGCGGCGTTTTCATCTTTTCTTTCTGGGTGTCTCTCTTCCTTCCTTCCTCTTTGTCGCCATACGTCGCAGCGTTCCATATCCTCCCAACCAGCCTGTCGCTCCTGGCTCTCCAGGGCGCGCTGTCTGTGAGAGAGTGAGATAGAACGTGTGGGAGTGGACATTCCGGAAAGAGAGAAGACGAGCTGAGAGTTGTGTGTTTTGTTGTCCAGTGTTTACCCATTCAGCGCGTGTGTGCTATCATCTCAGGTATGTCCAGTTCAGCCTCAAGCCCCCCTTTCCTGTCCTCCCCCAAGCCCAAGGGGATGAAAGGGCCAGCCAAGGAGCTGTGTCTCGATGCACAAGTCATGGCGCGGTCTCTTCACGCGTGTGCATCCCTCGCCTCCCTCCCTTTCTTATTCCAGAGCTTGCTGTCTTTCTTCTTTCGCGACAACCAACAAGTCTATTGGTGTTGCGGTTGTGCCCACCCACCCCGTTGTCGCATTCCACCCACTGTACTGTACCGGCCGCCGCCCAGGTACATGCACCCACACAGGCACGTACAGCGACAAGCCATGTCTAGGCCGGCCCAGCCCTGGCCAGCAGCAGCAGCAGCAGCAGCAGCAGCAGCATTAGTAACGGCAGCGAGACAGCATCAAAAGGTAATGCGCCGCGGCTCGCTGTGCTGGCGAACCCGCGGCTTCCGTTCCTAAGGCGCGAGTCAAGTTGGAAAAGACGACAGCAACCGGCCTGACTCGGAAAGAAAGAAACCGCGAAAGAAGACAGGCGCGAAAACGAGTGCATCGCCATCTCGTCCCCTCTGTTGCCCCCTCATTCCCATCTCTCCAAGGCAAGGCGCTTTGGGTCCATGCCCTGTCCGCCCCAAACAAGCCTAAAGCTCTGGGCCCTCGCTGTCCTTCATCCCTCCCCCGTTTCCCCTGCTTTCCCACTGTCCACACATCCGTCCTCACATCCACACACGCCCCCAAGTGGCCCGTGTGTGGCTCCAAGCCCCAGCACATAGCCCATTCATTGCGTCCATCGCCCGTCGCCATCGTCCAGGCGTCCTTCAGCCATAGATGGGCCTTACCCACACTCCGCGCCCACGCTCACCCCGCCTCTCAACAACGTCCCATCCATCCATCGTCGCTTGCTGCTGGTTTCTCTCTCTCCAGAGCGCTTCGCCTGCTGATACTTCTTGCTTTCTTCCCATGTTTGCAGTAATATAGACCGAGCCCGATTTGCCAATTCGGCGTGTACCACCTTGTTTCTTTAGACCACGATGGACGACCTGCGCTTCCGCACCCAAACGTCTCCTCGGAATGAGTCGCCAATGAATTCCCTTGTCTCACCTCCTCGCAATGGTTCTAGGATGCCTGGGGCTCAGGTCGCCCCCCAGGCCCCTCATGACCATCGTTCAAACCTCCCTCGACGCTTCACCACCGACGCTGGCAGGATCCCGACCTTGAACAACATGACTTCCCTGGCCTCCTTGACCTCACCTCCTCCCCGCGTTCCTGAACCCTCCCAAGACTACAACGTAAGTCGCTACCTTGCCGCCCTGGACTGACCCTCCACCATCGCCGGTGGCCCTGCGATCATGTCGCTTGTAACCTTCGGTTAGCTGACAGTTTTCTCTTAGACTCTGCACAAGGTCCAATTGGTATGTGAATGATAGAACCTGTTTCCTGCCGAATACCCTCGACGATGCCCCTGATTGCCATCCTCGAGCTTGATATCGGTCGCCAACGACATAACTTGCGAGCTGCCTTCGCGATGCCCTTCCTTATTGCACCCACAAGCTTGAGACTGACCCCCGGATTAGATAGAGAAAAAGAAGCTCGAATATGAGCGAATCCGCGAACAGAGACGGCGCTTCGAGCTCGAGATGCAGAAGTTGGATCAACAGCAGCGGCGTGAGGCGCTGGAGCTTGCCCAGATGGAGGAGGAAATGGGCAGACTAGGTGGCCATCAGTCCGAACCTACCACCCCTCCCGAGTACCGCGACAATTCCGGGTTTCCCTCGATGTTTTCGCGTCCGAGTCGTTATTCAATGTCGAGCTTGACCTCACCCCCAGGCCTTTTCAATCGCCCGGCACGATCTGGATCGACGCTCGCCTCCCCACAGTCCGGCCTTGTGCAGACTCGCTTCGGATTCGAAGAACAGATGCCATCGCGCTCTGTCCCGGTCACACGTAGAAATAGCGACGACGAAAAGGAAGAGGCTGTTCGCCAGGATCCCACCAGCCATCGCTCGACTAATGCGTAAGTACCCATTGTTTTTATACATTGCTATGTTGCGTCCTCGCTGGGATGATGTCGCCGGGGAGTCGTGATCATGCGAAGAAGTTTATTTGGTCATCCGTGAAAGTTGATCCTTCTACCGATGTCTCATTTTCTGCCAAGTGGATTCATGCCTTTTCTGCATTTGCAGTGTTTGAGATTTGTGGAGTTGTGTAGATGTTCTCGCAGCAATGCTTCGTGAATCACTCACACGGATAGCATGAGGAGGCAATCAAAGAGCTATAAGAGAGAGGCGCTGTGGCCGTTAAACAAACGAGCTTTTGCGTTCTCCACCTTCACACAGCTCTTGAATCCCACTTGGGGCTCTTCGCTACCTCTCCACGCCGTCCCACAACTTCAGTCTATTTTTCATACAAGGCGTTCTGTTATTTCCAAGGTCGGAATATAAATCCAACTGGGTCATACAGTTGGCTTTTCTTGGGACTATACACTTGGGTTCAGCTGGGGGCACTTTTGATAGGGTGTCGCTTCCGGTTTTTTCTTTTTTTCTTTCTTTTATTTTTAAATCTCGCACTTTTTGCTCTTTTCGAAACTCGGGTTTTAAAGCTGACAATGTCATCCGGAAACAGCCTAAACCGTTATTCGATGCCGGTTACTCGCTCGAGAACTGGCTTGTATGATGCTGGGCTTGACCAGACCAACACTACCAGGTTTCTGTTTGGCGACGAGGAGCCAAGTGCCCTGGGGCATGTCGGCGGACCTGACGAGAACTTCCCTACCCTTGTCCGTCGCGACGACCAAGTCGTAAGTGCATTTTTTTTAAAGCGCAACTTTGGCCTATTCAGAAGCCTTCAGAGCGCATTGTTTTGCTGTGTTTGCTATTTGTTTTTTTTGGGTGCAAGCTGGAGGGCTCCACATTTTTTTTCGTGGTGCATCTGCTCAGCACTGATTCGCATTCAATAATGACATTGTTCGCGAGATTCACCTCTTCACTTCACCACTCCCTCCAATTTCACTGCACCTGCCCATCATCCCCTCGTTCGGCAAGCACCTTAGGTCCTGTTTTTGATCGCGGAGGGTTTTATCTTTTTTTTCTTTTCCTTTTCTATTTCCTTTCCATGTTTCGTGGTTGCTTTAGTTTCTAACATCGTTGGACCTGCTCAGCTATCTGCATCTTCGGCTGCTCTAGACCTTGCCTTGTCCCCGTCTCCCAACCCTGAAGCGGCGGCAGCTTCCCGAGGCTGGAGCCGTGTTGTTAACCGTCATCGACCCCAGCAGAGTATGTCTTCGATAAATGGACCCTCAAGTCAAATGGGTGACATGGTCGGCCTTAGTAGCCGCCCTAACTCAGTCCGCCACTCCCTTGATCTTAAGTACATCTCCGAGAACGCCAACGAGACGAGCGGTGCTATCATTTCGTCACCAGGAGGCCAAAACATGACAACTCCGCCCAAGCTCCAAAGCTCCTTTTCTGCCAACGATGTCCCAACTGTTAAGAACCCCGCGGGCTCATCAATGAACGCCAACAACCATGCGCAGCAGCACTTCCACAACCATAATGCCAGCCTCGGTCGCATTCCTGCTGGCGCGGTACCCCGTGGGCACAGCCGGGAACTGTCTACCGATAATATCAATGCCAACCGCGAGCAAGCTGGCGCCTACCCCTCTATCCAGTCCGCTCTCCAGGCCAGCGCTGCTCCATTCGGTCCCACCACCACAGCTGCTGCCCCCCCTGCCGGAGCTGTTGTCTCGTCTCCCTCTGGCAATCCCTCATTCAATGGGTTTTACCAGGCCAATGGGTATGGTTCGCCTCAAGGCGCTGCTCACCCTGCTGGAACCTTCAACGTCCCCATGCTGGCCGCAGGTATGCAACAGATGAACATCAACGGTGCTAATGGTGGCAACATTTACCCCCCTCAGAACTACGGTGGGTACGGTTCTCTTCCCTACGGTCAGGGTAGCCAGCAGCCTCGTGATAGTCAGGCTCGCGTCATTCAACATCGTCGTCAGCTCGATAATGAAGGTGAGCAATTAGGATACTGAACATTTAATAAGGACGATGAATACTAACACGCTGATAGCGATGTCCCGTTACCAGAACATGCCCCTTGAGTCATTCACCGGCCAAATCTATGACTTGTGCAAAGATCAACATGGCTGCCGGTATCTCCAGAAGAAGCTTGAGGAGCGCAACCCTGAACAGGTTCATATGATTTGGCTCGAGACAAATCAGCATGTCATCGAGCTCATGACGGATCCATTTGGTAATTATTTGTGCCAAAAGCTCCTCGAGTTCTGCAATGACGATGAGCGAACTATTTTGATCCAGAATGCCTCCCAAGATATGGTGCGCATCGCTCTCAACCAGCATGGCACCCGCGCCCTTCAGAAGATGATTGAGTATGTCAGCACGCCCCAGCAGGTCCATCTCATCATCGAGGCCCTTCGTTTCCGTGTGGTTGAGTTGATCCAGGATTTGAACGGCAACCATGTCATCCAGAAGTGTCTTAACAAGCTCACGGCTGCCGATGCTCAATTCATCTTCGATGCCGTTGGCAACAACTGTGTTGAAGTAGGCACCCACCGTCACGGCTGCTGCGTTCTCCAGCGATGCATTGATCATGCATCCGGTGACCAGAAGGTTTGGCTAATTGGACGCATCACTGAACACGCCCGAATCCTCGTTCAGGATCCATTTGGAAACTACGTTGTCCAGTACATTATCGATCTTAACGAGTCTTCTTTCACTGAGCCCGTCGTGGCTATGTTCCGCGGCTGTGTCAGCCAGTTGTCTCGTCACAAGTTTAGCTCCAACGTGATCGAAAAGTGCTTGCGTTGTGCTCAAGCCGTGTCCAAGGATATGATTGTGGAGGAATTACTGGCACCCGCTGAGATGGAGCGCCTTCTTCGAGACTCATTCGCCAACTATGTTATCCAGACTGCTCTTGAATATGCTACTCCTCACCAGAAGTACCGTTTGGTGGAATCTATCCGCCCTATTCTCCCTGCGATCCGGACTACTCCCTATGGTCGACGTATCCAGGCCAAGATCTCTGCCTTTGACAATCGTGGCAGCGCTGCCTCAAGCGGTCAGGTTACACCAGCCGATAATACCCAGGGGCAAATTTCTCTTCGACAAACCTCGCACGCGCAAGCCGGGCACACTCGAGGCCTCTCCGGCAATGGCCCTATGATCCAGGGCAACGGCGTTGCCAACGGGGGCCTTCCTGGCATGGGCAATCAGACTATCCGCCAGGGTATGCCTCCCTATTCTAGCAATTCGGTCATGACTTCTCCTGCCCCATCTTCCAACGGCGGACCAGTCCAGCCGCCGCAGTTTGGGCAGAGGGCCCCAGGCAACTACTCTCCCTCGCGATCTACCAATGGTAGCGGAAGCAGTGGCAGCGTCAATGGCAATGTCCCCGCCACAAACACCAACCCTGGCGAGAATGGAGAGACACATTGGGTGTAAATTATTTCTCTTCGAGTACAACTGCCATTCATGACATGACCCGCTTGTATAATGATGCTCACTTAACCCAATGCTTTGTTGGGTGGCATGTCATTTCATGCAACACGGTAACGACACCGTCATGACTTTGACGATTTTCCTTTGCTCTCTGTTTCATTAAGCCACAGAACGACATCGCATTTTGGCTCGAGCCTGCCTCGGACCTCACCAAGACCAACACGACAACCCTGGGGTTGCTTCGTGTGTACATTACCCAAAAAAGGGAGCCCCAAAACGACAGTCGACTGTCTTGGCCGCCACTGCTTCTCGGATGCTGCTCATGGAGAGGAAAAACCCGCAGCCCGCAACATCGGCGAAGTGACAGCCAAGACGTGTACATGTACTTGGATCGTCAAGATCACACTCATCGGCATAGACGAATTGCTTTTATTCGAATTTCGTTGATTTTATTTTTCGATTTCATTTGGATGCCCTTTCTCTAAGAATTCTCCAGCGTGGAACCGACTACACAATCTGCATTTGATCCCGCGATGTGCTTCTCGATATTGTCAGCAGGCACTCGCAAGTTACATGCATCGCGATGTGGAATTCATTCTTCGCGATTGGCGATTCCCACAGCTTGAATTTGGTGACACGGCTTCAACTCCCTGATCCAAGCTCGAGTGGATGGCGAGTGCAATCGCCTTTGTGCTTTGGGCCTGGCTTCGCTAGCCTCCTCATAACCCTCGACTGGCTTGGCTAGCCTGGGGAACGAGAGTAAAGCAGGGCAGGGACCCGTCTTTTTTTTTCTTTCTTTTCCCTTTTTCGTTGAGTTTGTATGAGTTCCGGAGTAGTTGATTTCTATAGTTCAGTTCGCTGGGGGCGAAAAATTCTCATAGGATGGAAGGGCTTGATGCCCAAGGAACTCGGGTTTAGCTTGCTGACCGAGAAATGAGGATGTCCCTAACTACCTGCCTGCCTGTATTTAGATATCGATTTGAATTCAGAGCTTTCTGATTGCTATGACTTTCCATTCGTGCTGTTTCTATCTGATTGTGATGATGCTATTGCCCTATTTCATCTGCTGTCTAGCTGTTGGACAATCTTGGCGCGACTAGCCTAGGAATTTTATTTTATTTTCTCCACTCCACTCTTTCCCCCAACTCCATCAGGATAAAAAAATTCTTCAAAATAGTCTGTAAATCATGAAAGTGCTCTTTTTCGGCCAATGAGCCCTCTTGCAAAAACACATGGTTGACGCTTGAGTTGTTCTTACAAGATGGGTTCTGAGTTTGCGTGAGCCTAAAGGGATATAAAGAGACGAATTCATCACGGAACAGCACATAACACAAGAGTGACAGTGGTCACGGAACATTCTAGCCAGAGAACCATGTTGTTTAAATCTTTCTTAAGGACGTAATCCCATTCCATTTTTAGCTACCAAACAAGGTTCCCGACTCCCCAGAGTCCAAGCATGCAATGCGTAAAGCAGACCCAGTACCCGGAAGAAAAAATCCCCCAAATCACTCCAGTCACGACCGAGATTTGGCCGTTTACCTGTATCGCCAGAGAGAGAGGGTGTTGTGGCGGAGCCAGGTCTTTCTGCGGCCAGCCTGGGTCTTGTTGTAGCGGTGGCCCTTGTTGAGACCACGGGAGCGCTTGCCGGTGGCAGTGAGGCCACGAGACTCGCGGTGCTTGTGGACGGGGTTGACGATCCAGTTGATGCGAGGATCGATGCGGATGGCCTTGTGCTGGGGGTCGACAAGGATAACCTCGTAGTACTTGTAGGTAGAGTCCTGGTTGATCCAGTAGGAGTTGAGGACTCGGAGGTTGGCGCAGCGGCGGCCAACACGCTCCTCAGCGGTGGCCTTCAGGGATCGCTGGTACTTGAGCTGGTTCACACCCTGGTTGGTGGGCTTGCCTGTTGATCGGGGGGCAGTTAGCAAATGTTGGCTCTAGACCACCTGTCCTCGCAGGCTGAAAAGAGAGCAAACGCACCATAGGTGGCACCCTTGGGGACAGGGCGCTTGCGGCCACCACGGCGGACACGAGCGCGGTAGATGACATAGCCCTGCTTGGCCTTGTAACCGAGACGGCGAGCCTTGTCGAGACGGCTAGGACGCGAAGCGCGGTGGATGACGTTCAATTGACGGAGCTATATTGATGCACTCTCAGCAAACGTTCAACGAGTGTATAGCAAAGACGGCAGCCAATGCCTCTCTGTTCTCTTGTCTCGACTTGAGGTGTGCGTGAAGATTGAGTTCGAGCGAGGGTGGACCTGAAAAGAATTTCTTCATGACAAGCCAGACGGTCGAAATCTTCATTGAATCGCACTGCAACGAGAGAGAAACAGAGAGAGAGAGAGGCGGCAGCCGTCCACAAAACGATTGGTGTTGTTCAACGTACTTCCCAGCAGCGCACTCGGAGGAGGAAGCGCATGATATCCGACTGCTTCTTCTTCTGAAGCTCTTCGACATACTTGAGGGCACCCATCTTGGCTGTTGGCGAGAAGACGCAGCAAAAGTCAGCACAGCGATTTCTTGAGTGAGGGTGGTCTTGATTCCTGGAGTCTAAGGGATCAGGAGAAGGAGGGAAGGGGTTACAAACCGGCTGTTGGCGTGAAGTTCCTGCCGAGGGTTAGTAGAAGGCGAGTGTGTCGAAATTTCAAAAGTTGCAAAAGCCCAGCTGGTGAGGAAAATTGAGGGCACAGTTTGTGGGTTAAGCGACGCGCTAACCCTATCAAGCTAGCGGAATAGGACTTGCCCCTCAAACCCCTAGCGGTGTGTGATTTGTGCGAATGGCCCGTGCTCATGGCATGATGAGTCAGCAACTCGAGAGACGGTGCATGGTGAATGGAGTAGATGGGGCTAATTGGCGTTGGGCACTGCGAGTGGTCACTTTCATGTTGATGGATTGTTGTTTGGAAGACATCAGGGAAAGCCCTTGAATGGAAAGTTAACTATACTTCTTTCTCTGAAGTGCAATTTGCCAACATATCTGTAAAGCCTTTCACCTGGCTCTGGGCGGCCACGCCCCATGTTTCTTCAGATCGCTTTATCATTCCCTCCTGCATCAATTCCCAAGCTATTTTATCAATGTCTTCGGATTCTGCAGAAGGCTTGGAAATAGGTCCACGGTGCCCGGGTACTATCGAGTGTTCAGCGCCTTGAACTGCAAAACGCATGACACGTTCGTTCAATTCGGCCAGGTCTCTTCCATCCTCTTCCCAGCGCATCCAATTCGGCTTATTGATACCCGTACCCTGCGCATTCATCTTTTCGTAGGTGCCAATAATGGCGTACAGTTCATCGAGTACCTTATCCATTAAGTGAGACGGGTGGGCTGGATTTGATGAGGGACCGGCCGATGCCATTGTCATCCATGGCAGGACCGACGTCAAGTCCGGAACGAGCAGCTCACCCACATCGGCCTTGCGAAAGTTGCCATTCCCACTTGCTCTCCATAGTCAGCGCAAAGTACACAAAAAAAATGTCAATAATTTTTCGGGGTTCTTACGGATGTGCTTCTAATTGCTTCTCGATGAAATCGACAAGTTCATCTCCTTGCTCCTGAACCTGATTCTTGATGTCGCTTGCGCCTGCTTTCCGCTTTTTTGACGTCATTGGTTTGCTTGCGGGCCATCTCAAGCGGAGGAGTTAGCTGCGAACTGAAAGATCGATCATACTAAGGGGGTGTTTACGTCGGGTCTTGATGAACATTGTTCACGCGCCGTTTCGCCTGTTTGTCTGTCGTCTTCCGAGGACTCCTGAATGATCTTTTGAGACCTACGTCTCCGGCATCATGGCTATCTATTGAAATTAGGCAAGTTTTTTTTTTTTTTTTCGTCTGTAGGAAACCTCGCTGTTTTACCTATAACGTGTGCCTTTCTCTTGGCTGTTCCTCTTGGCATTTTTAGAATATTGGTATGCACGAACTGGGAACATTAAAAAGTCAAGTTCCCTTGGTAAATCAGGAGATGATAAGAGTACCATAGAATCGCATGAGTCGCAGCGACGAACGTGCTCAAGAGCTTTTTGCAAGGCGATAAATGCCTGAGGTACTACAGAAGCAGGTGGAATGTCAGAAGGTAACACCTGATAGCACCCTCCGTTCCTTCCCCTCCGGCTCAAAACGGATGTCCGCCGGAACCTTGTATATGTCCGCACCTACTCGGAAACACCACAGCGCGTGGATTCCGCAGTGCATCTTTTCCCTTGGTATTAAGTGTTCACAAGTATCCATTCTGGGCACCACACAGCCTTGATAAATTCAACAACTAACTGTAGTGCCATGTATTAAACGCAATGCCTATATTTCTAAACCAAGTATTTAAGTATCGTGCATTTGTCTCTTAGTAGCAACTGGAAAAGTAAAAGTAGGTAGATAAGCAACTTCAAGGTGCCTGAAGAATGCGGCCCAAGAGCCCAGAGAAGAGAAAGAAAAAAAGAAACAGAAAAGCAATACGAAACCCGAAAGGAAATCTTTGTCATACATGAATACCGACTATACCCAAACATGTCCTTTTTTATCGCATATTAGTTACACTGTGAATGCGAAATCCTCGACACTCTCTCTTTCTATATTCTCAACCCTTAAAACAAAAGCCGTTGGATGTCATTTGTCTTTCCCTTACCCTTCTCCAGTCGTCAAAAATGGCCGTGGGGTCTGTGACCCTGAGCAACAAATCGGCAGAAGAAATCAACATTCTCACATCTTGCATGGCAGCTTCATTGGCGAGAAGGCTGCCAGTAAACGCCCCAAATAAAACAAACAGAAAAGACCTCCCCCCAAACCTTCTTGAGCCATATTCTTATCGTCATGCACCACACCTTCTTGCGCCTACTTCCAACTACCAGTACCATAGCCTGATAAAAATGTAGCGCTCTCGCCAGCTCATACTTCATCACATACTAGAGTTAGCCATCCGCCAGATCTAGGTAGGCTATGCCCCACTAGTGTGAGTTGAGTGACAGTCCCTGGAACGATCCAACCCAATCATTCTGAGGAGAAATGGGAGATGCCCCTTGAGAGTGTGGTGCTGGGCTAGGTCCCGACTGTGGGTTTGGAAAACGGTGTCTCATGGACTGGAAGTCCCCAGGTTGTGGTAGGTGTCCTCCAGGGAACCCCTCCATGTTAAGGTTAGCGCTGGGAACGTATGGCATATTGTTCCGAGGATTGCTGAAGTTGGCGGCGAACTGTGCATAAGGGTAGTTCGATGGAGGATATCCAGAAGCTTGACCAAGGCCTCGGTCACCAGTAAAGGGTTGGGTGAAATTGGGGGGACGGAATCCCCGACCATCCCGAGAACCAGTGGTAAATGCGGCAGGCTGGTGCTGTTCCTGTGCTTGTTGGTTTTGGCGGCGATCGTTACCACTCGAGGCGCGACCGACACCTACGGCACCAGGCCCGATGCCACTTGGGGCTTGAATGCCCAAAGTCGGACTGGCAAACGATGCTGGGTTGATAGCAGACATCCAGATACGGGTCTTGTAAATCTTGAACAAATCCGTTACAAGCGAATTGAAGTTGATGTATGAGTCGGCGAAGTAGTAGAACGTCAATTTTTTCCAGTCCCTAGAATATTGATTAGAAATATTGATCACAAGTAGAAATCCCGTCACTTACATCTGGAATTCAGCATCAAGAATTTCCATATTGAGACCATGCTCTTTGACTTTCTGCATGCAGACTCTCTTGGCCTTCGCCTCCTGGCCTTCCTTGTCCCGCAAGGAATGCACTTCATGGTTCTGAGCGAGGCGTTTGATGAGTTTTGGTCTAAGTTCGCCCGAGTTCGGCTCCTGCATATGATGCTGGTTCTGAGGGCCCATTCCTCCAACGGCACTTCCTTGGAGGGCTGTGGAAGAAGCCAGCAAGCCGGCTCCAGCTCCTTCTTGGGCAGCCGCAGCACCCTGGGAATACATCATGAGCCACTTGTATTGCTCCTCTGCATAGTGCTCCTTCAGATCCTTAGCGGTTTGCCAATCAACATTGTCCCTGGCAACGGTTCCAAGATCAGTGCCACGGTCAGCCTCGACGATTACAAGATCTCCAGGCTTGACGGTTAAGCCGGTACCTTCTTGGATATAAAACACGTCGGCTCTAGCGCACTTGAACAGGACGACATGAAGCAGTTGGTTGTGGCGCGGTTGAGCAATACTGTACACATTGCGGTGTGGAGACGGTGGGCGATTCGCGTAAGGGCTTGGAATAGCATATGGCGATGGGTACTGATTGTTGAAGCCAGCCGGAAAAGCGCCTGGTAGGCTGGCGCCACCAAAATAGGGAGCCGCTATGCACAATTAGATTCTAGTTTTGCAACACATGAATGTAAGATTTGGCTCACCAGTATTACCAGTTCCGAAGTTAGCTGAATCAGGGTATCCAGGAGGGAAATCGGGAGCTTGTTGAGCCTCGTTGACCGCGGACTCTAGGGCGGAGGTATCCGGGATGGAGCTGATTGATCCTTGCCGGGTGGGCATAGTTGCAAACGAGTGCCGTCGACTTTGAGAAACGTCCGTAACAGGGAAGCCCAGGGAGCTCGACCAGAGTGCCTTCTTCAGGTTTGCATTGTCGTTCTTGCGATTATCCACACCAAAGGGGCCACGAATAGAGGCTGGACCAAACTCGCTCATGCGCCTATTCATAGATCGTTTAGACAGAGGGTCACCTGATTCGTTTGCTTCGTCAAGCTCGTCAATGGCATAGTCGGACTCCTCGGGCACGGATTCTCTCAAGGAGTAGCCATTGCCCATGTATGATGTCCCAGTCGCGGCTCGGGGTCTGATGCGGCTGTTGTACTGCTGCTGTTGGCGAAGCATAGCATTCTCTCTGGTGAGCATTTCAATCGTCTTTGCCTCAGAAGACTGATGGAAGGAGCCTTGAAGAGACTCGCTGGGGCTTTCATCATCGTCATCTTCCACCTCCTTGACCTTCCCTAGCATCGAGCCATCATTTGCCATTTCGCTCAACATGCTAGGCCGGGAAGGTCGATGTTGCAAGGCAGGGTGACCAGGATGACGTGCACGGCCGATGATGGCAGAAGAGCTCATGGAAGGAGGAACAGTTGTTTCTGGATCAAGCTGTCCAACTGAATAGGACTGAGAGCGGTAGGTCTTGGGTGTGGGGTGAAGCGGGATTGCGAAGGGTATTTGTGAGTTTGACGCAGGGTCGCGTGATACGGGTGAGGTCTGCGTTTCAGCGCCAAAGAATGAGTTGCCACTGCCTCCCGGTGGCATAGTAGATGTCGGCGAGGGTAAAACCTCGCTGAGTCTCGACGGAGGGTCTTTGCGCTCAGTGTTCCAAATTCCAGTGCCCCAAGGGAAGGCGGAACCAGTGGGAGCCCGACCCATGACGGATGAAGTAGAGTGAGAGCCCCAGGCACCAGCCCCGGTTTCGGCTGAGGGAGTGCTGGGATGAGATGCGGTTGGCGACATGGAGCTGCTAGCAAATGACCCCTTCCGAGGTCGACCGAGAGACTGCGAGGTCTCGTTCAGCCACGAAGGTCGTCGCACGGGTTTGGGGGGCTGCGTGGTGGATTGATTGGGTTCCTGGCGGTGGTCACCCTCGTCGTCGGAGCTGACCAGGGCTTCAGAATCTGGAGTTGAGGTTCTGGCGTGCAATTTTTCAAGAAGAAGTGACTGGTTGTTTGCTGTAGATGGTGGGAAAGTTCCCTGGCCCAGTCTGGAGGACGGGCCGTTTTTAGGAGGAGCTGAGCTCATCGTCTCTGCCAAATAAATATCGGCAGCCCAGCTTCCTCCAACTGTCACCTGAAAAGCACCGAATAGAAGTAGGGCTCCAGAGGACCCACAGACACTGGCCGTCCGCAGATACTTTGAGTGGCGGTTCTCAAAGTGTGACCGCTTGGAAGGTCGCGCAGCTCGCTCTCAGAATGAGATGAGAAGCGAAATGCTTGTGAATGATGGGGTGATAAAGGTTGAAGCGATGAGGTGGAGAAATCAAATTTATTCCGGGGATATAGAAAAAATATCTGTCACCAGTCAGTTAATTACTCTCATGATAGGTGCTCGTCGCTGCATCAAACGCGATGAGATGATGGTCACGCATCAGCCGGCCTTATTAGGTGAGGGGAAACAATGCCCCGTGACGCAGCGAGCAAACGGAATGTGCGGTTATGGAGAACAAAGCGCACAATCGCGATTGTAAACGCGCCTGCAGAAGCGCGGAAATCATATTGTTGCGCCGAATTGGGATGCAGTCGCATGCCACGGAAGAAGCGCATCGCAGCACCGAAGGGGTTGTGTTGGAAGGTTACTCACCAGAGACGTAAATCTCAGGTATGTCTATGGGTAGGGCGTCAACGTGCCAATCTCTAGGTCGTAACAGATAAAATGCAGAGGAGGAAAAAACAAGAAGGCTGCAGATGGGCGGAGGAGAAGCGGCTTTGAAAGTGGCGACTCGTCCTGAGGCAACCTGCGAGTCGACGGAAAAGTAGGTAGGCAAAGAAGGCGATTAGTGTCGGGGGGTAAGAATGAGGGTATAAAGATGTCTAAAACCGGCGCGTCTAATCCAAGGCCCAAAAGAAAAGGAAAAAAAAGTCAAGTAATCAATAAGACGGGGGACGTTGGAGGTGCAAAGCAGCACCCATTCGGGAGGGAGTCGTAAGATGCAGGTAGGCAGGAGATAGATGAGAGTAAGGGTTAGATGGGGAGAGCTGCGGCGACAAGGGAAACTAGTCGAGGCCCATTGTTGGCGAAAAGGCTCGCAAGCAGGCGCGCGCAAGGCCGGCGCCACAGACACCGAGAGAATGACGCGGGGCTGACCTGTCGCGAAGCGGCAAGTGAGAAAGACAGACGGCGGTGGCGAGCAGGCCTGTCAGTCAATCCCAAGGGGTCTAAACGACAAAAGCCGACGGCAGCTGTTGGAAATGACGATGGCGACGATGATGATGGTTACGGATGACAAGGGAAAGAAACAGTGGCGTCTGATGGAGGGTTTGAGGGAAGCGCGAGGCGGCAGATGGAAGGGGTCAGTCAGGGTGAAGAGATGAGCAGATGGGCTATGGTCGGAAGACGGAAGGCGGGGGAGGAAGACGGCGGATGGCTGCAGAAAGGGTGTGTCGTGTTGCGTAGCGTTGCGTTGCGTCGCTGCGGCGGCCTTGCTGCTGATGCGGCGGCGATGCGTAAGGTTGTGTTGAGGTGTGATGCGACACGAGACCAGATGCCAGTGGTGCTTCGCGACCTCAAGTGTGGGAAATAGCTGGCGCTGCTTTGGGGACGAGAGGGGAGAATACAGCAGCGCTGGGGGATTGAGCTGGTAGAGGGTGCACCTGCACAGGCGACAAGCGGCGCAGCAAGGAATTTGGGGACCTGAGGCACGTCTAGGGTGCAGACACCGTCTGTAGTGTGGTCACAGGTGCGGCGGCGTGACGGGCTACCGGGGCCGGATGTTTGGAGCTGGCAACCCGAAAAAAGGATGTGAACGTGGTGAACTGGGGAGAAGAAGCTAGACAACCTTGGCCTTGGGATTCAGAGAGGTGTGGAGCGGGGTGGAGAGTGGAGGGTGGAGAAGAAGGGCTCCAGAAAGGATGCAAATGAGTTAGTGGTAAACTCGCAGTTCTCCCGTTGTTGCCCAGTAATATTCAGGATCTGATGGAGAAGAGGGCAGGTTAGTGCGTTGCTTCTCGAGGCCCCTTGAAGGCTTTGTGTGGCGTGCGTGGAGAGTGATGGGATGAACTGGGGACCGTTTTCCTCTAGCCGTTCCGCCGCATAATGGTGGAAGAGATGAGGAGAAGGAAGGAAAACGAAGGAAAATATGAATGGGAAAAATAAAATAAAAAACGAAGTGAAGCAGGCGAGTCAATATTCGGGTTGTTTATTTTAAATAAAAACCCTTGTATTGGGAAATAGAAGGGATAAATAATACAAGTCAAGCTTTGTGGGGTTTCGTTTGAGACGACAAAGAGCCGTGATAATTATTGTGATATGATGGCGCAGGTTAAGATGTGGTCACGAACCTGGGAGATTTTGAGGCTGTGATTTTGTTTGGCCGATCCAGGGTACAGCGCAGTGTCGATTTTGGTGGTAAAGTGGAGGCCTGGGGAGAGCTAACAAAGAGCTTCGGTCGGCTGCTAACTGGGCCCTTGACGCTAGGCTTGGGTGCTGTGCGCAAGACACTTGAGGTTGGATAAGTGGATGCGCTGGTGAGGGGGCGGGGAGCTGATCTTGATATGCTTTTTGAATGTCTTGTTTCGTGTGAGGGGGCAGAGACCGCAGGCCAATACGTAGTGCCCGCAGAGGGTATGTGGGTAGTGTTTTCTGGGGTTAGTGTGCATGGTCGGAAGACAAAACAAAGACTTTGGCCAACGGCTTTCCTGTGACGCAAACCACGAACAACTGGCTGCGAAAAGGGGAAAGGCGACCAAGCAGATGGCCTTGACGAGAGCAAAATGAGAGTTTCTCACCTACCTACGCGTTGCCAAACTACGGCATGGGTACCTCAGGAATCACATCTCTCTCCATCATGGAGGGCCGCCCAGACCACCACAATCCATTCTGGGACGCCCAGTAGATGGCACAAACTGGTGCACTGGGCGCTTTCCGGGTCCTCCAATTTAGCTATCAACAGTGAACCTTGAAAAAGTACCTGAAAGACAGAGTCCGCGCAGGATGCAAACACATGGCCCCTCTCCCCTCTCTCGCACACGTAGTAGGCGTGCCCTTGACCTGATTGCTGAGACTTGCAAACTCAAGAGCACATATACGCATTTTGGCTTCCCTGAGAGATCTCCTGCTGCTAAACCCGGCACCAGCGACGTACTGACCCCAACTTAGACATACGGGGGCGAGGGGGAAGTTAGCGATACACCTGGGTTGTAATGGATGTAAGGATGCGGGCGGATGAGTTCCGTTGCATTGGACAGCCGCATCTGCATTAAGCGTGAGCCAACCAGCTTGTCGCCAGGGCACCAAGCTCACACCCTTTTTCGTCCTTCTTGGGTGACTTGCTTGCAGGCTGCGGACACGGGCACGGTACACGCAATGGGGAAGCGAGTCCAGGAAAAAAAGCCTGGCTTAGAGGGAGTGGATGGCGGCGGCGGTGGTGGTGGTGGTAGTAGTGGAGGAGGGCTGGCAAGGGTGAGGGAGGGCCACTTGGATGGTGGGTTCCGTCTATGTACTCCGTACGTGCAGGGCTGGTCTGGTTGCAACGAAAGCGGATTGGATGCTCCACACTGGCGCTACCCGGAAGAAGCTCATCGACCATCACCCCACCAAGCGACCAGCCGAGCATCAGTGCATCAGGTGAATCAAGTTGAACGAGGCCAGCCCCGCCGCCACAAGAGACATAATGATGCTCAACGCGTACTGTCGAGAAGAAAATAGACCTGTTGGGTCTCCATACCCATTCCAATTGTGGCACGGCCGTCAGGATAACGCTCCCGTACTCGTCTTTTCCCACAGCTCGCCCAACTCATTCCCGTCCTCCTTCGAACCATGTCGGCATATCGAGGAACACCCGCGATATCGTACAAAGCGAGAAGTGACACACAGGCGCCAACTCCCCAGCGCTGGTTCTTACGGGACGAACTTGTTTCCATATCAGGTAGCAAAATCGCCGGGGCTGCACACTGGCAGATGTGCCCTACTCCCCAATAGAGTCGACATTGTCCTCAAATGAGAGGGCCCCAGTTTGTGTTGCTAAACACTTGTCTTGTGGTCGATACAAAGCATTGAAAAGTGCTGTCGCCTCGACCATACTTTCCATATTGCCATTCCCAATAGAGCTACTTTCTTCCGTCATTGTCTGACATGAACCTACAAGGTTGTAATTTTGGTGGAGGAACCACTGGATCCTTAATCAAGCCGCTTCCCACCATGACCCATATGTGACGGGATACAAGCTAATAGCAGTGGCCCTGCAAGTCAGCCGTTGGCTTTCCATTGCACAGATCTGGGGGTTCTCAGCCACCACATTACATCCTTTCACAGGGTGGCAGGGAAGTGGCAAGGCTCTGGTTGTATTTCTCAGGCAGCGCACCTCCATCTCCATGCCTTGTGGGTCATTTCCAGGGCCTGTCGACGAGCCCTGAAATACCCTATGTGACATCTCCGACGACCAGGGCTCACGGCACGCCTATTGCATCTCTTCACGAATAACAGGGACGCGTTGTGAACTACATAACTGCCGCGTGTATCTTCTACTTTTGTTAGCTAAGGACACCCTGGCCCGGCCCTGAACCGGGGTATCACCCATGTTGATGCCTCACGCCCAGCACGGCTTTGCCCGCCAGTGTGTCGATCGCCACACACAATAGCGATTTCCAGTGGTTTGCGGGAGGCGCATTTGGCCACTTGTGTAACCTTTACCAACTTGGCAACCCTCTCCTCGCCGAACTATGGCCCACCACTCAGCGATTGACATGGCGACTGGGCATAGGCTTTTCTAACTACTTCGTGACGTGTAGCCAAGTAGAGCGGCACCCCTCCCGACACATCCTTTCAGAGCTTCCTGCGTTTGCTGCCAACCACTGATAGCTTGGGTCAGCGCAGAGAAGTATTCGCCATTGACACCCCCTTAATTGTTTTGTTAAAGCAACATACATGTCATTGATACACTGCAAAGCAGCCACTACTACATCCTATCCTTGGCTATGTTCGTGGTGCATACTAACAAAGGGACGTGGATCACTGACTGATCCGAACTTGGATGAAATCAACTACCTACAGGTCTCTGGAGGGTTAAAATCAGGACAATACCCTGCTCAATGCACTCGTATTGCGATTTGTTCAAGACCCCGGGGCGTCAATTGTACAGCAGCACCACATGCTCGGCGCATAAAGTTGTTTGGTGGACTGAAGAGGGGCAGACGTTGCAAAGCCGAAACCATGGCCGGCTGCATCTCGTCACGCGATGCATTTTCCAAAGCCCCTCACTGCGCGAGGGGTAGCTCGAACTAGACTTACTTGGGACTCATCAAGTTCTTGGTTTGTATATTATTCTGCGCCGATAATATAAATGTTCCTCCCAGAAATAGTTGTCTCATGTGCATCGTTTATGTTGGATCGGTGATTCTGGAGTGCAGCGATATGGTTAATTGTGCTAGCTGGAGCTCCAGTCAATAGCGCCCGCACCTGGCCAGGTGCGAAATTATCGGTTATACCAGACCTGCAGGCCATCAAGAGGCATGCGGACGTGGCCGAATCTAGGACTAGGCCGGCTTGTGGTGTGAGGAGGTCTGGGCCGGATTTGCCGTCATTCCCAACCCTCTGGCTCCAATTGAGCACTAACCCACACTCATGAAAAAGCATGACGATTGTTGGCTGCGACTGGCGATGGATGGGTATAATTCCCTCTGGTGGCAATCAATAACATATGGATAGCTATGGCTTCCCGTTTCCATGCGCAACTTTGAAGACTGCAACCACCCAACTTCACTGGAACTGCAGTGCATGCTGTGATCCAACCTGAGAATTGATGTGCAGTAATTAAAGCGCGACCTTGACAGCAAAGTGGAGACAGGCCGCTATTGGCCTTACAATTGAGCAGATGTGGCGGAGGATTACCCCGGATTTCTCGTCATTCGCGGATCCTTTGATTAGTACCTGAGGTGTACAACCGCCAGCATCACTGCTCCGGCATCCATGCCCCCTCCCAACGCATGCCCACCCTCATTTACCCAGCGCGTCAATGTGTCCGGGCCTTATGTGTTGATGCAACCTGGACAATGTGTGATCAAGGGTTTTAGTCTCAGAGGGATTGACCATTAAAATCCTCGTGCGAGGTCTGGTGTGGAACCAAGACTGACAGTATGTCTAGAAGTAAAACTAGGCATCGGGATATATTTTTTCTTTCTCTTTTTTAATTCATTATTGATTATCCTTTCTAAAACAAATTTCAGTTGATGTAGCCTGTGCAGGCTTGTACCTTGACATGCTTCGGGCCACGCGGGACTAGCAGCACGAGACCTCCAAAGTGCCATAGTGGTGGCTGTGGTCCGCTGGAGCGGGGAGTAGGACCGTTGCATCCCGAGGCCAGGGTCTGCAACAACCCTGCCATTGCCGAATCGAAAAGAATCGTTGCTGACGGCGCTCGGCAGCGGGCAAGCAGGTTGCAAAATATATGGCACAAGATGCTGGCTGACTAAATAAGCCATACAATTAGGCTTATACTCAAGGATAGATAAAATAAGATATATAAAAAATAAAAATAAAAAATAAAATAAAAATAATTAATAAAAATAATTTATAAATAAAAAAATCTAATAATGATATTTAAATAAATATAAAAATATTTATACTCCCTTAGGCTCTTTTAATAATAGTAGTAAATAGGAAAGCTAGATCTTGTGGTGTGTAAAAATTTAATGTAAACTACCTTGGTGTGTCATTTATTTTGCGACCCGCTTGGCGGGTCAGATTCGATCGTGTTCTTAAAGTTCATACTCCTCATCAGCCTCCAATCGGACTCAAGGAATGTTGATATCACCCCAGTCAATATGTATTTTTTCTTTCTTTTTACCCACGCATTCCTGGCTAGGGAATTCACGGCCTCAGCAGTGTGAAATACCACATCTTGAACTAAAAATGAAGGCCCAGTATATTTTCCCCTGGTTTTTAGGCATTGTCCATTACGAAATAGAGTAACGAAACCGTTTACTGTATAAAAGGCTCACTGAGTGGCAATGAGCAATTCGTGGGTATCATCAGGCTTCCCGCCAGCTATAGTACAATCATTACATGGTAGGCCGTCATAATCACTGCCGACTTTTCGACATGCTCTTAAACCGCAGCAGCACTCTTCTGTTGCTTCAGCTTCTCTTCAAACTTTTCAAACTCCTTCAGTGCGATTTCCTCCTCCTGATCTAGTACCTGCTTGACACCTTTAACTTCCTCAATCTGAGAACATTGTTAGCTATTTCGCATATATTTCGCATCGCAAAGTCCATGTTGAGTAACTTACGTAGTGCATTAGCATACCCTCAATGCCGTTTTTGAGCGTGACAGTGCTGGAATCGCAAGTACGACATGCACCTCGCAACCGAAGGTGCACGTATCCTTCATCATCAAATCCCTTGAAATCAATATCGCCACCGTCTTCTTGAATTGCAGGTCGGATGCGAGTCTCGAGGAGCTCTTTAATCATTCCGACAACCTCGCTATCATCTTCGTTGTACGCAAGGCTGTCCTCCTCGATATCGGCCTCGCCCTCCCTACGCTCGGCAACGTTGACGATGGTTTCGCCTGAAGTGATGGCCTCAGTGATCAGGGCAAAAATTTCAGGACGAACATGAGCCCAGTTGACATCAGCGGCCTTGGTAACGGTGATGAAGTCTGAGCCGTAGAAGACGGAGGTGATGCCGTCAATATTCATGAGCTTAGCGGCGAGGGGCGAAGGGTATGGTGGTGAAATGGTCGACCGCGGATTGAGGTACTCGATGAAGGGCGTTGGAAGCGAATTGGGAACGACTGGGTGGTTCGGTAGGAATTTGAGAGCATCTGGATTGGGTGTATTCTCGGTTTGGATAAATATGGTGCGGACGCCGCTGCCTACACCAGCGAGGCTCGGGGTAGCTGTCTGTCGGGGGTTTGCGCGAGCTCGGGGGCGGGCTCCTGAGGTAATAGCGATAGTAGGGAGACGGGATTGGGTGCTCAATGTACGAGCCCATCGAGGCGCTGCTCGCAGTGGTGTTCTGGTGGCAGGCTGAGCGATGGAGGCCAGCGCCCGAGAGATGATGATATGCTGAGCCTTTGACGAGCTCATTTTGACGAGAATCCGGAGTTGAACAGGTACGGCAGTGAACCCGATGACGAGGGATGTGGAAAGGGAATTAGATCGAAACAAAATACCTCTGACGGAGGGGAGATCGTGGGCCTTTTTGCGTCCTCGGCTCTCAACTTTTCGCCGCCGAAGCTCTCGGTAGTAGCAGCCGTGGCCCCCCGCGAGAGCCGTGATAGGTCCGAGCATTAGTAATGCGCGGACTATGATGCAAAGGCGACAAACATGGATGGAGCCTCAAGGCGCCGGACCCACCTGTTAATTTTTTTTCTGCTGCGGCGCAATGAACCTCTCGATCGGGCTCCGTTATTAGACAGTGACGCGCGGGGCACTCGTCGTCGCGTGAACCAACCAAAGCCGAACTTTTTCTACAATTTTCCTTTTTGCCATTGTCTCTTCCCTTTTTAAACCCCATATTCGTTTAATCCATCTGCTTATTTTAATCGACGCCTTTCCGAGTATCCATGTCATCATCACAAGAAGCCGCGGTGTTGGAGAGTGCTGATGGCGATCCCAAGACTGGCGAGACTGGCGCAGATGGTGCTGGCGTACCTGCACCCAAACCCAAGGCCTCACTCTGTGGTGTGTGCAATGTGAATGTGCCAAAATACAAATGCCCACGATGCTATCTTCCTTAGTATGTCTCGCCCCAAGACTATGGGTCTCTTTGTGGCTGACCATGGTTTAGTTGTTCGGTTGCGTGCAACAAGACGCATCGTGAGAACCACCCTCCCGATCCCGAAACTCAACCCAAGCCTTCACCCCCTATGGCCAAACCACAAGTAGTCGAAGCGAGCTCGCAGCCTTCCGATAGAAAAAACCCCTTCCACGCCCTCGAATCCTCCGAAAAACTCCGTCGCCTCTTTCAAAAGTACCCTTCACTTCCCGATCAGCTGTTACAAATTCATGCTGCTATGCTCCCTCCCCAAGACACTGGCCCTGATTTGCAGAAAGCTATCCCTGCCTCATTACTCAAAGGCCTACCTCCTAAAAAAGATAGTTGGAATCATGATATCGGGATCCAGAACGGCAAGGAGGCTTTGCGCAAGGCGCGGCGCGCCGAAGGCCAAGAGGGCGAGGCCATTCGTGAGTACTCTGAATTGATTTTACACATCATGAGTACGGAAAATTCCGGAACAAATGTCTCCAGCCTCATCCAGCAACAGTTGGCACAGGAAGATACTAAGCTCATTGAGCGCCTCATGGCCGAAGAAAAACGATGAGTATGATTTGACATTTTTGCTTATGAGCAAATGGCTGGACCCATCTTATTTACTCGCATGGACGCTTGCACACCTCCCAAAGAAATTTCCAAGAGTAGTTAATGATAATGAAGAACCGATATTCTTGAATAGAAGGTAGGTTATTACACGGTTGTATTTTTTTTTTATAAATCGTCTAGTGTGCTAAAGTTGCTCCAATTTACATCTTTGATGCCCAATGCCATTTGTTAAATTTTAATCATCCCCGTTGGATACCACTTCAACTTTGAATACCGCTTCTTGTGATTCCGAGTCTTCACATACCGGGCTCTCTACCTGGCTATGTTCGCTTTTGTTCTTAGAGATGTCAATGACTTTGCACCTAGGGTCCTGGTTCTCGTCTTTGTTTTGTGACCAGTCCACACTGTACATGCTCATATACGTTGCGTCGCGAGGGATAAAGCTCCCCCTGCGAGATGGTCCTGATGTTGCCTCTGAGCCACGCCGCGAGAGGTCAAACTCGTGTATAAATGAAGGGTCGGTGGCGATTGAACTGGCCGATGCTTTCCTTTGGTCTTGATCATATGAATTGCGACGGGGTTCCGATAGCTCTTCTACGTCGGCACTCTTGTCCTTTTCAGCTTCTAGATTATCCGTGCTTCGTCGTCGAGTGATTTCCCTTCCAAACTGGAAAGCTTTCATATGATGGGCTTGCAAGGAGTATCTGCCCTTGGCTGGAATAGTCTCCTCGTCAACTTCGGCCATGCTCTCCAGCATTGTTGGGTATAGAGAATTGCTGCGCTCATTCGGCCTTCCGCTGCATAAACTCTGTGTTCTCCTATAAAGCCGGTTGTATTCTTGAAGGGAGATGGTGGTCTTGCTTGGTCCACCTAGGGAGGGAAGAGCTTCGAGTGCTGGCAGCGCCTCCTTGGGAATGAGTGGCTTCTCCGTCAGATGTTCGACGGTGGTAGTCTTCGCAAACTGCGAAGCGGCGTTCCTGGGAACGTGTCTGTAAGGAGTCGGGGGTGCCACGTCATCGCCGTCTTTCTTGGGATCCCAATTGGCACTCTTGATGGACAAATTGAAGAGACTACCGCGACGTGAAGACGAAGGACTTGGTTTGGACTTGGCTGACTTTAACGGGGAAGTGAGGCTATCCTCGGTGTAAAAGCGCATGGACCTGGGGGAACTGTCGTCTTCCTTTTCCCTCTTGGCGGCTGATAGTTTCCTGCTCAATTCTCGAGGATCGATGGGGGATAGAGACAACGACTTGGGCCTGAATATAGACTTCCTAAAAGATCTACCTTCAGGTTTGGCAACTGGTGCTGGCTCCTCGGGGTAACCCGTTTCAACAACCATGGTTCTCCCACCCATGGTGAAAGGCTAGGAAGACGTTGTACTTTTTCTTTCTTTAGGAAACAATGAACTCCTCACTCCAATGAGGCGAAGAGAATAACAACCCGATGTTGAGTCTTGATGGTGTATGTTTTGGCCGCTTTATGGGATTGTAATGTGAATGTGGTGAGAATATTGGGGAAACGGGAATATTTCAGGACGGCAATTGAGGCAAGATATACTAATCATCCCGACCAGTAATGAGAGCATGTCATCTCTTACAACTCTGTTCCTGTGGCGAGCTCATTGTCCTAATGTGTCCCAAATTTAACCCACAAGGCGTAAAGTTTGAATCTGTCGCCAATGAGATATAGTTCATCATCGGGGATGCCTTGATCATCCGGTTCAAGCCCTGCCGGTAAGATGCGAAAGGCGTTCCAGTCAGGGGATATTAGGTATAGCCGCGGTCAAGGTACTCTCCGGCTGGCAACTATAAAAGGTAATTCTCGACATATTCCAGCTGAGAATTGATGATAATCCATTTTTAGGGCGTGTCCATCGATGCTCCCGAAAGGATCCCGAGTCCAGACTAGGCGAATTTTGGTGAAATGAAGGAAACAAACGAAGAACAAGCCACAATATTTTAGCAGGGAAAGATTGCCCCTCTTTTTTTCTTCTTGTTTTCTTGGTCTCCAGAAACAGCATTTGGCCATCACGGAGGCATCTAAGACGGTGGTTAGGCGGTCAAATATGCAATGATTCGATCACACTGCTGATAGGCACAAGCGAAACCATCTGCTTTGCCTTTCTACCCCCAATGAGAGACTGCATCGTTTACGCACTCGCCCACACACATCAGATGGAGGATCGATAATTCAATTAGAATTCCAGGCCCAATAGTGGGTGGTGACTAAAAAAAAGGATAAAGGCACATTAAACTTTGAGACTAGGATGGTGACTTATCGACTTCCTAGCTGTGTGTGGGGAAGCATTCCTTGAACTACCTATCACTTGGATAACGGATATTGGACGGCGCGATTCTCCATAAGTATCTAGGTTTTATGGGAAAACACGCCTTTTCCCTCTTCTTCTCCTTATTATTTTATTCTCAAAAATTTACGTGTGAAAATCGGGAACAGAGGAAGGCATTAGTGCTTCGTGAACGTAAGCTCACGCTACTTACATGGTGATTATACTAACTGGCGATTTGATGGAATAGTCAGCGCCACGTCTGGCGGGTTGGTTCGTGCTCCATCAATCTGGGAACAGCATCTTCTTGATCTGATTGACAGGAATGCGCCAAAAACCGACCAAGCGATAAACCCCACAATCAGTGGTGGAGGGGGTTGGGGAGCATTGGCCTGAAGAAAGGCCAATTCTGATGTAGGAAATAGATTGGAATCGGGATTCATCCGTAATAGACAAAATAAAGATGCTATCATCTCCTAAGCTGAAACTTCATACGTGGTATAATGATGTCAATTTCTACATTTGTCAATGAGGATAACTTTGAATAGGGTGCTCCACTTCACCAGCTCTGCTCTGGTGTACTTGAACTAGCCCGCTATGATTGTAGCAAAGCTAGGAAGAAGCAGCCCAGACGCACTTCGAGCTTTAAGTGAGGCACAGTTCAGTTGAGCGACTAGCATCGTTATGAGTCATGAAGAAGCTGTCACATGGAGGTGACTACCAATGGGCTGGACTGGCTATGGAGCTAAGATGTGGTGGCTGAAGATTGTAGAAAGCAGTACCACCAATGCCTCGACCCGCCGACCATGCCACGAACGAATAGCGATTGCATAACAAGTAAAATATCTGCAACGAAGGTTCCGAGAGGAACCTGTTCAAGACAGGATGCCTAGCGTTTGGCAACCTCGGTCAAGGAAACCTCCATGTAGCCTGAATCAAACCCGAATAGAGACAAAGAATTGTCGATCCCAGGGGTCCCGGATCGGATAAGGGAGACGAGGTTAATTCCCAGTTTTCGGTTGAGAAAAGTAGATGGCGATCAGTACAAAACAGAGGCGAGTTTTGTCGAAGCTGACCCAGTATTGATGGCATGGATTATGTCGCCCGCGGCCTGAGAGGATGGTGATGACGGCGGTAGAGCTGCGGGGGTAGGATGTGCGTTGGTAATATGCGTGCGTAGTGCTTGATCCAAAGTAGGCGAAATTTAGGATATGATGGACGCGGGGCATAATGGGTGATATGCTTAAGCCCTGCACAGAAGACGCCTGGTTCGCAGAGACTGGGGTTCATGGCTCCGATTGATTGGCACAGGTGAATTCCCACGTGCTGAACAGATTGCAGGTGGCGCCACCTAACGTGTGTGATAGCGTGAAACCCCATTTGGAGCCTCCTTGCATGAACAAGTTGGTGTTGTCATTATGACCTCGGTATTCTGCCCAAACCCCTAATCCGGGGTCGCATTTTTTCTCGGACAGGATAGGGCAGGGATATGGGTGCGTATTGATGTTGTCACTGTTGTAATATTGGTATAGCATGATCGACAAATTGTAAGATTGTCCGCTCCATCTCAGTAAGGGCTCCACATTCACGCCTACCAACCACACGAACTAGAACAGGGTATCAAACAATGGTGGGAAGAGGGTTGCGGCGCGAACGTTCAGGTTGCAGAAGGGGTTTCTTTCTTTTTTCCTTTCTTTTTTCTTCTTGTTTACTTTTTTCTTTTCTTTTTCCTTCTGTCTTGCAGGCCATTTATGGCAGGTGATGCAAAGAGCAAGCCTGATAACCTAGGCTTCCCCATATAAGCTGACGGCCTCGCCAGGATGGGGACTTGGCACGATGCAGGTGATCGAAGCTGAGGGAGCGAATGGCGGCAGTGGCCGACGTGGTTGGCCAGTCACGATACAACACTGATGCAAGCAATTGGTGGCTTTCCACATTGCACACCGAGCACCTAGCCATTAAGGAGTCTGCGGAGGAGGCCAATTGCGGTATACGGAGTACTGCGACAGATATGGCATCGATTTGGTAGCACCAGGAGCACGTGGTGAGGGGGAGCGAGGGACTGCCACTATCGGTAACTTAGTGCGTAGCCGGATTAGATATACACCAGGACCTGCAACAAAAGCCAGTCGAAAGGCGCGATTCCATGGGGCCACATGGACCGAAAAAGGTGAGACATCTCTACCAAAACATAGATGCCCATTTGGCTTTTTTTGGACCATTGATCCGAGTCCGAGAATGCCTGTGCTACTACACTGCAATTGTCGGTTGCCAAAATTAGCAAGCAGTCCACTGTTGGGCAAACCAGTCAGTCCCTCCCTGTAAATTAATATCAAATTGATGTTCAAAGGGGCAAGCATTGCCGGGTTTCCAAACCCACACAATGCTACAGCTCACAAACGGGATACCCCATCGGCTGGGTAGGGCTTGGGCAGATAGATTGATTATCTCAAGCGACAGAGTATACACATTTCCCTCGCTGTCCCCAGATGCTGTCCCACGCGCCGCCCCCTCGGTCAGTGCGCCCAGGCCAATCGGCTCACCAACTGCGGCGCCAACATCAGTGCCAGCCCAGAGCAACATCCTGGCACCGGCGTCGACGCTTGGAGCAACATGGCATGGGGGGGTAGCACACCGGTGCAGATAATAGGCTTGTTGCTTCGGGTGCCCAACAAGCCAGCGCCCTGCGCCCCCCAGGAGCATTGAGCACCGACCGAACAGGACCCCTGGACGGCCGCTACCTGAGGTCGGTACTACGCATGCATGTCGTTAAGAGTTGGAGTAATTATAGCGGGAAGACGCCGACTCCCTCCTTCTTTTGACTTACCTGGCTGCCCTCCCCCTCAACACCTCATCGTATCTCATCCCAGGACCTTCAACTTCGATGCTGGCGAGTGGTTGAGTGTCTTGACCAGCCGCAGCCATCCGTCCCTCCCTTACCTTGCCAATCTCGCCTCGCCTCGCCTCGCCTAGCACGCGCCAGCCAGCACCTGCGTCTCCCGCCCACGCACTACACGCATCACCCAACCCAGTCCCGCGCACCCTGCCCCTCTGACGTGCAGCCGCCTCGAGACTGCCAGGGAGACGACCAGGGAAACACCACTACCGCCAAGCTCCATCGTTCGTTGGCTCGCTGGAATTGACCGAGAGGGAGGATACACAGACGATTACACAGAGGACTGGCAATATCACAGTACGATACGAAGTCGTCACCGGTGCATTGCATTGCAGCGTCGTGCAGCGCATTCCCTCCACTCCGACGTGACAAGTCGACTGACAGGCCGACGACAGGTCTCAGTGTCGGTCTCAGTTGCTTCAGCACACCAACTCCATTCTCGGCCGCTTGGGTGTTCGGCGGTTGGAAAAGCCTCGCGGCCGAAGAGGCGTTTTCTTCCCGGGATTTCTCTCCCTCCCGATTCCATCCCCAAAGTCTGTTAGTAACTTCGTCTCAGTCCAGTCCCTTCGCCATTAGCCTTTCCCCCCCTCTGCACTCTCCCTGCTCCCTTTTTCCTTCTTTTGGCCCCTGGGTCTCCACGGGTTTCCCCACAACCAAACCTCCTTCTCCAGCTCTCTGGCTGCTGGCATCATATGTCCCTCTTCACCACTGTTGCGAGTCGCTAAGGCTGCGGCCATGCATCCCAATTATGCCGGTTCACGACAAGCTCACCCTGTTCCAGGCACTGCGCCGTCGACTGCCCATTCGCAGCCAGTAGCTAATCCGACGCCTCGCTTCTCACCCAACGGCAGTCAGTCGCTCGCCGCATATCCTCAGCACCCAGTCCACAGACACGAGCACCAGGACTCGGTTGGCTCAATTGTCGACGACCCCTTCTTCCAGCAGCGTTTCAGCCCGTCTGGCCCCATCGACGCCCCCTCCGACGACACGGACGGAAGCTCCGTCTACCAATCCCTCCCCGACGAGGACGAACACGACGGCTACACCAGAGACGACCACGTTCCCAACGATTGCGATAGCAATGACAATAGCCCAACCCAGCACTGGCCGCCACCACGTCGAGAGTCTCTGACCGCCACCCCTTCACCGTACTGGGTATGTATATCCCGTCACTTCCAACACACAGACCCCACATTTGCCTGGCCCTCGCGGGGCAGGGGTTCACCTCGTGCGAGTATGAGACACGTCGGATGCGGGGACTTACTTACTTGCCTTCTAGTCGCCCTCACCCTCCGCCATGGAGGGCTATAACATCGCCGTCATCGGTTCCACCGGTGTCGGAAAGTCATCCTTTGTCCAACGGGTCCTCGGCCTCTCCCGGCCGCCCATTTCAAACGCCTCCAGCGTCCGCATGCTGGTTGACAACACATCCCACGTCATTACACTTCTCGAATTGGATTTAGAATACTTTGAATTGAATCCGACCCAGCCTATTCAATGGCCAAAACAGATCAATGGCCACATTGTGCCCCGCGTTGATGCTGCCCTTATACTTTACGATGTCATGAATCAAGAATCCGTCCGCGAGCTCCCTCAAACACTAGGTATGCTCCATCCGCGTGCTGCTATGAAGGTGTACTGAGCCAGTGTCCAGCCGCTCTAACCAATTCCAACCTTCCATCAAGTCTGGTTGCCTGTAAATGTGAGAATCCAGAAGAAAGCTGGCAGGTCAATGCCGAAGCGATCGCGAATCATCAAATATTCAGGTCATGTGTTTCTACTCACAAGCTCTATGCGGAAAAGCCCGAGGTCGCCAGAATGTGCCTTCACACAATTCTTCGAGCGGCAATATCTCAGAGAAAAGGTGAACTTCAATTGCATCCATTATAGCCTGAGTATGGCTAACACCCCCGCAGAGGAGAGTGGCGAAACCGTTTCGCGCCGCCGGGCCCAATCTGCAGCCAATCTTGAAGCACCTGATGCCACCGTCGGAAGACCCTTGAGCCAACAAAGCAAGCATAGTAGAGCTAGCTCCGACTTTTCTTTGCTTCGCGGAATGCCGACTCCCCCTGTGACAGAAAATTACCGGGCACGCAGCCCCCGACACAACCAGAACCCAAGCACAGCCCCGCCTCCTACACGCGAAGGAGGTGGTCATACCCAGTCACAACCACAATCCCAGACAGTCAACAACATGCTCAGAACTCCCGGGATACGACTGGATAGGCAAAGTACCGATGTGGAAGAATCGGATGCCGAATCATATCGATACTCCGATGACATCCCTATTTTACAACGCAGCGATGACAGTGTACTGGATAAGCCCGCTAAAATAGCTGGAGTGTCATTTGACGAACTAGTAGATCGCCTTCTTGCCCCGAGGTTGTCAAGGGCCGATAACAACTTTTCCGACATTTTTCTGTGCCTGTATCGCAAGTTTGCGGCCCCAGGCGAACTATTCTCGGCCATTCTTACGCGTTTGGACCAGGTCCGAGAGGACAAAACAGCGCATTATCTGTCAAAGACAGCCACGCAACTCCGCATAATTGAAATGGTGGCCAAGTGGGTGGCGCAATACCCCGGTGACTTCGCGCGGCCGCTCACTCGGAAAAATTTGGAAGAGTTCATCAAGCACCTCTCTACAGAACCAATCTTCTCGATAGCCGCTCAACATATGCGGCGAAACCTACAATTCAACGTTGTGGAGGATGATGATACAGGCTGGGCAAACTCGGACGACAAGGGTGATCTTCTTGCGAGCGAGATCTTGTCCAAGGATGCTGATGAGCTCTCTGCAAGTTTCAATTCGCTTCAGGTTGAAGAAGATTTGGATAGCAGGCCTTCAGCTAGCTCCGAGACTTCGTTCCCCGAAAGGGGAGCTAGCGGAAGCCAAGTTCATTTCCATTCGTACGAGGACTATGAAAGAGCAGCCTCAGCGTTGGAACCCGTGGATGCGTTGCCCATGAACAAATTCCGATATCACATCTTTATGGAAATCCCCGATGACGACGTGGCGGACGAGTTGACCCGAATCGACTGGATCATGTTTTCATCGATTCGGATTCGAGATTTTGTCAGGCATGTCAGCCTGTCGGCATCTCAAAAAGAAAAGTGCAAGAGCTTGAACAATGTTAACCGCATGATCAATCACTTTAACCACGTGGCCAAGTGGGTTGCTAACATGATTCTCCTACGCGACAAGGCGAAACACCGAGCACAGATGCTAGAGAAGTTTATGAACATTGCGTTGAAACTACGACAGCTTAATAATTACAATGGCTTGGCAGCCATTTTGGCCGGAGTCAACGGGACGGCAATCCACCGGCTGACACAGACAAGAGGGTTGGTGCCAGCAGATACCCAGAAGCGATTTGCAAGACTGGTAATATTAATGGGGACGCAAAAGAGTCATTTTGCATATCGATTGGCATGGGAGAACTCGCCGTTGCCACGCATTCCCTTTGTCCCGCTCCACAGGCGAGATCTTGTATCGGCCGAGGAAGGAAGCAAGACATTTGTTGGCCCTGAGGGCGACCGCGTCAACTGGAAGAAATTTGAGGTTCTGGGAGAAGTTTTGCTCCCGATCATGAAGAGTCAAGGCACTGCGTATCCAAACCTCAGCAAGCATGACAATGCACGAGAGCTAATTCTAAACTGCCGAATGCCCACGGATGATGAGGTAAGCGGAGCGTGTTTCTAACAAAGCTGAACCCCATTGCTAACATGAAGGGCTTTAGGACATTTATCAGCGAAGCGTGCAGGTCGAGAGCACCTCGACAGGGTCGTCTGACCCAATCAAGAAGAAGTTTCCATGGTTTGCCAAATAGTAGGAAGCATGAGGAGTTATGGGGGCTGCCTGTATGTATCTGACTTGGGTATCATGATTGATATTTGGAGGAGGCATTTTTAGACATGATGGCATGCTGCTTGGAGTATCAGCATTGATTGGCACGCTGCAACGGGCAGCTGGAGCCAGGTCTGCGCGTTGTTTTTATTTTATTTTTATTTTATGGTTTGGGTAACCAATCTCATAAGACAATGCATTAATCTCTAAACGAAGAGATAAAAGTATTTTATCCCTCACTATGCTGGGATGATTTCCAATTTTCCCTCGGCAGCAGACAGTTTTTCATGACTGGTTTGTTCCATGTCCGCTCTTTCCTTACATGAGCGAAAAATGCAGGTTCATTAATTTGGCAGTTGTGCCACCTGCCCTCAGCACTCCGATCCTGCCCTTAAATTTTTCTATGATTATGCTGCCATATGGACAAGACCTTTTTCCGAGCTCATCTATCGGTGCAGTAAAACGCCAAGCAGTCTCTGGTTTTTTATTCATTCTGAAAATCATGGTGTCATCTCATTTGGACCCGACAGAGGTCATTCCGGTTACCATCTCGCTACCGCCCCTGCGAATCCTATTTGGTCGAGAGAAGCTCGAGGTTATAGTTTCATCTTCGCTATGCCTCGACCTTCCCTCCCAACTTTCTGGTATTCGATCTATTGATCAATTCGTCGAAACGGCCAAGAAATTTCGTCTTTGGATAGCCAGGGTTAGCTCGTGTTACATTGATGTGGCTTTGGCCGTCAATGGGATCCCGCTCCACGAGGGAAACAGGCTGGAAGCTATTGCTGATCTTATACAGCACTCGGAGGTATATTATATCGTTCACGTCAGCTCCTTGTTTTTATGCTGATTGTTTTGGGTAGTTCTGGAATCGTGTCAGCCTCCGGCTTGAATACGACTGCCAGCTCGCCACTCAACTACCAGGAGTAATGAGTTTCTCGATCCAGCATCCAAACCTAGACTCTTCCCTTGTTCCACCGAAGAATGCAACCACTTGTCAGTTTCGGGCACTTGTTGTCTCAATCAACATTGCCCAATCAAATGAAACGCGCCCACCCGAAAAATCCCACAAGCCACAGACGAAAAGGCAGAAAACAGCAGCCCGGGGTGGGAATACACAGTCAATAAAGGTTGATTCGGACGAGGAGACGAGCTTGGACTTGTGTTCCAAGGACCGCCATGCCGTCGAAAGCTTCATGTCGAGCCTTGGCTTCCCTGCCCAGAGTACCCCAGCCGACCGAACTACGCCAGAAGTAGCCGCAAGAACCAAATCAATGGCAGATGAGGTACTGGACAAATTACTCAACTCCGCATTCTTTGAAGTCTTGCTTGAGCAGTTAATGCTCGCTCCTCGGAAGAGGTATAAAGACATTCAAATTCGCAATACGCTTTCTACTAATTGCCTTACAAAACTTGCACCGGGAGTCTTTCACATTCCTTATCTCGAGGTATAATTATGCGATAATTTGTTTTTTTTTATATAATGCTTACTTTTTAAAACAGAACATATCACAACGCTCACAGTTTCTCGGCGTCATCAGTTCCTCACTAGCTCGCATGACGAACGCGGAATCCCCAGGCCTCAGACAAAAAATTAAGCAATTAGAATTAGGTGACGTGTGTATGCGCACAGCCACCCCAGAATCGAAAAACATTGCCTCCGCAATTGAAAAGTATGCCTGGGATGTTTTGCTAGTCTATTATAAACCGCCTACTTTAAACGGACGGCAACTAATGGCCCGTCGCATTTCGGGAAGCGCAGCCATTGTGAGCACTCCAAAGAAAGATGCGTTGAGTCAAAGCATGCGAGATACAGATGGGCCCGCGAACACCGACTCTGTCAGTACAGAATGGTATCAAAACTTGGAAACTCTGAACCAACCGTTCAACTCAATATTTCCTACTTCATATTTTTCACGCGAAAATAATTATTCAATTTCCTTTCCTTCTGTGACGCGCGAGAGCATTCATAATGATGACTCCCAACTGCATTCAACAACTTCTAGATCAGCATTAGAGACAATGGGACAATCTGTCAAGATACTTCCCGGTTGCCAAATGTTTCAAGAATCGGACATGGGCTATAATTTGGACTGGCCGAAAGATAGAAGAGTCGATCCAACAGAGTTTGACTCGCTGGAGGAGTGGCTGATGTACAATAAATAAATAGCATGATCTGATGCAAGGACATCAAGTGGAGAGGAGTGAGAGGTCAGTTCTGATGATTTATGAGAATGCGGATGATAGGTCGCAAAGGATGAATTGATATTTAAAAAATAAAGATAAAATATGCGGTGATAACACAGCTCTAAAAAAAAAAATCCAGCGCCATGGCAAACATAGGCGCATTATAAAGACATGATCTGATCCGACCCAAAAATCCAACGCTAATGGCTCATTCGTTGAGGCAAAATAAATAAATAAATAAAATGAATCATGAGGTTGGATGAGTCTAATTCGCTAAATGAAAGCGTTTAAAGTTGATTGTGCCGAAGAAGTATTGTTAGGAAGTCATGTAAAAGAAGATAGTTGGATTGCCAAGCCACTGTCTCATTTCCGATTTTTTTTGGCAGCGGCCTTCTTGTCCTTCTTGTCCTGCTTGGCTTTGCGCTGCTCAGGCTTCATGGTGGCATAGTGGATGTACCAATGTAGTACGATCTGCAGAATGATTGTAACGAGGACGACCAGCAGAATGGTGAAAAGGATGGGCTGGTCGTTGAGGACGGCGACGGCCTCATCGGTGGCGCCGATCTTAGAAAACCAGTCGAATTGACCCATGAGGAATAAGTAGTTAGGCGATTCGCGATAGTGGAATTAGTTGAATGCGTGTCGGATTTAAAGGATAAAGCTGTGTCGGGATCGAATGTGCCAGACAGTCGAGCGCAGTTGACGATGAGGACGAGGAAATGAGTGAGAGTTGGGTGTACGTGTGCCAGTCACGTACACTTGGATGTGTTGCTGGTGGTGGTGATGAGGGTTTGTAGAGAGACGGAAGGGCGGGAAGAGGGAGGGAGTAGGAGAAAAATGTACAGTATGAAGCGAAAAGTCATGAGCACCGAAACTGACAGCGTCACAATTCTGTTGGATCGTCGCCAAGCGGGAGTGGCAACGGTGGATGGCCGGCGGGCGACCCACAGGCTCTCGCTTGCTGAAGGGGACATACCGTGAGCTGAGACGTTTCATGGTTGCAGCAAAAGTCGACTGATGTCAGGGGCCCAGGCGATTGGGCAATAGGCTAGATTGACACTGGGGGGGCAGCGAGACAAGGATCATTCATTATTATCAAAACCGAACGGGGCATAGGTCGAGATGGGTTATGAGGATGACTTAAGCGCTGGATGAAATAAACAGTTGCGACGGGAAAGCTATTATTGGCGGGATTCTGAATGAATCAGAAGAATGAGAGAGAGAGAGTACACGGAAAGATGAAGCCAGGCAGGACGGTTACCTACCTTGTAGGTAGCCCCTCTGGCCATGCGCATGTCTATCAGTGAATGTCTTGTTCCAATGAAGTAAGGCTGCACTTCTTTGCCAGAGCCATGTCCTCATCTCAAACCACCTGTATGCGACCCAGTAACAGCGAGCAAGCACGTGTATTATCACGTGAGCTTTCCAACAGCCCATTTTCCTGGAGTGCCCCGCACTAAACGGCAGGTTTCTCTGATTGGCCCAGAATGTCCTCTCGATGGCACCCATGGGCTCCTCTCAATTGAGAATCCTAGGTCCCAAAAAAATCTCGAGCTCGTGTGAGGTGAGAGCAAGACCGTCGGCCGCGCCAGAGCAATCCACACCAGCCGACTCCCGCGGGTTCCCGCCATTCCCCCGGTACGAATTGATACCCCCAGGCACGCTCATTTGATTGAGCGTCCTCCGAATCCTCACCGGCCATGAGCGTCGCACGACCGGCGCGCAGCCTCCTCGGCCGCTGCCTTTCCTCAACCCGATCGAATCCCGCCATCACCGTCCCCTGCCAACAGTTTCACACCTCCGCTCCCCGGCCGAACCGCAAGTCCCGCTTCCGCAATGTCAAGGCCGAGGAGCTGGGGCTGCTGAAGCCCGAAAAAATGGACAAGTATCAGAAGGATGTGTTCCCCGAGTTCTCAGCCGAGGACCAAGAAAAGCTCAAGGCCAAATACACTCCCGAGCAGCTCGAGGCCATAGCAGCTGGTGAAAAGGCCGTCGACCCCAAAGATATGATAATGCAGGGTCGATTACGTGACGACCCGTACGCCCCCGACTACGTTGAAGACTACACCGTCCTAGACCCCCGCTATGATCTCAAGCCTGAAGTCGACGGTACACCCAGAGAGGTCCAGTGGCCAAACCAAAACGAATGGCTCGACAACTACGGCCAGAGGATGATGAAGATTACCGACAAGAAGACAAGCGACCAGTTAACGCGGGCCATGGTTCGAGCTATGCGCCGTGTGAAGGAGAGCAATGGACAGGAATTGATCGATTTGACCGAGGAGGAGCTCAAGGATATCGAGGCTGACCCCGAACTGGCCAAGCGCTACTTGATTGAGGAGGACGGACCCGAGCCTGCTGCCAATGCCACTGGTCCCGAGTTCATGACCCGTGCCCAAGCCCTGAAGCTTGATGAGGCCATTGACGCCGAGTGGAAGAAGGAGCTGGACAAGATTTCCGAGTTCTCTCACCAGGGTGAGGTTGAGCCCACAAGCCTCGAGCTTATGGAAGACGGACCAGCTGGTATTGACCGCCTGCACTCGGCCGAGGCTCCTGACCTGGGCAAAGTTCCCGGTGTCAAGGGCATGTACAAGCACAACGCCGATCCCGAGGACCAGGGCCAGGACGATGCCGGAAAGTACCAGGAGATCAAACGCCTTACGGGCATGACGCTCAAGGACATCCGATCGCTTCTTACCAAGAGTCTCGTCACCCGATGGGTCTCCAACCAAACCCGTCTGGGCAAGGTCCGCAGCACATCCGTCGTGGCCATTGCTGGCAACGGCAATGGTCGTCTGGGCATTGGTATGGCCAAGTCAACTGAGCCTGGTGTCGCCGATGAGACAGCTCAGATGCTTGCCATCCGTAATATGAAGCCCATCCGCCGCTACGAGAATCGCACCATCTACGGCAACGTGTCTGCCAAGGTTTCTGGCACAGTTGTTGAGCTAATGGCTCGCCCTCCTGGTAAGTTTCTCTCTCACTCCATCTCTCTCCCTTTTTTTCCACTTTTTTTTTTTTTCTTTCCCGTTCAGTTTTGTTTTTCAGCTCCGTAGTTCGGTCAAAACAGCCTCCTATTCAGACATGGTTTGCTAACACTCAATTCTTATAGGTTTCGGACTACGTGTTCCTCACCGAATCTTTGAGATGTGTCGCGCGGCGGGCATCCACGATATTGCAGCCCGAATCCCCCGATCCAAGAACCCTATGAACTCGGTCAAGGCAACATACCAGGCTCTGACGAACCAGCCCGACCCTGAGCAGATTGCCATCGGCCGGGGCAAGAAGCTGGTAGATGTGCGAAAGGTGTACTACGGCGGTTCTGTATATTAGAGTGTATGATGATTAAAAGAGAGAGGAATGTATCAAATGTGTACCTATATGACAAAACCTTCTCCAATGTGGCGGTAAAGATGCTGTTACGTGTAGAATTATATTTTTGTTGCCTGGAAAAGCTTCGGGATTGCTCGCCATGAACAAAACGTGGACGGCCCTGGGCCTTTGCTAACATTGATAAGAAATACTGACAGATGCTCAGGACATAGACAGCAAGCGCATAGTACAAGCCCTATGCCCGCCCGGATGCTCTTTCACGAGATGCAATAATTGACCAAAATAGCTGCAGTGTATAATAATAGCTTGAAATCGGCTGCAAGGGTTTGTATTGTAAATGCTAATATGGTTATCGACCTCCTCGTGTTATTTCAACTAGAGGTGAAGTTATGCGTGGTGTCCTGCAGTTGATGGGTATCATTTCTCGTGTCTATGCCATGCTTCCGTCCGTCATCTGTAGAGCATCCCCATTGGTTTTTTTTTTTTTTTTCCAATATCGGGCTTTCGAGTGTAGCAATACTCATGCGCCCCGTGATTGAAGGCGCGCCTCCCGTTTCTTCCCTGGTCAGCAATTCCCAAGCGACTCAGCATGTTTGTTCTCACTCGTTTCGGCAAGGGGTAAATGGAGAAGCAAGTCTTTGACTCAATGGCAGAGCGACCATGCACACCAAGCATCGACTTGATTCATCCCAAAAAATCAACCCCCCCCCTCCCTCCCCCGGTCGCTCAGGCGGTCGATCCATCGCCCCAGTCAATTTCCTGCTGCAGGACGATGCTGTACACGCTGGCCTTGAGGAGGGTGAAAGCCAAGCTGGTCTTGCGCTCGAGGTCGCGGAGGCTGTCGAGGATTTCCGTGGTGGGGTTGGAGGCGAGGTGCTCAAGGATGGTGGCCAGCTGGGCGCGCGTCAGTTGGGGAGCTGAAGAAGGCGAAGAGCATATGTTACCTTGTTCATGTTGTCGGCGAGGCGCTCATACTCATCGAGGACCTCTTGCTCAAGCGGACTAAGCTCTGGCGGGGAGAGCAACCCGCCCGGGACGCCAGCGCCGCCTGTGGAGGATTGATCCATGATGTTCACGTCGCAAAACCGCAATGACGCGCGCAGGCGGGATGAAGTTGTTTTTTTTTTTTGGAGGGGTTGATGCAGTTGCCGTAGTGCGCTAACTAGATAGCAGACAGATAGAAGAGAGCGTAGAGGCTGGTGGTAGGCCCCACTCTTCACTAACAGCTGGACGACCTGAAAGGTACCCGCTCCAACATGGTCAGTCTGCATGTAAGTGCTCACAAGTTGTTTGTAAGTTGGCAATCGAGTTGGTATTATTGCGTCCCGTCCTCGCTGTCGGCCGTCATCCTCCTCGCCTCTCCAAATATCCTGTCTGTACGCACCACAATCATGGGGCACCCTTTTGGAACCCACTGCATGTTTGTGTCCCATTCCGGGAAGGAGATATCAACATAGGCCCTGTGACTCTGCCTCTGCCTCTGCCTCAGCCTCTGACCAGGCGTCCTATCGTCGACCGGGGCTTTTTCGCGGGTTGCCCATCCAAGCACATCTTCAAACGTCTCACTCGTGAATGGCCCTCTTTCCAGTAAGCATGTAAACCACGTCGACTTTCCGTCATACGACCTTTCGTCCCCTTCGCATGGCCGGCTTCCCACGAGCACGCACTGCTTCTGAGACGTCTCCGGGTCACTAAACTCGAGAATGGCAGCATACGTCTGCGTTCCAACCGCAGACAACTCCATCAGTCCTGGGCGTGTCCACGGACACGGCAGTCTCCTCCACGACAGTCTCGGTTCCAGGTATTTTGGCACCTGTTGATCCGGGCCGCCCTCCACCGCCAGAAACGCGAGCGAAAGGGGGTGCTCCTCTCGCACCTCGGGCGCCGTCGACGGGCTCCAGAGCATCGAAAACGCTGCCCAGCCGCTCATGTTCCCCATCTCGTGACTGTCCGGTGACGCAATGTACATCTTCTTGCGAGCCTCCGGAAACACGCCAGCCACTGAAACCAGCCTGATGGACATGCTGGCCAGCCTCGTGTACCGGTCTCCCCTGGTGCCGTACAGGACGAGACAGATGCGGCTCGTGGACAAGGGGCGCGGGCAGCAGTTCAACACTGCCAGTACCAGCCCCGGTGTCACAGTCTTCAGGATGGGCAGCGTGATCCTAAGACCACTGTTGGTAAGGGTATAGTGATTTCGTTCGTTGTGGTCCTTCACCGAGCCGACGGTTGATTGCCCCTGGAAACACTTCAGCGACGGCGCTAGGATCGGGTATCTGGGCGTCCAGGCCACCTCTCCATGCCACGCAAATATCGAGTGGTCGTGTGACTGTCTAATAATCTCAGCTTGGAGACGCTGGAAGGCCCTAGTACCTTCGCCGTACAGCAGTGGCATGTTGATCCCAAAAAGTCCCAGGAGGCAGTAAGCCATGTCCTCGGTGCGCGTTGTCTGACGTCCCGCTGCCCAGGACATTCGCTGTGCAATACTTACCGTGTTCAGCCTGCGTTCCTTGAGCAGGAATCGGGCCGGGATCCCCGTGGCTGCCTCGACGTCGTCCACCAGCCCCTGCAAACTCCCAAGCAGCTTCCAGTCTTTGGATAGGAACAGAATGTGCTTCGGTGCTAGCAGCTCCTGGAGAGTCCATCCTCTTGTAAACCATCTGCACGCTACTAATTTCTTCTGGAGATCATCAGACAAGATGACGGGCTGAGCACTGCCCATCATGACATCTCTAGCCTCAACCTCGACTGCGGCCACTGGCCCGTCCATATCTGCCAGATGAACCGCACATACCTGCGAGTTCCCATACCAGCGAAACATGGAGTTGATAGCTTCAGATAAATCCGCACTGCTCCGCTTGTCGATGCAGACGGTATCGATCCACACGTACTTCAAGTCGCCCATTTTCGACACAAACTCACACATCCCAAGGATCTTGCTGTACCCCTTCATCGTCGTCGATACGCCTGGGTTCTGCCAGTCGTCAAATGAAACCTCTTCTTCAGCCCATGTGTGTGAGAGAATCGCATACTTGGGCGTTGTTTCGTCAAAAAATTCTTCCATCTGGAAGGTTTCGACGTTGATGAGACGCATGGTCAACTAATTAATCACCAAGCGTCTACGTTATGTCAATCTTTCTTTGCGGGGAAAAGGGGACCCGGGCTGAACTATACTGGCAGCAATTGCAGATTCCAGCATTCCTGCACAAAATACAAACGATGGGTTGCTGGGAGAAGGCAGCAAAGAGTATGATTCGCCAGGAAATGAACAAGTCTTCAAGGTCAAATCCATGCGAGCAATCGTGGCTGAGTTGAGAAGTGTCAACCCGAATTTGACCGCCCAAATCCGCCAGCATAACTACTAGCTTACAACCCGCCGCCCTTCTCCACAACAAGGCAACAACGATGCACTTCACGACCACCATAGGGAAATGCGACGAGTAAATTAGAGTGATAAAGATGCTCATTTCGAACCTAGAATCATGTGGATATGCTAATTCAAAAGAAAAAGAACAAGATATAAAAAATGAAAAAAAAAGTTACACAAAACCAGACAGGACTCGACCCTGACATGAAATACGAGCCAAGTAAAATCCCCGTTCCCAATCTGGTTTCCAAGTGAACCGTCAATGACCAAAAACACCTAATCCAGACTCAAGTCATAAAACATGCTTTCGTCAAAGACTCCAGATTTTCCCTCGCATTAAAACAGTAGTCAATCAGTCGTCCATTCGCCATATCTATTATCCCTAGACCGCCAATTCGTCACCTTCACCATCACCATCAGCGCCAACTGCGCCCTCGGTCCATTCGCCTTCCGTTTCGGCGTACACATCTGTGCTGTTCGTAATCACCGTCCCTCTGCTATCTCTGCGGAGTGTGTCGGCATCGTCGTCGAGGCCGCCATCATCGCCAAGGGCATCCGACCCAGCCATGGGGCGGTTCTCGTCTTCATCAAGTTCCTCAACCGTCTCGTTAACACCAGCGTTCTCCTTATCATCGTCATCGCCACCATTCTCGAGGTCTCCTCCCCAGCTTCGCTTGCGATAAGCCTTGCCACCTCGGCCAGCTGGAGTCCTGACACTTTGGCTCCTCTTGATACCGGTGGTGGCAACATTATTGTTAATTTGGCTGAGCGAGACAATTCTCCTGCCATTTCCGGTCTGGGCTGGGGAGACCATGCTTCGTCGGGCCATGGCCATGCCCACCATCGGCTTCTTAGGGGTGGAGGCAGAGTCGTTGTCATTGGCAGGCTTCTTGACTCTCTTACGACTCATCGCATCGCCGCCTTTTCCAGCCTTGGACATGAGAAGCACACGGGAGTGGTCCATGACTCCTTCAAGAATGCGACGCTCCAAGCCCTCAGCACGAGTCTCCATGTCATACAAGTCTTCTTTGCGGAGGCGCATAGCCGTCTCAAGTGAAGAAACATCAGCAGTGAGCCTAGTCTTTTGCCGGATCAAGTTCTCCTGCTCAGTTCTTAGGTTCATGATGCTCTGGCGCAGCCTCTCTTCCTCCTCCCGAAGATTCAACACTGAAGTCTCAACCTCGTCCTTCTCTGCAAGCTTGCGCTCAGTGGCAACAATGGTTTCTTGGAGGGTCTTTTCCCGGTCCGCGTTTTCATTTGCAACACGCTGGGTCTGCGCAGACAAGAACTCCGAAATATCAGCGGCCGTCTTGACTACAGAGGCATGGACCTGATCAAGAGTGTCAAGCCGAGAGAAGGCTTGGTCGACCGTGCTACCATGCTCAACAAGCTTGTCAAGCTTTTCGTGAACATGGGCATCATCATATTTCTGACCAACGATGATATCAAGTTTGTCGCGCACTTCGCTATCGTCATACTTGTGTGAAACAATAGTATCCAGCTTCTCGCGAACCTCAGTGTCGTCGTATTTTTGAGCCACGATAACATCAAGCTTCTCGCGGACCTCAGTATCGTCATACTTTTGAGAAACAATGACATCAAGCTTCTCGCGTACTTCAGCGTCATCGTACTTATCAGCATAAATGAGGTCAAGTTTGTCACGAATGACCGTATCATCATATTTGTCAGCCATGATCAATTCAAGCTTCTCACGAACTTCGGTATCATCGTACTTGGCGGCGATGATTGAGTCAAGCTTGTCGCGAACTTCAGCATCATCGTACTTATGGGATGCGATTGCGTCCAGCTTCTCATGTACATTGGTGTCGTCATACTTTTGGTCGATGATCTGACCAAGCTTCTCGTGAACAGGGGCATCGTCGTACTTTTGCTCCAGCAATTGCTCAGCCAGCTTCTCGAGCTTGTCGCGGATTTCGCTGTCATCGTACTTGTCGTCGATGATTTTGGTAAGTTTCTCCTGAACTTGGCTGTCATCATACTTTTGCTCCGTGATATGCTCAACTAGCTTGTCGAGCCGTTCACGGATCTCAGTATCGTCGTACTTTTGTTCCGTAAGCTGCTCAACCAACTTCTCAAGTTTGTCACGAACTTCGGTATCGTCGTACTTCTGCTCAGGCAATAGTTCGAGGAGCTTCTCGATCTTCTCACGAATCTCGGCATCGTCATATTTCTGCTCAGGAAGCTGCTCAGCGAGCTTATCAAGCTTCTCATGAACTCCTGTGTTCTCATATTTCTCTGGGGGGAGCAGAGACTTCAGCTCCTCTGGAATCTTGTCCTGGAGATCGGTATGAGAAGTCTTCGAGTGTTCGAAGTGCTCACCAACGAGGATCAAAATGTCCTTGACAGCTTCTAGAACTTTTGGTTGGAAGTCGCCAACTTCTCCCTTTAGGCCTTCAACGGCGGACAAAGCCTCCGATATTTGATCTCGGGTTTGCTGATGTTCGGTCTTATCCTCCGTGTGATTTTCCTCGGTTTTTGTCACGAGCTCCTCCACGGTAGTAAAGACAGTTTTGGACGCTTCCTCCATCTTCTCCAAGGAATCCGTGACAGTGGATCCCAGTGTATCAGTGAGAAGCTTAAGATCATCAGCGACAGCCTTGGTGCCGACAACAGCTTCCTCCGAGGCGACAGCACGGGCCTCGCTGACTTTACTTTTCTCATCAAGCATAGTCTGAAGCTCATCGTACTTGGCGATAATCTCGCCGATCTTCTCATCAATTTTGGTGGCAAGACCAGATGTTGCCTCTCCAAACTTGACTGTCGCCTCTTCAAGTTTTTCGTTAGATTCAACCTTGACACCAGAAACGACCGCCTTAGAATCCTCAAACTCGGACTTCATAGTCTCAAACATATCCTTGAGATCATCACTGAGTGACTCATTCTTGTCAATCTTCTCACCCATAGCCAACAAAAGGGTACTGATGGATTCAACACCAGTAGAACCTTCCTCGAGTTTAGACTTGATGGCCTCCTGAAACTCTTCGAGAAAAGTCTTGACCTCGGCCACGCGCTCTCTGACGCCGGTCATTTCCTCGTCACGCACTGCGACGGCTTTTGTAGCAGAGTCGACTGAGTTATCCAACTTCTCATTGAAGCCCTTGACGACTACCTCGAGACTCTCTACTCGTTCACCAACCCCTGTCATTGCTTCATCACGGACTGCGACAGCTTGAGTGCTCGATTCAACAGAGGTGTTTAGCTTTTCCTCAAATCCCTTGACGATTGTCTCCAGGCTCTCAACACGCTCACCAACACCAGTCATGGCCTCGTCGCGGACAGCAACAGCCTTGGTGGTAGAGTCGACAGAGGTATCTAGCTTCTCATCGAAGGTCTTGATAATGGTCTCCAGATTTGTGATATCATCTTTGCTAGCAAAGACAGCAAAATCGGTGCCAACGACGCCTTCCAATGAGGTTTTCAGCTCGAGAACAGCGGCTTCCACAGTCTCGACATCAGACTTAGACAGTCTATCTGGGTTCTCACTCTCTTTAATAACACGGTCCTTGATTTCATCAAGGCCGGCAGTGATCTGACTGACAAGGGACTCGAGATTCGAAATCTCCTCCTTACGAGCGACAGAGTCAAAGCCAGTGGTAAGAGTTCCCATAGATTCACGTGTTTCCAAAAGTAATGTTTCAAGGGTATCAAGATGTTCTTTGCGAACTGCACTTTCGCCATCGATGAGATCATCTAGGCGGCCCTTGGTGTTTCGCAGGATAGTCTCGATAGCCTGAACATCGTCCTTGGAAGCAGCATCTTCACCGTTGACATCTGAGACCTCTTTGTCGACCGAACGAGGGGCGGTTGTAGGATCACGAGAGCTGAATTCATCCAAAGTATCACGGATGTTACGGATCATTTCTGCCATACGGGTGAGATCCTCGCTGTCACCTGAGGGGACGGCAGCCGCCTCAGCTTCTCCATCAGCGGCCACAGCGGGGGATGGAGCGGGAGCGGAAGTGGCTGGTTCACGAGAGCGAAGCTCATCAACGGTGTCGCGGATGTTGCGAATCATCTCTTCCATGCGAGTGAGATCCTCCTTATCAACTGAAGGGGTGGAAACAGCATTGTCATCAACTGAGGCAGCAGGGGCAGCAGTAGCTGGCTCGCGAGTGCTAATCTCATCGACAGTGTCGCGGATGTTGCGAATCATCTCTTCCATTCGAGTGAGATCATCCTTCTGAACGCTCTGGGATTCTGTTTCGACCCCATCAAGCTTGGTGCTAACCTCAGTGATCAGGGTCTCGAGATTCTTAATGTCATCCTGCTTCAGCAGGTCAGCTGGAACAATGGCCTTGTCAGAATCATCCTCGGCTGGGATGGTCGCAAGAGCTCGCTCATTATTGCTGTCACGGAGGGACTCAATGTCCGACCGAACTGAATCGAGACCGGACTTGAGCGCGTCAAGAATCTTTTCATCCGAGTTGTCCAAGCCAGAATCCACTGTGGCAACAGCTCGCTCATTGTTGCTATCTCGCAACGCTTCAATATCCGAGCGAACGGCCTGTAATCCGGTCTTCAGGGCGTCCAAGACTTCTTCATTTGGAGCAGAGTCTTGAATTGGAGCGACGGCCTTCTCACTACTGGCATCTCGTAGGTTTTCAATATCTGAGCGAAGACCGTCAAGACCATCCTTAAGAGCATCCAAAATTTCATTGTTGTCCATGGACTCCACAGGCGCGATCGCTTTCTCTAATGTGCTCTCTCGGAGAGCTTCGATATCAGCGCGAACACTGTCGAGGCCAGTCTTCAGAGCCTCCAAAACGTCACCGCTGGTGGTTTCTAACGGCTCGTCCAAAATGGCCACCGCCTTGTCGTTGGTTTCACGAATGTTTTCGAGGTCTGAGCGAACGGAATCAAGACCGACCTTGAGGGCATCAAGAATTTCATCGTTGGCTGTCAAGTCAGCGGGCTTGTTCGTAACGCGATCCATTCCAGCGCGGAGGTCATTCAGACCGTCATTAAGAGCGTCCAGAATCTCACTCGTCTCAGCCCTAGGCCGCAGAATTTCTTGGCGCAAGTTGTTAAATCCAGTGTTCAATGCCTCTAGAACCTCCTGGTTATTCATTTGAGCCGGCGTTGGAGCTGGCACCATCGAGTTATTCACAACCTCGCGAAGTCCCTCAAGCTCAGCTTGAAGCTGGCCCCGAGCATCCTCATGGGATTTGGTGAGCATTCCAGCCATTTCGTCCTTGAAGTCCTCCAGGGACTTGATGACGTCGTCCACGAATTCTTCTTGGAGGCCTGCTCCAGCTGCACGATCAACATAACTCTCGATCGCTTGGCGAAGGTTCTCAAGGCCGTCCCTTGTAGCATCGAGAACCTGCTCGGTGTCACGACTGTTGGCTGCAGCGTTCTGCTTAGCTTCATCGGACATGGCTTTGAACTCGAGATGAAGCAAGTTTGTGATATCCTTTAGACGGTCGGATATTTCTTCATTGCCGATTGAAGGAGGCATCAGCGCCCGGCTAGAAGTAAGGTCAAGATCGTGGAGACCCTCTCTGACAGCATGAACCACATCATCATGAGTGATTTCGCTGCCGCCGACCGCAGAGGCAGCTACTGGGAATTCAAACTCCTCAAGACAATCCCTAACGGCTTCAATAATTTCATCACGAGACAAGGTAGCAGGAGTGTCCACTTGAGGGGGAACAAAGTGCCTCAGGCCTTCAACAACAGCAGTGAAGACCTCATCTCTGGTGGCAGAGGGGGCTCGGTCATCTCGTGGTGCATATTCTCTGAGACCCTCCTTGAGACAATCCAAGACTTCGTCTCGTTCCAAACCAAGCTGCTGGACCTCAATCTCGGGTTTATAGTTTTCCCAGGCATCCTTGACTGCCTGAATGACGTCGTCTCGGCTCAAATCAGGCATTTGATTCGCCTCGTTGTCTTGAAGAGCTGCTCGCATGGCATTATAAATCTCCTGGTAGTCCACGGCTGTCTTTTGGGTGTTGCTTGAGGCAGCAGACACCCGTCGATGCTCCCTTAGGACATGGTTAAGTTGATCCTTCATCTGCTCGAGACCCTCATCAATCACACGAGCTACCTCATCCTTGCTGGGAGTGTCGTGCTCATCGACCGGCTTGCGCACAGCCACTTGTTCTAGTCTTCGCCCAATTTCCCGGCCCATGCCAAGAACCTCGCCTCGAAGCTCTCGAACAAGAGCCTTCACTTCGGCTGTCAGGCCACCGCCTTGAGCGACGCTGTCCTTCACAGAACGGATGATATTGATGAGATCATCATTGAGGAGACCAGCGCCTCGACCTTGAGAAGGCTCTGAGTTTCTTCTGGATTCAGTCCTCATGAGATGCTCGACACGCTGTAGAACAGCGCCACTTCTTGGGCGGTCTGGGGAAGTCATTTGGCTGGACTCATCCACACTGTGGTTTCGTGATCTGGCGTCATCGCTCAATACGATTGCTTGCTCAGACTGGTACCTGATTTGTTCGACAAGCTCGTCCACTTTAGCTGCAGTTGCCATTCCAGAGAGCTTGTTGGAGACTTCAATGAGTCTACCGAGTAGGGACTCTTGGCCCTCCTTGGTACCCATCTCCCGGATTATCCTTTCCAGCAAAGCCACGGAGGCAGGAGCTTCGGATCCAGCAAGGGAAGGGGTGCTAATTGAAGCACGGTCGATTGTGTCTGAGAAACTCTTTGGGGATGGAATTCTGGGGAGATGGAATGCAGACCGTGTATTATTTGGAGACACATTATGGGGCTTGTTGTCAAGGTAGTATCCTCCAAAGGGATCTCTAGAAGAAAGTCTTTCACTTGGATTGGTGTGGATCAGCTCCCTCAGACTCTTTCGAATATCCTCGTCTCTCGTGTTGGTGGCTTCCTTTAAGCTCAGTAAATCCGTAGCATTGTCTCTGCTCCTTCGGCTAAGCTGTGCCATTTCCTTTTGGAGAGATGTTGCAATATTTGTGAGGCTGAGAATTTGATTTGAGAGCTGGTCGAGCGAGTGAGGATATTTTACCACTGCTGAACCGTTGTTTGTGACGTTGGACAGAGGCGTTTCAGCCTCCTTGTTCTGGGGCTGGGACTGAGGTTGAGGTTGGGGCTGAGGCTGGCTCAGGTTGCCCATGTTTTGCAAGGCCAGCATCGTGGAGGACTGAGGAGGGGTGTTCTCGCCCAGGATACTCTGAGGAGGCGGCCGGCGGACAATGGGTCTAACGATCGGGGTCAGGCTTGGTCCTGGGGTTGGTGAGCCGGTAGAAGACTCTCTGTCGGTGTATCGGCTCTCGTCCCTGGCTCGCACGGGGGTCTCTGGGCGGAAGAATTTGTCGGGTGATCTTGATGGGGATACGTTGCTGCTGGTAGAGGTGTGCTCAATCATCAAGCTCATGTCCCTCACGGATGTGGGTTGCAATGACTGCATCCGTCGGTGTGGACTCTGCTTGACGATGGCACTCTCGCGTGCGCGCTCGCTGAGAGCAGCATGCGCAGACTGGATGGCACTAGATGTTCCAGCTCTTGAGCTGAAGCTCTTGGGGGAAGTTGGGTTCAGGGGGAGCGGCGGCGGGCATCGTTCGGGATCAGAGCTGTCCCACCTGTTTTTTGCGGTCAGTCGGCGTAAGAAGGGCATCATGTGTGAGTGAAGGTGACGAACATGGGCACAAGAGCCCGGAAGCTCTGTTCAGAAGTAGAAGACTGTTGATGTCTCAAGGCATAATCGCCATCTCGACTGTCTCGCTCCGAGGTCGACATGTTTGTGGTGGTGTGTTATGTGAGGAATGGTAACCGGAAATGAAGAATGCGGACGGCGCCGCAGCCACGCTGAGAGAGTGCGCAAATGATTATGATGAACTAGAAAGAAAAGGGCGAGGTCGTGGGATTGAAAGTGGCAATGGGGGCTTTTGAGTCTTGAGAGTTGATTGTATTGACAATGTACGGTGGTGCAGGGGAATAACCACTACATCATCTATATTATGGGCGGGCTTTGTTTTTGGATTTTTGACCAATGTTGCTGGGCAACCTGGTGTTTTCGGTCTGTTTTTGGTCTGGAGGCAGGAGGCACAGGCCAGCGAAGGCTGTCGGCCCCCCAGCTGCCCTGCTTTCCCTGCGCGCTAAACTGTTGCCGCCCCGCCAGCCACGTCTGTTTTGCTTCGCTACCCGAGAGATACCAGATGCGCCAAGAAAATGGCCATGCAGGAGAAATCAGTTACACTGATACATCTGGCCAACAAGTGCATACCTTGATAGGAATTTTGCCTCTCCTGTTCGTTCTCCCTTTTTTGCTCGAAATAAAAAAACCACGGGGACGACATGTTTCTTGTCCAAGCCGTCATTGTCATGGCGCTTGTGTTGATGTCACACTAGTTAGCTTCGCCGGCCTCTCTAATGGCAGCTTCCATCGACAGCCACCCAATCATATGTGATAGCCATTTCAAGGCTTGTCGGCACCACCCAACAATAACACAACCCATCGACTCCTTTCAACGGCATCCCGGTCGGCGGATGGGTCTGAGCCCACGAATGATGAGGCTACAACGCAGCAAGTCAGGCCACAAACACTGTAGCCTGCTTTCATCTTTCGGGGAGAAAGGGAAACCTCATTGGTTTCAACGCCCTTGTTGTGCATGTTGTTATCATCATTGCCACGGCGCTTGTTGATAGCAAGCACCATGGCAATGATACCGAAAACTAAAAAACATAGCGTTCAAATTATTTTAGGCCAAAAAAAAAGCAACGAAGGGCAGGCACAATCTCTACCAAGGGGTGCACTTGAAAGCCAAATGCGTCTGAAGCGATTTTTTTTCCCCTGGCTATTCTGCCCCCGATCTTAGACCGCCCACTGCCGCCTGACATCACCGAAGTTCAAGACCGCTCTAATGGCTTGGCTCCATAAGATTTGTCTATCTCATAGGTGCTGTGGGTCTTTGATTGAATGTCTCTCTTGCGCTTTATCTGGGTTGCTATCGTTGAAAGACAATTCTCCCTTTTGTTCACGAATATTCCCAGTAACCCTAGCTGCAAAGCTACGCAATAAAAACGCCGTATGCTTTTTGCAAGAATTCCATCTTATATATCAATGCCCAGGAAAACAGAAGGGTGACAATCTTTCAAGGATCGTACCGTCTGAGTAGATGACAGGGAAAAGAAAAGAAAAGAAAAGCCCCATCATGTCATGATATTAATCTACATCGGATAAATGACGGGGAGATGCAAATGAAGTTTTGCCAGACGTTTGCTAAATACCCCACCAATATTGGCGCACATGGCAGAATTAAAAGTCATCTGATAACCATCCTCTTCCGGCAAGCGTGCAAATTAACGGATTTCGAAAGCGCTCCCAAGCATCAATTTAAGCTTGGCTATAAATAGGTCATATTAGGAATTTATCAAGGAGTAGGCGATGGAAGAATGATCCGGAATGGTAAGTAAATATGAATGGGAATGTATTGCTTGGACTTACTTATTCATTTTGCCAAGACATGCCTGGCTCCATTGGTATTTTCGCCGCTTGGAGGTCCCTCTACCCCTGTCCTTGACCCAGGATAAAGATGGTCGTGATGGCCAGTAAGTAACCTCGGGAGTAAGCATACATCCATATACACCAAAATCATCGCTTTCAAGCCATGTAATATCATTGAAAATGTTGATTCTTGGGGGCGTTTCTTGTATGATAATGGCTGAAAGAATTGGGCTAGAATATTGCATCAACAGAATTGACAAGGTACCTTCTGGAGCGAATTCTTTGCTTCGTCTAACAAGTCTTCTAGGAGGGGTTCGTCGGTCGTCTCGAGCGCGAAATTGTCTGGGTTGAACTCGTCCGTTGTCGCTTCGGTGGCGTGCTCAGGAGAATTGGTTCCAAAGGGCAAATTATCCCTATTAGACGAAATTTTCGAAACGATGGGATTTGGAATTACACTGCCTAAACGCAACGAACATGGTGCCTAAATTGAATGTCATGATTGTCGATTGGTGCCTCAGAGCATCTGGGTAATGCTGCAGTAGGGATAAACTAAACATGTAGGTAAGTCGACTGGCGCGGTGGGTGATTCACGTCAAACAAGCCTCTGCACCTCGGTGATTTCTTCATGTGAAGGAGATTCTATAACATCACGCTGTAACCCAAGAAACACACCACCATACTATTACTTATACATGATATGATAAGTCTCTGGCGACTTTCGCAGTAGGTTGACTACAGGAAGGAAACCACAAAGATTACTCGGTCTAATGAAGATGGCACAACGGAATGAACCAGCGAAAAAAGCAGAGCAATATTTTGAACTGGGATGTGTTTCATACCGCCCGACAAATGACTTCCAACAGCAGTGAATTCTACTTTTTCCAATAACATAAATTCCAATAGTTGCGATCTCTGCTGGTTCCGGCAGCCTCGGCTTATACAATGCAATTTCTGTAGACCCTTTGCTGGGGATAGCTGGCCCTGAAGTTATTCCGAAAACCAACAGTCGGGCGGACAGGGCTGAGATATAGATATTCTAATATCAGGCGAAGAAATTGCCAAGGTTGCCGGAAAAAAAAAAGAAAGAAAAAACCTTCCAGGCATATTTGGCTCATAGATGCATTCCTTGGTAAGAATTGTGGCTTTCCTTCTTCGCTTTGTTTTAACCAAAAGCATTTGAACGCCATGATTTTTTATTCAAGGAATCATTTTCTTATCATCGCACTGTTGGTACAATAATATGCTTTGTCGAGTACATCGCAGCCTCTCCAAGGCTTGTTTGCACCCGACAATAGTACAATCAACTCCTTTCACTGGCATCCTGGTCAGCGGACGGATCCTAATTTGCGAATGACGAGGCGAAAGAACATTACGACTGCGGGAACGGCGATGACAGCACGCCCCGTCATTGCATCATGCGGATATGATTCGACGACTGCAAATCTTGCTGGTGCTTGTGGACACTCGGAGATACTTGAGGACGATGTAAAGTTTAAATCAAATCGCTTAATTATACAGAGTTGAGAGCTATCATCGCCGTCGTGGCGCCGTTTTCCATGCCGGCAGTTCTATCATAGATCCCTCAACGTAATAAACCTCTTGCATGTCTAAAACTCCCACCCTGGGGTCCCCGACAAGCCCTCCAGATTTTATTTTAATAGCCAGATCCCATCAAATCATAACATTACTTGCTGAAAGCAGCGTCGAAGGCGGGAATCAAGGTCTGGGCGAGCCAGAATGAGAAGACGAGCTTGGGGCCAGTCATGAGCAGCTACAGCAGACAAATATATTAGCGTTCCGTTGATCAAGTTGGGGGCGCGCTGTTGAGTATGGGGACAAAGTGGAGGAGGGGTAGATAATGGAAGCGCTCAATTCTACATACCTTGGGGACAAGACCCTTGAAGAAACTGCCAAAGCCCTCGTTCTTGGCCATGTTGCTCAGAATTCGGAAGCCGCTCTCGGGATTGTCAAAGTTGCGGTTCTGGATTCGGGTCTTGATGACATCGAGGGGAGCGGAGACGACAAGGGAAGCAGAGGCACCAGCAATGGAAGCAACAAAGTTCTGGAACCATGAGGCCTTGTTGTAGTCCTGGAGATGGAACAGGTACTCCTTGGCAAAGGCAGATCCACCAAACAGCTATAAAAAAAAATCAGTTTTCCAAATCATGACGGTAAGGGTCGCAGGTGGCGCGCATACAGCGAAGGAACCCGGAGCGTTGCGGGCAGCAGTCCATCCCCATCCACGGTACAGGCCGAAGCCCTCATCGGCAACAATCTTGAAGACGCCACGGCCCTTGAAGGCCTCTGGGTTTGTCTGTCGCTTAATCTTCAGGACATCGAGGGGCAAAAGCACAATTTCACCAATACCAATCAGACTGTCCATGGTCAGCTTTGAGAGGTTTACGGGCTTGGGGGGGGGGGCGCATATTTACCTGCCGGCGGTGGAGTGCATGATAGCCTTGCCAGTCTTCTTGCCAAAGGCGCTCTCAAAGTCCTTGCCATAGTGCTTGGCCAGGTAGTCTCGGGCCACAGGCTGGCCGCCATACTTGTAAACTCGCTGAAGGACCTTGTAACCGGCAGCGTAACCCAGACCAGGGAACAGAGAGACGAATTTTCTTCCGGCGGGGGCGGTGGCCTTGTCCTTGAAGATGACCTGGTTCAATTGGCTAGCGTTTTCGATCTAGTGTCAAGCGAAAGTCAGTGAGCAGCTCAATCGTAGTCAATTGGAGGTATAACCTACACGAGTCTGGTTGCTCATCAATCGCTTGGCAATAGTGTCCACCTTGAATAGAAAAGTCAGCATGCAGCCCAGAAGAGCTTGGTTTGTCGTCGGGATCTGGACAACGGGTTCGAGAGGGTTCGTACGGGGTGGAAAATGGCGAGCTCAGCAATACCGGCGGAACCTGTTGAGTCAGTCAGCGATTTGGTTGAGATGTCGTGTGCCGCACTGGATAATGACAAAATGCGGGCGGGAAAACCACGTACCAGAGCCCAGCAGTCGAGCCAGGTTGGACTCCTTCTCTCGGCCAGAAGCAACGGGGGGAGACATTTTGAGCGAGTTGAGGGCTTGGAGAGACTCGAAAAAGAAGTGAGGGCGGACAATGCAAAAGAGTAAAATAGCTTGTCGCAAGGTTCCCAGAAATTTTGCAAAAATTCGTCTCCAATTGACCGACGTCGGAAAGGTGCGCCGGGCGTTCCCAGCGCCGCATCCCGCGTCATGTCCTCCATCCCACCCACTAGAGCCTGAGAAGCTTTGCGCGGTGGGGCATCAGCCAATCAAACGTCTTCATTTGGGTCCATTGGGCCAAGAATCCCTAATATGTGGGGGTCTCATCGTCCCATTTCAGCAGCTCCTCTGGGTCTGCCACCAAGACCCAGTCACCTTACCCTGGATAGCCACGTTCCTAACGTCAATCGGCGGCAAGGCTTATTCATTGATCAAGCCGCTGTCCGGGACGGCTTGATCTGGAATCTACTAGTCCCATATTCTCATACTATGGCTTTGGGAAGGTGGGGGGACATAAAAAGGTCCGGCATGGTGGAAAAAAAAAACTCATAGTGGATGAAACTGCGTCAAACGGAAAACCGTGCTCTAAGCAGATCCGAAAGAGATCAACATCAAAGTAAATTCATCGCGCCAATAATGAATCATGATACATCAAATAATATTACAACTAGACCAAAAAGTCAAAATGGGTTCCAACTCTTAATCGTGAATACCTAGAAACAACAACCCATTGCTCATTCACTACCACACTAATGTAGCTAGTCGAGCCGCTTGGCGAAATCAGCCATAGAAGTCAACTAAATTGCCTAAACGGAACACAATAGTGGTAGCCACAAAAAGTCTGTAAGTAGTCAAACACCGGTTTGGATCGGCATAAACCGACTGCCTAGTAATCAAGTCCTACGTATGCATTGTCTCACAACAAAAATTGATCTGGACAAATACACCTCTACAACGTCGTTGAAACGAGGGCCATCGCAGGAAACCCTTGAAAGATTGCGCCTTCTCTACTTTTTTTTCTCGGACCAAACTTAACAACGCATTCGATATTTTCCTGCAAAAAACAAAGTTAGATAATAAATAAATAAAACAAAATAAATAATATCTAAATTTTGTTTCCCTTTTATTTTTTACCCCAGTATTATTTATGTTTTAGGTGGCTGAAGCACTGTGCTGTCAAAGGAGAAGTTACAGGAGCAAAATCTTTCAGGCCGTCTGTTGTATTTGCCGCCCACGCGGCGCCAAGGGTGAAGCTCAAGGTGGACTCCACGTCAAAGTACACGATGGCGAGGATAGGTTATAAACAATCATATTGCTAACAATAGCCCTCCTCATATTCTGATGTCTTTAATAGGCCATAGCTGAGGTAACCTATATGTTTTTATCATCTCTCATACTAGGCCACATTGTTTCTTACAAAACTTAGTTTTAATAATCCCTCAGCACCGAAACCAATTCATCCAGCCTCATGACTTGACCTAGGAGCTTGCCCTGGACCGTTAGATGGGCATTGTACTTATTGTAGTGCTCCGTTGTCATCACCTCTTCCTCCTTGCCCTGCACGTCTTTTCTCTCCACAAACGACAAGATATTTCGTTCTTTGTGGCGTTCAACCTGAAGCGTTTGCAAACATCTTAGCATGGCCTTGTAAATGTCATCCAAGGCTTGGTTCTGCGTGCGTTCCTTGTCAAAGTACCAAAAGAAGAGAGTTCGGTTAGCCAGACGACTATTGTCCTTGGGGACTTCCTGAACATCCACCACACCAGCCATTTGCATCGTAAGCATCTTGCTCTGGACTTCGGATTTTTTCATCAGTGCAGCAGACGGAAGCATCTTCTCGTCAAGCTTGCCTTTTTCACGCAAGATTCGCGTGAGTCGTAGCCCATGTCGACCGTGCGATTGTTCAATCATCGCATCCAGTTCCGTCTCCCGGAGTCGTTCCATGAGCTGATTAAAGTCAACCGTCCATTGGCCACGCCCATGCGTACCACAATGGCGGACGAACCGGTATTTAGTCTCAGCAAGGAGTAACAAGTGCTGGCGCATCTGGCTGGCACGACTCTTTTCTGGAGATGGAGCACTGTCGAATTTCACCTTGGTTTCACGGTCATCGACACCATTTTGCTTTTGCTCGTCCTCATCGCCACTGTTAGGCTCTTCTTCATCAATATCAAACGTCCTGACGACTGGACGGCGTCCGGGAGGGGCGGCATCGGAATCATCGGAGTCATACTCGTCATCCGGTGGTGACTCTCTGATCTTCTCAGCGCTCTCAAGGTCAATTTTTTCCTTGGGAGCCTTTCCAATTCCAGACTGAACGTTGATAGAATCGTCCAGGTGGTCGATGATGTCTAGAGTGGTGACTGCTATCTGTTGAACGGGCATGTCATCATCGAGAAGAGCATCAGGCCGACATCTTGAAAAATCGGCCGTTATGAGGTCAAGAACTGTACGATAAACTTCGCCTGTAACTTCTCCCAGTACATCAGCCGCAAAGCTGACTAACCTTTCGTTGCGCAGCTCAACCAGGCATTTTTCATGATTAAGTCTGACGATGACGTTGGGCTGGGTCCATGTTAGCTTAGATCCAGGTGATATGAGAAAGAAGTCAAGACTCACATTGAGGTGTGGCACATCTTCGTCATATGAATGTCCGTTTCGAGCCCGCCCATTCTCGAGCTTTCTTCTTTTTGTGCCGAATCCCCCCATACTGTCAAGTTGTCTTTTCAAGGTCTTGCCTTGGTCTCGAAAAGTCCGATATCGATCCATGATTTGCCGTTGCGCCTCTCCTTTATTTTTGGTTGTCTTTTCACCAGGTCCTGCTTTCAACACATCGTCTGAAATCTCCCGGAAGACATCCGCAGGATTGCGAAAGCTTTCAGCACGTACCGTCTCGACAATTTCTGCGCGCAAAAGACGACCAAGGACTGAGTTGAGATGAGCCTCAGACTCAATTAGCCCGTTGTGGGAGTCGTCATCCCCATTTGTGTGTCCGTTATGACCGTTGTGCCCGTTGTGTCCGTTGTGCCCGTTGTGCCCATTGTGCCCGTTGACTTTGGGTGCTCGCGATCCAAAAGCCTGCGAAAGATCACCGATTCTTGCGTGGCCCAGGAGCATCAGCGTCTGAACCAGCTCACGCTCCGCAGTCCCGTATTGCCGATCGATAATTTCAAGAATTTTGCCTGATCGTACTACATTGTAACATGCATCGGGGTTAGCCTCGTAGTGGGTCAGTTTACTATCAGGGTTCGTGGAGTGGTAGAGCAAATTTTGTTGAATCAAGACACCGAGTCCATTTCGTAGGTGTCGCGGAGTGAGCGCCGTGTGCTGCACGAGTTGCGCAATCGTTGAGCGACCCTTGGTGAGCAGCGCAATCAAGATTCGCTGGTTCGCGACGACTGAGTTAGCCCCGCGATCTCAGGCAAGTCAAGGCTCTCTTCATGGCTGATCAGGAAAACGGGAGCATCTTACCGAAGGCAGTTCGCCATAGAGGTCGTTTACTAGGAGAGCACAAAGCTCAGCGGCGTGTTTTGTCTGCAAAGGCAGGATGGTTAGCAGCGCTGTGGTGCGCGTGGTGGCCAGGATCCCTGACTCACGACGAGCATTGCTTTGCTCCTAGAGATCCTCTCACTATCTCTAGAGCTGCCGCGATTGCTATTGAGCAGTCATTGATCTCCCTAAGGATGACAAATTCCACAGTTGCAATTTGTGTGCGGTTAATATGCGGAATCCAGGTAGAGTGGTTGGGGCGGTAAGACGGAGAGCGGGAAAAAGAATCCTAAAGGGAGCGCGCGTTGACGTTGATGGAGGGCCACGGCGCAATCGATAATTTTTCTTGTAAGTGAAGCTGGTAGGTGGGGTGAGGTTTTTCCTTCGTGGCCTCAAATACACACCTGTTTAGCCTTTAGGCAGAAGGCTAAGCCAAGTCCAGCATATCAGTTCCGAGTTCAGCGTCCAAAACCTAATAAAAAAGTTGAGCATAGCCATGCTCATTTTATGTTCAGGAATAATTATGCGCGAACACTTTTATGACTTTTTATGCCGCCCAATTGTGCCATAAAGTATTGTTCAAGAATGTATCAATGGAAATGATCACCGCCCACTTTACATTTGTAGCGTCTAAATTTGGACTAGAGTCTGTGTTAAATTATATCTCACACCGTGGCAATCTGCCCGCAGTAGCCTGTATTTGTCTAGCAGCTCAGCCAGGCCAATAGTTTTTCATACCAATCGGCTTACTGGAAATATCACGTGACGTATCGAATCGTTCCCTGTTGCCGAAAATTAGACGGGAGCTTTTCGACGAGGCACTTCTTTTGGAGATCAATTGCTTCACCCGACGGCCGAAGGATTGCCAATTGCCTACGCCATCACCCTCGACAATGATCTCGAGATCGTCCCTCGCGAGAACTGCGCAGCAGGCCGCACGTCGGTCCTGCAGCGTCCAGCGACGAACCTTTGCTGCCGCTGCATCGACTTCATCGTACGAGACCTCGGATGTGACTGGCCTCAAGGTCGCCTCGCGGGATGCCCACGGACCGACCACCAAGCTTGCGATTGTTGCCAAGGCCGGTACTCGATACCAGCCACTGCCTGGCTTGACCGTCGGTCTCGAGGAGTTCGCTTTCAAGGTGAGGATACCCGGGATATGGGACATCGGAACTTGAGCTAATTTGCCGGGTCCTATATAGAACACTCAGCGACGATCGGCTCTTCGCATCACCCGTGAGTCTGAGCTACTCGGTGGCCAATTGGCTTCCTCCCACACCCGTGAGGCTGTTGTCCTCGAGGCCAACTTCCTCCGCGAGGATCTGCCATACTTTACCGAGCTCCTCGCTGAAGTCATCACCCAGACCAAGTACACCAGTGAGTGAATGCGCCATCGACGCCTTATCCCACGCATACCCGTGTTAACGCCTTTGCTAGCCCACGAGCTCCACGAGGAGGTTGAGAGAGTCCTCCACCTCAAGCAGGCCGCTCTCAGCGCCAATGCCTCCGCTATCGCCCTCGACAACGCCCACGCCGTCGCTTTCCACTCTGGTCTTGGTTCCTCCCTCTACCCTGCTTCTTCGACCCCCTTCCAGAAGTACTTGAACGAGGAGTACATTGCCAGCTACGCCGATGTCGTTTACTCCAAGCCCAACATTGCCATTGTTGCCGACGGCGCCTCCCCCACCAGCCTCGATAAGTGGATTAGCCAGTTCTTCAAGGACGTTCCCGCTGCTCCCCGAAGCGGCCAGACCCTCAAGACCGAGGCCAGCAAGTACTACGGTGGTGAGCAGCGTATCAGCCACACTTCCGGCAACTCAGTTGTCATTGCTTTCCCTGGTTCTAGCTACAACTCCGCTAAGGCCGAGATTGCCGTCCTTGCTTCTCTTCTCGGTGGCCAGTCCAGCATCAAATGGTCGTCTGGCTTCAGCCTTCTCTCCAAGGCTACTGCCGGTACTTCTGGTCTCTCCGTCTCGACCTCCAACCTCACCTACTCTGATGCCGGTCTCCTGGCTGTCCAAATCTCTGGCCCTGCCGCCTCTGTCCGCAAGGGTGCTGAGGAGACCGTCAAGGTCCTCAAGAGCATCGCCTCGGGCTCTGTCAGCAAGGAGGATGTGACCAAGGCTATCGCCAGTGCCAAGTTCGCTGCTCTCGACGCGGCTTCCACATCGCAATCTAGCGCTCTCCTCGCCGGTTCTGGCCTTGTCAACAACGGCAAGGTCTACGAGACTGCCAGCCTCGCCCAAGCTATCAGCGGCGTTACTGCCGACAAGCTCAAGACGGTAAGCTTTTATCACATTGAGATTTTGTCTAAGATACTTTTTGCTAACTCGGTTTATAGACCGCCCAGGCTCTTCTTGACGGCAAGGCCACCGTCTCCTCCGTTGGTGACCTCTTCGTGCTCCCTTATGCTGAGGAGCTTGGTCTTCGGGTATAGATGGGGGTCCAAGAGGCGAAAAAGCTTGTATCAACAGTCAGAGTCGTCTAGACGAGGTGGAGGGGATGTCCTCTTTGTGAATACTTGTAGTAGAAATCCTTTGGTCCATGTTAATGTGCCCCTTGTTCCTTGTCCCTTACTTGTTGTCAATGACGTTTCCTGGTACCCTATTATTGAATGAACCATGTCATCGTGCTGGCAATTGTGGAGTTGGTGGATGTTTGATACCAAAACTCGAACAAGCAGGGGTCTGTTTTATTTGCATTGTTTGAGCACGGAAACTCCCTCTTCCAACTACAGCATGTGTTTTTTTTATTTTTTTTTATAGCTCACACTGTGTGATTGAGTTTTCTACAAGGCGGCACCAAAATCAATTGCTGGTTTGTGGCAACGGGTGAATCGCTAACCGCCTCATGTTTTGGGCGATCCGGCCTTACCTATTAGATCTAATCAAAGATTGCCTAGTGCAAACACGGATGGAAAAATTGTCTTGCGCACATCAGCTATTGTGCGTTTGCAACGCCAGCCTCGTATCCATGAATGCTGGCGCAGTGACACAGAATGCCACGTCCCCGTGGCAATGCTCGGTGGCCCCTGCTCTCACCACGTTGACAACACGCGACGCTCATTAAGGCACGGTACAGGTTCTGGACACCTTCCCCGACATGGTACGCCTAGGGTTTGCAGGTAATTAGCTAGGGTATCGACGCCAGGAGATAACGGACTGAGACAGTTTGCACGGTGTATGTGCCCTCGGCAGAAGGCGAGCTTGCCGATTTGTTTGGCAGTGTGGTTGCAGTGGGCTGAACTGCCGATATGTGGGATTCGCTGGAGGCCGAAATAGCCTGGGGGACAGTTCGGAGGTGGCCATAGTGGACTTTGTGATACAATACGTCACGCATGCTTCCTTGTTGCTTCCTCAGTGGCCGTGCGGAGCGCCTCTTCACTAGGTGACGGGCGCTGGGAGTGTTTGGAACTGAGGCTCAGGGACGTAGCGCTGTTTGTGACGCTGCGGTGACCGCTGTCCAGCACGCTGTCAACCCCACATAGGCCTAAAGGGCGCTGAGGCGTGGGCACCACCAGCGTGGGAGTCGGCGGCAACCAGCGGCCGCCAGCGAGCACCCACCACACCTTTTTTGCTTTGTCCCTTGGTGCCAAGGTGGTGGAATGGGCAAGGGAACAGGGCTCCAGAAGCAGTAGTGGAAGCGGAAGCGGAAGCCACAGAGTACCTGTCCATTGGAGAGAAAACCAAGTCTCCATCACCACCTCCACCTACCTTCTCCTCCACTGTTGAACTCGCCTTCTCGCCCCTCTACTCTCCCTCTCCTCCTCCCCACGACCCGGCTCATCCTCAGCCGCTCCATGCCCTTGTTGCCCATTGCGAGGCAATCGTAGCAGCGCCGAGCTGGACGAACCTCCCGAGATCATCCTCCTCCGTTCCCCCCAAAGAGGTAAATCGCAGCATCCCCCCATCTGTCCTCGCCTATCCTCCCTCGCCCCGTTTCCTCGCCAGTCGCAGTTGGGGCTCTTTGACCCGCTCCATCTTTTAGGCCCTGTTGTCCTGCGTCTGCTGCATCTTGCCCGCCCCTGAGCCGGATCCCAAATCCCAAACTTCACTTCGTTGTTGCATGCTTGTTGCATGTCGATGCAGGCACTGACAGTCCAGTCCAGTTCAGAGCCAACTACTGGCATACCAGTCTCTCTCGTCTACTCTCACTCCCCTGATCATCCCTCGATCAGCCCCCAATACCGTCGTCCTTGTCACACGAGCAACACCGCTCACAGGGTAAGTCCTACATGGTTACTTTGGACGGTGCTACACTTTTCTTGTCCGTTTGCTCAGCCGCCCTGAATCCTCGTTCAACCCCCTCAACCCTTTCCTGCTCTTGCCTTCCATTTAGCGTCACCTCGTGCGTTTTTGCCAGACGAGGCCTCCTCTCTTACATTCTCGACCCTCCCTCAACACTGCTCTAACATGTGTCTTCTCAGAGTTGAATAGTGCGCTGGATTTACGAACCGTCACGAGCCGCTGCTTCCATCATCCCGCTTAATACCGCCACAAAAAGGTCCCACTCGTTACCATCTGTATGGTGGCCAAGGCGACAACCTAATTCTGACACTCATTTGATAAGTCATTAATCGATAAGACTGTTCCCGAAATGCCCCTCCCGAAGAAAGATGGAATAGCTGGTGGTGCTGGGGGCAAGACCGATAACCGCCAAAACGGTGAGTTTCTCCCTGTGGATACATTATATTGGGAATATCCTAATAGTGGCTGTCACAGGAAACCGAAACTCTTTTCGAACCGACACTGCCATTTCCAACAACCGATTTGGTAACGAACGAGTTCTTCAGCCATGGGTCCCCGATTCGAATGACACCATCAACAATGGTGCACTAGAAAAATCCACGAGCAGCGGGGGTTGGGACCAGTTTGCCGAAAATGAGCGATTGTTTGGTCTCAAGACTGACTACGATGAGAACATCTACACCACCGCCATTAACAAGAACCATCCCCAGTATCGAGAGCGCATAGCCGCTGCGGAAAAGAAGGCTAGGGAAATCGAGCGCAGCGCCCCTACCACTGCTCACGTGGCTGAGGAACGTGTCATGGACTTTGTTGGCGGTGGCGGAGAAGACCAGGGCGAAAACGAAGAGGACAAGTAGGTCTTGGTTTCCTTCTGTTTATTGCCTCGGCAGCTAACGCCGGTGTAGGTACAGTGGTGTTCGGCGTCAGGACTTCCCTCCTTTGTCTGGGCGCGAAAACAAGTATACCCCCCCCGCGAAAAGAGCGCCAACGGGGCAGTCTACGGTCAAGGGAGCTCCCGTCGATCCGGCGATCATTTCCTCCCAAATCAAGGCACCGAAGAAACAAGCAAGCCCTGCCCCTGTTCCAACCTCGACCCCAGCCGCGGAAGAAACCAAAGCTCAGGTCTCCGACTCCAAGAGGACCAGTGTTCCTCCCAAGGCCGACAACGAAAAACATTCGACAGAAGCGAAGTCCGCCGATGCAACCCTGACTGACTCCAAGGCTACTAGCGCCAAGGCTTCGGACGCGAAGCCCGTCGAAAAAACCAGCACCCCACTGCGCAACTCTGTCACCGCCCGTAACGAAGGCACGCCAAGCGCAACTTCAACGGTCGAACATGATGTTCTGAAGGAATTCAAGACGTTCGCAAGTCAGCAACGCCAAAATGCTGAGAAAGCTCGAAGCAACAAGGCCAAGGCTGACAAGGAAGTTAAGCTGACAGAGTTGAAGAAATTCGCCAACTCTTTCAAACTCTCCACACCCGTGCCTACTGACCTCGTCTCCATCATCGCCAAAGACCCGGTTAAGCAGAAGGAGATACAGGCCAAGGCCATGAAGAACGCTGAGGATGTGGCCAAGGCCAAGGCCGAGCTGAAAGACAAGCCTACTCCTTCAAAGGACCCTCAGCCGAAGTCATCTGGCCAGAGCACACCCGCTGCTGCCAGTGCATCCGCTACTCCCAGTGATTCGAGGGTCTCTCGTCCCGCGGCGGGTCCCCAACAGGCCACTCCTCCTACCGGAGCTCCAAACCGACATCCCACTGCTCGTCAGCAATATCCTCAACAGTATCATCAACAGCAATATCGAAACAATAGAGGGGGGCCACAGCATATGCCTCCCCAGCAACAAACCGGCTCACTGGCGCAACGACTCCGCAACGTTGAACAGCAGAAGTATTCGCAACCTCCTGTTCCTCACCAAGCGCACGTCCCTGGCCAAGAGATGCGCGCTCCCCCAACCGGGCCAGCCAACAGCAGTGATCAAGGCTATAACAGGCGCATCAGTGGAGTTCCCGGCCATATGGGGGCCAAGTTGAATCCTAACAGCCACGAGTTCAGGCCAAGTCCGTTTGCCGCTGCTTTCAACCCCAACAGCCACCCTAGTGCTGGTTCAAGCCCCCGTTCCACTGTCAATAATGTCGCCGATGCTCCCTCAAACACTGCTGCCGCACCTTCAGGTCAACTTATTCGCCGAAAGACAAAGGCAATCGACGTCAAAAAGTGCTACATTTTGTCTCACATTCAAACAATAGTTCCCGCTCAAGGTCGTAACTGGGAGGATAATGCAGGTCTCCGTCCCTCGTATGATACGCTACCTACCTGGCGACAGCTTCAGGACAACGAGAAGCCGGAATCAACTATGCACCTAACCTACAAGGAGTACTTCGAGCGTCAACCATTCGGTGGGGCTGCTCTAGCTACACCTAACCCTCAACACGTAGTTCCGCAGATGCCCCATCAGCATCAACTGCCGTTCCATCTTCAGCACGGCGCGCACAATATGGGACCAAGGCAGTCACCTCATATGCCCCCAATGCAAATGCACAACCCACAACATGGGCCGGTTCCTCATCCGCCATACGGAAATGATGATCACCGGATGATGCATTCCAACTCGGCTCAGTCGTTTGCTTCACCTCGTCTCGGCAACGTCCCTGTAGCTGCGTACCCCGGCGTAAACTCGCCAGCACAGGTGCCATATAACCAGCCCGTCTTTATGGGACCTGGTACGCCACAAATGGGACAATTCCGCAGCTTCTCGAACAACCCACAGTATATGTCACCTCAGCAAGGGCAGATGGGAGGCCCAATGATGATGCAGCCACAATTCATACCTGGGCCCCAGGGAATGGTGCCCGGGCCGCAAATGATGTATCCCGGCAGCCACCCACAGTTCATGCCTCCTTCCGCACCTCAGCCAGTGCCCGGAGTCAACGGGTATCCCAGCCCAGGCCGTCCCGCCGCACCAATGATGGCCCACCAAGGATCGCAGCAGGGCCAGCCGATGTACGGCATGAGCCCTAACGTTCAATACAACCAGCCGGTGTTCACTCCAGGACAACCGAATGGACCAAGTATGTGACGGGCACTGTCTTCCGGCAGAGGGGTGAATGGCTAACTGTAGTCAGTGACAAATGTGCGAGGATACGGCAGCCCCGGGCCGCAGCACTTTGGGACCAGTCCCTCGCAAGGGCACCAATACGGACCTCAGCAGCACAGGGCTGGCAGCAACGCCTACAACAAGGGCTATCCCGGGCAGCACCAGACACCTCAGGCTACCCATGCTGTGCCAGCCATCAACCAGAGCCGGGTAGCTGAAGGCTCGGATGAAGCCAAATAAGGGGTTCCGAAGTAGCTCTGGCCTCCTTATCAAATCATAATCAGATGCAGCATTTCTAGCACAATTTTTTTTCTTGGGTGGCGGCTTTGCCGTAGACTTCTCGCTGATAGTCCCATTCCCAGGTCTGGGTTACACATGCAACAGCGATGGACACGAAATATTGCATATGTATTGCAAGATGGAGCATACATATAAAGTCGCACAAGTTGGCAGCACAGCTTAGACGTGGGAGGCCTCAGATTCGGGTTGCCCGAGGGTATTTTGGTTGGTAGGCGAGCCGTCGGGTCGCGTGCTTGTGGTGAACTCGGTGAGGATGCCGGGCATGGTCTGTTACTGCGGTGCGAAAAATGTATGATTGCCCCAGCATCCCACCTGTGAGGAACACCCGTGATGGTTGCAGCCGTCCACTTCGTGGCCGCGAGGGTGGCAGAAGAAAGCGTTGCGCCGATGATTATGCGTAGCAAATCGCACCTACCAACAATACAGTGGCCGAACTTTGCCGGCAATGGGCAACTAAGGTGGGAAAATTGCGAAAGGCAACCTGAGGATAGGAACAGGATGAAGTAACGGACACGCACCGTGGTCGATATAAGTCAGCGAGTTGTCACCAAGGAAGCAAGAAATGCCATCTGTTAAAACACACAACGGTCCTGAGCGGGTCCCTGAAAATGATGATGCAGTGTGGCTTTTACGAGACGAATCCTCATATTGTGTGGAAGCCCTCAACGTGACATGGTGAGGCGTGAAGTATGTGGTCGGGGCATGAAGTAGATGTAGCGAATACGAAACGCAGCAAATATTAGCGAGGAACGCATGGTAGGACGGGTTGAGGTCACAATGGAGGCTGGCATGAGGGGAAGAAGAAATGATGAATGCGTAGAGCCAAGACAAGCAAGCATAGGATGCGTGCGTAGGCAGAGTGGCATTCGTGCTGAACCAGATTTTACGATGACAAACTGCCGAGTAAATGAAAGAAGCAAATACAACAGAAGCGTTTCGTGTTTCGTTTTACGTCAAAAGGATGTGTGATGTGAGAGCATGCATGAGTAAAGGATTTGGCGACTAAGAATGAACAACAAGGCAAGATGAAGCTGACAAGGTCAGGTAATCGAGGAGGTTGAACCATTCAAAGCTATTCGGTGTGTGACGGGGGCGAAGAGGCGAAACGCAGGGCTCGCATTGATGGTCGGGCCATGAAGGGCGATGGCTTGTTAGTGTGGGGGACGTCTTTGCCTTAATTCCGGCAAATGATGGGAGCCTGGGGATTGGTCAATTGGGGAAATGGCGGAAACAATTACAATAGCCATAGTATAGTATAGGCGTGAGGGTGTAGGCGTAGACGGCAGAGAATTGAAGGGAATGGAAGGGGTTGCTGGGATTGACTGAAGATGAAGCTCGACCTGCCGGACCATGGACGGCGGACGGACGGGGGTCAGGGTCTTGGCGAACGACTCTGGGCACAAGACAGCGAGATGTTGTGTTTCTAAAAAAAAAAGAAAAGGCAGGGTGTCGGTGCGTTGGTTCCAAAAGTCGGGTTGATTGATTGGAGACATGCAATCACTTTACACGTCCCGTGTAGACGGTGATTCTCAGGCCAAGTTTGCCGAATGGCCAGAATATGAGCGGTTGTTGCTGCTGGGTGCAAGTGCCTGTCACACTGTGGCTTGATTCAAGGCCGGTCTCTCGTCCACAGACCCGGTTTTACCATGTCCTTGCGCCGGATCCATGTCACTTGGATGCTAAGGGACAAGCTTGTTGGGAGCGAGGACGCCACAGCATGGCAAAGCCAAAGCCAGCGATGTGAGTGGGCGAAGGGCAGGGCAGGGATGGCGCTTGCTTGGGCGCTGGGAGCCGCCGGGGTGGGGATTTTTGGAGCTGATCCAGGAATCTAGCAAATGGAGTGGCGATTGAGGGCGGCTTTTTTGACGTACATGGCGTTGGCCATGCAGGTACTGGAAGCTGTTGGCGACGGCGAGTCAATCGAGGAGGGCATAAGGGCAGGGGTGTGAGATGCCGACGGTATGTCGTCGAGGGGGTTGAGGATGCAATGCCTGCAGCTAAAAAAGACAGGGCTGCATCACGCTGTGCGCTTAACGTGCTGATGCCGGAACTGCGGCCTATGAAAAAGGGTGCATGCCACATGATGACCTCCTCTTGATCATCATTCTGCATAGACGCCATATTCTTCTCGGTTGCCACCTGGAGGTGCAGGCCTTGCTTACACGCGCGGGTGGCTTATAGACCTCGCATGATGATACTCTCGAGAATGCACGGCGGCGGACACAGCGGCAACGCTATGTCACGGTCGTATTTCTTGATCGGGCTTACACGATCCCGCCCGCATTGAGCAGAACATGGCGCTGCTCAAGGCGGCTGTACTGTATGTAGTCGCCCATCCCCGAGGCTAACATAGCTCGTCCGACACACCGAGGCGCAGCAGCCCTGTCATCAGGCGCAAGTGGCGCAGGGCCTGCGGAAACGGGTGTGGCCGGTAGATCAGCATCGGGGAAAATCCTAGTCAGGCTGGGCCACCAGCGGTCCAGGTTAATGCTTAGATCGGGGGCAAGGACGAAAGGGGCTAGGTCGGGCCGGAGATGCTCAGGGGACACGTTGGGAAGCTGTCACCATGTGACAGAAGCGTCTTCGGTCGCCACCACCCGCAGGGACGTGCACGCTGCTACCCTGTTGCTCGATGTGAACGAGCCCTCCACGACTCGGTGAAATTTGACGATGAGAAGGATTTTCGAGGCAGGATCCGGAGAATATGGATCTTGCATCCCTGATCCTCTGGGGCAGAAAAAAATTATTCGTAATATTTCTCGGGTTTCAGAAATGGCCATAACAATGACCAACGACCTGGCGCATGAACAAGGAGGAATCGCCTTTGCTCGTTTCATCGACACTCCAACTGTTGGCAGATAACATGCACACCCTCCGCCCTCCCCCCCTTAAAAAAAAAAGCAACCATAAACAGAATCAAAGATGGCCCATCACTACCAACTGGTTGGGCCTGGCAAGAGATGAACGGATTATCTCGGGAATTACCTGTGTTAAACGAGGGAGGTTGTAAATCCACCTTACAGCTGAGCACTTTGACGTGGCTCGGACCTATATTGAATAAGGATGGAGCTCTGTGACATCAATCATGTAAGCGATTTTCTCTCACTACTATATAAAAAAAAAAAGAAAAAAGAAACGAGACACATAGAAGTTGTATGCGAATGTATCATGAGTAATATTGTCTCATTGGAAATTTGAAGCTCTGGCTGATGGTAATTTCGTCATATTCAAATCTTGCAGTCTACGTATTCTGCCGTGTATTTTAAGCGGATGGCTTCAGTTGACAGAAGTTTTATTGGGCCAAACCCGGGATATCGACAGGGAAGGGCATTCGAAACCAGGTACCAGATGGGGAAGTTGTTTTTGCTTCACCACCTTAATCGTTCCAGTCCCCCCCCTGCCTCATGTCAATGTGGCGAGTGAAAAGGCGAGAAAAAGCGCCTGCAGACGGAACTGGACACACCCGTGCTGTTGGTAGCTGGTGGTGGTTGGCTCCAACCCCACTCATCTCTAACACAGGACCAGCCGCCCTATGGCCAATCATGGGCGGGCTAGCCAGGCTTCAGCTCTCGCCCTGAAGTTAGGGCTGCCAAGCGTTTGGATGTGCCCCGATTACGTCGTCCCCCCATCAGCGTGGAGCGAGCAACAGACTTACAGCCATCTGCCCATGGCGATCCCGCGTAGACCAGTTGTGGGATGGGATGACAGAACATGCAGAACCGAGCCAACCGCTGCAGATGCAAAGCACCCACCCGACAAAATTCGTATTTCGCTACATCTTCTTTCTTTAGTATATCAACTACATGGCTAGGTGCATACGTATAGTGGGAAAGGAACTCGTCGTATTTTTTTTGCCCATCCCTCTCGTGATCTGGAACCAGCCACTAACTCCCCCTGAGGTTGGCATCTTTAGTCTCTTCTAGGCTGCTGTGACCGCCACTAGCCGGGCATCACTACGAAAGAATAGGTTGGCTCTCCCCTGCTGAATTCTCCCGTTTTTCCCTGTCATATAGCATCGAGTAGTCAATGCTGTTGGTGACGGAGTGGGTGGCCTGACCCATTCCTGGGGATGGATGGATGAACTGGCGTGACCCATTGTGGGTAGACAGTGACCTACTTTCTCTGATTGCCACTGGATTCCTTGTCTCTGCCCGCCTCTGCTTCTCATGTGCGCCCCTTGCACGTTGCGCGCCAAAGCGATCGAGGGGGCGCGTTTCACATAGGTGCCGATCCAATAGGATGGGGCCTTGGGCGAACCGCTGAGCCAATGAACCAGCTTCTGATTGGCTGTGAGGCCTCTGGGACGGTCACCAACGACCCCTGCTTCAAACCCCACACAGCCGCCGAGCTTGATTCGCTATCTGGCTCCCGTCAGCTCGTCGTACGAAGTACCTTGCATTTACTCACCACGTCCTGATATCATGGTTGCAGGAGAGGGCGCCAAACAGCCAGTCCTAGAGACTTGACGGCTACTGACCGTGGCCGTCTGCGAGAGCATTGACCATGAGCATGAGGCCCAACCACGAGGTCGCCATTTTTAGCTGGACTGCGACTCATTCGTTGGTTGTAATTCCCAACGACACGCGCTATTCTAGCCTGAGACGGGAATAATGGGCCAACACACTGAAGAATGCGAGCATAAAAAAGGATAAAAGCGAAATAAAGACAGACAAGTTGTGGAACTAGACGGGACAAAGGCATGTTACAAGAAGCTGATCAATATGTCACATCTTGTATTCACTTGGCCGAGAATCTCCGAAAATCTAAGAATGAAGTCATCGGAAGAGCATAGCGAAAAAAAAAAGAAAAAAAAAAAGAATAAGAGAAATACCGACCGAACTCAATTGTGGAATAGAGCCGCCGCTGGGGAGGGGTACCGTAGCTTGAGCGTGCATACTGAGAAACATCGATTTGCTGACCCCTCTCGCCTCAGGGGGTTGAGGGGGTTGCGTAGCTGGCAGGTCTAGACTGAGTTGCTGGTCTCCAGATGCTTGTGTGTGTGTGTGTGGGGAAGGGGCCCGTGAAGATCGGTTTCGAGTTTGGCCCCAGTGCCTCGGCATGGATCCCGGGAGGCCCTATGGAGGGCCCAGTGGACCCCTATAAGCTGCGGCGGTAAAGTGACCAACACTTAGGGTGACAGGGAACCGTTGTTTTGCGTTGCCGCGGAGCTCAAGCCGTTGCTGGCTAGCAGAGGAGGCCGTCGGCTGGTCGGCGCCAGTGAGCGATTGCGCAGCAAACTATTGTGTCTAGGCGCCGGCATGGGGTTTTACTCTTGCATGCAGCTCTCAAGGGAGACCGAAAAAAGATCAGCTCAACCAACGCACGGTCGCTTTAGCCCGTCAACGGAGCTGGGGAGGAGCTACAGGTAGAGGGATGCAGGCCTTTAGAGGACAAACAGAGGGGCTAGTTGAGCAGGAGCAGGAAGAGGAGTAAAGCAGCATGATCTACCCCTAGTCAACTCACGAGGCTGAAGATGGTTGGCCAGATGCGCCGAGTGGGCAAGACAGGGCCCCTCCCGAAAAAGCTCAGACGCTGGCAGAGCCCTCGCACCAACAAAGATGGGATGGGCATGGGTGCGTGTGTGTGCGTGTGTGTGTGTGAGTGATGGAAGGCACAAGAAAGAAGGAGGAAGCAAAAAAGGAAATTTTGCAAGGGAGATTCACAAAGAGGACGAAAAAGGAAACAGGGAAAAGGGGAGTATGATACGTTACAAGCGAGCTAGGGTGTGTGTTACCAACCGTCGACTCATACACTCTGCCCACACACACAATGGATTCTGCTACACTTACACGCAGGCCGGAGGGATGCAAAAGGATGGACGGCCTATGCTCCCTTGTTCCTAGCCCAAAGGCGACCATGGGACGGAGCCATGGCAAGGCCGATCTTGCATTCTCCCTCGCTCCTGTCGATCATGCTAGTTTGCCGTCTTCCGTCTTCCGTCTTCCGTCTTCTGTTGTCTGTTTGTCTGTAGTCATGGCCGTGGCACGCCCACTACCCACTATCCACTCCTCGCATTCACACTCACACACCACACCGCACGCCCCCCTGGTCTGGGCCACCGCAGGACTCCCATCGTCTTCTTGCATGCCATGCTACCTCATGACCCCAAGTACATAAGTCGTGTGGTCGCCTCTCTTGTTTCTCCCGACTCACCTTCCCAGCACTGCTCAGGAATCCAGTCTCCTTCGCCAGTTTCTTTCTGCTTCTTTTTTTTTTTTTTTTTTTTTTTTTTTTTTTTTTTACTTGCCCCGGTGGCACACTCCCTTCCTTTTCTCACCAATCAACAATCTGATTCAACGTTTGTCCTTGAGGCTGGGCTTTCCCTCGACATTTTTCGCATTTGACAAGCATTCTCGAAACGTGCCCCCCAACCGCACTCAAGATCTCGACAAGCGTTCTGCTTGACCTTTGTGCTACCCAGCTTTCACACACAACCTGATCTACATCAGCAACAACCGAACGAGAACTCTTTGGGTTTCGTGTGTGTTCTTCAGTCTCTCAGACACGCACACTCGTCCTTCGTATTCCATTCCTTCGGGCAGCATCCTCAAAGCGAACCACGATCATTTTTTCTCTCTCTTGTTCTTGAAGAACACAAACACACAAACACGCCAAACATACACCGTTTTGTTTGCACACTAGAATTCAGTCACGGTTCACTGTAGACTCAGACTCAACTCACCTGAACAAACAAGCATAGCTGGCGTCTATTCTCGAGCCGGCCTCGTTATAAAGTCTTTCCTGATTTACTTGTGCAGATCGGATTCCAACTTTCGAACTAGCACTTTGCACACCTTCCATCTTCTTTCGCCAGTTAACAAGAAAACAAAACCATCGTCAACATGAAGGTTCTTCAGTCTATTGCTCTCGCCTCCGGGCTCGCTGGTTTTGCCCAGGCTCACATGGAGATGATCTACCCTCCCCCATTCAAGTCCAAGGCCAACCCTTACGCCGGATCTGATGTTGACTATAGCATGACCGCTCCCCTCGATGCGAGCGGTAGCAACTTCCCTTGCAAGGGCTACCAGAGCCTCTTTGGCACTGACGCCGGCAAGGCTACTGCTAGCTTCGCCGCTGGTGGCAAGTATAACATGACCATCACTGGAGGTGCCAACCACGGCGGCGGCAGTTGCCAGGCCTCTCTCTCCTACGACAAGGGCAGCACCTGGAAGGTCATCCACTCATACATTGGAAACTGCCCTACTGCTGGCACCTCGTCCTACGACTTCACCGTCCCCAGTGATGCTCCCGCTGGCGAGGCCATCTTCGCCTGGACCTGGTTCAACCAGATCGGTAACCGCGAGATGTACATGAACTGCGCCGCCATTGACATCACTGGTGGCAGCTCTTCTAAGCGTGCTTCGGCCCTCAGCGACCGCCCCGAAATGTTTGTTGCCAACGTTGGTAACGGCTGCACCACCAAGGAGGGCTCTGACCTGAAGTTCCCCGACCCCGGTTCTGATGTTTCCGACGACTCTTCCAACACCTCTGGCCCTGTTGGTACATGCAGTGGTTCCTCCGACTCTGGATCCGGTTCTGGCGCTGACTCCAGCTCTGGTTCTGGCTCTGGTGGCAGCTACTCGACTCCTGCCGCTGGTCCCAGCTCCGCTGCTCCTGTCGCTACCTCTGCCCCTGCTGCCACCTCTGCTCCTGCTGCAACATCTGATGCCGTAAGCTATGGTGGTGGTGCTTCTACCAGCGCGTATGTGTCCCCGACATCTCCTAATTCTTGTCCCATGACTAACATACTCGATTCTAGTCCCGGCGGTGTCTTCATCACTGTTTCTCAGCCTGCCGACAGCGCTCCTACCTCTGCCGTGGCCAGCACTCTTGTGACAGTCACCAAGAGCTCTGACTCTGGCTCTGGTGGTTCTGCTACATACCCTGTTGCCACTCCCTCCTCTGGAAGTGGTTCTGGAAGCGACTCCGGCTCTGGCACTTCCTACACTGCTGGCACTGCCTGCTCTAACGAGGGTGAGTGGAACTGCGTTGGTGATGCTCAGTTCCAGCGCTGTGCATCTGGCCAGTGGTCTGCTCTCATGGCTGTTGCTCCTGGCACCAAGTGCGACAGTGGCAAGACCTCTGCTCTTGCCATCAGCTCCATCAACAAGAAGATGCGTCGTGGTTTCCGACGCCACGCTTAAGCGTCTGGCCGAAGACTTGGGTAAAGCTCTTCCCTCTCTGAGGAGGTGGGAGCCTTGAATGGAGGCATTGGCCTTTGACGAGATCAATAGCCTTCATGCAGAAGTACATACTTTATTCTTGATGACGATTGGACCCGGGCATATTCAGGAGTTCTTTTTCTTTCACTTCTCGCTTTATTTTCTTTTTTTTTTTTTTCAACTGGCACTGTATATGAAGGATATGACAAAGAAGTACACATGCTTCTCTCTCTCTCTCTCTCTCTCTCTCTCTTAGGAAATAAAATACCAATGTTCGCATACAAAAAAGTCCATTCGACTTTGTTGTGCAAGAGTGATGTGTGAAACAATTGTGAAATTAACAAAAAGTTACCAGTCAGAACTCAAAGTTTAATGGGACGGCTGGCTGCTTAACATCTTGGCTTATGCACGGCTGAAGTGATATAAGAGATACCCATCGACTCGTCAGTGGTGAAAGTATGTCGGCATGGCACGTGAGTTAATCTGACTTTGGACGGGACAAAGACGGTGACATTGATTGAGGAGACCAATGACAAGTGACCAGGGTTACAGACGGCGCTTGCGAGGTCCGTTGAGAGGAGGCAGCCCATCCCAGCCACCATCATCCGTCATCTTGTTATGGGTGGGCATGAAAAGGCGAGGTTCCAGGGCGAGCAGAAGTGGTGCGCCTGGAGAAAGAGGCGTTGCTGTGGCTCATAGGGGCCGCAACATGCCGACAGTGCGGATATGGAGCGAAGCTCTTCATCGGTGGAGCAGTTGGGCACCAACTCCGCCAACGCCGCCACGGTGCGAAAACTGTGCATGCTGCACAGCTGCCACTTCAAAGAAGCCCCAAAAAATCCCGAGCATACGCACACTTCAGCAGAGCTCGCGGGGCTGTGTAGCAAAGAAGACGTGAGGGAGCCTGGGCTGCTGCAAGGATGTGACTATGCACACTTACCATTTGGCCTTTTGCAAATCGTGTATTCAAATTTTGCCATCGACTCCTTGTGCAAATGAGCCTGAGCTTAAGCCTGAGCCTGAGCCTGAGCCTGCACCTGCCCAAACAACCTGACCGCTGGAGATGGCCACCTCAAAGACGCCATGGATCCCCATCTTATCTGACTGAGTACATCCGGTATTGACCGCCCACTCGGACGCTAAGCCGCCCAATCCAACAGCACCGCACGCAGAGCAAAAGCAACCTAGACCGGGCACGTATTGAATTTTGCCCCCCTCCTCCATCCCCGTAACAGGCAAGAGGGGGTTTGTTTTTCGCTGCTCCTCTGTCCCCTTCCCTTTCCAGTTCCAGCCCCTCCAAGCCCTCTCCTAGCTCGGCCAGCCTTATAACCTCCACCAAGCCCAGCGACTGCGAACCACCTCACCTCATGACTACAGCAATTCTCACTCTGGCTCTCGCCCTCTGACGGACCAAAACGTCCCACCGTCCCCCCTCTTCCCTCTCTTCCACGCTTATACATTGGTCCCCCGTCCCGTCCCAAGACTCACTCTGCCCCTCTTCTCTGGCGACAGTGCCGTCTCTATCGCGTCGCATCGCATCGCATCACATCCCACTTCGCTTCCCCACCTTCTCGCCCGCCCTCCCCCTCTATCCTCCTCTCCCGCTTCTTCTCTTTCTTCATCACCCCCCCCTCTCCTTCGTCTGCAACCCAAATAATCTCGCCTCGCCTCGTTTAGCCTCTCCTCCTTCTTCCTCGTCCGATCCCGATCGATACGCAACTCCTCCAAAACCTTTCAACGGCCATGGCAGGACCAGAGTCCCCCGCGGCCGAGGGTCCCACGTTCGCCCCGCCTCCGCTACCTGCCGGCTGGATTGCACAGTGGGATGGCTCGAGCAAGAAGTACTACTATGTGCAGCTGTCTACCGGCGTCTCTCAGTGGGAAGTCCCGACGGAGCCTGCCAAGACTGGCAATACGCCAGCTCCGATTGTTGAGCATCCATATGGCGCTCCCGGCGGCAAGCAGCCCGAGCTTATTACTCACCCCGACGGCTCGCAGACGGTCCGCCATGCCGACGGCACGATGGAGCCCATCATGCCCGACGGCTCGAGGGGCGTTGATGGCCCTTCAGGCGACCGCGGTCTCGGTGTAAGTTGCCTCTTTTGACTCGTCGCGCTCTCAATGGCTGGGGGAATTCCTCTCCGCTAACTCGCATCATTGCATTTAGTCCATCGCTATGAACGCACTTCTCGGTGGCAAGAATTCTGGTCACAGCAACAGTAGCTCTAGCCCACTGGGCCAAATCGGCGGCCTCGCCAGTCAATTCCTTGGAGGTGGAAGCGGAGGCCATGGCGGTCAAAGCAGTGGTGGCAAGAACTCGGCTGGTAAGCTTGTGGGACAACTAGCATCCAGCTTCATGTCATCTAGTTCATCCCATTCCTCAGACAAGCCGCAAAACTACCATAGCGGTCAGTCCTCCGGACAATCGCACCAACAACAGCAACAGCAACAGCATGGACTGGCCGGAGCCGTCATGGGAGGCGTTGCTCACATGTTTGGCGGTAAACCCAGCAGCGGCGTATGTATAGTCCTTCCAATTCTGCCTGGGCGGCTTGATTTCAACTATGGAATGTAATGAGACTGACGTTGGCATGATTCCAGAGCCAGAACTTTGGCTACTCCAGCAATTCAAACCAAAACCAGGGCCAGAGCGGAAGTTACTCTGGTGAAGCTCCAACCTACCGCCCTCCAGGTGTTTCAGGCCACACGACCTCGCCCCCTACGAGCGGATCGCACTCTTACACTTCGCCTCCTCCGAACCAACCTCAGCAGCATGGTCAACACAACCAGCAACATGCTCAGCAACACGGCCAACAACAGAGCCATGCGCCCCCGCCTGTCTCGCATCAGCCCCATGGCACGAATCCTCCATACGGTTCGAACCCGTCGTATGCCGCGCAGAACAATTCGTACCCTCCTCCTCCCCCTGGTGGTCCTCCACAGAGTCAACACGGCCAGCCCTCTTACGGTCAGACTCAGCATAGCCAGTCTCAACCTGGCCAGTATCCTCCTCCCCCCAGTCAACCAGCTCAACAATATGGCCAATCATATCCTCATAGCTCACCCCCCACGGGTGGCCATGATCAATACGGTGGCCAGCACCAACAAGCTTATGGAGCTCAACCTCCCCAAGGCGGCCAGCAGCAATATGCTCCCCCTCCATCTTCTAACGGCGGATACAACCCATCCTACAATGCGCCTCCCACGGCTCAGCACCAATATGGCGGCCAGCAGCATCAAAGCACCCCTCCCACAGGCCAACATCAGTACGGTGGCCAGCAGCACCAGAGTACCCCTCCCGCAGGCCAGCAGCAATATGGAGGCCAGCATCACCAGAGCACCCCTCCCCAGATTCCACACGGAACCTACCCTCAGCAAGGCCAGCAATACGGTGCTCCTTACTGAATTGTCTGTATGAGCGGCAAATAGCCAAGGACTGCATCTTACAACCGTTTTTTCTTCTTGTTGCGCCCATTGCTCGCTAGCCAGACGGAGATAGGCACCATATTACCAGCCGTAGTTCAGACCCCATTCAGATCGCACAACCCATGGGCTGAGAGAACACAGTGAGGGAGGGTTGAACCAGAGATACCCGACTGCGGACATCACCTGTGATGACCCCACGGGGTGACCAGGATGAGTTGGAGACGAGTCAATAATTGGGGAAGTCAAGGAAGATATGATGACGACGATGACGATCAACGTAGATAGTAGAATGCATCTACCCAACTAACTTGAATTTGGGGCCCCGGCCAAGACGGTTGAGAACACAAAGATCCACTGTCTTTCAGTTTTGCTTCTTTGTTGCACGCTCGTTGGTGAAAGCAATGGACTGTAACTTGGAGGAGACGGATTGAGCCACAAACCAGGCGACTAGACCCACGACCAAGATATATCCAATGGTTGGTAGGAGTGAGTGGGGGATGATATTGTACAGGTACGGATCCAGAATGAGGTCGGCGAGGACCGGAGGTGGACTCTTCATGAGGGTTAAATCGTCGGTAAAGTAGTCGGCGGATGCCCGCACTTGGAGTAGAAGCGCAGAGGATATGCGCTCTCCATACTCTCTTGGGGTCAGCTCTTGGTCTTCCCCTGGACTATGTAGCCGCGACCTGGTATAGTCGGCGAGTGATTGGAAGAGCTCAGGAGTGTCCCAGACCGTGTCCAGATCGTAGACATCCAAAGCAAAGCTCGTAGGTTGCTTCAAAGTTGAGTGATATTAGTAATCGGTATGACCTGCATAGTGTATTGATTATAGACGTACAATTGCAGCCCAACATACTCGCAGCTCATATCTTTGGCCCGGCGTGAGATGGTCTAGCAAATACCACGTGGCAGCCCCAGTTGCGGTGGTACCAGGTTCTGACGGAAATGCACGTGTCAAATCGGTCCGGATTGGCGAAGAATCGGGTGCCAAAAGATGGAGATTGAGACTACTGAGTGTAGGCTTCCTCAGGGTAGCGTCGATGGGTTCTGGAGCAGTAAATATGACCTTTTCTGTGTTGGCAGCCACAGGAAGAATGGCGGCGAGAATAATGATCAGGGTAGGTAGGATATGATAAAAGGAGGGAGCCATTGTCAATGAGGAGGCACTGGTATCGATGTTGATTGTATTGCTATGAAATACACGTTGTGAGGTACGGTGAGGTAGGCAATAAGCGGATACGAGGATACATGTTGAGTGACGGACGTGGTTGTGGCGGCTGATGTTCGGGCCACGCCATGAGGCGGCTCATAACTCCATGCCAGGGACGCGAAGCAGGGACCACAGGGGGTGTCGGACCAAATATGCACACCATGTTCAAATCAAGCCAAGAAACCTAGTAATGAATCAAAGGAAAATCTTTGATAATTGATAAAACACCATTGTCTTTTATTATTTGGTCCGTAAGGATTTTAACTCTTATGGTTACAAATGTAGTTTGAACACCCTCTCATGGCTGCAATGGAAGCAGGGTGGTGTGATGTGTTATGTATTCCATCACTGGCGAGGAGAGCTATGCACGTTGTTGGGAGAGCTTGGAGCAGCTGAACGCCCGGGCCTGCGATCTTTTGATCAACAGCCGAAAAGGACGTGCTGATTGATGGGTCCGGGACGGTTCGCTATGTTGGCATCACGAGACACAGGCGGGGAGATCACGACGGCTTTCGAATACGACCCAGGGAGTCGCAATGGCTGGAGGCGACGGGGACGACGGAAGAGTGGGCCGTGGGATATTGCTTTGGTATGGGGTTTGACCGGTGAACTGGAACGGGCCAGTCCGAAGTTTTGGGGCCGCGCATGATCCATCCATTCCGTCATGCACCAAGGCTGTCAAGATTGTTTGAGAAGTAAACAGCAGCCAGCAATGGAAACGATCGGGTACGTATACAGCGCAAGGGGGAAAGGAAATATGGGCGTGGGGCTCGATGATTATGATTTTACCTGCAAGGGTTAAGTCATGGCCCGTTAGCGACCAAGTGGGTGAAAAAAAAAGGGTTTCGGGGAGGAGACGGAAAATGGGTTGTGGCTGGATGTGGTGATTATCTCGGTTGAAAAAGGAGACGAGAGTTTGTTGACATGTGCGGTGCTTTTTTTTTTTTTTTTTTTTTTTTTTTTTTTTTGTCTTTTCTTTTTTCTCTCCTCCTGCGTTGCTCGGGGCACGTTTTGATAATGGAGAAATTGGCACCGTGGGGATCCGACACGATGGACGGGAGAGTGAGTTGCTTATGAGGGGCTGGGGAAATGAACCCATTCTACGCGATGGAAAGGGAAAGGATCTTTGATTGTGAGCACGCTATCTACGACAGGTTCATCATATCTGGCAAGGAGGCAGCATTTGGCGAGGGCAGTACCAAATAATAAAAAAGAGACGACGAAAACCCGAGTGTCGTCTGATAAACATGGATCCAGGGATCGCCACCGCGCGCCAGTTGATTTGTTGATGGATCATAGGCCATGGGGCGCCCCCTTGTGCGTTTGCCGTGGCCCAGGGTCGGGCCCGGCCATAATTTGCGGATGGGCTGGCGATGGGCTGCTATGGTGGCCGCTTGTTGGCTGGAGCGGTGAAGGAGACAGGCGGGCAGGAGCCACCTTGGCTTGCAAGCTACTGGGGTGTGCCACCAGAGAGCCAGTGGGAGTTAGTGGAAGCACACGGGAAGCCGCTAGAGCCAGGAGGGAGTTCCACAGTGAGCTTGCAGAACGATTCGCAGTGGTCAACGGTAGTTCGACAGTGGTGAACACTGCCAACTCACCACCGGCCTGGCCATGTCCAGCGCAGCGGCAGCCTGAGCAGTGCGGTGCTACCGGCCGCGGAATCTGACTGGTCGGTACCTGGGCCTAAACGCGCTTGCCCCCTTCAGGTCGCCCAGACACGCCTCGAAATCAACAAATCCCAGGTCGGGCAAGCCTCCCCTGTCTGCCAAATTTCCCCCACCTATTTTCTTTCCCCCCCATCGCCAAACTGCACGACCTGGTCTTCACTCCCATCTTCCCGCTCACCAAGTCTCCGTTCGTAAAAGCCTTGTCTGGCCTGTCTTGCTGCTTGCATTTTTTCGCTGAGCTGCTTTTTCATCCACTCTTCCTCCTTCATCTTCCTTGTACTCATCATCACATCATCTATCTGCAACCATGCGTGAGGTTATTAGCATCAACGGTAAGCTCTTGCGCACACACGCGTCCTCACCGCATTCTCCGATCCATCGTGGCATGCTAACTTGTCCACAGTCGGCCAGGCTGGTTGCCAGATCGCCAACTCCTGCTGGGAGGTAAGTTTTCATCATGCCTGGGAAAAGCTCCCTTGAAGAGACGTCGTTGCTAACGTGTGATTGTCTCCAGCTTTACTGCCTCGAGCACGGTATTCAGGTACATCAACAAAGCCTGTTTTGATATTGCCACATCATCCCATACTGACCTCCAATTTCTCAGCCCGATGGCTACCTCACCGAGGAGCGCAAGTCCCAGGACCCTGATCAGGGCTTCAGCACCTTCTTCTCTGAGACCGGTATGTATTCAATCCCGCTGTCCCCTATGACGCCCTTGCAACATCCCGTCTAACCGGCTCCCGTTCAGGTCAGGGCAAGTATGTTCCCCGTGCTATCTACTGCGATCTCGAGCCCAATGTCGTCGACGAGGTCCGAACTGGCGCATACCGAAACCTTTTCCACCCCGAGATGATGATCACTGGCAAGGAGGATGCTTCCAACAACTACGCCCGTGGTCACTACACCGTTGGAAAGGAGCTGATTGACGGTGTCCTTGACAAGATCCGCCGAGTCGCCGACAACTGCGCTGGTCTCCAGGGTTTCCTTGTCTTCCACTCTTTCGGTGGTGGTACCGGTTCTGGTTTCGGTGCTCTTCTAATGGAGCGTCTCTCCGTTGATTACGGCAAGAAGAGCAAGCTTGAGTTCTGTGTTTATCCCGCCCCCCAGACAGCCACTTCCGTGGTCGAGCCATACAATTCCATCCTCACCACCCACACCACCCTCGAGCACTCCGACTGTTCCTTCATGGTCGATAACGAGGCTATCTACGATATTTGCCGTCGCAACCTTGGTCTTGAGCGACCTAACTACGAGAACCTTAACCGCCTGATTGCCCAGGGTAAGTTTTTTATTGATTATGGCATCCTGATATGGTTGAACATCGCTGACAAACGTTAAAGTCGTTTCCTCCATCACCGCCTCGCTCCGATTCGACGGTTCCCTCAACGTTGATCTGAACGAGTTCCAGACCAACCTGGTTCCCTACCCTCGAATCCACTTCCCTCTGGTTGCCTACTCTCCTGTTATCTCTGCTGCCAAGGCTGCTCATGAGTCCAACTCTGTGCAGGAGATGACCATGTCCTGCTTCGAGCCCAACAACCAGATGGTCAAGTGTGACCCCCGCAACGGCAAGTACATGGCCACCTGTCTGTTGTACCGTGGTGATGTCGTTCCCAACGATGCCCACAACGCCGTTGCCACCCTTAAGACCAAGCGCACTATCCAGTTCGTCGACTGGTGCCCCACTGGTTTCAAGCTTGGTATCTGCTACCAGGCTCCTGAGAACGTTCCTAACGGTGACCTTGCCAAGGTCAGCCGCGCTGTGTAAGTCAATTCTGTCCTGTGCAATTGTCATTTACTAATACATTACTTATAGCTGCATGCTGTCCAACACCACTGCCATCGCTGAGGCCTGGTCTTCTCTGTCGATGAAGTTCGATCTCATGCACTCCAAGCGTGCCTTCGTTCACTGGTATGTTGGTGAGGGTATGGAAGAGGGTGAGTTCTCCGAGGCCCGTGAGGATCTTGCCGCTCTTGAGCGTGATTACGAGGAGGTTGCTGCCGACTCTATGGGTGAGGAGGAGCTTGAGGCTGAGTACTAAACGGTGTGTGGAAACTGGATTACCGTTCTGTTACCAGGTTTGACCTTCTCTCCCTGAAGAGAAGGTGTCTTTTCTTGTTTTATTAAAGGTGACAAACCAAAAATGAGTTTTTTAATGTCGAAAAAGACCGAATTTGTAGATGGTAGTACATTTTGAATCTGTGGCAAACAGTGAAGTGTTCGGTATTTGAACTTGTCCAATGTGATCGAATTAAATGACTTGAGGAAGTAATGCGCACAGAGCATTAAGCTTCTGTGTAGCCGCTAAGGGATCGAAGCTCGGCAATGTTTGGTTGTCGATGTCTGCTTTTGGTTGATGTTCTACCCATGAGCTCGGCCTAACTACTGGAGCCGACGGTAGGCGGTTGACGTCGGCCTGGTCCATTCCCGTTTCCCCTCCCCTTCTTAACCCTTCACATATCCACCAAACACTGTGTGAACGCCATCTTCATCATGAGTCTTCTTCGGTCGAGTCTCTGTCGGGCATGTCGCCGGTCGCAGATTCACTGGCAAAGAGGCTTTGCGACCGCCGGTGGTGCGTCGTATGACAATCGCGTCAAGCTGGTTGAGGTCGGCCCCCGAGATGGACTTCAGAATGAGAAAAAGACAATACCACTTGCCACCAAGATTGAGCTGATTGAGCGATTGGCTCAGACGGGTGTATCCACGATCGAGGCAGGTTCATTTGTCTCTGCGAAATGGGTCCCCCAGGTGCGTTTTGCCAGAAGCTACAGCCTTGTACCGCGTGCCTCTAATCAGCTCCCGACCAGATGGCCAACTCCAGCGAGATCCTCGAACATATCCTCCAGAGCAACATCCCCTCTCCAGCCCCGATTTCATATTCCTTCCTGGCCCCCAATGCCAAGGGCTTGCAGAACGCCGCGAAGCTCCTAACTGAGAACCCCAGCGCTTTTGCGACACAGCTGAATCCCGCAAGCGAGTCTGATGCAGTAACGAAGCCGTCCATTGAGGTTGCCGTTTTTGCGGCTGCCACCGAGAGTTTCTCCCAGAAAAACCTCAATTGCGACATCAAAACATCACTGGAGCAATTCAAGGAAGTCATTCAGGAGTCTAAGAATATGGGGCTTCGGGTTCGTGCTTACATTTCCGTCGTGCTTGGATGTCCCTTTGAGGGATTCGATGTCGACCCTCATAAGGTCGCCGAAATCGCGACTGATTTGTTGGAATCGGGTGCCGATGAAATCTCGCTGGGTGATACGACAGGCATGGGCACTGCTCCTCGAACGAGCGCCCTACTTAGATGCATGTCCGCAGCGGGCATTCGGACGGAGGATATTGCCATGCACTTCCACGATACATATGGCCAGGCCCTGGTCAACACGGCTGTTTCTCTGGAACATGGTATCAGGATCTTTGACAGCAGCGTAGGAGGACTGGGCGGATGCCCCTACAGCCCCGGTGCTACAGGCAATGTGGCTACGGAGAATATGGTGTACTTTATGGAGACTTTGGGCATGAACACGGGCATCAACCTTGATGCTATGTCAGACATTGGTTCCTGGATTACGGCAGAGCTGGGCAAGGTCAATGAGAGTACGGTTGGCAAGGCGGTGTTGGGAGCTCGAGCTCGAGCCACAGCGCCGAATCCTAAGACATAGCTGGTGGGATGGTGACTCTGGAGATGGCATCTAATTTCTGCGATAAGCGTTGTAAAACTTATATAAGCCACATAAATATAGCCATTGACACACATTGTGACCCGGACAGCGGTACATGGCTTACAGTGACAATGTCAATGAGCAGCGTGGTCATCAGACTGCTTGTGTTTTGCTCTCTATCTGGAGGGGTCATGTCATGTGATGTCACTATTGCTAGCCTGCCAGGAGCGGTTGCGTAGCAATGTAGGCTGGGGGGCAAGCTAAGGCCGTGCGTCAAAGAGCGGCTCAGGGCTCCACATTGGTGAGGCAAGCTCTACCTCCTCTGGCCAACCTCCAACCTCATCCTAGCTCCGAGGCATCATCATCGGCTCCCTCCTTCATCCTGCCTGCGTTGTTGTTGCCTCGTTCATCTCGTATCCGCCCCCGCTTCACCTATCCTCTACGCTGTCCGCTGCTCAACCGCCATCATGAGCGACCCTCGCGAGTCGTCGTCGTACTCTGCCATCCCCCGGATTCGGTACAACACCGTCAGCGGTGTCAACGGTCCCCTGGTTATCCTCGAGAATGTGAGGGCTCTCCCAGCAAAAATCCATCATCGGTCGAGCTTCCGATCTGACAATGATAGGTTAAATACCCTCGATACAACGAGATTGTCACCCTCACTCTTCCCGATGGCACGAACCGATCTGGTCAGGTTCTCGAAGCTCGAGGTTAGTGCCGGCCCCAGCCAAACGCGTGCACCAATGACGCAAAGCTGTATTGACTTTGATTTCCAGGTGACCGAGCCGTCGTTCAGGTATTTTAGCACGATTCGCCCGCATCCTCGACGGCCATTGACGAGCTCCGATAGGTTTTCGAAGGCACATCTGGTATCGATGTCAAGAAGGTAGGCAGACAATATCGCATGCTGCAAACGGAGCGCAATATTCTGATACCGTACCATTAGACGCGAGTCGAGTTTACAGGCGAGAGCTTGAAGATCGGTGTATCCGAGGACATGCTTGGTCGTATCTTTGATGGTTCTGGACGAGCCATTGACAAGGGCCCCAAGGTCCTGGCAGAGGAGTACCTTGACATCAACGGCAGTCCTATCAACCCTTACTCCCGTGTAAGCTTTTGTCATGGCCCACCATCTGGCTTCAAGCATCCTAATGGTCGCAGGAATACCCCGAGGAGATGATTTCGACTGGTATCTCTGCTATCGATACCATGAACTCGATTGCCCGTGGACAGAAGATTCCCATCTTCTCCGCCTCCGGTCTTCCCCATAACGAAATCGCCGCCCAGATTTGCCGACAGGCTGGTCTCGTCCAGAAGCAGGGCATCACCAATAAAGGTGTCCACGACGGTCACGAGGAAAACTTCTCTATTGTCTTCGGTGCTATGGGTGTCAATTTGGAAACCGCCCGTTTCTTTACCCGCGATTTCGAAGAAAACGGCAGTCTGGAGCGTGTCACATTGTTCCTCAACTTGGCCAACGACCCTACGTATGTATATTCGCGCTTAATCTTACATGTTGGAGTTGCTAAATGTCGCATAGTATCGAGCGTATTATTACCCCCCGTCTCGCCCTTACCACCGCCGAGTACTACGCCTACCAACTCGAGAAGCACGTTCTCGTTATTCTTACCGATCTCTCTGCTTACTGCGATGCTCTTCGAGAGGTCTCTGCTGCCCGTGAAGAAGTCCCAGGTCGACGTGGTTACCCCGGTTACATGTACACGGATTTGTCTACCATTTACGAGCGAGCTGGTCGTGTCTCTGGTCGCAATGGTTCCATTACCCAGATCCCTATCTTGACCATGCCCAACGAGGATATCACCCATCCCATTCCCGATTTGACTGGATATATTACTGAGGGTCAGGTCTTTATTGACCGTGCTCTGGACAACCGTGGTATCTACCCCCCTATTAACGTCTTGCCATCACTATCTCGTCTCATGAAATCTGCCATTGGCGAGGGCATGACACGTAAGGACCACGGTGATGTGTCCAACCAGCTATATGCCAAATACGCCATCGGCCGTGATGCCGCCGCTATGAAGGCTGTCGTCGGTGAGGAGGCTCTGTCAACCGAAGACAAGCTGGCGCTGGAGTTCCTGGAGAAGTTTGAGCGCCAGTTCATCAGCCAGGGTCCCTACGAATCACGCTCCATCTTCGAGTCCCTTGATCTCGCCTGGAGCCTGCTCCGAATCTTCCCCAAGGAGCTTCTTAACCGTATCCCCGCCAAGATTCTTAACGAGTACTACCAGCGTGCTGCCAAGGATACCAAGGGTAAGGGCAAGGCGCGAGCAGAAACCTCGACCCGTGATCAGCAACAGCAGGAGGAGAACCTGATCGACGCTTGATCAGGGTAACGTTTTGGTGTTGCCATAGAGACAGTATAATGGGCGGCTACAGAAGGAGGATTGTCAACACAGCACTGTTTGAAAGGATCGATTTTTACAACTTGAAGGACTCGTTGGGCAATGGGGGACAAGGAAAGTTGGGGCCAGTTGCTGCGCAAGTGTCGAGCCTTGTCATGCATATAGGAAGCCGAGTTAATGTCATTCAATTCCCGTCGGTTGCCAGGCGATTGCCCTTTTGGATAACGCATATATACCATCACATGTAAAGATGAACACTAGCAATGTCATTGCTTGTCGAACTACAGCTAGGATTTGTGAACCAATCATGGCCTTGATGATGTTGAAAGCGGGTCCCTGATTACAGTATGGAAAACCCAACTCACACCCCGCCACCCAAGGTTTGATGTGCTAGGAATCAAAGACTGCGATCGCATAAAGCAGCAAAAAGACGTCGACTAGGATTCTTTGAGTCAAAAATCCCCCCGACTACTCATTGGTATGGAGGAGGATAGACTTCAAACCGACCTCGGCATTGCGGCCGACATCGAGGAGGCCCAACTGATGGCCGAGTCGAGTCACCCCGCCATCGAGAGTGAGACTGTGACACAAAATGGAGAGACACCAATAAGACAGCCGAAGAAACGGTTCGTTGGAAAGAGGGCGGCGGCAGAAGCAGCAGCTAGGAATGGGAGAACGGCGGCTTTAGGCGAGAATGGCGCGGTTCAGAGTACGTCCTAGATGGTTTCATCTCACAGCCATAGTCAGATGTGACTATACGGGGGTAATTTGCACTGACACACAACTAGAAGCCAAACCACGACGTGCGCCTCGGCTATTGAACCAGGTTCCCAAAGAAATTACTGAGGATCCAAACCTCAAGGCAGCAATTGCACTCCTTCCAGCCAACTACAGCTTCGAGATTCCCAAGACGATCCATCGCATCCGAACATCAGGCGCCAAGAAGGTTGCTCTTCAGATGCCTGAAGGCTTGTTGCTATTTGCTACCACTATCTCGGATATTCTCACACAGTTTTGCCCTGGTATCGAGACGCTCATCATGGGCGACGTCACCTACGGCGCGTGCTGCATTGACGATTACACGGCCAGGGCGCTTGGATGTGATTTGCTTGTGCACTACGCCCACAGCTGCCTCATCCCCGTTGACGTGACCAAGATCAAAACCCTCTACGTTTTTGTAGATATCAGTATCGATGCCACCCATCTTCTCAACTCCTTGGAGCGCAACTTTGCCAGCGGCAAAACCATTGCCGTTGTTGGCACCATCCAGTTCAATGCAACCATCCATGGCGTTCGGAGCAACCTTGAGCGTGCTGGCTTCAAGGTTCTAGTACCTCAGATTGCGCCCCTCAGCAAGGGCGAGATTCTCGGCTGTACATCACCACGGCTAAAAGATGATGACCGAGTCGATCTCATTCTATACCTAGGCGATGGCCGCTTTCATCTTGAAAGCATCATGATTCACAATCCATCTATACCTGCATACCGGTATGACCCTTATTCACGAAAACTTACCCGCGAAACATACGGTCATGACGAGATGCAATCGCTTCGCCGGACTGCAATCCATACTGCCAAGGGGGCACGCAAATGGGGCCTGATCTTGGGTGCCCTGGGGAGACAGGGCAACCCTCACACCATGGCACTCATTGAGCGGCGGCTGCGAGAGCGCGGTATCCCCTTTATCAACCTACTGCTAAGCGAAATCTTCCCCGGCAAGTTGGCCCTCATGTCAGACGTCGAGTGCTGGGTTCAGGTAGCATGTCCGCGACTGAGTATCGATTGGGGTTATGCATTCCCACGACCATTGCTAACACCGTACGAGGCGCTAGTGGCGCTCGAAGTCAAGGAGGATTGGGGCAAGGGTGTGTATCCAATGGATTACTATGGCAAGGACGGGCTGGGACGGACGAAGCCTCTAGAAGCCGGAGTATCTGGATGAACTTTGAGTCAATTGACGATGAGTAAATGAAAAAAAAAAAAATACAAATACGAAAAAAAAACAGATGAGGGAGGAAAATGGGGAATTCAATGTTATGAGACATAGCGGAACACGCCACTTTTTTTTTCAAGGCCCTGTTGAAAAAAATAGCCCAGACAATCCGTAGTACACAATAAAAGCTCTTTACTTCGAATACTCCGATCAATTCCTCAGAGGAAACTAGCTGGTGACGGATAGTAGCAGACTTATCAAAGCCATGTGCTGACGCCATGTTGATTAGAAGCGTTGGTCCAAACTTACCCTCTGGTTTTTTCCCTGGGTTGTATGGATTTTATTTCATTTAAAAAAAAAGGAGTTTTTTTATGTATCAAATTCCCTTCATCAGTCACAGGTAACTATAGTCTCGATCTATCAAGGTGTCATTTCAAGCACATCGTGGCATGTGCGGCTGGGATGCACCTGACTTATTCGCGTTTTAGAACTTCCACTTTCCTTTCAGATGAGAAACCATATCACCCGACCACCTTGACCATTTACTTTAGGCCTTAGACCAATGCAGGCGGTACCAATACATCGACGTGTTAAACTTGTAAGCTGCCATGTCCTATCCTTTCAACAACATCTTCTCTATCAGCCTTCCAGCAGCTATCTGCACATTATTCATCTCTAAGTCATAGCTACAACCAAGTATTGCCAATGGAAACACTCCAGCACTTCGAGCTAGCCCGGCTCTTCAACAGCCACGATGACTTGTCCAATGTGGTTTTCGACAGCGAAGGTCTGGGATTTCTCATCTTCAGAGCTCACTCAAACGAGTATGGGTCTGTTGCCTTGAGAACTCCAACGCCCAACGCCTTCCACCATGCCAACAACCCAGATGCTAAAGCATGGCGTCTTCTGCAGCAGGAGTTGTGGATTTATGAGTACCTGTGCCAAAGCCCCGTCCCTGTTCCATTCCCGTTCAAATTCCTCGTTGTTGATGATCACCCAATCATGGTGAGTGAATATGTGGAAAACGACGGGTCCTTGGTGACCGAGTACGAACTTGGACATTTTGCAGCTCTGATCCATTCCACGACCCTGCCTGAAGGAATCGCCCCGATGGTGGCCCAGGAAGGACGGGATACACTCACGACCATGGTAGAGAGAATGTTGCACAGATTCAGTGAACTTGCGGAAGAAATGCCGAGCACCTCATCATGGGCTCCTGGTCGCGACATCCTGGAGCCCATCGCGGAGCATCTTGAACGACTGGATTCGCATTGTCTTTTGCATATGGACCTCCGCCAGATCAACCTCCGAGCCAGTCGGCATAATGTAATTTCAATAACTGACTGGTCTAACAGCATGATTGGGCCAAATGTGGTTGAGATCTACCACATTTTGGAGTTAGATGAACCAGGCGAAGAGTTTCTGCAAGCGTACACCAGACTCCATATGCTTCCAAAAATAACCCCAAAAGAGGAAGCGTTTCTCAGATTGGACGCCGCTTTGATGTTCGCATTAACCGTTGTTCCAACAACGCCGGATCCTGACTGGCAAGAGCCGACAGTTGAAAGGGTTAAGGAATTGGCGGCAATTCTGTCAACTCGGACAGAATCATGATGTGCTAGCAGTTCCCACAGGCTCGGGCCGGTTCGAGAACATCAACTTGTACTTGACAATTTCGAAAACCTCGAAATGTTCTCCCTTTTCTTTATTTTCACCGCCAGATCCCACAACAACTTTATTTTCTTTGCGTCTCACCACCGCTATAGCTTTAGGGAGCTTCTTGACTTCGCCGTTCAACCGTTGATGCTGGCCTACATAGAGGTGAACTCGCTTCATCCATGCAGAGCCCTCAGCACCTGGGATGTAGTCAGGGAAGTCGATTCTGCCGACTTCGACGTTGCCTAATGACTGGCCTTCATTATCCTGGGGTAGGTTGATGGTTCCTTGGAGTTCTAGGAGGGCCAAGCCAGAAGGTGTTTGAATGAGCTGAGGAAGAGGGTTGGAGGGAGCTGGAGCGTCTCTTTTTGGAGGGTGTAAATCGACAGAAGCGGTCATTTTAATAAAATGTTTGTATCAGAGCAGTCTGCTTGCAAAGGAAGTCCGCCAAACTATTAAATTACGTTTCTCTGTCTGAGTGAACGTGATGCTACAAATTGATGAACGAACCCAACTCGTACTAGTATAGTGAAGCACCTCTGAGACGCGCACTGTGCCATTATCGTAAAGAAACCCGAAATTGGCACTGTACTATGCGAGAATTTAAGGCCCCACTCCTGGCCCACAAACTTTTTTTTTTCTGCGGGAAATCCTTTGGCCGAAAGCTCAAACCCCCTTCACACCTCATTGGCCAGTCCTGCTTTTGACCCTCCTCTCTGTGGAGGAGCCCTAGCGACACACACTTTCTCGATTTCGCTTGAATTTTCAATCTCCATCCTCACCACTACTAACTTCAACAGCAAAGCCAGGTCAAGACCCCTTGTACCACCACAACTGGCATAATGAAGGTACGCACACGGTTCAAATTCACGCGAGCAGCGCCTATTTCCACGCGGACATTCGAAACCATACCTTGGTTGCCATCGATTTCCCGTCGTCGCGCGCTCGTGGCCCCTCGTCAAGATTTCGCTAACCCGCCCGTCAACAGTTGAACATCTCCTACCCTGCCAATGGCAGCCAGAAGCTCATCGAGATCGAGGATGAGCGTAAGCTCCGTGTCTTCATGGAGAAGCGCGTACGTCAACCTTCCCTCCCCGGCAATCTTCCTATCGAACTTCGAGAAAAGATCCAAGAATCCGCCATTCGAACGAGCTAACATTTTCTTTCTCGAAATAGATGGGTGCTGAGGTTCCTGGTGACTCCGTCGGTGACGAGTTCAAGGGCTACATCTTCCGCATCACTGGAGGCAACGACAAGCAGGGTTTCCCCATGAAGCAGGGTGTCTTGCACCCTACCCGTGTCCGCCTCCTCCTCTCCGACGGACACTCCTGCTACCGTGCCCGCCGCACTGGTGAGCGCAAGCGCAAGTCTGTCCGTGGCTGCATCGTCGGTATGGACCTGTCTGTGCTCGCTCTCAGCATTGTCAAGCAGGGCGAGAACGAGATCGCCGGTCTGACCGACGTCGTCCACCCCAAGCGCCTCGGTCCTAAGCGTGCCACCAAGATCCGCAAGTTCTTCGGCCTCACCAAGGATGACGATGTATGTTACTCCCTACGCCCATACTCGGTCATCGCCTGCCCAGAACTGCAGTGGATCAGCTGCCAGTCTGGGTAGAGTGTGAGAGAAAACCCCTGCCTTCCTCGGTTGGAGGCAGTGGGAACGAGTACAAAATATCGAGATTTTCAATACTAATCTGGATGGGGAATATAGGTTCGCAAGTACGTCATTCGACGAGAGGTCCAGCCTAAGGGTGAGGGCAAATCTCCTTACACCAAGGCCCCCAAGATTCAGCGCCTGGTCACCCCCCAGCGCCTCCAGCACAAGCGCCACCGCGCTGCCCTCAAGCGCCGCCAGGCCGAGAAGGTCAAGGACGAGGCCGTAAGTCCACCACTGCACCGGTTCCTGTGCACATCAGATACTGACTGCCTTTCTAGAACGAGTACGCTCAAGTCCTCGCCAAGCGTGTGGCCGAGGTCAAGGCCCAGAAGGCTGATGCCCGCAAGCGACGAGCAAGCTCCATGCGCAAGTAAGGTTCTGGCGTTTAATGAAAAAAAAGGGGAATCATACCTTGGTCTTGTTTGCGTGCATTGGGAGTGGGGATTCTCTAGGGCTTGGTTTAGGCCCATCACGAATGTATTAGAGGCATTTCGGGAAATGAACATGCATTGATGCACTCGTGCCATACGCCACATCATCGGATCTGCGTTACCATTTCAGCTTGCCCCTGTGAATACATGACCTATCTATGTTCCCACGTACATCAAGTAGATATTAATTGCCTTGTCTTCCTTGGCCGAGGGCAATTCACCCGTAACCCAGTTTTGTAGTTTCAATATGAAGATCAATGTCTGATCAAACACCATGCCAGCAATCATGGTCTAAGTGTGACTGTATACCGTCTTTTATTTCCTTCTAGTACTCGTGTTTAACCATGATATACATGCAATGCCTAATATGTCCCCCACATCTCCAAGACTCTTTTCCCTCCTCCCAGGTCCAGTAGCAAGAGAGACCTGCACTTCTCCCAAGCGTAACCCGTTGAGGATGGAACTAGATGCTGGAGGCGTGAGTCCAAAAAGCAACCCAGAATCATATGTGCCCAGCGTCGTGGTGACGCAATACGGGCTCGTCAAGCCATTTCTCCTTGGTTTGCGTCAAAACCTCGTAATCCTCATTCCTTTCATCTTTTCTATCTCCAATCCGCGCCAGCCATGCAACATCATTGAGAAATTAAGCAAAGCCAAAATATTCGCTCCCTGCTGTAATGGCCTTCATAATTTGAGAGCGAAGAACGTCGTAACTCTCGTACTCAGGGAGATCAAGTTCTATCACATGTTAATATCTGAGACCAATGAAACGGACGATGGAACTCACGGTTAAAGCAGGTGTGCGAAGAGGGCAATCGGTCTTTGTTGCCATAGTCGCGATGGATGTTGAATCGATTGACACCATTCATACCTTCAAGCTCCTTGAAACCGTTCAGAGGAACCTTGCTAGTTCCGGTAACAAACTGGAGCAATTTGGCGCGCTCCTCTTTGTCAAAAGATCGAAGTGCTCGCCAGAACCACTGAATCTGCTGAGACGATGGGCTGTAATTGTGGTATTCCGTATTGCTCTTCCAGTCATCAACATCAATGTCAGGAAGGCCAGAAATAAGAAGTTCCAGTTCTTGCTCGTTAAATATGGCAATCAATTCGGCCGGAATGATTTCGTGGAAACCTAAATAAACCAGTCAGCGTCGAACATTCTCCATAGTATGAGCAGGAACTTACCCTTCAAAAAGCTCTCCATCTGTTCCTTGACCGAAGACAACAGTTTGTGCTCAACCACGAGGCGAACATAGTCGTGTTTATTCTCTTCAGTCACAGCAATCTCCCGTCCATTGGGAACCAGATCGACAACGTTAGTAACACCAAATTCATCATCCTCGACGGAAAAGGTTTCAGTGATAATATCAGTAATGTCATTGTCCAACATCCAGCAGAGTGACTTGTAGTAGTCGGGGTCAAACGACTCCATGTCCTTGACAGAGACAGACTTGCCAAGAATTCGCTTATAGACAGCGCGACTAAAGTAGCAGTCGAGCACTCGGCCCTCGTAAAGAGCCTTGCCAATGATACGTCCAATGAATTTGAAGAACATCAAGTGCTCATCGTTGATTCCACTGAGCTTATTGGGGTGGAATGTGGTGCGATCCGAAGAAACGGGCGTGAACAGGACATAGTTGGGATCAAACATCTGTCGGGAGAGGACCTGGAACCACTCACGAGTGACGCCACCGGCATCCACTCCTTCTTCGCCATGGAACCGAATATTTAGCTTTCCAAATTTCATCTCATCACCTGATTTGAAGTAAAGTGATTTGAATGAGTCGTGGAAAACGTGCTCACGTCGAACTGAGAGCTGCAGTGGTGGGTAGGAGGGACGGCTTTGGCTATTGCCTGATCGTGAGTGAACACTGCGGTTGAAGTAATTGCGCTTATTGTCAAATTCAAGCACCTTGGGGTTCTTGACCAACAAAGCAAAAGTGCCAGACATGAGTTTCGGATTGTTTCTCACAAGCTCGTTGAGGATCCTTCGATGATCTTCCGTGAAGTTGAAGAAAAGGCTTGCTGTGCGTGACTCGGGTGGAGGGCTAGACAACACCATCTCCTTAGCTTGCGAGGGGTCGTCGCTTGTGGTCGTATTCTTGCAGACAACCATCAGCGATTCTATGAGGGGGAGAAGAATCGTTGCAACATTGAGCATATTCTCCCGCTTGCGAATAGCGCTCAGGCAGGCGCTCAATTTCTCCCACATAGCCGAGAAAGTGGAGTTGTGGTACAGCGAGGTAACGAGATCAGCCCTCTCATCTTTTCCTTTGTCCGATTCAGCCTCGTCCGATTTCTTCCTGCTCTCAAACAAATGATCCAGAGCAGTCAAAACACGAAGAAGTTTGTTTTGTTCGGATGCTCCAGGGGAAAATTTGGCCAAAGCAACACCTTGGATTTCTGTACCAGAGGATGCCTTCTCGATATGTGGCAAAAGATCATCCAAGTCTGATACGATATTTTCGCTGAGTAGTCGTGCCTGATGAACAAGCTCCTGTCCAAAGATGGCTTTAGCTCCAGGAATAGCAGACAGGTTTTTGATTGTTGAGATTGTGTTCTGGAAAGTCTTGGAGCTGCATTCCCGAGCTACAAAGATCCTCACAGCCAGAGTAAGATTCTGAGGCGGGATAACTGGTGGTTGTAGCTGACGGGGCTTCTTTTGGGCAGATTCTTTCTTCTCTTGCTCTTTGGTAGCCTCGTCGACAGGTACATTCTCCGATGATTCAGCTTCGGCAGTGTTTGGCTCATTAGGTTGGTTTGTGGTCGACTGTTCAGCGGGGGCCTCAGCAGTCTTGTTCTCTTCGTCCTTTTGCTGTTGCTCCTCTCCTTCTTCAGCCTCTTTGCGACGACGTTCAAGATTCTGAAGAGGTAAAGTCACGCGGTTCAACAGGTCCGCAAGATGTGTCATAACCACGGAGCTTTCCATGACCAAATCGCGGTCAAGAAGAGAAAGAAGGGAATTGATGGCGTATTTGTGCGCCTTGGAGTCCTTAACCTTTCCTTTGCGGCCGAGCGAACGCTTAAGGGTTGATCCGACAATTTCATGCTCGGTCAAGAACAGCCAAGGAATGTGAGGGTTCTTTGTGCTAAGGTCCACCAACAGATCCAAACATTGCTGCACAATCAGGAGAGGTGACGTTTCCGAGTTGGTCTGGGTGACATTGCCGGTAGGAGCACTCAGTGTTGTCATGCTCCTCTTAAGAGCTTGCGGTGTCTTCAGCTCAGTCTCCTTGTCGACCTTATCCTTGGGTTTTCTGGCTTTCAAAGAGAGTTGGCCAAAGCTTCGTTCAACGGCACTCATATCGGTACTTCCATCCTGCAAGATTTGGAGAAGTGTACTGATGACTTCAAGCCGGTTTTGTCGGTTCTCGCAAACATCAGCAAATACACTGAATAAATAGTTCCGAATGGATCCCTGCTGAGCAATGAACATCAACCGTAGTAGTGTTGCAACGCCAGCTTTATCGAGCATTTGAACTACCGTACGGCGCTGCACCTTGTTCGTGGAGGACTGATCTGGTCTCTCGGGTGGTGGCGCTCGACCAACACCCGGTGGGCTGCGTCCTGCAATAACAGGGTGGTTATGCTGTGTCAGAGCTCTCGCTTGAGCTGCCATCTCTGGCGGCAGTTGGTCCATAATATCCTCACCCTGGTCCATAAGAACCTGCTCTCGGAGTTCCGGAGGGAAAGTCAGGAGAATGCTTGCAGTGTCCATGTCTGGTACAACAGGTTGGCCACTGCCTGTAGTGGCAGCCTGGCGGCTTTGGTCTTCACGAGCCCGGCGGCGCTGCTCTTGACGTTCCTGCTGGGCAATTTCTAGGCGCAGTTCCTCTGGTAGGGCGTCAAGAAATTCTTGGAAAACTTCTGTTGATTCACCAGCCGTGGCCTCCTCTCGTGCTTGAGATCTCCTTGTGCTCACGGTCTGTGCAATGACTTCTTCCCTGAACTCCTCAGGCAAGGCGGCGAGGTAATCCGGATCAATGCCCAACTCAGTTACATCGACTTCCTCGCCTCTAATGGTTGTCATGACACGGGGCTCGTTAGATGAAGATGCCGGCTCAGTATCAAGGCCTGCATTGACTTGGCCAGGCTGTTCAGTCGACTCGACTCCTTCCATGGCGGTGCCTTCGCCTTGGTTGTCAGTAGGCTCAGCTTGAGCATCATTAGCGGCGGCAGCTTCTAAGGCCGCTCTCTCTGCTGCCTCACGTTCTTCCGCTTCCTTCTTCTCTCTCTCCGCCTTCTCTTCCGCCTCCTTGGCCTCTCGTTGTCGCCGCTCCTCTTCAAACCTTTTTTGTATTTCCTCTTGGCGCTTCTGGGTCTCGGCCTCTTCGGCCTTGACCTTCTTTTCCAGTTCAATAGCCGCTGGTGTAAGCAGTGCGACGATACCGTTAAAGAGCTTTGAAGACTCGGTAGGATAGCCCAATCCAAAGATCATTCGAGCTTCCTCTTGGTAACGGTCCAATGTAGATTCAATAGAGAAAGAGACGGCTTGATGGGGTTCTTGCGCTGGCCCGTCTCGCCTCTGTTCAGTTCTGGACCGAATGAAATCCCGCGCACTCTGCGTGCCTCCAGGACCAGTGATTTGCAAGTGGAAAGCGTGCTGGCCGTTTCGACCCATGATAGGGAGAAACTCCATGAGCTCCCCAAGGAATCCCATAGGTCCGTCGATCACATGCCGGTGGCCGGACCCAAACATACCCTCTGGTATCCTAAGTCCAATTGAGTGATGATGGCCAGGACGTTGCGAGGCATCGCGTCCTTGGTCGGTACGACGGAGGAGAGGGTTCGCACCATCATCTGAGTTTGACTGGGGCCCGCCGGTGCGGTGGGTTCGCGAGAAATAGCTACGGAAGTCTGGGGGAAATGGTCAGCATCAAAACCCTTGCATGGAATAATAAAACCTACCCCCAATGGTGTCTCTGTTGTTTCCAACCATGAAGCCTGGAGGGAAAGGGCTTCGGTTCTCAATTCGAGTGACCAGTCTTCTTCTATTTTGGCTGTCCATTAAAAACATCTGACGACGGTCATCGCCCTCAGGATTGAGGCCATCCCATCCAAGAGCGGGCATTGGCGGGGGTTCCTCATCAACTAATGCCAGGGTCAGTGAGCGAGCATTGTGGATTAGTAGGAATAACTCACGAGGGTAATCGTCATCGTAAATATACTCTTCGTCTTCCATGTCGTCCTCGTCGTCTTCATCGTCTAGTCGCGGTCAACCTCGTTACTTCACGGAATGTGTCAACTCTACACTCACCATCTTCATCGTGACCTTCATCCATATAGTGGTCGCCGGGGCCATCCATGTCCGGGTCATAGAGACCATTGGATCCCATCAGAGCTTGAGTCATACCATCGAGAACAACTCCACCGAGGTCAATACGGTGAGGCTGGTGAATGTCGGCATCGTAATCGAGCTCATCTTCGTCTGCCTCGTCATCATCCTCGTCCCCGCTTGCACTCTCCCAGCCAGAGTTTCCATCATCTTCAATCGGATTGCCCTCTTCGTCAACAATCTCCACCTGGTCTTCAACATCTTCCATGTCTGCGGACTCGACCTCGTCATCGTCGTCCTCGTCATCGTCATCGTCATCGTCGCTATCTTCGTCATCATCGTCTTCATCCATGATGACTTCGACGACACCGGGCTCACCGTGGAGACCTTCGATCTCTCCCATCTCGCTAAGTTCCTCATCTTCGTCACTGATGTTATCCTCAGCATCCTCAGATATATCATCTTCCCCATAATCCATTTCATCGTCGTCATATTCATCTCCGTACATGTCTTCGTCATCCTCGTCCTCGTCCTCGTCGGAATCATCGTCCTCCCCTCGTGGTTCAAGCATTCCCAGGGCAGAGTTTCGATACAAGTCCGGGGTTTCTTCTCGATCGTCATCCAAATCGGAACGTGAGGATGTAGAAGCTATTTCATCGTCTCCGTTATCAGAGAGGCCATCGGATGGCAAGATATTGGAATGGCTCAACTCCTTGGCCGTCTCTGTAAGCACCCGAAGGACACGCAGGATGTACTTAATAGCACGTTTCACTCCTGGGTAATTGAGGTTGATCTCGGCAATCGAGGTTGTCAACTTGTCCAGGTAGCCCTTTTCGTACATTAGGCGACGCAATTGAGCATGTGATCGAGCCTGGATGTTATCAGAACTCCGACCAGAACTTTGTTCCTTGTCTCTCTCGCCAACCATGTAATTCATCAACTCGGCCAAACATTGCATCCGAGAATATCGAATTTCAAGTGGCTCATCCGAGATGGGAGCCCTCTCGTATGCCTTCAGCATTGTGTCGAGAACAAACTTACGAACAAAGAGCAGGTCTGGTTCTTCGTCATAAGCAAACTTGTCAGTGCCACGGTCGGGGGCTTTCTCGCTAGTTTTTGCAACCAATGCAACCAAAACTTTCTGGGCCTGTGAAGACGTTGCAGCCTTCTTCTTCGAAGCAATGCTATCTACTGTGCCACTAAGATTGCCTTGACAGAGCAAATCGTAAATTAAATAATTCAGGACGCTGGACCGAGGCTTGATGGGAGTGCTAGTCGTCAAAGGTGCACTGCGCTTGAAGTTGATAAACTCCATCTTCGTCCTGGTGTAACTTTGAAGCAGCTCAGCCAAGCAGTTCAGCAAGAAGCAACGGTAGACAAAAATGGGATGCTCTTCGGCTTTGAAGACGGGCTTGGTGGGTTTTTTGTCTTTAGTATCTACTGCAGGAGTCTCTTTGGAAGACGAAGCTGTCTCCGCACTGGGTTGGGACTCTGACTTGGAGTCCTTTTCGGGTTGCGGTACTTCCTTGTCTTCTACCTCGCGGTAATTGACCAACTCGCAAAGGAGGAAGTGAATCACACCATCCGGATTTTCAACCACAGGTCGCTTGCTATCATGATGCGACTTGGGCACATCAGGCATTTCTTTATCCATGGGCTCAGTTGACTGCTTGATCTCTTCGGCAACAGATTCATGGTTGCTTTGTGCTGAGTCCTCGGCCTTATCAGTGGCTTGCTCGCTTCGTTCCTTTAAGACCAGAGGCAAAGGGCGAGATGCATCAGCTGTCTGAGGTGTCCATCGAGAGAATTTCAGCATCTCGTTGGTGACCTCCACAAACAAATCAGGTGCACGAAGTGCGATTGGTGCCATTGCTCGCAGATAGTTAGCAACATCTGAATGGCCACGGTTGTTGCGCTGAAGACTCGGGAAACTAGCCTTGATTTCAGCGCGCATAATTTGCTTAATTATCTCCTCGTCCTCTACAATATGGCGAAGGATAGTCATGATGTGGGCTGACAGCTTCGTTTGTTTGAAACGCTCTGAGCCTGAACCCGACAGTTGCTTCGCCATAAGAAACAGCCGTTGCAGATTCTTCTTGTCGCCAACCAGCTTGGCCAGCCGTCGGTTCCTGGTCAAAATTACGAGCACCCTCAGAGCTGCAACCGCCAAAGTCTCTTCCTTCCCGACTCGCGGGAGTAGTTCTAAAAGCGAGTCAAGTATGTCACCTCGTTGGGCATCATCAACAAGGGGCTCGCGCTGCTGAATCACAGGAGCAACCACAGGCTCATCCACAGATTTGGGTGCTTTCCATTGGGCCGCGACTGGTCGTTCATCGTGGCAAAGAAGTGTCTCAACAACCAAGAGGATGTATGGAATCCACGGGGGCATCTCTTCGGCAGATGTAGAGGGAGGTATCTTCAGGAAAGCCACATACTCATCAATCCTCTCCTTTAGAGTTTCCGTGTTGTTTTCAAAGAAGCTCTCATCTTGAAGCAACAAGGCGAGTAAGTGAGCATAAGCAGCAATACATTTTCCGTTTCGCTTTTTGTCGTCATCTTCAAGAGCCAATGAGGAGAGTGCCAAAGTCAAAGTCGCGCCGACATCCTCATGAGCATCGCTATTCTGTGGTCGGAGCACAATTACTTGGATGAGCTCAGATATTTCAATCGCGGTCTCGGGATGCGCCCGAATAACATCAAGACACCTGTCTATCAGGTTCTCACGCAACTTCTCACGGTATTTATCGACATCTTCTTTTGTGGCTGCCGGTTGGACTTCGGGGGTCTGTTCGGGTGTGACTTCCGCAATGTTTTGCACAGAGGCATCAACAGGCTCGGAATCATTAGCCATGCTGGGTGTCTCGCGAGTTTCATCTGTCGCTTGAGATGAACGATCAATGATTTCGCCCAGCGCATCTCCCAAAAACCGATCCGCAAGATCAGGCGGAGCAAGTTCGGGTGGGCCGTCCAGAGACATACGATCTGGCTCGGTCGTGCTAGGAGCACTGGGCTGCTCAGCACTTGTGCCACTACTACTCTCGCTCAAGCTGGATGTGTCAGCATCTTCAATTGGAATAGGGTTCCGAGGTCCAGAAAGTCCAGCCTTGTGAGCCGCACAATAATCTCGAGCATTCGCACTGTTTCCATTGGCTCGGTATACAGCTTCATGCACTAAATCGACATCATACCCTCTGCTCAAAAGATCATCGACGACACCTCGGCAAGCCCGCCAATCAAACCGAACATCGGTGTATTTAAAGAGCTGAAAAGGCGGCTTGTCTCTGGAAGATTGCTGAGGTTCATGCTCCCCTGCAGCAATAACCTTGAGAATGTCCAGCAAACGGATCACGGTTTGATGAGGCACTTTTTCAACAAAGTTTGACTCCCAGAGAGCCGTAATTTCGGGGAGTACGGCAGCTCGAAACTCGACAACGATTTGATGATAAAGGACAGGCTGTTGGGATCTATCCACTGAGCGGGGCTGGAGAGTGAAATAGTTACTGGTTTCAGTAAGGTACTTCCCATTCACCAGTGTTAGGTACAAATCGAGAATCTTCTTGAGCCCAAAGGCAGCAACCTTTGACTTTGATGACTTGTCTGAAGTGTTATCTGAATCATCTTGAATGGCTTGTGAAAATACCTTCAGCATGGAGTTCAAAACCTCCAAACCACCCTCTTCCTTGAACGCAAGAAGCACAGGCATAATAATCTGAACATTTGAACGATCACTTGGTCGTGTAGATGGATGATCAATCAACATCTCAGTGATAGTGTGGAGCATGATAATCCAGAAATGATAGTCCTTGGATGTCGGGTCGGGAGTCGCAACAGAAGGTCTGAGCTGGCTCAAGACGGTATCTGCAAGAGCTCGAGCAATCTCTAGATGGCGAGGCCTTGGGTATTGGTCTCGGGGATCCCGTTCACGACGAGGCAACAAGGCTTTACCGAGGGTCTGAAATAGGGGGAAGGTCGTAGGGATCATAGGGTGAAGAAGAACCCTAAGGGTATCGTAGTTCTGGAATCGGGGACTAGCCTGTTCCTCCTCCGTTGGACGGCTAGGGCCTGAATCAGCTGTCTCGCTTCTAGCTTGCCAATTTCCAGAACTGTTGATCATATCCGGCAATGAAGTGTTCTCGTCAACTTCGGCATCAACATTACTGCCTCCTGCGATGCCTTCGGCCAAAGGACCATGGCGCCTAAAAGACCAGTGCTGGGGGACCACAGTCAGTTCTCCTGCCTCCTCTGCAAGTAGTCCGCGCAACAATGGGCCAATCGACTTGACAAGGCTGAGGTAATAGTCGTAAACATTGACTGGATAAAATTGTAGAGCGTTGGAACGAGACGTCGGGAAGCAATCCGATATGATTTTGATAAAGGTCTGCGCATTCAAGAGTGCCTTGATGATTTTGGTTCCATTCTTAGTGACCTCTGATTGTCCTTCGTTATTATAAACTGCGCTGAGATCCGTGGAAAGGAAATTTGCAAAATAGGGCGGGACAGCTTCAGTCTTCGTTGCCAGGGGCTGCAGAGCATCAATAGCAGACTGAGCACGACGAAGAAGAGAAGGAAGTCCTCGGATGGGGGAGTGTTCAATCAGCACTGAAACAACCTGGTTGAGAACTCTTGAGGCAAGGGAGTCTCCGAAGTTGGTCGGTAGACTAGGAGATTCGCATATGTCAAGCAATAGTTCAAGGCCTCCGCTCTGGACAAAGTTTGCTTTCAAGATTGAATTCGACACATAAGAAGTGAGGAAACTTGCAAGAGCAAAAATGTATGGAGTTATTGACTGTTGAGGCGAATCCATACGATTGTCGCTTTGGGTCTCTCCTGGCGCATCCCGCGAAGGAGCAGCATCAGACATGTCAACATCCCCATCGCCTGGAGCATTGGATTCTTTTGCCTGATTAGACGATTTAGTGACGGGTGCAAAAGCAGCGTTTTCGTCAACCGAAACAGTCTTTCCATCTGAATCAATCAAAAGTAGCCTAGCGCCCCAACCTTCAGTTCTCGCCTTGTCAATACCTAGGAAACGGATACGAGCAACCATATCGATAACAGCATTTGAAATCGAAGTTCTCAAAGGAGGGTGATGTCGAGCAAGTTCATCAAAGCTGGCACCGACATTATTCGCTAGATCATTATCAACCTCCATACACCGGACATGGGCAGGACTCTCAAAAATTTCCAGGAAACCTTCGAAAGCTTGAGAGGCAACAACCAGCTTCATTCCTGCGTTGTTCAGGGAAATTGAGTTAAGGACCTGAGGGACAACCGTGATTGCATCTGTAGATGGGAGAATTCCAGAGGCCAGAGAGTCACGAGATCTTTGTTGTAGCGTTTCTTCCGAGGGCGGGTGCGGCCGCGTATCCTGATCGAGAATGGATGGAGTAGAACTATCTGGGGAGTCCGATTCCTCGCCCTCTCCTTCATTCGCCTTCTGCTCCTCAATGACCTCCTTGGGAAGAGGGTTACCCGTGATAGCTTCAAGGTAGGTTCTAATCATGCCAGATTCAGAGATAGCTGCGAAACTAGTGGGATCATTGTTGATAAAGTCGCTAAGAATCGTCACCGAATTCGTCCAGACTACCGAACCAAAGCTCTTCTTGTCCTCAATGATGGCACGCAGGCTACCTAAGAGATCAGATTTGTCGGCCAAATTGCGAAGCAGGCGATCTGTATTACCACCATAGCTGTACGAGTTGGACATAATATGGTGAACAAACTTCAAGAGCCATTTCAGGGTTTGCTGCTGGTAGTACGGAATCTCATAATCCACAGCACCGGACTGTTGTCCTTGAGCAATGCCTTGTCCAGATTTCTGAAGCGTCTGAGCTTCTGTGACAGTGTCGACAACCAACTGGGCCACAGCATCCAAGCCTTTAGCATTGAAATATGCTGAAAATGCATTCTGGTAAGTCCAAATAAGACCATCCAGGAAGGCAAGGACCATTGAATGGTTTCTCTGCGCAACAGCAGATCGGATGCTCAGAATTTCAACCAAAATATCCATCAAACCTGCAGTCACCATTTCGCTGCCAACACGAGTCGCCATTGATAAATGAAGGGTAAGAGAGAAGAGGTTGTTGCGCCACTCATCCATTTCAGTAACTTGGTCGCCTTTGTCGCTATCATTGTCCTCCTTCATACCAGCAACTGCCTTGCGAATGACGTAAAGGAGAATTCCGTGATTGACATTGGCGTTCAAGGCGGACAGGACGTCTTGGCATCGGGCATGAAAATTAGAAATCGCCTCCAACAGAGCCAGCGCAACCGACTGCAGCCAAATTGGAATGTTGATAGTCCCATCGGTAGAAGGATGGATTAGTTCGGCAAGCTGGTAAACCAGCTGGAACCTACGAGTCTCGTCCGAATCCTGGCGAAGGACCTTTTCGATAAAGTTGGTTTCGGTATGGATGTACGCCAGGTTAGTGATTGCCAATAAGCGCACCGCCAATAGTCTTTGTCGCTCATCGCGTGGGCCCATGAGAACTTTAGCCGCTCTAATGCGATGAAAAGCTTCATACTTGGATGTTGAAGGCATATCACCCGGGCATCTGGAAACCAGCTCATACACAGGTGTTGATGTCACTTGTGACTGGGGCAACTCAAACGACTTCGGTCCCGGCGCCGCAGATTCATCGGCAATTCCGGGGGTGCGAGGTCCTAATGGGGAAGAATCATCGAAATTACTCCGTGATTTTGGAGTTTGATGTGAAGTCATCGTAGAGCTCCGTCGGAGGGGAGTAGGGGTGGATGGAGCGGACGACCGACCAGGGTCAGCAGCAACGACAGGCTCCTGGGTTGTGCTCTGGGGATAATACGACACCTTAACATCGCCCCAACTACTCCATCGATTGTCATCGGCTGAGGCCAGTGCAACCAAATCATTTGCGTGCATCGACGTAATTGTCTTGGGGCTGCTGCCCTGGGCTCGTTCCTTGCCCTTAGCTGAGCCAGGAGTATGAGGAGGGACAGGATCAGAAAGGCTGATAAAAGGAGTTTTGACGAAAGGCAGAGCCAGTTGCTGCACGCGGTCGAGGTCAATATTGTAATGGTTGGCGAGCAACGCTGTGCTAATCTGTCTAGAGGCGTTGCCAATCCGCTTGACCGATGCTTGATACCTCTGGGCCAACTCAGAACCAACTTCGAGTGTGGCAATAAGCACCGTCAAAGAGGTGGTGTGGAGAAGGTCATTGAGATGAGCGCTACTAGCATAGATGCTTCTGTTGCCGCAGTGCTCCAGAAGCATGCGAGTGAACCTGAGGACGTTCTCGATAAGCTGTCGGTCGCCATCGGCAGGGAAGCCGAGGTCAGCCAACTCCTCCATGGACCACTGTTTCTCATTACTGAACTCCGACTCCTTGGTCTGATTGAGGAGCACATCACATTCGAACTCGCGGGGCTGGGGTCCTTCATTCAGCTTGTAATTCGCACAAAAGCGCTCAAGTATGCTGTCAAATCGATTCAGCAAAGGTATCCAGTGGTATAGATCGCCTCGTCCGAACGGCCATCGAGATGGAAAATTGGCGAGGTGTTGTGGCAAGAGGGGCAGAGGGGTTGAAGAGGCTGACTCGACGTAGCTCTTCAGCCAAGGAGACTATTGCAGGCAGTTAGCAACATGGTGATTATTTGGGGGGGGTTGGATTAGATCGCTTACCAAGGTCTCCTTGTGCTTCTGCTGCATCGGCTTGATAATCTTGCCCATGATGAAAGTGGAAGCGGCGGAGCCGCAAAACACGATACAAACTCCCCCTCCACTACAACCGGGTTACCTGACCCGTCACAGCGACAGTATTCTTCTCGGTGCAGAATGCCCCCTCCTAGACAGCACGCTATGTTGAAGAGGGGACTGGAACAGGTGTTGGGATGATATGCCTGACACTTTCCGAAAAGGTCTGTGAGGCTCGGCGGGGTTGCAAATGGAAGTTTTCGGGTCCTATGGCTGTCGAGGTGTAGCCGGGGCCCCAAATACGGCGCCAACGGAATAAGTGGCACCTGTTTTCGAATGCACCTTTTTTTTGCGAGGATGTTGGTGGCGAAGAGAGTGCGGCGCCGTCGCTGGGAGATGGTCGTGAATGGTCGATGAAGCTTGGATTAGCAGTCCAAAGTCGAGTGCAGTCGGCCTCTGGAACAGCTCCGCCAAGAGTCGAATCGAACCTGGTCGTGGAAAAAAGAGCTTGGCTCGCTGCGCAGGTAGCCAGTCCTCTGTGTGGACGCGAAGATGCTTCCCAAATGAAGAGGGAAAGCGTTTGGTGAGAATGTGGAGGGAAGACGTAGAGTGGGAAAAGGCGTATGCCAAATCGTCAGGTTCAGGTTGAGAAGTGCAGGTGGGCCTTTGCGTAATAGTTGTACCCGCGTAGGTGGAAGCTGCTAGGGCGACTGTAAGAGGTACCTCCGGGGCGACTCTTGGGCTGCAAGGTACAACCTACAAAACACCACCAAATCTGGACGTCAAAGGGCCGGATTATCTTTTCGGCTGTTGACCCCTCCACCTCTTTGCCTCACCCACCACCTGCCTGTGATTCTGATTGCCGCCTTGTTCGTGGGTCTACAAGCCGGGACTCGGGTTCCAATGCGGCCAGGTTCCTCAAAAATGCATTTGTGTACGTGGCCATCATATGGTTATCATACACAAAGGTGTTTGATGATAAATAAGTGTTTTTCTTTCTCTGAACTGATGTATGTTTTATCTGGTGCATTTTTGGCACTTCCTCTCTGCGAGATCTCTACATAGGCGTTCTTAATTTTGGTATCTGACGTTTGAGCTCGCATTTGGGGTACAACACGGTCTGTGTTTGTTTGTTGTCGTCCGCCCACTTGGTCACAGGACGTGCTGCAATATGTCAGATGCAAAGCACACCCTCTTCTTCGCATTGGATACTTCTGCAGCCGCCACCTGTCGTAAAAACTAATGCAGCAGGATTTTTATGATTTCTTGCTCGAGAGCCTGCATGCGCCTTTTGTCAGATACCATTACTAAGTTGAACGTTTGATATCTCCGGCCCGCATAAAATACTAACATGACATTTTTTTTCCCCTCTTGGAATCAGCTGGAATAATTTTCTTTTCGCTGTCGTCCAAGTGTCTCACGCCATATTATCCACTTCCTTCGATACGCCATGCATTTTTACAATATTTGGATGTAGTGCTCTAAATATTTATTTTCATGTGCGGAATACGACGCGTTGGTTCAGTCTGATCCAGGCTCACTTGATGATCTGGGTACTTGTCATATCTTCTGGCCAGGTCTAAACTGCTAGTGCGGTAGGTGGCAGCCACTTTCGCCAAAAATTGGATAATCATTTCGCATATTGCTTGAGAACGCCTATCTCCAACAGGAGCAAATTGCAAATTGCACATTGTATAAAATATCATAAAGAGGAACCCACCCAAGAAGAAGAGAAAAAGGCTTGCAGCTCGAAGCATAGGCTGACCATAAACTCTAGGGTAATGGCAAGTGGAACATTAATGACTCCATTCAAATGTCACTCCACAGCAATAGACCTCGCGTATAGTGGTATTACCCTGTACACCACGCGTGAATATGAATTTCTATGGTGGATTAATTATTGGTCATCGTCGTTTATACTTACTTGGGCTAAGGCTTGAGTGGCAGAATATTCTATTCAGGCGAGGACAGTGTCGAATACAGGTACCACCAAGGAGCTGAAGGAGGAATGGCGCACTAGTCTAAATACATATTTCATACGTAGCTATGCGTGTACATGATCATAAAGAGCTTGGCAAGGATAGGATGATCATCGATCGCTCTTTGGAAAATTGGGTTGGATGGCATGGGCGCTATCTCGCCACAACCGTTTTGACGAAATACGTCACAGGGCATGTGAATCGGGAGAGGGAGAACTGAAAAGTGATACTCGAACTCACACTCAGTTCCCTTCTTCCCAGATCACTTCATGCAGCAGGACCAAAGGGGCTCGGGGACGGGTGGCTTGGGGTCGGGGTGCTTTGAGCTTTGGGTTTTCTTTGAGAGAGCAACGGTGGGACGTCATCACTCTTCGGCAGCCGCCCCCGGTACCTAGTCGGCGCCAAAACCGCCCCTGCGTTAGTGTGCCCAAAAAAAAAAAACCCCGGCGGCGAGGAGTCCGAGGACCCCATGGAAGCCTCTGGTTAGACTTCCTCGAGACAGGCACGAAGATGAGTGAATGGACATGTGCGAGAGGGGCTGAAAAGGGTAAGGGAGGGCTAGAGGAGGTAGGGGTAGCGAAGCTCAAGATTGTGCAGACGAACTGGCACAAGTGGACGATACAGGGCAGATAATATAATAGTGGACCTGGACTGATACATTGGTGGAAGCGCTGCCGGACGAGCCGTGCAGACATGATTCCAGGGAGCTGGCCAGTGAAACATGCACCTGGATGCACGCCATTGAATACCGGAGCGCGTCGTACCACGGGCTCCCTGACTTTGTTAGTCAAGGTTGGTTCTGAAACAGCTTTGTTAATGTACGTACGTGCCACAGTCGATTCTGAATGAGAGAGTCTTGTAATGAGCAATGTCTCGTCTCCCACTGGCGGTCGGTCTTTGGTAGCAAGGTGAGAAATGTGTCGGGGACGCTGTCGAGACAACAGCTTGGACAATTTGGCCCAGGGTTCATCTGAGCAGGCATTGTTCCAACCTCCGGACCATTTTTGGCAGGCCACTGGAACGCAATCGAACAAGGGCGTTTTGGGTGGGTTGTATTCCCGGATACTCAAATTAGGCAATTACCCAGTTGTACGCTGGTTCATTCAAGGAGTATGCAGAGATGCAATTCGTGTCTTCGATTATCCAGATCTGATGTATGTGTCCGTGTGCGGTTTGCAATTGGACGTCATAATGTTTGCGACTACCAAGATAGGGATTGTGATGCAAGGAGACGGTCTGGGATCTACTGTAACAGGCAGTCAGTGCATGTGACCTCCCAAAAAAGCAGATCCGGCCCCTGACCATCCGCCATGTATTTTCCTCCAGTTGGCGCGCCCGCCTGCGCAGAGGCCGCTTAGAGCCAGAGGCTCCCCTTATCTCTCACGGATTGAATCGCGGGGTTTGCCCGTCCACTTGCAATCTCGGTTTCATTCTTAACCTTGGTCGACGACGAAGACGGAGAACAGGCGAGAAGAATATCAGCTACTTAGGCTCGTTTCTTGCAAAACAACGCCGTCTTCAAAAAAGAGACAAAGTTTCCACAGAAGTGGACTCTGTGTGAGGACTTCATTCCAGTACCTTGCCCGCCGAAGTTAGTAGCTTGGAGGCTCCAGCTGTCACTGCAACGCCAACCGTGGCCTGGCGTCTCGCACCCCTCCCCTCCCCCCTAGTTGCCGAGCTTACCTTGCCGTGTGCAGCTGCTAGGTACCTCTGCTCTTACTTTTACGTGGACGCTACGTAGACAGACAGCGCACCACCCCGCTAGCATAACTCATTCCCCGTTTTTTTCGGGGGGTGTCCAGCGCCTCAAGACCACCCCCAGCCTGCCCAAGTATCTCTCGTCTTGTCTCCAGCGCTTGTGTCCCGAATCGTCGAGGGGACCGTCTCCAACGCCACAACCCCCAGGATTTCTAGCTGTCGTTGACATTCCTCACCTCCGCCCTCGGTCTCCGGTTCTTCTCTTTGCTCAACTGTTCTTTATCCTTCCTTAGCCTCACCTGAACTTCTCTCTACAGCAATTGAAAACCACATGCGCTGCAATTGAGGGGCTTTACCGCTGTTTCCCTCCCGCCTCAGGTACTTGTCTCCTGCAAACGATATCGCCCGCCCAACGAGCCGCCACGGAGCCACAACCTCGAAGCAACCACAGACGAAGCCATGTCGCAAGAGGAACAAGTTGCCTCGCCACCTCTCCAGGCCGAGAATGTATTGAAGAAGATACCAAAGGAAGAAGAAGTCCACAAAGAAGAACACCAAGACCAGGACCAGGAACAGGAGGAGGAAGAGGCAGAGCAAGATCAGGAGCAAAAGAGCGCTAAGAGGCTCTCGTCTGGCACAGAGTCTAGCGAAGATGCAGTAGGTCCATGCCACGTCCTTGCATTCCTTGTCAACAACAGACCACATTTCACGTCGAGCCTCATCAATGCTGACCACCCAGGCGACCGAGAACGATGACAATTTTGAAGATGCCGTTGATGCATCCGCATCTCCTATCGAGGCATCACGGTCTCTAACCAGCCGATCGGCCTCCACCTCTCGAGCATCCCCAAAGCAGCCACAGGACGAGCCCCACGAGAAAAGTTTGGACGAGTCACAAGATGACACAGCGGACAAGGATACCGACCTGAACGTCGACGACGACGACCATAATACTGTGGATCTGAGCGACGTGGAGTCCTTGGAAGAGAAGGCCGCTGACGAGAAAGCGGTTGACAAGCGCAAATCAGTCATGTCCTACCGCATCTCGAGTACATCCAATCTTGACAATGTCAGCCTTGATGATGCTCCGGCCCAACAGAGCCCCCCACTAGGTAGTCCACTGCTATGAAACAACGCCACTATGGTGTCCAAGCTTGCTAATGTTGTCGCAGAATCCAAGACTCCCCAAGAGGAACAAAAATCAACACTTTCCAAGACGCTCTCGTTAAACAGCATCACAAACTCACTGCCATCATTGCCTTGGTCTCCGCCAGCCGATTCACCTCCAAAAAGTCCAGGTCCACTAGCTGCGGCAGTTGCGCCTCCGCCTCCGCCACCACCGCCCCCTCAGTCTGCACCCCCAAGCCGTAAACTTACCAGTCCCTTCTCTTGGCTCTCTCGTAACTCGAGCAAGGAAAAAGAGCTCCCACCTCCACCACCCGCCCAGGCTGCAAACCGAAGAAACACCTCGAGCTCTATCGCCACGCTCACGAGTAACCCGGAAATGATGTTGAGTAGGTTGGAAGAGGAGGGGAATGGTGATTCGCCCACCGTCGATGGCGTCCGTCGAAGTAGCCTCCGGGATCGATTTAAACAGCTCCGACTACAGGGGGAGGGTGCCCACCCTGGAGAGGGTGAAGAAGAAGAGAGTGCCAAGGCAACAGGTCTTGGTATCACAAGTGGTGTGGAACTTCCCGCTGGCGAGAAACCTCTACCATCTCCAGTTCCTGACCCAATCACCGGCTTGGCACCTGGGACTGCGTCTGGCGTGAATGTGGGCCTCTCTTCCATTGCGGAGACTAATGTCGACTGGGATCTTTGGCAATCCGTTGTGTATGAGGGCCCAGCAGCAGTGGCTCGTACGAGCGCAGAGGAGTTGAACAAAGCTATTGCGACGGGTATTCCGAGTGCGATCCGAGGTGTGATCTGGCAAGTTTTGGCCAACAGCAAAAACGACGATCTCGAGGCCGTCTACAAGGATCTATCCACTAGGGGCACAGACAAGAGCAGGGATCGACATAGCAATGCCACTACTAACAGCTCCTTGAGCAATGGGAATCTGAGTGTCCAGAGCGGAGATGCTGTTACTTCATCTGCCTCTTCAGTCACGTCAGATAATTCAGGGTCTAACGGCCTACCGTCACCCAACGCAGAGAAAAACTCAGAGGCCATCCTTAAAGCTCAGGCGGCGGCGGCTGCTGAGCGGAAGAAGAAGGAGAAGGAAGATGCTGCCAATCTGCAGAAGCTCGAAAAGACGATTCGCCGCGACCTAGGTGCCCGTACTAGCTATTCTAAGTATGCAGCAGCAGCCGGTCTCCAGGATGGATTATTTGGGGTTTGCAAAGCTTATGCTTTGTTTGATGAAGGTGTTGGGTATGCCCAAGGCATGAATTTCCTGATCATGCCATTACTGTTCAATGTACGTGTCTTCCCATTAATACTGGTTTGTGTTTTTAGGCTGACTGTGGTTTTAGATGCCCGAACAAGAAGCCTTCTGTCTCCTCGTGCGATTAATGAACCACTATAAGCTGCGGGACCTGTTCATTCAGGACATGCCCGGATTGCACATGCATCTCTACCAATTTGAACGACTATTGGAGGACTTTGAACCAGCCTTGTACTGCCATCTCCACCGAAGGGGAATATCGCCTCATCTTTATGCGACCCAGTGGTTTCTGACCCTTTTCGCCTACCGATTCCCTCTCCAACTTGTGCTTCGTATTTATGACTTGATTCTCTCCGAGGGATTGTCCGCTATTCTACGGTTCGGTATCGTTCTGATGCAAAAGAATGCGACTACCCTGCTCGGACTTTCAGATATGCAGCAACTCACTACCTACCTGAAGGACAAGCTCTTTGACGTATACATCGACAAGGATCCCAGTCACGGCAGCCTTCTAGAAAATGGCTTCTTCGGTAGCTCTAGCTCCAGCATGGACAAGGAGGTCTATCACGCAGATCAGCTTGTCACGGACGCATGCGAAGTTAAGATCACACCAGAAGTGTTGAAGTCATACGCTATGGAGTGGGAGGAGAAAACCCGAGCAGAAAAAGAACGAGAGGAGGAACTACAAGAGCTTAGGGCCGCAAACTATAACTTCGCTATTCGGGTTCGCAAGCTTGAGGAGAGAGTTGAGGTTTGTGATCGAGAGCAGACTGACCTTGCCACGGAGCTGGTTCGCACCAAAGTGGACAACGAAGAACTCCGGGATGAGAACGAGAGCATGAAGGGTCAGGTTCGGGAGCTACGAATTGTTATCGAGAAACAGCCCGAAGAGCTCGAGGGAACCTGGAAACTCGAACGCGAAGAACTGATGAAAGCTAACGTTCATGTTCATGAGGAGAACCACAGGCTAGAAAAGGAGATGGCTGAACTTGAGGAAGAGCTGGTTTCAACTAAGCTCCAATATGCTGAGGTGAGAACTTTCGAAACATGACTTTACGAGGGTGATGATGACTGACTTCTATGTCTAGATTAACTCTCAGCATGAGACCCTGAACCGCAAGTGGACTGAGCTCAAGCGCCAGTTTGCTTAAAAATTCTTTCGCCGCCAGCCATTTGCCCTTGGTCGGTCTATTTTGGTTCCCCTTAATCTCTTTTTTGTACAAACTCTTGCGTCTCCTCGCTAGTTTCGCCATCCTCCGTTTCCTCCATTGGCTGGAGTTATGTTTTCCCGCATGAGCGGAACGGTGCTCGCTGGATGAGGGCGGCCGCTCACATATGTGGTAATGATGGGATTACTGGGAAGACCTTTTGGCGGCATGTTTTTTGATATCCCCCCCTTCAGCAGGACGATTTCCTACCGTGCCCGGCACGAACTGGTGTCACATGCAGGCGTTTTTCGGAATATTGGCTTCTTGGTCTTTTTTTCTTATCCATGGTAGAATTTTTCTATTGTCTAGTTAGGACTCGCATAGGGCAAAACGGGTTGGTGTTAAATTGAGACGCTTTTGACAAGACATTACTGGGATCAAGTGTCACGGTAGATTAAATAAAGGAAGAAGACCTTGATTATGAATTCGATTCATCGCAAGAAAAAGCTTTTTTCATTCCCTATGGACCCGACCCGATGCTCATGTGAAGCTCTTCATGTCTGGAAAATCCAGAGCAGCGAGAAATCCCTAACACCATACCGAGAGCGGATACCCCACCGCGTTTCTAGCCACTCTATTTGTGGAGCTTGCGCTGGTAGAAAGCGAGCTCCTCACCCTCCAGGATGTATCCGTCACAGCGACCGGACTGGCCAGGACGGCTGGAGATAACGGCGAACAGACGACCGGCCTCGAACTGCTTCTCAACGGCGCTCTCGACCTTGCCGGAAGCGGCGTAGCGAGCGGCCTGCTTCTTCTGGACAGCGTTGCTCTTCTTCTCCTCCTCCTCAGTCTTGCCCTCCTTGGCAGCCTGAGCCTTCTGGCGTCTTCGGCCGATGGGCTGGCCGTAGTGGGCCTCGTACCACTGTCGGAAGGGGGCGGCATCAACCTGGACGACGGCGCTCTTGGTTAGGGTGTTGGTTCGGACCAACTCGTTGTTGGAAGGGTGGTAGGCCACGGCAATGACACGGGTCTTGCGGGTGCATCCCTCAGAGCCCCAGGCGAAGTTACCGGAGTCGAGACGGAGGGCACGGTACTTGTGGTTGCCACCACGAGTTCGGACGGTGTGAATGCGCTTGGCGCCGATACGGGTGTTGGCACCCTGGCGACCGGCCTCGAAAGCGCGCTTCTTCCCTGTTGTCAAAGGTCAGAACGTATGTCACAAGGGACCATACGGGCTTTCGGTATGTTACGCACGGTAGTAGGCGCGCTTGGCACCGGAGGCGGATCGCTTGTGGCGAGAATCACGAGAGATACCCATGATTGCGGTTTCTGTAACTGGGGGGAAAAGATGCAAAGTGGTTAGCCAATGCCTTTTTTTTTCCCTTGCTGACAGAGGGACAACGAGGAGGGGAGATGAGAGGACAACAAACTCAACAAACTGGTAATCGATATCGACAGTAGACGATGTCGTTGATCAGAGTGTTATTGAGTCGTGCTCTCGTTGATTGCTACTCACCTGATGAGGTTGACGGTCACCAGGCAATCGATTGTCGGATGGATGTGGGAGGAGGAGTGAACTTTTTTGGCGGAACGAGCGTGGAGATCTGAATTGCATGCGAAATTGTGATTGTGGGCTTGCGGGTTTCGCTAGCCCCGGGGTACGTACCTTTACCACACTGCGGAAGGAGAGTTGTTCCGTCTAGCCCTCTCCTTCACGTGACACAACTGGCGGTCTGTTGATCCACTCTTCAACCCCACTGCTTGTATTGTCATGACAAGACACCCACTCAGAAGACATGTAAAGTCATGACGACAGGGTTGTGCAGAGCTGGCTCAAGTATTGACCATTTTTACTATTTCCTATTCATCCCAAGATGGAACGGACCAGCCATGTCCTCTAAGATCCTATGCGAACGCTGAAGATCCAAAGCTAACGACATCCGGGCATGAAAATGGTAAACTAATGCCGAATTCTCAATTCTTCAATGCCGACCGCACCCACCCAATTGTGCCTACGCTATTTTTCCTGCTGTGATCCCCCCTCCTTGAAAACCTCATCATATGTTCCCACCTCGTCAATGTGGTTGAGAATTTCTTCAAGCGAAGCAGGGACCTCCATGATGTCGACCTTTGAGCCAGACTTTCGATCACTGCGGGATTCTGCATTTCTTGGTGGGATGCCTGTAGAGCCCAGTTTAATCTCTTCTTTACTCAATTGGGTAGATACCCCTGGGCTACAAGCCTGCTCGTGGTTTTCACGGGAAGCCTGGGACATAGCAGCACTGAGGCGAGGTAGAGGAAAGTAGCGACAATAGCGCATTGCGCGCTTGTCACCATCTCCCTTGAACTCTGCAAGAGATGGCCAGTCTGCACAGCGGTCGTTGCTGTTGGTTTGGTCTTTGTTAAAGCAGGTTGTAACACCAAGAACAGAAGATGAGTTATCTTCAAGCTTCTTTCCTTGAAAGATTTTCGCAACTGGCTGGCCACCCTGGTGGTTGCTTGATTTGGAGATGAGCTTGCCAACCTTCTGTAACAGCTTAGTTCTTTGAGACTCGGCTGCATCTGCCTTTAATGCTGTGAGCTCTGCTGGGTTTTGTGGAACAAATGGGGATTTGTCTGCGCCCATGTAATGCAAATTCATCAACATTTTCTGAAAGGCAGCCCTTTCTTTCGTCTCAGCACTCACCCACCGCTTGGACTGGGACCATGATCCCTTCTCAACAGGGCGTGTGCCCGCGGTTGACTGGACTGGCGTGAAAGGACTTTTATCCGCTAGAGTTCGTTGAGATCCCGAATTTCCAGGAGCCTTGAGCGTATGTTGCTGTCGAGTTTTGAGAAAAACCCCATCTCCTAATGGAATTGCGCTTCGCGAATCTTGCTCTTTCGGAGTAACTGAAGCGGCTATTTTGTTTCTATCATCAAGTGTGGAAGTTGGCCTAACTTGCTCTTCGTCAGCTGTATGAAGTTTCTCCTTCTCTTTTTCATCCTTAGGCTTAGTCAAAATCGGCTGCTGAGTGATGCTCTACTTGTTCCTATCAGTATTCAAACGTGTACATGCATCGTGAAGTGTGAAGCATACCGTTCTCGGGGCCATGGTATTTCTCCGATCTATTGACAGTTCTATTGATGGTTGGTTTGGATTTGGATTTGTCGTGGCCACAGAACCGCCCTGAGATTTTACCTGAGAGGAAGTCCGTGATTCTCTGTTGCCTCTAGAGCCCTCCCGAATATAGGAGCTAGCGCCGACGGTATGTGCAAAGTGTCGAGCAGCTGCCGCTTTCCATAAATCAGCGTATGGTGTTCTAGGGGGATTTGTCGATCTTGTTGATGGCCAGAATGGGCCCGAATAGTTAAATTCCTGATTCCAAGGCAACTGGGGTGTTTGCGGTACGGCTACCGACGATGTAGTCTCAAACATGAAGTTGTTACTATAGGAAATCGAATCTTGGGGGTAAAAGAAGACGTAGCTGTTCATAGGCCACGAGAATGGTGATGCCGCAGCAGTGGGGTGTCGGAGAGGAAAAGGGGAGACAGGGATCGCAGGGGCTCCTGTTGGCGTATTATTTGACGAGGCTCTGGGGTCGGTAGTAGTTCCTCTTGTCCGAACCCGTTGTTCAAATGTTATCTCGCGCTCCGACTTTGGTGTTGGCGGCATGTTTTGAGTAATTTGAACTAAGTCTATGACTTTAGATCTGTGCGGGCTAAGGGGCATTGGAGAGATGGTTGGGACAGTAGGCTTATTCTCTTTCCCTGTAGAGTCGGTCATGCTCAGCGTAATGTCATCATTTTGATTTTGACCCTCCTGGTTGATTGGCAAGGCTTTATCGTTCTGCTCTTCCCGTTTGCTGGACACCAGATGCGTTCCGACTCTTAAATGCGGTCCAGACGAGAGCTCAAAGACCATCTTTCCCTCTTTTTTTGTCCCCTTCCTTGTAGCTCTTCTCTTTTTTCGGTTCGTCTTGGATGAGGGATCGTTGGCGGTTGGGGGGTTCGCCTTTTGGGTCGCGGCCTCAAGAGATGGGAACATTCTGTCATAATTCCCCGGATCTAGAGCGTCCCGTGTGCTGGTGTGTTCTGATTCATTCACTTCTTCTTGTATAATCGACGGTATTCGGTGGTATGGCAATAGTTTATGGTTTCCGTTATTGACATCGGGCCCTGGCGGGAACGTGCCCGGCGTAAATGTCATCGCTCGGGGATTCATCTTGGATGTTGTGATCTCAGAGATCCATGTGACTTGTTTCAAGAAAGAGATAGGGAACGAAAAGAAGTTTTGACCAGGTAAATAACTTGATGTTTGCTTGGACTAGGCATCAATCTTGATCAAGCGGGCTCATACATCGAGGTCGCATGAGAACCCGCAATCTTTGTCAACCATCCCAAGGCCGAGCAAACACCAACCACGAATATGTCCAAAATTGTTCCAAGCCTTGGAAATGGTCAGAAATATTCGCATTAGAATATTGGATGGCTCACTATTTCGTTAGAAGTAACAATTCTGGCCCTTGGAAAGAAGGGAATCGAAGTAGCTGTTCTTAGGGTCTAGGGGCGACTAACATGCTGAGGTTGATGTTGACCACACGAGATCAAATACACGAAGAGTCGCGTCGCGCAGACCGCGTAGGTAATGGCAAGATTAGCTGGCAAACAAGCATGCGTTATGCGCAAGACGTTTTTGTAGGTGGCTGCACCTGGCTTCCACCTGACAGCCAACCAAATAAAATGTGATGGACCTTTATACCACTGGGGCTTATAGACAGATAACACGAAAGGGAAAGAATTGGAATTGGTTCGCTATGATGGAAAGAAGCTCTTATGTATTAGAGGTTTGACTACTGAACATTAATCTCATGTCGAAATATTTGAATAGAACAATATCTCGGTGAATGTGAGTCTTCACCAGTGAGCGGTGCCTTATGTATATAAGCCATCGTGTACGTGAGTGAGTTGGGACTAAATTAAAAAAAAGTTCGTCTCTGTGAATCAGTGATGTCTGAACCTTGCCATCTATATCGTTGAAGCGTTATAGCTCTCTTTGTTTGGTATTCAATCATATTGTCGGGAGGGCAAAAATGTATTGGTGGAGTTCTCATTGGAAAAGAGAACAATTAGTTACAGGTGCTTGTTTTGGACTGAATAGCAATTTTGGAGTCAGAAGTAGGAACCTGTGCCAGGAGATGGGACGTCCAAAGAGGATCATGCACTGGCTATTCATGGGAAATAGACTAGAATATAGCCCAATAGCCATGAATTCGTATGGGACGAAATAAATTTCAACTCGGCATTGCCAGCGCCATCTTCACCTTTTATCCATGCTCGATAGCCACATGCTTCGCCACACGGTAAGAACTTAACATTGTGGTGAACCTGATTGGGGGGAGGGGGTAGCACCCCTGCAAGGGGAAGAGACTTTCTGAATGGCCGGAATATCAGTTCTGCGGCTATTTTACCGAAAATACAGATGTGTGATGGCGGTGATAGCGAGAGTCTCAACTCGTTGCCATCAATTGCCAGCCATTTATTTCAACCTCTGCTGGAGAGGTCACATTCAAAAATCACGCAAGGGATTAAATGAATGGTGATTAATTGTGATTGATTCTTGGTAATTTATGAATTGACGGTGACAGTGGCAGTAACGTCAGTGATTGATGGTGATCAAAAGGTGAAGGGAAAAGGAAAAGAAAAAAAAAAAGAAAAAAATCAGGGTCCCTAGATCACCAATATTCAATTGCTACAGGCATTAAATAGACAAAAAGAGACAGTAACATGAAATAAATGAATAACAGTAAAAATGTTGAATCTTTTCAACCAATCTACGGCCGCACCGGCTTTCACATCTCAACAAAGCTGTTGGAACAAGAATCTCACCAGCGGACGCCCCACCCACTCGCCGAGGTTTTGGCACGCCCTGGCCCCCAGTCCACTTTCATTTGTCCGTCGCCCGCGTACGGTGGGCGTAGTAGCTGAAATATAATACTGTATCCTCAATATCTTGGTCCTCGGACTCCCACCCCCTGACACCACTCGCCCGTCCTGTTCAGCGGCTGTTCAAAATGGCTCCCGCTCTGACGACTCTGAAGCTCACCAATCGCTGTAAGGGCGTCGTTTCCTACGGTTTGATATCATTTTGGCCGCTAATGCTCGAGAAACAGCTCCAAAGCAGCCCATCAAGAAGCTCCCCGAGTCCGTGGAGCTCACCCCCGACACCACCGTCGAGGATGTCAAGAAATTAATTGCCAAGGCGGCCAACATTAACGATCACAACCGTGTTGGTCTCTTTGATCCCAGCACCAAGAAGACGCTCAAGAACCGCAAGGCTCGCATTAGTGAGGAGTCCGCCGTCGCTGCTGCTGGAGAGGTTCTCGTCAAAGACCTTGGTACGTCGTCTTGTTCCCACCCCCTCACCCCCTTCGGATGTTTGAAGAACGTACTTTCTAATCCCTTTTTCTTTCTCTCTGTTCTACAGGCCTCCAGATTGCCTGGAAGACCGTTTTCGTCATCGAATACTTTGGGCCTATCCTCATCCACTTCGCCGTCCTCGCCGCCCGCCCATACATCTACAAAAATGGCGACGCTCCCATGTCGCAGACCCAATGGCTCTCGTTTGGCCTGATCGTGCTGCACTTTATCAAGCGCGAGTACGAGACGCTCTTTGTGCACAAATTCTCGGCCAACACGATGCCCGCCCGAAACATCTTCAAGAACAGCTTCTTCTACTGGGCACTCTCCGGCGCCCTCTGCGCTTACAGCATCTACAGCCCCAAGTCCATCGCCGCCACCGCCGATATCCCCGTCATTGACGCCGTTGGCACTGCATTGTATCTCTTTGGAGAGACTGGTAATGCCTTGGTTCACCGATACCTGTCTTCCCTGCGATCCGCTGGCGGTACCGAACGCAAGATCCCATACGGCTACGGATTTGGAATTGTCACCTGCCCCAACTACATGTACGAGATTCTGTCCTGGGTCGGCGTCATCATTGTCAGCCGTGATTGGAGCGTCGCTCTGTTCATCGCCTTTGGCGCAGCGCAGATGCTTGCTTGGGCCAAGGGCAAGGAGCGTGCCTACCGCAAGGAGTTTGGCGACAAGTACAAGAAGAAGCGATACGTCATTCTTCCCGGACTCCTGTAATGCCATTCATTATCGAGGCATGATATAAAAGAAGAGGCGAGCCGAGATACAGGAACAGTGAAAGTAGTCAAGGCCAGGAACTGGCGTTAATGTATTACCAGGGCGGGGTTGGGCGATGTGAGAGGGAGCAAGGATATGGACCAGAACAATGGGATCTGGAGCAATCGATGAATATAAAATATATGAGGTCATTTAGCATTCTGATATGTGTGTGTTCCTGAAGAAATGAATGTCATGTCGGTCGTCTCTGTTCAAGCACGTAAAAAACCCCAAACACCAGTAAATCTAGACGAATTCCCCAGCCGTCGTCGTCGTCGTCGTCGTCGTCACATGTCTACGTCGTATAATTCGTATGAGATGGTCATCAGTCTCGTTGAGCCTCAGTCGTCCTCACGACGCCGTCGATGCCGTATCTGAGCCCTTGGCTCCTCTTCCGGTGCTGGATTCCGGCTCCGTCAAGCTGCGGCTCGCCTCGGACCACGTCCCCGTGGCGCCATCCGAGTCGATGGCTATCTCGACCTCATCGACTCGGGTCTTGGATGCATCCCCATGCTCGCCATCGTGATACCCTAGCTTTCTACGCTCATCCACATCCATATTGTCGCCGTTGTTGTCGCCGTCATCATCGCTCATGTCACTCCCACAATCGCTGCAGCTGCAGCTGCAACTCCCGCTGCCGCCGCCGCCGCCGCCGTAGTTGGCCAAGCGCACCGTCTCTTCAAGGACTAAGAAGTCACGCTCCAGCACCTCGGCCCAATTCTGGACGTTGCCAAGCTCCTTGATGCGGCGGGCGGCGATATCAGCCTCGCGGGCCAGCTTCTCGCGCTCGCGGCGCAGGCCGTCAGTGGCGCGCTCCACGTCCCGTGCCTGGCGGCCAAGGGCGGCGGCGTTGGAGTGCAGAGTCGACGCGCGCCAATGCAGCTCCGAGTCCATCATGTTCTCCATGGTTGCCACCACGGCCGCGCGCGCCTCGGCTACATGCCGTTGCGTCTCGGCCGACGGCAGCGTCGACTGCAGCGGCGCAGCAGGCGGGGGAGGTGCCGGGCTAGGCGTGTGGGAGGCGAGTCCGTGGGCGTGGGCGACGGCGGAGGTGGTGGACGGCGATGCGATGGAAGGTGGAGGAGACGTGGGTTGGCGCTGTCGCGGGGAGAGCGACGTCGACATGGCTACGCTTCTTGCTGGTGCCTCTGGGCGTTCCGGGCGTCTGCGTCGTAAGAGATAGTAGGTACACTATGAAAGATCCAGAAACGGAAAATGAGGTGGCGATGAAACGAAATACTGTATCCGATCTCTCTGGCGTAGCTTATGCTGCATAATGGTGGGGGAGGGGGCATCATGCGACCCTGCACGCAAAATTCAACGTCACTTCGCCTGCGTCATGTAAACACAACGTAGAAAAACCGGCTTGACCATCATTCAACCATATAACATTACATTGCCTATACCGCTAGTGTACACCAGAAATCTTCTAATCCCCGTGAATCTGGAGGGCAGATTCTCCACCGCGCCCATCTCGAACACCTGGTCCGATGTCCGCGCCCATCTTGTGTGATTTGATGCGTCAGAAGTTTCTTTATTTTTGCCCTCTCCCATGCACACGTATACTTTCTTCATTCGACTGATGGATTAAATGCAAATTCCCGCCCGTAGGAAAAGAAGCGGGAAAAGAAAAGCGAAGAACGGCGAAAAAAAAAAAAAAGAAAAAAGAGGAAACCCACCCCCCCGTCATTCCACACAAGGAAGGAAGATGAGAAAAAGAAAAGAGAAAGAAGAAAAAAAGACAAACTAAACAGCATGAACCGAACGCCAAGGCTATGCGGGAAAAGAACGCAACGTTGGCGTAGCCAAGTACGCCTTTGGCCATAGTTCAAACCAAAAAATAAAATCATGATGAAATCCCGGGTTTTCTCCTCCTTTGGTGACCTTGACCTATGCAAGAAAATAACAAAAACTGACGGCTCTTGGCCGACCCAAATCAAACAAGTTTAGAATCCAAACAGCGGAGCTGGCTCCCGTAACTAGAAGGCAACCTTGCCTCCGTGAAGCCGCAGCGGTGCCGGTCCAAGCGGTCCGTGTGGACCCAAAACCGCTGATGACGAATGCATGCCCTCGTCAGAGGACATGGAAGAAATGGATGACAGCGAGCTGTATCCCATATGACCCTTAACCATACTGCCGTTGCGAACCATGGCAATACCGGGATTCGCCATGAGTGCATCTGCCCGGTCAAAAACGCTCCCGTGAAAAGCCGTTGCGAATGAACTGCTCTGGGGTGTGGTAGGAACCGTTGCCTGCATGGCTGGACCTAGAGCCGCGCTCTGGGGGGTGATTGGCATTTGGATCGGTGACATGGCGTTTGAGGAGAACGAACCTGAAATGCTGTGACCTCCGGATGACGGGAAAAGGTTTTGCCATGGAGATTGGGAAATGATCTTGTTCGTTTCCTTGATGCTGTGCTGGATAGGCCTCAGGCGGACTCTTGTATCAGGCGGCAGTGGTACTGTGTTAACCTCACGCTTTATCTGGTACGCCATGTCTGCCCATGAGTGGATGAAGTTGCTGCATAGGCTCCAAAAAGCCGGCTGGCTCCTCACTCCCGGTTCCTTCAATTTGATCAGGGATAGTCTGTTTTTAAGAATCTCTGTCTGCTGAACGACAGCGCCACACATGGAAATAAGAGCCTTCCATTGCATGAGCACTCCTTCGGGAGTCCGCTGGTGCATCGCATTTCTCAGCCCGCCCATCAACTGCACGTTGAAACTAGGTAGTGTGCGCATTACCACATCAGTAGATTTTTGGAGAGACAGAAATACTTTTTCGAATTGTCGGTCCTCTTCGGTAAATTCGGAGGGCATGCTACGAGGTCCGATAGAAGAGAACGACTCTCCTGATCTAGGAGTTGCCGATGTGATTGTAGCTGTTCGTCCATTTCCGTTCAGGTATGGAGGAGGCATTGGTACAGGAACATCGGTCGTCACTCGCAGGTTGACCGGTGGGTGGTTTACCAACGTTCCATTACGGTTCCTGGGAACATTCGACCTGTCCACAGTAGGGGTGACGGAGGGTTCCCGCATATGGGGACGAATCGTTTGGCCGCCGAGAGTATCGCTATCCGCTCTCCGTTGTCGCCCGTGTTCAGCGCCCACAGTCGACAGCGTGACACGAAGTTCCATGATACTGTTGTATAGCAACATCAAGAGTGTTCGAATATATCGAGCATCTCCGTTGTCGACAAAGAGATCAATGTTTTCGGCCAGAAGTGTGCAGACATGACCGTAGGCACTAACCAAGGTCTGGCAAGCTCGATGGACGTTTTCGTTTTCTCTATAGGAATGGTCTTCATTCTGCATCAATGCTGTCTCGTGCTTCTGAATCTCCTGTTCCAGCTCCTCGACATGGGAATTGGTATTGTAAAAAACAATTTCAAGACTAGATCGCTTTGCTGATCCGTCGCTTGTCAAACTCATCAACATCTGGATCATGGGGTGTATTTGAAATACCGAGTATAAAATTCCCTTGGCAGCCTCGAGGACTGGATCGAATACTTTTGATTCTCGCCGCCGTTCAGGTAGGATAGAGAGTCGTCGAACATAAATCGGTCGCTGGGGAAAAGGTTCTGTGGGTGTTGCTGGGCTTTTGTTCACGGCCGGGTTCCCTTGCATGGCAGATCCGTGGCTCAACCCACGATAATGGCTGAATCTATTGTTTGCTTGCGTCTCGTCCAAGGTGCCCAGATCTGATGGTTTTCTTGACACAATTCCCATTCTTCGATTGCGACTCTCCGATCGGTCTCGGTCCGCACGCAAAAGAGACTCCGAGTTGCTGCGCGATCGCTCACTGACATTGCCAATGGTTAGAGGCATAACACCTGGCCGCCGGACAGTGCTAGTCTGCTGTGACAGTCCCCTGTAATGTGACCTGGATGGAATCGGTGGTGGGCGGGGGCCCATACTTGGTGATCGACTGTCAGCTTTGTCTGCACCGTTAACTTTGATTGGGAATCGACCGCTTGCAACTCGTTTCAGCGGGAAGCGGGGTGTATCAGTCCCTTCGCTTGATTCGTCGCCTGTGTTCTCGGCGTCTAGTCGACCATTCAACGTGTACTGCTTGAGGAACTTTTTAATATGTGCCGTCACAGCGAGCTCGGTTACTTCGCTATCTCTTAAAATGCCCTCATTGGGTGGGCTCGCAGCCTGCACTTGAATGGCGTCTCGGGGGGGAAAGCTGATGGGATTTCCTTCGAACTTGAGCACCTGCAACGAACCCATGTCGGCCAGGCAAAGAGGGAGCTCTCGAATTTGATTCTTGGGAACAGACAGAACTTTGAGGGATGAGAGTCTGACAATATCGGGGGGTAATACTCGAAGTTGGTTGCGGCCTAAATCGAGGATTTCCAGGGATTTGAGGTCACATAGCTGATTGATCATTAGCCAATGGTCGCAGGGCAGTAGGCAGGAGCTGAATTTACTGGCAGGGGGAATTCTTTAATCTGGTTGCCCCGAATGTTGAGGTAACGCAGCGAAATGCATTCGGAAAATCGAGCGGGAAGCGTGGAAAGCTGGTTGTGAGATAAAGCCAGTCTGTAGACACAGAGTAGGTCAGCATTTGATGCATAGTTGATTCAGAGAATGGCTGAGTAAACGGACCGTTCCAATTCATTCTTGACGATATCCACCACCTCTTCGGGGAGCTTCTGAATATTCTTGCGACTCAGGTCGATAGTAACGCCGGTCTTGATCCCTGTACCAACAGCGCTTGCCTCGGCAGCCTTATTCTCGCTCTCCAGCGCATTTCGCATCGCCTCGCGGGCAGCGTTGATAACCTGGGCAGCCGACATGTTGGCGGAGAGGGCCGTGTTGGAAGGCACTTTTCGCAGGCCGGGGATAGGAGGCAGAGGGGGCGGGATGCCGTTGGAGGTGGCGGCTGAATTGGGGATCGCACGTCGACCAGGAGCGGGAGGCGGAGCGGAGGGAGGCGGCGTCGGAGCAGGACTGTCCAGATTGATTCTCGATACCGTGGGTTGGTGAGAAGCGGCGCCGGACAGGCCAGGAGGTCTGTCTGGCCGGTCCATGAGGGCGGCAGAGGGAAGGGGAGGTGAAGAAGGTTCGGAGATAGGCGGGTCGGTGGAGGTCGTGGATCGAGGAGGCGGGCGTGGGATTCCGAAGACGAAGCTCGGGCTCAACCCGTCTCAGAATTCCCCCTCTGGTGTCTCTTGTGTGTCTCTAGGACGACGCGCAACACAGAGGCAGATCTGGGTCTCAAACAGAACCGGGGGAGTGATCGGGGGATCTCTTTTTTTTTTTTTTCCCTTTTACACTTGTTGGACGATTAAGCCAATGAAGGCGGCGACAGAATCGAGCGCGACAAGGTCATGGTTGGTACAGGAAAGGCCAGCCGGCGGCGCGTGTTGTTCGACGAGGGGAGACCGAGGTTGAGTATCAAAACGAGAGTGAAAGAAAAAAAATAGAGCTGTGTCTTGGGGTTTTCGCGGAGGATTGGAATGTACAAACAAGAGCGAGGTGCCAAAAATTAGGAATAGGCGAGTAAGAAGGATGAAGGATGCAAGCGAGCACGAAGGAGGAGGGGACGGTACGGGAACGGCCGCTATGAGCTGATGCGAAGCGACGATTATTGGACTGGTCGCCACTGGGATCCCCCGTCTCGGGCTTTTTTTCTTTCTTTTGTTTTGTTCTTGTTGCTTTTGGTCGTCAAGTCAAAGTGGCAGATTTGAGGAGGAGTCAAGATTTGCGATGGAGCAGTCGAGAGCACCAGCACGGGGACTAGAGGCTAGCACAAAGAGGATGGCTTGCTCATGTGGATTTGGCTCCCCATTCCATCCCCTAAAGGGTACCTTAGATTGATAGGTAAGGACAACCCCGGCCGAACAAAGTTAGGACCTTTTTTTTTTTTTTTTTACCTTGTGGACAATTTAGTTGACGAGAAGGGATACGAGACAGGATGCAGACTGCAGAAGTCTGCTTTCCCCGCTCTGAGACTGCACCTAAGGGTCCCTTGCTCGTCTTTGTATACGTGACACATTGATTGATATTCAATTTTTCGTTCCAGCTCTGCTTTCTTATTTTTTTTTTTCTTTTTCTTTCTCGATTTTCCCATTCTTGCTTCTTTGGTCCCAAGCACCCACCACCCCTGGCGCTATCCATCTAAACACCCAGACCCTGAGAGATAGGGGGAGGTCAGGATATAGGGGTAAGGTGGCCCCCTGTGGCCATGATGCCCTGAAGTCCTGGCGGCCTGGGGCACTGGCCCGGGGGGCTGGCGCAGCGGCGCACCTCACTTCAGGTTACAAGCAACTTGGAAGCATGGGACGTGGGGCTCTAGGTGCCTTTAGGGACCGTACTTGGGCAAGCCTGGCACGCCTTGCAAGCCCTTGGGCTGGGTCTCAGAGCCAGGAACCTTGCATCTCCTTCAGGAACTGAGACATTCCCGTGCTCTGATGCTACCATAGCACGCATGTACGGTGCGGGGCCGTCGCCCCCGGTCGACCTCTGAGCCATTGAATGGATGCGAGAGGACAAGCAAGGTGGGCATCTCGGGGCCGTAGTCCCGTGGCGTGGAGGCCCCGGCAGACCATTGAAGAGCCCTAGATGCAAGCCCTGCGCTGAGTTGAGTTGCCGAAACTGCTCGTAAGCACGGAACGATAGGCCGTCACGGGCGCGATGTACTTGACGGGCTGGTGCCCAGACAGTCCAGATGCCAGTGCACAATGCCAGCCACTGACTGGCGCACAGTGTCTGGATACGAACCGGCCCAGGGTCGAAAATTGTTTTTGTGCCCGGCGCATACGAAACATTACGAGTCAAGCCCGTTCAAGGACGAAGGCAGCAAGAGTGGGTGGATTATTTTGGGGTTTCAATGTGAGTTGAGTGGGTGCATGGCTCCAGCTAGGACGCCCACGCATGTCCTCTACACTCAAGTCGTACTCTGGGAGGGCAACTGTCATCATGGTCCACTCTGTTCCTAGCTCAAAAGGAGCGCAGTGCTGGCCTATGAAGTGGTTGCGCACGTCTCCATTAGCACACATCTGTCAGCGCCATGTTGGGCCACGGGCACCAGGAACAATGGGACGTCATCCACCAGAGCCCGCCAGCTGGCTTTGGTCGCTGAGCAAGCTGGCATACCACCCGGATGCCACTTCGCCACCGTTTCGCCCCCCCCCTGGTATGAAAGGGGGGTCCCAAACCTGCAAGGCACCACCCGAACTCCGATTGTTGGCTGCTTCAGGCGCTGAATCTTGGCCACTCAGGCCGCTCAACAACACTTCAATCACCGCATCGCGTGCCCTGACCTCGTAAGTGCGGGTGTGCAGTACTACAGCTGCAGGGTAGTCAATTACATGCAGTGTTCATTATGGGACCGACGCCGTGATATTGGGGGGGGTATTGTATTGTATTGTGGTTGAGTGTCTCGAATGAGTTCCTGCAGGTGAGACCTAGTCTCTCGATTGTCTGTATGGTGGGAAACAAATATTATCCACCTCTGCGTGTTCAGTAATATGGCATCTACATGCATACCGACGCTTCTCTATCGACGGTATTAGGTATGGCGATAATTGACTACCCTGCTTAGACACACATACGTACGAACAGGCATTCGATGAAATGTGCGGGAACGCCCAAAATAGGACCGCCGATCAGGTTTGGAAACCGTTGGTTATTAGCACGTGATGTGGTTTCTCGATGTGGTGCTCAGCTGTCCCTGTTGGTACCTCCCTCCCACCCATGCTCGTTTTTTTTAGAGTGAGTTCAAACCCCGGTCTAGCACTTCCAGACAAGTAGCGTACCGATTTTGAAACCCACCACACTTAAGCGATCATCGATCAGCGACAACGCTGGATGGGTCGCGCTTCCTCTCCGCCTCACATTGCATCTGCGGGCCAATCCATTCGAGAGCCACCATCGTACCCGTCTCGTATTCAAGAGCTGTGTGTTGGCAACCAACCACAGCCACTACTGTCATCCACTCGGATCGGATTGGGAGGTCAGTCTTATTACATAGTGCATGTCGTCGACCCTTGATTTTGGAGCTTATTGTGGTGTATAGTTGCTGCAGCAGGCATACGACAACCCCCCGATCCAGCCACGCTGTGACTCTGTGAAGTTTCCAGCCGTTTAATCTGCGACGAGTCAACGTGCCATGATTTGCGTTTGACTTGACCCGTTCTAACCCAACACTGACATTCACAATCAAAACAAACGTCACCTAGGCCAACCTTGAGTCAACCCAAGTTTTTTTTTTTAGTCGATAACCCTTGCCACCCGCACCCAGTCCACCAATCCCTGACCTGTCGTCCGATGCAAGCTTCACCATGGGAACCAACTCATGCACGGACATTGGCTTCACGCTCAGGCATCAGTTCCACAAGGACGATTTCAGGTCAGCCAGCTTCTCCCCCCTCAGTTGTTGAGTTTGTGTGACGTGATTCTAACCCGTCCAACCAGGCCCTATCAGCGGGAAATAATCGAAGCCGCGCTTGACGGCTACGATGTATACGTGCAAGCTGCCACGTCATTTGGGAAGAGTCTTTGTTTTCAGCTGCCAGCCGTTGTTAATCATGGCAGTAAGAATCCCGGTCATTCCGTGGGGCCCCTGTGTGTTACCATTTCATCCATCTAACCCTGCTCTTAGTCACGATAGTTGTATCCCCGCTGTTAAGTCTCATGGTGAGATGCACTGATTTCGGAGCTTTCTACGGATCTGACATTATACCAGATCAATCAAGTGGATTCTTTGAGGGCATCTGGAATCGACGCTAGCTCCCTCAATAGCAACACGCCATACCCCGAACGGCTTCGTATTGAGCGGGATTTGGAAACTGGTCACCCAAAAACGAGACTGCTCTATGTTACGCCTGAACTGTGCTCTGGCACTCGATTTCGAGAACGATTGAAGGTGGCCCACAAACAAAAAGAGCTGGCTAGGGTTGCAATTGATGAGGCACATTGCATATCAGAATGGGGCCATGACTTCCGAAAGGATTTCAAGCGTTTGTCTTGGTTCCGGGAAACGTTCCCAGATGTCCCCATAATGTGCCTCACTGCGACAGCCAACCCGCGGGTCCGCCAGGACGTGTTGTCCATTTTGGGACTAGAAGCTACACCCGAAAGAACCAAGACTTTCCTCATGAGCCCCCAGCGAGCCAATCTCCACTTGGAAATCCGCTATACCAAGGATGAAGACGACAATCGCCTGTCTGACTTCTTACGCTGGATCCGTGGTGTCTACGAGCGTCGAAGAGCCAATGCAAGAAGGGCAGAGTTAACTGAGATGGGTGAGAGGATTGAAAGCGTTCCGGGTATCATTTATACGATATCCAGAGACGAATGCGAATCCCTTTCAGCAGCTCTCCGAGACGAGGGAATAGGGGCTAAGCCATTTCATGCCAAGCTTTCCAAAGATGTCAAAGAGGACACTCTCAACAAATGGATAAACAATGATCCTGGTTACGATATCATCGTAGCGACCACTGCATTTGGCATGGGCATTGACAAGAATAATGTGCGATTTGTGGTACACTGGCGCATTCCAAAATCTTTTGAGGGCTACTACCAGGAGGCTGGACGTGCTGGACGGGATGGAAACGCTAGCTACTGCTTTCTATATTATAGCCGAGAGGACCTGGAACGAGTGATGCGTCTGGTCCGATCTGATTCGAAAGAAGAGGCAAATCAAATTGCACGCTTGAAAAGTTTACAGGCTCTGGCATTGTATTGTGAGAACACAGACTCTTGCAGACATGCCACCATCTGCAAATATTTTGGCGAAACAACTCTGCCCAGCTGCGACTTTGCTTGTGACTGGCATAAAGATGCTGAAGATTTAGAGAAGAGGTGTATGAGGGGGCTGGCCACTGAGGAATTTGTCAGTACCCAAGCCATGCAGGGTACTTATGATGGATATTACGACGATTAAATATACCAAGTAATGATGTTCTTTCGCGTGTCTTTTTTGGAGGTTGTGATGGTCTGGTTATAAGTTTCCCCATTCATGCACAGGTCGCAAGAAAACCCAAAACAATCTTTAAAGCTAAATTTTGAGATATAGAAGTGATATGGTCCTAAATAATGGTTACAGATGTTCTTTTATTCTCAGGCCGGCCACTGCAATTGCCCAAGCTCATTGACGGTGGAAAAACAGAGCAGATTTGAAATGTCCCAATTGATATCAGTGTCCTAGGAAAAGTAAAGTCAATAATAAGCAACAATGGTTAAAGGATTTTTTTTTTTTTTGAGAACTGCAGGCCAACTCACATCAGGAAGTATGTTCATTGGGAAAAAGCCCGTCGCCATGGGGTCCATCATTTCGATGGTTTCTCGTGGAGTAGCAGCCTCCCAGTGCCCCTTCATCACTGAGACACATTTTCGCAGAGTCTTGTTGGCTGACTCGTATATGGCATTCTTGATGGACTGGCCAGACTCCATGGCTTGGATCTGCGCCAGGTGTGCTTCTACGAAGAGATAGCGCTTCAGACTGGTATTACCATTGATGATGTGTTGGAATAGCTGGTCACGTATCCCCTCGAGAACATGAATCAACTGAGCACGCGCCGCCTTGGCGATTTCGTCGAGGGCATCAGCCTTACCTTGTGGTGCAGATTCATCATCAAGCTGGGTCACGACTTCGAGGGCGAGGACTAGAGCGGCATCAAAGCTCAGGGAGCACTTGAAAATACCCCTCCCCACGAGCGATAATCGAGACATATCGTCCCAGTTTTTCAGGGGCTGAGTGAGGTCAGCCTCTTTGCTTGAGGATGCAATGACCATGGCAGCGTCGACACAGGATTTGCGCGATAGATAGAATCGCGGATCCGATCTAGCATGGAGCATGAAGTCGCGGTGGAGGAACATGGTAAACCGCCGTAGGTGTATGTCCAACAATTTTCGATGGAATTCCGTTGGCTTCAGAACTGGGCTACCCTCCAAATCATGCTCTGTTTCGTTGTAGGCGTGAAAAAAGGCTGCAACGTCGCGACAGGCGGCCCGGATATCGGTCCCCAGAGCTAGTGCCCTCTGATAGGATTTCTCTCTTCGGAAATCATTGAGGAGACGCACAATGTTCATGCGCAGAGGAAGTGACTTTGCCAATAGAATTTGAAGTGAAGAATCGGTAAAATTTTTGGTGGGAACAGGTAGGCTTTGAGAATTGGGGTCAAAATCAGAGTCGTTATAATTAGAGAGAATAGTAGAGTCGTAATCTTCAGGGTCAAAGTTGAGCGGCAGGGCTAAATCAAGGCATGACTGTACATAAAGTTCCAAAACGGTAGCCCATAGTCTTGCACGAAGTTCCCGGTGGAACGGGGCCAGAGTTGGGAATAGGGTCGAATTCCTGTGCAAGCCCATCGTGATAGCCATCCGCAACAGAGACCCAGCAGAGAGCCACGACGTTGCCCCGAAGCAATTAAAGGTGGTCTGGCGTGCGAGAAGAAGTAAGCAGCATACCTGTAGACCTTCATGTGTGTAGGTGCTTTTCTCAGAGGGGCCTGTGAGCCACCACTGAGCATTTTGGATCCAGGTCTGGGCAAGTTGGTGAAGTTGCTTCATTTCTCCATCATCATCCGTGCTGTAGAATGTGGTTCCTAGAGACAGAATGATACTTAGTTTTATCATGAAGACTGGAGGAACAGGTGTCGTGGACTGTGCTTCCCAGATCCGCTCATAGTCCCTCCAGAAAGATGGGATGTGTATGATTCGGTACACAGGTTCTAGTGTGCGAAAGTAGCATCGAACCAGTATGTCGCATGTGTTCTTTGAAGGAAGAGTGCTTGCAATATCTCGTATAGGCTCCTCGAGTTTGACTTTGTAAAGTGACTTCATTGCGAATCGGAGGCTTCGGGCCTCTCCCAAAACCTCAAGCAGCTCGGTTTTGGCATCGATAAAGTTTGGTTCCACATCGATGGGGTGTATGTTGCCTGAAACAGGAAACTGTAAAAAAAAAAAAGTGAGTAATTTGGAACCCTCAGAAGACCGATTTATTCGTTAAATGACGATGATGAACCTTTTCTGCAGTGTGCAGCCAGTGTGTCTGTCCAAACAGCTTGGTTTTCTCCGGGACATTGCGGAGGCGAGGAGTGATGGGAGGTATTGACGATGAACAAGAGTTCAATGATGATGACAAAGAATTATTTGGATTTTTGGACGAGTTGCTGATTTCTTGTTCCGGTGCTGTGGGTTTGTCCCTCCTTTGCGCCGGGGGTTGGTGTTTGTTTTGGGGATAACCAGACTCATCATTATTTGCAGGACGAGTAACTAGGTGAGAAGTCTGATCATCGGCACTAGAGTGGGTAATTTCCGGCGGTGAATTCGAAGGCTTGTCCGAAACAATTGTTTGGTTATCCGGGCTCTCGTCTCGATAGGTGCATGCCATCGAAGCCCGGGCCCGAACACATCCACCACACGGTTGGCCTTGGTCGCAGCGGACTTTCCGACGCCGACATTGCTCACAGGACTTGGCCGGGCGGCGGCGGCGGCGACGGCGGCGTTTGGCAGGTGGGCTTTCGATTGGCTGCATAACTAAGGTTTGTAAGGATGTTTAACGGACTTGGGGATGAGGTCCCATGGGTGATGGCAGCATGGTGGGTTGTGGGTATAAGTGAGAACGATAGGACCGAACCTTACGACCGAACTTTTTAAATGCTATAATCGAGATTGCTTTTGAGATGACAAAGCTGGGACATTTAATTTAGCACGCATGCTTAGTCATTGCACTATACTTGGATGTATTGAGATGTTAGGTGATGAGGAATAAGTAAAATATATAAAATGAGTTTATTTGTTCGTATATTATATTTTATTTATTATTTTGTCTACTTTTTTTGGATGCACTGATGTGTGCTCGATTTGACGTCAAAGTGAAAGTCAAATGCGCCGAGCTCTTACCCCCGATGCCGAACTTCGGTTTTGAGCAGACCACTGTAGTTGCCAACCGTAAAGATTGGGACAACTAATATCATATAAACCACCTGAGTGACTTTAATAAAAACAGATTCAAACCACCAAAATCCACCGTTTTTCTTCATTTTCCAAGCTTTGCTGCAACCATCGCCCAGCTTTCTATCGTGAAATAATGCCGGGCTCCACAACACTCAAAGATGCTACCCTAGAAGATGGGCACCTGAAAATCTCCGAGCTTGGTGAAAAGCGACGCGCACCGCCAGAAGGTGGTGCGAGGGCGTGGTTGACTGTTGCTGGTGCATCAGGTGCTTTGTTTGTGACCTTTGGATGGGTGAACTGCATCGGGCTTTTTCAAGCAGTGTACGAGACGGATCAACTAAAAGGATACTCTAGTTCAACCATCTCTTGGATTACCTCGGTGGAATGTGAGTTGACACTCATCAATAAAAGAAGAAGGCAAGCTAATTATTAAATACAGTCTTTTGCATGTTATTCTTCTCACCAGTGGGAGGAAGATTGTTTGACGCCTACGGTCCCCGGATCCCAATGTTGATTGGAACTGTCCTGCACGTTCTCGGTCTCATGATGCTGAGCATCTCCCACAATTATTATCAAATCATGCTTAGCCAATCCATTTGCTCTGGTATTGGGTCATCGTTAATATTTTCGCCAGCTGTAACTGCTGTAAGTATATCGGACGCCTGATGGACCATGCTGATTGCCCCCAGGCCCAAACCTACTTTCAACGAAAACGAGCCATTGCCCTTGGCCTGGTGGTTGCAGGATCATCGGTGGGAGGCGTTATATTTCCACAGATGGCTCAACACCTGATTCCGAATATTGGATTCAGTTGGACGATTAGGACCTGTGCTTTTGTGATTTTTGGCATGCTGGTCTTTTCCAACCTGACAGTCACATCTAACTGGGAACACCGACCCCAGCCGTTTGATATCAAAACATATCTACGCCCGGCTAGTGAGCTGAACTTTTGTATCATGGGAGCATCTTGCTTCTTCTTGTACTGTGAGTTGCCAACGCCTGAACGCCGAAAAAGAGAAGCATCTGATTATGACACAGGGGGCATGTTTGTGCCTTTCAATTATATTGTTACCGAGGCTATTCACTACGGTATGGAAGAGACTTTGGCACTGTCGCTCGTATCTATAATGAACGGAGCAAGGTAAATATTTATCGTCCTTTATCCTGGTGGTACTCTGTTGGCTAACGAAAGAAGCTTCTTTGGGCGGACGGTGCCTAATGTTGTAGCAGAGAAGCTTGGCAGATTCAACGTCATGATCGTCATGGTATTTCTGTCAGTCATTGTGGTTTTGGCTCTTTGGCTCCCTGGACGTGGGGACAGTGCCTTCATTAGCTTCGCAGTTTTATTTGGAATCAGCTCTGGCGCTGGTATTGGTCTGGGCCCGGTTCTGGTGACCAACATTTCACCACCAGAGGAGCTTGGCTTCCGAATGGGCACAATTATGTCACTGGCTGCGATTGGTACGTTGACAAGCCCTCCAATTGCCGGAGCAATTGTTGCAGAGGACGGGGGTAGCTACAGGTTCGCCGCTGTATTTGCTGGTGTGAGCTTTCTTATCGCAGGTGCCGGAATAGCGTGGCTTCGTGTGAGACTTGGCGGGTGGAAAGCATCTACTAAGATTTAGTCTTTGAGGATCAAATAGGGCGCACGAATTTCTGAGTTGCCAGGCGTTTTCAGGAATGAATGAATATAAGGAAGAGCTGTAGCTGAATTAATGCTGTTAAGAATCCCCTAATCCTCTAGATGAGAGCGCCTCATGTGATGTGATGGTTAAATGTGCTCGTATATGAGCCTCGGTTTTACCAATTTGGGTAGCAAAACAAATAAATAACTAATATATATATATAAATGCGCGCCTAGTGATAGACTTAAAACGAGGCGGCCTGCAAACACCTCCGATGTCTGTAAAGTCTCTATCAGCAATGCCATGATAAATTACATCGATTCATGTGGATTTCTGTTACAACTTGTATGACCCAACGCAATAATGCTGGAGATGATTTTTTTTTTTTTTTTAAATTTACAGTAACATTATTTCTTGGTTCTTAGGTTGCAGCGCAACCTCTTTTGGTCCGACTTCTGATTCTATTGGCGAAAAGGACCCAACCCCGTGCTGCGGGGGAGATGTTGGAATCCCAACGAACAGCGATGTGCTGGCCATGATTTCCATGGCCTCCGAGTCGCAAAGAGGGGTAAAACAACCATAGTATTCATTATGCAAATGAATAGCGTCCTCTTATGCCATGACCCGAGCCCAACGTTACCTCGCGGAAAGCCTTGTTGATGGGCCTTATGGTAGGCCTCCTGCCTGCATGCGAACCAACAAAAATCGTATAAATTCTGCACACAGCCCAAGAATTTTCGCAGAGATTTTATCCCTGTGGGTAAGTCCCGGGGGGGTTTGAAATGAACCAGCTAAGGTCACAACAAGGTCAATAGCAGCTACTAGGGGGTTTTAGGTAATAAATTCATTGATATCTAATCTCTTCAGCTAGCTACATTCGGCAGGGTTATAGTATTGCTATTTTACCTTGCAATTATATGCTTCCTTATATGTATGCCTTATAGGGTATTATTCCTTTAACTATACCAATAAACTAATATTAGACCTTTTCTCTTTTTATAGGAATAATATAAGTGCCTTTAATTAGCCTTAATAATCAGATTATAATATCATTCCTTTTCTTCTCCTTCTTATTTCTCTCTTTAATCCTATAAATTAAGCTTAAGCTATTCTAATAAGCTTACTTTTAATTTTAGTAATTAGGCTTATTATTAATTCTATCTTTATACTTAATCTTATATAATCTAACCTTTTATTTAGATTATTATATTATTATTATTAATAAACTACTTTAATACTTAATTTAAATTTCCTTTTATAAAGATATTAATTAAATTATTCTCTCTATTAATCTATTTAACTTTATATAGTTTTTATTATTTATATAATTATTATAATATTATAATATTAATTATTAAATATTTCTCTTTTATTATTTTTAACTTTATAAAATATTTATAAAAAGAATATAAATTAATATATATAATTATAAAGATATAAGAGATTTTAAGTTAATTAATAATTTAATTAAAAGTTATAAAAATTATATAAGTAATATTTATACCTATAATTATACTATAGATCTTTAATACTAAGATACTTTATATAATTCTTTAATATTTAATTAAATTATAATAAATAATATTCCTATTTATTATAAATATTCTATTATTTAATTATTTATTAGTAATAATTATAATAAATTCTAATTATAAGAATAAATTAGTATTATTAGTAAAAGTATTATTAATAAATATAAATAATTTTATAATTAATAGATTAAATAAGGTAAATATAAGGCTATATTTAAGATTATTTATCTATTATTTAAGGCACTTATTTAAGGCTTTAACTTAAGCTTCTTTTAATTCTTAGAATTATACTATAGCTAAGAGGTTATAATATACCTTAAGTTAGTAAATAGAGACTATATATACCCCTTATACTTATTATTCTATATACTACTACTTAATAGCAATTAAATCTTTTATTTTAATTAATATAATTTTATTATCTTATCCTTTTTAATATATAATTATACTATTATTATTAAACAAAATAATAATTATCCCATTAAATATAAGAAATTAATTAACTATTAATCTCTCTTAAGATTTAACTTTAAAGACTACTTTTATAAGTTTCTTCTTTTTTAACTATAAAAATATCTTATTTAATACTCTAATTATATTATCAATTTATATTTTAATAATTACAAAGCTAAAGTTCTCTTTTAATAATATTAATAAATATAGATTAAATATAAATATAATTATCTAAAGCTTCTTTAAATAATACTTATTATATATAGCCTACTAATAGTTTCCTACCTTTAATATTCTATAAAGTAATATAATCACTTTTATAATTATATTCTTAAAGTATTAATATTAAATACTTATTAAAAGATATACTAAAATAATCTAATTTAACTTTATCTCTAACTATATATATACTTATATAATATCTTATAGCTAAAGGGAAATACTTTATTTAAAAAAAGATAAAATCAATACTAAAATCAACCTTTAACTATATCTTTAAATTATTAATAATTAAATAAGTATTATTTCCTTACTTTTATTAATATAACCTTAAATTATTAATTATAATTTCTTATATAATAAATTAATAATCTTACCTTTAACTTTATTAATAATATATAATTTAAAGATTCTAATCTTACTATATATATTTATATTAAATAAAATAAACTTAAATATATTATATTAAATTAACCCTTTAATCTCCTTTATAATTAATACCTTAAAAGGTTTACTAAAAGTCTTAATAATTCTCTTATTCTAGAGTTTTAATATAAATTCTAAATTAACCTTCTCTTTAATTAAGATAAATACTTTATTATATTTAATCTTATCTTTAAATTAATTAACTATATATATATTAATCATTATAATAAGATTCTTATAAAATTACCCTCTATCTCTCTTTTATAATAGTAAAGGTTAAGGTATATTAATAAAGTTCTTATAAGATCATCCTCTTTTTCTTTTTTCTATTAGCTTAAATATTAAGAGCTTATAAATAGGGTCCTCTTTATCCTCTATTTTATTTTTCTTTAATAGTATAATTACTAATTCTAAAGGGAATATATTATTATTAAAGTCTTTAAGAAATAGTTTAATAATAATTAAGTAAAATTCTAAAGGTCCTCAAGTACTATTAATAATATAGATTTCTCTTTTAATTATAATAAGGGTATAGGGGCCAGTCTATCCTTCCTTTTCTTAATATACACAAACTTAGGATTATAGCAATAGGTTCAAAACAGCAAAAGTATTAAAACTATTATAAATAGCAAAGACATCTCTCATTTATCTCTTAGTATTAATCTTTCTTACTTTTATTATTACTTTATAAATAGCTTTTATATATTTTATTATATTAAATAATAGTTTAAAATCTTCTATTATACAAAAGTATACTTTAAATACAAAAAGTATAAGCACTAAGCTATTAAGGCTAGTAATATTATTTATAGCTTTTACTATTACCTAAAGAGCTTCTTCTAGCTTTACAAATAAGTCTTCTTAATATATAATATTATAAATGTATTAAAGCAGTATATAATATTGCTCGACTTTTCCAATAGAATTATATACTTTTACTAATATTACTAATATAATAATACCTCTTATTCTTACTTCCTAATAAAATTCTTTACTAATAAAGCTCTTATTAAGATTAATAATCACTTAATTAAATAATTTAATATATATATTAATTTAATAAAGCTTTAAAGCCTTTTATATAATTAATATAGAAATATTAATAAGAAATTAAATAGTATTAAATATAATAGCTTTATTAATAATATAAAATATTAATTTACTATTAATATATATAATATCTATAATAATATAATAATTAAACTTATAATTATTTTAAATTATAAATTTAAATCTCTAAAATACTCCTATATTAAGTTAATACTTTTTATAAATCTCAATTAATTTCTTAATAATTTACCTTTTAATAAAATAATTAGCTTTTATTAATAGCTTATATAATTAATTTATAAATAAATAACCAAATTATTAATAAAATTATTAAAGTTTATTATTAATAAGATTATACTATATAAATATTTTCTTATTATTAAAAAACTACCAAAAGTATTCTTATTTTCATACAATTAATACTTTAATATTTCCTTTTTTAAAATAATTATTAAAATTATAAAAATAGATTCTTATACAATTTATATTATATAATAATAAGAAAAAGAGAGTATTAATAAGTATAATATAAAATAAGATAATTCTAAATAAAATAATTATATTTACTATACCAATTAATTAATAAGGGATTCCTCCTCCAAATACAACAATTACCTCTTTTACTCTAATTATATCCAATTTAACTATTATACTTATTATTTATTATAGCATAATAAACTATTTATAATTATTTATTAATACCTTTACTATACCAATATCAAGAATAATCCCTTAAAAGATATTTATACTATAGCAATTATTAAATATAAACTATATTACTTCTTCCTTTAATTTCTTATAAGGATTAAGAAAAGAATTATTATATATAAAGTAATAAGCAATAGCTTAATTAATAAGTATAGTTAAGATAAGTAATTTATTAATATTATTAATAGCATTTATAAAATAAATATATATTATAATTACTATTTCTTAATCTTTATTATTATTAATTTCCTTAATCTTAATCTTACTCTTAGAGTCTTTAAGCTTAGCTAAATAAATAATATAAATAATATTACTTAAGTAAGAATATTTTCTCTTTCTCTTATACTTATTATATACCTTCTTCCTCTCTTCTATAGTATATTTAATTAAATAGCATCCGTTTTTAAAGTATATATAATATCTTTTATCCCTCTATTATATCTTCTATAAATTAAAATTACTTTTTTATTCCTTATTTTAAAAGAGTAACTATAATAACTTAAATTAATTACTTATATATTCTTTATAAACTTATTTAATTATTAATTATTAATTTATAGATATAAAAATACTTTTAATAGATTTCTTTAATTTATTAAATATAATAAGAGTATAGTAGATTTATAAATATATATCCCTATATATTACTAATAAATTTAAATAAATACTTATAAATTCCTTAAAATCTTAGTATACTATTAAAAGTTATATATAAGCTATAAAATCACTCTTTATAATCTTTAATAATATTTATTAAAAAGTTTTAAATTATTTAAAAAACTTATTAAAAACTATTTATTAATCTTCCTTAAGGTAGTTTTATAATTATCTAAAGATCTTTAGGCTTTATTACTTTTTATAATACTTATTAAGAATTCTTTTACTTTTAAATTACTATTATATCTCTATAATTATTTAATTAAAAGGAATTAATTTACCTTTAATATATATAATTCTTAAATAAAGATTTAATATATCTCCTAAAAGTATATTTATAAATATATATATATATAAGAACTTATTAATCTCTATAATTTAATAATTATTATAAAAGATTTAAAGCTTTAAGTTAAAAATCTTATACTTCTTACTACTATATTTCATCTTCTTAATATATACTTTATTTAAATTATTAATTTACTTACTTATTAAATATTTACTTATAATAATACCCTAATATTAAGTTTACCTCTAATATAAAGAGATCCCTAAATAAAAAAAGATTATTAAATAGTAAAGATAAGGTATTACAAGTATTATAAATAAAGCTATTTTATATTAAGGGGTATTCCTTATATAAGAGAATATAATACCCTAAAAAAGCAAAATACTTTAAAAGGGTAAAAGTATAATTAATTAAGTTCTTATCCCCTATTAATTATTATTTTATATTATAATATCTAAATTATATTTACTTCCTATAATCTTAAATATAAACTTAAGATCTTAATAATAAAAATTAAATTCTTTTTCTTTTTATTAAAAATTAATAATCTCTTCTTTAATCTAATACTTAAGTTTATTCTATTTAAAAATATTATATATAATCTTTATAATTAAATCTCCTTATTTAATAATTTTAATACTTTAATTTAATAAAAAGTTATAAAGAATATTTAACTTTATTAGCTTTTTCTAATACTTAATATTTATCTTATTAAATTTCTATTAAAATATATTAAATAATTAAAGATCTTTAATATCTTCTTTAATATATATTACTATAAAGTATATAATCTTTATATTTACTTCTTATATATTATATATCTAATAATTAAAGATTATATAATAAAGTCCTTATACTTAAGAGATTATCTATATTTAATATTTCTTTAAAATTAAAATAATTTCTATAAATTATTTTACTTTTTCTTAATATTTTATATATTTATTAAATAAAAAAAATATTAATCTAATTAAATTTATAAATTTAAAATCTTTAAAATAAATATTATTTTTTTAAAGATTTATTATAATAATTATAGGGAAAGTTATAATTAATAATATATAAAATTAAACTTCTTTAAATTATCAGGCTCTTCTTAATACCTAAGTAATCTATTAATTTACCTTAATAAAATTTAATAAAAAGATTCTTCTATATAATAAATATAAAGGAAAGATATTATATTCTTTTAAGCAATCAATCTCCTATTATAATTAAATAAAATATAATATTATTTCCTAAATAATATATAAGGTCTTCTTACCAATAAACTAGATACTTAATAGTATATCTTTTCATTTAATACCTTACTAATCTACAAAATAATATCTATATACTTTCTAAACTAATTAATATAAATAAGTCCTAGGAAGGTTTAAAATAAACCAGCTAAGGTCACAATAAGGTCAATAGCAGCTATTAGGGGGTTTTAGGTAATAAATTCATTAATATCTAATCTCTTCAACTAGCTACATTCGACGGGATTATAGTATCGCTATTTTACCCCACAATCACATGCTTCCTCACATGTATGCCTCACAGGGCATTATTCCTTCAACTATGCCAATAAACCAACAATCCCAACTTAATTTTGTCAAAATCAGCTTAATTCTGCTTTCAGGAAAATCTCCTCATTCCATCTATCCGCGCCCACTGTAGTACCATGGCCAGCCTCGCTATTTTATACATGCTTGTACGTTTTAGACACGATGCGTTGTGAAGACGACCAAGCTGACACATGGAATAGATTAGCATTGTGCTGGTAGTAATTGCGGTGTACGAGTTCATTTCTGTTCTTCATCATTGCCTCTTGCTTACCTTTTGTTACTAGGCTTGTTCACGTAAAGAACACATCCCTCTCGTTACCCGTTTCTCCGTTCGTGTCGATCTTTACAATAATCTTGCCGATACTAGCATTCCTCAACACTGTTGCCCACCCAGGACTCTTGCGCAGGTCCCGCGCCTCCCCTGAACAGCTTGGCCAGCTCGCTCCCTTTGTCCTCCAGACGCTCCAGGGCCTCGTAACAACGATTCTCGCGACTCTCTTATTTGAGGGGGCGGTCCCGTCATCGGAACTGGAGTGCAAGCTTGATTCCAGATGGACCTCAATGTTCCACACGCACGACGCGGCCCACATCCGGCGCATCCAAGACAGCCTCAACTGCTGTGGTCTCAACTCCGTCAAGGACCGCGCATATCCGTTCCCAGGCCAGTCGCCCAGCACCTGTGCCGAGACCTTTGGTCGCACACTGGCCTGTAGGGGGCCTTGGAGGAATTCAGTGCAAACAGCTTCGGCAACGGGATTTGTAGTGGTGGGATTGGTTGGGTTGATGCAGGTATGGAAGGCCGAGAGGCAAACGAGAGCTCCGCACGGCTGACACAAGCAATCAGATTCTTGGCCTCTACGCCATGAGGCATGGCGTTGCCTGGTGGAACTTTGCGCAACGTGACAGGGAGGGGCAGTCGTCGGAGAACCATGCCAGCGGGCGTCCACTGTTGACCTCTGGGATTGTAGAGGACGAGGAATCAGAACAGCGAGAGGCCCACACAGGCACTTATGGAGGAGTAAACGGGGCTGGTTCAAGAGTTGAACCATCTTCCATAAACACAGAGAACGAGTGGAGTCGATAAGCGGACAGCGAGATGATAAGAGGTGCTGTTGATGATGCACTTTCCCCTACTTCCTTGTGATGGTTAGTGCCTCTATCGGCGCTCATGGTTTCGCACGAAGGGATGTTTGGATTGAAGAATGAATGAGCTAATTCTTTTATACAATTACTTTACAGAATTGTTGACTGAAAATCTGTTCATCCATATTCCGAAAAGATGCCTTAGGCCTTACTGAGAGTCTACAATGATGACCGAAACGGTTGACAGAAGAGAAGACATCTCCATTTGTATTATGCTTCCATCCAGGTCTCTTTAACAAGGATGGGAGCAGCTGTTTATTCATCCATCCATCCATCCATGCAGTTGCCAAGTAAAACTCAGCAAACAGTGTAACCACCCAAAGGGTTGATGCATGACGCTTCCCGGATGGTTGTACGAAGCAAAGTTGTTTGGAAGGCGCGGAATTGATCTCAACCCTGCATTATTGGTTTGATGCGCAAAATTTCTCTGGATGGCTCACAAGTAAATGGGAGGAGGAGTGACCAAACTTTGTAGAATGGCCATGGGTTTGCAGTTTCTCAGTGATAGCCTATCCACCACTGTGACCAACGGAGGACATTGGGACTAGGAGATAGGGCCTGTATGTGTTGTTATATACCGTGTCGGTGGGTTGCTGCATTGCTTATTCCGTCCCGTTCCCACCTTCTTTTCTTCCTTATTTTTCTTGGCCCATTGCGCATTCTCAGACTTGGGGAAGGGATCCTTTGACCCTGCGTTGGGAAGAAGCTGGCACCTGCCCATCACTGCTGCTTGCCGCGCTCCGATTTTCGCCCACCTTCAACTTCGGGACATCTCTGTCTTCCTCTCCATCCCCCCTCGTCTTGTCTTCTCTTTTTGTCTTTGCCAAAATATTGCCCGCTTTTGTTGTTTCGCTTCTTCAATTCAACATCTTCTCCCCAAAGTCATAATCATGGCCTCCTCGCGCCGACGCTCCACCAGGCTCAAAGAAAAAGAGCAAGACGACACCGTTCTCAGCGTGCGTGACATTGTGGCCGAACTCAGCCTCGAATTCAATATACCAATCACAGTCTCGCAAGATCCAAACGACCAACCAGCCGTTGAAGATGTCATCGGGATATATGCACGTGAAGGTATGGAGCGATGGGACAATAAGACTCGATTTGCATTCGCCAAAGCCCTCCCTCTCATAAAGACAACTCCCAGCAGCCAAACTATCCCTTCCAACCATGGCATTTGGCGCGCCGTCATGCATCGCAAAGAGGGTTGGAATTGGGCATATTGGATCATATTCCGTACTATATATGGCAAAGATGCTCTCAAAGATAAAGCCCGCGTCGTTAATGCCATCAAGACGACGTTTCCCGGCACAGATATCTGGTCCGCATCGACACCAGCCACGGTTGTTCACGCAGCGCGTCCAGTGTCTCCCGCCTCGGAAAAGATATGCGCATCCATCACGGTTGCTACCACAGCCAGTGAAAATTCCACTGCCGCACCGATTTCTCTGGCACACAAGAGAAAACATCCTTATGACGATCCTACCGCTGATGCCTTGCAGCCGAAGCGACTCGCCATCGAATCGTGCAACTCTCTTGCATCTGACGAGAGTGCCCAGGAATGCTACGTGACCCATGTCACTAAAGTAGTCGATCCTACCCAGAATTCCGACGAGACGCAAGAGCAGCAGGAAGTGGTACAGTCCGAGACTCCCGGAGACGCTCAAGGTCCCACTGTCACTGCTACTAAGGCGCTCCCTGCAGCCAAGCCGACCAGCGGGCTAGCTACATTGGAGCACACCCACCTGTACCGCCAGTTCCGCGAAGAGCTGTCGACTCAATTCGATGAGATTCGAAAAATGAACGAGCGTATTTCAAAGCAGGCTCAGGCTAACGATTACATGGGCCGGCTGTTCGAGGACATTCGGGATATTAAGCGGCGTCTCGACGCCCTGGAAGAAATCAGCAGGGCACGCGACAGGATGACTGTCACGTACAGCATGCCACCACTAACAGGGTTCAGTGGGCAGAGTCTCCACGTAGCCCTTGAGGCGCTTGCACACCAGGTTGACTATTGCACTCGCAACATTTATGAGCTCAAGACAGGTCAACCATACGAAGATGATCCCGCGCTGCTGTGCATTAAACGAGAACGCGTGAGGGAATCAGAATCGGATTCCAGCACTTGACGCGGCGTATTCAACCCTAATCTTTTGACGGCATTGGCCATGGAGCATGTCAGTGGAGCGTGCGGGGTTTCAGGGAGTTTTATTGGTTTTTTTTTATTTTTTTAAAGCTGTGTGTGTCTAGTCAGTTGAGTTCAGCGTCGGGCACTAGTGGATATGTGTCAGTTGATGCGACTGGCAACAGGGAGGGCGCTTTCAGGTTGGTGGTCTGCACTGGAAAAAAAACATTTGGCTGTCAGCGGAGGCGGCGGCCCCATTTTCAAGACCCACAGAGAAAATCATGGCTTTTTGCTTTCAAGACAACAAAACATGACAATGGATGAATCAGGGCTGTAATAGCCCGGAGCTTTGCTTGAGACATGCGCTTGCGATTGAGTCGTGATGTGACGTAGACCTGGTATCCTTATACAGCTCCAATAACGCCCTAGAACAAAATTGCAGAAACAAATATCAATATCAGCTTCCCGTATCCCCATCGTGACAGAATCCACATTATTATTAATATGTAAGCTTTGATGCAAGAAAATTAGCCAAGCTCCCAGGACTCGCCCCAGATCTCATTCAGGTTTAGCCCGAGAAGTTCGAGACTTGGATCGAGGTTAAATGGTTGAGTCGGATCTCCTCCGCCCATGAGCCATGGGGCTTGGTTGGAGTCGATCGGAGCAGTCGGTATCGTTGCGTTGCTAGTAAATGTGAAGGGCGTCACAGACTGGATGCCAATATTAGGAAACGACCTGCCGAGGAACTCCAGGTTCATTACCTTTGGCCTATCGTGCAATGGCATGTTAGGCGCTGGCCCCATAACCGGCCCTATCGCCGGACCCGTTCCCACCACCGGTTCTCCTGCCACTGGGGGCTCTTGGTTCGCCAAAAGGCGGTAGTGGAGGTTCACGAAGCGCTCGGCCGACGTCGACTTTGCTACTTCGGGCTCCTTGGTGCCGAGGTGCGCCTCCAGCAGGCCCAAGGCGGCGCACATGATGGAGTAACCCCAGGGCTCATTGTTGCCGCAGCGGAGGAGACGGTCCTCCTTCATCGAGATGCACTTTTCGATCAACTTGAGGGTGTGGTGCGAATTGATCATGATCATATTAGTAGAACCTCTGGGCTGAAGCATCGTGACGCTGCAGAGGTTGATGGCCGTTGTGAGGGCATCCTCCCGAAGGAAATTCAATGACCGCACGCCCTGATCATACAGCTTGTCGTGAAGAAGCACGATATCCCGGGCAGCATTGTAGTAGATAATCTCCGAGTATTGATATTTGGAATTCTGCTTGCGGAGCTTCAGATATGGTTGGTGCAAAGGTATGATGTATTGCCGCAGCTGAACATGAAGTAGTGTGTAAGCAATCATGGGGTTCTTTGTACCCTTGGTATTTTCTGTGTTGGTATCCCACGAAGGGAGGGAATCAATCTCTTGTGTCAGGTCGTTTGTATATCGAATGACTTGGTCGTAGTCAATATCAGACAGAGGTCCGGTTAGGAGCCTGCTCAACTCCAAACGCAATGGTAAACTTTGCCTGGCAAGATTTTGGAAGGATGAGTAAGTATAGTCTTTGCAAGGCTTGGATGGAGGCAGAGAGGTAGTAGACTCGTCGAAATCTTCATCATCGAGGTTGCGAGGAGGGTTCGTGTCGTAGTGAAGTTGGCTGACCAGAGTGGGCAGGCCGTGGTCAAAGGAAGCCTGCATGTCAAACTCTACAACCGTTGCCCAGATACGCCGCCGCATCTCTTGGTGGAATACGGTAATCTTGGCAGCCATGTGGCTCGGTTCTCGGTGAAGGCCAACTGCGATGCCATCTTGGATTAGTGCGCCGGCACCGGTCCAGAATCGCTTCTTCTTGATGGTATTAACACGCTTGCCGAGATATAAGAGACAGGCAACTTGATAGTGAACGAGTCTTCGGTGCTTCTGGCTCTGCTTGGCTAACCACTCATCACAAGCTTTGATCCACTTCTCAGCCCAGTGACGGGCGTTGGACATCATGCCGATAAACTTGAGGCCATCATGGGTATGAACACAGCTAGACACGGCCATCATGGTGAGGATCAAGGCAGTGAGAGCGGCATAGCGGGTCGTGGATCCGGGTTCCCAGTATTGCTCATACTCCTTACGAAACGTGGGGATGTGTACGATACGGTGAACCTGCTCAAACTGTTCCAGGTAGACGTTGATGAGGGCATCCGTCTCTTCCCTGGTTGGTAGCAAAGCCTCCAGGTCAGGGTCTGATTGCTCAAAGATCTTCTCACGGTCATGCTGGCGCCGTTTGCGGTCCTTGCGGTCATGGATAATGACAGGTCGGAGCCATTCATCAGCAGTCTCCTTCATAAAGGGACACAGCCCTGTCAACTCGACAAAGGCCATGCTGGCGTTGTGAGGGCCAAAATAGCGAGTACGGAAGCCTCGGCCACGGAAGAAGCGCAGTTCGCCCTTGTCGGCCGACATGTTGGTGGCCTCGATGGATTCATGGACTTCACGGACTGAAGGATCCGGCTCACCTGAGTTGGGGTCATCCTTTTGTGTCGCCGGGGAGGTAGTGGTGCCTGCAATTGTGCTTCCGTCCAGGCCTCCCGGACGCGACAGCTGGTTCTTGAGCTGGGCAATTTCAAGCTCTAAGCGGCGGATGCGATCATGATCCTGGCGAGCATACTCGGGGTCGCGAGGGGACAGACCCATGGCAGGGTCGACGAAGCGTCGAGAGTCGAGCTGAGCAAAGGGAGGCGGAACGCCGGACGAGGCGTTAACGACCTCGCCGTTGCGGGACTCATAGCTGCAGCGGTCCGGAGTGCCGCTCTTGATACAGCGCTCGCACGGGAAGCCTCGGTCGCACGACAGCTTGCGGCGACGGCATTCAAGGCAAGAGAGTCGGACGCGCTGGCGCTTCCGAGCGGGCGGCTGGTCGTCGCCGTTGCGCGACCCAGGTCTTCGGTCGTTGTCCGAGTCCGGGGTCTCACTTCGGTCGGTCATGATTGATAACCGGAGCCTCGTTCGAGCCTACTGAGCCTTGAGCGTTGGCTGGCGCGTGGCCGTTCGGAGTTACGAAGGAGGAGAGAGAGGGCTCTCTGGGGCAACCCGGGGCCTCAGCAAGTGAAAAGGGATTTCTTTATCAATCTGATCTGATAACTCCGGCTGAAGAGTTTTGCACCTGCGTCATTTGATGTGTTCGCCGAGCGGAGTTACGAGGCGCCCTCACTAACAGCCTCGCAGCCTGTTGTTTTGACTGTGCGATTAGCACCATCCACACGGCTCCTCGGTCGCGTGCCTCACTCGTTGCGACCCCAAAGTTTGCTCCAAACACGCCCGGAACAAATCATGACACAAAGTCGCCAACCTAGCTTCATGGCCTGCTTCACGTCATGAACTTTCCTTGGGCTCTTTTTTTATAATACAGGGCCAATCTATGCGAGGTTATCTCAGGTAGCATCGTTCTGCGATTGTCGCTTCTTGTGTTCAGCGCCTCGGAGCTCCGAATCTCCGCCGAGACGGCCCCAGTGAAAACCTCCACTTCCATTGCGACGACTATTCATCATCACTCTTGCGAGCCAAGCGAGTGACAAGAAGGTAGGGCACATCATAGAGAGATGTGAATGTGAATATAGAAGCAGAAGAAGGAGTCCAAAAATAAAGATAAGGCTAAGCAATAATGATTGCAACACTATATTAGTTCCGTCCATGAAGGGTGATTACGCTGGTGCTTTTTTTTTTTTTTCTTTTTTTCTTTTTCTTATTCGTTGGGCTAAAACGGAAATTTGTCTTGTGACACGTCTTCTGATGAATGGACGCGTCGGGTCATCATTCATACAAGCAGTCGGGACTAAAATGACAGCCATTGTGTTTCCAATTTTGGAAACAACATAAACCATCGGAATTTGCCAGGAAAATGCGTGCCTAGATGTCCAGGCGACCAATGCAGAAAGTATATCCCATCTAGCTTCGGCTGAAGCAGGAGTCGCAGTTTCTAGCCTGTGCTGTTTTGGATTACAGCTGACTGACACTTACTAAAGCTCCTGGGCGACTAGGCATCGGGAGTCGAGTTGAGAGGTTGTTTATAACCCCAGGTCTCTCGACGAACCCTGGCAATTTTCCTTAGCTCAGCGCCCAATCGCTGCGATTGCGGTTAACGGCCTCCCATACAGGACGTTATACAGAGGCGGGAGACAATATCATTAACCTTGAGATGGAACTGGTCATTCTCACGCTAACCCTTTTTTGAGTGACGACAAAAAGTACTAGAGCCTTGATCGTCAATTCGAATGGGTCTGATCATGCTCGAGAGCCGTTTCAGGTGATTCGCAGAAACCACGGCAAAACCAGTTGAGAAATTCTTAAGCTTGATTTTAATCCTCCATTGAAACGAGTAGCATAAGCAGCCCCATGGCAGGGCACGAAACCCCGATTGGAGTGATCGTCTTCTTGGCTCCGCTGGAGGATTCTGTTGTGCATCATGTATGCGCATGAGCAAAGAACAGCTTAGACCAGGCTCGCTTAGGGATGATTGACTTGGCCGAGGACGCTGACCTCAGGTCGGGTCAGTGGAAGACTGTCATGTACTAAACGGTATTTGCTTCATTTCCACTTCAAACAAGTGACATTTTCCCAGTCTAGTCGCCCCAGTCTATACCCAAAGCGATCATGAACAAACGATCGGGCATTATTTACTTGGGCGGCAATTTCAGCTCTCGACGCTTCAGCTGACAAACAAAAACAGTCCCGAGAAAAGGCGGTGCCGCTTGTTAATTGGCCTGGGATCACCAAAGCCCTGTCCTGCCAGCTCCGCCTGGGACACGGCGGTTTCATTTCGAGATCAAAGTGCATGGATGTTATCGTGGGACAAGAATCCCCGTCTAGTTGCTGGCGATCTCCCGACTAGCGCCTGATTTGTCGCACGATCGATGGGGAGATGCGGTCTGTTCAACATCTCATTCTCATCTTCTTCGCTCCAGGATCCTTGACCTGCAGTGACGAGAGCTTGGATTGTAAGAATCCATATTTTCTTTTTATTCCGTTGGACTGAATAAAGGTTCTTCGCCGATTGAGTCGAACCCCGCAATCAGGATGGACACCTGGTATGCGACATGGCTCGATCCTTCGTACGGCATCAAGAGATGCACGCACCACCATGCTGACCTGGTACCCGCTCAAGATGCCACAACACTTTATCAATATCCTATTTGTAGAATTCCATATCGGCGCGCATTAAACTCAAGCGGATACTCGCCGCAGCGTTCTCATATCGACAGCCAAGCAAGTGGCTATGAGACGGCCAAGTTGAGCTTTGGCAGCATTGCTCTGTACAAATATGCACAATGCTGCTGCGCTAACTAAGCTACTTTCTGATGCGGATGAGCTAAACCGTTCGCATACATAAGGGAGATGCCAACAGCAACGACAAGGGTCCCAGCAACTCGTTACAGTGGCTGCCAGGACTAGCACTAGTGGGATCTCAAACAAAAGTCCATGCACATTCTAGAACCCCTGATCATTCAACCATGGCGGCAGTTTTTAGAAATATTCTCGGTAGTCCCCCCTCGATTGCAAAAGAATGGATCCCTTGTGAATCGTTCCTGTGTTTTGTTCGAAGGCTTATGAAGTTGGGATTCTGTTTTTACGCCTCACCGGGGTAGAATCCTTCACCAACACCAATTTGCCAGCACAAGAACATCTCGGAATGTTGACTCGGCTACTTTCGCTGGCAGTTTTACTGTCAACTGCCACAACAGCCCTTGCTGGCTCAAGTGCCACCGGCATCAACCAAGTGCTGGAAGAACTGCCGACTTGTGGCGTGCGTCCTCACCCATGCATGTCGTGATTAAGAATACAAGACTCACACTGCTCCTCTAGGTAAAATGTTACAACACGGCGCTTGGGCATTCGATCAACAATTCAACGTCACCCATTACCGACTTTTGCTACCAGGCTGGACCCTGGGCTAATACAAAGGATTGCATTCTTCAACGATGCTCCACCTTTGACCGTTACAGTACGACTCTGGACGATTAAACCCTCGCCGAGCGCCCAGAGACTGACCCGAGACAGAAATAAGCAGAACACAATCAAAGTTCTGTGACCAGCCGTTGCAGCCATGGGGTAAACGGTTTTATCTCATCCTCGTGGCCGAGATGGCAGCTTGGGTCTGCCCTTGGCTGCGGTTCTTTGCCAGCTGGAAGTCACCTGATGGAGTTCATCGAGATGACTACATGATGCTTGTTTGTGGGGTATGGGCTACTTGGAAAAAGAAAAGAAAAAGAGTCAAAACCATGCTAACTCTGCAAAAAGATTTTTTATACAGTCTATGTTTGTTGTGTTCATCATGGTTGGACCCCCCCATCTCTTCTCCCACGATGTCTCAAGTATTAACGGGCGATTGTAGTGCAACATGCCATTTTCGACGCCAATCCTTCATCATTACACTCACGAGATTTTTCACAGGCGCTGGAGGTAATTCTTTTTATTGTTTCCTCATTGCGAGATGGCGGCTAACATACGGGCAAGGTTCTTTTTGTTGCAGAAAAGTTTGGTCTGTTCTGTCTGGCCATCAGCAAGATTGCCATCCTCTACATTTACCTTCGAACTTTTAGCGGCACACGTGTCAAGATTGCCGCCTACATGACTATGGCACTTATCGCTATACCGACCATCGTTTTATTTTTTGTTCTCACCTTTCAGTGCTCCCCGGTTAGCTTCGCGTGGAACGGGTGGACGACTGAATCAAAGCCGAGCCACTGCATCAACGTCAAGACTCTCGCCTACACCAAGCAGATTTTTGACATTGGACAAAATTCCCTTCTGATTGCGATCCCGCTGCCTCTGCTGTCCCGCCTAAGCTTGAATTTCGGAAAGAAGATTGGGGCAGTGGTTGTGTTAGCAGTTGGCGGCTTGGCTTTGGCCATGTCATGTCTGCGGCTGCGCTTCTTCATGTCTATCAAAGCCAAGTCCAACGAACCTTGGCAATACGGAGACCAACTTATCTGGACAGGCGTCGAGATTTCCACACTAATCATCATCGCTTGTATTTCGAGCATCTGCAAGCTCTTGCCTACAACATATTCACGAAAGCGTGCAGCCCTTACGCCTCAGCCTTCAACTCTGTACCGGCGCCCTACAGACAAGCCACTGCCCCCGGTTAAATCCAAGTCGAGATCGAGCGCTACCATGGCTATCTACTCGGCAAAGGGCGGATTGACGGAGAGCCAGATCGAGCTGGATGCAGGCTTTGCGGATAAATCACGAGGAAACGTGTGGACGCAAATCAAGGGAGGCCGTAGATTCTCCAGTTTTTCGGTGATTTCACACGTGAGCGACAGGCTCGGTATCCGTGTCAAGACGACGACGACAACGCGTGTAGATGTCGAAGAGGAGGACGAATTCGAAGCCGCCCACATTGTCAAGCCGAGAGGAGGCCCACTCAGCCCATGATGCGCGAGGAGAAAGAAAGAAAAAAAAAAAGGAGAAATCCAAGATACCCTGTATATTTAAATTCGATACATTCGTTACTGGGCAGGCTCACGTGGTTAATATTTATTTTATCTAATACTGGGTGGTGTTGGACAACTACAGCATTCAAGGATGGATGGATGGATGGGTTGGTTGGGACTGATTGAACAGCAGGATAGATACCCTAGGATATTTTACAATCATTACCAAAAACATCTTTTATTTTCTCCGAGCTACTATTTTGGCGCGTTGCGCCCATCACAGTTGTTCCAAGGTCCGTGTTCCTTGATATGCTGTGCGCCAATGTCCGAATGTCGTCTGCGGCGGTGACAGGTGGCCGGGATCAGCGCCAACGAAATCACGGAGCTCCACTCCCCCCCCAATTCTCTCTTTCAACTACATCTAACTACGCCATCACCAAGCCTCAATCGAGGCCCCCCCCCAAGCCCGCAAAAATGGCATCCGCTGAGGAAGCGATGAAGAAGCGCATCATCTCGCACATGAACAGGGACCACACCCGCGAGCTGTCCTACTACATCCGCCACTATGTTCGGGCCACGGCCAGCGAAGCCTCGTCGCCCCAGATGCGCGACGTTGACCTCAAAGGCATGAGCCTCAGCGCCCGCGGAGGCAACTATTCTATTCCATTTGAGCCTCCTCTGACAGCTTGGTCCGAGGCCAAGGGCCGCATCATTGAGATGGCCGTTGTCGCTCGCGAGGCGCTTGGTCTCAGCGACATTGTCCTCACCTCCTACACGCCGCCTCAGGGCTTCGGCATTGTCGTCTTCGGGTCCGTCATCTTCTACTTTCTCTGCGCCGCGACTCTCCCGTGGGTCGAGCCCGAGAGTCCCGTGTGGCCCGTGATAGAAGCATACTTTCCTGGCGGCGTTTCGTGGTACCAGTGGATTGTCAAGGCCATCTTCTGGCCGGTTATCGGCATTCATCTCTTTGAGTGCTACATGTTCGAGGGACGTTTGGTGAAGCACGGCGTAGACAGGTTTACGGGCTCTTGGTGGGCATGGCAATTGACCTGCTTCTTTGAAGGCTACCCGTCGTTCAAGCGCCTCGACAGTATTGTTGCCCAGAAGACTGCGGAGAAGAATGCGAAGAAGTGAACGTTGCTTTTCGTCTCTTTTACGCAGCGTTTGGGCCTCGAGCTAGGATGGATCAATAAAACCGTCCACTCAATTCAAGCAGAACATAGCACTGGGTGGTCGAATGCAAAGTCAAGACCCTTGATTGTGATGGGTGGTGAACCAAGAGGGAGAAAATATTAGATAAATAAAACCATGCGTGCCCCTTTTTCTATTCTTTTCTAAGGGTATCTATAAAAACAATTTAAAGTTGCCAAGTATCACTCTTATGCAATCCATTCATCTCATGTCTACTGATCCAGCCATCCAATCTATTCGCCAAGACCGAAGCAAAGCACATCAAGCTTGATTATTCGCTGCTTGCCATTCCTCCAAAAAGCCCTCAACCCACGGGTTCGATGCCCCCCATTTGGCAATGCCTTGGATGTCGAGATTCTTGACGTGGAGGCACAGCTGGACGCGGCCAAGCATGTCGCCCTGGGGCCAGTAGACGGCGGGGGCCAGTATGGCAATGAGACCTTTGCGGAGCATCTCTATGTCTGTTTCTGCAGCCTTTTTGAAGTGCTCGGCTTGCTTCTCAAGGTCCGACTGGGTGAGCGTCGCCGGGTTCTTCAACTTGGTGGGCAACATGTCGTATACAGAAACCGAAACGTTGCTCATGAGCCCAGGCGCCGACTTGGCGATTTCGGGTAGACTGCGAATCAGGCACTGGGAGTCGTTGTTTTGACGAGCTGCTAATCGCTCGATGAGTCCAACGTATGCACACATGTTGCCCTGTCCCTCAAGGACAAAGCCCTGGGCCTTGATGACCAAGGCAACCACGGCATGGTAGGCCCGTCGATAGTCAGAGATTTGCTGCAGGTGGGCATCAGGCGTGGTTTTCTCCTTCTTATTCATGTTGCTCTGGGTGCCGGCGACGATCGAAACATATATAGGAGGTAGAGAGGGCGCAGTAAAAGGTGTAGTGATGCGGCGATCGTTGGATGGTGATGGTGAGGGTGCCAGCGTCTTTAAAGACGAGGACTCTTGAGCTCCCGAATAAGGCTTGTAGACTGTATTACTGAACACATTCATGGTGTGCTACTTGGACATACAACAAGTAGCTAGAATGTGGTTGTTTGTGAGCACGCTTCTTGGTGTGTAGAAAAGAAGAAACAGAGGTAGAGTAGAAACTGGAGAAGGTTATAGTGCCGCATCTCCAATGCATTCACTGGGAGCCAAACTCTGGTGCGAACTCGCACGTCGTGCATTTCCATTACGCTGAGGCCAATGAGGAGGGAATTAGATGAATACGTAGAAGATCAGCTTTACATTAAAATCTAACTATTTAGTTTCATATAAATATTATCCTTTTTTCTTTTCGAATGTACATCTGTCCTTGGAGCTTGAGAATCTAGGTTATTGCATTATCATGGTTTTTAGTCGCAGCTTGGACGAAGTAATGAGAATAAAGAAGAACAAAAAAAAATGAAAAACATGCCTGACCTTCACATTTTCCGCTGCCAATATTCTTATGCATCCGTACCAAGTTATAAAAGGCTCATGCAGAATGTCTTGGTCATGGTTGCTGGAGAAAAAAAACCTTGACCGTTGAGTCAGACGAGGATGGATCAAACCTCTGTAACGGCAATCTGCGTTAAGCCGATGATTCAGAGTTAACATACGAGCTAGTTGTTTCTTGGTCGTGACGTGGGCTTGAGGGGGCGATCTCGGGTGCAATGAAAGTGACCCTCGAGCTGCCATTTATGACATCTGCTTGCCACAAGCAAGACCCAACAGCTACTATGAAGTAACCTTTCGTAAAGTCCTTCTTCGCCTCAGAAACCCCATTTTCTTTCTGCCCGCAAGGGAAAAAAAAATCTCCGTTTCACACACACAGACACACTCGAACGAAAAAAAAAGATTTCCTGGGGTATTGGACATTAAAACCCCATGGTTGATAGTCTACACGCTGACTTTCGATCCTTGAGTAGTATCATGACTTCAAACTTTCCCACCGATGGCGTTTCTGACAGCTTTCGCGAAATTGGTGGCTCTTCCCCTCAACGCACTTCTTGACAGCGCAGAATATGATCACCACACGTCCTAGGAGAATATCCAAGAAATTATCAGCGTCTCAGGAGTCCAGGAACATATTTTCAGCCACAGATGATCAGGGGCTAAGGCCCCGACGGCAAAATTGCTTATGGGTATTTTGAACAGTACCTTTCCTCCATTGAATAATGATATGGTTTCTATTATCCGGATTTAGATCCCACTGCCACTGCCAAAACCGCACCAGCAAGTCATCCCATGCTTTCTTCCCGACGTGTACGCTAGAACATTGGTCACCAGAGAACACATCGCTAACCATCTCAGATGTTGGATCCAAACACCTTTTTGTGAGTGGGATTACTATCAAAGGGCGTCTTATTCAAGAACTTCGAATAGAAATTCGGGTAGTTATATGTGTGGTATTGCAAGAGTAATATTATTTCATAACAGGTCCCTTGAAAGATGACGTCCCTTGTGACTTCTCCACCCTCAACGCGAGAGAATAAAGAGAAAAGGAATGGGGAGGAGAGAACTAAAAGAAAGTTTAGATATAAATAAAATATTTTATTTATATTATTTAGTTATTTTATTTATTTATACAAATATTTTATTTCTAACAAAACTTTCTGCCTTATTCGGGGATCGCGGGAAGAAGCTGAGAGGGGGAGCGCACAGTCATACAGGTTCATTCACTCACGACACACTGCTAAGTTGTTTGCAAATATCAATTGAATGGCACCATGTCACCAGTTAACTTGTGATCCCTATTAGCCTCCGCCGCCACTGCCCGCCAACCCGGTCGCCCCTTTTGTTGGTTGATCTTTGATCCTTTTTGTCTGATCATACATTTTTATACAACCATGGTCCCCCAACCAAGCCCCAAGCCTTGCTTGCTACCTAGATTTCGCTTAGGTTCTGGGCTTCGCAGCTTCGCGAAATTTGCCCTTTTCCCTGACGATGCCGTGAGCCCGGTTGCTATGCAAAGTTGCCGTCATTGCCCCGGCATTCTTGACTCGTCTGAATAGGCTGAGCCCACGCTGTGGCCCAAAGAAGTTCTCGAAGCTGGTATCATTGCGAGCAACCGTGAAAGGCGAAACTTCTCGATTATTGCCGATGAAAAGGCGTAGCATTGGATGGAGCAATCCAAACTTTTCGCCCACCTCTCATAATTGAGCGGCAGATACTAATCCCGAGAGTAGTCTTGCCAGATCCAGGGCCACCGTCCACGAATGCATATCCATTGGCGTCTTTGAGTCCTCGTAGAACCACTGTATGCTCGGGATAATAGAGGTTCGCATCGAGATCCTCTTGCAGCTCCGGGAATAGCTTGGTGAAACTAAGGGACTTGGGTGATGATTGGAAATCCAGAATGTACTTCCAGAAATCCATTGCAAGGTTGCCTCTGGGAAGCGCGTTCATGGTAGTGATGGCATCGCATTCCATCTCGGCAGTGACCTCGGATTTGAAGTACCATAGCTTGGTTGCAATAGTCTGAAGAGTTTCATCGCCACTCTCCAATCGGTCACCAATATCCCGGAGAAAGCTAGACAGCTTTCCAGTGGTGGTCAGCGCGGGATAGTGGGGATTGACTGGCGGATGAGTAAAACTAGCCGACCAGTGATGTTGTCTGGGGGTCCGAACTGAAAACACTGCAATATTTGCTCGAGTTCCAGTGGGCAAGGGTATACGAACAGCGCGCCATGGCTCACTGTGTCCGCTTGGGTGCTCTGATGATGGCGAAGCGCACCGAATGTACCAGGAAGGGATGAAGTCACGGAAGTTGACTTGGTCATCGAAAGCAGTAACAATGTCTTCGGCGTGCTTCTTCATTGTCAGCGCCAGGTGGATGTCATGCGGTTGTTCTAGGTACTCTGCCACGATGGAGTCGTTAGCTCTCAGCAGTGAGGTCGAACAAGGGAGGTTTTTGCTGGGGAAATAGGCCGTTCTGTAATTACTGTAGTAAATCAACATTCGTGATCCAGCCAGCGGCACGAAGAAACACGAGGCATCCTACCACTGAACGGACTACGAGTGCAACATCGTGTAACTGGCCAAAAACCATGCCTTGAAATAATCCTCAGCCATCGAATTATCAGTCAAAAAGCCGTTGAGGAGAATGAAAAGACCGAAAGGAGGCGGTGGTAGAAGAGGATGACTTGATCAAAGTAATGAGAGGAAGACAAAAAAAAATAAAAGTGGAAAAAGACAGTGTTTGATTGTGTGACGGCAGTGTTCTGCCCTCTTTAAGACAACAAACAAACAAATAAACAAACAGTTTGTGTTTTCCAGCTTGTCTGTTTGTTTTCCATTGCAAAGGTCTTGACAGCCGCCGGCAACACGGATGTCGACCGACCCGTTTACCCGACCCGCGCGACAGCTACCCAAACACATGGGTAGTTGACTACCTACCAGCATGTGCCCGCAACTATTGAGGGAAAACTTTTGTAACTGCTGAGGAACTTGTAGGTCAAGCCTGACTAAATTTGGCCCCAAGTTTACTGGGAGGAACATTTCCGCATATTCCTCAGGCCGTCGAGTGTTGCCTTTTACTACAGCTTTACGTTTCTTTCCTAGATACCCTGCCCGGTTTTATTACCTACTCAATACTTCTTAGATAAAGGGAGAGGTGCTGCCATAATACGATGGACCCAGTGAATGCGGTAACTGCATTCATTGCTTGATCATTTGCCTTAGCGGCAACCGATCTTTGTCCCCATCAGTTCCTGTGTTACGTCTACACATTTTGTATTTATTTTACTTTATGCATTCATTTAGTGCAAACGGCTACTAACATCTGTCAAGCATGCCAACAAGTACTTAAATCTGCCCTCCCTCTTCCTTTTCCCCTTCCTTCACAACTCTTTTATTTTCCATCAATCTTCTTTTCACAATCACCAACCCCCACGGCAGAACGAACTGGTTCCTCCTTCCAAGTTCCAAGATGCCAAAATTCTACACGGTATCCGCATGAGTGGGACATTCAACATAAGGTATATTGGTTTTCTTCATCCTTCTTTCTCAGAAAAGTTTGCTAACACGAAAAGGAATACTATACAGATGCCAACGTTCCTATCACTGAACCCATCATGCGCAAGGCTACAAGCCTCCATTTTACCGGGACACTCCAAAGACACTGTTATTCGTCTGGGAGATAGTTCCTTTGCTGGCACTAGCACCACTGCAAAGTGCGTCTGAGGCTACCATCCTCCACCGTACATCGATATTGAAGTGTATTTTTAGAATGGCACTTCCTCAATCCAAGTCCTTCGCATCTCGATCAAGCTACAATCACTCGATGCGGCGGCCGAGCTCTTTTATCAAATTTCTCAAGCTCTTGATAAGTAAAACGCCACTATCTCAGAGTGCATACCTGCTCTTGGGAGAGAGGTTGCACACATTCAACTTGATGTAAAGAGAGATGCTCACTCTTTCATCCTCATCATTCCCCAACTGGAGGGACTCCCAGGCCAGTACCTGGCAATAGCTCTCTACCATCGCGCCCCTTCATGATAGTACTGCCGTTACCTGCAGAGCCTTAAAAGTCCTCCTGCCGACCGGCGTGTGCTCTCAGAAAAACGAGAGCCACTCTTGTCGTTTCCGTTGGACTAGAACCTAGCCTGAACACTCAACCCCTGTGAGAAGGAAATGACAACAGTGATTCTATCACACCATGGGCTATATAGTCTACCCCGTGGTTTTGTATGCATTGGAAGGAACCCTTCTGGAACCGCGACGCCGATGCCATGCAACTGGACGAACCCGAAGAGGAGACCCAAACTCTTTCCTCCGTTGCCTCTAATAAGTTACACAAAATCCGAGATCCTCTTAACATGCAACACGAACCTGGCTTGATCAAGGGCCGGACCGCGGTGGGTCTACTGAGCGAGATTGCCCTTGACAAGGTTGAGATTGAGGCGTTTCACGACATTTTTTCTCTCTTCATATGCGGAGGAAGAACGGGTAATATAATCTGAACCATCAATCATCTTGAAATAGACTTCAAGGATGACGAGAAGATGAGGTCCTTCTTCAATCTCAACATACCAACAGATGGTAGCGAGCTTCCGGTCCAGACCCTCTGGTCCTAATCTCCTCGCAGCTTGCCTATCGTGTGGGGAACATAGCAGCTGGCGCCATCACAGGTGATATGGTCGCAGGGGTACGGAAGAGGTCATCCGGCAAGGTCGCGTTGTTGATTTCGTTTTTCGGACAACCAAATCCCACCATGTGTAACTAGCTGCTGTGAAAAACGGTACCTCAGCACTATTATCTCCGCGAAGGAGCATCATACGGCGCCGTTTTCGAAATGTGTCTCGAATAAGAATCAGGCTTATGTATTCTGTTCTAACTGTGTGTGGATCGATTCGGACACTTGTAGTATGTTGTATAATTATCGCGTTATTTAGTACACTATCTGCAAATGACATACCTGATCACTGAATTCCCTTACACTCGCTAAGGTCACTATACACTTGGGGTATACTTCCACATTAACGGAGCAGAGCGCACCCCCACACGGCGACTAATCAACGTCTCGTTCGACCACTTCACTGCCCGGCTGGATACGAACGACGACGACCTCCACCGTGCAAACGAAGAAGGATCGAACACCCTCGTCGAATTCGCACAACTACAAGCTGCGAGTAACGACGCAAGCCCGTTCATCGTCTCCTCAGACTCCTCCTCAGACACCGATTCCAACGGCGAAGAGGAAAGACTTGACACCCCGTCGGACTTCGAAGAAACAGTAAGGGAGAGAATATCAAGACTCAGATCCAGTATTTTCTATAAATTATCTAGGAAGTCTCTATCCAAGACTGGCTAACAAGCTTCTGAGGCACCTCCGGGGGCTTGAGGCCAAAAATAGATTGGTTGATGGACAGTGTGTAGTCGAGAAGACAGATGGCACTTCCTACGTTAGCGAAGCCAACGCCAGATTTGTCTGTGCATATGTGGCTCAACTTCATCATGAGGCACCATCACTCCGCTGGTCGAGACACGTGATATTGAGAGAGACGTCCTGGCTCACGCCCCGTCTCATACTCAACACCATCGAACAGCTCGACGGGCGAGGTGGGCTCTCCGCCGTATACGAGAGGTTATCTCGGAAAGCCCAGGCAAGACCTGGTTCGCATAATCTCACGTGGAAAAGGACTCCATCTCATCTCTAGTAGTCATCATAGCCTCCTAGATATCACTGCCATAAACGCACTTCCCAGAAGCAGCCGCGCGGTGCATTTCTGGAAGTATACTCTGGACTTCCAATCAACACCCAAGTCCCTTGGTTTCACTCAGCCATTTCCCAAAGATTGGGTGAAAAGATGGAATGGTTTGGTTCATTGTATCACATCGTATGATTGTACGGACAGTAACATTATGGCAATGACCCAAAACCAAAAAGGGGCGCCTGGATTCGCGGGCAGTGACAGAGCTAGCGGATGCGATCAGTATTCAACAACTTTATTTAGTCTTGGTAATCAATCACTTGGCTGCTTTTACTTTTCGGGTGCCTGGCGTTTGTGAAAATATGTGTTTGTTTGTGGGTATGTAAATAGTCCCCTGCTGTCCAGTACGCCCTCCTTACTTTATCGTCTAACCTCTTGTCCCAGCTTGTCCAAAGCAGCCTCATATTTTTGCACACGCTCCTCATCCATCTCCTCGATCCTGGTTCTCTCAACCTTCTGTGCTCTCCTGACCCCAGTTCCCTTTGCAATCTTACCCCAGAACCAACCACTCTCGTCGTCGCCAACCAAGGTCCAAGCACATCCAGATCTGCCGGCTCGGGCAGTACGGCCAACTCGGTGAACATAGCCAGCAAGGCTGGCAGGTAGGTCGTAGTTGATGACATGATCAAGATTGGGCAAGTCAATGCCTCGGGCAACAAGATCAGACGCAACGAGAAGACGCAAAGGTGATGATGGAGTGGTAAATGACCGAAGGGTTTTGCGCCGAATGTGTGTCGGTGTGGTTGATGTAAGGGTACCCATGTGCTCAGACAAGGAAGGATCCAGTAATTGTAACAGTCGCGAAAGACGAAGGGCGGCCTCGTTGGATTTAGTGAAGATGAGCGAAATGGGGATGTTGAGCTTCCGCGAGCGGGCTGGCGGCACATCTGAATCCGAGTCTGAATCAGAGTCGGAGCTAGAGTCAGAGCTTGTATCCGAGCTGCCATCAGAATCGGAGCTAGAGTCGGAACTAGAATCTGAACTTGAGTCCGAATCGGAGTCCGAGCTAGAATCAGAGCTGGTGTCGGAGTCGGGAGATTCCTTGCGCTGCACGGGTGTCGCATCGCTAGCTGGGCTTGCAACCAGCATGTGCTGGCCCTGAAGCAGCTCCAGTAGGTAGAGGGGTTTGAGATTAGTGTCGTGCACGCGGATTGCGTGCTCCTTCAATAGCACAGGCAGAGAGTGCTCTGCAATCTGGGTTTCACCATCATTCTCTAACACAATGAGACGTGGTCGTCGCAAGGCCAATTGGTTAAGAAGACTGAGGTCGCGTGTAAGCGTCGCACTGAGGATGACCTTCCGGACACCAGAGAGATCGACGTCCGGAAAGTCTCGCGCGCTGAACTTGTTGGAGCGGAATTTCTCCATGACAAGGTCTAGCCAGCCCTGAAAACTCTGAGCAAGAAGCTTGTCGGCCTCATCGACAACTAACCATCGGACATGGTCGAGACTGAAGCCTGGCGTTTGCTCCATGTGTTCGACGAGACGACCAGGAGTACAGATCAGAACGTCGACCTTAGAGGAAAAGTCGATAACGTAGCCTTCCATACTGCTGAGTCTAGGATCTGCCGAATCTGACTCTGGGTCCACCAAGTCATCAGTGGCAGAGAGGCCCACACCCATTTGCTTCCGCCGTTGGTTTTCCTCTTGAAGCTTCTGGTATGCATCAGGGTCATACCGCGTCTCTTGTTCCATCAGATTTTCTTGTTCGCTTTTTAGCGATTGACTTCCGATGGAGATGCCTATCCGTGCGCGCTTGCGCTTGCCACCTTCATACGCTTTGGCGCAGAGCTCGAACGCCTCCTGTGCTTGCTTGACAAGTTCACGAGTAGGAAGCACCACAAGGGCCCGCAGTCTTGTCACCACGCCTTGGCTAATGTCTCGCGCAATGGGAAGCGCATAGGCCAAAGTCTTTCCGGATCCAGTTGCAGCGGATACTAAGACGTCCCCGGGTTGCTGCTTGCTGGTGGGCAATAGCAGAGGGATGGCCGCAGTCTGTACAGCAAATGCCTCCTTGAAACCCTTTTCCTCCAAGACGCGCGAGGCCTTGAGCAAGACGCCAAGTTCCGTAAAGGGTGCGCGGGTATCCTGCGAAACTCGGATGGGCTCTGCCAACCAAGGTGGCAGTGTTTCGTAGGCCGGTCGTGAAGTGGTGAGAGATATCGGTTCGGGCTGAGGAAGAGGTTCGAGGCCGTGTAGTTCGCCCATGTCAGAGTCGTCAGAGTCATTCTGCGCCATCTCGCTCGCCAGCTTTAGCGATTTGGCCTTGCGCTCGAGAACCGCTTTGTGCCTTTTGGCAATCTCGTCATCGCCTTCATCCTCCTCCGGCTCGGCCTCCTTGTCTTTCTTTCTTTTTTCTCGTCTCTTTTTGGGCTTGTCTTCAGGCTCTGTTATATCTTCTAGAGTCTCTGATGAAACTTCCAAAGAATCGCCTGCATCAGCCATTGATACATCTTCCTTTTCGTGTTTGTCGTTGGGCTCAGAGAGAATATCGCTCGGTTCGGACTTGTTCTTTTTCTTCTTTTCTTTCTTTTCCTTCTTCTTCTCCTTCTCCTTTTTCTCTTCTTCCTCTTGTTCAGGCTCAGGCGCGGGCTCGTCAGAATCAATTTCTTCAGTCGTCGTAGCACCTGTTCGCTTTTTTCCTCTTCTGATCTTCTTTCTTTTCTTTTTCACTTCGGGCGCATTTTCGCCCTCGTTTTGCGCCACCACTTCTGTCGCTAGAGAATCCAGAATCTTCACAGTTTTCGACTTTTTGCTTCCAGGTTCGGGGGTGTCGCGTGTTTCCTCTGCCAGGTCCCGCTTGCGCTTCCCCTTGGGAGTGTCGGGTTTTTCGCCAAGGCGCTGGGCCTTTCCGGTATCCGTTCCCACGGGTCCAGATCCAGAAGACATTATTTCGAGCTCAATTGTTGTCACAACACGGCAAAACAATTGCAAAACATCCGTCGTGATGGAGGGGCGCTGGGAGCTTCAAGGCGTCCCACTCAAAAATTTGGGCGGATTCGAGGCTTATCGGAATTCTGCCACCAGTCACCGCCAACTTTATCTCTAAGCGTTGACGCTTGGCACAGATCTCCCATGTACTTACACGTGGAATGCGTGGTCATGATGAGATGAGTGAAACGCGATGCCGAATGAGAGATGAGGTATGAAATGCCCCGAAGAGAAAAGTCAGGATTGTAATATACACGTCAAAGAAAGCTTTCACAACCATTCGCTGTTGTCTTCGCCCCAGCTGGCGCTGGATGACGACAGAGTAGCCGCCCCCTTTCAGCCATGACGAAGCCCTCGTCACATTAATAACGACTCTTCCCCAACGCCGCTACCATGACGCGCCGCACATACAACATTGCCATGGTGAGCGATTTCTTCTTTCCACAGCCAGGAGGAATCGAATCGCACATCTATCAGCTCTCTACCAAGCTCGTTGACCGGGGCCACAAGGTCGTCGTTATCACGCATGCCTACGACGATCGCAAAGGTGTACGGTTCCTTACCAATGGCATTAAGGTCTACCATGTCCCCTTCTTCATCATCTACCGTAACGCCACGTTTCCCACCGTTCTTTCTTGTTTTCCTATCCTGCGCAACATATTTATTCGCGAGCGTATTGAGATTATCCACGGCCACGGCAGTCTCAGTAGTCTCTGCCACGAAGCCATCCTTCATGGTCGCACCATGGGTTTGCGGACCGTCTTCACCGATCATTCCCTGTTTGGTTTTGCCGATGCCGCCAGTATTCTCACCAACAAGCTCCTCAAATTTATTCTCAGTGACGTGGATCACAGCATCTGTGTGAGCCATACGTGGTAAGCCAGCCGGCCCTTTTCATCGGAAACCTGTTGACCACTTCTCCCAGCAAGGAGAATACCGTACTCAGAGCATCACTTGATCCTCTAATGGTCTCCGTCATACCCAATGCAGTTGTCGCAGACAATTTCCGTCCTCGCGATTACCCTGCCAATTCACCCCCAGGATCCAGCTTTGATCCAGCCCAGTTACCGCCTCCCCAGCGACTTGGGCCCCGGGACATGATTACCATTGTCGTCATTTCTCGTCTTTTCTACAACAAGGGGACTGACCTCCTGATCGCTGCCATCCCACGGGTCCTTGAAAATCACCCCAACACTCGGTTCATCATTGCTGGCTCGGGGCCAAAGGCCATTGACCTCGAGCAAATGATTGAAACCAATGTCTTGCAAGATCGTGTTGAAATGCTCGGCCCGGTTCGACACGAGGAAGTGCGAGACGTGATGATTCGCGGTCACATATATCTTCACCCCTCTCTCACAGAGGCATTTGGCACTGTCATTGTCGAGGCTGCCAGTTGTGGCCTTTATGTCGTATGCACCCAAGTCGGCGGTATTCCTGAAGTCCTTCCTTCCCACATGACCACATTCTCCAAGCCCGAAGAGGATGACGTTGTTCAAGCAACATGCAGAGCCATCACAGCCATGCGAGCTGGCAAGATTCGCACCGAAAAGTTTCATGAGCAAGTCAAGAAGATGTACTCGTGGCAGAACGTCGCCATGCGTACAGAACGAGTCTATGACGGCATCAGCGGTGGCATCCCAGAGGATGAGTTCTATGGCACTGACCCAGGCGGTTACAACGGTAGCAGGATGCGGAACTTTACGCTTATTGACCGCCTGAAGCGTTACTACGGTTGCGGTATCTGGGCCGGAAAACTGTTTTGTCTCGTCGTTGTTGTCGATTATCTCTTCTTCCTCTTCCTTGAATGGTGGTTTCCTCGAGAAAACATTGACATCTGTCCTGATTGGCCTCGCAAGCGGCCCGCAGACGACGACCTCGATTCGAAAAAGGGCGGACACAGCAACAGATCCAGTACATCACAAACTGGCACAAAGCTTGAATGAGGAACACTATCCGTGGTATTTTGTTTTTCGGATCACGTGTATATTGACACGAGCGGCGCATAGTCAGAGAGCATGGCGTTTTAACGATTTAGATACGAGGGAGGCACAAGATTTGGTGGGCATAATTGGGGCCTCCCTGCATATTGGATTTATTAGCATGGCATTGCGTAAGCTCGAGATAGGAGCTTGGGAGGGAGTTGTAATTAACATGTAGCAAGTCTAGACGCTATACACAATCAAAATACAAGCTGCGATTCTCTCACAGCGTTCAGTCATCATCCAACATCACTCTATCTTGCTGTTGATGGCAATTAAATCAGCCTCTACCTGCGCGCCTCCTCTTACCAGTCCCGGTACCAGCATCCCGGTCGCCTGTAGCTTCTTCTTCCTCTTCTGCGGCCGTGTCCTCGGCTGGCGTAGTAACGCTAGCAGGACGAGTAGCCGATGGAGGTGGAGCACTACGTTCCTTCTCAGCACTACGAAGATCACCCAGAAGCTTCTCGACTTCAACGAACATGCTGCGGGTGTTCTTCACGACGCCGTTCTCATCAAGTCGATATCCCACGACTTCCTCTTCCTCGTCCTGGGACCGCTTCAAAAACGAGGGGCCAGGACCGCGATCAGGATCAGGATTATACATGATGGCGTTGCAAAACATATGGACGAGCTCGCGCTCAAGCTGCGCGCTGTTGATTATGCCCTTGGGGGGCACTAGTTCTTCAGACATGGGCAGCCAGACGTGGGCAGTACCTGGATCGCCGCCAGGAAGACTCGCAGCAGCATGGACAGCAGCCTTGTTGCCATGTTTGATAGCAGAGCGGATAGATGTGATATCCTGCGGCTGCAAAACAATCTGACGGTAATTGGGTGCATCCTTTTCGCGAAGAGCAGTGGCAAACATGTTTGCATCTCGATGGCTTGAGATCTGATCCAAAGCAGAAGATGAAACCTTTGTGAACCCGCGCGTCCACAAAACTTGTGTAGCTGGTAGCGGGAGCTCTGTGGGTGAATCTTGCCTCTTGCGCTTCTGCTGCAGCCGTGAAGAGACGCTACCTGGTGTCACAATTTGAGGCCGACCAGGAATACTCTCATCCGCGGTCGTGTCGCCAGTCTCCTCCGCAGGCCTCGGGGTAGCCTCCTCATCCTTGATCTTAGGAGCAGGTTCAGAAGACTCCGTCATGAGCTCATCCGTATGAGACATAACAGACTGGCTTCGCCTGGTCCTAGGCAAAGAAGGGGTGGCACTAACCCCGCGGGCTTTTGGATTAGTTCGAGCTGTTCGACCGCGTCCAGACTTCGAAGCACTAGGTTCTGTCTTAAGTACCGGTTTTGGCGTCTGCTTCTTGGTTGGCGGCCGAGGCGTGGAAGCCGCGGAGTTGACCAGAGTAGCTGGCTGCTGAGGTGGGCTAACCGGCTCAAAAGCAGGGCTCTCAGGCTCCGCACTCAGCGGTTTAGGAGTAGAAGGTGTCGACTGAGATGCCCACCTGGTTCCAAATCCGTGGACGAGGTGTAGAGGTGTTGCGGAGATTGGAGTGTGGGGCCCAGATGGAGTACCGAGCCTCTTGGTAGGTGTGCTAATAGCTGCTTGTCGAATAACATGTTCAGGAATCGCAGGCCGTGGTGGTTGAGCAACATAAGGCGAGTTGTAGGATTTGTCTTTCTGCGAGGCAGCGGGAGCTGGCGAAGCCGGTTTTGGCGCTGTCGGTGCCTTTGGTTGTGGGTGTGTCTGAGGCCATCGCTGCGGAGTAGGGCTTGGCGCCACGGGTCCGGCGGTTGTTGCAGGAGGCGCTGGTGAAGCCGAAGCAATCGGTCGAGGAACGGGCTGAGCCTGGGGTTGCGGGGGCTGAATAGGCCGTGTTGGAGGTGGCACTGGGGTTGCGGTAGGTGGGCGCGCCTGAGTCTGGACACCTGCAACATCTCCTGTCGGGCGCGGGGGTGCGGGCTGAAGGGGTGGGGCCAATTGGCCAGAGGTCTGAGGAGGTACAAGCACAGGTTTTGTAGGCGTAGCACGGGGTTGAGGGGGCTGAGGTTGCTTGGGAGGCAAGGGCTGCGGAGGGCGCTGAGGATGCTGAGCCTGAGCCTGAGGTTTGGGAGGTTGAGGAAGTTGCTGAGACGGTTGCTGAGGTGGAAGTTGGGGTGGTCTTTGGGGCGATTGCTGTGATTGACGCTGAGGCTGTTGTGCAGGTTGTGGTGGTTGTGGTGGTTGTGGTGGTTGTGGTGGTTGTGGGCGTGGAGGTTGGGGGTGCTGAACCTGCTGCTGCTGTGGTCGGGAATAGGGTTGTTGGCCAGGAGTTTGCGGTGGGTATTGAGGGGTTGGTTGAGGATGCCATTGTTGCTGCTGCGGCGTATGTTGTTGTGGGTGTTGTGATCCCGAGGGCGTAGCCTGGCCTTGCTGTGCGGGAGACTGGAATTGCCGTGGGGTTGATGTAGCAGTATGGGGAGGCTGGTACGGCTTCTCCCACTTCAGAGGAGCCGCCACTGGAGTAGGAGCTTGAGGTGTTGTAGGCGTGTCCTTTGGCTTGATTCCCACTTCCGGTCGAGGTGTGATGGCCTGTTTTGGAGTTTGTGCTGGAGCCTGCAGTGGACGAGGTCCGGACTGAGGAACTCCCGCTGGGGCCTGAAGCACGGGGCCGGTTCCGTTTGGTGGCTTCGCAGCTGGAGAAGGTCGAATCGGGGTTGTTCCAGGTGGTAAATGGCCCGGGGGACCAACGGTCGAGGATGCGGCATGAGGTGTTGGAGGCTTGGGCGGGATTACTGGCGTATGCGACGTTGGAAGCTTACGAGCAGGGGTCGCCGCAGAGCTCGGCAATGGCGTCGCGGTTGGTCCATTTGATGCATTCGCAGGCTTGGATTCTCGCGGCGCAATGGCAAGCGTTCCATTTTGGCTGGCAGCTCTAGCACGTCTCTCCCTCTCTGTACGCTCGAGAAGATGGATCTCGCTCTGGACTTTGTTGAATCGTTTCTCGTCTTCGCGGATTTGATTGACGACATTATCGCGATACCGCGCGTAGAGTCGATCGACTAGAACGGGTACTTTTTCGACATTTTCGTATACGTCCTTCAGTGTTGGTAACGGGGGAGTCCCCAGTTTTCTCTTCTTCGATGGTGATCCAGTTGCTCCATCAGAGCCATCCACTCGTTCATACTCGCTTTTCAACTCATCCCGCAATAGCAGCAAGAACAGCTGCCGCAGCGCGTCCGGTTTCAATCGTGAGGGATCATATGTTTTGCCCTCTTTGATGAGGGTGTTATTGATGAGTAGCTCTGAGATGCGCGTAAAAGCCCCGTTGTCGACTCCGTGGGTCAGCAACGACTGGAATAGGAACAGCGACTCGAGGGGCGTGTAGGCGGCCGGTTGATTCATGCCCCGCGATCCACCACGCCAGCTTTCCAGAGGCCCTTCACGTCTCGGCAGAAGATGAACCGGCGCCACGGTCTATGGATGATTCAAGCAAGTTAGGGGTCACCGAGCATCTACGGGAATGCGCAGGATGGGGGGCTCTATCAATACGTACAGGCAACCTTAAATAACGAATCCAGATTTGGCAGTGGTGACCTTGAGGCCTATCATCGGGTATAGATGGCGTTTGAGACCTGCTTCGCGAGACGCGCTCGCCGTTGAGCGTGGTGTTTTTTTTTCAGGTCGCGATCGTCTGGCCAGATGTCACGTGACAGGAGTGGCCGGAAAGGTGACGCGAGCGGGCAATGTTCGAAAATTTCGATGATGCAGAGAAGAAAATTACCTCCAGCCGGCCTGAGCCGCAAACAGCGCTAAGGCATAAAAATCACGTGAGACCCCTGAACGTCAACTCGCTTTCATCAAGCGCCGCAAGCGATTGTCTCTGGCATTGGTAATGATAGTAATCCTCATTGATCAATTATTTTAGAGTTATTCACAATGACAGCCGTGGTTTGGGAATGAGAATTTGTGGGTGCAGAGAGGATCCTCTCCGCACTAATAGTAAATTGCAACCTAACCGGCATATTTTATGCCAAGTATAAACTCCATCCCCTGTGGTATCATAATAAAACGAAGCGAGCGGTATAGGCTCATCGCTCAGCTTCTGTTCTGTATCCCCCCGACCCAGTGACATTAAGAAAATCCATGTCCGGAAACGCCTTTAACCAGTTGATCCAAGTAAAACAATTACCCAGTATAATAAAACACGCGACGGAAAAATACTAAGGCGAAAGGGAGCTTGAGGATCCCTCGCCATCTCCACTGCGCTGTCCGTCTTCGTCAGGACTGTCTCCATCCCGTTCTCTGGGATGAGTAAGACGCAGTTTCTCATCTAAAAGGGTGACCAGTCGCTCTGAATACTGGTCTAGTAACCCGCTGAGCACTGTTTCGTTCATCGCCTTACTTCGAATAGCTCGCTCACCAAGAGAGGCTGCTGTAAGGCGCAGCTCCTGGTCCAGCTCTGACAAAACTTCTTGGCTAATGGGCTCCGCCGAAGCAAGCTTCTTTCTATAGGCTCGCAACGTTCGACATGTCTGCTCCGTCGCCATGTTCAACGAACCAAACCCGCGCAGACTGGAGGAAGATGTTTTCTTACGAGCACCGCCACCACCCAGGGCTGGGAGTGAAGGTTTCCGAGTAATCTTTGATTTTGGGCTTATTGGGGGGCTAGTTCCACGGCTATCAGCCGAGGGCCGTCGGGATGGTGTATCTCCCATGATAGTGCTAGTGCTAGGGCTTGTCGGGAAAGTGCCAGTTGGGGTCTTGATGACACTGGTTGCGAGATTGAATCGGGATGTGCGACGTCGAATAGTGCGTGGAGGTGATCTTCGACCAGAAGAGGGGGATGGCCGTTGAAACTCGGCCAACTCAGCTTTAGAGAGCACCTTCCGCAGGGGCGGCCGACCAGAAACTGCTTCCTTGACCGGTGATGGATCTCTACTTATCGAACCGGGTGCTGGATCGTCAAGGTCGAGTGCCCAAATCATCATCGTCCCATCCGATCCCACGCTAACAGCTCTGCGATTGCCGTCTTCGTCCTCAACCAAGCACACGCCATTAATTGCTTCCGTGTGACCCCATTCTCGATCCAAGAAACTGCCCGTTTGAGCGTCATATAGCCGGATAGACTTGTCTGTGTTGGACATGCCCAACAGAAAATCCTGATCTTTAGGCATCCAATTTCCGATAATGAGGGAGTCAAGCACAGCAGACTCTACACCTCCTTCATCCATACATTTAAAACAATTGAGCTGTCGTCCAGTATTAAGGTCGTACTGGCAAACAGATCGATCTAGAAGTGAAACAAACACCGTTTTTTCGTCAATGCCAAGAACCATGGACGACGGTGAAGCTTTTAATGAGATGACCCGTGAAGGAATGGCAGCGATCGCATCTGGATCGCCTTCTCTAGTTATAAGATCGTGAACCTGGAGGGTACGGTCAAACGAGCAAGTCAAAATCTTGTCCTCTGATGGGATCAGCACTTGAACGACCTTTGCGGCAAACTCAAGTGTCTGAAAATGCTCAATTGAACCATCCAGCGTTCGGTGGAATAGCTGTGTCGTGCGGTCTCGTCCGCACGATGCCATGAGAAACCTGTTCTCGTTTTCAAATACATCAACCGAGCGACACTCGAGGGAGTGGGCCTTGGTGTCAAGCAATGACTCCTTAGTGGCAATATCGGTAATTCTCAACACACCAAGACGGTCTGCAGTTATAAGGTTGCCGTCGGAGGTAGTGCGAGCACATGTGAGTTGGTTGATCGGATCAAGCTCATTTTCTGGCTCATTTATTTCAATGGGCACGTTGACAGAAGCTTTGACACATCCGTCCAGGTCCCAAAACAAGACTTTACCCGAGCCTGTCCATGTCAAGAACGAAGCGCCTAGGTTATTCGGCTTGTGGAGAACCTGAACACCCGTGATAGGATCTCCATGGCCCGGGATCGGAATGGCGGCAACCGATCGGTCATCTTTGCCGGGAATATGATCGGAGTTCCAGATGTCAATGGACTGCCTCGAGTCGATGGTGACCAGCTTATCCGGCAAGAACCCGAGAGAAAGCAAGCCCCTCGGGCACTCCGTAATTTCCAACACACATGACGCCCGACAATTCAAGACCGCTTCCACATCAAGCATGGCAAAATGGCCATGCTTCCCACCGACATATGCCACGTTATCTCGAATCGTGATGCTCGTGATCTGAAAGTTTAGACCGAGGACTTTGAGAAGCTTCATCTGCTTGTCGTCGTCGTCCAAGATGCATACATCACCCATTTCTGAGCAGATGATCAAATTCTTGTCCTTTACAACGGCAGCACAACTAAAGGTTGCCTCCAGCAGTGAGCCAAGGATAATGTTACGCCCCGGGAGAGTTCTTTGGGACGGAGGAGTAGAGGCAGGCCGGTCATCGAGGAATTTCGCCTTTGTCGGAGAAATAGCCTGCGCTTCGTCGATTCTCCACATTTTAGCATGGCGAACTCCAAGAGTGACGAGACAGTGGCCAACCCAGACCATGTCTTTAATGTACGATGTGCACCGATTCTGTTGAAATAGCCTGGCGGCCCCCGTGCGGTGATCGATCCTCCATACATAGAGGAAGCCATCATTGGCCGCGCCCAACGATGCCAGAAATTTGGTGTCCGAGGACCAGGCCACAGCCTTGACCCCAAAAGCGTGCTCACTGATCGAAACAATGGGCGCGTCAGAGGAAGAGTCCCGGAGACCAAAGACCAGCACGCGGGGCGCGTAACCAGTTTCCCCAACAGCCAAATACTTGCCACACCGACTCAATGCAACACAGGTGGCGGCCTTGATCCTCTCACGACTTGTCCATGTCCTGCTTCCAGGTGAATCGGCCCATTCCGGGTGGTTGTGCGGTGAGTCTCTAAAGCTGGGGGCCACGCGGCCGCGGCTATCGTTGGCTTTCGGAGTAGAGGTTGGCGTCGAAGGAGAAGTCTGGTATGTGGTTACGGCGTAGAGTGGAACGGCAGTCGGTCGGGCACGATAAAAGCGCTGGGTGTGGTGAGAGCCTTCAACATCGACTACGACAACGGCGGCGCCGGCAATGTACGCAAAACTGGAATTAACGGTGTCGAATCCGGTGGGTGAGGAGCAAGTGGTGCCAATGACACGCTTCAAGGATAATTTTGACGAGTCATAGTAGGAGCGCCCGCGCATAGGGGACCGGGATGAACGTGAGGGACGAGAGAGAAAGGGAGAGTTGGACGGAGTGAACTTGAGCCGGCTGTTGGATGGTGTCGCCGCCATGTCGCCGCCATTGACAACTCGACACACAAGAACGAGCAAGGAAGTCGGGAGTAGGGGTGGAGGGTGACGGTTGGACCCGGCGTCTCGAGCCTGGCTAGGATAACGACGGCGGGTTAAAAGAGTGGAAGAGAGCACGGCTCAGAAAATGCGCAGGTCTAGGAACAAGAGTGGTTTTTGGTGGTTTGTCTAGCGGAGTCGTGCCCGGATGCGGATGCGGGATGATGCTTGTGCGTGTGGAGGGCGGTGTAAGTGGGAGTTGTTGCAGACTGCAGGCGAGACTCGATCAAGCTAAAAAGGCTGACCAGCAGCGTTAGTGGATAAAGTTCAACGAAGCAAAGTAATCGCTTGGGGATTCTTACAGTGACGTAAAGGAAAAAAGTAAATGGGTGGCAATTGAAGGACTGACAAGAAGAACAGAGCAACAGGTGAGCGAGCAAAGAATGTGTGAATGGTGATGGCGGTGGTGATAACCTTGCGAGGAGAAAAAGAGAGGCGGAAAAATGGTCATGGGGCCCTGTCGCTGAGCACCACCCACCCGCCAGCCCATGGCATTTGTTTTGGTCCCTGCCAGCCTCCCATCCATGATGGTTTCCCGGGGGGGGACCAGCCTGCAAGCTTGGACCATCCCACCAACGCTCCAGTGGGCGCTCCAGCAGACGCCGCGGTGGATTGTGCCGTCCCCGACGGGTGCGCTTCAGCGGCCTTTAGTGGTCACCTCCCGCCTCGTCAAGACACCAGCGCGGGCGCCTGGCGTGGGATCAGGGCATGTATGACACAGGTCGAAGCCTCCAGGCAGGCTAGTTTCAGCGGGACAGACTGGACAATTCCTTGTTCCGATGCTGAAAATGGCCGTCAAGTTGCTAGGTTTACCCATCTGCGCTGTCTCTCCTCGTCGTGTCTGGTCTCATAATAGTAACTCGCAAACCGGACCAGGGTCAGCTGCCACGGATCAGATCAACCAGCCCAGGGCCCATCGGCGGCCCATCATCCCATGCGTCTGGCGCCCCAAAAAGATGTGATGATAACTCAGCCAATCTCTGGAGACGCCATCCAGGGAGACCCCGGGCTGTAAACATGTCACCCAGTCCAAAACCGGCTGCTTCTGCAACCCATGCGGACGCGCGAGAGGGAAACTCTGATGTTGCTGCCCGGTATTCCCGCACCTCATACTAAGTTCATGTCGAGCGAGCAACCGAATGCGATCGTCTGCGACCTGCAGCTGCTGTTGCTGGAGCCCAGCTGCGGTTGGCGGACCAGCGACATCAAAACAGAATTAACCAGGTCAGACATGCGCCAGCGCCAGCCACGCTACAAACTTCTGGACCGGGAAGAAAAAAAAAGCAACGTGATGGAAATTTCTTCCCTCCTCACATTGTTGACCCAACTCGAATCCAGTCCCAGCCCGGTCGTCCCCCAAGCTCCACTATCAAAATACCCCCGTCGGCACCCCAAGTCCGGTAGCCCAAGCCCCAATAGCGCCATCACCTATTTCTCCAGACCCCAACCATGCCTACCATGCCTGAAAAAATCCTCTGCCCAGCCAATGCCCTTGGCGGAGCGGGAACGTAAAATGAAGATTCTCCCGCCACCCTGTCGGCGCTTCCTGGCCAGTCGCGTGGTGTTAGTCTTTTACCTTGTCCACCACCCAACTCTCTCCCTGCTTAAGGTACTCATTAATCCCTGGCTACTCGGTGAACCCTGGTCTCGCCACCGTCATCAAGGGTCTCAAGCTCTGGTGGGCCAGAGAGAAGACGCGGGAAGTGAACGGTGAAGGCCAAGATCAAAACGAGATGCGTTCAAAAGAAGATAACAGAAACAGCCGCAACCGCAGGCCACGTACGTCCTTCCAGACGACGCCAAGCTGATCTAATAATACCATCGCCCAACCCTCCTAAAGCTTAGGATCGCGATAAAACTCAATACCTCTTCCGTAGTATCTACTCTCAGCCTGGCGTAGCGGCGGCTGGGTAATCTAGAGCACCCTGGTTCGTCATTCTTCAGAGCCACATCGAAACTCGGCAATCATCTAAAGCCACCGGACTTCACCAGGGGCCCAGGCGCGTTCCCTTGCGGTCATATCTGTCTCTTCGTGATCATGAAATTTTAATGTATCAGTGATGCTATTCCGAGCTTATCCATACACAATACCAATACCATACGCCAAGCTCATATTAACATATTGCCCTCATTATCCAACACATGGGGTTTATACTATGCTATCCTGCCCAGTTGCGATGCGCGCTCTTATCAGCCAGTTCACCCGCCCAGTCAGCAACGCCTTGACTTTGTGATTGATGCGAATCCTGCAGATCACTGAGCTCTCCGTGTTTCCAACACTGGGCGGTCTGTAGTCCCTCCTCCCAACGCCATTTACACGACAAGACCTTCCTCTGACGCCTCGTCCCGCTCTAATCGCTCTAGTCCTGTGCCGACAGCTCCATATACACGCAGTGGCACAGCAATTTCAAAGCTCTCACACACCAAATTTTCCACTGCCACAAGAACTTGTCCCCCTTTCTCATCTTGAGAGATTTGTTCAAGAAGCGGGTGCACAGGTGGCCTCTCGCCGTTATCCGCGTCCTCGCCCGCTTGGGTTTGCGAAGGCACCACGAATTCAATGCGGATCTTCCATTCCAGGCTAACTCCGCTAGTCATGAACTCTGGTGTTGCAGTAATTGGGATTGTCGGGTTAAAAATAACCCGTCGAGAGTAAAGAGCGGCCTCTGATGACGCAGCATGCACTTTGCGTGTCACCCGGTGAATGCTAGACTCTGATCGCACTGCCAACGATGGGTCTACCTTTTCTGAAGTCTCGAGTGTGGTATGGATCGCGTAGCACGGAATGTCAGCATCTGTGAAATCAATCGCCATGGTCACGACCTCTCCCAATCGGTAAGCTGGTCGTGTGAGCATAACCACTCCGACTCGCTGCCCGTTTCGTGCAATCTCAAACCGGTTTGGACTTTGCTGGCCTCCCGATGTCACATTGCTTCGCATGATGGCAAGGTGGATGGACTCTTGTGTTGTAGATGCCTCCTCAAACCCTGAGGGTCGTCGCGAGTTCCTACCATCTGTTGGCGACAATACAATGCTGCCGCTCTCGTCTCGTGGCCTTGAGACCAAATCATCCACATACGATAAGAAGTCACTCAATGTTGACGCTTGTGCTTTGGCCCCATTGGCTTTTAGTTCCTTGGCGTCGTTGGGGGAGTGGTTCTTAACTTTGGCCAAATCCCGAAGAAGTACGTATGGATTCATTAGATCGTGGCCAAGGATCTCTCCATGGCTATTGACGCTGCCGAGCACACGGAAGGGGACTTCAACAGATCGGACTTGTTGCTCTTTGGCACCGCCAACCCTTTGTGTCCCCACTACCAGGCTGTATGATATCTTGACCGCTTTGCCGCGGTGGGTTGGCGGCAAGCCTTTGGGAAGCCGGAATGAATATTCAAACACTCGGCTCTCTCCCGGGGCAAGTTGAAGATCGACAAATAAAATAGACTGTGGTGTCGTCAGGAGAGGAATGGATTTCGAGTTTGCAACTCCCCGCATCTCCTTAATGGTGCTCAGCTCTCCACCACCGAGAAGATCTCCTAGAGAGCTGCTGATTTTACCCCAGCCAAACCCACGTAGGAGGCCGCTGTCGCGCTTCGAGGTTTCCAAGCCAACCACACCACCACCTTGGCCACCCACAATTGCTTTCTTTTTGACTTGTTCAAATTGCCCCAGGCTGACCAATGACCCATCCAAACTAAATGAGCCTTGTAGCTGAGCGTAGCCCATCATAAGCGACTCCGGTGCCCTTGCTTGCTGCGGTGGCAAACCCAGACTCCGTCGAAGGGACCGCGATTGGCCCCTAATGGGCGGCTGGGTCACATACTCTGAAACAAGAGTCTCGGACGAATTGTTGCTCACAGAGTAAAACTCTCCGCTGCTTCGAGGTGTTCCTCCCAGTATACCAGAGCTTGCTAAAATCCGGGCAGCAGGTGCAGGCTGCTCGTTGATGAGGGGGACAGGGTCTTTGGTGCGAATTGCGATGTGATTTGCATCCGCAAATCCCACTCTGGGGCTAAGCATGTGATCCTTCATTCCCCGTGGCTGGCTCACCGGTGATTCAGCTGTCGGAGAAGGAGCTGCGGGGAACCTGAATTCTGGCATCGGGTTTGGAGATGCCCTTGGTGACCTGTGCTGATTGCCGAGGCGTGGTGTGTTGGGAGCTGTCGGGGGCCGTGACATGCGGCCAAATCTATCCGGAGGTGGGTATGATGCATGGAATAAGGGTGAGCTGGTAAGCCTTGGTGAAAAGGAGGCTATAGCAGGTCAGCATTCAATTATGCTCAACAATGAATACAAGACATACCCGAGTTCGGTCCAGAGGGTGATTGATTCTGGGCTCGCGGGACAATTTGCAAACTTGACGCACGTCCATGTCCGCGAGTCGGCCGCTGCGGGCGCGTTGGGGGTTCGTTGCGATGAGAGTGATCCTCAACGGTGCTCGTCGATCCAATCGAAACGATGGAAAGTGACCGCTTATGCGCATGTCCTGAGCCCGATATGGGCGGACGATCACTCGTGCTAGGTGAAGGCGCAGGCCATTGCACAGATCCTGATCTACTATGCGTACGGGTTGACGGAACGCTCAGCGACAGGGCAGACCGACGATGTCCTCTGCCCGATGCAGCCGGGGACGGCGGGGTTAAGCCAAAGTTGGGCTTGGAACGGCCTTGCAGCGGCGTGGCCAAACGGCTGCGATCCAAGGGGCCTTGCTGTTGCTTTGGTTGGTTCGATCCGGTCGCGACGTTCTTGAAGGTGATTGTGCATTTGACTTCTTCGCCGGCAAAGACGGTTTGGTCATGCCAGCGAATGAAGACACGAATGTTGCTCGATGTGTCGGGCGCCATGGCGACGGCCCTCAATGACGAGCGCGTGCGATGGGGCGGCGACTATGCGATGGCTGATGTGGCATTTCCGTGCCGGAGCATTGTCGGGATCGTGCGCGAGATGATGGATGCGGGCCGGAGACGGTCGAGGCGAGTATGATAGGAAAGACGATGAATATGAGCTCGAGATCCAACGTCATGGGGGATCGTTGAAAGGAGAGGAGGAGGTTCACGCTGGCGTCTTGGCAGGGAGCTGCTGCGCCAATGATGGCTCAGCTGCAGGTACAGTGTGGAGGCCAGACCGGGCTAGAGCTTCGGCCACTCGCTAATTACCTGTCCGTCCATCAGCCAAATACGAGCGTCGAGTCAATCATCGCGAGCCATAGGGTAGGTGAACTTTCAAAATGCTTTCTATTCTTGCAGTTTTTCCTCTGCCCTTTAACAAGGCTAATTCCAAATGTTGTTTATGTTCATGATTATATTTATATTATTCTGGTTGTTCACATTTATAAATGAGGTTAATCGTGATGTGTACGACACTGCCCCTCACAGCACCAGAAAATGGAAAAATCTCAGATTGTACCAGGAACTATTCCTTAGTGCCTGTCAGATTGAGCTCCAGCTTGCCTGTAAAATAGTATTTTTTTTTAATCTAGGATTGGACTTCTAATTCCACAACGATGTTTTTACTCATTTGCGTAGCAATCCCGAAGTGACAATCTATCATCAAAGTTTTAGTTCAAATTACAACTATGTCCATGGATCCTAGATAATATTTTGAGAAATACAGATGAAAACCTCGAGCGATCATAGAACTCGACAAATCCTACCTACAGTGAATTGAGAGGAAGGGGGTTACGAGGTGGCCGGCAGCTGCCATTATTGCCGATAATGAACTTGCGTATACAAGGCATAAGTCTTAATAAACTTAGCCCTTCGCTCCTCCAGTTTACATCGTTCGATTTTTTATTTTTTATTTTCTATTCCTGAGAATCTACCACCACAACATCACCACAAAGGTAAAACCCCACGGAGAAATCAAAGTCTCAATTGCAACTGGCAAAATGATCGGATCCCAAATCACAGAAATCGCAAGACTTGTAGAACTGGATTTAGTGGGATTGAAAAAGAGATTGATTGACACGAAGGCATGGCACTATCCTCCCTGTTGTGCCCGATGCCTTACTGGAATGAAATTGACGGCGACAATAGGGTAACCCCTAAGAACAATGACTTGCCAAGCACGAGTCTATGTTTCCTCTAGCCAGGTCATGGCCCTGGGGATTTATGAAAATGGGCAATGACAGAAGTAACTAAGCATTGTTTCTTGGGACTTTGACGCTGATTACGAGGCAATGTATCCTGGACTTCACATCAACTTCTCCGCACAATACATCAACAGTTGCCGCCAATGCCGTTCTCGCTTCTTTATTCATGAGATAAGTCAATTTCATTTCTGACATTATAACCCCCCCCCCCAAGCCTGCTAGAAGACAAATTTCTCCAGTGTGTCATGCATTTCGTCACTTGTGCGATTGTATGATCCTGATTTGGTTCGATGACACAGTGAATGGCATGCCGGAATTCGACCCCAAGTACCAATTTTCAGGGTTTGAGATTGTCCAATTAATCAAGAGAAAATTGCGTGAATAAATGCAAGAACAACTGCGCGCCAGTGGTGTGGTCAGAATCGAACTATGACAACTCGTCTGACCTCACCCTTGATTCTAAGAATAGGGGTAACAATCACAATAAAAACAAAGGTAATTTTCTTCTTCTAGGTCGAGGACGATGGGTAGCTGCGAGAAAAAGGAACACGTGAGGGGGATGAGTTTCGGTCGACTTCCGGACAAGCAGACAACCCTCTCAGGAGGTCCTGGCGTCTAACGGCTGGAGCCAAAGAATTGGGGAGTGAGATCGAGGGGTAAAAGAGATTCTGGGGAGGATCTGGGGGCCGGCATGATGCCTCCAAGGGCCCAGACCAACAATCCAGAGTATGGGGAGCAAATCTGGGGCACCGAGATTAAGATGCAAGCGCGGGCCCCGAAGTCTGCCACTGCGGCTCCAGTTAACTGTCCCGTCTCCATATTCCGTCCCCATCCCTCCAACAAGCCGCCAGTCCAAGAAAGGGGCCCTATTTTAGAGCCCGATAGTCAGCTCTGAGCAGAGAACGGCTCCGAGACACCCGGGGTGGATGATATAAGCCGAGCAGGCGGATCAAGCAGCCTACGTGTACCTTTGGCCACTCATCCTCTTCTCCGATTTACGTGCATTGGTTCCTTAGGTTTGAGGATGAGGCCATGCCACGCTGACCCCCTGCTCTTCGGGTCCCGAGTGTGGGGTAGTCAGCGTTTGTGTATAACGTCGAGACCTTAATATCACTAATACAAAAGTAAACTTTGGTCATCATCTAGCGGGGCATGAGTTGGTTTGGGGTAGAGCTGCCAGTTGAATGGGTATGTTGATCATTTGGGCATGGAAGTCTCCAATCCCAACAGGATGGGGCTCTCCAAAAAAAAAAAAAAAAAAAAACTCAATTTTGGAGAGTGACTGATGATGTCGTTCCATATATAGCCATTTCGTAAACTTGCTGGCAGGCCAACTAAAAGATGGAGAACGGGGTAAAGGAGACGGACTGCGGAGAAGGAACAGGACCCAACGTTGAGACATCATGCGGCCGAAGCTGGGGATTGCTTTGACAAGTCGACTCCTCAAGGTCTTTTTTCCTCTTACGACGAGCATGGCTTGTGTCACAGTAAGCACTGCGACCAGCATCACCATGACGGTTGCTTGGTGATCACCCATGTGGGCCATCCCCGGCAGGATGGAGACGCAGCAGCAGCGGAGCCGCAGAGTCTGCGGGTCCGCCCAAATACCAAGATGTCGGCCAAGAGGAAGATGGGTCGGAAAGTCACGGGGGCAGTGAGGCTAGGACAACCGGCGGCAAAAGTTGGAGACTTCTGGGCTCATGGCGTGGGTGCCAATTGAGGGTGACATTGTCCGGGGGGTTGGCTGGAGAAAGCAGATTGGTCGTAGGCCCAAGATGGTGTCGGCCGTAGCCGCGGAGTTCGCTGGCTGGATTTTTTTCTTGGTGCGGGGTCATGGGCTCGCTCCCCTTTACGCCGAGGATACCCCCCGATCGCAGCAGTTAAGGACGAATTCCCCCTGGCGTGGAGCTCTGTCGCAGGGCATTCTGTCAGTTACGAAAGCTCCCCTGTGGGGGGCGCGATTGGTCGGCATAAGGGGGAGCGAGAGATGCCAGCGTCCCAGACCAGACGGCAGGCATAGATAGCAGCTTGTTTGAGGAAGCGCGAACCGCAACGGCAGATGCAGGCGGATGGGGCATTCAGGGTCTCATTGCCATCCCAGGCCAGTTTGCGTGGCCCCAGTTACGGGATTCCATATCCCCAGCAGGAAATCAAAACCGTGAACAATTCAGATCCACGACGTCAAGGCGTGTGGGGCACGAGATGGGTGGCGCTGCGCGATTGCGGCAGAGAGTTGGCTCCTTGGTGGGAATCGGGCATGGAGGTAAATCAAACCACACCCTGACTTCTCAGCCCTGGCAACCTGACTTCCTGTTCCAGCGAGGATGTACGGAAGTATGCACTAGTACGGAGTACGTGACGATTGCTGGGGGGCACGAGGCATGAGGCGCGGCTCCGGGGCTACCGCACAAGCACAATGGTCAAAATAAATTGCCGTCCCAGCTAGTTGCCCCGGGCACTAGAGTTAGTATGGGAGGGAGGAGGGGTGGCATCCAACTAGAGAGGGGGCAAAAGGAAGCAGAGGGAGCCGACGAGTGAGTGATGGTTTGGTGTCCTTTTTGGGTAATGGCTGGGCAACTTTGGCTTTCATGGCTTGGTTGATGAAGAAAAATGAGAGACACGGTGGTCCTAGTTAGTTGTTGTCTTCGCGACGTAGTTTGCAGCGCGTGCTCTCCCGCCGTCGCCAATCCAACAGATGACGTCTCGGAGCAATTACATAGCACACCATAGGCATAGGCATAGGCACAGGCACAGGCATTGGAGGGTGACTAGAGTACAATCGCTTCCAATCCAGCAAGGTGCCGGCAAGGTGCCGACAAGGTGATGACAGGGACGTACACGGCTTAGCCAATCTGGGTTTTGTTGGCATCAGACTCAAACCGTGGCAGTATCCAGATCGGATCCGGGGCACTGCAGCATTTGGCATTTGTCATGAAAAGTTGACTCCACCGGCGACAAGGTATGGTTCCCTTTTGAGCGAGAAAACGAGGCAACTGTGCGTGACGAGCCGTAGTCGGTACCCATACACACACACAGTCATTCACTCGTTCACTGTTCGTCGTGAGGCTGGACCACACAGACCCATACCTAAACCGACGCCTGCTACCCCTCCACGCTCCAATCCTGCCCACCGGGGCCGTCTATCCCCCAACGCCATTGGTCGTCGGCTGCGGGGAAGCTCACAGTCGCCGTGGTGCCGCATGCCTTGCCCGCTCCGGCCCGGCCGTGTGATTCGCGGAGCCGTCCTGGTTCTATCCACTCCATCCACTCGAGCGCGGAGGGGGTGGGGTCGTGCAACATCCGAGACGCAAAGAACGAAGCCAGTAGGGTTTTTGGTGCCGACGCCACCCTCTCTGGGGGGGTTTTTTGCCTCCCATGGTGAGTGGAGAGCTTGATGTTGTTGTTGTTGCTGTTGTTTTACTGAGACTGGCTGGAGACAGACACATGTTGCCAGAAGAGGAAATAAAGTGAGAGAGAAAAGAAAAAAAAATACTGGAAAGGAGAAGCCATGCACATCCAGCTGGGTGGGAGATGCCCGGGTATCAGGATAAAAGAAAGGAGGGGTAATTCGATATCTTCTTTGTCCATATTCTGTGCCGCTCTGTTGAGAGGCGTCGAATGGGAAACGGGGTGATCCGCCCCATTGCACAACGCTCCATACCCACCGCGGTAGTATTTCCCATGGAACCTGATTCTAAGCCGACTCTGTCATTCTGTGTCTCGCTCTGCTTAGCGCAGTGAGCCGCCGGTTCCCCTTCCATACTGCCCCCCCTCCGTCTATGCGGACGTCGTGCCCTCCATTGCTCCATCGCTCCAGACTCCACCCGCCCCATACACTGACCATGTTTCTACTGTGCTCCGTACTAAGGCGCGCACGTCCATACTATGCTACGTAGGTCGTCAACGGGGATTCGGTACGTTGGGAGGCGAGGCGAGGCTGTTGCGGGGAATGTGGATGCCACTCCCCTCCACACCACACCCCCCCTCCATCCAAATCTTCCATCTGCCCCCCAAAGTAAACCCCGCGTTGATTTTTGAGATTAAATACGACGCTCCTGTCGCCGAAAGAAGGGAATCTTGCCTTTCCAGTTTCATACTCATCTTTCAACTCCTCTTTTTTATATAACAGCTTCGATTCCCCTCTCCAAGATACCCCATCCTCTTCCTCTCACACTCACAACCACACATCAGCCACAATGACTTTGACCGTCGAGCTCAACACCCCCATCACTGGTCCCTACCAGCAGCCCATTGGCCTGTACGTCTTCGACATCCGATATATATATATATATATAACGCACTTTCAGTCACTAACAGTTCAACAGCTACATCGATGGCAAGTGGGTTGAGGGTGTCGACAAGCAGAAATTTGAGGTCATCAACCCCTCTACTGAAGAGGTCATCACCTCCGTCTGTGAGGGTACCGAGAAGGATATCGATCTCGCCGTCGCCGCTGCCCGAAAGGCTTTCGAGGGCGTATGGAAGACCGTTACCCCCCATGATCGAGGCAACCTGATGCTCAAGCTCGCCGACCTCGCTGAGAAGAACAAGGAGCTCCTCGCTGCTGTTGAATCTCTTGACAACGGAAAGTCCATCACAAACGCCCGCGGCGATGTCGATGCCGCCATTGGCTGCATCCGATACTACGGAGGTTGGGCCGACAAGATCGAGGGTAAGACGATCGACATCGATCCCAACATGTTCCACTACACCCGCCCCGAGCCTGTAAGTTGAAGCCCCCGGTTGCACTCCGTTTTTGTTGGATCTACCGACGCTAACCCCAACTTCCCCAGATCGGTGTCTGCGGTCAGATCATTCCCTGGAACTTTCCTATTCTAATGTTTGCCTGGAAGATCGGCCCTGCTCTGGCCACTGGTAACACCATTGTCATGAAGACTGCTGAGCAGACTCCTCTCTCCGCTCTCGTCTTCACCCAGCTCTTTGAGCAGGCTGGTTTCCCCCCAGGTGTCTTCAACCTTGTCAGCGGTTTCGGAAGAACTGCTGGTGCTGCCCTCTCCTCTCACATGGACGTTGACAAGATTGCCTTCACTGGCTCCACTGTCGTTGGCCGAACCATCATGAAGGCCGCCGCCGCCTCCAACCTCAAGAAGGTTACCCTCGAGCTCGGTGGCAAGTCCCCCAACATCGTCTTCGAGGATGCCGACATTGAGGAGGCTATCAACTGGGTTAACTTCGGCATCTACTACAACCACGGCCAATGCTGCTGTGCCGGTACTCGTATCTTCGTCCAGGAGAGCATCTACGACAAGTTCCTCGCTGCCTTCAAGAAGCGTGCTGAGGAGAACAAGGTCGGCGACCCCTTCCTTGAGGAAACATTCCAGGGTCCCCAAGTCTCTCAGCTCCAGTACGACCGTATCATGAGCTACATCCAGTCCGGTAAGGATGAGGGTGCCACCGTTGTTACTGGTGGTGAGCGCCTCGGCGACAAGGGTTACTTCATCAAGCCCACCATCTTCTCCGATGTCAAGCCTAGCATGAAGATCATGCAGGAGGAGATCTTCGGACCCGTCTGCGCCATCTCCAAGTTCAAGGATGAGAAGGAGGTCATCGACCTCGCCCACGACACAAACTACGGCCTTGCCGCCGCCGTCCACACCAAGGACATCAACCGCGCCCTCCGCGTCAGCAACACACTTAAGGCCGGCACCGTTTGGGTCAACTGTAAGTTTTCCTCACGTCATTATACTCCCTTCTTTATTTCTCTGGTGGAAACACTTAAAAAATTACCATCGCCCCACTCTCGTTGTCTCGCCAAAACATAACCACAGCATCACCAAAACACCACAAAATCATCACCAAACTCAATCAAAAACTGAACTACGTGCTAACCGCTGCAGGCTACAACAAATTAAGCTTTCAATTACCTTTCGGAGGTCAGTACTTTCCTTTTCATTACCCTCTCGCTTTTATGGTTGTTGTGAAAATTTGCCAAAACATCACAACGCCACAAAATCATCACCAACTCCAATATCATCCAAAATATATGCTAATATGTATCGAAAATAGGTTTCAAAGAAAGCGGAATTGGACGAGAATTGGGTGAGGCCGCTCTTGCCAACTACACACAGAACAAGTCTGTTGGTATCATGCTCTATAACAACTAAGGAATGATTGAAATGGGAAATGAAAGGAGCGGCGTTTCATTTTGGAAATTGTATATAACATGAGTTTCCAGAGCTTTGATGATTTAATACCAGAATATTTACTGTGTCTGGACCTGATTCTACTAAGCGAAATGATGAATGATGGATGGATGAGTAAAGCTGCTGTCAGCGGCTTCTAATAACCCCGACAGGCCTTTTATACTATAGTGTCTAATATCAACCATTTAGGTATACAAGGACATTATTCATATATAGCCAAAAGAGCTCATTGCAAGACGCCCACATTCAATCTCTCTCGACGTCGCTAGCTGGCTTCTCGAGCAGAGCTGCAAAGTTACGGAGGATATGAATCCCTTCCACCTAGCATAGAGCTTCGATTTTTAATGAATCATAGATGTGCTGTGGAGATACGAAGAAAGCACCCGGAAAAAGAGGGACACGGAAACTTCATATCAACTCACCCCTGGGTCTGGTGTGAGTCCCTACGTCCGATGCATAACTGCGGTTAAGCAGTCTAACAGCCGCAACCCCAGTCACGCATCGTTGTTGTACTGGGTCCCCATTCACAATATATCATAAAAATCTCGACTAGCTATTGCGTCTTTACCGGGCATCAATTACAACTGTTCGTTCTGGCGCATCGTGTCCCTACCGGTCTAGCAGTGTAGCAACTGCAACCCCAGCCACAAATCGTTGCACTGGGTCCGCATTCATTCTGTTATCATATCTAATATTTATACTAGTCATGGTGCCTTTACTCGGCATTGATTCGGTTCCCTGGCTATTAAGACTCCCCATGTTGGTGCATTGCCCTGCAAGTTCAGTAATGTAGAAGCTACAAACACAGTCACAAATTGTTATGCTGGGTTTCTTTCCCTTATTTTCATCATCAACTTCATATCCTCGCCTAGCTATGGCAGAATAGTTTGTAGCATCAAATAATTTCTTGACACTTGTATCTGTCTTTGTTCGGATGGTGCAATCATGTTCTGGCAAATGGGAGACAACTACCATAGACTATCTTAGAAAATTGATAGCTTCTCTTGTCACAACAACCCGATTTTTCACCTTTCCCGCTATCCACTCTCTTGGAGATATGCGTGTGACGCTACAAACTCCCCATAAAGTTGCAACGCGGGCAGGCTTATGGGATCATGACAGGGCACTTTCCCCCCCTCCTCGCTCGCCAGCCTTGATGTCACCAATCAACTACTTCCAAGTTTTTTAAACATTGGACTTGTTTGTACCAACCTCAAATACAACAGCATATTCAATGTAACAAGCATCACAAACCAGAATTTTTCAGCACTTTTTTTCTCTTTAATTTTGCTATCAGGGAGCGATCTCTAAAATCCCCCCTTTATGTAAGCATTATGCCGCATAGTAATCAAGCTCGCCTCGGATACATACAGTGCAATCTTTGAAATATTGTCACTCTCCTACTGTTGGTTCATTGGCACAGTTGAAGGAATAACGCCCTGTGAGGCATGCACGTGAGGAAGCACGTGACTGTGGGGTAAAATAGCTATACTATAACCCCGCCAAATATAGCTAGTTAAAGAGATTAAATATTAATAAATTTATTACTAAAACCCCTCTAGTAGCTATTATTAATCTTATTATAACTTTAGCTAGTTTATTTTAAACCCCTAGGATTTATTTATATTAATTAGTTTAGAAAGTATATAAATATTATTTTATAGATTAATAAAGTATTAAATAAAGAGATATATTATTAAGTATTTAATTTATTAATAAAAAGATCTTATATATTATTTAGGAAATAATATTATATTTTATTTAATTATAATAGAAGATTAATTATTTAAAAGAATATAATATTTTTTTTTTATATTTATTATATAAAAGAATCTTTTTATTAAATTTTATTAAAATAGATTAATAGATTGCTTAGGTATTAAAAAGAGCTTAATAATTTAAAAAAGTTTAATTTTATATATTATTAATTATAATTTTATTTATAATTATTATAATAAATCCTTAAAGAAATAGTATTTATATTAAAGTATAAGTAAGTCCTAGGAGTTTAAAATAAACTAGTTAAGGTTATAATAAGGTTAATAATAGCTATTAAAGGGGTTTAAATAATAAATTTATTAGTATTTAATCTCTTTAATTAATTATATTTAGTAGGGTTATAGTATAGCTATTTTATCTTATAATTATATACTTTCTTATATATATACTTTATAGAGTATTATTCCTTTAATTATATTAATAAATTAATATTAAATCTTTTTCTTTTTATAGGAATAATATAAATACCTTTAATTAGCTTTAATAATTAGATTATAATATTATCCTTTTTCTTTTTCTTTTTTTTTTCTTTTTAATTTTATAAATTAAGCTTAAATTACTTTAATAGGCTTACTTTTAATTTTAATAATTAAGCTTATTATTAATCTTATTTTTATACTTAATTTTATATAATCTAATCTTTTATTTAAATTATTATATTATTATTATTAATAAATTGCTTTAATATTTAATTTAAATTTTCTTTTATAAAAATATTAATTAAATTATTTTTTTTATTAATTTATTTAATTTTATATAATTTTTATTACTTATATAATTATTATAATATTATAATATTAATTATTAAATATTTTTTTTATTATTTTTAGCTTTATAAGATATTTATAAAAAAAATATAAATTAATATATATAATTATAAAAATATAAGGGATTTTAAGTTAATTAATAATTTAATTAAAAATTATAAAGATTATATAAGTAATATTTATATTTATAATTATATTATAAATCTTTAATATTAAAATACTTTATATAACTCTTTAATATTTAATAAAATTATAATAAATAATATTTTTATTTATTATAAATATTTTATTATTTAATTATTTATTAATAATAATTATAATAAATTTTAATTATAAAAATAAATTAATATTATTAATAAAGGTATTATTAATAAATATAAATAATTTTATAATTAATAGATTAAGTAAGATAAATATAAAGTTATATTTAAAATTATTTATTTATTATTTAAGGTATTTATTTAAGGCTTTAATTTAAGCTTTTTTTAATTTTTAAAATTATAGTATAGTTAAGAGATTATAATATACTTTAAGTTAGTAAATAGAGGCTATATATATCCCTTATACTTATTATTTTATATATTACTATTTAATAATAATTAAATCTTTTATTTTAATTAATATAATTTTATTACCTTATTCTTTTTAATATATAGTTATATTATTATTATTAAATAAAATAATAATTATTTTATTAAATATAAAAGGTTAATTAATTATTAATCTCTCTTAGGGTTTAGCTTTAAAGGCTACTTTTATAAGTTTCTTTTCTTTTAATTATAAGAATATCTTATTTAATATTTTAATTATATTATTAATTTATATTTTAATAATTATAAAGCTAGGGTTCTTTTTTAATAATATTAATAAATATAGATTAAATATAAATATAATTATTTAAAGTTTCTTTAAATAATACTTATTATATATAATTTATTAGTAATTTTCTACCTTTAGTATTTTATAAAGTAATATAATTACTTTTATAATTATATTCTTAGAATATTAATATTAAATACTTATTAAAAAATATATTAAAATAATTTAATTTAACTTTATCTTTAATTATATATATATTTATATAATATTTTATAACTAAAGGAAGATATTTTATTTAAAAAGAAATAAGATTAATATTAAAATTAGCTTTTAATTATATCTTTAGATTATTAGTAATTAAATAAGTATTATTTTTTTATTTTTATTAATATAATCTTAAATTATTAATTATAATTTCTTATATAATAAATTAATAATTTTATTTTTAATTTTATTAATAATATATAATTTAAAGATTTTAATCTTATTATATATATTTATATTAAATAAGATAAATTTAAATATATTATATTAAATTAATCTTTTAATCTTTTTTATAATTAATATTTTAAAAGATTTATTAAAAATTTTAATAATTCTTTTATTTTAAAATTTTAATATAAGTTTTAAATTAACTTTCTTTTTAATTAAAATAAATACTTTATTATATTTAATTTTATTTTTAAATTAATTAATTATATATATATTAATTATTATAATAAGATTCTTATAAGATTATTCTTTATCTTTTTTTTAAAGTAATAAAAATTAAAATATATTAATAGGGTTTTTATAAGATTATTCTCTTTTTCTCTTTTTTATTAGTTTAAGTATTAAAAGCTTATAAATAGGGTTCTTTTTATTCTTTATTTTATTTTTCTTTAATAGTATAATTATTAATTTTAAAGGAAGTATATTATTATTAAGGTCTTTAAGAAATAGTTTAATAATAGTTAAATAGAATTTTAAAGGTCTTTAAGTATTATTAATAATATAGATTTTTTCTTTAATTATAATAAAAATATAAAAGCTAATTTATTCTTCTTTTTCTTAATATATATAAACTTAGAATTATAATAATAGATTTAAAATAGTAAAAGTATTAGAATTATTATAAATAATAAAGGTATTTCTTATTTATCTCTTAATATTAATCTTTCTTACTTTTATTATTATTTTATAAATAGCTTTTATATATTTTATTATATTAAATAATAATTTAAAATCTTTTATTATATAGAAATATACTTTAAATATAAGAAATATAAGTATTAAGTTATTAGGGTTAATAATATTATTTATAGCTTTTATTATTATTTAAAGAGCTTTTTTTAGCTTTATAGATAAGTCTTTTTAATATATAATATTATAAATATATTAAAGTAATATATAATATTATTTAACTTTTTTAATAAAATTATATACTTTTACTAATATTATTAATATAATAGTATCTCTTATTTTTACTTTTTAATAAAATTCTTTATTAATAAAGCTTTTATTAAAATTAATAATTATTTAATTAAATAATTTAATATATATATTAATTTAATAAAGCTTTAAGGCTTTTTATATAATTAATATAAAAATATTAATAAAAAATTAAATAATATTAAATATAATAATCTTATTAATAATATAAAGTACTAATTTACTATTAATATATATAATATCTATAATAATATAATAATTAAACTTATAATTATTTTAAATTATAAATTTAAATCTTTAAGGTACTTTTATATTAAATTAATACTTTTTATAGATCTTAATTAATTTTTTAATAGTTTACCTTTTAATAGAATAATTAGCTTTTATTAATAGCTTATATAATTAATTTATAAATAAATAATTAAATTATTAATAAAATTATTAAAGTTTATTATTAATAAGATTATATTATATAAATATTTTCTTATTATTAAAAAGTTATTAAAGGTATTTTTATTTTTATATAATTAATACTTTAGTATTTTCTTTTTAAGGTAATTATTAAGATTATAGAAATAAATTTTTATATAATTTATATTATATAATAATAAAAGAAAAAGAGTATTAATAGGTATAATATAAAATAAGATAATTTTAAATAAAGTAATTATATTTATTATATTAAATAATTAATAAAGGATTCTTTCTTTAAATATAATAATTATTTCTTTTACTTTAATTATATTTAATTTAATTATTATATTTATTATTTATTATAATATAATAAATTATTTATAATTATTTATTAATACCTTTATTATATTAATATTAAAAATAATCTTTTAAAAAATATTTATATTATAATAATTATTAAGTATAAATTATATTATTTTTTTCTTTAATTTTTTATAAGGATTAAAAAAAGGATTATTATATATAAAATAATAAATAATAATTTAATTAATAAGTATAATTAAAATAAATAATTTATTAATATTATTAATAATATTTATAAAATAAATATATATTATAATTATTATTTCTTAATTTTTATTATTATTAATTTCTTTAATTTTAATTTTATTCTTAAAGTCTTTAAGCTTAATTAAATAAGTAATATAAATAATATTACTTAAATAAAAATATTTTCTTTTTTTCTTATACTTATTATATACCTTTTTCCTTTTTTTTATAATATATTTAATTAAATAATATTTATTTTTAAAGTATATATAATATTTTTTATCTTTTTATTATATCTTTTATAAATTAAAATTACTTTTTTATTTTTTATTTTAAAAGAATAATTAAAATAACTTAGATTAATTACTTATATATTTTTTATAAATTTATTTAATTATTAATTATTAATTTATAAATATAAAAATACTTTTAATAGACTTTTTTAATTTATTAAATATAATAAAAGTATAATAAATTTATAAATATATATTCCTATATATTACTAATAAATTTAAATAAATACTTATAAATTTTTTAAAATTTTAATATATTATTAAAAATTATATATAAGCTATAAAGTTACTCTTTATAATCTTTAATAATATTTATTAAAGAGTTTTAAGTTATTTAAAAAACTTATTAAAAATTATTTATTAATCTTCTTTAAAGTAATTTTATAATTATTTAAAGATCTTTAGGCTTTATTACTTTTTATAGTATTTATTAAGAATTCTTTTACTTTTAAATTATTATTATATTTTTATAATTATTTAATTAAAAGGAATTAATTTACCTTTAATATATATAATTCTTAAATAAAGATTTAATATATTTTCTAAAAGTATATTTATAAATATATATATATATAAAAACTTATTAATCTTTATAATTTAATAATTATTATAAAAAATCTAAAACTTTAAATTAAGAATCTTATACTTTTTACTATTATATTTTATCTTTTTAATATATATCTTATTTAAATTATTAATTTACTTACTTATTAAGTATTTATTTATAATAATATCTTAATATTAAGTTTACCTTTAATATAAAAGGGTCTTTAAGTAAAAAGAGATTATTAGGTAATAGAGATAGGGTATTATAGATATTATAAATAGAGCTATTTTATATTAGGGGGTATTTCTTATATAAGGGAATATAATATTTTAAGGGAATAAGAGTATAATTAATTAAATTCTTATTTTTTATTAATTATTATTTTATATTATAATATTTAAATTATATTTACTTTTTATAATTTTAAATATAAATTTAAAATTTTAATAATAAAAATTAAATTCTTTTTCTTTTTATTAAAGGTTAATAATTTCTTCTTTAATTTAGTACTTAAGTTTATTTTATTTAAGAATATTATATATAATTTTTATAATTAAGTCTTTTTATTTAGTAATTTTAATATTTTAATTTAATAGAAAGTTATAGAGAATATTTAGCTTTATTAGCTTTTTTTAATATTTAATATTTATTTTATTAAATTTCTATTAAAATATATTAAGTAATTAAAAACTTTTAATATTTTTCTTAATATATATTATTATAAAGTATATAATCTTTATATTTACTTTTTATATATTATATATTTAATAATTAAAGATTATATAATAAAGTCTTTATATTTAAGAGATTATTTATACTTAGTATTTCTTTAAGATTAAGATAATTTTTATAAATTATTTTACTCTTTTTTAATATTTTATATATTTATTAAGTAAGAGAGATATTAATTTAATTAAATTTATAAATTTAAAGTCTTTAATATAAATATTATCTTTTTAAGAGTTTATTATAATAATTATAAAAAAAGTTATAATTAATAGTATATAGAATTAAATTTTTTAAGTTATTAAGCTCTTTTTAATATTTAAATAGTTTATTAATTTATTTTAATAAGATTTAATAAAGAGGTTCTTTTATATAATAAATATAAAGGAAAGATATTATATTCTTTTAAACAATTAATCTTTTATTATAATTAAATAAAATATAATATTATTTCTTAAATAATATATAAGATTTTCTTATTAATAAATTAAGTATTTAATAATATATCTTTTTATTTAATACCTTATTAATTTATAAGATAATATTTATATACTTTTTAAATTAATTAGTATAAGTAAATTCTAGGGATTTAAAATAAATTAGCTAAAGTTATAATAAGATTAATAATAGTTATTAGGGGGTTTAAGTAATAAATTTATTAATATTTAATCTCTTTAACTAGCTATATTTAGTAGGGTTATAGTATAGTTATTTTACCCTATAGTTATATGCTTTCTTATATGCGTACCTTATAGGGCATTATTCCTTTAATTATACTAATAAACTAATATAAAGACTTTAAATTTATAAATTTAATTAAATTAATATTTTTTTTATTTAATAAATATATAGAATATTAAGAAAAAGTAAAATAATTTATAGAAATTATTTTAATTTTAAAGAAATACTAAATATAAATAATTCTTTAAATATAAAGACTTTATTATATAATTTTTAATTATTAAATATATAATATATAAAAAGTAAATATAAAGATTATATACTTTATAGTAATATATATTAAAAAAGATATTAAAGGCCTTTAATTATTTAATATATTTTAGTAGAAATTTAATAAGATAAATATTAAGTATTAAAAAAAGTTAATATAAGTAAGTCCTAAGGGTTTAAAATAAACTAGCCAAGGTTATAATAAGGTTAATAGCAGCTACTAGGGGTTTTAGGTAATAAATTCATTAATATTTAATCTCTTTAACTAGTTATATTTAGTAGGGTTATAATATAGCTATTTTATCTTATAATTATATACTTTCTTATATATATCTTATAGGATATTATTCCTTTAACTATACTAATAAACTAATATTAGACTTTTTCTTTTTTTTATAAGAATAATATAAGCGCCTTTAATTAGCTCTAATAATTAAATTATAATATTATCCCTTTTCTTTTTCTTTTTATTCTTTTTCTTAATTTTATAAATTAAGCTTAAGCTATCCTAATAAGCTTACTTTTAATTTTAATAATTAAGCTTATTATTAATTTTATTTTTATATTTAATTTTATATAATTTAATCTTTTATTTAAATTATTATATTATTATTATTAATAAATTACTTTAATATTTAATTTAAACTTTTTTTTATAAAGATATTAATTAAATTATTTTCTTTATTAATTTATTTAATTTTATATAATTTTTATTATTTATATAATTATTATAATATTATAATATTAATTATTAAATATTTCTTTTTTATTATTTTTAATTTTATAAAATATTTATAAAGAGAATATAAGTTAATATATATAATTATAAAAATATAAAGGATTTTAAGTTAATTAATAATTTAATTAAGAATTATAAAGATTATATAAATAATATTTATACTTATAATTATATTATAAATCTTTAATATTAAGATACTTTATATAATTCTTTAATATTTAATTAAGCTATAATAAATAATATTTCTATTTATTATAAATATTTTATTATTTAATTATTTATTAATAATAATTATAATAAATCCTAATTATAAGAATAAATTAATATTATTAATAAAAGTATTATTAATAAATATAAATAGTTTTATAGTTAATAGGTTAAATAAAATAAATATAAAATTATATTTAAAATTATTTATTTACTATTTAAGGTACTTATTTAAGGCTTTAATTTAAGCTTCTTTTAATTCTTAAAATTATATTATAATTAAGAGATTATAATATATTTTAAATTAGTAAATAAAGGCTATATATACTCCTTATATTTATTATTTTATATATTATTATTTAATAGTAATTAGATCTTTTATTTTAATTAATATAATTTTATTACCTTATTCTTTTTAATATATAATTATATTATTATTATTAAATAAAGTAATAATTACCTTATTAAATATAAAGGGTTAATTAATTATTAATTTTTCTTAAAATTTAACTTTAAAGGCTATTTTTATAAGTTTCTTTTCTTTTAATTATAAAAATATCTTATTTAATATTTTAATTATATTATTAGTTTATATTTTAATAATTATAAAATTAAGGTTTTTTTTTAATAATCTTAATAAATATAAATTAAATATAAATATAATTATTTAAAGCTTCTTTAAATAATATTTATTATATATAGCCTATTAATAGTTTCTTACCTTTAGTATTTTATAAAGTAATATAATTACTTTTATAATTATATTTTTAAAGTATTAATATTAAATACTTATTAAAAGGTATACTAAAATAATTTAATTTAACTTTATTTTTAATTATATATATACTTATATAATATCTTATAATTAAAGGGAAATACCTTATTTAAAAAGAGATAAAGTTAATATTAAAATTAATCTTTAATTATATCTTTAAATTATTAATAATTAAATAAGTATTATTTTCTTATCCTTATTAATATAGCCTTAAATTATTAATTATAATTTCTTATATAATAAATTAATAATCTTATTTTTAACTTTATTAATAATATATAATTTAAAGATTTTAATCTTATTATATATATTTATATTAAATAAAATAAACTTAAATATATTATATTAAATTAACTTTTTAATTTTCTTTATAATTAATACTTTAAAAGGTTTATTAAAAGTCTTAATAATTCTCTTATTTTAAAGTTTTAATATAAGTTTTAAATTAACTTTTTCTTTAATTAAAATAAATACTTTATTATATTTAATTTTATTTTTAAATTAATTAATTATATATATATTAATTATTATAATAAGATTTTTATAAAATTACCCTTTACCTTTCTTTTAAAATAATAAAGATTAAGATATATTAATAAGGTTCTTATAAAATTATTTTCTTTTTCTCTTTTCTATTAGCTTAAGTATTAAAGGCTTATAAATAGAATCTTTTTTATTTTTTATTTTATTTTTCTTTAATAATATAATTATTAATTCTAAAAGAAATATATTATTATTAAAGTCTTTAAAAAATAATTTAATAATAATTAAATAAAATTCTAAAGGTCCTTAAATATTATTAATAATATAAATTTCTCCTTTAATTATAAGAAAAATATAAAAGCTAATTTATCTTTTCTTTTTTTAATATATATAAACTTAAGATTATAATAATAAATTTAAAATAATAAAAATATTAAAATTATTATAAATAATAAAGGTATTTTTTATTTATCTTTTAATATTAATCTTTTTTACTTTTATTATTATTTTATAAATAGCTTTTATATATTTTATTATATTAAATAATAATTTAAAATCTTTTATTATATAAAGATATATTTTAAATATAAAAAATATAAATATTAGGCTATTAAGACTAATAATATTATTTATAGCTTTTATTATTATTTAAAGAGCTTCTTTTAGCTTTATAAATAAGTCTTTTTAATATATAATATTATAAATATATTAAAGTAATATATAATATTATTTAACTTTTTTAATAAAATTATATACTTTTATTAATATTATTAATATAATAATATCTTTTATTCTTACTTTTTAATAAAATTCTTTATTAATAAAGTTCTTATTAAGATTAATAATTACCTAATTAAATAATTTAATATATATATTAATTTAATAAAGCTTTAAAGCCTTTTATATAATTAATATAAAAATATTAATAAAAAATTAAATAATATTAAATATAATAATTTTATTAATAATATAAAGTATTAATTTATTATTAATATATATAATATTTATAATAATATAATAATTAAATTTATAATTATTTTAAATTATAAATTTAAATCTTTAAAGTACTTTTATATTAAGTTAATACTTTTTATAGATTTTAATTAATTTTTTAATAATTTATCTTTTAATAAAATAATTAATTTTTATTAATAGCTTATATAATTAATTTATAAATAAATAATTAAATTATTAATAAAATTATTAAAGTTTATTATTAATAAAATTACATTATATAAATATTTTCTTATTATTAAAAAGCTATTAAAAGTATTTCTATTTTTATATAATTAATATTTTAATAATTTCTTTTTTAAAGTAATTATTAAGATTATAAAAATAGATTTTTATATAATTTATATTATATAATAATAAAAAAAAGGAATATTAATAAATATAATATAAAATAAAATAATTTTAAATAAAGTAATTATATTTATTATATTAAGTAATTAATAAGGGATTCTTTCTTTAAATATAATAATTATCTTTTTTATTTTAATTATATTTAATTTAATTATTATACTTATTATTTATTATAATATAATAAATTATTTATAATTATTTATTAATACCTTTATTATATTAATATTAAAGATAATCTTTTAAAAGATATTTATATTATAATAATTATTAAATATAAATTATATTATTTTTTTCTTTAGTTTTTTATAAAAATTAAAAAAAGAATTATTATATATAAAGTAATAAATAATAACTTAATTAATAAATATAATTAAAATAAATAATTTATTAATATTATTAATAATATTTATAAAATAAGTATATATTATAATTATTATTTTTTAATTTTTATTATTATTAATTTTTTTAATTTTAATTTTACTCTTAAAATCTTTAAATTTAATTAAATAAATAATATAAATAATATTATTTAAATAAAAATATTTTCTTTTTTTCTTATATTTATTATATACTTTCTTTTTCTTTTTTATAATATATTTAATTAAATAGTATTTATTTTTAAAGTATATATAATATTTTTTATTCTTTTATTATATCTTTTATAAATTAAAATTACTTTTTTATTTTTTATTTTAAAAGGATAATTATAATAGCTTAAATTAATTATTTATATATTCTTTATAAACTTATTTAATTATTAATTATTAATTTATAAATATAAAAATACTTTTAATAGACTTTTTTAATTTATTAAATATAATAAAAATATAATAAATTTATAAATATATATCTTTATATATTATTAATAAATTTAAATAAATATTTATAAGTTCTTTAAGATTTTAATATATTACTAAAAGTTATATATAAGCTATAAAATTATTTTTTATAATTTTTAATAATATTTATTAAAGAATTTTAAATTATTTAAAAAACTTATTAAAAATTATTTATTAATTTTTCTTAAGATAATTTTATAATTATTTAAAGATTTTTAGGCTTTATTATTTTTTATAATATTTATTAAAAATTCTTTTACTTTTAAATTATTATTATATTTTTATAATTATTTAATTAAAAGAAATTAATTTATCTTTAATATATATAATTTTTAAATAAAGATTTAATATATTTTTTAAAAGTATATTTATAAATATATATATATATAAAAACTTATTAATCTTTATAATTTAATAATTATTATAAAAAATTTAAAGCTTTAAATTAAAAATCTTATATTTTTTATTATTATATTTTATTTTTTTAATATATATTTTATTTAAATTATTAAATATTTACTTATAATAATACTTTAATATTAAATTTACCTTTAATATAAAAAGATTTTTAAATAAAAAAAGATTATTAAATAATAAAAATAAAGTATTATAAATATTATAAATAAAATTATTTTATATTAAAGGGTATTTTTTATATAAGAAAGTATAATATTTTAAGAAAATAAAATACTTTAAAAGAGTAAAAATATAATTAATTAAATTTTTATTTTTTATTAATTATTATTTTATATTATAATATTTAAATTATATTTACTTTTTATAATTTTAAATATAAACTTAAAATTTTAATAATAAAAATTAAATTTTTTTTTTTTTATTAAAGATTAACAATCTTTTTTTTAATTTAATATTTAAATTTATTTTATTTAAGAATATTATATATAATCTTTTAATTAAGTCTTTTTATTTAATAATTTTAATATTTTAATTTAATAGAAAGTTATAAAGAATATTTAGCTTTATTAATTTTTTTTAATATTTAATATTTATTTTATTAAATTCCTATTAAAATATATTAAGTAATTAAAGACTTTTAATATTTTTCTTAATATATATTATTATAAAATATATAATCTTTATATTTACTTTTTATATATTATATATTTAATAATTAAAGATTATATAATAAAATCTTTATATTTAAAAGATTATTTATATTTAATATTTCTTTAAAATTAAAATAATTTTTATAAATTATTTTACTTTTTTTAATATTTTATATATTTATTAAATAAAGGAAATATTAATCTAATTAAATTTATAAATTTAAAGTCTTTAATATAAATATTATCTCTTTAAAGGTTTATTATAATAATTATAAATAGAATTATAATTAATAATATATAAGATTAAATTTCTTTAAGTTATTAAGCTCTTTTTAATATTTAAATAATTTATTAATTTATTTTAATAGAATTTAATAAAGAGATTCTTTTATATAATAAATATAAGAGAAAGATATTATATTCTTTTAAATAATTAATCTTTTATTATAATTAAATAAAATATAATATTATTTCTTAAGTAATATATAAAGTCTTCTTATTAATAAATTAAATACTTAATAATATATTTTTTTATTTAATATCTTATTAATCTATAAAATAATATTTATATACTTTCTAAATTAATTAATATAAATAAATCTTAAAGGTTTAAAATAAATTAATTAAGATTATAATAAGGTTAATAGTAACTATTAAGGGATTTTAAGTAATAAATTTATTAATATTTAATCTCTTTAATTAGCTATATTTAGTAGGGTTATAGTATAGTTATTTTACCTTATAGTTATATACTTTCTTATATATATACCTTATAAAGTATTATTCCTTTAACTATACTAATAAACTAACAATTAATAAAGCTAAATATCCTTTATAACTTTCTATTAAATTAAGATATTAAAGTTATTAAATAAGAAGATTTAATTATAAAGATTATATATAATATTCTTAAATAAAATAAATTTAAATATTAAATTAAAAAAAAAATTATTAATTTTTAATAAAAAGAAAAAGAATTTAATTTTTATTATTAAAATCCTAAATTTATATTTAAAATTATAAAAAGTAAATATAATTTAAATATTATAATATAAAATAATAATTAATAAAGAATAAGAATTTAATTAATTATACTTTTATTTTCTTAAAGTATTTTATTTTTTTAAAGTATTATATTTCTTTATATAAAAAATACCTTTTAATATAAAATAATTCTATTTATAATATTTATAATATCTTATCTTTATTATTTAATAATCTCTTTTTATTTAAAGATTTTTTTATATTAAAAGTAAATTTAATATTAAAATATTATTATAAATAAATACTTAATAAATAAGTAAATTAATAATTTAAATAAAATATATATTAAAAAAATAAAATATAATAATAAAAAGTATAAAATTTTTAATTTAAAATTTTAAATTTTTTATAATAATTATTAAATTATAAAAATTAATAAGTTTTTATATATATATATATTTATAAATATACTTTTAAAAGATATATTAAATCTTTATTTAAGAATTATATATATTGTTGAACTGAGCGGTTAGGCTAAAAACATAACGCGCTAAACTAGTTAGCCAGTACCCTCTAATTCACCCACATATGGGTTTGACACACCCCCTCAGATTGATCACTAGCTAAGGAGTCTATCTGGAACTGCAAACAGATGACTTTTTGCCTTGCTCTTCCTGTAATTCGAACTCTGGGCTTCTTAGGTTACTCTTATCGATAGTTATAGGTAAGCTTTCCTTCTCTGGGCTTAGCTTCCTCTGAGACTCTTAATTGTTGAACTGAGCGGTTAGGCCAAAAACATAGCGCGCTAAACTAGTTAGCCAGTACCCTCTAATTCACCCATGTATGGGTTTGACATATATTAATGATAAATTAATTCCTTTTAATTAAATAATTATAAAAATATAATAATAATTTAAAAATAAAAGAATTTTTAATAAATATTATAAAAAGTAATAAAACTTAAAGATCTTTAAATAATTATAAAATTATTTTAAGAAAGATTAATAAATAATTTTTAATAAGTTTTTTAAATAGCTTAAAACTCTTTAATAAATATTATTAAAAATTATAAAAAGTAATTTTATAGCTTATATATAATTTTTAATAATATATTAAAATCTTAAGGAATTTATAAGTATTTATTTAAATTTATTAATAATATATAGAAATATATATTTATAAATCTATTATATTCTTATTATATTTAATAAGTTAAAAAAGTCTATTAAAAGTATTTTTATATTTATAAATTAATAATTAATAATTAAATAAGTTTATAAAAAATATATAAGTAATTAATTTAGGTTATTATAATTATCTTTTTAAAATAAAAAATAAGAAAATAATTCTAATTTATAAAAAATATAATAAAAAAATAAAAAATATTATATATACTTTAAAAATAAATATTATTTAATTAAATATATTATAAAAGAGAAAAAGAAAATATATAATAAATATAAGAAAAAGAAAAAATATTTTTATTTAAATAATATTATTTATATTATTTATTTAATTAAATTTAAAGACTTTAAAAGTAAAATTAAAATTAAGAAAATTAATAATAATAAAAATTAAAAAATAATAATTATAATATATATTTATTTTATAAATATTATTAATAATATTAATAAATTATTTATTTTAATTATATTTATTAATTAAATTATTATTTATTACTTTATATATAATAATTCTTTTTTTAATTTTTATAAAAAATTAAAGAAAAAAATAATATAATTTATATTTAATAATTATTATAATATAAATATCTTTTAAAAGATTATTTTTAATATTATTATAATAAAAGTATTAATAAATAATTATAAATAATTTATTATATTATAATAAATAATAAGTATAATAATTAAATTAAATATAATTAAAGTAAAAGAAATAATTATTATATTTAAAGAAAAAATCTCTTATTAATTACTTAATATAATAAATATAATTATTTTATTTAAAATTATTTTATTTTATATTATATTTATTAATACTTTCTTTCTTTTATTATTATATAATATAAATTATATAAGAATTTACTTTTATAATCTTAATAATTACTTTAAAAAAGAAATTATTAAAGTACTAATTATATAAAAATAGGAATACTTTTAATAGCTTTTTAATAATAAGAAAATACTTATATAGTATAATCTTATTAATAATAAACTTTATTAATTTTATTAATAATTTAATTATTTATTTATAAATTAATTATATAAGCTATTAATAAAAGCTAATTATTCTATTAAAAGGTAAGCTATTAAGAAATTAATTAAGATTTATAAAAAATATTAATTTAATATAAAAGTACTTTAAAGATTTAAATTTATAATTTAAAATAATTATAAGTTTAATTATTATATTATTATAAATATTATATATATTAATAATAAATTAATACTTTATATTATTAATAAGGCTATTATATTTAATATTATTTAATTTTTTATTAATATTTCTATATTAATTATATAAAAGGCTTTAAAGCTTTATTAAATTAATATATATATTAAATAATTTAATTAAATAATTATTAATTTTAATAAAAGCTTTATTAATAAAGAATTTTATTAAAAAATAAGAATAAAAGATATTATTATATTAATAATATTAATAAAAATATATAACTTTATTAAAAAAGTTAAGTAATATTATATATTACTTTAATATATTTATAATATTATATATTAAAAAGACTTATTTATAAAGCTAAAAAAAGCTCTTTAAATAATAATAAAAGTTATAAATAATACTATTAACCCTAATAGCTTAATACTTATACTTCTTATATTTAAAGTATATTCTTATATAATAAAAGATTTTAAATTATTATTTAATATAATAAAATATATAAAAGCTATTTATAAAGTAATAATAAAAATAAAAAAGATTAATATTAAAAAATAAATAAAAGATACTTTTATTATTTATAATAATCTTAATACTTTTACTATTTTAAATTTATTATTATAATTCTAAGTTTATATATATTAAGAAAAGAAAGGATAAATTAATTCCTATACTCTTATTATAATTAAAGAAAAAATCTATATTATTAATAATATTTAAAGACCTTTAGAATTCTACTTAATTATTATTAAACTATTTCTTAAAGACTTTAATAATAATATACTCTTTTTAAAATTAATAATTATATTATTAAAGAAAAATAAAATAAAAAATAAAAAAGACTCTATTTATAAGCCTTTAATATTTAAGCTAATAAAAAAGAGAAAAAGAAAATAATTTTATAAGAATCCTATTAATATATCTTAATTTTTATTACTTTAAAAGAAATATAAAGAATAATCCTATAAAAACCTTATTATAATAATTAATATATATATAATTAATTAATTTAAAGATAAAATTAAATATAATAAAGTATTTATTTTAATTAAAGAAAAGGCTAATTTAGAATTTATATTAAAACTTTAAAATAAAAGAATTATTAAGATTTTTAATAAACCTTTTAAGGTATTAATTATAAAGGAGATTAAAGGATTAATTTAATATAATATATTTAAATTTATTTTATTTAATATAAATATATATAATAAGATTAAAATCTTTAAATTATATATTATTAATAAAATTAAAAGTAAAATTATTAATTTATTATATAAGAAATTATAATTAATAATTTAAAATTATATTAATAAAGGTAAAAAAATAATATTTATTTAATTATTAATAATTTAAAGATATAATTAAAAGCTAATTTTAATATTAATTTTATTTCTTTTTAAATAAAATATTTCCCTTTAGCTATAAAATATTATATAAATATATATATAATTAAAGATAAAATTAAATTAGATTATTTTAATATATCTTTTAATAAGTATTTAATATTAATACTTTAAGAATATAATTATAAAAGTAATTATATTACTTTATAAAATATTAAAGGTAAAAAATTATTAATAAATTATATATAATAAATATTATTTAAAAAAGCTTTAAATAATTATATTTATATTTAATTTATACTTATTAATATTATTAAAAGAGAACCTTAGCTTTATAATTATTAAAATATAAATTAATAATATAATTAAAATATTAAATAAAATATTTTTATAATTAAAAAAGAAGAAATTTATAAAAGTAGCCTTTAAAGCTAAACTCTAAAAGAGATTAATAATTAATTAATTCCTTATATTTAATAAGATAATTATTACTTTATTTAATAATAATAATATAATTATATATTAAAAAGAATAAAATAATAAAATTATACTAATTAAAATAAAAGATCTAATTATTATTAAATAATAATATATAAAATAATAAATATAAAAGGTATATATAGTCTCTATTTACTAATTTAAGGTATATTATAACCTCTTAGCTATAATATAATTCTAAGAATTAAAGGAAGCTTAAATTAAAGCCTTAAATAAGTATTTTAAATAGTAAATAAATAATCTTAAATATAGCTTTATATTTACCTTACTTAATCTATTAATTATAAAATTATTTATATTTATTAATAATACCTTTATTAATAATATTAATTTATTTTTATAATTAAAATTTATTATAATTATTATTAATAAATAATTAAATAATAAAATATTTATAATAAATAAAAATATTATTTACTATAGCTTAATTAAATATTAAAGAATTATATAAAATATCTTAATATTAAAGATTTATAATATAATTATAAATATAAATATTATTTATATAATCTTTATAATCTTTAATTAAATTATTAATTAATTTAAAATCTCTTATATTTCTATAATTATATATATTAATTTATATTTTCTTTATAAATATCTTATAAAGCTAGAAATAATAAAAGAGAAATATTTAATAATTAATATTATAATATTATAATAATTATATAAGTAATAAGAATTATATAAAGTTAAATAGATTAATAAAGAGAATAATTTAATTAATATCTTTATAAAAGAAAGTTTAAATTAAATATTAAAGTAATTTATTAATAATAATAATATAATAATTTAAATAAAAGATTAAATTATATAAGATTAAATATAAAAATAGAATTAATAATAAGCTTAATTATTAAAATTAAAAGTAGGCTTATTAAGGTAGCTTAAGCCTAATTTATAAGATTAAAAAGAGAAATAAAAAGAAGAAGAAAAAGAATAATATTATAATCTAATTATTAAAGCTAATTAAAGGCACTTATATTATTCCTATAAAAAGAGAAAAGATCTAGTATTAGTTTATTAGCACAATTAAAGGAATAATGCCTTATAAGGTATATATATAAGGAAGTATATAACTATAGGGTAAAATTGCTACACTATAACCCTACTAAATATAACTAGCTAAAGAGATTAGATATTAATAAATTTATTACCTAAAACCCTTTAGTAGCTACTATTAACCTTATTATAACCTTAACTGGTTTATTTTAAACCCCTAGGACTTACCTATAATACTACTTTATAAAATATTAAAAGTAAAAAACTATTAGTAAGCTATATATAATAAGTATTATTTAAAGAAACTTTAAATAATTATATTTATATTTAATTTATATTTATTAATATTATTAAAAAAAAACCCTAGCTTTATAATTATTAAAATATAAATTAATAATATAATTAAAATATTAAATAAGATATTTTTATAATTAAAAGAGAAAAAACTTATAAAAGTAGCCTTTAAAATTAAACTTTAAAAGAGATTAATAATTAATTAATTCTTTATATTTAATAAAATAATTATTACTTTATTTAATAATAATAATATAATTATATATTAAAAAGAATAAGATAATAAAATTATATTAGTTAAAATAAAAAATCTAATTACTATTAAATAATAATATATAAAATAATAAGTATAAGGAGTATATATAGCCTTTATTTATTAACTTAAGGTATATTATAATCTCTTAGCTATAATATAATTCTAAGAATTAAAAAAAGCTTAAATTAAGGCCTTAAATAAATACTTTAAATAGTAAATAAATAACCTTAAATATAGCCTTATATTTATCTTATTTAATTTACTAATTATAAAATTATTTATATTTATTAATAATATTTTTATTAATAATATTAATTTATTTTTATAATTAAAATTTATTATAATTATTACTAATAAATAATTAAATAATAAAATATTTATAATAAATAAAAATATTATTTATTATAGCTTAATTAAATATTAAAGAATTATATAAAATATTTTAATATTAAAGATTTATAATATAATTATAAATATAAATATTACTTATATAATTTTTATAATCTTTAATTAAATTATTAATTAATTTAAAATTCTTTATATTCTTATAATTATATATATTAATTTATATTTTCTTTATAAATATTTTATAAAGCTAAAAATATAATAAAAAAGAAATATTTAATAATTAATATTATAATATTATAATAATTATATAAATAATAAAAATTATATAAAATTAAATAAATTAATAAAAAAAATAATTTAATTAATATTTTTATAAAAAGAAATTTAAATTAAATATTAAAATAATTTATTAATAATAATAATATAATAATTTAAATAAAAGATTAAATTATATAAAATTAAATATAAAAATAAAATTAATAATAAGCTTAATTATTAAAATTAAAAGTAAATCTATTAAAATAATTTAAATCTAATTTATAAAATTAAGGAGAGGAATAAGAAGGAGAAAAAAGAAATAATATTATAATCTAATTATTAAAGCTAATTAAAGGTACTTATATTATTCCTATAAAAAGAAAAAAGATCTAATATTAGTTTATTAATATAATTAAAAGAATAATACTCTATAAGGTATATATATAAGAAAGCATATAACTATAAGATAAAATAGCTATACTATAACCCTACTAAATATAGCTAGCTAAAGAGATTAAACATTAATAAATTTATTACCAAAACCTCTCTAGTAGCTGCTATTGACCTTGTTGTGACCTTAGCTGGTTCATTTTAAACCCCCGGGACTTACCCACACCTACTTTTTCCACCATTCTCTGGCTAATTTATAAATAAGTAAATAAATAAATAAAATAATTTAGATGTAATTTTATTTTATTTTACTTTTACTGTTAAGTTAATGCTTAGGTTAGGGGCTGTTGAGTTCTGTGGCGTCAAAGGTGAGGAGGTCACAGCAGCACAATCTTTTAGGGGATCCCCGTGAAAGGAGAGTACCTAAATAGTTGAAGGCTCCACTGCTGAACATCAAGCACGCTCAAAAATACATATCTGCCGGTCAACGGATCAGTTATGTAGCTGTTGTAAGCTGCTGTCATGAGCAGCCGTTACAAGTCGGGTCAATCTGCCGCAGCAGCCCAGAATAGGTTATGTATTTGTTATATTAACATTTATCTATTCTATAGGTATTTTTGTCGCATTGTAATAGATCATTGTTATCTACATTGGTCAATTGGTGCAATAGTCCAAATGTGCCATTCCGCATTTGCACTTTTGGGGGAGTGACTCTAATGTGCGGTCATGGACACCTGCCATGACAGAAATACAATATAATCCTCAAAAGAGTATTCTACCTCCCCTTTCCCCTACTATTCTCTAAATAATTTATAGGTAAATAAATGAATAAATAAATAACTAAATAAAATTATTTATTGTAACACGGGGAGAGGGCCTTTTCCCTGGGGACAAAGATCAGTTACCGCTGAGGCAAGAGATCAAGCAATGAATGCAGTTACCGCATTCATTGTGTCCAATATATCTAATTGTAACAGTGCATACAGCACCTGTTACATTTATATTTACTTTAATTTTGCCATTAAATTGATGTTTAAGGGCTATTAAGTTCTATTACCACTTACTGTGTACATAGAGAAAAGACACTATTAGGAGCGACGCTCAGTTTTATCTCCTTTCCCGCGATTTTGTCCTCGTCAGGATCTGTCGTTTGTCTTGTCTGAGTTTATCGAGTTCAATGTGGCATTTTCCCTCGGCAGACTCGCCACGGCAAACAGCAGTGCACATTTTTTCCCCTCTATACTCACGGCCATGTCATCAATCTGTCTAGCCGATATAGTGATCTTATCTGGCACACGATGATCTTGGTAAACCACATGGAGGTAAATGGCCAGAGGTGTACCAATGCCTGGAACCAGACCTCGAATTTTATGTCTAGTTAAAATACAAATAGCAGTCTCGCTCAGCTAGACTTTCTCCTAGAAGCCCCAAGCCATCAAAGCAGCGGTAACAAACGGTGTGCAATAATTCTTTAGTCTATGATTTGCCTGACCAAGAAACAATTAATTTAATCCTCTGTACGGCACAAACTTGATGTCCTCATGAAAACTTAAAGTGAATCCCAATGCACGTCCTTCACATTATCCTTCAGATCCCGAATACCGACCAGAGATACCGCGTTATACTGGTAATACATCAACATATCGTCCATCGGAATGAAATATGTGGTGATATCATCATCACGGGGTTGAACGATGGATAGCCTGTCTGTGAAGTCGCGACCCTCACATTGACTTGGAACAACTTCTCTTCCCGTTCCTTCTGGTAATCTAACTTTTCCATCGCGCCAACGATGTTGGAAACGGTGCGATGATCGCGAAAAAGATAAATTGTCGCAGGAGGGTTGGAAGTGATTGGCTCATTGAGCAGTGACAGATCGGTATTCTTGAAGGCCAAATCATCGGCCGTGTCTCTGACATTGGCGCAGATATCAAGAAACGGTGCGATGGTAGAGAGTGGCTGCCATGCACCAGCCTAAAAGTCCCTCTAATTATGGAACGATAGAAAGATAAAGGTGAGTTTGCTACTTTCCCGACGGCCTAAGCTAAGTTTATCGACAAGAGCCTTGCCATAAGTTTGTATGATGTCTGGATTCATATCCATGCGATCGAAAAACCACTTTGACAGCTGAAAAACGATGTCTTCTTTCCTCACGCCAAGACGAATGTGTACAACTTCTTGTGTACGAGCAGGCAGGGCAAATCGGTGGGAAGAGATGAAGGAGTGGAAAAGGGAAAAGGGAGGGGGTGATGTTAAGGTGAGTTAAAATAAGTGAAAAAAGCTGTGCTCACCTGCACTTGTTAGCTTTGAGTAACCGTTCAAAGCAAACGAAAAAAAAATCAAGTTTGAGTGTGTGATTCAGGGGATTTGAAGCAATATTACGCACTTGACCAGACTGCAAAGCAGTACACAAATCTGGTAAGGCGTGAGGGAGCGGTGTGCCTGCGCGGGCTTCTTCTTCCCATATTTTGCCTAAGGGGAAGCGTCGCACTGCTATGCTGAAAGGCACTACCAGTATGGTTGGGCTTTTTATGTGCGATTTGTGTAGGGGAACAAAGAAAAAGGAGTGAGCTCAGTCTGTAGTCCTGGCGAATGCCCTGTACAAGTTTGAACGCTCGCTGCGGCAGGGAGGCAAAGTCCACGTAGAAACTGGTGGAACAAGTGCGGAGTATCTGCATATTGTTTTCTTGGCTCGTTGACAGTTGGCAGCAGCCGGCGTATGAAAACTCTGGAAGCCAGTGAAATCTGGGTCGTAGTGAGGTAAAACAAGATAGTTGCCAGTGTGATCGCTCAGGGACCGAAACTCCGTATCGTTTAAAAAGGTATGATAGAATGCTCGAGCACCATGCTTCGCTGCGAGATCCAAAAGCCAAGAAGTGATCGAGGATGAATGAGTGATCAAAAAGAAGGGGCGGTGAATCAACGTTTGACAAAGAGAAATGAGGCTGTCGTGGAAACAAAAACACGTGTTTGATTGCGCAGGCGTGCAATGGTGGCACAACTGTGCGACTTGCGCTTGACAGCATCCGGTTTTGGGTAATTACTAGTGCTTGATTTTGTCTTTAATTCGCTCGACACGTCTAAGGTGTATCACAGGAGGAACTTTCTTCACCGAGGCCCTCTTCTCCCGCAATGTGCTCATGACGATGACTTGGTTCCGAGACTTCCCAACAGTGGCCAATTTCTCCTCCACCTTTTCCAATAAGAAGATGATCATTCTCGTTCAAGAGCTGCATACTAGCCGTTATTGAACCGTGATCATTGTCTACTCCAATAGTGAATTCTGTTCTTTCAGAAATTCTCATATGATTATATCCTATATATTTTATTTGTATTTCTTTCTAACCTCGCGTCTAACCTTATTGCCATTTCTGAATATTTAGGCCACCTCTCCTGAGCCTTGTGAATAACGGCGCGAGATGACCATCTTAGACAGGTACGCCCAATAACAAATGAAACTCAATAGTTCTTAGTATATCACAAAATGACCAACGCCAGTTAACACCCAGTATGCGTCCCAAATCCTTATATTGGGCCTAATCCATCTCGAAAGATTTGGTCAAACCACTTCGCGTTATTTGGGCTGTCTCGGCATAAATTCTCAAAGGAAATTTCGGGAAAGCTAGTTGATATCATCTTAGGTGTGAATATCCGCGGTCTTCGCTTTTCTTTCTCGACTGGAAGTGGATGATATGTAGCAAGTGCGTGGCCTAAAGATATTTGGGCCACCGGAAGTAAAGTTTTCGGAACTTTGAGGTGGTTTTCGACGAGTCCCCGAAGGTACGGAAAGAACCATGTATTATCCCACCAGTCGTGTCGTTTTTTAGGATCTCTCTCCCCCAGTGCATTCTGTTGAATGATTGCTGGAACAGCCTCGCTAAAATAATCAGCATATAGCTGAGTCTGACCCCAACCTGGAAGTTCTCCTTCTTGGGTAATGTTGGTTCCAGCTAGTGGATGCTGAGCAAGTTTGATATCGGTGGGAACTCCTGCCAACCGCACAGGTTCGATCCCTAGCTTCTTAGATGTACTGTTGATGTATGTCTGGTTGTCCAAGGTGACAAATTCTCCATGGATATTGTCTGCGGCAACAGGGAGAAAAAGTTCCTGTAAGTAGTCAAGTCCAATGTGAAACTCATGATTTCTCAGAGTCTCCTTCACTTGAGAGTTTTTTATAAAATTAAGGTTTCCTTTGGGCTGTGCTCGGAGCCAATCGCGCCATATCTCCTGTTCGCCAAAGAGCTCACCTAGCAGCGCCTGATCTGGCTGGGAATGGCGTTTGACCCGGCTCCTTCTATCGTAGGCCTGGCGCAAAAGGCGCCGAATGTCAAAGGCAGGTCCCATGATCGTACCAGAGTTCAGGAATTTTGGTCGACTTAGCGATTCCTTTTCATTACCGGTTAACTCTCCGTACAGGTCCGCGCGAGCAGGGCTCTCGGGAACAACATCGCAATGAAGTTTGGATTTGTATGACTCTGGGTGGCACCCCTGCTGAGAGGTGGTGATGATGGATTGCATCATAGGCATTTCTCCTGCAAAGCCCCATTCTTGGGCGAGACGCTCGTTGGCAAGCCTGTTGGTTTCAAAGTAACGCTGAATTAGCACACTTGGTGGCAACTGCCACCAGACACCGACTGGATCTGTGAGTATGACTAGATCATTATGCAATAGACTTTCGTTCGTATTGCCGGTAGGGACCAACATTTTGTCGAGGTACTCAAGGGCGGATGTAATCTTATCCAACCCTGGCTGGCTACCGAACCTCTTCTTCTTCTTCTCCCAGTTAAGAATGATAGGACTTGGGTATCCATTGGCCATTGCACTGAAGACTACCTTGCATAAATCTGGGCTTGGACCTTCCACTGAAATAAGGATAATCAGTCGATACTCGCCAGACATAGGCTTAGGCACGTTGGCCATAGCTGATGGCACAGGTCCTCCAGACGTTTGGGAGTCGTTGGGTGACTCAGTGCTTGTGGTCACTTGATTTTCCTGAGAGTTTTGGGATTTCGAACTTTCTGCTTTATTTTCGGGCACAACCCCCTTTTGTGATGTGGGGGTTAGCAGGACTTTGGGGTCAGCTGGAATATCTGTCGATGGCCGTTGGGGTGGCTTCTGAAACTCCTGCCCTGATATCTGCTCGACAGATTGCCCAACATCGACTATCACAGGGTCTCGTATATTGTCGACATGGCTATACCGCTGTAGAATGTTAGAACATAAGTCCGGCAGTGCAGTCGTTTATCCAGATAACAAACTCACCTCAAAAAAAGCCAACGTTAAATATGTAAGTAGTAATACTGACACGAACACCAGTAGAACTAGCTTCCGAGTTGATAACCGAAGAAGAAATAGTGGCAGTACTGAACAGTAGTGGTGCCGCCGCAGCTCTTTTTCGTGTAGACTCGAGTCTGGGCCGTCGTGTAAGAGGTAGCGAGACCTCTCTATTGCTATCGCTCCCAACATCTTTGAGATGTACAGAAGGCACTTGAGGGGGCGGAAGGGATAAATTGGGCCAAGGCTCTCCATTCACCTGGGAGCAAGATATATAGCTAGATATGCTCCGACCCAAGGGAGAGAAGTGGAGAGTGAAATGGCACATTTCGTCAGCTGCGTGTCTCGTAAATTGTCACGTAGCAAACAGGGGCAGATATTTAGGATACTAGAAAAGGGTTAACGAGGAATGTTGCATGCTGTGTGCCTGATTAGGGAGCTCGTAGCCCTTGAATAACCCTTGATGATTTGGCAAGGAAACATGCCTTGTGGTGCAAAATGTCTTGGTTGGTGGGCCCAGCCGCTTGATCCTGCAGATTGTCCCGAGTGAGTGTGAGAGACTCCGAGGTTATGGTACCCAAAATAGCCTACCCTTTAAATTATCCGATTCAATGTTGATACGTCCAGTTGTTCCTCTTACCACAGCAAGCCCCGATGCACGAAGGCCCCAGCACTTGCTAGGTCTGGAATATGCAACGGTTCAGAAATAGGGCATGAGCGAACAATATATCATTCGTTTTGCTTTTTGTTTTCTTGTTCTCTTTTTTCTTATTTCTTTCTTATTTCGCAACCATGAGAAAATATGGAATGTGGTACAAGACACATTGGACAAGATTAATATGTGGCATTTCTCTGGGAGCTACAAGACATTCAACAGACTCAAAACACAAATTATGCAAAAGAAGTCCAAAATTTAGGATCGCTTATAAAGTATAACGAGTCATCTATATTAAAAGTCTAGGAGGAAAGCGGTCCAAGATCAGAGGAAGAGTGTCGATGTCAGCGCTACTGGGGCAAGCCAAGCAAGCGGGTCGCAAAATAAATGACACACCACAAGATCTAGGTTTCCTACTTATTGCTATTATTAAAGAAGCCTACAATAATATAAATATAAAAATATTTATTTAAATATTATTATTGGATTTATTTTCTATTTATAAATTAATTTATTAATTTTTTTCTTTTTCTTTTTCTTTTTCTTTTTCTTTTTTATATATCTTATTCTATCTATCCTTGAGCATGGCTTATTTAGTCAGCCAGCATCTTGTGCCATTTATTTTGCAACCCGCTCGCCAAGGCAATGCGCTATCGATAAGAGTGGGTCGTTCCATGCGCGACGCCAGTCTCGAGCAAGCTTTGGTCTCGTAGTTTCGTCACATCAATAACAAAACACCACTCGAACCTAAGCGACACAGCATATTTACCGGGAGCGCGCGGCTTTAGGGTCTCGAAATGTCTGCGATTTACAATCTTGAGCCCCAGCCGACCGCATCGGCCATTCTGCACACGACGCGAGGCGAACTCTCGGTTGAACTCTTCGCGAAACAGACGCCGTTAACATGTCGAAATTTCCTCCAACTGGCCCTTGATGGCTACTACGACAACACCATCTTCCACCGATTAGTGCATGGGTTCATCCTACAGGGCGGTGATCCCACTGGGACAGGAAACGGCGGGGAGTCGATTTACGATGGAGGAGCATTCAGCGGAGACTTGGATCCATGGCCTATGGACCAGCGCCATGGAAAGAATGCAGGCCCGACGGGAATCAACTTTAAGGATGAATTCCATTCGCGACTTAAATTTAATCGCCGTGGCCTCTTAGCCATGGCCAACGAGTCTCGCCCTGATACAAACGGCAGTCAATTTTTCTTTACGCTCGACAAGGCAGAGGAGCTAAACGGCAAGAACACACTGTTCGGTCGAATCGCTGGTGATACAATCTACAACTTAGCAAAAATGGGCGAGTCAGAGGTCGATTCTACGACAGATCGACCCATTTACCCTATCAAGATCGAGAGAATCGAAATTCTAGTCAATCCCTTCGATGATATGAAGAAGCGGACGAGGGTCGCTACACAAGCTTCCAACAAAGCATCTGCGCCAAAGGACAAGAAAAAGAAGCGCAAGGGTGGCAAGCAGCTATTGAGCTTCGGTGATGAGGAAGGCGATGATGATGAGCCAGTCTTCAAAAAGCCCAAGTTCGACACGAGATTAGTAATGGAAGACCCCGAAGAGGATACGCAACCCAAGGTGAAGGCGCCAAAGCACAAGGGGAAGAAGAAGGATGAGCCCCGGCCCAGAAGTGTGACGCCGCAGCCAGAGGATAAACGAGAGGCAAGAGAAACAGCAGGGAAACCTCGACCGCAAAGGAGCCCGAGCCCTCTTCCTCGTCGACCAAAGGAACCATCACCGGAACCAGAAGCAACCAAGAAGACGGCATTGGAGAAAGCCAACGAGGAGATAGCGGCGTTAAAGGCATCAATGAGGCGAACAATTCATACCGAGGAACCAGAAAAGGAGAAGAAGAAGTCTGCCCTGGAATCTATGATACCAGAAACATCAATGAGAGGGCGTAAGCGACGGCCTGGTGCCAGCAATACTACTGCCACTGAAGATCAATCAACTCTTCGCATGTTACAAGCATTTCAGTCAAAGTTGGAAAAGGCACCCCCGAAAAAGGATAATGAAGTTCCGCTACCCCAAGATGAGAAAGAAGATGGTGGTGGGCAAGGTGCAGATGATGAGGCCAACCTCTGTGACTTGCACTTTATCGCAAACTGCCAGAGCTGCAACTCCTGGGATAAGCAGGAGAATGAAGAGAGCGATGATGAGGGCTGGATGTCCCACTCATTAAGCTTCGCGGCGGACAAGCTTGGGAAGGACTTGAGCAACCGCAAGAAAGCCGAGGAGGAGCTGGTGGTGATCGACCCACGCGAAAAGGCGCGGACGCTAAAGGAAGAGAAGCGGGCAGAAAGGGATGCTAGGCAAGGGAAGTCCGGGAGAGCGTGGGACCAGGCCCGGGACCAGGCAAGGAACGCGCAGATGGCGCGGGCTGCGTCGCTAGCAGGAAGAGGCGCGAGATGATAAGACATGGCCAACAAGCCACCCGACCTGAGCTGCGTGATTTGGGAATAATAGGGTCTTGATGAACTGTCAATATAAAAAAGGTTAATATGTAGTGGTTGACGACATGACGCTGAGAAGAAGCGGCGATACCCCAGCACAATAACCCAGCACAATGCAACCAAGCAAAGCCCAAATGCGGCCCATACAGGAGCTGGGTTCATTATGACGCTCACGACTTTTTTCCAAGTGACATTTTGTGACAAGTTTCTCCACCCATGCCATTCTATTCGGAATGGAATCGGCCATTATTCCATTGTGGGTAAAAGTGCCGGCATTCGGGAATGAGGACGGTTTTTTTTTTTTTTTCAACAGAAAGAAGCAACTATTTAACAACAATGGTCCCATTAAAGCATGACAAGTAGGGACTTTACCCTTTTCCTGCGCTAACAAGCTTAGCGGCCGCCAGGACAAAGCGAAATAACGGTCAATCGGTTGCTGCTGAATAAATACCCATGTCAAGGTGGGGAGCACTCTTAACTCTGAAGGCACCGTGTTTCTTATCTTATCGCACATCACGTGGAATCAACCCAACTTCGTGGCTAGTTACGCCCTCTGATTGGTCCATCAGGATTTGACAATTGACCATCTCTGTTCCCAAATGCCCCAGGCTCTCAAGCCTCTGCGACATCAAGACAATCACCACCAAGCCGCCCGATTTCACACGCCTCGTCCGCCGCTGTGATCTCTGGTTGCGCATTGCCTCACTCGCCCTAGCCCTGCACACCAGAATGGGTCCCGAGACTATCGATTCATCACGCACTTGATCGAAACACGCTCCCAGCGCCGCCTGCAGACTTACTTTTGCTTAGCTCGCCCAAGGCCGTCGCGCAATCCCACACCAGCTTTGTTTCCAACATCACCGCCTTTGCACGCCGAGTTTGCGATCGGAATCCTCCCACACACCGCTTCCGCCGCTTCCATTTCCACCTTGCAACCGATACCTCGCTCATCGCGCTCTCCGCGCGATCCCGCCAGCCTCTGCTCAAGAATCCTCTTTCAACCTCTCAGCCGTGGCTCAGCTGCAGATAGCCTGCCGGTTTCGCCTGCTTTACGCGCTCGACTTTCTAATTTGCTGCGCTCTTCAGCCGCGCCAAAATCTCGTACTCTTCGCGTTTGTCCAACCATCAGAAATCCATCCTCCAACCCACGCGACACAAGCGTCGATTTACTGCCCCGCGACCGCCTGAGCACCGACAATTCATTTTTGCCAACCACATATTTTTCGGCGCTTCGCCGAGGTCACACCAACCTGGTTTTATTTTTTTGCCTCGCAGCAGTCTGCGCAAGGCAACCAGCAGCCTTATCTTGCGACATCGACGCTGGATATCGCCATCGGAGCTCCCACTCTCAAACCTACTTCTCTAGTCCTGCCTAGAGCAAATACCGCTGCTCGCAGGCCCTCATCTATGTCGGCGCCCAACTCCAGAAAACGAGCAGCTCCAGGTGCAGCACCGATCGTGCCGATTCAACAATCAATGCAGCGCCCGTTCGCCTCAGGGAACGGAGCGGGGGATCAAATGATGCGATGGAATGGTATGGGTGACGGAACTGGCTTTGTCGACAGCACCACCAGTGCGAGCAACTCATTTGGCCTTGTTCCGGCTCAACCCCAGTTCCCCCAAACAGTATCTACTCCATCCAACAGCCTCGCTCGACGTCAGATGAATCAGGCCCTTGTCCCCACAAACCCACGGACAGGTTTTGACGCCTCGCCAGACTCCTGGGCCAAATTCATGGGAGATGAAAATTCTTTGCTTGCGCAAAATAACACCGAAAATGTGAACGAACAAGACAATGTCGAGATGTTGGAGGAGATGGCGCAAAAAGCCAAGAGAGAGGCTCAAGCAAAACGTAAACAGATCCCACCTTTTGTGCAGAAACTGAGCAGGTAAGTTTTAGCTCATTCATGTTTTTTATTTTTATTTTTTTTGATAGTCATATTGACAAGCATTTAGCTTCCTTGAAGAGCGTAAGAACGAGGACTTGATTAGATGGTCTGAAAAAGGAGATTCGTTTATCGTATTAGATGAAGATGAGTTCGCCAAAACCTTGATTCCAGAGTTATTCAAGCACAACAACTATGCTTCATTCGTCCGACAACTCAACATGTACGGATTCCACAAGCGTGTGGGCCTCTCAGATAACTCTATGCGAGCGAGTGAGCGTAAGAACAAGAGCCCGAGCGAGTACTCCAACCCATACTTTAGACGGGGGCATCCCAACCTGCTTTGGCTGATCAACAAGCCAAAGAGCGGAAGTAAATCAAAGAAGGGGGGCAAGAATGCTGAAGGAGAAAATGACAGTGAAGAGGAAGCCGCTGGTGAAGAGACGCTCGGTCAAGGGCTGGGCACCTCCAATGTGCCAACAGGCAGGTCTTTGCCTGCAAGCGAGTCTCAGCCCCTGCCAAAGAAGGAAATGGCCGTCATCCGAGAAGAGCTGAACAAGGTACGGGAGCAGCAAAAACTGATCCTTACTGCCATCAACCAGCTACAAAGGAATAATAACGACTTGTATAACCAAGCGGTCCTTTTCCAAACTCAGCACGACCGACACCAGAACTCAATCAACGCGATATTAAATTTCCTCGCCAATGTGTTCCGAAAGACATTGGAGGACCAAGGAACCAGTCAAAACGTCACCGACATCATTTCAAGCTTGATGGCAAACCAAGGACAGCAAGCACCCCAGCATGGTAGTGTCGTTGACCTCGGTGACTTTATACAGGCTCAGATGGACCCAGCTTCGTTTGGAACCCCTCACAAGAAGGCCCGCGGATTGCTTCCACCTATCCCAAACCAGAACAACCGTGCACCCTCAGCTAGAAACTCGTCTGTTGGGAGCAGCTCGTACCAACCCGTTGGTCATCACAACCCTGAGATGGGCCATGTCACGGAAATCAATGAAGGGTCTCCATCCGACACAACTTCGCCAAGCCTGCGTCAAGAGCTGGAGGCCAACCCTCATGAGCAGATGATGAAGATTATCAACGATCATAATGCATCCAACTCACATGGGTTAGATCTTCCCAAGGCTGCTGAAATGGTGGCCAATACACCAAACACACTCAATAATGCTCAGAGGAACAAGCTTGTCGACTTCATGGCTGGGACATCTGCACCGCCCTCCAAGCCTATTTCAGTCACCTCTAACCCATCACCCATGGATCTTCCTGCTATGCCCTCGGCTTCTCTGTCGCCACCCCCAGTTGAGGCCAACCCTCCTCCATCACTCTCGCCCATCATGCAAAATCCTATGATACCACCATCTCTAAACCAGATCAGCACGAACCAAGTTGATTTGGATCAGCTCCAACGACTGCAACGCGAACAGGACGCCAAGATCAGTGAACTAAGTTCGTTGCTTGGCCCCCTGAGCCCCTCCGGACACATACCCGGCATTGGCGAGGGAGCAGAGGCGTATTTCGACCCTCCACCTGTTGATTTAGATCAATTCTTTGACAGTAATGCATTCCTCAACGATGGCAACTTTGGAGATGGAAACGATTTTAACTTTGCTCTCGATGCCGACCCAAACAATGCCGTCAACCAGTCACTAAAACCTGGTCAAGATCACACTATAGGCCTACAAAACAACACACCAAGCCCTGCTGGAACCGAGGAGATACCGCGGGCAGACTTGGGGTTCAATGATAGCCCAGAGCGTGGGGTAAAACGACAACGTGTGGGCTAAAGTAGTAGATACCAGGAGCAATCCTAACTTGCATAAAGGGCAGGGCACGCCTTTAAACCCTTTTCAGCATTACCTTCTACTTACCCAGACGTCAACTTTATACCCACATAAACGGACCGCCTGGGTTTTTTTATACAAGAATACACGGCTTTAATTTGAATTGGTTGGATGTTTGAGCGATTGTTTTCTGCATGTACTTTTTACATTCTATACATATCGACATACATGCAAGCACATGGAGATTTATGATAAACCTCGTGCTCGTCCCACAAAGAACGGGTAAAGAGATGATGAAAAAGTAAATTGGCTGGTTCGGTTGGCTTTGGGAACAGATGCATTTATTGCTACCGGAACAGGGGTAACTTTCGAGGCGTGGAGGCCTAGTTTCATAGACTGCGGGATAGGCTATTGTGATTTGATGCTCAGAGCATCAGAAATTATGAGGTCATTAACTACTGGGTCCTATTAACCGTATCCACTTTCTATCGGAGTGAACTGTGTGCATTTGATTCATATTCCAGGAACTGATGCTGTCGACGTATGAATGTATGAGATATTTGTGAATTGGTGCCAATAGGATGGATGTCTATTGTCTCGTAAATCATGAATCGCAATGAGGAATTAAGCCCTCTTTAATTTGAGCAGATTCACAACATAGGTTCTTAGGTATTCATGGGTTTTTGTTGCTCTTTTCTTTAAGAAGAAAAATGGGAGCGCAATATTTACGTGGTAGGCGAACCGAGAAGCAGCTTTTGTTGCCATGTTTTGCAACAATTGGCATTGGTAGTTAATAGCGTCTTCGTCTTGTACCTTACTTACAGTTTATTTACGTCTCTCTCGATCGTGGACAGCACAACTTAGGTTTTATAGGATGGGCGAGAATATCTTTCCAACATTGTGAGTGGCCAAGGCTTGGATCTAGTCATTGAGAGACAAACGTACTGAGTTGGAGTTTTTTTTTGCTCACAAAGACATGGTCAAGCACACTCCTTCATTGTTCATCCGGTCGGATCATGTTCAAAGGGGAATATCAATCAGGCGATCAAGACCATGGCTGTCGTTGCAACGTTTTTTCAACAACAAAGGACTCCCGATTTGGATAAATAACACCACATACGGTGTGAAGGTTGCACAAGTCGATATATAGCAAAATCTCAATTGCATCAAACTTCGGCCTGGTGGCATGGTTGAATTTTTCATTTCTGGATTACTATTTCAGTTCCCCGACTCCGACTTCTCCAAAACTCAACATCTCAATCAAGACCGATGTGGCAAGTAGTCGATTGGCTTATTCGATCAAAATTCATTCAGTCGATGAATGGCACTACTCTATAGACCCCCCTCCTTTGAAATCATTTGCTCTGCAGCGTGTAGGTTCGACCAAGCAGATAGGTGACGATACTCAACGCCTTCGTCCTTTAATTCTTGTACATCAGCAACAGGCGACACACTCGATATGCGATAACACAAGGACTACATGGTTTGGCACGAGTAAGCGGGTATCACCCTCTACTTACGCACAGTATTGTCAATGTAGATCAATCCAATCATGCGATGCAAGCGAGGAGGAATGTATCAAGAAGCATCGACAAGAAGCGTTGATGATGCTTGAAGGGAAAATGAGTACCATACACTTTGACTGCATGAGCAATTGCTGGAAGTACTTTAGGGTACTGTTCAGAAACAAAACTAAGAAGGGCATAGTGGCTAAGAAGAAGCCGACAACCGAGGAGCAAGGATCGGCCAAGGAGGGCAAATCCAGGAGGAAACGAGAGGTCCAGACTGGCTGGGAATATCTTTCCAAGGTCATCGTCGACCATCTTGACGAGGATGCTCGGTGCTTCCCATCCTATAGGAAAAATCAACGAGCTTGGGTGTTGAGTATTGAAAACATCGGTGGCCAAAACGTAGTCCATAGTACCAGAAAACTCAATGGACGGTCTCCATCCAAGCTGCTGGAGATGATGAAAGAGATTGAGGCACGAGGCTGGCGAGATATAATATGGGTGTCAACCTCAGATGTGGACATACGTTCCGGAACACGGATAATCCAGCACACAACCAGGGAGATGCAATGGCGAAGTGATTCGAAGAATTAAAGATTCGTCTTTTTTTTGTCATTTCGCAAGGCGTTTGGTGTTCATCAGTCCAGTATGCTGTATGTAAGTCCCAGAACTCTGGATGCAAAATATATATATATATAAAAATATCGTTCAACCTCTCATGATTATATCGTGATGCGGATGCTCTCGTGCTGGTCGCCATTCGGCGGGGAACTTTTTATATCGTGCCATGAATCATCCTGCAAGGGGATTCGCGTGAATCGTGATTTTTTCAATCTTGAAAGGCTCCTTGGGTCGGTTCTTGCGGTCCACCTCGACGGCTTCCATCTTGGCCAGGGTCGCCAGTCCCTCGTCGCCAATGATCTTGCCAAACACTGTGTTAAGGCCGTCCAGGTGAGGTGCCTTGTCGAATGTGATGAAGAACTGTGAGCCGTTGGTACCAGGCCCCTTGTTTGCCATGGCCACCATGCCCCGCGCGCTGTGCCGGAGCGTGGGCCGGATCTCGTCGTCAAAGACACCGCCCCAGATGCTTCTCCCACCCTTGGGGTTCTCTGGGGGTGAGGGCGTGGCGGGGCCGCCCGTCTGGACCATGAAATTCGGAATGAGGCGGTGGAAGGGCGATTGATCGTAGTAGCCGGACGCGCAGAGGGCAAGGAAGTTCTGCAGCAAGCCGTTAGCACGCTATGATCACGAGGCTGCGACAGTCAATGCAGGATGGGGGCACGTACCTCTGCCGTCTTGGGGACGCTCTCGCAGAACACCTCAACCTTGATATCGCCTAGCGATGTATGGAGTGTGACTGACATGGCGGATGTGGTGGTGTGGTGCGAGTGTGCTGTTCTGTTGCGACTTGCGACAAATAGTTTTGGTGGTGCGACCAAGACGTCGCGAAGAACCCCAGCCAATCTGGTCGCATCAGCTTGGAGCTTTACTTCAGCCTTATGGCACTAGTCCTAATACGATGAATGTGTGTTTGATCGTGGCTTGTTTGGTGTGGCTCATGTCAATCCATCCGGAAAATTCTGCGCCACAGCTCGATCTCTCATGGCACCCTTCCAGAAGGGGTGTGGGAAACAAAACCAGGAAGGAAAAAAAAAAGTAGAGGCCCAACGGGGCCGTGCAACGGCACAAATCAGTGGGACTGGGGGGGGGGGGGGGGGGAAGAGCAGGGAAAAGCCCATCGAGACCTCGGTAGTTTGCAAGCCATCGTATCCACGATATTAATGAACAAGATGGCGTCTGACGTGCATCTGCATACATACGTACCGCACATATAACCATACTGCAAGGAGCAGCACAAGATGCATCGTTTAATGAACCTGCATGCACGCGCACAAGAGTGGCTCAGGTGAAAGACCGAGAGATCCGCAGTTTGCCTTGTTGAGCCCCTCGACCGAGTTTCGGTAGCACGATTCTTACCCTATAGGTGTAAACCAGATAATATAGCTTATCGCATGCAGCTTCTCCGCCCACAAGTCCCTCCTTTTGGTCCAGTCCTGCCTGCCCTGGCGAGACTAAAATATGTGCTAATTCATCCGAACAATACAATGTTTTATCCCCATGAATTTTGGAAATTTGACGTTTGTCATGGAATGCTCGAGCCGATGCTGCGCTGGCAAGTCATGGGATCGGCTACACGTTGAAAAGATGATCCCTAACCCATGCTGCCGTTCCGAAATTCCCCACTCTCAGCATAACGGGCAATTACGGTTCTCTTGTCAGGCCCTAAATTTATCTCCATGGGACCTTTGGCGTAACCCCAACCCATTGCAGACCCGCGTTAATGGCCTTGTTGAGATTGCAGAGGCTCCTCCTCGCATATGCGACGCGACTCTGCCAACGCGCCAGCACATACATACATACATACATGCACACACAGACCAGGGGATCATGAGGCCGTGCCGTTTAGCTCAGGGGCTCGAAATGAGGGAGAAAAACGACGTCCGTCCCTAAAACGGCGACCGCCAGAGCACTTTGGCGGTGACGCTTTAGCGCCTGTGCTTTGCCGCACCTGTATGGCTGCGCCTGAGATTGCACCATCTCCACATAACAATTTTTTGACGTCACCGCCTCTGGGTCCGTCCGAATCTAGATGGTTTCGTGGACTGACTTTTTTTGCATCCCCAAGCCAAAGCAAGCCCTCTCTGTACGACTCTTTGCATCTACTGGACGAAGCTAGGGGGATTTTCGCCTGTATTGTTCCTTTTGTATTATCCCTCTCATTCTATATCATGAACCAAGTCAGCGCCGTCAAACTAAAAGCATTATGGGCGGAGTAACACATCATTCAACGTTAGGACATCTGCATAGTATAGCATAGCATAGAATTAAGACATGCGTTACACATCACATTCCACCTAGTGTCAAGTCACAATAGAAACGGGGAACCATCAGGTGAAGAGATTTTTACTTCTTTTTTTGTGCCTGTTACAACTACCTATACACAGGATGGGGGCTTGGGAGAAGGTTAGCGCAGCAATACAGGCTTGCTCCGTAGATCCAAATGGGACACACTCTGGTGCCATAAGTCCCTTTCCCCAGGACGATGTGGCTATTCCCAGCCAATATCCATCGTCCCTCATATAACCTCCGAAAGAATTATACAGTCGTTATGCTGTGTCGCGAAGAGTATGAACCGCCTCATCGTACCAGACAGAGGGCGGACTTTTTTTTTCGTCCCCTCTGCCCCTTCAAAAAAAATGCAAGCCATCCCTGTTTCCTCCCTTCTGTGGGTATCCTTTTAGTTCCATCGCGAAGGGATCCTTTTTCCTTTCGTGCATTCTCGGTGGTTCCCGTATCGAGGCTGGCCTTAGCCCAATTGTACTCTATTCCTTCAAACATGTCCTCCGAGAGGTAACCCCGTTGCTTCTTCACGTAGGCCGCTTTCCGCATGAAACTTCCTCTTGAATTAGAGGAGACAAAATCGTTGAGGCCATAGCATGCCAAAATTTGCTGTAGAAAGAAAAGAGAAAAAAAAAAAAAATAATAATAGGGGGGGTATGATTCCGTATTCCGTTTTTTTGGGTGCCGAAAAGACTTGCAGGAATTTTTGGTTCGCAAAAGAAAACAAAAAAAAAGCAGTCGCTAAATGCCAAGACGTAAATGAAAGGTAGATCATTCTGTTGTGTTACCATACGAGTGGCATCAAAACAAGTGCGAGAATGTCGGGTCAAGGGATTGTGAACAAAGGAGCTGGGCCTCTGCCACGCGGGTAGTCGAGCGGCAACGAGGCGTTGATTGTTGACGTAAGGTTACAGGAATCGGGGGTCCGGCATGTTCCACCAACCATTCTATTGTTGATGCATACCATGCTGTCCCACATAGCTGGGGTATTGTGGGTGTTGACCGTAAACGGAACTGGGATGTTGTGGTGTGGGTGTCACAGGGCATCGTGGAGGTAATTGGTGGTACGTCTCCTTGACCATATTGTGGTTGTTGCCCACTATGCAGTTTCCGTCGGGGGTAATGGGGGGAGTTAGGTAACCATCGAATACCACGTTGCTGTGTCCCTTTTGAGGTGTGCTGTAGATGTTAGAGTGCTTGACAGCGGGCTCGGTGGGAGGCGAGGGAGGGTTGGCGGTTCGGCGTGCGATGGCGGCCTGTTCAGCCATGAAGTCGGCGAGCTTCTGGGACACCCGGGACAGGTTGGGGGTAGAGTATTTGCGTCCAAGGGTAGGGGAGGGCTGGTGGAGGTGATGGGAAAGGGTCAGGAGAGTAAGGTTCTCGGTGTGATCCCATTCTCCATCGTTGACTTCGGCGCGGCCTAGAATAGCTCGAGCAAGGGCAAGCGAGGCTCGGGCCATGATCGAGGGCTTGGTGGATACAAAGTCGCGGTGGTAGAGAGCAATCTCGCTGAGGTAGGCGGCCATGTGTTCCACCTCTCGGTCGTCACCCTCCTCGGCAGCCATCAATTGGGAGAAGAAGTCGACAGTAGGATGACCGATGGTCCACTCGAGGGTGTTGAGGACGTGCATCTCCATTTGTGTGAACATGCCGGCATCGTACAGGCCACAGCACATGTTGTTGAGCTCATGGATCTGGGGCACACGGTCCTTCTTGTCACCATACTTGGCAGCGATAAGTAGAGCAGCACAGCCAACTAACTGGTAGTGTTGCTTGTACACGACTCGCTTTGAACAGTATCGGTCCAGGAGGTTGACTGTGAGGAAGAGGGTTTCGGGGAGGAGGGCGAAGGCGGCATGAGCTTCGATGAGGAAATCGATGAGGTAAGGTCTCATGAACCACTGGATCTCGCGCTGCATGTCGATGAGGCTGGCGTCGGGCAGTGTCTCGTCCTGTTCTGGGTTAGCACAAATTGAGGGCATGACATAGTGATGAGCTGACTGACCTCCATGTGCCTCATGTGTTGCATGATATCCTCCAAGTACTCGTCGCCAGCTAACCGGGAAAGCTCGCCGGCGATAATATCTTGTCGGTTGCGGGCAATCATCTTGGCTGCGTCACGAGGGTTGATTCTCGAGTGTTGAGGTTCGTCGGATTCGACGAAGAAGGTGCTGTCAGGGTGAGAGTACGCCATGCTGGGCGATGTGTGTACAACGATGTGAAGGTGTTATGATTTGTGTGTAGAGGTCAATGAGAGACTGTAAAGTTCCCCAGGAATCTTGGTCGGAGACGTTCGAATGAGCGATTGACTCGGATGTGTGAATGAATGATGCACACCGAGGAATTAGGGTATTAAGATATTAAAGAGCGTGGTGAAAAGATTAACAAAACGAGTGACCGTGGCTGGTAAACGAAGCCAGGAGCATGAAGACAATGAATGGGTGGAGGCAAGGAAAGGGATCGGAAAAGGGGTCGTTTAAAAACGAGGTCGACTCAAGGGCTCTAGAAGGACGGGATACGTATCAGCATATAGTTCTATTGCATAGGAGATCTGAAAATCTCAGTGCACCCAAGACAACTCATGCAGAGTCCAGGGGTGCGACAGCCTGCGGTTTTAGAGAAGCATCCCTTGGGTGATAGAGGCGTGTTGGCACGGGAGAAGAGAGCCATTGGCACGGGAAAGGGTGGTGGGTAAAGGAAGGAGGGAGGCTTACCACCACAGGTCGGGGATGTGGTCAAGGCTTCCGAGTGAGACAATGTCCTGAGATCAAGTGGGAAAAAACGAGCTAACGTCTCCCACGGGGCAATACTGCAGGACTGAGGTGGAGGTGGAGGTTATGGTATGCGGGAATGAATCCTCGGCATGCGGCTGGAAGGGGGAGCGAGGATTAGATTTCGAATTGTGACATAATCGTCGGCTGTTCTTGCCAGCTACGTACCTGCTCACGCTCAAACGATCGGAAAATTGGTCACTGAATCTTTGTTGGGAGGACAAAAGGGACCGGTCACACACACAAAGCGATGGTGGTTGGGAGTGGCGCTGAGAATTCTGTGGGTTGCGAATTTTCTGATACTCCAAGATTGCGTACCGGAGAATTTTGACAATCCACTGGTTGGAGGAGAAAAAAAAAGGTGCCTGGCTCGAGGGTCGAGAATTGACAAGACTAGGACTGACGGAGAGTCAAAAAGAAAAGACGTCGATGAACAAAGTCTCGGGAAGGACACCAAGAATCGTCTCGTGAAAAGGGAGCGGAGCGAGTCGATAGGCGGCGACGGAGAGAGTGGATGGGACTGAATTCCGAATCGGGATTGGAAGGAATTTGCAGCGTCGAAGGAGAAGCTGGAGGGGGAGAACAAGCCGGGGCGGTAGGCAAAAGCGAAATACCAGCAAAGGTGTCGTTTGATTCACTTTTCTGCAGACCGTCCTTTTTGGGGTGTCGTCTCACAGCTCCTGGGTCCGGGCCTTTAATAGGGCGGGCTGGGAAAGGGAGTCAAGCGGAAGCCCACGGTGAGATTCTTTCTCCTCGTCCAAAGCGCGTCTGCGGCCTGCAATCGGGTCAGGAGGAGACGGATTGGAAATGAGGGAATGAATGGATGAGGAAGAGGGAGAGGAAGGAGAGGAGGGAGGTTGCGGGATGAAGGTAGGAGGAGGATGGGAGAGGATGAAAAGGACTGGAGGAGAGGTGCGCGGGTAGTTTTAACGGACTAGAGCAAACAGGAGCAGGCCAACCCAGGCGAGCCAAACCACCAAGCCAAACCACCAAAGCAGCCAAAGCTCGCGAGCGCAGCGCAGCGCAGTGGGCTGCCTTACCCACTGCCCACTCCAGTGGAGACTTGGGGTGGACGGATGTACCCTGCTCAGTTCTGTGCGTGGAGGGAGTGGTTGTGGCGCGCCCGTGAGGTACTTTGGCTCCATCCCAGCAACAGAAGGGGGGGGTCCCCGGCACAGGAGTCATCCACAGGTCACCACCACGACAGTACCTCTCAGCAAGCGTCCGTCACTCAGCCAGGCAGAGCGAGAGTGAGAGCCAAGGAGCTGCGCGCAATGGGCGTGGAGCAGAGTGAAGGGACCGGGGCCGACAGCCTTGGGGACTGGGGGGAACAGACATCACACGGGGGGGCTTGGGCTTGGCTCACACTCCCACTCCTCACTCCTGCATACTGCCTCTACCGCGAGGTACATCAGTCACGTACCGCGTCGCCTCGCTGCGTTGCGCTAGAGACACGCAACCAAGGCACGCTCCTGGGGGGGTGGTAAGGGGAGGGGGGCTGGGTTTGGGCTTGTGCTTGGGCTTGGGATTGGGGGGGTTGTTGGGGGTGAGCGATTGAAGCAGCATGGGCATGGGGCGTGCCGGGTACAGCGCAGTACATCTCTCTCTTCCCGTACGTACCTGGTCACGTTTGTGCCAATTGTGTCGTGTCGTAGCGTGTTCTGTCTCTCGCCTGGCTGGGGAAATCCGGTGCGAGCAGGGCAGGGATCCGCGTGCGGATGGGCGAGCGCTGCAGAGGATGATGGTTCTTTGCTTGTGCCTGTGCTTGGGTGTGCCGCCAGTAATGCTTTCAGATCAAGAGATGATGCGAAAACGGCAAACGGCCGGGTCAGGCTAGGTTTGGTCGGGAGACTCGACTCGATGCTTCCGGATATGTCGATTACCGCGGGACTTGACGACAATGATGACGGCAACGGTCTGGTGAATTTTTTTTTTTTTTTGCGCAAGCGGAGAATCCCAACGGCGGGACCGTCACGGGGTTTACATGCACGGAAAAAGGCTTGATAATGATGGGACGAGACCGACAATGTGCATTCTCTGCGTGAGAATGATGAAGAGAAGAGCGGGATGCAGACTGGCAGCACCTGGGTGCCTGCTTGTGGTGTGATATATCCTTCCTTCTCCGCACTTGAGGCCGCTTGTCGAGACCAGCAACTGGCCCATCCCATAGGCCGCCGCTATTGTTGACCTCCTCCTGTCAATAAAGGACCAAGTTTTTTGGCGTCTTGTTTGTTGTTGTGGAAGGGCTACATGGCGGCCGGTCAAAGGCCTTATTGAGCGAGGCCGCAGGTGGCCTATTGTGTATTGTACGCCGGTCTTTGAGGCTTGTGCCGGGCCAGTGTGCTTATCCCTTACATCCCCATCCACCACTTGCAGCCAGAACATGATCGCAATGGGAGCACTGCGCAGGCTACCTACAGCCGCACTCGGGAGCAAACTGCACCAACGGCTTATGACCGATTGAACACGAGGCGAGCATGCCTCATCAGACACAATATGCAATTGACACAAAAAAAATTCTTAGTTGACACTAGTTGACAGCATGCTGGGGAAGACCTCACAAAGTCACTATGCAGCATTGTATATCGACATATCAAACAATTTTCCCCCCACTTGTGCTTTGCTGGGGCATCCTTCTCTCCAGCAGGCGTTCTTCTAGCTAGCATTCAACGAGGTGCAACACAACCTCCACAACACCAAAGGATCCATCCCGTCCCTCCATTATCCTGTCCGCCCCCCAGCACTTGTCCTATCGCGCATCTCCAATTGCGCTACTGGCCCCGCTTCCACCCGACCTCATTCCGGGCCTGGGCACTTCGCTGATGTCGAACGTAGCCAGCATCGTTTCGGCGCGCCAGCGTAACACGTGAGAACCCAGCCGCTTGGTCACTTAACTGCCCGCCAGAGTGAGGTCAACGGTGGACGGGCCAAGGTCTAACATGGCCACGACCACTGGAAACCTGCTACATGCGTTTTTTTTCCCTGCAAGATGCAACCACCACTGGACTGTCTCTGACCCGGGGTCATTGGCTCACCGGTCGCCGCCTGCTTGCTCCCTTGACCTCAGATGGAGTTTGCTTGCTGTAGTTGCTGGCCTTTTCCCTCTTCCCCCCTTCAGGCATGGGATCCCTAGGTAGTCATGCTCCACGCCGCTGCACCTAGACGGAGCTCCGGCCTGCTGCCGCGCAGAGCAACGTCCCATATTTCGACTCGCAATGTCCGCCTTTACGCCAAGTGCTCTCATTATCCAGCGGTACGACCAACTAATGCGCGGCCTAAATGTCAGCAATTTTTTTCCTAAGCCGTTGACGAACTGCTCCAGACACCGAGACCAAGCGCAGGGCAGGCGCGGCCAGGCCGACTCACGTCTCATCTCATCTCGTCTCGCTCCCCCGTGATTTAGATGGCCACCGTCTTTCCCAGGCCGCCGGACGTTTCCTCCATGGTCCCACGGAGCGTACAATTGCCCATCTTGGCGATCGTCTCCGGGGCTTGCGGCGTTTTCCACACGAATCCACCGTCGCCGTCAGCAAGCCTCTTAGCCTATAATCATCCAACAATAGCCTTCTGGAGAAGGTTGACAGAAACTCTAGGCCCTAAGTCGTTGGCTTGTTCACACTGAAGCGAGCCCAATGGCTGCTGCGCTGTGCCTCTCGTCAATCTTCGAGCTCCATCCCCGTCTCAACCAATCGCGCGTCCCCATCGTAGTCCTGCACAAACCTGGACCAAGCCAAGTAATTAATCATGCATGTCATGAAGACCACTTCCTTCACTCAAAATGTTCTCATTCACTGTATCCCGCCTAGTCCACCGCCTAGACTCTCATCTGGTGGCTTACTCGCTTCCAATGGTCTGTCTGCAGTATTGTGTAAGCCTGTGGCTCCCCTTCAGACACATTCACCTGCAACCCGGTTCGCCTTTGGCTTGTGGTCACTGGAGGATTAGTGGCTGGCTTGGGCTCAGGGGCTGACCGGTGCATGCTGTACCCTTTCTCAGACCGTGAGACCTTGCCAGCTGTCTGATTGCCTTGCTGCAAGTGTCGAATCCTTGAAATTTGAAGTCTCTTCATTTTTCTTTTTTCCCCTTTGGTACTTTTCCTGCACAAAAAGTCACTTGCCAAGACTAATGCCCTCTAGCAGCTTCATATATTTCAGCACATTCATTATTCGCACAAAACGGGGGTGTATTGCACATGGACGTTGTATTTGTCACTACGTAACGGGGTTTTGAAAGCGAACTTGCCGAAATTCGTCATCGTACCGAGGCGTACAAATCAAATCAAAATGCCTCCATTTTCTCCGCTGGTTACTCGTGGTGATGATGAGCTGTCAGTGCTTCCGGGACAACCTCGCTGTAGCTTTCCGAGAGAACCCCTTGATCGAAAGTGCGTCTACACACAAGTACTCCATACCACGCTGCCTCACCTAAAGCGATTGCTGCCTTCCCGGAGGCTTACAGGTGCATGCCTAGCACGCACTTCTCATGCTCAAACCTATTGGCGATCTTCGTTCCCACCTAAAAATTTCTTTCTTTTACATGGCTACCACTCTGAGTCTGGCCCACATGTCGCCGCTGTGTCGCGGGTATAATCCGTGCTACTAAAAGGAGGTGTGACGTTGGTAATAGGGACCAACGCCATTCGCCTCGCCTGTACGTACTCCAAGACGAGACGCCCTACTCCATGCCGCGACAGCAGGGCTCTCTTTGTCCTAGTCTACGCGACATCGCCTGTTTGCCATGCCCGCCGCTCTTACCAGTCGCCGCTCCAGTGCTGGAATGGGCCCCCGTGTTCCGTGCCCGCACACCGACGCTATTGCTGAGGCTGATGTCCCCCAGCACCTTGTAATTAGCACTGCTGCATCTCGCGTCGGTGTCACCAACAGGCCCCTCTTGCCGTCCGTTTGTATCCTGGAGCTCATGGGTCCAGCGTCCGTAAAGACATGCTTTCCAGGGCTTGGGTCTCGGGATGAGAGATGAAAGAAAAAAAGAATTGCGGCCTCAACTCGTCGTCAGCCCCCGTGCGTCGCCTCAGACAGCGTCGTGCCTAATATTGTCCGCTTGAAACTTCCCAATGCTCATTTCCATCCCATGCTGCCGCTTGTCAAGCCGCTTGCTTTTTACTGCTGCAAGGGAAGAGGGGCGAAAACGAGAGAGGGCCACCCCACTCTGCGAACTCAACCGACTTGCACTGGTGGCATAAGCACAAAGCTTTTGTGTAGTCAATGACGCAGCATTGGTGATAGCTATGCAGGACATACACATATATTTGCCATTAAACTCTTTTATTCACAGCCAATGCGTAGTTGCTCCGCCGATGTCTACTAGATGGGGACTTCGGAAATGGCGATCCAGGGCTTGTCGACGCCTCACATGGACCAATTGACATGGTAACCCCTTGAGCCAGGGACCACCTGAACTCTTGGGCGTTGAGTCCTTGTCTTGTAACTTTCCTGACAACTCCAAACCACCAACAGCGCAACCTTGTAATGTGAGGTGGAAGTATCATGAGACTGACCCCGATCCATGGACCGCGAAACAAGATCTCAACCATCTGTGTCATCGGCGTAGACCCCGAACCCCAGCCGCCGTTAGCTCACGCTTCGGACCCTAGTCCGCGGTTCCGTCAAGCAAGGGAAATCTTTTGTATAAAAAAAGCACCTTTCATTTTATTGACGTGGGAGGCAATCAAGCCTCCAAAGACAAAGGAAGAAAAAAAAAAAAAAAAAAAAAAAAAAAAAACTTTGGTCTACCATCATGCCTGTCTAAAAGGTTCTCCCAGTAGCCGCGCAGGCGACCACGTTATTTAGGAACCCCCATCAAATACACGCCCCCCTCGCGCGTCTTGGGTTGGCATCTCGTGCCTCTCAACGCGCGCGTTCTGGCGTCGTAGTTCTGGCATCCAATGAGGTGACGCGAACCCGCGACTTGAGACTCGGGTCAGCGCATTGTAGGCCCATGCTAGGTTGCGGAGGAGGGTGGCTGGACAAACGAGGACGCCTCCAAACCCACCAGATGGAATGGAAGGCCCAGGCTAAGTTAGCGGCCGGCACCATCTCCCCTGTCGACAGAAAAAGTCGGGACACGAGGCAAAAGCGTCATCTGGATCTACATTCTCGTCGGCTGCGATCCACATGGAGGATTGCATTGGAAATTGAAACAACCCCATCTGGTGTGTGCATAACTTCTATGGTGATTGAGATTATGGAACGAGGGGGTGACTCTCTAGGCGGGATGCAAGCTGTGATATTCATTGTGGGCGCCACACTGGAATTAACGGAGGTTGTCGATCCCACTGTAGATGCTGGCTTTTTTTTCTCTCCCTCCTGGTCACAACCTATTTTCTCGCGGACAACCACCTGCAGCAGCCAGTGAGGGGTAGCCCCAGGAACCAGAGCCGGGATCCCTGGCCCTGGAGGACACTGAGTGCAAGATACCGATCTTTGAATCAGGGTTGTTCCGCATACGTGGACACTGCCCAGGTGTTTGGTACCATCTTTGGATATATAAAAAATGATGTGTACTTATTGTCAGGTTGCCCTGCAGATACTACTTATGCCGAAAAAAGAAAGAAGGAGAAAATCTCGCCCTCCGCTAATCGAGCGCCGTTGCAGGCTCCGTATTTGCATTGTGCCGTGGTGTTGGTCTGGGGTTTTTCGGCTCACCTAGCTGACGCTGCCAACAAAGACTCTTTGCGGCTGGCTTGTCCAATCTGGGTTAAAAACTGTGCCAACGTTCGTTGCGCCACCAGTCAAGTCGGCAGAGACCAGTTTGGGGTGAACTGGGTGCCACTGTGGTTGCATGCTCGGACGATCAACTACAATGGCCCTGTCAATCACTATGTCCACTGGAACCGAGTCCGGTTCACCTCAAACATCCGTTCTAGGAGAATTAGCCAGAGTCGCCCTCCGTTGTTGTCTCGCGGGAACCGGAGCGCTGGTGTGCCAGCCAATAAACCACGCGGGCTACAGGGAACAAGGAAGACGAATATCGCCCACGGATCTCAACCCCGGACTCTTTTCCACGACAACCACCGTCGTCGTATCTACTATGTATGGGTTTGTGGGCTCGACTTTCGCAAGCCACTGCCTCACAGAGTTGTGCTCGGCGACTCTCCGCCGACCAACTGCGACACATCCAAGGCCGGGGGCCAGGTAAGAGACATGCATCAAACCCGCCTCGACGGTGCCGAGCGGCCTAAATCATGACCCAAGCCACGTTCCTTACGGGACTGCATGGACCACTGAGTTCCAAAGAGTGGCCTGGTACCAGACAAGACGTCAGCAACCGTGGCCCATTCCGAAAGCCTTCCAGGCCTGATGAAAAGACCCTGGCCTAGCCTGGCGGCCTGGCCTTGATGTGTCGGCCTCCTCTGTCGTACCATCCCACTGTTTGTAACCTGTACTCTCGTAAAACTGCACTGGCCGGGCCGCGGTCAGAGGGAAAAAAAAGCCAAAACCAAAGCCAAAGCCAGACAGAACCCGGCAACCCAACTAGACATGGCGAGGCGTTGTTGCGTCAATGCTCAGAGGGCAACGGGTTTCAACCCCACCGGCAAGGGCTTCCGCGGTGGGATAGTACAAGTACAATGCCGCTACATGGTGATTCATTGTGCCCGTGCCGGCCTGCCGGATGCAAAGCTCAGACTCCGACTTTTTATTCTCTCACTCAGATTTTGATGCGAATAGGCAGTCAACTGCAGGTTGCCTCATCCCTCGCATGAGGACATGCAAGAGAGCGTGACGTAAGAGTCTGATTGGTGGGGTGTCGGGCATTGCGATGTGGGCTTCACTCAGCACTGGAGCGCTAAGCACAAAGGAGGTGCTAGGCGCCCTCCACTGTAACCACTTAAAGCCCTGCTAGTCCTGCCCCGCAATTGCCTTCGGGTTCCATCCAGCCTTCAAATAAGTTGACAAGCCGCTCAAGTACGAGAAGGCCGGACAGTAAAAGACTGCCTGGCCGTGGTAGCTTTTGTTAGAAGGACCTGGTGGAGAACCTATGTAGGCATTTAGACCCTCTTTTTGCTCGGCGCCTCCTCATCTGCATCTACGTTGACGGAGCAGCAAGCTCTGGTCTGTCAAAAGAAAGGAAAAGAAGTGGACAAGACCCTTTCGCCGAGACGAACCGTAGTGGCGCGTTATACGCCGAAAAAGACCGTGTTTCTGTCTCCCGTGCGTGTTCCGCGTTGCATGTCACTGCATGCTCAGTTGGGGCTGTCAGCCAAGTCGTCTCCTTTTTCCTTTTTCCTGGCCAATCTGTGACGATTAAACCTTGGCAACACGGGTAGAGACGCCGCAAGACATGCCAGGATTCTAACCAGTGAGTGGCATGTCTGCATCCCACTTGCAGTCAAAGTGCCAGCCATCATTCCCCCCTGCCGTCAATTTAGCTAGACGGGATGTGCAACCACTATAATAAAACCAAGTTGGCTTTGCAAAGACATGGCTCTCCGACGCAGTCCCTGATTCAACAGCTTAGTAAAAGTAATTATAGCTACTAGGTTGCGTTTGGGGCCTTGCTTTTTATTTTTATTTTTATTTTTATTTTTATTTTTTTGATCACTGCATCAATGCTGTGATCTCCAGATAATGAGACAGTTCTATCTCCGAGTAGGATCCTTACGTTTCCGTCATTGGCAACATCTCTTAACTGGTGACCCCGGCTCGCCCGGTTTTTTTCTTTCTTCTGGGCGTGCATCATCACTCGGGGCGCCGATTCGCTTGTACAAGTCGGTACCGTACAGCCTCCCCCTCCGCTGGCAGCTGCTGCGCCAAAGCCTAACTTCTCACGCCCCGTTCCTGTCCCCATTCCCAACCCCCATTGACTAAGAGCGTGCCATGAGTCTGGCGGTAAGCACGCCTCACACCTACGGGCGCAGAGACACGCGACACCACTTTAAAGCTGGTTTGCACGTCAATACACGCTCGCGTACATGGGGTTGCTGCAAGTCGCGTGAAGGCAGCTCTCTGTCGGGTCAAGTGTGAGGGGGAGGCAAAAACTTTCAATGCAGATGAGGCTGGTTTCTATGGAGTTTCTGGGTCAGTCTGCATAACCCTCACTGTTGCTCTGCAGGACGCTCCGCCCGTTTCCTCTTCAACGACGCTATCACGATGCATTTTTTTTTCTCTCCCACACAAGGCGGGCCTCATTACCAAGAGATATTCTTCTCGGTTGCTGTGGCCTGCTCACCGTGTGCATGGACCAGGCAGACGAGCACTTAATTAAGCTGCTTCGGGGCAGGCGGCGTGGTATCAGAAGGCAATCCTGGCCCAACGCCGGTGACAAAAACCACATGGCCCGAGAACGAGAGCAGACGCCCCTCTTGAATTATCAAAAAGACTGCTGTCGTTGGTCTCCGGCAGTCCCCCCCACATTCGCCGAGACCGCCAAAGCCCGCCTCCTCCGCCCCCAACCTTCCAGCGTTCGTGACTTATGTATGTGCAAGACTCGAGATGTCACCACCAAGTGGCTCAGAATGTGGATTGGTTCCCGCAGCCGGTCCGCGACGATGGTTCAACCCCCCTCCTTTGAGATGAGACGCCGTAGTTTAGTGGAGCGGTACTTGTCGGGACCTCCTCGTCCCCGACCCAGGTTGCGGCTCGATGCACAAAACTGACGCGGATGCACGTGCCACCATACTCCACCAAGACAACACTAAGCGCGTCATGTTCGAGAATTCTTCCATAAGTGGAGATCGCGCGGCATGTGTGAGAGCCACAACGCGGGAAATGAGCCTGTAACGTCTGATCGCCGCCCTACATGGGACTGGTACCGACTCTACCCGCCACGCTACCCGCCACAGGGCCTCTTATTCAAACTTTTACGCGGCACGGAAATTGGCCTTGTGCAGGGTGACTGTGCGGGTTTCGGATGCTCAACTTGTCCATTTATCACTGGCATAGGTTATGCTAATGCAATGCGGGCTTCTTCTCTTCCGATTGCTTGGCGGAAAAATCTGAAAGAAAAAAAATTCACACCGACGACGGAAATGTCCAGGCTCCTCTCCCCATCCACTTGGCACGCTCGAGTGACGTCTAAAACCCATTGGACCCATTACCACCGGAGCCCTCGAGTGCAACCGAAGTACAAGGGGTGAAAAGCCCACTGCACGACAAAGGTTCATCGACCCCATCACAGCAGTTGCAGAAAGAGGAGATACCGCCTTTAAGATTTTTTTTCTTCATTGTCCTGCCAATGACACGAAAAAATTTTCCTTTCCCCTCATCCACGCGAATTGTTTCTTTCTTTCCTTCTCTTCTACTTCACCATGGACGCGTTTCTTTGTAAACCCCCTTCCGATGACGACGCTTAGACCTCGGCATGAGCGCCTATTCGTGATCATCATCGCCGCCATGTTCAGTCACATTCCGGCTTGGCAACAGGGCGAGTGTCTACATCACAAACCCGTGCATCCGGCTTCGGGAGTCACCCCGGAAATGCTCGAAACCTTACCAAGGCGGTCAGTGGCAATGGTTGCCCGAGTTCAACAACAGTTATGTTCTATGTGATCTTGTGATGCCCTCATCCTCAAACCCCCTCTTTGGTGCCCCTCACTGCTATGACATTGAGATTGGGATCCAAATGGGATGACAGCGGGTTTGGCGTATCTCAAGTTTCAAGCATATTCCCGTCTGTGAACATTGGCATTGTTCCGACGTCTCCTTATAGGCTGAATCTATCCGTCACCGAAGATAATCATTTATCTCTTGGATGCTCGGAACATTTTTCGGAAACAAAGCAATATCGACAAGCTTCCAATTGATCTCCCTTCAAACACAGCGCCAATTGCGTCTACTACATATTTGTTTTAGAAACATGGCCCGTTGAATATTTGCTTACTATACAGATAGAATCGTTTAGATTCTCGACCAAACGATTCAAACCCTGAATTGATGTTTCTCCTCCATCCAAAACATACAACGATGCCGTGCTCGGACTGTCGCCGCGCGACATCCCCCCTCCCCGTCACTCGTCACCTCATTGCTTCGAAACCGGCATGCCTACGCCCCAACAAGCAGCCACAAAAGTGACACAACATCCCTTCAACCACATCTCGGTCGCTTATGTGCATTCCCGCGGCCGACCGGCCAACTTCTGCCCATGACCCAGATCCCAGGTGATAGCTTTCGCGAACGCATTGTTTCAACGTCCGACGCACCAGCCAGATTGGCCGAGAAACCGAGGTTGTGATTACGCTCCATGTTGATTTCAACATATCACATGGCCATTTGTTTACCCATCACCCGGCGCTACAAGACACCCGGATGCCGTACCGAGTGGTACTTACACGTCGGGCTGTTAAACCCAGGAGGCTCTTACAGGGGATACGACCACGACACCTGATGATTAACAGGCCCGGTCTCCCTGCGAAGTCATGCTTTCATGTCTCGTGGTCTTGATTCGTCTCACCTAAGAAGCAAGTTAGGCGCCTGTTGCCACTGGGGCAGTGAGTGACTCGCCACGAAGCGGTGGAGTCGTCGGAACCAACAACTATAGAGGCGCAAGAGGCATCCAGGAACGAGCGCATCATCGTTTGGCCAGGACGCAAGACACGGTATACTACATCGAGCAAATGTTGACGAATATCCGCTTTTACCATGGTCTAGGGACCTCGAACAATGAGACTAAATTTGGCTTGGTTGGATGGCGACATGCACCCGCATCAGTTCTCCAGGGTGCGGGGGGCGCCGTCGTTGGTTACTTGGCGAGACGAACCCCTGGCCTCTGACGATGGTGGTCTATCCTATCACAGGCCAAGGAGGGGTTGTTGAGTGGAGGTGTTTCTTGGAGGCCTTGTCGCAAAGAGAGCTCTACCCGAGCAAAGAAGCTATGAGACTGGATATGGCCAACTACCCAACCAGGAAGCCGCTCTGGCATCTTGGTTCTTGACACGAACATGTTCCCGTCGGTGGATCTGCTTGTCTCCCGGATTCATCCTGGTTGCGCTCAAACGCGAACCCGACTGCCAATTGGCATTTTGGGTTTGCACTGGTCAGATACGGTGGTTCCGAATATAGTGTGCACTTTTGGCGGACGTGCAAGCAGATGCTGAAACTCCCCGTCACATAATTTACAGAAGCTCCAGTGCCTGATCGGATTTCTGGTCGTGCTCGACGATCGATTCCTTATCACACACAGACGGGCGGCCCAGACTGGCCTTGCAACTGCATGCCAGCAACCCGATGGCAGGCGTCTGAGACTTGGACTGGCGTGCATTTGAGCCCAAGAAACAGGGCGTTTCCTTGTGTGAGCGACTGTGCCATGCCGTAGCGGGTTGGCCTACATACAGCTCACCTGGCTCAGCCTTGTTTGCTTTTTCAAATGGCAGCCATTTGCGGCACAAGCTAGGCAGCACCGGATCCGTCTCAGACACTAGTCTGCTCGCTAGAAAGCCAGACCCGCTCCATCCACCATCCCCGCACCCTCAATGAGCACTGTAACTGGATGGCTTTTTTGGCGCTTCGAGAGATGACTTGTCCAGCTGGAGCTCCCGCAAGCAATTCCCGGACAAGAAATGCTCCCCACTCGTCTTTCCCCTCTTTTGTCAACCATGACTGGCGGATGACGGTGTTTTGCCATCGAGGCCTCTCGCAAAGCCTCGAATGGGCCCCTGGTTTAGAGCCCGGCTCGTGCGGCGGTCATACGTGCTAGTCTCCTGGTTCATCACACACAGAGCCAGCCCACCAGGATCAAGTGTGGGGTTCTGCAAAGCAGAAGAAACCAAACCGGGAAACCCACTAGAGCTCTGGAGAGAACCTCGTGTCGGTTGAAACCAAGAGAAAAAAGCAACAGCTCCGACACCGCCAATCACCCAAAGTGCGCACTCCGTACAAGCCGTGAGACTGCCCGGCTCCTGATTGAGGCATTGCCAGTGCGCCCCATTTGAATCTATTGGCATTGGCGTTTCTCCATTGTCCGTCATCACTGGGCCGACGGCTTGATCGTGACGTGCAGCACTTAACTAGCGTCGCTCTCGTTTGGAATTAAGGCAGCTTCTACGCCTAGCCCCGATTCTTCGCCGGAGATCTACAGCCAAAATGAGCAGGTCCATTTTGTCCCTGTTTCGCGTGTCACGTCGCGGCACCTGCGTATCACCATGTCCTCCACTTCATCTCTCAAAATAGCTGGGAAAACTTTGACAAGTTTAATTGGCAATTCTTGATTGATGTTAATGAGCGCGTTAATGAGCGTGTTAATGAACGCGCACGACCACGGGCTCAAGCCCTCCTTGAGCCTCACCCAATAATCCGTCATCAGTAGTCTCAAGCCACATGAGCCCAGTCGTTGTGTGTAGGATCATCATTTAGTCTAATCAACGCACTAATGAAGTAATCAACGCGTCTGGCACGCGTAAAGCTGCTCGCTGACACCATCGTGACCCAGTATGCTGGGATCATTATTTACTTTGACACGATTGATCAGTGGGCTAGACGACCATCCACAATTTTTACTGGCTGTACGCCAGTGCTGCAGTAGTTTGGCGGTCCATTTTGACCATATCTGCACGTCAAACCAGATCTTGACACCTCGCCTAGCCTTGAGGAGAATAATAATATGTACTTATCAACAAAACAACAAAACAACAAAAACAATTATCCCGCACGCCTCCAAGGGAGATCGGTGATGATCCGATCACTGTCGGCTGAATTCTCTGTTCGGAGCTTAAAGTTACCAATCCCTCTTGCTGTAAAGCGCCATGTTCGACATGGTCGGCCCAAACTTTGCTTTTCTTAGCCCCAACAGATCCATTAACCCCGACATCCTTGGAACAATGATAATGATGTTATTGCTTGACGAGGTGGGTGTGCATCCTGCGTGTTGATGCCGGAAGCGTGGAAGCTAGCGCGAGCAGAGAAGGGAGCTCAGCACCTCGCAGCCAATTGCGCAGTACCACACTTTCAATTACAACTGACACGCAGGAAACACCGTTGGTGGGAGCTGAAACTGATACGTGGGGGAGGGCATGGTGGTTCCAATCTGCCCTTCGCAATCCCCTGTAGGCGCCAACAGCCTCAACTGCCCATCCGCGATTAGCAAGCGGTTCAGTGAGGCGATTCATTCCGTCGCAAAAGTAGTACTACACCACCCGCGTCTTGGAGAATTGCGTGGAGTCGTTGAAGAAACGCCTTTCGGCCTCTCTATCCCTGCTGATATGCCAAGAGGGTCAAAGAGTCGTCATGTCTTAGGGCCAGAAATCATGAGCAGGGGCATTTACGGTGCTCCGTCTTGCTTTTTCGCAGGGAAGCCTCGTAGCATGGACGTTTTAAGCATTCGTGGGAACATCGTAATCATCTAGAGTGGCTGCAGATGCCGCACACTTCAATCTCGCTCACCCTGGCTTCGTTCAGTGGCACCCCTGGTTCCTCTCGCAGCAAAGCCTCCGTGGTAGCCGCCCCTGGCGGTGGTCGACGCTTTGATAGGGCTGGACTGGGAGAGGTTTCAGCGAACCTGGCCTCAAAAAAAAACGAAAAAGGAAAAATACGCAGTGTTTGCTGGTCAATTTGCGATTCAAAACCTGGCAAAACTTGCCAGTCCTGTCCACCCCGCGCGCGTAACAGCCAGGTCTGGCTCGGTGGTACGACGTGACACACAACCGCCGTACCGCGACAGCTCTCCCTCCCCCCTATTGAGGATATTCCTGCCCAGGGAAATAGCACCGGGCGAGCAACCCTTTGTAATACGGCGCAGCGTTGAAAAAGAAAGCAATTCGCTGCGGACGTCCAGGGCAAGCGAGAAGACCGGACGGCTTGGGCGTCCCCCCCCGGCCCGCGGCATCTGGAAATGACGGTGCCAGTATTCCGTCCAACAGAGCGCTGGCTGCCGTCCGGTACTCACCTGATATCGTCCATGTTTCTCTGGTGTTGATTATTGTTTCGTCGTGTTGTGTTGTGTTATGCCGTCCTCCCTCCTATGCGGGTTGCATCCATACACCACCCTCCCTAGACGGGAATGCATTGGCTCCCGCCGTCAAGGTGACAAGGATCAAGCAGAGGTGGAGGGCGAGAGAGAGCAGTGAACCAACAGGGTGACACCAAAGACCTCAGCACAATGGCCTCGGACTGGCCGGCCAGGGTTGGGCGACCAATACCATCGAAATCCCCAAGGTTTTGTGCAGCTGTTCAGCTTGGACCGGTTTGCGGCCAGCTTCCTCTCTGGTCCAGACCCAGCAGGGATTATGGCCCCAAGAGACGGCCAAATCGGGCCTCTGATCGACCCAGTTGATTGGCGTCGTTCATGCGCTGAGGAGCGCTGTCGTGGCTCCAATGAGGGGGACTGGTCTCGGTCTGCGTGATGAGGAGGTGTTGTTTCATGCTTGTTATTGACATACGCATCATGTACATTTGTTTGGCCTCGTGATGCAGCCTTCTCCTCCGTCCCCAGGCCTGTCATCATGCATATTGGCCAAATTTGTCTACTTGAGTCTACCAATGTTGTTCTGACGACTCGAAATGCCAGCGGATCTGGCATGATTTGCTTTCAACCGCATGTGACAGTAAGCATCTGTGCCGCTGCCATACCGCCTAGCCTCCCCCCTGCGTCCACAACCTTGCCCGGAACCGTGAATTCGCTGCAAATCGGCGACGAGACAGAGCCTGTTGATTGTTATTGCAATCCTGGTCTGGCGGTTGATGTTTCAAAGAGTAGTAGCCAGAGGCCCGAGGCCGGGTGTTTTTGGTCTCTGTGGCCGAGACCAACCAACCCGCTGATTCTGAGATGCATGGTATTGTCTACTACCTGCCCTTCGGGGGGGTTTGGTGAACGCCAAGACATGCGCTCTTGTTACCTTCGGGTTGAAAACGCACATAACTCTCTAGGGTACGCGTGCAAGGGACGGCTATGTTTACAATAAACTTGTGGGCCTTGTATGTTGCCTTTGGAAGGCGTGTACTGCGATGTTACCCGCCGGGAAGTAACTGCCGAGGGAATAATAGCCTATTTGGTATTTAAAACTGAATTGCTGGGTTGGGTTGGTTCCCAAGTTGGTGGACAAGCCGATGCCTGAGCATGGTTATCCTGTGAGGTTATGTCCCAAAAGACACATGTTGGATGATGGACAAACGTAAAATCGCCCTCGAATCAATATCGAATAGACCTTAAAATTTGGGTATAGTAATCGTAGTTTATAATACTTAATTAGTTCATTTATTGTATGTTTTTGTGCCTTGTTTCCCCTAGCTTTGATTACCACCCATGGCCACAGATGCTCCATTAAGCCAGCTCAAACTCGGCTCATAATTAAAAAGTCCTATCATTGTGTCTTCTGCCCACAAAGATGAAGTGTCAACATTGAACCCAGACAACTGCGTTGCTGTTCGCGGGGTGTTGACAGTGCTGCTGACATCACTGCTGTACGAACCAAGAGAGTACCGCTGCGGATTCGACTCAACCTGTCCAAGGGGAATATCGTTCAAAGAGAATAATATTCTAGAGCCAGGTATAGTAGTAGAACTAACGGTATGTACAAGGTGAGGCTGTTGAATGCTTGGTATTGACGATGGAGGAGATGCTGTTCTTGGCGAGGGGAACAGAGGGCGACAGAGGTCAACTAGTTTGGAGAAGAGGTTATGTAACCGTGCTACTGCTGTACTATTGGAAAGTCCATGAGTAACTCTCTGCAATAATATGAAATCGTCAACAGATGATGTGCTCACGACATTACAGAACAGAACAAAGAAAGGACATAAGGGGTATGCATGAACAGTACTAAATCCTGATCAGAATTGATTGCATGAGCAGAACACTAGTGAGCTTACGTTGCAAGAAAAAGCGGATAATCTTCATCAGTAACTTGATTCTGACTGTACAGCTCCCAATCTTGAACTTCTGAAAGGGCGAGAAGAGCCAGGCGAGCAGATGTTAAGCATTTTTGCCGCGTGCTTGGGTCGGAAGCAACGTCGGGGCTCAGCCTGAGGACTGCGGTATCCAGGGAGTAATAGGCAAACTCGATCGAACGCCACATGTAGTATGTGTGCGACTTTTCGCCGTCCGGGATATTTTCTCTGACCTTTAAAAGAGAAAATCATTAGTGATGAGAAGAGGGAGCGAGGTATAGAGAGACCAACCTGACTGAGCTGGGCATATATTGGAGTCATTCGCTGCTGAATAGCTGCAACGGCATTCTTCGCGTCAGTTCCATCACGATCATTTGATTTCAAATGTGCTTCTCTCCAATTTAAAACCATGTCTTGAATGCAACCAAAGTCTCCTAGAATATTTCCCATAACAACCAAGGAACGGGAGAGTTCTGGGTGCGATAGCCATGCTCTGTTGACCTCCAAACTTGGCAGTGATGGCGGCCGTCCAAGATGCATCGATAGCATCCGATCAAGAGTAAAGCACCAGAATACACAGGCATGAATCTCATATTCGATTTCTGTCTTGGGAGGGTTCACTGTGTTTTCCGCTTTATGGTAGCCAAGGGCTATGAGGATACGGCTTGCGAACGCGATGAGATTCCACCCCCTTGAACTCTCACCTGAGAAATGAGCAAACATGCCCTTGGGAAGTTAGTATGCACAAGTGGTAAAAAAAAAAAAGGAATGAAATTACGCTTACCCCAGCGACTAGTGCCTGGCAAAGGTCGAGAGTCGGAGGTGCCAGCACGCTGATATTACCTATGGCCTGCAACAAAAGATCACGATATCTATTTTTGGAATCCCGTATATGCTTTTTCAGTGGATGTCCGACATCTAGCTTTGGCCACATTCCAAACATGATGTACACTTTGTAATAGATACATGCTTGATAATGGACTTTGGTTTGGCCTGAGACGGTTTCGTTGACCAAGGCAGTGCCCATCCTTTCTACAGTCTTGGGAAGAAGGTGATTTGGAAATTGTACATTGACAGGACAAACGGAATCAAGATTTCGCTCTAAACCGATTGTCAATTAGCTGCTATGGATGAAACATTCGTCACACTCACCTCGAAGTAGCATAAATAGTGTTTCTGGTGGAAAGTATGGCAAAGGCGTGGAATTAGTGATAACCATGTCCTCGCCTGTGCTAGCTGTAGACCGACAGGAAACTTGGTTGATAAATTCTAGAGCAGATTCGAGGATTGCTCGCCTGTTTCGCAAAAGGTCACCGCCTTGAAGGAGCTCCAGTTGGAAAAACTCAGAAGCTTCTGCATCCATTGAGTCGGCGTTTGAATGGGCGATTCTTCGAGGACGCTGTGCTTCCGCATCGGCATCAATGTCTCGCTCTCGCTTCACCCCTCTAGGGCTGACTTGGGGCTGACAATTGAATGAAACGCCTGTGATAACGGGCGGGTTTCCTGGAAACCTATCGTTATGGTTTGTCGTTCCGAGACACAGGCTATGATGACTGCTCGAAGGTGAAATCGGGCTGTTGCTCATAGATGCCGGTGTTAGTACTCGGGGCTCTGGTACTGTCAACCGTTCCCCCATGATGATGGGTTGCTTCTGGCTAAAGATACAATATTGGTAACCTAGATCACATCTGATATAACTGGAGCACTTACGCTGGGAATCTTGCTGACTGGATGACCATTTTTAGGTGATGGTTTGGGGCCAAATGAGATTGGCAATACGTTCATTGGGTGGCTCCTTGGTGATGATATAGCGACTAATGACGATTTTTCTTGTCTTGTAAGGACTGTGAAAAGATAAAAGAAAAGAAAAGGAGAGAGGAGAGGAGAGAGGGGGAGACAACAACCGCTAGAACGCGACGCCCGTTGGAAAGTGGCAGAAGCCAGACTCCCACAACAATGATCGGAATGAGTTTGCATCCGTCGCCCGGAAGTTTACAGGGGGGCCAAAGGAAGCTGGCGCACATAGAGTTGAGTGCTATCGACTGATGTTGCATCGATAGGCACTGTGGCTTGAAACGATAGCTTCGATTCGTACATGGGGTTGGATTCGGGTTGGTGGCGTCAGGCCGCCCCTCATCGATCCAAACGCTGTTCCGCAGATGCACATACTGACCTATGTATCAAAAAGTTCTAGAACATCCTCGGGGAGGGGCGCCGTCTGTGGTAGTGTTAGCATAGTTGAAAACTGACAGGGCAGACCAACCCGAGGAGTCGAATGTCATCAGGACACATGCGAATGGGCTGACATACAAAGGCCCGTGCTTGAACTTATGCGAAGAAGAAAAGAAGTAGAAACCAGTGGCTTTTTCAATACAAGAATCTAACCTCGTAATGGTGCTGGTTGTCTGCATACCCATGTGTAAAGTCGGGGATGCGAACAAGCCCTAAGACGGTACAAAGTGCAAACCCAGTTTCTTGCTAAGAATCTCTATGGTCGTATTAGTGATTCCTTGATATGTTGCCCGCAAGAAGAACAAAGAATGAAAATTGATGAATTGGCAACACATTCATTCGCCTCTCCCCTTCAATTATTCTCTCCGGGCCGAACAATAAATAAAATAAGAATAAAAATAAAAATAAAGTAAACAAAACTGGTTTATCTTTACATCATTTCGTTTCAGGTGTATTTATTTAGCATTATCTTATTTCGTGGTACATTCTTGGCTTCTCTCCGAACTAAATCTCGGGTAGGGTAAACCGAACCGATTTCCGCTCTCTCCGCACGGGAAACCGCCTCCAAGATACACCCAATACTGCTTCTACGAATCGACATTCCAAAACATGCGCTGAATTTGTGGAGTTTGTTTTTTGAAACAAAGCAAGCCATGGGAGTGGGCAGGTGTCGACAAGAGCGGATTAAAAATAACCCCGACACCCTAGTCCGCTGCGATTTACCCGGAGGCTCGATGGTGCTGATGATGGAAGTCCGTCTCACAAAAACATTTCCTCAGCCACAATTTGACGCGGACGCTGTTCTTTCAGCTAAATCTTCTTTTTCCTGCTGTAGTTTCTCTGCTTCAACCTGGCATCTTGCATAGAGTCGGGTCAAAACCCAGTACTGCTTACTGCAGCCCCCACCACCATTGCACAGCCAGCATTTACACCAACCGCGTGCACAAAACTCGACTCGTTGAGGCCACGATGACACTTGCCAACTCTGAAAAACCAAAGAAGTGGACGAGGGCGAGCACGCCTCGAGTGAAGACGGGCTGTGCAAACTGTCGGTGAGTATGAGCACTTTGGCAACCTCAACCAGATTGGGATGAGGTTCTGACTCACGGTGCAGGAAGAGACATATAAAGTGTGACGAGACTAGACCGTCGTGTAATAAATGTGTTCGGAGTGGTTGGAAATGTGATGGATATTCAACACCAGCACCTCCCGGGGGGCTGTCAGAAAAACAGGTTGCGAGACAAGCTGGGACCCTCAGGAAGTCTTCTCCTCTGAACATTTCATCATACTCGATCCCATTTAAAATCCCAGGCAGCCAGAAGGACCGCCAACTCCTGCACTACTTTTGCACTCAGGGATCATCCGACATTTCTGGTTTCTTGAGCTCCAAATTTTGGAACCACACGATTCTCCAAAACAGCCACCACGAGCCAGTCGTTCGCCAGGCTCTCGTAGCGTTGAGCTCGCTCCACCTCGATTGGGCTACATCGGATCCTTCCTCCCCCGGTGACCAACTGGCTGCAGTGGAAACACTCCAGCAGCATGGAAAAGCTCTGCGCATGCTTAACAAGCGGTTGGAGGCTGGCGACGGGGAAGCTGTCAAGGTGGCGCTTCTTTGCTGCGTCCTCTTTTTCTGTTTCGAGAGCACTGTTGGCAACGTAGATGCTGCCCTCCAACATTTGGCCAAAGGATTGGGCATTTTGTCCTCGAAAATGGTGAGAGATGGGAAGCCTATAGATGATTTAGATTCAATTTCCAATGTGCTGGCACGATTGGATCTACAGGCAACCATGCATAATGATGATCGGCTCCCGGTCATGGTGCTCACGACTCTGGACGAGAGACAAACAGGGCTCACTAAGGACCCAGGAATTCCTTTTTCTACCATCGAAGAAGCCCAAAAAACGCTGGACAAGCTACAGAACTGGTTCTTCAGATTTCTGGTTGGCAACATCTCATATAAGCGTATATTGGTCGAGTCCATCCCTGTAGCTATTCTTCAAGAAAAGCAACAGATTGACCAGGAGTATAGTCGGTGGCTTGAAAAATTCTCGCACACTATTGTAGCCCTTGATCGAGATCAGATAAGCTGTGGGATTCAGACGTTGTTGATACACCACCGAGTTACACACATGCTTCTGCGGGCAAACTTTCCAGAAGATACCACCATTTTCGGAGCCTCCCCAAACCCAGCCGCCGAAGAAGTCATATCCCTTGCAGAGAAAATTCTCAAAAGTCTCCAGGCAAAGAACGCCACAGCCGAAACAGCCAAGAACCCCCGTCGTAACCTCGCTTCCGATACTGGCATTGTTGCTCCCCTCTCTCTGTTGGCCATAAAGTGTGCCGATCCTTTCGTCCAGGAGAGAGCTACGGAGCTCCTTGCCTTGTCACAGAGACAAGAGGGTTTGTATGACGCAATGACCATGCTCAAGGTTGTGCAAGACTTGACCAACATCAAGAAAATACGGCTTCAGATGGCCCAGCAAGCGGGAATCGTGGATTCACAGCCGAGATCACTGGAGTATTGGACAGTAGACATCATAGAAGGCCAAGCTGGCGGGATAACTGCGACTGGGCCACTCGTACCTGCGACTGTATTACATCCTCCAGACTCCTTTATCGACAATATCCCTGTATAGATACACAATAACACCTTCCTCTCAAGCCAGATCTATACCGACGTTTATATAATTAGAGTATTTATTACAAAAATGCAATCGCGTGAGTAACCATCCCCAGAGCCACCACTGAGCACCACGCGCCATTGCTGTTGAGAAGAGAGGCATCGCTCGTCGCAGTTGTCGGAACAGGCTTTTCGGAAGTGCCCTCTGTTCGAGCGGCAAACCGCATCTCATCCTTTCCAAAATCAAACACTGCGACAACGTTGCGAAGGAAAGCATCACCCAAGAAATTGATGGACAAGCCTTCTCCTTCGGCTGAAGGGGTAATGAGCGAGTAGCACAAGCCAGTCGATGCGTCCTTTTGAACTAAATCAACGGCCTCATGCCAAAAGGTTTGGTTGTCAATAGTCACACCGAGCTTGGGGGCTGTGGCATTGCATTCGACAACATAGACTCCATAGTCCTCGCTGAACTTGGCTGGGGGTTCGAATGCTGCGTTGATTTCTTCTGTAAGCTCTACAGGAAGCATGTTTGCGTTGTTACCAGTGTCTACAACTGCCTGGAATTTGGTAGAGTTGGTCTTGAGGGATGACTTTGGTGCCTGTACCTTGCCCCAGGTGACAGAGTCTACCGTCAAGGTCATGAGAGAAATCTCGGGCTTGCTGCCGCTGTAGTACTCGTCCGGAATGTTCTTGGTAATTTCGACTTGAGCAACAGCCCAATCGTCACTGTGGGATACGGGCGGGAGTTCTCCTAGGCCAAGCCAGCCTCCTGCGCTTGTAGTGGCGTTGGGTCGATCGAGAGCAATGCTATACCATGAGTCGATAAGTTTCTTCTTGTACATGTTGACAAAGAGAGGGTCGTAGACGGCCCGGTTTGTGATCAATGCAACAGAGTCGTTGGAGTTGTTGGTTCCATGGTGAGCCGAGGTAAGGGCTGGATAGCCAAGTCCTAGAATGCCACTATTGAGACCATCTCCGATGTCGTTTGTTCGGTCGACAATTCCAATCTTCTGCTCGGGAACGGTGATGCCTCCTAGAGTGACGTTGTCGATGGCAACCTTACCCAAAGCAATACCAGTGCCGTACTTAACCCCAAAGGTCTGGTTCTTCACATAGCTCAGATCCTCTGGCACGTCAAATGTGGGAGACCAGACACATTCTTCCTGAGCAAGCTCGGTATTGTTCTTGCTGATGCAGTGATATCCAGTTTTGGCAACCCAAGTGTCGCTGCTGCCGGTATCAACGAGGAGATAGAATGACTGGTGGCCGATCTTAACTTCGACGTCGAACCAGAGACCGTTTAAGGTGGAGATTATGGGGGAGGGATTCTTTTGTTGCGATTCAGCGCGACGATGATGGCGGCGAAGTGGTGTGACACCAGCGGATGCGATGGGCACAGTCGCCGCGGCAAGGGCAAAGAATGAGCATTTCATGTTTGATTGTTTGGGAGGAGTTGATTCAGACCCTGGCGTCCAAGTTGTTGCGATTATAAAGAGATAGGAGATGGTGTTCTTGGTTGATTATATATCGCTACACGTCTAAACACATCGCTATCCATGTTGCCTAAACTGGCAATTGCAGCACCAAACCGAGTGTTCTCATTGGCCACGTCGTCTGTTTTCTCATCGAGACGAGTTCGGACCTAAACAGCCTCGAGTTGTCGAGACGATTGCCAGAACATGATGCGCAGCCTGAATTGCAGGGTGTGATGGGTTCAGAGACGCAGCAGCGTGCTGACGGTTCGCTGTCTCGTCAATTTCAAGAGCTGGTTGCTCGATGCGGGCACAGCCATCCAATGGTCCATCCTCAAGGCGGGGGGTCGCCATTGCACATGATTGGCCGCGTCGACAATTTCCAAAACGGCTGAGCATCGTCTGCATCTTGGTCTGAAAATACACGAGCTGTGCAAAAAATGATACAGCAAACTAACGGCACCTAATGGCAATCAGAGCTACATTTATGATCTGTGAGAGAGCCCCGTGGATTTAGATCTGTACATCTCTCCGTGGCCGTGCCTTGTTAATGTCGTCATCTAGCGGACAAAGCCACATTTGTAGATTAAATTTAGATGGGATTCATCATTTTTGCTTGCATGTCATAAACCCAACTCCATTTTTATTTTATAAATGGATAGATTGAGAGGCGCAGTTAAATACCGTACGGAGGTAACCTAGCTCGCTTGCATTTTATAATGAATTGGTATTAGACTTTCATTTGTTAGCCCTGAAAAGCTCACACTAAGACGGCCGTTGACAGATCAGCTGGGAGAAGGCACGGCAACTATTTTTTTTGCTATTAAGCGCGTAATGGGACCATCATACGAAAAATTAAAGGAGAAGTTCATTTTGCTTTTGCCATTTCTCACATTTGCATGTCAACCATGCCAAACCATGCAACAAGTGAATAGCGGGTTTTGCACCACGGGCTTGTCTTCTTTCCAAACAGCAAACCAAGACTTGAACAGCACCAGGACCAATGGAGACATCCGCAGATGAAAAAAGAATGAAAAGGAAACCCTGGGCGCGTGCTTTTGGCTGTATAGTAAAGAAGAAAGAAAAAAATATTGACTGACTCACAAAAGTCTTCCCCGCAGGCCGGTCCGTCGCGTGTCACCAAGGGTTGTATCCAGGAAGATCCCCCAAAGAAAACAGAAATGATGACCGTCCCTCTTGTCCAGCGAAGCCCGTGGTGACCCAGCCACTTCCAGGTGCATGAATTTCATGCGTCCGTGTCGCGCATTAGGCCGGACACCAAAGAACACAGAATCTGCCGAAGATGGGACGAGTACAAAAAAAAAAAAAACCATGGCAAGGTGTGGCAGCCAGTGGATGGCAGCGAATGCCTCGCACACCGTCTTCCAGGCGCACTGGACAGCGGGGGGTCACTGTGCACCACGCGCTGAGAGCCCCGCTACCCCGCCAGACATGCCCTGGCGCCCTCGATGCGCTGTCCCTCGCCCTAAGAAAAAGCGCCAGCGACGCAATTCCAGCACTGCTCAGGCCAGCCCTCCCCAGGCAACGCGTGGGGTGGACCCTGCCACAGTGGCACTTCCAGCGGGCTCACCCCTGCGGCCCTGTCGTGTCAAACACCCGTAACCGTCGCATGATGCTACGCAGCAGTGCCCAAGATGCACCTCACTCGATGGTCTCCATCTTCCCGGCTCCATGGCTGCGTCCGTGATTGGCGAATCTAGAAAGCCTTGACCTCCTCTTTTTTTTCCCTCTCCTGCTCTCACTATCGCGGTGACGTTTTGCCCGCATGCTGTGCTCGGCAGTGAGCGCGGCCTTGTACTTGACGTCGCCTGTCCTCCGTTGCTGGAGGGAGCTGGATTCTCCTCTATACCCCAACTAACACCACCGTACTGCCGCACCCAACAACCACCATGGCCGACTCAGGAAACCGCCGCGGCAGCCTCCGCGTTCCTCGAGTCCGCCCCAGTGCTGGGACGACCAGAAACACATCAGTCCGCAATTCGGGCGCCTACGACGATTCTCGATATCCATCTGGGCCACCGCCGCCGCCACCACCACCACAACCGGCGCAGTCCCTCCGCGCCGCATCATCCCGCTTCTCGCTGAATGAGCAGTTTGCCGCCACACGCAAGGAGTACGAGCTATGGGACGATGATGCCAGCTCCATCTACGACCGGGCTACTATTGCTTCCGAAGCTGTCGATGGCACCGCCGCCGCGAACGCCGCAGACGGCTTTGGAGTCGCCGAGTACACAGGTCCCGGGTCCGGCTTTGACTATTACGACATTCTCTGTCTGCCCCGCGACGCAGGCGACCTCACCCCCGACCAAATCCGCAGCGCATACTATCGCCTGTTCCTCCTCTTCTACCCCGACAGCTACCAGGAGCACCTCCGGCCCATTGCACGCCAGCAATTTCTCCGCGCACAAGAGGCCTTTGAAGTCCTCATCAACCCAGCCCGCCGGGCGCAGTACGACTTAGACTTGTTTCTTCACCACCAGTCGGTTGGCGATGGCGCATCGTCATCATCGTCGGAGTATCAAACCTCCTTCAAGGAGGCTATGCGAGACAGGCTACAGAATGGAATCCAGACTATATCTGACATTGGCATTCGACTAGACACATCCAAGACCACACGCCGGCATAGAGGTTCCGCATGGCAAAAGGCGACACCACGACTGACGCTGCTAGACTTTGCGCTCAGCCAGTCTGTCTCAGTTGACATCCCTGTCTTGCGCCATGCTTTGCAACCACAGGTATCTCGATTGGAACGGTTCGCGTTATCAAAGAAAAAGGGAAAAGAGATCGAGGCCATTGGTTCCTTCTCTCGTCCGACAATCGAGGTGTCTACGCCTACATTGACAGCCTCGGGCTCGGTCTATGGAGTGGCCGGGGAGCTCCCTCTCATGCCCACGACTCTCTTATACGACCACTATCAGCCTCTGCTGCCATTGACGATTCCCAGGCACCGCCTGATACAACTTATCGAGAACAAACTCTCCCCTCTTGTTACCTTGCGATATCGACAAGAGTTTCTGAATCGCGCGCCTCCAACCCTCCCCAATAAGTTGCGCTGGGCCAAGACGACGGTCGAAGTTGATGCAGACCTGCTTCCGGAATTCTCAGCGGCCAGCCGTCTCTACCACCACATTATCCTCCCGGATTTTGACAACCCAACCATCATCGAGGCCAGCATCCAATCCTCGCGCCATGTCCCCCAAACACCGCCCCGACTCGTGCTCGGCCTCCACCAGAACCTTTACCATGGCACGGCATTCCTCCGTGCAGACAGCGGCGACTGGGCATTGGGATCTAGCGATGCTTGCCGCTACTTTGCCGACTTTTCCAGGATGAACTCCAACATGTTCAGCACCGAATCCCCCCTCAAGATGACCCCAACCCTGGAGTTCGGCTTCCGGACGGGACCCCTCGAGAGCACACCCGCCCCTGGATCATCAGACCCCGCCAACCGTGAGCGTGGGATGAGGGGCCTTGATCAGGAGCTCAACACATGCAAGTATGGAACTTGGGCCGCCTCGGCATCTGCCACTCCCTCCTCAATGGCAGGCTTCATTCGGTACAGCAACGACTTGCAGCTCCCCTTTCAATTCTCACCAGAGCCGTTGACGCCCTCACTGCCAGTTGAGGCCCGTGTCGAGGTAGAGCTGTGCTCCAACACGTTCAGGGACCGCTACCTCGCATTCCGCAACCTTTGGCCAGTCGGCCGCTTCTCCCGCTTCGGGCTTGAGGTCGGTGTCAGCAGTCATAACATGCATCTCTCCGTGTACTGGTCACGTCTCGGCCAGCGCCTCAGCCTCCCTCTCCTCATCGCCCCGCAAGATGCTCTGTCGCCGAACATCCTGTTCTGGGCCGGCGCCCTCCCGTTTGCCGGTCTTGCCGCCTTGCAGCTCTTCCTCCACCAGCGTCGCCGTCGCAAGTCGGGCTCTCGCAGTCGCCGCACCCCACGCCCCGAGCTGACTGCGGCTGCGCACGAGGCCGTGGCCCGCCAACGATATGAGGCCGACAACGTTACCGTGCTCCTCGCACAGCCTGTCGAGACGCGCCAGAAACGTCAAATGTCCCTCGGCGGCCTTGTGATTACGAGTGCGAAATACGGCATCCCCGATGACGGCGGCAATTTCGCCGGCGAGCTTGTCGCCGATGTCACCATTGCCCTGTCCGCCCTCGTTGACGACTCCTCCGTCAACACCGGACCCCGCCTGTTCATCCCCGGCAGCGTCCGCAAGAACCGCATACCGGGCTTCTGGGACCCGGCCCCCGGCCAGGACAAGGTCTTGCGTGTTCACTACACGTTCAGGGGCGTCCAGGGCAGTGTCGATGTCCACGCTCACGAGGAGCTCATCCTCCCCCCTCCACACGCTCACCCTTAACTTCAAATTCTGCTCTTGTGATTTATGTATATATAGTTATGATATTTTTTTTTCTTACGAAGCTGGACATAGGACTCAGGGAAGGGGTGAGAGGACAAATTAATGGATGGCTAGTTAGTTAGTCGAGTTTGTGCAGGTCACACATCTTTGGCACCCGCTTTGGGGCTTATTTCTTGGGAGATGTTAGGATATTCTCATATCAGTTTCAACGCATGTAGCTAGCTACGGCAGAGCGCTCCTCAGCTTCTCTCGTGAGCAACAATAAAAGGGAATGATGCGAGATGAATTTAACACAATATTAGCTATTCAAAGTCAGGTTTCGTACAAAAACTAGTCATGTCTTATTGACCAAATACAGCACAAGTACGTCTTCGTAGATGACGCAGTGTTTCATATCCATTTTGATGGATGAACAGTGAGTGTTTTATTTATTTATAGTTTAAATATAAATAGTAGGGGCGCTCAACCAGAATTTCTCCCAGGAGCTAGGCCACAAAGGTGGCGATACAAATAGTGTTTGACGACTTTGATAGTCTTTAAATGATTTGTCCGACCAAGAAACAATTAACTTAATCCTCTGTACGGCACAACCTTGAGGATAGTGTGTGTATTTGGATATGTTTGGGTGTGCGTTGTTTCCTAGCCGGTAGGGAAGTTGTCATTCTATTTCTATCTAGCTTTTCATCTTGCATTGCATTTAGGCTTCAAAGTTGACTGTAAGCCCAAGGGCAAACGTACCACAGGGTTTGAAAGTCTATATCGGGCTTCACCTGCTCCTGGGTTTTGCGACCTTGTTGAGCTGTTCCCTTCAAAGAAACCAAAGGCTTATGAAAAATAATAGCCTACAGCACCAAGCACAAGTTTCAATGCACAATCGAAACACACAAAAAGTAAACCATACAACCTGTCCGGGAGACAGAGAACCGAAGTGACTCGTCGTAGTATAATAATATTGACATATCTATCGTACAGTGTAATCCTTCTCCAATGCATGACACCGCATGCTCAAGTCAATCAATGCAAGACCGCCGCCGCCCACAACCCAATACAATTTTACAAAGCAACACTCGAAACGCCATCCTTTTTTTGTTTTCGAATTTTGGGTCTAACCGGTGAGGAAGTGATGAAAGCCAGTCTACAGCCTTTATCCATATGCACCAGGTGTTGGCACAACTAGTTTCCCGCTGTGACCCTCAGTATTGGGAGAAAGCATCTGAATGCACCTATTAATGTATATAAAAGAGAGTAAAAATCCAGAAGAGAAAAAGAAAGTCTAATGATCGTGGTTATGGCTGTGTCCATGTGTGCTCGACGCACTATGAGAAGATTCACTCGCGCGTCGGGTCGATGAGCCTCGGGATGATGCCTCGAGGTTGCTACAGCAGCTCTTGCCACGGCAGTCTTCAATGCATTCCAAAAGGCACAGTTCGCCCTTGGATCCATCAACACCTCCGTCCAGTGTCAGTTCGGTTGCTCCACTGCTGTGCTGCACGAGCTTTTGGCTGGGAGAGAACTCGGGTTGAATCGTGGCACTGTGGATGCCGTAGGCATGGAGGCACTTTCGGGCCCGGCGAGCCAGCTCCATGTATTTTTCACCACCCTCAGAATCAATGGGGAAAGAAACCTGAATGTGCATGCTAGCAACGAGCTTGGTATCGGAAAGCTGCCAAACGTGAATATGGTGGCAGGTGACAACGCATGGCAACGTCTCAATATCCTGTCGAATTTCCTGGATATTTATGTGTTCAGGGGTGGCCTGGAGCAGGACGCGAGCGGTAGCGCGGGTAAGGGGAATAGATGTCTGGAGAATGATCATTGTAATAAAGACCGAAACGGCAGGATCAGCGTAGAGCTTGCCGGGCCAATCGGTGAGCCAGATGATGAGTGCAGTAACCATGACACCGATGTTTCCTAGAGCGTCGCCAATAACGTGCAAAACCATGGCATTCATTCCCATATCGTCATGGCTGTGACCGTGGCCACCAGCCTTTGCCTTCTTGGGCAGAGTATGATTGTGGCCGTTGTGGATGCTTGAATCACGTCGCGGACGCCCGTGAGAACGCGCAGGCTGCTTGTGAGTGCTCAAAGAGCTGCCGCCTTTCTTAACGCCTTTGAGCAGCGGCGACTCTTCATTCGCCTCTTCCTCGCCGGCGAGCAGGGGGGCCTCAACGTCGGTGTCGCTCTCGCTTGGTACTTCTCCGGTTTGTGTCGTGGCAGCGATAATATCTTGACGGAAGCTAGCAGGATGGATGCTCATGTCCTCGAAGCTGGAAAGGCGATTATGACTGCTCTTAACGGAGTGGCGTCGATCAGGATGGCGGCCTCGGGAGTGAGCAGAGTAACGACTAGCGGCAGTGCTGGATTCTTCTCGAGAGTGGCGATGTTCCTCGAAATGGATGCGACGTTCTTCGGAAACGTGAGAGTGGGAATGGGCGTGGCCCTCCTCTTCGTCGTGAGCGTGGCCGTGAGAGTGTCCATGTTCGTGGTCGTGGTCGTCGTGTTCGTGGTCATCGCCGTGATCATGTCCGTGGGAGTGACCGTGAGAGTGGCCGTGGCCGCCGAGGACAACAAAGCCGAGGAGGTTTGAGAAGAGACCAGCGCATCCAACAATAAGCATCATCTTGGGATTGTCAATCTCCGGGGGCTCGATAAATCGGGTAAGGGCCTCGAGAAGAATGGAAACGCAAAGGGCGATAAGGAAAACGGCATTGAAAAAGGCACCCAGAATCTCGGCGCGAACCCACTAGAAACAAATTAGCCATGCGACAAGTTGCGGGTCAGTATCGCGGGGACAATGCATACACCGAAGGTGAACTCGTCGGTGGTCGCCTTTTGCGCAGCCGACACAGCCCATAAGCCAATGATGAGGGAAATGATGTCATTGAGCTGCAGGAGTGGTCAGTACAAAGATGCGATTCAGGTATACGGAAAAATGCTGACCATGTGAAATGCGTCAGCCATGAGCGCAAGTGAGTGGGCGAGGAAACCGGTGGTGAGCTCGAGCAGGAAAAATGCCGTGTCAAGCCCAATCATGATCTTGATGCGGGTGCTCTTGGACCACGCCATCTTCTGAAGGAGGCCCATGATGACGGGGATGAAGGCGCCGAGATAGGCGCTGCAGCGATGGCGTGTCGATGCTCAGTTCCGGGGGAGAATTGAAGGTGACAAAGTAGGATAAGGGTGGAGGATGAAGGAGAAAGGAAAGTTCTGTTAGTGGGCGGGGGGCGAGATTTCAAGTTGGCGTCTGTGATGATGGAATGCAGCCGACTGTGTGAGCCGAACGATCTCCCTTTTGGTTCGAGTCGCGGGTCCGAGGACCACTTATCAGGGCGCGGAGTGTTGTGTGAGACAAGGGTATGGTGGTATTATGTATGCAAGCATGCAGTATGATGCATCGGAGAAGAGAGGAGAGGATGACGACCCAGTGAGCCAGGGGAGTGGAGGGGAGAGTAGACAAAAAAAAAAAAAAAAAAAAAAAAAAAAAAAAAAGGAAGAGGTATCTCTCGGGGCGCGCAATTGATGAAGTCACCCTGAGGGATTGGGGGAGGAAAGACAGATGAAGGGAAAACAAGAAGAGAAGGAAGGAAGGTTCAGGAATAGAAGGGAAAGGGGCAAAATGCGAGCGAGATACGGAACCAGATGGAGATGGGAATGAGAGAAGGAAAAAAAAACAAGTCACGACTACTTGGCCGACACCTCAGGCTCCGCTCAAGGTTGCGGCAGCTGCATAGCTTGAATTCAAGTGGCAAAGCATGAGATTCGATAGCGTAAGCTAGGAGCAGTGAATGGACAACGGGCAAAAAGGCTTATTGATGGCTGAGACTATTAGGAATGGCCGCTGCTCTCTTAGTCCGAGGCGAGAGTACCGAGACCACTCTAGCTTCCCTGGCCGATAAGCACGTACCTGCGCAAAATCATGTCACAGAGTGTGCAGAGTGCCCCGTACCTGCGAAAATATGCTTCACTGGCCCAACATGGAGGCGCAAGGCTTGAGCAGGGAAATACCCGTACTTTGCCTACCAAGGTGTGCAAAAGTCCATGTCTCATTCCAGGCCTGGTCGCTGGGCTCGTTGCGATCAAAGCTCGGATGTACAGAATACCTCCCTCACGCCCATCATCATTAGGTATCATCCATCAGCTAGCTGCCTGCGTGCCACCACCCTTGGTACCGCGCACCCACTCACACTCGCTCAAGCCTGCATGCGCCGTTCATTTCTGAAAACGACCCTACATGAGAGCAGCCAAACCCATCGACTCGGCGAGCCAATGACCCCTGTCGCCCATCCAGATCCATGTCCACTGGCTCCACGATGTTGGTCTCATCTGCGTGTCGGGAACTGGCCGATGCAGTGTCTACTTCAACGCAATTTTATTCCAGACTTCCTTCAAACTGACGCTAGAATTCAAACAAGCCTCGACTTGCAATGTGCCCATTGCAAAGCCAACGGCTGTCTTCTTCCAAATTCTCCGCAGTCCGTCTCCCGGCAAATTTCGCTGTGCAACACATGAAAACTATTTATTCCGTAGGGGGATGTTGTCCAAGGTCACACACAAAGGCAGCACCATTCATAGCACGCAGCCACCCCCACTGCTGTGGGCTCGGAGCTCCCGCGAGAGGAGCTCCCATGAGCCATCCTTGGGCGGAACCCGACTGAACGATTCCACCGCCATCAAGAAAAAAAAATTCAAGTGGAGATGAGATCCTCTCTCTTTCCAGGCTCCTGGTCGGTTCGGGACGTCTTCGGGACGGGTCCCCAACTTCCCGGTCACCTGTTACCACCAAGATCTCCTCCGGCTTCGGTGTCAGATGTGCCCAACCACATTAACAGCGCTTCTTTTCTCCACGACAGTGTCGGGACGTGAAGGAAGCATCGGTTTGGCCATTCTATATCCGCCTCCCGAAGAAGGAAAAAAATCGCCACCATCATCACCGAGAGAGAGAGAGAGAGAGACTGTGATATCAGAATCCATATCAATCTATAGACTCGATAAGCCAAGTAATCACGGGTGTAGGCGTAGTTGCCGCTGTATCCCCGGCCAGGATCCGCTCAACCCCGTCTGAGCTTCGTCTCCGCCCAAAACCCACCCGCCTGTCACGAACGGGTTGGCCTTGGATTAGATTTGATCATACTTGCTCAGCTGTAACGAAAACGCCACCAAGGAAAGGGCCCTGATCTAGAACTTCACCTATTTCTCTATACCATGTGTTCCCGTATCCTCTAAGGATCGCTCACCTTCATCAAGCAATGTATTTGCTTTGCATCCTTGTTTATTTTGATATCTGGCAATGACACGCCAACCCAACCATACAAAGCACCACCCAAATTTCCCTCCCAACTTGACCACAAAAAAAAAATGTAATAAAATGAGTAATCATGAATTAAACAATATCTGCTTTTCGGTATAATATGTGGTCTCAGGTATGAGCTTTTTTCTCATCTTGTAATTCTTATTTAATACTACCATGGTGCACCAATTTTTTTTGGTCGTCCCTTTGCTCAGATCCCGCGGTTGCCATTGCCCCAACCTTAAAACTATCAGACTATCGATTTTTTTTGCGCATGGCTTTTTTGCTTGGTATCAGTTGGTCCGGGTTTGTTTCCAGTTCCTGCATGGCTTGCTTGTGGCTTGCTGATGCCAACCGCCAAAAAAAAACCAATAGCTTGCTTACTGCGGCTTTGCCTTGGTTGTCACGCGGTTAGTGCTATTTGCACAGTAGCAGGAGATTATGACTGGACTAGGAATGCCAAAGCAATTTGGCCCGAATCACACCATAATGCATTTCAAATCCACTTGGCATTCGCTTATTTTACGGGAGAACCTGACATCTCGCGTCTGGTGGCTGAGGCAGTCAATAAGTAAAACAAAATACAATATTGGCGAAAACACGTGTTGCTATGACAGTAACGAAATTCAGCTTAACTTATGCAGCATCTAGATATTACACGTGGGTTTATTATCGTATTACATTATTTGCATATCTGTTCTTCTTTGATGACCGTGCTTATCAAGAGGCCACGAATGTCCCATGCTTACGAACAAGCGTGAACAAAATGCTCTTTGGATCTCTATCAAATAAGAAGCACACACATTTCCTACGATATTGGAGAACTGGTAACCCGATAAAATTTGCTCCCGACTTCTGGTGAGGCGTAGTTAAAATAGCCAAATTATAACCCCATTCTGATCAACGGGTACATGAAGGTATTGTGTTCTCTAGGGTAGCTGCACTTGGTTATTCAATAGGCACCCTAGTCGTCAGCCTAAGCGCACACGAGAACTCGCATGTTTTTTCTAAAGCTTTTACAGCTGCAGGGGAAATGCGCACATAAGAGAGTGGCGTCGAAATCAGTTACTGCTAGGTGACGGGCTATTGTCACCATGTTGATAGTTGACGATGAAGCGTTGATTGTACCCGCTGGCTGGGCGCTTGGGGATAGCGGCCCGCACCGCTGCTATTTTAACCCGCAGCCTGTGTGCCACATCAGAAGCCTCGATAACTAAACCTCATGATGAATGGCGATTTGGGAGAACAAGCCGGGAAGCTGGAGGCCACAAAACTGTACGGAAAATAAGTCCCTGAAACATATTTAATTTTCAAACATCTAGGTCGGATTAACTAAACTAACCTGTGTAACCGCCGCTGGGCTTGATTTCCTTGCCGCCCACGTTCATGCACCTTGCCGTAGTGGAATGTATCCCCAGCGAATAACCTGTCGCAGTTGGTTGCAGTATCGGGTTGACCTGCAACACCCCCTGCGTAGGACCGCACCGCCAAAAAAAAAAAGCACCTTCGTGGCGATGAGCTTGTCCACCAGGAGAATGTCTCCCTGGAGGTAGCAGTTTCTGTCCGTGTCTAACTGACGCCATCTAACTCCTGTCGAACGAGGCCCATGGCCGTAGTCTTGCACAGCTGCTTCTCCCTCTTGCCATTTGCTGTCAGACCCATGCGCTGCTGCCTTGCTGGATAACCAACATGAGCGCCACTACCAACATACTGGCCCTAGTACAGGTTGCGGCAAAGACGGCCAACTGTATCGCCCAGGCTAGTCAGATATGGGGACAAATCAAGGACCTCCCCGAGGAGGCTCGTGACATGCTTTCTGATATGGAGGCAGTTGGCTCCTTGTTTGAGGACATTGAAGAGCAGCTGGCCTTGGACGGCCCCTCATTATTTCGAAGCGAGGCCTCGATACGGCGCAGCCTCGTGCTCACAAGACGCGCCTATGACGCCCTAAATAGCCTCGTCATGGACATGAGCGCACAAATAAATACAAAGAAGAGCCTCAAAGGGAAGATAAGGTTGGCCAAGATCGTGATGAAAAAGGACGCTCTGGAGCGTTACCAACAAAGACTAAACCGATCATTTGAGTTGCTGCAAGTCTCTATTCAGGCGTATCAAATGTAAGTTTGCGATAAAACTTTTACAAAGACTGGTGACTGAAATCCAAAAAAGGGCCCTAGCAAGACGCAGCCCCGAAATTATTTCTAGGAAAGTTACGACTGACCTGATCGCATATTTAGATGGGGCTCAAACAGTCAAAAGCCCGCCCATCACATCCATCAAAACTATCAAAGAAGAAAAAGATAGTGACGTGGAAGATATTATAAGAACACACAAACCAGAAGATTGCATCCCGGATACCGAACCAGAAATGGACACCGTCTCAAGAAAGATATATACTCCTTCGAAGCTAGGAAGGTTCGTGTTGTCACACGCCCATGATAAAGGCGGCTGGCAAGCATACCTTCAGTGGCCCAGCTGGCTGTCCCAGTCCGTTTATGAAATCACGTCTCGTCCATCTCTCTCAGGGTGGACATACAGCTACCGAGTTTACAATGTTGTCCCACGCGACTCGGATGTGATAACAAGAATCCGTAATGGCGACAAAGATGGCGTTCTGGAACTTTTTAGTGCTCGCAAAGCCTCGCCATTTGACAGAGATCATTATGGAAAGTCGCTTCTCCATGTAAGTCCTAATTTAAGAAGTAAGGTAACCCGAGTTTTAATCTAATGTTCCCCCCCCCCCCCAGCATGCTGTGTCCAGCAGGAATTACGATATTTGCACACTGTTGCTTGGAATGGGGCTTCAGGAGGTTCTGTTGGAGCCCAACGACAGTCAATATGAGTAAGAATTGAGATGAAAATAGAGAGCGAATTTATTGACTTTGAATAGGGGCATATTTTCTGATATTGTTTTTAATTCCGACCGTCAGAACCGAAAACAACAACGTACTGGCCCAGAGGATACCTGGAAACGTCTTGCGGAACTTTTTCAGTCTTACCTGGATGACCCGGAGAGTACTATGAATTTGCGAATGCTCAATTACTTCCAGGAGTGGGCTTACACAGACGACTATGTGCTGGTATTTCGCAAGAGGTTTGTGCCAAATTACTATAATGGACCTCTCAAGAACCGCCTAGAGTCTTTCCGTTATGGAAGTTTCATGATGAAATCTCCCCGAAACTTATTGAAATTGCTTAGCGAGAGTGGCGAGATAACAGAGTCTGACGTTCAATTATCGACGCATGAGAAATTATCGCTTGTTCACTCGGTGGCGGTGATGTTGGGAATACGATACGCTGACGAAGCTCTCCAATACAAGAGATTGTGTGGCCAGAGTCGATTATACCAAGATGAGTATAGTAAAATTGTTCAGCTTGTGGCCTCGATTTCTGGCCAAGAAGACCTTCACAGTATCGAGACAGTAAGCCCGTGGGATGTCCATCAAGTTCCGATATGGCGGAGCACTCCTCTGATATCTGTCATTGGGGGCGTCCTTTGTTATCTTTCACCTGAAATTTCGATTCGATACTGGGAAAAGATATTCCAAGAAACTCTCAAGAAGTGGGTGTCTGATATCCAGGTGGCCGGAGTCGACCTGGTTGATTATGGACGGCGAGAGGCGCAGATTCTGCGAAGTCAGATTAGAGGAGCCCTAGACGCAGACGCAATCGATGCATCCAGATATGAGATTCGCAACAAGATATCACCGGGTGTTCCGGTCATGAAGGGCCCTAGGAAGTTGTACGATTCGTACAACGACAATGAATGGATTCCAGTACGGATGATTGATCTTAAGTTTGGGCCGACTTCGGATGACTGGCGACTTTTATGGGCTCCGGAGTTTGAGTGGATGGCGTGTCAATTTTGGCGACTGATAGAGAAGGAAGGTGTTGTAATGCCGGGTTCGTGGATTGAGTCTTAAAAATGGGCAATTATTGGCATTTAGGGGATGAGATGATAAAATATGATGTTCTGTGTCAAAGTAGAAGGCATAGATGGCATATATATATGTATACAGGGAAAAGGCGAGACCAAATTCAGATAAGCAAGGCATATTAGATGCTTTATGTTTCATTTGGCTTGCGTATGTTGAGAATGACTAGTTTGTGCCTCCACTAGCACCAATCATCATGACTTCTCCCTAGCATCACCTGTTTTCGTCATGCAAGGTGAGTGCAACCCCGCCCTCCCGAGGCGGGGCAAGCTCCATGACCATCATGCCTCCGTCCGAAGCTTCCCTTCTTCATTCAACCCCTAAAAACTGCCTTATTTACTTTTGCTACCGTGAAGAAACCTTTTCGATTCAAGCTCTGGTTTAATTTCCCTTCCCCACGTTTCTGCTTCTTGTGCTCCTCGATCATATCATCATGGCGACCCGACCAGCGGCTAAGGCGGGTAGTTGGTATAAGGCCGGAACAGCAATTCTCAAGTCAGAGCTTGAGGGTTATCTGGCAAAAGTGCCTGAAAGTATCGATGGGACTTCGCTGCCCATTCCCGGGGCTCGTATTGTGATTGCTCCGTAAGCACATCCACCCTGGAGCTTTAGAGTGATACCCTAACATTTCGTGTGCCAGCCATGCTGGATATGACTACTCAGGCCCATGCGCAGCATGGGCATACAAGTCTCTCGACCTCAACAATGCGAAGCGGGTATTTGTCTTGGGACCTTCCCACACATACTACCTCGAGGGCAGCGCGGCTACGACCTTTAAAGAGTATGCTACACCTTTTGGCGAGCTCACCATCGATCGAGATACGGCGCAGCGGGTTAAAGAAGCGGCTGAAATGAGCGACATCCCCCAGCGATATGAGGTCTCAGAACACTCCCTCGAGATGCACATGCCATATCTCTATCTCCGCCTCGAACAGACATTCGGCTCACCAGATAAGTTCCCACCAATTGTGCCCATGTTGATCGGCTCAAACAACGGCAACGAAGAAAAAGCGATAGGCCGCACTTTGGTACCGTACTTGAAGAACCCTGAAAATGCCTTCATTATCAGTTCCGACTTCTGTCACTGGGGGGATCAGCAGTTTGGCTACTCAGTATACTCCCCAACTCTCAGCACATCAAACCTCATCAAGCTCCGCCGAACAGACCAGAAGCCTGACGGACCACCAATTCATGAGTCGATTCGAGTCATCGATGAGGCGGCTATGGATGCTGTCAAGAGCGGCAGCCATGATGCTTTCCTTGGCTCACTACGACAAACCAAAAACACAGTTTGTGGACGGCATCCAATTGGTGTCATGATGGCAGCTCTTGAAATTCTGCGTAATGAACCTGGATTTGAGGACAAGGGACGCTTCAATGTTATTCAATACGACCGGAGCAATCTTGTGGAATTCCCCGACGACATGAGCGTCAGCTACGTGTCTGCATATGCTATAGCATAAGGATTAGATACGTGGGGTTATATGGGAACACGAGTTTATGATGGTTGACTGGGGTGTTACCAGCTTAGTTTAATTCAATAAAGAGACACATGATTCGTCAAGGATATAAGGTCTATCTGGTACGTTTGAGGGACGTTGGGGATTCCACTCGGTGTATGATTTGCAGAGGAGTGGGAGGATGATGCGTTTTGGAGAAGCATCGTTTTAAAACAGCACTGGCTTGACCAGCGTTAGAACATACTGGCACGTCATCATCATTGGGGGTACCGCTTCTGGTTATTCTTAATCCTGTAGTTGGGTTTGTTTGTTGACAGTTGTAATAGATGTTTCGGCGAAAAAGTTCACAAGCTGTGCCAAGAGGCTAGCGTGGGTCCCGTTCCTTGGAAATGGATTTTCTGGGCAAGGCTTAATTATGGGAAATTTGCTATGCGATCACGGTCCATCATGGCGCTTCATCTGACACCGTTGAGGTTGCGTGTGTGATGGCGGTGACGGGATGACTGTTCGTGTCAGGGTCCATGCTGGATTGCTGATTGCGCCAAGTAAGCGCAGTGTGGAGGCGCGTCAGCTTATTCACACGCTTCATAGGTGTGGAGGGGGAACAGTATGGCCAGCGAGCACTTTTAGGAGCAAGAGTCGCCATTGCGATGATGACTTGAATAATAATGTCCGTACGCGTAAGAAGAAGAGCGTACGGATATGGGCGTGAGTGGCAGCCGGGGCCATCTAATTATAGAGACGGGCAAGTCCCAGACAAGACATGTTCTTTGTCCGACACGTAAAGCCAGAGAAATGTGCCGTCGACGATCATCAAACAAGGGTTGGGACGCTTTCTGAGACGCCAATTTGGGATCCCTGTGACATGCTCCACCGACGAATCCAGTAGGCCCCACGCGGCGAAGCTTGTTGTTCGAGACCTGGTCTCCTAAGAGGTGCCATACCTAGACCGTGTTGTGGTTTTAATCGGACCGCGTGCTAAAGCAAGAGAGGAAAGACGCATTTTCAGTGCATTATTCGCATAGAAATTTCTCTGGGCTTTAAGTACTTTTCGATTAACTTGCACACCAACTACTTGAGGAATAGCTTATTTCTGAAATACCGTCTGTTCATTTTCTCACTTATTCGACAATTAAGAGAATAATAATATGTATACCTCTAAAAAAAACACCGCTTATTGTGAAATCATTCCCCCCCTCGTCCTGTTATTATTATTTTGCATTTGCACAATACTCAAAGAGAAAATTCGTCTGGAGAAATCGTTGACGCGAAAACTTCCTTCTTGAGTTAGTGTACGGTTCGATTGAAAAACCAACACGGTCTAGATGAGGAACGTCCGTCAAAGAGCTCAGAGAGCTCAGATTGGCGCCACCTGCGAGGTAAAAAAAAAAAACAAGAGAGTCAATGTGCCATTGATTGGAGCCGCTGGAAGCCACCGGCCAGCCACTCGGAGGTGGCGTCTGGGCGCCCACAGAGACGTCTGGGAGTGGCACTGCAGAAGCCTGGATCCCAGCGCTACCCTGGGCCAATTAGGGGCCACCAGTTCCACTGTTTCATCCTGTTGGCCTTGGTCTTGGCCTTGGTCGAGTGCCTTCAATTTATTGCATCACATTTCATGGCCCGAGTGCCAATGAAATGGGCAGAGATCATCATTCCAACCCGTATTCTCAGAACCGCCCATTAGAGAAAACGAGGAAGCGGGGGGGACATGTTGCATCGTCCGGAATGCAAGCCCACCAGGTGAAAAAATGCAAACGCTCAGCCACGCGCATCAATAGACCTCATGTAGGCTGACAGTAGGTGAAGCCTCACGCGGGGCCGCTAATACCTTCAGCTCGAGGTCCCCGCCAGCGCCACGCCGTCAGCAAGCACACCACCACCATCCATCCTCTGGACAAGCAGCGGCTTGCTAGCTGGAGCTGGAGCTGGAACTGGAACTGGAACTGGGCTTCCAGCAACGCCCGCCCACGGCACAAACCGGGGCCCAGCCACGGGCAGCTTCTAGCCCCAGGTAGGGCTGAGGAGCTGCAAAATTGTCATGTTGCATTGATGACGGGGCGCCGGCGGTGTAGCACAAGAGTCTTGTCTTTTACGTATCAACGGATGGAACAACAATCATGGGCAAAAAAAAAAAAAAGTCGACATCCATATCCATGGCACTTCACTTATTGACTGGATCCTGACTGCTCAGGGGACCGTCGCGTCGCAGGGGTCATGCTGATCTGGCAGCCAAATAGGGTTGGGGTTTTGCGAGATTGCGAAGGCCGGGGCGAATGGACTGCCAGGTACCTGGACGGTACGAAGAAGAAGGGAGCATGTTCCAAGGGGTCTTTCGCTAGCGTTTCGGTGCTTTTTGGGGGGAACCAGCCTGCCAGGCGACCACCTTGAGGCCCCTGTGTGGTTCTGGACAGCACAGGCACCATCCATGGACCAGCGGCTTCCCCCAGAACGCTTCAGCCAGCAGACCTGCATGCATTCAGCACCTGCAGCCAATGATGCAAGTACCCCGTCGGTACTCAGCCGCCACTGGGCCCCAGCCCAACCAGCGGCAGCGCCCCCAACTCTCAGTGGCCGCGCTAGTTCTCACTTGTCCTTGCACAGGCACTCGTCGTCTCGTCCCCTTCCCACCTCGCTCTCGCTCGCTCCATCTCGTCTCAGTCCCTTTTCCAAGTCCTCCCCGTCCCTCAAATTCTTTCTCTTGTTTCGCCTCGACATTCGCTTTTCCTCGCTCTTCCCTTTAACCATCCCAGTTCCAGTTCTTCTTTGCTGCGCGACGAGACTGCTTCCCCCTTTCATCTGGCGAGACGACCCGATCTGAGACGACACGATACGACTGGCCAAATTCAAGTTCGACGCCATAACGGTACGGGGTTGAGGCGTAATTCAATCCTTTCACGACGATCCTATACCGTCATTCTCCTTTTTTTAAACTATTGACTCTACCTAATTAGTTGCCCACAATGAGTGTGAGTTTGACCTTCTCCCCCTTCCATACCAATCAAGTCCAGCCCCCTATACCTGTGCGACCCAGTAACCCAAACGACGCCGCTGGCGTGCTACATCTTTACCTTGATGTAGCGACTGCTAGCTTTCTTCCTGCCACCTTCCAATCCTCTTCTCGTGCATGCAATCTTTCACTGCGTCAATTTTTTAATCCAATTTTCTGATCATGGCTGACGAACAAAAACAACAGTACGGGTTAGTTTTCTCATTCTGCGACCGACGCGCACGTCCCAAACGCATCGCGAGCCCCTGACTGACAATGACTTGCACAGATACGGCGGACAGAACCCCTACGACCAGGGCGGTAATGGTTACGGTGGTGGATATGATTCCCAGGGAGGCTATGGAGGAGGTGAGATTAATCTGTAATGGCATCATGCCATCGGAAGAGCAGCTTTTAGCTGACTGTTGACAAAGGCTCTCACGAGTTGGCCCCCCTTGCCCACAACGCCGGCGGCATGGCCCAAACCGACCCTAATGCCATCCTCAACGAGTGCCGTGATATCGACCGCGGCATCGACACTGTTGAGCAGAACCTCGAGCAGCTGCGCATGATCCAGCAGCGCACCCTCGATGATGCCGACAGCTCTTCTTCAAGCCAGGCAAACCGTCAGCTCGACAACCTATCCACTGAGACCATGGCCCTCTACCGAAGCCTAACTGAGCGTGTGCGCCTCGTCAAGTCCAACCCCGAATCCCAGAGCCCCAAGAACAACCCCCAGGTCAGCCGTGTCGATCGTCGTCTCAAGCAGGCAATCACCCAGTATCAGCAGGTTGAGTCGCAGTTCCGCAAGCGCACTCAAGACCAGATGGCTCGCCAGTACCGCATTGTTCGCCCCGATGCCTCTGAGCAAGAGGTCCGCGATGCAGTCGAGGACCCCTCTGGAGGCCAGATTTTCAACCAGGCCATGATGCAGAGCAACCGACAGGGCCAGGCTCGTGCTGCCCTCAGCGCCGTCCAGGACCGACACGCTGCTCTCCAGAAGATTGAGCAGCAGATGGTTGAGCTGGCTCAGCTGTTCCAGGACATGGACACTCTCGTTGTTCAGCAGGAGGTTGCCGTCACCCAAATCGAAGCCAAGGCTGAGGAGGTCGTGGAGAACCTCGACAAGGGTAATGAGGAGATTGGTGTCGCTGTCAACACTGCTCGCAAGACTCGTAAGAAGAAGTGGATCTGCCTGGGTATTTGCGGTAAGTTGAACATGTCATGTCTCAAGTTAAAACCCTTTACTTACTTTACTCAGTTGCCATTATCGTTGTCATCGTTATTATCGTCCTCATCTACATCTTCGTTATTAAGGGCAACAACAACAGCAACAAGAAGCGAAGCCTTGCCATTGACGGCTACCAGATTGCCAAGCAAATCACCGCTCGTGACGACAACGCTGTAAGCGAAGCTTTTGCCCGCCTCTCCAATCGGCGACTACACTTGCCTGTGATGGCTCGACGCTAAATGAGCGTGTTGAAATTGAATCGGGGTAATTTGACCAACTGGTCACGTAAATAGACAGCCTGACCATTTGCCTGTTCATTTTTATACAACGGGAAATATATACGCCAGGGAGGGTGGGAGGAAGGACAAAAAAGTAACCCTTTACATTGAAGAGGATGCAAGGGGTGCCATGGAGAGGATCATGTGGGCAACCGCTGCCAGTCGTTTGGTTTTTTCTTGTGTTTGTTGTTGCTTGTTTACAGTCGTTTGGATCACATCTTGCCCGCGTTTTGCTTGTTGGAGCCCTCAATGCCTGTTGGTTTTTCTCTTGTTGCTCTTTGGAAGAAGGCAAAGAGGGCTGTTCGAATTCCCCTTTTGGAGTTGTTCTTGTCCATGGCATTATCTAGGGGCGTTTCTAGTATGAGTTGTAATCATCATCTTCTTTCGTTTGTACGGATACGAATACCCTCTGTTTCATCTGATGCAGCTAATTGTGACGTGAGCTGGTGACCTGTCCCTCCATATCCATTGGGTTGTGTGTTACTATGTGGGATAGATAGACTGAGATGCAAAGCGGCAGTATATATATATATATATATATATACTGCTGCAATTGTCAATCACGAGATTGGAAAGATAAAAACCAAACCCAACAGGTACTACTAGTCAAGAGATATGCTACAACATTCCATGCGCCAAGCTGTCATAATATTACAAGGTGTCTGGCTCACCTATTCCATATGACATTGCTCGTCATCTCTCGTAGAGACTTTGCGTGTGCTCAAGAACCCGGAACACCGTTGCCTGAGACAGTCAGCAGAGTCAAAGGCATTCCGATTGCCTCTACAGGCATACCTGTGAAGGAAATGGCGGCACACTCAGAGGTCCGCGAACTTTCTTGGACACAACAGAGACGTAGAGCTTGAAGATCCCTTCAATCATGCCGGTTCGAAAGCTCATTCTGCTGTTTTGGCCTCTTCCTGCGCGACCTCTTCCTCAGCAGCTCCCATGTCGGGCGCGCTGGGACTCTCATCCTGGGTTACTTGGTCCTGTTGTCCTACAATAGCCCGTCTCTTTTCACCTTCATCAACCACCTTTTTCAGCACTCCCATGCGTCGTCTAAAGTCCTCGGCCAGGCCTTCCACGTCTTCGCGACCCAGCGCGCCGCTGCCGGAGCTCGGCAGGCTATCTGGTCGCATTTCCACCGGCTCCCGCTCAACGCCTTTGACGCGAAGCATGAGGGACCCTGTACCGCGGCGGTCGTCATCAGCGGCATCGTCACCCTCGTTCTGCTGCACGGCGACGCTGGAACCCGTCACGGCAAAGTGAGGACTGAGGCTCGATGCCCATGATACTTCCCAGCGGTTCTGGGACCCTTCAGATGCGGGTGCGAGATCAACAACGAGGGCGCGATGCGCAGGGTCGCCTGACGAGGCGGCATCCAGAATGGAGGGGTCGTCGTCGGAGAAGACGTACTGGACGTGTGGGTGGACAGTCGTATTCGTGGTGGCATTGGTCAACAGAGTAAAGAGTGGCTCGAATGGAGGCATTGGCTGTGACGTTTCCTCGGGGCCATCGGTGTCATGATGGAGCAGCTCCGAAGGCTCGGCCACCGTCGTGGGTGGGGATGGTTCCCTCTCGGTTCCGGCCATTTTGAACGGGGCGATGGGGGAGGGGGGGGGGCGTTAACGTGGGTGGTGGTGGGTGAATAAAGCCGACAACTACCGCACCGGGAGCATCTTTGGGGGCGGTGGCTCCTCTATGATGGATATCCCACGCCGTTGCAACTCTTGTGATGAAAGAACTGTCGATTCGAGGTTCCGTTGAGGCCCGGATGACGGAGGATGCCTATGAGGGCGGCTTATCTTATCGCCACGTGGGAGCCATTACTCTGCGACCATGCGCTGGGGTAGCGTGACCTGACATGTGAGCGGCATTGCTCGCCATGCACATGTTCAAGGCGAAGTTGCACCAGCCCTCCATGTCGTTCGTCCGCCTCATCAAAGCGCACGGCAAGCAGTGACGACCGAAAACTTTCATACGACACAGTACCTGCTTTATTCCTCTTCGGGTAATCCTTGAATTCATCTTCATAAACCAGCCCCGGGAAGCCCAAGGTGGAAACTGCCGCATACGTCGTCCCGCAGCCGGCCGGCGGGATCGATCCCTCCCACTTCCTCCTCGACCTGCATTTGCATCGCAGTTTCTCGTGTGGGGGGTGGCTGGGCCATGCAGTGATACGACATTACGTCGCACCCATATACCTTGGGTAGTCTACACACCAAACTAAATAGCGCCTGCGTGATGCAACGAGGACCATTGCCTGCCGATAGAAGCTCGACACCACCAAACACCCCTCACGGATTCATCGCAGTCGTTTTAGGTTGGAGCGCTAGGTCTGGACGGCGTCTCTCCGTCCAACGTGTCACGCATTTCCCATGTTCCGCGATGATGCAATATCGCAGCCACGGAGCGAATAAATCTCGCCCGTGCCAGAGCCAATGCCTGGAAGTAGTTGGAGTGGACAGGCTTAGAGACAATCCACGGTCAGAGAAGACTATGCCGAGGTGGCAGGAGACCCTTTGCAGACAGACAGAAAAAAGCGCCAACCTATTTTATTGTGTACTTGTGATCTAATGCTAACGATTGTTCTCATGCTGTTGGTCATGCTTGCATGAATATGATGCCTACTACCAAGTCGGTAGTCCGTCCGTATAGCGAGAAGAAGTGATGAAAGTGATTCCAAAAACCAATACAACCGGCAAAGGAAACACGTAGGAAGACAGGGGCTGAATAGATAGTGGATAATATTGAATTTTTTTATTGGAAAAGGAAGAGTGAAAACGCCGAGAAATGCTCATTATTGATATCTTTGCCTAAACGCCGTCCCGGAACCACTCTAATTGAACTGCATGCCGCAGACCCTAAAATAAAATGCGTTCATATCATTACGAGGGGATGATGAGAGCGAGCACTGCTCTTCCCCTCCTTCAGGAAGAGTGCAGTGCGCGGAAACCAGCCGCAATCAAGCTTCTGGACTTTTCTCTGGAGTCAGCAGGGCCGTTCCAATAAAAGAGACCCTATGCGATTATCTGTTAGCTCGGCAACTAAAACATGCATCGCGGCGGGTGGTGGGGGTGCAGCGCATGAGGAACATGCGGATTACGTCCAGGAGCCCGCAAAAAGCAAGGGCAAGACATCGATAACACCGCCAACATGACTACTCCCCTCTATAGCCGGCATTCGTTATTGCACTTACCCCTAGTCCTTTCTGTTTGCAGAAACCCGCCTTGATTTTGACCGTGTCGGGATTGTCATAGGTGACGAAACCGCCATCGGACCCGACGCACTGCGCTGCGACGTGGCGCTTGTCGACAATTTCTTTGCAACCTTTACGGGGGAGTTGGTTGTATTCGAATGAGCCGTCCTCGCTACCGACACCACGGAACTTTTGGCCTGGGCCAGTCGCATGGAGAAAACTCCGCCCGTAGGTTGGGATACCGAGGAGGATCTTGTGGGCTGGGAACCCGTGGGCCATGAGGTATGACACCCCTGACGACCCAGACGTTTCGTCTTTGCTCAATGCGTAGAGCTGCGCGTGGTGGCCGCTCTTTGGTGTCCAGTCGCCGAAAAAATCGTAGGCCATCAGATTCACAAAATCGAGATAGTCGGAGATGACACCCACATCGAGAAGTTGCAACACGGCTTTACTTGCTGGGAGGGCGGCCGTGAGGATGAATTGGTCTTCGGGGAGATGAATACGAACGGCGGCTAGCAGGGCGAGAAAGTCGTAACCCATTTTGGCATCGCAGGGGTATTCCCATGCGACTTTTTCATAGGCACGGTAGTTAGATTCTCAAAGTTCCAAAATGAAAGAGAAAAAAAAGCAGGAATATTATGTGGGCGGAAACATACTGTCAATTCCATCCAGACCCGACGCCTCAACAAGGCCACGGGCCGACCGGGCAAAGTTGTCACGGAGCAGCGTATCGGACGCTACAAGTGGAAACACCTCGGAAGAATTCCCACCTCCGATGGATAGGATAACCCGGAGATGGGGGTGTTTTTGTTTGAGGTGCATCAGGGAGCCCAGCCCTCCCTGGACGCCGTCGACTGGAGCACCAGCGTCCGCCCACTCATCACTTAGCTAAAGCAAGGACCCGAGTCAGTGCTGTGGTTCCTCAACCAACGGACCGCAACTCCCTGATAGGGAAGGGTTTGCGAAACTCACAAAAACGCCACCGTCTGCCGATACGCTGGCATATGCGTAATACACATGGTTGATGCACGAGTAGTTGAGCATCCCAGGCGTGTCTCCTTGGTATATCCGAAAGTTTGGGAAATAGACGGCGTTGGTGTACATGACACCAGAGGCGATCCGCGACTTGCGCGAGGGACTCATGATGTCGGTAGTGGTGGTAAATAGAAGTTTGATACGGGCCAAAAGGTAATAATTCAGTATGGGCGATCAGCTCAAGGAAGGAGTAAGCCCCCAAAAAGAAAAAAGTGTTCGTTCGAATTGTAAGCGAGTATGAGAGGTTTTATACAGAGCATGCCTCACCAGCCCGTTGAAAGCAAGCTCAAAGGGGGGCAAAAGGAAGAATAGATTGGAGCCAAAAAAAAAAAAAAAAACCACACATCAGGGATGGAAGAGGAGTCTTAGGATATGGGCGAGAAGGATTTTGACGATCTATATAGAAATCCCAAACCTGCAACACGCCGAGGAGGCGCGGCGACAGGAGGGAACCTTGCCTTAGGTTGTTGGCCAGCTGGTTGGTGCTCTGGGCTGGTGTGTGGTGGTGGAGCAGGGACCAGTGTTCAAATTAGGGAGGGTCCAGGATACCGCGAAACCATGATGCATGACATAATTGCGGGGAGCCGTCAAGTAGGTATGGATAATGAGACTCGCGCATTTTGTTGGTGTGCTGTGAAGCACAGCTTGGAGCTGCGCAAAGACCAAGGGCGACGACCTTGGGTAGCCGCTCCCCCATCGAAACCGCGATTCGTTGGCATTGCCGGGTTTGATTAGTCGACCGAAGTCCTGGGGTACCCTGATTCGGGCCTGCTCTGCTCTGCTCTGTTGAATGTGGATGGATGTCCAGCCGCCATCCTGTACTTGGCATCCCGACATTGGATGAGAGCCCTCGTGCCCAACGGCAAGGCTGCTTACATTGTCTCTGGGCTGGAGACCAGCTTCATCACCAGAGTCCCGAGGCTGGGTGAGCGTGGTCATCTGGTTCATCCACTTGCTTGAGAGAATGAGAATGCCTGGTCAATACCGGACGAAAACGAAAGTCCTCACGCACCACCTTCTGGTTTGACCCCATGTCGATGATAAAAAAAAACTTGAAACAAATGACAGGCTAACCGACGTATATCTGTGCTTTCTACACTGTTCCGTGCTTGGCAAGAATTGAGCGTGCGCGCCAGCGAGTATGTGCGGCTGTGCGCATGTGTGTGTGTGTGCGTGTGCTCGTGCGTTTCCTCAGGTCAGACTAGACACCAAGTAGTGAGTGTCTCGAGACAACAAGGCGCTGGCTGTACGCAGGTGTAAGATTTTGCTCACGGCAACGGGGCGCGATACTGACCGGGGTTACCGGAGGATCAGAGCCAGGACTCAGAATTGCCCGAGGGGGGGCCACAATCTTAGCCAAGATTAGACATCACGTTGAACCACTGAAATGTCGATTCATCGGCCCGTCCTGGCATTGCGTTGTCGACGCCGTCTACGGCTGCAGGAGCAGCCGCAGCACATCGGGTGCACGCCTCTCTGCCTCAAAGACAGGACTGTCTCCATGCTCCATGCTCCATGCTCCATGCCACAGCCCCGTCCTGCACGATCCAAGCGGAATGGGCCAAACCAGCCCAGCACAGCTACTGAGAAGGGCGACAAGAGCCGCGCTGATCCCCGGCTGCACGGGCTCACCTGCCATGGATGTTCTGGAAGGTTGCAGAACACTTGGAACACACTAAATGGCGAGCTTGGTTCCAGAATGAAAACAGCCAGGGATGCAGGCTCAACATTCAGTGGATGTGAGACGGCTCCTACTCAAGTCTCCTCCCTGTTGGCCGTGCCTTGGCTGCCAAGGTGTGCCATGGCCAAGCGCTAAACCTCACCATCAATCGTCCTCACGACTTGAACGGCTGTCCCGTCGAGGTCCCGTCATCCCCGAAACCAGGGCGCCATTGCCTAGCTCCACACGCGTAACGGCTACGATGTGCGGCCATCCTGAATGTTAACTTGAGACCAGCCACGGAGGTTAGCGGCGGTGGACGAATATGCGCTGAGCTTTAATTTTCATGTCATTCTGGCCTGACTCTAGAGCTTCCTTCTGCATGGCGACCTAGCAAGCGACCCTTGCCCTCCGGGGATAGTGCCTTGAACGATGTCGGTAAAGGATAGCTGTAGCTTTTCGAGATCAATGTCCATATACGGCAACAGAGCTTCCCAAATGAACTCGTTATTGCATTGCAGGGAGGGCATGGGGTCCGTTGTGGACGCCGCAGAATCGCATGCCACGCTGGCACAGTGCTGCTTTCATCTTAGTGACTGATTTGGCGACGCCCAGGATATTCGTAATGAGTGCCGCAATTCTATAAAACATCTATTATTGTTTTAATTGACTGACCAATGCATGCCAACTCGGTGAGGCGTTGTTGCTGAGCAGCCAGCCATCCCTTTGAGCAGTCCAGGCACCAGGCACTTCTTCTCAAACAAACTCGGGAAGTGGGCACTAGCTGTCGCTAATGGATGACTGGGGAACCTGGAACCATTGGCCTTTTGTCACATTGGAAATCGACCACGGTGCTACAAGGCCATTTATCTGTTGCTGTTGACACAGACATGGTTTGAGCAATACCAAAAAAAGTTCCGGTTGACTGTGTTAAATGAATACAAGAGTTGACAATTGACAGCTGACCTGCGCCACTGACCTGCATACACTATACCCCCTCTCTCTCTGCCAAAGTTTGGATCCCTAAGAATTGTCGGAAAAAGGACCGACTTCCGTACGCACGTTGCTTAGGGTATATCGAATAGCCAGGTCCACTTGATTCCAGCACACAAAGAACAGCAAGTGTCTGGGTAATAAGGGCTGGAACTTGGCCATGTCCACTCAGAGGTTGTTGGTGGTGACCATATTGTTTCCATATTCGGTAGCGTGCTGCCGGGCTCTGAACGCGTCAACCAACAGATGGATGAACAGGGAAGATATTCTTATTTGTGACCAACCCTGGTCTTGCCGGGTGGTTTGCAGTGTTTCGCGTATCTGCTGGGTCGATCAGTCAGATCTTGAGATTAGGCTCTTGGGGACAGAGTAGCAAATTGAATAAGATGCGCCATTACAATATTTCTTTGCCGCGCTGAGCAGGCATTCTGCATGCTTTTGTATGCACAAATCCCTTTTCGTACATTCGACTTATCATCACATCCAACAGCAAGGCTTAGGGATTGCCGTTTCGTCCGAGATGCACCAACCAACTCCACCCTTCCCTCCACCCGCTTCATAGCTTTGGCCAAACAATCGAATTGGAAGGATGCTGGGCACGCCATCTGCATATTGCAATCACCAACACGCACATTGAGATGCTCAAATGGCGTTCAAAAGCACACACACCAAATGCTGATCAATGTGGGCTCAAGGTCACCGTGGGGTAGATGCGCTTGTAATTGAGCATGACTTCCCCTCTCCCATGACCCGTGGGCATAATTTCTTTCCCATTTTGGAATCCTTAAAGCAACAGCTGTTGGTTGTTGTACAAGCCCGGCCAGTGTGGCGTTCCTAAGTCTTACGAAGATACGGTTCGGATGGCATAAAGGGCATCGGACCACTGGTCCTGCTCGTTCCCGTCTCCAACATTTCCCAGGTAGTTTGACCCAGAAACCGAAGCCGCCATGTCTAGCATCCAAGACAGATATTCCTTCTCGCTTGGTTCAACAGCGGGCATCGACACGATATACACACTGTCCGACCAGGAGACGGATGAATTTGAGCTGATTTATGACGAGCGAGACAGCGAAGGGTCTCAAGATGACGACAGTTCCCGTGATTCGACTTCTGTGCCGCCAGATGTTCATGCGCATGAGTTTGAACATGGTCGTCGATACCACAGCTTCAAGAGTGGTCGCTACCCCCTACCGAACGATATAGTCGAGCAGCACCGAGAAGAGACTATGCACGCCCTAATGGTTGAATTGATGGTACATCTCCCGTCTCACTAGAGGGTTTCTAGGTCCTGCTCTTTAATATATTGGAATTACAGATGGATGACTTGTTTATAGGATGGCAAACTCTTCCTCTCTGATATTGGCGAGTTCCCACAGAACATACTTGACATTGGTACCGGGACGGGTAAGCTCTTCTACCATGTGATAATTTGTTATCACTCACGGGAATTCGGGCAGGAACCTGGGCAATAGATGGTATAGCTTATACCTGTTCTGTTGCATCGCATCAATGACTGACTCGTACAGTTGCGGATTTATATCCGAGCGCGAGCGTGGTTGGCACAGACTTGTCACCAATCCAACCGAAATGGATGCCAATTAATGCGAGGATGCTTATTGACGACTGCGAAGATCCCGACTGGATGCACGGTTGCGGCATTGACCTCGTACACTTCAGGGGGGTTTGCGACGTGCTGCTCGACTTGGATGCCGTCGTTGCCAGTGCCTACCGGTATGCTCTTTCGAGACGAGATGGATGGTGGGGAATAAACTGACGGCAGCAGCAATATCAAAACCGGGGGCTGGATTGAATTCCAGGAGTTTGACCACTCGGTGCTCTGTGACGATGGCACTATGGAGGATGACGACCCGGTCCGCGTGTTTAACGACGTGTATGCGCGAGGCATGCGTCAATATGGATGCGCGGCGTTTGGGAGGCAGAACCTGAAGCAAGCCCTGGAAAGGGCCGGCTTCGACAAGGTCAGGGAATTGACCAAGAAAGTGCCCATCTCGACCTGGGCCGCAAATGAAAAGCTCAGGACTATTGGGATACTCATGAAGATTAACATTTTGGAGGGCCTTGACGGGTTTGCTGCGAAACCTTTGGCGGCATTGGGCATGTCAGCCGAGCAGAGAAACGACATGATTGCTGGTGTGCGAGAAAGCCTCGAAGATGACCGCGTTCATAGATATGTGAACTGCCGCATCTGCATTGGTCAAAAGAAGGACATGGCTGCTGGACAGAAGCCGGCCTCAGGACAGGAAGCCATGCTTCTTGACGACTCGGAATAGGGCCGATGGGTGAGCAGGTTTCATAGTGACGATTTACTTATCGGGTCTATAATTCAGTATCCATTCGCTGCGACATCGGCCTATGTTCCCCCCCTCCTCTACCCAACTATCCATCTGGGGTAGGTAGGCATGCACTCCCACTCGCGTGCTTCTTGCTTGTTGTTATAGGTCACGATGCCTTCTTGGGTGTGGTGTCATGCAAGGGGACTCATGGAACTATGCCAGAACGGGGCTGCAGCGAACAAGAACGAATTTGCTTTGAAATGTAAACGAGAACGCGATTTTTGTACATTTCTACAATTATTAGCTCGTGTTTCAATGACAAAGTTCAATCAATCATCATCGAGGGGTGGTAGTTTTATCAAGTAACCAATGAATGGCCTGCCAATGTGGTAGCCAGAAGGCTCTGAGGTTCAGTGGCGTTGCTAGCTGACAAACACCCCCACAGTGCACCAACGTCACCCATCCAAGCTTCTCTTGACATCAAAATTGCAGAGCTTGAGCTTGGCTGATTATTGCAGTCGCAAACAACACCTCCCGACGACGCCACGTTGCCGCAACATCGAGTTCCTGACCCGCCTCAGAAGACACTCTAGGTCGCTTGTGATAGAGAAACAGCCATAGAACGCGCCCTCTGGCCCTTGGGCTACAACCTCGTCGCGCATCATGGCCGCCACCACCACAACCGCTGCAAAGTCCATCCTCGACCACTCCGCGGGTCCCTACAACTTTCGCTTCTCGCCTTTCCTCCGACAAACGTACCAGGTTGGCCTGTCTCCCGACCGCCCTATATGCAAAGCTTTTCAGGCTGGGCAGTGCCCGAATGGCACTCGCTGCCCTGAACGACACGTCGCCGATGCCAAGGTCTCGCAGCCGACGGGTGGACTCAACTCGCTCGTCTGCAAGCACTGGCTGCGCGGCCTCTGCAAGAAGGGCGAGCACTGCGAATTCCTCCACGAGTACAATCTGCGAAAGATGCCCGAGTGCAACTTCTTTATGCGCAATGGGTACTGTTCCAATGGTGACGAGTGCCTCTACCTACACATCGATCCCCAAAGCCGCCTGCCTCCCTGCCCACACTACGACATGGGATTCTGCCCTCTCGGCCCCAACTGCTCCAAGAAGCACGTCCGTAGGAAGTTGTGCCTATTCTACTTAGCTGGATTCTGCCCCGAAGGCCCCGAGTGCAAGGAGGCGCATCCCAAGTGGTCCAAAGACTTGGAGAAGCCAACACTCAAGTCTGAAGAGAAGGAAGAGGACACGCGAGCTGAGGCGTTCAAGGACGACGATTCGGAACGCGCAAGGGATATGCCAAGGGACAGAGATAGAGATGAGGGCAGGCACGGTGGCCGTCATGGCAGAGGTAAATGGCGTGGAGGTAGGGGCGGACGATTCCGTGGTCGGGGCCACTAAAATAATAATGGTCATGGATGGACGACGCTGCGCGGTTTGGGGTGCCCAGTTTGACTTATGATACCCTCAAGGAATTTGGGACGGGAAATGCGATTGGGAAAGCATGGCGATGCATACTGTAAACGAAGCACACGGTAATGGAAGGAAGTCTGCAGATCAAGAGCGTTTTTACGCATTTCTTGTGTATTTAGAAGAGAGTCGTGACGGCGTCTATACATATTGGTTCCTTTTTCTTACGTGACCCATCATTAAATGCTGTGTACAAAGTTGCGAAGCGGCCGTTAAGAGTGATTCCATCCCACCACCAACTTACGAAACTACAGGCGTGGCATGACGCCTTAAACATCAGAGCCCCAGACATTGGTGTCTGAAGGAACCGCGACGAACTCGTGGGATGCAGATGTAGAAGCCGCCTCAGCTCCGGTGACGCTCTCCTCCTCGTCTGAGCTCTCTTCCTCTGAGCCCTCGTAAGAGCTGGTCTTCCATGTCGATAGCTCATCCACCTTGCGGATGCCAATCATCCATGAAACAAGGCCCTTGGGTGCCCATCGTCCTACGAAGCCATAGACGCTAGCACCAAGACCAACACGGACGGTATCAGCAGTGATGGATCCGTCGACCACGTCAAAGACGGTGTTGTGGAGGTGTCGCAGCGAGCTGCCCCTAAAACCGCGGATCCGGCCTCCAGAGATAGCCGAGCTCGTTTGGGCGACAAAGTTGCGGCCGTAGACGTGTCTAGCGCCATCGGGCCAAACGAGGGTGTCCTCTGGGTTCCCGGCGGTGAGACGCCCCTGGTGGGGGCCCCGACTTGGCACAAAGCTGGAAAAATCAAATGTGCCGAGTTGCATGTGAGTAACGGGAATATCAAGTGGGCGAAGTTCAGCAGTCAGAACTTCAGTGAATGCAGATAGTGCAGAGCACACTGTCGCTTCAGGAGCATGGAAGGGAGGGTTGATGGAGGAGATGATGGAGGGCGTAAAAACCAGGACCTTTGGAGGGATCCACTTTTCGCCGATAGGATTTAGGCGGGATGTGAGAAGCGGGAGGAAAGCCTGAATTGTGAGGATCGGCTGGAGAAGATGGGTGTTGAAAAGATCGGCGAAGCTCGAGGGAGGGATGGTGGCAATGGGGGAGGTCTGGTAGTGGAGGCTGGGAATGAGAATGACCGACTTCAGCGTCAGCTGGCTCGGCTTCATCTTGGGTCCTGGAGCTTGTGGTGACTGAAGATATTGGGCAAAGCGCTCGATGGTGGAGCCGGCTTGAGGTGGCTGGGTTCTGTGTTAGCACCCACAACGCCTGAAAAAAAAAAACTTGAAGCTGTTGGAACATGTGTATACTCACGTCAGTGGTATCAATGCTGATCGGTCGGATGTCTGGCCTTGACAGAGCCAGGACCAGAGACTCATCCTCGGCGGCGTTACACACGATGTAGACGATGAAGCCTCGCCTCTCCATGTCTAAAGACAAAGACTTGGTCAAAGGCAAGGTGGGGGACCCGGCGATGACGACCACCTCGGATCGAGCGCCATTTCTCGACCTCTTTGCCCTCCTTGTCTTGTTGGAATAGCGATTGGCCTTGTATCCTTGGTACGCAACTGTTCCGCAGGCGACAATAACGACTCCCGTCAGGATTTTGTGTTTCGTCAGCCAGTCCTGCACCTTTTCTAGTCGTGAAAGAGGCACGACTGATACTGGGGGAGGCAGGATCGTCGGTTTAGGCCTCACGACTTCGGGGACCCATTGTGCTGTCGAGAGGGTTTCCCGAACTACATCGGCAGCTCGGTCGACGTTAATATCGAGAAATTGGGCAACATTGTCGGTATAGCTACGAAGGTAGCCAGGGATGTTGGAAAGCTGGTCAAGGCTGGTCAGATGAAGGTATCGTAGAGCAGCATAACAGAACATACCACGTCCAGGAAATGCTGGTCATCTGTCGACATGATGACGGTTGTGGGTGGAGGGAAAGAAGGAAAGTTGGCTGGGGTTCATATGACGATTAGTAGGCTTTCATGCTGGTGGAGAAGCGTTCTCTTCCGAGTTCGCGGACCGTCAGGTGCACGGACCACCTGACTTTTGCTTGCTTTGTGGAGGCTACTCCAAGTTCTCCAACGGCCTGAGCAAGGAAGTCTGGAGTATTTATGTTATTATGCCCAGATCCATACACTTGAACATGACTTGCTGTTAGGGATTATGGCTTGAATCTGGCAATCTTGTGTGCGCGGGTGAATCGTCCGGGTTCCGGATGCAGATCCCTCGTTCCAAACCCCACTGACTCCCTCGCACTAGGAGCATTTATGCTATCGGCGAGAATAAAACCAAATGAAAGAAAGCTGATTCATCTTAGCCTCATGATAATGCATGAACTTCTGTTATGATTACAATCATGCAACGCAGTACCCTTTCGTCAGTGTCCCATAGCAAGCCGCGCCAATCGCTGATGCACAAGTTGTTGTCTGCTGAGTTGGGTGTCACCGACCAGTGTGGCTGGGCTGCAAAGCGCCCATTGAACGTTTGCGTTTCAACGTCTTACTCTGGATAATTTCCACAATGGGCGAAAACAGAGGCGGATTATGGAGCCACGGGTTTTTTGTGAGGACAACTCAAGTTATCCACCTGCCTCGTGTTCGACTCTGATCGTTTGGGCACCAGTTTTGGCCATGACTGACAACACTTACACATGTGCCGAGGATGTTACGGAGGTGCCTGACCTGAACCCGATGGCTTCGACGATTTGCAGGGGAAGGCGACTTCGCCTGGTGTGCTAGACATCCCCCGCAGTCGAGAATGTCTTAGCGCAACTAAGCGTTGCTCGGAGCTTGCAGCCGAGCCACCCGACTGACGTGCCGTCAACGGTTCGAGCGCGTGATGGAAATCCCAAGCCAAATTGCGAATCCAAGTCTACAGTATCAACTATAATACTAATACGGTGTCTGTAGAATATATCTTTTTGTAAATACCTGACTCGTACAACATCAGGACGTAGTGCGTTGGCTCTGCCCCTCACTGTCATGCCCCTCATCATCATGCCTCGCCTTGGAGGGGCAGCTTCGGCACAGACCACGTCTCTAATATGCCTGGAGAAATCGAATCACCGGACCACTCATGATTGCCAGTTTAAATTGATACTAGCCAATCTTTTTGTACAAAAAACCCTTATTAATCAGGACAGAAACCTGTAATGCAGCTTAAAAAGTGGAGGGGAGAAAAAGGGTGTAGTTGCCTGATTGTTGGTCTTACGGCCTAATCCTGGTTTGTGTTTATGGCCGAAATGCTTGAGTGTATATGGAGTCACAGAGCAAAAAGAATACCGCACAACTTACTGAAGTGCTGGTAATTTCATCGGAAACCCTTCAAGTCATTTAATAGGCCTTGATGAATCGTCTCCATCGTCATAGTTTTCCTCACCATCTTCAAATGTAGTTTATCAAGAGTATTCTACATTTGTATTTCTTTCTAGGCAAGCAAATTGTATTTCCTCCCGTTAATTATCTCTGCCTAATACTCCCTCAAAAGTAGAATAGCCAGGCTTTGTGGTTAGAAACTTGGGTTTCCGCTCTTGCAACTGGCGGCTATACTGGGTCGGCGCGGTGTCTTGGCGATCATTGAAGTTAGGCTACTCGGCGGTCATGCTTAATTTCTCTTAAGCAAAAGGTTTGTGATCGATGAAGCCTTGGGTAACATGTTTTGTATTAGAGGCGAGGTTAACAATATAATCTAGCAATCCAACTAATATTATCCAAGTTTGACAAAAACCAACACTTTATCACCATAATCTTTCGTACCACGCGTTCTTCTCCCCAAAATTTACCAACTGGATCTGATATAATTCCAGGTAGCACCCCCGTAATCTCCCAGATATCCTGACGATACTTTCTCATGTTTCATCCAGCATCTTATCGGAAACCCAGCTTGAAGAGAACCCTCTAAAGAACGCATATATGATTCGTCAAGTTTGTCTACATTCATTTAACTACTAGATATTCTAGTAAATAGTCAAGATAGTGATAAAACTCACATGTGAAGGTTGGTATTGAGCAGTCGAATCCCTGTGAGCCAATATGAAGATATTGGAAATCACTAGCAGCCTTGGTGGTCATTATACGGAGGGAGGTGCGCAGGACGTATTCTTCTAGCAATAAAAAAGGTTTCATAAAATAGCTTTCTTATGGAACTCGAAACAAATTCTCGGGTTTTAAAATGCGAGCATGTGATCGCACAGGCAACTACTGGGCTATAATACCGGTTATATTATCCCAGGAGATCTAAAAGGACTAAGAGGCAGATTGAACCAATGACAGCAAAGATATATATGACCCAAATTATTTATTATATTACAGCATTCTGAAAAAATCCTTTATCGTTTTTCGCCGCGCAGCTAGAAGGATGCTTGGACCCTGATTTGGCTTGGCCCAGCGTTCAGTGGGTGCAAATTGGAGATAGATCAGGTAAATTTCCTTTTCACTCTTCTTAGTGAATGCAACAGTAAGCCCAACTATGTGAACGAAGAAGTGTCTTTGATCCGTTCAAACCTTTGACTCGAACTGACGTTTATACCACTGCTCCGTATACTACAATCGACTCTCATAGCTGCGCATGGTTACAACCTCAGGGCGTCATCACGAAAATTGACAGAAAGATACATTAGATACAATAATACTTATTTTCGTGCAGAATCGGATAATAATGCACTTCAACTCCCCGGGAAATAGTTGCTACATATGCCATGACTAGAATCTACTTATCGTAGAAATCAACGATCTCGTCAGAACTTAAGTGGTTGTATAATCCGATAGTTACAACTTCTTCAAGAACTAATACGATACAAGCTCGATACACTAAGTTTGATGTTGTGGCAATTATTCTGATTGACTATATATATCTGATTTGTGAAAGAATATGAGACCATAGGAAATGTGACACAAGGTAGGGAGGTAATGTCATCCACATTGATATTTGACTCTGATACTGGAATTAGAGATGTGTACGAGCCCGGCATTTAATAGAAAAATGTGAGTTTTGAATTGAACGTGGTGATGATTCAACCAGTGGGATGTATCACCGATCGCTTGCGAGCTTGACCTAACGCTATGGTCGGTCACGTCTATTATCAAGACATTTGACCCCATGACTACTAGTTGTATACACATTTGTCTCTTCAATTTGGCAAGTTAATGGCTTGATTTACGAGGTAACCCGACGGCCACAATATAATACCAAAAATTGGCTGGCGTCGGGTTTAAATTGAGCATGTAAAATGAGATTAAAAATGCCCTAGATGAGAATAGACCTTTGGTTATGAATGCTGAATATGTGAATCATTACTAGACTCTGTATTATATTCTCACAAAACTAAATGATGGAGAGGCGTTGTCTAACCGCCGGCGTCCTTCAGCTGTCCAATTGCTCCTTCTGCTACCTTGAACACGAGAGCCGATCATGACCCTAAAGCAGTTGAAATGGGGCTCAGGAGGTGCAAATCCAACACGATCCATTTAGGATCACCGGTGCCGAATTAGCCGTGATCCTGCGCTAGCAAATCACGTTGATGCAAAAGGTAATGCGGCTGGGGAAGTTCATATCTGGCGTTGAAGGATGTCGCTCCGATTTCGGAGTTCATCTCAATCCAAACTTCCCCTCAGCATATCAATAGTATTAACATAAAAAAAGCTATAAATATCCGCTGTTTCTGATAGAAATTTACAAAAACCATCATCAATATAAATTCAAAGAGCTTCAACAGTGTTTCCTGCAACAATGGCTGCCGAACAAGATCGCTGGACCTCAAATGTAGGTGCTAGAGTGATCCACAGGCCCCGGACCCAGAACTAGAGCCTTGCCACTTACACGTGAGAATAGGAGTACCAGAACGTGGCGTCTTTCGTACCTAAGCTCGCCGGAAAGATCATCCAGTGGCTAGATCTCCAAAAAGACGACATCTTGCTCGACATTGGCTGTGGTGGTAAGTGAGCTTATCTGTTCAGCTGATGTAGGCAGATCGATCCTGGTGCTGACGTTGGACATAGATGGTATATTGAACGCCGAATTTGCCAAGATCCTGGCCCAGGGGGGCGGGTCACAAGTGGGAATTGACAGCTCAGCTTCAATGATTGAGGCAGCTCGCAAGCTATGCCAAAATGACAAGAACAGTACTTTCGAAGGTTGGCTCATTTTGCGTTCTCATTGGAAGCAACAACTCACATTAGCCCAGTTCTCGACAGCAATCAGCTTGTCAATGCCCCCGAGCTTCAAAAGGGCCAATTCACCAAGGCCTTTTCAAACGCTGCCATGCACTGGATCCTCCGTCCAGAGGCCACGCGGTCCGACTTCTTCAAGGGGGTATACGCGTCTTTAGCCCCCGGAGGCACCTTTGTTTTTGAGATGGGTGGCATGTGCAACATCTCCGAGATTAGAGCAACAATTCTCATGGCTGTGGTGCGCCGCGTTGGGCTACAAGCCGCAATTGCGGCGGACCCATGGTTCTTTCCTGACGAGACATGGATCACCACACAGCTTGAGAGTGCAGGATTCGTTGTCGAAAAGGCGGAACGGGAGTGGAGGGAAACAAAAGCAGACAAGGGAGGCGTAAACGGATGGGTCAGACTGTTTGGGCGCCAGCTTCTGGAGGCGGTGCCAAAGGAGGAAAGAGAGGCAGTGGTGGAGGAGTGCGCCCAGGTTTTGAACGTGGTCACCAGGAACCCCGCAGGACAAGAAATGATTTCGTACGTGAGACTGCGGGGTGTAGCAAGGAAGCCTCAGTGAGCCTATTCTTTCTAATGAGCCATCCCATTTGGTAGATCAGGCGGATATGTAAGGGTCGTTGGCGGTAGGCGTGGAAACAGAAACACTCGCGCATTGCCAATACGTATGCAAGCCTCGTTGGCAGATTTAATTCAGCAGTGTCCAGCCGGTTATACACGGCTTGCCCGGTATTGGGCCATGGAGCTAAACTATATGGCATGATGTGATGACTCGATATTAGTGATGGGAAGGCAAGTTGGATTAGAGATGCCCAAGAATAAGTTGAACCAAATGAGTCAAGGCCAAAAGCACAACTAACACATGTCTCGGCCGTGTCTCATCGCGATATACGTCGTCGGCTCGCTCGGTGACCACGATTTTTCTTCATTTCAAGACATTTATTGGGTTCAAACAGGAAATCTCACAACAGCTACCGTTTGTGTTCATGATACTAAATAGGACATGGGTTCTTCACGTTGTGTGGTGGGCGCGCAGGCTGTGTGCTGATATTAGTCATCGTATGCTGGTGAACAAGTTTGGAAATTTCTAGTCTAATTCCCAATCACTCTGCGGAGGCAATTCAGCAGTAGCATCAGCGCACGTCGCTTGAGGCGAATGCGACCCAAGGCACCCGTCGTTTGACGTGGCTGGAAAACACCAATGCGCGCTTTGGACATGAAGTATTCCAGGCCGCCAAACTGAGACACGCTTCTTCTCTGTCTTGCAGCATTTATTGTAACGCGTGTCTGACGCCAAGTCCGTTCACTCTGACCTGACTTGTTCTGCATTTGTATTACGCCTCGCATCAAACCTTGACAATCTCCAGCCACCAAGCATGGCCGAACGCGACCGGTTAGTTTTCTCTTATGTGCACCTCGCGGCCTTTCCTCGGGCGAGTGAGGCCCTGCACACACTGAAAAAAGTGGCATCCATGGTGAAGCCAATAATGAGAGCCCGAAGCTGGAAGGTTGGGGAACTGGCCGAATTCTTTCCGGACCAGGCCAACTTGCTTGGTAGGTCCGGTTGACCTGCCCGTAGAATCCATGGGACTAAACAGAAACAATAGGCCTCAATGTAGACCGGGGAAGGAAAATTTGCCTTCGTTTAAGACACCCTGGCGATCGAAATCAGTTCTTACCCATCGAGCAGGTTGTCGATACAATGCTTCACGAGCTCGCCCACATTGTGCAGGGCCCGCATGATGCAAAATTTCATGCGCTTTGGGACCAACTACGAGACGAGCACCAAGGCTTATTGCTCAAGGGTTACACCGGCGAGGGCTTCCTTTCTGAGGGCAGGCGACTTGGGGGTGGTCGGATGCCCCAACGTGAGGTCCGCCGACTAGCCAGAGAAGCAGCTGAAAAGCGTCAAAAGCAGCCCGTGGGCACTGCCGCCGGCAAGCGCCTCGGGGGGGAAGCTCCAAGGCCTGGAGACGATATCCGCAGGGTTATTGTCGAGGCAGTTGAGAGGCGCAACAAGACACTGAAGGGATGCGCCACCGACAGACTGAGTGACAACCAAATCCGAAACATTGCAGACACGGCAACACGTAGCGGGTTTAGGACGCAAGCAGAAGAGGACGAAGCCAACGACGCAGCAATTGCACAGGCCCTGTGGGAGCTCGTCCAAGAAGATGAATCTGCCAAGTATGGCAGCTCATACATTCCGCCCACTGCCGATAATCCCACTGGCAATGGAGGTGGATCAATCACGGCAAGAGACGCAGAAATTAACAGAGGACTAGCTCCTGAGGCGTCCGGATCTGGCGTGGATCGGGATCGACGGCATGTCTACGCTGGAACGGCTATCGAGCCACAAGGCTGGACATGTAATATTTGCACATTGGACAATCCTTCAACCTTCCTCTGCTGCGACGTATGTGGATCGGAACGGACCGCAGGGCCATCGCGAGAATTGAAGGCTGGTCGATCCAAATCACCCACGACATCGACACAGCGGACAACCATCGATCTTACTCAAAGCCCACCGAAGCGCAATCCAACAACTGCACCCTCTCAAGCGGCACCGACCAAGCCATCTACCGTCCCCCAAACATGGCACTGTAGTTTTTGTGGGACAGAAATGGACCGGCAATGGTGGACCTGCTCAACCTGCGGGAAAATGAAGGATAATTCACCATAGATAGCTTTGGTAGATAGATTCCCGACAGATGTCGACAGACGTCGTTGGTAGTTGGCGGTGACCGATTGAATTCAGTGATACCGCCTCGAGACCCATGAACTATGACTTCATCGTCAGAAATAGCATGTGCCATTGGCAGTGAGGCTGCAGAAGCGGCTTAGACTGAGCATCGCCATGCGTCATCCTTGGCCCTTAACCAAGGCTCTCTGGGGAATTAGGGGACCGATCAGATCGTGGACCTGAGCACACCTGTAATGACGTCGTAGCTTTGCGAGTTTGGGAAAGGTGCCGATCGAAACTGGAGATGATCTGCAAGGCAACACTCGGGCACTATTAGGGCTGGAGAGCGATTGGGTCCAACGAAACAGCACTGGTGATTTGATGTGATATGAATCTGGAGAAACAAGCGTCAAGCGGAACACTTGAGGCGGCAAGGAAGACGTCTTCTGATGGAGCAATGGCTGAGTTGTGAGCACAATGCAGCGCCATTTCAAAAAAAAAAAAAAAAAAAAAAAAAAAAAAAAAAAGTGCAAGAGTGGATGGACTCCACCCCACAACCTTCAAATTATACTGTAGTATTGGGAGTTGCTCCAGTATGCTTGGACTGGTGAGAAAACGGGATAGAAGTCGGTAATTGCTCGTGGTCAAATGATACAAGAGAGTGTTCCTGAATTAAGGCGACAGGGGTCAAAAAGGGCAGACAAAACGGTCACAATTCCAGGGTCCTCCTGGCTTGAGGAATGGCTGGATCGATTGGGAGAACTTTGTGTCGTAACGAGAAAAGAAAAAAGAATGGGTCTTGGGCTTTGATTAATGGGGGGGGGGGGGTGTACATTGGGCTAGGGATGGCGGCCTGGGATCTGGGCCTAGACGCCGAGCATGACCATGGGAATCGAGCCTTGAATTGGGTCATCGGAGCTTCAGCATGATGGGAGGGTGAGCGACCAGCTGGCGCAAGCCGCGGCCGGGATTGGCAGGGTCAGGGTAGTCTTGAGTGGGAACGCAAAGGCTTGGCTTCCAGGCTTGGCATCGACCAAGTTGCTCGGCGGATCATTGATGCTGGCCTGATTCAGAGAGTTGTTTTCTGTCAAGACGCGCTTGAGAAGGGCTCCATGAGAGATCCATGAGAGATCCACGACGCAGCACCGAAACTTGAAAAGAGCCCCCCTCAGGGCTTTGCAGAGCCGAGTTGATTGGCCGTTGCCGGCGGCATCGCCACCAAGTAGTCAGCTCTTGAGAGTACATTGGCCTGATCCTGGTCAACTCCAACAATGTAGCTCCAGACCCTGAAGCCCCATTCCTGCGGGAGGTTTGATGTCCGCCCTTGTCCCCCATAGCTACAGCATGCCTCTTTGCTTTTTCCGCTTTCGAGTTCTCGACCTCGAGGTCCTTTCTTCATCTGGTGCTTTGCAGGCAGGGCATCCTATTCGCCGGCGGAGTCCATGCCCTCCTGTGTCGTGCATGCGTTGTGACAGGGCCGACGGGCGAGGGTGGTGTGTGTGGGCTCTGCTCTGGAACCGTGGGATGAAAATGATTGACCCATTGTGTTCACTGTGGTTCGCGTGTGCACCATCTGCACTTCATCTCCCCGTTTGGTAGGGGTGGTCGGGCTGCGAAACCGTTGGATGGATAGCAACGCACAATGCGTATCACAGGTACATGGGCTGGCTGGAGCGTCGGTTGTAGTGTAGTGGCCCAAGTACAACTGCCGGATGATATCGCTGCCTGAAGTAGGCCGGACCGGAAGGGAATATCAGGACGCAGCGAAAAAATCATGGTGCCGATCTGGATCGTGTCGTGAGCTGCCGATGCCAGATGGAGGAGCGGAAAGAGCGGCGGAAGTGCAGGTGGGGGAGAGTAGATCGTTGAATGGATCCAACATTTGTTTTTTGCCACTGGTGACAGGCTAAAACTTACCTTAAGCAGCTTGTGTGGGACAGTTACTGGACTAATTACCAAGTATTTCAAACACGCCAGCACAATACCTGAGTACTTCCGTCATCCATTTACAACCATCAGCATCATGTAAGCTTCTTCCTGGGCACTGGCCATCTCGCAGGTTGGCACTGCGACATGCAACTACGACTGCGACATTGTTGTTGGCTGCAACAGCTATTCCTATTCCTGATGAACATGCGAACGCAGCCAAGCCGTCTCAAGGCACTTGATAGTTATCACCGGTCCCGCGCTACTGCTGGACGGAGACCGCTTCTTCGGGAAAGCCTCGCATTGCCTTGCCTTGCCTTGCCTTGGGAGCAAGCGCTGCTCTGTCATGTGTATGTGAGGGGTGTTGGCGCCGTTTGGTCCTGTCGACGAGATTCTTCTATGCTGGTGGCGGCACGCCGCGGTGATGATCCCGGGATGAGAGATGGAAATTCGCGGTAATCATGACACCATCCCATCAGACATTGTCCACGAGCCAACGTATGGTTGTATCGGCTTGGCGGATGTGATAACTTGCCGTCTCCCGTTGGTTGGATGGACTATTTGAACACATGCTGTGCACGCAACCACACGCACACACACACGCACACATGCACATGCACAGTCGCGCGCCCACATATTCAGCCTCTGCAAACATGAGAACATCTGAACGTGGTATGCCGTGGATACGTTTCTCCTGGCAAGCTATTCGTCGTCTGGACTCAACACGGAGAGACCAATCAGACCAAGGGCAGCGCCGCTATCCCGCTACCCAACTCGGAGAATTGGCCCAGGCGGGATAAAGGCAGGCCAAACCCTGAAACCAAAGGTCAGCAGCGAGCGCTGGCTTGGGTTAGGGGTCTTTTTTGGCGACTCCATATTTGGTATCAACGCTGACAGTCTGGGCCTTTCACCGACACGCTGTGTAGTAGTGCCAGATCGTATATCCGTTCCAGAAACGCTGCTCTGCCAAGGGCAGTAGCACCTATTCAATTTACCCCTGGTCTAAAAGTTTGCTGCTTATTCTTCTTGTTCCGTTTGTACTTTTGGGCTCTTCGTCACGGAATCCCCCTCAATGCCAAAATAAAATGAAATAAAACAAAAACTCATGTCTCGCAATCGTGGTCGCATTCTAGATCGGCACTCGCACATGTGGACGACGCATGTACATACCCATCCTGGGCCCGGAGTTGCTCGCCCCAGCGACTACCAGCTTGAGGTACCCAGCCCTTCCAGGGCTTCAGTCCCCCACCCGTCCCCAATACCCCCGTCAGCGAGCCACACCTCCAACACCAACTGAGCAGAAAGTGAGGTTAGACGATACTCCCCAGTCCAACCCCTGTAGGGCCCCAAGGCCCCACTCATGAGCGCTGGTGGGCGCACGCATCAAGCCCCACGACGTCTCAGCTCCAGTAAAGCCGTCAATTCAGGGTCCCATCCCCCCCGTCACCCATCTCTCTGCATCTCAGAGACTCGGGCTTAAGGTCGTACACCACACCATACCACGCGCACACCACTAGCACGCGCTAACTAGCTCTTTCGCACCCCTCCCCCCCTCCCCCATCCCCATCCCATCCTCCACTTCACTGTCCTGGACCGTATTCCGTACAGGCTGCACGCTCGTGGTGTACACAGCAGCACTCGTCGCCCGCCTGTCTACTTGGGCGCGGTATGACACCAACATACTTTGATCCGTCTCAAATCGCCCCCTTCCACATGTTGCTCTAGCTCTAGCTCTGGCTCGGCTCTGGCCTTCATGCTTGGTCCCTGGCTCTAGTCATTGATGCCCTCTCCCGTTGGCCTTGTTCCTGTTCTTGGGCTTAGCTTGGCTCGTCGCAGATCAGACCCTCCTCCTCCACTTTGGCATCCATTCTCTACTACTACTACAACCCACGCCCTCACCCTCGCCCACCCTCGCAACCTCGATCCAACAACCTGTTCTGCCGGCCATTGATCCCCTCCAGCTCCTGTGCCTCGCTAATCTCCCTCCTGCATCCTCCTACATCTTGTTCTGTTACCAAGACCACCTCCCGCTGTCTCGTTCCGTGTCGACCTGTCTCACGTTGCGCCAAAGCCGCCTTCATCTAACCTCTCCCCTCCCAAAGTCTAATTCCGTTGGAGCCGCATCCAGAAGCACCACGTTCTTCGCCGAGCTGCCCGACCGCCGGCCTTTCTTTCTTCCAGCAGACCTTAACGCCATGTTCATTCCCATCTCGCGCTGCTCTGTTCCGTGGTAGTTCGCCCTGCCTCTGCCGTCGGTGTCCGGTCCTTCGGGTCTGAGAGGCCTGTTTCGCTCGAGCCCCAGGTTGACACGGCCAACGTCAATATACTGCCTGTGCTCTTCTCCTCGGCCGAACTCTCCCGATTTCAACACAGATACATCCCTCTCCATGGTTTGTAACGGCGAGGGCCCGACATGATCTCTCCCGACCAGCCTCGTTCAAGCAGCCAGTCCCGAGCTTTCAGGCCCGCCCCAGCTGCCTATAATGCGTCTTCCCCAGCGAGCCGCTCTGATTCTCACCCCAGCCCAAATCAGGGCCCTTTGATCACTTGCACCGATCCTACAAAGCCAAGGGCGGCAGCCGACTTGGCTCATGATGCCAGCCGACAAGATGGGAGCCCCCGGTTGCTTGGAGGACGCTTTCTCAGAGATCCCCTTGGACCCGGCTCCCGATCGCCTTCTCAAAGTCCATTTCGCCTGACCATGCCCAGCATTTCACCCGCTCAGCTTGCATTCTCGGCCCTGCAGTATCTCCCTGTACCAACCCTAGTCTTGAACAATCTCAAGACTGTTGTCCTAGCCAATGAAGCAATGGGTCGTATGCTGGGCATTGTCACCGAAGATACCGATGAAGAGGATGCCTCGGCCACCATTGAGCGCTTGCGAGGCCAAACCCTCTCTCAAGTTGGTATTGACATGTTGCAAGATGGTCGGCCTGTCTGGGTGACATGGGAGGCGTTTCTAGATACCCTTGTGGATGAAATGGGCGTTCGAGCGTGCCCCAAAGAAACCCAGACCCAATCCCAGGCGGGCGGGGATGCTACACCTACGACTTGTTCTATGCTCGGTCCAGATCAATACCAGGATTCTTCCCCGCGCCAGACCCAGGACGCTATTGTGGAAGTGGTCATTTCCCGGAAGGGCATATGCAGAACAACCTTTGATAATCGATATCGGACCAAAACGTCTGAATACCAGATCCTTGCCAAAATGATCATTACTATATGGGAGCTGGAAGATCGACAGACCTTTTACACCTTGACATTTACGAGCACTCAATCGCCACCCTCTTCGCTGGCAGCTACAAAGAAATCGGTAGCGCGGCCCAGCATTCTCGAAGCTGCTGAGCGTCGGACCATCGCTCATTCCAACCCTTCATCGGTCTCCTCTAGTCGAGATTCCAACTCCCCTTCTTTCCACAGTCCCGGTGTGGTTACCATGTCATCAAGTCCATTTCCTCCAATGGGACCGCCATCTGTCGCCTCTCAATCCAGCACACCTTCCTTCCTCCAGAAGATGCTACTCATGAAAGATGCCCTGCTCAACAACACGCAGATGCCTATTCTTGCTACGTGGAAGGATGGCAGCGTGACGTTTCCCAACAAGGCTGCGCGAAAGTTCTTCCAAAGAGATGCTCCTCTCGATGCCTCCCTCGATGGGTTTGACCTATTACATAACTGGCACATGTATACAGAAGACTTTTCTCGCAAATTGGAAATTGAGGAGTACCCTATTTCTATTCTACTCAGGACCGAACAGCCCTTCCTCAGCCTTCGCATCGGTATGTATGATGACCAAGGGAAGAAGGTTGTCTTCGACGTGCTGGGCGAAGCAATCCGGGATGACACAACAGGCGAATTTCTCGCCGGTGTCGTTACGGGTCGAGATGTTACAGTCATCACTGAAGAAATTGAACAAATTAAGGAACGGGACGAAGAACGGTTTAAACTCATCTGCGAAACCGTGCCCCAAATGGTGTGGACTACAACTACCGACGGCATGGCTGACTTTTTCAACTCCCGCTGGTACACTTATACAGGTCTCACCCCAGAGCAGAGCTACGGTCGCGCTTGGATACATGCATTCCATCCAGATGATTTGCCCGAAGCCCTCAGTAAGTGGGAGCATTCGCTAGCAACTGGTGATCACTATATGATGGAGTATCGGTGTCGCAACAGGGAAGGCGAGTGGCGGTGGTTTCTTGGAAGAGCCTCGCCGCTGCGCAATGTGGAAACTGGCGTGATTGAAAAGTGGTTTGGTAGGTTCAATATGTTCACAATGATATATTCCCCAGCTGACCAGAAACACAGGCACTTGCACAGACGCCCACGAAGGCATCGTCACGATGCGAAATGCCAAACAAACTCGACAGCAACTTCTAAGCGTCATTGCTCATTCTCACGTCACGCTCTTCACTGTCGACCCCAACCGCCGAGTAACCATGCTTGAAGGTGCTCTGATTTGGAATAATACACATGACGAGCATGACGACACTAGATGGTTTATTGGAGAGAATATGTATACCGTTTTCAACCGCCTTACGGAGCAGCTTGAAGACGGCGAGCGGCCCGAATTTTTGAAACCCATTGAGCACATCCTGAATGGGAATCTAGCTGAGGATGTGCATGAACATGGGATTGGTGGGACCCACCACACCATCAAGAGTATTTATGCTAACCCCTTTGTCAGATGATCGTTGGTACCGAACTCGGTTCCTACCCATGATGGGTAAAAAAACGGACCAAGGTAAAATAACTGGTCATACTTGCATTGAAGGCGTCATTGGTGTCATCATGGATGTCACTGAGCTGAGAAACCGGGAAGAAGCGTTGCAAAAACAATCCAAGGAGAAGAGAAAGGCCATTGCCAATGAAGCGGCGGCTAAAGAAGCAAACCGGCTCAAGAGTCAGTTTCTGGCCAACATGTCGCATGAAATCCGAACCCCCATCACGGGTGTTCTTGGAATGGCTGAGTTGTTGGCCGGCATGGAGCTCGACCCCGAACAACAAGAATACGTTGAGAATATTCAGAGTTCTGCAACATCATTGCTAACCGTCATTAATGACATTCTGGACTTTTCCAAAGTGGAATCTGGGCGGTTAGACATTGAGGAAGTGCAGTTCTCGCTGTCACACATTGTCAAGGAGGTGGGGAAAATGCTAAAGTTTGCGGTTGAGCGAAAGAATCTCGATTTCCGATCCGATATTGATATGGACATATCGGACAACCTCGTCGTCATAGGAGACCCCGGGCGTGTACGACAAATTATCACAAACCTCCTCACCAACAGTATCAAGTTTACAACACAAGGTTACGTCAGGTTCTCGGTTCGCAAGGAAAAGGAGACGTCAGATTCAATCGAGATACGGTTCACAGTCGAAGATACAGGCATAGGCATTCATGAAGACGTTCGTAAGAAGTTGTTTCAACCTTTCAGCCAGGGAGATGCATCAACGGCACGGCGGTTTGGTGGTACCGGTCTTGGACTCACCATCTGCAAAAACCTGTTGGACCTGATGCATGGGCGCATCACGCTGGAATCGAGCAACGGCAACGGAACTACTGCAACCTTTTGGATCCCTTTCAACAAACCGACCGGCCCCGTCAAAGCTGATTTGGCCCAGGCAGGTGCTATACCTGATCGGCTACAGTCCGAGCTTAGTATGTCCTGTAACAGTTCAGAGTTTGAGCAGCTGTCTGGCACGCCGCCAGCATCTGAGAGTGCACAGGGTAGTGCCTCAGCAGTACCACGTCGACCACGAGCATCCTGGACGTCACATTCTGATCAACCGGATTTACCTCCATCAGAGCGTGCCAAAATTCGCATCCTAGTAGTTGAAGATAAGTAAGTTTAACGAGATTCAGATTTGAGGCGCACCATCACTGACATATTCAGCCCTATCAACCAGAAAATTGCGACGAAGACGATCGGTCGGCTCGGTTTCCAAGTGAACGCGGCATGGAATGGCAAAGAGGCCTTGGATTATCTCCTCGGCACTTCAAAGGGCGTCAATCCAAAGCCGGATATTATTTTGATGGACGTTCAGATGCCCATCATTGACGGTTACAAGTGCACTCACCTCCTGAGACACCACCTGCCCTACAAAACACTGGTTCAAGACGTGCCAATTGTAGCAATGACAGCATCTGCAATCCAGGGTGACCGAGAGAAATGTACCAAAGCTGGCATGGATGATTATCTCCCTAAACCTGTTAGGGGTGCGATTCTGGAAAAGATGATCATCAGATGGTGCAGTTCACGACGTCGCGAGCCCACCCCACCAGATCCATTGGTATCTGACTGCTCAGAACTGAGTGAGCATTGTGATAATGCCGAAATACCACATGTCGGCATTGACGCAAGCGATATGCCTCCAATAGTACCTTCCATCGAGGAGCTTAACAATAGCCCAATTACTCCTCGGCCTCTAACAACTAATGGGCAACAGAACGAGCCATCTCCATTCGACTCTCCGGCACCAGAACTGGTTCCCCATGTCAGACGCCCAGACGGGGAGCAGGAGTGGTCAAATCATCTTCAAGAAACGAAATTGTTTGACGCCGCTGGTGGTCCAACCAGCTACAGGAGCAATTCATACCAGGAACAACAGGGGGGAGACTCGCTAACAGAGGAGAATGTCAACAAATTGAAGAGCGAGAACCAGCCTCACCAGTAAGTTGGTGATACTTTAAACAGCATATTACGAATACGAAAGGCTTGGTTGTACATATGATGGCCCTATTTTAGCACCAAGACCGGCAGCCGTTTTTCCCACACGGGTTATTATGTTTAACCAATCATGACGGAGTCTTTTTTCTTTTTTTCCTACTTTTTTTTTTTTTTTTTTTGCGGACAAGAGTAAAAGCCAAGCATTTGTCGAATGGGTTGGCGTTGCAGGAAATGTCACTGGGCTTGAGAGAGTAAGACAGTATGATCAAACTGGAGAAGTGTGGCTTGGGGCCGAGCCCCCATCCCCAATATCGTCTTTATTTTTCGACAACTCACTTTTGTGAGGGCTTATTTTTTTTATCTTTTTTTTATTTTTATTTTTTTTCTGAGATGTCCCATGCATGGACGGGATGACTATGGGGTTACGACTTTACACGGAATGGGACTGGATGGGAACGGGTTTATGGGGCACGGGTGATGGCACACGATTGGCGTAAGCAGTGAATGATACCTTTTTCCTGTGCCATCTCTTTTTTTTTTCAGGGCGCCTGGGCCTTACAATTTGCAGTTCCTTTCTCCTAAAATAGAACATAAAGGTACCCGCGTACACACTTTTTCAGTGTACATGCACACCCCCTCTCTTCTCCTCCTAGCCCTGTCGACCACAATGGTATGACACCCAACGTTGTGGCTTGCGTCTAGACCTCGGTCTCGATCCCGGGCTGCTTAGAGGAGTGATCGAAAACGCCAGAGACGTTATTCCCAACACGGTCAAACTTGTGCTTGATCCACCTGGCGGTGCGCGGAACCTATTTCATCCGTCAGTCGGCGTTCCGCTCTCACCACCTTCGGACGCGGAGAGTGGGCTCGCTGAAGAGGGCGGCAACTCCCGATGGGCCCGAGAGGGCACGCTGCTACGAAGCGAGCCCCGGTGAGGCGCTTCGAGACCCGTCCCAGGCTAGGGTCGGTAGTTGGGAGTGGAGACGGGATGGGAGCGGGCGGGGGGGCGTTTGGGACGAATGGGGGAAACCGTGAAGTTATCCATGTGCGCTTGTCAAACGGATGCTTCGGCATACGACATGCCTCATTGAGACAAGACGTGGGAGACGTACCTTCCACTGCATGAGCCCGCGATGTTGTCGGTGCAGACGGTCGTCACGCCGCTTGTAGTCGCGGATCTGGTCGATGGGGCCCTGTCTGTTTCCAGAGCTGCCGTCAGGGATTTCGTGTTCTGACTCGGACGAGGACGAGCTAGAGTCATCAATGCTGGCAATAGATATAGGCCGCTTTTGAGCCTCGGTAATGCTGGTCGAGTCTGAATCGCTGATGATGCCGCCGGCCTTTTGGATATGGACAGACTCCAGTCCGTCACGAGCCGTCTCGATAACCTCAACAACGTCCCGTAAGTTTTGGTCCCGGCTAACCCACCCAGCATGTGCACTCCCCTGGTCCATTAGTGTAAGTCAACGCTACCAACACAACCCTATCCACTCTCCGGGGTCAACTCACTAAGCCAGACCAAAAGGTCACCTTGAGCTTCAGCGTCCCCAGCTTCACTCCACATTCCTCAAGGCAGCAAGCCGTTGCACGGCGGAAATCGCCCTTCCAAACTGGTAACTCGAGATCCATCTCTTGTTCATCAACAAGATCTTTGAGCCAGACGACACTAAAAGCAGAAATGCCATCGTGTTTTAAAAAGTGCCTGTCGCGAAACCCAATAGACAAACACGTGCTGAAGCGGTTCTGGACTGCTAAGGCTAGGCTGTTGCCTCGCTTGGTGCACCACGCCACCGTCCCGGGGCCGCTTCCGTCTCCGACATCATCGGTGAGGTACACCTTGCAGGTGCTGATGCTCGTGCTAAGTTTAAGCTTAGGGCAGCGAAGTTCCTTGGGGCACTTTTCCACAGTTATTATAGGTTGGACTTCGACTGTGCCGATCTGCCAACCCAGGAGATTGCGGGGTGCTTGAAGTTGCACGCTCCTCCAAACCATTGAAAGTCGGATGCGGCCTCGGCCAATGCCACCGCTGAGTGGGTAGAAGCCCATGGCCTGAGATTGGTTCTTCAAGACCTCACTAAGCGGCAAATGAACAATCCCAAGCAGAGGATCGTCCTCATGCAGACGGGCATCTCTGACCGTGACAAACACTTCGCACTCCTTCCAGTCTCGAATGAAACGCTCGCATCCCGCGTTGAAGAACGGCTTGGCGTTTTGTGGCTTAGTCCGAGTCTTGAATGTCTTGCGGTGGTTGATGATAATGCTGCAGTATGCACTTGGCAACCCTTCTCCAGTCTCCTCTTCGTCGCTCGCGGTTTCATTCCCAACCTCACGCTTGTTAAGTCTCTCTACCTCGAGGCCAGTAATGTTGTGAATTTGAATGCTAAATATTCCGCTCGGGTGTCCGTCAGGAGGCGGTGCGGTAATGATCATGGCATCTTGCTCTGCCTTGAGCATTTGTGTCTTTTGCTTCTCAAGCTCGCCAGGGTCATGCTCCCTTTTACCCTCTTTGAACATGGACTCGCGGAGCTTCCTCTCACACGTGGTATTGACCTTCTCTGTGAGCTGTTCCATCGAGCGAATCTTGGTGTCGTAAGTCTGCTGCTCAAATTGGCACTGCTGAATGCTCGTCTTTGAGAAATACCCAACGCTCCATTCCAACTTTCCGGGCATAGTATCACCCGATTTCAAAGCTCTAAAACCATCGGTGCGATCAGACATTTTGCCGCTTGGCTCTTGATTTTTCATGAGGTCCTTTAGGCTAACTTCGATCCGTCCAAGGTCGTCGTCAGCCGTCAGCCGATCCGAGTCCCAGAGTTGAATGCGAAGCCGCTCTCCAATATTTACCTCTTGAGGTGTCACGAGCACAAAAAATGTCTCATCCCAATAAGGGTTCATTTCGTTCTCAAGAACTCTTGTAGTTGCGATGACCTTCCCAAACTTGGCCCAGCCGACAGAAACGTATGGATCTGAGCTTCCATCTTTAATAATGGGGATGCCGCTGTCGGCCATCTTGAAGTCGTAGCCTCGCTTGATACGAACCATTAGAACCCCAATGGTCGTAGTGTCCTTCTTGAAATCGTCGCCTGCGAGCATGTCCTTCAGGTCAAGTGTTAGGCTCTTTGGTGCCACATACTCAGCCATGGCGGCATCAATGGCAGACTGGACAAAGTTACTGATAAACGGGAGGTCCATGATATTTAAAGCATGTCGATTTAGAGGAACGCAGCTCAGGTTCACTTTTGGCTGACCAAGAAATGTGAGTGTGCAAAGGGAAAAAAAAGGCGGATCGGGTGTCAGCTGAAGACGCATTCGCATAGTCCCCACGATACCTTGAAGATCAACCCAAACAGGAACTTTGATATTTCCTGGCAGATAAAATGCGAGGTATATGTGCATATTCTTTGTTCGCTCCTTAAGAGATTTGGGTCTTGGGCGTGCCCGATACGCAAAGGCTACCTCGAGGTTGACAAAATCACCGTCTTCAGCCATCATTCCACTTTGAGTGGAGTTTACACTGGCGTCATCTTCTTTCTCATCCCCTCGCCCCCGGGATAGAAGCGTCCCATCATCTCCAACAGCCCTTGCTGCAGCACCGCTTGGCAGCCATCGGATTCCAAGGATTCGCAGTGGCTCGCTACCTTGTCCAATATCTTCAACGCTGACCATGCGAATAAATGAGGGCAAGGATGCTTGCATCACATCCTCCAGTGTATCTGAAAGGCTTGCAAAGAGGTCAGGGTTTATCAGAGGCCAGACTGAGCCGACCAAGGAATTGAGCCATACGGTTGTTTCAGCCTCGTGCTTGGTAGAAGCCTGAGAGGTTTGTTGTCTGTGCGCATCCCATACTTCATCCTGGAAAGTATTATGGATTTTCTTGGACATCCATTCTCTCACAGACGTGATGACAAGCCAGATTGCTCCACCGCTAGCCGTAAATAGCATTGTCCATCCCAGGCTACCAAGAAGACTCGGTTGGTCTCTCAAAACATTATTCCTAAGACGCCAAGAAACGGTAAAGGTGCTCATGAGGACAAAAGCAACTCCAGCAAGTCCAACCGAAACACCTCGCTTGCTAATATTGGCAATTTCTTGACTCAGTGCGTCAAAATTTGGTGGCGGAAACAAATTAGCCATGGCATCGTGGCTCTGTTGAAGGACGTGGCTCTCCTTTGCAAGTTCCTCATCCGATTTCTTCTTCCCACCAGAACCTGTAGCGGTATCCTTGGTGGATCCAAATGGGGGGGGGTTCCAATCTACCTCTTTCAATGCTTGATCGGTGAAGTCCTGGATTGTGATAGGAAGATGGGTAACGGCATCGGTGACTTCCCGCTCGGCTCTCTCCTTGGTGCCTTTCTTCGTCTGTTTCCTCCTCTGTTTTGGGTCTGTTGCATTGGGGTCTATCTGCGAAGTGTCTTGGAGGGGTTCATATTCATCCGTTGCCTCGTGGTGGTTGGTGCTGTCTTCATTTGACGCCGTCTCCGGCCGCGGCTCTTGGATAGCATTCCCTCGACTCGACTCATTTGGCGAGTCAACTCCGCCTGCGTCCTTGTTCAGAGCCTTTTCCTGTCTTGCTGCTCGCTCTTCCCGGTACCTGGAAATGGTCGGGATGGGATGTCGTGCACTATACGGGGCGGTATATCGCCGGGCCTCTTCTTCGTCGTCCTTGCCAGTCATTGGGACTCACCGGGTGGTTCTTAGACACGATAGAATACAAACGGCGGAAATAAAATGAAAGGTCAGAGCATAGGCTCATCCATAGATCTACTAGCGGAACCTGTGAAGAATTTTGTCATAAAGAAACCAAAATATCAGCTTCATGCAGCTTTGCTACCTAACGTTCAAATGTACGATGAGGTGGCCGCCATTAGTTACGTCATCCTCGGCACGTGCCGGGCTTCCATCTTGGCAGCGTCATTGCTTATCCCAGAAACCAGCAGTGAAGCAAAATTTATGGAATTTATTTGGATACTCAAGGTTTCATATGAATCATAGGAATAGCGCGAAACCTGTCTCCAGGCGATACACCCTGGGAAAGAGTAGAGAGTTTAACGAAAAGTTGTGGGTGTCAAGAGCCAAGCAGGCTAAGGTAGGGCACAGCAATGATAGGCGCTGCACTTGAAAAGCAGCGAAGGCCAGCTCGAAAAGAGTTGGGCATGAGTCTTGTGACATTATTAGTGTGCTATTCAATCCTCATCTGTCTTAAAAAAAAATAATTAAAAAAAAAATGCCTCGGCCTGTGCTTGTCGAGGGAGGTATTGCTACATATAGAAACAGTCGTCATTCTGACCTTGGTGCCTTGTCAAACGTGGGTGCTCGCCATGTGGGGCACGGCGCGGGGAAGACTACCATGGTACACCCAAGAACGAGGTCATTCAGAGTCGATAACGAAGCGAATGGTCTGCTTATATGGCGTAAAGCTAGGATACAACGTATTAGTGGCGATTAATGCATAAAATTATATTTCACCCAGCAAGTATTCCGATTGCGTTGCAGGTTTTTGCTTTGCTTGTCTGTACTCAACGCCACTTGCGAGATCATGATTGATCGGCCGCACAGACCACCCGATCAAGGGTATGGATCCTAAATTTCAGCATGACATCCCATAGACCTTTTTCTCGATCTGACAACAAGTACTAGCATTTATGTAAATAGCACTTACTTCTATTTTTTTTCCCTACCAATATCTGCCTTCTTTTTCACATTTCCCGTCATATTTGTCAACATTACCCCCCATGTGAGTCTTTTGAACTTATCGTCAATAAACTGGCATGGGTCATAAACTTTCAAGGGGATCGACCAACTTGCATCCGCATGACCAGGCCAAAATGCCACTGTTGGTGTTTTTCGGATAAATACCCTAGAGCCTGCATGTTACGCATGTAACGCCTCTACCCCACAATCCGAACCGCATCATGAGGAGATTTACCCGGGATTAGGCCATCATTCGTGAGAGAAGAAAATATCTGGTCTAATTCTGCTCGTTTTGAAATCAAATAGATCGATCCATGTTTCTTGCAGGACGGGTGAAAAGCATATTCAAGGCATAACCCCAAACCAAAAAAAGTGCTGTTCGAGATTGTCCTTGAAATTTGAAAGAAAAAATTTAGTACATCAAACCAATTAATGTTAGATAGCGTAACCTGATTCGAGGCCCCGCGTCTCTGCAACCACAATGAGTAAGTGGTCTAATTTAATATATTTGTCCAGGGCAACACCTATAGCCATCTAGCGAGTAAACCGAGTCAATACAACGCCATCATTATGAAAAGGAGAGGAAATATGTGAATAGAAATAGTTTCCGCCCCTCTGACAGAAGATCAAGAATCGCCAGTTCACTGATAAGGCTGCACTTCAAGGTCGACATCAAATGCGAGAATTATGCTTTGGCTGTTTAGTTTTAATGTTATTTTGCGGGACGATAATGCACCCCTGTTGAGAGCGTTTCTAGCTATTGCCATTCCTCGGCAGTGATGCGGGGATATGTCTCCATCTTCCACCGCACGAGGGTATCATAGCGGACCCAGTCATGATTTTACCCGGCGGCAAGCAGCAGTCGGCTTCAACTTTGAGCGAATAAGGACCAGTTACGGATATTAAAAGGTCATTAGCCGTAAAGTCGGTTGGTTCATTAATCGATTGCGTGTTGACTAGGATCAGGCTCGAAAAGCCGATAGCGGTGATGTCGCCCCATGGGAGATTTGGGGTCAAGTGGAGAGTGCCAAGGATGTTGGTTGAGAGCACATTGAAGACAAGAATCTGTGCCCAAGGATCTTATAATAAGAAGAGGTGTGTCGGTTTATTCGAGCTTATGCATGACTGGTTCACACATTCTTCCAGAAAGTCGACCACAGCAACACTCATCAATCACCCAACTACTTCTCAACATGGCCTTCAGATTTAAGCCCCATAGGCAGGGCCAGAGGATTGTCCCTGTGAAACCTAGCAAGGGGCATTTCTTCTTTGCCGGCCGAGAGTTTGCTCGCGTCCCATGGTGGAAAAGAAAAAACATGCGGACTCTCTACATGTATATTGCCGTCCTAATCCTCACTAATACAGCCAATGGCTGGGATGGCAGCATGGTTAACGGACTCAACACGCTCTCCTACTGGCAAGATTACTTTGACAACCCTAGAGGATCGATCCTTGGACTCTTTAATGCATCAATGAGCCTTGGTTCCGTCGTTGGGCTGCTGGTCATTCCATACTTGATTGATGGGTTTGGCCGAAAGATGGGTTTGTTGGTGGGCTGTCTTTTAATGTTGCTTGCAGTCGGTCTTCAGACTGGCGCGAGAAACTTTGGCATGTTCGTTGCGGCTCGCTTGGTTTTGGGATTGGGGGATTCCATTGTGCTTGGCTCTGCTCCACTGCTAATCGCTGAGATTGCCCACCCTCAAGATCGCGCAATCTTGGTTACACTGAGCGGCGCATCCTACCACTCCGGAGCCTTCATCTCCAGCTGGGTCACTTTTGGGACATCTAAAATCCAGGTAACCAGAACCATCAGAAAAGCCTTTTAGCATCCAACTAACTTGAACAAAGAGCGACTGGTCCTGGAGACTTCCGAGCTTGTTGCAAGCCATATGCACCGTGGTTATCATTGCTGGACTTCCATGGATCCCAGAAAGTCCTCGTTGGCTCATAAATAAGGACAAACATGAGAAGGCATTAGAATTATTGGTCCACTACCATGCCGAAGATGACGCAGATGATGAGTTTGTGCAACTTGAATACACCGAAATCAAGGCAGCCATCGCACTCGACAAGCAGTCGGGCCAAACAAAGTGGGTTGATTTTCTCAAAACCAAGGGAAATCGCCGAAGGATCGGCCTAATCACGGCTATTGGCCTGTTTAGTCAGTGGAGTGGCAACGGTTTGATAGCTTACTATTTGAAATACATCATGGACGGAGTTGGGATCACTAAATCAGAGACGCAGTTGGGCATCAATGCAGGAATGAAGACACAGGCGTTGATCGTCAACTTTGTGTTTGCGTTCTTCATTGACCGCTTTGGTCGACGTCCTCTATACATGATCTCGACTGTTGGGACTTGTATTGTTTTCAATGTGTGGACGATTGTCTCGGCAAGGTATGATATCGCTCCCGCCAAGGGTTTGGGGTATGCGTTTGTGTTTCTGTGCTTCTTGTACAGTCTCTTTTACGATATCAAGTAAGTTACCCCGGAGAGCTCTTTTTATTTTGTGGTTTCGGGTCGTGCTAATGACGGTTGATTTCAAGGTCTGGCTTGATGACAAACTACACTACTGAAATCCTACCCTATGGTCTCAGAGCCAAGGGTTTCACATGGCTCAACTTTTGCGTTACTGCCGCATTGTTTTTTAACCAGTTCATCAATGCAATTGCCCTTGATGCCATTGGGTGGAAGTACTATATTGCTTACTGCATATTCCTGGGCGGTGAGGTTTTTATCATCTACTTCTTCATCATTGAGACGCGATATACTCCCATGGAGGAAATTGCCAAATATTTCGACGGCGACGAGGCTGTTGATTTGGGAGAAGTCGCTGCCGCAGATATGAAAGAAAGGGGAATGGAAATGCCAGGAGATAAGGTTGCTAGCGTTCATGTGGAATCATCGCGTTAGGATGGTTTAGTATAAAGTGAGCTAGGCTTGCATTCCTGGTTGTATATGCAAACGTGGGACCATTTTGCAAATGTGATTGGAGAATTCGCTTTTCGCTTTCAGACGAGTCGAACAAGCCGTTTTAAACTTGCGAGAGAAGTTCTAAGATGGAAATGACGGCTTACAAGACGCACATTGTAACACACCATCATTGAATGGCTGCCCCCTCTTGGTGGGACGCGGGGATGCACATCGCATATCCGTGCATCCCCTATTTTTAAGTGAACAGATTTGTGGACTTGACAAAATGTGAAACAACGTCTTGGTAGTGTATTGGGCATAAATGGTGATTTGTGAGTTGTCATTTGTTATCTTGTGATAGTTTTTTGTAACTTTAATCCCAGTGCATATCCCCCAGTTGGCAGCACAGGATGAACAGTATATGCATATGTCACTCTATAGTTATTTTATCCCGTTTATGAATTGTATTTTATTCTCAGTTCATTATGTATATTGGAATTTCCATGGCTGACATGACCTGCTTTCGAACGATGTAAGAAATCTCCACGGCCAACCAATTTGGGGATCATATTCACCACATGAAGCACGCTCACCTTAAGCCGGGGACATCTAGTCACAACCATAATCACAATTTCATCATAATTGTTACCCAACCACTAAATCATTGCATAAGCTAACGACAAGGTATGCGGGAAAAGCAATATGACTACACTCTATATAACATGGGACCAATAAAATTGTCAGAATGAGGGGTGAGACTGGAGGCTCTAATGTGGCAACGGAGCTTGTTGATTAGCGTTGTTACATGGTCAACGAGCATCTCAGCGAATAGATTGAGTGCTTAGATTACGTGTGAAGCAAAAAAGGAATGTATGATGAAAAAAAAAGAATATTTGTAATAACAAAAATATGAACTAAAGGTTTGTCTTCGAGTCTCGTGACAGCAGTAATATATATTATCTTTGGTTAAATAAAATATGTATTCAAGTACATAATGTATCTTGCTCCATCTTCTAAAGGGTTTCCTTGGAGTTTGAGGCGGTCACAGGCTCGAGCAGCTAGTTTGTGCCGATATGTTTCCCATTGGCTTTTGAAAGCCAAGAGGCGTCATCAGATGACTGTCATTCGATTTGCGACCAACGCTACATTTGCCATTCCCTCTCACCAAGGTCGCTCTCGGCGGCTGGCATGGGATTCAACAGGACTCGACCAACAGAACAAGCGCGCGAACCCACACCACCGGAACGGACGCACAAGCAACGAGGTGTCACATCACACAATATCACACCGGAAGTTCGGATCGGTGACGGGGACAAAATAAGCTCATGCCATTTTGGTGGAATAGTCTCCCGATCTGAAGGGTCGCTAGTCTCGAAGGAGGGGAGAACGAGCCCATACTCATGCCGGGCGTTGGGAGCATCCCCCCTCACAGAACACCAACCCCACTAGCGTCGTCACAGTGCATCCCCGCCAAGCGCCCCACTTCGGTGCTCTGGGACATGCGGTGCGGGTGGTTGGGCCCCTCCAAGAGCCCCCCGATGCCCCTGTGAAGCGTTGTCGTTGGTCGAGAGCCCATCTCTAAGCGCCCTGGAGGAGCCCACACCCAGGGGGCCCCCAAGTGCTAACGCAGTGTGAATGGACTCCCAGGCTGTGTGACTGGCGGCCCGCCCTGTGTTCCAAATATACTTGGCCAGTAACAGGACGCAGAAAGACTCTTGTAGGCGCCCGCGAAATGCATCTCATATGGTGGCATGGCCAGTTGCGACGGCACGATGCGGACTGTCGGACGGCCAGCCCCAGGTAAAGACTGAAAGATCCCTTGCCTCTTCTTCGCCTTGTTTCTGGGCCCTCTTTTTCTCTTTTCAGAATTTGTTCATCCATCGTCATTTTTCCTTTGCGGCGATCTTTACCTGTCACCCCAGCGTGGCCGGTACTACCCCGCCGAAACACCACGACAGCCGTCGCCCGCTGCTGTCTTTTGCGAGCGCTTCGCACGCCAACCGTCTCAAGACGACACGCCCTGACACATCAACTCGGCCATCTGCAACGTCTGATCGACAAACCTCCCACCTTCGCAGTCTCCGGCCTATCCTCTCCCGTTGTGTCTCTCGGCGCATGGGCAAAATACACCAGATCAACATCTCCAATTGCCAGTTTTCCACGTTTCATGCGATATCCTCCGGCCTGAGCCGAACCCGTTGTCCACAGTCTCGAGTATCATCACGGCCGCATATTGTCCCACTTCGACGCACTCAGCTTCTGCGCCGCTAATTGCCAAGCACAACAATTCCGTTACTCAACCAACCCTTGGCTCATTCATCGCCGCCTAGTTTATGAACCAGGCCTTGCCCTGTTCATCCTTTTCAATCATCATCCGCATTTCTGTCGCGACAAGTTAAGAAAAGTCTCTCTCTCTCGGTTGATCGCTCGATCGTTTCCCTCGCTTCGACCTCCCCGCCATCCCAGATCGCGCTCTTTCATTATTCGCCATCTTTGTATTTACGACTGTCAAAGGTTGGGAAATTGAGAAGCTGACGGTCGTGGAACGTCAACTCACCGAGTCCCCCTCGTTGACGACGAACCGCATCGACAACCTCGCCCTCTTCATTGCTGTCGCTGGCCGACACCACAACCCACCAAAATGGCTGCACAACCAGGTTATTTGGAGCTGCTAAAAAAGCAGTTCACTCCCACAAAGCTCATCTTTCATTTCCTATTTTGGGGTATGCACTGGGGCATTTTCGCTTATGGCTGGTATGAGACGCGCCTAATTCGCAATGTTCGTCGATTCATTTACTAACATTTTCACAGGTGGAAACAGGCTGCCGATGAGCGCCTCGCAGGTCTCAACACACTCAAGTTCTCCGTTTGGATCTCTAGAGGTGCCGGTCTTGTACTCAGTGTTGACTGCATGCTTATTCTCCTCCCTGTTTGTCGAACGGTAATGCGCTGGCTGCGTCCCAAGCTCCGCTTCCTGCCTCTTGACGAGAATCTTTGGCTGCACCGCCAGCTTGCCTATTCTATCCTCTTATTCACCATCCTCCACACCGGTGCTCATTACGTCAACTTCTTTAATGTGGAAAAGACCCAGATTCGACCAGTTACGGCACTCCAGATTCACTACGCCCAAGCAGGTGGTGTCACAGGTCATATCATGCTTCTCTGCATGTTGCTCATGTACACAACTGCTCACGCCCGTATTCGCCAGCAGTCTTTTGAGACCTTTTGGTACACTCACCACCTCTTCATTCCCTTTTTTCTTGGTCTCTACACGCACACAGTGGGTTGCTTCGTCCGTGATACCGCGGAAGCCATCTCACCCTTTGCTGGCGACCAGTATTGGGAGCACTGCATTGGTTATCTAGGATGGCGCTGGGAGCTATGGACTGGCGGTTTCTATCTCCTTGAACGTCTTTACCGCGAAATCAAAGCCCGCCGCCACACCAAAATCACACGCGTTGTCAGACATCCCTATGATGTTGTGGAGATTCAGTTCTACAAGCCCTCTTTCAAGTACAAGGCTGGACAGTGGCTCTTCCTGCAGGTGCCCTCCATTTCCAAGTATCAGTGGCACCCCTTTACCATCACCTCTTGCCCATTCGACCCCTATGTTTCGATCCACGTTCGTCAGGTCGGTGACTTTACTCGGGAGCTGGGTGATGCTCTTGGTGCTGGAGCGGCTCAGGCTAAGCTCTATGACGAGGTTGACCCCATGGGAATGTACGAAGTCGCTCTGCAAAATGGCGACGAGATGCCGGCTCTCCGTATTGACGGCCCCTATGGTGCCCCCGCTGAAGATGTCTTTGACAATGAAATTGCCGTGCTGATTGGCACTGGTATCGGTGTAACTCCCTGGGCATCTATCCTCAAGAACATTTGGCATCTGCGAAATTCACCCAACCCTCCCCGACGTCTACGCCGTGTCGAGTTTATCTGGGTTTGCAGAGATACCGGTTCTTTTGAATGGTTCCAGACACTTCTTTCCTCCCTTGAAGAGCAATCCAACGAAGCGGCTCGTGTTCCCGGCAGCACAGGCGTTGAATTCCTCAAAATCCACACATATCTGACTCAAAAGCTTGACATGGACACCACCCAAAACATTGTTCTCAACAGTGTTGGAGCAGACCATGATCCTCTCACCGAGCTACGATCACGAACCAACTTTGGTCGCCCGGACTTCCGTCGCATATTCACCACCATGCGCAACGGCATCCTCGATAGCACATATCTTAGTGGCCTCGAAAGCAGCACGCGCACCACAGTGGGTGTGTACTTCTGCGGTCCTTCATCAGCAGGTTTGTTCTCCTAATCACTTCCACCTTTTTTTATCCAACACTTGATGCTAATGTTGAACTTTAGCTCGTGACATCAAGTCCGCTTGCAAGGCCGCCAATGTTCGGGACGTTGAGTTCCGTTTCTGGAAGGAGCACTTCTAAATTTTTTATTTATTTTTGTGTTTGTGTTTTTTGTCCCTTTTTTAAGATACCTAGCCTAGCGTTGTTGTAAAGAATGTCCAGGGAATGGACAAGATATGCTCTCACTCGGCGATTCCCTAGGCCTAACACGGCTCGGCGCAAACGGTTTTTATTTTGCAAGGATGTTGTCTATGTAAATCTAGGCGGAAAGCACTTGGAGCGGAGGTATGGATGTAATACATGGGAGTTGACGTGAATTAGCTTACAACAGAAGAGCACAAATGATGAACGAAATGATTAGCGTTGTTACAATGTTATTGATCAAACCCTAGATGGTATCGCCATCCGATCTCAAAGCTTGTTGGGCGTAAAGGGTGGACGCTACGTTGCAATCTCACGACATAACCTCAACATTTAGAGCTGGGTCCACAGTTTTCATATGACTTATTTGTGTAATGTGATGCATCAAAGTACTACGCAGTAGATATATCCCGATGAGTACGCAGGGAGCTGTGTGTTTGAGCGCTTGGCGCTTTAATTTCATTTGGATCAAATTGAAAGCAGGCATTCCTAAAGAGGAAGAATTGACCAGCAACCTGAAAAGAAATGGGTATCATGTACTCAATGATTGCCGCAGAAAGAAAAAAAAAGCCAATCGTCACATCGCGTGTCATTAGCAATAGGCCGACACCACCCAAGGCACCGCCCAAGGCACCATCTTCAGAGTCGCCTTTTAGTTGTCATCACCAAACTGTGCAGCCCAAGGAGCCGGGGAGTCTTCGGAGGGGGGCGTATTCTTTCCCTTGTTGTTCTTCTTCTTCCTCACCTCGACGGGCACAGGCTGCGGGCTCTCAACTGATCCGTCAAACCCAGGAAATTCAGGAACATGAGTAGGTCCCTCCTCCCCTTCCTCCTCGTCACGGTATCGGTCCTCCTCGTCGACGAACAAGGCAGTGTATTCGCGTTGGTGCCGAACGCGCTCCAACCAAGGCAGTTCTGGAAAGGGCGGGCGAAGACGGTGGTTGCAGTTGGGACAGTCGGGAGGAAGAGCGCGCCAGGCCAGCCACTGAACGAGACTATGAATAGCAAGTCCAGTGTAGAAGGCCTCCAGGGCGAGAAGGAAGTGGATGGAGCTATGCTTCGAGTTAGCCATATATGTATTGGATAGTGGGCGAGCCAGAAGTAGTTGGTCTTCGTACAAATTGACAAGCAGGGGGATCGTTGCATAGGCGGCCAGCATGCTTAGCGAGGGGTTGCCACCTGGGGAAATCCACGTGAAAACCAGCACCACCATCAACGCAGCGGCGAGGAGGACATCGCAAGTGAATACCAGCACGGGGTGCGATAGCTTGGTCGTGAAACCTGCATCGGAGTCGTCATTGTTAGGGGCGCGGCGACGGAGCAGGAAAATAGCACCAGACGCAGAGAAGGTGAGAGGCACAAGCCCGACGGCGGGGACCGGGTGGTTCGAGAGGACGCTGTGCGTGATGCTGAGGGGAAATGCAGGGATAAACGTCAGGATGCTCAGGATGCGGAGCGAGCGCTGCGTGGACGAGAGCCTGGGAGGAGCGTACGAGTCCAGCGATGTCGTATCGTCGGCCATGATGCTGAAAGGTCACTTAGGTAAGGATGATGGCATGGAGGTTGATAGGAAGACGACTGAGGGCTTTCTAGGAGCTTTAGGCTTCTGGCCTTGCGACCCTCTTGGAATGGTACCTTAGGCGTATCGTCGCGATCGAACCCCTGCCAGTCATGGCGGTTATGATAGGTAGGGTTTTTTTTTTACTACGGCATGAGAAGCTATTAATCACCAACGCTTATGTTGATCAAGTCTAGTGAGTATGCAGTTGCGATTAGGGCATGATACCGGTGAGGACTGGGCGGCTTGCCATATTTGTTTCCTTGGCGCTTTGACAAAGAACAAGGCACCAGAGAAGAGCATCGACATTCCATCACCCGCGTGTTCGGTGAGGACGGGGTGAAGCTGGGACCGAAGGAGCCTGGGCCACGTGGGGCAGAGTGCTGAGTATCATCATCCCTGTTCGCGGCAAACGGGGAGCAAGTCCGTTCGTTCCCATTTTAACACTCCTCCGACCACTTGGATTTGGGGTAATTTAGCGTCGTTCGGCCTAAGCTGGAGAGACTACAGAGGAAAGCTGGGTGGGAGCATGAAGGGATCAGCTATTTATTGTTGTCATCCACGACATCATCATGCATCCCCAACTATCATCATTTGCATTCCTAACTCAGATAAGATATACCAACCCCACGCGGGAGCCGCCACCATGCTCAGGTTGGAGGTCACCAAGGCTTCTGGCGCTGTAGAGATGTGAGCTTGGTTTTTGTCAATAGCTTCGCACCTCCCAGACCGCTGGAGAGCTCCGACGTGGGGGAAGCGTATGATACGGGGACCGGGTATGCAGGAAATAGCTGCCTCTGGACGGGTACGGAGCCGGAGCTGCAAAACGAGAATCATAAACCTGTCAGGATTCCTTGCCCTCCCCCCTCAACGCACATCATTTTACTCCGCAAGTGGTGACAGTGACATGCACAAAGCGAAAGGGGATGTTTAACCCTGCAGCTTTAGCCAGAGGTCCACATTCAACTCACAATCCGGCTGGTTCAAGATTGTTCACAAGATCACGCCCGATTTTTCTTTTTCTACTGGTTTCCATGATTCAACCACTAGTATGGGACAAATCCCGGCTGCCCAGGGCCGACTGAGATAGGTTGTGGGGGGTGCTCGCCATTTGGCGCTCATCCCATTGGCAAATATATGCATTAATACCATATAGCTGCTTCGATAATCTCCGCCACTCTCGAGCGGAATAGCAGAATTCAGACATCGGTGTGCACCAAAACATCCCGCTCACCGTTAATGAAATATACCTTTTTGCGGAGGAACTTGCGAGCCAGCGGAACACTTAAGTAAGGCCTGGAGCCCCTAGGGATGCGATCGACTCCCGTCAGAGCACCCCTTCGTTTTATTTTTCTTCTTCCTGTGTCGCGTGGATACTAGGATCACTCATTTCTCGCCAAAGAGACAACTGGGCTTCTTGGTTACTTTGCGTACTGTTTTTAATCACCAACATCGCCTTTGCCTCTGCGCCTAGCAGGTTTTCACTTGTCGCTAGGTCTCGGATAGTCGCATCCCCTTTGCCAACAAAAAGGTTGGAACTGTGGCTTAAGGAACGCAACAAAATTTGGCTTGGGGCGTTTCCAGAATCCAGGAACTGAAGTGAATTTTAATCGCTGGCGCAAACTCAAGGTTTACACTACCACCACTCTTTGGTTGCCAGCCAAAATCCGCCACAATGGTTGTCTCGTTGCTTCGTTGGTACGCCGAGGTGTTCATTTTCCGAGATATCGCCATGCGCTAACTCGAAACCAAGGTACAACGCCAAGCTTGCTGCTCGCCCTTTGTTAACTCAGAGTGTTACCACCGCCGTCCTCTTTGCTACTGGTGACATTACTGCTCAGCAGCTTGTTGATAAGAAAGGTATCAAGGGTCATGATTTGACCCGAACTGCCCGAATGGCCCTCTACGGTGGTGGTAAGTTTCCCGTCACCCTGGTTTTGGCGCATCTTTGGTGAGCATTGATTGACCTTTTCTTCAGTCGTCTTCGGACCTGCTGCTACTAATTGGTTTGGCTTCCTTTCTCGCAACGTCAATGTGAGGAACAAACGACTAGAGACAGTCGCTCGTGTTGCCTGTGATCAGCTGCTCTTTGCTCCCGTCATGATTGGTGTCTTTCTTAGCAGCATGGCCACGATGGAGGGCGCCAGCGCTAAGGAGCGCTTGAACAAGACTTGGTGGCCCGCTCTCCAAACCAACTGGATGGTTTGGCCATTTGTGCAAATGGTAAACTTTACATTTTTGCCCCTACAGCATCGCGTGCTTTTTGCCAACGTCGTTTCTATTGGTTGGAACTCGTACCTGAGCTTCATCAACAGCAAGTAATTTGGAGGTTATTCTCATTAGCATCAACGGATATGTTTTTTTTGGGTGCCTATCATGACAGGTGGCATTTCAGATGATTTTCGGTTGGTTTCATATAAAAAAAGGATAGAGGATAGAGGAGACAGGCCAGGTTATCAAGGGGAAAGGATAGAGTTACCTCCTTGTGCAATGACAAGCATTTCTTTGCTGAGTTTCTCCGTGCGTCTCACCAACTCTTCGCCCCAGCCACCAAGTCTCAACGATGCTCATCATATCTCATTCTCACACCATTGAGGGCGCGGCAATCCCGAGCAAGTCTCAGGCGTGAAATGACATGCTTTAAGTGATGATGTCGATTCGCTGTAGGGACCCTGTCATTTCGAGTCAGTTGACGACCCGTTTCTCCACGCCAAAGCCCCGTGATCAATCCGGGCTTTGATGGTTGGCAGTGTTCGGCGCATGAGCCCAGGGTACCGTTATCGCTGCCTTAGGCCACAAACAGTTAGCGCCACCAGCGCAGAGCGCCGCAGCCTTTTACCGAGCACGGCCAAATCCGGGTTTGACGAGATGCAACCGACTTCATCAGGATTCATCCTGACCCCCAAACTCCTCCTCACCTCCCTCTACAGACTCTGCGGACAGCCCGCACCCGGTGACAAAATGTTGCCCTCCTCGGTGCGGCGTGTCGTTTCCTCTGCCGTATCCTCGACTCCTCAGACAGGCATCGCGGCTGCGCTCTCGGCTGCGCCAAAGACGACTCCTGTCCTCCTTCGAAACCAGCAGCGACGATGGTCCTCCTCGAAACCCTCGCGATCCGACAATGGCTCCAGCGATATTGCCGCCGGCCAGTCAGTACCCGCCTCGTCGGCCTCCTCCCGAAGCGATGGCAAGGGCAGTGGCGAGAAGAGAAAACGCAAGAACAAAGATGCCTCAGAGCGGGCGAGCGCCCTGAAAAACCTACCCAGCGTTCCTAACACGCACCACATGTCGCAAGAAGGTATGCGGTTTTGACTATGGCGCTGGCGCTGAAGGAAAATCTAACAATACACAGCCCTCGGCCTATCAAGTTTCTTCTCACTACATCGGCCCATCTCTATCACACAGACGATGCCTCGAACCGTGAGCGATGAGCACTTTGCGTCCATTTTCAAATCCCGAACCAAGTCCAATAGAATGGCCGATACCGTGACCACCCTCTCCGACACCATCGACCAACTCGAGGGACCCATGGCGCAGATGACTATTGGTGGTCAGCAGGATCAGGCAGTGGGCGACAACATGCACAAGGTCGACATCAGGAACGCCGATGGAAGCGAGTCTAGCATTTACCTGCAAATTGACACCATGTCTGGCGAATTCTTGCCTTTCCGCCCTCCTCCTCTACCTCAGCCCCAGGCGGCTGCCGAGGCTGACAGCGCCGTGGCTGAGACTGAGGCCATTGAGGACATTCCTCAGCACCGTGTCTACAAGGCTCTCTTCACTATTGAGGAGTCGACCGACCCTGATGGTCAGATCCGAATCATGGCTCACAGCCCCCGAATTCTCCAGGACCCTCAGCCCCGGTCTTTTCTGGAGCGACTTGCCCTCCGCCAGCTCAAGTTTGACGAGGCTCAGGGCCGCCGCGATATGCACGCCATTAGCGTCAAGCGACAACGAAAACTAAAGATGAAGAAGAAGAAGTACAAGAAGCTGATGAAGCGAACACGAAACCTCCGACGTAAGCTGGATAGAACTTAGAAGTTGTTTCCATTGTACATATCTACGCCCTGTCCGACGCCCTGTTTCCTTGATTCACAGGCTTTTGAAGGGGGTTCATTTTTCTCGGCGGTGTCTGGCATGACTGGTGATGATCTGACAATTTCATTTGTGGCATCGCGCTTTGAGGCTTTCCTTTCTATAGACTCGCGCAGGTACAATCATCAATGCAAACTGAGTTAACTGACTAGTTTCCAACTGGTGTCCCCAAGTTCTCGGTAGCATGCACCTTGTATAACTAGAAACAATTCATTTCTTCTTTGGATTCAAACGGGTAGTCACATTGTTCGCTATTTTTGTGTGGCAAAGAGCATATTGGTATATGTCACTGAAGTTGTCTTGTTTATCAGAGTGAATAGACGAAGAGATGAGTCATGAATTGAAGCACAGCCCAAAAATTATATAATCATAATCAATACAAGATGTGACCGATGGGATCCTGTTGAAAGAGTGTACCTTAGGCCTAGCATCTCGGACAGACATGTGCTTTTCGCCGCACTTGATACTTTGTCAAATCCCCCCCCTCCAACCTTGACATCAAATATCTCCATTGACTTTCTCTCCGGCCCTATCGAGACTTTAACAATAAAATATATGATCTACCTGCTATTCGAGCTTACCACAATCATAATTGAGGGAAACTGAAGTGATTAGTTGAGATATCACATGATTTCACATGATTTATGCAGCCAACTTGGTACAAATTCTAAACAGAGCAATGGTTTTCGGTGAGGCCATGATCAATTGTTCGGTGTAAGACTCCACTTAGCTTGACCGAGCACACCGCCCGGCAGAAAAAGGGCCGACCGCCAAATTTTTGGATTTTGGAACTTGGTCCCGCCTCTAAAGTCGTCCATTATATATGCGCCGTACGTTATCACAGCCATTGGCATTTGGAAAATCTTGCAAAAATGCCGCGCAAAGCTGTGTAAGTTGCCTTCTTTACTTTTTGGAGAGTTTAAAGTACTTATTGTTCTTTCTAGTGATTCGCGCATCCAAGCGCTCATTGAAAATGGGCAGCAAGAGAAGAAGCGAAGCTTCTTTGTCGTCGTTGGCGACAAACCCAAGGATGTTATTGTGAACTTGCATTTCATCATGAACCACCATAACCTGAGACAGAACAAGTCTGTTCTGTGGGCATACAAGAACAAGCTGCTGGGCTTCACTAGGTATGACGGACATGCGAATGCGACCCTCAATGCGAGTTTGCTGATCAAGGGATCTCAGTCACCGAAAGAAGCGCGAAGAAAAAATCAAGAAGGAGATTAAGCGAGGAATCCGAGAGCCCAACTCCGAAGACCCGTTCGAGCTTTTCGTAGCGCTACACAACATTCGATACACATACTATAAGGAGACGGACAAGATCCTAGGTCAAACATTTGGCATGTGTATTCTGCAGGACTTCGAGGCTGTCACTCCCAATATCCTTGCACGAACAATCGAGACGGTTGAAGGCGGTGGCCTGGTGGTGCTCCTAGTCAAGGGCATGAATAGTTTAAAGCAACTGTACACAATGTCGATGGATGTGCACTCCAGATACAGAACTGAGGCCCACGACGATGTAGTTGCGCGATTCAATGAGCGGTTCATTCTATCTCTGGGTGGCTGCAACTCGTGTCTAGTCATTGACGATGAGATGAACGTCCTTCCCATCTCTGGTGGCAAGAATGTCAAGAAGCTACCTCCTCCCGGAATTGAGGAAGAGAAAACTCCTGCGCAAATCGAACTTCAATCCATCAAAGAGGAACATGAAGACCGACAGCCTGTGGGATCTTTGATCTCACTGGCCAGAACCGTGGACCAGGCAAAGGCGCTTCTCACATTTACAGATGCAATCGCGGAAAAGACTTTGCGAAGCACCGTTGCGCTCACTGCTGGTCGAGGTCGAGGAAAGTCTGCCGCCATGGGTGTTGCAGTCGCTGCTGCGGTCGCCTACGGATACAGCAACATTTTTATTACTTCGCCATCGCCCGAAAATTTGAAGACCCTCTTTGAGTTTATTTTCAAGGGCTTCGACTCTCTGGGATATGCGGACCACGCCGATTATTCCATCATCCAGAGCACCAACCCCGACTTCAACAAAGCCATTGTTCGTGTCAACATTCATCGACAGCACCGACAGACGATTCAATACATCCGACCCCAGGACGCCCATGTGCTGGGACAGGCTGAGTTGTTGGTTATTGATGAGGCAGCCGCCATTCCCCTACCTCTGGTGCGAAAGCTGATGGGACCTTATTTGGTATTCATGTCCTCTACCATCAATGGTTATGAGGGTACCGGTCGATCTCTTTCTCTCAAACTGATTAAGCAGCTTCGAGAGCAGTCTCGCTCTGCGTCCTCCACTGGCGAGGGCACCGAGATTGCTGATAGATCTACTGGCAGGGCCTCAAAGACTGAGGAGTTCCAATCTGGTCGCAAACTACGCGAAATCACACTCTCGGAACCAATTCGATACGCACAGGGTGATTCCGTCGAGAAGTGGCTCAACACGCTGCTCTGTCTCGATGCTACACTGCCAAAGGCAAAGTCAAGCATCAACGGATGCCCTGATCCTTCACAGTGCCAACTTCTGAGCGTCAATCGCGATACTCTCTTCTCCTTCCACCCAGTTTCCGAAAGGTTCTTACAGCAAATGGTTGCCCTCTACGTCGCCAGCCACTACAAAAACTCGCCAGATGACTTGCAGCTCATGAGTGATGCTCCAGCACACGAACTGTTTGTCCTAGTTCCCCCTATCGCTGAGGATAGCACTAGACTACCAGAACCTCTCTGCGTCATTCAAGTGTCGCTGGAAGGAAAGATTAGTCGACAGAGCGTGCTAAACAGCTTGAGCCGAGGACAACGACCTAATGGTGATTTGATCCCGTGGCTCGTGAGCCAGCAGTTTCAAGATGAGGACTTTGCTTCTTTGTCTGGTGCTCGAGTTGTCCGAATTGCCACCAACCCTGAATACGTCTCAATGGGCTACGGTACCAAGGCACTTGAGCTCCTTGTCGACTACTACGAGGGCCGATTCGCCAATCTGTCTGAAGACGAGGATCAGGTGATGGAAGAGACCATGACACGAGTTACGGATGCCGAGCTCGCCAATGCATCTCTTTTGAACGATGACATCAAGGTCCGCGATATCACCAAGATGCCTCCTCTGTTCTCCAAACTCTCAGAGAAGAAGCATGAGCGTCTCGATTACATTGGTGTAAGCTACGGCTTGACGTCTCCTCTTCACAAGTTCTGGAAGCGCGCCTCGTTCTCTCCTGTTTACCTTCGTCAGACGGCTAATGACCTAACGGGCGAGCACACCTGCGTCATGCTGAGGCCCCTTGAAAACAGCGATGACCGAAGCTGGCTTGGTGCTTTCTCGCGAGATTTCCACAAGCGGTTCCTGTCGCTGCTCTCATACCAGTTTAGCACTTTTCCTTCCATCAGTGCACTCAGCATTGACGAGTCGGCCAATGCAGGTGCACAGCTAGACTCTGTTGAGATTCAGCCTCTTACCAAGACGGAGCTTGATAGGTCCATGTCTCCCTTTGATCTGAAGCGTCTTGAATCGTACGCAAACAATATGCTCGATTACCACGTCGTTCTGGATCTGATCCCGACCATTGCCAATCTATACTTTAGCGGCCGCCTAAAGGGCGACATCAAGTTGACTGGCGTTCAACAGTGCATCCTCCTTGCCATTGGTCTGCAGCACAAGGATATTGAGGCTGTGTCTCAGGAGCTATCTCTGCCTTCGTCTCAACTTCTAGCCATGTTTATTAAGATCCTTCGCAAGGTGACTTCACACTTTGCTACGCTTGTGTCCGCTGCCGTGGACGCGGAGCTACCTAAGCCTGAGCGTCTCGGTGTTACCCGTGCTGATGCAAGTGGTGCCCATGACGATGAGATTGTGGATGAGCGGTTCGTGCCTCTTACTACCACACTCGAGGATGAGCTTGAGGAGGGTGGTGACGAGGCTCTACGGGAGCTCAGGAAGAAGCAGAAGGAACTGATTGACTCTCTGCCTCTTGACCAGTAAGTGCTATTTTGTCTATTCGTCCTGTCAGCGAATTCGGCTAACAATTGGTTCAGATATGAGATTGAGGGAGATGGTCCAGCATGGGAAGAGGCCGAGAAGCAAGTGAAGCAAGGCAAGTCTGGCTCCATGATCAGTGTCAAGTCTAGCAAGGCCAAGAGAAAGGCAGGCCAGACAGCAAATGAGGTGTATGAGGAGGCATTTGGTGACAAGCGTAAAAAGTCGAAGAAGACGAAGAAGTCTGAATAAGGCGTAGTATATCCTAGGTCTGGTCCATGGCACGGCGTTTTGATTAGATGCTATCGAGTTTGGGATTAACAAATAAAAAAAAAGTAGTGTTGAGTCAACGTAATTAGCTGGTTCGCCTCAGTTGGGCCATGGTGAAATCGGTTGTGTTCATGATACATCATTGTTTCAGTTCTGCGTGTCTTTTTTTTTTTTTTTTTTTTCATGAACAAAACAACTCAATCGCGATATTTGCCTCTATATATTGTGTTCTGAGAAAGCACCTCAAGCTTTGGTTGTACATGACTCCACACAACTTGTCAGCAGGGGTTGATTACACTGGCTCAACAGCTGGCTACCAACTGGCAAACACTTGGCGAAACCATGCATGGCTCTCATTATGAACTCATGTTGAGGCAGTGAATCATGATACGCGAAGCCATTATCGTAGCAAACAATTCATTTATGAAACTGAAATTTATGTTTTCATTTTGTCTTTTTCCATGTTTTCTTCGTCCCTAGTTGCTCATGGTGCTCTCTCAACCCAGCGCGCCATCCAAGCCAGCCCAACTTCACCACCGGGTGGGTTGGTCTTCGGACTCGGTAACTCGGTGCCCCCAGGGCCCTTCCTTGGCCTCAGCCCAGCATGTGCGAAAAAATCCAGCAGCGGTGCTGCCACTGCTTCATGCCGCAAAAGCCGTTTTGGAACGTGTGCGACCATTACCGCGTCACTTTTCGCTATGCCAAAAACACATGGTCCAACGCCTTTCCCATTCCCGAGGAATGCATGTACGGCTCAAAGAGGGAAATTATTGTGCTCTTTGGCTGTGAAGAATATGATTGTCCCTCGCGGTCTTACACGCCCGATTTTGGGGAAGTAGACGACGCCAGGCTCGACAAGCTATGTGAGGCTGCGGCCCAGGACTTGTTTAAGCAGAACAAGAAAAGGTTTGCAGAGGAGAATTTCTGTAAAAAGCCAGTTCGCCCACGAGAAAAGCCCGTTTCCTTCATGGCGGCAGCGAAAAAAGCATCCGAACCAGTTTTTGAGACTGACTCAGACGACGACGACGACGGTTACGCTCCCGGACGCAGTACCTTCACCATAACCAAACAACAAAAGCCCCCATACTGCCCCCTTCCCGGCAGAGTCACGCCGGTGCTCCGAAAAGGGGCGACCGGCAGCAAGAGACAGGCCACTATTCACGGCAAAGGGTCCGAGGGAACCAACGTGCCACCTCTGGGCCTTGTCGTTTCTGACACCTCCGCTTCCGCCGATACCCCCACGCCAGCCGCAGTTGGCAGCGGCTCCAGAGAAGCACACGAACGGGTCAAGGTGCGTGTGTGTCTATTTGTGATTGATTGCTCAGCTGCTCTGCTCCGGGCCTCAACTAACATGTCTCTTTCTCGTCCCTCTCAGCACGGCCGCTGCCCGAAGCGCGGGACAATTCTCAGCCCCGTCAGGACAACGACCATGCTCACAAAGGAAAATTCGCTCCTGCAAGGGGCTCCCCTCTTTCGCAAATGGACCCCCCGCGTGGAGATTTGCAACGGGCCTCGGCCCAGGGCGGCCGTGGAGCTCCTGGGAGAGATTGCCAGCAGGGACGTGGGCGGGAAGAGGTGTTTTTCTGCTCTGACGGGCGCGCGGAGCGGACCGAAGCGAGGTTTCTGGCATGTTTTGAGCATTGTGTAATTGTGATTTATGACGTTTGGAGTTGGGGAGTGTCGCCCGAATGTGGGCCGGTAGGACCCTGTCACGGCACGGTTTGTGAGTTCGGAACCTGAACCATCGTTGATACCCCGTCGTTCGAAACGACAAGAAAATCAGGGTTTTGTTGTTCGACTTGGGTGAAGAATCGTAGCAGGTTAGCTGCATGTTTGTGCCAGGATCTTGTCTTGTTTCTTTTCTTGGTTGTTTGCTTACTTGGTTTTTTGCCACGCTTACAGCAGATCTGGGCGTGGCTTTGTTAATAATATCTGCAATCCGGTTTTCGAGGGGTCTTGGTTGGGACGGTAGTAGTAGTAGAAGTAGTAGTAGTAGTGCGTGCCCAATGTCCTTACCAAGACTATCTTTTTTTTTATTTACTTCTATAACTCATCTCATTTGTCTGTCTAGATCGGTCCTTAAGGATGTGTAAAAAAAAAAATAAAAAAAAAGGAAAGAAAAAATATTCCTTTGGCAATGACACCAGGCGACCCGTCTCGGGGACACACGCCCGTCAATTTGTATTAGCTCTCCGGAACAATACAAGGCATGGCACGCACGGATCTTCAGTTGCAATACCGCTTGCAGTTTTAGCATAGGCGCCTTCCCCCAGCATCGAACTGCCGGGTCTGGGGTTCCCGCGTGGGGGTCACAGAGGCAGGTCTGTCCTGGTTGACACCCAATTGCCTCGGAGGCATTACATACTGCATAGGGCCCAACTCCACACCAATTCTTTTTTGGTATTAGTCCCAGGTCTCCGGGTTCCGGGCGACGCAGCCACTCAAGGACATTTCCGACGACGGATCGCCACCTAATTTCTCTAATGCGCGGAAACATGTCCGTTCATCGGCGTCCTGGGAGGGTGACTGTTGGGGGTAGCATGTATGTATGTACCACCGTGGGGTGGTTGTAAGTGGGACTTACGGGGGGGGGGAGGCAGAGGGCAGCAGCAGCAGCCACTCCTGGTGTTTTATATTCGTCCCTTTTGGGAAGTTAGCGTTGAGGGGGGCTCTATGGCGTGGTCCAAGGCATTTCATTGCAGGCCTATATAGATTTCGAACCAAGAAACCGCTCAATCTGCCCCAATCTGCTACAACGTATCTATATACGACCAACAATCACTCCCCATTGGGCTATTGCTGGGCGTGCTCTTCAGCTTTTCTGCACACTCCAGAGACACCGCCGTGTCTTTTGTCCCTTGGCCGTCCTTGGCTCGCCCCCGGTCCCACGGGTTGCGCCCAGGCTGAGGACGCACATCTGTGGCAAAGCATACGACGTAGCATCAAGCGTCAGATCCGAGTCATCAGACAGCAATATTATTGATTGGTTATGGTATTCGTACCAAGGCAGAATGCGGCTATCCAAGGTCAGACTTGATAATCAGACAATCCAACGCCATGCATTTTCCGTTCCCACCCCCCCTTTCTGCCCCTCCCCCTCACCTTCCCCTTCCCCCCCTCACGCATGTTATGTAGGGAGCAACACTGCCTATTCAGATGCCGCCAACTTCTGCTCCACAGCCACCAGCTCCGAAAACTCGGCCATCTGCGATTCGAGAGCTTTGCCCTCCAGCAGGGCGCAGGGCCTTCGAGGCTGCCCGCCGTAGCCGTAATATCGCTGCAGCGCCGCCTTGACGGCCACAAACCCGCCCTTGATGGCTGCCCAGTCTCCGCCAGCCACAATCTCCTGCAGCCCGCGAGCCTGTTCCTGTCTGCCGTCCTTCCACAGCTGCATGGCCCTGACGCATGCCCTCGGGGCAATGTTCGCCGTGCCGCCAATGATGCCGTGCCCGCCAACGGCGAGTGTCTGGATGGTGAAGTCGACGCTCCCGCCAAAGGTCCTGAACCGCGTCCCCTTTGTGCCCGCCACCACCCTGGCCAGCTTTCCCGTGTTGCCGCATGTCAGCTTTACGCCCACAATGTTTTCGTGCAGTGACAGCGTAAGGATGCTGTCCGAGCTGATGTCGAGCCCTCCGCAGGCGGCGGGGAAGTTGTAGATTAGAATGGGGATGGGGCTCGCATTTGCAACAGCTCGAAAGTGCTCGAGCATCAGCTCCGTTGTGAGCAGGCCACCATAGTATGCCGGCGGCAAAACTAGAGCGTAGCTCGCTCCTGAGCTGGCCGCCTCGTTGCAGAGCAGGATGGTCTCTCGAGTGGATTGCGCTCCGCAACCTGCAATCACGGGGAGGTGAGGCTTTCCCGCGGCATCCAGGGCAGATCTGGTAGCCTTCGTAATGGCCTGACGCTCCTCGCGGTCAAGGTGGACTGCTTCGCCATTAGACCCGTGTGTCACTAAACCAGCAATGCCAGTCTGTGCAAGCCGAGTTGCGTGGGCTCGCGTGGTGTCAACATCCACTTTGTCTTCGGGGGTGAAAAAGGCGACTGTGGGAACATAAATTCCATCACTCAAGGCAGATGACGATGGGGAGCGAGAGTGGTGAGCGTTCCCTTTTACTTTGGAATCTCCTGAGACTGTCATGTCGAACGTTTAATTAATAAAGCCAGTGGATTTTGACAGATTGTGATTTGAAATCAATGATAACGGAATAAGAATGAATCACGAGATGTTGCTCTCCGAAAAAGACACTCCGTCTGCAAGGCGACCTTTCGACTATCTTTATACCTTCCCTCCCCCCCCCCTCTTCGGAACAAGGCTCCCCTGGTGGAAAACGTCGACCGGTGATAAGCCATCTAATGAACAGTCTGTCAAGTATTCCCAGCCGAGCACTTCCGGGCCACCAACCGAATCATCGAATCGATTTCAAACATCTACCTTGATACTCAGTGAGCCCCCACGGTCTTGTACGACCCAAGTTCGGATTTCCCCCCACGTTCTGGCTGTCTGGGCTTGAGGCGAGTCATACCATGCGTCTCCACACCTCCGCCTCTGCTTGGTCGCAGCCGATCCACACGACCGCATCGAGCAGTGATCAAGCTGGGGTCGGCAGAGAAGAGTCGAGGTTGGGTTGAGGGGGTTGTGAGCCAGCACTACGGTTACACACCAACGGGCTCATCCTTCTATTTCTGGTGCCCGAGACTGCCCCAACCTGGGACTCCCCCGTCCCTGTCGTTTGTCACTTTTCCACCTGGCGAGAACCCAGCTGGTTGGTCTACCCGGGATAGGGCCGGAACCAAATCCAGTGCTACAGCCGAGATTGAAGACGAGATGCAACAGGAGTTGCATCGTTTTTGTTACCTAACTGTGCGGTCAGCGTGACAATACTTACATTGGCACCCTGCACCCCGTCGTCGTTCAGCCCAAGTACGTGGCCCATCGGCCAACATATGCACGCTGATTACACACAGCCTGACCTGTTCGTGGTCGGTTGTGTCGACTACCGGGCTCGCCAATTCCAATCAGACGATTCCATGTAGCCCTTCCCCCGTCATTGAGTTCCACTCCGCATCGACCCCCCTCCCCCTCATCCTTCAACCCAGACGAATGCATCCAGGCACGGCGCAAATTGCGGGGGAAGCCACCAGCTAGCAGCGGCCTTGTTCCCGGGGTTGCATCGTGGCTCATTTCTCCCCATAATCACTCCTCTTTGTTCCCCAAGGACAGAAATGTCTAAAACGTCTAACCCCGCGATCTGCACCCGAATCCGTTGGCCGGCCCGATGGCCCCGCTCTTCCCCGACCGGCTCCGTCTCCGACTTGGCCGGAGGGGTAAATTAGGACTAAATACAATCATGTATTATGTAAGCAATGTAAATCTACAACACCAACACCATGGAAAAAGAAAGCAAAATTGTGGCGACGCGTGCAGGTTCCAGCATACCCCGCTCGCAATGAGGTCAGGATTAGCAATTTCTGTCTTGCGCAAGGTCATTCGCGAAGAGTCCATTACCCAATACAATTCCAGCCTTTTCCTGTGAATATTAGCGTGTCGGTCGCGACAATGGCAGACTCGGGCTGGTCGTGGTCACCAGCAGAAGCGTTGGCGACGTTGAACTCGGGAATTGCTCCTCACCCACCTGTGATAATGAATGCCCCCAATCCCATCGGACACGGAAACAGTGCGATACTCCCGCTCCAAGGACCCAACAAGGAGAACATGGCGCCAACTACCACGGGCAGCGCTACAAAGCCCCCGCCCAAGACGACCTCGGCGGCCAAGAAGCGCAAGTCGGATGCCGTTGACACAGAAGAGAACTTGTTCCCAGACAATGTTTCGGAAATATCGGATAACGATGCACGCCTCGCACCCACCAGAAGCGACACGTGCAACCAGGTCCGCCGCAAGATCAGGAACTGGACTGAGTCTGGGGCCATGAAGGTTGGCGAGTTCCAGAATGCCATCAACGTCAGCTCGCGCGGGTACTCGTCCTTTATGAACCGGACCGGCACCTGGGATGGTGAATTCTGCGACACGTACATGGCAGCGCACATCTTCTTCAAGAAGCGGGAGCTCCAGGGCCTCCCGCTCAAAGCGAGCAGCGCCAAAAAGGCCAAGAAGGCGGGCAGCGGCAAGAAGCCCGAGGAGCTGTTGGACGTCAGCGGGGTGGAGCTCCCGGGAGAGCACGTCGACCGGGTGGCAGTCTTTGACACGTGCGACGAGGTGCGCAAGAAGATGCGGGCCTTTTTAGCCAAGGATGGCATCACGCAAGCCGCCTTTGTGCGTGAGATATCCAAGACATTCAAGGACGACCGAACCGTCTCGCCGGCCAACCTGCGCTACTTTATGGGTCGGAAGGGCGTTCTTGACGGGAACATCACCGCCGCCTTTTACGCGGGCTACGTGTTTTTCGAGAAGCAGCGCATCAAGGCCGGCAAGCCCAAGTCCAAGTTCCGAGAGGAAATGGAACAGGTTCACGGCATCGGGGGGGTCAACATCGAGAACAGCTCAAACGGATATTTTATCCTCCACAACGCCGAGAGTGCATATTTTGACAAGTATGGAAAACTGGAGGTTGTGAGGACGCGGTGATTAGATCTGGTGTTTTTCCAATGCTCTTTTTTTTCGTCTTCTTTTTTTTCTCTTTCTTTTTCTCTTTTCTTCTTCTCTTCTTCTTTCTTTCTTTTTCTATGGTCACGACTAGCGATGATGGGTTGTGGGTGTTTTCGATATCCCCCCAGTGTGGGCACGCGTGTGTTTATGTGTGAATTTATCTCGCTGCTTCTTTCTATCTTGCTGCCAAAGAGCGCAGGTTACTGAAACAAGCATCGGCGCCGGAAGCCTGGCATAGGTTACTAGATCAATTCAATAATTATTCAAGAGATTCGTTGTTTATTTTTGCAAGATGTGTTTTATCAATACGTCGCTTGTGTACTCTTGCAGCGCAGCACAGCACAGGCAAAATGGTATACACATTGCATTCATTCATCACAAGGCCCAATCAGAATGTAAATTCGCAAACACATTAATCAATATTATAAACAAAGTATATCGAGCATCGTTATATTTCCTTAGTTGTTTTGTTCATTATCTCAGTTCGGATCATCAAAGTTACTGTACCTAGCACTGCGCAGAGGACTGTGTCTCGTGTCCAGCCCATTCATATCCATCCATACACACATACTACCATGATGGTTCAGTTCACTTGTCGCCACAATTCAACTCATCTACATCATCATTACATTTCTCAACTAAACACACGTCTCAACGGTCACGCCAATTAGCCACCCGCCGCCTTGATCCAGCCACGGCCCACACTAAAAAATCTGCACGACGTCGTCCTCGCCACCACCACCAAAGATCAAAAACCCAAAACAACAACCAACCACCCGCATCAATCGCTACAAATTGCAAAAAAAAAAAACGCAGTGATGAGACTGGGACTCGAACCCAGGAGGATTGCTCCATCAGGAAATTGAGGTTGTTAAGGTGACCTTAACCTGACGCCATAACCAACTCGGCCATCTCACCGGACGGGTGCTGGGGGGGGGCCGCTTGATGTCGGAGGTGGAGGCTCAAGTGGCCGATAAGCCTCACGCCTCGGCTTGAGACATTTTCCGGAGAGAGAGAGAGAGAGTGTGTGTGTGTGCCCTGTCTTGTTGCAGGCGAACGAGCGTTTTGGGATTAGGCTTTGGCAGTGGTGGGATTCGTGTTCTACTCGCCCTGCGTGTTGCTGTGGAGCATGGTGCCGGGATTGAGTTTAATACGCACCGTTGATCGCGAATTGTCAGCCAGGGTGGAAACGGCATCGTGCTTCAGCGTCGGGGGGGGGGGGGGGGGGGGATGCAAAAAGCTTGAGGGTTGCGGGCTAGAACGCAATCGCCCTGCCCAGACTTTGGCCGGCGTGAAGCATGGGAGAGCAGAGAGAGCTCTCAGTGAAATGAGATCGGTGCAGCCATCAAATCCCGTGGTTACGGAGTTCATATTGCATGCACATGGAGCAGACCAAATCGCCCCGACACGGGAGCAGCGGGCTGCACGGGATCGCGATGTTTGGTGTGGTGTGTCAATTGAGCCTCAGTAAATTAGCTCATTATGCGCTATCAATTCGCTACCACTGGCCATTGGGGGGGGAAACAACAAACAAATAAATAAACAACACAGACTTCATTTCATGGAAAGGATTTATACATGCGCTTCCACATGTTACATGTCGCTGGTTAACAACAGCCTAACGTCATCGTCCGTCTCATCCCGCCAGTCTCTTAAGAAGATACCTTGACAGAAAGAAAAAATTACAAAAAAATAAAAAAAATAAAAAATAAAAAGTCGCTGATAGCATCCATCCATCCATCCCTTTCACTACACTAAGCGAAGTGAAGCAGGCCCATGACATCAGTGTCAGTCAGACTCGGCTTGGTCGGCAGGCGTGGCGGGCCCTCCGTACCTACAGTAGCGTCGGCGCTGTGAACCTCGTCGAAGGCTTCTGGCGGCCCCCGAGATCCACTCAGCGCCCTCTCTCGCTGGAGCACTCGCGCCCACGGCCCCCTGTCAGGCGTCCGTCCCCCCCCCCCCCTGCACCGTTCCAGTGGCGCCCCTGAATATCCGCCCCAGCTCGTCAGTAGGCCCGTGGCAATCCCGCACAGCGCTGCAGAACACACTCCAGTGGCTGTCCGCCAACCACGGCGCCCCTTCGCTGGGGGGAGGAAAAAAAGCCTCGCTTGGTTGGTTGCTTAGTGCGCGTGCGAGGTCCGTTCTCCAATTCCTTCTCAACTTCATCTCCATCCCCATTCCCGACTCTTCCGTCCTGTCCTTTCCTTCTTCTTCAACCTCCCGCCCTCTTCTCGCCCTTCCGCTCTTGTCCATCTGCCTGGGTTGCTCCCGATTTGCCCAGCCGGTCGGTCAATTGCGTCTCGAAGTAAACAAAACACCAGGCAATCGAAGCCAGCAAAAAAAACGCGTCTCCAGGTCAATCGGTCAATCAATCCATCCACTATGCGCGCATCCGCCCTCGTCGTGGCTCTGTCCACTGCGGCTTCGGTCTCGGCCAACTCCCTTCGCTACCGCGCTGCCGTTGAGCGTCCTGCGGCCGTCATTGAGAAGAGGGCAGAGGTGACGGACGCCTGGGTCTCGGTTGACGACGAGGCCCAGCCTGCCACCACCTACACGCCCTCCTTCACCGTTGTCGACGGCACCACGTCGGTCGAGAATGGCGCTCCCCACGACCTCACGGCCACCGTCTACACCATGACCCAGTACGGAAAGATCACCACCAGCACCGGCGAGCCTCCCAACCCGACTCCCACAAAATCAAGCGGCGAAGGCGCTTTCCCCAGATGCAACAACCTGGATGGCGAGCACGCTCCATTCTGCTACCCTCTCTCCAACAGCACCTTGTTTGTCGACGACACTTACTATGGTAAGCAATTGCGCAACCCGTGAACGCTCTCTGCTTGAGAGAGAGAGAGAGAGAGAACTTTTTATTAACCACTGCGAGACAGTCACCTGGGACCCCGACTACTTCAACACCAGCAGCAAGAGCAACGTTTCCAGCTACGACGTCTCGATCCGCATCGACTACTTCAACGAGACGAGCTGGTCCCTCATCAAGGAGGCCCACCTGGAGAAGACCAATGCCAGCTGGGGCTTCTATCCGCTCAAGATCAAGAGCGACTACCTCCACAAGTACAGCAAGCACAACTTCACCCTCTCCCTCTACAAGAGCCCCAAGGACAGCACATACAAGGAGAACGTGACCTCCATCTGGGTCCAGATGTCCAAGAAGTCGTTCCCCAAGAACGAGGGTACCACCGTCCCCAAGGGCAAGACCCTGACCATTGCTCTCCCCGTCGTCTTCGGCAGCATTGCCCTGATCCTCATTGGCGGGTGCCTCTGGAACCGCAAGACCCGTGCCATTTCCCTCGGAAACGTCATGAGCCGCACCCGCCACGGCTACACTGGCCGCAAGACACGCCGCTTCTTCAGCCGCAAGGACAACGGTATCCAGCTCGACACCAACGTCAGCCCTAACCAGGAATATCATGACCTGCCCGAAGACACTCGCCGCGAAAGCCGTGGTCCCCAGGACCCAACCTTCTACCTGCAGAGCACTAACGGTTACAACACCCACGGTCCCAACATGTTCCGCGACGAGATTGCCCGACAGGAGCGAGAGCGCAGGTAAACTGGAATATAATACATGGATCGGGAACAAAAAGGGGGGAGGCGCACTCTGGCACTGGTAGATTCATGTTGGATGCCATCACTGCACGTTACCGACGTAGTAATGACGGGAAAGAGGAGGACAAGGGGCATGCAGCACGTTGGAGTAATGATGGACATGACGCACAACGAAAATCATAATACGAATGTCAAAAGATTTCCACACCACCTGCAGAACGGCAAACTTTGTGTGTGAATGTGTGAATGTGCAAGTATGGTGGCAATGACGACCCAAGCAAGATGATGTAGGACTTTTTCGTAGGGTGATGAATCCCCAAGAGTCCTTGCCAGCCGTCAAATAAACTATGTAAACTCCACTTCCAAACTCGTTGATATAGACGCCACCATGTCATTGCAGCACCGAAACATCCCCCCCCCTCCCCCCTCTCTCTCTCTCCTTCACCTAATGTCAGACGGAAAGCAAGATCATAAAGCCATAATGTGATATCCCGGGTTCCCTTGCTGATGAGGCACGCGCAAGCCATGCGTGCTGGGTATTCGACGCCGTAGCGTAACCATCCCTCCCGCCCATATTAACAAAATGCACAAACACGCCGCCGCCGAAATAGAAACGCCAAATCCCGCCCTGGCACACGACTCATGGATTAATTACGCCCTCAACCGTTTGGTACAATGTTCATCCTGGTTGTCCCCCTCCCAGCTCCGCTTCAGCGCTTCCGGTATTACTTGATCCTTGGGAGCCGCAACTTCACCCGGTTTGAGAGGCATGTAAGCAGCGCACAAGTCCAATCGAACCTCCCCTTCCCCCAGCGGTCTCATGAGCTCAGCGGGAATTGCCGTGACGAGCTGGCAGCTCGCCTCGCAGGGCTGATAGGTTTCGGTGGTCCAGTCAGCATCTGCGTAGTTTTTGGCCTCGGCGATGGTGTACCCCGTGCTGAATCCCTCGTGGTATGCGTCGGGCAATATCACGATGGTCTCGCCGGGGCGTTGATCGACAATGCGGAACGGGATGCCGAGCTTTTCGAGCTTCTGGGGGAAAAAGAACTCGGCCCGGTGGCGCATAAACTGCGAGCAACCCTGTTTCCGCCCCAGAGCCTCCTCGGCAACATCGACGGCGGTCGATGGAACCACGATCCAAATCTTGCGACCCTTGTACAGGTGGTTGAGGGAGACCAAACGGAAATCTTCGGCGTGGATCTGAAAGCTCGCACCAAAGTGGGAGCCAGACTCGTAGACGTAGGGTGTGTGAATTCCGGGAATGATGGCTCTTGTGTTATCCAGCTTGTCACCCTTCAGCGGGTGGATGGGACTCCGTTCAGGTACGCCTGCAGCGCGGCGTTGATCCGGGGTCCATGCAGGCACATCGACCCGGTAGCGGACATTGCGGATCTGCTTGCGATTGTTCTTGCGGAACATTTTGCGCAGATCCTCGAGGGCTTCCAGGGCGCTGGAGGTGTACTCGGAGCCAGCCATGGATGAGGCAAACGTGCCTTCGGATGGCACTGTGTTGACTCGCCAGAAGCTGTTCCTCTTTATCTGATTTGGTTTGAATGCGTTTGCTGGGACCTTGTGAGGATCCTTTTCGGGCAGGGGCTCCTTGAGCTGTGAAGGAAGAATTATTTTAAAACAGCCATCATGATTGGCACCTTGCCGCCTGGCAAAGGCGAGCATGGCAGGAAAGTCGTTCCATTGGTGGATGTCAGGCTTGAGGCGCAATATCCTGTGGCCGTCGGACCCATCGTAGTCGTGGTCAATTGCGAATTCGCTCGGGTCAATGTCGCTCAGAGCAGAACTTTCACGTGAAGTCTTGGGCGAATTGGAAACGGAGGCTAGCCCTTCCAAAATAGACGGGTCCCGGGGAAGCTTGAACTGAGCTGCTGGGGTGGTAGCTGTTTGATGGGTGACGGCGTTGGCGGGGGCGGAGACGAGACCCTGGCCGTCGTGCCAGGCTGCGGAGGAGGGGTGGATTGGGGATGCGACAGCGCCATCGACATCCGGGCCGGCGTTGTTGTGCAAACGGGACACTCTCTCGTCGGTGGGAAGGGAGGTCGCATAAGGAGCGGGCGGGTGTAAATCCATTGAGGCTGGCGGGGTCCCTCCTGCGATAGGCCGAGGGGGGTGGTTGTGATTCGTGTTGGACAGACAGTGCGAAGATGCGCAGCTCGAGGATGATGGCGGGCCGGCGAGTCGAGGGAAGCGCGCTGACGAGGGCGGTGATGGGAGGTGACGGAGTGAGTGACGGTCAATTGCCGGCTGGTTCCGAGAGTGGCAAGGACGGGGAGCTGCGAAGTGGGATGTGAAAGAGGATGCGCATCCTCATGCGCCAGGAGAGGATATAGCGGCGGGAGAGTAGCAGCGAGGCCGATGAGGCGAGGGAGTGAGTGAGCGTGCGACTGGGGTGTGTTGTGCGGCGCGGCGTTGGTGATGCTGAGGAGAAGGGGGAAAATTACAGCTGAAGGTAGGTATATAGAGCTGGAGCTGGGCCGTCGTCAGTCAACCCTCATCGTGGAAAGCGCAAAGTCAGGGCAATGCGACTGCTCTCGACACAACTGAACACACGGGACAAAAAAAAGGGTCGGATGCGCCCAGAGCCTCGAGCCCAGAGTCTAAAGACAGGTCGAGGTGGGGTGGTGTGGCGAATGCGCCATCGGGTACGTACCGACAAAGAGGCTCAGTTGCAGGGATCCCTGGTTCGTACTGGCAGGAGTCCAGAGGCTAGAAGACACAAAAAAAGTAACAAAGGACAAAAAAAAAAAGGGACTCTGTGGAACATGCAAAGGCGATCAGTCCCGACAGTCTGGGGCGTACAGAGGGGAGACGACGTTTTATCAGACGGACACAACCCATGGTTAGCCTAGTGTGTAACCACCTAATTGGGGACTGCATTATCTTCCCCCCCCCCCCATCCCCCCTTAAGACTCTCTCTTTCTTTTCTTTTTTCATTTTTGTCCTTCCACTTTGGTCCTGTTCTGTTTTTTTATATCTCTCAAGTGGAGGCCGCCTTCACCTCGGAGTCCACGAACCAAGCTTTTTCTTAGTCCTTCTAGTGGCAAGCCAAATCTTCACATTGCAGCAGCAGTGTGGGTCTAGAAAAAGGAGACATCAATTGACAACAACAGCCTCATCCATCCCAACTATGTTTGCAGTCCGTTCCGTGCCCAACGGTTTGTCGTCGTATGACGTGCCAAAAATCAATAAAGCGACATGCATTCTTATTCGCATTCTGATCTGCACGTTCACCGCACCTACTCATGCACTCATGTACTTCTCCTTGCCATGCCAAGCGGGGGACAGAAGATATGAGACACCCAAACTGATTTCATGGTTCTTCAGGCATCGATATCCTAAAGAAATAAATACAAATAAGTAAATAAGTAAATACATAAATAATAAAAATAAATCCACTTAACCTTAAGAATGTTATACGTCCCTTCAAACCTGGTCTTTTTAGGTATCTGATATTGTGTGCTGATTGTGTTGGATAGCTGTATGAGGAGGAAATGGCATGTGGGGCCGATTTTGGTGTCTTATGTTTTCTGTCCACCGCTTGCGTGCCCAACTTCCCTCACCAGAAAGAAACTTTGGATCCCGTAGCCTGTATTCCAAGAACACACATCCGTAGTACATGTTCGAACAAATCAATCTTGTCAATTGACTACAAGGCCTCACACGAAAACAACCCGTCACTAATATGCGGGAGATTTGAAACATAAAAATAAAAATAAAACATTCGACATTGATCCTAGCCATTCATGGGCCTATCTTGGGAGTCGCCGTGAACAATGTGCTTTTGTTTGTTCCACGAATTTGTTGTCCCTCTAGCTAAACATTGCATATGCTTTTTTTTTCAGGTCAACTAAATTTTCAATTGATAGGGGGTACCAAAACTTCCCTCTCGAGTATCCATCCAAACAGAAACCAACGTCTCCGCGCCTTCCAGTCGGACACAACAGTCCACAGCTTCTCTCTCTAATCATGCAACACCATTGGCTACACTTATTTTGTACATAGGGACCCCAGTAATCCTCCAAGCATATATGTTTTGTTGATACCCAGGAAGCACAAAACATCCAAGAACACAGGGAAAAGGGTTTAGGCACGTCCCGATCAACAGCACGAATACATTCCACTTCTGCTAAAATGCAACATGGCCGAGACAACCGAATTATATAAATTGTCACACACGCACGCATATATATCATTTCAAATATATAATAATATCAATGACAGCTAGGCCAGTTCCGTTCCAAAGGGGAGTATTGGGGGAGAATGAGAGCACCAGGGAAACGTGTATAGGGTAAGAGACTGGTACAACTTGCGTAAGAGTTAGACAAACAGACCGAAAAAAAAATTGGTTATGAAGTATGATCATGATTCAACTGGGTAAATGCAATCAATAAGATATATATCCTTTTTTTCTCTCGAAATCTCCGCTAGGTAGGATTTCAAATTCCCCAGAGCGGAGCTTCGAGAACAAGTCATGTGGAGGCGTCTATGCATATGCAGACCGTAGACATGCAGATGCTGATGCGAAAGGCGATGAACCGAGACATTTGGTTGACTGAGCTGTCATGGTTCAGTGTGGCTGAGCTAATATATATATACTGCTGAAGGCCATCACCGTGTGTGCCCGCAAGGATATAGGCTTGGCAGAGAAGAACAAGCAGCGCAAGAAATAAACAAAATCAAGTTTTACAAGTGTAACAGACATATCTTTCCTCAAAACTGGATTGTTCCTCTCTTGAGCTGTAGAAACGTTATCATAAAATACATTAACAATATTTCCCTGTACGAGACAGTCCAGAGTGGGAGCTCATGCCATTTCCGTCTTTGCGCCTCTCATCGTTCAATCACTTCGCCGCCATGAGAAGCCGCCCTCCCGTCGCTGCTCATGATAAAAACAATAGATGCGGCCTTCCCCTTGCTCACTCCAGGCATATAAAACATGCTACCCGCCAAAGTGTATCATCAGCCCCATGCAACAACAAAAATACAAGGCCCAACGCCATGCCATGCGTGGCATCAAGTTACCCAACAATGTCCCCGACCCCATTCATCGTCCCATCACCAAATTTTGTTACAGCAACCCGCTCTGCTATTCATATCGGGATTAATCCAAGAGCGGGAGTAGAAATGGGGCTTGTCCGATGTCCAGGGAGCCATGCGCCCAAGTGGGAATTGAAGGCATTGTTTCATTATAGAAAATTTAGGAAAAGTCATCATCGTCGTCGGGATTCACTATCCGATCGATATGTTGAACGAGCTCCTTGGTTTCTCGTGCCGTCTCGAAAGCAAGGGGCGGCAGAGTTTGTGACCACTGTCGCCACTCGGTCGCGTTGGAGTCTATGCCAATGTTGGCCATGTCCTCGCCGCGATCGCCGGCTTCAAGTAGTCGCGCTCGACAGTTCGCCAACTGGGGAACATATTCCCCAAATCCTGTCGTTTGAGCTTCGTTAATAATTTTGCCAACGACGGCAGATATTGATGAGATTGCCACGATGATTTGGCGAACATTGGCATCGCCACGGACGGTGCCCACAAGATTTTGAATTTCAGACACTAGTACGGCATTTTGATCCTCCAAGTAGAGCTAAGACAAGGTCAGCGCTGTCTGTTTCCCTTTATGCACCTGCTGAGAAGCTTACCTTTAGATCCTCGGCAGCGCGGCTGTCGGGCGGAGGGGTTCCTTGGCCCTGTCCTTGTCCGTTGATCGAGAGAGCGCTGGGGACGGCGGGTTCGTAAGTCATTCCGTTGGTCAGGCCATTAGACTTGGACATGGATCGGTTCCGGGCGTACATATCCGTGGAGTGTCGGGGGGAGTTCACTGGGCTATAGGCCGATGAGTCTACGCTTCCTCGGGTTCCGCCTAGTCCTTGGAAGGGAGGGGGCGGGGGGAGCGTACTCTGAGTGACAGACACTTGATCGGTTCCATGGGGGGAGAAAAACCCGGTCGATTCCACGGGCGTTATGGTTCCTTCCTCTTCATCATCCAGCTCTTCGATGGGCGTGGTCCTGATCTTGACTACTCGGAGAAGGTCAATGACGGCGGCTGAAAGGTGAGATGCGGCGACGTCGACCAGGGAAACGGGGGAAATTCCTGCACTGGTGGCAAAGTTCTTGGATGCTGTAATTAGGTTATTCGCCGTAGCCGAGACCTTGGCTCTGATCTGCTTCCTTTGTTGGGCCGATTCCTCGTCGAGTGGGGTCTGGGACGCGTCGATATCCTTGGTGATGCGGCGGACGCCGACAACGACTAGTTTCATGGCGTCAATCACTGTATCCGGATCTTCGGCCCTAGCCTTCTGCAGTAGTTCGTCAATGGCGATTTGAAACTTGGTGACGTGGACATCCTTAACAAGGCCTTGGTCGTCAGTGAATCCCTTTTCGCGGACAAATTTGGAAGAATCCTGGCTAATCTCGATACTCATGGAGGAGCCTCGCATGTCCCGCAGCTGGGTCTTGGTGCGGGCATAGCGATTCCTCCACTCTCGGACCTCGTGCTCGAGCTTGTCAATGGTCTTTTCGAGCTCGGCTTGACGCTCGTACGTCACACTGCTCTGCTGCGATAGCTCCCTCATTTCATTCAGGAACTCTTCGGCTTCCCGTCTAACTTCATCAGTGACATGTTGTTGCTCTGCTAGCGAATTTCGCAGCTCCTCGTTTTCTCGCTGTAGTTCCGAGTCATCCTCGCCTGCATCCAGGTTCCTCGAGGTTTGCTGCTGTTGCTGGTTTTGCTGGTGCTCCTGTAGCTCCCTGTCCTTTTGCTGGTGCAGTGACTGGGCTTCAACCACTTCGTCTCGGAGTTTCTGAGTCTCAGACTCATGGTCATCGCGTACACGTTCTAATTCTGCCTTCATTGAGTCATTCAAGGTTTGCGCCTCGGCCAGCTTGCTCTCGAGCTCAGCTCGGAGGCCACTCCATTCCTGCTGTTCGGCTTGCGTAGCATTGGATCGTGCCTTTTCTTCTTCAAGAGCTGAGTTCATCTCTTCTTCCTTCTTCTTCATGGCGTCTTCCATGCTGTCTAGCTTTTCTCTCAATTCTCGAACCTGCGACTGGTAATCTTCAATGAGTTTCTTGTCAGCCTAGCGATTGTTAGCAATGGCAAGCTATGCAGCGAGATGTGGTCGGCACTGACTTCCGAGGTAGCACCACTGCCAGCGCTGCGCTTGCTTTCGCGGTTGTCCGTGACCTGCTCGAGGGCGAAGCTATCACCCTCGTCATCCTCTTCGAGCATGGTGCTCTTGTTCGGCACAATTGTGTTGTTCTGGTTTAGCTGCTTCGGGGTTGGTCGTCCGTAGTCGCCGTTGGGGCCTCCTGGGGATGCTGGTATTCCGTAAGCGTCTGCAGACGGAGGACCTCGCATGGAGGGTGCGTCGGATGGTCTTCTCATACGGCTCTGTCCCCTTGGGGGAAAGTTACCATTCACTGGGGTACCGGATCTACTTGCTGGCCCGCCGCGGACCGACATGGGGCTTCCGTTCCGTGGGAGATCGTTGCCGACGAATCGAGGGAATCGACGCTCCAGCTCGTGGAAGACGTCTGCGGCCAGGTCTCGAAATCGCGGGGGTCCGAGGGAGGAGAGTCTTTGGCGGGCTTGGTTTCGCTTCGGGTGGAAGTTCTTCTCGGGCATGAGAAAAGACGGTGGACCGTTGGGGACATTGGGAGGAGCTCTGGCGGCGGCCTGCCTTCGCATCAATTCATCAAAAACATCTGTACTGAGCTCGTAAAACTGGACAGAGGAGAGTCGGAGCAGTTTGTCACGGGCCTTGTTTGGGGGCTGGTTGAGTTTTGGATCGGTCCTGCTGAGGAAGGTTCGTAAGGCCAGGTAGTGCTCGCTGAGGACGGTCTCGTCGAGGTCAGCGCGCACGCTGTTGCGTCCCTCGCTTCTGGCGTAGATGTTGGTGCCATTGCTGGAGCGAGCGGCGATGGACGCGGGCGGCGAGGGTCCGCCATTGCTCCTGGGCGCTGAGGGAAAGCCATTCATGCTCATGGTTCCGTTGGAGCCACCCGAGTTCGGGGGCGAGGCGAGATTGGCGCGGCCGAGAGAGTAGCCGTCGTCGGGCTTGTAATTTGAGACGGAGAACTCGCTACCGACTACTGATATGGGAGAGAGCGGCGCATTGCGACCTGCACTGATGCTCATGGTGGGAAGAAATCGAGGAGAAGTTGTCGCACGGCAGGAGACTGGAGGGAGATGCAGCAGAGCCAGTCGCTTGTCTCATAAGGGGCGCCACGCGGGACCAGACGAAATGCAGGTGTGTCGTCCCTGGAATCCCCCACGCGATTGGTGTCCCTTCAGGGGGCGCAACGCCAAGACGTGACTGGGCGGTCGAAGAAGGTATTCAGGTACCGGGGGGATAAGCTGAATGTGCCGTAGCGTGATGATGATGGGATAAGAGAACAGGATGGAATTAGTTGCGAGAAAAAGAAAGCGAGGTTGGGGATGCCTTGGGTTGGTTTGCACAATGGTAAAAGTGGTTCGTCAGGAGCTCGACCGGTAGTTTGCGGACTAGACACAACGACGGGGAAGACAGTGCCCGGGGAAGGGGGGGGGATGGATGGGGTTTGATCAGCTTCCCTTTGCCGTGCGTGGATGGATGGTGGAATTGGAACTGGAACTGGAACTGGAACTGGAACTGGAACCGCAACTGGAACAAAAAGAAAGGCGACACTGCAACTTGAAGACGTCGGCGGGTTGGAAGCAGGCGAACCTTGTTGAAGGGGGGTGAAGCACGCTTTCGTCCGAAAGGGGGTTGGCACAGGATGAATTGGGCATGGACGGGGTGATTGGGTGGGTGTGTGTGATGAGTGAATCCCTGGTGCGGCCTCGTTTTGTACAGTGTACAGGCGAATTGTCCGAGTTGGGGTTTTCCCCCAAGTCAGTCGAGCCTGAGTGATGGATGGATGGCACATTTGCCGCAGTGCAATTCGGCGGTGGTGTGGTCTGTCTCCGGCGCAAGCGGATCAGATCTCGACGGACGGGAAATGAGCTATTGGTCGGTTGCCAGAAAGCATGCCCCCCCTGCGAGCAATTAATATCGACAATCGACATGCAATTTCTCGAGCCCACCGGCCGGCCGATGTACTCTTATGCGGATGACGACGCTTGATGATGAGATGGGATGGCGAGAGAGGGAACCTTGTTGCAAGGGTCCCATACATGCCTACATAGCACAATCGGAGCAGAGAATGCGAAAGGAGGACGACTGGGTGGCGAGCTGCCTTTCAAGCCACTTACACCTGATGGATGGTCGACTGGTACAGATGAGTGGCTGGCGTGCTGCGGCTATTCAAGATGTGTATGCAAGGGACAGCGACATAACTAGTTACCACTCGCCTCACTGTGCCCAATCTTGATACTGCTCCGTCCCCCCCCCCTTCGCAGGGTTTAACCCACGTCCAACCTTGTGGCCGGAGGATACTATGTACCTACCTACATACATAGTTGCACAGCGGTGGATTAGTGCACCAGATACAAGCTATCAACTGGTGCCCTTCCCCCTGAATCCGGCAGCTCTGATGGGCGGGGCCGGCCTCCAGAGGAGCCCCTAGCACCGTCACCCCCGCCGCACCAGTCAGCATTGATTCGTCCCCTCCCCTCCCCCCCAGCGGGTGCTACAGGCGGCCCAGCGCCAAGCGGTCACCCGAAAACAGAGGATGGACGGATGGATGAGCAAGAGATGAGATGGGGTGCGGGCGCTGGCGTGGGAGTGCGAGTGGGCGTGGAACGGGCGGTACTGTCTGTGCTTAGTGGGAGGGAGCCGCTCCACCTTTCGAGACCTAGACGTCTAGAAGGGCGGCATGTGTGAATTTTTGAGAGCCTATCGACCTGGATGGAGCCTCTTCCACCGACCAACCGCTACAAGAAGCTCTTCCCACTGGGTGGCGCAGAACAAATAGCCTGCCCATTCAGTGGCATGTGAGCTGAGCGGTCGGGGTCAAAGCAGGCGCAGGATACCATCAATTGGTCCATCTAACTCTAAACCAACACCTAGCCTGCTCCCCACCAGCTCATATTACCGTTTCCTTGGTGCGCACGCTGTGCCCTTCAAGATCAGTCTCAGATCCACCATGGTCTATTCCCTCCCCTGGATCAGGACCTCTGCTTCCATGGCCAAACGAGGGCCTGCCAGTGGCTGAAGAGTGAACCAGAGCCTGTTTTTTTTACCGTTCTCTTTTCCTGATTTTCGACTAGGGCGAGCACGCGACTGGCGAGCCTTGACCAGGGAGCAGTCCCATGCCCGTTGGCTAAGCTTTCCAGGGGGCTTCCCCGAGGTCAAGCCTCACTTATACCAATCCTGTGCACCTGCCATCCGTTTAGAGCACGTTGCGCAGATCTGCGAATCCCGCTGAAAGAAGACTTTCCAATTTTATTAAGACCCATTTCCGTGTGTGTATTTGCCTATTCCCTCCACCGAGTGGGCAGACGCCCAGCCTACGGGTCCTGGTCGCGTCCCCATATCGCAATTCCCGGCCAGACCCCGAGAACCATGCTACCGTCGCGCTCTCACATCCTGGCTGCCTGTATCTGGGACGGTTTGGTACGACAGCAATGTGTGGTACTGCAACTCTCCAGCCGCCATTCTGCGCCGACTTCTCGTCCGAGGGAGAACAACTCGAGTATTGAATACAAAGAGTCCCCAAGAATGGCTAAGGTATTACCCCTTTCTCTCTGGGTTTCTTTCTAAAGCCTGGGGAGCTACCACCAATCTTGTGCTTTAACCCAACTTGGAAGCTAGACACTTGGTCCGTGGCTGGCCAGCCCACCCAGTTCCATTGACTTGCTTGGACTTGTACTCAAATGCATTCCACACAACCCGGCCTGATCGACGCTGCATAACGCCATGACGTTACAGACAGAAGCCAGCTACGGTTCGACTGGTTGTATGGATTTGTTCCTTCATGCACAACAAATCGCAAACATCATCTACAGATATCTGTCCACTTTCAATATTACATGAGACGGCTTGGGACAATCCTCATTGCACCATAAGCCCGGGCCAACGCTATCGTGCTGAACCGTCGATCATGCCCATGCATCTAAGACACTGTGAGGGGCGTATTGACCAGATAGCGTCATGATCTGCCTCGCTTTTCAAAGCTTCCCACTATATGAAGATGGAGCCGTCGGCTCCCTCCTTGTCTTTGCATCTGGTCGGCCCGCGTTGGCAAAGTCTTGCGGGAGTCGGGAAATTTAATCGTCCTCCCGTCTGTAAAAAAAAAAAAAAAAAAAAAAAGGAACAGGGAGTCATCTTACGCCAGGAGAGAAGCGCCCTCCGCAGAAATTGTGGTGTTCAGCACCGAGAATAGGAAATGATCGGCACACACGTGCCAAAATTGGTAACAGTCAGCCGATATAGTTGACGATCTAAGCTTGGATCCGATTGAGATCAAGGCCAAGTCAATCCGGCTTAAGCGACCAAGAAATCGGCGGTTGATATCGGTGAGCGCTCGCTCCAAACACTTGATTAATTGCCAAATATACAAAACCGTCGTCATGTGTTTGATGTTGATTGGGTTCACAGAGGACTGTAACCCAAGGCGAATCCTCACTGTTTATTGCCACCAGGTTTGTTGTTAACTGGAGGCAAACTGGCAGGAATGGCATTAGGGATACAACGCTCCTTAGAAACAGTTTTCTCAGGCACCTGTCTGGGATAAATTTGGCCAAGGTCGTATTGGCCAAACTGATGCTCCCTAAGATCACAAGTCTTTAATGAAAGAAAAAGACGAGAGTGACACCCTTTTTTCTTAGAACCATGCGACAGTCCATGTGGCTGGTAGGTTGGGCCATCTCTCTTGCCAGGCTGCCAAAATGTCTGGCACTCGTTCATCGAAGATAGCTCTACTGGATGCGCTACCCGAATCAAAACTGACAGCGCCTACAGCTGCTCGCTCTTCAACAGCGGCGGCATTGAGCGAGTTGGCAAGATCCAAGATGCCTTGCCCTCCGATAGCAGCTTCTTCGTGGTTATCTTTGATTTCAACATTGATGACATGAACCGGTCGGTTGAGCGGTGAGCCTCGGTTGAGAAGGTCGTCGATAACAGCGTCCCAGCATCGTTCTTCGCAAGTTATCACCACATCCACAAGTCCACCCTCGGTACCTTCGCTCCCTCGGTCCTTTGAGTGTTGGAGGCGAGGCACACCGACCTGCCAGTCTTGCCAACGCTCTGGCCCCCATTTGACGTTGCGATTTCTGTTCAGCATGTTAAGAATTCCATTATTCTTGTACAGACGCGGGTCTTTGGCTTCGAGCTCTTTGTACATGCTATCGTACGAGGTTTTGTTGAAGTGATAGACATTGGGTTGGGTAATAGTGGGACCGGGCAAACGAACGAGTGATCCAGTGCCAAAAGAAATCACTGGGTATTCTGCCTGAGATAGTCGAAGATGCGCCTCCATGGATCTGTTCCAAAGAGTTAGCGGACGTCGACTATTGATCACTCTTGGGATAGATCACGGACCGATTATTGTTACTCGCGCATACGGTGCAAAACTTCAGTTTGTATTCATTCTTTTGAGTAGCCGAGGCATCATCAGATTGAGATGCGGCATTTCCATTGACCGCCTCCATTGTAAACTATCTAGCCGTGGGAAAAGGGGGCAATGTGGGAGAGGGTGGTGCCCTATGGCTTTCTCTGGAGCCGAGGGAATTTGCTACTGGAATCTGTACCAGGTTTCGTCAGCAGAGGAACCGAGAGAAGTGGACGCAAGGTATGGCTAGACAAGGCTAAGGATCTTCTTTCAGATAAAAAAAGCGTATAATAATGTCTTTCAACAAAAGAATTCAGACAGCTCCAATATGTTGGGTTCATCACAGAAGAAAGAGATAAAACTATCTGCAGGAGACTTACCAAGATTAAAAATCGCGAGAGAAGTGTGACGATGATTGAGCTATTACGAAGCGTCACAGACGCAGAAGTTTGCTTGTCCTCACCAAGGAGGTTGGTTGGTGATGTAAGAAGTTTGGTTGAGATTTGAAGAAAAAAAAAGCTGGAGAAGTGCGAGCAATACTCCACAATACCGGCTAAACTACGGTGCAATGATGCTTATATAATACTCACCGAACCAAGCAGAGACCGTTGAACTTAGGCCAGTCGGTGTCTTAGAAATGTGACGCGGGAATTGGCACCTAGTTTAAAGGGACGACGAGCTGTCCATCAGTACTGCTTGATGCGACACAATATGGGGCGAGAGCAGAGTGGATTGCGCATGTTCGAATATGGATCGTCTGATTTTGAACAATAATAATAATAACGATATCACATCTGCAATGCATTAACAATGCATTTCCTGCCAATGTCAAGCATATAGAGACAAGGGCGACATAACTAATTTATGGCGATTTATTGTACAATGATATTTAAATAAATGAAGAAGAATTTTAGACGAGCCTGGGGCATTCATAGAGTTCCCTCTGAACTCTGGAGGGCTCGCCCGAAAAATGAATGACCCTTGTCCACACCTGGGGATCGATCATTAACCGCTGGCCATTGGCTGGTTGACGCCCGCATAACCTGAAACATCGATGTATTGGGCGAAACCAATCAAGATACCCTGCTCGAAAACCGTCCGCTTCCGTGCGTCTTTACCAAAAATAGAAGTTAGCCCCATGACCATGCTCACGTACTATCCCCATTCTTTTCAGAGGCGTGGAAACGGGGAAGTCGAATGATGGAAACAGTTTGCATGAGACTGATTTCCGGCCCCTGCGAGTGTAATGAGGGGGATGGGATGGGACGGGACGGGATGAACTATTGCAGAGACGGAGAGGGCAAGGTGTCAGTGTCAGGGCTACTACATGAGATGCCTGTCCATCAACATGGCTGCTGCGCCGTATCCATTGCGGCTGGGCGTCAATCTGCTGGGGATGTAATATCGCACCTCATCCTCACCTGTGGCAACCCTGCTGGCCAATGGCGCTATTCGGCCTTGGCTGGGGCTGCAGAAATTATTCTCTTGTCAACAAGCTTGGCTGTCATGTATGATGGGCGCTTCCAGGAACATAGGGCGTTTGACACAGGAGTAATAGGAATGGTTGGCCGCATTGCAGGACATGCTCTGCAGAGCGCACATAAGTCGACGAGTCGTATGCATGAAGATGCAACGGAACAGGGTAAACGCTGGTGATCAACCCGTGGGCCAACTGACCGGAGACCCTGTCCAAGCCTTGTAGCCTCTCGCCCATCGGGTTTCATCGTTCGGCGCCCCCATGGTGATTGTTTAATTTCCAAGCGTGCCGGAAGAGATTCCACAGCCGGCGATCCGGCCCTGGGGAGATTGTTTTTATTACGACGTTAAATCCCCTGCTGGTCTCCCGGCCACAATTGCCCGACGATGGACGAATAAGTGTTTAATCCCAGCTTCGAGGTACCAGCTGGGCGGGTGGGGGTTGATGTGATCCCCGTTGGCAACGTGCACTTTGCGCCGTTGGCATCTACCAAGGCAGGTAGCTAGCTAGCTGCGGCCTGCTGCTCTCGCGGGGGTTAGTAAACAATTGCTAGGATACCGGGCCACTGGGAGGAGGGTGCTTTTTTTTTTCCCTTTCCTCTACTGATTAGCTGCGTCTCCATTGTCAACGGAAACAAACACATGGCTGCAGCGTACTATCCTCGGGACGTGCGTACACTTCCGGGACGAGAAAGTCCGAAGCAGAAACGGGAAAACAAGATTTGAAACTGACATCCAGTCCATGGCTGGGCGAGGTCAGCGTGAGAGAGCACCATAGTACCTTTTCACCGTCGTCCTCCACCCACCCACCACAGCCAAGCCCCTCGCCCACACACTACACTACAACACAACCACAGCTCAGGACGAGAGGGGGCCCCCCCAACAAGAACAGCAACCCCCTCTCTTTGGTACCACATCATCCTCCCTCCACTGCAGGTCATTTCAAGGCCGCTCAATAAGCGCAGCCGGAGCACTCGCGGGAATAGAAAATCTGGATCACAGTGACGGGTGACGGGGATAGACAGCGCTCCAATCCCATCAACAGCCGGGACCAGCATCCAGACGCTGACTCGCTGGCTGTGCAGGACCAGCCAGTAGGATCAGTGCGCGACGCGCTTGCTTTCAGTGGTGTGGTGCGCTACAGCCGACATTTACTATCCGTCGCCAGAGCAGCTGGGGCTGGGGCTGGGGCCTGCCGCCTGGGCCTCGTCCACTGACTGGGCTCGGGGGCTTTGGAAACTTGCATTTGGGCCTTGGGGGACAGCCTACCTATCGCCGCGGGTACTTGTGAGAAAGCTGGGCGCCACCGCTGGGAACAAGTACCGGGGCGATTTCTCATCGCAGGCAGCTCCCTCGACTCCCCACTGCGACTGCGACTAACCTTCCCTAGCCTCGCCTCACCTCCTCCATCCGCAGTCGACCCAAACTCCACTCTCTCCATCTCCGCCTACTATCTTACCTGACCTCACCTCCAACTTCGACTTCACCACCTCAACCCTTTGTTGCACGCCCTCCGCAGCATCTGCGCTTCAGTCGCCTCATCGGCCTTCGATCCATTGTTTCTATTTCTCTACGTTCCTTTGCCTCGGCCGGCCATACCGTGCGTCGTCGCTTGTTCGACGCTTGCCGCCTATCGCCCGACGACTGGTCGTCTAGCATTTGCATTAGGGCTTGGCTCATCCCACTCTGTTCTGGAGCCCGTCGACCGACTCCCCTCAGCGACCTAGCACCGCAGCTGACTTGACGTCTGCTGTTCCTGTCAACAATCCCATATTCTCGACTGCAAACGCTCCAGCGCCCGACGCTGCGATCGCTTAATAGCCGTCTCGATCCCCTCACAGGCACTGGCTCTTGTCGTCCCACAGCGGCCCCGGTACCGCATCCTCCAGTGTCTGGCGGCTAAGCGGCCGTGTGCGCCAGATCGCACAAGCGTCGCTCCCGCTCGTCTCCCAAGGCATGACTACGACAGCAGTAATGTCGACAACCTCCTCTCCTGCTTCTTCTCCTCTTGCAGCAGCCTCTTCGTCGCCGAACCCTAACCACCCCGCGCTGCCGCCGCTCATCACATCACCCCCATCCCGCCGGAGCACTCTGTCGCGCCCCATGTCGCACGCTTCCAAGAACCGCCTCTCCCAATACTCGGTGGGCTCCGTGCCCTCGAGGTCCCGACCAACCTCTCACCTGTTTCCCATCTTCATCTCGAGCCTCCCATATACATTGGTGCGGGACTTTGCCTACCCCGTTACACACCCCTTGCACTATGGACCACCCCCAGAGCCTTCGGGCCCGCCCTCGGGTATAACGACCCCAGCAAGCGAACATCGCAGACTCTCAGATCCCCCCGCGTCGTGGGAGAAGATGCCTTGGGATTCTTGGGCACCCGATGGATACAATCGCGGGCACGACATTGCCCCCATTCAATTCGGTGACGGACCGCCATACAGTGAGGATGAGGATCTCCAGAGTCCTGTGGTGGCCACGCGCCACCGCAAGCATAAATCTACATCCGCTGCGACCGCTTTCGGCCACGGACGGGCAGGCCACGACGTCGACAACCACAGCGGCGGAGTGCTGCGCTCAGCAAACTACGACAGTGAGCGGGGTTATTACGTGGGGACCAGCGGGGATGGCAGTGAACGATACTATGTGAATCATGGCGGCGAGGCGAATGGCCCTGGTGGCGAGTATGTCACTTACCCACCCGACCAGGCGAGACACAGCCGTGCGTATCACATTTCTCACCAACCCCATCACTCCGAAAGCAACGATCTCTACCAGCCTGGGTCAGACGCTTCCAGCCCTCCTTCATCTCCAGGCTACACCGACGAGGACCAGTCTCGCTATTCGCGCGATTACCAGTTCACGATTACATCTCCAGACGAGGAGTTTCACGGAAAAGCTGTGGCTTTATTTGACTTTGAGCGAGAGAACGAAAACGAATTGCCCCTAGTAGAGGGACAGATTATCTGGGTCTCCTATCGGCATGGTCAAGGTTGGTTGGTTGCGGAAGACCCAAAGACACAGGAGAGCGGTCTAGTACCAGAAGAGTACGTCCGACTGCTTCGGGATATCGAGGGAGGAATGAACAGTCTGACTGGTCATCTTGAGGGTTCTGGCTCTCCAAACGATGTGGGAACACCCACTCAAGCGGAGCATAGCGGTCAATATGGCCACACTCCAACTTCCAGCAACGCAACTAACGGGTACCACCAGCCGGTATTGTCGATGTTCTCAACGTCAAGCAAAGATCTTGATCCATATCCCACGGAGCAACTTGGCCTTCAATCGGGCCAGGCCCCTCCCCAAGTCATTCATTATCACGGCCAGCGAGGTGGCAGCCAAGCAAACACACCAACCGTCTCTCAGCACCACGAAGCTGGGATGATGAGGAGGGAAAGCCAAGATACGAAAAGGGCGGACACGAACTCGACGCCGATCCAAGAAAAGCCGCCCATTGCCATTGGTGAGTGCCAGCCTACCGAGGACGCCATGGACACGGAACGGTGACGCGATTCTCGAATCTGACGAAAGATTTGATTTTTTATCATGCTTAAAGCTTCTGATGACCTGATGTATTCTTCCTATGGAATGTGGTGGATATACCAATAATACTATAAGGGAGGGAGGGGGGCTCAAATGAGAAAGTATTCATGATATAGCCCAAGGCTGCAAGTTATCTTCACAGGCTCTATTGCACGATCTCGACCTCGGCTATCATCACACCGGTTAGAGGCGTCTATTGTGAGCCTTGGATGGTGACGAATCGGAGATTAGTCAATGACTAGAGAAGAGGAGGAACGCTATGACAGTGCATGGAAAAGTGACGGCAAGAATGAATAATGCAAGGCATTATCGGTAATGAGGAGGAGTATACTAGGCAAGGAGAGTTGATGATGTTGGAGAAGCAGCGATGTGGCACACGAGCTCAACGAGGCGGGACAAGGGGAAGCGAATCTATTTGGCACTACGTAAAAGGGAAATGGGACGCTGTACCAAAGCACAGGCTTGAGCCCAAGATGTGTTAGTGGTGAAGGACACCATTTGTATGATGACGCGGCAAAGGCTCTGGAGTTTGAGGAAGCTGCGCTTTCATATATGCTTACCAAGCCGAGTCAGGTTAAAAAAATTATATGCATCTAGTCTGTACATAGGGGCTTGCTCTGGTGCAGGGCTGAATTTGAGCTTGTAAACATTCCGCTTGACCAAAGATGAAGACTAGAATACGTGACCAGTTGTTGATCCTGCCAGGCTTCTGGCATCCAAACTTTGAACTGAACAGGAATTGCTCTTGGGCACACGCCTGGGTGGGTATATAAGCATGTGTGAGGGTTTGCTGGATCAGCGCAATGCCTTGGAGCTACGGGGAAATCTGGGGAACAGATGACCAAGCGGAACTTGGCAGAGACATTGAACGCATGAACCATCCCGCAGTTGATTACCAATCCTTTGGCGACAATAGCCAACCAATTCGGGGTCTATCCACGGCGCCCGCGGTCTATATCCGTGCATCCGAGTCGGCGATGTTCGGCTTGCGGACAGCAAGGATTCCGGGGGGTCACGTGATGCAATAACGTCATCCTAGGAACGTTTCGGAGCTCCGAATTGTGAAATAACTAAGCTTCCACGCCCATTGCGCAAAGCTGTACCTCATCATCACCACCCCGTCGCAACGACTTCATCGCGTCGGTCAATTAGTTCAATTGAGCTTCCCCAGGACATACTAGACTCGAAAATGTTTTCCCGATCTGTTTTCCGTGCGGCTCAGCCGTTTAAGAGGGTATGTGAGCCTGCCGCACCCAGCCAGTTTGGATTTCGCCCACACCCCTCCTCGTCCCAAGCCACACAGGAGGGTTGCATAGCATCACCACACCATACCGCACCACTGCCGAGATATCCTCTCTGGAAAGTCGTAGATGATTGGAACTGCGCATAGAAATTTGCTAACACGCGTGTTCAGAGCGTCCGCCGCTACGCTACTGAGGCTGGCTCCGCGGGTGGTTCCAACACCCTGCTGTACGTTGGCGGTGCCGCTGTCGTTGCCGGCGCTGGCTACTACTACTTTAGCGGTTCTTCCGCGGCTGCTGCTGAAGTCAAGTCGGCTGTCGCTGCTGAGCCCAAGAAGGCTTTCACTGGTGATTGGCTTTCTCTGAAGGTTACTGAGGTTGAGACTATCAACCACAACACCAAGCGCCTCCGCTTTGAGCTCCCCGAGAAGGACCAGGTCTCTGGCCTGCCTGTCACCAGCGCCGTCCTGACAAAGTTCAAGGCTGAAGGTGCTGAGAAGGCCACTCTTCGACCTTACACTCCTACCAGCGACGAGGGTATGTTGCTAATACGCTCTTTACTGTATTGCTGCTAATGGTGATTTCCTTTTCAGACGAAAAGGGCTTTGTTGACCTCATCGTCAAGAAATACCCTGATGGTCCCATGAGCTCCCACATCCACACCTTGACCCCTGGCCAGACGCTCGACATCAAGGGACCCCTTCCCAAGTACGAGTGGACCGCCAACAAGCACGACCAGGTCGCTCTCGTTGCTGGTGGCTCTGGCATTACCCCCATGTACCAACTCATCCGTGGCATCTTCAAGAACCCTGAAGACAAGACCAAGGTCACCCTCATCTTCGGCAACGTCACCGAGGAGGACATTCTGCTCAAGAAGAAGTTTGATGAGCTCGAGAACACGTACCCTCAGCGCTTCCGCGCCTTCTACGTCCTGGACAAGCCTCCCTCTGGCTGGACTGGCAACAGCGGCTTCATCACCAAGGATCTCCTGAAGACTGTCCTCCCCGAGCCCAAGAGCGACAACATCAAGGTGTTTGTCTGCGGCCCTCCTGGTCTGATGAATGCCGTCTCCGGCAACAAGGTCAGCCCCAAGGACCAGGGCGAGCTTACTGGTGCTCTCCAGGAGCTCGGCTACAACAAGGACCAGGTGTTCAAGTTCTAAGAGGGCAGCTGTGATTACTTTGAGAAAAGTTTATTTGTTAGTGTACGATTTGCTTCTAGACGGAAGATAGATGAGGATAAATGGGATCAATAGAGAGTTGATCCACTAGAGAGAATCTATAGTTGAGTTTAGCAAGTCGACAAAATAAACAGCGTGATGCATTGAATCAGTGCACCGAGCATGTCCGAGAAGAAGAGAAAAAAAAAGAAGAAAGAAGACTTGAGACGTCAGTCTAGCCCAAATAGCTTTGGTGAAACCTATTTGCCGAGGATGTGTCGACTTGTAACAAGATAGCCGTCTTATGGAACAAGAGATAGGGGAAGGTAACCAGCAATGCCAAAGGCAATGAGTATATGAACGCAGAGTTACTGGATGAGAGTAGCAGAGAACAAGAACCCTACAAGGACAAGAGTACAGAAGGCTTTATGAATGACCCAAGGGAAACCAGTCATGAGAGCTATAAAATTTAGCGCAAATTTACTTCAGTTGAAGCTGCGAGGAAAAGTTTGAGTGGTCTGGCGCTTATTCCATCACCCGCATATTTTAGCAATCGCTGTGCAGCATCAGCATGCAGGTCAGCATCAGTACCGTGCCTCGAAGGGGCAGATGTGCCTGGTGATCACAGAGGCCCGTGTCAAGGAGGGGAAAGGAAAAAGAAAAAAAGAAAAAGGAGCCAGGTACATCCATCACATCATCTCTTAGCCGTCTATTTTCGGAACCAGATGAGTGATGGCAGTGCGGAGTGGGAGGGGGAGGGGGAAAAAGGAAAGAAAAGGGGATTGGGGCTACATACTGACCTGTCGGATCAAAAACGCCAGTCTAGCACCGCCATCACGTCCGATTTGCAGCCACAAAAACAAGCCGGATGGCCAATGGTCCGGCGTCACCATGATTGCATTCTGATGGTGTGTAGCGCATGGTGGGAAAAAGAAAACAAAAAAAAAAAAAGTAGAGAGGCGTATGCCCATGCAATACCTCACCAAATGCGTTCCACCATCCAGCTTTTCTCTATCCTGCACACCGTGCACACCAAAAAGCCAAATGTCTCATGTTTGGATAAGGAATTTCTTCCTTTTTCTTCTACTTCTTTTCTTCTTGTACAGACCCGAGCCCAAGAAAAGAGAGATGCTCCTCTCTCCCTCTCCCTCAACGTCTCGCTCGCTAATCAGCGGGCACGTCCCGCAAGTGGCCCCCGGCAGTAGGGCTGAGTTGGAAACAACCAGGATGAAAAGAGGCATAGACACAATTAGGGCATTTAGGGAGGGGAGCAAGGGTATGCTATTGAGACGGTAGTTGTGCATGCATGCATTATCAGTCGGATAATGGATGTTGCTTGTTCTTTTGCTTGATATGATTTCGTGTTTTTTTTTCTTCCTTCTTTCCGTTCCTTTCCTTTCCTTCCTTATTTCGCATCCCTTCTCCCCCTGGTTTTCTCGTGGCAGTGCCCCCCCTCTCGCTCTGTATCGCGCTCCCCCGCTTCCCCCACAGCGGCACTGAGCTCAAGGGAGAGAGAGGGTCTCGTCGATCTGCTTTTTTAGCGTACTGGGGAGCTTCCCAAGCGCTGTGTGCGCGGTGTGTGTGCGCGTTTGTGTGTAAGCACTCTATATATATACATCCACATGGCCGAATTCTCGCCTAGGACTGACGTACTCCCCAACCGCCACGACAGACCCATCCAACCGCGTACAAGCTTAAAATTACACATGCACGGGGGCATAATAATTAAAAACAAGACCATTCGAGGTGTGAAGAGAGGAGAGAAGGAACAGCAGCCAATGGATACGGAACCAACCCACAATGATCCCGCCGCCGCCTCAAACGCCAGCCCATCTTCAGCCGCAGCGGCTAGTGTGCGTCCCTGACGCCTCCGACCCCTTCAGCGCCTGCACGAGGCAGATTGCGAAAAACAGCCCACTGGCTGGAGTCTGCAGCTACAATGGCTAGCACATTGCCGCTTCTGTCATAGGCCACACGGCCCCGGGTGATGGCGCCCCGCCGTCTATTAAGGGTGATGCGCCGTCAACGCCCGCTACCGGCAGTTGGTTGCATTGAACCAGTTTCTGCTCTTCATCTCGTCCATCTGCGTGTGTGTGTTTCTCTCTCTCTCGCTCTTTTCTTCTTCGTCTTCTTCTTCTGCCCCCCCCCCCCCCCCTTCGTCTCGTTGTCGAGCGTCCTTCCTTTGATTCCCCCGCCAAGGCCAAGTGTAAGCCGATTGCCACTACAACAGTACAACACCAACAACATCAACTCGAACAAGACCAATAATTAATATATTGACAAATCAACTACTCTATCTCAACAAACAAACACACCCAAGTCGAGCGTCGCCATGAACTCCAACGCCGTCGTTCGCCCTCCTGGCAAGGAGCACATCCCCACCTATCCTCCCGGTTTCATCGCCCTGCGCATCCTCCAGTTCGTCTTCAGCATCGTCCTCCTCGGCCTGGTTGGATACAGCGTCTCACTGTGGCCTTACGTGAGTAGCATCGTTATGCTATACACGGTACGGCTCACCCCTATCTTGACCAGCAACTCCAAACTAATCCAAACCGTTGCCAACAGACACTCATTACCTTCATCGTCACGCTCTGGCAGATCATCGCCCACTTCTGGGCACCCCAGGCTTACAACTACTGGGCCGTTCTCGCCTTCGACATCAAGCTTGTCATCTTCTGGCTCATTTCCTTTGCTTTCGTCGCCGCCACCGCTGCCTTGTACTGGTCGGTAGGCTCTTACACCTGTGGCTACTATGATTGCTACGACACCACCGACACCGTCTTTGGTGGTGTCATTGCCGCCACTGCTGGCCTAGGCGCCCTGCAGTTGTACGTCCATATCAAGTCCCTGCACTGGCCCAACTCGTGCTAACCCTCAGCTTTTCAGTCTATTCTTCAAGATCTCCCTCATTATCCACAGCATCATGGTCTGCCGCCACCGCCGTGCTGGTCTTCACAACAGGCCTGTGCCCACTGGCGGTGTCCTTCCTCAGGGCGTGCCTGTCCCCGTGCAGGTTGCGCCGGGCGGCTTCCAGCCCCAGCAACAACCTCAAGGCAAGTTAGCATACAACTTAGTATATAAAGTCTTATCTGACTAACAAAACGTTGCAGCCTACGGCATGCAGCCAATCTACAACAATGCTGCTCCCGTCCCTGCCCCTGCCCCTGCCCCTGGCTTCTCCCAGCAGCAGCCTATTCCTGAGAAGCAGCAGATCTCACCTGTCGTCACTCCCTCCCCTCCTCCCAACCAACCCCAAATGTACCAGCAGCCCATTGCCCCAGTTCAGCAATTTCCCCAGGGCCAGTTCCAGCAGGCTCCTCAGGGTTACGCCGAGATGTACTCGCCTCATCACCAACAGCCACCGCCCTTCCCTCCCACCCACTAAGCTCGCTCCTAGCTAGCATGACATGGTGGGCATGGGCGATGAGGAATGGATATTCGCAGATGACCTTGGTTCAAATGTTTACATATACTTGACTTGTTAGGGATACCATGGAGGTGGACTGGCGTATTTGTATATATATATTTCTTCTAAATGTATGGGAAAACCTCACAATAAACAGAGCATTGCATACTTTGCAGTCCCGTGACTTGTTGGAGCCATCTCATCCACACAATACACGCATTGTGCAGCCGCTTCTATTCATAGTTATCCACTTTTCATAGCTGGGAGATTTACTTGCCCTAAATCTATAAAATAATTTATATGAATAAATAATTTTAATAAAAATAAATAAACAAATAAATTTATTTACATTTTTCTCTCTTTTGATGTAATAGTTGCTGTGCACACCGCTATAATCAGATGTAATGGACCTAATAAATGCGGTAACTTCATTCATTGCTTGATCTTTTGCCTCGGCGATAACTGATCTTTGTCCCCAGGACAAAGGTCCTCTCCCTGTGTTACACTTGATTGTTAAATTAATTTTTAAGGTAATAAATTCTATGCTATTTAAGATAAGAAAGTTATAAGGGTATCATCTTGTAACAATATAGCTAGCAGCCAGAGGATTCAGGGGGGTCTCGCCGGGCTAGCGGGTTATATACAGTTGTGTGCCATGGAGTGGACGCAATGACTGCGTTCAATCCTGCTAGATCTTTTGCCTCAGCGGTCAGCTGTTGCGGTGACGGGTATTGCAACCCCATGAATGGCAACCTGATGATATCTGCGTTGGTCGCTTGGCCAACTGCACAAGTGTGGACCCAGCTTGAATGAGGTAACCTCTGGTGACCCAGGAGTCAGGTTTTCGTATCGCGACCATTCGGTGAGAATAAATTGGTCACTCTAGCTGGTCTTGAGACGAGTGAGGAGGTTTTATTTTTTTCTTCTTGTTACCTATACACAAGTCTAGCTATCCAGCAAGGTCAAGTCAATACAGCAATGCAAACCCAAAACTAGAAAATTACCGGATATTGTGATAACCTAGAAATATCATCTCCGATACCTTGATAGAATAACTTGATAGAAAAGTCTATTAGAGATAAGTGAGGAGGTTTAGCAGGTAAGATATAGTATGGGGAGGCGATGAGGAATTGTCGATTGTTCTGGCGGGCTGTTTGGCGTTGGTTGGGTTTTAGGGCGTCATTGCCTTGAACGACGCTCGCGCTCGGCGTCATGGTCTTGTACGAACCCTTCATGATACTCAACACCACAGGCAATAACTCAGACCACAGAGTATCCTGAATCAGCCAATTGCTAGAATCCTAAGAAGTCGCATTTGGCATCTCATAGAGCTCCTCGCCCATTTACAGCCTGCTGCGAAACAACCTGTAAGTCTTTGGGTATCATCCTCTACAAGCATCAGCAGCTGGTTTTTAGCACCCAGTAGGGTAGCCCAAGCCGGCCACATATCTTGCGCATGAGCAGGCACAGTCCGTTCCCTTTCCGTCAGTCGTGATCCGAAAACCTGACTCCATAGTTACCAGAAGTCACCTTATATGAGCCCGTCCGAAACTATCGTTAATACCGAAGCGCCAACTGCACCCTCGAGGGCTTCTCATGAATGGCGCCGATTCGTTTCATTCTCCTCTTTCCCTTCACCTGGGCCTTGGTTGTCTTGACCTGGCAACTCCTAGGTTCATAGCACTAATGGGACTGTTTATACTATGCTGGCCATAGCAGCTAGGATTCAAGGCTGCATGAGACAGAGCTGTACACCTGCGACAACACCTGGGACAGGCCAGAGTCGGAAAAGCATCATGGACTAGGTAACAATTAGTAACGAACGACATCATGCCCAACAGGAGAGGTGTTCCGACCTTTCACGAGACTGAAGCTACTTTTATTACATCTTTATACGGCGCAAGGTTACGGCTTGCTGGTTTGTCATTCCTCTTGCTAAATAACTCTTTGCATAATATAGATGAACAGGGTAAAAGACTTTGCAGCACCAAGATTGAGGTCACAATCAAACAGCACCTCAATGGGGAAATTCAAGTCTTGGTCCGCCCATCCAGTCTCCGTTCCACCAAGTCGTAATGCTCGTCCCTTCAATGGTTGCTGTGAATGCCATCCGCAATGTCAGCCCGATTTGCGTGGGAAACAGCCTACAATGCCATTGACTGCATGGGCAGGCTAGACATGCATTTCTATGGTGTTTAAGGGTTCTCGGTGCCCTTCTATGAATATGGTATGCCGGGCCGCTGAAGAAGCCACAACAGATGAAGCATCGTGGAATGCAAACGACGCACATGCCTCGTGTGCTGATGAAACCTAGACACGAGATTTCTGAGTAAAAGTGGTATTTCATGAAGGCAATCGTTTCATACAAGTAGCGCCCGTATTGAATATAAAGTAAATGAATAAGAAAGTCTTCATTCTTACTGTATGAGATGCTGACACTCACGAAAAGATCTTGGGTGTCGTAGTGAACCTGGTAAATATACGCCTTGATCAAATTACAGTAAATTAGTGAAAGACCATATCAACATTCTCCTCAATTCGGTTATAGTATAATATGACTTCGGTTTATATACAACCGAGCCCTCTGGATTTCTAATGTGGAAGACGATAGCAGAGATGTACACAGTGCCCATTACAGTCAATTTAATATTATGCTATAGCCTCTGACTTCATTAACAGCACAAGCCTGGGTTATATTACAAACACGATGCGGCCGAATCCATTCTCTGTTCCTTTTTCTCTCCACATTTAAGGCCGCAACAGAGATATCCAGGTCTATGAGGTGCGCCTTAGGTTTGTGATTCGCTCCTTAACCGAGGGCTTCCGGGAATTCGTCCGAACCCCTCGCACTTGGCGGAATACGAGGAGTTTTGAGAAAAACACCGCCCGGCACACCAAAACCAACCGCTTATATTTATCATGGGTATCATAACCTTCGTAAATCCTTGTAGACTCATGCAAACCAATATGCCAGCATACATATTACTTAGCCTCTCTCTTCATTGCTTCCTACATATCCATAAGGCAATAGAGAAGACTACCAACAGTCCGGAGCATCTCTGGCTCAATATTAGGCCCCTTGTAGACAGTCTAGCAAGGCTCTTCGTTATATTCGGAGCCTGTTTGGACTTTTTGGGACTACAATTATGCATTTAGATATGGCGCTTTCGGCTGATGATAATGCATCAACAAGGCTATTTTCGAGGGGTTTGCTGCTAGCCACACGCCTGAAAAGCGGATACATTTATTTGGATCTGAAATATTGGTTTGGTATGATTTACAAAATCGTGGCTTTGGCGAGGCTCCCCTTCCAGAGGAGACCTACAACGACGTCAAAGTCATTAAAAGAATCCCTAACCTCCCCGATAGCGCGATTCATCGTGGCATCGAAAACCAACTAGGGCGCGGTCGAGACTATAATAGTATCTCCGCCTACCGTCTATGGTACGGGCAGTGAGATTGTTAATACTCGCAGTGCTCAAGTCACGCGTGTAGCACTTGAGCTGGGCTATGCTCCAATTGCATAAGCTGGAAAGGCAGAATGGGATACTGTTCACGTCGAGGATCTTGCAAACTTTTTGCCAAGTTTCTCGATTCTACGCAAGATCCATTCAAGAACAAGAACACAGAAATCATTCGGCGAAGGGGCTACTACTTTGGTCGAAAGGCGAGCACAGTGGGCCGATGTCGCTCGGTGGGTGGCAGAGGAGGCGACTCGCCAAGGATATTTCTCGGAGCCGGTGACCAAAGCGGTCAGCCACACAAGAGGAGATGAAGGATAGCGGCTGTCTAGTTGGGATATCATGGGGAATCAATTCCAAGGGAGGGGCGGAGCGGGCGAAGAAGTACCTAGGCTGGGAGCCTAAGGCATCTGTTTTGAGGGATACAGTCACCGAGGCTGTTGGAATAGAAGCCGAGATTCTGTGATTGACACCGAAGTATAACTAGTCGCATTTAATCTTAACGCTCTGGTTCTAATACATTGCGCCGATTGCTATTTTAGGTCTTTGTTCACAATTTACGCAATGCAATGTTGGGGAAGTGGGCCATGCGGGTGAAGGAAAATTTAGCTCATTGTGGCAGAATAAAACCAAGAGAACTAATATGTAGTAGAATAAATATTAAGAAGTTTAAGGGTAAATAAGTAAATCGATTAGATTGGGATCATTTTTCTGATAAATATACTGGGAGAGAAATATGCATTGTGTGCCATGTATCCTATCACCCGCGTGTGGGTGTTGCTTGGTCGATACCGATGCCCCACTAAGGCCGTTATCATGATTGTGGGACAAGGGTTTTTTTTTCATGGTGGAGGGGCAGTCTTGCGCACAAGCGGAGTACCCCTCCGAAGGCGGTAACTAGGCGGCAATGGCGGACATATCGCATGCGCTCAACCGGTTTGCCGGCGGCGCGGTTTGGGAGTCGGCGTTGCCGTCAGTCGCCTCACTTGTATCCTAGGTTAGAAATTTTGGTTCAACACGCGGCCGAGCCAGGCAACCAGGCAATTAGTTGCCACCAAACGATGCTACAGGCCGTTGACCGTCTTTTCTGAAGGGGTATGTATGTATACCGGCGAGTAAGTGGCTGAAAGCACGGCAGCCCAGAACGGAATGATTGAACCAATGGGCCAAATGCTGAACAAAAGACCGAAATTGGAATGCAAATAACCTTTTGAACCTGACACGTGCAGTAGCAAGTTGATTCACTTGTTCATGAAAATTATTTATTTGATTATAATTTTCTGGGCGTCTTGGGAAAACTTGGCGTTGTGTGTCATGTATCGGCCACCAGCGCAGCATGAACGAGACTGTTCGAGGCTTGATGATACCCGGCGCGTATTAGTGGCAACAACAAAAAAGCTTGACTGTCACGGCTGGTCTACTGGTCATATTGTCCACTGGCCAACCCCCCCATTCCGCTAGACTGTGTATTGCGATGTACACTGTCTAGGAGGCCGTGTCAGACATGTTCTGTGGTACGAGAGTCAGGGCTACGACCGCAGCGCTAGCCACAAAAAAAAAGAGGAACAAAATGTAACGGCTCATGACAGCGTTCCAATTAACTAAGAAGGAAAAAAAAAATACCGTTAAAGAAGCAGCCATTGATGACCGAAAACCCTTGTCTACCTCAACGCCCAACCGTAGCCCAAGCCAATGCCGTAACAACGAAATCGAGTCAGGCTTAGGATTTGCGGGCATCCCATTTCTCGCATGTCCAGACAATTTGTTGCCCCGGCGCACGCCCCAAACAAAGCCGGTGGTCACCATGACAAGCCTGAGAGAAAAAAAAAAAAAAAGAACTGGGGCCATGAAAAAACTCAGGCGAAGAGCCAAGCCTATTTAGGTTTAGTGGATGGGATCTTTGCCAGCCCACTCTGCTGACCCCACCTGGCAGAAAAAGCCCAGTTCACAGGTCGACCCAAAATTTATTACCCGGGTCTTCACAAAATCTGGTTGGGAGAATTTCTTTCACTGAAACCCCACGTTCTTCCTTTCTCATCCTCTCTTCCACCAAAAGCCTTTCAGACATCAAAATGGCGGACGAAGTGTATGACGGTGCCATTGGCATTGATTTGGGTGAGTCTTGATCCTTCTCTGCGTCCTCGCTTCGCCCTCTCATCAACCGCGCTCCCCTGCCGCGCCGTCTCGTCGCTTGTTTTTTTCCCCGCGGTCAGGCAAGGCGAGAGAGGGCACGGAAAAAAAATACCCAAACCACACAGCCCAGCATAAAAATTGCATCGAAAATTCCGCACATATCACTAACTGCTTCTCCAAACAGGTACCACCTACTCCTGCGTTGCTACGTACGAGGGTACCAATGTCGAAATCATCGCCAACGAGCAGGGTTCTTTCACCACCCCTTCTTTCGTCTCCTTCACTGACAAGGAGCGTCTGATTGGTGAGGCCGCTAAGAACAATGCTGCCATGAACCCCCGCAACACCGTTTTCGATGCCAAGTGAGTTTTCCCGCTCTTCGAACGAACTTCCCTAGAAACACAGTATGCTGACTGAAATTTTCTCTCCAGGCGTCTGATCGGTCGCCCTTTCGATGACCCTAATGTAAAGAAGGAGTATGCGCTATCCAGACAAGGACACATGGAAGACATTTCTAACAAATTCCAGCATCGAGTCTTGGCCTTTCAAGATTGTCAACGATGGCGGAAACCCCAAGATCGAGGTCGAGTACCTCGGCGAGACCAAGACTTTCTCCGCCCAGGAAATTTCCTCCATGGTTCTCACTAAGGTCAGCATTTCTTCGTACTATGCGCGCATCCCACTTGGCTTCCCTTCTGCCCCACCCCCGCGCTAGTGCTAAGTGGTAATTTTTTTCTAACCCCCGCTATAGATGAAGGAGATTGCCGAGACCAAGCTTGGCAAGAAGGTTGAGAAGGCCGTCATCACTGTCCCTGCCTACTTCAACGACAACCAGCGACAGGCCACCAAGGACGCTGGTGCCATCGCCGGTCTTAACGTCCTCCGTATCATCAACGAGCCCACCGCCGCCGCTATCGCCTACGGTCTTGGTTCCGGCAAGTCTGACAAGGAGCGTACCGTCCTGATCTACGATCTTGGTGGTGGTACTTTCGATGTCTCCCTCCTCACCATCCAGGGCGGTGTTTTCACTGTCAAGGCCACTGCTGGTGACACCCACTTGGGTGGTCAGGATTTCGATACCAACCTCCTTGACCACTGCAAGAAGGACTTCCAGCGCAAGTCCAAGAAGGATCTCTCTGGTGACGCTCGTGCTCTCCGTCGTCTCCGAACTGCTTGTGAGCGTGCCAAGCGTACTCTCTCCAGCGGTGCCCAGGCCACCATTGAGATTGACTCTCTCTTCGATGGTGAGGACTTCCAGATGACCATCACCCGTGCCAGGTTCGAGGAGCTCAACGCCAAGGCCTTCTCTGGCACCCTTGAGCCCGTCGCACAGGTCCTCAAGGATTCTGGTGTCGACAAGTCTACTGTCGAGGAGATTGTCCTGGTCGGTGGTTCCACCCGTATCCCCAAGATCCAGAAGCTTCTGTCCGACTTCTTCGACGGCAAGAAGCTTGAGAAGTCCATCAACCCCGATGAGGCCGTTGCCTACGGTGCTGCCGTCCAGGCCGGTATCCTCTCCGGCAAGGCCCAGTCCGCTGAGACTGCCGACCTCCTCCTTCTCGATGTGTGCCCCCTGTCCCTGGGTGTCGCCATGGAGGGTAACATCTTCGCTCCTGTCGTTCCCCGAGGTAACACCGTGCCTTGCTTGAAGAAGCGAACCTTCACCACTGTTGCCGACAACCAGCAGACTGTCCAGTTCCCCGTTTACCAGGGTGAGCGTGTCAACTGTGAGGACAACACCTCCCTGGGTGAGTTCACCCTTGCTCCTATCCCTCCCATGAGGGCTGGTGAGGCCGTCCTTGAGTGTGTCTTCGAGGTCGATGTCAACGGTATCCTCAAGGTCACCGCCACTGAGAAGACCTCTGGCCGCTCTGCCAACATCACCATCGCCAACTCTGTCGGTAAGCTTTCCACCGACGAGATTGAGAAGATGGTCAACGACGCCGAGAAGTTCAAGAACAACGACAGCGAGTTCCAGGAGAAGTTTGAGGCTAAGCAGAAGCTTGAGAGCTACCTTGGCCGTGTCGAGGAGATTGTCTCTGACCCTACCATGACCCTCAAGCTCAAGCGCGCCCAGAAGGAGCGAATTGAGCAGGCCATGAGCGAGGCCATGGCTGCCCTTGAGATTGGCGAGACCACCGCCGCCGACCTCAGGAAGTTCGAGCTTAACATTAAGCGCCAGGTCACCAAGGCCATGTCCTCCCGATAAATGTACACGGGACTGTGATCGTGGTAATGTAGGTTAGGGAGCGCAGGGCAAGGACGATTCGAGGTGCCCTGGTTGCGGGTTGACGCAGCTGGCCCGACCTTGAATAGAGGTCGTCGGCTGAGGTGATGTGTTATTCGATCTGCAACAATATGGACGAATATACTGAGGCGCGTGAAAAGTTCTGCATGTTTGTGAGTTCATTCGTCCTCGTCATGAAGTATGAGAGATGCATGAATAGTGGGCAAATGGAGGCGGGCTGGATAGGCCAGAACCCGATGAGTGGATGACGGCCTGTGAATTTAAGCATAGACTCGGTAGAATGGAAAATACGGAATGATGCCTTTTTACCAATTATTAACATGACTGTCCCGTCCTTTTCAATGCTGTGCGTGGTGTGTGAAACTTGGGAGCATTCTGTTTTATCCTATGCTGGCGATAAAAATAAATAAATGCATCATAAAATTTTTTATAAATAAATAACAATAATATATTTTATTTATTAATTATTCATGCCAAGCAAAACCCAGACAAAAATAAGTAGCAGGCCGGACCAGGATTGTTCCAGCGATTGTGGCCAACCCCGCTTGCCTTCCCCGGCGATTGGTTTCCTTGATTGTATCAAATTCCATTGACTCGTCTCATAACTCTAGACTCACTTGTGACTGAGCACGAAGGTATCGCACGCTTGATTGGTTCCGCGCGATAGTATCTATATCGATAAACACCCAGTGCTCAATACGACCATTCGATCAGCCTTTATTTCACCAAGCCCTCCCTCTGTAACGGGCTATCATCACCACTTAGATATATCGTTCTGGTTCCTATTATTGCCAAACAAACAAAGGAGACAGACATGGCGGGCAGATACAACACCGGCCACGTTCCCAAGCTCAACCTCCTCGACTTACCCGTTGATATCTTGAGCCTCATCCTGCAGCCAATTCTCACCAGTCATGTGCCTATTCCGCTTTGTCCCTGTTCTCCATCCCCCATCAACCCACTCTCAGTGCTCCTCTCACACCCAGCTTTGCACGCCATCGCGGCACCGCTACTATACACGGCTAACGAGTTTGTATTGGATGCAACAGGACCGCACGCACAGCACGTGCGGCGGCGGTTAGAAGCGGCGGCAGAAGCGTCCCAGGAAAAGACTGAGTATGACAGCATGCCAGCCATTCCCGCATCATTGCTCACGACGCTGGACGCTCGGCAAAGGGTAGCCAACTTACAAGTGAGATTTAATCGGCTGCGGGGTTGGGTGCATGACGGGCTGGTGCCGTTGTTGACGGACATGGTGATGCAAGGATCATTGGAGTATTTGACCGTGTGGATATAGGTATCGATAGGAGAAAAGCAGCAGCCATAGTAGAGGCGTAGTAGAGGGCCTGGGGAAGGAAGATCAGAGCTCGAGGACGGCGACCTGGCCATGTTTGTACGGCCGCCTCTTGAGGGACTGCTCCGCGTTCTGGCAGATCCCTATCTCTAGATATCGCGGCTGTGGGTCGATAAGCGACGGCATCTACGGGCATGGTGTCGGTTCCATAAGGTGGGAGGACTAGGTTCTGAGTGTGGGACTCTGGGCCGGGCCGGGGCTGGAGTTGGAGCCAGAGAGGGGACTGGAGAGGGTGCCGGAGACTGGCAGGACCCTGGCTTTGAGGATGTGAGGGTGGACTCCGAATCTGACGCTGAGGTAGTAGAGGTTGACTGGCGTGAGATTCTCCGAATGATAGATCCTGAACGAAAGGATGTAGCAGTGGTAGGAGACGGGACAAGGCGGCGATATTACTGACGCTGCTCTATCCCGCCAAGATGCATTTCATTGCACGCGCTCCAAAACCATCAAAAATGGCGATTGACGACCTGCACATCGATCGCTATGCGCTCGTTACCTTTGGCTCGCAAATATATCAACGATCAACTCGAATGGTCCGATTCTCGCTACCTATATCCGTCATGGGCATCATTAGCTTCGTGGGTTCTCGTGGACTGTGACATTAGAGCATGAAGATCCAAATCGCCGAAAGTCCACTCATGTCTAGTACGAGAAAGAAGTTTAAAGTACGAGATCAATTTCGTGCCAAATTGCCATTAGCTACTTAAATATCATTGGCATTGTACCCTTGTCATCATCCATAATTCATCACGGCAGCTAGTACGCGTTTGTAGTAGCCTACTCCTTGCCCTTTCGCCGCATGGCGAGTTCCTTCGCATCGGCTAATTTGTTCAGTATGGCCGCAACATCTCGCAACACTTGCGGCGGAATATCACGCAGTACGCAAATGATCTGCGACAGCTCATCGTTGTCATCGTTGTCAGACATGGTTATCTGATTAACCTTGCGCTTTGGAACGGTTTTTTTGGCTAAGAAAGATAAGAGTTAGTTCACACAATGTTTTATGCGAAAGCATAACACGTACCAGAGTTGGTCAGAGAACAGCCCGTACGAGATCGTTCTCTTGCTTGAGAGTATGTCAGGCTGTTAGAAACACACCGTTAGTACCAAGACAAAACAGCCGAAATGGTGTGGTGCTAAGGTGAGGAGGAGCGTGGCTGTATGACGGGAAAATGCATATGAAAATGACGATCGCGATCATGTAACAATGTATACATCCATATGGAAGCAATAGCGGCCGTACAAAGGCCTGGAGGGTCAGATAAAGCGGTCAACTTACCTGCGTCGACGGTGGAGGAGGTTGAGGAAGAAGGAAAAAAGAGAGAAGAAATTGAGGGAACTTGAGCTGTTGTTTGTTATTGTGAAGGTGATCACGTGCTTGTCGATTGCATATTTCAGTTGGCAGCCAGTGGCAGGTGAAGCCAAACTCCCTCGACATCAAACCAGACAGAATGCGTATTGCGCATGTCATTTTTATTTGGGTAGTGGAGATTGCAGCGTTGGAAAGATTGCGTGATGGAAGACACGCATTGGAATGCACTGATCTGAGCAAGAGAAGCTATCTCCAGTGCAATGATTTAAATTTTTATAAATATATCAAGATCATGCTATATAACGGATTAAGCTAATTGCTTGCTGTTCTCTAAATTATGAAGAGAAAATTACTTTGATGAAAGCGGATTGCATTTGCAATCTCTGCAACCCATAATAATGCAGTGCGACAAAGATCAACCAACGCGATCACAAAACAGTGCTCATAACATAAATCACAGTTATAAATAAATAAGGCTCAATGTCATAGTTTAATTTATTATGGGGCGTCTTCAATTAATTCTTAGACGGTCTGCAAGTGCCATGCCCGCGTTGCAATAGCAATGCTCACTTCGTCAACGTCAGACTCCGTTTACAGTAACACTGCAACATCCAAGCCTTGGTTCATATGGTCCAACATGCTCTGAAAATGATGTCACCTTCAAAAGTTGATCATTTCTTGCTGCTGGAGGATTGGCTCCCGCTGCCGCTGGGGGACGTGTAGGCCGAGCTGCCCTGGCCATCGTTGTAGTAGGTGCTCCCATTGGGATTGGAGTAGTAGTATGATCCATCCCTAAGAAATACTAGATAAGCTTCCGAGACGCACATGGCAAGCGGTAAGTTTAACGATGAATGGTAACAGACAACACTGACCTGTTGGAGTAGTGGTACGAATTGGAGTTGGCCGCACTAGAACCGTAGTCACGAGCACAGTAGTGGTTACCCTGCAACAAAATTAGGACATGGACGGATGGGTGGGTGGATGGAATCAAGGGTTTGCGTGAAGTAATACCTGGCTATTGTAGCCGCTGCTCTTGTAGGTGAAGTCTTGAGGCATGACGATAAAGCTCGGAAGTCTGGAGGGGATAAGTGGTTGGTGTCAGTGAAGAAAAACGAAGCTGAGGAGAAGGAATGAAGAAGTTCGGGTGAGCCGGAATCACCTTAAGTATATGAGCCACTGTGGCATGCCAAAGGTTAACAAACAAAGCAAAGTTCGATGCTTGGTAACAATGTGATTTGAGTGGAGAGACAGAGCTACCCCGCTTGGAAGGTTGAAGCGGTCGCACAGAAGTGATCAGGTGCATGTAGGAAAAAGCAAACAAAGGCGCCGATGACGTGGCGGCTGCAAATGCCTGATATATCATTGACTGCCGCGACAAGGCTATTATTCGGATATGCGCCTGCGGGAAGCGGTCGAATGTTGGATTGGGTCGTGTCAGTGCGTGTCGTGGCGTGGCTGGTGGTAGCGAAAGTTACTTACACCTCATTTCCACAAGCAAAGGGCCGCTATGGCTTCCTGTCCCACGTGAGCCGGGTAACATCTGCCAGTATTGGTGATGTGTGAAACCGGGTGAGGGTGGTCACCTGAGGAGGTGGCAGCCTCAAAACTGCCCGCATCGACCTTTCAACCTAGACTGGATTGTTCATCCTTTATAATACATATGAATACACTCAATCTCCTGCTGCAGTGGTTTCTGGCCCTTTGTGCCTTCTGCTATGGTATCTTTTCTTATTTTATTTATGTCTGATTCAAAAGCAAGCAGCGTGTGGGGAGGGAATTTTAGGATGGCTAATGATGAGCCAAAATAATACATAATATAATATTAGTATATAAGTGTTTATAATTTTATTTATTCATCTTTATTTATTTATGTCTAGTAAAAAAAAAGTAGCGGGGAGAATTTCTAAGAGTTCCAGAACCACATAGGCGACGGACACATTCAACAGTTTTACTTCACGATTTGCCCGACCAAGAAACAATTAATCCAATCCCTTGAACGGAGAAACCTCGATTATTTAACCATGATATCATTCAAAACTAGCTAGGTTCTAATCAAGACACCCTACTTGTGCCCATCGTCTTCATTTGCACGTAATGAACTTGTAAAATTTCCTCAGTCTTGATACCATATCAATCCAAATCGTTACACCTAGCCATTCTTTTTCCTCTACCGAGCTGCGTAGTATGCGGTCAGCGTGATCATTAGCGTTAGAAATAAAACCGCCTCGAGAAGAAGCACGTTTTTCAGCTTTCGCCTCTGGCTCAGGGGGAGGGTATGTATATTTCCATGTGTATACCATGAAATAACCGAGTCAAAATTTCCCCAAATGACAAGAAGCCCAATAAAGGGGAAAAGTATGGTCAGGAGAATAATGACCATAAAGAGCTTGTTGGCCCTCTTTTCATTCACAATCGATAACCGGTGACGAGAAATGATGTTTTGTCGCCCCATTTCGATGAGATCTAATTCAGAGGGCGAAAAAAGACTGCCTCCATTAGCACATCCCCTTTGTACCATCCTTGCTCTTCTTTCTAAAGTGCTTGACGAAAAACCGCGAGCTCGAGGTAGCCCATCGTAGATGGCAGTCTCATGAGAACACTGGTACCAATTTTTGCTAGTTGGAATTTGTGATGCGTTGACTGGCGGAGCATCCAGAATTTCCGACGATGAAATCAAGATGTCGCCGATTCTCTCACTTGCTATAAAGACGTTAGATAGTTTCATCGGATATCTCTTACACACTTACAGTCACGTCGTATAACTCCATTCATTCTGTAGTAGCGGTGGACTGGAGCTGGTCTGGTGACAGTTTCTTCTGGAGATTCTCTCAAACTTTGTGGCCGAATTCTTGATGGAGTTTTGGTTCGCGGAGAGGAGTCCATTGTGCTACTGGTGTTGGATCTTGCTTGGCCTGCAAACGAACTAGCAGGTTCAGTGTGATCTTCTTCTCCTCGTTCTCTTCGCAAATATTGCAGCATCGATGCTTCTGGCAAGCTAATCAAAGGAAAGGGGAGCTGCAGGAACCTGTCCTCGTCAGACGTCATTTGATATCCTTTTTCGGGCTCCAGAGGCTCTTTGATTCTGAGTCTATGCAGATGTTGGTCTCTGATCGCCAGGGCTGTCTTTGGCGGATCCCTCCCTAGAGTTTGTCGAATACGGGACCATCTGGATTTGCCGCTCTTCTCAGACCTGGTGGTTGCATAGATACCACGTCCCCCACGTTCGAACAGGTTGGTGTCCGAGTCAAGTGTTTGGTAACTATCCCGTCTACAATCCGCATCTGGAAGAAAGACGTTTGGGCGGAAAGTTTTTTGGGTGTGCGCATCCCCATGGAATAGATTTGAAAAACGACAGGTACTCCCAGAGGTCGCAAATGGAGACTGAGGAAAGCTTCGAATGGCATTCTGGGGGGAAGCCCCAGGGCATGGAGAGACATACCTGGGGGCCACCATCGATGTGTTTTGTTGTCTGTTTCTGACCAAGTGAAACGAAACTGGAGTGACATCACGAGAGTTTGGATGTTGAATGATTCTCTCCATTGATCCATATTCGCGAGGGTATTGATACTCGGTCATGTCCGACACGTCAGCGAGACTGCTCCCAGTACCTTTGGCAATATTGTCGTGAAATTCTTGCCGTGTATGATCGATGTTTTGCTCCGTGGTGATAGTTTGCCAATCTGCTTCATTGCCGGTTGGCGATCTTGATCTGACAAGGGTTGCAATGCCACTGTTGAGCTGACACGACGGTTCGACGTCCAGCTGGGCACTGGCTTCTCTTTGGCTAAGTACAGGGACCTTTATTTCTTCGTCGACATTCTAGGCCGATCGAATAACAGAAGAATTATAAAAGGATGATATATTTGTATCACCTTTCACCACTTCATGAAGGTCCTCATCTTGCACGAATGGAAATCTGGTATCTTTGGAAACAGCGCTTCCTCCCACACGATGGAGGGCATCACTGACTTCCCTTTCGGCAGATGAATGAAGGAATCCAGAGTATTGCTCTCCGTCGAACTTGAATGGATCGCCGTTTGTACTACTCGAGGCTCCAGAGATAGTCCTAAGCATCTGAGGTCGAGAGTTGGTGAGCTCGTGTTGTTGGGGTTGCTCATTTCGCCCCGAAATCCACAGGTTCTCGTTAATAACGGAAGGGATTCTAACAGCAATCATTTTCGATGCATCTCCATCACTGTGAAGGCTAGAGATCGAGTGGAAAGAGTGCACACGAGGCGCCAACCGATGACACCATGCTGTCTCTGGGCCAGGGAGTTGGCGAGGCGAAGGCAAGGTTGCGTGTTTACCTATGCTTGAGGGGTCGAGTCGTTGCATGGTTTTCGAATCGCTGCTCACTTGGGCATTGAAGACGAGCTCGAAATTCTTTTGATGCTTGAACTGATGTGGAGTAACTTGAGTGTTTTCAAACTCGTCGTCGTGAGCGATGGTTTCCCATTCAGAGGCTGGTGTATCGCAATCAATCGAAACTATGCGCGTCAAGCCATTCGATTTCGGTCCCTCAAACTTTCGAACTCGGGATGGGTGCTTTGAAATGAATCCTCGGCGCGCTGGAACAACTTCGCGAGGAATGTGGGTTTTGGTCGACGAAAATTCTTCTAGTTGAATACCTTGATCAGGGCCCGCAACGGCAAAGGGATCTGATTTCGATGACATGACAGAAAGGGTACTATAACATGTGCTCTGTGCTTTCTGACCGGAGCGTTGGCTTGCCGTTAATGTCGATGTCGACGGGTGAGACTAATCAAGTTAGTGAACCGTACCTATACTGGGGAACTAGCCAACTTGCATTCTCAGATGGAGATTTCAAAACCGGAAGTCTCGCCATGTTCAGAATAACACATTCCAAAGAACAGCTTAATACACTGTATAACCTGGTTGGGCGGTAGTTTCAACTGAAGGAAAGCCTGGCTTGGGAGACGGAAGTCAGGCTGCAAGGTATATGTGAAGTCTGGGTTTGGGGGCTTGAGACCCAACTGTTGAAATTCTCCGGGACCTTGGATGAAAGAGCAAGACTATTAGCCGAACGTTTATGAGGAGAAAGGAGTTACCCCGCAGAAAATCATACGCTTTGTAGACGCAGAGTGGGCGGTGATAAGGGTGGTTGTTTTGGGAATGACTTGGCATGCGCGTTGTAGATTCGCGTTATGATTCATTGCACAAACAACAAGCGAGGTGGAAGTTGACTCAGGCATCAAGACCGGGTCACTTCCGCCGTTAGTGGTATTTTGGAACTCGAAGTGGTGGGTGAAGCTTCGTTCAGTTGTGGGCAACTGCTTGACGAACGCTCAGCAAACCGCACCTCACATTTTAGCAACCCTAAGCCACAGTGGCGCAAAGAGCATGTCACGGTAGCAGAAAAAAAACTTCGTGCGATATCATGAGCAGGTTGACGAGAAGACACTGCTGGATGTTCTGGCGTTTGGGTATTGAACCGTTGGACGAACAAAGCAATCAGCCCCAGCAGCAATACGAGCTTGGGGCTCAGACTTCAGTCATGGTTACATGGCACACCACATAAATTTCTCTTCTAACTCTACTACCGCGAAAAAATTGTCACAAAATAAATATGTATCAAAAATAAATTAATCAAATCAAATATACTATTATACTAAGTAGCTTTGGGTTGGGTAAGTTTATATTATCTTGTATTTTATATTGTGTAACTAGGGCTCTGGATTCAATTCCATATGTGTCATGGTTCTAATTCATCCATCCAAATAAGCTAGACTTGAATTTGCAGGATCGACATTTGCGGGGAGTCTGCTGCTTATCAAATCACGGGGTGCAATCAAAGCCAGCTGTCCAACCCCGCGCGTCGTTCAGCCAGGCATCGAATCGCCTGGCAATTAGGCCCCAGAACATTCATCTCGTCCCAACGCAACTGTCTGGATCCCAGAGCCGGCCATCCACACCTCGACGGGGAACAAGGTTAGCTATTTTTTGTGTTGCCAGAATAGCGGCGCCAGCACCCGCAAGTGGGCATAGCGTCGCTTATTCCATCACTGTCCTTGCTTGCGCCTTGGCCATCGCTTATCGCGATAACCCTGGCTGCTCTGGGGGCCATCCTTCGCCGCTAGGACCCCAGCTTCCCCGTCCCAGGGCCCTGCGACCGGTCCGTAACCGTCTGACCCTGGAGGGCCGAACGGGAACCTGCCCTCAGGATCGTCTTCGGCTGCCCCTCACGTTCTCCTTTTACTATCTTTCCCGAGCCTCCGTCGACCCTCATCGATTCCTACACGCCGACCTCCGGCCCCGCCTCTTCGGCGTGCGTTATGGACGACCCCGAGTCTCCGCCGAGGCGTCTCGACGAGCTCCCCGATGAGATCCTACTCCAGATAGTGTGCTGTCAGTGCCACCGCCGCGCACTCGCCCCACCCCCGAATTGAATCTGCTCCGCTAACTGCACCCTTGGCCAGTTCTCGAGCCTCATTACCTGCCCAAATTGCAGCTCGTTTCCCGCAGGCTCCGCGACGTGTGCCTGGATCATGAGCTGTGGAAGCGCCATTGCTTCGAACGCTCCTCATGGTACCACTTTCTCCAAAACCGCCGTCGCTTCCTGGCGGCATCGGTCCAGCCCATCTCGGCTTCGGTCGACCCTACAGCACCCCTGGACGATAGGATAGAAGCAGCAGCAGCAGCAGCTGGGGACGATTACAGCCTGCAGGCCACCGACGAGGATGAGTCTCAACAAAATTACCGAGAGCACCTCGAATTGCTCCAGGACATGACGAATTGGGATCCAGCATTCCCTGGGGAGCAGGTTTCTTGGTACGACGAGTATATCCAGCGCAACGGCCCTACCAGTGTCAACTGGCTACAGATCCCGCGAGTGAAAGAAAAGGGGATGATGCAATCGGTCGAGGCCCGGGGCATGGCGCTCTACAGTCCGAATAATGGAGACGATGGGCTTGGCACCTTGCTGGCAGTCTCTCCACTAGATGACGGATCTGTGTGCCTGTGGGACGTCAATGGCAGTAGGGGTAAGCGAGGCGGGATCGTCGCAACTAGCGAGCCGGATATTTTGTTCATGAACAAAAAGTGCGATGATAAAATCAGGCGGTCTAAGAGGATCGATTCGGGGGTGACGGAATGCGTCAGTGTGAATCACAACAACCACCGTGCTTTTTTTGCTGTCCAGAGTCGTAAGTTCTATAAATCGACCCCCTTTGACCTTCCAACATCGACAGCTAACGTGTTTCTTTACCTCAAAGACCTTCTCGAAGTCGATCTCAACAGGCTCGAAGTCGTCAACCGAGACTCGTTTGAGTGGTCCATTACTACGTTATCACAAATTCACGATGGCGTGCCATTAACAGTAGGCACGTCACTGGGGATTCATCTTCACGATTTTAGGGCGAGGGCGAGTGTGAATCATGATGTGGTGGAGCGGGTTGATGAGCCTGTGTGGGACAGTAATAGCCCTTTCAAGGCGATATTCGACCCCAAGCCTCTGCCACCATACGCCTCGCTGTCTCAGCCCACGCCAATCAGCATCCTCCATCTTCCTCGTGCGGATGATGGGGAGATGGTATCAGACGATATTTACGTTGCGGGGCGATTTTCGAACATTCTGCACTACGATCGACGAAAATTCCCCAAAATCATGGGATCCATTTACTCAGGTTCGCGTCTTTCAAGCCTAGCGTCGCTCCCGTACCCTTTCTCTACGGTGGACCACGAATTGAGGCGACGTGGGGACCTCACAGCCGAAAGGGTGGCGTTGAGCAAGACAGTTGGAATTGGTCGCACGCTAATAGCTGGTGGGGAGTACAAGACGAAAGGGTCACTGGAGCTGTATGGGTTGAGTTCCGCAGTTCATTCGGATGGCAGCACGATATTGCAAAACTCGACAATGAAGAATCGATACAAGGCTGCATCGTCGATCATCTTGTCAGTGGCTAACCACGGAACAAAGATTGCTTTTTCTGACGGGGCCGGACTTATCAAGTGGTTTGAAAGGGATGGACACACAGAAGTCCGAAGGATCCGAATTGGGCACAGCGATACACCAGCACAGCCATCCCTTTTTGCCTCGATGCCCGGATCTGACGATCTGGCTCGCAAAATCGTATCAACACAGTCAAAGCATGGCCGAGAACGGCCCAACGAGGACAACATCTTATTCTGGACCGGGGAAAAGCTCGGAATGGTCAGTTTCACGGGAGAGCCACTCTTTGCGCCGGGAGATTTCGAGGCAGCCAAGCACGAGGGTACATCTGACGACGAGGAGCGACGCCAATACAGCGAAAAGATGCGGGAGGCGCTGGAGCGGCAGGCAGACGAAGTGCGGTTCGTACAGGGGCTCGGAATGGACCCATCAGTGAGGTGAATTTGGCTACCGTAGTAGATGATGCATGCAGACGGCGCTGCAAGCGGGCGTTAATGAGGCGAAGGGGGTGGAGGAGGGGGGGAGGGCGCATAATCCCAACCATTTCCAGACAAAAAGGTGTAACGAGAGACCTGAAAAAACAAAGGCTTCTGTACTGTAGGATATGAATTGAGGACGAAATAAGTCCAAATTACAGGCAAGATCCCAGGTAGCAGAGACAACCTCTGACTTGACCGCCATCAAAGAGATATGCTGTGAGGATGATCGACAGTGGATATGAGGCCGCCCCTCTCTGTGTGTGTAACTGGAGTTGAAAAAGGGCCAGCGGGTGGGCAAGGCGAGCCTGTTTGAGAGTCGTGGATGCATGGCAGCGCAAGGTAGACCAGGCTAGCCGGTCTAGCTGATGTGCGTGGTGAGTGGAAACACCATGGCACACAGCATGACATGGCAAAGCAAGATGCTTGCATAGGTATGCTGTGTGTGAGAATGTGGTGCCCAGGCATGGCTTCCGGGATACGGCGTTGGTTGAAGATTGGCGCGGGGATCGACAGAGGGTGGTCGCTTGAGGGGCGTGAGGGGGTTATAGACGGCGAGGGCGCTGCATGTCAGCTCTGGAACATAGTTAGCAGCAGTGGTCTTAGTTGCGCCGCGCGGGCTGTGTAGTTCTCGGGCGTTGGCAACTGATGGTTTGCCCAGTGTTTCTTCGTGGAGCTGGCCGGCGGTGGGATTGAGTCACTCTCGCTCGCTCCCACGCTCATGTACATGCACTGTACATGTATGTGTCCTGTATATGCGATGCAGTCTGCGTTTGCATCCCCAATCCCCCATGTGCATCCGCCACTGCATTCTGCGTCTTGCGCTTTGCTGGCGCGCGGCGGCGTTCCACATCTGGCTCTAGTTGCCGGCACAATTGGATCAGCGTGGGTAAGAGCTGTATATTCCCCCCCCCCGGTAGCCGAAACCGAGATGGCGTTTCTCGGTGATTAATTAATTACCATCACGTGGCATTTGGACCAAGTCCCGTCCGCCGCCTGGGTGGCACGTCCCAGAGAACCCATGCAACTATCTACCGTCGCTTTAGTTGCGGTGCAAGGTGTTTTCGACTCTTTGGTGGTGGATGTGAGGAGGAAACCCAGGGCGGCCAATCACCAAGCGAGCCAAAGACGCCTGGGCCAATTAACTTAGCGGGCCCCGACAGAAGATTAAATTCTCCGTGCCGAGTCAAGAACCGGCACCATAGTTTGGGCAAGCAGGGCGGATACTGTGCCGCAAAGGGAAGGGTATTATCTCGGTTTGCTCTAGATTAGCATGCTAGTCTTTTTGGTTTTTGAGATTGACACCCACGTTGGGCTTTTCCTGCATTAGGTATGAATCGTTGGCTGCCTGGTCCTTTTGGGTGTGGTTCAGCTCAAGTCAATGAGATGCAGGCGATATGTCTATCGTATGAGACACACACACGCCCATGCGCATTAATGGACAGAGTGGGATCAGCTTGGGACGGTTGGAATGGTTAGGATGAGTCCATCACAAATGATTTCACGCTCCAACGAGGTAACGCGGCCTGCGGGAAGTGGACATTGATGGTGGAGCAGAGCTGCGCTGTCAGCTCCTCAAGCTCAAAGGGAGCGGAGCTTGGAAAGCCACTAGAGCATTTCGCCTCACGGGGCAAGTTTGGCGGGGCCGTGCAGATGACGGCATTTTGGCCGAAGGAAAATGGTATGATGATAGATGGAATGGAGGGCAGGAGAGGGAAAAAAACGAGTGACAGCCAAGGGATGGAAATGTTTCATGGGGATTCCTTGAAGGCCACGAAAATCACCGACTTGTTTCGGCCTTGGAAGTAGTGTCAAACGACGCTCTGCTGCACGGCTCCGTGGCTCTGGGATTGAGGAGAAGGGAACATCCCTGGATGGATGGGAAGGGTTCGTTCGCGGGCAACCAACCTTGAGATGGCATTTCGAATCAGAGACGGGCCTCATCCTACTCCTCGTGTAAAACGGCATATAAAATAAATTAAAAATTGAATTTTTTTTTTTCTTAGGAAGCCCACCCGCAGGTGCATACATGAGTAGCAGTAGCAGTAGCAGTAGTAGTAGCAGGAGGTAGTAGGTAGCACTATGCAGCAGTGTCTCGCCCTGTTTCCTGCCGGGCCTAGGCTTCTTTTTTGAGGGCTTCGTTCCCACACAGCAGATATGCGCTGTTACACGCCATCTTGCCATCACACCGCCTGTGGAGTGCCTTTGACTCGGCTTCTCTTGTGCGCAAGCGGTTGAGTGGGCAGCCTATCGCATCTCTGTGACGTGAAGAGCCGACCAGCCAGGCGTTGGTCCAGGCGCCGAGTAGTGCCTATCACAGAGCCAGCAAACGGCGGCTAGACAAAGGCGGGAGAGCTCTAGTCTCTTTGGCAACAAAACAAGACAGGAAAGGAAAGTGGCTCTCAGACCGTCATTAGGCCCCGTGTCATTTCATCTGATCTCACGTCTCGGGAAGGGAGTGACAAGCGGCGGCGTGGGAAGGGGGAGAAGAGTGAGGCGGCCAGCGATCGATCCATGGGGCCCCAGGGATCATTCTTGCATTGTGCGTCGACGTCTGCGTCGCGTGTGCCAGTGGCTTTTGGCCCTTCGCCTTGGCCTCTAATGCAAGGATTCCCTGGTGGGTGATTTGGCAGCGCATGGCATAGCATGGTATTGGGCCAAGGCCGTTCTGGGTCCTCGCTCGTCAACCTGCCATGTCACGCCCCCAAGGTGGTGCTGGGCTGCCACTGCTGGCCTCTGTCTTGCTCTGCTGGACGGGCATATTTGGGCTGGAGGTTCCCGCTCCTTGCCTTTCACTTTTGCGCCTAGTCTAGTTTTTGTTTGACGCCTCTTCCGAATTCCCCAACTCGCACCAGCGTCAGAAAGGCGGATCAAACGACACGACGAACCGACTACTGTACGATCGATCGCATTGACGGCCGAACTCTGTTTTCTCCATTCCTTTCATTCCTGGTCTCCTCTTTTCCTACATCACCTCTTCCTCAGGCATTCCGTTCGTCTTGCATTTTCTTCTTCTTCTTCGTCTTCTTCGTCGTCGTCGTATTTTCCCTCTGCCTTCTATCCCTCTTCTACCCGACCGCCACGCGATCCGACCACTCTTCTGCCCACGCACACACACACACACTCCAGCATCCAGCCCCCGGGCTCACCGACTCACCGACAAGCTCCCTTGCACACACCGCACGCATCCAGCCGCCAGGGGTGCATCTGCATTTCCATCTTCATTCTTCACCTTTCGCCTTTCACTTTCCTTTACTTTCGGGTTTGAGAGCTAGTTCTGCTGCACAATCCCGGCCCGGAAACATTTCCCCGACGAGTGGTGTGATCGCATTTGCCGCCGCCCGCTTTCAGGCACATCCACCCTCCAGCCACGGCATCACGGCATATATGTGACTCCCTTCCCTTCTTCAACCTTTTCCTGCTGTCGACGTTGACGACTCCGTTAACGTTGACCCCGGCTGAGCATGTCCCATGGCCTTTTGGGTAGGTGACGGGGATCATTCGCAAGGTCCCACTGGTGGGAGGCCGTACGTCCACGGTGGGAAGCGGAGAGTGAGCCATTCCGACGGTGGCGACGGTGGCGACTTTGTCGAATTCAAACGAACCAGATATGGAATGAACGAATTTCGACCCGACGGATACGAGCCGACCTTTGGGCACGGAGAATACGGTTCTAGTACCGTCAATCGCTTCGCACTCCAGCACAATGACCTGCCGGGGAGCTACCACGCTGCGACCGACCCAGGCGATAGCTTCAACTACCCTACAGATGACGACTACTATCATCATGATCACGACTACGACCGAGATATCGACGCTACCCCACCGCCCCAGGTTCCTTTCTTGACTCGCGAACCTATCCCGGTGGCTACGAAGCGGCCCTTCTATGTTATTCGGGAGCGTTCACCCACTCCCGAGTTCGCTCCCATATCTCCTTTCGGCTTCGGACCTGGCTCCGCTCCGGGCAGCATAGGCCCCGTCCTAGCACCACCGGGCCTCGGCGGACCGCCTCCGGGCTCGTGTGCTATGGAACGCACAGCCTCTGGCATCTCAATCTCCTCCGACACCACCCAGCATTCACTTAGTAATCTTGGACCTGAAGATGACGAAGATGCCAGTTACTTAGATGACCAAGAAGCTGCTCGCCTGGTGCTGGATCACGTTGCTGGACACACACCCCGTCGACGACACCCGGACTCGCAGCACAGCCGCATCCTCAAGACGCTTATCAACCCCAAGCAGCGCAGTAACACACCGGACTGGCCTCTCGATAACGATGCCCTGCGAAGCATATTCTCTGCCGCCAACGAGCTCTTCTTTGATAATCGTTTGGCTGGCCGTGTCGCTTGGGACTGGAGTCATCCCGCCAGCTCCCAGTACCAGGCGCACATCGTCGGTACTACTGCTGTGCGGCGTGCACGCCCGAGCGGCTATGAGACGCTCATTGTTTTGTCCTCGCCTATTCTCAAGGACACAAAGTACAACCGACGGCTGCTCATTTCGACTTTTCTCCATGAGATGATTCACAGTTATCTCTTTGTCATGTGCGGCCTCAAGGCGGGACATTGCGGTGGACATACAGATGGGTTTCGTCAAATTGCCGAGACGATTGATGCCTGGGTTGGCCGAGGGTACCTCCGCCTTGGTGAGATGGAGGCCGACCTCGAGCAGTTCCGAGAGCGCCATGATCGTGAGCATGGAAATGAACGAGAATACAGGGGAGTCGCTGCGGGAAGCGAGTGGGGAATGCGTGGAGTGAGTCCCTGGCGCCGATGGGTTCGGCGCGCTGAGAGGGACGGACACGATTACTATCCCACAATGGAACCTCGTCTACCGCGACCACAGCAACATCAACCTCCGCCGCTGCCGCAACTTCAGCCACTGAGCCACGAAGATTGGCAGCGACATGACAGGGATGGTCTCCATGGCCGCAACAAACGAGGCGTGGGCTCACCATACGTTTAGGCTACTAGACGGCGCCCTGAGCTTGGGCGATATTCTGTCCATTGGCCACGGCAGGTAAGTTGTCATGTCAGAAGACTAAAAATGTCTTGTTTGATGGGGTAGAGAGCATTTCATTTGCTCACCCCATCCCACCCTTTATTTCCTCATCCTCTCTCTTTGTCAAAAAAATGTTGGACAAGAGTGCGGAGGCCATTTGTGTGAATCTCATACACGCAGAGGCCAATCCCGTGTACCCTTAATATTTTTTTCTTCCTTTTGTATAAACCGGCAGCACAACATGACGGCATTGCGACGGCGTTGGGAAAAAAGGGATCATTGAAATGGTTCGCTACTCGGAGAAAAGAGCATATATGATATGATACGATGTCTTTTTGTTTTTTTGTTCCCGGGATAGAATCCTGTGCATCATTGGGGGAGAACGGTTCATGACACATTTTCCAGTATCATTTCAGTGATATCTGAGCATATTCTTCTTTGTATGAGGTGAAGGATGAAAGGGAAGGAAGGAATGGAATAGCTTGATAGGACGTACTGGAAAAAAAAAACGGAGGGAAATATATATTTTTACCATCTCTCATCATTAATATTGGCACGATAGAATGTGAAGTAATCATATTGTTGTGTACGTAAACCAAAAGCAGCAATCTTATTAATATCTCATCCAAACCATTAATACGAACTAACCACCTTTTAGTGCTTTCATCCCACAAGCATTCACAATGATTAATCACAACGCCTGTCATGCCTCTATGTCATACCACACCCATCGACTCATGCTATCCCCAAGATGTACTAAACCCAACAATGCTATGAATCATGGAATATGTAATGCAACATGCACCTAACTTACCGTCAAATCTGGATTTACGATTGTCTTCTAACACCCATGGTGCCGTAGCCCTGTCTTTGGCGACGAGTTTTGCCGTCATCCTCAGCGTCGGATTCATCCGAGACAGCGCAGCTATCGGGGTCTAAAAGCGTGGCGGCAGCAGATGAGTCGCTATCCTCGGCATCACTGTTCTCCACCGAAGCAGTGGGGCCCTCACCCTCGACAATTTGGAACACAGGAAAAGCTCCAATGATTGCAACAACCATCAGAAAAAACCAAGAGGCCACAACGTAGCCATTCTCAGCGCCCCAGGTGAACATAGAACCGGTAGAGGCAGGGCCAACAGCTCGCCCAACGCCGCTAAAGGCTGTAGCAAATCCGTTTAGAGTTCCAAGTATGCTGAGAGAGGGTGCAGAGTTGGTGAGGAGGATTGTCATGGAGGGAAAGGCGACGATCGAAGCGGCGCCCTTGAACAGCATGACCGCCAGTAGCGCAATCAAGCGAGTCTTTTGGGTCGGAAAGAGTACAGTATAAGGAGTGAGAAAGTAGGCAAAGGGGACAACAACACCTATTCATACATTAATCAAGACGCTCCAATGGTTAGCAGGAAAGAAAAAAAAAAGCACTTACAGCAAACGCGGAAGCATCGCAGGACTCCAAATCGGCTAACAAGTGGGGGATAGACCAAAAACTGGATAAGAGCACAAATAATCCCGTACAATGTAAACATGTTACCAATTTCACCGGATGAAAGACCAAATCCACTGTTAAAATAGAAAGGAGGCTTGAAGTTATCAGGGGTACGCTCAATAACAGGATGGTGGAGGAAGACGGTGAGGGTTTGGTCATAGGCAACAGAGTGGAAGGCCACAAATGTATAGGCGACAAGATTGAGGACAGTTTGCTTGGTAAATACCTCACTCGTTGAGTGAGAACGATGGGGACGCTTCTGTGTTGAAATCTCACTGGGTAGCAATGGAGCTGTCGCTTCGCCATCGACAAAGGAGCACCGACGAGCAGAGGTTTCCTGGCGGTGGAAGGGTCGAGTGAGTCGTTGACCAAAGACCAAGCCCCAGTCACGCTCTCCTTGTTTGCTGGGAAGGGTTTCCTGGCCTAATTAGTGACTGATTTGTCAAGTATGAGTCGAGCGCGTTTACCTGGAGAAAGAAGATGGCGCTGGTGACCGAGATGAGGAAGAAGACAGTCAAGATCAGGTTAGGCAGCAAGAAGGGAAAGCGAATAAAGAGCTCGTTTTCCCCAAAGAGACCGGGGAACTGCTTTGCAGGGTTGGCGAAGAAGCCACCGAAACTAGGGCCGATGACAGAACCGACACTCCAAACAAGGGGCATGATGGAGAAGGCTCGTGGCTGAAGTTCCCTCTGGGGCACCATCTCGGCAACCATGGTTCGAATGATTCCAACTGTCGCAATGTCAATATGTATCCTGTTTCAATAGTTGGCTGCCTGTTTTCGTACCATTTCCATTACTGCCACCTTGAATGGCTCGGACGGTGATGGCCATGGGCAAGCTGGTCGACATGCCCCATATGATGAAGCAGGTCATGGTCGCGATGAGACCAAAAATGATTGTTGGTTTTCGACCATACACATCAGAGGCCTTTCCCCAAGCAACCGCGGTGATGCTCTGAGAAATGGAGAAAACACCGGACGTGATACCGGCCCACCTAGCGACTTTGTTTTCCTCAATACCAAAGCTCTTCACCATGTCGGGGAGATATGGGAAGACGGAAGTATAAGCCATAGGCTCGGCCACACGGGCAATCGCTGTAGCATATATTAGCAACAAGAATGAAATTTGATGGAGGGCGCCATTTGAGCGGCGGTTTTTTTTCCCTAGAAAAATACTTTTTTCCCCATTTATCATAAAAGTGTTTGTTTGTTTGTTCCGGTCATGTAGGCCTCATGTTATGCTGGCCTGCTCCGTATGAGAATTGGCACATGTGCGTGTCAAGATCACTAGAAATGGAACATGTTCGGTTGCCAGACATTTACGAGTAAACAGACAGATAAACTAGCACAAGAAAAGAATCAAGTTGACAGAAACATGATGGGTAAAACGAAGAGAAAATAATGATCATGCCGCATATCCCAACTTGGGTGCGAGATGGCGCTGAGTACAGCTACGACAAATGAAAGGTGATGAGCGGATCATGCATGATATATTGTAACTTGCTGGACGGCCATTATGGTGGTAACAAGGCGAGGAAAAGAAATGGACAATATCCTTACCCATGATTGCCAGCTGCTTGGCGGGCAGCTTAGGTTTCGGTATTGATGTCATGATTGTTGGTGTCCGGTTGGGTGGGGACGAATGGGGAATTAAAAAAAAAAAAATTCTACTTTGAGAGCGTATCTACTGCAGAAGCGCTGTCACGATGATTAGGAGGAAGTGGTATTTCGAGGTTGGCCAGGAACAAATGTGGCATGGAACGACAAAAAATCCTAGATACCAAAGACGACAGAATAATTATCCAGGCTAGAGAGCCGAGGGGAAGAAAAAGGTTGAGGAACAATCAAGGCAGGGCAAAGGAAAGGAAAAAGAGACGGGCAAGTTAATAAGCCGTGGTGGCGGTTGGCTGGATTGGGAAAGCGAAGTGGATGCTGTGCAACCAAGATGTGCAGAGCGGGAAACAAGGCCCACTTGGCTCGCAAGCCATCTGCATCATCCCGGGTCATTAGCCTTGACCGTGTTGTAGTGTTGTAGGGGTTGAGAAGGGCGAGAAGAGATCAAAGCTGGGTTGGGCGCACCGGTGACAGCGGAGAGAAGAGACAAGGACGTAGACACACATTCCTCGATGCTCATTCTAGTCACAAGCGTTGCGGTGTCATTGGATACTGAGGCCATCCATGGACAAAGGTAGCATGGTGCGCGCTCCGGGACATTACAGAGCAAGGGTTTGGCGGTCACCGGGCCCAGTCTCCCGCATCCGATCCGCATCCGCATATCGGCTACATATGAACGTGCTGATGCACCTCCATCCTTGACGTGCTTTGACTTTGACTACAGCTGTGAGAGGCGGCGCCAGCGGCTGCCTGTATATGGTGAGACAGGCAGCACGGCAAGTCGATGGGCACTCAGACAGTCGGCCAGATAGGTAACGCTTCTTGAAAAGGAGGGCCGCTCTGACACTGCTACTGGACAGAGCAGACCCGGGCCAGGCGAGAGGCGGGCCAAGGCCGGCCGACAGCGGAGCTCCTCCTCGCTGGAAAACGGAGAAAAAATGAGTCCACCTTGGTTTTTCATGAGCATGGGACACAACAATCCTGACATGAGTAATCCTCTGTCCCACCATGCTGCTCCATCAGAACCCCAACTCCCACCAACGCTCGACGTAACCCTTTCGAGGTCGTCCCCTGACCGGGCCTCAGATTCCCAGTGCATCTGCATCTCACCTCGCCTCCACCTCCACCTCCACCTCCAACGACCGCTCCACGAACGTCCATGTCGTTGGGGATTAGTGCCTTTGTTCTTGGTTGCACACAATGGATTCCCCGATGCCTGCCATGCATGCGCCTGAGCCAATCCCATCCGCTGTAGATCCGGGTGGCTGCTTACGTCCAACGGCCGAACACTCCACCCTGAATCCCATTCACGGGCCCCCATGCCCTTGATTGGGACACCGGGCCGGGAGTGTGGGCACGAGGCCACTGACCGCGGCGCCGTCGCCTCTGCTGCATCTTCGATCTGCTGTTCTTCCAGCTGTGGCGAGTGCGCCGTGGCTGGTGCACCGAGGCTCAATTCGGCTTTGGAGAACCGATAGCCTGAGGCACCGTGCTGCCACGACTCCATTCATGGCGGCACGGGAAGAGCGGGGACTAGCAATAACACGCACGCCTGATTGGCAGGGCGCCCTGTAACGTCATTGCCCATGCTATCTCGCGCCTTTCATTCAACGTCCCCTCATGCCCTTGTAAACCGAGAGATAACAACTTCCATCGCAACGGATCTTGAAAACGTCCGCCAAAAAAAGCCCTCAACTTCCCAAGGGCCTACTGCTGGATGACTGTCTCGACCAATTCATCGTGAGAGAGCCAGTCTCCAACCTCAATACGCCATGAGTCGGCTGTGAGTGTCCCTCGCCACCCAGGCTATCAACAGTAGCCACCGGCCCATTTTCAATTACGGATCCGGGTCAGCAAGCCTGGTCCAACCCATCTCAGCTACTGACATTCCCTGTCCCAGCGACTCTTCGTCCGAAAAGATGCCCAATGAGCGGACTCCCCTCATTCAGACTGTCCAGATCGGACCGCAGCGTAGGAGGTACCCGCATCAAACACGCCGTCGGTTCTTCACTATCGTCTCTAGTGCCCTGCTCATCTACGGCTTTGGCACATTTGTCTTGCATGCATTCTTCTTTGTCTGGCCATTGCGACACCACCATGGACCCCATGACGTCTACTTGAAGCCTCACGGCCGATTGACCGCTGACGAACTCCAATCTATTCTTTTTGATACTCCTGACCCCGAGAAGGCGAAGGAATGGAGCGAGTACTACACTGCTGGTGCCCATCTTGCCGGCCAGAACTATTCCCAGGTAATTATTCTGAGCATCATAACAACTCTGCAGCTAACCTTGAGACAAGGCCAAATGGACCCGAGACCGATGGGAAGAATGGGGAGTCAAGTCAGAAATCGTCTGGTACGACGTCTATCTCAACTATCCAGTTGATGCAAGCGTCTCATTGCTGAAGCAGTCAGAGGAGGCCAACGAATGGAACGTTGCGTTTAAGGCCTCTCTTGAGGAAGAAGTCCTTGAGGATGACCCTACAACTGGATCAAAAGATAAAATCCCTGCTTTCCATGGCTATTCGGCTAGTGGAAACGCCACAGCTTCATATGTCTATGTCAATTATGGCAGCTACCAGGACTTTGAGGATCTTGTCGCGGCTGGCGTCGAGCTCGAGGGCAAAATTGCGATTGCCAGGTATGGCGGCATCTTCCGCGGGCTCAAGGTGAAGCGCGCTCAGGAACTCGGCATGCTTGCATGCTTGATTTATAGCGACCCCGGTGACGATGGCGAGCGAACCGAAGAGAATGGATACAAGACTTACCCCGAGGGTCCAGCTCGAAACCCTAGCAGCATTCAGCGTGGAAGTGTCGATTTTTTGAGCATCCTACCTGGCGACCCGTATGTTCCCAATCTTCAACTGGTGGGGTTCCAACTGACTTGAATAGAACCACTCCCGGCTATCCTTCCAAGCCTGGTGTTCCTCGAGCCCCGGCAGAGGACGCAACTCCATCGATTCCCTCAATCCCTCTCTCCTATGTCGATGCTCTTCCCATTCTGAAGGCCCTCAATGGCCATGGGCCCAAGGCAACTGACTTGAACAAATACTGGGACCGCAACCTCGGTTTGCGCTACAAGGGTGTTGAGTACAACATTGGACCAACACCTGATAACCTTGTGCTGAATGTTTACAACGAACAAAAATATGTCACTACGCCTCTTTGGGATGTCATTGGAATCGTGAACGGAACGATCCCCGACGAAGTCATCGTTGTCGGAAACCACCGAGACGCATGGATTGTCGGTGGTGCGGGTGACCCGAACAGTGGTTCTGCAGTTATTAATGAGGTAATTCGTGGCGTAGGCAAGGCGCTTGAGAATGGCTGGAAGCCTCTTCGAACCATTGTCTTTGCCAGCTGGGATGGCGAGGAATACTCGCTCGTCGGCAGCACTGAATGGGTCGAAGAATATCTGCCCTGGCTCTCAGCTGCCAATGTTGCCTATGTCAATGTGGATGTTGGCGTTGCCGGACCTCACTTTACAGCTTCCGCGGCACCTGTTTTGAACCAGATTCTCCGGGAAGTCACCAGCGTGGTACCATCGGCGAACCAGACCGTTCCGGGACAGACTGTTGCTGACGTCTGGGACGGTAAGATTTCCACTATGGGAAGTGGTAGCGATTTTACCGCTTTCCAAGATTTTGCTGGTATTCCCAGCCTTGATATGGGCTTTTCGGCCAGCTCGGACAGTGCAGTGTATCACTACCACAGCAATTACGACAGTTTCTACTGGATGTCAGAGTACGGTGATCCTGGGTTCGAATATCACAAAACCATGGCACAGATTTTGGGCTTGACAGTTGCAAAGTTAGCCGGCAGCGCCATTATCCCTTTCAACGCTACCGAATACGCCGTTGCTCTTCACGGCTACTTGGACACTATCGAAGCCAAATTTGAACCCGCCACTGAGCCCCTAACCGAAGCTGAAGAGTTCACTCTGCGTGCTAGTGTCGTGTCCGACACGGCACTTGGAAGCGAGGACACGTTCAAGAAGAGTCTCGAGGGAATCCGAGAATACCTCGCGCTTCTGCAGGTCAAGGCTGCTGAGCTTGATGAATTGGCTGTTGCTTCCAACAGACAGCTTGAGGAGGGCATTCCGTGGTGGAACTTTGTCGAAAAGATTCGTCTTGGATTGGCCATTGTCAAAATTAACAAGAAATACAAGTTCCTCGAACGGAGCTTCCTGTATGAGGGTGGCCTTGACGGACGAAGTTGGTTCAAGCACGTGGTGTTTGCTCCAGGTCTCTGGACCGGTTACGCGGGTGGTAAGTGAACACGCCCATGATGGATGTTTGATTCATGCTAATAGAATGACAGCTGTTTTCCCCGGACTGGTTGAGAGCATTGATGCGAAGGACTACATTAACGGGCTCAAGTGGTCTGGCATTATCGAGCGTTGTGTGGTCAATGCTCTTGATGGTCTCAAATAGAAAGAGGTGATCAAGTAAACAAACAGAATATACAGTACATCCCTTCAAAGGCTGCACTGTACGTACCTGGTCTACTGTTCCTGAAATCTTTAAAATAATCTATATAGATAAATGATGCTAAAAGAAATAAATAAATAAATAAGTTTATTTATCTATAAATTTTCTTATCCATTTTGCTATTTTTCTCCCTACTTATTAAATTAATATTTTCGGGGAGTATATTCGGTAATATCTAAGATGCAAAAGTCACAGGAATACAATCCTTCAAGGGGCGTGTTGTACAATACACCCCTTAAAAGATTTGTAACAACACGGTGCGCCCGGCGGCTTCCAGCCCTAGTAACAACCTATGTTCCTTAAGAGCATCATTGATTTTCTAATCCGCCTTTCCCACAATAGCCTTGTGCAAGCTTGTACTCAAGTCCCCTTTCCCCCAACTTTCTGTTCTTTGATGTCGGCTATGTTGTTGAATAGTTTTGCTACTGCCCGAAGCTCCAATGGGCTTGTGTCCATGAGGAGCCGAGCTCTTCATGGATAATATACCCTGCCAAGTCTACCTTACTTAGGTTGTATTGGTGATAAGTATGTTGGCCTTGTTGTGAAGTTTTGTAAAGATGCTTGATGATTGTATTGGCGCTTGTACTTGAGTCTATGGTGCACATGTAAGGCAATGGCTTTAATGTGCTGGGCTTATGTTATGTTTGTATTGAGAGGATACGTTTTGGCTAGAATGTGTAAGAACATGGAAAAACGAGAGCTTAAGGCGGGTTGTGGATGAGTAGATACCTTTTCTGTCCTGATTATGTAGACTGCCCCTGAGAGCTGCTCTTTTTTTGGAACCAGTGTTGTCGTTGTGACTCTTTTCAACCTTGTCTGTGGCAGTAGAGTTTGTGATCCTGGGCCCCTCTCCGAGAGCTCTAGAAGCCACTTCCAGGGCTTCCCTACGCTCGACAACTTCAGCCTCTATCTTTCTCTGTTCTCGAAGCTCCAACTGAATCTTGGCCTCTCGGGCCTGCTTTGCCTCGATAGTAGCCCTGCGTCGCTCGTTGACAAGTTCCCTTTTAGCTTTCTGGCTGGCGATCTCCTCTGGACTTAGTTCAACCTTCTTCTTTTTCTTAACTGTCTTCGGCATAGTAAGATAGAAGAGACCTGCACGGGCGATAACGGGATTTAATATAACAGACACTGCTAAGACACATTGTCAGTCACATCGCCAAGGTAAAAGGGCACAAATGAGTAGCGCCAAGGGGGGTGTAGTGGATCCTTATGATAGTAAAATGCATATGAAAATGACCATCACGATGGTACGCAATCGTATGTGACAGTTCGGAAACAAAATAACAGCTGTACGAGGGTCTGATGGGTCGGGAGGGGATGGCCAACTTACCTACGGCGGCAGAGGATAAAGAAAGAAAGAAGAAATTGAAGGGTGGCCCAGTTGTTGTGTTCGTGGCTAGTTAAAAACACACGTAGCAAGCTCAGCCAAGATTTCTCCCGGGAGTTCTAAATCCCCAAGTGGCAGATACAAACTCCATGGTCTTCATGATTTACCCAACCAAAAAACAATCAACCTAATCATCTATACGGCACAATCTTGACAATCTTGACCGGAGGTTGTGTATGAAGAGAAAAGGAGAAAAATTGAAGGCAGGCGCGGCCGCTGGGAGTTATTTTAAATACTTTTATGTAGGCACTCATCAATATCATGTGTAATTCACTGTTTGTTACGTAGGCACTCATCAATAATGTGTGATTCACTGTTTGAAGGCTTACAGTCGGTGACCAGCTAGCGGCAGGTGGCCACCAACAAGTGTTTGTAGACAGCAAATAGTATGCAGCATTGGTAGGCAAGCGGGAGACAAAAAACATGAAACACCAAAATCGGCTCCACGTGCCATTTCCTCCTAATACAGCCGTATAATATAACCAATATGTAAGATTGGATACCTAAAAAGACTAGGTTTGAAGGAATTTATGGTATTCTTAGGGCTAAATAAATTAATTTTTATTATTTATTTATAATTTATTTCCTTGGGATATTGATGCCTAAAGAATCGTGGAATAAGCTTGGGTGTTTTATGTTTTCTGTCACTCGCTTGGTAGGTCAGCTATACCCCAATCTCTCTATATAAGCGTCAATAAACGCCCTCAAATATTGCACCCCTCACTGTTACCTCGTAGCAGACTTTTGAACACTAATTTTACTTCGAACGAAGTACGTCAAACGCAAGGGCGAGCATAGTAACTTGATCACCAACAGGCTGTAGATAGGAGCAGTCAGCGGCCAACAGGCAAAAACAGTCTTTACCATGGGCGGAGGGGAGTATGCCAAGAGCAAGACATTCATCCAGGGAAGACTTCACAAGGGCATGGGCGGCTGTATGTTGTGCAAAAGCTGTTCCTTCTCCTCCTCATCATCATCCTCCTGCTCCTCCTCGTATTTCCCTAGAATAGAGCGCTCACAAACAACTCAGAATCCCCCCGTAGTAACGCCGTCCTTGGATGTTGGCTGCACGCATCTCTTCCAGCATGATGCATCCCCACGCCACGCCCCTCTTCAAATGGAATTTCACGCTGCTGTGATTGCGCAAGCGTAGGTAGACACTGTGCTTCGTCGAAACTATTCCCTTTTCGTCGTCGTGAAGACGATTGGTAGATCTGTGTTTGCCACCTCCACCACGCCCCGTCCCGCATCCGCTCGCTAGCGCCAATGAAAGCCGGCGGGAACTCGAATCGGGGGATATGGCATGTTAGCGTCTGCCTTCCCCACGCGCATTTTTTTTATATCCGTGTGACCAAGTTGCCGCAGGTTATGGCATCGCCGATGTGTGATTTCCAGAAGGGGAAAAACCTGGGCCCCTAAGCCCTGGCTCGTCACCAACACGAACTTGTCGCTTCGTACGTCTCATTGGCTCCAGCTTCCGCCACACTCCGCATTGCTGCCTACACGACCACAGGTGCAATGAAAAAGGAGAACAACCATTTGCGCTAATCTTACATGTGATTTGGGGCTCATAAAACAGGATATGTTGGCCATTCGGTCCTAGCCCTACGGGATAACCGAGTGGTGCCATGCTGGTGGTGCACTGAGGTTGCCTCTCGGTTCCTCGATATAATTGGCTGCAGTGTGTGGCCAGGTTGCTTCAGCCCTACCGGTGGAATCAACTGCGCCTGTTTGATCGCCGTTAAGTGTTTTGTGCTTCTGAGACAGTTAGACTGCAAAAGGCAATATCTCCTTGCACGATCCCACGCCAGCCCCGGAATCCGAGTGGGCGTGACTCATTCAGGCACGAAATAGTTCATTTGGTTATTTGCCAATGAAACATCGAGGTTGGTTGCTTCAAAGTAGATGTGCATTCATACACTTCAAACTTGCGGAGAGAACAGAAAGGGGGTGGCTACGGTGTGTTGATAGCAGCAATCCTTACTGGCAACATACCCTTGATGAACTAGATTCACTCCTCATTCCCAGCATCCTCCGCAGTCCATACTTGAGATACATAGACACCATGCCAATATGGAAATTGTTTGGGAACTTTGGAAGATACACCCCTCCAGAACGACAAATCCTGGAAGCCATTGTTGGGCCTAGCGTAGGGTAGGTGACACAGTGTACCCCCCCCCCTCCTTTCCGAAATGCTTGACAGGGGCTGTATGAGTATCGTGGATTTCAAATCCTAGATCTTGCAGCTGAGACGACAAAGTCTTGGCTGTATTGTACATCAGGCAACTCTAGGCACCTAGCCTGACCTTTTGTTCGGAGATGGATCACTGTTCTGGCCACTCATGAATCTATGACATCAATGGCACTTGAAGGCCATGAATTCAGTGTGCACAATATCACGTCATACTGGGTGGTGGTTCTATGCCTAGATGTGATTACAAATGCTAATTCGCATCCTGCTTGTTCCGTGGATATCGTGTTGCCTTCCAAGAGCTCTCTTTTCACGTGTCTGAAGTTGTGCGCTGCAGGGAACTGATTGCCTGTTTCAGAAAAAGCATTCATGCAGGCAAATAAAATCCTACGCCATTGCATAATCAGATCAAAGGACCTAATCAAAACTGCAAATAAAATAACTGGCCGAATACCAAATAATATGACGGTCTGTTATGACATTTTCTCATGAACACGCCAGAGAATTTTTCTGTAGTGTGCCATGTCTTTCATCACTTGCGGGGTGCTGCAGGGATATTGTTACTGGAATAAAAAGACGTGATTCAACATGAGAAAATTAAACGTCTCCGTGTTGGGGATGGCACTCAGATGTAGCATGTTTCAACGCTGTATCTAAGTTATGGTAAATATCTGCATTATCATATCTTGCAGCTGAGCTGTAAGAGTCTATTCACTAGTCTCGAAATGATAGCAAGTGCCATGGTCTTGAAGCTGTGTCGGACAAAGCCATTCTCGGATGCACTCGATGAAAAAATGGTGAAGCGATTGTATTCTGTACCACAAGAGAAAAAAAATGTTGAATGAACTCAAATATACTGGCGCGTTTATTCCAAGGTGATTTTTTGTTGTTGGCTGCAGATGTTAGTTTGATACTTGCTTGACGCACTGGCGCCATGTCAACGTCGTCCTGATTATAAATTTTGTCAATGGATCTAAGCTAGGACCTTGCAACCGGTGCAATGGTTAAAGGTAAGACAAGAGGCAAGCTCTATTTATTGGGACGCACGAGCTAAAAGAAAAAAAAAAACAAAAAAAACTCCAGGGTTGAATCTACAACACGGGCATTGTTCTCATCACATGTCACATAGGCTATGCATCCAAAAGCCCCACCCACTATTCCACGCTCAGGCGTGGCAACATGGATAAAGTGTGCGTCAAGCGTGATCTGATCTCCGAATCTAGAAACTAGAGCTTGTCACTTGACCCAAGTCGAGCAGCTTGTTCACATGGGTGCTATAAGCAGCCACTCGATATGGCTTCTCCCAAAGCGGCAATCAGCTGTCAGCTCATGGCCCGGACCACCGGCAAGGGGCCAGACCTATAGCTACCTTGAATTATACGGCTTGCAGTGTAAGTCCCCGGCATCCTCGCTTTCCGGTCATGATCGGCCACGCCGTTGTGCATATGGCTTTGGGATGGTTTTGGGCTGCAACGATGATGATGCCCAACAAGATGATTTTTTATGTATTTATTTTTATTATATCAGCATTTTGTTATATCAATGTGGCATTGTGCTTGAGAACACACGCCGAGCTACTGCCGAATTGAGCGATGTATTTTCGGTTCGACTGCCAAGGTTTGGGGAGCTCGAGCATTTCGCAAACCAGGCCTTCTTTCAGGATGAGCACGCGGACTTGGCTGAGCCGATCTCCAGCTAGCCAGGCGCCGTTGATAACCGAGATGTAAGAGAGAGAGCAATACCGGCAATTCAGTGTCGTTTGGGGGTCGCATGATATCTACTTCCAGCCGTCCGAAGAGCAGCGGCATTGGAACTACACGCATTTTCTTACCCCGCGCAGGCAAAGTTGTGTAGGGGACTGCTGTATCACTCGCTGAGGCCGTCCGGATGTTGCATCACTAATGTAAAAGCCACAGGGACCGGAAAGCTTTTTTTTTTTTTTGGTGAATATTTTTTATTTTTATTTTTATAAATCATGTATTTTTTCACAATAAAGGTGTGCTAGGACGGGTACGATGCAAGAGGAATCCCGAGAAGCTCAGCGCAGAAGATCTCAGATGGAGGGTTGCGGCGCCCCCCTTCAGACGGCACCTCGGTGCCGGTTCCACCCAAATGCCACGGTGGGAAGCACAGCAACACTGCTGATGCAGTTGAGCCACTGGTTCCTTGACGCAGAGCATGAAAGCATGGGGGAGGAGCGCTGGCAATTCGCCAAGCGGGCTTTGTCGCCGATATCTCGGTGTCTTGGCAGATGAGTGTCTCAGGGCACCGAGATCAAACCACCAAGATCCACCCCCTTGTGCATCGCGAGTCAATCTCGCCATCTACCCCGTGTCTGTGCCTTCAAGCTTAATTTTATACGCCCGAGACAGTCAATTCCAGCAACGCTTGGCAGCATTATCGCCGTCCCCCTCCGCCTCCGCCATGTCATGATCTTCAGGAGCGGCGCGTTAACCCCGACCGAACGTGGCTCGGAACCCCGAAACTGAGCCAAAGCCGGGTCGTAGCTCCGGGGGACACGGGCGAAAGAGATGCTTATTCTTGTGCCGTCTCGCCTTATGTTTGGCTTGTGGGTGGTGGCCTGCAGCTCCGCTCGTCCATCCCACCCCGCTAGTCGACGCTAAACGTCTCGCCTTGCCCCAATGACGTTCTCAGGGACTGGGTGACGACATGCTATCACCATAGCACACCCAATCTTGCCATCAAAACGAAGCCGTCTGTGCAGTGGCACGTCCATCCCACTAGCGATATGCCACGACAGACTTGACCGACAAAGGGGAGCTTTGGCTCATTTTATTTATCTGTCAATCAGCCAAGCACGCAGATTCATCGTCATCGGCCTTATTATCCGCGCCACCCTCGGGCTTCCCTCCCCGCTTGCACGCACTCCGCCGACCAAAATATGTAGCCCGCCATCTCGACTCCGCCGGGATACCGCCAACGATCCAGAATCTCGGACGTGTGCCGAGCAGAGTAAAGAGGAAAAAAAAAAAAATCGTTCTGTACAGAAAGATGCACGCACTGGATTAGGTTGCCATTGATTGGTGCGCATGCCACCCTCCTTCTCCACGCATCAGCTCGTACAAGCAAAGTCTAGAACTTTTCGCAACACACTTTGTTTTTTTCTTTTCTTTTCTATGTCTTCCCGCCCTGGGCGGAGCGGAGCGGTGCACGCGGAGTTTAGAGAGAGGCTGGGGGTGGGTGAGACCAAGACAACCTAGAAGAATGCATCATTTGAGACCTTGAGACGTGCGCATGTCTATCATTCGCCGCAAGCGTAACGCAAACAGGCAAGATAAAAAAAAAAAAAAAAAAAGGGTGACGCACACAGGAACACGTCCCACGTAGGCTAAAGCAAGACCGGCAAGCAACCGATGATGGATGGATTATCGCTTGTAGATTTTCCTGCACAATCCCGGGTTTTCCAGATCCCCCCCTTCCTTTTTTGTTTGTGGTCGATGTTGGTCTTGATCCTTTTTTTTTCTTGATCCCCGAAATAATTCCTCTGTGTCATAATCCGTCTTCACACGTCCAGGTTAATCCTTTTACTCATAATATGCCGTAACGCTTGCCAGGCAGGTTTCCGCGCGGGGTATCTCCCCTGGAGGCGCGCCCGGTTCGCCGTGAGACAGAAGGCGCTAGCTTCGCAGCATAGTCGTGTAGTCTGGACACAACTCTGAGTTGCCTTCGACTCAACCTTGCTCGCCACCAGCGTAGCATTCCTATCACACCCACCCGTTAAGATTGCAAAATTTGTCTATGTGTGTGTGTGTGTGTGTGTGTGTGTCTGTGTGCATGTGCACATGACACTTAGGCTATCCCGATCACAAATTCTAGAGAGGAAAAAAAAAAAAGAGGGCGCTCATGAATCGGATCATACTTGTGATTGATGATGATATGAATAAAGAGAGCTAGCTATTGGTTGTACCATGCCAGTTGGACATGGGTCAAAAAGCCCCGTTGTGCTGTGTCCCCACGAAGCCAACACTAAAGCAAGCTATCACAATCCCACTCATCCACCTCCCCCTCCTTTCCAGTTGCACCCTCTGATCTGTTGCAAAGAGCGTGTGGTCATGGTATCCCGAAAGAAAAAAAAAATCCCGTTAGCCAACCGGCGTCCCTTTCGCCTACTTGTGCAGCCATCTTGCTCGATAACGACCCACACCTTACCAGACTACTACAGGGCCAGTCTAAAAGCCTATCCTCAACCCGTGCATGGGTTCTCGATTCTCGTTTCCCTTCAGCCGAAGCTAGGGGCCTGTCGCTTTCAGCCACCCCCCACCAATGATCCCATGTTTTTGTTTTTTGTTTTTTACTCTCATGAGATGCTCGTTGGTTTCGTCTCCCACGTGCGGGGAGACGGTTAGAGACGGTTATGGCTTCCTTTGCTGCTGTTGAATCATACACTCTTTTTTTGGGCTTGCTTTTCATGAATCAAACTCAATTTTCCTCTGTTCGTACACGGCAGAACAATCGTCAAGCAGATGAAAGAAACATTGCATGTCGTAAGGAAATAGAATCAATTGCCATTCTAAGAGAGGATGACCTCGTGGAAATCCTCCTTGTGCTCATCAGGGTGCTCACCCCAGTGGACGGGGCCGAGCTTCAGGATGCGGAGGCTGTTGCTGCTGGCGCTCGACCTTCGTCGAGGGATCTCCTCAACGTCAGACGGAATGCTGTCAGCGCGGCTGTGAGATCGGCCAGCCTGGGTCTTGGGGTAGGAGGCAGAGGTGGCCGGGGCAAGAGAGAGGAAGTTCGCCTTGGGAGCCGGAGTGAGGGTAAGGAACTTCTGGGCAGGAAGGCCTGACATATTGATAGAGTTGGATGTTGGTTGTTGTGTGCGGTGGTTTTGTGTTTGCAAGTTGGTTTTTAGACGAGAGTCGAGGATTTGGTGCTTGGTTGAAGAGAATGAGAGGAAGGATCGTTTGTCGATGGAGGGAAACGGGCTCTTTATGGTCGCGGCTGGATAGCAATATTGCTTTGTGTTGCTTGGGGCGTGTCCATCTCACTTGCACATCACATCCACTTCGACATCCCACATGATACAAAATACATGGCACCCCCGGCGTCCCGGTGGTCGAGGAGCCGTGTCCCCACAGTCCCTTGGGTCGGGAGCCTATCTCTGTGGCCCATGCGAGACTATGTCGCGGATTGACGACACCCTTGGGCAACTCCGGACCCTCAACGCGAAGCTCGTCTGGCACACTTGTAGGGGGGCGCCCAGCCGTCCCATCCATTCCAGCGCCCATCAATCATCTCCCTGTGCAATTACGTCGCGCAATGCGGGTGTGTTGCACGGACAAATCAGCTAGCCAAGCCCCGGGCGGCAAGACTTGCGTTTTGCTGGTGTCCTCGGGCACAGCCAGATGGTTGCGGGCTTGGCCGCCGGTGTGCCATGGCAAGCGGGTTGCAAAATAAACGGCACAAGATACCGGCTGACTAAATAAGGCATGCAACCTAGGTTCACGTTCCAAAGGCAGAATACGATATGTGAAAAGAAAAGATAAAAATATTGCCTAAATGAAATATATAAAAAAGGACTTATTTATTTATTTATAATAAATAAATTTAATAACATTATAATATTCAAGTAAGTAATTTTAGGCTTACATTCTATTATAGCAATAGAACAGTAACGCTTGGTTATGTGTAATGTGTGAAAATTCATGTCAACCTTTGCTGGTATGTCATTTACTTTGCAACCCACTTGCATGGCCAGCTTGTGCGCCCCCTTCTTGCCCGTCTGTCTCGGCCTTCTCGGGCTTGGTTTGGTCTGGCTCGCCTCTGCTCTTGGGTGCGGCGCGGCGCGCGGCGGACTGGGCGGCACCGGGTGGAAACCCGGTCGCTCAATGAAGCGCGTCCAGGGAGATGAGCAGTTGGCCACCAAAAAAGCAACCGCACGCGCAGGACCAAGCCCGAATGCATGCTCCCATTCGCTCCCCCAGCAATTTGTGCAGTCCACATTACGCTTCCCTTGGTGCGCACGTGGGGGTCCTGAAGTGACGGCGGCCCGGATCTGGCTGGGACTGCACCTCGCGCGCTGCTGGCTGTGGGATGCAAGCTGCGAGATGAGACTGCGACAAACACCATAGAAGCATCAGACCGACTGCCGAGAGCTTCCAGATCCAGGGGCACACACCCGCTGACGCCCTTCCGTCGAGCTCCACTTGAGGCTCAATCATGGTGGTATTGGAAAGACTCGGAGCCAAGACCACGAGCAACCGTCAACGCCGTCCTCATTGGGTTGCAAACTAGCCATGGCTAGGGAATATCTCGGGATAAGCTGGGATTTGACCTGGACAGATAGATTACGGGGGATGACCCGCCACCGCACTCGCTCCCGCTGGTCCGTCCGTCACTGCGGAGCGGTGCCGAAGCCTTTTGTCTTTTTTCCTTTTCCCTTTTTTGTCCAAAGGTACAGAAGGGGGGCTTTGCCATCTGCCCATATGTTCGCCAGAGACGGCCGTCTCCGATCAGAGAGCCACATGAACGTCCGAGGCTAGCCGCAAACGCCCATCGTCAACTAAGCCTTTTGGGAAGACTTCTGGTCAGACAAAAGATTCTGCTGCCGGGCTCCGGCTTTTGTGTGACCGGACTACGTCCCGGTGGAAAGAGTGCAGTAATTTTTTTTTTTGTTTATTTTTTTTTTCAGTGTCGTCTCTTTAACATTGACAGTGCGTAAAAGTATGGGAGAAAAAGAGGCGTTTTCTAGAATCTCGGCACTTCCTCTGGAAGAGGCGGGGTCAGGATATTTTGCCAACGCCAACAACAAGGAAAGGAAAGACTGAGCATGTCGTAATTGCCATCACGCCAGCTTAAATAATTGCCCTTCTACCCCTCTCATACAACTTATGCCCCCGTTCGCTGACGCAGACGCAGCATAATCGATAGCACGCCTCCACCAAGCTGATTGATCAAGTGGCTATGCGCGTAGAACTATGGTGACGACTTCGCAGACTTTGCTGTGGGTCGTCTGATCGGTTGGTAGGTCCAGGTTCTGAAAGGATTACACCTGCATCTTGGGAGGATCTTATCCCAGCGCGGCTCCGCCCGTTGTACATCTCCGCCCTCATTTAATGACTTCTATCTGGTTTTCTAAGTCACGCCCAGGGCATCGCCTATTGTGCTTCCAGTCTTGGCGTATGTGCAAGCTCACCGATACTTGAACTGCGGCGAATTCCAAGTGAACGGCATCTGACCGGGAAGGACTTCTCTCGGCCGATTTCTTCGGATGTTATGAAGCAACAGTGTTTCATGCCGCTGGGAGGATTCATATACCTTTTCTAACTCTCTACTCACCTCCTCTTTTCCCATCATTTCACGTGAAATTAAATGCCTCCAACTCCCTCCTGACTCCACGTCAAATCCTGTATTTGTTGAATGCCAGCTGTACCATGTAACTCATTTGCCAAGGGAAGCAGCGGAATTTCAACCGTCTTTCTAGCTATGTGGGACTATAGCAGCTCCCCTGCCTCAACATTCCGCAGAGGCAATTACGGGACAGGGGATCTGTGCCCATCACATCCTTCGTCCAGTCTGCGCCTTTCGCCGAGCAGTTGGCTCTGCGCTCTCCATGGTCGGGTACGGCCGTTGGGCGCGGGAGTACCCTATTCTAAACCATGTCATTAAAGCGGAATATTTTGCGAGATTGTTTAATGGCAAGGTAGGAAACACACACAGCACAAGCCTTGAAAGATTGTGCCCTCTCTACTTTCCCCCAGAGTCCCCCAACATATTTATAAACATATAAACGCTAGATAAATAAATAAACAATCTTAGATTTAACTCTTCTTGTTTTTATTATATTTTATTTTATATTTCTCTCACCCTCAAATTGATGCTTTGGGATGGTGAATTTCGTGGCGTCGAAGATGGAGAAGTCACAGGGGCACCATCTTTCAAGGGGTGTACTGGATGCAGAAAGATGGCGCACTAAGATTCGGGTCTCTCTTACCCAACGGCCGAAAGCGTTGTTGGCGATCAAAGCGAAGAGGTGCATAGCAGAGGTAGTTTCATACATCATAGCTTGGCGTATGATAGTGTTGTTGGGCGGCCGCTCATATCGTCTCGTCTAGTTTGACTGTTTTCCCGCAAAATGGCCCACACCACGCCCCAACCCGTTCCCTTCATCCCTGGTGATGCGGCGATTAGTGTTTGATCAAGAGCCAACTCGCATTCAGAAGTATCACATTGTTCCTTGCGTGTACGAAGAATGCATCATTGGAAATCATCGTCAGACATGCCCAAATCTTCGTGTTGATGAGTGATGTTAATCTGAAGTTCCGAGAGCATGTTCCCGGAGACGAGATCTGGAGCACTGGCAGGGGCAAGGTTCAGTGACTGACTGATGCGAGAGCGGCGCTTAGGAGGCCCGCTGATTGGCTCACCCACATATGCGTCTACTATCACATTGGTGTGGCGGCAACGGTCGTGTAAGTGAGGCCCTTATCCACAAGCACTGGGCAAGGTTCCAAAAAACGTGAAATACATGAAAAGCGGTATCTTTTGAGGGATGGGCGGCATTTTCCGGGGTAAACACGACGATCAACTGCCTCTCTTAGTCACTTGCGCATATCGTGGCTAGCTCAGCGAAGAATGGTTCTTCTTATGGTTGTAGGTATGGATGGTGTTACAAGATGTAAATGTTATGGGAATAGACGTCTTGCACATGTCGGGAATGAAGGGTTTTGTCTGATAGCTGTTAAGAAATTGGACATGTCTAGGCATTATTCAGTTTCAAACTACTTTTGCGACAAACTTGCCAAGTCTGAGGACATGGCCGACGGCGAGTTGGTGAATCCATCAAAGTGATGGGTAGGCATCGAAAATGGGGCCAGCCCGGTGATCATAGGAGAAAGATTCTGTTATCCAAAAGCTGTTAGTGGTGGAGAATTAGAAAGATTCCGTGCTAAGAAGAGCATTAGCTGAATGTTGGCGACAACTGCAAAAAGTCGTCGGAAACTGGGGGGTAACTCCATCACAGCTGCCTCTCTTGTACAATTACGCAGCAGCAAGACAAAAGCGGTGTCGGGAACAACATCTCTGGGGCCACTTGTGCATGCCGCTGTTGGGCAAAAGTGCATGAGGGTGACCACCGAGAAGGGTTTGTACCTCGTAGTGGTCTCGAGTTGGGGGCCGACGCGGCAACAATCACTTGACATGCACTCTATGTGCCGGGGCCTTTGAATGGGGTCTCAAAGGCCCGATGTAGATGCATGACAGTAATTGCGTGCGGCCGCTTGCATGGCCGCAGACAAGCTTTGACGAGGACGAGGAATATTAGACGAGCCAAGCCCTGGGGGAATGCTTCGATAGTGTCTGCTGCGGGGGCACTTGGGTCGCATAGTGGCCGCATGAGGCTTTCAACGGGAGGATCCTCGGGCTGTGAGTATAGGGAGCCGCGGTTCTTGAGCTCTTTTGGGCAATTGCCGCTGGGGCGTCTCAATATCCGGGTGTGTTCCTCGACCCATGTTCATGATGTGCCCAGCTTCTGCATGAGCATGCAAGTCCTCCGACTACAGCCCCTCGCAGAGGAACCATACATGGTGCCAGGCGAAGATCCGGAGGGCGTGTATGTGGAGCAAATCGCTGCAGCTACGGTGCCACACGGAAGGTTACGCAAGAATGGGATAGCACACAAGCCAAGACTTGAGGAAAGCAGCCAACACAAGGAAACAAAGCCGATGTGGCAATTAGCCGCAGAAGAAACTGCAGACGCACTGCAGAAATTGCGGTCGATGGCGGAGCCAACCAACGAGGAGAACCAAGAAGGCGGCCGTGGCGAAGAGACTGCTAGGGGGGGCTATGGCAAACGCTTCGGTGAGCTTGATGGGATCAGGAGACGCCTCAAGCTTTGGTTGGCTGGATAGGCGTATATGATGAGTATGCCGTGGGTCAGACACCAATTCAGGCGCGTCGCTTGGAGGAACAGACTCCAGGCGCGCTTGCAAACATGTGTGCAAGGTGCCAGGCGCCCCACAGTGAGGCGCTGCCGCGCTTAAACACTGTGTATGCCCTACGATATGCCTAGATTTGGTTCCCCACAGTAGTACCCGCACTGTTGGCCGTTTCTCGCGGCCAGGTCGGGGCCGCCGAGAGGGCCGTGCCTTCCCATTTTGGAGAGAGCCAGGTCACTTACATGGCCAGGTTGCGGCCCTCCACTGCCTCTTCTGGGATGGAATGGGATGGATGTAGCAAGGAAGCGACTATCTGTGCTCTGAACCTGCCCTCACACCGTACCTAATGTTGGGGCCAGACCACTCAGAGTCCCCGTCATCGATATTGCAAAGCTCAAGCCTCGACCCGTAATCTGGAGCTGCACTGCAGGCCACGAGCTGCGAGCTGCGAGCTGCTCGACCCGCCCGTCAAACCACGTCTTGTTCGTCCGCAACTGGTGGAGAGGCTACATGCTTGTGCGAAACATGCTTTACTCGAACTGCACTCTTTGTTCTCTCGCCTGTTTAGCTTGCTTGTTTGTTTCCGCCTCCTATCCGCGCATCCCGTGCTGGCTCGTCGTCTTGTCAGACCTTGAAGGTAACTCGGTCCGACATCAATGGATTGAGAAGGAAGCTCGGCATGATTGGTCTGGCAGAATAAGGCACAAGAGCATGGCACAGCAGGAACCGGCACAGCAAGGCATGCCAGCATGCACTCTAGCCGTGTCCATTCCCGTACGACAAAGCCCTGCCACTCTGCGTACAGTAACGCGGGGATACCATCATGCAGCCGGCCGGCTGTTGCTTGTTGAAGGCCGCTTCCTGCAAGGCGGCGGAGGGACAGCCGATAATCAGTGGAACACGCAGCTTCTGCCGCGGGAAACCAGGAACCAACACCAACAGTGCCGCCGGCAGATTTTTCGCTGCTGGCCAGGACAATGTCGTCAGACGTGTTGCAAACACTGTCGCCATCAGGCGCAGCAGGTTTTCATGGCCCATACCCTGATGCCGCTGTTGGCCCTACGAGCAAACGGTCTCAATTTCCGACATGCTCTCAGCGACAACAAGGTGCGTAAGCCGGGCCGTGTCTTAACATGGATGCCAAAGCATGTCTTCAGGCATAGCCCTTGCACCAAGAGCATCAGTACATGACAATCTAGCTTCTTGCCCGCGGTGGTCATCTGGGAACTCGGCCGTCCACTTACGAGGCAGGAGGACCCCTACACTTCCACTAATGGTGGTTATTGCCTAGAAGAAAACTTGGCTGTGGGAATCGGTTGAAAGCTAGCTGGCCAGCCCGCCACCATGAAAGGCTTGTCGCGCTATCGCCTGTTAACCTTCCGCCTCAAATTTGGCGCGGCGGCCGGTTCCTGATTAATCCATCGCCACTAAACCCGACCGACCAATTCCTTGTACCTATCCCCCAAGAGGCTAACGAGCTTCCCTCGCGGATCATGTGCAACATCCGCAGTCTCCACAGGGCGTCTAACGCCTCTCGCGTCTTGATCGGTGAAGAACGGAGATGAATGGGTGCTGACGCGAAATGTCTGCCCACCAATACATCGTCCTGAGAACTTTTCTCTCCGAGTTGCTCAGGCTCAAATGGAAATACTCCATTGAGAGGGATGCATATGTCAATCCCTACTGTCAATGTGTCATGACACACGTGGTACAGCCGGAATTCCTCGGCCCCTTCACGCGGATGAATAGAATTATTAATGTGGAGGGTGCATGGAGAGGGAACCAAAATATTGAATTGTTCATGTGGTAGCCAGGGCGAATAGGAAGACAACCCGAGCAGGGGCTTGAAAGAACAGAAGGTGACACTATCGCATATGTGTGAGGCATGCTTCCCAATCTTGACGGCTGTTTGCTCCCCAACGGTCTCTGGTGGAGGGGAGGCAAAGTGTACCGGCTGAGAATCGGAAATTGTCATCTGGGCATAATCATGGCATGTTCTGCAGCAACCCTTTCAAATTCATCACTGTTGCCACCATTTAGATTCGTCGCGGTGCGGCCGCGGCAGTGAGTATTTCTCATTTAAGCAGCTAGTGGAGGGCGATGGGCGCTTTTGATAGACGAGCAAACAAGAAACGGAGATAATTGAAGGAAACAGGGCAGTCCAGGTCTCCGCTTGTGTCGCGTCTGCGATCACACCTCAACCAACAGCCATCATATCGTGGTCGGGTGGTTGCTTGCCCATGGGACCCCCCCCTCGTCATTCGCCCAAGCGGCAGCAATCCCTGCGCCATGTGCGCCTCGTCGTTGAGCACTACGACTCACCTGTCTCCCATCAGCGGTCGTCCATTCTTATTGCCAGCACGGTGGACGATGTCGAGATGCATGTGTGGCTCCCACCCATGGGCCCCTCCAATGCACAAGAACATGTCGATGCGCCGCGCCCCATCCCCCAATTACCCCCATTTGCATCCACATTCGCATCAACGACCCCCCCCCCCCCCCCTTCTTCCTCTCAAAAAAAAAAAAAGCCAAGCCAACCCAGCTAGTTGACACCCGTCCACAGGCGCACACCGCGTGGATTGCATGGTTGTCAAGCCCCGGTCCAGCCGCGCTGCTGTTGGTCTCTCCCCACAAGAAGCTGCTAAGTGTGGACTGACGAGTCTTGACGTAAAGCGGCCCCCCGGCAGCCCGCTGCCAACATGATGTTGCGGCCTACCCAATCTGGAGCATGCTGGAGGCTATATCTCATCTCAAGGCCTTCACTGCCCCTCATCCCCTCTTCTTCCCCTTTTGTGGTCTTTGCGGGGACTGACGGCCGACCAAGACGACAGGACTAACACCACACTCCTTGGGGTTCCAACACGCACGCCCCCCCTCTAACCAACCCTAACTAACCAACGATTCCTGCGCCTGCAACCAACCCAGCTCCCGGCCTTCAACAACGGGAAGAGTAACGCAACCAACACCCGTCAATCCCTTGCTATCCTGCGGCCCTATCGGGTCTTATTTTCGAATTTGCCTCGTGGGCTCTCCTAGGCATCTGTGCTCAAACTGCCATGGACGGCAAACATACTCGTGTGCTCATAACTTCTGCCACTGCCCTGGGTCTGTATCACCAAGTATATAAGGACAGACGGCTTCTACCCTCCTCTCGACAATCACCACTCATCCTCCAGAGCATTCAACACTTGGTTTCCGGCACTGCTTGAAAAGTCTCCTTCAACGATTCTGCAACTTCAATCAGCTGTTTGAACCAATTTGACTTCCTCGTGCTTCACCTGACCCGTTTTGTGAGCCTCTTTTGGATATCTCACATCACTATCTGTCTAAATCAAAAAGGCTCTTGTATCACCAGGACACGTCCTCTTCGTACCTTGCCTACACTTACACAACCTTGTCGGTTACCGTCTTGTGACGACCTGTCAACACAAAAGCAACTGTTCACTTGCGTCACCAGTTCTTTTCTCGCACTGCACACAGTTATTTCATTTATCTAGTCTACAGAAAAGCCAAACAACTCGGCTCTAAGACTAAAACAGCTCAGTCACGACCCAACGAGCCAGCAGTATCATCAACAACCCTCACATACATACTCTTAATCCGCTCGCAGCGTAACAACGCCAATCACTCATCATGTGCCTCTGGAAGACTACTCAGTACTGGACCCACTGCGGCTGCACCGCCGCGTCCTATGTTCCCAAGCCTGGCAGCGCCTGTGGATGTTCGACTATCGTTGTTGATCAGGGCGTTCAGAAGTGGGAGGGCTACTGCCTGCGGCCTCAGTGCCCCAACCCCCCCAGAGCATCTTAGTCGGTTCGTCAATGTTCCTCGCGGACTCTGATGCAGCACTCGTGGCTAACCTTATATTCTGACACAGAAATCCACAAGATCCTCGAAGGGGCAATAAACTATAGAAACAGCCTCGCGGCGGCGACAACGACTCGCTTTGTTGTCCTTCACATGAATTACAGAACGCCTTTGGGATAGGGCAAACGGAGTTTGGCATAAGTCTTCGCATTCGATTTGGCGCTTGTTCTCTTTTTTGACTGATGATTTCATCACTCCTTTAATATTCAAAGGGGCTGTCGTCATCTCCTCGGGTAGTTTTGGCCACAACACTCTTGGAGCAACGACTCAAGAAAGAGGACAAGCCTGGTCAATTCCCCCCCGGAGCCACGCCAACTTTTACGACCGCAATTACTTGTACAACGGCGTTTTGTTATTCTACACTTCTATTTCATTTTCATTTTCCTACCTAGACTCAAAGCTGGTTATGATTTGGCAACGAATCCTTCGGACTTTGATCGGATGGGATTGGTTCACGATTGATGGATGGGCAGGGGAAAACGGCCGGGGTGGCAGGGGAGAGGGGATTGATTGTGAATCGGGAGGAGGATCGGGTGGGGGCGGTCGGGGTGTGTGGATCAAAGATGAAGAAGAGGACATCAGCGTCGGCAGCAGGGCTTCCGAGGTTTGTGGGCACTCTTTGATGACGATTTCTTTTTCTTCTTTTCGTCCCTCTTTTTTTTTTCTTCTTCTAGCATTCATTTCTTTCTCTTTTCTTCTCATTTTCTTTCTCTCATGTCATGTTTCAATTTTCCTTTTCTTTTTCTTTTTTACCTTTTCATAGCATCTCAATCAATAACTCGAGTTATTTCTTCCACACCCGTTCCTGTCTGCAGTGAAGTTACTTTAGCCCTGTAGCCTTGACCCACACAGCCTGGCCAAATCTGCAACCAGCCCCATAGCAAGGCCCAATTGCGCAGCACGACCCAGAGCCCAGGAAAGGGACACAACCAACAGAGGATGACGGAAACGGCGCAAGAAATTTTCCACAGCCCCTTCCCACAAAGTTATGAACCAGGTGTTTTTTTATTTTTTTTGCGCGTCTGTCCATTTCTTGTTATTCCTTTTTTTTTCTTTTTGCGGCCCAAAAGTCTGCCTTGCTGTTACAGTGCGGGAGGAAGCAAACAGGATGGCCATGCCTGCCGAAACACAGACAGCCGCTCGGCAGATGAGATTGGCGCGTGGGGAACGGCGGGCCATGTGGCGGCCGGTAGATCAAACCCGTTCAGAACAAAAAGAAGGTTGCAAGCCATATCGATCAGTTTATGACAATCCTGCTGAGCTGCGGCCGAGCATGCTGGCAATGGGCTTTCCTTGTCTCCTTGTTCTCGTATCCTGTTCCTTGCTCCTTGTGGCTTGTTTGGCGGAGCAGTGGTCGCCGCAACAACAGCCTCGACAATTTGACAATTGCACAGGCGGACGATGACCAGAGTTGGCCGTAGTAGCTCCACTCTCTCAAAGCGAGGCCACAAGTTTGATCTCATTGTTTTTTTTTTCCTTTTGCTTTTTATTATTATTATTTATTTATTCTATGTTATTTTATTTTATCTTCTCTACCCTTCTCTTCCTTCTCTCCCGTGCCCACGGCCGTTCGTTCATCTGCTGGCTGCAGAGCTAGCGACGCGGGCGTTCGGATGGGAGCAGGGGATGGGGGAGGGGCCCAAAGGGGAAGACCAGACGAGGGAGACAGGAACTGATGGTTGCACAGCTCACGCATGGCAAGCCTGTAGCCGAGGAGGAGGAGGAGTTGGTGGTGGTGGTGGTGGCAGAGAAGCAGCAGAGGGAAAAGGAAAAGAAAAGAAAAAAACAGAAGTGGTGGTGGTGGTGGCGGCGGCGGACGTGGCGACGGGACAAAACGGTCAAGCCAGCACCATGACGTTCAGAGGGATGTGAGTGCGTGGCCATCTCGTTGGTCGTTTAGTGGTCCCCTGGTGTCAGTTAAGCGCCGGCACCCGCATGGTGGGCGCGCCTTTTCTCCGTCCTCAGCCCCTGAACCCTGTCGGCTGTGTGACGATCCCGGGCTATTTACTGCACTGTCTGGCCCCCAACCTTTCAGCCAGGAAAAAGCGGGGGCGCTTTGTCGAGTTTGCTTTTTGCGTGCTCTCTCTCCCACACTCTCTCACTGTGTGTGATTCCGCTCATCCCCCTGGCTACGCAGCGCAGTGTGCAGTACGATGCAGCGCCCAGCGCAGTTGCGTGCTTTTTCCTAGCCGTGCTTTTTTTTTCCCCTTCATCTACTCCTTTCAGAGTCTGCGGTGCGCCCCCCCCCCCTCTTGCCTCATTTCTCGCTGCTGGCTGCACATGCGAGTTGCTCACCAGGAAGAAACCCTCAATGGCGCGACGAAGCTTATCAAGAGAAAAGCTGAGACTAGTTATCGGTGAGTGGGCAGCCTAGCCAGTAATGAAATGGACCATTTCCTTCTCCGCAACACGGTGGTCCTCTTTTAGTCTCCTGTCCACATTGAGTCGCTTGTTTCGTTCTTTTTCTTTTCTCCGTATTTTTTCTCTTTCTCTCTCTCTCTCTCTTTGGACGCCACGCAGCCTTTCACGCATCCACGTCGAATCATGTGATGAAAAGGCATCGGGTTGGTCGGCCTGGGAGACGAACAATGAAGGGGGGGTGGGCGAAACAGCCCGGCCCAAATTTGGTATTTCCATTAAGCGATCCAGGAACCCCAGGCTTTGCTTCTTGGTCGAAGCTGTCAAATGCAACGACGAGGAAGAACAAAAAAAAAAATACCAATCGACTATCTACCTTTCACTTGCAACTTTTTACACTTTAACATGTTCAAAAGGGGAGTCCACCTGGTCTCTTTTTTTTTCCTTCTTTTTTTTTTCCCTTTCGTGCCTGTCATCTTGGCCTTTTGGCCTTTCACTGGCTAGCTGGGTGCAGCGCACGTGCTGGATGTGGAGGAGGGGATCGGGGCGCAGCCAACAACCAACAGCACTCGAGCGGACGACGTGTTTTTTTTTCTTTTGGTTCCGGGATTAGCAGCAAACAGGTACATATTCCAGTATAGGTAGGGAGGGCCATGGTGCCAATGGACTCTTAATCAGGATGCACTGCGGGTCGGGCTACTACCAACAACAAACGTCTTCTACCAACACAAGGTGGCAAGTGCGTGCAGGTGTGCGTGTGTGTGTGTGTGTTGATGCCACCTTTTTTTTTTTTTGGTCTTCTTATTCTTGGCTTCTCAGATACACGAGGTAGATGGTTAATGATACATACACATGGGCTCCTAGGCAAACAGCTCCATCTGGCCATATCCTCTGTCATAGCCCATGCCGTCTTCCTCGTATTCTGCCAACGTCGGGAGTCATATTCTTCCTTCTCATCCTTCATGATCCTGAGATAGCAACACTACGTCACATTACGAAGCGCATTGCATACATGTACACACACACACACACACACACACGCAATGCACAATCACACACTCACACACACATATGCACATGCTTACACTCACACTCATACTCACAATTACATTTGCCTTTTTTTCTTCGGTTCGCAATCGCCCCCAAGGCAAATGAGGCACTCAAAAAAAAAAAAAAATGCGGCGAGTGCAATGGTGTCATTCCAACAGCATGATTCCGTGCCATAACGTGCCGCTCATTCAAACAGAGACACCATACACCCAACTCCTACGACCAAACAAACCCCCTCCCCATTTCCATACACCTCACTGCTCCTTCTTTTTTTTTTTCTGTTATTACTTCTTTCACGCCCTATCACACAATTCAGCCTTGTACTCCCCGAGAGGATGCTCATTTCCGCGCGTCACAGAGTCGCCACACCCGTAGCCACGCCCTGCCCACTGTCTCTCTCCATCCATCCCCCACAGACCAATACATCCTTCCCGACCTACTACAGACCGGGATTGGACTGAGCTTTTGGGGCCGCCTTAATCAAACCATAGCCTTTTTTTTTTTTTTTTTTTTGCCTCTCTCTCACTCGCTAGCAATGACCAGACGTTCAACGACCGCTGTGGACTGAGCCCAGCTCGTGACAGCTTGGCTGCGGCCCCCGGTCCATGCGACCCTCGCAGCTCGGATGCAGCGCAAAACTTGGACGTAGCAGATGCGGTGAATTGCAACAAACGACTTGTATCCCCCCCCCACCGCCACCAACAAATTATTCCAAATATATGCGTATACGTATTTATACGTCTAAATATACATCTGTATCTATGTACCAGCAATGATTGATTCAATTGGAAAAAGAATAACAGGCAGCTGGTGGCAAATAAGAGAAAGCCATGCTATCATAACGGACCAAACAGAGCTGGTCAGGTCAATACACGGACACGGACACGCCCGTAGCCAAGTCGTTCAATCAACACCGCAGCCGAATCTAGTCCTTGGCAGCCTTGTGGGTCGAGGCGTAGCTGTAGCTGCCTTGGCCCTCCCTCGTTGCATCGACCTGGCCGCCAAAGCTGGCCGCCACAGCCACACCTACCAGCAGCCAGCCAATCGTCCGCCGTGATGCCACTACCAGCAGCCTAACACCCACGAGGCAGGGCTGAGAGCTGAAGTCAACGTCCCCCCCAAATAGGTTCAAACCTTCTCCCTTTTTGTTTTTCCATCTTTGTCCTCCTACCAATGTTCCTCTCGTCCCTTGTTCCCTCATCTCCCTTGCCCACCAAGCTTTGGTTTCCTCTCCAGAGTTTCACCATCAACTCGACACTGCCCCATCCTAGGCTCAGCCCCAGACAGCTGGGCCATCACCTCCTTTCGGCCCTTTCATTGCAGCAGTACCATACCATCCCCAAGCTCAGCTCAGCTCCGCTCCGCTGTGCACTCAGCCATGCTGTATGCCCTCAGCTTTGATCCTCTGGACTCGGCGTGGCTCAACTACTCGGCTGCATCAACGGGCTCGACATAACACAAGAAGGAAGCAGCTCATTTTCACTAGGCGAAGCCCGCCAAACTGGTCCAATGCATCACATCATCAAACATCACCAACACGATATTCAGTAATCACACACAGCACAGCCGAATCATGGATATCTAAGCTCAATTTCGTAAAATAAGCCAATCCGTTCCGGGTTCTGCAAAGCCATGTCCGTTCCGCTCCATTCTTTGTTCACGGTCTTGATTCCAATCTGGATCGTCATCCTATATTTCATTGCAATCCTCGACCTCGCCGCTGCTCCCTCATCGTCGTCGATATTGTACATTGTCAGCTATTACAGTGTCCCGCCACTTTTTGGCTCTCCCAACGTGTTTCTTATGATCCTCCCCCCCTACCCCAACCTTGTGTAGAAGACTTCTTTTCTTTTTTTTTCCTCATTTTGTGAGTTTTCGTCTTTTCCCTCTGTGCCAACCTCTTTTTCGGGTCTATATTGCTAAATTCCATCCCCAACCAAGAGAAGAAGAAAAAAAACCATAAAAACGAATGACAACCTGTGTCATGTATGCATTATTCAATCAAAATTAATCATTGGATGGCGAGTTAGGAGAGCTAGCATGTTTATTAGAAAAACTCGTTCAACCAGGTCTAGTAGATTCCACTCACTATTGGTTTCCAGACGTTCCCGGACCTGGGGTCCGAGGAGAGAAAGATGGCGACGTAGGCGAGTAGCTTGGGCTAGTTGGAGAATGCTGTGCCCCAGGGCTTCTCTGGAAGCTTGGGCTAGTCGGAGAGTACGCTTCAGGAGATGTCGGAGACCAAGTTGGAGATGCTGGGGAGTAGGAAGGCGAAGTAGGTCCGCCCGCATGTAGGTTTGGCGAGGCAGGACTGTAGTTAGGGCTCGCGGGAGAGTAGCTCGGAGACGTAGGAGAGTTGAACTGGGCTGGTGACGTCGGCGAGTAGTGCCTGGGCGATGACGGTGACGCGGGCGAGTAGCTCGGCGATGTTGGGCTGTAGTTTGGAGAAGCTGGGCTCGTAGGACGCAACATCGGCGACGTTGGCGAAAATGATGGCGACGATGGGCTAAACGAAGGCGACGTAGCGTACCTGCCAATTCCACCATCGATGAGAGGGGAAGTGGGAGAGTAACCAGCGTTTGGTGACGAGGGAGAGTATCCTCCCATGCCAGAGCTGAAAGGAGACGTGGGCGATGTGCTGAAAGGGCTTGTTGCACCACGCATCTGGTAGGGGCTCATCGAACCCACTCCGCCAAAGCCACCACCGCCATACTCGGTTCCGAAGCCCGCTGGAGTGTCTGATCCCGCACCTTGAATAGGCGAGAAGTTTCCGGCTGCAGGCGAGCTCAGACTGAGGTAACCCGAGTCTGCCATTGGAGATCCAGTATCGTAAGGGGTGGCGGCACCTTCGCCTTGGCCATCCTTGACTGGCATACCAGGCATCAGACCCATGCGAGAGTTATCGGAGATGACAGTCTCGAGCATCTTTGGATCCAGGAGAACATCAAAGTTGCCGGTTCCCATTGGCGCCATCTGACCCAGCATGACGTTTTCAGAGATACCTCGGCAGTCATCGAGTTCACCTGTTGCCGCCGCCTCCAAGAGAATTTCCACCGTCTCCTCGAATGAACAACGCATGAGGGCACCGGTGTCAGCACGGTTGATGCCGTGTCGCGTAACAGCCGAAATAACACCACGGTACGTCATTACGTCGACGAGTAGCGCAATGTGACGATGGTTGACGTAGGAACCGTCAAAGGCCAACACATTGGTCAATTCCTTTACCAAAGCGGAACGAGCGGCTTCGATACCAAACACTTCGACAATCTGGTACAGGTCGTTGGTGTAGGTGCGGGTCGTATCCACACCGTTAACAGACAAGACTGCACGCAAAGAAGATCCACTGGTATCCAAGTACCACTGTGTGCATCGCGGGTCATCTTTGATGGCCAGGAGTGCACCGTCAGGGCTTTCAACCAATCGAGTACCCTTGGTCAGGAAAGCTCGTTCAACACCAGGCACACCACGAAGAGTCAAGGTATCGAGAAGATGGGCTTCAAGACGCTTCAACATGACATCATCCTCAATCTTGGCATCGCCATCATCATCCTTGTCACCAGCAGAGACGGTTCGGACACGAATAACCTGCTCATCGGCGTTGTTGTCACTGAAAATGACTGCAAGGTCGTTGGGGTATTCTTCCTTGATACGCTGGGCCACGTCGTCAATCCTGATCTCCTTATCAAGCATCTTTTGTCTGTCCAGGGTGATACGCAAGAGCCACCTCGACTGTTGATCGATGGTGTCCTGAGAATCGTCAGGAATCAGGAAGTACGATTCAACCATATCCACATCCTCAGGAATGTTGGTAGCCTGGATATCTGGGTCGTAGTAAATCTCAGTGACAGCAGTAACTGATCGCAAATTGGTGTATTCGACCATACTTCGCAGCTTCTTCGCCTGTTCCTGCTTGGCCAAGTGCTCGTTCAGATACACAGCCATGCTGGGTGTCTTGATGTTCTTGGCCAAGTTCAGAATTTCCTTAAGACGAGGCACACCGAGTGTAACGTTCTTGGAAGACACACCAGCAAAGTGGAAAGTGTTCAATGTCATCTGGGTGGCAGGTTCTCCGATGGACTGTGCAGCCAGAACACCCACCATTTCGCCGGGGTTAACAAAGGCTCGGTCCCAGCGGTTACGAAGTTCACCCAGGATATGGTCAAAGGCAAGCTTGTTCAGACGATGCTCTTTGACAATTTCCTTGAAGGCCAGTCGAGACCGAACCAAGGCCTTGAACAGAATGGTGGCATTCGCGTCGGCCTCTTCGGAGATGGGATCAGTGCCACGGACGATGGTGATGTGGTTAAGCAGGTTCTGAACAGCCACAATCACATCAGATGGTCGAAGGTTACTTCGGTCATTGGCCTTGACGTTGAAAACACGCTTAGCCGAGTCAATAACTCGGCCAATATTGAGAGGCAGTTGCATCATTTCCTCATTCATCTTGGATTTGTTGATTTTTCGAACCGCGCGGCGATCGGAGGTCAGTGCATCCCACTCCGCATCGAGGAGTGCCATGGAAGGCTTGTCTCCAGTCAGTTCGTTACCATATTCGTAGTCATACTTGAACCAGTTTGGAGGACTGGCAAGATCCAGTCGGTACTTCTTCTCAAATGCAGCATCCGACATGTTGAGAATGCCTAGCTTCTGCTTCTCTATGCACATAGCATCGAGGCCATCTTCACCGTAAAGGAACTGCACAATATCTCCCAACGAGTTTCGCACGGTTCCGTCGTATCGAGCACTCAGATCTTCCAGAGCCTTGACCAGTCGACGCTGAATGTAACCAGTTTCTGCAGTCTTGACAGCAGTATCAATCAAACCTTCACGACCAGCCATGGCGTGGAAGAAGAATTCAGAGGGCGTGAGACCACGAAGATACGAGTTCTCCACGAAACCACGAGCTTCAGGAGAGTAATCATCCTTGGTGAAGTGGGGGAGGGTACGGTATTTGAATCCGAATGGAATACGTTTACCCTCCACAATCTGCTGACCGACCAGGGCAGTCATCTGCGAGATATTGATGGACGAACCTTTGGAACCGGAAGAAGCCATGGTAACAGCGTTGTTTGAATCCTTCAGACTCTTCTGCGTCGTCGTACCAGCCTTGTCACGAGCCTGGTTCAGAGCCATGGATACCTTATTTTCGAAGGTGGCTCGGACATTCATACCAGGAAGAGCCTCAAGCTCGTTGGCAGTAGCCATTGCAGTTAATCTCGCGACTTCATCCTTTTCTTCATCAATGTGGACCTGAACCTTTTCAATAGTGGCCTTGTCAGGAATAGTATCACCGATACCGATGCTGTGTCCTTCCTGCAAAAGCCAGTATGTTACAACTTGCTGGACACCATTCAGGAAAGCCATGGCTCCATCTGGGCCCAGCTCATTGTAAGAAAGATGGATAATACCACCAGCAGCGGCACCCACAAACTTTTTTGTGAGGAGACCAAACATGAGATGGCCGGCCTGAATCAGAACACCCTCATCCCTAAGAGGGTTGGGCGATTTATCATCAGGAGCGCTATGCAAGCTTACTTCTTTGGGAATAACCATGCTAATAAGCTGCTTACCAGTCCACCTGGGTCGTGGCTTGAAGATAGCGGGCTGAGGAATAATGCCATCCCAACCGGGAACCCAGAGCATGAGGTTCATGATCTGGTTCTTGTCAAGAAAAGTATCTCGTCGACAAAGCTTGTATACACCAGCCAAACTGTCTTGGACAATACCCATCAGGGGACCGTTCTTTTGGGGCGAGACAATGTTTAAAGGCACGAGGCACAGTTCCCTGACTTCAGCACGCGTTTCCTCGCTCTGGGGGACGTGCAAGTTCATCTCATCACCGTCGAAATCGGCGTTATAAGGAGATGTGACAGACAGGTTCAGTCGGAAAGTGGAGTATGGCATGACACGGACACGATGACCCATCATAGACTCCTTGTGCAGCGAAGGCTGACGATTGAAGATGATGTAATCACCATCCATCAAGTGACGTTCAACCTTCCAACCATATTCCAAAGAAATTTGAGCTGCCCTTCTATGGTGTCGAAGATCAATTCTTGTACCATCAGATCGGATCACATATTTGGCTCCAGGATGTTCATTGGGTCCGTTTTCCACAAGCTGGTGCAGTTTGCCAATGTTGTATGGTGTCACAGTTTCAGGATAAGTCAGGGTCCTGGCAATACTGCGAGGAACACCGACTTCGTGAAGAGAGAGGTTGGCATCACCAGTGATAACGGTACGTGCAGAGAAATCCACACGCTTTCCCATCAAGTTACCTCGAAGACGGCCTTCCTTGCCCTTTAGACGGGCGCGGATAGCCTTGACGGGGCGTCCACTCTTCTGCAATGCACGCGGTTGTCCCGCAATATCATTGTCCATGTAGGTGGCTACATGATACTGAAGCAGCTCCTCAAAGTCCCTAGCAATGTGTGCAGGAGATCCTTCGCGAATAGCCTGTTTAACATTGCCGTTGGCACGGATAATATCACCAAGCTTGTAGGTCAAATCATCTTCATTGCGCATACCAGTACCAGTACCATCCATCGAGATACTGGGTCTGACGGGAGGTGGCGGCACTGGAAGTACCGTCAAAATCATCCACTCAGGTCGAGCATAGTCCGAATTAAGACCCATATTGACAAGGTCAACCTCAGTAATCCTTCGAAGGATGTTGTGAGCCATCTCGGGTGTAATGGGTGTGGTCTCTCGTCGCTTCGCGCCGTCTTCCTGGGCAACATCGAAAGCAGCCTTGAGCTGAAGGGCTGCCTGACGGACATTGGGTTGCACATTACCACAGCCGCCGTGGTTCTCAACTTGGGCAGGCTTCATGCCTGGGGCGTATTCCTCTTCTTTATTCTTCTCGTTCCTGTCTTCGTTCTCGCATCTACGCTTCTTCTTGCATACTTCCCAAACGCGGTTGAAACGAACCTTTGGGTCTCGGGTGCCAATAGCAGCAGCGAATTCGGGATCACTCTGAGAAATGTAGTTAGCATCCAATAGGCCATTGAGCTTCATGGAGTGAGTAGACCAACTTTATCGGCCAACACCTTGCTGCAGTTGTGGCAGACAATCTCCAGGATCTTCTTGACCTTCTTGATGAAGCCAGGGTGGTAGACGGGTTTTGCTAGCTCGATGTGACCAAAGTGACCTGGACACTCGCCCATGGCCTGTGTACAGGTCTTGCATCTGAACTGGCGGTCGATGGAGCCAAGAAGAGGGTCATTCAGACCGCCATCGCGTGGTTTGGTCTTGTTCTCCTCCATCGTCTCGGGGTAGAGAATGTGGCAGACACTCATATTCTTGATTTCCTCGGGGGACATCAAGCCGAACTGAATCTCTTCCACGGTTTTGAGCGGAGCGCTCGAGTGGGTGAAGTAGAGGTTCGCCATGGTGGCAGTTGGTGCTAAGTCTGACGTGGAGGTGAAAAAAGGAGCGAAAAGCGAGAGCGGAGGTCAAGACGCGCGCCAACACGCAGCGAAGCGCGAAAAGTCGAAAAAAATTACAAGGGGATGCGAAAAGACAGATTCTATATCGCAGCGAGTCGCTAAATCGATGGTAAAAGCCGTCAAAGGCGAATTATGGATGGCGCTCAGCGGCAACGCCTGTCCTGGCCAACGGCCCAGGAGAACCTCAGGCTGGTCTCCCCCGTCGCCGCCACCTCGAGAGTCGCGAAAGATCGAAAGTCGCGCCGGACGCTCGTCGTGTATCGGTCGGAGATGTGCTTCGTGACTTTGCGCGCGATGCCCGACGCGCGTGGTGATGACTTTGTGCTGGGGGGGCAAAGTTTTGTCGTGGTTGAGGCGAGAGGGTCGGAGGAAGTCTGAAAGAATCTGGACTTGAGGCGGCTGGCGGACAGCGATGACACTAAGCCACTTTAGGAAGCAAGGACCTCCCTACAGCTACATATGTAGTGCCTCAGGCTGCAACACAACCAAGTATCCAAGACTTTTCAAGCACGCTCTCACGTGCTGACTAAAACAGTGGTCTGGTACAGCCCCTGCAAAATACGCGACTGTTTCGCGCTGATTTTTCTGTCTCCCCCCTGCTCTTATCACGCGAGTCAAGTACTAGTACTTCCTAATCTCCCAGCGCAGGCGGGCTGTACAGTACGCCGATGACTCAAATCCCTGTTCCAACACGCAATGCCTACCAATGAACGCGCACTGGAAAAGCTTTTTACGACAATGGCCACATGCAGCAACCCTGATTCCGCCCAGACGAAACAATAACGCTTTGTCGCAGCGCAATGCGACCACTGGTCTCATTCATTATGCGAACCGCCGCCACGTCAGTGCGATGCGCGACTGGCTAATTGCGACGCTAACTAGCTAACATAGCTCCATTCATTCACCTCTCCGTTGGCTCCAGCAGCTCGTCAAGCTCTGTCCAAACATTTGGCGTCGGCCTCTTATCGCTTCCTGCTCCTTGTTCCCCTTCCTGTGCTCTTCTTCGTTGTCACCTTCTCGACAGACTCGTCTAAATCGTCCTGGCCCTCCCCTGGACTCCTACGCCTCATGGTTCCAGTAGATACGGCGATAAACTCATCCTCGCTATCGCTCTCGCCGAGGTTGAAAAGAATTGGCATCTGGAAGCTATCGCCATCATCAAGACCCTTGGAAGGATCAACAGTCAGGACGTCAACATCCTCATCCTCGGCATCAAGTCGTCGCCTATGAATCTCTTCCTGCGCATAGATGTCAAACTCGTCCTCCCGCTCAATGTATTCCACATTCTCCTCAACTTCTGCAAAGTCAGGTGCCAGCGCCGACCACTTCTGTGGACTGGTCACCGACCATATGTATATTCGTCCTGTTTCCAGCCCACATTCCGCCAATAGCGGACGGGTTGGATGCCAGTCCACAACCCCGTGCTCTTCCTTTGGCTCCTTTAGGATGCGGACCAAACTGCCATGTTTACTCTCCCAAACATATATTTCGTGATTATTATATGTCGACGCTGCCACATATTCCCCAGTTGAGCTAAATGTAACATGGTTCCAAGACAATTTGTTCACAACATCTTGAAATTTGTTCTCCAGAGGAATTTGCAACGTATCCAGATCTAGATTCTCGACGGATAGATTAGGTATTCGAAATGAACGTATGATACGGTCTTGAGAGTTGACGAGCAGCTCTCGGCCTGATTGTGTAGTTCGCATTGTCGTAATGACACCTGAGCAAACCTTGTCTGAGTATATAATCTCGTAGGACTTGGCATCAACAACATTGACGCGACCCTTGTTTGTTCCGGCGAGAATGTGGTCTCCGGTGATGGTCCAAATCACTGAGGTGGTCATCTGCTTCGCATCTTCTTTTGCCTGTTTTTCCTTCAATGCCGCATCTGCATTGGTATTTGATCGCTTGGGCGCGGAGGGGAGGATGTGTTTCATGTCAACGGGTTCGGTCATGTCGACAACCACGGGTTGCTCCTCAAAGAGCGCGGCGACAAATCGAAGGCTTGTTTCACGTCAGCAATCTGCATTCACTCGATGAGAAGTCTCACTCACTGATCCCATGGATGAAGCTCGGCCATGTAGGCTGGGGCGCGAAACCGCACCTCGCGCAACCTCGTACCGTCCTGGAGATCCCAGAGAATAGCCTTCCAGCCCTGGCAGGTCGAGAGCAGGTACTGTCCACATCTTGACCAGCTCAGAAACGTAATGCTCTTGTTATGGCCTCTCAACTTTCTCGCCACACCCATGGTTTCGAGATCCCACACCACGACAGTTCCATCAACTCGGCCGGAGGCAAGGTAGTCGCCTTTGCGGTTGAAGCGCAGAGTCGTCGCATGGCCGGATCGGATCGTGTTTGTGATGACTTCAGGATAATCCTGAAGCAGGTAGTCGTCCGACAGTAAAAGATTCATGTTGACACAATGCGCGGCCCTGTGATGGATATTGGCGGTTGGGGCACGTCGCGCTCCATCAAAGATGGAGGGGGTGAAGCAACCACACTCCAAAAATGCAAGCCTCAGCCGCGTTGGAGGCAGAAGTTTGATCTGCAAGGCTGAGCTCCACCAGCATGGTCGAATAAACGCCCTGGCGTGCAGTTAGCTGGCACATGGTCCAAGCGCTTGTTCACGCTTCCAGTCGTCTGAGCTGCACTAACAATTCCCACCATTGCCCCTCTACATCAGAAACACAGTCACACACTTCCCCCCGCCATCACTGTTTTTGCTCTGCTAGGCTCACGGCGTCCAGAGTCACAAACATGGCAAATTCCAAGTGAGTTTCTTGCTCGAGTTTTATTTCCCTCCCTCGTGTTTGGGTCTAATATCATCCAAGATTCGAATATGTCCGTAATTTCGAGACACCTGATGCTCTGCTCCCCAATACTTGGGTTGTTATCCGAATAGATGGCCGGGGCTTCACAAAGTAAATCGTCACTCGATTTTGAGGTTTCTTGTGGATTTTATCAATCTGACAGTGAGAAGGATGTGTGCAAAGTATAGCTTTGAGAAGCCAAATGACCGCCGAGCCTTAGATCTCATGAACACAGCGGCTAAGGCCGTCGTAGCTGAGATTCCTGAAATCACCATCGCATATGGTGTAAGCGATGAATATAGGTCATAACCTTGCTTTCTATATTTATTTCTGCGCTATTGACACTTTTTCAGCTTTGTTTTCCACAAAACTTGTGAATTGTTCGAGAGAAGATCCAGGCAAGACATCATATATGAGTGTCATATATCAATCGCTAACATCCCTGAAGCAAACTTGTCAGTACCGTTGTTTCGACCTTTACGTCGAATTACATATACTCCTGGTCGTCTCATTTTCCAGATACACCCCTCTCGCCACCTCTTCCTTCTTTCGATGGCCGAGCTGTCTGTTACCCCAGCGTTCAAAATCTCCGAGATTACCTGAGCTGGCGACAAGTAGACTGTAAGACGTGTCACCTCCATTGATACGCCAAGGCTAACAACCAAGGTCACATCAATAACTTATACAATACAACTTTTTGGTCATTGATTCAATTAGGAGGATTGGACAACAAGGAGGCGGAGAAAACCCTTGCAGTGAGAACCTCCCTTACATTTTCCAGAGCCATGCTAACTACTCTAGGGTACATTGTCTGCGGACAAGAATGAAATACTATTTTCCCGTTTCTCCATCAACTACAACAATGAGCCAGAGATTTATAAAAAGGGCAGCGTGGTGTTCCGTGATGTATGCATGTGCCTTTTTATTCCCCAGGACTAAGCTAACGAGGGCAGTACGAACTTGTTGATCCCGATAGCCACAATGTTTCACAGACAATCGACTCAGTCGCGGAGCCGATCCAGCAGTCCAAGACCCAAACGGAGAAGGACAAGAAGCGAAGGGCCAAGGCGCGGATTGTTGTAGAGCACATGGACATCATCAAGGATGACTTTTGGGACATGAGACCATGGATTTTGACAGGGAAACCCGGCAAGGTTCCAAAAGAGATATGAATAACCGTCTCAACGGGGGTATCATTCAGGAAAGCTATTTACCCAAAACGCCTTGATTATGCCTTCGAAATACGGATGCGTTGCTCTTTTTTGTTTGATCTCACGTGGTCCGTCATTTCTCCACCTCTTTCTTTCTTTGCCTGCGCTTTTCTTCCTTTCTTGCTCGTCTTCGGCGCTTTTCGTCGTCCGCATCGCTCGATTCGGTGGATGATTTTTTTGACTTCTTCAATTTCTTTCGCTCTCGCCTGGCTGCCTTCTCACGTGCTCGCTCCTCCTTCCGTTTTCGCTTGAGTTCTTTTCTTGCTCTCCTCTCCTCCTTGGTCTCCTTTGCAGGTTTCGGTTCATTGTTGGACTTCTTCGATGCCTCATCGGAGTTCTCGTCCTCGGAAGAGTCAGTGCTTGTTGAGGAATCCTTGATCGCAAGGTTTTCTAACGTCCCCTCCAAGAATCCTCCTCGGACAAAGGACGAGTACACAGAGTACTTCCCAGCGTTTCTGTCTAGGGAGTTCAATTTGCCTGATGTGACAGTCTGCACAACTTTGCCCTTCTTGGAAGTGTCAAGTCCCTTCAGTTGCTCGTCGAATGCATTCATCCACCATTGGTCGCTTGTGAAGTGCTGTTTCTGGCCCAGTCCTTGAGTGTTGTCTTTGCGCGATAGCAGTAAGGGCTTTGCAAGGCCAATTGAGTCGTCGGTCTTGTGAAGTGAATGGCCAGTGCCACGCCAGCCCTGGGCAGACAGAAGCGCGTGGGCGTTCATTGGGTCAAATTATATTAAGTTTCCGCCGGGCGCAAAGAGAGGTCGAAGTAATATGCAAAGAGCAAACGAGCGCATAGAAGTTGGCGATGTTGAGTTGGCCCCGTCCAAGTCGCAGTAATTTTTTTAGTGGGGCGGGCCTTATCGCGTACCAGCTTTTCTTATCGCACAGCCTGGCCCAAATGCATCTACCCTGGAGTGGGTTGATTTCCCACATTCGGTTGACTGTTCAATCACATTTCTTGGTTTTGGGTCTGCTTGTTGGTTTCAGGTATAATTTGCATATGGTGTTTTGGTACTGTTTTTTCGTCTCTTATTTTTTTGGTTCTTTGTTCTTCATTGATATTAATTCATCACTAACTACAATTGGTGATGGATTGGTTTGTAACTGGCTGAACTTGGATTCAACAACAAAGACATTTTATCTGATATCCTTCCCCTTGAAATACACATTTCTCTCTCCCCAGAATACAAGCACAAATTTACAATCACAAGCCATATTTTTTTTTAGAACCATAATATTACCTGTCTCACACTTATATATCTATCCTACATCTTACAATGAACCTCACCTCCAGGCACGTACCAAATAACCCTGGGATACCCCCATAAAAATATTAAAATGGACTCCCCCGATCATTCGAAGTATATATAATATTCGCTATGCAGTACGGGACCGAAGAAGAGAGAGCCCCAGCTCTGGTGGATCACTCCTTGATAAGCACATAATATAGTCGATGCAGAAGAAAAGAGACGCCAAAGTCGAGCCAAAATAACACAAGGAATGCGAATTTGTTCTACCATTGTAATTACATGCAAAAAACACTCTCTGCTCTGAATTGAATCCCACATGTTTTCCCAAGAGGGTTGCTCTGATTGTTTTCTTCTCTAACCAAATGTTACTTTTTGCGACCACACTGAACTATACCAAGTATACTGGAAGTGATATATTGGTATAAATGTAGCTGAAATTAATGCTGATATAGCTGCTGTGTTGAACTTAGTTCTCTTTGATTGTCATTCATAGGTCCTGACTTTTACCGGGCTTATACGGGGGAGGTACACCCTGAAAGTTTACCACATTTCGGGAGATATTAGCTGTAAACATGATGAGAACCCGTATAATACAGTATTTGACAATTAAACGCGAAGAAATTATTTTAGAGTCTCTGGATAGATATCGCCAATTTTTCTTGGCACAACTGGAGTTGACCTTGACTGGATTTCTGAAGACTGACCTATCAGAGTTAACACCGTGAAGGAGTAGAATTTAGTGGAAGTATAAGTAACATATTGAGGCCCTGGGTGGTATTCACGTATTAATTCGACTTAAGTGGTGACGTCTGTGATGACCGAGAAACCGATGACATTAGTGATTGTTTTCATCTTCGCAGCTCAATTTGCCTCTGGAGACCCCCGAGATCTATTATTTAGAGAACAAGCTAATAAGAGAGTTTATAGCACGTCATCGGCTGTGAAGAGTCGCCGCCACCGCTACGCCAACTTAAAAGGTTCAAAACGCCCGATCTAGTTTGACGATGAATGACGTCACAGATGATCACTGGCTTTAGAATAATAGCGATTGATTCAACAATACATTTCTTTCCTTCACTGCAAGAACTTTGACATCATCGGGGACATATTTAATGCTAGAGTATCATTGTCACCAGTGACTGCAGTGAAGTCAAGGTGCGGTTATTGGCAAGCTAAGTGATTTGTACTCATTGTGTCTGACATTGATCAAATGACTGAAGGGAGAGACGACTAAAGAAAAAAAAGAGATGGGAGAGCCCATTGTGAATAAAAGCATAGACTTAACGGTACTTTATGTTCTGGAATGTGCTGTTCTTCGCTGTAATTGATCCCCGGTGAACCTTAGACTGATCAAGGCATTGTGGCGTGGGAGGATTAAATAAATAAGCTCTGAGGAAGCGTCATGTACACATGGAGTAATACATACTTCGCAAAGTGACTGAGCTATGGAAATAGAGAAATGTAAACATGAACGGTTCTTTCACAGTGCTGCGGTTTTTTTCCGGATTGGTTTTGAGCTCGCCAGCCTGGTGACACGAGCCGGGTGGGGGTTTGGGTTTTGTGTGGGCGTGTTTTAATAACAGTGCTCGATCTAAGCCAGAGTGTTCTGAAAAATATTCCTTGAATATCAACGCAAATACCAAAAGCTTACATCATAAATAATTCCTGAAGCTGCCTGGACTTTTTATTTTGGAGTCAAGGTTTTGATCGACGAGGCTCAGAGGAGGAAGCACGTGATGCCGGCGGTTGCCTGGCGTTTCAGGACAACCAACCTCAAATACCACTGAGCTGTCGTCACCTTTTGCATTGAACGACCTGCACCCTTTCGGAAGCCCTCCCAAAGCGCTTCCAAAATCGAGTCAAGAGCAGCCTGTTACTCTTCCCGCAGCCGACAAGGTATTCCATGCTCCTCGGCCCGCCCCCTGTAACTGTTCCACAATCGGCGTCATGACGTCGATCGTCCCACAACCTTGATTATGTAGTTCCATCACTGACTCCTGTTTTGCTTAGCCAATGGTTGCAATCTGATATTCTCCATCTAGTAATTCTTACTTGTGAACATTAGATGTCTGCTATCCCCGCAGCAAATATTACACCATGGCACCACTGTCTTCCGACCCGCGACAGATTGTCATCGCTCTTGACCCCGCCCGCCGGGGTGCCTTATTGAAGCTCGTCAACCAGATCACCGTGTTCATGGTATCTGAGCTCGATGCTTCCGGAAACGATCTTGGATTGGTGTCACCAGAATCACCTAGCGAAGAATTTGAGACCATTAAGACCAATGATGATGCCTCTAGGCCCAAAGATGAGAGTTCCAAACTTAAAGATGTCGAGGTGGAGAAGCGTCAACAGCAAGTTCGGAACAAGGCATCTCGGCAGGCTCAGAAAATCCAAAAAGCAGCCGTAAAGCACATGAATGAGTGGAAACATGAATTTATGCCCAAACTAGAGGAAATCGTGCGTGTGCCGGATACTGCCAAAATACAAGAAGAGAGACGCAGGCGTACCGATGCCTTGGAGAAAAAGAGGCTGGACACACCCGAAGAAGGCGAGCATCTGATAAATTTCGGCGAAGTCAAGATTGATAAACCAAAAGATCTCGTCTCGTTCCAGGAACTCTATGATCCCGTTCCGACGACACTAAAAACAATTCCTCAGGAAGACAGAAGAGAAGTAATCGCTTGCATTTTACTTCTGCTTCTCTCAACAGGAAAGTACTCTGCTCATTCGCGAGCTCTAGCGCTTTATCTTGCTTCTGCTTTGGATATAAATCCATCATTTATTGCCCAAGAGGAGGTTGAAATAGCCAAATCTCTTATTGAGTCTGCTTCGGCCGATGACAAAAAGAAGGAGGCCATGTCGGCTGAGGCTGAAGCTGCCAAGCGCCGCCAAGAGAACAAATTCAGCAGGTTCTGGAAAGTTGGGCTTGCATCTGTCGCTGGAGCCGCTGTTATTGGTGTCACAGGTGGTCTAGCAGCACCGCTTGTCGCCGGGACTATTGGCGGTATTCTTGGAGGTGTTGGGCTGGGAGGAGTGGCGAGCTTCCTGGGTATATTTTGGATGAATGGTGCCCTCGTTGGAGCTCTGTTCGGTGCATATGGAGCTAAAATGACGGTAAGTCATGGAATGAATATGTCTTTGAGAGCCGAACTGAGTTGTAGTACAGGGCACAATGATGGATGAATATGCGAAAGAAGTTGAAGACTTCCGCTTTATACCACTCAAAGAGGAGTGGGGAAACAGCAAAACTGAGAATCAACAGATCAGGCAGGAACATCGTCTCCGAGTTACCATTGGAATCAATGGTTGGCTGGACACAGAGGACGACATTACCAAACCCTGGCGTGTTATCAATGATGACTCTGAGGTATTTGCCTTGCGCTTTGAGCTGAAGACACTTATGGCTCTGGGAAGCGCACTGCAGGCGCTGGTGAAATCCTGGGCTTGGAACACCCTCAAGCTTGAAATTCTCAAGCGTACTGTGCTCGCGACGCTCCTCGCGGCCCTTTGGCCCATCCAAGTAATCACCGCCGCATCTAATGTTGATAACCCGTTCAACCGTGCCTTCAATCGTTCTCGCAAGGCTGGTAGACTTCTTGCAGACGCTCTGATCAACAAGGTCCAAGGCGAACGCCCTGTTACCCTCGTGGGCTACTCTCTTGGTGCATCTACCATACATGCCTGCTTGCAATCTTTGGCTGAGCGAGAAGCCTTTGGTCTCATTGACACGGTTGTTCTCATCGGTGCGCCAGCGCCGTCGGCACCTGCTCATTGGCGAACACTGCGTACAGTTGTATCAGGCAAGATTTTTAATGTATACTCCGAGAATGACATGGTTTTGGGTTTCATGTACAGGGCGCATAGCCTGGCCCTTGGTGTAGCTGGTCTACAGGCTATCGAGAACGTCAAGGGTGTTGAGAATTTGGACCTGAGCGAGGCAGTCAGCGGTCACCTGAGATATCCTAACCTTACCGGCGAGATCTTGCTCAAGTGTGGGTTCCTTGGAACCACGGCCAAGGCAGAGATCGAGAAGGATGAGTTGATCAAAATGAAACAAAGCCAAGGTGAGGGGAACCTGATTGATTTTGACCAGGATTCTTTTCAAGATGCCCAAGACAAACCACAGTCCCCAAGCCTGATGGAGCTGAACAATGATCTTCGCGATATTAATATCTCACCACTAGGTCAGGTTTCATCGGCGCCATCTCCTCCCGAGGAAAAGCCCAAGGAGCTGGATTCGGAGTCTGGAAGCCCGCCGTTGCCTCGCCGTCCAACCGGTAAGGATGCAGACGCATCTCCCCCCTTACCTCGACGACCCACGGCAGCTTCATACGACGAACCCGCTCTCAACTCGAAGGACGAGAAAAATACCGGGGAGCAACAGGCTCTTCCAAGGCGGCCATCTGCGCGCGCCATGGACAGCTCGCCCGTGACCCAGCAGGCTCGACCTCTAACTCCTGATTCTGATGCAGATGATGAAGAATATGGTGGTATCAAGATGGTGGACAACGATTCTAGCGACGAGGATTCGAACGGTCATCGCTGAACCAGTTGCCGAATCAATGAACTGGTTATGGACTCGTCAGACATAGGGGCATTATGTTGATCAAACACTGTTCATGTTATGCTGATATGCTTGGACACTTACACATTCACGGAGCCAAGGGACAAACAAGATGCTCTCCTCATTGCTGATAGAACAACATCTGGTGGATAAATGGTTCTCTTTAACCTCGATTCACTGTGAATTAATCGCACAACTAATATAGCAATGTGAATGTCAAATCGTCCAAATGTAACAGATCTCTTTTTTTTCTTAAGCAACATCGCTTTCGCAACTACCTAGATAGACATTTCAAATCCTTCGCATTACGACTGGTGGTTTCTTAGGGAGACTTGTAAGCAGGTGTGGGTTATGGTAATGCTAAAACCGCTTTTTGCTCGCCCCAGATGAAGTGTAATAGCAGGTGGGTAGAGAATCAGGAAAAAAAATAGAAGCATATGACAGGGAGGAAATAGCTAATCAATAGAAGGCCAGGATGTGATCCGGAAACATCTCCTCTCTTGCTCGCCCAGGGCGGAGCAAAATAGTCGAGGCATGAAAATTTGGAAATGGAGTTACTGAGGTTCCCCGTTTGTCTCTCCACTTCCCTCCTTTCCTCCTCTCTTGATCTTTCGAGTGCTCGCGTAACTTTTCTTCTTCTCCCTCTTCTAAGTGGTATCATGTATGTCAAAAAAGAAGGAACAAATAACAACGATATGGAACAGAAACTGAAGCGACGGCTGGTATTAGGTGTAGATGGGCATACGATGGGTATCTGAAGCCCGGCCACATTAACGATGATTGCAAAAGCGGCGAGTTGCGTGACAACATCCGGAAAATAGGAAATCAGGTTTGCTGAATGATTTCAGCGTCGAGATTGACGAACGGAATATTTGAACTTTATTAGCGGCGGGCAGCAGCAGCGGCAATGGCAGCGTTAGGGCCAGCGGTGCCCTCCATGTTTCCGGTGAGCTCAGCAACACGAGCCTTGATACGGGCAACTCGAGATTCAATTGCTATGGGAAAGATTAGTCACGCGCACATTGTGAGGAGCACCTATGAAGTCAAACTCACTCTCTTCTCCACTGGTGTTATCATCATCTCCATCAACAGAGGGTTTGTGGGTGCTGGTACGGGTGAGATCATCGTGCTGACGGGTGGCAGCACGATCAGCGGCGTTCTTGCGAATTTGGGCCCAGCGATCCTGTACTCCAGGGCCGGCGCTCTGGCTGAGTTTCTCCTCGGGCTCGTCCTGGGTCAACTTGGAGGTCTGTTGTCGTGGCTTGCGTCCAATTGGGGGAGGGGTGGCGTCGTCATCATCAGTGTCGGGGACGAAGGCCGGTTGGTCTTCAAGAGGGCCCTGGTTGAACTGGGAGGTTTCGTTGGCTACCTCCTCATCGGCCTCAGGAGCCTTGACGGCTTCAGCAGCAATCTCGTCCTCATCAGCGACGGCTGGAGTGGGCTCGGGGGTCTGAGCAGGGGTAGGAACCTGCTGAATAGGAGGTTCAGGAGTAGGCTGGTCTCGCTTCAACATGTGGTTCACATCAGCAGCAGCATTGTCAGGCAGCTTGGAGCCACGGTTCTTGCGGAACAGCTTGCGGAAACCTCGACTCTCCTTGGTGTCCTTTGCCATCTTAGGCTTAAGCTGTTTCTTGTCTTCAGGGCTGGCAGGTTCAGGAGTCGCCATGTTACTTCGGGTAACCTGATCAAAGATGTCATCTTTCGGAGGTGGGACAGGGCTGACGGGAGGCTCGTGCTGCTCCGGAGACTGAATCTCCTCCACGGGCTCAGCAGGAGGCAATGGCTTCTCCGCCTCAGGCTCCGGTGTTGGGGGTGCTTCCTCTTTGTCAGGTACCTCAGGGGGTTGATCGTGGCCGTTCACGCTGCCGTTCGCTTGAGTATCATCGATACGCTCCGAAGGGACTGGGGACATGGCCATCCCACGACCTGCGTTGGTGTTGGCCATGTAAACATCCTTAATAGACCCCTTGTCGTACTTCTTCACCCATTTCAGTGCCGAGGAAGCCTCGCCAATGATGGCGGGTTGCAAGGTCAGAATGCTATTCGTCTTCTCCGCAAGAAGATCCGCATCAGTACGACCACGGCGTTGACCTTGCTGCTGTTGAGCAGCCTGCTTCTTCTCCTGTAGTTCCTGCGCACGCAACTGAGCGGCCTTGGCTTGGATTCTGGCGTGTGTGTCAGGACCAATACTAGCCTTGCTTCCTCCATTCGCCGAGTTCTCAAGGTTGGACTTTCCAGCCGACTTTCTGCGACCAAGGCCCTTTCCACGTCTTGTCCAAGAGAAGAAGCCCTTCTTCTCTGCAATATAAGCACCCTCCTGGGGTTCGGGAGCGGCACCAGCAATCATTTCCTCCATAACCAACCATCGGCCAGCCTTGATCTTCGTCTCGATAATGGTGCATCGACCGAAGGCTGATTTTCGCTCAGCAGTCTCCTCAGGAGCAAGACTGGTCATCCATACCCACCAGAAGGCATCGTCGAGCGAAAAGCTCGTGATGCTTGCAAGCTCACCGGGCTCTAAGCTCTGATCGGATTCAAGCCGGGGCCGGTGAGACTGTGAGCTTTTCTGTCTGGGCGCCATTTCGATCGGGGGAAGAACCTTATCAGGAGGAAGGAGGAGGTTCGGTCGGGAGGCCGAGCCTTCATCAACGAAGCCAGACGAGAGGAAGTCAGCCCAAGAAGGGGTAGTTGGCCTGTCCAAGCCATTGCCAGATGCAGGTGTTCTCCTGAGGCCTCCGGGTTGCTTCTGGGCAAAGGCACTCTCGTCATCATCATCGTCTTCCTCCAATGTGCTCGCAAAGCCAATATCCTCAAAGCGGGACCAAGAGGCGTCGCGCAGGCTTGTCGAGTGCTTCGCGCTGGATGCTTGGGACTGGTTGGCGCCAGAAATAGCCTTCAGGACTCGACGACATTCATCTGTTAATGCTAGCACAGGATCCTGATACTCGGAGAATTCCTGAAGGGCTCGATCTTCGTCACGGTACTGGAAATGGTTGGCACGGCGTAAAAGTGCAAATGGCGTGGGTGAGACAGTATCGACAATCATGACAACCTTGTTCGTTGTAGTGTACATCAGGTCGGGGCGGAGGGGAGGATATTCGGTCTCCTGGAGGAGCTTCTGCAGAGACATGGGTAGCATAGAGATGCCACCCACATTCTGTTCGGGAGACATAGAACGGAGATAAGCAAAGAACATATGGCTCGTAGCATCGGCGGCACTGCAATTGCACAGTTAGTACTGGGCCGGAGGGGATGTCTAAGACAATGAGACTCACCTGAGCCAGGAGTTGTATCCTCCCTCGAATCCCTTCTTGGTGTCCTTGTGTTCAAAGGCCCACCAGGCCGCCATTCGAGATAACTTGCGGCCACTGAGACCGTTGGATTTTCCATGGGCTGCAATTGCAGCAATGAGGCCAAAGAAGTCGAAAATGATGCGCTGGCGAGCTCCATTCTCGACGCTAATGGGAATAAATGTCTTGAATGAGTCTCGGGCCATGTTCGAGTCTAAGGTGGGTTGGGTTAGCCACACCGTTGGGTCAGGGGTTGAACGGGCCAACGTTGCAATTCACATACCGAACTCTCCCACCTTGAACAGCTCATATGCATCCCAGCCAACAATGCCGCCCTGGAGTCTGCTCCAACACCATTTTGCGACACCAGAAATGACCTGTGGTGGATAAAAGTCAGCACATCCGGTTATACAAAACCTTGTGCACTGCGTCTGGGACGTACCATAGGTTCGGCCATGCGCAGCTCCTGGAGCAATTGATCGCCCTGCAGGTGCTGGTGAGTCTGGAAAAAGTGGCGGATGAAGGTGCGCACAGCACTGGGATCGGAGGTAGGTCGGAATGGTAGAAGTAGAAAGGGGAGATCGAGAGCTGGCCCAAGGTATGCAATTAGTACACCAGCTTCATATTCAAAGCGCTCAAGGGGACAAATATCTGAGATAGAAAACATATGATCTTGACGTACCTCGTGCCTTCAGCTCCTCTGTGCAACATCGGATCAGTTCGTGAACTTCCTCGGGTTCGACCGAGTTTCGTGCCCATGCGTCAGTCCATGTTGGCTTGGTGGGTAGCGAGTCGGCGTCGCCACCCTTCTTCTTCTTGTAGTCCTTGCCCTTAAGGCGGGAGAAGAGGCCTGCCATGGCGGGCGGTGGAGGCGTGGATGCGCGCGACGAGGACGAATATTCGGAGGCGGTTGAACTCTGGTTAAAGCAAGAACAGATGAGAGGAAGGCGGCGGCGTGGTTGCCCTGAAGGCGGCGATGGTTTCTCCAGTTCGGCCACCGTGAAAGACGGAAGAGGGTCAAGGGAAAAAGTGAAGAGAGTCCCTGTTGCGCGGAAGCAATCAGGGGCTGTTTCTGGGATCGCGGGGCCGTGCCGTCGTCACAAAATGACTGCGACGTGGTGGGCGAAGGATGGCACCAGGCGACGTGTAAGTCGTCGTGGACGGATGTAAACGCGATCGAGATCGAGCGTCGGCTGCGTCTGGCGTCGTGGACGTGATACCGGGCAAGGGGTCGTGACAGCGATCGTGACGCTGCTCGGTGCAACAGTAGTGGACGGGGTAAAAGAAGTTTTGAGTTGAGTCGAGTCGTGGCTCACTTGTCGAAGAAAATGAAACTGCCGTGGGGGGACGAAGCTACCACAGAAAATTGGCAGCAGTCAGCGGGAAAAAAAAAGTATCCAAAAGTCAATAAGCAACAGATATGACCTATGGCAGAAAATGAGAGAGAAGGAAAATAAGAACGTATTAAACAAGCCAAGGTCCAATAAACGGACGTAAAAAGGAAGAAGGAGAGGAGAGAAAGGTGACGATGGACGAAGAACACACTGGTAAGGGATCAGACGGACTGGGGGTTTGAGAAGAAGACATGGGACAAGGGACATTGAATATGGGTACATACATGGGATGCGCTTGGTGGACTGGGACAACCTAAGCAAAGGAGAGCGGCTTTCGCACTCAGGGGCGCGACGGGGATGCGTGACGGCGCGACAAGGTCCTTGGACGGTACGTACAGCGCTAAGATTGGGCGCCGAGCTGGGATTGCAGGCTTGGGACATGGGGGGCCGATTAGTGCAGTGGTGCGGGCATGGGCCTTTTTTTTTTTTCTTTTCCTTTGGGGGGAGTGTCTAGATAGAGACAACCGAAGCGGGCGAGGAGGGGTGACGGCACTGGTGCACAAGGACGAGTGTGAGCTGAATGAGATCGATCCGCTGGTTGGATAGGATCTGCGCGGTGGCAATCATGATGACTCCTGGCCTGTAAACCCTGGCCACCCATACCAGACAATTGAGTTTGTGCTGCTGGGTTTTGCTGCTGGCCTTGATCTCCTGAGTGGGCTGTTTCTAATTACAAGCCTCCTCCGATGTTCATCTGGCTGCAACGTCTCCAGCCAGACTAGACAAAGGGAGCACGCCGCGCTACCACGATCAGAATCGCCCGCTATTCTGTCAGCTTGTCCTGCTATCCTCCGGCGCTTCTAGCTTCTACCGACCGAGACAGGAGAGCTCTGTGCGCTTTGCTTCTGGAACAAACACGATTGCTGAGGCTGGGATAGGAGATGCGGCGTAGCACCGTTCGAAACAGCACCATCTCGCGGATGTGGGAGAGACAGAGACAACAGGCTCGGTGGACGTCACGTCCCCCGCGAACCCACATCAGTATAATTCGGGGGGTTTCACGGGCACTCCCACACTTCCACAGAGACTCAACCAAAACGGCTGTGGTTGGCAGAAGGGACTGACTGACTGGGAGGGAACTGATGATGGCGGCGGCACTCTCGGGTGGGCCATGAGTTAGTGGAGGGGCACCAGCCATACAGATGTGTGGTGTGTTGTACTATGTCTAGTCCCTGGCGCCCTGAAATTTTAATTGCGTGGGCGACGGGCTGGCGGGATGCCGTGGTGTAATTTGGCGCCAGGGTCCTCCCCTCGCTGTATTGATTGATTGATTTATACCTGGCTCCTAGCCTTCATTCCTGGGTCATGCGGGGACCGGGAACTGCCCTGAGCCAGTCTTGGGGCCATGTCGATCTCAGCTGGGTTGGGGAGTTTGTTGCATACGTATTTTGTGATTAGAGTAAACTGCGTGGGCTTGGAGCACAAGATACCTTGTTTTTGCCCATTCTGTATCAACAATGTCTACCTCTTCCGGAGCGCCCATCACAAGCATCACTATTTTGATCCTGGTTGTTGGGCGCCTCCGGATATGAACCATGGAAGCAAAACACAGCCGCAATCAGGATCCGCGACTTTGGTCCCGAAAACGGTGTCTGTTTGGCAACATGGTTGGACGCCGTCGCAACACTAGTTGCTAGGGGACGTGCTCCGGTATCAAGAGTAAAAGAAAAAAAAAAAAAACACCCACAACATCACACACAACTAGCCTCAATGATGACCGCATCGCTTCATCCACCTCATTTTCTAGACTTGGGTTTCTCCCTCCCCTCTTTTTCATTGTTATTTTTCCTTCTCATCCTCGCTTCCATGAGGCTAACATTGCTGTGGCTATGTGAACAATGAGTAAAAAGCATTGATAATATGGGGCTGCAAGTTCAGCATCAATCAAGTCTGCGCTGTCCCAAATCATATCGCACAGGAGGCACCTTCATATTTCGCAGTGTGTCGAGTATACCCTCGCGGAACCCTTTTCTAGATCTATGTCACCATCATGCATTTCTAAGTCCGATCGATGGGGAATACGGTCGTCTCTTCCTCCACAGCTGTTTCAGTCATTCGTGCCCGCCTCAGAAACCACGCCTTCACAGCGCCATCAGTTCGATTGGCTATGACCAACCCCCCTGTTAATATGAGCGTGCTCGTAAACACCTATCCTCCATCACATCCCGCTGTAGATGTGACGTGGGACAGCAAAGATGCTAGGACGATAAAGTCTATTGTACAGCGTCACGTAGACCGAAGCTTTATGGTTGCGGATGGCTTCCGATCAAGCGAATGATATGTCCACGCCCCCCTAGGTCATAGCTGGCCCTGCTTTCCCAGCACATGCCATCGATTAGCTGAGGGCACAACTGGAACGACAGCTTTATGTATTCTTCTTTTTCTTTTCTCTTGGATTTATTGCTTTGGATATTCTTGCGAGTGCACTTACGCACAGCTTTATCCAGGATACCTTGTGAACCCCTGCCATTGCATCTTGTCCGGAGTAGTGGAGATGAGGAGGGGCGCCCGTTTTGCTCCCCGATGACGGGCATGGATGACTTGGGAACATGGCTCTTGAACGAGGCTATTTGTGCCAATCGATGCCCAAGTATAGCAAGCCGGCCGTATAATTGACCTGGCCCGTTTGTTGACCCCCAAGTCGTTGGATGAGCGAACGGAAGGAATAAGCACACCCGCTGCATGAGTTGGCATGGCCAGCGCATCCCCTCCCATTCAAAGCGAGGAGCCTGGCAACCAGTCAGCATCGTGAGCGGCTGCCCCATGCAGGTGACATCCTTTTCTTTTTTCTTCCGCAAGCTTCTTGGGAATGATCAACGGCGATGTGCTGGCAGCCAGCTATGGTCCTCTTGGCCGCTCGCCAACCTAACACTGGGGCGATGGCTTCGTATCTGGATGGATTCCCAAGCCAGCAAATGGGTACATCAGCCGCATGTGCGAAACAATTCTTTGCGCATGCCTAGCTGTTGGCGCCATATGTCGGATGCAAGTCATGCAGCGCGTTTTAAGCCGGTGATGGATCTAGGACGTGGAACGAGCAGTACTCGCCGGAAGTCCGTGAGTCGTCATCCCGGCTGTCTGTGCCTGACTAGTATGTCTTCTTTGAAGAGATCTGTTGAGAGTCGACGTTTAAGTCCGTGTGTCAGTGTCACCTTCGTCCCATCCCGAGCCTGGCCCTGCGTTCCATCCATGATCCTGGTCGCACTGGACTGAACCATGAGCGCCAGTGCGTGCTCCACTGCCTTCATGCTTCATGCACCTGGCCGGGGTTGCATGCATGTGGTTTCTTTGCAACTATGTCCCACGTTGACGAACGTTTTTGCTGGTCGGATCCGGACTTGAAACACACTGTGCCGTGGCCTAAAGTGTTGGTTCCTGTTGGTCCACGTTGTTCACGCCTGGTCAGTTGGTGTGTTGTTGTGACTGACCGCAACAACAAGAAACTGTGAACTAAGACCCTATTGATCATCTGGTGTTTCGCGGGATACGAAACAAAGAAATTAGAATATCTTGAGCTGAATTCTCAGATTAATTAATTTGGTAGTCCTCCGTCATCGTAAAGAGGGGGAGGGGCAAATTCGTGACGAAAGACACCCAAAAGGAAGAGGAATCAAAAGGCTTCTTTTCTTGCACGCGTACGCGAGGGTGGATTTCTTGGTGCGTGCGGATTTCAGCACGTCGGAGCTCATCTTAGATCTTTCATGCATTCAATTTTGAGGCTGAATATTAGACCACTTGCAAGAGAGACATGAACCAGAATTCAGCCCTCGCTTCTCTTTTGAGATATGTTTTCACTCACTTGTTCTTTCTTATTTGAAAAGCAATTCTGGGCTGAAAGTTGGCTAGACAAATACAGATGGATGCCAGCGGGGAATGATCCGGAGCCGTGCTCTCAACACGGACGACGAGTCGACCCTGGCTTACCACCGTTCATTTTAAACATTATGCCGTCCTAGTATAACCTGTTCTTCCCGTCCTCAACAGCGCAGATCTTTGGGGCCGCCGTCAGAATCCATAATTGGTCTTGCCGTTGGCGATATAACCCCACAGGAAAGAAAGAGTCATATCTGATGGTTGATAATGTGCAAGCATGCGTGGAGCTAACGTCTAAAATCGTCCCGTTCCTATCTTATATTCTTAATCTATTTCCCATCAATTGTGTGTACAGACTCCCTTCGCAAGCCCAAGATGGTGCTTGTCGACCTTACGTGCATTTTGTGAGCTGCCTGTCCAAATCCCGCTCGCCCAAGACATACGAAAAGAAACAATGATAATGTACAAACAAGGACGCCGCCGGACACATGTCCTCAAATACACCGGCTTCCTAAAATCACGACCGTAAAACAAAACTACTTCTTGGCCGATTCCTTCTCAGCCAATTTCAATGCCTCTTCCAAAGCCTCTTCGTCGTCCTCAAAGTCGCTGTCTGCATCCTCAGACTTCTTTTTCGGCGCCTCCTTCTTCTTTGGCACTGCCTTCTTCTCCTCTGCTTTAGCATCCTCATCAGACTTGCTATCTGCCTCGGACTTTGGCTCTTCAACCACGGTCTTGGTGGTATTGCCTGGAACAAGTGCCCAGTCAATCTCTCCGTCGGCACCATATCGCTTTACAAGCCATTCATTAGCCAGCTTGAAGTGTTTGCAATCGAAGAAACCCCTGGCCGCACTCAGGGGACTGGGATGGACACTCTGAAGAACCAGATGCCGCTGTCGATCAATTTTTTGCACTCGCTTTCCAGCTGGGGTACCCCAGGCCATGAACGCGACACCCCGTGTGCGTTTTTGCGCTACTAGGTCAATGACCTTTTGTGTGAATCGCTCCCACCCACGGTTGGAATGAGAGTTGGCCTCATGGGCCCGCACTGTAAGGCAGGTATTCAGCATGAGAACGCCCTCATTCGCCCATGGCGTAAGTAAACCGCCTTTATTCGGCGGCGCCTCGAATGACGGGTAGTCCTTCTTGAGAGCAATGTACATATTTTTCAGCGAGGGTGGTGCTGGAGTCGGGGCTCGGACAGAGAAAGCCAGGCCGTGGGCCTGGTTAACGTTGTGGTAAGGGTCCTGGCCGACAATGACGACCTTGACATTGTGGAAAGGCGTATGGCGGGACCTGGCACCCACGGAGTTAGAATTAAACAATCTCATAGATGTGATATGGTTGCCTTACCATGAGTAGACATCTTCTTTGGGAGGGAACCATTTTCGTCCCGCTGCAGTCTCTCGGTCCAAGAATCTCTTTAAGTCGAGAAATTCTTTTGTCGTGATCTCGTCCTTGAGATGAGCTAGCCAACTGTCGTCAAGAGTATCAATCTCGAGCTTCAAAAGGGTCTTCTGCTCCGACGTAAGGCCCTCGAGCCACTTTGTTTTGTCAAACTTGACAGCAGGAGCAGCAGCAACAGCCGGTTTCGGAACGGCTCCGAAAAAACTGGCAATGTTTCCATTAGCCTTGGATTTCTTCGCATCGCCGCCGGCAGGCGCGGCGTTGGCCTTTCGCTTAAGGGTCGACATGATGAGATTCTGCAGGTGGAGACGGCCAAGTGGTCGATGCACAGGGAGACCTCGCAGTAGACGAGGAGCTCTAATGACTCGGACCCTGTGTGGGATAATGGTAGTGAAATGAAAGAGACGGGGATTGTGACTGAATTGATAGCGCGGAGAGGTGTTTAAGAGGAAAGTAAGGGCTAGTGAAGGAACGGGGTGGTAGTTCTACAAAAGTGTGCCGTGAATTTTAATGTAGCCCCCAACTAACGATGTCGGGAATTGAAAGGCGTTGGAGGCTGAAGGACGCGTTGCGACGCGGTTAGCCCGTAGTCATTAAACGCGGTGCCCGTGACTTTCGTGTTCATTCTGGTACTTTCAGCTGCAGCACTTGCATGGGGCAGATGCTAGCGACTGGGGCACTGGGCAAAAGCAGCCAGGGCACTGGAACCTGGCTCCTCTCGCTTCAGCCAAAGCTCTTAGTAGCAGGTCTAGTGCTGCCAGCTGACGCAGATGGCCTGTCGCAACGGTACTTTGGGTTTGATTGAGCAGATTTATTACTGAACCTTCTCTTTGCCAAAAGAAATATGCACAATTTGAAGCGCGAAATATTAGGCAGACACGCGCCATCTGTCCCACACCCAACACCAATGCCAGCCAATGTACAAAGAAGCACCTGAAGCTACCTCCATGATCCAAGCAACATCAAGGCATGGGATGCTGGGCCCCGCTATCGCTTCAGAAATAAGTATCGCTGCGAACGAGACTCGCTTGTCCATCATGATTTCGCAACACACTCAAGCATAGCATGTCTTAGCATAACACACAAGTGGTCCTACGTTAATTGGACAAGTCTGTATAACATACGAGGTCCTCATTCATCTGTGCAATCAAGCTTGTTTCATAGGATATTTTAATGAGTCTTTTGCTAAATTCTGATTTACGCTTCTCAAATCTAGAAAGAGACTCTGGTCGTCAACAAAATCGAGTACCTAGGTAATTACCTCTTCAGTCAGATTCGAGACCTGATCCATCTGAACCCGGCAATTACTTAGTCAGCTTCCACAAGGCGACGCTTTCCCCTTTTAGGACAAGCACCGTTGGACACATTACCTCATGTACGGAGGACGTCTCATCTGGCCAGCTGTTACTGGAGATTGCAGCTCAACCTACACCCCGCGAATCAACATCCGACCGGCGACACCCTTTCAACTAGGAATCCCGTCATGCCAACTGCTTCTACCGAATCTTTAGGCACATAGTAATTGCCCAGGATGAGGCAATCGCTCGTCTGGTTGCTCCGTAAGCTAATCATCCCACCTAAATAGACACGACAGCTACTGACCATGTCCAGTGCTTTGGCAGGCTAGTTCTGGACTTTCTACAAATGCAAAGTATTACCACGAGACATACACCGACGACACATCATTTCAACGAGGAGGCCAAAACAAGCACGTAGCGTCCCCAGGGACAGACGTGGTGGAGAACCAAAACCATCATGACGGCCCTCAGCCTGGTATGAACTCAACCATGCGGCAGCTGAAGGATCACATGGACTAACACAAACAGGTTCCGATCTCGTCGAATCAGCCATCGTTGAGCTTAGGAAGACTCCACAAGCATCTCATCTTCGAAAGCGACGACAATCAGGCCTAGTAGGAACGGTCATGCGATACATTGCCAAAGCGATTCCAAGCGGACCGGCAACTGCGCCATCACAATCCCACGACACGAGTATTAGCGGGCCCCTTTTAAAAGCTGTTCAATATCTAGAAGAAGCTGCGCGACAAAATAATTCGGATGCTCTCTATCTTCTCGCGCAAATGAACTTCTTCGGCAACTATAGCCATCCGAGGAACCTTGAGGCCGCGTTTAACAACTACCAGCAACTTGCTGCCGTGCATGGCAATACCACCGCGCAATTTATGATGGGTGTTTATTACTCAACAGGACTTGGCAATGTTGTGCAGCGAGACCAAGCCAAAGCCCTCCTTTACTACAGCTTTGCGGCTGTCAGGGGCGATGTGCGGGCTAAGATGGCGACGGGATTCCGGCATCATAGCGGAATCGGAACCACAAAGAACTGTGAGGCTGCGGTCAAATATTACAAGAGCGTGGCAGATAAGGTCATCGCCTGGTATCGTGCCGGGCCTCCTGGAGGTAGGTCTTGGGTCCACCAAGCATGGCGCATTTCAGATGACAATGGTGGTATTTACGGGGAAGGGGCCAGCGCTTCCAGTGCTGGCATGAATGCTTATAAAAGCAACCCTGCCTCAGATGCAAACGCTGCCATCGATGATGTGATCGAGTACTTGGATCTAATGTCCCAAAAGGGCGACTCTAAGGCCTCATACAACTTGGGGAGAATATATTACGATGGTCAGCGGGGCCTGGACCGAAATATCCCTTTGGCCCGGAGATACTTTTTCCTAGTAGCATCACGCTACTGGAGAAAGGATGGCCGGGTGCTTGAGAATTACAAGCATGGCATAGAAATGATTGCTTCCAAAGCCGCTGGTTATCTCGGCCGGATGTACTTGAGGGGTGATGGTGTCAACCAAAATTTTGAGCGAGCAAAATTCTGGTTTGAACGTGGTATCTCTCATGGGGACGCCCAGTCCCAACACGGTCTCGGTCTCATGTTGCTCCATGGCTATGGCCAAAAGGAAAATGTGAAAATGGCCATGGAGCTATTCAAGAAGTCGGCCGATCAGGATTATGCGCCGGCTCTGGTTCAACAGGGACAGTTATATTTGGACCAGGGAGGCCAAGACGACGTTAGAATTGCAAACAACTACTTTGAACTTGCAGGCCGACACGGGAATATCGAGGCCCAATACTACATCGCGGAGATGATCCATCATGGTGTTGGACGCGAGAAGCTCTGTGGTGGGTCTCTAACCTACTACAAGGCCGTTGCTGAGAAGGCAGAACCACTGGTGTCATCCTGGGGTGATGCAAATGACGCGTACGAATCCGGAGATTATGATCTTGCATTCCTTGAATATCTGATTGCGGCCGAACAAGGGTATGAAAAGGCACAAACCAACGTGGCGTACATGCTCGACTCGGTTCAATCCCAATTGCCTCTGCCTTCTTGGCTCAACGGGTCGACAGAAAAGCACGGCCTCTTGGAGAACCCTACACTGGCCCTAATTTACTGGACACGATCATCCAGGCAGTCAAACGTTGATTCGCTTGTCAAGATGGGCGATTACTACTACTATGGTGTTGGGGCGAAGCCAGACATTTCCAAGGCGGTCCAATGCTACACCGGGGCATCCGACTATTCCCAGAGTGCGCAGGCTCTTTTCAACCTAGGATGGATGCACGAGAATGGAATTGGACTGGTGCAGGACTTCCACCTTGCAAAGAGATATTATGACCACGCCCTAGAGGTAAATGAAGAGGCATACTTGCCAGTGACATTGAGTCTCCTGAAGCTTCGGATCCGTAGTGCGTGGAACACGTTGACACATGGACCTATCCATTCCATCCAAGACGAACCAAGTAAGTAATAGGTTCAAAAGAAGTGTCCCGAAAATTTCGACTAACCAGAACAGAACCAGCCAAGGTCCGGTCTCTCTCCGAGTGGATTGCCAATTTTCTTCAAGACGATGCTCTTGTGTATGATGATGAATACTACGGTGGTGAAACGTTGTACGATGACCCTCTTGGCAACGGCGAAGGGCTCAACGAAGACGATGGTGTTTTGGAAAGTTTCCTGATAATCGCAGTCACTTTTGCCCTCGTGTTTCTACTCTGGTGGCGACAACGCCTGCAGCAGAGGCATTTGCAACAAGAAGACGCACGAAGACAAGAGCAAGGTCTACCCCCGAACCCTCCGCGGGTCATCGTTGGTGATGGAGCGGAAGGGTTTGCGGAGTGGGCAGCAGGAGGTGTCGGGCTGTTGTAAGATGGTTGGACAATGGGTGTGGGCATTTGCATTTCAGTTTCGAGGAAAGCATTCAAGCGATGGCGTCTTTGGATTGTATTGATAAAGCACGTAGAGGAGTCCACAAGGTTCCAAGTGCAGCGTTGAAATGAATATGGCGAGAGACGAGACCCGTGAAAGAGTGTGTACCCTTGAGAGGCAGCCGAGGGGCAAGCCTGCGACAAAGATTTTGATATCGAGCACGGTACATACTGGCATGCCAAATGGGCATTTAGAGACTCGCGGATTCCGGCAGAACAATAAGTGTGGAAGCAGGGAGGGCAGATCAATATTTGCGACATCGGGAAGGTGGCCTTGAAACATTCGCAGCACCAGGCTGAGGGCCGGGCATGATGGTGAGGAATGGGCCAATCCAGACTATGAAAAGCAAAAAGAAGGGTTGGTGGGAAATGCTGTGGTGTAGATTATGTACATGGTCAACCCTTGAAAAAGGCTAGGAGTATTCATTCAAAGAGGCATTCGACTGTTCGAGCGCTGGTGAAAGGTGGAATGAGCGCCAGCCCTCGGTTAAAGCCAAAATTGACGTCTCGATACATGCATATACGAGAGTTTTCGCCCTGTATACGAGCTCATTATCACAGACACTGGTGAATTCTCGGTCTAGTGAGCATTATGCAGTAGAATATGACGGCTATTGTTGGACCTTGTTCGTCTGCTCGTTCTCGCCCTGGTCCGCAGCAGTTAGACCAGAGCTCGAACCAAGCCGTCACAACCTGTCAATGCTTCGCCAGCCTGGGGGGCCCACATTCCCCCAGACCTTGAAGGCGTATGAAACCCGCCCCCAGTAAGTGCGCGGCGCCAGTCGCAACAGGAGACGCCGCAACAGCCACGCCTGCTTCGGTAATGCCGTTTTTGCCAGTTTCGCCCTTGATGAAGGGTGTGTTTTTTTATTTTATTTTATTTTTACAACGTTGCATCCCATAAAATAAGTCGCACAATATCGCCTGTCGCTCTTCTTATCTCCATCCTGTTTTGCCGGACGTTGCTCCTCTTCTGCGTGCTCGCGCAACCGATGACGAAGCTTTACTACCTCCCCACCAACGGATACACTTTATTGGCAACACGGGCTGCGACCGGGCTCCCTCTTTAAGACCTTACCCCCCCTGCCTTTTGGGCTGGTTTAATCACCTGGTCGACACTCTACTTTCTATCCTCAAAATCCTACCACATCTTGCGCAATGGCGGCGATTGCGAAAAGGGCCATGATTCGGCCTCGCGACGACGACGACGGCGTGTACTACTCCGACGATGGCGTGTACTGGTGGTACAGCGATGTCAGTTGCGATCCCAACCGCCACCAAGCTTGTCGTGGGCATGCACACTAACTGCAACAGACGGGCGTCATTGTCAAGTGGACCATCTTCCTCGTCATCACCGGCCTCTTCTTCGCCTGGCTCATCGGCGGTTACTTCCATGCTAAATCAAGACTCAAAAAGGGCCTAGAGCCTCTGGCATACCACAGAGTAAGCAACACTCATATCAGCATGCTTGCCATCCTCGGGATTAACACCTGCGACAGTGCCTTGTCACCAGACGAATGCGAGCCCAGTTCGACCCCAATTATCCCTACAACCAGCCAGCATATATAGTATATGGGCCGCCGCCACCAAACGGCCACCCAATGTACAACATGCCTCCGCCCGTCTATGACCCGACCCGACCTCCCATGTATGAACCTCCAGTAGGAGGAACCAAGGTTGATCCGATGCAAACTAGACACCATGACCAAAACGAATATCAACCACCTCATGGACCCCCACCAGGTTCGACATCGCGATAAGAAATAAAGAACAACAAGGAAATATAGGCATGATATTCGAGATGCGGTTGAATAGGAGGGACACAACAAATCAGCAACCACAGGTGGGTTAAATTCAAGGCAGGCCAACACGAATAGCATTTAGTTTGAATAAATACACTTGCAGTATGTAGATAATGAATAGAAGCATGTATAATAATGTGCGCTGCCAATTACTTGGTTCCATTTCAATCAAGAACAATCCGCAACTCCAACTTGCGCCTTGGGTATATCTAGGAGACTGGTAAGTCGCTGTTGTTTAGTCCATTTCCATAGCATCAGGGTCATCGCCTTCTGTGGTCATGACGCCTGCATTGTCGATTGGCTTGTTTACAGTTGTCGCTGCCTCGTCAATATCCTTACCCTCACGTCGCAAGCGTTGCCGCTCCCTTACACGGTGACGCGATTCAATAATGGCCTTTCGGACACTGTCCTTTTCCTCGGGCACAGACAAGGACTTTGGGTCGCTGTAAAGAACAACTTGCATGCCCGCCAGCTCACCATCTTTGTTAGCCAGTATTGAAGGAGGTATGCGATTAGCGCGAAGATGCTTGTCAATATCGGGGAGGAAGACGAGCTTGCCATCGTCGGATTCGCTGTCGGAGGAAAGCTCGTCATCGATATTATAAATATAGACCTTGTGTTTCGTGTCGTCTAGTTGCATTGTGTCGTCAGAAATAGACGAGGCATTCTGCGAGGCCGTTGGGGAAGCCGATGAAGTAGGAGCGGGCAGATCGGGGGTGCATGATGAGGGGGTCTCAACAGGCACATACAGCTTGTTGCCACCTTGCTCTATAGCAGGCATTAGCATGAGACGGGAAAGGCCTAAGGAAAAAGAAAAGAAAAGAGAAACCAAGAGAGAAAAGGAATCAGTACGTACCAAGATTCAAGAGACTTAGACGTTTGGAGAGGCGCTCATTCTCTTGCGTCTTGGCCTTCCGCTTTCGCCGCAGCCTCGTCGAGGGATCCAGACCGTCGGCGACGTGGGCCGGCGGCGAGACGGAGGAGGGAGATTGCGCTCCGTGCAGCATCATCTGGGCCGATGAATTTCCCCCGCCACTCAAAAAACGCAACTCTGACCACTTTCACATTCAAGTGAGGAAAAACAACGGCAGACAGCGTGTGCGCATGCACTCTCCCGGGCGAATTGAGTGATTGACCGGATTGGTGGACTTGCCCACCAAGTGTCAAGAGTTGAAAGGAGGAGGTCACAAGACACAGACGTCAACGTGCTCTTTTTAATTTGGGGGGGATGTGGACGTGCAGCAGAGGCAGCAGAGGCAGCTCGGCCAGGCGCGGGCTGTCACACTGCTGGAGCGCGGGCGCGGGCGGCGGTAGCGGACCTTATGTACTGTTGACTCATTCTTGTAGAAGATTCTACATCCAATCGCCACCGCGACCGCAGCACACAGGGCAACTCCTCCACCCCAGCTCCAGCGACGGAAAACACCCCGCTCCTTCAACCTCGACTTCGACTTTGACCTCGACCTCGACCTCGACGTCAACCGCAACTGCGATCCTGCGACGACCCGTTGCGCCTCGCGCCCTCTCCCGATTTTTTCTTGCCAACCGTCGGGCCCTTTCGAGTTCCAGCTCCAGCATGGCCGAGCTCCAGTGGCCCGCCGCGCGCGTGCGCAAGACCTTCCTCGAGTTCTTCGAGCAAAGGGGCCACACCATAGGTATGAGCATGCCTTTGACAGTGCGGGCACATCACGCCACCACATTTCGCAATCTGGAGGCTGGCATTGTAGCAATCTGCAGTGTCTCTTTCTATCTATTCATATTTTCAATCCGCAAATCCATGCTAACCACCTTATCTTCGCAGTCCCCTCCTCCTCCGTCGTCCCTCACAATGACCCCACCCTGCTCTTCACCAATGCGGGCATGAACCAGTTCAAGCCCATTTTCCTTGGCACCATTGGCCAGACGGACCCTATGGCAAGCCTCAAGAAGGCTGTCGATACCCAAAAGGTCATCCGTGCTGGTGGAAAGCACAACGATCTCGACGATGTCGGCAAGGACAGCTACCACCACACCTTTTTCGAGATGTTGGGCAATTGGTCCTTTGGCGACTACTTCAAAAAGGAAGCCATCGAAATGGCGTGGGAACTTCTTACCAAGGTCTACGGTCTCGATCCCACTCGTCTCTACGTCACATATTTCGAGGGCAACCCCGACCTCAATCTCGAGCCCGATCTGGAAGCCAAGGAGCTGTGGAAGTCTGTCGGTGTTCCCGAGGACCAAATCCTCCCCGGCAATATGAAGGACAACTTTTGGGAGATGGGTGACCAAGGTCCTTGCGGCCCCTGCAGCGAGGTACACTACGACAAGATTGGCGGCCGAAACGCTGCAAGCCTTGTCAACATGGATGACCCCATGGTAGTCGAGATCTGGAACCTGGTTTTCATTCAATTCGATCGTCAAAAGGACAAGAGCCTCAAATCTCTCCCTGCTAAGCACGTCGATACAGGCATGGGCTACGAAAGACTAGTTTCTGCTCTTCAGGACACCATCTCTAACTACGCCACTGACTGCTTCGCCCCCCTCTTCAAGCAGATTGAACAAGTCACCGGTGCCCGCTCATACACTGACAAGTACGGCAAGGACGATGTTGATGGAATTGACACTGCTTACCGAGTCGTTGCCGACCACATTCGAACACTATCATTTGCAATCACTGACGGTGCTGTTCCTAACAATGACGGCCGAGGCTACGTTGTTCGACGAGTTTTGCGACGAGGTGTCCGATATGCTAGAAAATACTTCAATGCCGAGATTGGATCATTCTTCTCCAAGATTCTGCCTGCCCTTCTCGAGCAGGTGGGTGATCAGTTCCCCGAGTTGGTGAAGAAGCAGCAAGATCTCATTGAGATTCTTAATGAGGAAGAGGTCGCTTTCGCCCGTACTCTGGATCGTGGCGAGGCTCAATTCGAGAAGTACGCTGCCGAGACCGCCAAGAAGGGCTCCAACAAACTTGATGGCGATGTTGTGTGGCGATTGTACGACACCTTTGGCTTCCCCGTCGACTTGACTCGGTTGATGGCTGAAGAGCGAAACCTCGAGATCGACGATAAGGAGGTTGAGGCCGCCAAGATCAAGGCTCGTGAGGCTAGCAAGGCCGTCAAGGAGTCTGTCCAGACATTTGCCAAGCTTGATGTCCACCAGATTTCCGAGCTAGAGAAGCAGCATCAGACCCCCCGAACCAACGATGACGCCAAGTTTGCTAAGGGTGACAGCAAGGGCAAGGTGCAGTTGATCTACACCGGCAAGGGCTTCGCCAAGTCGACCAAGGATCTCCCTGAGAACACCGCCATCGGAATCTTGCTCGACAACACCAACTTTTACGCCGAGTCTGGTGGTCAGATTGCCGACACCGGCCGACTTGTTATTGATGGCGCTGCTTCGTTTAACGTTCTCGACGTCCAGAACTTTGGTGGCTACATCCTTCACAGCGGTTACATTGTGGAGGGTGTGCTTTCAACCGGTGACGAGGTTATTTGTGAGTACGATGAGCTCCGTCGTGCACCCATCCGTAACAACCACACTGGAACGCACATTCTCAACCACTCTCTGCGAGAGATTCTCGGCGATGACGTCAACCAGAAGGGCTCTCTAGTTGACGATGACAAGCTTCGATTTGACTTTTCCCACAAGACTGGTGTCAAGCTGGACGAACTGAAGAAGATTGAGGATCTTTCCAACAAGTACATTCGCGACAATGGCAAGGTCTTTGCCAAGGAGGTTGACTTAGATCTTGCTCGTCAGATTGAAGGATGCCGTGCCGTATTCGGCGAGACTTACCCCAACCCTGTCCGTGTCGTCTCTATTGGAAAGGACATTGATACCATGCTTGCTGACCCCAAGAACACCGAGTGGCGCAAGTACAGTGTGGAATTTTGCGGTGGCACCCACGTTGAGCAGACCGGCTTAATCAAGGATCTCGTCATTGTTGAGGAGAGCGGTATTGCCAAGGGTATCCGTCGTATCATTGCCTACACTGGTGAAGAGGCTCACCGGGTCCAACGCGAGGCTAATGAGTTTTCCAAGAAGCTCGAGGCTCTTGACAAGCTGCCTTTTGGCCCCGAGAAGGAAGCCCAGCTCAAGGCTGTGTCGCAAGAGCTTAGCCAACTCACCATTTCCACTCTCACCAAGGAAGACTTTAACAAGCGCTTCCAGAAAACGACTGCTTCGGTTGTTGCGGAGCAAAAGAAGCGACAGAAGGCTGAGGCCAAGACTGCCCTTGACCACGTTCTCAAGCACTTTGAACAGGATAAAGAATCTAAGTGGTTCGTTGGCCGCCTGCCCGTCAGCGCCAACCCTAAGGCCCTGACCGAGGTGGTAAAGCACTTCCAGGGCAAGGAGAAGGAGAAGACAGTCTACCTGTTTGGTGGTAGCAAAGAAGAGGGCGCCGTCGTCCACGGCGTCTTTGTCGGAACTGTAAGTCTCATTACATAGTCGGCGGGGAGTTGACCAATACTGACTTTATTCGATAGCACCTTGCTTCCCAAGGCGTTACTGCCGAACACTGGGCTGCGTCCGTATCAGAAGTGATTGGTGGCAAATCCGGTGGCAAGGAACCCTCAAGGCAAGGCCAGGGCACCAAGCCTGAGAATATTGAGCAGGGAGTTGAGACTGCAACCAAGTGGCTCAACGATAAGCTGAAGCTATAGGCTGGTTGCTTAAGTAAATAAGTGAAGAAAAAAAATGCGAAAAAAACCAATATGAAAATATTTAGCACGTGTTATGGCACATTGGGGTTTTGGGAGAATTCATGTCTTGTAGCTGGAACAATGGGAGGACGGTCGAGAGCTTAGGCAAGCAATCAATGGGAAAATATAGAATTCTAGTAAAACAAAAGCATCATGAGAATCTTAAGCGGTAGCTCTTTTTCCCAATCATTCCTGGCGGTTCCATAGCGGGGTATATTCTTTTATATGCGACATGTACAGGTTCTTTTTGTCCAGGTTCTTATCTATCGTTATACAGTTACAAGCACACTGGCATTGCGGTAATGCGAGATCAGGGGATTCTCGCCGCTTCGCGTCTCAGTATCCTCCACATACGCCCACTTGCCCATGAAGTCACCATGGGACATGACCCGCGTCAACTTACCTGTGATTGCACGGTAAATAGCCTCGGTGATGCGGAAGTCGGTGGGGAAGAGGATATCAAAGTAACCTTGGTGGACCTGCGGTGTAAAATGTCAGCCAGAAAAGAGCTTCTTAGGGTGCAGGCTTGACTGACCAAGGGAGTCGTCACAGGGACCATGCGGCGCTTGTATCGAGTCTGCACGACGGGGGCATTGAGCCCCTTGACAGCCTCGGGAAGCCAGTCAAAGTCAGAGGTGACGAGGCGGTGGGCCGGGAAGTTCTTTTCGAGAACGTCAAAGAACTGCATGAGGCGGGTGGGGATGAACTCTGGGTCCGAGAGGTTGGCGGCAAAGGGCATCTTCGTCGAGAGGAAGCGCAGAGCAGCGTTGGTGGGATACGGCTTGGGGTAGTTGCCGCCAGTAGCAGCATGGCGGACGCGGAAGAAGCGGGCGGCAATGGGGTCGAGGTCGCGGACGTAGAACTCGTAAAAGTCGCCGTCGCCGTCGACAAGGACATGGCCCTGCAGCGGCTCCTCGGTAGCGACATCGTAACGGATACAGTCGTGGGAGAAGTTGTCAAAGACTTCCATGGCTAAGAAGAAGCAGGGCGACGGGACGTACTGGTCCCAGTCAAAGATGGAGCGGTTGATGATTTCGACCTTGTCGGCATGACCCCGCGACTCGGCCGTCGAGAGCAGGTGGTGGTTCTGCATCGCGGCGAGGGACGACGAGATCTCGATGATGTTGTACTTGGTGCGGGCGTAGACCTGAGGGTCAACCTCACGGATATAGTCGAGGATGTTGAGCATAAGTGTACCGCGGCCGGCACCCATCTCGTAGAGAAGCAGATCGTGGTAGGGATACGTCGTTAGGCGGTAGTTGGAGACAAGGTAGCGGGCAATGGCCTCGCCGTAGTAAGGGCGGAACATTTCTGTTGGCGTATGCCACAGCTGGCGCGTCGGGTTCTCTCCTTCTCGGTCGTCAAGAAGATCCTCGAACTCGGTATAGCGCTCGCCAAGGACGGATTGGAACTCGATCTCATCTCGCATTGTCGAGAAATCGAAGGGCTCGCCGGGACTGAAAATGACTGCCTGCTTGGAGAAGTAACCGTAGTGGGGGTTGTATAGGCTGTCTGTGTGTCGTGGTTAGGAATTTACAGCAATTCCTTTTCGAATTAGGCGCAGGGCTCACCATCAATAAAGTCTCGAAGCAGCATCTTGACCTTGCGAGGCCGCTCGGTGCGCTGCTTGAGCTCGGGCAATGTAATGTACGGATACTCTGCGAATTCGGCGGTACGGTCCTCGGGGAGAATGCTGGTTCGCATCTGCCATCGACTCTCGTTCGTCTTCATGCCACGATCGCGAGAGGGCCGGGCGACGTAGGATCGGGTCTGGTGGTGGCCCTGGCCATGATGGCGAGGGCGGCGGTCATCAGCCAAGGCAAGCTTGTCGCCGGTTCGCAATGCGTGCTGGAGCTGGCCCTGGCAGCCCCGAGGGCGATGGCGGAACAGCTGACGGAAGAGCTGCGTCACAATGGGAGAATCCATGCTACCTTTTGACTGGCGAAGGGGTTTTCTGCACCAGCGGCGGCATCATGAATTGGCACTGGAGGGGGAGATTTTGAGGTCCAGTTACTATGGGCGAATAGCAGTCTGGGGCCCTAGCTTTCGCGATTGCCGGAAGTACCTCGGGCGAGCATGGCGTTTTTTTCTGTTCAATGGGAATGCGGCGATTCGCCAGAACCCTAGACGTCAATCATGCGAGCCATTTCCTATTAAGGTAGGCAAGACATCAAGCGCCATCTTGCTCAAACGAGAGCAAACAGCGTTGACGAATAATCGATCAATGGCAAGAGATACACAACGATGGGAGTACAAGAAAACACCTCTGTTACTATTCATGCTACTGTTCTTGCTTCCAGGTATATGGGCCTCATACGGTCCGCCCAAACATCGTCGAATAGACACTTTGGCCGAGTGGTTAAGGCGATGCCCTGCTATAACGCGTATCAAGGCATTGTGTTCGCACGCGCAGGTTCGAATCCTGCAGGTGTCGCATCTTTCTTTTTGATGCCTATTTCACTTCCTCCGCTTCCGTCTTCGTCCTTTTTGCCAGTTTGCCAGTTTGCCAAGGGGACACGCTGTCAACTAATAGACTTGGGTAACGTGTCTGCCGTCATCAAATCAGTTAGACACTTTGGCCGAGTGGTTAAGGCGATGCCCTGCTATCACAGCATATCAAGGCATTGTGTTCGCACGCGCAGGTTCGAATCCTGCAGGTGTCGCTGCTTTCTTTTTGACCATGGTGGTGTTGCTTGATGGCCTTGGTCTGTATTTTTTGCTGTGCCGATTTCCCACCTACCCTCAAGTCCGACAATCGAGAAATAAGAATGCAGCAAGGACAGAGCCGATACCGTGTAATGTAATGAGCTAAACTGATTGCCACAATTGGGGTGTATAATCGGCAAAGATCCATTGGTAGAGAGTTCCTCTGGGCGTGGCTTAACTATCTAATATCGAGCGAGCAGCGCTGTCGAGCTGATTATATCGACTAATGGTTTGGTAGAAACATGTTAGCCATTATTCGGACCACAAAGCTGTTCATTAAAAGAACTGGTCAATGGCTCATTTACCTCCAAAGACCCAATAAAAATATTTATTTCGCCCCATGAAACCAACATTTCGTTGAAGTAATTACAGCTACAATTTACACCACGATGTTGTGCATGCTGAGGGCCATGGAGCTAGCTAGCTCCACAATATCGACATGACGACATCGCTATGCACGGCCTAGTTTTCACAGACTTGATACCCTACCCTAAAGAAAGCCATCATTGGTGATGCGCGCTGCGCAGGACTGATCGCCAACGCCGTAAAAGAGTCCAATGGCTCTCAGTGACCATCCCAAGACATACGGCACTGCTGCCGTCGCAGTTGCCTTCACGGCGGGGGTGCTGGTGACGCTTGGCCTGAAAGACTTTTATCCCGACCTCGAGCGTCGCTACCAGCGCAAGCGCCGCTCACGAGACGCAGGCGGCGATGATGGCCGGGAAAGCCTCCTCTGGAACACACCTCTCAAGCTGGAGGACCATGAGCCGTCGGGCTACTCACACGCCACACGGCGCGATGCGGGCATCGGCGAGGGCATCGAGGCGACGATAGGCAACACGCCACTCATTAATATTCACTCGCTCTCCGAGGCTACAGGCCGCACCATCCTGGCCAAGGCCGAGTTCCTCAACGGCGCGGGCAACAGCCCCAAGGATCGCGTGGCCCTCAACATGATCCGCGAGGCCGAGGCGCAGGGCCTGCTGGTACCGCACCGGGGCGACACCATCTACGAGGGCACCGTGGGCAGCACGGGCATCTCGCTGGCCACGCTCGCCCGCGCAAAGGGCTACCGCGCCCACATCTGCATGCCCAACGACATGGCCATGGAGAAGTCGGACCTCCTGCTCCAGCTCGGCGCCACCGTCGAGCGGGTCCCCGTCGCGCCCATCACCAGCCCGGGGCACTTTGTCAACCTGGCCCGGCGCCACGCCGCCGAGCACGCCGACAAGCACGCCGACGGCAGCCGGGGCTTCTTCGCCAACCAGTTCGAGTCCGACGCCAACTGGCAGGCGCACTTCCGCACCACCGGCCCCGAGATCTGGCGGCAGACGGGCGGCGGCAACCTGGACGCCTTTGTGGCTGGCGCGGGGACGGGCGGCACCGTGTCCGGCGTCGCCAAGTATCTCAAGGAGGAGCGGAAGCTGCCCGGCCTCAAGGTCGTGCTGGCCGACCCCCAGGGGAGCGGCCTCTACAACAAGGTCCGCCACGGCGTCATGTACTCGTCGACGGAGCGCGAGGGCACCCGCCGTCGCCAGCAGGTCGACACCATGGTGGAGGGCATTGGCATCACCCGGCTGACGCACAACTTCGAGACCGGCCGGGAGCTCCTCGACGACGCTGTAAGGGTGACGGACGAGCAGGCGTGCACGATGGCGCGGTGGTTGGTGGAGCATGATGGCATCTTCATTGGGAGCAGCAGCGCCGTCAACTGCACGGCTGCCGTTGTCACGGCCATGACGCTCCCTCCCGGGAGCACTGTCGTCACCATCCTGTGCGATTCGGGGTCCCGTCACCTTAGCAAGTTTTGGAAGCACATCAAGGAGATGGGACGTGAAGGCAACGAAGAGGCGTCTGACTTATTTTTGGAGCTAGGGATACCCAAATAAAACCAAACAAGAAAAAAAAAAAAGTAAGAAGACAACAAGAGGACCAAGAATAATTGGTATAAGAAAAAAGTGTGTACAAGAAGCAAAGTAGAGGCGGCAGACCTGGACCACGTCTCTCAGAGACCTTTGTCTGTGTCCCATCCATAACTCGCAAATCACTCGACAAACCGAGCCCATGGGTTGAACATTGTATCAAGATGACTGAAAATAAAGTCATCCCGACATGACATTAAGAGAGAAAGGTATATCGCGCGCCCATAGTTTTTCGTTCTTGGTACAAGTCAAGCCACCGCTCCGTTTCCCGTGAACTCCATAAAACCCTCCGTGATATCGCACCGCAGTCCCATGTAATCCCTGCTGTGCGAAATAAAACGCCGCCCCAAACAACCGCTCACGAGAACTAGTTAGTAGTGTTAGTTTTGCTGTACTTGCTGGGCTATGAGAACAAGTCGTGATACTAACCTTCCATCGATGTCCACAAGCCATACACTCACAGAAAGTCGTCATAGGTTCATCAGCGGCTCGTGTCTGCGCCTGTGTGTAGCTGACCTTCTTCTGCTTGCAGCGACCGCACTCCAGACTCTCACTGATACTCTTTTCGGCCATGGGGACCTGAGCTTTCTTCATGTTCTCCTTCTCCAGCTCAAGCTCCTTCTTGCGTTGGTCCTCGCTCTTCAGGTCATCGTCTGTCATGCCGACAAACTTCTCAGCCGACACCTCTCCTGACATGATGCGACGTCCCAGTTCCCTGTTTGACTTGTTCTTGAGGTTTGAAAAGAGCGATCGGATCTTCTTCTTGTACTCGACGCCCTCTCCCTTGAAGTAGCTGAAGGCGGCATGTTCAACGGCAACAGCCTTGGCGATAACATCGGACTCGGAAGCAGTCGATCGGTAGGCGAGGCCGTTGTAGATGAGACCGATACACTGGTTACGAGTGTTGGAGTCGGTGCGCTTGATGTCCACCCCATCGCTATCAAACTTGCGCTTTTCAGGGTCACCCTTGAAGGCCTTTTTGGCACCACCGCCGGATGATGAGGGAGGGGCGGGAGAGGATGTGGGTGCAGGTGCGGGCGATCCCTTCTTGGAGCTCTGAAGCTTGGAGTTCTTCTCCTTCTCGACAAGCTTCTTCCACTTGATGACGAGCTCGGATGCGGCACGGGCAATCTCCTTGTTGGGGTTTGATCGAAGCTTTCCGACGAAGACGCCGGCGCGAGTAGCCTATCCGATCCACAAGGTTAGAAAACAAGCTGGCGACAGCGTAGCGCAACGGGTTAATAGGGTTTAGCATGCGAGCCTCGTCCATTTGCGTGTCCAACCATTTCGATGCGCGCGCGAGCAGGCAGGCAAGCAGGCAGGCGAGCAAGCGGCGCACGATAGATGAAGGTGGGTAGCAGCACGACATAGAAATTCGCAACCAACATATCTCTAGCCGAGACCCTTCTCACACACAGCAATTCTAGACATCACGTACCCTTAGCATCTCCTCCGTGGGGGCGGCATCTTTCTTCAGGGTTTCGAGCAATTTGATGGCGTTCTCGGGTGGTTCGTTCGCAGCTACGCACTTGGTGAGCGCCTTGACGCGTGCCTCGAGCTCGCGTTGATCCATGACTAGTCGGAGAAAAAAAAAGTAGCGAGGATGAAAAACGCAGGCAAGTTGGAGCGGGAGCGAAAAGGGAGACGAATTCGCAGCAAAAGACACAAGAAAGTGCAGAGAGAAAAACTATCCCAAATGTTCTGGCGCACCATTTGCTGGCGGGTTTTGCGAAGCACCTGGAGGCTCATGGCCAGAGTCTGGCACGTGATTTGCCGGCATTTAACCTCCAAGGATTTTCCAGGCTTCCCTGGCTACCTAGGTTGGGAAGCGGGGAGAGCCGTCATGGATCATCGTCACAAGAGGAAGGCGAACTTCGCCAGCCCTTAGGGGGCTCCTTTCGCGCAAAACACCCTCGAGGGACTTGGGGAAACTTGTAGAGAACATTGTAGGGAAAAAAATTGTAGGGAAAAATTGAAAGCAGCACTGGGAGTGAAAATTGTTAGTGACATGATAATATGATAACAACGATGAGAGCGGTTAACTGGAGTGATGGGGGTCATGATGAGAGTAATGGTGATCCGATAGTGATGCTTGGTTTTATAGTAAACAAGAAGAAGCGTATAGGGCAAAACGTTACTCTAAAATTACTTTCTCTTAGATTGTCTTCTGCTTCTTGCTTTAGTACCAGAGGAAACTTTTGGTTGGAAAAAGACAGAAAACACCTTGAGGAGTCCCTCAAGGCATATCCCAAGATGCTATGACAGACAAACAAGTGCCAAGGTATGTATAACAAGGTATGTATAATGCTTTGACGACATATCATAAACAAGACGGCTTTGAACATCTCTATATCTCGTGTTTCTGCACAATCCTTAAAAAACCAAACTATCCATATATGCCATCGACATTCTCTCACGATGCCTTGGTTCGCTTTCCCTTAGCCCCACCTCTCCTCCTTGAAGCACTATTCTCGTGACACTCTCCGTTGTCTAAACCGTCTTCCTCATCCTCATCAACAGCGTTTCTTCTCACCGAACGCTTCCGCTTTCCTGCCCCAGATTCTGAAGTACTTTCTGCGGGGCCTTGTCCTGCAATATTTGCCCTCAATCTATCAACAGCTGCTGCCATTCGCTTGCTGCCCTGGGCCTTTTGCCGTGGTGCAAATGCTTCCTTGGCACCAACGCCTACACTGCCTCCAAAGAACCTCGTAATGTTGGATTGTGTACCTTCGCGATCACGTTTGTTCATATCTTTGACCACAGGCACCAAAACCTCATCTGTTCGTTCCTTGCTCCACCCGATTGTGGCCATGAGGAACTGTCGCAAGCCCTCCACATCCGGAACCCCCCATTGAAACTGCTCGGAGCTGGCATCGACTTCTGGGTGAAGATATGCATCGTAAACGGCCAGACTAGGGAAGCCTGGTGGAAGAAAGAGCTTAGCTGCCTGTGATTTTCGGAACTTTCTTCGGAAAGTTGACGACGCATCGGCTTCCCTGGGTCGATTCTGAGATTGCACGTCCTGCCACCATTCTTTAAAGCTCTCCAGTCCAGACTTGCCGGGAAACTCGGATAAGATCTCTACCGCTGTGACAGGACCAACCCCTGGCAATCCTTCTGTATAGTCAGACCCAAGAAGATGGGCGAGCGAGATGAGCTGCTCCCGAGAAAGCGACAGTTCTTTCTCGATATCAGAGCCGAGGTAACACTCGACAAATTTGTTGCTATTAAACATATTCTTGTAGACCCGGGTACCACCAAACAAAAAGGTATCGGAATCATCTGTTACGATGCCATCAACCAGTCCGAGCCGAACGAGCTCTGCACATTGCGCTTCAGCTTCCATTGGAGCGGTGATGTATGGGATGCCAAATAGTCGTAGTAGAGCTTGGCATTCGGTAATCATGACTTGCGTTACTTCATCAGCATCCCTACGATCTTTCTTTTGCTGGTTCCGAAGGGCCCGCAACTCCGTTTCATAATCCTCTCGATTCTGTTCGGCGGACTTGTTGTTGAGCTCGCTGGCAAACCGAGCATGCTCCTCAGCCTCCTCAGCCATCTGCACCATAAGTTCTTCATCTTCTGGATCGCTAAATTCGTCAAATTCGGCGTCGTCAAAAATTCCATCATCATTGGGGTCAATGGATTGTGTTAGCGTAGTGGTAGGTGGAACACTCAGATCTGGAACATCCTCAAAAGTGGGAGATGGACTTTTCTGAGTTTTCTCCGCTGGTGGTGCTACAAATACGTCCTCAAATTCTGGCTCAGGAGAAGCCGATGACCGCTTTTCAGCCTGTGAAGATTGCGTCTCCTTCCGTGGAATAGTCTGCGCCAGTACTTCTTCAAATTCTGGTTCAGGTGTTGGCGATGGTTCGGCTTCCTTTACATCATTTACCACGCTTTCTGCGGCTTCTGGTGCATTGGCCTCTGATACATTGGCATTGTCAGTTATCTTGCCATTGACTGCATCATTACCAACCACGGCCTGGCCATCTGTCGCAGGTTGTTTAGGGGATGGTGGGATTTCAATGACTTGGATGTCATCTTCATCATCCGACGAATCAATTTCAATGAGACGATCTTGCATCTCGCGTCGCCGAAGTCTCTCCTCTTCCTCAGCGGCAAGCCTGTCAGCAGCATTGATTTCTCGTTCTGCTTCCTGTTGCTTCTTCAGCGACTCTCGGATGTCAGCGTTATCCGTCAACCACGGAGGTAGGGGCTGAGGGCCATCATCGTTTTGTGGTTCTTTTTCGAAACCACCGGCCATCTCGTCGTCAAAGTCCTGGTGCTCTTCAACTCTAGTGTCACTTTTGGTGGCCTCAGCTTTCTTTTGGGGTGCTTTCTTCCCAAATATTGAGGATCCCCAATCAAGTTTTGGAAACGGTAACGGGCCATCAAAAGGGTTCTTCTTGTTCTCCAACACTGGAGCTGGCTGAGATTTCTTTATTCGCCTGGACTTTGCCATAATGGCTTGCATGTCCTCCTCGCTGTCACTGTCAGCGGTATTATTTGGTTCCGATCGTTTAGGAACGGCCGCATTTGCTCGATTGTTGACGATGTGAGCAATCATAGAACCACCCGTGCCGATAATAGGCTTAGGGGCCTCGACAGATTTCTGCTTCCACACAGGTTCCTCGCCAGTGTCATCCTCCAACTCTCCTTGGATTTCGTTTTCTTGACCGATGCCGTATTGGTTTCGTAGTGATAATGCAATGGCACGACTAATGTCATCTTGTTCATCTGGATGCACATCTTCGTCATTTTGAGCCTTGATGAGATCGTGTACATCCCCCAGGTTATCACCAACAAACAAGGAACCTTCGTTATTAGAACCAGCAGACTCGATGGCCTGCTGGTCGTCATGGACGAGCTTTTGCCGGACCGCGATGCCTTCCTGGCCTGCTTGTAAGCTGGCCATAGTGGCTGGTGTTGGTTTTGGCAGGCGATTCAAGCCCTCGATAGGAACGTCTTCGAAATCCGCATCATCGTCCCCGTCCTCGTCTTCTTTGGACTGGTATTGTATTTGGATTGCGTCGACATCAATGGGCTTGTGTGCCTCTCCAACATCCTTCTCCTTGCTTACCACGCCCAAAGCCCAGCCTCCTTCAACGCCATCATTTTTAACCAGAATATACTCTCGGTTCTTTTCTCCGGCGACTCGCGCATTGACAGCGAGAGTCAAATCAGTTCCAGTCATTCCAACCTCAAGCATCAGACGCTGTGTCAGGTGGTTTCTCTCCTTGACTCTCTCAATTTGGAACCTTGAAAAAGCCATTCGATCAGGAAACATGTCCTCCAACTGTTCCTTGCTAAGGCCCATTCTCAGTCGACTTCTCAAACGCGCTGCATTGAGAATATTGTATCTATCCGGAGGTGGAAGACTCTTGAAGAATTCGCCGTCAAAGTCAATTTTGCTAAAGTCGTACAAGTTGATATCCTCGCCGGCGTGGAACTGGCGGGCATATTCTTCCAATTCTTCGACGCTCATAATCCGCGGATCATCTGGCCTTCCCATCGCCGCAATGCCGCCGCCATCTAAATCCGGAAGATGATAGGCATCTTGTTTGTGGAACCTCCTGTTTTGAAGCCTTTCCTTCTGGGACATACCTTCTTCGTCAACATATACGAGTTTGCTGGCATCAGGGATTTCTTCATGTTCTTGTTCTTCTCTGAGGGGAATGTCGCGGTCCCTGTTTCTTCGTCTTTTTTCCTCCTCTTCCTCTGCAATACGGTGCATTTGCACCGCAAGCAGCTTGCCTGCAGTCCTCACAGCATCCTCTCTGCGGCCTTCACGCCGTTGCTTTCGGCTTTGTATCGTCTGTCGCTTTAGAACAGGAGCACCTCCATCAAAGACAAAGACGGGTAGAATTCCAAACCACAGAAGCTTGCAGATACGACGGAAGAACCCCACCACGTGTGAATTTCGCAGGGCGTTTCCTTCCTTATCCCGCACAGCCTTGAGGAATTGGTATATCCAGATAGATGCATCGACAGCCAAGCGCTTACGGTTTAAGGTGGCGAGGTTCGTTGGTCGCGCGCATGGCTGCACGACGGTCCACAGGCCGTTAACACCCATGGCGAATGCGCAGAGTGGTAATCGATGTGCTAAGCCGATGTGGTCAAGGGATCAGCCCTTGTTGAAGATATTCAACAATCGCATGGCTCGGGGACGGTCGAGGCAGTTCCCGAGCCACAAGGTGGGAAATGAAGCAAAAGGAAGCGAGCGAGTGTGTTTAAGGAAGAGCTGTAGGCTGCACTCTAGAATTTACGGTGCGAACTAGTCACGGCGGGCGCCCGCGCTCACCATAACGTCAGGGTGGGTCGGTGGCTGCTAATCTATTGGCCCATGGCGCTGCCCAAGACATGGCAGTTTATCGCAACGGAACTCTCACGGTCAATCTCCTCTCAGTCTGTTCATAGTTGACGCATTTCTTTAGCTTTCCGAAGCCTCAATATATTCCGCCATGGACCGGGATGAGGCGCGAGAATATCTTTCGGCCATCTTGAACAAGAATCTGCGTGTCCACACGTCGGATGGGCGCCTGTTCTGGGGATCCTTAAAATGCACCGATCCTGTATGCTTCCCTGATCCAAACCTGCCTCAAGCTTCTGCAACACTTGCTTGTCGAATATTCGCATTGGGTTTACAAACTGACAAATTGATATTTGAAGGATAAAAACCTGGTGCTTGCCAACACCTACGAATATCGACAGCCTACCTCGAAACAACGTGCCGAGGCGGCAGAAAAGGCTGGAGGGGAGACGGTTACCCTTGACATGACATCTCGCTATCTTGGATTGGTGGTTATCCCTGGTCATCACATTGTCAAAATGGAAGTTGAGGAGTTTGCCAGTCAGTTAAGGAACGCAAACTTCATCTGAAAAGAGTCATCCATAAAAATTAGTGAATAAAAAATACAAGAAAGTTACTAAAAAACAGCCTTTTGAAACCGACGTCCCAACATGCCCAACGCCCCACACCGAGGCCATGTTTCCTCATCAATAGCAGGCCCAGACATTATCATCCTCTCCATATTGAAAGCAATTATGTTGCACCCGTGTCATATCATCTCCATCATAGAGGCCAGCTACCCTATGCGACGGCAACTTCCTGAGTTCGCCCACGGGATTCACCATTCAACCCACCATCGCTGCTTAGCATGGAACCTCGGACATCCTCGTCATCTTCTTCACTATCGACCTCAGCATCTCTTCCGACCCAAGAGCTGCTGTCATCCAGTGGTACATCCTGACCTGAAAGGTCGTGGCCCTCGTTTCTAGCGCGAATGTGATTGCGACGTCGCTGGGAAAGAGTGCGTGCTCGAGTAGAGAGCTTCGACGAGACAACAGCGTTGGAGCTGACCCAGTTTGTAAGAGCATCCTCACAGTCTTGGATAATCGCCTTGCTAGCTTCGTAGCCGTCATAAGCCTGTCGGGTTTCACCCGGAGTTACTGGGGTATCGTCAATTAGCTCAAGGAGGTGCTTCCCGTAGCCAGCGATGATGGCCACCTTCTCGCAGTGCTCCCGCAAGGCATCAAACTGGTAAGTGTATGCGGCCTTGACCTTTTCTCGTGTGATGTTGGAAAGCTGGGCTTCAGCGACGAGCGATTCAGCCTCGGCGCGGACAAGCTCTTGCTCCAGCACAACAATCTTGGGAGAGTTGGGCTCTTTGTATTTCAATTGAGCAATCTGGTCAGTGATTTTTTGTTTGCCTTGGACCCCGTGTTAGTATGTTGGTACAAGAGGACTGAATTCAGATGGGCCTTACGGTCTCGGCTCGGTTGGACTGATGCTTCGATGTTTCGAATGCTCTTCATGGTAATTCGGTATTGATCATATCGGTCTACATACTGATCCTCGAGCTCACCAATTTCATATAGAAGAACACCGAGCTTGTCGGTAACGTCGGAAACATCCTCGTCGCCCCCTTCGCCCCAAAGAGATAGTTGTTGCTGATGAATAGGTCAGTTGCAAGTTGTTTGAGATTGGCGCGGTGTACATACAGCGACTTCCATGCGCTCCCTTGCGACAGTTTCCATACTGCGCATGACATTCTTTTCCATCTTTACGAGCTGGGAAAGTTTCTTGGCCAGGTCAGGCCCGAAGGCACCGCCGGCTTTGCCGCGCAGGGCATGGCCTGGATTTGACATGTGTTAGCCCCGTCGGGTGATATGGAAAGCGAATATGAGGCGGATCGATGAGCATCGGAGTGGTCGGATGCGCGGGGACTGTCGCTTACCCAAGCTTCCTTTGAAGAGACGACCCGACTTCGTGGTGGACGGCGGGGGCGGGGGGTTCTGTCTGCTTGTCAATTATGATGCGACAAATGAAAGGGTATGCAAGCTTGGAGAAGGCGCACCTGGAGTTGAGAGGCAGTGGGTGCGCGGGTCTGGCGCATAGAATACGTGCGATGCATGTTGGCGGTGGTGATTGCGTTGTGTGGGAGAGGGAGCGTTGCGCAAGAAAAAACAAAAAGTAACAACCCGAGAGGAAAAGGTAGTTTATGCGATATCAAGTGGGGATAAACGTGGTTCGGCGGGGAGCTGCAGCAAGATAAATAAGGGATCGATCGAAAAAGCTGGCCAGGACTAGGCTGGGATGATGAGGATCGTTTTATGGAAGAAACTTGGAGGGTCGTCGTGGTGTTGCGGAGAAGGAGATCGTCACACCTGGAGGCAGCATGGCGTCGACAACGTCATATAGATCCACATCATCTGAACTGGGTGGTGAGCTCATCAGGGCATCGGTACGGCCGGCGCTTGCTAGCCTCGGTCCCAGTACTTAGTTGCCTGGGAAACTGATGCGACAAGCAAAGTACCTGTACATCACCTGCAGAATGTCTCAGGTCCAAGTGATGGCCATTTCTTGTGCTTCCGTGGCCAAGGATTCTCACCCGGCTCCCGGTCTCACCTCGATTGGTACCCATCCCAGATGCGGCTCGCAGCGCACGAAGCTTCGAGCCGTGGCAGCGCTAGTTCGCGACTAATGGCAACAATGACGAAGTTGAAGCACTCGGATGGGGTTCTGCCACAAAGATTTTCAGGGTTTCATGTTCAGCTTGTCGGCTCTCACCAATTCCCGGACCCAAAATGGTCGCTGGCGATCGCAGATCCCGTCCCCGGTAGCTTTCGTTGTTCTGACGGTTGAGGTTGTTGGCGCCTGAGATTGGGCCGCTGTTGGTTACTTGCGACTTTACGTTAAGGGCCCTTCATTTCCTGAAGCCAAGTCTCAATGGTTCGCACTCATATATCTACCCCGCCATCCCGTTTCCTACTTGGCACATGTTCTAGAATATGCGCCTCGATTTCTGGCCTCGACATTTGCTGAGTCTGGGCCTTGCCAACACCAAAAGGTTTGCTCCTTGGGAACAAAACTAATACTATCTTCGATAATGTTGCTTTAAATGTTGGTTTCCGTGTTGACGATGCAGCCACCGCGTGGCTTCGTGGCTTTTTTTATTGACGACTTGGGACAACTAGGATGGACGATTTGAGATTTTTCTTTTCGGACTCTCGGGTCGAATAACTAAGATGGGATTATTATGCTTCCGTGGCACCTGCCGAAATTGGACCTTGAATTGAACATGAAATCCCGACAGTTCGCCCTAGTAAAGGAAATGTTTATCATCGGCGACGAGCCCGAAGATTCGTTAGAAACAATCAATGAATGAATGACAGGCAAAATGAACCAATTTTTTTTTGGGCATCCATGTCTTGAACAACAAACACTTGGCTGCAGATGGCCCGCTGTAACTTGGCGGGTTGCGCCTGGCTGTCCAAAGCGGGAAGGCGTGCGTAGTGCAATCGAGTCTAAACCCAGTTGGTAACGCGCCCCCCTGCCGCTCCGTGCAGACTCCTCAACGCGTATCCATCTCACTTGTTCAATCATTTGCTCACTTCGAAGGAACCTCGAGTGTGATTACTGACCAGCCGTCGCATGGTCGCATTTCAGCGAAACGTTGCCTTTTCGCATAGCGCCTGTTTGGGTAGTTCCCACCGGCCGCATCAAGTTTCTCCCACTGGCTTTGCAAGTCCCTTTTTCTCGTCTGGCCTGAGAATTCGCAAACGCGTTTTCTGGCAAAATTGAGCCCCGGAGCCTTTCAGCGTCGCAAGCTGATGAGCCGAACTCGACGTCTGTATGACGCCTACCCCCTCTCTCTTTGGAGAATGTTCGAAGCTGCCACGGGATAGAGAGAGGGGCAATCCTGAAAACCTTGTTGGGACGTCGTCCACTGGGGCCAAGATGGCGCACGTCGACATTGACTTGACGCTGGACGCTTCTAGCGACTCTGACGCCAATCCAGCCCGCGTGGCCTTGTCTCATCGTCCACGTTCACCCACTGCTGCTGCAGGTATTTTCCTTACTCGAGGTGATTCATCAGCTGCGCGTTTACCAGCCAACTACAACAATCATCGTGCCGTCACCACCCGGACTCCAATCAGCCCGCCTGCTAGAAGGGTTCTCACCAGCAGCCTTCCTGCTACCCAGGCGCCCTACTCCACCACGACATTTGCGCCCATTTTGGAACCTAGGGTGTCTCCATTTGTTCCTGCGACAGTATTGCCTGCTGACAATGCTCGCGATATGGCTAGGGTATCTGTGTTTGGAGTGAGCACTGGCTCCCAACAAGTGACTCCGCCCCTGGAGCCGCACCCTGCTAAGATACGCCAGCCGGTCAAAGTCACGGCGCCGAAGGCGCAGACCCCCAAGGTTCAAACTCCGCGAAAAGCTGCCTGGGATGTTCCTCGGATCGTACGTTCTTTGAAAGGCTTTCAGCAGGAGATCAGGCAGAATCATGCGCAGCTGGCAGCCTACATCATTGACTCAACCGAGGCTATTGAGAAACGTGTTCATACAGGCACTGATCTCTTTGCCAACCTCAAACCTAAGCTATCAGAGCAAAAGACGGAGCAAAGCATGAGGGTCAAATTTAAGGTACCTGATCCTTGTACCCCACGTCGATATCATGACTAACACAGCAAAAGCAACACAAGCAACACAGTAAATTCAAGAAGGATGGTCGCGAAGGGCGGTTTGAAGCCACCCGCATCCCGACCAATGAAGAACGTGTTCCCCGGTATCGATTCCACCACGTGGAAATCAAAAAGAACATGCTCACCCCTAACACAATGCTCACATTTGTTCCCCATTTGCGAGATCTGGAAAGTTCCGAGGAAAGTAAATACAGCAGCTGGCTATTGGAACTAGAAGAAATCGACCGAAAATCAGGCTTCAAGCCTATGAAACAGGATGATAAACTCCCCCTCACTCACAGGTCAGAATATGCAGCAACAGTCTCACTCTATCTCGATGATTGGCTGGAGAATTTAGCTATACCTGGCTGTAACAAGTCAACACTTATCCGGTATATGGCTAATCAAGTTTCGGACGACGCCATTACTCCTCGCCAAAAGTCAGACATCCTTAATTCCCACCGCGAAGCTGGCACTACCACATCATCGGAAGCGAATAAGGTAGCTGAGATGTTTACCGAAGCTTTTGACCAGGCATTCCGCGGCGCCTTGCCCCCAATCGCTAGCGAAGCCCAGCAGAAAGGCAAGCCTTTGCAAGAGCGTCATCTGCAATTGCAACATGTCCTCTCGCTTGACGAGGCGGTGGACAGCGTCATGGACTCTAAACCAACCGCCAAGGATGGATCCAGCTCCCAAAAGGATGAGGATGAGTTGGTCGAGTACAACCTGGGTACTTATTGTATCCTGGGTTGTGTCATTTGCTATAGTCACTCGTGTGAACATGGCGAGTATGATTCAAACAATGAAAAGCGGACCTTGTCCATTACACCGCGTCTATCCGACATGCTGAAGCGGAGGAGACGCATATCTGATTGCGGCCACGACCAGGTTAACGGACGTCCGAAACCATGCAATCGTCGCTGCCATTTTATGTTCGACAGCCCGCCGGAAACCGCACGTTACCAGCCATGGTCAGAGGACGAACATGATGTCTTGAGATCTATTCTCATCACGGCGGATACCAGCAAAGTAAAACGTGACGCTTTCTGTTTGGCGGCTGACTTTCTCGATCGAGATTGTTTTGACGTGCACAGGGAATCGAAAAACTTGCGCATCACCATTCCGAAGCATGAAGCCCCTCCCAAGACACCGACTCTGAGACATCTGACATGGTATGATCGTTTTAAAAAGGCCCTTATTGGAGACTGGCAAGATCATACAATAACCCATGAGCACCAACGCCGTGAATTGCTGGAGCCTTGTTCCCACGAAGGGCCATGCACCTCTGAAAGCTGCACATGCGTCCAAAACGGGTTACTTTGTGAGAAGCTGTGCAATTGTACAAAGAGCACGTGTGCCTACAAATTCACTGGCTGCGCTTGTCATTCACAGGGAAAAACTTGCATGTCTAAGCAAAAGGATAGACCCTGCATCTGCATCCAGCTCAATCGCGAGTGTGATCCCGAACTTTGTGGTTCTTGCGGCGTTCTGGAACGAGCTGATCCTGAGAACGCGGAGGATGAAACGCTTCATTCGACTGGTTGTCAAAACTGTGCCTTGCAACGTGGAGAGCAAAAAGCTGTTGTTCTTGGCCAAAGTCAACTTGAAGGGGTAGGATATGGACTCTTCACGGCCGAGGACATTGCTCAAGATGATTTCATCATAGAATACGTTGGAGAACTTATCAGCCACGACGAAGGTGTTCGCCGAGAGGCTAGGCGAGGTGATGTCTTTGATGAAGAATCCAGCATTTCCTATGTGTTTACTCTCCTGGAGAACGAGGGCATCTGGGTGGATGCGGCTACATACGGCAACTTGAGCCGTTACATCAATCATGCCTCAGAGAGTGACAAGCGCGGATGCAATATAACCCCTCGAATTCTCTATGTAAACGGAGAGTATCGAATCAAATTCACAGCAATGAGAGATATCAAGGCAGGAGAAGAGCTCTTTTTCAATTATGGCGAAAACTTCCCGAATCTGACCAAGAAACTCCTCGATGATAAGGCAGGAGGAAAGTCTGGACAGTCAAAGAAGAGAGGGCGCCGATCAAGGACGGATAATGGCGAGGGTGTTGCGAGAAAGACGCCCAAGCCAGAGAAGAAGAAGCCCGCAAAGGGTAAGGTAGGAGCACCCGCACCTGCGCCTGCACCCGTACCTGCACCTGCGCCTGCGCCTACCTCTGCTTCTGCTCCTGCTCCTGCTTCTGCTCCTGCTCCTGCTCCTGCTCCTGCTCCTGCTCCTGCAGCTGCAGCTGCACTTCTTGCAGTTACACCCGCGCCTGTGCCAGCGGCACCTCTGAATCATGGGGATGAGGAGGATGCGTCAATGCCTGATTTGTCAGCAAAGCTATCTCGCAAGCGCAAACGCAACCAGGATGATTCCGAAGAGGAAGAATATCATCCGACAGGTACAGACGCAACCGCATCTTTTGATGAATCACAATCGCCAACGACCCTCGAGTCTGACGAGCCATCGGGACGGCTGCGCAAACGGACACGGAAACAACAGCCTCAGTTATCAGTCCCTGAATCTGGCGGCACTCCTGGTGAGACTAAAACCCGTGGCAAGCGAGGCGGCGCTCGACCGGGCAGCGGTCGACCTAAGAAATACCGACGTCGAGGCCCGAAGGGTGCTGCCATCGTCCCGACTCCTATTGCCACTCCTGTGCAACCAAAATCAAGCATCACGGTTCCTGAAGTGCCGAAGTTTGCGGGTCCTGATCTCGCAACCAATGGCGTCCTCGCCCGCCCACTACCTTATCAACCGCCTCAGCCTATCGTGGACGAAATCGAAGACAGCGAGGATGGCAGGGATGACGCTATGCAGCGATTGATCGGGGACGAGTATGCAATGGATGAGAGTCTGGATGCTATTGACGGAAATGCTCTCCTTGATCGGGAAAAGAGGAACCGGCGATTGCCAGCTAAATTCAGGGACGAGGAAGAGGAAGCGGAAGAGGAAGAAGAAGAGGAATCAAGGCAATAAAAACCTTTGGAATTGTACGATATAATGGGAGATAGCCTACATCCAACAAGCTATATGAATGCCCAGTCATGACTACTGACTGGGTTTTGCATGAGGTGCATGGTGAATTTGGAGGCAAACATTGCTAGGGATTGCATTGGTTGGGATGCATAGATTTAGGTTTCAAGAAGTTTACCGAACACGTGTAATATTTTACATCACCTAGTTATCGTGGACTGTCCCGTGTTGAATTGCTGGCTGTGGCCGTTTGTCAGCCCCAGGATAACCCGGCAAGTTCCATTCACTACTTTAAATCATGATCTTTTAGGCATCATTCATACTGTGACAGTATCAGCTTGACCAAAACACAGGAGCTATTGAAGTAGCGATACGAGGGAGCTCCTGGTTTGTCATATTAGATAGGATTTTTCGCACTAACGCATATATACAAATGTGGACTTTCTCTCTCTGATTAATCATTACTGACAAGCGGATACGTCAAAATCCTACCATGGTCAACAACCAAATATGGTACCAATTAATCACCCAGTCTAGATATCAAGGCAGACATAGCCACCCATTCGACAAAGCCAAGGGTTTCAATAACTCCAGCTTTTTGACTTGGAAATGTTTGCGAGCTCGCTACAGCTATTGCCTATATCTAATATATTAACCCTTCCAAAATTCGAACAAGACACTTTGGCCGAGTGGTTAAGGCGATGCCCTGCTATTACAGCATAACAAGGCATTGTGTTCGCACGCGCAGGTTCGAATCCTGCAGGTGTCGCTGCCTCTACTTTTTGAAGATAAAACCCAATGCCTTCTAGTTCTTTATCACTATCTATGTGCAGTCACTAAGTCTACTTGCCCCGTGCGCGGAGGTGATAATTATTGATAGTCCGAGTTTTGCACACTTTTATTTAGTGTTAAAAGCCTCCGTATTTACTATTTATAAATTACATGAGTTTTTAATTATTAGTAAATAAATTAATATTACACTTAATATATAATAGGAATATTAAACTTATTTATTTTATTATATAATTTAATAATTATTATATATTTATTAAGAGAATAACTAACTAATATATAATTAATTTATTAAAATAATATCTTAAATCTATTTATTTTTATACAAGTCTTAGAAAAGTAAATATCTAAATTCACTTTTACTTACTAAGAGACAATTAGCTTTACCTTAACTAACAGCAAAAAGAAATGTATTTTAGATAGAAGAAACCTAAAAAGAAAGCAACGACACCTGCAGGATTCGAACCTGCGCGTGCGAACACAATGCCTTGATATGCTGTAATAGCAGGGCATCGCCTTAACCACTCGGCCAAAGTGTCTAACCAATTGGATGATAGGTGCTGCAGTAGATCACCCCTATATCCACAATAGGGAAACGGCCACACTGGACAATACGAGGAATTTCATGCATCCCGATGACATATTGAGCACAGACTTAATATGTTGACCCCTCTCAATAATGTGCCTGAGCCACCGAATTATTTCCCGAAGCGCCGACTCTCAAGAGTCCCTGTTCGGCCTCGGGGCAGAATTGTTGGCAGACGGGGGCGATGTGGCCGAGCCGCCGCCCCACAGCAGGTTCCGGAGCTGCCCCAGCCACAGCCACAGGCAAGGCAATGACGTTGTCGATTCGACTTGAGCTCCCTGCCACGAAACACACGACAGCTCTTTCGGCCAGGCAACTGACCACCTTTCCTCTCGCAAAACCAGCTTGCAGCCACGGATCTACTTCGTTCAACTACAAAAAGAAAAGGGCCTCCAACCAAAGCCTTTTGTCGCAATTGCCCTTGAAGACTCCAGTCTCAAATTTATCCTCCTTTGTTCGATTCCTGTCTTGTTGAGGCTACCCCTCCATACACAAACGAAGCCGTCAACATGACGCTCTACTACACTCTTGTATGAAGCACCTTTCCGGGATGGCCGACGGTCGTCGATGCTGCGAGATGGCCTTTTTTTCAGTCGCTAACTATTCGTGTCGCAGGTATTTCTTTTGCTCGTCTTCGAGATGATGCTCTTCATGCTCCTCATCCTTCCGCTACCTTTCGGCGTCAAGCGCAAGATCTTCACGTGCGTGCCCTCCTGCATAGCCCCACCAGAACGATAATGTAGCTGACATGCTACGAATAGCTTCATTTCCGAGAACCCAATTGTTGCCAAGATTCAGTATTGGATGAAGATTACCTTCATCTTCATCCTGATTCTCTTCATTGATAGCGTCAACCGTGTCTACCGAGTCCAGATTGAGCTCCTCGCCGCCACCGAACAGGCCAAGCAGGGCGGGTACGTCATAACTCCCGCCACCTGTCTCATTTGTTCCGTTTGCTAATATTGTTTACCCAATAGTGCTGGCGTCATGGGCCATGAACGTCTGGAGGTCCAGGCCCGCAAGTTCTACTCTCAGCGAAACATGTACCTTTGCGGCTTTACCTTGTTCCTCTCTCTTATCCTTAACCGCACCTACGTCATGATTCTCGAGGTGATGCGTCTCGAGGACAAGATTCGCGACTATGAGGGCACCAAGAAGAACACCAAGGAGTCCGAGAAGCTTGCTGTTGCCGGCAAACCCGGCGAGATTGCCTCCCTCAGGAAGCAGCTCGAACTTAAGGATCAGGATATCCAGATCCTGAAGAAGCAGAGTGAACAGCTTCACAAGAACTATAATGAGCTCAGCGACAAATATGAGGCTACTCAACCGGATGGCGAGGGCAAGAAGGCCCAGTAAGCTCCTGCGCGTATCTAGTTCGTATCGACTGGAAGCGAAACTTGGAAAGGGATTATGAAAACGAGGTGAATAATCAAACTGAGATGGATGTGTTGGTCCCAGGACACACCTGTAAATAGAACGTCACCGGAAGCGAAGGAAGAATGAAGGAGGGAAAAGGGGTGAGTGCATGAACGTGGGCCAAGCTTTGCCGTCGTTTAGCAACGCAATATGAACCAAGTTTTGCAATTGTAAACGCTATGGCGCTACTTATTTTGAAGCCACCCGCCGGATAGAATTGGTGTCCTGTATTTCTGACAGACAGCTCGGTTTAAACACAAGGTATACGCAATTTCCCTTATCCCTTCTCAAATAGGCTACAAGTTAGTGGTATTCCGTATCATACTTTTCTGGAAACAGGATGCTATTTGCCATTTCCAGGACGTGCAGCTCATACTCATCCCGTGCTTCGTCCTCATCCCATGGCAGCAAGCCCATGGCGCGGAGCCCATCGACTCCTCCAGCTTCACCAACCTCTTGGACCCCCGTGCTCCCTGCACGAGCGCTTTGGCCAGAAACGCCTCCGAAATCCGGGCTTGGGTGGCCGAGGAGAAAGGCCTTGCGTTGACGGGCTAGGTAGAGCGCGTTGGTCTGTGTCAGTGGGCAGGCAGGCAGATACATGATGACAGTCTCGGGCAGATCCGGGCGGCGGAGCCGATCTAGGGCGTAGATGGTGTCAGGGTGCCATACGAGATAGTCGCCCGGTTCGAGGTGGGGGATGGCGACCATGCTACGTGAGAGCTGGAGGTGCGGGTGCAGCGCGTCGTTGAGTTCTTGCGGGTACGAAGGTAGGGCACCCTGAATGACGGACGAGGGAGGCTGCTCGAGGATCCAATTCTCAGGATCGAGGAAGTGAGGATGGTTCGGAGAAGCGTTGACGGGGGTAAAGAATGGCCGGAGGAGCAGATAGGCCATGGATATGGTGATCATGGGGCAGAGAAGCAGGGTGCCCTCGCCGACTGGCAGGTTGCTTAGGGAAACCCAGCCCTGGAACATGCGGAACACTGTGCAAACCCCATCGCCATTGTACAGGTCACTCGTCACGTTGAGTCGAGTGCTGCTCTCCCAGGGATCGTAGTTTTCCCAATCGCCGTCCCATATGCGCTGGTACGGCCGACCACCGCCGTATCCGTCCAGCTCCCAGCGCTCCACGCTTCCACCATCGACGTAGATGCTCACGGAACAGGCCTCATCGTCTGGGCTCCTGATGCGGAGCCGATCAGCATAAGTCATGGGAAAGTTGGGGCTCACGAAAGCGGTTGGGTCGGACGAATGCCACAGATTCATGAGAAATCGCTGTGTGGCAAGGACATTTGGATGGGCCCGCGCTTTCAGTTGCGTAGGAGACCAGTACACGCCGTATAGGTGCGGATCGTGAGTGGGTAATCGACGAGCCCGGGGATCTTGACTTAGGAATGAGTCTGTGGCCGACTTCCACTGCTCTGCGGTATCCCGGGGGATGACTCCTCTTATCACCGCCACGCCTCGCTCTTTTAACATTGATGAAAAATGCTGTGATTCCAATGGGTCTGAGAGATCTGCATAGGCGATGGAGGGGAAGATATTTGGGCCTGCATTGGCAATCGTTTCGATCTCGACTTTCAGCCTGGCCAGAAGCCTCTTCCAAGATTCCGTAATCTGCGATCCTTTGCCGGAAATCAAGGCTTCTTTTGCCCTTGCGAACCGTGCTGGTAAGGGTGTAGACTCTGTGGCCTCGGCAAACATACTACTAGTTGGTCCATGGTTGTGATCCGATGGCGACATTGTGGACTCGGAACTTATCCACAGGTTCCAGCAGAGGATGTGCAAGAAGCTCTCTCTTGATGAATTGGTGATGCAGAAGGGGATAAAAAGGAGGTGGCACAGAGCTGATTAAACGTTTTATCATCGTGTCGAAGCAGAGACAACTTGAGGCACGTGTGTGGCGGTGTGGTGCATTTAACCTGCGTCTCCTCGCCCAAAGCAACCGATGTGATGTCCAGCCCAGCTTGCCCATGTCTACTATCGTGACGCCTACCAGGCATAACCAGAGGCTCCGTCTGACAAGACGGGAATTCTTCGGTCGAGATGCATATTCTTCGGATGATTGCCGCTACTACGGCCCGTTAAGCCGGGGTTGATGCATGCAGAGTTACCCGGTTCCAATTGGGGAGTCTCGCTCATGGCACGACCAACTGGCTCTCAGAGATCGACTCTGTTGCCACTATTCTTCAATGTAGAGTTGACAACACGCCCATGCAGCTCCACAGAGCTGCTGCGGGTGCCTTCTGCAGTGACGGTGCGGCACCAGTCACCAACTAAACTAAGCTCTCATTCTTTTTGACCGTCGGAGGGTAGTCTTGGACCCATCTTCCTCTGGCTGATTCGGGTCTGGAGTGGGCTTCCGTTTGCTTGATGAGGGCTTGGTAGCCTTGGCTTCTTTCTTCGGTAGGGGTTTCCCCTGTGAGGGCTTGGCTTCTTGCTCTGGCTGCTGCTGCTGCTTCATGAGGACGTAGGCCACCTTTTCCACGTCAGTGGCAGAAACGCCCAGTCTCTTAACTAATTCCTCCGCGCGGGAGCGGAGGCTGGCATATTCCTTTGCATTGTACTTTATGGGACTTTTGGTTCCATTGCAGCACAGCCAATAAAAGGCCTCATCCGAGAAGAAGATGACCCGACTCGAGTCATGCACAGTGAGTAGTAGCGATGCAGTCGCTGGGCCGATGCCTTTGAGCTTTGTCAGAATGTCTAGGGCTGCTTGAGCGTCCGACTTTTTGCGATAGACATCGAGCGCATCTTTAATTATGTCTTTAGCCATGGCGGAATCATTGGATGTAACGAATTTCATCAACGTCGGTCTGAACTTTCCATGTCGCCTAACGCAGTATTAGATTTAAATCCGTGCTTTAGCCCAGCAGAGAACTTACAGCTTCCATTCAACGAGCCTTTCGACATCATCGAGAAGCATTGCTCGCTGGGGCTTGTCGCCACCAAAGACCTGGAGAGCTTCTCCATATCGATATTGGTCAAGCTGTTGGAGCGTCTTTTGTCCATCTTTGGCTACAAAAGTTGCATTAGTGGTGCTGACATTGGGATGCTTATATCCAACGTACCGCCTTTTGCGTTTGAAATAGACTGTATGAGATCAGGATATTTTTCGAGAAGTTTGTCAAAATCCTCTCTTGTAATCTCGTCGGCCTGAACAATGCCGGATTTGGAAGCCATGTTGTGACAACTGGATGCGAAAGCGATGGAATCTATGTCCTTGGAAACAAGCCTTTCTCCCCGGGAAATTGCTCGTATGAAAGGATTCGCGGAGATTTTCTGCTGTCTGGATGATATACAAGTCTACTTTCAGATGCTTCAATGTTGTTTTTAGACTTGTTGATTGAAAAAAGAAAATTATGTATGAGATTGAATGTATCAATGAAGAGTGAGGAACGGTTAAAGTGTCTTGGGTTTTCGACGCGACACCCTGGTCACGCGGCGCGTGGTGCTAGTACATACAGTGTTAAAATCATGCTTCCCTTCAGCAATCGTACCTTGCTATCCAGAGAAGTTGCCAAGGTGAAAGGGATTTTGAAATAAAGCCTAAAAATCAATACCAATATGAAATTTTCTGGCGTCTAAAAACAAACCAGTTTTCTTCATTGTACTGGCTTGAATCAATCGGGCGTCTGCTAGGAACACAAAACCTCTCTCTTCGACTGCCATTTTCTAGTCTACCTTAAGTCGCCGCGATGTCTCAAACATAAAGTTCTCTTAGTCAATACGCCCTTCACTGTCTTCTTCATTCGATTGCCAATTGCGAAATATGAGCCACCGGACCGGATCTTTTGCTTATTAGTCTAATTATTCTACAAACTAAACCATATTTCGAGACATTCCCCATATTTAAATATTTCCTCCAAGTTTATGTGGCTTATCAAAGACATTCCGAGGGTCGTATTTTTGCTTCAGGTCCCTAAGGCGGTTCGTGTTGGACCCGAAAACTGACTTTGCTGAGATGCTTTCTACATTGGCGTAGTTTAGATAGGTGCCGGTGCCGTCCTTGAAATCAGCATCATTATATCCCAGCTCACGGATATTCTGCTGGAACTGTCTGTTGTTCTCTCGGATTGCCTGGTCAAAGGACTCGTTCTTCCATGCCCATGCCGTACCGACATTGTAGTATTTGCCTCGACTGTTGAATGCGGTACCATCCGCTGAGACCTTGCCAACAACCTGGGTGGGGTAGCACTCAAACATGAACATGCTGCCTTTGGCTTCTGAGTTGGCGTCAATAAAGCCGGTAAATTGGTCCCGGATTGTCTCAGCCGTCTCGAGCTTCAATGGAGTGGTAAAGTTGCTCCCACCAAAGAGATAACGTCTACCCGGGTACCATGTTTTGTCACCCAATTGGTTGACGGCTGGGTAAGGCATCAGTCCGACAGTATTCATCAAAGCTTTCAGTTTGAGCAATGGCGCATAAAATTGCGGTCCGGCAACCTGTGGGTTTTCTCCAAAATGGAAAATGTGTAAAAACATGACCCAAGGACGTATGGCGTTGGGGTCATCTCCAGGGCCGGGAGGTGCTCGGCAAAAACCTGTTCGGAAAGCCTGGTAACCATCGTTGGTCTTGTCCCAAGTATTGATAAAGTCGACAATGTCGGGGAGATTGTCCATGGGAACAACAATGATGCCACCATATACTTCTTCTTGCGGGAATGCCTTCATGGTGAACTGAGTTACGACCCCGAAACTGCTGCCAGCACCTCGAAGTGCCCAGAAGAGATCGGTATTTTCTTCATGTGACGCCGTAACGATGCTTCCATCAGCTTGAATCACCTGGCAAGAGGTAAGGAGATCAATCGAGAGGCCATGAAGCCCCATCAAGACTCCAAATCCGCCATGCAGGACGAGCCCACCCACGCCAGTGTGCGAGACAGTTCCACCAACAGTAGCCAGTCTATGCCCCCAGCATGCTTCATCAACATCTTTCCAGACACAACCTCCGCCAAACGTCACCGTGCTCTCACCTGGGTTTACAGTGACCTCACGCATGAGCGACAGGTCAATTACCATGCCAGAAGGAGAAGGTGAGGCAGACGCCTGAGCAGTGCTGTGGCCGCCGCCTTTTACGTTAAAGGCGATGCCGTTGGCGGTTGCAAACTTGACTGCGGCGCTGGTTTCTTCAGCAGTCTTTGGGAGTGCTACTGCAGCCTGAATCGAGGTCAGTCTCGACAACTTAGAACTCTAGTGATTAAAACTCCAGGACAGGAAGCTGGGGAAATCAACGCACTGCTGGCTTCACGCATGTGAGACTCCACCGCTGTAAACTCTCATCAAAGCCTTCGTCGCCAGGCACCAGAAGGCGCCCCTGCGTGAACTTCTCACGCAACGCCAAGAGCCTTTCCGCAGCCATGCTTGCCAAGATGGTGGTTTGCGTCATCTTCAGGGGAGAGCGCGGGTATCAACCGGGAAGCAGGCCAGGGTCTTGGTCTTCAGCCATCTCCCCCCATCTAGCTCCTCGTGGCCATTTATAGCCATGCCTTGGATGATGTGGATGCTCCCGACACGGCACGATTGCCGCGGCATATATGTGTCCACATGCTCATCATTCACAAATCAGGACTAAGCTCACCTCAGCCATCAGAGCTGAGGTTACCGATTGTGTAAAAGTAAACGCGCTTGTGTGGTCCAGTGAGGGGCGACATCGCGTGGTGGACGGGTCAAGATTGCGACTAATGCACCATGGCTGGCTTGAGCAGCTGGCGAGGCTGGAATTATTGGTTGCGTTAAACTGTTCACGGGATGTCCGGTGGCTTAGGGAGAAGCAGCCATGGCTGAAGCGGAGACTGCGCTGCTCAGATAATGCTGTTGTGCCCAAGATAGTGCAGGGAGGGATTTACCAACTTCGTCTCCGGCTTTTAATATCATTCCATCAAGCTGAGGGCGGCAGTCGTTGGTTCATGTGCTCTACGTGCGTGATATTCAGACGCCAGACAAAGGGGGATCCCAAAACAAGTTCAGAACGTAGGGGAGAGGAGCGATACTTTCTTAGTTTTTTTTACAGTACTTTAATTCCTCAATATGTCTAAATAGGCAAGGCAACAGCAACGAAACCGCACCCAATTGTTAGGTAGGTATGAAATGAAATGATCTCTGAACCAACGCGATATCCGGGGCTAAGACCTAGCAATGCCCAGATCCTACAAAGAATGCATACGTGAATATACATGCAACAAGGAGCAAATGGCATTTTCCGACTCTGGCCAACTTCCCATCAAACGATCATTTATCGAGGGGATAGAATGATACGTACCAAATTCTTCAGTCCAAACGGTCTAGACCAAGGGAACTGAGGTAAGTGGAGTCTACATACAGTACTCGCACTGTCTATTTCGTACCTCGGGGATCATGGCAAATATGGAAGTTCAGAAAATTTTTTTTTGTCAAATGGTCCAATACGCGACCGAATTCCTGGATGGTGAGGCATGTTAATTCTATGTCTATACACTTCGAGTTTTTTTTTCTTTTTAGTTTTTTATATATATTTATTGCAGAGACAACATATGAGCCTCCCTATACAATCTATTTACTGGGACTTCGAGTTGGAATAAACGCAAAAAAAAAAAAAGATCGGCGCTGGTAATAACACGGGTTCTTCAGGGATTCGCGAATAACCAGGGGCATGGTGGTGCTGAAAATTGAGCGCATTCGTGCAGAAATAACTATTTAAAAAATACTGAGGAATCATGACATGAGGCCAGAATTGGTATGCCACGAAGTACACTGCCCCAGATAAAATCGCACTGTGTAGATAATGCGAGGCCTCTGCCTACTCCAAAATCCTCCCACCAATCGCCCTCAGCTCAAACTTTGACCACCCAACATCGCACAGGAAAAAAAAACACTACTCCCGCAAACACTCAACTCACCGCTCAAACCGCAATCATGGGCAACGTATGAGAATTCCCAGACGCCTCATTTATCACTGTTGTGCTGACCAGGTTGCTACAGGGCGCCAAGGCTCAGCAGAAGCGTGATCGCAACCAGAAGAGCGACAAGGTTGCCAAGTCCCAACTGAAAATTGTATGTTCTTCTCCTACGTCCATCCGCTTATGTTCTTTGAATGCTGACCCTCTGAGCAGAACAAGCAGGCTTGCGACATCCAGTGCCAGATCTGCAAGTCGACGTTCCTCAAGACCACCAAGGCTCCCGCGTTCGTGCTCCTCCTGACTCCGTTTTACCCTTCTGACAAGGCCCTGCCGTTGTGCAACTGACACTTGAGTTCCCCTCTAGCCTGAACGAGCACGCTGAGAACAAGCATAGCAAGTCGATCGAGGAGTGCTTCCCAACCTTCCAGCAGTAGATTCTCTCTAACGGAGAGAGCCGCTTTTTGGTAAATATGATGGTGATGGTGATGGCGTAGTAGGGTGTTGAAGGGCGTTGTTTAGTGAGGCACCTACAGAGTTGGCATGACATAACACAACATGGTGGGTGTGGGGTTAACGTTTATTGAGTCATGATCATGATGAATGACTTACAAGATCCCTCCTTTTTTTTATTTTGCATTTTTTTACTCTTTGATGTCGGCTTTACATCTCCAAGTCTTAGACTTAGACCTCCCCGCCCGCCATAAACTTGCCTCTTTCGATCTCGTCTCAGTGAGCCTCCACTGTCGCTGCAGGGGGCACCTCAACTGGTGCTCCCGCCAGTACTCCTGCTGTCTTCTTTTTTGCTTGGGCCTGCTCCTCGCGAATCGCCGCCAGAATGTCTGGGTACCATCGCTCTCCCACGTCTGGGTGGCTTTTGACGCGATTGCGCAGTGTCGCCTCACCTAGCGTTGTAGCCACACCGCCCCGACGGAATGTAAACTCAACATCATCAATGCGCCCGCCCTGTGACTCGATGATCTGCCGCCTCTGCTCTCGCACGCTCTCGGGCACCTGGCCTACGCCCACGGCCTCCAGATCCTCAAAGGCAGCACCCAGCTTGACGCCTTGGAAGAAGGGGATTGAAAAGCGAGCACCTGTTCCGGCCGCTGGCGACAGGACGCGGTGTGTGGTCGAGACGCATACGCCCTGCGTCAGCGCCTCGAGACCCTGACCAATGGCCACGACTAAAGTTCCTTCAATGGGCGGGCAGTCGATCCACTGGCCCTTAATGTTTTGGACCTGCAGACCGCGGTGCTCTGTTGCCTGCAGCAAGTAACTGGACAGCATCGAGTCCTTGTGAGGCCCAACACCCTGGCCCTGAGACTCCCCGTCTTTGCCGAGCTGTTGGAGATCAGGATAGCGAACAATCTTCAGCTTGTGCTGTTGGTCTTCTTCAAAGTACTTGTTAAAGGCATCTTTGGGCAACTCAATGGCCTCTGCAATGAGTGAGGTAAAGTGGATGGAGATTTTGCCCATCTTGTTCATATACTGGGTGTAAGTCTCGCGGAACCCCGGTAGGGATTCCTCAGCAGGCCATTGGTTGGGCGCCAATAGGTTATAGTACAGAGGGGAGCCCGGCTTGGGTATGGGGTGCTCGGTTGAGAGATCAATCTGCTCGCGGTGGTCAATCTCTCCGGCTGTGATCTCGGCTGAGAGCTGCGAGTAGCCCAGAAATGAATTGGCATTCTTCATTTCAATCTTGAGTCTATACGATCATAGCGATCAGCATTAGCTCGGCCTTGAATGACCACGAGTTTAAAATCGCATGCGGCACCCACTTTTCTTCTTCAGGAATGTCAAAGAAGGCCTTGCCCAGCGTCTTGACCCGTTGGAACTCCTCATCGGAGATACCTACATTCTTAAGATAGAGGAACCCAACCTCCATCAACGCATGGCGAAGCTCCTTGAGAAACCCGGGCTTGGTAGCTGGGTCGCTGGCAGCCGCTAGATCTAGTACGGGGACAGATGTAAAAGATGACATGGCGATGGTGATGAGAAAGAAAGATACGCAGAGCGGCTACGTCACAGCTTGGGGGAAACACCGAGTACGAGTAAGCGGTGATGATGATAACGATAATGATAATTTTGTTGATCGGGCTTTCAAACTGGTATCTTCCCTCTCTTGTGTGTTGGTGTGTTAAATAGGTAAAATATTGGCACAGGGCGGTCCAGGAAGAACGTCTTATCACCTCATGGCGCAATTGCGCAATTGGTCCACTCCTCGCCGTTCACGCGCCCTACTCGTTGCAAAATGATTCCCGATACCCTACTTTTGTCAAACCCGATGACGCTAAGAAAAACAATGGACATTCCCGGGCCTTCCCCCCGCATCGGCAAGCCAACCGACGAATGCCGGGTGGCGTTGGAGATGTCCTCCAACTAGAGTATCCCGCATTGGCCGATTTTCGGTCGTCCACTATCCCAACGTTATCGACGGCATGCATGATGTGCATTTCCAATCATGCCACAAAAAAGCAATGTTTCATGAAAGTGCTTAGTTGCATTAAGTCTATCGTCTAGGTTGCTCATGACGAAGCCGGCAGAGGTTTCGTTGCAAGAAGGCTAGTAACCTTGTAAAACATGTCCTCAATAGGCGGTGCTGCGAATGATGGGGTAGCGTCAAAGATGTCTGCGAGATGTTGCTGGTGGATCACACTGCTCTGCACATCGTCATCGTCCATCTCCACATCCTCTTCTTCAACTGCTTCAGCGACCGCATCCTCCACGTCGCTCACCATGTCCTCGTCCTCGTCGATGAGGGCGACTGAGTCATTGTTACTTGCATCTGCATCCTCAAGGCGTAGGTCTTCCAATGGCTGGACCGTTGCCAATGATGAGGGATCTGACCCTTCGGCAACTACCCAGATCTGTGCAGCATCATCCAGGGCAATAAAGCCGCTAGTATCAGGTGCAGATACCAAGCTCACTATCCTCTGGGGTGTGCTCCGCACCAGCAGAGGCTCCGAGTCTTCCGGTTCAAACACGCCCAATGTAGAGCCCTCGCTGGACGGTAGGGCTACGGCAAAGTGACCCGATGTGTGATCTACGGCAAGCTGGATCAAGTCACTATCTCCTGATCCCTTGGGAATCAGTACACCGTATCGTAGCTCGTCGCTGACGACGTCGTAGACGCGAAGCTCATCAGACAACACAATCACAAATGGCGACAGCGCACGAACTGAGCGCAGCTGTCCCTTCCATTGGCCTTCGAGCGTCTTTACAATCTCGCCGGATGCCGTATCAATGACATATACAGCTCCAACTCCAACAGTTCCAAAGGCAACAAAGAGTGTAGAGCCGTCTTCAGAGAATGTCAGACTTCCTTGGAGCTCGCGCTTGGATGTAGGCTCGGGAAGGTCTACGGTACCTTCCTGGGGAAGACCATCGCCCACCGCGATAACTTGCGAGCAGCTCCAGGAAAATACTTCTTTCCCATTCGTGCCTTTAACAACAACGCCGTTCTGCGACCTAGTCTTGGGCCGCCATAAGCGAACGATGCCATCAGTTCCAATAGTTGCGAAGCATGTTGAGACAGGGTTTGATGCAAGGTCGAGCACAGCCTCATTACGGGTAGTGGCATGAGGAGCATTGATCCTGGAAACGAGGGCGATTTGATCATCATCTTGGCGGGCTTCCCAGAACTTTAGATAAACTTCACGTCGTTCCTGGATAAACTGTCCCTTCAAATCGCCAATAACGTTGTCCACATCCCGGGGTGCAGGCTCCCAGGTATCTACACTGGCAAGCCATTCTCCATCGGCAGAGAACGCCATGTGTGTGATGACTGGCTCATCAATAACATGGCCCTTGTTGGTAATGTTGACATCAGTCGGCTGTGTGCGGGCCAAGGCCTGCTTGGAAACACTTTGGAATGTTTCTAGGTCAAATGTTTGCAACAAGGGCGCGGAGAAATCCCCAGACGAATTGGCTTGGGTGTTGTTGCCCACACACACATGAAGTCTCGAATGATCCGAGGGCTTGATGGCAGCGGGAATGGGACGTCTCACGGACTGAGGTGCTGCCCATGTTCGCTGAACGAGTAGGTCCTTAGGGGTAGAAACGTGGACTGCCGCGGACTGGATGCCAGCGATATATGCGATGGGTTTCATTTCGGAGGTGGAAAGAATCATTGTCGAGTTGTCATCGAGGTGAATCACATAGGAAGATCCATTGGCGGAAACAACAATGTTTTCCACGCTGCCGGAAAGGTGTGGAAGGAAGTCTTTTCTTGAGGTATCCATCTGCCATAGCACGAGAGAGTTTTCGGAACCTCCAGATATCATGTAGTTACCTTTTATATGTTAGAACTTCGGTAGGGTATAATCAATAGAGCACATACCATCACGGGACCACTTCACGGCATGCACAGCTTTTCTGTGCCAGTGGAACTTTTGCGCTTGAATCATCTCCTTCTCAGAGCCGGATTTGCTAAGCCCTTGGCTTCGAAAGATAGCGTCGTGGTAGAAATATATGGCACCACGAGCACCACCGATCAAGATGTCAACAACAGGAGTCGGGTCGGATCGCGACTTCTTGCCCGCCAAAGGCCTCGAATAAACTCGAACGTCGAGAGCGGTGATGAGGTCGGGAACGTCAAAAGAGTAAAACTCATACTCAAGTGCCGCCAATTTATCAACCTTATTTTGAGATTGAATACCCATAAATAGGCGGTCGTTAATTGCTCCGACTAAGACTTGGCCATCTTGGCTTGACTCTAGCAGCTGTAGTCCTTCGCCAGGCTTCTTCATGGCCACGATAATTTTGGATTCAGACGCTGCTTGGATATCTGCCTCATATGCAACAACTTCAATTCGACTTGCCTTGTCTGATTCGGCAACCAGAAGAACTTCTTGCATCGTGTTGGAGATCGAGGTTGTCAGAACGACCAAAGCCTTGGCCGTCTTGGACTGGGTTTGGAAGGACCCTGGGGTCTTTGTGCTTGTCCAGTCGACATGGAACACACGACCATCTGAGCATGCGACCCAAACAAAGTCAGGATTTTGCTTTGACTGTCTTGTAGCAACAATGGTGGACGCGTTCTGCTCGGAGGAATCGATAACTGTTATGGGAATTCGGCGCACTAGCAGAGAGTCGACAGCCGAGTAGACTTGGATCGATGTGTTGTAGGCAAGGATAAGATATCTAATACAAGTCAGACATTTTACTTTAGCGCTTTCATAGTAAGAAAAAAACTTACTGTTCATCTTCGGTCAGAATAGGGTCAATATCGAGCATTCTTCCACCCATGGGCTTCGATACTCGCCAGCCCGCTTCAGCATTGTCGAATTGTCGAGAAATCTTCAATTCCCGGTCCCCAGTGGCCGTTAGTGCCGTAGATGATCCATTTGCTGCTGATTGCGCACCATCGGCAGCGTTCAGAATATCTGCGATTGACTTGCGCCCATTGGCCTTGTTCGCCTTTCGTTCAGCGCGTTGTCGCTTAGACCCCGAATCAGCTTCTGCAAGCTCTCTCTTGCGTTTCTTGGTCTGGTCCTCTTTCATCCGGAGATTCTTAGTGCCAGTCATCTTCCCTTTTCTTCCTTGCGTGCAATCCACACAAACTCGAGTGATTGGAGGCGCGAAAAGGCCAAATCGTGAACCAGATCGTCGATCGAGAAAGGTGAGGAACTACCTGTGCTACAGGTCGCAGAAATTTTGGTCCCGCTTTGGTGAACTTTTTTGCTGGCCGATAAGATAAGACGCTGGCGGAGAAACTTCGGGAAGGAGAATTTATTTTCAACGCCAACCAGGTGCGCGCCCGTCACCCATCTTTCTCTAAGACAACAGGCTCCCATTCATCGCAAACCGTTTCGGAAACCACAAAAGCTGCGCGCGACCTCTCCTTGACTGCCAAAATGATTATTCCCATCCGTTGCTTCTCTTGCGGCAAGGTACGCGACCCCGCTCGATCTACCCCAGCGAAGCGGCAACTTGACTAACAATGACCAGGTCACTGGCGACCTTTGGGAGCGCTATCTCCAGCTGATTGCAGACCCTCGAAAGACTGATGGGTATGGAAATTTCGAATATGTATGACATTGATGGTAGGCTAACTTGAATATCCAGTGATGCCATGGACGAGCTTGGCCTTAAGCGCTACTGCTGCCGCCGAATGATCATGACCCACGTCGACCTTATCGAGAAGCTTCTCAAGTACGATGAGACTACACAATTATGATTATACCTAGGATTCTAACTAACTAAATTTCAGGTACACCCCTGACGGCCGAAATGAGAAGAAGCAGCGATTGAACGAGACGGAGTAGAGCAGCTTCAAGGCAGCAACAAGGGATCATGCATGGTCAGGCGTTTTGGGAAAATCAATCAAGAGTGTTGTGGGCTGGCGTATAAAGGAATTCGCATCAATAAAGTCTTGTTATTGGGCACTTGAGCGCGCTCCGGTTATCCATGTGTGCAAACACGCCTATCACCGGAGTCGGGCAAACCACCATAGGCACTTGAGCGATCCTCGATCGATGACGACTTAGTTTTTGGCGATGAAACGGATTGTTTGCAGCGTGAAAGCGTCAATTTACAGGTTACCCTGTCAAGGAGGTCGATTGTGGCTATGGAAATGAAGAATCTTGAGCACCATGTAATGTCCAACGAACCAGAATGGGACCAACCAAAGCACCTTCACGCGTCAGGCCCCATAACAAAACAAGAAATAAAAGGGCGGTGTCCCTTCAATTGCGGCATCACGGGGGGAGAACGGCAAGCGTTAGGCGTATTTCAGCAACCAGAACCAACAGGGTTTCATTCTTGATGGGAACTGGACAACACTGCCTCGCATGTAGCCCACTTCACCTGACCAACATCATTAGCAACCTAGTCTTCAGGGTAGTCAGCGTCTAGGATTTCCACGTACATTCTTGTTCAGGGAGCTTGAGGGAAAACGCGGCCAAATTTCTTAGTTCAACCCTGGCCTAAGCAGATGAGGCTAGTTGTCTTCGAACCAAGCTGTCGGAACCGAGCCCCTTCCAACCAACAACAAATCGCCTCACTTCCGCCACGCGGCACCGTCGGAGTTGAGTCATGTCCAGGTTCGGTGTTTTTTTTTTGCGGCTATTCGGTGGTTGATCTTCCCAGTATGCAAATTCGAGAGGGGCGAAGTAGTAGGTCGTGACGATCTCAACCCTGGGGTTGGATCATATGAGCAGTCTGCCAAATGGTGGCATACACACGAAGTCAAGCGGATTGCGAAATACATGCATGGCGAGATACCGGCTGACCAAAAATCAGGCATGCAACTTAGCTCACATTTAAGGATAGAATGGAATATAGAAGTAAACATTGTAGTATTAATAGAGATTGAGATATAAAAAGGCATTTATTTATAACTAAATAATTTTAAACCTACAATTTTTGGGTTTCTTTGATGGTAGGTAGCATTGAGACAAGAAAGCTAAGTTGTGTAGTGTGTAAAAATTTATGTCAATCGTCGTTAGTCTGTAGTATGTCATTGATTCTGCAACTCACTTGGAAGTTTGCATCTCTGCACGAAATCTCAAACTACTCTCATTGACGCACCCCTTACCGGATAACTGAGGCTCAAACAGATCAGCGAGTCGTACAACCAACTTTGAGGCCTGCCAACAATCTCATCCTCTACCAACCAGTCTTGGATCCAGTCATCCGTCAGTTTCGAGCGGCATATGCATCCACCTAACAGCTCAGTGGATCGGGAGGGGTGGCCGATTGCGCAGCACGCATGATATGCATGCTGGTACAACACAGAGACTGCGTCGGTGAAGGCGGGTGGCGGTCAATCCGATCAGAGCGTGGCAGTCCCTCGCCTTTTTGCCAAACCAACACCGCTCACCAATGCAACAAGGCCCGAGCTGATAAGCTACTGTTGGCTCTTCTGGGGTCCCAAGGGCAAGAATTGTTGCGAAATGGCCAGACGAATTACTCGATGCGGGCCATTACCCGCACACGCAGGACGCAGCCCGCTACTTTCGTCAGACCATGTCATTCACTTGAGCCGATGTGAACAGAAACCTAGCCACTGAAAAAGTTCTAGCCTCGACGCAATGCGCGGTCAGTATGCAACAATGGCCGCGCCAAAGGCAAAAGCAAGGGTTGTCTCGACTGCACCGAGGCGCCGGCGCCTATGCAATGCAGCTAGGAAATTCATCCAACTCTGGGCTGACCAACAAGCCACGCCCCGTCCATCAACGGCTGCGTTATTAGTCGGTCTACCATGTCAATCTCTAGTGCTTCTCTTTTATGATGGGGCGGGCTTGCATCTCTGACCAAAATTTCTCTCCGAGTGTTGATGCAATCTTTCCAAGACGGTTGGAATGCATCAAGGTTGGGCAACTAACTAGCTAGGGTTCGGACTTGGGAACGGCCGAGTGGGGCCCGGATTTGTTCCGGGGGGTTTGTTGCTAATGTCACAAACCCTACCAACTGAGTCGGACGAGGGAAGAATCAAGAAAAGTAAGACTAGTTCCGAGAGGGAAAATATGTTGGTCACGATGAACCCACGGGAACCAACTTCTAGGGAGCTCGATCCTTGCTGGCCAAGAAGCTGGTCAGGAAACAATGCCCCCGCACCGAGGGGCTGGGATGGGATCGCTGGGGCTGTTCCGACAATCTGTATAGCGCTGTGATAGACGGAAACGATGCAGCCGGTCTTTTGTTATCACCACGCTAACAACGATGGCTGGGTAGAAAGTTTTACTGTATTGGTGCTTATTAACCTGAGAATAGGCATGCCCAGGGACGATCAGAGACTAGAAACGTGAGCCAGTGTCAGATGGTAAGGACAAAGACGCCAAGCCGGTTTGGCTTACCGTTAGTTCATCCCAAGGTTGTACATTCACGATGCCACAGGCGGTGGGTTACGTATGTGGCCTGTGTGTAGATACCGGTCCGCGAAGTGTGCGCAGTCTTGAAAGATCCATCACACAGGCCACTGGCGGGAGACAGGGTTTACGATCCTCTTAGTATGGATGCGGTTCAAATGGGTGTACAGAAACAAGCCAACGAAAGGTCACACATTATTGCAATTGCACGTTGGAACCCGTCAAAGTAAGACTGCCTGGCCCTTCGCAGAGCCGACCCTGTTAACCATCCCGTGCAATTTAAGGCTAGTCCCACCGTTTTCCCTGCCATTGACCAACGAAGATGTCAGTGTCATAAGTGGTAGGGTGGTATTCTGGTAAGTGCCTGACAAGGCCAAGAGAGCGCGAAAATCAAGTTGGCGATAGGGCCCACCCTGTCCTCCCAAGCCACTAGAGTAGTGGAGTCGTTGACTAGTTTTAGCGTCATCAAAGCCGCCGGGACCAGACTGCCGGGTTCACAAGACCTTATGCTGAGTGGCCCATCCATCAACCCGGGGGGCGCCCACCGGCGGCAAACTCCCAGCACATACACGTTCCCTTTCAGGGCGCTGGCGTAGCCTGGGTAAGGGAGTACCAGGCCAGCAGTATGCCGTGATGAGACTCATGCCGGGTCGCCTCTTTTCTGGCCTGGGGTTAATTATGGACTGGGGCTTTGAAGAAAGGAAGGCCGCATCTCCAGTGGCCATGGCGCTCATGGCGGATTGGCCAAAAATGACATATCCAGACTAAATATGCCTACTCTCAAGTCCAGATTCGAATCCAGGTCCGGCTCGAGAGACGCTGCGGCAATTCAGACCTAGGAGAAGAAGGGTAACGGAGGGTGGGGGGAGGAGATCACGAGAGGTTCGATAGCCTGAACAAACAACCCACCACGCACCCGTGGTCAACAGTGGAATACAAACTGAGGAAATATTTGTCAACTGTTTGTTGCATCAGCGCGTATGGTGCTAAAGGAGGGTGCCGAGCCAGCATTATTGGTTCATGAAGCACCCACTCGCGTGGACTCTGGCGTTGCTCTCGACTGAGACAGCAACGAGTGCAGACTAAGGTTGAAAGAGTCACTCGTTGTGCAGCACGCCCAGGCTGATGGTTCAGGCTGAATATGCCAAAAGACTTGACGGCGTGACACTCGACGCCACAGAGTCGAAGCTGAGGCATCCGCAGACGAGTAGCCATGGCATAGCATTGGCAAGATGGACAGGACAAGCATCATTTTGGGACAGGCGAGGGGTTTGGCAATGGTACACTCTCTTTGGTCAGACTGGGCCATCCCCCCCACCCGATTTAAGCGCCCATGCCTGTCCGCTTTGATGCAGCCCCACGGGTTGAGGTATGCTAGGGCCTGGGGGACCCTTGAAGGGGCATGGAAAAGATTTCCCCATCCACCACCACTGGGCGCAAACCCTGGCGCTGATTGGACTGAGGTGAAGGCTGGCGCCTGGGAAGGTCGGGAGACGAAGCTAAGTAACGCGCACGCAGGAGCTAGTAATTCTCCCGATGATGGGTGGGCGTGAAAGAGGTATGAATCTGACAGTGCACACAAAGCAGAAGAGGGAATGAGCCGGACAAGCTAGAGGGGAGAGAAGACAGAACCGTTGCTGACCAGCAAACAGCCCGAGTCGGGGCCGAGGCGAATGGGTGTGAAACGGGATGGTGCTAAAGTGGATGCGCATAGAGGCACAAGCACGTCCTGGAAGACCTCGCTTTCTGTTGGAGGTGAAGGTGTGGGAGTGGGCCATTCACTTTAGCCCTCCATCCGCCATCTGCCATCCATCCCATCTCCCTCGTCTTCCTTCGCTCATCGCCTGCATCCGCTCATACCCATCCCCTGTTGGACCTCCTTCCGAACTATGACGCCCTCCAAGTCCTACCAGCCAGCCTTTGTATCTGGGACGGGGGATGGCGCCTTTTGATGCGTTGGGGCATTCAGATTCGCTAGTCCTGGTTTTTTTTTTTTTTTTGTTTATTCTATCCCGTGTGCCAAGTCATTCAATTCACAAAATCGCTTTTTTTCTTCTTCTCCGCCTCTCTGTTGTTGGTCTTAGCTTGAGGTAACTCTGTGGGGGCCAAAACTATGCTGTGGTGTCAATGTCCCTAGGTAGCCGCCCTCTGAGCGTCATAGCTGCATTGACCACACCCTATTATGTTTCCCGTCCAAGAGGTGGCCTTTTTCAAGGCCTGCATCGTCGATGAAAACGTGCTCCAAGAGAGACAGCAAGGTTAGAAATAGAAACAAGAAACGAGAAACAATGTGAAAGTGTGACACCGATCCACGCATACACAGATTCATGTCCCATCTGTGTGGTTTGCTAGACGGACCATAGCTGGATGGGGTTATAGGAGTATCCAAGTACAGTCCAATAAGAATTTGCATGAAATTCAATCTACTGTGTGATTATGTGTGCCTGCCCAGCAGGTCACCGTAGTTTGCCGTATGAGCACGGCCTACACAGATCTCTCATCACACTCCAGTTTGATTGCAATACCCATATCACAACCACCCTTGGCGTCTCACGGCCTCACTTGATCAGCTTCGCCCCCTAACCCCCTTTCTTGTTGGTCTCCCATTTGCATTGCTTGTGTTGGGCGGTCTGCATCTTGTACTTTTGGTTATTATTTTTATTATTATTTTTCAATTGTTTTAGTATTACTATTATTATTATTGTGATTTTCAGACTTACCCACCTTGTTGGCGGTCCACCGGGCACCAACACAACGCACAGCTCACCTCCCTCCCATGCATCCTGTCACGCAGCTCAAAGCTCTCGATGGCCCCCCTCTCCGAGCCTGATGAGAGCTGAGCCTGCCGCAAGCACCGTTGCCGGCTCCGTCCTGTGAATCCTGCTGGACATGCTCTGCATGGCACACCAACCCACCTTGTCTCTCTTTCTTTTGCCTCGCTCCTCCATCTTGCGCCCCTTGGTTGGCGGCCACGCCACCCACCCGCAGTTGTGAACAGCGGCGTACCCACCAATCCACTCAGGCTCTCTCTTCAGTCCCAACTGCCTGCTGAACCATCCACCCCTGGTCTCTCTTCTCTCACTCTCCCATTCTCTGTTTTTGTCCTAAGCTCAACGCGCTCCCTAGTCCACACCATCCTCTTTTCGCCTTCGTCCCGCTCGCCTACTTCCAAACTCGTCTACCAAGAAAAAAAAAAAAACCACCTGCTCGATAACAACGCGGTTGTCTTCCCGCAATCCTTGCCACCTGAGACAGCGCTTCTTTGGTCGTCCCGCCGCGCCAACTCGCGTCCGTCCCGACAAGCGCAGGTCGCAGCTACGGCCGCCCCTCCATCGCTCCATCGACTACCACACACCCGCCTCTCTGCTCTGCTCCAGACGCACCTCTGTAGCTGTGCGTGTGCGCCATCCGCACCCGCATCCATCTGTCCATCCATCCACTCAGCCCGTTGATTGATTCATCGAGACCATCACACATCCACTTTCTGGCCTTACCCGAGACGTGACCTTGGTCCTTACATTGTACACTGACACGGGCCCAAAGTACCTGCTGCTATTCTTCCCCGCGTTCCAGGCACATGTCCCCGTAGCAAACGCTACCCTCTCGGCACGGACTCGACCGGACTCTACCGGACTGCTGCAGACCCTGACAAGGCTCGACGGGGACACGACAAGGGCCCATCTTGGCTCTACTTTTGGTACCTACAGGGGAACCGCTTGCTCGCCCAACCCCTGGTCAGCCTGCGTCTGCCTCGCTTCAACCGCCGCCACTCCCTGGCTCACTCACTCTTTAAACCTCCCACTCTCCATTTTCCTTTCCTCGTTGCGCCTTGTGATCCGGAGCTCCATTCCCAACTGCAGCTTGCTTTCCCTTCGCCTTGGAAGCTATCTATCCTCTCTTCTCCAGACCAATCCTTTTTTCTTTCTTTTCATCGCGTCTCCCTCGTCTGGCCGCCACCAATCCTTTTCGATTCTGAACGTTTTGCGCGGCCGCCACCATCAATTCCGTTGTCTGAGTCCAACCCGATCCCGCTACCAACTTCAACACCACCGCGCCACCCCATCTCGCCATAATCCCCCCCCCCCCCCGAAAGCCATCGTTGCTGGCACGGTTTTTTCACTTTCCACATCACCCATTTAAATCAGTCTCATAGACCCTCCTCTCCTGGAGCTTACAAGACACTTTTGTCTTAAGCTAGAATCAATCCACGTCAAGCTCCCCCACCAATATTAAACCAACCCCTCGACGGCGGCCCCTCGTCGCCGCTCGGCCTCTTGTTCTGAGCTACCGCGATGGCCCTCGAAGCTCCCCTGCGGTCCTCGACTGGAAACATTCAGTTCCCATTCACCTACCAATCGGGGATGGCTGCCACTTCTGACACCGACCACCTTCGGGCTCAGTTTAGAGTTGTGTATGTCCAGGCCTTCTTCCGTCTTACATAGGCCCTGACTAACTCGTATTCCAAGCTCCTCCCCGCCTCCAGCTACCAACTCCGCCTCCCTCCGACCAGACTCCTTCAACCGAATGTCATCCAATTCAATGAACATCCTCAGCCCTAGCGATATTGTAGGACCCTCGCCGGTAACGTCCAACGGGACCGAAACCACAGAAATCGAGGATGATGTCGCGGAGGATGTGCACCAAGAAATAACTGCTAGCGAAGTTCGTCGCTCTGAGGTCCGTCAAAGTCTTTAAACCCTCTCATCCTATCTCCCGCTGATATCAATCCCAGCTTCTGATGCTATCCACCAGCATCTCAGACAATTTGCGACAAACAACCAGTGAGGAGGCCATATCAGTGATTCATGCGCCTCAGAGCTTTGCTACATGGGTATGTACAGTATTGGTATACATAAGAGAGAATGGATCTGACTGGGCGTAGACCTCATCCGAACCTGTCAACAAACAGCAATCACCCAGCCCAAAATCATCGCCAACAGCCGACTCGGCCAGCTTAGCTGCCCTTAATGGAATTCCGGAGAAGGTTCGTCAATTTTCTGCCCATCGCACCCTTGCTCATCACTCACCTATTGTCCCTCAGTCGTCTGGTCAGCCAGTGCGCCCTGCGCTTTCTACCGATGTCGGCCCTGCTCGGTACAGCTTAGACACTTTCACACCTCGCGCCCAGGATCTACAATCTATGTTGGATGACAAGACGCGGTTGCGGTCAAGCAGCACCAGCAGTCTGGAAAGTAGGTTGAACCATCACTCCAGAATGTGACGAAGTTAACAAGGGCATAGAAATTGAAGAACAAACAGAAGCCGAAGGGGATGATGAGGACTATGTTTCAGATGTTCTGTCAATTCCACAAGAGGATGAGATCACTGCATTGCGGAGCGCCCTCCAGGAGTGCTGGACTCTCTGCAACACTCTTGCAAACCTGAGTTCCATCCATCGAGCTCGAGTGTTTAGCCATTCAGGGATCCCTGACGCTCATGAGAAGGCTTGGAAAACCTGCTGGAAACTTTGCCAGCGCCTCTACGATAGCCGAGACGAAGATGCAGATGCTTTCAGTGTCGGGATGAACCTCGACCTCTGTCGAGATTTCTGTCAGGCCCTCTTCGATGTCCGTGATCGAAGGGATGAGGTGGCAGACTCAGTGCTGCGGGTCAGCTTCGAACTGAACAACCAGTTAGTACCCCCGCATCGGGACAGACACTTCTCTTGCTAACTCATCAATAGTTTGTATAGCGCCCAAGATAGCCGCAACCTCCCCGAGCCGTTTCGGGAGAGGACGTTGGATTTTTACACCACCCTTTGCCATCGACTCATGAAGCAACGCAGTGATAGGCAAGATGAAACTGATCAACTGCTACGGTCGTGCTGGGCACTAGCAGAAATGCTGTTTAGTATTCGACAAAACAAACGGGATGGCAGGCCCCCGGACGAAGAACTATTGGGTTCAGCAGTCCAGGCCTGTTGGGATCTTTGTGACATTTTCAGGGATGGCTGGACACAGATTCGTCCTGAAAGGAATACTCCGCGCCCAAGCCAAGCAGGTTTCCATTATCAAGCCTATGACCAAAGCGGTCGGCAAAGCCAGGCGTCCAATCAATCATCGATCCACTCCAAACAAGACAGTGTTAAGAGCGGGCGCCGGGAAGATAAGCCAAGGAAATCTGTCCCAGTCCCCGAAACTCCCGTAACCGAGTTTGAAGATACGCCTATCTCCCCCCAAAGTCACTCCCCACAGATGCCAAATATCCTCGTGCTTGGAACCCCCAGTGAAAACAGCCGAAGTGGAAGATGGTCCAGCAGTGCTTCCAACTTGTCGAGTTACTCAAAGGGAAGCACCAGGACTTCTAGCACGGCAACTACCACAGCTACAGGGGGCGAGGATGTGAATGTAACAAGGACAAAGGTTCTTGTGCTGAAGGCGGCCATGAATCTCGGCTTCGACCGTGAGTCCGTCATTGATCCCAAGTCTGCCTCTGCAGCTCTCCAGAAATTTGTTCAGGAACTGCCAGCTGGATCTTTCGGAAACCAGGCAGTTCACACCACACTATTATCCCAATACAAGAATTCGGTCCTCACGGACGCCATCATTCCCCGCCACCATTCTCTTCCAGTCCGGGGCAAGCGGGTATCAGCCCAAGATATGGCAAAAAGCATTAACACTATGATGAGAAGCTCACAGAGATACTCATATCTTCGCGACCTCTTCCGTTTTGTCTTCCAATTCCCACTTGAGGACGTTGAAACACGACGAAACATCAGCATTGTCGTATAGAGAAGTCTCTGTCTTTTTTTTTTCTGGATTAATACATTGATCCATTTTCCCCATGATTACTTTCTATATATCTCCTTTCTACCTAGAACTCAGGCGCGATGCGAGGATAAGGAGGGTTGGCCCAGGTTTTTAAGTACACATCACAACAAACGACATGATATATATGAGGGAGATGAGGTGTTTTTCTTTTTATTTTTTTATTTTATTTTTTTGCGGAGATCTAAGCGGCGGTCTACTCGTTTCTGAATGCACTAGATACCCAGTTGGGAGAACCAGGCGCCACACAGGGGAAACGATATGGTGCAAACAATACTTCGCAATAACAAGCGCCAATAGGCGAAAGGAATATATCCTTCCATTATCATTCGTTGGTGGACAGTACACTTTCTCGAGTTTAGTTAACACGGATTATGGGTTATGGACGGGTTTCATGAAGAGAGCACTGATGCTCTATTTTAAGAAGATTAGGTATCCAAATCATACTGAATTCATTTATCCTCGTGATGTGCAAGATGGGAGCCCTGTATTCGTATCTTCGAATCTGATCTTAAGCATCTCACTGCTTCCTTACACCTGTGCCAACTTGGCTCCATAGGGGGGAAAGAAAGGGGGGGGGGAAGCAACCGTTAGGGGACTGAACAAGTCCACAATAGCGACTCTGAATGACATGTGGAAAATGAGAAAGTAGACAAAGGAAATGAAACAAAGCTCTCTCATCAAGCAGCCTATCCCAACTTGGCAAAAGCTCCGGCGGCCTCGTGCCCTTCAGGAGGGATGACCGCAGAAATAGTATACATCTCAGCAAGTAATTTGGGGTCAATGGTTTGGGAGGAAACGAGGTCATCCAAGTCGTTATTCGGCTCTAACTGGGGAAACAAGTTCGTGATCGCGTCCGTAGCTTGGTCGGGTTGGGAGGTCGGGTCAGCGCCGTCGTCGTCTAAGAAAGAGTGCCGGAGAGGTTCGAATCCAGCTGTTAGCGAAATGCCATGATCTTCTTGGCGGGTCTCACGGGGCCCGGAGGCTTGCTTGCTTACGACATTGAACGCCGTGGTGGGGATGCTCCCAGTGGTTTCGCTGGCGAGGACCACGGGAGGGATCACAACTCGGGGTGAATCGTTATTGGTCTTTCCGCCAGCAGCAACTGTCTCTCTTTTGATAGGCGAAGTCGGTGGGATCGCCTGGAACTGGCACAAGGGAATGTCTGGCCGTTGCTGAGACGCATTGTACAGCCCAGGAGATAGATATGAGCTCCAATCTTGGTTGTTCAGGGACAGAATAGTCTGAGCATTCGGAATAGCTAGGCCATGGGTGGATTGAATATCGGGCTGGAGACTAGCTTGTGGATCGGTGCTGTAGTATGGTACCGCAGGTAAGGGTAGGCTCAGGGGTGACAGTTCGCTCATCATATCGGCGGGTTGTTGATTTATCAGGTACTGAGGCACTGGCGGGGCCGACAGTCTCTGCTGTGGATGGTGCATAGGCTGTGATGAAACAACCACCTGATAATGTGGATTGATGGGGAAGCTCTGTTGAACAACTCGAGGGGTATTGCTGACGAATGGCCGGTGCTGGCTTGTCTGAGGCGTGAGAACAACAGACGGCGTGGCTGGAGATGGCTGCATGGTAGGAAGGTTACCAAGACTGCCAAAGTTGGGAAAGCTTCCCAAGGTCTGTTCATCACCATCCCAGGCAATGGGGAGTTGGTGACAGTCATGGGAGATGCGAGCCGACGGTGGTTGATGCGATACAAGGTTGTTCACAGAAGCTGCAACCGGCGAGATTAAAGTCTGAGTAACGTCCAAGGTAGTATCGGAGACTGGAAGCTGTGGGTAGGTAACTAGAGAAGTCTGCAACGGCATCGCCGCCTGGGTCTGGGTGGTGGTCCGGTTGACTCTTTCGGGTTGAGGGGATATTTTTTCTGTCTCTATTGGTTTCAAGGTGGCAGGCTGAGCCTTTTCGTTGCTATCCCTCCGCTGCTTTTTGGGTCTTGGTTCGGGAGAAGAGCTGGGGATATGTTGATCGTCACTGGAGAGCTGCCTGTGAGACGGGGTGTTAATTCTTGGAGGGAGAGGAAGGGTGCCATCATACCTGTCATTAGATCTCCGCCTCTTCTTGCCCATGTTGGTGTTTATCATTGCGGTGCTAAGAGTAATATCTGCGTTAGAACAGAAATGAAATAGGCGAAGAGGGAACAACCGTACTTGAATTTAGGGTCCCTGCCGTACTTGTTTCTGACATAGCGCAGTTGGTTAGGTGACAAGAGCTTGTTGAACTTCCCATAGTACTCTTGCGAAATGTGCGATCCATCTTTTCCTTCTATAAATCTCTCCAAGAGAAACTTAATCTCTTCGGTGGTGTATACGTTTTGGCCGACCATCTTAACCGGTCGAGTGTTTAGGTGAAGGTGAGGTTGTCGTGACCAAGTCGGAATCTGGCGAAGCTGGCTTTGAACCGCGCGAGCAGAGCTCTCGAAATGGAATGACCAACACGATATCTGGTCCCTTTTTTTTTTTCTCAAGGCCGTCAGTGATGGACTATGAAATGTAGGTGGTGAGAGGAGGAATCAGAGGGCGCTCTCCAGCTGTATCTTGGAGTTGCAAGCAGCGCGTCGCAGCACAAACCAGAAAATCGAAGGAAAAAAAATTGAAAAAGAAAAGGGAAGGAGAAGTGAGGAAATATTTTGTTGAGAAGATTCAAAAGAATGTAAGCGAAAACAAAAAAGAAGAAGAGCAAAAGACAAGAGTGAACGAAGGTCGTCTGTACTCGGTAAATGCACCCAGTTTGGGTGGCAAGGTCTGTCGTGAAGCCCCCTGTCACGGCTCAGACGGGGCAAGAGGCAGAAACTAGCAAATATAATACCCGAAATGCGCTTCCATGAGCAGCAATAGACCGCAAAGAGCCAGCTCTTGGTCTGACGAAGGAGAAAGTTGGTTAGAGTTGGTGGTGAGTAGGAGGCTCGAGGTGTCGTGAGTCGAGGCAGCGGTAGGCCGGCGCCTAAATACTTAGGTCTTCGCGAAGCCCTACCTCTCAGGGCCACAGTGATTCAAAGAAACCGAGCAAGAGATGATGCAGTGCAGTCACAATAGCAGCCAGAGGGGGGCTGTTGAATGTGATGAGGTCAGGGGCACAATAAAGAGAATGCAGAGTGGGTGAATTGCAGAAGCTTGTACAGGACCACGGCGAGAACCAAAGTGAGAAGTGGAGTATTGAGGTAAAGGCAAGGCAGCTGACAGTCGGCGAGCAAGAGAGGCCGCTGGGGTGCTGAGCAACCAGGGGGCATGTGGACTAGTTTTACTAGGGGATTGTTTTCTCTTCGTCTTGTGACTGAGAGGACTGCTTATCCATGCATGCCATTGTGTCTAGTTGTCTATGTCTAAATGTCTAGGGATCTAAAGCCTTGACCTTTGATATCTCGTTTCTCGTGCTGTTGTTGTCTATCCGCATACGATGCTATGTTTTCCTCGTCCAACTCGTTACTCAATCACGACGCATCCTCACTAACAACGGTCCGTGGCGTTCCGCCTCGTGAGAAGATGCCCAGCCAGCACGTTACCTGACCGGCATCGTCGTCATCAACCCAGTCGTCCTGCCCCGCAAGCTCAGCCTCTTCGTCGCAGAATAGGGGCGTCTCCAGGTCCAGCATGGCCTGCTTGAAGGCTTCGAGGAGCCGCAGCGTTGTGGCATCGCGCTTGGGCACCATGACAACGGCGCGCGATTCAGAGCCCAAGGCGAGGTGCTCGCAAATAGCTGAGGCGAGGAGGGCTGGGTGGTCATCGTCGTACATGGGATCTGCTGCCAGAACAATCTGCGAGCCTGGGGTCAGAGAGGGCTTTTATGGTTACAGCGACAAACTTGTTTTCACTTGTGTGGCGAATAACAACAAAGCGACGACTGCGTACGTACCTGAAACTGATATTGTTCTTTGAACAGGTCCTGGTCGATCTCGTCCTCACTCCCACCCCACGTCAAAGGTCCAACCCTGAGCGAACCGCCCCTGGATTCAACCAGCCTTGTGTTCTTCAAAGCATTTTCTTTCAGGTTGGGCACAATATTTGGCAAGTCGCTGAGCGCCACGGGAACCTTCCATAGAGCAGCAGCAGCTATTCCCAAGAGGCCAGTTCCAGATCCCAGCTCCACAACGTCAGGCCGAGGCTGGCCCAGCGTCTCGTCAAACATTCGAAACAGTGATGTCTCTGCAAGTTTTGGCAAGTGCTTGGAGAGGACATAGGACGATCCCCACGTCTTGAAGCCAAGCGCATCGCCAGTCAGTGCGGGCTCTCGAATAACGAGCTCGAATGGCTCCGCTGCCGTCGTCTCTCCCTCAAACGGCCACCGGCGAATAATCTCGCCCATGGCAGAGCGGCCGCACCTTTCTGACATGCGCTTGCTGGCCTGTTCCCACAGTGACTCCTTTTCATTGTCATCTTCGATCCAAGCGAGGGGGCTCTTGATGATGGAGGAGAGGTAACGAGTGACCTCGGCCTTGTGCTGAGTGATGAGCGACTCTTGCTGAACAAGTATATCCTCGCGACGACTCTTGTGATTCCATGTAGGTGGGCTTAACTCGAGACTCTCGAGGATTTCAACCAATTCGGCATAGCCGGGGCGCTGCCACATCTGGGGGAAGTCTTCAACGGCGGGAACCATGGCTGTTGGGCTCTCAAGTTGAACTCTTTTTTTGAGAGAGAGAGAGACAAAGGATACGGGAAATGATACAAATGTGTTCAGTAAGTAGAAAAGGGTGTGAAGGAGGGTTATCGTCAACTACGCTCTCGGAAGAGCACTTTTAAGCACGCATCTTGGGCGACGACGATAGATACGGAATAGGATATGTCGACTAGTTACCACTGACTCATCCACCTTGCCGTCGATCTACCAGACAAGCGGGACACTAACACGAAGGAGTTGACAAGTACGGGAGGAGCGTGGATGGAGAGGACATAAAACCTGGGGGAACAAGCGGAGAACCCTGGCTAGACCCTTATTATAGCGAGGGGGAGGGAAAAAAAAGGCACAAAATTTCGAAAACTTGCACCTGTCGGTGTGGATCAACGATAGGTACCCAAAATTGCCCATAGGGCGGTGGATCCTGTCAGATGGCACTAATCGGTGGGTGGCAATGTGATTGAAAATGAACATGATTATGGGAGAAAATTGGTTGAAAAGATGGAAAAAAAAAATTTAAAAAAGAATTTCATTTTTTGTGAAAGACCGATGAAGAACAAAAGGTTCTGCACATGATTTACATCACAAAATCGCGATACCACGATTCAGAACAATGGCAAGGCAAGGGGGGGGAGAACAAGAGAAAAAAAGAGAGAGAGAAAGAAAGGGAGCAAGCCACAGAAACGAGGCGCACCGCCACAAACGCCAGGTAGGGGTTGTTTGCAGGACGCCGACAGGGGAAGTGCATACCTCAGGCATTGCATCTGACCTCCGGTACGACCAACGCTCGGGGATCGCCGGGCCTCCCACGTGGTCGGTAAGGAACCACAGGCGCAATGCGACCCCCACCCTCTTCCCGATTGGTCAGCCTTAAGTGGTTTTTCCGCGTGCGCGTACACACCCGCTCGTCCCGTTGCATCTGACAGCTTCGTCATGACCATGGTAACGAACCAACATGATGTGATGCGTCAGTCTCCCTCGGTATCAACCCAAGACAAACATGGCCCGACGCATCCTGTATTTTTTTCTTCCTACAATCACAGTACTTTAGGTCAATGTCACCAACTCACTCGTGCTCATTCCCCATCCACCCACCCTCCGGTTCGCTCTAACAAATGAGTCATGTGACCAGTGTCCATCTCAACTCCAATAAACAAGGTTTCCATCGTCTGGGGCATTCTCCCGGCCCATCCGTATTGCTTCATCGGCACTCGCCATGGGTTGCCCGATGCTTGGCCCGAACTCGTACCGTCGCCTCTCGGGTGTAGCTTTCCAGACTCGTCCACACCATCCCTGCCAGAAACTGGCGGTATAGCTTCAGCCAGCATCCTCGCGTGCGCTTTTGGAAGCGGTGTCGGTTCCCACATTCTAGTGGAGAACTTCAGGGCATGCCTCGTCAATCAACAGATTTGGCACCGCCAACCTCCGTATCTCGGTGAGAGTCATCAGTTTGCTTCGGCATCCGCATGTTCCGTTACACCAACTCCTCCGGGCTCGTGATGTTGATTTCGCTTCTGTGGTGGTTGGGTGTTGGCCCTTTTTTCTTGGTTTGAGCAGACTTGGATGATTGTTTCAGCCAGAGTAATTAATCCTCGCCCATACACTTAATATAATTGCCACGCTACCTGTGTGCTCGTGCCGAACCAAGATTCTGTCCCAACAAACCTCTTTTTTTTTTCACATATACCCTGAGACTCAAAAAAAAAAAAAAGACTTGTCATAAGTTTTGCTTTGTCGTGGCCAGGTGCTCCACACCTAGAACACGTCGTCAAAAGGGCTCAAACACCGACTCACAACAGCCTCCCGGTTACATTATGTCTGCGGGATGTTGATTGGAGGATGTTCACCTTGATTGATGAAGACGAACATTAGCTTGTATCCTTTATTTTTGTGTGTAAGCTGGAGCATACGAGCTTCCACTTGCTTCGGTGAATGTTATTATAGTGGAGGAAGAAAAAAAAAGTAAACAAGACGTAAAAAAAAAAACACAAGAAGCATTTTCTCAGGGGTGATTTTACTCCTGAGAAACACACACCTAGTTAGATTTTTACCTCGAGAAAGAAAAAAAAAAAGATTACCAATAACCCCCCCTCCGTGTCCCTGAAAAGATTAAAGAAACATAGAGAGAGATTATACCGGGCTTTGAAACAAAAGACAAAACATCACGCCTTATCGTCTGCGTGGACCATCAAAACTCACCGGTACTACCCTGGAGTTTTCGGAACCTGACACCAGGTTTGGTGTCAGACCATTCCCAATTTACCCCGCAGGTGGGTCCTAGACTTCACTTACCCCTTCGCAACCAGGATTGCCATCTCTTTCAAGGTCGACTTCCATCACATGCGTCTCAGCCCGCTGCCACCTCTTGTCGTTTCAGTGCAAACATGCCAATATTTCCCTACGCTGTTTCACCCGAGTCCCAAGTTTGGTTATAACACTTTCTGTATTTCGTTTTGGCTTGCGCGCCTATGCTAGCCATGTGGCTGCTACTGTGGTATCAAAAAAGAACCAATTCAAATCAAAGGAGCCCTGGTGTCCATCCATGGAAGCTCTCATTATGTAACATGCAAACCCCGTTACCCCTGATGCAAATGCAAATTCAAAGCAAAGTTCGTGATGCTGTGCGCCCTTCCAAATATCATTTTACCCCGCCACAATCACTGTCGTTATTTAAGCCCTCCCTGGGGGGCACTCCCGGTAGATCTCCATCTTCATCAGCTTCAACCGTTCCCTCATGTCCCTGAGGCGACCCAAATCATTCTTTGGGGGGTTGTCCAATGCCGAAATCTCGTAATGCAATGCTTCATACTTTTCATAAACCACCTTGAAACGCTGTGCCTTGTGCACCAAATCGTCGGAAACATTTGCCACAGCTGCTCGCTTGGATGCTGGGCCCTTCTCCACTGAATCCATCTTACGCTTCTTCGTTACTGGTGGCGCGACCGGCGCCTCGTTCTCAAGATCCGACGCGTTCGTGGGTGGCGAAGAAGCAAGAGGCGAAGACTTCGTGGGGGAAGTGTTCTTGCTCTTGAGCGACGAAGAAGTCGTACCAGTACCACGGGAATTTTGGCTTGCGTCTGATGGCCGGTGCTTCAATCGTTGTGCTGTTAAAGGTTGCTTGGGCTTGATGCGCTTTGAGAGAGGTGTTCCGGAGCTCGAACTCGAATCGTCGTCTTCGCGGGGCCGCTTCGTCGCCTGGGATTGCTTGATGGGCTCTCGAGCAACAGGTCGAGGTTTAGCTGCAATAGTATCCTTGATCTTTGGAGGAGCAACAGGCTTCGGTTTCACCACCACAGAAGCCTCGTCTCCCGACGAGTCTGAATTCTCAATAATTTCCTTTGACAGGATCCGGCCATCCTTGGCCTTGCTTACTGCTGCTGCGCGACTCTTTGTAGGCGATGTCTTTGGAACGGCAGGCTTGGGCTTGTTGTTCCCAAGTAGCCGTTTGACCTGAGCTTCTTGCCCACCGGCCTTCTTGGGTTTGGCAGGCAGAGGGTTCGAGGCTGACCTTGACATTGGCTCGCTGACCTTGGGCCGATCAATATCCAAGGAATCGTCCCCAGAGACGGGGCTGCCATCTGCCTTTTGCACCTTGATCTTCGGTGCGGTTTGAGTTGGGCCTTTTGCCAAATTGGCCTGAAGCCGGCTCAAGCACTTGCCCTTTCCTCGCTCGTCTTTGGGTAGAAGCTTCTGCCACTCTGGCTCCGATGAAGACAGCCTCTGCTTGTCATATTGTCGGACCGCGTTATCAATCGCCTTTTGTCGCAACTCCTGGGTATCATAATCGTAATTCCAAACGTCAAGCTCCTTCCAATACGTCTTCTTCATCGCCCATTTCTTGGTGTCCGGAAGGTTGTCGGCAACCTTTTCCAGTGTGGGTCTTAAGTCTTCCTCCTTGCCCGCCCACTTATTGGTAAGATACTCGAGTGATCGGTCTTGAACAGCGAGTTCGTGCACAAGGATGACTCTTTGCTCCTTGGCTCGTTCCATATGCTGTTGTGAAGCAGATAGGACAGGTGTCGAGGTAGGGGAGCCATGCGAGACGTGACCTGGTGATGTAGGTATTGATCGTGGTGTCGGGGTGTAGCCGGGTAATAGCTTCGTTTTTGCTTTCGGGGCGCCTTTCTTCCCTGCTGGTAGTTTTCCAACCACACGTGCTCTGTAATATTAACTGTCAGTATAACCATGCTAAACAGAGGAGAAGATGTGACCGACTTCTCCCGACCAGCGGCCAGCGCCGCCATCTCATGCTGAAGAGCCTCTCTGTCAGAATCGAGACCGGAGGGGGTGCCGCTCTTGCTAGTCTTTGTCCCTTTTGATTTGGCCTCGGTTTCCTTGGGAGAGGGTTTGGAAGAGCCAGCGCCCTTGGGCTTCTGGAAGAGTGACCCGGAGTGTGGTAATCGGTCAGCGACTCGAGTTGATTCGAATGGTTGTGTGAGATAAAGGTCATAAGGGTAGGGGTCGGCTGGAGGAGTGATAACATGCGAGTTGGAACCGTAGAGAAATGTCTAGAGTGAAGGCCCAACATTAGCATTTGTCAACAATGGCCAGTACCAGAGGACGGACAACGCCTCATGGTACAAACACCCGAGAAGTGGAATTGCGGAAAGAGCACTCTTGGGAGTCCCTTCAAGAAAAGCGCCGGCAATAAGGGGAAAATGCGACTTACTGGTGAGCTGCCGAGGGAGAGCTGGATGCCATCGCCATTCTTGACGCACTGGATCATGTCCTCTATGACATTGTCACTGAGCGTCAGGGCGAAGGCCTGAGGCGGCAGGTGTGAGCCCTTGCCAGAGCCCTCCAGCGTCCACCCGCCATCGGGAACCTTGAGCGAGTTCATGCTGGAGGTTGTCACGAGCCTGCGTAGGCCGTGGGGTGCGAAATGACGCGGGTATGGAGAAGGTGTCGATCAGTTGTGTGGAAGGCTGAGTCGAGTGGTAGGTGATCGTGGAAAGCGAATACGGCGTAGGAAATGCAAATGCGGAAACGGAGAATAGAGTCGGAAACGAATCGAGCTATGTATTGTCGCGAGATTTTAAAGGTGAGCGGAGAGGGAGGGCGTCGTCATATCGTCATCCCAAGGTGAGCGGAAAGTGAGGCCGCTGCTGTGATGGGTGGTTGGCTGGCGCAGTGAATCGCCTAAGCCAAGTGTTCGGCAGAAGAACAAGGACTGGAAAAAGTCCAGCTTTGCCGTGTTCCTCAGGGATAATGAGGCTCAACAATCAAACAAAAAATGAAGTTGCGAACACCTTGAGAGAGGTAACTCTCTTGGAGACGAGATGAGGAGGAGAAGGAAAGTTGGATGAGCGGAGACAATGGGGGAACGGGAACGGCAGCGGCGAGAAGAGAGGAGGGTGTACGAAGGAAGGTACGGGGTGTGCTGTGGGTGGGAGTGGGGAGATGGGAGTGTACCGGTAGGCATCTTGCTGCCAAACAGGGAAGCAGCCCGGGGGGAGGGGCGGCCCCAAGGCCCCAGAGGCCCAGCACAACACAGCACAACAACACAACGCTGCAGCGACACAGTAAGGTACAGTACGGTGTTAGGTACAGCGCTGCATCAGCACATCACAACGCAGCTCGGCGGATAGCATCAGCGCCGAAATGCAAGCCAACCAGCACCGGCCGGCACAACACAGCACAACGACACAGTCTGGCGTCACCAACTGCGAGGCCAAGCCCAGAAAGGCTCGAGGTACGATGCGCTACTAGTGGTCACCAGGGTGCTGATACTTGGGGAGGTACTCGAAGCCACTGCTGCGACCAGGGCTGCTTTACAGCGCCTACAGCGCATCTCGGGCGTGGCTTCGGGGAGCCCGTAGGGCATAAGCACCGCCCACGGCATCGCCTACAGCAGATCGCTGTACGGCTCTTTGCAGGCTCCAGGTCAACTGCTGGCCGAGTACCAACCCAAGTACCCCTAGCCGCGCTAGCTTACACTGGGGCGTGGCGTCTGTGGTGCGCGTGGTGCGCCCTCTGTCAATGTTGGATTACGGGGAGGAAATGTCACCCAGATGTTTCCACCATGTATTTTTAGCGTGAACGGGATGGAATTACAGAACGCTACAGGACATCTTCAGTGGCTCGGCGGACGGGGAAGGTACTCCGCGGCTACCGGTGACCCACTTTGGCGATACTTTGGAACAAGTACCTGGGGGATGGCTCCACGACCACACAGCTGGTGGTGCATGCATGCGAAGCGTTGTGCTAGTGTGGATGTAGCACCACCGCCAAAGGGTTCCTCCCGTCCCGTTGACCGGCCTGTTTGTTCGCTGGCACTGCCGTCTGCGTCTTCCGGTGGGCTGGTGTTCGTTGGGGAGCCGGAACGAGCTGCAGAACACAGGCCCGAGGGCTGTGAGTCGAGATTGGGCAAGGAGGAAAAAAGAAACCAAGGCAAGGAGACCAAATTTCTTTCCTTGCTGTTAATCCTCTGTGCTGGGTCTGCTGTAATTACCCCTTGTTCCTGTTTCGGCCATCGGCCATTATTGGACAGCCCAGGGACCGAAACGATATTGACGGGCTGGATCCGGCGGGCAGGTTGAGCTACCTGTTTAGCCAGCGAACGACGGACGGGTGGGCTCCATGACCCTTCGCTCACAAAGCTCCGTCACCCATCATCCATGGACCCAAGGACCTTGGCGAGACAGGCCAGGGCTCGGAATGGAGTCGCCAACGGATCTGTCACCTGGAACGTGGTCTGGCTCCTCGCCGTCGTGGGCTGTGGGGGTACATACGTATCGCTGCAGCACTGTGCTGGACTCCCGATACTTTGCTGCAGGCGAGCGTCTTGTGTATCGTCCAGTCCCTTCGCCTCGCCTCGCCTCGCCTGGGGTTGGGTACCTACCTTGAGGAGTGGATATGGGGGGGGGGGGGGGGGGGGGTCTGCTTGACTGCGATCTCCTTCCAGCCAGCCATGGCCCGACGGGACGCATTGGCGTTGTTTCTTTTTCCTTTGCCTCGCTTCATCCTCAGCTTGCGCGACACACGGCACACGACACAAAACGTAGAGAAAAGGATTGGGCTGTTCAGATCAGACCAGATGAGATGAGACAGATCAAGACGAGCTAAGCCGAGATGATCTTTCCAGCAGCGGCATCCCTCATCTCATCTCTGGCTGCTCTCCCCTGCCGCCCTGCAATTCGTATACCCGGTAATGAATCTGAGGTTGACGCTACACCAGGAAGTGAGGTTTGTTATGCCCCCAATCGCAAAAGTGTGTCCCGACATCCTAGCACCCAGCACTCAGAGCACCGCTTCCAATCGACCGGCAACGGATCCATTCTACCCTGAGCGGCTGTGGAGCACCTGACGCTATTTCTAGGTCGCATCCTTGGCAGTGAGAGCTCAACTGTATTTTTAAGCAAAGCTCACTCCCAAGGCCATTCTGATTACTACGACCTTCTGGAAACGTCAAGCCGGAGGGTGCCCGTCCCGGCCATGCCACACGTCATGTATGGGATAGCCCAAAGATGAAGCCCAGGGGAACAGTTCCTTCCAATCGCGATCCCACATGCTTCGGGGGATCTCATCAGCTCGCAAGATGAATCGCACGAACCTGGACGACGGACACCATCTCCTCTACGGTCCACATCCTGGCTGTACCTCGCCGAGTCAGGGTCGCACGTAGGGCCAGGCGTCTTATAGCACATACGAGAGGTAGATTGAGCGCCATCGACCTTGTTCTTTTTTTATTTCTTTCCTAAGCGCGCTCGTTGGGGAAGAGTGCCATTTCACTGTAACGAGGCTTTGCAAAGGGCCTTCCGTGCGATGGATTGAGACCGTGCTGGCCAAGGGTTCTGCGCCATGAATCCAGAAAATCGTCGGCGGCACAGTCATCCTCAGATCAGGACGGCTCACCATGCGACCACCTTGGGACGACGACTCCCCTGGTGCTGAGCTTTGATTGGAAGGGTTGCTCTCCACCCTCCAACGGGCCGTCGAGAACGCTCACATGTAGAACAAGAACAACCTTGCGAATACTGCCATTGGCTGGATTTGTCCAGGCCGGGCTTCCCGCCGAGAAAAGGCTCCTCTCACGAGGCCCTTCTGTGGACGCTGGCTCTCGATATCACGTCCCACGCCTAACAAAAACAGCCCGTGATGATGTTCTAAGTAGCATTGAGAGGCGGGTGAGCTTCCACGGGCACGAGAATCAGACATACTTTGGCACAAGGATGTTCTCTGTTAGCAGACGCCACGATCGTTGCAGGTATGTCTGGTATTTTAGTAGCCCCCAACGCTCCAGACCGGGCGCTGTCGTATCTTTACGCGGGGAGCACAGGCTTGATGACGCTCTGTGCTGGAGCCGGTGAGGGGACAGCTCAATGCTGGCACACGCTCCGTGCATAAATCATCCAACGTGGTGGACATTGTTAAGATGCACGTATTAATTAGCTTTTTCTGGCATGATCGCCTGCATAGGAAGAGGATGTTTTGTTGGATGAATTAGATGAAACACACACCATGCCCTCTCCACGCAATGCGCTCTCAATATGTCGGCACGCACGCCTGTGATGGGAGAAGTTGGTTTGGCTGCAAGGTTGCCCGGCCCAACCGAATCCAACTCTCACGCATCGTGCCCGACTCCGTGCGCATCCCGTCAGGATTGGTACATCTTGACGCCTGCATACCATTCTATGAAATACGAAGTCGCTTAGGCGCACAGCCCGTGGCCAAGCGACTGATCACAACCAGTGCCGACCTCAAAGTCAAGTCTAATGCCCGATCCAGAACAATGTTGCAGATCTGTTGTTGAACAGTTCACCAGCTGAACGCCTCTCGGCGGCGCCCAGAATGTGACTTTGATGAAGATACTGAGAGTTCAGTCATAGGCCTCCCGCACTCTGTCGTCAACAACTTGCATCTCAGGTGTCGATCATTCGTGGCACCGTTGCCCGGACCTTGCATGCAGCCTTGTCTGGGCATACTGGTTGTCCAATTGCGGGTGGCAGCCCCCCCCTAACCACCGACAAATCACTGGCACTGGGGGACCACCACTAGGTATACCCTTTGGGTTTGGATTGGACATCTGTAACAACTTGAGGATATTGGCAGATCTACTCCATCATATGGGGCCATCGTTTACTCAATTGCCGGCTGTGAGCGGTTTATGGGCGACAAAGTACAGATGATCAATCACTCACAGTGAATTGGCATTAACTTCCCTCTGTTCGATATCCATGTTCGACTCAAAAAAAAAAAAAAAAAAAAAAAAGTAAGAAAATGGGTACGGACTCTGGTGGTTTTTTTTTTCCTTCATAAGGTTTAATGTTGCTTATGTTAATTGGAGGCGGACGCAGCTTAACTCATCGGGCATTCCTTTGTTGTGAACCAGTCTTATTGTTCAACCCCATAGCCTGGACCATGTGGCACATGAAATAATTGATTGTGACGATGACGTTACGAGCGGGATCGACTTGATCCCAACCAGCCAATTCATTCTACCACTGGGCGCTAGTGTAAGTAGGGGAAACAAATGTACCTTGACAATTCTAAGATTGGGGATGTTTTGGTAGGCGCAGCAGTGTACAGCCCAAACAATGAGGTTTGCTTGCGAGCACTCATCCTCCAGTAGTATGCCTAAGTCTACGCCGCCTGCGTGGCTGATGGCGTATGGGACCGTGTCACCCTTGTTCCATCCTTGAGGCGCCCAGAGTTTGAACACCCGCCCGAGATGAGAATTGGAGCGTTTCCTGGCCATGGCACATCTGTTCGCGGGGCCACGCCCCGAATGCACGTCTGGCAAGAGGAATCTAGTCAGGGTGAAACAAAAAAAAAAAATTGGCCGTTGCCTTTTTTTGCAATTGCGAATTGACTGTGGGTAAGTATTTGCGACAACTTCGCTGTTCGCGTGCCAGTCTCCAGAGAAATCCTGCAACAAGAGCATTGCATAAGATTCGCCGCGGCATTCCGCAGCTGCACTGGCAACGCAACATGTTCTGCACTGTGACGTACTGGGAAATGATTAATCGGCAAGCCTAGGCACCGCCTGTCAAAATGCACAAGATGAAGAAACAACCTCTTGCGCTGTGCAACTAAGGCCTGGCAGCAACAAACGTCAGAGGCATTGGGGGGGATGCGACTGAGAACCTCACAAGGCGGGATCAGAACACTAACGAAATTACTCTAAAAAGGGAGGGTAGGGTCCAGCCTAGCACGACACCCTCGCTCTCAATTAGGACCTGCACAAAAGTGGTCAACCAATAGACCAGTATTGGGAATTTATCCGATAGCAGCATTGAAAGATGCAGCCATCCAATACGTCGTCGGCTGCTGCTGTTTGATTTTTCAATTCCATCCATCTCTTCCTGTCTACGGATGGGGGATGAGATGCGTAAGTGCCAACCGACGATTCAAGGCATACCCTCTTGTAGAAGGCAGTTGCAAGACACGACTCGGGCAAAGCGGCACCAGCACCAGTCCTGATTTGGGTTGACGGGAGTGCCGAGGGAACTTGAAACCTCGTTGTTGACATGGCCAGCAAAACTGTGACAATGACAGCCAACACACATTCCTGGGTCCTGGGGCGCCTGTGAGCGGAGTCGGCGGGAGACGGCGGGATACCCTGGTCCCAGCCAGGACATGGGACAGAAGAGATGGGGATGCGGATGTGGATGTGCACCGCGGCCCTGGTGGAGGCAAAAGGTTGGGTAAAGAAGTTCAGAAACAACCTTGGTCGACGCCGCCACACACGCCCACAGCGGCCAATGTCAATGCCATTGAGCGAGATGTCCAGGGACGAACACAAGGCTTGCTGACATCACAGAACATTGGCTCGGCAGTGCAACACCAGCACAGTAAGCACGGCTTTAGGGGATATTAACCCGGGGCAGCAACGGAGCTCGGCATCTCTGCGAGTTTTTCTCGGCGGTCACGACCAAATTGACGATGCACGCGGGGATAGAAATCCCGCCAGGTCCTCCTATCTCCAAAGATTGCCTCTGGAGTGCATATTGAAATAGTTTCGTCAGCACTCTCTGGGATATGGAGAGCAAACAGCCCTGGCGGCAGGCACACACACACTCACACACGCCTCGCGGAGAGGTGCCTTGGGCGACTTGAAAGATGGATACGACCAGGGTGCTCCTCCTTCCAGAGGGGCGTGTGTGCTGGCTGGGCTGGCGGAGCCACCGTCGCTCGGCGTTCAGACGCCCTATCCGGTTGACTGCAACTGTGGTGGTGTACGAATACTCCATTGACCTTTCTCCGCCATCCCACGTCCCATCCCACGTCGGTTGACTTCTCACCCAAGCCTAAACGGGCCTCCGGGTGACGCCCTGTCGGTTCCGGGCTGTCTTGAAGCGGTGGCTAAGGGTCCGTCACCTCCTCCACGATGTACGGAACAGTTTCTGCTCCGCGAGATGAGCCATGGCCTTAAGCGACCACGAACCCAACCCATCGGATGTTTAAAGGAGAGGCGAGAGTTCGCCTCCACTCAGAACAATTAATTATTTGGAAATGATTTGGATGAAATTTGGATTGAAATTTGAGTTGGTTGTTGGTCTGTGGGAGCCGGAATCAGGGGTGTGCACCGACGAGCATCAGCGGAGGTGCTGCCAAGGGATGGCAGCACAAGAATCGGAGAACGAACGCAATGCCACGCCTTCCCGAGTGGTGCGCCGAAGGGACCTCCGAGTGCACAGTCGGACGGCTTGGGCCGACACAAACACCATCCAAGAGAGACACCAGAAAAAGATGCAGAAACACACCAGGCGGTCTCGCACCGAGCAGTTGGTCAAGCAGGTTTCATGTCTTGAGGTGCAACCTCCGCATCCTTTCATCCTTGAAGCGCCGACATTTTCTGATAAGTGGTCAGGCGGACAGATACAGGCGGTGTTGGCAAGGTGCGGTAGTGTCGCGTGTGTTTTCTGTCTTGGCATACATTGTTTAGTTCTTGAGGGAAAACAAGCCATCCTTGTTTTGAAGATGCCGACAGGTGGATGGTCAGTGTCGACGGGAGGCTCTGCGCCTCAATTCTCGCTGAGGGGACCAACCCCATAGGGTTGAAATCCACACTCCCGTCCAGTTTGATAAATGGGCAATCAAGGAGAGCGACAGCCAGGCGCAGACGACCAGGCTACGTACTTGGCCGCCCAAGCGCAACGATTCACTTCATGATCGACTTGGAAGTGATTCAATGGTCCAGCCTTTTTGCAAAGCTAAGCTGGAGATGCACGGCCAGCCTAAACAGGTCAAGGTTCCCTCTTCATATCCCGTCCCCGGCCCGCCTCTCCTCGGCATGTCTGTGACGCTGCAAAACTTAAACATGGTAGCAATGTGTAAATGAGGCTTTGGGCACGTGCGGCTGTATAAATGAAGTCTTGGAGTTTCAATCATGGCGGCTACCATGAGAGGACCAGCCAGCGGGCCGTGGATCTACTTATCCAGCATTGGTTCCCCTTTATCCACAAAATTGCTCTTCATGTTTGTGATTTAGCTTCTTCATCGCTAGACCCTCCAAGAATGGTGGTACGGGGCGTGCATCATGCAACAAGGTTGTCATTGTCTTGGACGCCGTGAGTTGGTGGCACACAATCATCAGAGGCAAATCAAATCGACGACGACGACGACGACTTCTCGTCATCAATGAGCGGCGATGATTTTCGATAGATCCCCGCTCCTCCCAACCTGCCGATATCATCACACTCGTCACAAACAATCCATTCCAATGCTAGATGTTCATCCAAATGACCAATCGTAGTGGGGCACTGGCAGCGAGTGGGTGCTTGAAGTGTGTTTCCGTTCAAATGCGGGAACTATAGCTTCGTTGACGGACGCCGCATGTCTCTCGTGGCACGTTATGCATGGACGTGCACGGCGCTGGGGGGGGCGCTGCTGGGAATGTGCTGCGTAGCACCAGATTATTGAGGTGGCTACGAATCAAGGCTCATTCACGGCCACTGTTGGGTTTCTGGCATTTTCGCATGGTTGGTACATCAGCATCACACTGGGGCAGACGCCTGTGGGGAACATCGCAAGGAAGACATGGAACGCAGGTACAAGAGTAATCCTGTCGAATTCAGGGCAGCATGGCATGAAGCAGCCTTGTAAGCAACAACCAGACCAGACGGGGCAAACAAAGAAAGTATCTCGAGAGAAGAGATGCGGCAAGCAGGTTGGCACCGGGTGGGCTCAGGCAATGTCTCGCTCCAGGCAACCAAAAGGTCAGACACTCGAATCTTTTGAGAACACGGCTGGGTTCCAGACTCATTTCGTCGACGACTCACTCGCCGTCCCCGGATGTGTCATTGCTTTTGAACGTGAACGAGAACCGCGACCAACGGGGACTGCAACTGGATGTTGCCCACAAGAACCTGCGCCACACATGGAGGAGAGCCCCGCAGATGTCATTGATCAAGAAAAGGCGACCAGGGTCTCTATGCGCATGTATGTGACAGTCGAAAACCATGGTGCGGGCGGCGAGAAAGCCTTCTTAACATCGACCAACGGCTTCTCGTGGTTAGAGAGGGCCGACTCCATTTTCACTCACTCTTCCAAACTCTCGCCCGGAGACGCACCACTCTCCCGTGTAACCGATCGGGGCCGCCAGTAGAAAGGGGACTAGTTCATAAACACCCCGAGGAACGGGCCATGCGAGGGAAATCATCTCGACGGCCTGCGGTAGGGCTCCTCCATGCTGGGGAATTGACAGCCAGCTGCCATACAGTGTGAGTAAATTGCCATGCAAAGTCACTCGCTGAGAATGTCTTGTTACTGCCGCAGTGCAGCGTTGAGGCTATTTACAACCCTTGGTTCTCTTGATGCTTACGCCCAACCAGCGCATTGCCTTTTTTGTTTTCTTTACTGCTTTTATACACCGTCCTATTTGCACAGAGAGGCGTCTCCAAAGGCCCGAATCAGTGATTTCCGGACAAATCGAGTCTGGATGGGCGCATGTCTCTCGTCTCATCTCACTCATTCTCGGATCACAGTCAGCTCAGCCCGACCATGGGCATTGCCCCCCCACAGCGCGCTGGCACGCTTGCCCGGCAAAAGACTCGCTCTGTCACTTTTCATTCTTGCAACGCCGTGAGGTTCCCGTTTTTCCCTCGCTCTCACTCATCCCACCCTATCCCAACCGTCCGTCTCCGTCGTCCGGATAGGGCCGCTGCAAGTCATGCCAATCAGGCATGGCGCAATACCATGCACCGTCAGCACATCTCCCCCCCCTCTTCCCCAAAGCCCGCGCTGCCATGCGCCGGCTTGATTTGGGTAGAGTTGCGTAACGCATGCAGGTAGTGTTGCCCAACCTTCCGCGCCGAAGGTATCTTCAACATCCAGAATGGTCGGCCTGCAGGGTTCCAGGTACGTGGTATAGGTACGTGGTATACATACGAATGGCTTTCACGCAGGCACGCCGGTGGTTGCTTTGTCGGCGGGTTTGCCACCCAGGTTCCTGGCCATGCTGGGTCCCCTCCCTCTGCTCAAGACGGCCAATGACGCATATGACACCGAGAAACCTTTTTCCCCCTCTTACACTCCTGCGCTTCGGTGCAAGTGATTGACATCGTACGTTGAGCCAATCCGAGAAATCGGGTCGGTTGCCAAAGCAGCACTGAACAAGACGGAACACACGGACTTCCCCAGCAGCCTTTGCTTTCCCGGAAGCCATCGCCCTTGGTTCCGGGACCCTCCAGAGAAGTGGGTGGGTTGAGGGACGGTGCACTGCGACATGGGAGACCTGTGAGGGGCCATCCATGTTGGAGCTGGACTAGCGCCGGATCTATTAGGGACGGGGCGGTTTTGGTGGAGGGTGGAGGAATTGATGAGGCCGTCGTCAATGGTGACGACGGGAGAGAGGAAAATGACTGAACCAGTTTCAATAGCTCGCCCATCATTTGGCTCATGGGTGCTAGTGCAGCTACGTTTAACTAACTAGTTTACTACTGTCATTTGTCCAATGTAGACTCGGGAACAACATCCGATGATTCGCGCAGCGAGAATTCGTACAGTAGACAAACTGGGGTAAGGTTTTTTGGTAGATTGATTTTACCTTCAACCAAGTCGAGTCGAGTAAGTCAGTGGCGGAGTTGTTCCTGGAATGAAACGTCCAGCAGGGCCAAGAACGGTTTGTTAGCTCTTGGGCTTCGTCTTGACTGACCTTCTTTTTTCGCGTTGGCGCAACGCAGCCCTCTGGCGACGGGCCAGCCAATTCACATCACCCTCCGCTGCATCCGTTGTCTTCTTTCGACTCGTCTCATCCAGTCATGTCATTCACTGCCTGTCGGCCTTTTCTCAAGTGTGATTTCCCGCTCGCTTGTTCTCACCGTCTTGGCTGAGGTCACTTGTTACCCACTTCCTCGTCCCTCAAATAATTGTTGAACGAGCCATGTGCCAATTCGTTCGTGCTTGTAGAAACTACTGCCGCTCCTTGCATTCTGATGGTCACTCGGTCAATTCGCACGTCAAGCCACCGAAAAGCCGAACTCTCCGCCGCCACCTTTTTTTCCCTCACTCGTTCTTGTCCACCCCCAGGCCGTAAAAAGAGTCCAAGACGCCAAAAAGCGGGGTGCCTGTCGGATGTTAGTCCCTTCCAACCCGATTTACCTCGATCGGCCGGGTGCGCCTCTCTGAGGATGGCCAACGTCGATGAACCACGGATGAGTACTTTGCCACGAGAGGCCTTCCATTACACCAGTTTTCAATGTAGATCTGGCCCAATCATGACATGGCATATAGCCTGGAGGCCCAATGAGCATGCCCGCAGATGGCAGGGTGTCAGCATGCGTCCGTAGTTGGTCCAGGTTAAAAAATACAAATGTGCACATTACAAAACAGCCCGATGGCGCATGTGATGTGTGATTCCCACACCTCGGGCATTCTCATACTCGGACGTAAGGGCTGACGCAGCCCGGTCGGACCCATGTCTCATTGTGCAACACTCTCGTGAAAGCCCTGCTGCTGAAGAGATGGCTGCGGTTCATAAGCGGGCATGATGGGATGGGCGGTGAAACCAGATGAGCATGTCTCACAACAATTCGGTCATTTTGTCTCAGGAACGAATACAACGATGCGGAAAATGGAAACAGTGAGTTGAGTCCAACATCGACATGTCACTCACGGAACCAAGAGCAGGATTCGGCATCACCGCCACTCATCCATCAGAGGCGGAACCGCCTTCACCATGATGTTTAGATAACATGAAGCAAACTATGAGCTGCTAGTTGGGGGGTAAAGAAAAACTGTCATTTTTTCCCCCGACGATGAATGTCGTCGATGAGTTCGATGATGGGAAATTAATCTGAGCGAGCGGCCCATCATCGGTTTTGTCGTGAACCTGGCACGCTGGCTAGCTATAGTACACGGCCTCTCCGCCCACTCTTCACTGTCTTCACATTGTTTTTTGTCATACACGAGGGACTGCCTGGTCGTACAGTATGGTGGTGGCACTTCAGCCTTGGATACCGCGATTTTTTCCTACTTCTTGTCCTCTTCCCAGGCATCGACCCTCGTAGCTCACAGCTTGCACTTCCAATTCCAAGGCCAAATGTCGTGCCAGATATCTGCGAGCTCTTTCTCCCACCCCTATTGCGTTTTAAAGAGTAGAATTGCACAGTGGCCGAGGTAGAAGTAGATGAAGTGCTTGGTCTCTGCACATTGGTGTTGCACATGCGTTAGTCAAAAGATGATCAACTGGTGTCATGACGAGGTGGCGAGGCAATGTAACTGCATATTGAGGCAAACATACCGTGAGTCACAAAACTGCCGAAATTTCGACCAACGATGCAGTGCCAGGTTGGGCCCTTGCGCTCATCAAACTGTTAAAGATGCCAAGTCAGCTCAATGTGTAAATGTATCATGTTGGGCATGTGGGACAAACTGTTCGCTTGATGTGCTGAGCAATATCCTATGGGGGATGTGAGCCTGATGCTTCCGCGTGATATTTTTACGTCGTATCGGACGAGCAAACCTTCTCAATGCTGAACTTGGCCATGGCCTCCTGAGCTGCAGCCTTGTCAGCCTCGTCGTCTACTGGGACGGGGAGTGGGTGGTGCGCTGTGACGTCGACATGGGTACCCAAATAAACGTACCAACTTCTATAGCTTCCTGCTGCATATCATCCGTCTTTTGTATGACACTCGTTAGCGATCGTGCCTAATCTGTCCTTGTGCGATGCAACTCACCATATCGGCGGATTTGATCTGAGCTGGAGCTTGGGCGTTAGCTCAAATATCCAAATGTTTTTGCACATGCTGGAGGATCTGCGCACCTTCGAGCTTCTCCCGGGGGGGCTGGTCGGCGTTTTGCTTGTCGGACATTTTGGAAATGATAGGTTCGTTTGGTATGGTGTTTTCGGCTGTGTGAGTGCGTCTCTGGTCAGCTCCGATGCGTGAAGTTGTGCAATTGCAAGGCGAATTGCGCGAGGGAATGTCTGCCTCGTTCGTCCCCCTTTTTTTGGTTTTCTTCGGTGAGGACGCCTTGTTTTCGCGGCAAAGGTACGTACAGAAAGCGGCAGAGGTGGACACGTCGTATGTGAGGTGGTGAAGCGAGCGGCTGGGTGCGGTGCAGCGGTGTGGTTGTGATTGCTGTTTGGATCGACAATGGAGACCAGTGGAGTGCAATGATGTCGCGAGTCGCGTGGATGAAGTTGGATTGGCGTTGGATGGCCTCGTGGGACGTGCGTTAGACCGCCCACCAGTTAAGCCGCTTGCCAGCCGTTGCCCAACTTTCTCCCCGCCCTACCCTATACTATATCAATTAATCAGGCGGTTGTGCATGTGACTTGCCATATTACGCGTCATTTGGATGAGACATTCTAATGCTTTGTGGTCTGATGAGTTGCTAAGTTGATGCATTATTTGATTATTTTTTTTTTCCTCATGTGCATTACCCTTGTCTCGTTTAGGAAGATTAATGCGAATTCCCGTGTGTTAGGCTCCGTTGTTTCAACTATCAGCGTATTCCGACCCAATACTACTGCCATTAAATGTTTAGCTCGATACGTAAAGTGAAACTACACCCAATTAGCAAAGAACAAGAAAAAAAAGGAAGAAAATGCCAGAAATAAACACGGCTGCTATTGGCGGGATCCGTAAAAGAGATGTCAAGCTTGCCGTACCCGCTCCGCGCCTAAGAAAGGGGCCAAATTCAAATTCTTTGGGCTACTAGGATATCGGGAGGATAAGTGTATATATCAATTAAATTTTAAAAAGTGAATAAAAGACACAGCTGGAGAAAATAGAGGACAAAATTTAGCTAGATGTATGTAGTCTCTGGTTGATTGTTGGCCTGCACGAGTTGACGTTCCTGGTAATACCTCACTCGAAAGAAAATCAGAGCCAGGATATATAGGCACAATAAAAACCACCGATAAAACCGTCATGTATGTACATGTTACGAGAAGAAAACCCCTGTGTCCTGGCGTTATGATTGTATAGACGAAACATGATTGTGGCTCATCAAACCAACTAAGTGGATTGCAATACTTGAGGTAATATTCGTACATGCCATGAAATCCGATGATCTTATTGAATTTGTTTTTATCCAAAATTGTGATTTAAAGATCATCGAATCACAAAATTGGGCCTTGTGGCAGCTGTAGATTGTAAGTCAAGGAAGGAAACATATGAGCTGACCCAAATGATTGGTATTTAACAACGGGTTAAATGTGGTGGACTATGGGATGACAATTAATAACGCCTTAATGTTGTTTCATAGATCTAAGTTAGTTAATCCAGGTCACAGATTTTTTATGGCAGTCCGATCAAATCATCAATGTGCGAGCTTTTTTATTTCCCACATACATGGAATTTTGTGTGATTTCGATATAATGTATTTACATTTGATGGTGATTTATGCAAAAAACTTCTATACAATAATTAACTGAATGGTGTTACGTCCTTGCCTGGCTGAATTATGTGGACAGGCAGCGACCTGACAACCTTGACTTATCTCAAATATGTCCCGACCAAACTTTGAAGAACTTACACCCCCCGGACGGAAGAACCTACATGACTCGTTTGATTGAGGCTTTTTGTGGGAACAAATTTGGTTGCGCCATAGACAAGCCCTTGCTGTTGATCGACGTTTGCGGAAGTTGTGGATATCTGAATGGTTGCTGGGGCAGTGTGTGGACTGAAAAATGTATAGAGAGACGTGCTTGGTTTTCTGCGGGAGGTATTGCAAGAAAGGGCATGAAGAAGTAGAGAAATTTATTAAAAGTGAGTATTCGCCATTGATGTCGTCAAAGGTGGTTCACCAAGACCGCTTGCGTTGCATCTAATATATATTTTCCCCATAGAGAGTGTTACTGACATGTTTTTTTTGCCTCGCGATGCTCGGAATATTGATATGAAAAGAACTAAACTAGCAGGTGCGCCATGATTTGTTTTGGTGCAGACAGAATGAGCTGGATAAGAACCAAAATTATATAACATGTATCAATCATCACATGTACCTCAACTTATGCGGGAGCTGGATAGCGGATGTGATAGTAAAAAGTGATGACAAGTATGACTTCCGTATTATCCTAGGTACCTTTGGACATATTGTGCAAGAGCCATAGAATGGGTAAGCTAAATGTAGCCGGGAATGCACTACTGAGTGACAAAGCCGCAAAGGGAATATGAATAAACGGAGATCATGACACTTATTAAACGCCGTCTTTGTAGATACCAACCAGTGCCTGGAATTGTACAAACAATACTTGCCAATGACAAGTACTAGAACTCTGCCGGAACGCACAGATACCATAGTGCAACGCATGCGTGAGGATTTTACACGTTATATGGCGTGGCAGTCAAGATAAACAAAATTAAAATGATAAAAAAGAACAACGTGGATAAACGTAATATGTAGTGATCTGGTATAGTTAATTCATATGGAAATTTTGTTTTGACAAATACTTGCCCAATATGTGACATGTAATGAACTGACAGTCTGTTTGTATTTTCCTTGATTGATGAACCAATATATCCATACCTCGGTTATTGATATACAATGATATCTTCTATGCCATGAGACTTTGGAAATTTGACATAAACTGCTAAACACCCTTTTTTTTTTTTTTTGGAATGCTCGTTGAAATCACTCGGGGTGACAAGCACTTTATCAACTCCATGATCTCCAAAGCATTGACGTGACCCGCAATACCGACATAAAATTTACTTAAACGGCTATAGTAAATGGTAACCCACTACCTATAAATATAAGACACTTGAAGATATGAAGTTCCATGCAATTTGTCAGCTTTGCTCGCAAGTCGCGAGGCGAGTGTGAGAATATGACGCAGAGGATCCGATGACTCGTGAAGTTTGAGAATAAGATTCATTACACGGAATCTAGTTGAAATGAAAACCACTAGACAGCTTGAAAGTATGTATAACAGCCACAGTCGATCAAGCCTGGGGAACTTGCTTGTGGTGTGCGCATGTGCGTTGACACGACCTGGGCGCGAAGTGGAGAACGACGGCAGATTCTGCGTTTAGACGAAGCAAGAGTCAGTGTTTGGGATATGTAGAATCATATTTTTTCTTCATTTTACTTTTGGTGAAGAGCCAGAGAGTATAGATAACTATATATAATGAATACTTTAGTGATCTGGAGGAATTTCTCGCATCGCTGACCGGTTCAAAGTTTTTTTGACATGACAGTTGTGCCTCTGGTTCCTGGATAGACAGAGACAATGGGATCCACATAGCGACGACGTTGCGACAACCAGACGCACGGGCCACAGTATTTGCCCCACCCTTAACGATAAAGAATGAAGAGAAACTTTTTTTTTTTTCTTTCCTCTCTCCCTTCTTAAGAAGCGCGCCACGCGACGATGCAACCACAAATATACCTCCCACGGTGAACCATTCGCCTTACCTGGGAGTTGTTGTCTTTACCATGGCGTCTTCCAGAATCTTTATCAAAGGGTTGCCGCCCAATCTCACCGAGGCCGACTTCCGCAAACACTTTTCTGCCAATGGCCGCGAGATCACCGATGTCAAGTTGATCCCCAAGCGCCGCATTGGCTATGTCGGCTACAAGACCTCCGATGATGCCTCTACGGCCGTCAAGTACTTTAACAAGACTTATATTCGGATGTCTAAAATTGCTGTGGAAACAGCAAAGCCCGTAAGTCACCCGTCACACCTTGTTTTGATCGACATCCTCCTGACCTTGGGAATGTCAGATCTCAGATTCAACCTTGAGAGGAGGCTCGAACATACCTCATTCCAGTCATGGGCTACCAGGTGGCAAGCTCTTGGCTGCGGAGCGTCCCGCTGAGAAGGAGTTGAGCACCAAGAAGCGGAAGCGAGACGAGCTGGATGTGGCTGATCCCAAACTGCGAGAGTTTCTCCAGGTCATGAAACCCGGCCGTGAGGGTGCTCTTGATAACGTCGGCGGCTCTGATCCTGATGGTGGCGTGCCTCTGGCCCCTGCGGCTGCCGTCCCTGAAGAGGAGAGCGATGACGAATATGAGCAAATACCAGCTCGAAAGGAGAAACAACGCCGGATAGACCCGCCAGGTATGGTCCAGGCTTTACCATCTCAACCACCGCAGTCAATGGAGATAGATACACCCTCCATCGAGAACCAAGCCCCAGCCGCTGAAGAGACTGCTAAGACTTCGGAGTCCAAACAGGCCGATCTGGAACAACCAGGACAGCAGGCAACAGATGATGACTGGCTACGGTCGAGGACAAATCGCTTGTTAGACCTTGTTGATCCCGATGATCTGGAACGAATTCCTCAGCAAGACAATGCTCCTGCGGCAACTGGTCAGATCGAGATGGTCGCTGGGAATGATGCGAACACTGCAACCCCTTTGGCTGTAGAGAAGGTGGTGTCCGAGGAGGGTGCCACCGAGGAAGCAGCGAACGAACCAGCAAAGGACGATACACTCGATGCGATTCATCGGACGTCTCGGCTCTTTGTCCGGAACCTCCCCTACAGTACTACCGAAGATGATCTTCGTGAGAGCTTCGAAAAGTACGGGGAGCTTGAAGAGGTATGTGATGTCATTTCCTAAAATTGCTTTTCCTTGAAGACCCAATGCAACGTGATGAACCCCAGATAGGGACAGCTGAAATTTACTGCTGAGAACCTGGGCGAATATTTTAGTAGATGCTTCGATTGTCTGATATGTTGCTTCAAATTTCCACATTGTCTTCTCAAGTCATTCATGTCAATGGCCGCTAACAATGCTAGGTCCATTTGCCCGTCAATAATAGCTCAGGGACCAGCAAGGGGTTTGCCCTGATCCTCTTCAAGGACCCATCCAAAGCGGTTGAAGCATTCCAAGCCATGGACGGGGCAACGTTTCAGGGGCGAATCATCCACATCATTCCTGCCAGTGCAAAGAGAGACAGCGGTTTGGATGAATTTGCTATCTCGAAGCTCCCCCTGAAGAAGCAGAACATTATCAGGAAGAAGGCCGAGGCTGCGGCAAGCACCTTCAACTGGAATGCTCTGTACATGAGCCAAGACGCCGTCAATACCTCAGTCGCGGCACGCCTTGGTGTTTCAAAATCTGAGCTGCTCGACCCAACCTCCGCTGATGCTGCTGTGAAGCAAGCTGTCGCGGAGACGAGCGTCATACAAGAGACGAAAGCCTATTTCGCCGCTAACGGTGTTGATTTGGAAGCTTTCAAGTCCCATAAGCGGGGCGACACTGCTATCTTGGTGAAGAATTTCCCATATGGCACGACGATCGATGAACTCAGGAAGCTCTTTGAGGAGTCTGGGCCTGTGCTGAGGGTCCTCATGCCACCAAGTGGAACAATCGCCATTGTCCATTTTGCGCAGCCCAACCACGCCAAATCCGCATTTGGAAAGTTGGCGTACCGCCGGATCAAAGACAGCCTTCTCTTTTTGGAGAAGGCGCCAAGGGATCTTTTCAAAGGTGACCAAATCGATCAGGTCGTGGCGCTAAAAGATCGGCCGACGACGGTTCAAAAGTTAAGTGTTAACGAACTACTGTCACACGGCGATAAGACGGAAGAAGACATAGAGACGACATCACTGTTTGTCCGAAATTTAAACTTTGCCACAACGACAACTAAGTTGGCTGAAGGTTTTGAGTCTCTCGACGGATTTGTTTCGGCCAGAGTTAAGACCAAAATGGATCCCAAGAAGCCTGGCCAAACACTGAGCATGGGCTTCGGGTTTGTGGAGTTCCGCACAAAGGAGCAGGCGCAGGCAGCGCTTAAGACCATGGATGGTTATGTTCTGGATGGTCACACCCTTGGCGTCAAGGCGTCCCACAAGGGCCATGATGCGGCCGAGGAGCGACGAAGAGAAGACAAGGCTAAGAAGTCTTCTGGGCAGAGGACGAAGATCATCATCAAGAACCTGCCCTTCCAGGCGACTAAGAAGGACATCCGGACGCTATTCGGCACCTACGGGCAGCTCAGATCTGTGCGGGTCCCAAAGAAGGCTGACTATACCGCAAGGGGTTTTGCATTTGCAGACTTTGTCACCCCCCGGGAAGCCGAGAATGCACTAAACGCTCTGAAGGATACCCACCTTCTGGGGCGTAAGCTGGTTCTCGACTTCGCAGAGGCAGAGGCAGTTGATGCTGAGGAGGAAATTGCCAAGATGCAGAGGAAAGTAGGAGGTCAAGTCAATAAAGTAGCCCTTCAACAGTTGACTGGACGAGGGAGAAGCAGGGTCAATATTGGCAACGAGGAGGACGAGCTCGAGGGTTGAGGCGAGAGAAGCTATTTTCTCTAGGCGCCCGCGCTGACTACAGCGGCAAAATGGGAGAGCCAAAGCGAGGCAAGGCTGAAGTGCCCTCGCCCCCGGGGTGGGTCCCCCTTGGGAAGGGATCGATCAAATTCCGCGGGATGGATGGTATTCATTATTTACTATGATGCCGAAACCCTCAGCAGAGGGCGAGGCTCGACAGGGAGCCATTATGGGTATGGTTTATCGTCAAAGAATTCATCTTTGTGTGTATACGGAAGCTGCGGAATCCTCCTATGTCTGATTCCAATCTTGCCCACATACCTGACACCATCTGACGGCACATCTGCGAGGCGCTGCACATGCTGGCCACACGCCTCTCTGGTGATGAGACAAAAAGTGCGTCCACACGCCATGCTAGCTGGCCCATGCGGACCCGCACTGGTCCTCCCTTGCATCCAAACGCCCTCGAGACTCGACACAAAGCTCCAGCTGCCATGTGCTGGTGGCTTCATTGATTCGTCGCAATTGGTCGCCACGGCCCTTGGGTGTGGGCATCCCTCTGGTGTCGAAGCCTGCTGAGTTCCCCGCTGTGGGAGCGCCCTTCCGACCTCCCACCCTCCCCGCCGCACCCTCCTTGTCTTGATGTATGAGTGAATGGATGGATCTTTAGTTGATATTTTGGGTTGAGGAGGGGCGCTCGCTGAACCAGTGGATAGCCCTGGCCTCGGTGAACACTGTCCATAGACTATCTAGACTCTTCCCCCCAGGTCTTGGATTTATATCCTCTAATCGTTTCTCATCAAGACTTCTTCGTTCCAGTGTCAGGACCTCCTTTCTTCAAGCATACATCTATCCCACCATTCCACGTCTTGAATTCCTTTCAGCATTCTCATCATCTTGCTCTTGTTCGTTACATCCATTCGTAGAGCAGCAAAAGGCATTTGTGCTGGCTCGAGCTTATTCTTTGTGAGCATCTCTGCCGGCATTCCTTGCCTTCATCCAGCTGTTGCCATGTCTTCATCACTCTACCACCCACGGCCAGTCCTGTCGTCGCAAAGATATTCGCCTCCAGCAGACTACATCGACAGCAGAAGAAGCAGCACATACGGTGTCGGCCGGTTGCCGCTTCGCGAGTCAAACGGTAATGCTCAGTCACACAGCTTCAATGGTATGGTCTCATGCTACCCAAACTCGGTTGGCCTCTCGCCCTCCATGTCGTCCAACATCCCCGCCCCGATGGTGCCTTCACAATCGTTCGACTGCCTCTACCGCGTCCCGACTCCTCGCAACCAACCTCGCTTCCAGCGGAGGCCTAGAAATGGTGTGAATCCTCTCTACTACTGGCCGGCATTTCGCCAGTACCGCAACCGGCAAGCCCACAAGGACACTCAGAAAGACAAAGGAGGCGTCTGGAGAAAGCCAGAGCTCGAAGATGCATTTGTTGACTGTAAGAACCCCCCCCTTCTGTCAGTGAAATGATTTCTGGTGCTAACAGCACAAAACAGCCGTTTTATTGATGCCTCACATGGGAAGACGAAAGTTCTCAATGGGAGGAAAGCTCCACGGCCGTAACATGCTTATCAGTGAATACATTTTTGTCATCTGTGTTGCTATCCTTGGTAGCAAGGAAATCTTCCGTATCGACAACAGCAACGACAGCATTGAGCAGATGGGACGCAAGCAAGTTTCCAGCCACATGCAGGTTGTCAAGAAGTTCTTTGAAGATTTACGCTGCTGTAAGATGCCACACCACAATAGCTCTCGAGAAACGATAAGTGCTGACAAAAAACAATGACAGTCCACTTCCTTTTCCCATCCGAGGAGAAGAAGGAACCCGGCTCAACCAACTCGGATGACTACTACGACGAAGAAGAGCAAGAGTCATTTAAATCCAACCCTGTCCTCACTGCCCTCGCCGAGGGCCGAGTCCCAGACGTCAAGCCCAACTATGAGTACTTTTCCCAGCTCTTGGCGCTCCAATCCCTCATTACCGTGCGACCCAAGGCGTGCGACGTTTTTGTGTCATCACCCAATGTGAAGATTCGAGATGAGATTGCCTACGATGCCCACGACAACCCACTGGACCAGGACTCATTCCCTCACCTAAACAAGTACACAAACTGCGACGACGGCCCCAACGTGCTCGGCAAGGATGTGCTACTGCACGAGTACACACGATCTTTGGACCGATCGACCTCTGCCTGTGTCAAGACGGTTACCCGCCGATGGCAGAAGGATGCCCCTGAAATGTACGAGACGCTCGACCTGCCCCAGCGAGACGAAGACTGCCTCCTTCTGGAGATGTGTGCAACACTCGAGTTGCACGAGCAGGCCAAGTTCCCCTCTGGATCTGAGCTCACCGGTTTCGTCGAGGTGGCCATCACACAGCCCACCCTCCAGAACCACCGCTGGAAGTGTGTGACCAGACTCACCCGCCCCCAGGAGCTCCACAACGAGGACACAAAACCCGGCGTGTACGTCAACGAAACAGGAATCCACCGACGAGGATGCAGCGACTCCGAGCACGACTGCGACTGCCACCAGAGGCCTCGCCAAGACATTCCCGTCCCCTTCCCCGCGGTTGAGTGGGCCAGTATCCTAAGCACAGCTGTCAATTTCCCCGACGTCGAGCACCAGCGAAAGAAGGAGAAGCGGTCAAAGCATGGCGATGGCGACCGTAAGAAGCACGATCTCGAGCGGGCTGGCAGCAAGCGGAAGCGATCCGAGGATGATGGAGACGCTGCTTCTTGGGCTCGACGGGAGCTCACAGGAAGTGACATGATCTGCAAGGTGGCCATGTACCAGGAGCTCTGGTCATGCGCCCCTGATTCCTCACGATGGACTCGACAGGCCATCATCTTTTGGCGATTCAATACGACGAACCAATGGTACAAGTACAACCCAGTCTTTAAGCCCGCCGGCACTTCGTGGCGATGGCTCACAGTCAACGACCCGATGTCACGATATCACCAACAGAAGGCGCTCGTATACCCATCAACGTCGGTTTCGAGAGATTCTGTCATGTCCCCAACTCCCTCAGTCAACCAGCACATGACGGCAGTCATGAACGAGACGTTCAACTCTACATGGGACGACAGCGTCAGCTTGCCGCAAGTGGCCACGGTACCCACGACAAATAACGGCCTTAGTTTATTCGAATCTTTTTCGAACGGACTCGCTACGCCTCCGCCAACAGCAGGTCTGCATCCGTCGTACCCGACGGGCTTTGGTCACGACATGCCACAATCGACGGGCGTCGGCTTTTTGCCCACGTGCAGTACAGCGGGCAACGAGACGCAGCCCAGCAACGCCCACAGCCAGGCGGCCGCAGCAGCTTACTTTGACGGAGCCACGACCCTTGCAGATCTCAAGCCCGGCATGTCGGCTGTCAACCCATTTACGGCGGCATCTACTACTGCGCTAGATTTGTCAAACACTCTTGTCTACGATAACTCGGAGTGCGATACAGGCCTCCAGGGCTGGGATATGCCGACGCTCGATGCTTGGTCTGCAGGTGCGTCTGCGGGTGCCGACTGGGGGGCACAGCCAGCCAAGGTTGAACCCAATGACCAGCCTACGATGTGGACACCGACGCAGTGGGCACAAATGGCGGCAGGGACATCTACAGAGCGAGATGGGAGTCCCCGGCCGATGAAGAGACGGCGAGGAGACACGATTGATGGTCACGCGCCAGTAACAGTGGCTACAGGAGGCTGGTGAAAGCAAGCCAACTGTTTGGATTGTATGGCTTGAGGTAGTTTACTAAAAAAAAAAAAGACTGCAGAGGCGAAGGGAAAAGCGATAGGGGGGAGACTTGTGGAGGCTCTGGTAATGCATAGTTAAGACACGGCAACGTCACGGATCTCGGAAGAGCTACGGTATGTATTTTTTTTTAGGATGGCGTTTGGATGAAAGTGGTTTTTAATGTTCTTATATTTGGGTTTAAATATGACCACATTGAGCATAGACATGAAAGGGCATCTTTGGTATAGTAATTGAACGAACAGAGTAATTGAGATGAGTTTTTATTTTTATTTTTTACATTTACATTTTTAATAACTTGACAATTTCCGCTCCACCTGTGAGAAGCTTGATTAATTCATGGATTGGTGTTGCGCAGGCCTCGGAGACTTGGACGTGAGGGTTTGGGTTTTGAGATTTGCTCAGCAAGGCCAACCATATGTGTTGCGTGTGTCGCACATGTATGCACCACACACCCAGTGGGGGAAAAGAGGTAAGCTGATGTCTCTTCAACAGGGCCCCACCGGTCTATGTCTATGATGAATCATGATGAGGAGAGAGAGGGTGTCCCACCCTTGGGCAACTTTAATGAGGAAGCGAGACGGGCGAAACCTACCGAGGGGTTCGGAGGGTGCTGCTTGGACGGGAGAGGCGGAAGGGAAAAGGAATGACGGGCCTTGGAGAGACATGGGGGAGACAAAAAGCCTTTGATGGCTGAGACATGGGCATCTGAGATGGAGGGTGCGGACGCGCAGCGTTGAGATATCGCCGTTTGGCTTGTCCTTTGTCTTTGCATCGGGCTAGCGACATCTTCTCACACAATCAATTGCCGCCGATGGGAGGCTGATTACGGGTTTCCCTTTGTGCTACTTTGTCAGAGGATGCGTGGGGCTTTGTTGAGGAGGAACAAAGGGTGTGGGCGTCGACGGAGGGATGTGAAACCAGGAGATCGGGATGAGGGGGTGAAGAAGGGAGAAAAGGGAGAGGGGTGAGTTGGGAGTGGGAGTGAGAGTGAGAGTGAGAGTGAGAGTGAGAGTGGGGGTTTGAAGGGGGCATTGGTATTGAATATTTAGGAAAGTCGCATTCAAGGAGTTTATTAAGAGGGCATTTCCTTAATGGAAGCGAAGAATGGGAATGAGGGCGAGGAGATGTGATGTGATGGGGGCAAAGGTTTGGAGGAGGGGGCCGTGCTGTGGTATGGCCATGGGCGAGTGAGTGAGTGAGTGTGGTTGGGCCCAACTACATGGCCCGCCAACCACGTCACGTCGCCACCTTGATACACCAGCTGATGGGACTACATGCCGTCGTGTCACGGGGAAATGCGCAAGATTTGGAGTCAATTGACAACATAGGAAAGGATCAAGAAGAAGAAGAAGGAGAAAAAGAAAAAGAAAAAAGGAAGAAAAAAAAAAAAAGGCTGAAGCGGGAAAAAAAAACATGTTTGTTCGTTTGCCATACCCCCCATGCGATCTCATCGCATCCCCCGCGGGTATCCATTCCTATCAGTTGTGTTTTGGGACGGCAGTGGTTTTGCAAATCGTGTCGTCGGCTGGCAGAAATGTTTGGAGTAGATGGGCGACAGGAGAGGAATGCTTAGAGCACAAAACACTTGATGTTTGATGCCACCTCTCGGACGAAACGGAAGCTTCTCGCATCTTTTTCCCTTTTCCCTCTGCCTGTCCCTGTCTGCCTAGAGCTCTGTCTCTGTCTCTGTCTCTCTCTCTCTCTCTCTCTCGCGGGCCTCGTGCCCAACGGCCGCCTCCACCAATGGCTCTATCCAGTTGCTCCGCCCGAACGGTGGTTGGGCGGCTGGCCAAACGATCTGGGCGCTACATGATTAATGCGCATCGTCCGTTGAGTAGCTTTGTTATGGGGACCACGGCATGGGCTGGGGAGTCACGGGACAAGGATGGAATAACTAAGGACATGCATAGCAAGCAGAGGCTGCTCAACGCCGTAATTAACTTCAGCACCGGGCCATGATCAAAGGCAAAAGGCACCAGCCTCCCGGACGCACGCAGAGGGCCCGGGGCTGAGGCCCGAATAGTCACGGCCCACATTCGCCGGCAGACGAACCCACAGGGCCGCCGTCGCAGGCCGGCCGAAGCAAAAAGATGAGACGGGAATGATTCGCAAGACGTATTTGAGTGGCCGAGGCGAGCCTGGGGTTCGTAGACAGAATGCTACGCACCAGCCCTATCCTGGACCCTGACCCCTGCGTGGGTTTGGATAGGGAGCTTGACAGCCAATTGGCCGGCATCAACTCTGGCGCGCTTGCGACGGGGCCCCCATTTAGAAGGCATTAGCCGCCCGTCTCAAGTCTCGCCCAGGGCGCTAACCGGCCGACGACGGCCAATCCCCTCGATGGCAATTTCGCATTCTCGTGCGAGAGCGAAAAAAAAAAATTGAAAAAAGCTATAATTGATGTCGAGCGTGAAAAGCCCCCCCAAAAATAAAATCTTGCACTCGGACCGCCGCCCACTTTGGCGGGCTCGCTCCACTGCCGCCACGAGGGAACTGCAAGAGAAGCACGGGACGCCGGAGTCGAGAATAGCACACCCGCTCCCCAGTCGGGCGGCTACCACTAGCCGAGTTCGAAACACTTACCAACCTCAACCCTAGCAGCTCTCGTGGACGAACCGCCATGCTCCCGTCTCCAGGCCAGACCCTTGCGCGACACACACGGCTACGGCTCCATGGCTGTCAAGACTGCTCTCTGTCTGCCTGTCTGTGTCGTGGTGCCTTGCTCATAGCTCCCCCCCCCCCCAGCTCCCCAGCTAGCCTAGCTGCAGCAATAGCTCTGTAATCTATTTTCCATGCGATGCTATTCCCGTTCCTGAGAGTCCTAGACCCTTGTCCATGTCCAACAGCAACAGTGCCCCTTGTCTTGTCTTGCCCGCCTCGAGTCACATTGCTCCAGCGTCCAACTGCACCTTCGTCCCATGCCATGGCCCGTTTCCTCGACCAACACCATGCTGCCCAACGATAGGCCACCGGCGGCTCACTCTGGACCATGATATCTACCCGCATAGTCCCCCTTCCAGGAGCCCCAAGTGTTTCGATTTCGGGTGCCTGCCTTGCTTGCGTTGTGTCATTGTCATCCACTCATTGCCTCCGCCTCTGGTGCATCCGCTTCATCAACCCGTCTCGTCCTCCCGCTTTATCTTGGCCCTCCCGCTTCCCGAGTCGTACTCTCTCGGCCATTCTACACGCCTCGACCAGCCTTGCATACGCTTGGCAAAACTTCACACGTCACTCCAAAGCTTTTGTCGGTGAATCGCAGACACTGTCGAGATGGTCTAGAGAGGTTCACAGCAATTTCCTTTTCTTTTCCTTGTGTCGGTTTTTTTTCTCCTTGACCTTCTCTTCGGGTACAATACTTTTTTTTTTTTTTCGACATCTACTACTACTACTGCTGCTATATTCTCATTTCCTTCGTCTTTTACCTTTCTGCTTCTTCTTTTCTTTCCTAGAGTTTCCGGTTTCTCTTTGAGCTCAGCAGGACTGACCAAGAAAAAAAAAATACAACAACACATACGCACACGCGCGCGCACACATACACCTATACAAATCCTTACAAACAAAACAAGTTGCCGGTATTCACTTGTTCGTCGATCACGCGCAGCCGAGTTTAGATCCCCCCGCCGTCTCAACGCTCCTCGGCCAATACTACACAACTCCGAACACCAAGAACACGAACAAGTTTCACGAGGTTTCAAAGGAAACTCCATCGACGTTTCCGTTGTTCACTCATTGAACAAAGCACACTACCCCTCCCCCTGCGCCCTGTTCCGCTGCCAGCTGGTCGTGCTGCACCCCGTCACTCCTCACCAGCTGTCGAGCAGCTGCATACAGGCAAAAGCCCTACTCACTGTGTTCGCGCATCAAAACAAGAACACAATCCCCCACCGGTACACCACGTACCCATCTGACCAAATCACCTCGTCTCACTTAGTGACAAGGTTTGGTCCTCTTTCTTTCTTTGCCTATAAAAGAAACCGCCTTCATTCACGCGTGGAACACTCTGCCTGGCCCTCATATCTAACTGAGAGCTGAAGCATTCTTGTTGCCACGACTCTTCTCATTCTTTTTCTCTCTCTCTCTCTTAAGCACGCTTCAATAACATCCCATTATGAAGATTTCACCATACTCTTCCACCGCCCTCGTGGCTGGCCTCCTATCACTCGTGCCCTCCGTTTCGGCGCACTCATGGATTGAATACGCCAAGAAACTCGCCAAGAATGGAACCATGATTGGTGCAACTGGGTACCCTCGAGGCTATGTCCCGCGAAACTCTACCGATCCTGTTTACTCCGACACCATCCCTCAGAACATCCTCCCCATCTCTGGCCAGTCAGCCTACTCGGGCAATGAGATTATCAACAAGTACAAGTACGATGCCAATCCCGAGTACCCCATGCTCGAGGCCTCAGCGGGCGACTATGTGGCCATTATGCATCTTGAGAATGGCCACACAACGCTGCCAGAGAACCAACCCAACAAGCCCAGGAACCGAGGAACCATTTACTTCTATGGTACCAGCAAGCCCGCCGACGAGGAGAAGCTCTTTGACGTCCACCTGCTCTGGAATAAGAACGGCACTGGCGGCGACGGCCGTGGCACGCTCCTTGCTACGCGCAACTATGACGACGGCCAGTGCTACCAGACCAACGGGGGTGAGATCAGCACCTCCCGCGCTACAGAGCTGGCTTCCAAAGGCGCCAAGCACGACGAGGAACTCGCGTGCCAGTCCGACATTAAGTTGCCAGACGACCTCGCTGAGGGCTCCGTCTACACCGTCTACTGGTACTGGGATTGGCCCGACCTGGACTCGGCCGCCATTGATCTGAATGCTACCAGCAACGGCGAGTACCCGTGGGCTGGCACCTTTATGCGCGGAGAAAAGGACCCCAACGGCTTCACCATGGCCGCCATTGCCAGGAACGAGAGCTACTCGAGTGTCATTGACATCAAGATCACCGGCACCAGCGCCCAGTCTTTCAGCGCCAAGCAGGTCGCCTTGGACTATGTCCAGGACCAGAACATCTACAACGCCGGCATCGAGGCCCAGATGAAGAACAACTTCCAGGTCGACGTGGATGGACAGAACGGCGGCGGCAACGGCAGCGGGGGCAGCAGTGGCAGCCCCATTGGCACCCCAACCGCGACTCCCACTTCGGCCCCCGTTGCGAGCACACCCGCCAACGGAGGCTCGGATGGCGGAATTGCCACCGTCACAGTAACCGAAACTGTGCGCCCGTCTGCCTCCGTCACGACTGTATATGTCACCGTCCCCGCCGGCGGTGCTGTGCAGACGCCCGAGAGCACCTCGACCACCACCCAAACCGTCTTGGTCACTCGATCCGTCACGGCTTCGGATGGCGCTGAGGCTACTCCGTCCTCCACTTCCACCTACTTCCTGACATTGACCACTCACATCAACGGGAAGCCCACGCAGCCGACCTCGACCTACTATCTCACACTGACCACCCACATCAACCAGCAGCAGTCGTCCTCGCCGTCTCTGCCCACCTCAACCGTGGTCAAGACGCTCACGACTCACATCAACAGCAACCCGGAATCGACGCAGGCGTCGATCCCGGGTGGCTCGTTCCAAGAGACTCCGGTTTCTGATGGCGGCTCGGAAAGCTCCAATGCCGCCATCACACCCACCCCTTTTCTTCGTCGTCGCGACAGCTGGGCCTTGGGTAACTTTTAGATGCACCCGAACCTCAAGGCAGTAGCAGATGTTTTGATACATCAACTGCCTTTTTTTTTTTTTGGCTTTAAATAAGGCACCATCTTTACCTCAAGTCCCCAAGGCCCTTTGAGCTCGCGTCCTTTTTTTTTTTTTCAGTTCTTTTTTCTCTTTTTCCATTTTCTATTGTCTCTCTTTCTTTCTTTAGTACATATACAGAGCGAACTTTACCACCATAGTGTGCTAGGGCAAGACCTGTGAAGATGAAGAAGAAGAAAGAAAAAAAAATCTCAGTAACCTTTACACACAGGCACACGGCTGGAAGAAGAAATAAAAAGGGGACAAAAAGGCGAATCAGCGTTTGGCAGGCACTGGAGGGGTATGGGTAGCATATACAGGCGTTGGATACATTGATACCACTTGTTTACATGGGGCGTCCTCCTGTTGCTTGACGCAAACATTGGGATTAGCTCGCATCTTTCCTTGCTTTTTTTTATATGCAGGTTTGATTTGGTTTCACGGGAAATGGATGGATACAAACGACACGACGCAAATCTTCAGTAGGTAGAGTAGACAGAACTGGGGGTGTTTCCAAAGCCAGTCTTTGCGAAACCAAAGAGAAAAGAAAACCAAATGAAACATTTGTTGCATTCAAGCTGTGTCCCGTTTTATGAGTGATTGTGTATCATGCCTGTAGTATTATGTTGAACCATGGCTCGTGCTACTGTGATAGACGGAAGGCCAACCGGCAGCTGTGCACCCCTGAGATGAGCAGCCGCGGAGATGAAGTGTTAGCTCGGATTCAGACATGGCACGTTTAACAAAGGAGCTTGGGAAGGATACACAGGCTATGAAACCGCCAACGACGGCAACGATCGAAGAGCATTCCTACGGGTATCTACCATTGCCTTCTCCGGCATTCATACCAACAGAACGACGCAATCTATTGTCGTATAGCCATTTTCTTCTTCCATTTAACCGATGCAATAGGGCCCCGTCTACATCTCGCCACACTGGGCAATGACCACGTCGAGGTTAGGCACATCCTTTCCACGGTAGCCAGTCTTGGTGGCCTCCATTTTCTTGACAACATCCATGCCGTCAACGACTTTGCCAAACACGACGTGCTTGTTGTCGAGGAAGGGAGTGGGGACGGTGGTAATGAAGAACTGGGAGCCGTTGGTATTGGGGCCAGCGTTCTGATATGGTGTCAGCTACTGTAGGCACAAGGATTTGAATACAAGCAGGGGACCCTACAGCCATTGAGAGCAGACCAGGCTGGTCGTGCTTTAGAATGAAGTTTTCATCTTCAAAGGACTTGAAGCCCCAGATGCAGGTTGAGCCAGTTCCGTCGCCGTTGAGGAAATCACCTCCTTGGCACATGAAGTTGGGGATCTACAATATAGTGTTAGTGCACGCCGATTCTTGGAGAGTGAAATGGGAGGTGGGAGGTAACCAACTATTCGGTGGAACTTTGAGCTCTTGTAGCCCTGAGGTCTGCTGGCCGCATTCTTGGACTCTCCAGTGCAGAACTGGCGGAAATTCTCGGCCGTCTTGGGCACAACATCTTTGAATAGCTCAAAGGTGATGCGTCCCAGGGGTTCACCTAGATGAAGGAAGACATGCGTGTAAGTATGGATACTCGACGGTGGTTACGTCCTAGCCAACACAAATGTCGAACTTCAACTTGATTGGATAGCTAGGCCTTGATCGGCAATTTCGGGTCGGGGTGTGAATGGCTTCAAGAATCGGGGACAATTACCCCGACCTACAGGGCAGGAACGGAGACGGAACTGACTTACCTCCGAGCGTGATGTCGAAGAAGACGCTACAACAGAGAAGAGCTAGGCATCAGCCCACATTCACTTTATTCTGCTTGGCTCCAACCACACAGGCTGGGCAGACGAGCAACGATGACGAATGGGTGTGGAAAGCGGGCCTCGTCTGGCTCGGCGAGTTGGGGACCCTCCCCTGTGACAGGCGCCGAGGCTATCTTTACCCCGGACGTACCGGACGGGAATAGAGGGACGGCTTCCGGGGGAGTGGGAGTGGGAATGGGAGTGGGAATGGGAGGGGGAGGGGAAGAGAGGAGAGAAGAGAGCTATACTCACAGCGGGTTTCCTGATTCGGGGAGCTGTGTAGGCGGCATGGTCAAAGTTGGGGCGAGGAGGGATGAGGGGTTTTGGAGATTATAGCGCAGGTGTCTGATCTTGTGTACGTGAGGCAATTCCTTGACCGTCAAGTCCTGCAGCAGAAAATCTCCTGATGCGAGTGAAAGAGAGGCTGGCGGGATGATCAAATGTATCCGTTTAGCCTCTGGCGGTTTTTTTGTGGACCCAGCCTGCCTGTTGATAGCGAACAAACGTGGGGCATTTTTTTTTTCCCCAGCTGCGTGCTCGCGTTCTAACAGCTTCCCCACAGGCGGATGAGCCCATGGCCCATTATTTCCAGCCACTGGATGAGGCATTACTGGGTGAAGCGAGGAGGACTTGAATTCATCCGGTCTGCTTTTCGTAACCCTGGCCGTACTTTTTTTTACATATATATTTTTTTTCATCTTTCGGTTAAGAGGAAGCAGGCTAATGGAATTGAACAACAGATTTATCACAATTGCCCCCATGATAGTAATGCTTGTCCAGCGTTAAAAAAAAAAACCCCTCCATTATCCGATGCCTTGCCCGTTATCCACACCGAAAAGCTCATGACATTTGTCACTCTCACCTTGAATTCTTTGCCCAGATCCGGGGATGCCGCCGGGGTGGTGCTAAACCACCTAACAAAAAGAGGCGGAGGCGCGGGGCTTTTGGGTGGGTGACAGCGCCGTCATGGAAGCGATGCAACGCCATCGGACGCGGGGAAGCCAAGAAGGCGAGCACTGGCAGACGGGACAATGCGATGCCGCTTGCGCTTGGCTTTGGACTAGGGCAGCCATTTGGTACATCGGTGTGTGCTCGGGTGTTGCTTCCGCATCTGTGTACAGTCGAGCACCCCCGCGCAGCCAATGCCTCTTCCTTTATCTCGTCATCGTCCCGGTTTGCCTGTTTTGACCCCAGAGCCAGCCCGATACGGATGGCTGGTGCTGATCCTGACTCCTTACTCAATGCGTGAGACGGGGGACGGAATCAAAAGAGGCACTGCTCAGTTTGCTGGGTAACCGGCCACCGCATTTGGGTCCGTTGCAAAGTCCCAGATGACAATATCGAGGCAATGCCTAACCATTCACCGTTTGCTCATCCACACGCGCACAATCACCTGCTGTATCTGGGTTGGACCCATAGCACGTCTCGGTGACGCGGTGTGACACTCCGTCATGACAGCGGCGACGGAGGGTCTGATACATGACATTAGGTCGCGCACATGGCCATCGAAATGTAGGCCAAGCCTGGCCGACGCCCGAAACATGCTAGCACTAAGCATAGTCACTGGTTCTCAGATTCCAACCAAGATTTCACCCCAGCGATAAGCGGTGAAAGCATGACCAGAAGGAGTGGGCATAGCCTCGTTGATTTAGGTATTTTGCTGTCAAATCATTGGCGCTTGGTTTGCTTGCAACGAGCGGTGCTTTGGGGTGAAACACCCATGTATAACTTGCACAGCCGAACGTTGACGACGACGAAGGTTATTTTCTGGCGCCAAGCTCTTGGATCAAGTCTTGGCAGACCCCTCTGTGGTTTTTTCGCGTATCCAAATCCGTAAGCTGATGTCCGCACGACCCTCAAATGTCCCTTCAAGGCCACAACACCAGACATCAAGTCAGAAATATAATTTTTTTTATCACTTCTTATTATTAAAAAAAAAGCGGAACTGAACATCGTAGACCCGTAAGGACGTAGATGCGTTTTCTCAAACCATGCTTCTACCTATTTCTCGGCCTCTTGCTTTTTGAGCTGAACTAACATGGAGATACGTGGGGGTATCCAGATGGTCGTCTGACTGATTGCCGATGAAGTTGCTGATAGCGTCATAGCCTCCTTGCCAGGAACAAGGCGTGGATCACGATTGCAACTGCCGGGATCATCCGGCCTGATCTTCTCTTATGAGTGGCGAGAGAGGATGCCAGCACAATAAAAAAAATTATTTGCTCTCCAGTGGGAGTTGTTGTAGAATGGGGCCCAGAGGCATATATGCTTGCCGTTGCAGCCGAACGATCCGTGGGTTCCGCAACCTTGTCACGGGGGTGGGCTTTGAGAGAATGTGTCATTGAACCTCAGAGAAGGCATCTTTAGCCATAATTCAATTCCTCACACAGAAGAGAGAATGCATTCTAGGCTTTACCGTGTCATACATCTGCATGTTTAACTGCCTTGTTGTCCACCTCTCTGCTGCAGCAGGGGCATTGTAGTTCCATCCATGGACGAACACACTGCGATGTCAAGGGGGTTTTATAAGCTGAGCCAATCATGGTGGGAGACATTAAAATATGTAACAAGTCCAAACATAACATTGACGCCAGTCAGCAGTCCTTACCATTATGCAAACAGGGTCGCATCAACTACCCGGTTTCTGAGCATGCGAGGTGATGTGATGGGCGGTACTGCAGAGCCCACATGTACAAAGATTTGAACCAGCCTGTGCACCACCTCGCAGGTAGTCGTAAAGGAAGCCAAATCAGTCTGGTTCAAAAAAAACAAGAGCCCACTCACACCCACTCACATCTGGACACACCAGCGAGCTGGAATCGGCGCTAGAGGCCAGTGTGAATATTTTCACATCTGCACTGTAATTGACTTCTGCTCGTGAGCTTTTTTGGGTCTTTGGGTTGGGCTGGTGGTCAAATCTGAGCTGAGCTGAGATTTGACATGCTGCTCCCATGCAAAGCCCATGTACGAGGTTTCTTTTTTTGGTCAGAGGGCTTGAACAACAAGCAAACCCTTTTATACTACCTACTGTACTTCATACCTTGGCGTCAAGCGGCTTATATGACTTCTAATTTTGATCATGTCGTGTTTGTGAAGGCCTTGTTGACCTCGTCGAGATCGCGATTCATTTCATCACGGCCACAATGTCTCGTCTCATCACATCCCACATCCCAAATCCCACATCCCACATCCCGGGGGCGCAGGCAGAGTTTGGAATCGTGGACGCCGACACAAGATGAACCCATTGTTTCAGCATCCGCAACGTGAAAAGTCGCGACCGGGTTACTTTGGGGGCGACCGTCCCAAGTACGACGACGGAAAGCGCCCCGACGCGGCCTGTCGTAGTTGACAATCAATTTTTATTGTTTTATACCTCTGCATCTGGTTCACCCCCTGGCGATTCTGAGACGTTGCCGAGTGAGATTTGGGCGATGCATTCCATCCATCCATCCTGGCCTGCGTACGAGGCCCTTGTTAACACTGGCCGCGCAGCGGGACTGTCGCGCAAGGACGTGAGGGATAACGTGGCCTACGTCTAAGTTTTTTTCCTTGCCCTTCTTTTCGCGTGCCAAGCAATAATATGGAATAAATTAGGTGTAGAATGCATTGTACGTATTACAAGCTGTGGGGTGGTGTCGGACCATCGTCATCATTGCCATCATCGTCATCAAGGATTATGACCCTGGCCTAGCTAGCAGGGAAAATGCATTGCAGCCATCGTCCAAGACTTATCCCTCTAATGCGCACCCACTCGCCTCATCCAGTCGCTTATTGTACCAACCCCGGCCCGGTTCATGGTCGAAAAGCTCATCGAAGCAAGAAAAAAGAAAGGAAAAAAAAAAAGAAAAAAGAAAGCAACGAGTGACCCCTTCGCTCGGACAGGGCATGTCCCGTTTGCTGTATCGGATGCACCGCAAAACCGTCTCTCCTGGTTCTGCAACACATGGAGGCCGATGAGAGGACCAGCACGGGCATGGTGGCGCCGATGGACGCCGCATCAGCTCGGTAGGAAGCCGTCTGTTGGCAAGCCTGCACCAATGGGTTTGCGACTTGGGGTAGGTACTGGTTCTGGACCTGCAGCCACAACCAAGGTTCAAACTCGCGACAAGCTGCGCGGCTACTCCGTTGCCATTTTGAGTAGCGGCACGGTTAAACGACGGACGGTACACACATGACCTTTTAAGCTCAGATGATTGTCTTGAAAGAAAAGCCGTTGCGGTGGATTGCTCTGAGACCTTTTTTCTCTCTCTCTCTCTTATTTACGACGATCACTGGCAGGGCATGGAAGCAAGAAAGGCATTGGACGCCGCGCGGGCCGGGCGGAGACTGAGACAGTTGGCCGGCATCAAGTGGGCCAGTGTGATTCACGGATCGCGGCGCCGACGATGGAGGGAGAGTGAGAGTCAGAACCAAGATGGTCTCGCCTATCCCGGTGGAAATATGGCACATGCAATACGGTACGTGTATTGAGCCGGCTTCACAATCAACCATATCTATGGTGGTGCGATCCGGATCGTCCGGGACCAAGCAATGCAGCTTTTTTCTTGTTCCTCTACCGAGTGAGATGTGGCGGGATTGGTGTTGCAGTACAGTCTTGAGACCATGTCAAGACCTACTATGTACGCATGCACGTAGTTGGTGCTGCTGCTCGTGTCGGCCCTGCAAAGATCGCCGTCATGGCTCCACACTAGCCGGAGGGGCGCTGCGCCACGATTGTCAGCGGCAGCATTGGCTTCCGGTCTGCGCTGCGAGTGAATACCTAACACGCAGAGAGAGTTAAACAGTAGCATGACTAGGGACATCTATTCTTAATGGGAGCCGAATTGTGTGAAATGCCCATTGTCCCCCAAATGATTAAAAAAAAAAAAAAAAAAAAAAAAAAAGTTTAATCCGAAAATTGCGGCGGTAAAGCGCGCCGACCAGGGTCGCGCGAGTCGACACGACAAGCTGAGGCGAGGCAGTTGGGCCTCGTCACTTGCAACGCCCGATGGAATTAGAAGAGATGAGCGAATAGATCGTAATATTGCATCCCGCTTCTATATACAAACCTACTCAAGCCTCGTACTCTCGGATGAAATTTATGGCCGAAAGCACGGGTCTGCTCGAAAAACAAAACCGACCGAACCCCTGCCGGCATATTTCTTCTTGAGCGCGCCATTGATATCCAAGCGCGCGGCCCGACTAGAAGGCAAAATGCAATGATTATTCCTTTGAGGTGAATATCCACTTGAAATCGCTTCTCACAGTGGCAATGGATCGGCGCAACCTTGCATGCTTGTCTGTGCAGCGACCAGGTTCTTTTAATTGTATTGGCGTTAGCATTTGACTCGGCTCGTTCCATGTCCGTTACCACAGATGTTCGTTGACCAACGGCCTGGCAAGAAGAAAAACCTCCAAACGCCAAGTTGTAAGTGAACGCTGCTCTGCAGTGGAAAATGAAAAAGACTTGGACGAGTCTCAGCATCGCTGGGCACCAACCAACCACCGCGCAGCTTGTCAACCCTTCCCCAGACAAGGTCCAGGCCTCTCTCGCTTCCAGGTCTCAGACTTGATAAAAAAAAAAAAAGAACCAGAAGCAGCAGGACAGAAGCAAGCAGCCCCCGCTTATCGGGTCCCTCTGGATCCTCCCTGGGTGTGCGCCAGCACCCTCCTGCGACCAGAGCGGGCTTTTGACAGCGCGATACCCTGCGCTGAAAAGGTCGTTACGGGGAACCCTCGCCCTCCGCAAATCCCACTGGCCACAGGGCATCGCTGCGGCTGACTGACTTGCAAACAGGGCCGCTGCAAGGCCCAGAGGCTGTTGCCCCCCCTTCCCCTCTGAACAGGTACCCCTGTACAGTGTCTCTTACGGCCCCTCCGTCTCTTGCTTGGCTGGGCTTGGCCTGGGACCGCCCCACCCTCATGCTCGACCACTAGCCATTCACCTCTCGCCGTTCGACCCTTGGACCCCCCCCCGGCCCGGGCGTCGCCCCATTCCTCTCTTGCACGCACTCGCCCTTTTTTGCGTACTGTCCCCTCCCCGTCCCCTGCCCACTCGCACTTGCGCTTGCACTTGCACGCACCTACCTGCGCTCCGGCGTTGCGCACCTGGCCCTTGGCCTAGACCCAGTCCAGTCCAGTCGCCCTTCCCTTCTTCTCGCCCTTTCCTTTTCCTCTCCGTGCTTGGATCTTGCCTTATCCACTCCTCCTGCACTCCGCCTCCACCGTCACCCCATCTCCATACAAACCCGTCGACCATCGCTCTTAACCCGTCCATCCCCGTCCACACTCTCCCATCCTCCCCATCCGTCATCCCCGTCGGAGCGCTTCTCTCTATCCTCCGTACCATCTCTTGTCCCGCCGGGCCCTACGGAGCGAATCTGGTGAGGGTAGCCGACGACCAAATAAAGTTGCTGGATGTAAACCGAAATCTTGCATCTCCTTGCCTTTGGTCCCGCATATCCCGTCCCTTAAACCGCGCCCGCCGACTCTGCAGACGGTTCCTCTGAGTTTCAACTTCTTTGTCCCATGGTACCCGTGAAGCAGTCCTCGAGTCAATTCGAGCCCGCCTCCCACCGCTCCAATCTTGTCCTCGCACCGACCCGCTGGTGAAAATGGCCATCATTCACCAGGTGCTTGACGAGGCAGCTCGTCTCGTTATCAGAGCTGCCGCACCCGAGCCTTCAGCAACATCCGACAGCAGTCCTAGCGCAACGACATCTGACGGCACCGACAGCACTGGCGGCAGTGGTGGTGGCAACAAGGACAACAATGGCTCCAGCTCTCCTCTCCTTTTCTTTGTGGCATTGGGTTTCGGTGTTGTTTTCACGAACCTCTGGTGAGACTCTGCTCTTGCATATTTAAACTTTCTCAATCCAGGCATGGCTTGAGACCTTGCTCTTCATTCTAACCCTATGACAGGATCATTGTTGGCGTGAAATACTGCTTCAGATACAACGCTCGCAATCGACAACTCCGCATGAACGAAGATGGCGAGCCCATCAACATGGAAAATATGCCACGACCCCATCGCCGCCGCCGCGAAAAGAAGTTGATGACAATGGATGAGGTGAATGATAAGTTCCCAATGATGAAATACAAGAGCTGGGTTTCCGATCGCGCGAAGGAAGGTCTTCCCACAGCTGGTGGTGTTTCTGTGCCTCCAAGCCGAGCCAACAGTATTCGAGATGCCGATGGAGTTGTACCCGAGTTTTCAGCCAAAGAACGGGAGTCTACCGACCGACGACGCTCGACAAGCGTTGTTGCGGCCGCACAGAAAGAGGGGGAGACTACGGCTGCGACGGTAGAATCCGAGAAGCCCAAGGACACGACAAGACAATCTGTTGAAGCTGGTCAAACCTCGACAACCCAGCCCGGAAGCGATCCCGTTGGCAACAATCTTCATCGGATTTCAAGCGAAGACAGCGATGACGAACACATTGATGGCGCTCTTCCACCCGAGATGCTGGAAGCCCCCGGCGATAGCTGTGCTATCTGCATAGATACCCTGGAGGACGACGACGATGTTCGTGGGTTGACGTGCGGTCATGCTTTCCATGCTGTTTGCGTAGATCCCTGGTTGACGAGCCGTCGCGCCTGCTGCCCGCTGTGCAAGGCCGATTATTACGTTCCAAAACCCCGTCCTGCGCCCGAAGGTGGCGATGCTGCTACCAATAACAATGCAAACTTCGACACTCGCAATAACAATCGACTCAACCTGCCTTCTGGACTCCGCAGCGCATGGTTCCGATCATCAAGACAATCTCAACCAGCTCAGTCCAGACTCCGTTCTACGGAGGGTTTCCGTCGTGATCAACGTCGAGCTGCCCCACAGCCTGCTGACAGCGCCCGACAACCAGCGGGAGATCAGTCAGGACAAAACGCCCAAGCCACAGAGACATCCAACGGCGGTATGATGTCGTCAGTCCTTGGCGTTTTTCGACTTGGTCGAAGACGAAATGGGCCTCAGAATGGCAACAATGCTACTGGGGTTACACCATCACAGCTTGAGGCTGGAAACCGCGCCCCAGTTGCGGCATAATCGTATGGATCTATTTTACCTTGATCTCTGATACCTTTAAAACCTTTACGACACGCACTATCACCTTAGCGATGGCTTTCTCTCCTTTCCAACTTTGTGGGTTGGCACTACCGTCATGATTTATACACAGGAATCGATTATCGCATTACGAATCGGCATTTTTATTTATTTATTACCCTTATCTATACGCGCTCGGGGCAGGTGAAAGAAACAAGAGATGTCTTTAAGCTATCATGGATAGCTGGATGGATGGCTATATATGCCCTAGTTGCACTGAAAGACGGAACGTCTCAGCGTATACCCAAGAGGGTTCGAGGATAGCGGGAGGGATGTCTTGATATTATTGTTTTTAAGGAGGCAGGCAGGCTTTGTATCTTGCATTGGGCTGGAAAATTCGGGCTTCAGCTGGAAACGGAGGGAGCGGCGGAGTTTGGTGGTTATGGGCTCTTCTATAGTTGGATGGCGCAAACAAACATTTGTTCCCACCACTGTCATTAAATCTGATTCGTGATATTTATTCGTACCTATCGTAGCTGATTTTACCAAGCGCCTTTTAATAATATGCAGGCAATACAACGGCCGTTGTGAACAAGTCTTGAACAGTATCTATCTGAAGAGACATTAAAGGAATGATCCTTTTTGAAATCGGCCTCCAAAATTCGCCGCCTTGTTAAGCAACTCTCTCCTTTGGGCTGTACCAATCTTCCCTCCCAAAGCCATATCCTTTTCTCTATCAAACCCTCGCTTACTTGGGTCATCATCCTCCTCGGGCTTTTTACCGCTCTGGTCTCTTCGGTTCTGGTGTTCTTCGAATAAACTCTTTCCCCGCTGTGCATCAATAGTCGCTGCAATCTTGCGCTGCCGCTCCTCTTCCTCCTTGGATCGCACAGACCCGGTGGCAGCTTCTTTGGTCTTGTCCTCACGGCCCAGCACAGAGTCTTGGAGCCGCTTAAGCTTCTCTTCGGGGGTCTCGGTCCAGATGGACGAGATGGTAGAGGGACCTGCTGAGCCAGACGGCTTGGAGGCGAACTTGCGGGTGCGGATGCGTGTGGGGTCGCGCTCGGTGTAGGAGGAAGAGGATGGCGGCGCAAGCATCCACGAGTCGCGCTGGGGTTGTGGTTCAGCTTCGGGCATTTGGGGCCCTAGAACAGGCCTGTTGGCATTTGAGGCTCCAGGGAGCGCAGGCCCGTAATCATCTTCTGAGTCGGAGGACGACTCGGCATCGTCTGTAGGGCGTGTGGAGATATCGGCGGGAGGCGGCGCAGGTCCAATACTTCGGGGAGGCGGTACGGGGCTGCTATCGGAACCAGAGTCGTCGTCTAGATCAATCCCATCTTTGTTGCTCTGTGGCAACGATGGGCCTACTGTGGGTTTTGGAGCAGTGGGTGCGCTGGGGCCGTAGTCGTCGTCTGAATCGTCGAGATCGATCTCGTCCCGATTCTTGGAAGGCGACTCGCTGCGCTGGTGTTTGCTTGGCGGTGATTCACTCCCCTCGGGGGTTCGCTTTCGCTTTGACAGATGCGGCGGAAGTTGGGGCCCAATCGAAGACATAGCGGGTGGTGGGCAAAGTGATTTGTCCGGTTCGAAGGCGAAGTATACACGGGGACAAAACCCAGACGCGTAGATGTACTCGAGGTGCGCATGCGACTGGTCAAGATAGAGAGGGTGGCCCGTGCAGAACAGAGGTTTGTCTAGCATCGAACCGCCCGCTGTGAATAAAAAATGGATGAGAGAAAATAAGTAGACTACTACATAAATACAAGATGCATGATAAATTTCTAAGCTCACTAGGGTCCCACTTGTTAGTATTATATCGACGGAGAAAGGTTTATTTGTTTTATTGGGATTGTATTCGCAGCATTTTCTCCCCAATGAGGTGTCGCAGCAAAACATAATACTTTACTTGCACTCTATTCCAATGGCTGTTTATTTTGGATATAAGCATGCAGTCGTAGATACCAAAAGATTTCGTCTCGATCCATTACGTACTATTGAAGATATTTAGATAGAGATGTTGACTTGTAAAACATTCCTGGATGGTGGATGAACGTAATGCTGCATCTCCATTTCTCACCACTTGGAGTTGCCACAGGAGAATTAGCCATGATGATGCGAGCCTTCTCTTTTGGCCATGGTAAATGTTTTTTTATACACTTTTGCTGTTACATATACGTTCTTATTCTTTCAGTACATGAGTGTTTTGTTTCTATAGAAGGATAAGACGGAGTTGGGTGTAAGTAATCACAAGACGAAAGGACAAACAAGAAGAAACCAGACAAAATCACGACTTCATAGTATTTTATGTCCCCCACTTCAATGAGGTGTAAATTTACCGAGAATTTTATGGAACTATTGGATGAACTAGTTCTCATGAGAGGTCAATGTGTGCTAAGGAAGACCCCGGCAGTGAATATAGCCTCGGCAGAGCGAATGAAATGCTAAGTGAAGTTTGGTCAAGACTTAGGCGAAAACAAGGCGATATTTCTTTTCTACTCGTCGCAGAGTATTCGCTACTCCTAACCCGAACTTGTCTCCAAAATTAGTTAAAGAGGCAACAGACAATGGAACGATGAGTGGAAACGGGCTAAGCAGACGGCATGTAGGACACGTAAGATTGAGGCGACAAACAACTTAGACTTCGATATTTATTTACATTGAACTAGGCCGGAAAAAGCAATAATACCGTGAAACATCACTAGCTCGGTCTAAGGCTTTACTGATTGCGAAAATTGAACTTGGCAACTCGCATTTGAAGCAAGTTCAGGTAGTTTGGGCTAGACCCCTGCTCATGAAAGGCGACCTTGCCAAAAATCGCAAAAGCCAAAAAGTGCCCCAAAATGGTTAGAATCAAAGCTAATGGGTATGTGCGTTCGAGGGAGACACTTGGGCCTCTTTAAGTTGTGCATTGTTAGCCCAAAATAAGACGTCACTGCGCAGGTAGGAAACTGGCAAGGTTGGTGTCGGAGAATCCCCGGCCCGCGCCCTTGTCCCTGCGCCTTCAAGGCAGCTGTGGAAAGCGGCCCGTGGGAGGCGTCAACGAACCACAGAGCTCGACCCAGCTGAACGACACCAACTTTCGCCAACTTCAAGTCTCTGGAAGCAAACTGCTGAATCGGAGCAGCGGAATACCTGAATTCTGTTGAATTCCTTTATTTCCAAGGACCCGGTGGATTCCTCCGAGATAGTATCCACAGCCCCGTCCCGCCCATCGAAACCACGAGCTGGAGCTCTATCCCCAGTGGCCCGGTCGCAATCTCAAGCTTCAATTCGCCATCAGCTGCGCCAGGCCATGACCCCGATGTGGTAGTGCTTGCGCATGCAGTGATGGAAGCCACGGCGCAATGGCCGATCCAAAAGATTTGTCTCTCGCGAGAGACGTTACCTCAGATGATGGCGACACGATAAAGGATGCTTTGGAGGGGGCTGGCGTTGGCAGTGGAGATGATGGTGGTGGTTCCTCGAATGAGCGCAGCCACGACGAGGACTCGCTCAACGGCCACGCAACCCCGGTTCCAATCGGCAATGGGTCAGTCAAGAACCGGTACCGTGAAATTATGCAGCAACAGCACCAGGATAGCTCTGATGTAAGCTCGTTGGCTGGAAGCGATCTTAATGGTCTCCCAAAGCGAGCAGGCAGTCCAATCGATTCGGTACTGTCGGGACCCGACGATTCTCCATCCGTTCAGGTAAGGCTCTATCATTCAACCCTAGTATCAAAGACCTCTAACAGGACAAAGGGTTCCTTGATATCCTCTCCCGGAAGCAGTGTTCTCCCCTCGGTCGCCTCGCGCCCTGGCCTTAGCAGCCCCACGCCCTCGTTCCGTCCCTTTGATCGACGATTCCAATCCCGAATCTCCTCTTCGGGTATACCCACCCCTCGGTCGCCCTCTCCAGCTTTTTTAACCACCCATAGCCGCAACGTATCACTCAGTTCACAGTTATTGTTTGACCAGACCGAGACTGATACCCCATCGCCACCGTGGGAAGTAGTTCGGTGGACACGCCTACGAAAGCTCAATGGACAAGCATTCTCCGAGTCGGGGAGACGCAACTTTGGATCGCCAACATGTGTGGCAGTTTCAGCATCGATTGTATTGGGGACTTCGATGGGGATTATCCTAGTATTCGATTACAACCAAAACCTCAAAATGATTATTGGGCCTGGAACAAAAGGTGAGTTACTTTCAAAGTCTCGTTTCTTCTCCTTCTCATATTAACCCAAGGTAGCTGTCGAATGCGGTCCAATTACTGCAATTGCAATTTCTGCCGACCACACAACTATTGCGGGAGGACATGAAAATGGCTATATCTTCACGTGGGATACGAGTAGAGTCTCGAGGCCATTTTTGACAATACCGCATCTAGAACCTGCACAGCTCAAGAACAGGAGCGCAGACGGACACATCCCTGACGTTGCAATTACACACTTGGGATTTCTCGGCACCCGACATACGGCTCTGGTTTCCGCCGATGACAGAGGAATGGCATTCTCTCATCTCGCGACGCGGGGTACGGGTGCACTAGGACGAACCGTTAAAACATACCGAATCCTTGGGCGATACCCCGATGCACCAATGCCGACAGGGAAACCCGTGAAGCCCAGCACTGTCCTCGCATTCTCGCCCTTACCGCTGGGGAATGTTGAGCGCTCAACCGATGCCCTTGGGTTGACAGCCATGTTGACCCCTTATCTCCTCGTGATTGTGTCTACAACTCCCGTTGCCCAGACCCAACATAAATCCGCACGCCCCAAGGATGTTCCCGCTCACAGTGCTATGACCGGATGTTTAGCGTGGTTTCCTGCTGTGCAGCTCAAAGTTCCAGACCCTCATACTGGAAGTGACATTTCGAAAGTGAAGCTGGCGTATTGCTGGTCCAACGTTCTCACCGTCTTAGACGTGGATGAACTCCCCCGTGAAGACAAGGATCAACCACCTTCGTTCAGATTCAAGGCACGAAGCAGATGGAAGTGTGAGGAGGCCATCGTTGCTGTTCAATGGCTTAGTCGCTCGGTTCTTGCTGTTCTCACGATTTCACAGCGGTTGATTATTCTTGAAGACAGAAGCATGCGAATGACGGAAGGTTTCGATCTTTTACAAAAGTATATATATCACGCCGATTTATTTTCAAAGCAGCTGCACACACTCGTGGAGCAACTTGATGAAGATGATTCATCTATGCACGGAGTTGTAGCAGATGCATTTTATATGAGCTTCAAAACTTACAAAGGGAGAATTTTTCTTCTCGGGTTCAATGAGGTTTCTATTGGCGCCCGCTCAAACTGGGCTGACAGACTAATTGCCATGATGGAGCATGGTGATTACATTGGAGCCATCCAGCTTGCGACTTCTTACTACACTGGTGACGCTGACAAGCTCACCGTCGGGCTACCCGAAGATGCAGATCTACGGCACTCTATGGTTCAAGACAAGATTATGGAGATCATTAGCGCCTCATTGAAGTATGCCTTTGGTCAGCGACAGAAGCGCCTGGAAAATGCCGACGATGATCATATGAAGCAGCTGGCAGAGACGTGTTTTACAGCATGCCAAAGTATCAATAATACTGACTTCCTATTTGACGAGATGTATGAGTGGTATGACGACGCGGAGATATCAGGTATCTTCCTTGAATGTCTCGAGCCATACATTCTAGAACGTGTCATCACAATGGTCCCTCCCGTTGTTGTGAAAGATTTGGTCGCACACTTCGTGACCAAGGGCTGGGAGAGCAGGCTAGAAGAGATGATTTGCCACATGGAAACGGCTACTCTCGACTTGGATCAAATCACTCTGTTGTGTAAGCAGCATAGCCTATACGATGCCCTTATTTACGTCTGGAACCAGGCTTTAAGCGACTACATTACACCAATGATTGATCTCATTTCGCTCCTGATACCTCTCATGGCGAACGGGGACTTCATACCTGGCAACATGGCCGATGATTTTTCCAGCATCAGCGCGCTCAAAATTTTCCCATATCTATCCTACACTCTCACTGGGCGTGTATACCCGACCGGAGAGACATTGGAGGATGAGACAGCAACCAAAGCCAAGGCGGAGATTTACTGGTTCCTCTTTTCTGGAAAGACGATCACCTGGCCTAAGGGCAGTACTCGGGAGTTTATCACCATGCCCACTGCCGAGACACAACCTTCGTTCCCATATCTGCGCCTAATTCTCAAGTTTGATGCGCCAAGTTTTTTGAGTGCTTTGAACGAGGCCTTTGAGGATTCCTTCTTAAACGATTCCCCTGACCAGCAACATGTCAACGGGGGCGTGAGGGGTGAGTTGCCTGAGGAGCAAATATTCGGGCTTACCATCAATCGCCAATATATATTATCGATTCTTCTCGACGTTATGAGCCCCGATGAGTTTGCCGCCGAGGACACGATTTACCTGGACATGTTTATTGCTCGAAACCTGCCTAAATTCCCACAATACCTTTTATTCCCCGGTACAACTCTATCGCGAGTTCTCACTGGACTTTGCAATTATCCAGGCATTGATCTGGCAGAAGATGCTCAGCTGAGTGCCGAATACCTGCTCTCTATCTATCATCCGTCCGACATGCCCGCGCTGATGCCACTCTTTAAGAAGGCTGGCTTTTACCGAATCCTGAAGCGCATATACAAGGCAGACAAGCAATATGGCAAGCTGGTACAAACATATTTCGAGGATCCTGAAGAGCAGGAGATGGTTTTCGAGTGTATCTCAAGCTGCCTACGCCCCCAGGCTGGACTGAGTACTCGCCAGGTTCAAGAGGTGTTGGATGTTGTCAAGGCTCATTCGCGAGACTTGCTTGAGCTTAATGCCCAGCAGACCGCGCAAATATTTGCCTCGCAGGATAAGGAACTTCACCAGCATATTCTAGACTCTGCTGATGACACTCTAGAACTTCAGTACTTGTACCTAAAAACACTGCTGGAGCCTGGGGAAGCTTCATCCGAGGAGAAAATTATTTCTGATCGGGACTTGGTGGAACGATATGTCCAGCTTATGTGCAAGTTTGAGCCATCACATGTTTCTGACTACGTGGGACTGGTACAATCAACGGATCTGAGACTCGAGAAACTGATTCCGACTATGGAGGAGACTGGTGTCATAGATGCCGAAGTAGTGCTCTTGGCTCGTGAGGGTCAAGTCAAAGATGCAATGGATCGCTTGATTAAGCATCTTGGCACCCTGGAGTCAGCAATACAAGGAGTATTGACAGGTGCATATAAGCAAGAAGAGCATACCGCTGGCTTCCAGCTTGAGTTGGAAGAGTTGCTCCAGGCCCTTCAGAAATATGTCCACGTTGGCATCTGGCTTTGCCAGGGGCAGACAAAAACATCCAAAAGAACCAACGTGGTGCAAAAGAAACAAAAGTCGGCTGTTGAGGCTTTGTCTCCTGATGAATCACTCTGGCTAGGCCTGGTTGAGGCATGCGTGCAAATAACACGAAGCCTCTCCCCGGCCATCATTTCAGTCACCAAACGGGCTGAAGATGAGGAGAAGTTGGATGAGGAGAAGCTTCTTGCTCTCCTACGCTCTTTGGTTCAGCATACCTTTACAGCTCTGCTCACGGCAACATCGAGCCAACCAGCTGGCCAGCCTGGCGCACGCCTATTGACCAATGCCGGGGCTAACTTATCATTTCTTCGTGTACTCCGAGCATTTCTCACACAAGCTGCCGCCGCTTCGCCAAATTTGGCAGACCTGAGAGGAGTGCTAGCGTCAATCTTTTCTGCATATGCTTATGAAGAATCAATACTGCGATTGTCAAATAGACTCTTGGAGCGAAGTCTATTCGTGAATGTCAAGGAATCAGTAGAGCTGCGTCAACGCGGCTGGCGCCCTCGTGGGTCTACTTGTGAGGCTTGTAACCGGAGAGTATGGGGGCCTGGGGTGGCTGGCAGGTCAGTATTTGAGGCATGGGAAGATAAACAAGCCATCGAAGACAGGAGAAGGAAAGAAAGGCAGGCTGATAATGCTGAGCGTGCCAAGGGCCATGCGGGCGAGTCAGATGCTAGATCTAAGGGGAAAGGCGTAGACACAAGACCGTCAAGCATGCTGATTGAGCCAACTACGGATGCAACAGCCGTGGATGGCAAAGACCAGCCATTAGGATCGTTGGTGGTTTTGGCATGTCGGCATATCTATCACCAAAGTTGCCTAGATGCGTTGCAGGAGAAGCAAGATAATGCAGCGATAGGACGGGACAGAGACTATAGATGCCCGATTGATGGATGAAATGGGGGAGACGCTTGTACACAGTGTATGACATACAGAGGGGCTATTATTAATGATGACGATTTCTTATATATATATATAGAAAAATATGAGTTTAAACTATTGCTTTGGTAGAAGAGGCGAGGCGTTGATAGCAGCGGGGCGGGCGCGCCAAATTGCCCGCTAACGTAGGCGCGCGCTAGGTTCCGTCCCTGGGACTAGCTCCTTGGCTTCGAGGCACGTCACCGTCAAGTCTCCCGCTCTCAACTCCAATCCCAGTTGCGACAAGCCTGCGCCGCCATGTCGGTCACCTCAGACGACGAGGACGAAATCCTCTCCGACAACCAATCGGTCAGCTCGTCTGGCGAAGACTCGCCGCCCCGCCAGCTGTCGTCGCAGAACTTCTTTGCACCACCCTTCTACGGTCGGCCCCCGACGCCGCTGCCTCCCTCGCCGTCGCTCACGTCTCTCTTGCGCCCATCACGCCCCACGACCCCTGATGCCTCCGACGACGACACGCTCGCGCCCCTCCCCCGCGCGGCGCCCAAGGTGCCGACGTACGAATACTACGGCTTCGTCCTGTACCTGTTCAGCAGCCTGACCTTCCTCATCTACCTCCTCTGGGGCTACCTCCCATCGCCCTTCCTGCACGCCCTGGGCATCTACTACTATCCGAACCGCTGGTGGGCGCTGGCTATCCCGGCCTTTACCGTCATGGCGGTGTGCTACACGTACGTGGCGCTGGCGGCATACAACACCGAGATTCTGACGCTGCCCCTCAACAACGTCGAGACCATTGTCGATGGCGCGGGGCACCTGGCCGAGATTGATGCCAAGGGCCGACTGCGCGGCAGCCGCAACCGCGAGCGCAAGGTGGAAGGGAACGGAAAGTTGCGGTGGCGTGAGATTTGGAGCGAGGGGACAGATGCGGTCATGGACATACCCCTGGCGGGAGTCTGTGAGGTGCTCTATGGGGAGGGCAGAGAATATTTCGACGAGGCGGAAGAGGAACCATAATGAATAATGCCATGTACGATAAGGAAAAGCGCCCAGAGACTTGGATGGGTAATGGTGTTCTGGCATGTGGTGGCAACGGTCAAGCGAGGCTGCAATAATACTGCCGACAAAATTTAGGGTGGCTATACAATGATGATTAAAATTAATTCCTTCAAATCAGAACAAATATAATTTTCTAAAATGCACATGGAACTCTATATAAACTAACTGCCTGTCCAGAAATGTCACTAGTTCTGTAGCAAGCATCCCTAATTATCAAGACATAACGGAACAAGATGAGACACAAAAAAAAAAGAAGAGAAAAGAAAAAACACAAAAATTATTGTTGCCTAACACCCGTGCGCAATCCAGCCGAGTAAAAGGACTTGGCCTTTATTCATTAGTCGATGTTGAAAAACCGATGCGGCGGTGCAAACGCAACATGTAAGTAATACTTCGGAAACCAGTACAATACACACCCCTTGAAAGATTGTACTCCTATGACTTTCTCATCTTAGATAGCACAGAATTTACTACCTGAAATATTCATTTAATAATTAAGAGAAGAAATATAAATAAATAAATTTATTTTTATTAAAATTATTTATTTATATAAATTATTTTATAAATTTAGAGCAAGTAGACCAAGTACAAACTTTCAGGTTGTACTGTATATGTGAACAAGAAAATGCGAAGTTTCGCACTGCCTCCCAAAAGACGACATGCTCCCACCACAACAATCTATATGTCGAAATCAACAAAAAAGAATCATTTTCCTGTGGCTTCCTGTTTTATATATTCAACATGAATAAAACAGAAAAATTCCAGTAGAATTGGGCGCCCAATGAGGCCGAGGCAAGCAAGACATATATGTGTGGTTGAAGAAGCCAATTGCAAAGGGACAGAACACTCACATTAACGTATCAGCTATTGAAAATTGCAATCATATCAGAAACTTTTCTTGTCTTATTGTGTTGACTCTGCTCTTCCATTTTAGACATGAATAAATGTGTGTGGTTATGAAACATGTTGCCTTAAAACACTGGTAGAAATACAAAAAGTGAGAGTAACTTTATTCCCTACATTAATTATTAAGCCAGGTGCTAATATATAAACTACGCTCTTTGTAGAACCTCGCCTTGATTTTTCTAGCGCACACCATAAATCAAAGTCAGTACTTTACCATAATCCCTTTCACCTCCAAAATATCCAAAAATTCCTTTCTGGACTTTTCCTCCATATGCGCGCCTTACTACAAACTACTGTTTATTATACAAAACAATATCAAAACACCAAGTCATCGTACTCATTATTAAAATCATCTTCTCCAGCGCCTTCAAGGCCAACGGGGGTAATGGCAATCTCAAAATGTAGGACTTTGTTTGAGCCTGCTTCTTTTCGTCGAACCGCGTTGATTTTGTGACGAAACCGCGCCTTCATTCCTTCAAGGGCGTCTTCAGCATTTTTGTCACTACAATCAATAGCCCCATCAAATGTCTTGTTCCCTGGTGTCTCCAAAACAAATTCCAGCACCTTGAAGGTGCCATTGAGTGGAAGATCATCCTTGAGCGCTTGAAGAGACATATCCATAAACTGGCCGTTGGGACTCCATTGCGTATTTCTGCTTTGGGAGACGTTCACGGTATACATTATACTGGCCTTTGGCAGATTTGGCGAAGTTCGTTTGGGAACTTCCTGGGTTTGTCTCAAAGGCATGGGTCGGGAGCTTGATCTCGCTGTGGAATCGGTGTTGGTGTTTCGCGCTGGTAAGGGTGGAGGTGGCATACTTTTAGGATACAAGGCCGGAGAATTCGGTTTAATGTTAGAACTCGAAAAAGCTGGCCGTGGAGGTTCTGTCTGGGCCCTTTGATGGAGATGTCTTGAACCTGCTTCCTCATACTGAGCCTCCGTTTCGGGGGAATCCTCTGTGGGAGCAGATGCCTGTGTGGACCGGGGTTGAGAATAATCTGCAGCTGGAGGATGTTCTGAGCTTGGTATTTTAAAGCGATCTCCGTGATCTTCAGACGGGTTTCTTATGGTATTGTCAGGTCGGTCAGTGTCAGTCTCGTCGAATGCGTCTTCCGCGACTTGGGTTCGAGCCCATGTTGCCTGAGCACTCTCCTCCTCAGGAGCCGTGGGAGGAGCAGGTATTATGTCGGTGTTCTGGTTCTGTACTCTGATTAGACAATGTGTTTTTATTCTAACTGGACCAACAAACCCGCGGAGGGACAGGAGAGGCAACCGGCTCTGGGCTGTGAGGGCCATCGTATGGATCTCTCATTTCCGCCATAGGTGCCACATGTGGACTCTCCCTCGTTGCGCTCACTTCATCTGGAAGCTTCTGGCCATTACTCCCAGAAGGCTGAAAGGTCTGTGTTGTGTAGGAAACTTCAGGGGCAGACGTGCTTGCATCATTCCTGGCCGAATCATTAGTAATTTAGTTAAAGTCGCTGTGTCATTAAAACCTACCAAGCATTTGAAACCGCTGGTTCGTCTACGAGGGACTGTTCAAATGGGTCCAGATCCATCATTGTTTCAATGGATTCTTCCAAAGCAAGGTCTCTCTGATCGGAAAGACCTGTAGGGTTCTCGCGTTGGTTCCCACTAGGGCTCTGTCTCTGGACTCCCGGAGATTCGTGAAATCGGGAATTGGCAGTGCTTTGGTTGGCGCGATGGTGGTGTGGACGAGCAGAACCTCTTCTATTTGGATTTCCCTCGGACCCTGGATCAACTAGTTTCTTCTTGCGCTTCCATTTGCGTTGCTGGTTAATTCTAACAACCAGCTGGATGACAGTGCGTTTAATCCTAAAAATATGATCTTGTTAGCATCACATAATGGATATCTCGAGATGCACCACCGACTTTCTAGAGTCTTTTGAGTACTGCAGTCGTCTATGATTTTGGTCATTACGATCATCCGGCCAGTAGAAAAGCCCATTCCCTTCGGCATCTAGGAACCCAAATGCCAATTCCAGCAGGGCGTCTTGGTGAGAGCGCGCCTTCCAGTCCATCAAGTCAGGGCCCTTAAATCCACTACTCGACTTGAAGTTAGAAATATATAATCGGAAAGCGTTGTAGAATGTGATATCCAGCCGTTGGTGAGAGTGCCCATAGTCAAGCTCGGTGCGGAGTTGTGTGATATGTGGGATTTTTGTCACTTTAGTCGTATTAAACAGTCGATATTTTGCAGGATTCGGACGTCGAGAACTTGTTTCTAAACTTGATTCCATGACTCCTAGAAAATTCAGATACGACCGGTTAACACGAGCCACAAAGCGACACAGACTGAGTGTAGAACATTCAGCAGCGTGCTTGTTGGTGTGATTGTAACTAGGATTTATGGGGGCAGAGAGTTCAAAATGGAACTTAGGGGAACGCCGAAGAATTTTCAAAATAGAAGAAATTAAGGAGAATCCACCGATGCAAGTAAAACTTTTCCCGGACCATGCACAGTGGAAAATGTAAAAAAGGAGGCGCGTCGACTTAACTAGGCAACAGAGTCTGATAACAACGGCTGGACGTGATGATGCGAGGGTCTTCAAAATCAAAAGTTAAGAATCAAATCTTAGCATGTAGCCCTCCTTGACAGTTTCTTCTCCCACGGTGGAAAGTAGCCGAGAAATCCACATCAATAATGCGTAAGTTGCTGTTAAACACTGAGAGGCGACGATATGCAAATTCCAAGCGACATCCCACGGGTTTTTTTAGACTTTTTACACCTCGATCCAAAACTGTATTTTTCATCTCAGTACCTTATTCAAATTCTGATTGTTATTTTGGGCGACTTTTTGAGCAAGTGTTAGAACCAACACACGGTTGCAGCGAATACTATTTCCAGTAGTGCAGGGGTAGTGAAGCTCACCCTTGCAACTCCATGAAACCACCTCCCTCCAAAAGTGGCAAAGAAATGCCACATGCGATATTCTTTGCTTTTTTTCTTCCTTGTCTGAATAGACGACCCATCGCCGACCTCTTGCCATTGGTATGGTTAACCACGGCGTCACCGTTATTCAGGGGTGTCATTCCCTCCCAGTTTAATAACCAAAAAGTGGATATCACAGCCTGGGCGGTGTTTGTTGAGGATATTGATTTTATCCAAGTTCGATTGATGCCTATTACGGAGTGGTTCACCAACCTAGAGTTACCACACCAAGTTCTTGCCACGGGCTGCCTCCGTACAGGTTTCATGAACAATCCAAATAGGTCACCGCATTATACTCCTGCAAGGGAGGAGACCTTTTTGGGTGGTATCGTAGGCGCCGCCTTCAATAGCGCAGCGCTGGCTCTCCAAAGGAGACCCAAGCGTTGGCCCATTTTCCGGCCATTGGGGCCACCCCCCAAAAGCTCGCCCCAACTTCAACCAAAATTCAATTTTTAAAACATATAAACATCAACCGAAAAAAAGTCTCCCCAATCTGCGGAAAATTTTGGATGACTCTGGTGGCCCCGATTTTATTCAGTAGACTGTTGTTGGAGTGGGTTTCCCCATAAATAGCCTCCCTACGGGACAGAAAATGTGTAAGCGCCCAGGGCGGGAGGTACACCCACCCCCCTCGATCATGATCCCGATGAAATCTGCCTCGTTTTCTTGTACCCTGGCTCGGTTGCCTCGTTGCGGCTCAAGCATGCCAGGATGTGTGGTCCGCAAAATAATCTATAAATAGGAATATGCTCTCAAGTATATTCCCTCCAGTCCATCTCCGCGATACGCAGTCAAACGTCCTATTTTGAGATATATGTGATAACATCTAATACTCATCTACCATGGATCAAGACACGACCCAAGCATGTCCTCAGAAACAAAAGCGAGGGAACAATATCAGAACCATCAAGAAACGCACACTTGAGCAGCTACGTTCAAATCTTGACTGCCCGGACAGCAACAAAGCCAAAGACATTGAATTGTACAAAGCCATAAAACAGCATTTATCCACCTTTGTTTCTTCTATTCCAAAGGGTATGCCAGGTATTGAGCTTCGAGATTGGGAAAATCGGAACCACAAACTTGGGTTCCAACTGATGGCGAATTCTTTTCTGGAAGAACAGAAGAATGGTTCTCGTTTCTGGCCAGATTCTCCTAAGAATCTCCACTATCGAAAATATACGTACTCTCGAGATACTGAACTGTAAGTCTTCGATATACTGGTAGCATGGGACAATACCGGAACTATGCTAAAGACAAAGTGCAGAATAACCTCCAACTTGGCACATCTCTATTGGAGAATCAATAACCCTGAGGAAGAACAGCTTCAGAAAGTAGAAGCTCCTCAACATACTCACATCTCCAGCGGTACCAATCACCATCTTCACGATAGTGGCCAGGAAGGTAATCATCGCGATAAGCCCATCGGCGTGAACAACCAAGGATCTCATCAGAATACATCGGCGAGTTCTGGAGCAGGCCAAGTCATTCAGTCAGTTTAATCTCCATGCTACAAGTTCTCTAAGCGTAAGGAAAAAAACCTAATTGGCTGTTAGTGACAATAATTCCCTGCCGTCACCACCCCCACAATCGAGATCCCCTCTCTTCGAATCTCCCGGCGGCAAACCTCCAACGAATGAATGCAACATGCTAGATACCAACAACATAATTGGAGATCGGGGGATAAGTCAGCCTAGAGCACCCGCTCCCATGCCAAATATGAGCGGTACATTGTCCAGCATACCTGAGTCTTCAACGGCCACACAGGTAGGTTCATTTTTTACACATGGTTAAATTAGTATATCGATGCTAATATAAGTAGAGTCGCGAAAATGGAAAACGCCCGGCTACTCAAGCAGGACTCGAATTGGACAGTACCCAACCAAAACGTACGAAGCACCAAGGACCAAATTTCACTAAAGCCACTGCATGCCCTTCAACCCCTAATTCTTATGACTCAGCTACCGGCAAACAAACAACACGCACCTCTGGAAGAGCAAAAAAAACCATTCACGATCCCGATTTTGTCACGTGGGAAGAAGTAGATAATGGTGTTCCTTCATTGGATAAATCCGGCCATTTGGATTCTGTTAGTTTAAATCACAATACCCGAGATCATTCGTCTCGCCTCACGATGCCCCCACCCAGTCAAAGAGATGAAAGCGTCGCTACGCTAGGGAGATTAGACAATGATCGCGTGGAATATCCATTTCAAAGCAAGGCCCAAAGAAAAACAAATACTGAGAAATCCCCGGATATTTCGAAAGCAGAGAGAAGGATGGTTAGTCATGAACTCGATACTGGGCCTGTGCGTTCGCGTTCACCATGGTTGGAATCAGATACTGAATCCAATCATGAGGATGAACCGATTCGAAGCATTGAATCTCGTCAGAGCGATATTCAGGGCAACCCTAGAAGTGTTCTCGAAGCTCCAGTGCCCCCAGAAGCGGAATATGATTCGATTTTTGATGTTTTTCACGAGACCACAGAGCGAAACCAGGAGCTCCCGGATTTGAAATATACATTCACCGTCAACAAATCAAAGAATTTCAGAACGACCGTTCCATTGCAGAATCTTTTTCATGGCAAGTCACTACTCGAAATTGTAGAGGAGTCGGGTATTCGATGCCCGTTCACAAGTGTGACATTTATGCTCAAGGTAGCAAACAATAAACACCAATGGGAGATGTGTCGGGATGATGAGACGTCATTCAGGGAGATGAAGTCAAGTTATGAAAAGACCATCGGAAACAGCAGAGAATTAGCCAAATCCAACGACAAAGATGTTATTATGTGCAAAATACACTTATCTCCTGGAACTATCCATGAAAATAAGGTGGATAATGCTTTGGATAGCGATCACGATGACTATGACAATGATTTTAAACCCTAAGATACAGGGATTTATTGTAACAGGGCACCAACACCAGTGGACTCAGTGGTGATTCACGCTGTTGATTTATTTATTTTTTATCTCTTAGGGGAAACGGTTCTTTTTTGGTGTCCCGTCTATTTCTCGTTGTCCATTTGCCCCGTCTTCATCTCTTGGGAAGATTAGCTTAGCTCGCGACGAAATGTTCACAAACTGAACCACTCATCAAGGCTAATGTATTTTTCCTTCAAAGTAGAACAGGTTAAATGAAAAGAATCAAATCAATTTGTTGAATTTCTCATAAGATTGAGAAAAAAAAAACTCAATTTGAGTCGAGATGGTCTATGATAGTCACAATATAGGGTAAGTTGGAGCCAAATGTAGGAGACCCAAGAGATTTAACTTGTTTCATCGTCATATCGTGGGACGAGATAAGAAGGAATGATATATAGATACTTGGTTACAAAAATACATGTATAATTTTTTAAATAATCGGGAATTTGCCCCTGTTTATTACTTTCGTTTCCATTGTTGATGCGGAACCAAGTTGCAGTTTCACAAGGAGAGAACGCTGACTCGGTTCATAATGTGACGTAAGCAACTAGTTTGATGTCATATTCACGAGTAACTTGTAATTACAGGCCAAAATTAAGAAAAAAAAATACAGCTATTCCCTGAACCATAATAACCGATTGCATAACATCACCTGTCTACCTATGCGGTAAACATGCTGCACAACTCCCAGTCTCCGCTCGCGACTTGTCTCCATGAGCTCGATACAGTTCCCTCGACCGTCTCCAAACCATGTTTTCCTTTGCCTTGTTCAACCTGTCTAAACAAGGTGACGCGATAGGCCAGTGCGACTGCCATCAAGTCGATTTCGACTACTTGTGGGTCATGCATTTTATAAGAGAGCCATTCATTGCAATGCTTAAGCTCCTCCTCCAACGGCGGGTCAGATTCCTTGGTCCGAGGTTCTGGATCGTCAAATAGGAAGCGGTTCGACATGACAGCGTCCTTGGCAATATATTTCAGGGCACTCTTGGGCTTGTCGCAGAGGGCACGCCAGAGGAGTGTCTCCATCTCCTTGGCGGCAGCGTGGTTCCGGCCCTTGATGGTTTTGAGGTTGTCCTCTGTTTCATCATCGTCATCGTCATCATGCTTGGGTACTTTTTTATTGCTGAAGAAATCTGAGTTGAGCGAAGGCGTTAGGCTACCCTGGCCGCGACCAGCAAGCTGCATGTTGCCATTCATCTGCCGGTCACCAGATTTGCTGTCTCGACCACTGAGGCCATGGGGAGAAGGGTCGGTGGTCAGACCAAGCATGCTCGGCATAATGGCGGTATTGATGGTGTACGTTCAAGTTGATAAAATATATATTGTAGTTTGGTTGGTGATCAAGATAGTCGAACTGCGTGAGGTGAACCGCCAATTTAACAAAACAAAGAGGGAAGATGGAATGGTATATATAAATTATGGCGAGATTAATACGCAATAACCACCTGCGTAAATTGCCAGACCAAGTCTATGATGTGCCTGCAGAGAAATCCTGATTGTTGGACCTAAGGGTCATGGTCGTGACGTCAGTCCACCATCCAAGTTGGAGTCGGATGACAGTGATCGACACTGGTTTGAACATTGCCATGGGCACCCTTGAGAACATGTCGCTCGGGATTATGTGTAAGTCCAAGTCAAGGGAATAATATTGAGAAAACACTCATGTTGGTGGAATAATAATGACCTGCTGCCGTTCATTAGACTTATTAGTGGCAACGTTGTCTGGCTCAACCGTGTCTGTGGAATGGATCAGTGCTGAATTAGTTGATGGAGAATGGGTGTTAGCGCTGATAGCCGAGAGCCTCAAAATGGCATACCATGGCAGTCGAAAGATGGAAGAAAATAGCCAACTGAATAGTTACAAAGTTAAATAATACAATATATAAACATAAGCCGCCTTTTTTTTTTTTTTTTTTTTTTTTTTTTTTTTTTTTTTTTTTAAATACGTATACTGTCCATTTAATTGGCGATTTCCCAACATGCCACTGTCGCTGTCGCTCGTCTTTCAAACCAAACGCTGCTTGTCTTGGTGGGCGATGCCCCACACCCCACCAGTAGTTAGCGCACATGTAAAGCTTTCAAGACAAGGCTCCACTAAAATTTCTATCACCAGGGTCTCTGCAGTTTTTCTTCCCAACTCAGAGTGTGTTCGCGTCCCGCAACCTCGCAGCCAGCGACTCGGTCAGGTGCCTTGATTACAATGGATATCCTCAAGATTCTCTCGAGAGGCACGAAGAAAACCGGCAAGGGCATCCAAGCAGCCGGCGGTGGTGCTACGAAACTCCCCTCGGCCGGAACCACAACCAATCCGCAGCTCTTCCATAATGAAGTTCGTGGGCAGAAGAGAAAGCGAAACCGCGACGAACCCGAAGCGCAGGCTCCTGTCGAGCTGCCTGAAGTCGACTTTTTCGCCCCGAAGCCCGACAATACCCCCAAATCAGCCTCTAGTTCTCGTGAAGCCAAGCGGGCACCGAGTCCCAAACGAGCCGCACCTCAGTTTTTGAGCGAGGATGAATGCCGCCAGCTTCTACGATCGCATCGCCTGAAAGTAACGCTTCTTTCCAAGACTGAAGACCAATCAAAGATCAAGAAGTCAAAGAAGAAAAAGAAGCAGACTGCGGTAGAGGTAAAGAAGGATACCAAGAAGCAGCTATTTCCTCAGCCATTGAATTCATTTGGCGAGCTCCGAAGTGCATATGGTATCGCGCGCCAGGTCTCCGAGAACCTGATTGCTCAAGGCTATCGCGTACCGACCGAGGTCCAGATGGGCAGCCTGCCAATCCTCCTAAGCCCCGAAGTAGCCTTGAAGGACGAGAGTGGTCTTGATGGAGGAGTCGATTTCCTTGCCGTTGCGCCCACCGGAAGTGGTAAGACCATCAGCTTTCTCATCCCTGCAATCAACAACATTATGCGCAGAAGGGCGACCGAAGACTTGGATGGCATCCATGAGCTCGAGGCTATCGTTGTGGCTCCCACTCGAGAGCTGGTTCATCAGATTGTTAACGAGGGTAACAAAATTGCTCAGGGAACGAATATTAAAATTGTTGCAATGAAAAAGGGCACAGCCATTTCCGCTGAAAAGCAAGAACTCGTTGAAGATGATTCCGAGGAAGAAGAAGAGGAGGACAGCGCCGCGGAGTCGGAAGATGAGGCATCAGATGATGATAAAAAGAAGCCCATCACCAAAGTTGATATCTTGGTGACGACACCTCTTTTGCTGCTCAACTTCCTTACGTCCGGATCATCAGGGGCATCAAAAGTGCTGCCCACCGTCCGTGATTTGATTCTTGATGAAGCAGATGTTCTCCTCGATCCCCTTTTCCGGGAGCACATGTTGGGGATCTGGACAGCATGCACCAACCCTTCTTTGCGAATCTCATTCTGGTCAGCGACAATGGGGTCAAATATCGAATCGCTGGTCACTGAAAAACTCGAATCACGAGCGCAGTTGCTGGGCGTTGATCAAAAACCCTTTGTTCGGTTAGTTGTCGGTTTGAAAGATACTGCGGTACCAAACGTTACCCATAAACTCACGTACACAGCCTCGGAACAAGGAAAATTGCTTGCACTGCGTCAACTGCTACGTCCAACATCGAGCGATGACTCGGGTCCACCATTACGACCACCTTTCCTTGTTTTTACACAGACCATTGACCGAGCGAGCGCTCTGCACGAGGAGTTGAAGTACGACATCCCTCTTGAAGCTGGTGGACCAGCCAGAATTGCCGCGCTCCACAGTGGCCTGGCCGATTCAGCTCGCGCTGCAATCATGCGCAAATTCCGTGCTGGAGAAATCTGGGTCTTGATCACTACAGATGTTCTGGCGCGCGGAGTTGACTTTGCGGGTGTCAACGGCGTGGTGAATTACGATGTGCCAGGCTCCAGTGCCGCCTACGTCCACCGAGCCGGAAGGACGGGTCGTGCTGGCCGTGAAGGTGGTGTCGCAGTGACTTTCTACACTAAGGAAGATATTCCATTCGTCAAGATGGTGGCAAATGTCATTGCCGCAAGTGAGAAGCAAGCTGGTAAAACAGATGAAGAAGCTAGTGTTCAGAAATGGCTCTTGGACGCGCTGCCTAATGTTGCCAAGGCTGACCGGAAGAAGCTCAAGGAACGGGGAGTGGAAGCACGCCGTAGCGGTACCAAGGCCAAGATCACATCCAGGAGTGGTTACGAGAGACGCAAGGAGAACAACCGAAAGGGCGCTATCGAGGGAAGCAAGAGGAGAAAGGTGCAACATCACGGCGACAGTGGTAACGAGGATGAATGGGCTGGATTGGGAGACTAAAAGCACAAAAGGCGGGTGGATAATCAATCGAAGTTGCATGGGGTATAACTACCACGTATCCAGCCCATTTGCTGTTGGGAGCAGCTCGAGTTCAGCTGGGAGCAATGTACATGTGTGCTCCACATATACCCACACATTGTTGGATACTGAGCGCTTTTAACTCGGTTCTGACTGGACAAATAGCAACACGAATACAGATTTTCGGAGTACAATACTATGTGAGCAGTGATTGACATGGGGAAATTGCTGCTGATCATTTTCAACGGTCTTGCGCCTTCACGAACCCCTTATTTCATCGACCAAGAGAGACTTCAATATTATTCTCGTTTTACTTTCTTGGCCATTTTTTGGGCGTCTTGGCCAACTCCGCACCAAGACGGCTTGTTGGTTGGGCTCTCAGGATCCCTGTTTTTTTTTTTCTTTGGCCAACAACACCACCAACCACCCCTCCTTGGATGAGGTGGCATGGTCTGGACAATCTCAGCATCGTGTGATCAGTTGACTCAAAAAGAAAGACCTAGAAAAAGAAGAGGCATTTAAAATTTGCCAGCGAATGTGTGAAAATGGTACTCCACTGTGCATCATTCCAGAGAACACACGAGAAGTCAGCCTTTGCAAGAAACGCACAGCCACCTGGTGATATTTGCCAAGGGTGAACTAAAAAAAAATAAACTGCGACGGCCTAACAAAGCGTCGAGGCCATGTGCCGCAGCCCTGACGATCTTGTCCCTGTATTTCGACGTCGCTGTTGGCCGCTATGGCCGGGGCACTATGCCGATTGGCGCCCACCCTGGTCCGTGATGCCGTTGGTGGTGGCTCGAGTGCAGGTCATATATTATACCTTCGGACAAGATGGGTCCTCATTTCACAGCCATCTGTACGGTACCTGCATTATCACGCTGGCAAAGCGCCTTGCGGGCAGGCCAGGCACAGAAACCAATCCTGAGGGGCGGGTGTGTCTTGGTTGCTTGGCCTCCTTCAGCTCTAACTCATAGTTAGCCGCCCGCGCTTTAGTAGCCTCTATCGGAAGGCTGTTGGCTCTCCACCATGCTGCTAGCCCAGGATCTAGATCCATCCACCCTGCACGAGCCTAGTTTCCTCTTCTTGGCATCCTGAAACACGGATACTCTATCCCACTCTGTCCACCACGCCTGTGTGTGCCATCGTGATCCCTGGCCGGTTGGGCCGGTTGATCTGCCAGTTATTCCTTTCTTGGACTGGGATCGAAAAAAATCCGTCGTAGCGCCCACCACTCGGGCCAAATTTCCAAGGGAAAACAAATGGCAGGTGGAATCATGGGCCAAGCCTTTGCCCAGACCAGCTTCAGGCAGCTTAATTTTATTTGAGGACCGTTGGTCGTGGCACTTCTTTTTAGTTCTCACGCTCCTCAGGTGCCCGGTCTTCATCTCCTTCAAAGCTCTTTAGTTTTGGTTCTCTCATTTAGTCTCCATTGTCGCTCTTTAGCTCTTTGTCTTGTTGCTGTTCCGAGTCCTCTTGACAGCCGAATAAAGGCGCACCACCCCCAACTACACACAGTCTGTCCTTTGCTTGCTGGTATGTTGCCAAAACTCAACTGCCTCTCAGCTCTGAATTGAGCTAACCAAACCACAGCTACACCAAGATGAAGTACACATCCGCTGCTATCCTCGCCTCCACCGGCCTGGCCTCGGCCCTCACACAGCAGTGTACTGGCACTGCGGCCGAGGAGGGTGGTAACTGGTTCTGCGGCGCCGTCAGCCAGATTCTCTACGAGGGCTTCTCTGGAACCGGTAGCTACAAGGGCGTTACCAGCATGAGCTCTGATGGCCAGTGTGGCTCTGAGGATGTTGCCTACAGCGGCCCTCTCGCACCTCTTGACGAGGGTGTAAGTCTACCGTCAATTGAAAGGCCCGTGGAATTTCCCTAATCTCTTTGCACCAGCTTTCCATTCACGTTCGTGGACCCATCAACTTCAAGGAGTTCGCCGTCTATAACCTCGCTTCGGACAAGAAGCGCGATATCGCCCCTTCGCCCCATGTCCACGCCCGACGACACGGCCACGAGAACTTCCACGAGCAGCGCAAGAAGAAGCGTACTGAGTGGGTGACTGCCACTGTCTATGGTCAAGTAGTTTCCTGGCCTGCCACCGAGGCCGCCACCAACTACATCGCTCCCACTCAGGGTGCTGACTACATCGTTGCCACCATTAACGGCGACGTCGTTTCTTGGGCTGCCACCAGCGCCGCCGACTCATATGCCGCTCCCACTCAGGCCGCCAGCAACACTGGATCCAACTCTGGCGCCTCCTCAAACTCCGACTCCTCCAACAAGGACAGCGACTCCTCCAGCAAGACTACTACCAAGACCAGCTCCTCTTCCTCTTCTTCTTCCTCCAAGTCCAAGACCGTTGCAGGAGGCGACTGGCAGCGAGTTTCTTACTACAACGCCGAGTCTCAGGTCACTGACAACGTCGTCTTCCTCGGAAACTACGGTGGTGATGGATCTGGCGTGTTTGATACGTGAGTTGAGCATCAGTCCTTGATTAACATATATTCTGACTTATTTGGCTAGCGTTTGGGGCAACTCCCTCTCTTACCTCAACGCCAACGGTGATGGAGGCTCTTCTTCTCCCCAGACCCTGAAGGACACTTTAATCCCCTCCAACAAGGAGTTCGCCATCTTCAGTTCCGAGAAGTGTGACGAGAGCTGCGGTTACTGCCGCGCTGACGATGTTGCCTACAGTATGTTTTCTAAACCAACAGCCTGAATGTTGCTAGCCTTGCAAATACTAACGACTTTCACAGAGGGTTTCGAAGGCGGCAACAAGATCTTCCTCTTCAACTTCAAGATGCCCCTCGACGGCGACCGTGGCTTCAACGGCGACATGCCCGCCGTCTGGGCCCTCAACAGCCGCATTCCTCGCACCGCCCAGTACAGCGATTGCAGCTGCTGGACTTCTGGCTGTGGTGAGGCCGACATCTACGAGGTTCTGGCTTCCGGTGACACCAAGTGTAAGAGCACTTTCCACTTGAAGAACGGCGCCGGAAGCTCCGACTACTTCGACCGCCCCACCGACAAGTACATCAAGGTCGCCACCATCTTTTACGAGGAGACCTCCAGCGTGGCCATCAAGAAGCTGGATGACGACTTTGACTTCAGCGAGGGACTTAGCGACGACACTGTCCAGGAGTGGCTGTCCAGCTTCTCTGATGATTCCCTGGGCAGCAGTTTGTTCCAGCTGCTGTCTCTGTAAGCTGGTGCTGGCAGGGTGGGAGCAGGAGAACGCCGCTAGAGTATGTCCGATATGACATGTTATTTCGAGCCATATAGCGTTGTATATACTTCTTACTTCAATATCCAAATACGGAGTTATTTTTCTGGAGCGTTGAGGAAAAAAAAAGACTACCCCTGGAAGAAAACGTTCGTTTTATGGTTGATAGTCGTGCGTGGCATGTTTTAACTAGTAGCCGGCTCAGGTTGTGGGTTAGAGTAAGCCATTATTATAAAACACCAATCAGTTTTCTATAGAGTCGTTGGTGTAGGAGCGGAGCTTGAAAAAAGTTTCTGTTTTATTTACCTACGGGCAGACGAAGCGTGATGTATTGGACAAGAATACGGGTGCACTAATTCATTTAATAACGACCTGACATTAGCTGTGCTGGATTTGTGCTGCAAAAATGAATCTCGGACAAATCCAGAGAGTTAGGTTTCAAGCAACAATGTAATTGCACCTCTTCTTAGTGATGGACTCTGTAATGCAAACCACATCTAGGGAAAGCACACACATGTTCCAAAACGTGGCAACGAAGCGCATGATCAATGAACACTAGATCAAGCTGATGTTAAGTACACCGATGCTGAGTTTTCTATCTATACAGGAGGTTTTCTAGGGCATAGGCACTTCTACAGTAATATACAAGTCCTCGTCATCATACATCGTTACCATTGTCCTGAAATGATACACGTCGGTTCAAGTAAAGGTCATTCCCCATACAACCTTGCGTAGCAGTATGGCTCACGGGCTTTTGGTTTCTTCGGCTGCCGAAAGTCCAACCACATTCTTTAGAGTTCCAAAGCTGAGACAGTCGCTAATGCGATTTGCGCCAGAGAAGAGCATCACCATTCGCTCAACGCCGCAGCCCCAGCCGCCAGTAGGTGGGAGACCATAGTCGAGGGCCTTGACGAAACTCTGGTCCAGCGGAGCGGCATCTTCATCATCTTCAACGAGCTGAATGCCGTCCTCGGCGGCATCTGGGTTAACTTGGGGCTCGATGGCGACGGCGCCACCGGGCTTGTTGACCAGGTTGCGATGGTCAAGTAATTTCTGTTTTTGAGCTTCGGGATCGTTCTCCTCTTCATACATGTTGGCTAGCTCACGCCCACCAATGAACAGTTCTGCTCGTGCCGACACTAGTTGATATGTACGAGGACAGAGGAAACTCTTTGCAAGCGGCGACATGCATGAGGGGTGATTCATGATTAGGATAGGCTGCTCAAAGGACATGGGCTCAATGTATATGGCTGCAAGGCGGTCGAGAAGCTTGGAGAGAGAGTTGGGAACTTCGCCCGGAATCTGAACTCCAGCGAGCTTTAGGATGGCAAGAAGCTCGGGCAGAGCACCTTCAGCAGAAAGTTTTGGAAAACGAAGGCCGAGTGCCTCCTCCAGAGCAGGGATGAATTCAACACGCTTGAATGGCCGCTGGAACTTTGCAAGATCGATAGGTGGCAGGGAAGTGAGCTGGGTGGAAATGAGCTTCTGGGAATGCTCAGCCAGGCTGCACAACAGATCCTCAGTCTCCTCGATCAAGTCCTCCAGGTTGCTATACGCGCTGTAAAATTCGCACATGGTAAACTCTGGGTTGTGTGTCCCATCGATGCCTTCGTTGCGGAAAGCAGGCCCAATCTCAAACACCTTGTCGACGCCGCCAATGACCAATCTCTTGAGCCACAACTCGGGGGCAATGCGAAGGGCGAGATCTCGATCTTTGAATTCGGTCGCCCGAGTGACAAAGGGGCGGGCCACGGCACCACCGGCGTTTTCGGCCAGGATGGGTGTCTGGAACTCGAGGAACTTCTTCGAGTGAAAGTAGTCACGCATATGTTTGGTGATCTCGGACCGCATTCGCAGCACGTCCACAACCTCACGGTTCACCAACATGTCAACATGGCGCTCTTGCATACGGGTCTTGGCATCGGTGAGCTTCTCGGGTATTTGTTCCATGGCTGGAGAGAGCAATTCAGGGAGCTCGGTGGCAGATATTGTAAGTTGGCCAGCCTTGGTACGAGTTGGTACTCCAGTAATTGCTGCCAGATAGTAAGCATCTGGTGAACAAAAGCAAGCATTGGGATCCTACATATGTGGTCGCCCACTTCTACCAAATTCCTAAACAGGGCGAATTTGTGATTGCTGTGACTGGATTCTTGGTCCATCATACAATTTGCCTTGTTGACCATGACCTGCAGCCGCTCAAACTCGTTCACAATGTCCAGAAAGATCAGGTACTTTCCAGCAGCACGCTTCGAGCGAACACGGCCATATACAGTAGTTTTTTGCACATCGAAATGATCAATGGCGTTGAAAGCTTCTATGAACTCGGGAACGGATACACGCTTCGTCTTGTGTTCTAGTCGGGGGTGGCTTTCGGGATATAGTGGATCCTCGCCCTGTTGCTCCTCCCATAGCGTTGTTCGACGCTGCTTCTTAAAGGGCGACAGCTCTTCATCCTCATCCTCGATAGACCTGCCCAAGTCCCTTCGGTGAGGCGACGTGGACAGAACCCTACTCGGCACGACTCCCTGTGCACTCCATCTTCCATTTACAATAGAATTGCCTCTGCTTAGGTTCTGTGAGCTCCACACACTCCTAGAAAAGGAGTGTATTACAGGCCTACTGGCCAGGCGCAGGTACTGTGCAGACATGACCACTACTATCAATTAGTTAGCTTCGTGACCAAAGACAGTGATATGAAGCAAAGAATGTATGGATTCCAGTTAGGATCAGACATTGGCAGTTGTAATCAATCACAGCAAGCTGTGTCAATCGCAGCGGTTCTGAAGCGAATATGCGAACTCATCATGGAAAAACTGGGAATCAAAGGAAAAAAAATATGGCGAGAACTTACAATCATAATGGCATCATGGAACTCGCGCTCCATGAGTAGAAGAAAAGAAAAGTAAAATTTTGGAACTTGCGACGAGAATTTTATGGAAGTGGCCCATGGCCGTAGTTTTTCCGGACACTATGCCAGCCCCTCTGAGCAAACACGAGCCACAATCCCCACCTGCCGCACGACCACAAGACAAGGCTTGTAAGCGTGAGGCGTCCAGCTCTTGGAGCTCACCAACCACCAGGCCAAGGCTGAAATTTGTTCCAACGCGACTTTACCTGGCGCAACTCCACCATAACCAGCAACTTTCCGTGCTGGATCCCTCAATTGGTTCCACCCCCATCACATTGCGACTTTTTGTGAACAACAATCATGGCACAACAGCCTCTTCCGACGACTGCGCAGCCCACCGACATCTACGGAGGAGGTGCGATAGTTCCTCTGCGCGTCATTCCCTATGATCATGCACGCTAACGTTTCCATCGTGTAGATGAGGTCTCTGCACTCGTTCTCGACCCCGGCTACTGCAACACCAGAGCTGGTTTCGCCGGCGAAGATGTCCCGAAGTCGATTCTTCCTTCATTCTACGGTCATGTCACGAAGGAGCCCACGACCGACCTCTTTGGCGACGAGTGTTTGATCCCACGCGCCGACTTCGAGGTGCGAAATTACATGAACCGAGAGAGCGTGGTCGAGGACTGGGATATCGCGTCCAAGATCTGGGAGAACATGTTGGTGAAGCGCCTGCAGCCTGACCGCCCGACACCGCCCTCTAAGAACGGCTTGAACGACGACCCAAAAGATGACGGTCAGGATGGCCAGGGCGACGTCGCCATGGACGATGCTGCCGAGGCGATGGAGAAGCCCCTTCAAGAAAGCCCCCTCTTGATGACAGAGGCCCCATGGAACACACCTAAATCGCGAGAAAAGGCCATTGAGATTATCATGGAGAACTGGGGATGCCCAGCTTTCTGGATTAGCCGGACACCTGTGTTGGCTGCTTTCGCCGCCGGCAAAGCCACTTCCCTTGTTATCGACGTTGGTGGCGCAAACACATCAGTGACCGCGATTCATGATGGCATGGTACTCAAGCGATCCATTCAAAAATCTCCCGTTGGTGGCCTGTGGCTCTCGTCTCAGATTCGAAGCCTTTGGGAGACCTCAGAGCCCAAGATTGACCTGAAGCCTACCTTTATGATTGAGAATAAAACACCCGTGGATGCCCTTTCATCCCCCCAAGTTCGCCTGCGTCATTTTCCCTTTCAGATCAACGACTCCTTCCGTGCGTACGAGGAGGAGCGCGTTTTGACCGAGTTCAAGGAGTCTGTGGTGGAAGTGTGGCGAGGACCTGGCCGATACAGCGTTCCTGGAAACGAAGAGTACGTCAAGACGCAGCCTGGCCGAGTGTTTGAAATGCCGGATGGCTACAACCAGATGTGGCGTGAGCAGCGTTTCCGCGTCACTGAGGGTATGTGGGATGAGACTGCCGGATACCCTCTTCCCGAAGCGGATCGCCTCGCAAAGGGCCAAACCATCCCCGAGTTGATCCGTGCCGCACTCAATGCAGTTGATGTAGATCTGCGCGGAAACTTGCTTGCCAACGTGGTTGTCACTGGTAGCACCAGTTTGATTAACGGCTTCAATGACCGTCTCAACAACGAGTTGACTGCCATGTACCCCGGCCTGAAGATCAAGATCCACGCCGCAGGTCTGACGAGCGAGCGCCGCTTTGGCGCTTGGATCGGCGGCAGCATCCTCGCCAGTCTAGGTACGTTCCACCAAATGTGGATTTCACGAAAGGAGTATGAGGAGAACGGACCCAATGTGGTCGAGAAGCGTTGCAAGTAAATGTATCGGGAGGATCGTCCGCGTGGTGGTCTTTAGGCGTACGGAGTTGGGTAGGGGATGCGCTTTTTCAACTGAATATGGAAAAGCCTAGCTCCAAAAAGAGTTCGGTTTAGACTTGATAGGATGAATCCATGTCAGCAAATCTCAAAATCCGTCTTGCTGTGTTCATAGACAGTGATCTCCTTCCCACTCAAAAAATCATGTATTGAATGTATCCAAACGACATTAATTATTATCCAAGCTGTTCCTCCTCATCTAAGCCTCGGCCTCAGTCTCGGTCTTCCGTCAACTTCTCAGCCTCGATCTCGCGTTCTGTTCGCCGCACTCTCACCCATGCGCCGAGCTCATTCCATATACCCTGCTTCTCAGCCGGCGAGAGGGTTGCTGCCAATCCGCTTGTGCTGCTTGCCACAAAGACTTTTGCGCCCTTCCATTCCCCATCGATAACGCCCATGTTTTCCGCTTCATCCTGCCAGCCGTATTTGAAAGACTTTCCAACGGGACGGCCGTGTCGAACACGCCATATACTCTCCCAAATACTTTTCCCGACGACACAGATGGATTCTGGGCGCCACTTCCTTGCCTTGTTCTCAAGAATCTCGACGCCCTCATCCATTTCCTGTTTACTCAACTCAGAGCCGTTGCGGCTCGGGCGAGCCACGATGTTTGTAAGGCCTAGAGAGTAAAGCTCCGGCATCTGACGATCTTCTGTCGGGCTACATAGCCGCGGAGTGACGCCGCTGGAAAACAATAACTTCCAGAAGAGATTAGATGGGTGAGCATAGGCGTGCCCGCTTCGGGCCGTTTGAATGCCTGGGTTTAACCCGATAAAGAGAACGAGGAGGTTCTCTGAGATGGCATCAGGGAGGAGAGGGAGATGGGCATACGTTGATGGTGGGGCATAGCCAGAGGCTGTTCGGGCTCGCTTCTTTTTCGTCTTCTTGTCACCACCATCCTCATCATTCTTATTGGTCCTCTTTCTCTTAGCGGATGAAGACTTTGATGTGGACGATGAGGTGAGACTCAGACGGGGGGATCTTCGTGGAGGCATGGATGTGGCTGAAGTGGACTCAGGCTCCTTATACATGAAATCGCTTAATTGCAACCATCCCTTGAATGTCGCTGGCTGGGATGATGATTCGGATTGGTTCTCATCGATTTCTGCAGTGTGCTCATCTATTTCCGAGTCCCTATTTCCATGCTCTGAAACCATGAAGTTGTCCGAGACTGGTTGATGATGGACACCACTTGGGAGTCAGGGGTTGTGAGCGAGACCGCTGATAAACAACAGCAGTCGTCCACGACTTTGGCTAACCCAAGTGGTAAATAGCGGCAAACAGGTCTCTTTATTTCCCTCGATCTAACTTCTAAGATATCATAGTTGTGTGTTCTGCCTAGTCCAGGCCGTATGAGTTGTGCGAAGATTCGCCAGGAAATATTTGGAAAACACTGGAAGAAGAGAGAAGTGGACGGATGTCGATGCTAGTGGACAAAAAAAAAAACTACTGCTATTTTCAGCACCTGGAACAGAAATCTTGGCCCCGGTCGCCCCGATCATTTGGTAGTGTCAGCCTTTCACATAGCCACACTAAAAATTGACCAAAAACCCACACACCCTCTTTCGGGGACCTTGCTCACCAGCCACCAGCCTCCAGGCATGGTTCAGTTGATTACTTGCCATGGTAGTGGGGCGGGACCCCTGAACGACAGACAGTGTAGCATCGGCAGAGCGAAGATCAGAGACACGAGCACCGTGAAATGTTAGCTCATGGCAGCTGTTTGTTTTGTTTTGGGAAGATACGAGGTCAGCCGCATGGGATGTCTCGGCTAGGTACCTCTGCGGCTCATTAATATCCTCAAATTGATTACTCGGGCACGTTCAGTTCTTGGGCTGACATCAGGCCAATGCAAGGAAGAACTGCACATGAAGCCCAGGCCGGCATTCAAACGCAGCAGACGAATAAGATTCTGCAAAGTCACGGCATGGGGCGCCAAGATGCTTCAGTAGGCTCACATTCGGCGGCACCTTGTCGGGGTGCTGGCGTATCAGTGGCGACAGGTCGCGGTACAACATGACGAGGCTAAAACATTGAGGCCGGCCATGGATTTCCTTCTACTAGGCTGGCGGGGGGCTCCAAAGGAGACAGACAACACCCGGCCAGCATCCCCCATCAAAGACAACGCCTCAACAATATAGCGGCATAGCTCTTGGGCGGCGGTAGTATGGATATTGTAAGTCATTAGCGATGCTGGTGCTGGAGCTGGCGCTCCCTTGGCGTCGTAGTTGGCGGGGCAGCTGAGGGGCAGGAGCGGTGGTGGGGTCGTAGAGCTCCAGGTACATCCAGAACGAGCGAGGAACTGGTCAGGGTAGGTGCAGGTAGGTAGGTGCAGGTGCAGCTCGGCTTCATGCCTTCCCACCTGTGTCCTCCCGCCTCCCGCCTCTTTGATGACGGGAACGTGTCTCTACGCTGGGTCTTTTCGTATTTATTGGCCCCCTTTCCACTATACATAGCTGCCCCGTCCCTCTTTCCATTCCCGTCCCTCCACCCTCCCACCCCCCTCTCAGAACCTCTCCATTGCTCCTGCTCTGGAAGCGTCCCCTCCTCCCCTGCTACATTGGCAAAGCTACCTTGCTCGCACGCAACCCCGCCAAACTTCACACCGCAATCTCATCACATCAACTTGATCAATTCACCCATCATGGCTGCACCCACCACTGAGGCCCTTGCTCAGCTCAAGGAGAAGTACACCAAGGCCGGCCAGGAGCATGTCTTCACCTTCTACGACTCTCTCTCTGGTGCTGAGCAGGCCGCTCTCTTCCAGCAGCTCTCGGGCTTCGACCCCGCCCGTATCAATGAGATTACAAACCTCGCCCTGAACCCTCCCAAGGCCTCTGATGCCCCCGACGTCCTCGAGCCCCTCCCCGATTCCGCTACAGCAAGTATTCTCGACTCCAAGGCCGAGGATATCAAGAAGTGGTATGATGCGGGTATCGATCTCATCTCCAAGGGACAGGTTGGTGTCGTCCTGATGGCTGGTGGCCAGGGCACTCGACTTGGCAGCTCTGATCCCAAGGGTTGCTTCGACATTGGTCTTCCCTCCAAGAAGTCTCTCTTCCAGATCCAGGCCGAGCGAATCCGCAAGATTCAGGAGCTTTCCTCCAACGCCGTTGTCCCCTGGTACGTCATGACCAGCGGTCCTACTCGCGGTCCCACTGAGAAGTTCTTCGAGACCAACAACTACTTCGGTCTTGCCAAGGAGAACGTACAGATTTTTGAGCAGGGTGTCTTGCCCTGCATTTCCAACGACGGCAAGATTCTGCTGGAGAGCAAGGGCAAGGTTGCTGTCGCTCCCGACGGCAACGGCGGTATCTACCAGGCCCTTGTCAACTCTGGTGTCCTCGAGGATATGCGTAAGCGTGGCATCCAGCACATCCACGCATACTGCGTTGACAACTGCCTCGTCAAGGTTGCTGACCCTATCTTCATTGGTTTCTCTGCTTCTCTTGATGTCGACATTGCTACCAAGGTCGTCCGTAAGCGCAATGCTACCGAGTCCGTTGGTCTGATCCTCTCCAAGAACGGCAAGCCCGACGTTGTCGAGTACTCTGAGATTAGTTCGGCCACTGCCGAGGAGATTGACCCCAAACAGGCTGGCGTTCTTCGCTTCCGTGCCGCTAACATCGTGAACCACTACTACTCCTTCCGCTTCCTCGACTCTATCCCTCAGTGGGCTAACAAGTTGCCCCACCACATTGCTAAGAAGAAGATCCCTTCTGCGGATCTCAAGACTGGCGAGACCGTTAAGCCTGAGACTCCTAACGGAATCAAGCTTGAGCAGTTCGTCTTTGACGTTTTCCCCTTCCTTCCTCTTCAGAAGTTTGCCTGCTTCGAGGTGAAGCGTGAGGACGAATTCTCCCCCCTGAAGAACGCTCGCACTGCCCCTGACGACAACGCTGATACCAGCAAGCGTGATATCATGGACCAGGGTAAGCGTTGGGTGGAGGCTGCTGGTGCCACTGTCGATGGCGCCGAGGGTGTCGAGGTCTCCCCTCTGGTCAGCTACGTAAGTTATCTACCCGCAATCCGCTAATACGAGTTGAAATGCTAATTATTTACAGGGTGGTGAGGGTCTGGAGGGTTACAGGGGCAAGACGCTCTCCAGCGCTGAAGCTCTGGAGATTTAGCCTCGACCCCTAACGGCTGCTTAGAGTTTTACATATGACTGAAAGGCGGGACAAAAAGAACAATATAGCGATGATTATGATTTTTTAAAAAAAAAGAGTAAAACAATGTAAAGGCCCAGCGATTATGTTATGTTCCATAGAAAAATTTTACAGTTTTGATTGGGAGCTATTGTTTACTTTAATGTCGTCGACTTCTATATCATGTCTAAATGCGTCTATCATGGATTTTAGGGGAGGGATATTTCTGCCCGCTCGCAAATCTCATTCGTGGTTCTCAGAAATGAACTTCTCGGCCTCGAGGGCGGCCATGCATCCAGTGCCTGGGAGGGGATCACGCGTTAGCTCACAATTACACTCTCAAACGATGTTGTCGTGTGCAAGGGGTTTGTTTTGAAAAAGGATGTTCAACTTACCAGCACTGGTAATGGCCTGTCGATATCGCTTGTCCTGGACATCACCCGCGGCGAAGACACCTTCAATGTTTGTGGTAGTGGTGCCCGGAACGGTCTTAATGTAGCCATCCTCGTCGGTAGTGATCTGGCCCTTGACCAGCTCGGTGGCGGGGTCGTGGCCGATGGCGTAGAAGAGACCGTTGGCCTCAACCTCCTTCTCCTCGCCAGTCTGGCTGTTCTTGATGACGAGGTGGCTCATCAGATTCCCGTCGCCCTTGATCTCGGTAGCCTGAGTGTGGAAGAGGACGGTGACCTTGGGGTGGTTGATAAGGCGGGTGGCCATGGTCTTGGAGGCACGGAGGACGTCGCGACGGACGAGGACGGTGACGTGGCTGGCGTACTTGGTAAGGAAAGTGGCCTCTTCGGCGGCAGAATCACCACCACCGATGACATAGAGGGGCTTGTTGCGGAAGATGGGGACGGCACCATCGCACACGGCGCAGGCGGAAACACCGCTTTGCCAGTACTTGTTCTCGCCGGGGAGGTTCAGACGACGGGCAGTGGCACCGGTAGCGAGGATGATAGCATCGGCGGTGTGTGTTTCTTCGGGGCTCCACTCGAGAGAGTATTTGAAGGGACGGGAGGAGAAATCGACCTTGGCGACGGTCTCTGAGATGACCTCTGTGCCGAAGCGAACCGACTGTGCCTTCATCTTGTCCTGTTGGGGATGTGAGCCCATGCCCAGTCATGACACAAGCAGATACAGAGGGAACCTACCATAAGCTCACCGCCCATGACACCATCAGGGAAGCCAGGGAAGTTTTCGACGTCGGTAGTGGTGGTCAATTGACCGCCAGCGGCGGTGCCGTTGGCCATGAAACCCTCATAGAGGACGGCTATGGCGTGTGGTCAGTCTGCGATCTACTGTCGACCGGTATGACGGATGTGTACATACGCTTCAACTCAGCTCGGGCCAAGTAGATGGCAGCGGTGTGGGCAGCAGGCCCGGAGCCAATGACTAGTTTTGCGCGTCAGTTTACATTCTTTGCATACATCGTTGTTCTCGCGTGGTGTGGTGGCGGAGGGGTTGCAAAATGAGGGGCAGCACATACTAACAACTTTGCTGTGCATCTTTCTGACGCCAATGTCGGCTGCGGTAGAAGGGCGAGAAGTTTTCTGAACAGTGGTAGCAACGACTGCAATGGAAAGCCCAGCGCTAGAGCGGAGGGTTCGTCTAAAAGTTGAGGAAAACAGTTTGGCGACTTTTCGGGGGGGAGACTGGGAAAGTGAAGGGAGGGGTGGGTATGATATATGCGTGTATGACCGGCGAGGTCAAGCACGTCTACGCATGTACTCGGCGCAAAAAAACCAAAAAAAAAAAAAAAAAAAACCTTGGGCTTGGCCTGGCTTGACAAAAACCCAGCACCCAGGAACCGAGGGACGGAATTGGATGGACGCAGATGGATCTGGACGCTCGCTCCGCTCTGTCGCAACGGTGGGCGGTGGGGTATTATCGGAGTGTGAAGGGGGGCGTGTGGTGTGTGATGTGGAATCTTCTGTAGCGTGTTGGCAGGGACTTGAGGCGGACGGAGGCTGAGAGAGAGCGTGCAAGGCAAATCAGAGCAGGGCAGGCACCAAGAAGGGAAAGCAAGAAAAAAAAGGAAAAAGAAGCTCTGCAGGTAGCCTGCACAGTGCAAAAGGCTGTGATTGATTACGGCACGGGTATGCCAAGCAGGGGCTGCTTGGGAACGTGATGGACGGTGTGAGCGACTTCGGCGTTCCGTTCGGAATCTCTCTGGCAACTCCTCTGCTTCTCTGCTGATGTTATGACGACGATGGAGAGCACGCGAGTGGGCCGAGTATGCGCAGCCGTCGTGATTGGTGACTGGCGCCGATTTCTAAGCTGTGGGTGCGGGCTTCCCGTAGCTAGCTCGGGTCCCTCCCTGTTGCTGGCATGTGCGGGTGTTGTGGAGTTTAGTGAGCGGTGGAATTTGGAATCATGAAAGCAGAAGATGTACTCAACAGTCATCATGGCAATGCGAAGAGGAGCCTGGACATGGATAGTGTCCAAAGCCAAGACCCGGCCCTGCCGTCTGCTTTAGGAAAACATAATGACTAATCCCTCATCCATCCCGTGCCCTGTACTCCTGGCTGGTCCAGTCCAACAAGGTTCTAATTATCAAACTACAAGACATGCGAGTAAACGACGCCGTTATTAAACTCGCCGCCTATCAACCAGGCTTGTTTTCATTCGAATGTGCTTGCGTGTTGTCTACCCTTGTGAACCAAGATTGTTCTTTTTGTTGACGCTACAAGCCCTAGTTCATCTAAATCACCACCAGTTGTTGCTTACCGTCCGTCTTCACTCCCATCTCTCATCCCAAACCTGGCCCCCAGTGACCCAATATCGCGCTTGAAGAACTTGCCAAAGTTGCGCAGGTTCTCGTTAATTGTCGCCTTTTCTAGACCGTTTGGCGTCGCGCCCGCGCCACTGCTTTGCGAAATATCTCGGGCTGCACTCAGCAGCTTCTCGCCCAAGGATCCAGCCTCGAACCGCGGGCCTGATGATCCCATCAGCGGAGATAGTGCTGCCGCCGTAGGGTTCATTATCGAGCCGCTGCCGCCGCCGACACCACTGCTCAATCCAGACGATGTCATAAGTGGCCCCAGGAGCGGCGAGCTTGCGACTAGTCTCTCATTCGGCGTGCTATCCCGGTGGATGCCAAATAATTCAATGAGGTGTCCCTGGTCCATCTTTCGCACACCCTTCAGATCCAGCATCTTCCTAAAGTTGGTGTCGGACCGGTCCGCAATGTGGATCAGGTAAGCTTGTACAAGGCCCTCTGGGGGAGACGGTTGTACTTGCAACGTCTTAAGTAGCGGGTCTAGTCGGTTCATGCATTGGTGAACTCTCCTCACAAAGCTCAAAGGCGGAGCATCCTGTGATGAAAAGGATGTATGATGCAGCAGCAGTTTCTCGAATGCCTTGGTGAGCACATACTTATCCAGAAGCATCTACGGGAGGAACCTTGTTAGTTGTATGCTCTCACTCGCCCGTAGACCACGAAGGAACTCACCTGCTCTGCGCCGACCTCAGAGATAGGTCGACACTGGACAATGCCATTAATGTAACCCGCCGCGAGATGGTCCACAAGGTTGTCGCAGAACGCCCTCGCGTATTGTGGTTTTGTAATAAGCCCTAGCAGCTCTGCAGTCTTGCCATCAACGTGTTTAATAAGCTCAGCAACGTATGAGCTCTGGTCCATGACGCTTTCCATCGTGCTCCAGTTGGTGTTTCTCATTTCTCGCCACACACTCTCGCATTCAACCTCAACCATTCTCACCATGGCCAGTACCGAAGCGCTGGCAACTCCAAGGAAGGCATCTGATTGTGATGAAAGATCTACCTTGGGCGCTAGCTCGCTGTCAATGCGCTTCTTGATGCTTTCTTCGAGCTGAGTTGTATTAATGTGCCAAAAGTCCGCCGTGTTCAAAACCAACACTACATCTTGAACACTCGGGCCTTGCGGACCACTGCTCTGTAGTCGATGCAGCAATACTTGCTGAGCATACTCGTCCAGATAGCGTGCTAGTGTCTTTGACAAGTCCAGTAACCGAACGCCAGTGGACAACTTGGCGCACTGGGCAAGGGTGAGTTTGTAAAAATGGAACAGCTCAATCGCCGATTGGATAACCGCCTGTGGCGAGAATTCCTCGTCCGGTGGGATGAGCGGCTGGTTGCGATACTTGGGCATCATAGCAGCAAGTTGTTTGTCTTGAGACTCGACCCACAGGCTGAGATAGGGCTCAAAGGCAACCGAAATGAGGCCATGGAAGCTGTGCGTCTTTTCTTCAACAGAGCTGAGTGTATCGATGCTGGCTCGCGAAGAGGTTGCAAATCGCTTCTCGAGACTCTGCTCAAAGTCAAGCGTCTCTTGTAAGCAGCTTAACAGTAGATTGACGTCAATCTTGTTTGCATCGGCCCGCCGCATGAGCCTCTCTAGGATACCTTTGAAATCGTCTCGAGTTCCGTCACAAAAGGCCGTCGCCAGCGTCTCATTAGCCCTCCAATGAGGCGGGAAGATCATGGCGTGCTCATCATCGTGCGCCTTCATCATCCTCTTAAACCATGCGTATCGCCTTCCAATATTATCAAGGCTGCCCGCTTCGTCATTGCCCCGGAACACTTGACGGTACTCGCGTAGCTCGGTGTTGACGTACCAAGTCATAAGTCGTGACTTGGCCGAGTCGCCCAAAGCGTCCATAACGAGACATGCCTCTACCAGCATGCCTCTTCGAAGGCCAACTTCCCCCTTAGCAAAGGCCATCTCAAAGTCCTCGCAAACTTGCTCCAGAAGCTCCCGCTGCAGCTCTGAGACCCCCCTGCTCAATGTGGCAATCTGCTCAATGCTTCGGTAGCTGTTGAAGTGTTTCATGAGCTGCAAAACGGCCTGTAGCAGGCCCGCACATTCTCGATATTGTCGTGTCTTGGCCAAACCCCTGAGCTGCTCGTACGCCGTAGTCAGCATCTGCAACCTCTTGAGGGCCGTCATGCTCAATGTGAGGTTCTTCTTGGTGCCATCGAGTCGCTTGATATCAGCCGTCATTGAGGTGATGTTTTGCTCGGTTTCTATGGCACGCGATCGCACTGTTTCTATCTTGCGGAAGAGCTGGGCGAGTTCAGCCTGGGCCGACTGCATGCGCTCGAGGCTGGAGTCGGGCCCGTAAGCCTGGGTAGTCTCGAGGACGGATATGTCGTCGGAAAGCGCATTCTGGTGGTTCTGAAGAGTTTTCGATACTTGGCTAATGGATGAGACGGCAGATGGGTGCGAGAAGAGGAGGTTGAGATGGTCTATAGGGTCGTAGTCGACTACAGGAGGAGCTGCGTTGGCACATGAGCCGCGTCAAGAGGGTCAAGGGGTGGAAAGATGGACGACTTACCTGCATCCAGGGCGGAAGTCTCCGCCAATGTTCCATTCATCTTTACGCAGACTTCCCTGCGGAATCACAGTCCCTGGTGCTTTAATCGGAGGCTCCAAAACAGGCAGGTTTGATTCTTGGAGCTCTTCGACTTGTCAGCGCGTGTAAACTGTCATGATGCCTTAAAAGTGGGTCTCTCAGCCCCAGATGGACATGGCTGATAGACTTATTATATACGTACCCCTGAACATCGCCGGGCCACTTTGGTTCAGGAAACATCCTCTCAAAGTTGGCACCAAAATTTACTTGGAATGAATATTGCCAAAAAAAAAAAAAAAAAAAAAAAAAAAAAAAAAAAAGAAAACGATCACACACAAGAAGCACTTGATGTCTTCATGCGAATGTTTTGGGGGCACAAGAAATGGTCAACATTGCGGCAGACAATACCTTGGTGTACATTGCTTCATTTATTCTCCGACATTGTTTAATCTATCACAAAATACTCCGTTCATACCTCTCCAGCTCCTTCTGCAGCCCTGTCGATCTCCAAGCTTTCCTTTTCCTTGCCTTTCTTCTTCATTGAGAATCGCCAAGTGCCCATGCGCCCCTCTTTCGTCTCCTTACTCCTGGAACTCGTTGCGCCCAAGGATGGGCTGCTTGCCATGCTATCAAAGCTGCGTCCCAGTTGGGCAACATCTTCACCCAGCTCCTCAGCGTCACCGATGCTAGACCGGTGTTCTGCAGACAAGTTCTTCTCTGAGTAGGTTGCACTACCTGGTCCTTTCTTAAAAAGTCCCGAGTCCTTGCCCAAGCGTGACGATAAGCTAAACTTGCTAGAGCTTCCCTTACGGAACAGCTTCTTAACTACGTTCTCGGGGTCCTTATAGCTTGACGGTGCCATGTCTGTGGTCGAGTTGGAGGCGGTCGTGTCCAGGTTCAACGACTCGTGCGATTCGGAGACTGAAATCAAGGTATGGACTGAGTGTCCATCCCGAGATACCCGTGAATCAGATGGTGAGTCGTCAAGGTTGTCGGGTATTTCAAGAGAAGGAGTGCTGGCGCCTTTGTCTTTGCCCTTGACCCTGCCTTCGCTGGACTTGTCCCTGTGACGTTCCTTCTCTTTGCCCTTAGGCTTCTCTTTTTCGGGGCCGGAGTCTTTCTCCTTACCGAAGATGCTAGCCATAAATGTTGGAGCCGCAGGATTCAGACGCTGGCTCATGGATGCTCTATGGCTCGGGGGGCGGGAACCGATAACGCCAACTTGGCTAGGCGAGGTTTGGGGGTCCAAGAGGTCATCATCGTCCAAAATCTCGTCATCCGCAGATGCCAAGGTAGTCTCCAAGACCGAGGGAGATCCGTGGATCGATGGGCGGCGAGAAGGGTTTCGCGAAGGCCAACGCCCTTCGTTGGGGGGTGACCAGAGGCGATTCTTAGCAAGCATAGAGATCTCTCCTGGTGCTCCCCAAATAGGGCCACTGTCAGTAGATGGGCGTGGAAGATCTGACGATGCGATCGATGCTGGTCGAGAGTTTTCTGGGTCTCGATCGGGCAAAAGGGCTCCGGCAGAGCTCGTAAAGGGGTTCAATCGGCGTGCGGAAAACGACTTCGAGGTTGGCGCACTTGTGCGAGTTCCTTCTACAGTTGAGTGACGGTTCATCCATGAAAAGCTGATCCTACGCTTGTTACCAAACATCTCATGCTCGTCGGTCCCGCGGGGAAACGACTGGCTCTGCCCCGGTTTGAGGCTTCCGATTGGGATTCCACCGTCCTCCGGGATCTTGGGCGCTCGGCTGCGCTGGAACGATGACAAGAGGCTAGTTAGACGGTGGCCTGTCGCTGGCGGTGCTGTCGGCGATGATGTTAGATTAAGTGAGTGTCCGTCAGTATCCGTATATTGAGGAAATGGCAGGTTGTGAGAGGAGCCATGCGGACTAGAGAAGAGACTGCGGGAGTGGCCTGAGGAAGTTGGAGATTGCGGGTCGTCTTCGTCTGCAGTGATAGCTTCAGGTAGGAATGGATTGTGCTGGGATCTCGATTCGGGTTCAAAGGTTTCGTCAAAGATATCAGAAGGCAGAAGAGAATGTGCAGTTGGGCTCAAGGGACCACCACCAGCTCTCAGTTCGGACTCCGATTCATGGTCATCGGGGCCATCCGCCGCCAGATCCATAAACGGCCCAGGTGCGAATCCGGAGCGCGTGAGACCTGAAGATGCTAGGAAATTGCTGTCGGGGATGGAGAGCTGAGCAGGCGGAGATGAGAGGTTGAGAGAGTTGCTGTTCCCACTATGCCGCTTGTCAACTTGGGGTTCAAATTCGATAGGCACAGTATCAGCTTGATTGTAATAAGCGAGGCCAGATTGGTGTTGAATGCTGAGTTGCTCGCCAAGGACTCGTATATGTTGATCCAAGTGGTGTCCCTTCTTGGTTTCTGCTACCAATTGGTTGTGCAATTCCTTTCGTCTTGCCTCCCACTCTCGCCGGACTTGGAGGTCCATCTCCTTAAATTGCTCGTCGTCTCCGCCTGGAAGCTGCTCGCGTGCGGCCTTGAGATCTTGGAGTTGCTTCCCCTTCTCCTTTAGCTCCGCCTCTAATTCAGCGCACTTTTCTTGCAGCTCCCCGTTGGTCTCGTCAAGCTTTTCAACATCGCAATCTCGTTTTTGCTCCAACTCCGTCTTTTGCGCTTCAAAACTTTCCCTCTCCTTCTTCATCCGCTCGATATCCTTTTCTAGCTTTGCAATATTGTCTCGGACCTTGGTCTTCTTAGTCTCCTTGTCCTTTAATTGCTGTTCTTTTTTCGCTCTCTCCTTCTCTGCAGTGCGCATCTGCTCCATGGTGCTGCGGACTGAAGCTTTGAGTTGCGTCGTCTGTTCTTCCTTCTCCTTCAAGGCTAATCGCTTGCGCTCTTTTTCCCTCTTCAATTCCTCCTCTTGCTGCTGAAATTCTGCCTCGTCTTTTCCGCATTGCGATAATGTATCATCAATCTCCTTTCGAATACTCTCAAATTTCTGATTTAGCTCCTCCAAAGACATTTCGGGACCATCGGAAGCAGACGGTTTAATCTGAGGCTGGTCTGTACTCGCCACTGAAGGGGAATGTTGTCGCCGATTTATCGTATTCCGACGCTGAGCCGGGGTGCCCGCGCTCATGTCAACAGGAGGCACGGAATTGCCATCGAGAACAGGCGCGGCTTCCACGGAAGGCACTGAACATCGTTGAGCATCAAAATCGTCGTTGTCAACATCAGATTTGGTCCGTGGATGGTCGTTATCGGCGAAACTGGTCGGTAATCTCGAATTGCCGAGTTGAGGTTTTCCGTCTTTTCCAAAGGTGCGCAGGCGAACGACAGGGCTCCCGGCTTGAAAGTTGTTCGCCCCTACTGCAACTACTCGAATGTTGTAAAAATGGTCCGGCTTCAATCCCGTGACGGTGATCGCAACCTCGTTCCCTGGCGAATCGCCCACTGTAATAAATATTGTTAGCATATTTGATTAGGCGACGCGGACTGAATGGCCCTGTAAGCGGTATAGTTAGGCAACCGACCATGGACTCCATTGACTTGTATCGAATATTTTTGCACGGGCCGATTACTTGGAGGCCGTGACCAGCTCAGGGTGGCAGCGTCGGCTCGAATGCCGGCGAGCGAAACGTCTGGGGATTCTGGGACATCGACCCCGAGAATGTTGATCAAGTCGGGAACGGGCTTCCATAGGGTTTGCCATGAGCGGTGCAAAAGCCTGGGAAACGGTGACAGAGGTCAGCAGGGGCGGGAGAGGCGGGAGGTGAAGCAATCGTCTTATGACGAGAGGGGTAGGGTTGTGGCAGACTGACCAGACGACAGCACCAAGTGTCAAGACCATCTTGAAGTGGCTGATTAGTAGGACATGGAGACGAAAGTCGCGCAATTCGTCGAGGGTCGCCACAGAGACGGACATGTGCAGCAAGACGCGGCGAGGGTCGAGAAGCAGGGTGAGGCCGCAGAGCAGGGCATAGAAGACGGCCTTCTGGTAGCTCGAGTGCGGGCTATAGACCCACCAAAAGCCGAGGACGCTGAGGATGAGAGAGGTCAAGACGGGCAACTCCCATGACATGTTCTCAGCGCGGTCCCGGTCTGGAAGAAAAGTGCGTCAAGACGGACCCGGGCGTCGTGTCTCGTTGTGTCGTGGGTGGGATAGGATGTCAGTCGGCAGATGGCAGAAAAAAGGCGTGGAGTTCGAGCTCGGGACCGGGTGCGATGGTTTCCCCAGTAAATCTCGGGAGTCGATTGGCGGGTGATCGGGGCGACGAGGGCCGGCTTGACATGCAACTTGGCACCGTGTAGAATGCTGGGGCGCGCTGTAGGGCTGGTCCGGATTTAGGGCCAATGGGCCTGTAAAATCCTGCTGGTGCGATTGCAAAGCGCTGGAACGCTGGTGGATGGGTCGCTAAAGTCCGTTTTCTCCGCACTGTGTCTTGGTTGTTTTTGGGGCCCTTGTTGACCACTGAAGACGCTCTAATTCGTCTTCCGGGAATGCTGATCACGCTGGCGCTTTGACAACCATTGAACTTTTTTTTGGCTCGGACATGGGCATTGTGTGTTGTTCAAACACATTCGTAGCAACAGCCCCCCGTAAACGAAAGTCTCATGCATGCATTTGTTTCAACAAGCACGCATTCTCCCGCCTAGGCGGCCAGCGGTGCAGGAAAGCTGTAGATAGACTTGAGCTTGAACAATGGCATGCATCAGAATAGCTTTTATTGATCAGGGCACAACAACAGGGTAATGCAGTGCGAACCGGCGACGTTTGCGGCAGTCATGGAGCGTGAAGCATAATCTTCAAGATATGATATGTCTGGCTGCATCCTACAAGAGTTAGGTTGGCAGACAAAAGCAGGGTCCTGCACCGCGTTAGAGTTCGCCAACGATAACACACAGCGCCATCGTGTCGGTGGTGACCCAAGGCTACGGAGACTTGACGGGGAAAGCTGCAGCCGCAGAGTAATACTAAGTAACTGGGTTTGATCCGTCACACGAAGCCCAGGCTTGAGGATCAGTTTCTTACTGGGTCCGGCGTGGGCCGCCTTCGCGACCGGATTTAGCCGAGGTCTGATTTGGTGTCTGGGTCATGCGAATTGTTCGAAGGAAAAAATTTGATGAACGCCAGCACAAAAGAAAGGAAGACTACATATCATTTCCAACTGACAAACATGTCTACTAAATTTCAAGCCAAAATTAAGACGTGAGAGAAAGGTACAAAATAGAGTCATGGGGAGATGATGTGTTGAATGATGATGTTCCATTGAGAAACACCAAGTGTCTTTCATCATGGGATGTCAGGCTGAGGAAATGGTAGCATCATATGAGTTCATGTTTTATTTCTTCAGGTTACGATAGAGAGTCCTGGGTGTTTGAGTTTTTTTTTTTTTTTCATTACAGTTTGCTATTTTTACGCATTGATTTCTTGATCATGTTTTGTCTAGCCCGTGATGCAAATTCTCTTCCACATTGCTGTGACGGGCGGCTGTAGTTCCAGCCACATCCACAGGGACAGCTTATCAGTGACCGTTCTCGCCTGTGCCTCATCCATTTGTTTGTCTTTAACGTGTCGTATGTGGAACCTGGTCTCAAGTCTTGTCGTTATTAGCAACTGAGCGAGGCATCATTCAACGCCGAAAGCAGCATGGAAATATGCGGGTGATTGAATAGCCAGCACGTGAAACACCAAGACATTCATGCTTTGCCACGCGTAAACTCCGAGGAAAATGGAGAACATTCAGGGTCCCATGAACAAAGTAACAAGGCTGGCGAGTACCAATGCACCAATGAGCAAACTACATGGGTGTGGTACCAGCAAAAGGGATTATGCCCACCGCTCATTCAGTGAGGCAAGATCACTTACAGCCGAGTGCCCAAAATCTAGCGCAAGCTAATGACATCAACGCGCCTCTGGTTGTTACAGGGATGAATCAGTCTAGGCCCCTCTGGAATGGGAAGAGCCGGGGTCATGGAAGAAGAAGAAAAGGCGGGTACGTTTGTACGCTGACTGGAGAGCATTAACTCGAGGAGAATTCCCTTCGCCATGGGCTGAGCAGCCCTGGGACGAAGCACATGATCACGAGCTTGAGCCGCGGCTCGTCCAAGATGCCCCATGCGGCTTGGCTCGCATCAGACAAGCTGGTCGGGACCACCAAAAGATGATGGCAGCCCACGTGGGAATGTAGCCGCTACCTTTGAATTGCGTTTTCTTTGGATGGGTTTTACGAGGTCCGAAAGTTTGCGCTGAAGAATGAGAGCATGTCTCAACAAGGGGCTGTAAGTCATTGTCCCTCGGGGTTTCTGCAAGTCTCGACCTGGACCTGCAGGACCAAACAGACCAGCAGTATAGTAATGATAATGACAATAATAATGCTAACACGTACTACTTTAACAACGAGGTAGATTGGCCATTGCACCTCTTCTGCAAGAACCCAGCACAGAATTGACACGGATGCAGGCAGCATTGTGCGTGATCGCCTTCTGGACCAGACTGGGTTGTGGCTGGCTGTTCGTGGGATCCGGCCTGGTCGTTTGTCCACTTGTCAATGTCATGTGGCACCTCTGATGATCCATGCAAACGCTCTGTCGTCTGTCTCAATGTTGGGCCCCGTAATTATGTCAGGAACTCCACTACTGCCGCCCACCAAACGCCGGGCGCTTTGTCTGACGGCGTGGTGACTTAGACGGCGGCCACCAGGGAGCTCGAGAGCGCCGCCTAAAACCCGCCAAGCGGAATGTGCATCTCGCTACATCTTCTCCCTTCCTCCCTCTCTCTCTCTCTTTCCTTCTCCTCCTTATTTCTCCTCTCTCCAGTTTTGCTGGAAAGTCCAGCCGTTGCTATTACTTGCAGAAATCACAGATGAACCAGCGTCGTCTCTGTCCGATACGTAGCCGCCTGCATCTTGCATCCCGCAGCTGCAGCTCTCCGTGGTCCAGGCCCCGCGTCGTGTAGCGCTCAACCTCTCCCGCCACACCTGCCCCCAACAATCCACTGGCGACGGTGCTCACTCGCTCTCCTTCTCGCACTTCTCTCCCACCGTCTCAACTGCTGGCCTGCAAGCATATTGCGTACCCCGGCTTTTCGTCCAGCAGACATTTCCGAGTTCGGCCAAAATATTTTCATTCGTTGGGCTTTTTTCGGGGTGTCTAGTCCTTCTTTTATCTGGTTTGCGTTGCAGCATTTCTTTTTTACGCTTGTCAGCATCGTCATCCTGACCTGACGTCAATACACCCCGGCCTCCTCCAGCTCTCTGCCGACGTTCCGTCACGGGATCGCCATCGACTCCCCTCCACGATTTTGCGCCACCGACCGTTGTCACCACAACTCACTCCACCATCGTGGCTGTAGGAAGATGCAATACGTTCGAAATATAAGCGACTCAGTCTCAACAGCATGGAACTCGATCAATCCGGCGACCCTCAGTGGTGCCATTGATGTCATTGTTGTCGAGCAGGAAGATGGCTCCCTTGCCTGCTCTCCGTTCCATGTCCGCTTTGGAAAGTTCTCCCTTCTACGGCCGTCAGATAAAAAGGTCGAGTTCCAGGTCAATGGCTCCAAGCAGCACTATTCAATGAAGCTGGGAGAAGGCGGCGAGGCTTTCTTCGTCTTCGAAACCACAGACAACATCCCGCAATCGCTCCAGACATCTCCTCTTGTTTCCCCCGCTTCCAGCCCGGCAAGCAGTCCGCCTTTGAATGCCGCCCACGACTTGCAGGAGCCAGAGCTGCTTGAACTCGATGGAGGGGGCGATAAACCTCGTCGCCCAGCGCCTACTGTCCTTCCTCAGGCAGATGAGAACGGTATGCTTTATCTATTATTATATATTACCAACACGGGTCCCAACTGACGCCATTTTTTAGGCATGATCACTCCTGTGTCATATTCCCCCGGACAAGTGAGCTCGCGACCAGCCTCCGGCGATTGGTCATCCCTCCAACGCCCTCATAGCGACGACATCCTACGACAATCCGCACGATCCCCGATTAATGAGCGTGAAGATTCAGTCCAAGGCGAGGGCCCTGCCTCTGATCGATCACAAAGTCCCCCGCCCGTTGCCCCTCCAAAGGCGCTTGAACGTGCCATGACACTCTCCAGGGAGCTATCTGCTGCGAACATCCCAACAAAAGTGAACGAGACAGGAGATCTTATGTTGGATATGTCAGGTTTCAAGAACAATGATGAGGATGTTCTTCGTGCGGAGATTCTTGCCCGAAAGATTCTAACTGAAGAACTAGACGGCAACTATGATATTGGAGCTCTCTTTGATTTCGATGAACAGGGAAACCTATGGATCTACAGCAGTGAGAATGCCAAGCAGGCTGCTATGAACAAGACGATCGAATCCTCTCTCAAATCTCACCGAGAAACCGTAGCAGCCGATGCTGTTTCAGACCCTGGTTACCAAAGTGACAATAGTGACATCACGACGACTCCGGCACAGCCTTCTCATCGCCGATCCGAGTCTGATGCTGGTCCTCTTGACATGCAGACGCCTCCCCGAACTCCGCCAGGGCGAGGCCACGCGGGAGATCCTAACAGAAATTATGCTAAAACTCTTCGGCTGACTAGTCAGCAGCTGAAGGACCTGAATCTTCAGCCTGGAGAGAATACCATGAGCTTTACCGTCAACCGAGCAACTTGCTCTGCCAAAATGTTCCTCTGGAAACACGAGACTCCCGTTGTCATTTCTGACATCGATGGTACAATCACCAAGTCGGATGCTCTTGGGCATGTGCTTAACATGATTGGACGCGACTGGACGCACTCTGGCATCGCCAAGCTCTACAGCGATATCAGCGCCAACGGTTACAATATCATGTATCTAACAAGTCGATCCGTCGGCCAGTCTGATAACACAAGGGCGTATCTTGCAGGTATTGTTCAAGATGGCTGTCGCATGCCTCCGGGCCCTACGATTCTCTCTCCGGATCGAACAATGGCGGCCTTGAGACGTGAGGTCTACCTGCGAAAGCCCCACGTCTTTAAGATGGCTACTCTCCGTGATATTCGCAGTTTATACGGACCGGACCGCACCTGCTTTTATGCTGGTTTTGGTAACCGTTTGACGGACCAAATTTCCTACCGGACTGTCGATGTCCCTCGAAACCGAATTTTCACGATTAATTCCAATTCTGAAGTCTCAATGGACCTTCTGAGTCTTTACCAGCGTAAAATGAGCTATGTCAACATTAATGAGGTCGTGGATCATTACTTTCCTCCTGTCAGCACCCTAGTCAAGGGTGGTGGTGAAGAGTATACCGACTTTCAGTACTGGAGGGACGATCCGCTCGCTCTGGCAGACTTTTCTGCAAGCGAAAGCGATGAGGATGACGAGGACGAGGAAGATGAAGATGAGCGTGAGGAGCATGGAAGCGTATACGAGGAAGACGAAGAAGATGACATTGATGATGAGGATATTAACGAGACCATGGGTGACAGCTACATCTCTCGCGCATCCATGGATGAATTTGTTGAAGCAGAGAGTGAACTTGCTGGTAGTGTTGATGAAGAGCAGTTGAGAGCCTCCATCGGGCAATACGAGGAAGACGCCGAAGATGAAGACCAGTATGAAGAGGCCGATGATGAAATTGATAGTGAGGATGAAGAAAACGTCCTCCAGCCGGATGCTCATGCCGGTGGCGCCTCTGCAAGACGCAAGTCTATCATTGTCGAGGACGTCCCCGCTGAGCTTATCACTGGGGTTAGTCGACTCTCAGTCGAAAAAGAAGCATAAGCAAGCTTTTAAGCTAAGTGAGTGAGCAGAGGACTGGCATTGTGGCCACCGATGTCATCAATGCACAATAAAGGCGTTCCCGGGCATTCAATCATTTTGAGAGCATCTCGATTGCTAAATGAGATTTCAACAACTCGTGTGAAAGCGAAGGTAGGAGGGCATACACGGAATATGGTAGGAGAAGGAAAGGAACAAGCATGCTTTATGGATATCAGGAGTACAACATAGCGTGGCGTTGGGAATACCATTACATTTGTATGATCGCAAAAATGCTGTACAGATACAAAAAGCATTGTCATCTAGCATCGGTGTATCAGAATTGACATATCACATACTACACCCACTTCGCATCACTCTTCCAGCGTATAGCTCTTGCTTGTTTATTACAAAAACTACCCAAAAATCAATCCCGTTTTGTAGCTACGCCATTTCCCTCCCCATTTTTACTATGCAGACATATGTTCAATTCGGATTTCTACTGCTCGCCTGTGGGCCTCAAGTTCCTCAACCTTGGCAAGCTCCATAACAGCGGTGCCGACATTCTTCAAGCCCTCGGCTGTCAGGTTAGAGCTAGTTATGTGCTTCTGGAAGGAACCCAAATTGACACCAGAGTATTGCTTTGCAAAGCCGTAGGTTGCTAGAGAGAATACATCAGCATACACAGGAGGATTTCCGTGGATTTTAGTTACTTACGTAGTGAGTGGTTGACACCAGCAGAGTAATCACCCACACTTTCAGGGGTCCATTGGCCGACAAATACACTGCCAGCGTTCATGACCTGGTCTACTACCTTTTCGGCATCCTGCAGTTGAAGGATAAGATGCTCAGGGGCATATTCATTGCTAATACGCATAGCCTCTTCAACATCCTTGACCAGAACAGTAACGGAGTGGGCTATAGAGCCACGGACGATGTTGACACGGGGCAGTGCCATGGCTTGCTTGTGGACCTCGTCCTCTATCGCTTGGAGTTGCTCCTCGTTCAAGTCTACAGCAATGAGGATAACCTGACTGTCCACTCCATGTTCAGCCTGAGAGAGCAAGTCAGAAGCAACAAAGGCAGGGTTTGCATCCTTATCAGCTATTACAAGAACCTCCGAGGGGCCAGCAGGCATATCAATACCTACACCAGCATTGGTATCGTTGCTAACGTGCATCTTCGCTGCTGTCACAAACTGGTTGCCAGGTCCAAGAATCTTGTCAACCTTGGTGACGCTTTCCGTGCCATATGCCATAGCGGCGACAGCCTGGGCACCACCGGCGAGAACGATGCTCTCAGCGCCGACCTTGTGGGCAACGTACACAATTTCAGGAGTGATACGGCCGTCTGCGCGAGGAGGGGATGCGAAGACAATCTTCTTACAGCCAGCCACCATCGCAGGCACACCCAACATTAGGGCTGTGCTAGGCAAAACGGCGGTTCCTCCAGGAATATACAAACCGACTCTCTCAATTGGTCGGGCAAAACGGCTACACACGACACCAGGCATGGTCTCAACTTGAAGAGGCTTCTCTTCGTTCTGAGCAGCGTGGAATTTACGAATATTCTCGTATGAAATATCAATTGCCTTGATGGTTTCGGGAGAAATATCCATAAGCTCCTTGGGGAAGGGTGCCTTTAGGACAGGGGAAGTCAAAGAGGTTGCCTTCTCAAATTTGTGGGTGTATGACAGAACTGCCTTGTCGCCACCGGTTCGAACCTCTTCAATAATAGGGCGAATAATCTTCAGAATAGCATCAGGAGACTTTTGAGAAGGTCTCTTCAACTTCTCAATAAGCTCGGTCTCGGATGTCTTGGTTGCATCGATTCTCTCCATAGTAATGCGACCGTCTGCAGGATTCTCGACAGGTGCAGGCTTGGGCTCCTCGGCGGTCTTGATTCCCTCCTTCTCTGCCCACTTACCCTTGGCATTCCCTGCTCTCCTCTTGACCTTGAGGCTCTTAGCATCAAGGTTAGCCTCAATATCAGCCAGGCTAACACCGGCACCAATAGCCTTGGTCAAAGCAAAGTAGATCAAGTCCGCAGCTTCAAAAGCAATATTCTCCTTGGTCTTTCCATCACAGAGCTCCTCGGCTTCCTCCATAATTTTGGCTCGGAGAAGCTTCTCATCGGAGAATAATCTCGCGGTATACGAACCGACAGGGGCAGACTCCTTTCTTGACTTGAGGGTTTGCTCGAGTGCAGCAATTCCGGCGAGGTCGCCAAAGCACCCAAACTGCTCCAGGTGGCAGAAACGGCCCTTTTGGTTCACTACAAACTTGAGGGTGTCGTTGTCGCAGTCGAGCCCAATCTTGACCAATTTTTGGGTATCGCCTGAAGTAAGGCCCTTGACCCAAAGTCCTCGCTTTCGGCTTTGGTATACGCCAGCTTGTGTCTTCAATGCCTCTAGAATGCTCTCCTCGCTCGAGTATGCAAGACCCAAGGCAATTCCTGCTTCATCGGTGACCACGGTGGGTATAAGGTTGTCTGATCGATCAGATTTCCAGTAGGAAGCGATGACCTTGGACAGCAGCAGCTTGCTGGTATCCGTCTTGTCGGTGGTGAGTCCAGCCGAGGAAAGGATCGGAATAGCCCTAGCCTTGGATGCGGCTTGGATAAGGGACTCAAGAGAAACCCCATCTTTAGGTTTAAGGAACAGGTTCTTGATTTTCTTAGCTTGAGCTTCCTCAATAAATTTGTCCACGCCGCTCGCTGAAGGGTCAAAATCCTTGATCAAAAGGCCATTTTCTGAGGCAGCAGAAAGATCCAGGTTAGATACGGTTGGCACAACGCGAGCGCCAAAATCCTGGCACTCAGAGATGTTCTCGGCCTTGACAAAGGCTTTTCGGACCCCGCTATCGAGAAGATCAGCTACTTCGGAGGAAGAGGCCACCTGGGTCGCGTCCATCAGAACATTTCCCGTAATTCCAAAGCGAGCCCAGTCCGGCGAGGCATTCTCAAAAAATACAGCCCCCAAAAGAGATAATTCAAGAACAGAGAGTCCACTGGTGGTAGTTTGGCCGTCAGGGCCGGCAACGCTGACCACAAAGGGCAGAGGGAGTGTCGTCTCCATGCTGGCGTGGTCTGTAGAGAAGTATGCCGAGTAATTGTAGTTTCAATCCGTCAATAAACGACTCGATTGAAGAATTGAATGAGTCAAAGCCAAAAAGCTAGCAGTGACGATGAGTCCTGCATCGGCGCCTTGGTGGGGCACTACATTTTGCCCCTCGCCCCTCCTTCCTCGACTTATCGTTCACCCAATCCAGCTTCTGTCACTGGCTGTGCTGGGTAAAAGATTTAAGGTGTGGTCTGTGCTCGGACACACTGCTTTTTCGGGTCATCTATTTTCCGGTGCCTTGCTCGTCGACCGAGCCTCGCCAAGCTGCAGCCAGTCGCGGAGGAAGCACAGAACGCTGAGCTCAGTTAAATCAAAACCATCCAGTCTAGTGTCAATGGCATTAGACTTGTGATGAAACCTTTCATCATTGGTCTTCATACTGTCTTGCACGTATAGACCCCCTCTCTCTTGAAGTTCTAGAACCATCTCGACCATCGCGGCCATCATCTCTTCATTCAGCCACCCGAGTTTCATTACCACTCCACCACACCTACGCAACCACCACTTAGACCATTCATCTCCCCGGTGTCGGCGCTGTGCAAAATGTCGTCCAGCCAGCCTCAGACAAATGGCGCGCCATCATCATCGGCGGGAACGTCTCAGACGGTCCCAAACACGCAAACCACCACAGCTAGCCAACCCGCAACCAACTCGCAAAACGCCCCTCCACCAACACCTTCCACTACCGCACCGCGCCCTCGTGACGCCCGACTCATTGAACTTCTTCTGACATCGCAGGGTGTCACCGCCTACGAGCAGCGAGTCCCCCTACTTCTCCTCGATTTCGCGTACCGTCACACTTCCTCCGTGCTCAGCGACGCGCTTCACCTCTCAGGTGACCCCTATGTCACACACGCTGGCGCAAAACCTTCTGCATCCTCGGGCGCGACCGCAGCAGCTCCAGGCGATGCTTCCATAACTGCTAATGCAGTGAAGCTTGCAATAGCAGCCAGACTCAGCTACCAGTTTCGCGGAGGCAGCACAGGCGGTGGTATCAGCAAGGACTACATGCAAGAGCTAGCTCGCGAGCGCAACAAGGTCGCACTACCCAAGATTGTACCCAACGAATGGGGTGTTCGTCTTCCAAGCGAGCGATTTGTACTTAGTGGTACAAGTTGGGGGCTAAAGGATGCTTGGGATGAGGACGACGAGGATGAGGACGAGCAAGGAGGCGATGCTATGGAGGGAGTTGAAGGTCCAGACCTTGAGGATGTTGGCGGAGATGGTGTGGAAGGTGGAACAGTAGACGACGTATTCGGGGACGATGTTGATGAGGAAATGGCAGAATAAGGCGAGTCAACCGCTGGGATCAAATATCTCGACTCCCTCCAGGCAAAGCGATGTCCAGGGCTTCATAGGGATAGGATGACGGGGCTAGCATATAGAAGCCACACAAGATGGCGTTATTTGGCGTTCAGGCTAATGGGTTTACCATGATATAGATACCTGTGGAGGCAAGGGAAAATATGACCAGAATTAAAAAAAGACTTTCACAACTCCTCTGTGGTCGATTATCATGCTGTGCAACGCTTCCAGCCTTTACTGCCTGCTTCTACATTGTCCATTTCTGTGATTAGTGTGCGCCAGAGTCCTAGCAACAGCATCAAAGCAGCAAGATAACATATCATTCACATGAACACACAACAAACTGATAGAAAGATAAAACAACTTCATACTTCTACCTGGGTACAAGTACAGAAAAACAGCACAACTACACTAATATGACGTACTGGCGAGAGTTAATTCTACACCAAGGACACCACTGGTACGCAATCATTACATAATCGGACAACACATTGATCACAACTCCACGTTACCTAGTATGAACAATGAAACTTTATGGTACACTAGGCCTGTAACGGTATCTCATACACTCTATACCCTGGTCTTGATTTTGCAAATCCGTCGGCCCTCTCTACCTTAAAACTTGGGCTTCATGGTGTTACGGAGTCTCTGGTAGTCGAAGAGAGCCTCAATAGTACCCACGGCGCTGATAGCAATGTCACGATCCCACAGTTTTCGGTTGGCAAAGTCCATGATGTCCTTCTCAGTAATGGCATCAATCACCTTCTCGATCTCGGCGGGAGACTGGCGGCGGCCGGTGGTGACAAGCTGTCGGCCAATATCCTCAGCAACGGCAGTGGTGCCGTCCAGAGAGAGGAGAATGGAGGCCTTGAGCTGAGCCTTGGCACGCTCAACCTCAGCTGCGCTCACGTTGGTGCAGAGACGCATCCACTCGCGGATGGCAAAGTGGACAAGGTCATCAACACGCTCGGGCTTGTCGCTGACGAGGTAAATACCCCAGAGACTATGGATGTTAGCTGTTTATCGAACTAATGGTTTGCAAAATAATCTCACCCAGTGTCGCTGTAGCTGGTGGAGAAGCTCATGAAGCTGTTGGCAATGTCATGCTTGTGAACAAAGCCGCTGAGCTTGCTACCCTGGTGAGGAGCCTGACCAACAGCCTTGTCGTAGTTTCCGACGATAGCCTGAGCAACGAGAGCAGTGAAGTAGTCAGGGGAGCTCCAGCTGACACCCTCAACAGCAAGAGCGATGTTGGCGGTAGGCATGTTGTCATCGCGAACACGGACATCAGAGCCGAAGAAATCAGCCTGCTGCTTGGAGAGCTGGTAGGCCTGGGTCTGAGGAGTGCTGGTGGGGAGGCCAGAGAAGTGCTTCTCAGCAAGCTCAACCAGCTGCTCGTGGGGAATACCACCGGCACCAACGAGAACCATGCGATCGGCAGTGTAGTTGTTCTTGATGTAGTTGGTCAGCTCGGTTCGGGTGATGTCGCGGATGTTCTGGCGAGGTCCAAGGATGGTGCGGCCGAGACCCTGGTGCTGGAAAGCAGTGGCATGAAGGTGGTCAAAGACAACCTCCTCGACCTGCTTCTCAACCTCCTCGGACTCGCGGAGGATGACGTCGCGCTCGCGCTCGATGGCAGACTCCTCAAGACGTGAGTTCTGGAGGATATCGGAAAGGATATCGACACATTGGGGGACATCGGAGTTGAAGGCCTTGGCAAAGTAGACGGTGTTCTCGCGCTGATAGGATGTTAGTGCAGTCCAAATTCGTCTCCCTTCATCCGACTGACCGAGGTGTAGGCGTTGAGGTGACCACCCATGTTCTCAATCTCGAGTTCCAATTGCTGCTGGGATCGCTTGGAGGTGCCCTGGGATGCATGTTAGCAAGGAATTATGGCCGATTGATGGAGTTCGGACCTTGAAGGCGAGATGCTCAAGGAAGTGCGCAGTGCCATTGTTCTCGTCGGTCTCGGCCCTCGAACCAGCGTCAATCCACACACCAACGGTCGAGGTTTGCGCGAAGGGAGAGTGCTCGGTCGCAACCTGGGATGTACGGGTCAGATACGATATCGGAGGATACTTGTCGAGGCCAATTGGCCTTGCCGAGGGTGCTCACAGTCAATCCATTGGAAAGAGTTGTGGTCTTGGTCTTGTTGCCAGAAACGGGTGTGGCAAAGCCTCGTCGGAAAGGAGCGGTTGTCGACAGACCAGCACGGTTTCGCAAGCCCTGCGAGAGGTTCAAAGCCAATCTCCGGGACGCCATGACGGAGGTTTGGAGGGTCGACGCTGAATTGAGTGGTTTGATGAAATCTTTCGATCCTGCTCGGCTAGAAGCTTTCATGAGATAATTTGCGGCCTGAGCTTTAAGGCGCAGGGCTTAGTCATTCCGACCAACTCCGAATCAGAACGAGGAGGGTCAAGTCTCTAGCCAATCATAAGGCTCTATTACTAACCCTTCTAGTCCGGTTTTGGGCCGCTGGGATCCCCACCCACCGCGGGCACAGATCTGTTTTCGTGGCCGAATTGCCCAACCAGACCGAGCCACCGAGCCCCAAGTCAAGCAACCACGCTTCTTGCCAAAGCTATCTAGTATATAGCAGGATCCTTGATCTTCCTAAGAATTATTTGCTTCTGCTTTTCCCGTGTTTTCATTCTATCGAGTTTATACGTTCCATTCCTCAATTCCTACTCTCAACCACAGTTGGCTCAATTTCCAGCTCTCCACCCTTGCTTCTTGACTATGTCTTCGAACTTTGACGAGACCTACCAGGCTATTAACTATCCCAAGCAAAAGCCTGCCCCTCCTATAATTGGCGAACACCTCGTGGCAAATCTCCAAAGTTATCCCCCTCTTGGGCAAGTTACTCCTGTTTCGGATAAAACAATTACTTTGACCGCAATCCTTGAAGTTCCCAAGACCCATGCATCAGACTTGTGGGAAGTCTCGGTCTGGCATTCAGTAGATGGCTTGGAATGGAAGGATGCCGTGCTCTTCCCCGTGGAAGATAGCCATGCTCCCCAGAACTTGCAAGGGCAACCAGACACCCTATCTCGGTTTTATTTTGCATCATCCTTGTCTTTTGGTGCGTCCGTGCAGTTCACCCTAAAGTTTCGTGCCAGCAAAGATGCAGACTGGAGATGGATTCGGGATGAGCAAGGCTTAGATGATGGTCGAATCGTCGTGCCTTCTTCTACCCTGTCATCTGATGATTTAACTGACCTAATTCCGGATCTTAATTTGAATGAATGGTCAGTTTCTTCTTGTCTAAGCCAATCGCCCAGAACATCTCTCTGGGCTCTCGAGACACCCATTTCGCCCGCGGAGGGAGACAGCTCAACGTATAAAGACATTTCTCTCGGAACTCCTTGGGGTTCGTTCCTAAGGTAAGTTGCTTTGTAAAACTCACTGTTACAATATTCCAGTAACAAGCGACCCACCGTGACTGACACGGGTAGATGGTTCGCCTTGGTACGTCAGTGGTCCCCATGGCTCGCTCCTCGCCATGGTAAATCTGAGTTTTCGCTGGACAAGGACGCCATCCTGTGTTCTTTTATGAGCCCGCAAGGGAAGAATCTGGTATTCCTGGCTATTAGTGGTATTGGACATGTCCTGCCAGTTTTCCGACGCAACCCCAGTGGCGCTATCTCCGTCCATGTAAGGAAGCCAGTAATGTATCCAAGTCGCTGTCCCAACTAAAATTATCAAGGCACGAAACGACGGCGCCTCAGAGGAAAAGGCTACAATATTGATTTCCGAGGGTAACAGCTTTGAGAATGCAATCGCAGCTGTTATGTACCACGCGAGAACACTGGTAGCCAGAGCAAGACAATTAAACAACGTCGAAGATGAAGAATCCAAGGCTCTTTCGAATGAATTCAAGGCGGAATGGATGGAAAATTGGTACGACGGACTCGGATTTTGTGCGTTTTCTTTTTTTCCTTGTCACATTTGCTCGTGAGCCCGCATTTCTAACGTTAATTAGGCACCTGGAATGCGCTTGGACAGAAACTCACAGATGAAAAAATATTCAGCGCCATCGATACACTGTCACAGCAGAACATCAAAGTATCTAGTCTCATCATCGACGATAACTGGCAGTCCATCGATGACAGTGGATCAAGTCAATTCCAGTATGGTTGGAAGGAGTTCGAAGCAGAACCCACGGCATTTCCAAGGGGATTAAAATCCACAGTTTCTCAGATCCGAGAGAAACATCCGCATATTCAACACATTGCCGTTTGGCATGCCCTTCTTGGATATTGGGGTGGAATTTCCCCCAATGGAAATATTAGCCAAACATATAAAACCATCGAGGTGGATATCGAACAAGCCGCTCGCGGTAAGCTTCCATTTGATAACAGAATCACTGTTGTTGCCGGGGAGGATGTATCCCGATTCTATTCTGACTTCTATCGATTTCTGTCCGACTGTGGCGTCGATGCCGTAAAGACGGATGCCCAGTTTATGCTTGATGCTTTGGCAGGTGCCTCTCCTCGCCGTGATCTCCTCGCTCGCTATCTTGATGCGTGGACCATTTCTATTCTCCGATACTTCAGCGCCAAGGCCATATCATGCATGTCGCAAATTCCACAGGCGTTATTCTATTCCCAGATGCCAGCAAGCCGACCTGCCATACTAGTCCGCAATTCAGATGATTTCTTCCCAGAAGTCCCTTCATCGCACCCCTGGCACGTGTGGTCAAATGCTCATAACAATATATTTATGCGGTACCTGAATGTGATTCCAGATTGGGACATGTTTCAAACTGTACATGAGTATTCGGGATTTCATGCTGCAGCCAGATGTGTCAGCGGAGGGCCAATCTATATTACAGATGTCCCAGGACAACACGATTTGGGCTTAATTGGACAAATGACCGGCCTCACTCCAAGGGGGAAAACGGTAATCTTTCGCCCTAGCGTGTTGGGGAAGGCGATGACCCCGTACGCTTGCTATGATGATGACTCCGTTTTGAAGGTGGGAACTTACCATGGTATGTCATGCATGATCAATATTCAGGGGCTTGGCTAACAATGGCAGGTGCTTCCCAAACTGGCAACCCAATTCTGGCCATTTTCAACGTTTCAACCCGATCACTGACCGAGATGGTTCCTTTATCAATTTTCCCGGGAACGGATCCGACACTCAGCTATGTGGTGCGAGCTCATACAACTGGAAAAGTGTCACGCCCGATCAGAATCGGCGCCCCAGGATCGCTGATAGTGGGATCACTCCCTGTCCGAGGTTATGAGATATTCAGTGCATCTCCCTTGACGAGAACCTCGAGCAAGAAACATGGCTCTCTCTTGGTAGCAAATCTGGGACTTTTGGGTAAGATGACTGGGGTGGCAGCGATATTTATGAACGAGATCGAACAGATGGAACGTGGAGGAGCCAAAATTGAAACCCGAATCAAGGCTTTTGGAATTCTTGGTGCGTCATCAGGGTCAGTATTACGAATTAAGCAAGTGAACTAACAGCTTGAACAGGTATCTATGTGTCAACTCTACCATCAATGACAATCGATGAAGACTTTTTTGGCACTATTCAAAAAAATCCTATTCCTAGAGAAGCTGTCTCCATTTCGAAGGCTGACGATTACGTCCTCGAGATTGACCTTGGCAAGGCGTGGGATGAGCTTGGACTTGAGAGTAAGTGGAGTAACGAAATTGAGGTTACGGTGTTTGTCAGTATTTGAGAAACCTTGTGGGTTGGTTACTTGGGAGGGTTGACGATAGCACTTTGAGCACCTTGTTCTGTTGCATTTATCTCCGTGGGATACAAATAGAACGTTTTGTAGGTGAACGGAGGTGATGATTAATACGACACGACCAAAAAGACCTGCTCGACGTTAGCTTTCTAGCTAAATCGGCCACCAATGGTGCCCCCTTGCAGACAAAGTAAAACCGACACAGGGTGCGTTTCACACCGGCCTATCACCATGACAAATTAAAACAGAAATGTACGGAGACGTCATTGGCGCAAGCCGACAGTGCAGGGTAGCCAGGCACCGCTGTTGGGTGGGTGACGTCCTGGTGGGACGTAGTGGTAGTGGGGAGTAGAGGGGTAGGAAAAAAAAAAAAAATTCTTGCAGAGAAAGCGCCCCACACGCACATTTTCAACCAAGGTGCTCGTTCGTTGTAGTGCCGACAGACTGCCCCGCAACTGGCTGCTGGATCGCGCGTCGCAGCGGGCCAGGGTCCGGTATAAAAAAGTTTTCGGTCGGTTACGATCATTCTTTTCTCTTTTCTTTCTTACGGGAAGAAGCGCTCCATCAATTTTAGCAGTCGGTTCAGACCAAGACCAAACAGCTTGCTGCAGCGAATCGACTCGTTTCCGTCTTCGACCTCACCCAATTCTCTCTCCATCGCCCACCATGTCGGCCCAGGTTCTTGACCACACCACCGCCCTCGACGTGCTCAAGGAGTACACCTCCAAGGATGGCCTCGACCTCCACGAGCTCATGGACACGTCCAAGCACGGCGGTCTGACCTACAATGACTTCCTGTTGCTCCCCGGCTACATTGGCTTTGCCGCTTCTGAGGTGTCGCTTGACTCCAAGATTACCAAGCGCATCACCCTGAAGACGCCCTTCGTCTCGTCTCCCATGGACACTGTCACGGAGCACGAGATGGCCATCCACATGGCGCTGCAGGGCGGTGTTGGTGTCATTCACCACAACTGCTCTCCTGACGCCCAGGCCGACATGGTCCGCAAGGTTAAGCGATACGAGAACGGCTTCATCCTTGACCCCATCGTCATCGACCGCAACACCACTGTTGGCGAGGCTAAGGCTCTCAAGGAGAAGTGGGGTTTTGGTGGTTTCCCCGTCACAGGTTAGTACCACGCACAATTTTTTTTACTTTCGTCTTTCTTGTTTGCATGATTATAAACCTTTTTTATTATAACTTTCGTTCCACTGCATAGACGGACACCGTCATGAGGACTTCTTATACTATGACAGCCAACATTTCCATTGCATTCTTTTTCGTTGACGCATCATTTGCGATATCTTAACTGACAAGGAATATTACAGAGGATGGCAAGCTCGGTTCCAAGCTCCTGGGCATTGTTACCAACCGTGACATCCAGTTCGAGGAGGACTACACCCAGCCAGTGTCCAAGGTTATGGTTACTGAGCTTACCACTGCCCCAGACGGTGTTACCCTCATCGAGGCCAACAAGATTCTCGCCCAGTCGAAGAAGGGCAAGCTACCCATCGTTGACAAGGATTTCAACTTTGTCTCCATGATCTCGCGCTCCGATTTGACTAAGAACCAGCACTTCCCCTTCGCCTCCAAGCTTCCCGACAGCAAGCAGCTTCTCTGCGCTGCTGCCATTGGCACCCGTCCTGAGGACAAGGTCCGTCTGCAGAAGCTGGTCGAAGCTGGTCTGGACATTGTCATTCTGGACAGCTCCCAGGGCAACAGCATGTACCAGATTGAGATGATCAAGTGGATCAAGACCGAGTTCCCCAACCTCGATGTCATTGGCGGAAACGTCGTCACTCGAGAGCAGGCTGCTTCTTTGATCGCTGCTGGCGTCGATGGTCTCCGAATTGGCATGGGAAGTGGCTCTGCCTGCATCACTCAGGAAGTTATGGCTGTTGGCCGTCCCCAGGCAGCCGCTGTATACAACGTCAGCCGATTTGCTGCCCGCTTTGGTGTCCCCTGCATTGCCGATGGCGGTGTCCAGAACGTTGGCCACATCGTCAAGGGTCTCGCCCTTGGTGCCTCTACCGTTATGATGGGTGGTCTCCTTGCTGGTACCACCGAGTCCCCCGGTACTTCTTTCGTCTCCCGCGAGGGCAAGCTGGTCAAGGCTTACCGAGGCATGGGCAGCATTGATGCCATGCAGGACAAGAAGGCTGGCGGCGGTGGTAAGGATAGCCAGAAGAGCAACGCCGGTACTGCTCGCTACTTTTCCGAGGGCGACAGCGTTCTCGTTGCTCAAGGTGTCTCTGGTGCTGTTGCGCACCGAGGGTAAGTCCCTATCACACTGATAAAGGAAACATGCTAACAAGTCGCCCAGCTCGGTCAGCAAGTTCGTCCCCTACCTGGCTGCCGGCCTCAAGCACTCTCTCCAGGACAGCGGTATGCGCAGCCTGACTGAGATGCACGAGGAGGCTGAGAAGGGTAACCTGCGCTTCGAGATCCGAACTGCTAGTGCCCAGCTGGAGGGTAACGTCAACATGGAGTCGTACGAGAAGAAGCTTTACGCGTAATGATTTGAAATGTGTTAGGAAAGGTTACGGATGGGTATGATGATGAAACAAAAGTTGGGTTGGGCGGAATTGGTATTTGCATTCAGTGGGAGAGAGACTTTGAAAGTTGGTTGAACATATGACCTCAAGAAGCCTCGAGTACCGTAGATCTGAACCGGCGTTTGAAGAATCACTAGAGGTGTGGCATGGCGTTTGATGAAATTTACAGCCGATACGGCATTTTGAATCTATGACTTTTTCTCATACTGAAGTGCTGTCGGTTCATGCTGGTTTGGGGAATGACAGGGAGAAGAGGGGACTCATGGATTGATTGTTCAGCATCCTTTGAAGGTCTTGCTGAATCGGGCAGAAAGGTACCTGTTCGCTTCACAAAAAGGTCAATGATATCCATGTATTGATTGGTATTCTGGTTCGACACAATCATGTACAGGAGACTGTGCAAGCAGTGTGTATAGCACAGTGCAACTAGTTATTTACTGCTGGCATGCGCTCCATCAGCTATTCCTCTTCTTGGATAAGTTTTTTTTTTTTTTTTTTTTTTTTTTTTTTTTTTTTAAAAAAAATGGAGGTGTAAATGAGCCAAGCCGAAAACGGAGCGCTGACGAAAAGAACCGAAAAAGAAAAAAAAAAGGGACAATGGTCGGGGTCACCGCCCACAGACGACGAGGACATCATCATGACCGGACGGCCTATATTGGGAATGGCAGTGCTTTGCTGTTGGCATGATTTGTTGTCTTGGGAGAAGCGGACGGCCTGATCAATAATGAATGAAGCGCCCGACTCCACCGACGATCATGGCATTTACGGGACTGGCAAAAAGGGAAAAAAAAAGGGCCAGCTGAAAAACGGTGTGATAGGATTGTCCATGCCAAGCGGAACGCCAAGTGTGTTAGGCACTTTACGCATTTCTGCCTAGATAATCAAGCATGGGAGGACGCGAATCGGAAAATTGATGCTTTTTCATTTTACTTCCCTTAATTGATTGTGAGCCAAGTCTTAATTGTTATCTTTTTTTTGATGCTCCATGCAATACATTTATTACTCGTGCCATCTCATGCCATAAAAACAAAAAAAAAAAGGAAAACAGGAAGACGGCATCTCCAAGTCATGGCGTATTTCTACTAAAGCATGCAACTGACTCGAGCGATAAGCCAAAACCAATACCAAGGCACACCGGTAAACAATAAAAAAAGAACAATGATATCAATGTCGATGGGGGTATAATCCAGTCAGTCCATGTGCCCATTGAGCACGCCAATCTCAGCCCTGTGCGTTTTATCGCAGACTCGCCTTTTCTTTCCCGTTCCGTTTCCTTTGTGTCATTGCAACGTGCTTACATCTTTTAAACCCTCTTCAGCTCATTCTGCCTGTACTTGGGCACATCTAGTACTGCTGGGGCTGGCCTTGGTGAGGGTTGTAGACTGGTGGTTGTTGCTGAGGAGCATAGCCTTGCTGCTGCTGGGGAGGGAAAGATCCCTGGGGGGTTTGGTGGTAGGCAATTTGTTGTTGCTGAGGAGGAGCTTGTTGTTGCTGGGGAGGAGCTTGATGCTGCTGTGGAGGAGACATGTGCATGGCTTCTTGCTTGGTATCATAGCCCTGGGTAATGGGGCCTGCCGACAGACGAGCCTTTACCTCCTTCTCCTGCTGGATGAGAGCGCAGCAACCGCACCAGTAGCTGACACAGCAGTCGTTCATTCCGCTGCCCTGGATGCCGAATCGCTCACGGATTTCACCACGCTTCATCATGGCGTAGCTAGTTGGGCTAAATTAGAGCAGCACTTGTTGATCACATCGATGCGGCGACTTACATCCAGCCACAGCCAGTAACACATTGGATACCGCAGAAGACCATGCAATCGCTGTTGCAGTTGTCGGCTGTCTGCATGGTGGGATCGCGCATGCGGTCGGAGGTCTTGCCGAGCACTGCGACGAGTTGTGTCAACCATAGTTCTTTGCGCTTCAAATTTCACACAGGGGAAAAACGTACAGACGCAGGGCAGAAAGGTTCCGAGCAAGCAGGTGTCGCAAGGACCGCAGCTGCAAAGGCCATTGGACCACTCTTGATTCTGGACATTGGGTCCCTGGGAGTACTGTTGGGCCATTGTGACGGATAGCTGGGCTTGGTAGCAAATGAAATATACTGATTCAAAGCTAAAAGGAGCTGGGGGGATTCGGCCGAACCAGTGCAAGGCGCAATACGACAGACAAAGGGTGATTAAGGAGCGCAGAAGTGAAGGGCAGTGACGGTGCTTTTAAGACGGCGCCGCCTAAAGGCTTGAGAAAGAACTTTAGTCTTAGCAGTACTTCAGGCGCAGGCAACACCGCCTAAACTTTCATTTTAATGAAAGCGACAGGGACACTGGCGGAGACAAACTTGAGCCGGCTTATCTTGATGCACACCCGTCGTACCGCGGACGAGCTGCTGAGGAAACCCATGCCTTGTGGCTTTCTCAAACCTCCCCATCACACAGCTTAGGTGGGCTGTGTACCTGCAAAGCTCGCAGATGGCCAGCCACGACGCTGCTAGGGCGCCTTTAGCGTCCTAGGGCTGACAAGGCGGTGGTGGGGACTGGCGAGGTTCCGGGGTGCCTGGTCGCTCGTTGTCGATCCGTCCTTGGGAGGATTTGCCGCGTTTCGATCTTCTGAAGGTCCCTGTGCTGAGCCGGCTCACATGCTCCTCGAGGCGTTGTTGGGTTGGCACATGATTTCCTAGCCGCAAAGCTTGTCAATTGCCCAGTCATGAGCTGAGGGAACAGCGAGCTAGCATGCCCAATTCGAGACGCTGGCTGGTTGTGAACGGGCTGGAAGCCATACCACCTTCGGCGCGTTTTAATTTAGGACGAGTGGGCCGTCTTTGCTACCCAAGAGCCCCCCGAGGTTGACACGTCGATTACAGGCTGACTGGGATTGATTGTTCCCTCGAAGCAGTCCCCTTTGCGAGATGCAGACGCATCGTATCTGCTGCTCATCCGTCTGTTTATCAACCCCCCTGGCATTTCCCCGGTATTGTGGCCTGAGTTCAAGCAACCATGCTTCCCGAATCGGGATGCCATTGCTATATGTTAATGTCCAAGACGGCGTCGTGTACCTGCCGCTTCTCCAACTGCTGTCTGTCGACTCAGAATTACATAGTCTGGGATTACAGTCTTACCGCCGCGTAGTTTTCGTTCCCTTGGCGAGTAGTCGTCCTTGCTGAAGCCCAGCTTCTCATAAAATTTTAAACCGCCAGCGTTGCTCACAAAACATGTGAGCATCACCTTCTCAACCGCAGGGATATTTTCTGCAGCGTCCATGAGGTACCGCATCAGTTGCGTGCCAAGTCCTGTCCTGTGGTGATTTACAGTGCTTAGTGTGTGTATCTTGCAGTCTTTACATGTGTGTCTCCTGGGGCGTCACCGTTACTCGTACAGCACGTATGTGTGCATGCCTTTTTTTTCTGCATCGTTTTGGTCTCTTGGCAGAACCACAACCAACCACAGGGCGCCTGTGACTCAGATGACGGAGGAGGGAGTGTTCAGCTAAACTTACCCTTGTAGCTCAGCCTTCAGATGGATTTCATAGCAGTACACCACAGGCTCATGGTTTTCAAATGTTGGCATCATTGAGGTGAATCCTTTGATGGTGCCGTCTGCATCCTTGACGAGAATGTACCTGAGGTCTGGCGATCGCATCTCCTTTTTCTTCATAGCCACATGCCACCCCAAAGATGAGCTGCGATAATGAGCACCGCTCGTCTCATCCACAAGATTGAGGCAGAGGTCTAGCTCGTCGTTGCTCAAGTTGGCTGGCTGGGACAGGCTCAGCGTGTAAGCCACCTGGGTGCGGGGATGTGTCCACTGTGGCCAGCTGTCATTGCTGCATGAGGAAATATGTTAGATTTGCACTTTGACGGTTCTCTCAGCTCTCTGCGGTAAGACGGCTATTCTCACCTTGGTTTGGTGTACTGCTTGACAAAGTCATCGTCGGAGGCTTTGTTTGCCGTTTCAATGGGATGCACCGGTTTTTGTCGCTGTCGTCTTTCGCTGCGTGTCGTCTTCGGATCCTCAGATACGCGATTAGCGTCCGACGCATGTGGCTCTGTAGAATTGGTTTCTGCCATTGGTTCAGCGCTCCGCTCTCAGCTCTCGTAAGTGATGGTAGATAGTGCAGACAATGGTTAGTTATATGTTTCTTGCCGGCCTGGCTTGGGCCACCATCAATAGACCACTGGAAGGAACCAAGCCAACGGAACCGCGCCCCACTGCCCCAGCGCAACCGACGAGCATGATGCTGTGATTAGCCGAATCTTTTCCGCCAACAAAACGAACTTTTGAAGCCCTGTTCATCATCTAAGCCGGAGCAGCTTCGAAGTACCCAATTCCTCTGGCCAATGAGAAATATTTTGGTGGCATGGTTTTCAGCATCCGCGTGCTGACCTTGAGCCGTGGCTATGCCACTCGCCGAGGCAGCTCCCGTTTGAATGGGACCATGAGTTTAGACGAGGTATGAGGTTGCCCAGAACCTGGTGGCGACTGAGCCGCTTAACGAGATAACCCAGCGCTGATGCCATAGTGAAGTTTATCCAACGTGGCCGGGTTCTCTCCCTCTACCGGACTATTTTACGTGGTACTAAGGGAATCGCCGACCCAACCACCAAAGCAGAGTCTCGCAAGTTTGCCCGTGATGAGTTTGAAAGACACCGGGCTGTGGCAGATCCAGTATGTCCCTTTGGGCTAATGCGGCCTATCCCAAAGTCCCCATGACTAACACCGCTCGCAAAGGCTCACGTGAGATATCTCCTGTCAACAGGCAAGACAGAGTGGGAGGGAATGGAGAGGTATGTCGGTAATATGTAACATAGCAGTATTTGTACATGTCGGAGGCCCACAATGAGTAGACCACCATCTGAACCTCTAATTCTCGGGCTAAATGCGCCATATTCACCCAAGCTTTGTATATCGTGCATACCCACGTCATGGCATCTCTTGGCCGCTTGGATGTTCGTCTCATTGCCGTCATATGCCTTCCATATCGTACATATCCCAGTCATGATGCCCAGCCTAATCCACCGCAGGTTTAACCCTGTCGCTGCTTGTGTCGAGGGTTCGCCTTGCAAATAATGTAGAGGTATCCGTTGTGTCGCTTGCCGGCCTTTCGTCGAACAACCTGAAAAAGTCAATGTTAGCCCATCACTCGGGGTTCTTGTTAAATGACAGCCCAGGCCAAATTGGCAAAGACAAAGAGGCCAATGTCGCTCTTCGAAGCTCATCATACCTTGCAGTGTTCACAGCGTTTCTTGACAGAGCTGTGAACCTTCATTCCTCGGGTCTGTTGCATCAAGGCTGTTGGCGCGGCTGCAACGTTGGTGCTGGCGAAAAGCGAGGGGACGGCGCCCATGACGGAGAAAGGACCCCGGGTTGTAAATGCGCCGAATGCATTGCTTGGTCGCGGCGTCCTCACGGACAGCGAAAGGGTTCGCAGGAGAGAGGCCATCGTGAGTGCGTTGCGGCAATGGTCGAGCCAGGATTCTGCATGGTGTCGAGGTTTGCTGCAAAGACCTGGTTGGACAATCCATCACCAAGTCACGTGCACCACCCGTTGCTACTCAGTCACTGTCTGGGAAAACTACCAATGCGAATATCGTTTTATTTCATTCGTATCTCGTACAATCGCAGCACCGATTTGGTCCTTCCTTTCCGATAATTACCAGAGCACAATTTCTGGGGTTCTCCTTGTAGTTCAACTGCTCATCCTGATATCAGTCCCATCCTGACTCAACTGACAAAAAAAAGTGCGGCCACCTTTCGAGGTCCTATGGCCATTTCCCTTCAATGAATCATTAGTTTTGTTCTCAACTTTCAGTGCCATTTCAATTCCAAAACAAAGAACCGCCTTGCAATTTTTTTTCTTTTTTCCTGTTCTGGTTTTTTTTTTTTTCAAGACAAACACGAGAATCATGCGTCCTAATTGCTCTTGGCACTGAGCAAGGAGCGGAGACATGCAACTTGAGTGATCAATTAAGAAAATCGCAGATGAGTGGAACGACAATGCCACAATGACATGACTTGGGATAATTTCACTCCTTTGGAAGAGCGAGAAGGATATTTCTCATCCTGGAAATTGCTCTTCCAAGTAGTGCCATGTCCCTGTTCCTATTCTTTTTAGGTTTTTTTTTTTCTTTGCGTATTTTTGTTTCATGCTTCTCACACAATTATTTCCATCAAGAACCTGCCGGTGAAGTTCCTATCGGAGACCGATTTTTTGAGTTGTAGGGGTCGGTGTCATTCATTGAGACTCTGGTGAGGTGACAAAGCCTTTGAGACTGACCGCCTTGTAGAGGGTTGGTGCAAACTCGAAGCCAAACCCAAGGGGTCCTCTGGCACGTCGCTGACCCTCAAAATCACTGTTTGGCTTGCCCCTATCAAGTCGAAGCATCTTGAGAGGGGGAAGGCTTCCCTGCCATTCCGGATAGGTATCTGAGAGAATCTGAACCGTGATTCGGTTCACATCGGTCATCATCGCCTGGTAAACGGCCCGGTTCTTTGCATGCAACCATCCACTACCCATGAGTTCGTCAAGAGTAGGAAGGTTCTGAACAGAGTCTTGATGGAGCTTTCTATCTCTAACCAATTCTTGGACGCGATGAGGTTGATAGATTTGACCAGCAGCATTGACCCGAAATTCAGGTTCGGTGTCTCGAAAGTTCTTCTTGGTTACTAGTCCGAAGAGATCGTCACAAGCACCCCAAGGAAGAGGTGCATCGTGGTTGAAATCCTTGGGGTTCCATGCCGGGAAAAGTTGATCCAAAACCTGGCGCAGTTCTGGTTTCTGATGGTCGTCTTCCGTATCCATCGTGTTGCGCAAGATACATCCAGCACAGCATCTCTCATGAGGCACCGCAATTCGAGCACCTTGAGTAAAAAACTCTTCAGGCATCTCATACCCGCAGGAAGAGCAAAAGAACAGAGCGGAAGCCATGTGGATGCTGTAGTAGTTAGGCCAGTCGTTCGTCTGGTTCTCTAGCCCCTGGCGGACCTGTCTTAGGACGTCGTACAACGCCTCTCGCTTTGAATAGACAAGATGGCGCGCGGGCATGGGGCGCGGGCAGATATGGAGATCAAGGAAGCGTGTAATTGCGTCCAAGTAAATCTCAGGAGTCATTGGAATAAAGGGCAACTGAGAGAGGTATTTGCGAAATGCCTTGCCCTCTTCGAAAAGAAGGCGGATTTTCATTGCCCGACACTTCAAGTAGGCCTCCAAGACGATCCGAAGGATGCCGCGTTGAGCGACTTCTTGATTCAGAGCGGACCAGGTGACGCCGTATGCAGCAGGAAGCTCGGCTTCGTCATCCTTGTACGGCTTACCAGAGTTGTAGTGGGGGAAGAAGTCGAGGGTATCAATGAGAAGCTTGTTATCAGCTTCCCGGTAGCAATTGACTTCATGAATCAAGTCAAGAAGAGCGATCACATCCCCGAAATTGATCATGGGACAGTCGTAAATACCGATCATGGTAATATTGGGACATGCGCGGAGTATGATTGCCACCATTCTTATGTCAAGGAGAGGAGTGTTCAAGAAATGAAGGGTTTCGATCTGGTCCTTCCGATTGTGAATTGCGCCCACTTTTTTTATGTTAGCAAAGCCCATTTTCGAGGGACGAATAACTTACAGAGTCTGAACAGCCCGTCCAGCGATGTTTGAGCATAGGGCCGATAAACCAGGTCTTGGTAAGGCTCCAGAGAGTTGACTTTGTCTTCAAGATCTTGTATATGCGGGAGAGAGCGAATGGAAGCCACGATGGACTCGGGGTAGATCGTGGTCATGAGAGAGACTCGAGCATCTTGAGCAGAGATGGAGGCATTGCTTCTCTCTGGGCTCCAAAAGGGAACTGTCGGGCCACACAGGGCGTGAACCTGACTAATAATGTGCATAGCCCGCTCCTTGGCCATGCTCTCGGAAACTCCGCCCACGACTACATCGCTTCTCATGCAACGAACCGTGTACTCTGGATTGAGTGCGACGAAAACGGGGCCTTTGGGAGTGCCACAAAAGTCCTGGGCAGAAAAGTCCCAAACAGCCTGTTGGAGGGAAGGGTCAAATTAGTTGAGCACTTTGAAGGGTACAAGGTGGAGGAACCAACCATGGAGGTAGACACCATTGCCCAACCCTCTGGATAGCCAACAGCCAGTGACTCAAGAGTCTTGTACCCATCAGCGGCAACCATCTCACCGATGGTAGAACCAAAGGGCATCAGACCAGAAAGGGAGCTTCGAATGTCATTTGGGATTGCGTTGAGGGCATCCAAATTGACTTCATCGCGGGTAAGCTACACATGGCATATTAGTGTGGGAACAACTAACATGGAAGTAAAATGTGTATCTTACCGCTGTGAAGAGCGCACTGTACGTGTATGCACCGAGGTTGGCAGAGTGGTTCCCAGTCGTGTACTCGTCACGGGTAGGACGATTCTTGAAAAGTTCAATGGTCTTTTCCCATTCCTTGATAAGTCGTTCCTGAGTTTTGTGAGTAATCCGAAGGTCGAAACCGAACACTTCAAGGCGCTGTCGGGACAACTGGGGATTGTACTCCCGGTACTCTTTTAGGAAGTTAGAGTGAAAAGATATGCGTGAGAGGGTGGTATTGTGTACTCACCATTGACCGGATCCGCTGTTGGGAGCTGTTTGGGAGGCATCTTGGTGTCCTGAATTGGGCCCTCCTTGTCACAGTTGGTATTCTGTGGCTGAACTGCTTTTCCACGACCTAGATCAGCTTTCGCCTTGGATTTGTTTTTTCTTCTGGGCATGATGGTAAAATATGAGGCGGGAGTGAAAAGCCCGAGACAGAGGAGGGGAATGTAGGGGCCGTGAGATAGGAGCGTAAGTGAAGGAAGAGAGACCAGAGGGTATTGTAGGCGGTTAATTTCAGGAGATTGTGATGTAGGACACTGGGACAACCCTGACGGCTACCTGCATAAGTTGTGGAGGAGGGGGGCATGGCTGAATAATGAGATGCAGAGGATGCGCGAAGGCACCAGAAATGTGATGCAACCAAGTGGTAACCGCAGGCAAGTAGCCACTGGAGGCTGCTGGGCAGATTATGTGTTTTTCTTTTCTTTTTCAAGATGAATAGGTGGTGTTTATCCCAAAATGGGTTTGAAAACGAGGAGGATGCAGGTCCGTGATTTAGGAGATGACTGGGCAGAGCAGGGGGCAGAAAATAAACAAAATTAGACGTACCTTCCTCTGAAAAAGAAGCTATGCCGGATGATGGTGGAGAGCGAATATCAGAGTCGACAAGGATGATCATTGGTAGTGATCCCCGAGAAACTGAATGAAGGAGAAACGGTATGACCAAGACAAAGACGTTATTTTATTAGCAGTTCCACCGAAGTGAACTTCGCGTCCAGTCGAGAAACCAAGACAGACGTTGTAGACCTGAGGTACTAGAAGCAGCAGTTAAGACGCGCTGCACTCCGTCATTTTGCACTGGAATACCTACCGAAAATCCAGAAACGATTCAGACTGCGAGCTATCTTTCTAATTGGGTCAGCTTTCTGGACTGAGTGTTGCATCAGAGCTTGGCATACTTTTGTCAAGCGTGCCGCCAAAATTGTGACCAGGTATTCCTTGGACTCTGGGTGCCGTAGCTGTTCTCAACAGCTTTGGTACCCTGAAAAATTCGAATCTCTATCAAACGTAAAGCCCTTAACGATGGTTAGAAATGGGAATCACTCTCGATGCACTGTATGACTGCTTCTTCGCCCATCAGACAACGGGGTGATTCTCAGAGCTCAAGGAACCCGAGTCCCGAGAAGGGAGAACGTGCCGAAGGAAGGGTAGAATTAGAAGTGTACTGAACCCAAGCTGTTGGCAATGGGGATTTGCCAACCGCAAGGCCCAAGTACGACGTGTTCAAGCTTCGAGCCTGAGAACAAAGGGGGGAGAGGGTGGGGGTAAATTAAGCTAACGGAGAGACTCAACAAAGAGAGGAAAGGGAAACGGAGAACAAGATCATGAAGAGATAAATACAAGATAAAAATGGGCAACAGAACAAGGTCTGAGGGTTTTGAGTACGTGTAGCGCGTACTGCTTTCGCGAAAGGGGAGGAGACTCGTCAACGGAAGGGAGAAAGAGGAGATGGTTGTACATACCCAAATTCTGAGAGACAAGCAGATCAAGCAGAAGAAATGAAACGAATATGACGTGAAGAAATATAATGAGACTAAACTCTCATAGGATGAATATCCTAGCAAGAGTGGTGTTGAGGGGTGAAGGAGGAAGAAAGAAGCGAGGGGAAGGTGGAGAGAGCAGAGGGGATTTTTATTTTGGGGGGAGGCTAAACGAGCCTTCACCCTTATTTTAGGCAAACAAACATCTCTCCACAGCAACTTAACACTGATTAGAGAACTAGATATTACAGGATCTAAATGCACTGATGTGTGTGCATAGGGCTAATGCCCATTTCGACCCTATGCCCCAAAGTCAGGGGCTTAGGGGCTGGTTTCTGGAGGCTACCCCCAAGGAACTGTGACTCTACGAAGGCTAGTTTATCTACTTTGATGCAGAGTTTCATCAATAGGCTGGGTCTGTCAGAATGATAGAATCGTTAGGTGTTTTAGGACATTGGCGGCAACCAGCTTGGCAAATCTAGCTGTGGTAGTGGAGCAATAAAGGGTCGAGTGCATGTGATACATCCCCTACTAAAATCCTGACGTAGATTTCGGATGAAATCGAAGTTGTGTTGTTGTCAGAGTCCCCCTCCTGAAGTATTCCACCTATTGTTTTCCCAGTTCCACCCCGTGCAGACTTGGCAACGCCATGTATTTGCGTCCACATCCCACCAATGCTATTGTTGACTTTCTCAATCTTGATCGAGTCCAAATTAGCACTCGAAAGGATCACGCATTATGTTTGAACGATGCACTCCCCCCTGGCATCACAAGTTTCTCGAACACTTACTCTTTTAGCGCCATACGGAATCATTGTTTCATTCGTAGCCAGCCCTGTCTCTTTGAGCGCAGAACAATGGACAAAGACACGATCGACCGCCCAGAAAGCCTCGAAATACCCCCATAAGAGTGGACAAAGCACCATGGCAATGTGTCACGCCAGGAGCCGACCCCATTAAGTATCCATCACCGCGACGGCTCAACACGAAAGAATGATCACGATGACCCTAAGCTAACATCTCCTCATACGCCCCTAGATGAGCGGAGAAGTCTACAGAAGTATCTGCATCGAGCAGACCTCACGACCGAAGCCGAGGTCCAAACCTGAAGGAGTTTCCATGCAAGCGAACCGTCGACCCAGGGTCCTTTCAGGACACCGCACATCACACATGTCGGTGCCTGTAAGCTCGAGCCTCGCCGAAAGACACGAGAAAGTACCCCCTAAATTCACGTCCTAAGTTTCTACAATCCCCTACGACATCCTGAATCACTGGCCTCGAGCGTGATCACCAAGAGCCGGCGATGAGACAGCAAAGGAAAGAACATGGTAGTTGGGATGGGTGGTGAGCCCTGGTACAGGGACCGTGTCATCATTAGGTGTCTATTCAGTAATCTGAGACTTGACGCGAATCATGAGGTCAGGCAGTGATGAATTGCATGTTGTATTCAGTCTCCTCAAGCCCCAACAATATCAACAGATGGCCAGCGGCTACATGGCTCGAGAGTATCTTTCGTTTCTCGAAACAAAACGGTTGAGTCTCGGGCTGACTAGGTTTGAGCAGGAAGCCTTTGCCGAGCGATTACAACAAGCTAGATAAAATGGCATCAAGGACGGGCCTGTCTTCAAAGTGTTGGCTACCCTCCTCGATGAGGTCAGGTAAGAGAATGTCTGATGTGTTACTCTGACAGCACAGTTACGCCTTGTGCCTCAGACTATGCAGAAAAGGAGCTAAACAGTTTTCTGTACAGGAGAAGCAGCATGTAAATCGAAGCGAATCAACCTTGAGATTATTTCTGGCATACCATAAGGGCTTCCCCGAAGAACGAGTTGACGTACGGATTGAAGATGTCGATATTGAGGGCTATGCATTCCAATGCCGAACCAACAGGCTATACAACGAAATAATAAACACCTAATCTTATCCTCTATTATCGACGTCTGAACCTCTAATCTATCACAATTACTGTGTGTATGAGCCCGGCCACATAACTGGGGGCGTAACTAAGAGAGTGTGATCTAGTCATTGCAGCATCGCACAATTATGTTTGCCAGAGTCCACCCGTATTGCTGGTTCAACTAGCAGCTATCTTATAACAAGGGACGAGGCATATTAGTGACAGGTACGGCCCGCTCATCGTTGATGCTGCTTGGACTGGTCCCAGCACACCACGTCCCTCGGCCTTGGCTCATCCTACTGTACACCACTCGGCTGGAAACGCAAGGCTCCGTGGCCTAGATGGAGGTATTGATGGGTTGAATACTTTGTCAAACGTGGGGAGGGAAACATCGGAAAGAAGTCCCATGCTAATCTTTGAATGACACCCAGACGGATCTTGTTAGGTAATACGGCGTCGATCGAGTCTTTGATCAACGGACGTCCGAGTCTGCCGCCGAAACTAGCCTCGCATGGTTATCTGCGGTGCATCCAAGCACACACATACACACATGCTCACATTCGCACTCGCACTCACACTCACGCACACATGTCTTCCCCACACGCACCCAAGACAGGTTAACCGCAGTTGACGACGGCAGGTTCCCGAGCTGCTCTACTAGCAGCCCGCCGGTCGCTATCATTGCCACGACACACACACACACACACACACCAACCACCACACCCAGGGCGAAGGTTTCCGACGTCATCAGGGCCCCCAGGCAGGCCAAGCTCGCTCCTCATCACGCCCTGGCCAGTACATCATTTTAGAGGCAGAGAGGTCGGCTACAAGGGGCCACTGGGCCACATGGGGAGGCACATGCCCACTCTGCACGGGAGCGGGGACTGCATGAACGTTATGGGACTGCACGTTCCGTCATTGTCCACCAGCAGCATACATACATACTGAAGGGGGCAGCGATGACCGACAGCGCGCAGATGGAGTCCTATGTACGGTATGGTATGGCATGCAACTCTACCGCGGAACAAGGCGGTGGGCAGAAAAGGCTCTAGAGGATCGTGGTGGTGGTGCGTGACCAGCACCGCCGTCATCGGGTTGTGGGCGGCTGCATCGAGCGTGATGGATGGGATAATGGAGCACGAGATCACTTAAGCCGTCGCCGAGGAAGTGTATTGTCAGACTTTTCGGCCAGAGGCGAGGCAGATCGACCACATCCACGCGGAATGCCTAAGCATATACCGGGCACTGTATCGCACCACGCCACACATGATTGGTGCTGGGCTCCGCATGCTGGTCTGGAGCTAAGACCTCACTGAGAACTTTAACGCTGAGGCCTTGCCCGGCTGCTAGTACAGGGCATACAGTTGTTTATGCTCCCAACGGCAGTGCAGCCCAGACTGTGATTCCGCCGGAAGCCTAAAAAGAAAAAAAATCTCACGTCGTTGCCCAACGGGGTGCAAGATCTACGGTCCGGTACGGAACGAATACAAGGGCCCGGCTTGCCCACAGCGACCCCACCAGCTCACTCTCACTGGCACAGGATGGGTGAAGGGGAGAGCCAACAAAGCGGTAAGACGGAGGCACGAAAAGTTCCAGCCGGGGTGCTATGGTCCGATGCAGATGCTGCAACTGCCTCACACCACCACCATCGACAAAACACTGCTATCACACCGCGGATAGTCTCGGTATCGGGCGTCTCGGAGGGTTGCACCTGAGCCCACCCCGAGAAAATACACCCCGGGACGCCACGCCCGGGATTTAGGCGGGCTCAACAGCCCTTCATCAGAAGACGACCCGAACCCCACGGATTGCATCTTCTTTTCCCGGATCCGTTTGTTTGTTTGTTTGATTTACGGATTGCAATAAGACTGCACTTTGGATCAAGTGGTCAAGGTAAACTGTACAATATAGACATGGACTCAACCCCCCCCTCCCCCCAACCCAAAGTCCCGGCCCTCGGAATAAGCTTGGATGACGGTCAAATCAAGTGATGCCTTCAATTTGCAACATGTTAAAGTTGCCCATGTGCGAAGGGGATATGCGGTAACGCATGACTAGACGGATGTTCCGGAGCGTCATGTCCAGGAGTTGCCTACACAGCAGGGCAATCTAACGCATGTGTGTTGTGTGGCAAGATGTAACTCTACGAATGAGATCTCGTCCCGCCCCCCACCATCAATGCTCTCTTTCTTTCTTTCTTTCTTTCTTTCTTTCTTTTTTATTTTTAAGAATATTGCTGGAGCATCACGGGTTGGATCACGATGACACATACAACTATTGCGAGATGACCTCTCAATCGAGAGTGCACACACACGCCAATCTCCAGCCCAATGGTGCACGGTCGCATAAAAGAATCCCTAGCAAGTGGCAATGTGGCCGGCGATTAGGCATTGGACTGCCTTGTGGGCCTAACGGTGTTGATTCTTAATGGCGAATTGATCATCAAGGAGGGTAGTGAGTAAGGGCCAACCCCTCAATAGAGACCAGGACAGAGTGCTCTCAGTGCCTGGCATATCCTTGCCGCTGGCCTAGCCCCCGGTAGATGATGATACACAAACGAAAAGAAAATTGTGGCCTATATTAGTGGATCAAAATGGATGAAAGGGTGCATGGAGGATCGGGAATGCAACGGCGGCAAATGAGAGCGGCGCCTGGGGCCATCGAGGCCATCCGAGATTCCTCGAATGGCATCATAATGCCGCCTCCCATCTCGTTAGTCCATATTGCTTCAAGCAGAAACTGCAGCAACGACTAGATCCACGGCCGTCACGACCAGGAAAGGGGCAAACCCACTGAGCCTCAGACGGGTAGATGGAAGAGGCTCTGTGTTAGGTCTTGTATCGAAATGAACTGGATCACGTCCTAATTTCAGCAGCCGACGCAGTCAGCTTCGGCCTGGTTCCTCGGACGATTAGGATGCCGCCGTAGTTCGGGGTTAAGATTGGGAGGCTTGGGGAGCAGCCTCGTGACAGTCTCGGCCAAGAACCTGAGACGATGGCAAAAAGCTTGTCTTCGGTTTTCAAAGCCTTTAAATAATCAATGTGAGGTGCACTTTTTTTTGTCCCAATATGATGCCATGACTGTCAAGTGGTTCCCAAGGAACTGATGTTTGGGGATTAGATGAGGCGCCTAGAGACCGCCAGGGATACCATGATTTTAACGGAACCGTGCTAAGATGATGCCGTGAATTGAATGGTTGAGGATAAGCACGCCCCCCAACCCAAAGAGGGCATGACAATAGCACAGCCCAGGGGGCCTCTGTTTTGAGCCAGAGGCTGCAAGGATCTCGGCCTGGTCCCACAAGCCGGCGCCAAGCCAAAGCGTGGTTGAGTGACGGGCATGTGGATCTCGATGGGATTGCCCAACATCCACCTATGGACCGTGTGCGGTGATCGCGGTGTGCGCCAGTGTTGGGTACATTGGGTTTTCGGAAGTGTTTCTGGTTTTCGCTTGTACCAGTTGACCCTCACGGAACGGAGGTGACATGAGTCTCAAGTAGGCAGGAAGCACACAACACACGTCTTGAACATGGCAGCCGGGTGACACCGTTCAGACGTAAATAAAAATAAAATAAAAAGAAGGAAAAGTAAAAGGGTCTCGCAACGGGAGGGCGCTACTAGACCCGTGCCAGTTATGTACCTATTGAAGCGTATGCGGGGAGAGGCTATAAACACCTTGTGGCACCATCTGCACCACAAGAGGTGAATGGAGACGAGGGTACGACCGCACCAGAGCTGACACCGTTTTGGTCTACCGTCATGGTTTTCGTGATATGTCTCGGCGATGGTCCCCAGGAGAACGGGATGTCTGCATGTCTTACATTTGAAATGCCAAGGTACCTCCCCGGACTAGAGTGGTAGGCCAGGACATGCTAGCATGTATTTTTAGGATGTGTCAGTCGAAATAATTGAAGGAATGGATAAATGAATGAATGAATGAACACATGCGGTGAGCACCTGCCAACGGCAGGGGGGAGAGAGACAGAGACAGAGACAGAGAAAGAAGAAGCTGGAACGATGGTGATAAAATTGGCCATGGTCGTGCTTGCTAGCCAAACTCATGGATGGCCGCCTTCGCTCCTCCAGAGATGGGGATGTGCACGAGACGGTACTTGATATTACTGTTCATGGACAGGTGCAGGATCAGAACCACACTGCCCAGCACTATTTCACAAAGCTGGGAGCGCCACTTGGGCGAACAAGTCACCTGGACAAGAGGGTAAGGGCGTTGGGCCTGGAGCCTCAGCTCCAATCCAAATTGAGCTGGCAGCGTGTGAAGCGAGAGCGCGGGAGTGAAATGCATGGCAATTCAGTGTGGATGGGTGGATTTTGAGGGCTTCTCAGCCTGGATTGGCTACATGGCACATCTGGTGTGAGTGGGGAGCTTTTTTTGCGGAGCACCACGAGTCTCATCGGTGTGTCTGATATTGCCTTGAAAAATGCAGGCCGTGACGGTAAGGATCTTTACGTCCAGGTTGAAGGAACGTCTACGTATTGATCAGCACAAAGATTGCAGGGTGCCACTGCTGAGTTGTTTTTGCTTCCTCTCTGGTCTGACGCAGGGGTATTGCAGCAATTCGCATCTTCCGCATTGTGACCACTCAACCCCCGCGATTGCTAGACCAACATTAGAGACAAAAGAACGGGTCACGGCAGGTTGTCGTCATATCCCATGTTGTTGCTGATGCCCGTGCCATGCTCGTCATGCTCGTGTGCTCCTGGTGCTGCAGCTTCCCCTTCCCGTGCATCTACAGGGCAGCGCAGTATCTGCAGGGCGAGCGAATGGCAGTCCGTACCTGACCCCCTGGCGTCTCATAATTTTGTCGGGGCATTGTTCTAGGCGCCTTAAAGTGTACTGACGATGGTCGAAAGCGCACGAAAAGATACGGAGAGGTGTCGTAAGGACGAACGTATAGGACAGGCGGTGGGACCCCGTTTCTTACGACGTTTTTTACTAGCGTGCCATGTCAGTACTTACCAAGGTCACCAGAGGCAGTGCTCCAGATTACCTTAAAACGCATGGAGTACTTGTATCAACAGAGGCAGAACAATAACAGTTAACAATGGCGCGTCGCTTGCTGAGATGCCGCTTCCCGGTGGCCGCGGGGCTGCAAGATGGAACACACGATTTGACTAGCTGGCCAAGGACTGGATCCCGCTGATCGTGATGGAGGGTCGGGCGTGGACAACGACTGGACAAAAGAGAATTGCAGGATGGCGCTTTGAGCTTCCAGCGAGCGTGACCTGACATGACATGACCTGGCCTGACGCTTGGGTGCATAGCCAAGGTTCCAACATCCCCGAGAGCGGCCAAGGTCCTGCCCCAAAAGCATGCAATGAAGGTAAAGCCAAGACAAAGAAAAAAAAATGCAGGTTAACCGTTGGCTCACAGTATTTGAATGACAAATCTGCGTTGACACCTGCGCCACAGAGGGGAAGGGAAAGGGCTGATACAACAGAAAGAAAGGAGATGTCGAGGATTTTGACGAGATGGGGTGGATGGAGACCAGCTATTTGTCTCTGACAGGTCGAGATTATGATTATTGTAGCCCGTGGCCGCCCAGGGTGTGGATGGTCCAAGATGACGGGGCCTCAAGAGGCCAGCAACCGAGCTTCTGTCAAGCGAGTGGTGTTGAGAGGTACGTGTCGAAACATTTTTCTTAGTACCCCTTGGAGATTGTCGTTAGTTTTTTTGTAAATGGCGATCCACCCAAAACCGCGTTAAAGGTCCAAGGCGGTTGATGAGAGGTGCCGGCACGGATCACTTGACGGTATCGGAGGGACAGGGGAGCAGGGTCCAGGAAGATTATTTGGGTGGGCTTGATCCATGCACGCGAGCAAGGGTCTTTGCAGCCCCAGAGCGCGGGAGGAAGAGAAGAGGGCCTGGCCATGATTACAGCCAAGCAGAGAGATGCTCAACGAACCAGGTGATTTTTTTCTTGCAGTGCCGGGGTGGGTGGATTTGGCTGGGTCGATTATGATTAGGTACGACCCTAACCCCCGAGCAAGCGAGAGTAGGCATGGAGCGAGAATGGGAAGGGGGAGGCGAGTCTCTGATACGGACGAGACCAGAAGAAGCTGGTGAAGAGGTAAGCGGGTGAGCTTTCACGGGAGAATTGGAGGCGGTCGAAGATCGATGTTGGATGGCGGATGGCGGTCGACTTGGCCTGGTAACAACGGATCCTCTGAGGGTCCCTTGGGGAGCTAGGGAATACAACCGGTGCGTGCAAGTGAGATTTGATATTTGCGATTTTTGACCCGCCATGGGTTGAGTTGCCTTTGTGTGGCGGACTGGCTGCGAAGCTTTGCGCCAGGCTGTGGGTTCCTGGGCTCGGGATGAGTCAGTGGGCAGCGACCACGAGGGGAAACGGTAGACCGAAAGAAGTAAAGCGACCAGGACTAGGTAGGGCAAGATAGGGCAAAGTATGGATAACGATCGCCTTAGCAGCTACGTAGTGTTGGTGATGGCAGATTCCAGGCGGAGGATGGCCATGGTGGTAGTTGCATGTCACAGGTATCGCGGTGGTGCAGGTGAGGAGGCGTGAGATGAGCCTAACGCCAGGTGCACGGTTGGCGGCTAGAACTCTGGCTACTCCATAAGCGGCAGTCATTGGTTTGCACGTTTTGGTTTTGGTTTTGGCATTACATTTCTGATCCCTGGAGGCGACGGGGCAGCACACCCAGGGACGGTACATTGAGATTGAGGGCGGGCACGTTTCCGCGCCAGGAAGCAGAGGCATCGTCGGCCACAACCACCGAACAAGGAACTTTTCTCCAGAGAAAGGGGAACGTGAGAGGATGGGAGAAGATAATTTACGGCGAGGAGAGACGAGAGGGATCATAACCGGGCATGGACATGGGAGATGCAAAGTCCCATCTGGTCAACATGGCCATGTTTTATCTTTGCTTTTAACAAGGTGATTCAATGACAATGAACGGGAGTGTTCCCAGCGACGGGGGAGGGGAAGGCTGCTAGCAGAGCTTTGTCCAACGAGCCCATCGCACCATCGATATTGATGCTCCCGTAACATGGCATCTCGACTGGACTGGACTGGCCTGACCTGGCCGTTCTGCTCAGTAACGAACCCAACCTAACGATTGCTCCCATCTGTATACGAGCCCTGTAAGTACGTGGCCGCCAAGTCGCAAGTTGAAAGTGCCACTGCATTTCTGGTCCGCGGCTAGCGCTCGCTGGTTGGTTGTATCCGGGTCACCTAATCTGGAACTCTGTAGGACTGGGACCCCATTATGGAGGCGGCCGGCAGCAAAGTCGATGGGTCTCTCTACTCTGCAATTTCAGGCCCACTCGGCACGGGCCAACGATTCGCCCAGCAACAAACAAACACATGCGAAAAGGAGAAGGGGATAGGGAAAAGGAGAAAGAAAAAAAGAAACGCCAGCAAGCGACTGGTTCCGAGGCATGCAGCAAGGCAAAGAGACGGGCTGGTTTGGTTGAGCCCCAGCCACGAATGGTCGGGGGTGGCCGTTGAGCAAGCGAGTCGGGTATCCTGATCAGCGGCTGTTGTAAGGGATGGGTGGATGGCGAAAGCATGAACAGTGTCAATCCACCTAGAGCCCCGTACCACTATCACATCCGTACCTGGCTAGCGCTCTCCCACAGAGATGTCCATCAGTCGTGCTAGAAGACTGTAGCGCCTACCGCCAACTGATACAGGGGACCACGGGGACGCCAGGAAAGGGGATGGCTAACATCACCCCAGTCAGCCAAGCCGGTTCATGGTGCCAACTATTTCGTCTAGTCAGGGCAAATGGAGATGGGCTTGATTACTGAATGAGTGGGTTGATTCATGAACGGGCGCTGCGGGATCGGTGAGCGTTTGTTGGTGAAGCCAGGGGAAGAGGAAGAGAATGGGATGCATGAGGGGAGGGGAAACAGAGGAGGAAGGGCAAAAAAAAAAAAAAAAAAACCCCCGACAATTTTTGGCATGTACATCATGTCTCTAACAAACGGTGCAGTGCATGTTGCAAAATCAAACTACCACCAATAGCAGCCAAAATAGGTACCTGTCTGCGCTCGTATGCTGCATACTTTTTGACACTGGACCCAGGCCAAGGCCAAGGCCAGAAGGCCCATGCCCAGGCCCTTGGCAATCCCAGTCCAAGCCGGACCTGCCTGGGTCTCTCGATGCGATTCAGGATTAGAGACGCAGCAGAAAAAACTTGGTTGAACACCGACACTCACATGCCCCCATCCAGCCACTCATAGGATGCTCACGGAGGACATCCACTGTCTGATGCCCACCATCCACTGTCAGGTCCCTGCCCAACACTGGTGGTTGCCCACTGAAGCTCACTAGACGCTAGCCCCGTTGACGCCACGACCACCCGAACCCACTGAAAAAGCGCCCACTCCAAGCCCACACACCCTTGTCCACCCTGACTGCACACTTTCCACTGTGCACGCCCCCCCTAGATCGCCCACGCCCTGCTCTCCCTCCATTCTCTGTGAGTCTCTCCCTCCTTGACGCCTCGCACCCACCGAGCACGACAACAAATAAGTAGCCCGACGTCCCACTGCCTCTTCCCTCCCTTCTTCTCCCTTCCTGCTCTACCAGCTTTCTTCAGTCTCATCCGACACTCCAGACCAACGCCGATTTCTGGATCATCTTTCTTTTTTCTTTTATACCAACGTCTTTGTTTGTTGTGATACCCCAATACCCTTTGATACCCCTATCCCGCTTTCATAATGGCCGAGGAACAGAAGAACGTCGAGGTCGCCCAGGAGGTCAAGCCTGAGACCACCCCTGCACCCGCTCCTGCTGAGGAGATTGCCGTCGACAAGCCCGCCGAGGAGACCAAGACCGAGGAGACTCCCGCCGAGGACAAGGCTGTCGAAGAGACCAAGCCCGCTGAGGGCGAGGAGGCCAAGGCTGAGGACAAGAAGGAGGAGGTTAAGCCCATCGAGGAGGGTCACCTGAGCCACAAGGCCCAGGGTCTCAGCTTCCCTAAGTAAGCCATAACTGACCTCGAGATTTAAGATGTCGCGATCAACATTATGTACTAACCATTTCACTAAAGGAACCTGATTGCTAGCAAGGAGTTCTTTTACTTCGGCGCTGAGGCTGTTGAGGCCAAGGCTCTTGCTGCCTACCTCAAGGCCGAGAAGTCGCTCGAGACTGCTCAGCACAACGTTGCCTGGGCCACTGAGACCGGCAAGGGTCTTCTTTTCGTCGGTGACAAGAAGTCTCCCTCTGGTGTTATTAGCCTCGTAAGCTTTGGATCCACATTTGCTCCCAACTGCCGGCATGATGAGCTAACCGCATGACCCACAGGCCGATGCCACTGAGCCCGAGAACGATGGCTCCAACAAGTTCCACTTGACATCCAAGGGCAACAAGCACACCTTCAAGGCCACCAGCACTGCTGAGCGTGACAACTGGGTTGCTCAGCTGAAGCTCAAGATCGCTGAGGCCAAGGAGCTCGCTACCACTGTCACCGAGTCCGAGGCTTACAAGCAGACCATTGAGAACTTTAAGCCTGCCAAGAAGGAGGAGAAGCCCGTTGAAGCCCCCAAGGAGGAGGAGGCCAAGCCTGCTGAGGAGGTTGCTCCTGCTGTCGAGGAGACTCCCAAGGAAGAGGAGGCTAAGGACGAGCGCAAGAAAGAAGAGACTAAGTCTGAGGAGCCCAAGCGCCGATCTGCTAGCCGCAAGCGCACTTCGTTCTTCAACTTCGGCAAGAAGGAGGAGAAGAAGGAGGAGACCAAGCCCGCTGAGGAGGCTGCTGTCACCGAGGAGGTCGCTGCTGAGGAGACCAAGCCTGCTGAGGAGACCCCCAAGGCTGAGGAGACTCCTGTTATTGAGGAGCCCAAGGCCGAGGAGACTGCTCCCGCTGCCGAGGAGACCAAGGCTGATGAGACCAAGGCCGAGTCCCCCAAGCCTACCGCTGTCAAGCGCAACAGCTTCTTCGGTTCCGTCTTCTCCAAGAAGGAGAAGAAGACCCCCGAGCTCAAGCCCACCGAGCCTACTGAGGCCCCCAAGGAGACGGAGGCAACTGAGACTGCCCCTGTGATTCCCCCTGTCGAGGCCACCACCCCTCTCGCTGTCGACGTTACCGAGCCCGCTGATGCTCCCAAGGAGGCTGAGGCCGCCGCCACTTCCCCTGCCGCTGAGACCAAGAAGGATGTGAAGGAGAAGCGCAAGTCTTCTCTTCCCTTCGCTTTCGGCAAGCGTGACAAGTCCCCCGCTCCCGCTGAGGGCGAGGAGAAGGCCAAGAGCAGCCCCTTCTCTAAGCTCCGTGCTACCATCAAGGGCAAGAGCTCCAAGGCTGAGGAGAAGGCCGAGGAGAAGCCCGCTGAGGAGCCCATCAAGGAGGAGGCTAAGGACGAGGCCAAGGAGGAGCCCAAGGATGAGGACAAGCCCGCTGAGGAGTCCAAGCCCGAGGAATCCAAGTCTGAGGAGGTCAAGCCCGAGAACGTGGCCACCACTACCCCCGCTGTCACTGCTGCTGCTTAGGTAGCCCGTTGCAGTTGATGTCTTTCATTTGAAAAAAAAATTCAACACATACGCATGAAAGGGTTGGGAACGGAAGGATGGATCTGCATTACTTCACAAGATACCGAGATACCCTGTCAAAGACTGTCTTACTGATACCAATTTCCATACTTGCTTTTCAACGCACACGATAAACGGAAAAAGGTCTGGGAACAGGCCACCAAAAACAGAAAAAAATTTAGTCTCAGCTGTCAATTAGTGGCATGCTTACTCTGCTGTTATTCTTTGGTTTTGTCTGATACCCGGATCGGAGATAATTAATACCTAATAATACAACTGTTTGTGTTGACATATCTTTGATTGCACTCTTGTTTTGTCTGGTGAATTTATCTGTCATGACTACTTGTATACTGCTACCTGCTCTTGTACATCGTACTTGTGCGGGGTCACTCGTTTATAAGATGTTGAAAGATATTTATTGCTCATTATACACTTTGTCATCCCGACTGTGCTTATCTTGGCAGTCGAGGCATTAAAAACTAGCAGTGCTCAATCCATGCAAAACTAACTGAATGTATGTATGTATGTTCGTGTCGTTGAAATGGATCGCGGCTCGTAATTTTGCCTCCTGTTTGGATGAAACATCGCTTAACGACATCTTCCAAGCAACAACCCCAGTTTCACAATATATAATCAACCTGCCAGACAATTTGTTACACAAGCTTAATATTGACCGGGCGTGGGGGGGAGGGGCGCATTAATATCAGCATCACTTGATTGACATGCCAATTACCAAAGCTTGACATGAGCATCCGTGACCTGACGCAGGGACTCACAGGCATGTTCAGATGCCGTGCGCAACAACGAGCGGCCACCTGGGTATCCAAGCTTGGCCGGGTTGAATGAATGAATGGGTGGATAAATGGATCAAGGGCTCCCCCGCAAAACGAAGCCGCCTGTTGGCCCGGTACTTTTGGCAAAACAATTCCTCCCGCCGGTAGGATCCCTGGGGCATATGCAAGTGAGCATTCCATCATCATCCTTCCAGCTTGTTAGGTGGTCCATGGCGCCCAGCTCTCATGGGAGCAAGCACATTCATTTCAATGCGTATCCCTCAAGTAGCGTGCAATAATTGGAGTCCGAATACGCTAGCTGGGGTAGTATCGCTTGCTCAGTGAGTGATATTGGAGTTTGACCTGTAGTAGTAACTCATTGGCGAGGGATCCGGTGCACTCCTGTTTGCACACTGGCTTACCCTAGGCCTCAATATGTCATATAATTACTTGGCTGGATCCGAATAAGCATCAAACGCACGTATCTATTTAGTATTAGATATGACAGAAGATTAGGCCCAGAAACTAATGAAATTATCCTGGCAAGCTATATTTGTACAGTCTATAGTGAGTACATTAATGCCGTGTTTTTTTCTCAGTGCAGATTTAGCTTCTTGTTCGGATATCCATCGCACACCCTTTGGAGAAGATCTTCCTCATGAAAACACTGACGGTAGGCCTTATCAACGCCTATACATACATACATTAGGGAAAGAGAAGGGATTAAAGTGTTGGGATATCTGAATCTCAAGATGCCATTTGTCTACACGGTTATTGGACTAACCGTCCTAAGATTCGTATTACACACAAGTCCCAAAATCAGTCCCTCCCTCGAAGGGTAGCAGGGTAGCAACTCCGACTAATATCGGCGCCGTTGTGGAATTATGAACAAAAAACGCCGCCATAATGATTTGGCCTCTTCCTCACTTTCGGTCGTGTATGTCTTTCCATCTCAAAACAATAATAACAAATGCTCATCGCGTTTTCCCTTGCCCTCACAACCAGAACCCACGCCTCGCAAGAAAACGGACCCCAATACAACATGTATATATGTGTGCAACTCGTTCATTGCAGGTATTCCCTTCACGTCATGAAAAATTTACCCTCTTTCCAAAACGCCTGGATGCCAGTCATCGAAGCCATGCTATAAGAGGATAGTCCAAAAATCAAGCCGGAATTAAGATAAGTGCGTCATATCTAATAAGAATCGAATAAAGTCGGGTGTGACAACCCTAAATGGTGCAAAATTGAACCAAGAATGCCGAGACGCAAAGAAGGCCGGAACCATCGGTATAAGCGTCGCTTGGGCGAGAAACGGTCTTTACAAGTTGCCTCGTCAATAGGACTCGGCAGAAACGGAAAGTTTGTTATACTTGGAGACAAGCTCCTCGATTTTCGGAATCAACTCGGGAATGCGGAATGGCTTAGAAATAACATCGTCCTAAATAACTGTTAGAAATACGTCAATTGTTAATAGTGGTGTATACTCACAATGCCAGCTGCCTTAGCATTGGCAATCTGCTCAGGTCGAGCGTAGGCAGTAACTGCGATAATAGGAATGTGCTTCACAATAGTCCCCTCTCGCTCCAGCTCACGAATTTTGCGGGCACAGGTTACACCATCCATGACTGGCATTTCCAAATCCATTAGAATAACAGATATGTCGACCCCCTCGGACTCCTTACCGGCCCAGAATCGAGAACGTTGTATGGTTTGAAGGGCCTCTTTGCCGTGATTTGCAACGAATGTGTTGTTCCCGCAGTTGCGAAGCTGTCGTTGCAATACTTTTTGGTTAACAAGGTTGTCCTCGACAATAAGGACATCATACAACTGGGTGGAGTCCTGAGATACTGTCCGCGATGGTTGACGGCTGGGCTGCGACCTGGTAGGAGTGGCAGGGGATTGGGATTTCCGCGGAATCTTGAACGGCGTGATACGCTCGTACTCGGTGGGTGGGTTCGAAGAGCGTCGTGCTTTAATGTAAAAGCTAAATTTGCTTCCTACTCCCCTCTGAGAAGAAACCCCAATCTGACCACCTTGCATTTCCGTCAGGATCCGAGAGATAAACAGCCCCAAACCGGATCCACCATATTGGACATGTGTTCGTGGAGTTGCCTGCTGGAAACGCTTGAAGAGTAACGTCACCTCTTCCTCAAGCAATCCGGGACCGGTGTCCTCAACGGTGCAGTGGATATTGATCTCCTCTCCATCTCCCCATTCTGAAACATTGTTGATATCAGTGACGGCAGTTCGCGGGTGATCAATCCTATCAAAGTATGGGAGTCCTTTCTTGGTTACCTCCGATACATCTTTGGATGCACTGAGGCTAACTGCAATGTTCCGTCTGTCACGGCCTTGAGTGAATTTGATGGCATTTGTCATTAGATTTATCAACACCTGTCGAAGTCTGGAAGGATCAAGTTTCGCCCACTTAATTCCATATTTCTCGAAGCTGTCATCAACACGGAAGTCAAACTCAATGTCATGAGCAATCAACTCAGACTCAAACATCTTCAAGGCGCGTTGTACTACTCGTATGGGTTGTTCGTCCACGGGGGCCACAGACAAAAGGTTCGAATCGAGTTTAGACAGCGTTAGAATGTCGTCGACGATGCGCTTTTGGTGACTCGCACAGAGATTAATAGTGTTTGCCGCATCGAGGCAATTATCCAGTAATGTTTCAACTTCTTCTCTCTCGTCGTGAGATTGAAAGGCGCTAATGTTGTTGGCAATCTGATCAGCACACTGCAAAATCGCCGACAGAGGGTTCCGCATCTCATGACTCGTTATGTCGATAAAGTTCTCCTGTTGCCTCTTGAGCTCCACAGCCTCCTCTCGACGTTCGGTTTGGACCTTTTCAGCCCACTTCTGAGAAGAAATGTCTGTAATGCAGCCGAAAATCAACTTGAGCCCACCATCCTGCGTCTTTTCCGGGTAAGCACTCATGAGTGCCCAGGTATCGATTGTGTTATCGCCGTTCCGCTGGCTGCACTTGAATCGGAACTCAACGCAGATCGTCACTTTATCTCGCAGGAGCCTATTCCATGCAGCTTCTAAGCGAGGTCGGTCCTCATCGCGGACACTGTCCATCCATGTGTCGGCCGAATCTTCGTCTCGAGAATGTCGCGAAATCTGCCACCACATGTCGTTGCAGTAACTAATCTGTCCAGTTAGGTTGGCAATAAACATACCAACTGGTGCGAATTCGGCCATTCGTGTAAATCGATATTCGCTCTCCACAGCTTCTTGTGTCCGAAGGTAGAGCTGCATGGAAAGCTCTTGGCGATCCAGCGCAGCCAATCGAGCGGCTTTTTGACCTCGCCTGATTTCTTCCTCAAAAAGAACCACCGAAGCCAAAGAGGTAGCAAGTTGCCGAGATAGGAGATGAATAAACAGTTGATAGTCTTCGTCGTAGGCTCGTCGAGGATTCACGCCCATGACAATAAATCCGACAACAGATTCAGCCGCAGTAGTTGGAATGATTGGGAAGACAACGATAGTTCGGCTAGGATCCCCATATCCCCTCCATTCCAAACCATTCACCAAGTGGAGAGGGAGAGTGCCAGCTTCTTGTGACAGAATAATCGGCACGCCGCCTGCAGCCAGTGACTGTCGCATATACGGAGCAAAGCCCTCTTCGGATTGTCGCAGATCGAGGTTGGATGCTGCAGCATGGTGGCCCTCTGGCGTGCCCAGGGAGCCTTCCAGTACGAGCTGCGGTGAATGAAGAAGACTGCCAGAGTGAAGGGAGGAGACATCACTTTCAGTTTCATCTCGGACTGAGTAAATTAGTGCAAATGGCACATCGCGTTCGCTTTCTTCCAGGCCCTTGCGCACTTGTGGCCAGAAACCATTGACAGTAGTGGCCGCTGCGGTTCTTTCTCCAATAGCACGGAGCATAAGCATCCTCCTCTCATTAACCCTCCGTCGAGTATCTTCAAAGGCAGGGTTATACAGGCCGACAACCTCGCCATCACCACCCACCATCGGAACAATGGACCACGAAAAGAAACACTCCTCTAAAAAGCCATTTCGGCACATGAAGAGCTGGTTTTCATGCTTCATAGTGGCTTGGCCGGCTTCAAGTGCGTTTTTAAATACAGGTTTGATTTCGTCCCATAATTCGGGCCATGCGTCTTGATAGCACGCACCCATAAGCTGCGGGTGTTTTCGACCTGCCATATCGACGTAAGCCGCGTTATAGATGGCAACAAACTGCGGACCCCAATACATTGCAGCCGGATGAGGGCTACCCATGACAAGATTGGACATGGCTCTAAGATCGGCAGGCCAGTCTTCGATGGGTCCAAGTGGAGTTTTTGTCCAGTCTATTGATCGTGCAAATTTGATGTGTTCGGGGAGGTTCTCTGTGAGGGGGATCCTTGTCCAATCGAATATTGACTTTGCTGGCTGCGATTGGAAAACTTGGTTAGTAAAGTCGTCCGGATGCAGCCTGGAATCATCCTGGTCCGTCATGCCCACATTGGCATTGGCATCAAACGCCCCAGCTCCACCAAAATAGTCAGGCGCATCGACGATCTCGGCATCGGGAATGGCAGGAATTTCTGGGGTTCGTGGTCGATCTTGCTCGTTTGGCATCCCGGCTTCATCGGCCAGTGGCATTGGTGAAGATGACCGGGCGCTAACAAAGTTGCCGGTGCCACTGACGAATCGGAATCTCTTTCGCAGCGTTGAGACGGTCCATGTAATTCCACCATAAATATGGGACGCTTGATTCGGCTCTGGCGATCGCTGAGATCTGGAAGACCGCATTATCCATGACTTGAAACGGCCAAAGTCAGTATCAGGACTCGCATCCTCTTTGTCTACGGATAAGCATTGCAAAATATCGTGCGCCGCGCGCAACGAGGCGTTATAGTAGAGAATATGAAGCCCAGCGCGGCTAGCGTTAGCTGAGTTGTCGAGGTCGATCAAGAAGGTGGGCCGTTCGTCCTGCTCCAAAAATTCGATTACGCCAACACCCTGCAATATTTGCAGTCCAAAGGGAAGTGACCTGCTGTCAGGGCTCGACGAATTCGCAGGAGCATCCATTGACGAGGACAAACTTCCTGGCGTGCTCTCCGATCTGGCAGCGTTCACGGCGCTCACACTGGCGCGAGGCAGCTTGAGCGTTGTGACGGACCCAGAAGCATCTTCTCGCATTTGTCCAAGCATAGATGAAGCAATCTCTGGGGTGGGTACATTTGTCGGGCGAGTGACATGTCTCGAAGGTGTATGGGAAAAGAAGAGCGGCGAAACTGGTCCCTCCATTTGAGCACTGGCAGACATCTGTAAACCAGCGGCTACAGTAGGAATCTCGACCCTGCGAGGCGGCGACGCACCAGTGCGAGCCTTCTTAACTGGAGAGGGATGCATGATATTATCGCCTCGAATTGAACCTGGAGGACGCTTAGCGGGGATCGGGGGCTGAGCAAGCCCTCGGCTCGTCGCTGAAAGCCCTCGTGGACTAGCAGCCGTGTATAAACCTGATTGATGAATAGCGCTAGTGACAGAGGCCGTCGCGGGTGAAATTGTCGCTGAAATTGATGCGGGCACAGGTGATGTCGATATTGGCAGGCTAGGGTCGTGTTTCCATGTTGCGGCTTGATTCTGAGAGCGTTCGAATGCGAAAAAGCTTGTGAGTGGTGAGGGCGTGGGCGTGGGTGTTGAGAGCTTTGCAGCGGCTGCAGCGGAGGTCAAGGATGGGTTCGTTATGCCCGAGGATGGCGCAGCGGAGACGGCGAGGGAGGGTGGGAGATGGCGAGGGTGGCTAGTATTGCTCGAGTCGATTAAATCGGCAGCGGCGACTGAGAATGAGGGCGAAGCGGAGGGAGAGGAGAGTCTCTCGGGGCTTGAAGCAGAGCGGTCATTGCGGAGCTGCTGCATGAAGACGCCGGGGACAGGGCCGGAGTCGAAGCCCCGAAGGGACTGCGAGTCCAGCACACCCAGATGGCTTGGGGCCTGCGCAGCGGCGAGCAGGCAATCGACGTGAGCCTAAAGGGGGGGCGAGTAGGTGAGGGCGACAACGGTGGTGTGCGTGCGTGCTGTATGTACAGCGGGCGGATGTATGTATGTACGGGATGTTGGGATGTATGTAGATGGGGGTCGGGGGCCTTGGGCAAGGTCGGCGAAGTGGTGGTGCAAGCTACCAAGACAGCCCACAGGTGATGTGGAGCTACAGCGCTGGACAAGACAGTCGTAGCCAGGCACTAAGTCGTCCAATCCTGTCTGGTCAAAGTACTCAAGATGCGCGGCGACGAGGGGGGAGGTGCCTCAGTGGATGGTGGATGGGGTACTGTATGGAGAAAGGGTCGTAGAAGTGGATAACAGCTGAGCAGGGTCCGTCCAGACAAGGTCACCAGTGCTGGTAACGAGAACGTGGGCGCTAGGCAAGTTGGACAATTGATGGAAAACCAGGGCGCAAAGATACTAGTTCGCGCCGATGCACGGGAACAACACCAACCGCCCGTCGCATTGGTTTTTGCTTGTGCTTCTCGAAGACGCCCGGTTGTGGATTGAGTTGGTTACTTGTCAAAGAGTTTTGTTGAAGGAGCCTGGAGCTGAAATTCCCTGGGAACGGGCTAGAGTGACGGGGAGTCGGGGTGGTGTATGGACACCTCCGAAGCACAGGTCTGTAGGACCGGAAGAGCCGCACACACGCAGACGAATCTAGGTCATCAGACGACACAGGCAATGTGAGGATGAGACCTGATCAGCGTAGATAAGGGAGGGATCCAGGGCAAAGGTCCAGCCGGGGCCATCGAAGTATCGCATGCGCGCTTGAATCAGAGAGCCGGTATCTGGCGGGTGAGAGGAACGTGAAGGAGTAAAAGAAAGCGGCGCGTGTCAGTCGGGAAGAGAGAAACCGATGGGAGCCACTCCCGTTGCAGGTGTACAATATGGCAATAAACGAAGCAACTGAAATGACAAGGACAAGGCCTAGACAAGCATGGAAGGTTGGGGAAGCGATGAGGGATGCCGACATGAGACTCAGCCCAAGTGCAAGGCAAAAGAGGCCAGGCGAGACCAGACGAGGCAATGGGCAAAAAATGGGCAATGGGCAATCGGTAATGGGTAAAAAAAAATTAAAATAAAATAAAAAAGGTTCGGGTACCTTTGCCAAACAAGCAAAGATGGACGGCGGTCGAGAAGGGGCGAAAACGGGCCCCAGCAAGGCGACGCGGAATAAGGCCCAAAGTCTATGTGGGAAACGAAACGGAAGAAGGAAAACCAGCAACCACTAACAAAGTGCATTCATTACATTACATTACATTACAGCATGGCGGTGCAGCGTCGGTACCACACAGGTCAGAACCTTGGATCCGAGGCAATAATACCCAAGGCAGCAGGTTTGGTTCAACCCAAAGAGCCCAAAGGTATAATAAGTCACACACCTAGGTTGCACTTCATGCACGACGTGCCTTACACAAAGCACCATGGCATGGGGAGAACATCAAAGACACTGCCACTAGCAGCAACGCTGACCTGGAAAAACTAGGCATGGGGCTGGCTTTGGTGAAGGTGAGCGACCCACGTAGTTTCCCACCCATGTCATACAAGCAACACTTCTGCTGCGACTCATGGGCTCATGAGCACATGGCATAACAGAGCAAAGAAGTTGTTTACAGTGGAGAGACATTGACCTCTTTTAAGAAAACTGAAAACCAGGAATTGGCTGCTTCTGGCAAATGCCATCATTGACTGAGGGGTGTGGTCTTTTTTTTTTTGGTCTTCCGTCTGGGGGGCCTTACACTCTTTCCATCCTTCGTCTACAATTCTGATCGGCGGAATCCAGAACTCGCCATAGACCAGAGCGGCTCTGTTGCCAAGACCAGGCGCGTGAGACACTTTTCCCCATTAGGCGCTCCCATGGATCCAAACATGCTCCAGAATTCAGCGATACTCCACACCCGCCGCCTCGCTCCCCGGAATGGTTTAGAGCCAACGAGGGAACGGATAGGACAGGCGGATTGTCGGACACAGACCGGCCGAGCCAGAGGACCCAGTCTTTGTTCGTCGTGTCTCGTGGTCGTCGATCCAGTCGGGATACGGAATGGGGAATGGGGAAATGGGGGATGACGACGTCGAGGGGGGAATGGCCATGAGCATTGGCCATGGCGCCCACACTCAGCAATAACAGACACGGCACCAGCACCGGTCAGTCTTTTTTACTCTGGTAATGCTTTAGCACACCCTGGTCCCCTCGTCGATCATAGTGCGCTCGTGCTTGGCAGACGATTACCCATCAGACCACTGGATCAACGAGAACCATGGGGCCCAAGGCCTAGAATTCGCATCGACCTCTCCGCACTACAGGTGGCGGACGCAAAAGCATTAACAAACAGGATGCCTGAGATACCACGTCTCGGCACCCTTGCAGTCGCCCGCCACTTACATGATTACCAAGCGCACAAGCGGTAGCGGATGCTTTTTTGCCAAGTCCTTATTGAGGGGTGTGCTCCGGGTCTGTCAGAGGTCCAGAACACGACCTATGCGAGTGGAACTGGTTGAGTGCCGGAAACGCCCACACCCCAAGGTAAAGTCGCTAGCGACATGCAGAGCCGAGGCAGCATTGCTGTCACTGGGCGTGGCGTATGCCTTCTCGAGGTAGCTTGATCCTGTTCATAGAACATGCGTTCTCGAATTCCCCTTCTGGGGATGCATGGCCTCTAGTGGGCGAGAAAAGCCCGTCAGAGGCGCAATGACAGTTGCCACGACGGCGCCGCTGGCAAGCCTCATTTGATCCCCTCACGCCCTGAGAGGGATGTGGTGTGGGTATGGGAATCTGGGTCCCAAAGGCAAAACGCGACGAGCTACAACGGGAAACCCTGAGAGCGAATAGAAGGGGGAGAAAGACGCGCCGTCGCCAGAGCGAACAACCCGAGAGCGAAGGGCACAGAGGGAGAAAGAAAAAAAAAAGTTCCCGATCTAGCGCTGGCTAGAGACCGAATGGACAGGCACTGGCGTCATTCAGTGTCGGCGTGCTCCCGCGCCTCAAACGGACGCAGTGGAACTCGTCGCCCAGATCTAGAAACGCCAATGACGATCGTGGTGGTCTAGAACGGTCTCTTGAGCGCGCCATATCCCGCCGTGGGCTCTCCGCGTGTCCCGTGCCCCTGTCGCCTCATTCGCCTTGTGTGAAATCTGTGAGGGGAGTGAGCACAATCCCCAGGAGCCAAGAGTCAACCCCAAAACCCTTCTGATGTCCCCTCTGGCTCCAGAAGCAGCGGCATATGGTCTCAGACTAAGGGTACCGACGCATCGTAGGTGGCACACATATGCATCCCGATGGCAGAGGGGACCTCTCTTCGATCCGACTGGGCCACCCTCATGTCCACAAGTGCTGGTTGGTAGGCAAACACCATCTTCGAGAAGCAGCAGCGTCCTCGCTAACATGACGGCGTCCACAAGGGCTCAAACCAGAGAGCAAGCTGACGCAAACCTTTGTTCGGTTCGAGTGTTTGATTGCACAGGAGATTGGGAGGCGTCCGGGTATTTTCTAGTCCGTTCCCACTGTATTTGTCGGCCGAGTGACTAGGACCATTCGCTCCCAGTGCCGGCCACGAAGCTAGGGAGTTGGTCACTGCCGGTCACCTTGCCCGATCGATTTCGGCCAGTATCCCTCCCTTCAAACCGTGACCTTTTCGATCTCACAGCACGCCCAGATCGAGACCGAGGTTGAGGCGGTGTGAGACTTGGGGGCGGCTGGTTGCAAACGGTGCCATTTACTTCGATTTGGTTACCTGCGGAGCCGGTCTTTCCTCGCGCCAGGCTCTTCCCGTGAGGCCTAACAGGCCCGTCGTTAAACCCGTAAATTTCGTCATAAAGTGTCTAGCAAGCTTTTGAACCAGCGTCATGCGGCTTGTGCGTTGGCTGAAGGATCGCGGTACTGCTATCGCTGACCTAAGGCTGCACACTACTTTATGCCCTGTTGGGCATTGGTGCTATTCCGCTAATTGTTACAACTAGTCGCACACTTCCCAATGTCGTTGCTCATCCGTTAATAGCGATAGGTTTAGACCAGTTGGTCTGCTTGAGCAAAAGTATCCCGAACACACGACGAAGGATTTTAGATCTGCTCCACACTACCGCTGGCAATGTCGCAGCGAAGCCAAACATCCAGATTAAACCATAAGATGTCTGGGGCATACCCGCATCATTTAGGTCTGGAGGAACGGAAAGTGTCAAGTGAGCACAAGGTACAGGGTAGGGCAGCGTGGGTAAGGTATCGCAAGATATGGTGGAGAGACAGGTGATTGCCAATTCCACTAGATCAAGTAATACCAAGAATGAGACATGTGTCAATGTATTTGCCCACAATGACAGTTAGAAAGAAAAAAAAAAAAAAAAAGAAAAAAAAAAGACGTCATAGACTTGGTACAAGCACAACGGAAAATAACTGCACATGTATGCCACTCCAGCTGTTAATCGCCACCTGTCGTCGCAAATGCACCAGTATTGGATGTTTCAACCGTTTCACCTGAGAGGGGATATATTTTTATTCTCGGTGGTACACATACAACGGGATGTCGTAATGTGCATACCAACAAGTTTTATTAATAAGAGAGGCAATTTCTTTGTGGTCACTTTGTACTCTGTCTGCTCACGCTGGTGAGACGCAAGGTCAGCAAACATGACGCTCATCAACCAACACGCAGCTCCATAGGGGCCGACAGGTGTCACGGGAGGAACCAACCAACAAACCAATAAACCAAATGAGAACCAAGAACTGTATGCTTGCTGCTCCATGCCTCATCCCATCTTGCAGGCCTTTCAAGGACTCCTGACATGATTTCACTGGAGCCTCAGCTGATGAGACAAGCGACGGCGGCTATGGGGGCCGTCAGACTGGTTGCGTCGCGCAAGGTCTAATGTGACGAGAGAAGCAAAGCGCCTCGAGAGAGAGCCGGAGACTTCGGCAACCGGAAACCCAGTGTGGATACAGAGAGTATCAGTCGTGTGGTACGGAATCTCACCTCACATTTTGGTAGTGCTCACGGTGAAGAATGTGTGCAATGGCTGCAACTTACAGCGCAGTGCTACCGCACCAGAGAGAAAAAAAAAACAAGGTGCACGTTATTAATCCCTGGCCATGACACTGAACCTGGTGGTTCTGCACAGCATTTCCCATGGTTGAGCGGCTGGTCAAGACGCTAATTGGCCCTCTCACCACCAGCCCAGCCTCCCATGTGTCCAATCGCAAAGCCCCTCCTCCCCCGGGGGCCCCCAAGCTTCCCACCCGGGCGCTTACAGCTTGTGACGGCACACCATCTTGGGCCTCTCATTGGACGGCCAACTCGTGGGCATGCGATGCCATGGATCATGGCACTGCTTGGTGAGCGGTTGCGACGTGCAAATGCTGCTAGAATGACACTCGCTGGCCTCTCACAGCGCTTCTCGCAGCACATCCCAGCAGGGTCGTCGCCCCATCTTTCCCGCCCGCGTCCGCTCGGCCACATCATGGCCCTTAAACGCCATGCCCGCCCCCAACCCTCCGACCTCTGTTTCCTTCGCCTTGGACGAACAATCCAAAAGTTGAGATACCAGTCCTTGGGTGGCCTACTTCTGGACCCGAAGTCGCGGCTCTCAACGACAGCACGCCGACGAAATCACACCCGATAGCCTGCGAGAATATCCATGTGGGCGTGATCTATAGCTGCTTCACTGGCAGCCAGCCAAACCACCAGAACCGCAAAGTAGCGCAAGCGCAGCGATTCTCCCCACGACAGCGCCTCGACGGCGACCGCGGCAATAATCCCAATAGAATTCCACTTCCAGCTGCCTCTGGGAAGCCGTATTCAAGAAAACCACCCAACTTCCACCCGCTAAACCCATACCGTCGACATGCCCTTCTCCTTCTTCCAGCGCAGGCCGAAGCGCGACGGCCCCAAGACCTACCGCCTCGTCTTTCGAAAGTGGCCAAAGATTTCGAGAAAGGGAACATGGTGGCTTATGCCGTGCGAACTGGCCGGCACTGTTGCCGGTCTCGTCATCTTTGCCATTTCGCAGCCAGATCTATGGCGCAGCGAGATGTGGCAGATTGGCTGGGACCACAGATGGAACTCTAACCCAGCCATTATCCTATACGCCTATGCCAACAACAAGCCCCTGCCGCACGTTGCTCTGATATGGACTCGAACGTGAGTTTCGCTTTTGATAACTGCTGTCGAACTACATGTTTCAATTAACACCATGCCTAGATTTACTGATTTCAATGTCGCCATTTCCGTCCTCTCTCTTTTCATGCTGATGAGCAAGCTCACTGCTTTTATTATGAAGGTCTGGTATCCCGTGGTCGCCACATTCATCAACGTCGGCATGGCCACGCTCTACATTGTCAGTGTTTACGGCCTCATTGGCCCCGATAATGTCGACTCCCGATATCCTGCTCCTACCGCCTGGTATTGGCGCAAGGGATGCGGTCCTGCCAAGGCATACGGCGCTTATAAGCACTGCATGATTGCCAGAGGATCTTTGGGAATATCAATCTGGATGATGCTCGTCTACCTCTGCAACCTTGGCTTTTCTGCCTACGCCATGTGGCCCAACAAGGCTAACGACGTGATCAAGGAGGATGACGACGACTACAGCCCTTCATCTGCCGAGCCCAAGACTCATAATTGGGAGATGCAGAGCATGAAGTCCCCCATGGGCTACCGCCACCAACCTTATACCCCTCGCACGCAGGCCTTCCACACCTTGGATCGCCAACTACCGCTGCGAGCTACGCAAGCGCCAGAGCCTTGAGTTACGGAATATTTGAGATTAAAATGATGAGATGGCGGTCTGTGCATGGATTCTGTTATGGGCCTGATACAGTCGTGGCGGGAGTTTGTGACTTTTTCTTGAGTACATTGAGTTTGGAGTTGGGGAGATCTCGCATGATATACCATTGGATTTGTTGGGCGCCCTGAAAGGCCACCCTGCTCCGAAACGCTTCTTTGTTGGGGCAACATCTTGACTTGTACATTCTTCTTATTTGCTTTGTAGCATTAACGTCTGCAGCGCCGCCAGCCGGCACGCTTGACGAGGGTGAGAGAGATGTGGAGTGTGATGACTACGGGTACGAAGCCGGCCCCTATCCATTTCGATATTTAACCAAATTGGCGTCGCATATGCAATTTATGCACATATAATGCATCGTATATGAACTTCGTGCCAGATTCGAGTGTGAAAGCGCACGCTCTGTTCGTTCTCGAGTGAATCGCTTCAACCTCATCTTCCCACCATAAATCCTCCCCCACCTCAGTGATCTCCGCATCTGAAACGCCCGGACCGGTACACGAACCGGCACCGGATCTCGCGCCCCACAGTAGCTCTTGGTTCCCCATCACCCCGCCATAGCATGGCGGAAACCTTCCCTAATTCCAATCAATGGTTGACGTCTTTTTATAGATAACGCATTGCATCGCCAATCGAATTAACCCCCCTCTCTTCCCACATAATCGGAAAACTCTGGTTTTGCATCGCTGGGTGGCCCGTCGACATGGCGCTTCTTCAACGCATTATTGCTCCATCGAGCAGGGGAGCTCTGCGCCATGGTCATGGCATTGCCCTAATATTGGCTCGCCGAGCTTCCAATCTGGCGCCTCCCAAGGTCAGGCTCGATTGCCATCGCATCCGCTGGGTCACTGTTCTGACAGCCCGCAGCTTAGGGATCCCTCATTATTGAAGCACAATGTGTGCTATGTCAATGGCGAATGGGTCCCCGCCAAGTCGGGCAAGACATTCAAGGTCAATGGTGAGTCTAAGCCCTCGCGGCCTGCACCGCCATGTCGACGTCATTGAGTCGGTTTGCGATGCTAAACTCCACGGAAGACCCTTCCACCGGCGCCTTGATCGGTACCAGTCCCGAGTTCGATTCCAGCGACACTCAGTCCGCCATCACAGCCGCCGCCGACGCATTCCCTGCCTTCCGCTCCAAGACCGGCCGGGAGCGCTCCAAGTTGCTGCGTGCTTGGTACGATCAGATGATCGCAAACGCCGAGGATCTTGCCACCCTCATCACTTGGGAGAACGGAAAACCCATCGCCGACGCAAAGGGTGAGGCTACGTACGCTGCCAACTTCCTGGAGTGGTTTAGCGAGGAGGCACCCCGTGTTTATGGCAACACCATTCCGAGCTCCATACCTGGCAACCGAGTATGGACTGTCAAGGAGCCCGTTGGTGTCTGTGGGCTGATTACACCGTAAGTGATGGCTTTTTTTTTTAAATTTATTTTTTACCTATTCTCCTTTCCCTCCAGTTTGTCTTGTCTCACAGGTTGACCAACGCCATAGGTGGAACTTCCCCGCAGCCATGATTACTCGAAAGATTGGTCCCGCACTGGCGGCGGGCTGCACTGTCGTCTGCAAGGCGCCTGGAGAAACCCCCTTTACGGCCCTGGCTCTAGCAGAGCTAGCTCACAGGGCGGGCATTCCCAGGGGTGTTGTGAACATTGTGACATCGCTGGACAACACGCCTGAAGTTGGAGAGCTGCTTACCACCTCACCAACCATCAAGAAAATCTCCTTCACCGGATCTACCGGTGTTGGCAAACTTTTGATGAAGCAGTCTGCCGGCACTCTTAAGAAACTTTCTATGGAGCTCGGCGGTAACGCTCCCTTCATCGTGTTTGATGATGCTGATGTCGATGCTGCCGTTGCCGGTGCTGTCGCCTCCAAATTCCGCTCCTCGGGCCAGACATGCGTGTGTGCAAATCGCATATACGTTCAAAAGGGCGTTTATGACGAGTTCGCCAAGAAACTCACCGAGAAGGTACAGGCTTTCCGCGTAGGCAACGGGTTTGAAGATGGCATCACCCACGGTCCGCTCATCCATGATCGTGCCGTCTCCAAAGCCGAGGCGCATGTCCAGGATGCCAAAAGCAAGGGCGGCAAGGTGACCATCGGCGGCCAGCGAATTGACGAGCTTGGTCCCAACTTTTACGCGCCTACCGTGATTCGTGACATGACGCCGGAAATGGACATGGCTTCACAAGAGACTTTTGGCCCTGTCGCCGGATTGTTCCCATTCGAGACTGAGGAGGAGGTTGTCAAGATGGCCAACAACACCAACGTGGGCCTGGCCGGGTACTTCTTCTCCCGCGACATGGAGCGGGTCTACCGCATCACCGAGAGCCTCGAGGTTGGTATGGTTGGAGTCAACACTGGGCTGATCTCTGACCCTGCGTCACCGTTTGGTGGTGTGAAGGAGAGTGGCTTTGGCCGTGAGGGATCGCTGGATGGCATTGCTGAGTACCAAGTTACCAAGATGGTTACAGCTGGTGGTATGGGCAAGCCTCTGCAAGCTTGAGTTGCCTATATGACTGGGGGGGTTTGATGGGATAATAGACATCGATATAATAATACCAATTAAAGTTGAATGCATCTATTGAGTATGATGGTCCTTGACATGTTGTGTCTCAGTTCCTCGTTGATACTGTAATTCTCAGCATATCTTATTAAAAAAAAAAAAAAGGAAATATCAAGTCTAAATGAATGAAAGGAGTGGGAGGCAAAGACTTGCACAGGTGGAAAAAAAAACCATCAAAAAAGAAGATGTGAGGATTCTGATCGCGGCAGGGATCGAACCTGCGATCCTTTGCGTATTAACTGTAAAGCAAATGCCTTCTTGAAGGCTGTTAGCGTGTGTTGGGCTATGGTGGAGCTTCATAGAGGTACTTACAACCACTGGGCCACGCGACCAAGATGTTTTCGATAGGATGTCGAATTTTAATTCACTCTATCAAGGAACTTTGCATGCTTTGCCAAAACCGCGAAAGCCAGAACCCTTCTTACTTGACCGGTCCGTCTTTGACCTAGTTCTTCTTGCCAATATGGGAGCGAGCTCAATATATGTATTCCAACGATCCCGGTCGCAATTCTCATGCTGCCACGATTGATATCTTTTCAATACATGAATATACATACATGAATATGTGCGCCAGAACACATTCTCTGACGCCTAGGAATTCGAAGCATTGAACACATTGTTCCATAGTACTATATACTTTGCGGCTTAAGGCACATAATTTAGATTGTTTTCGTCAATCAGTATAATTCATGTAGCCTTATAAGCAGAACAAGTATTTCGGCTGATGTTAGACAGTTGGCGTGCTATTCATATCCTATTTTCGATATCATCAAATCATAGCCCGGAAATAAGACATTTTAACTTATATAGATCCAATATCATACATTTTTGAAATGTGGGCGACAACACGATCACCAGCATATCGCATTGATCGTGGAGAAGTTTGCAGCTTGGCTCTACCATCGTTGGCCCATACATCCAAACATTCTCCGTCATCACACAAGCTCTACAATAGATAGTTCTGAGCTCGCAATCATCTCCGGGGATGTGAGGCCCTATCGATGTCTCTTGTAATTGAGTATTCTGGTGGTCATTAGCCAATGCCAAGCTGGATCTTCGTCTTTTTACCAAGCAGCCATCAGGGGAAACAGCGGTTTCCCAGTAAACTACGACTTCACGAAAGAAACAGCAAGCACATTACTCAGCGGTAATAGTAGTACGTACATTTTGGATTCGTGGTCACATTGAAAGCTCGTGGGGTTCTCAAACGTCACCCATCCTGCAGGAGGCCAGCCACCAGTCTGCTCTCGATACTTATTCGCCCTTCTCGCAAACATGACGACATATATTTTATAAATTCCCCGTGCACAATAACTAAACGGCAATGTGGCTCAGTGGTAGAGCGTCTCTTGTTTATCGCCCCTATTGCAATGTACAAACGGGACGGGTTGCTGCTATCTATCAGAGTCGCCTCAATGCCTGCAGCTCGGGGAGGTTAAAAAATTGGGCACCATAGGAGAAGATCACTAGTTCAATTCTCGTCATTGCCATTCTTTAACGTTCATCGAGGTTGAATTTAAACTGAGGTCGGCAGTGATTTTTTCAAGACTCTTCAGTGACTTTCGATTATTATCCCTTAGATTACATAAGAAACATTCATGTTGATTGGTGCCTTATAAGAATTTACATTTGAAAATAACGTGACATAGAAAAAAAAGCAAAGGCAAAAACAAGCAATGTAGATACAGGAGTGGTCGAATAATTCAATTATTCGTAATTGAAAATACACTATAGGGTAGGCGAGTTCATGACATATGTGGGGAATAGCGCCATTCACACCCCACAGTGGAGTCTGCGGGAGGTACGTAGTTGGCCATGAAACTCGTGTAAACTTGACGTCGGAAGCTCAGATGCAAGGATTTCGGCTTCGTTGACAGACATCAGCCTCGCATCACCACAATCACAATCATGGCCTTCTCACGAGCCAATGCGCCCGCAAGGCAATGCATGCGCCTTTTCGCGTCTGAAGGGTATGTTTGATTTTGCCGCAACGCCCCAATCGCCTCTTGAGCAGGGGAGGAGGTGGTGAGCCTCGTGTGCTTGAACCCTACTGACATTGACATGACTAGACCGGCCTTCCAGAGCGTCTCCCGTCGACAGCTTGCTCCGCTGACGTCGAAAATTGTCGCACAGCCCTCACCATGCTCAAATGCCCGACTCTTCAGCTCGTCCGCTCCTCTCCTCAAGAAGCGCAAGATTGCCGTCCCCACCAACAGCCCCAAGCACAAAGACGCCCCCTCCGCTAGCTCCTCAGACTACGACATTCCTTCCTCAAAGGGCCCCCAGCCCGACCCCGAAGACCCCCTCGATTTCTCCGCCGTGACGGCCGCCTATGCGCCGATCGATACGCACTTCAAGACGCAGCTTGCCGGCATGGCTCATGGTGGCCGCTTCAACCCCACCAATCTGGGTGCCCTCCCCGTCCCCGTCAAAGAATATGGCGCCGAAGCCGCTGCCACGTTCCCGCTCCGCGAGCTGGCCCAGGTAGTGCCGCGCTCCGGTCGCACCATCTCGCTGCTCGTTCACGATAAGGATTACATCAAGCCCATCATGTCGGCCGTCCAGGCCAGCCGCGAGTTCAATCAGCAGCCCCAGCGCTCCGAGGACAACGACCTTGAGCTGCTGCTCAAGGTTGAGCTCGAGCGAAAGGATGATGTTGTGCGCCGCATCAAGGAAGCCACTCAAGCCTACCGCGAGCGTATCCGTCAGGTGCGTACCCGTCACGAAAAGACGCTCAAGGATTGGAAGAAGAACGGCACTGTGCTGCCTGACATTGTGAAGCGTGCCGAGAAAGAGCTCCAAAAGGTCCAGGACAAGAAGATGAAAGAGATTGACCAGGAGGAGGCCCAGATGATTCGTCAGCTGTAAACCAATTGCTGAGATATCATGTATAGTTGTATGATCACGAGGGACAAGCCCATGTTTACGGACGTAATGTAAAAAGGTGAATGGATGGGTCATTGCGTTGTATATTACATATCATGACAAAAAAGTGTACACTGGTCTTTCCTCTCTAGATCCATATTTCTTTTCTTCTTCAGGCTTTTGCTTTTGCCGGCTTGCCTCCTGCTCTGGCGGCATTCCTTGATAGCAATGAAGTGAGCTTGGTTTCAAAAGTGTTGACGTCTTTGGTCGTGTACGTCTCGGCGCGGAGGTGCCACGAGCGGGACACACCAATTGGGTCTGTGGCGAACTTGGGCGCCTCGTGCTGGCCCTGTACGGCGTTTTGGAGAATAACCTTGCGGACAGCCTCTTCGGCGTCAGTGATGATGGGCTCCGGGGCCTTGGGTTTGCCCTCGCCTTCAGCGTCCTCTGACTTGTTCTTTTGTTGCTGTAGATACTCCTCGGCAGCAACCTTGACCTGAGGGTCGGCAAAGAAGCGTAGGCCACCAGCTTCAACCTCGGAAGCGTAATGACGAGCCTGGAAGGTCTGGGGGGCACCGACATTGTCGGCTGTACCCAGCACGTTGAGGTTCTCAAGGACGGCGGCCGTTTTGCCAGTGGTGCTGGAGGGTGCGACGGGCGCGAAGTCGGCAATAGAGTCAAGGGTCAGCGAAGGGCTGTATTTGGTCTTCAGACCAAAGCGGAAGCTGTCGTCAAAGGCCTTTTCATCCGGGTCCATTCGCGCAAATTCATCACCGCGGGGCTTGCGTTCTTTGTCATCGTCCTCTTTGCGTCGACCTTCGAATCGCTTCGCACCGCCACGGCCGCGACCACCCCTACCACCGCGACCGCCTCGGGAAACGAAGCCGCCGCGGCCTCTTGTAGAACGGTTGCCGTCTCGCAGTGGCGATGTCAGACGGGGAGCCAGACCGGCACCGCCTCGGGCACCACCACGGAGACCACCACGGCCGCGGAAGGTTAATTTGGGAAGGTTCTTCACGTCAAGAACCTTGGGGGCACCCGGAGTCCCGGGGGCAGCACGTGCGGGGCTGCGGGATCGGGTGAGGGTGTTGATCTCAGTTGTGGTGGTACGGGATCGCTCACGGTTCGAGGGCTGCTTGGGGGGGCTATTGTTGTCGGCTGCCTGCAATTGGGTCGTTGAGAATTGGCGCATGCAGTCTCGAAGCGCATCAGAAACCTGCTCCAGCTCGGGCCTTGCCCGACCGCACACCGAACGGAAGGCGTGGCGTTGCATTGTTGCTCGATATCCTTCTGAGGTGTGGTGAGTTGGTGATGGCAGCTACAATTTTCTGCCCTCAGTCGATTGGATGACTAAGCTGTTAGAATGACCCACCTCCGTGCCCAGGTCTTCCCCACATAGATACTCAAGACTTTCGGATGTAAAAGCGTAGTTGGTTAACCTGTGTGAATATTGTGTACATATTTATTTAAAAAGCAGAAACACCCCGATTTATCTCATTGAGCAGAATGGCTACCTAAGGTTTTGCGGACCAACGGGATGCAATATCCACATACTCTGGGCAAGGACAAAATCAATGTGGCACTCATACACTGCCCGTTCCGTTCAATCAAGATGTAGACTGGGTCTAATACAGCCTCACCAGTGCGATACCTGTACATTGCGACACAAAGGCCGCGCACAAAAAGAGCCCATCTAAATTCCACGAGGCGGATGCTGGAGCCAGGTGGCGGCGACCTGGAGCTCGTATGCCGGTTGACCATCTCAGGTCGGCTGGACCAGACTGCTACGTCTGTCCCTCGGCAGAGCAAAGTCGATGTGAGCCACACCAACACGGTTGTCACCCCGTGGGCGCAATGGACATATTTGATGTGCTGAATAACCCTGTTACTTTCGCTTGAAACCCTCCTCGTTGCAATCAGTTCCCAAAAAAATGCACCCCGAGGTGCTGTCCAGTTGTGTTGCTCCAAACCATGACGTCCGATTTTCCCGGGTTGCCCTCGGATCAACGACCGTCTCTCATACGTATTATTAAATGCTCTCAAGAATGGGAGCTGAGAAAAGGATTCTTTGTTTGTTTCGTGGCCCTGCGCCAAACTCAAACACGTTTTATACACTCTGGGGCTGAACCAAGGCCGGCTGGTAGAAATTAGTGGCGTGTCTTGTGCGAACCTGGACACATGGCCAACTTACAGGACTGTTCAGCATGTGCTGTCGTTTGTTACGACTCTTCTTAATATGACTCTTGAGAGCGCTCGAGTCCAGGGGCTTCAGCAGCTCAAAGCTGCAAAGAAGCTCGGCTGACACCGACATGACGGCACCCCAATTATCGAACTCGCCGCAATACTGCGCTATGTTAGTAAAGTTGGGCTAGGCCTGGGGTAACGCGTGGGCAACTTACGTTGGGGGCGCTAAAAACGGTGACCAGCACCCTGTCGGTGAAGAATTCGTACCCGTCCTCGACCACCATGTGAGCTCGACAAATCAGGTCAAAATCGTGAACAGCCAAAAACTCGGTAATGACTCGTTTGCCAAAGCAGTAACTGACGCCGCGTTCATTGGCCTCCCAGTCCTGCTCCATGTCTGCCGGATCTGACCACAGTAGGTCGTTTAGCAGGCCGTAGTCTGGCACGTCGGTTGGTCGTGCAATGTTTCGGATATCGTCCATGTGGCTGAGGGCGGGGGAGAGGCCTCCGTGAACGCAGAAAATCTTGCCAGCGACAATGGCGGCAATGGGCAACGTGTTGAAGCAGTCCACAAACGTCTTCCAGATCTTGACGTTGCACCTCCGCTTACACTCGTCGTAGAATCCGTAGACTCGAGTGACGTTGGCGCACTCGTGGTTGCCACGAAGAAGGAAGAAGTTTTCGGGAAACTTCAGTTTGTAGCAGAGGAGAAGCAGGATGGTCTCGAGTGACTGCTTTCCCCGATCAACGTAATCACCCAGGAAGAGGTAGTTGGCCATGGGCGGAAATCCGCACATTTCAAACATGCGAATCAGATCTGTGTATTGTCCATGAACATCGCCCACAACCTTGACTGGGGCGTCCAACTCCAGTAGGGCGGGCTGAGACAGAAATACTTCCCTCGCGCGCTGACAGATGGCAACAATCTCTGCATTCTTGAGACAAACACTCTTGGTGACTTTCCCTGCATAGCCAGCATCGTGGAGGCGTTTGATGAAGTCATCCAAGTCAATGTCCTTGATCTCGGACATGGCGACATTTGTGTTGGTCTCACCTTTGGCATCGGGGGAGGTGGGTGGGTGGACTGGGTTGATGGTGTTGTCTCGCTTCACCAGGATAGATTGACCTGGAGTTTGCATGTGGGTATTAACCCCAGCATTCGCAGATGGGGGCTGGTCGGAGACATGATCAACTTCACCTGAGGCCTGGGCTGCGCTCAGGTCGTGGGCGCTCTTGCCCGAGCTGTGGACGGGGGATGGTGGGGGTTGCTCCTCTTGGAGAGCCGATTCTGGAGTGGAGAGGTCGGTAGAGTTGTTCCTCAGCGTCGGGAGGTCACTTCGGCTCAGGCGGGACACACTTGATCTGGCGCTTCGTCCAGACCGCACTGAGGCGGCGTCGTTCTTGGCAGAGTCGTTTGCAGAATCACCGTTGGATAGAATAGCCGAGTTCCTGGGACTATCTGTCTTACCGCTTCCAGGTATCTTGGACCGCAGGGAGCGGAACGACCGTGTCGAATCCTTGGTGTCGGATCTGCTGAAAGAAGGATATGACTGGAGTGGCGCATCGACAGCACCGGTAGAGCCTTTGGATCCAGAACCCTTGGACCCGGAACCGCCGCTCTCTCTGGAATTTTGGTTGCCCATTGTACCAGGTGCTGAATCCCCGTGTCACTCAAGCGCGACGATTGTCTCAAATGTCGCGTGGTGGCGTGGGAGTCTCGAAGGGGCTCAGCGGCCAACTTCTTTGTTGCAAACACCCACAGGTTGTAGTCAATAACAGATGGCGGCACGTATTTGTGCTAGGGAGGATGGAACAATCGACCGAGGACGGTAAAGAAGCAGCCGCGACGACGGGCTCTTGGTGCGTCCGTTTTGTGTGGTTTCGGCTGGCGCCTGAGATAGGCTGATGGGAAGGCGAAGTCGTGCGCTGGGGGGTGTGGTTCGCGGCGGTGATGACGTCGTTAGGGGAGCGTCCTAACGCCGGGATGCAGCCGGGGATGGTGAGAAGCGCGAATGGGCGGCAGCCGGAGATAGTGTTCTGCAGCGAAAACGCCGATTTCAAATCTGGACAATAGGCCCACGTCAGCTTGACTCACATCTCGATATTTTGAGCAGCAACAGTGACAGGCCGAGTTGGTGCGGCGCATTCAAGGGTGGAGCATACTGGGGAAAAAAATAAGACAGCTTCGAGTGTGGGAATACACGGCGATCTCGGTTCGTGGGTAGGGGAGTTGCGAGTGTGTTGTAGATGAAAGACTAGAACGGGGAAAAAAGTACCTGCGAGAGGGGAAGCACCGGCAAGCGAGAAAAAAAATAAGACTGCCAAGAAGTCTTGGGAGAGAAACGAGCGTCAAAGAGGACGAGTTGGGCGCCGGGTGGTTGCTGCTGAAGGCGGCAGTTTGCGCAGGGTTTGTTGGACCAGGGTGTCGTCGAGGCTAGGCACTAGAGATGAGGGACGACGAAGATTCGAGGTGGCGCGCAGATGACCGAGACGTTGATTTCGGTGACAGCAAGGGGAAGAGAAGTCGAAGCGATTGTTAAAGAATACAGCGCCGAAGAGGCGACAGTGACAAGAGCAGGGCAAGACACTGTTGGGAGAATGCTGGTTGATGGTGAGGTGATGATGGAGGCGGGGGAGGAGGAAGAGGCAGAGGAGGAAGAGGGTGGAGATGATGGGATAGTCAAGGAAGAGAAACGAAGACCAAGACGGGGATGGATGAAGAAAGTACAAGGTGGACTATGTAGGCGAAGGCGTGAGATAGAGTCGCACTGGAAGCTCCGTGGTGCCGGATAAGGTCGAAGGTGACGGAGCAGGAGTGGCGGGCGACTACGGATTAAGGTTCCACACCCCTCCTCACAGTTTGTTGACCTTTGGAAAGCTGCTTGGATGCAAGGTAGAGACGATGAAGATGCTTGTAATAATGGAGAAAGGGGAATAGAGGCGAGGACGAATAGAGAAGCCGATTGTTGGCGTTATGGGCAATGTGTAGTGGTGGTGGTTCGCGTTGCACTCGATTTGGGGAAGCGACAGACAGGCAAACAGGCACCAGGGATCTGCGACGAATGGCACATACAGCGCCCGAGTGACGAACTGCGTTGCGTTGCGCTGGGACGGAGGGTTGAGGTGGCAGGGGTGTCAGGGCAAAGCTAAAACGGCAGCGGGAAAAGTGATTGGAGAAGGTTGCGAGGCCCGCGAGGATGATAATAGAGGGTGAGCAAGCGCAGGTGCGTGCGTGTGTCTCGTGTCGAGGAGCGTGATGCGATGAGAGATGTGGCTCCTCGATAAAGAAATGAGACGAGATGTCGTCGAAGCTTTGTGGGGGAGGGGCCAAAGTTAAGCGGCAATATTTTACGACCTACGGCAGCTAAGGTATGCAGACATGTAGAAACCGACGGGAAGCGGCAAGCAGAAACGAGGTTGAGGCTGTGTCGATCAGAGGAAAAAAAAAATCGAGCCATGCGCGTGGTCGGGATGGCAACTCACGGCCTCGTGGACATTGGTCGAAAGGTCTGGATTCTGTCAACGGTGCCCACAGAGCGAGAGACAAGCCTCCTAGCTCCAATCTCGAGACTGGGCCAAGGCCCGTGAGCTCATTGCTAGCTGCCGACTCCATGGAATTAGACATAGATCCTAGGACCCGATGCCCAAGGGGGACCCAGGGACCCAGACTGCTAATGCCCAACGAGAGCAGGGGTCGGAACGGGAACGCCTAGTTTGCGGACATTTACGTGCAGATTCGAAGGGGGAGGAAAATAAAAGCAATAAAGCATTATGGCGGACAAAGGACGGGTATCAGTCATGAAGCGGCTTAGGATGGAGTCGTTTTTTTCTTCCTCTTGTTCCCTGCTTCTGCCCCCCACCAGTCCCCGATTGTACAGGTTCTGGCTGCAAGGCCGGGCTATCCCCAATGGCTATTGGATATTTGTGTATGCATGTACTCCGTATTACCGCTTGAGCAAACTGCACGCATAAAGCGTCGCCGCCAACCTGGCCACTGAACGCTGCCGCTGCATGCAGCAGGATACACACAGAAAATCGACCGGGATCTGGGGGAGACGACATGAATGTCATATGGCACGTGCGAGAACGCATGCCGCGGGCTACGCTGGTTCGGGCGTGAGAGGGAGATACAGAGAGAACAGAGGAGGGAATTTTCTTAGTCGACATATCATCTTCTCCCTCATACATTGTCAATGGAGCAGGATGGAGAGCCAAGACCGCGGGTCCCGCCGCCCAAGTACCTGGACCACATGCCTAGTCTATCCGGCCTCGGCCTTCCCCATGATCACCGTGGCCTTGGGGAGATGAGCTCACAACGAGCAAAGACCACCTCACCTACCTCGTCTGCAATCAAACCGGGCAAAGGCATTGGATGCACACGAGGACATGCTCCCGTGACCTCTTCCCCCCGGTGCTCGCCGCCCCCTTCACCGACGCCGGAAGGCCGCCGCCCCCACCACATGGCCGCCGGGAACACGAATCCAGCGAAGCGTGTGTTGACGGAAACGGGGAGTTCAGCATGCCGTTCTACAAGCGTAACCCACTACGCGTGAGCATCCGCTTGGAGCGTGCCGTGTTTGAGTCCTAGTGATGAAGCCTAGCTTACCTTTTGTCTGTTTGCTCGGGGGCTTTGCGACAAGAGAGGGTTGTCTTTCTTCCCGGGAACTTGGTTGTGCCATCCAACTTCAAGCAAGCTGTCAAACATTCACTTCGCTACTGCGACCCTAAAACAGTCACAACGCTTTAGCGTTGACGTTGAAAAGCATCAGGTGCAGACGGCTTTGAGCCAAGGGGAAAACACACATGGCGGTGACTCCTTCTCTTAGCTAAATGCTAGCTTGGTCATAGAAGGCCTCGCTGTCATTGCTGCATGTTCCATGTTGCATCTTCTGCAACCTTGGCACACCCCTCTGCATCATGGCCATGTCATGGCGAGTCTCGTGATTGGTTTTGATTTGACGGCTGTGGCTGTCTTGGTATTGTCTCTGGTTTGACTTCCTGCGCGGAATTCTGAGCATGGCCTCTGGAACAAAACCCCGTAGATCAGTCGGCTGTGAGAGACAAACAAAATATTGATGGTTCAAGCTGAAGGCAAAGCCGAGATGGGTGGAGTTGGTCGCAGTTTTCGCGCTTTTCGTAGACTTCGAGTTGATGCCTCCACTCGATTGGCTTCAGATAATCGGAAGCATATCTGAAAGGGCAGTAAGATCTTCTCACCAGCCGCAAACCCAGCCCCAGTTCCAGCCCCTCACGGAGCCACCAAAGGTGGTGCTGGTGCGTCTCGGTGTAGTTTAGTGGAAAGCTGCATAGAGACTAACCCCAATGTGGATCAAGTTGCAGCGGTCGGTCTGTCATCTCAGGACGAAGTAACGAAACGAGTGTGATTACGGGCATTTTGGAAGGAAATGTGACAGGCAAAGGACCGAAAAAAAAGTCCAAGAACACCGGAGATCATTTCGAAATGAGTATGTAAAAAGAAACTAACCCGAAGCCGCCAGGCATGACATTGCCAGCGTCTCGGCACATCGGAGACAGCGGTAGTGGCTGGCATACCATGGTGTTTGGGGAAGACACAGGGTGTTTCTTGTGACAACTCTGGAATTAATAAATATATAAATGTGGTTCTGATAATCCTCTGCATTCATTTTCCGGCTCTGAATGCCGAGACTTTTGGTCAACATAAGTGCTGGGGAAAACGAGCCAACACGGAGTACGATCGATGTGTCAAATTACATACCTGCATGAATCCACTTGATCAGTCAGCAAAAACTTGCCAGAAGGTGCAAGCCTCCACGTCCCCCTGGTCAAGTCCTGCAGAGAATTCCTACCAAAGGCACTTTGGAGACCAGGTTTGATTTTCGGTCACCGTCTGCCAGTCAGCGCCGACGACTTTAATACCTTTCTGCCCTGGCGTCCCGCTTACGTACGCCCTATAACAGAATAGTCATTTGAGCCGTATGAACGCGTTTAGGAAGAAACACAGTCTTGCAAGCTGTGAATTGGAAGGAAGAGGCATGTGCGGCTTACATAACTTGGCGGAACACGAAGGAGACTCCGCCAGAGGTCGGGCGGGCATCTCAGTTTGTCAGCACAAAGACCTGGTTTTGGGTTGAGGTCAAATGCTTAATGGATCTTCATGCTACGCGGGATCATGGCGCATAGAGGGGAGGAATTGAAATGACAAAGCTTCGTAGGAATTGATTCTAGAGGTACACTCCAATTTGGATACCCATGTTAAGCTGAACGTGACTATAGCATAGGGTTCCTGGTGATGATCTCGCCCGAGATATTTCGACAGGTATTAGCGCTGAAGTTCCTCATGAGGGAAATTAATGCGCGGGTTGGGAGTAGGGCAGTGCAAAGCTCCCCAGAAAGGTGCCAAATCGCCGATAGCTGGCGACGGAAGGCCAGGGTCAGTGGTCGGGAGCAGGGCTGAGGCGAAAAAGGCTTCTAAATTTAGTGGGAGTTAGTGAATGGCGCGGACGAGCGCCTGTGTGAGTGGGATGGGGGGAAGGCTGTGTTAGCGAGTTCGTCACCTATCTTCACCCCGCCCTATGACACCCAGAGGTTATTGGTGCTTGGGCTTGGCTTTGGCTGCTCAGCCCTTCGGGACTGCGTCGCCTTTTCCCGGTCAGGTTCCATTTGTATGGTACACGCCGTTGCCGATGGCCCAAGCTCAGGTTTTCTTGGCAAGGAAAGGACAGGGTCCTCCCCCCCATCACGTCACACCTGAGTCGGGTTTTCGTTTTTACTTACGAAGCAAGCAAGCCATTCGTTGAGGGTTGGTGATATCAGCGGATGGCGGTGGGTGGTTGCTGAAGGGTGGCGGATTCGGGGATGGCAATTTGTTGGCGAGCATGTTATCGTGTGCAAAGCACAATTTTTGAATTTGCTTGCTCCCGCTCTGTGCGCTGTTGTGTATCATGGTATTACCATGATTCTACTCAGGCCAGGTCCAGGACCTGCATGTAAGCACCGATTTTTACTCGAATTGGTGGGGCCAGCACGACGCTCACAATTCGTCTGTGACTAGCTCGTCGGCTGGATCAGGGCAGCATGTTGATCAACACAATGTCGAGCTTGATTCCCAAGGTGGGTCCTTCCATCACCTCCAAGTCGTAGCCCGGCCGAGCGTCGTAAGCTCCGATTCAGCCACGAGCTTTGAGGCTCTGGAGAGCACTTTCCGCCGGGCGAAGGTGAGTGCCAAGGAACACAAAGCCTTGCGAAATCTTGGCCCAGGAACGAAGTGATATTTTCGAACAGAGGTAATTTACGGTCTGATGGCATTCTTTGTTGTAGGGGCCGAAAACCCTAGGCTGGGGCCAGGCAAGTGAAACCGCCCATCTCCCGCCCGTCAGCAAATAAACCCACCTAGTCTGTGAGGCCAATATGCTGGATTCTGGGCTTGTGTGCGTGTGTGCATGTACTTGGTTGAAAGAGTCTGACTGTGTCGAATGATGGGCCGCTATCCCAGACCAGCCTGCCACCGAGCGCTGGCGAGCCAATAACGCTCCTGTCGTCCTGAGAGAGGGATTTGACAAATTCCAGGTCCATGGGGCGTTCGCTGATCGCGCTGATATCAAAAGTATTCGGAAAAGATTGACTGAATAAGTGGAGGCTTGCCATGGAGTGCACTGTACTTTCGCCCGTCGTCAAGATAAAAAAAAAAACGAGGGCTGCGCCAGGCTGGGGCCTGGACCCTGAGCAAACAGAGTGGCTGAGTTAGCGGGCACCAGTGTGTTGCTCCAAGAACTGACATGCACGGTGTTAAGAGTTTTTTTAGTGGAAGGCAGACCCCACGGGTGCGCCGCCCAGCAGTCTTCAGCGACCGCGGGACAGTGTTGTGGATAGAGTGCACTGGGAACGTAAGCACGAGGGCGAACAGCAAGCCCCCTGGGCGCCCCTGGAATGGCTCAAGGCAGAAAAAGGGCCTCTTGGAGCGCTCCCCAGTCCCTTAGCTTGTCGCTCCACCCACAAGCTGCGACTGCCACACACGCCGCCAATCCACACGGGCTGCTGCGCCTCGCCAAACTCCACGTCAACCTCGCCCGGGCTGTCGCTAACCACACTGCGCAGCGTGGGCGTCGTCGTGGCCGGGACTAGCATGCGTCTTGGCGGGAGCAGAGTTCAGCACGTCCATAGCTCGCCCAGCCCATCCATGCACAACCATCCCAGTCCCGTCAGCAGCGACTTTATAAATCCTGCACCATCAGCCGCTCTTGGTTTGCTGACATCCTTCTTCCACCTTATCCATCCGCCTCCTCTTCTCGTCGTTTCGGCTTCTTCACATCGAGCCTTTGTCGTCGACGAGTCTCACTCGCTAACCGGTTCCACCTCGCAACTCCCACATCACCCCCCTCACGCCGACACACAGTCTACGTCATCTTCGACCACGCCCGATCAGTCGACGTGAACCCGTAAACACAATCCGAGTATAACCAGCACACTCTCACTTGCAAAAATGAATATCGGTCGCTTCTTTTGCGTGGCGCTGCCGTTTGCGCTCACCGTTGGCTCCATCATCTTCCTCCTCGTCGCCGCCCTTGCTGGCGTCGCTGATAAGTCTCTTTACATTTTCCGTCTCAACATCGCGAATATGAGCATCGATCCTGCCAACGTTACCAACATCGTCTCAAATCTTGCCAGCCGCGACATCCACGCCCGTGCCGACGTCAAGTCCGACAACATCACTGCTGCTGATCTCGGTCTGGGCAACGTTTATGATATCAGCCTCTGGGGTTACTGCTACAAGGACCAGAAGAATAAGCAGCACTGCACCAAGGCCAAGTTCAACTGGGCCGCTTCGGCCCTGAACACCTCTTACATTGAGAACTTTGGCTCTGCTGCTGGTGTTGAGATCGACCTCCCCAGCGAGATTACCAAGGCTCTCAAGGCTTTTACCAAGGTTGCCAAATGGACCGGGGTCGCATACATCATCGCCTTTGTGGCCCTCGCTATTGAAATCGTTCTCGGTATTTTTGCCAACTGCTCAACACTCGTATCTTGCTGCACCTGGGTCATTGCTGGTCTGGCTGCTGTTCTTGTTGGTGCTTCCGCTGGTCTCTCGACTGCCATGGCTGCCGTTGTCGTTGGTGCCATCGAGGCTACTGCCAAGTACTACGGTGTCAAGGCTAGCATCAACACCAGATTCCTTGCTGTTGTTTGGATTGCCACTGCTTTTGCCATCGGTGCCGCCATGTTCTGGGTCTTCACCATCTGCTGCTGCAAGCCTGAGCATCGCAGCCGCAGCAGCCGCAACAAGAACCGTGACTCCCACGCCGAGAAGCTTCTGCCCACCAGCGGCTACGCTCCTCTCAACAACGACCACGAAATGAGCGGTGGTAACTACTACAACCAGAACCAGACTCAGTCTCAGTACGGCGCTCCTCGCTACCCCAGCGGAGCTCCTCGTTCTGATCTGGCTTACGAGCCCTACTCTCACCGTGCCTAAACACCTTGGGCCTCACCGCATGAGTTTGAGACAAGACATGACTGATCGTTTTATGAATTTGCATTGCCGGCGTTTGGATATAATTGGGCACCTGTGGGGGGATGGTACCGGAGACTTGATTGGCCATAACGAATACGGGTCAGGACAGGGCAACGCTTTTTGTTTTTTTATTCTGGCAAGCGGTAGTGATCGAATTTAGATTCGAGTTGAGCAATGAACTGGGAAGACGCGGGGCAAATGGCATGATACCCAATATGGGGAATCTGAATGATGACATAAATAGCCTGCTTATTCTACATTTTATTGGAAGATATTACACCTTAAAAAACGATACAATACCTCTTTTTTTCTTTCTTCAAGATGCGAACTTTTTTTTTTTTTGTTGTTTCCTATGCAGTGTCATGAGTTGTTGAATCAACTACCGTACATGGTCTTGGTGGAAGCAGTCCAACTAGACGACGGGACCACCCCAATCGAGTTTCTTAAAATTTTTGCTCATTAGCAGAACCCACTCACACGTCTGGCTTTTCATGTAGGTGCATGCACAACACTCACTTTTGGACAATTGCACTGTAAACAACACCGGATCCCGCCGACTTAAAACATCGTGTTGTCGCAGACAGACGAATGGCTTCCTGATTGCTGTCGTTGCTTCCCCCCCCATTGACGTGACCCCTCGCCATGACTCAACCCCGCGAGGTCTGCCCCTCCCCCGCCATGCGCCCTCACCTTGTCGCAAAACTGACGCCTTGAATTTTTTTTTTCTAAACAGGATCGTAACTATCTCGCAAGAGCCTACTCCCAGGGCCCTATTACCGCCCTCGCCTTCTTCCGCGGCGCCTCCTTTCTCCTTGCCGGCGAGGACACCCATTTGGCCATTTATGATTTGAGCGTTGCTCATCATGTGGTCCGCGTGCCTGTCTTTGCCGCCCAGCCCATTCACGGCATCCGGGTCTTGAACGGCCGCGCTCTGGTTTGGGGTGCTTCTAGAATCGCCGTTATTTCAGAGGAGTCCTTGGAGGGCTTCATAGCTGAACGCGGGGCAAATGCGCTGCAAGTAAAAACGTTCACGGCGCCGGATTGGATCTACGATGTCGCCTTGTCCCCTTTCGATGCTCGGGAAGCGGTGCTCATTACGGCGCACAATGAAGTTGTCCCCGTTCATTTCGATGACACAGATGGATCACCAATACTAGGCTCCGTCGTATCCCCTTCAAGGCCTATGCTCTACTCTGCCAACGTCAAATGGGTGGCTGACGACTGCGTTCTTGTAGCCGGAGGCACTGTCTTTGGCGAAATCATCATGTGGAAGTATCATTTGAGGGAGAAGCGACCAGAGTTGATATCTGTTCTTGTCGGTCACGAGGGCTCTATATTTGGGGTACATATATCCGAGGACCTGCCCTGTGAAGACGGCTCGACGGTGCGGCTTCTGGCTAGTTGCAGTGACGACCGAACGGTGAGAATATGGGACATCACAGACCGGCAACACGAAACGAAACTGGAGCATCAATTGTCGGCGCCGCGAGAGACAGGATTCGGTCCAAGAATAACACAAGAAGAAACCGAGGGAAGCGAAAAAGGCGAAACAGACCAGGCTGTCGCCGTTGCCATGGGCCACGTTTCGCGCATCTGGGGCATCAGGTTTGGGCCTGGAACACCGGATGGCTTGCTGCCGGGAAATGATCTCACCCTCTACTCGTTTGGGGAAGACTCTACCACTATTCGCTGGCGCCTTGACATTGATATTGCAGCTGGAAAAGAAGCAGCTGAACCGTCGAGTCGGGTGCTCGGTGTGCTCAAGAACCAGGAAACATTTGCCCTCCACGATGGCAAGCATCTGTGGTCCCACGCCATTACCACTGCAGGAGGGCAGGTTCTGATCGCTACCGGTGGTGCAGATAGCAAGATTTCTCTCATCACACAGCCCATCTCCTTATCATCGAACGCCACTGAAGCATCCATTCGTGAAACAGCAATTCTTGATATCCCAGACCTTTTGTCTTTGCAACCCGACCTTCAAGACCTAGGGCCAGGTCACGAAATCGTTGGCCGTTACGACTTCATCTCTGAAACGAAAGTTCTGGCCACGACTTCGCTAGGGAGGCTGGTTTTGGGTACCTTTGGCAAGAAGTTGGAGTGGCGAGAGATCGAACTCGATGATACTGCCACGATGGGTGTAAGGAATTGCTACATCATGAGAAGAATCGGCGATGGGGCGGCTGTACTGGGAGCAACGACGGGAAACCTCTATCATTACGCAGAGGCCCGAGGCCTGACACATATTGGCTCCGTGCCTGGTAAAATTACGAATATTCTGTTGCTCACCAGCCTTGGAGATGCCGGTAACCCATCTGTCGAATTTCTCGTTCACATGCACGGTGTATCTGATGCGCAGCACTTTACCGTGGACTGGAACACAGGAGCCGTGCTGGCCACAGCCGATGTTCGGGGGATAGATCCCCGGTTTGTGGCTTTGTCTGCTAGCAAAATCAAAGGGGGCCTGCTTGCCATTGGCTCTCGCCGGGGTTGGCTTTCCATCTTAAGACATGGAGAAGATGGATTCCGCCCCGTTGTTGACCTGGCGACGAACAGATTTGATGCTATCACCGGCATTGTGCCGCTTCCAAGCAAGGCCGGAGACCATGTGGTCTCGCCATACTTCTTAGCTACAGGCCGCGATAGCAAATACAGGATTTATGAAGTAGCGGATAACGGCAAGGAAGTGCAGCTGTATCTACGAAGCGAAACAACATCTCTCTTTGGAACTGTCATTGAGGGGGGCTGGTTCACTTATGACACGAACCCCGAGTTGATCCTATTTGGTTTCAAGAGCAAGAAGATGATAGTTTGGAATGAAACACGCCGGGAAGAAATAGCAACCATCGAGTGTGGGGGTTCTCACAGAACATTTACTTTGGCGCACCATTCGACAAATCCTCATATAATTCGTTTCGGCTTCACTAGGGTGTCACAGTTGGTCATCTACTCACAACGCGGGGTGTCACACCGCACACTCAGATCAGGAACCCACGGACGGGAAATTCGCTCGCTGAGCTACAACGGGCGATATATTGCAACAGCTTCTGAAGATACCTTGATCAGAATCTGGGGGTGCAATGATTTTCAGAAGCACCAAGTGGGTGGTGCTGACTTGCCATGTTTGGCGTCGATGAAATTGCACATAGCAGGGTTACAACAACTCCAATGGCTTGGAGATGATTACCTTTTGAGCAGTGGTGGCCAGGAAGAATTATTTGTCTGGCGGGTGCGAACATTTGACGGTTCTAGTTACCAGGGGCTGGGAGTGGTGTGTGAAGCAGTGTTCAATGACAAGACGCAAGATGGAGACCTCCGGATTATGTCTTTTGATGCCCACAAGGTTGGTATCGATGACAGCATTATAATCACTATGACATTGTCTAACTCGGGCTTGAAAACCTACCGGTACAAGCCGGACGGATCTTTCCATTTGCTGGCTCAGATGTCGTACACGGGAGCCTGCATCACGCAAGTGCGCCACCTCGGGGTGAACGAAAACAGTCTTTCGGCACTTACAGCCTCAACGGATGGCCATTTGGCCACCTGGGAAGCGAGGTTCGACAGCGAAAAAGCGGTCAGCCATGTCCTAGTGCATGTGGCTCCATTACATCAGAACAGCATCAAAGATATTGACTTGAGAGCAATACCGGAAGGGTTTCAGGTATTGACTGGTGGCGATGATAATGGGCTCGGACTCGTCACATTGACGCCGTTGCTCGACGAGCCAGGAAGTCAACGCTATACAACATCAGATCGAGGCATCGTGAGGAAAGCTCACGCGGCGGCCATCAATGGGGTAGCACTGGTACAACGCGGCGAAGAAACCCTGGGAGTCAGCGCGAGCAACGACCAACGCGTGAAAGTATGGCGACTTGGGGCAAACAAGATGGAGCTAATTGCCGATGCATGCAGCGGAGTAGCGGACCCGAGCGATATTGAGGTGATGACAAGCATTGACAGCGACGGCGAAACCGAAGCCACTGGGCGGATTAAAGTTGTGCTTGCTGGAGTGGGCGTCGAGATTTGGACTATTTAGTGGTAGTTGTTTGAGCAAGCTCGCATTTGATTGAGAGGTGTGACATGATGATATCCGCACTTGGCCAGTTTAGCGTGTGGGACGCATGTCCGCCTGCATTGTGCCTTGCGTTAGTCAGGGTTCAACGGCTGGAGCCAGACGGGGCTCCTCTGTGGGCTCCTCTGTGGGCTGAGCAAGGTCCGTGATTGAACGTCACGGCAGAGAGTTTGGAGTTGAGTAAAGTCCTTGCACTGGTGGCTTGGGTACACTGGCAGATAAGGTTCCAAACCTTAGTGCCAGTTTTGCCTTGGATCTGCAGTCGGGGCCGAGAAGGGAATGAATGATGCAGAGTCAGCCATATCGAAACGGACAGCAAATGAAACTGTCAAGCCTGCTCCGCTCAGCTAGAGAATTGCTGCACAGCGCCCTGTAATGACTAACGCATGGAAGGATTGGATTGAGGCTTGTAGGGCTGACTTCTGGAAAGACGCTAGTCCAGGAGTCTTGTGTCGAGTGTTGGGTGCAAGGCGTGTCACATTTGTTGAATGTAGGTCGTGTGGGCTAATTCGTGTCGAGGCGCCAAGGCGGATGGCTCCGGGGTGGGAAGAGTCAGACAATATTTGATGCCAATGGCGAGGGTGGGTTGCCGTGGGTAATGCTTCTGCTGAAATTGCCGAATATGGATTGATTACACCCTTGTCCACTACGTCACAGCGAGGGACCAATAACTTCGAAATGCGACGTGGGGGTGAGGGGGAGAGAGAGAGAACAAGGGCAGAAGCGAGGTGCCCTGGAAAAGGGCCACATAAAATGTCAGGATCCTTTGAGATCGGCATGAGGCAAATCTTTGGCAGCACGAATCTCGCAACGGCCGTGATAAGCGTGAGTATGAATTGGTGCCAAGTGGGTGCCGAGATGGAGACGTGATACGGGTCAAGAAATTACCCAAGGCAAGCTAATCCTTGCAAGGGCAGCCGAGCAGAAGTATTGTAAACCGGGAAAATGAAATCCAATAAAATAAAATAAAACAATAAAACCTGAAACAAATAAAAAGAAAGTGAAGAGGAGGAAAAAAAAGAGAGAGACAAGAGGGAAAGAGCCAAGGGGTGAGGCAGCCCCGCTGCTCTCTGGCCGTTTGTGTCCGTGTGCGCCCTCGAATTTGAAGCAACGCCCTGACAGCTACCGGTTCCCGGGGGAAGATGCACTCGGTGGATCAAGTTGGGATCTGCCCGAGTATAATTAAGCAGCTACCAAGATGGGAAAGCGTTTTCAGCACAACAGCTTGCTTGTTGTTCCCATTCCTGCCCCTGCCGCTTTTCTTGATAAAGTCTTGACATCCCGTCCTACTGCTCGACTTTTGCCTCATCCTGCCACACAGCCTGCTCACCGTCGTCACTCTTTACAGGAAGCACAGTCTTTCGCCTACGCTCTTTCAACCAACCCTACGGCAGCAGGCCTCTGGCCTATCCATAATGAAGTTCGCACTGTTCCTATTCACCGCGGCAGCCTCCTTGGTTGCTGCTGCACCCATTGGACCCAACGGCCCATGTCCTGATGTGAGTTTTTTTTTTTTTTTTTTGCGCCTCTCCTGTGCCTATCATCTCTCTGACTCCAAATTTTTTGCAGGCCAAGGTCGATGCTATTCTCAAAGGCGAGATGGACCCTTCTGAGTGCTGTTCTTATGGAACATGCAAAGGTGATGTCGTCGTCTCAGTCGGTTAAAGACAACCGTTTTCGAACCAAGCCTTTTTATTCTTCTTTGTTTTTAACGCAACTCCCACGACATTACGAATTCACGATCTGCAAAAATCACACGCACCAAGAGTGTGAAGACGCCAGACCCAGCAACATGGTTTTCGTTCAGATCCAAACAAGCGTCCACCAACATCACGCCCGACAAAACTGTCGGTGATGTGCGTTTGTTTGAAATAGACGAGAAACGGAGCTCAAGCAAGTCGATCCACACCAATACGCGCCACGCTTCATCACCCGAGCATTTGATTTGTCCGTCAAATGATTCCTTTTTATGGTTTGAGCTTGAAGCACTGTCGGCTGGCGGTGGAGCCATCTTTTCTGAGACGCACCAGGAACCAGGGTCAGTGCAAGCTGTTTGGCCAATTGCACCCCGTCCACATGGTGCCAAGTGCATCGGATATATTAGCACCTGCAATGAAGGAGGGGTTTGCTTCGGGTGGATTGGTTGCATGTCTGGCGCACTGTTCCAATCTCGCATACCCGTTTGAGCTGTAGATTATTTCCTATCTCTTCGCCCCTCGCAATTTCTACGCGAGAGCTTGATTTCCTGATTCCTACCGTATTCTCGAATATCACCGACATGGGCAGGCCCAAGAGTGGAGATAGGCAATCGATAAACACCAAATACGAGAATTTATATATTCTGAACCATATTTTGTCTTTGCTTCCTTGATGTCGTTAGTTTATCGGTTAGGTGATTTGATCCAGCTACTATCGCGTAATATTGAGTGCAACTCCCAACTACTCACTACTCGAAGCCTAACCACTGAACAAGCCAAAAAAGAAAGAGGGGGAAAACCCGTGCTGTAGAATTTCACTCTAAGCCTCGGCATTTCAATATACGCTTTAAGAAGGTTACACTTCCAGCGACGATCAACGCCGTTTCTAAACTTTCCTGATGTACTTGGCCACCCTCTGTCCTTCTGCCGGATAAATCCAGCTGCACATCCTGCAACATACGCCCGCGGGGCCAGGCTCGAGAATGAAATCATGCCACAGTTTCCACCGCGGGTCATATATGCTAACGCGTAGTACTGGATAAAGTCAACATTGTAGGATGGTGTCGCGAAGCCTTGAGTCATACCCTCACTGCGTTGGGTTTACTCAACCAACATAGTCGCGTCCTCTGCTGGCTGGGTTGTAGAGCCACCCCGGACGGCCTTCTCGGGTAATGGCTTGCAAACCTATTGCCTAATCCAAGAGCTATTGGGGAGCCCTTGAACTTTTGTTCTCCCCGCGCTGTCGGCTGCAGCTCTGCTTGCCGGCGACCGGGCCGAGAAACATGACGTTGGCCACCGGGATCCAACTCGCACAATGGATTGACGCCATGCTCGAAATAGCACCGCGTTTGAAACGAGCGAGTCTTCATCGGTCAGCCCGGCACCAAGCTCGAGACAAGAGGGCATGATGAGCATGTCCAGCAATCAAGTACGAGAGCAACATCCGAGTCCAAGGAATCGCCTGCAGACGCTAACCGCGAGCAGGTACAAGATGTCTTGGCACCCCAACCCCTCCTCAATATTCACATTGATAAATGGTTTATGCCACATGTGACTTTGTCTGTACAGGTTTAGCCGAGGCCAACCTGCCCAGCCGTTGGGGGGAAACGAGGGTCAAGGTGAAACAGTTTCGCGTTTGACTCTCTTCTCCAGAAACAAGTTGAAACGATCGTGGAGCATTTTGCGTCAAATTAAGCACGCAGTAGGTCTTGCAGTTATCTGATACCGGAACAAAATTAGCCATGTAGTATCGCCTGAAGCTCAAAACTGGTCTTGTTTTGACGTGTCCTTGAACCGGTTCTCACCCAGATGCTTCTCGCAACATGGGCACTGCACGAAGATAATTCCTTATGGAAAACGGTTGCATGCATGCATCGCTAAGTGTGTTCAATTTCCCCCAATCATAGCCTGCTTGTTCTGGTGAGTGTCATGGACAAGCCCTTGGAAGGCTTGGTTGTCCCATAGGTACAGTGCAGCTGCAATACCATGTATCTCCTATCATCGACTAATGTGCAGCATCCCCCCCTCCCCCCTTTTCTTTTTTCTTTCTTGTTTCTTTTTCATGTGTATGTAGGCCCATAGTTGTATAGGCCATCTACACTGTTATGCGCCATTTATGCCTGTTCATGTTTTATTTGAGGGATGAACATTCTATCCCTCGTTTGGGCGTCTCGGGTGGATGACTTATCGACAGATTCTCTATGCAAGCTCGCCACCGTTGGTGACAAATGAATTCTCCAAGACGAAGCGACTCGTTGCGTGGCATGCCATGGGGCCGACCTGGTCTTAAACCCGATGTCTCCCGACCCCAACCGATGATATGTGAGTGTTGTAGCCATTTGTAGTTGTGTCTCTGTTTGACTCTTGAGTTTTCGCCCGCAAAGGGGTGATTTGCCCTCATTGGCGAGAAAAGCTATTCCTTGTGCATGCTCTCGTCCTGAAGAAAACTCGTCAAGTCGGCACAAATCTGTAGTGAGTCAACTCAGTTATTTGCTCAGCTGCCATCACCATGGGAAATTACTAAAATGCCACATGTCAAGTCTCAGTCTATTAACTCTTAGAATATCTTGTTGTTGCTCAAAAGACTGCTTATTCGTCCGTTCTAGCTAGTCGTTAAACCGAGTTGTCCGCACAACCCAGACCTGGGCTCAGAGGGTTACCTCCCGCGTGGATTCATCAGTCAGCCTCCAAAGCGTAGGAATGTATAGCCTTAGATGCAGGGACCAGGGCTTGGGTTTCATTGCCCGGAACAAAAATCGCATGCCGAGTGGAATGGATGCAACGTGGAGCTCGCATGGCGGAGATAGCAGATAGCAATTCGTTTACATTCATCTTCGAGTGGCGGCTTGAAGCGCCAAAATGGAGTCTGCTCAAGACAAGCCCTCGAATCAAACGTCATAAATAACTCATGGGACAACGGTTTGCATAGACCGATATTCCCCGCGGCTCTGGCCGTGAAACGTGCAACTAACTTTGGACCGACCCTTAGGCTCACCTAGCCCGCACATGGCCACGAGACCATTGTTCCAAAAGCCAGCTTCCAGGCCAGCTATCTCGATATCAAAAGAATAATAGGCGTGCAATTGGACCGGTTGTCGAACAGCATGGGCCCTCCCAACCCCCCCTTTCGGTACCAGCCGCCAAGTTTGACCGAGAGGAGGCGATATGTGTACACGATAAATCGGGTGTCAAGGTTCGGACCCGCTTTCCACCACAATGTGAAGTCTCCAGTTCTTTAGCCGTACCAGTAAAGAGCAGCCCTGGCCGCCCCAACATGCTCTAGCCCGGTCGACAGAATACCACCAGACTGTCACCGTCTGGGAGAGCTTGGTTGCACAGTTTCAAGACTGCATGTAAGCCCTTGGTGTTTAGCCGCAGGTATGGACGACGCACGAGGGCACGGCACCAGAGCAGGCGCTTCGTCCTGTCAAAAGCGGCGAGCAGAGGCATGCGTTACCCGTTAGGGCACAGCACAGATCGGCGGTGCTCTCGATGCGCATGAGCCACATAAAAATGCCGTCGTCTGGAGGTGCCACGACTCGTTTCACTGGCACCATGGGATCGCGCGTCTCGAGGGCTCCGGGCGGACTGTCTTGTGATTGGCGCGGGAGTTAAGATGCATCGGTTGTCCAGCCTCCGCCTCCGAACCAAGACCCATCCACTTTGAAGCAACCCCACATTACCACCAAGTGGGAGAGCTGCTGCTCTCCAAACCCTGGCCTACGTGGGGGAATCCAGATTCGCGTGCAACCAAACATATCCCAATGAGAGAGCGCATGACCTCCAAAATTTCTCCGATATGGACATCATATAAAGACATCGGGGGCCCTCGACCCAGCTGACTAGTCATTCCTCCCTTCGATTGCTGTTCTTGACCGCTCAAAGATCCGTCGACTTGGGCAGCAGCAAGTAAAAGGACAAGCAACTCTGACCAACGCCAGATCCGCCCTCTCAACCATGAGCCCCTCCGCAACTGATGCCTCTGGTGAGGCGGCTGACATCAAGCTGTCGTTGAAGCCCAACATTGGAGTTTACACCAACCCAAAGCATGATTTGTGGCTTTCTCCTGCCGAACCCAGCGTCGAGAGCGTCAAGGCCGGTACCGACCTGAAGCCTGGCGAGGTTTCCGTGGCTATTCGAAGCACCGGAATTTGCGGGTGAGTCGGCACGAACCCTAGAGACTATCTTGATGTCTGTTTCGCGACTGACCCTCTCCAGCTCTGATGTTCATTTCTGGCATGCTGGCTGCATTGGTCCCATGATTGTCGAGGACGACCATATCCTGGGTCACGAATCTGCCGGCGAGATCATTGCCGTGCACCCATCTGTGACAGACTTCAAAGTCGGCGACCGAGTCGCCGTCGAGCCTAACATCCCTTGCGGGCACTGCGAGCCATGCCTGACCGGCCGATACAATGGTTGCGAAACGGTCGAGTTTCTGTCAACCCCTCCTGTCCCTGGCATGCTTCGACGATATATCAACCACCCCGCCGTCTGGTGCCATAAAATCGGCGACATGTCGTATGAGAACGGAGCCATGCTTGAGCCCCTGAGTGTAGCTCTCGCCGGCATGCAAAGGGCCAAGATTACCCTTGGCGACCCCGTTCTGATCTGCGGCGCTGGCCCCATTGGATTGATCACTCTTCTCTGCTGCGCAGCTGCTGGCGCTGCCCCCATTGTCATCACTGACATCTCGGAGAGCAGACTGGCATTTGCCAAGGAGCTCTGCCCTCGAGTCATCACCCACAAGGTTGAGAGGACTTCCGCTGAAGAGAGTGCCAAGGCCATTGTCAAGAGCTTCGGTGGCGTCGAGCCAACCCTTGCAATGGAGTGCACCGGCGTGGAGAGCAGCATTGCTGCCGCCATTTGGGCAGTCAAGTTTGGTGGCAAGGTCTTTATCATCGGTGTAGGCAAGAACGAAATCAACATTCCTTTTATGCGTGCCAGCGTGCGGGAGGTCGATATCCAGCTGCAGTATAGATATTCCAACACCTGGCCCAGGGCCATTCGCCTTGTTGAGAGCGGTGTCATTGACCTGTCCAAGCTCGTCACTCACCGATTCAAATTGGAAGATGCGCTACAGGCGTTTAATACTTCCGCGGACCCCAAGAGTGGCGCCATCAAGGTCATGATCCAGAGCCTGGATTAGAGGGCGTTGGGGTGATATCTGATGGATGCACACGGATGGTTGTATTTGGCGTAACTGGGCGATTAGTGAACGGGTTTGGAGTAGGTACATTGGTGGAGGTTGCCGGGCTGAATAACGTGACCTCATGGCATCCTTATCTCGGAATATAGAGAAATGCAAGCATGGGTTGAAAATTCCATCTCGATTTAATGTATTATGTCCCATATCATTGGCCAAAGTGAAATGGCAGCTTGGACCCTAACCGTAGCTGCCGTCCGTTCGTCCAGACGCCCAGGCACAAGAGTGCTTCCAAAATAGGACTAGCTTCATCCGTCCTTCGGCTCCAACCACAACACCTTGCGACTTCTCCCGAGCTTTTTTTCTCCCTCAGACGACCTCGCCCACGATCCCAACCAGCTTCCACGCCATCAATTGACCACCCACCGTCGGTCCCATCACCCCCCGGAGCTCCAAATTCGATCCTGCGAGGCCCTCTCACTCCCTCCCGGTACCTGCCTCCGCCCGTCGTCGCCATGCAGTCGCTCGCTCGTCCCATGCTCCGCTCCCCGGCCCTGCGCCTGGCCGCCCGCCGCTTCGAGAGCACCGCCGCCTCCAAGGCCACCGAGGCCGCCAAGGACACCGCGGCCAAGGCAAAGGAGGGTCTCTCGCGCGTTACCGCCGCCGCCGGTCCTGCCGTTGCCGGTGCTGCGAAGGGTGCTGCCAATGCCTTGAATGCCCTCAGCAAGGTTGGCGGCCCAACTGCCAAGATCTTCGGTTTCATTGAGCGTACGTGTGGGATCATAGCACAGGCCATATCCAGACAGGAAGTGCTGATAAATTGAACAGGACAGATCCCCTTCGTTGTCTACTACTCCAAGGTCGGCCTTGAGGTTGGCAAGATTGTCTTCCAGGGTCGTGCCATGAGCCCCCCGTAAGCCCTCCCCTCCCCTCCCCTCCCCTCAACTGATATTCGGATCGACGGAACATGCCGCTAACCCGCCAACCAGCTCTGTCGCTACCTTCCAGTCCTACTACGAGGGCCTCATCAAGTCCGTCCAGAACCGTACCATCCTCAAGTCCTCCCAGAACCTCATCCAGCAGGCCCGAAATATCGGTGCTACTCAGATTGCCGCAGGTGGCGTTGTCGCTGCCGAGCTCTTGGGTTTCTTCACCGTTGGTGAGATAATTGGCCGATTCAAGCTGATTGGCTACCGCGGTGAGGTTTCGTCGCACCACTGAGCGACTTTAATGCCATGGATGGAGTGATTGTTGCTGATGAATGAGAAAAAGATAAGGTGGACGGATGTCACGAGTGGGTTATAGATAGACTTGGCCTACCCCCGGCTCAAGCACGCCTGGGAAGGGCCAAATGGAGGCGATTTGAGGTTGTCCTTTTGGGGGAAATAGGGATATCCAGTCTCGCCGAGACCTCGATGCTTGTCTTCTGCGAGCACCTTTCTTTTGTAGAACTGTACATCAATCTATGTCACAGCACTGCTGTGTTCAATCCCAAAACTATGTATTGGCTACGTTTGTCTGGTTTCGGGTGACTGAAATCAACGAGAACGATTCATCTCAATCAACTTTGGATCTGAGACCAGTTCCACGACCATACTTGGACGCTTGGTATTGCCTCATGCAACTAATTCATGATTAATCAAGATTGGAGTGTGCTTTAACCACGGGGCCGCTTGCGAAAGTCAATATCGTGACATGCCATGTATTGTCTCGTGGTTTGTGAATTGAAGCATTGGGTGCGCGGAGGGTTTTGGATTTTGAGACAGATTACTTACATGAACCAGAAGCATCAAGATGTGCTGAGAAAAATCATGAAAAATACCAAGTGAATTTTTTTTTCTTTTTTTGGAGACGAGAAGATCTAAGCCCGATTAAATCTACCCGTGAATTTGTACCGGTAGCGGTGAATCGGGTATTTTTCAATCTTGCCAGTTAGTTTCAAGACTTTCATTCTTTCAATGAACAGCTGTGTCGGGCATATCCCCCTATTTAGCATACCCAGGCCGAGAACATCTTCAGCTGTGCTAGGAAAGCGTAAAACATTGCCGTGTAAATAAAGAGATGGAGCTGGTATTCCCAAGAAGAGAGTCTTCATTGGAAACGAAGACTACGGAAGCTCGATGTTATGCGTGGCCTGGGATACTCAGTATGGATTGAGCTTTGAGAAACAATTGCCACATTACAATCTCAAAATTATAGGACAAGTTGAATATAAACCGCATTCATTATTTTCTTTACTCCATATTACCAAATATTTTCCATGAACACACTCCTTTAATATACATGGGCCCTGGCTTAAACTCATGGGCTTGGTGTAATCCTCCGAACCGAGATCTTCGCTGGCTAACCTTATCAGGTGAACCAGGCGTAAAAATTGCTAATAGTTGCCTTGACGAAAGGCATTTTAGGCCAAATAATGCCCTTAGCCAAATGCATGCACGGGTGTATCTCCCCTCCGCTGGCAGAAATCGCCAGTACCATGCCAGTGTAACCACTCTACCCCACTCTCCATCCAGCGTCTCAAAGCATTTGTCCATTGATGTCGAAAACTCAATCGTCTGCCATACAGACGGCACCATCCTGCCCGGAAGTGTGCGGTCGCTCGGGCATCAATCGCCATCTTCTCCAAGGCAAAACTGTGATCCTGGGGCCAAGAATCATATATGTATTATTCGGATTTTTACAGTCCAACACCAAGCTGTGTAGTTAGCGCTAGTAACATCTGATGATCAGCGCCTTGACAGGGTCGCACGGGCGCGGAGCTGAAGGGCCGAATTCAGGAGCCTGTGCCCCATTCTCAGCGTTTTATGAGCGGCTACGCAAAATGACGGCGGCTAGGGCCGGCGAGAATTGCATCCTGCGCGGCGCCCCTGTCAAAACTCATCCAAAGCGCTTAGTTGTTGGTAGGTGCGGCGAGCTCAGACCCAAGTGACGAAATCCTGACATTAGGAGGGAGAGTATCACCGCAACCAACAGCAAGCGCTCCCATTTTGACGCTGACCACAACCCCCACAGCAACTCTCCGCACGGTTGGTTCAGTAGTAGAAAACAGGGGTCTATACCGAAATATGATGCTAAAAACGACATGCTCAACATGCCTGACTGATCCGCAGGAGCGAGGCATATCCGGCGGAGAAATCCTGCAGCCTTCAATTGCTAAGATGGCCCAGCAATTATGAGCATAATCCAACAGGGCATTCTTGAGTGAGGGTCCAGGCCGCGAAAGTATATATCCAGCCGAGGCTAGAGTTGGCTGGAGCAAGGGAAAGGAGCCTACCCCAGCCATTTGTTTTAAAAAAGTTGCGGACGTTGCACAGCCACGTCGTCCTTACTGAGAAGCGGGTCCGGGTCTTCTTGCTGTCCAGATATAACTTTCAGCGAGTTAGCAAGCGCACACTATTGATGTATTGTTTGGGGGGATAGAAGAGGGTAAACTCACATATGACAATATGTGTGAAAACGCAAGATGCAAATCTCCTTCACAACTCTGGCACAGAGGGCTTTGACGTCCTCGAATTTCATCCCCTTTTGCTCAACAAGAGGCATAACACCTAAGGCTTCAAGGCTGTGCCCCAGCCCTAAGTTAAACCACCTAGCGAGCTCACGCTCACTTCGATCAGGGGACCAGGGGCAAACATAGGCCTTGACAACTTCTTCCCGGATATCCGTGAAACCTGCTGCCTCCATCATTTGTCGGGTTTCGTATGGTCTCACCCTTGCAGAGCGGTTAAATCGATCCATACCCTCATAGTAAAGGTTGGCCCACTTCTGAAATTCAGAGTCCTCCGGTCGCTGGTCGTCATCCCATCTTGGTGTCCAATCGATTTCGATATGTTCCATATGCCCAATTCCTGGAGCCAGATGTCTGCCCGAGGGTAAGTAAAATTGATAATTCGAGAAAAAGTAAACTTACTCGAGGATGTTTCGATACATTTGCGGCCAAGCGTCATTCTGAAGGCTACCTAGCAGCATGCGCACATGTATCAAATCACAATCAGTCATTAGCGGCGCCCACGAGGGCTCCTCAAGGTCAAACTGCTGAGGAAACACACCACGAGGAATACTGAAGGCAATCAGAAGGTGCCTCAATGTTGAAGCGATGGAAGAAAACTTACAGGGCAGGCTGGATTTGGTTGAGGTCCACAATCATGACTTGACTGTTGTCCGGTACGAACCTGCAAGACAACGTTAGCAACTTTTAAGCTAAGCTCGTACTTGATACGCACTCCTCAGCGACGCTTATCCCCCAGATTCCCGTCCCTGTGCCCAAGTCCATCACCCGGGCATTCGGCCTAACAATAGGTGCATGAAAAGGTTTATTCCCACGGGCCAAGAGAAAGACTTTGTGAAAAATGTCCAAGCGATTCAACTCCTCCTATATCAAACTGGTTAAAAGAAGCACAGAAACAAGAGGGGGTAGTCTTACAGAATCGATAGGAACCAGATACTTCTCTCGTTTCCAAGAACCAAAGAAACGCCCATACCTCCAGTAGCCGTCTTGAAGATATACCTCTCCTCCCTGTCCTGGTGTGGCACTACACGTCCTCATTAGACTGGTTCGTGACCCAGGAGCGCAAGATGTCCTCATATACACATACCCATTCTGAGAAGACATGACTACCATAGAGAATTTTCTTCTGGATGCTAATCAACCAGGGGTCTGGAGGATTGGGATGAGTCTCGGATAATTGACTCCAGCACGATGTTCGGGACTGCAGCTAGATTGATGACTGTGTTGTGAAATAGCGAGTGGCGCCAATTCTGAATATCTGGTAAAAGTCAACATGCAGAACGTAATAAAGACAACAAAACACAACAAAGTAAGAGAAAGGAGATTTTTATTTCCCAATTATGGTACAGCCAGGAGGTCTTGGTATGAAACAATGGATTGATGAGCGCCTACTAGGCGAAAAGAAAAGGCCATAAAAAACAATCTAGTAAGTCAACGGAGCCGAATCGCGCAAACTCTAAAGCTCGCCGACTGAGGGCATCTGCCAGGTATATGTTTGACTCTTGCAACTTGCAATCCGCCGCAACATCCAACCGTCTAGTCGCCCTTGATTGAGTCTTCCGCCTTTGTATCAGGGGAATGCTCACAGACGTCGATAATAGATTGGAATGAAGGAAAAGAGGACGATATAAGAAAGGGAAAGGGAAAGTATTCGAATGGTCTGGCAGCGGGGTAGACGTAGGATTGGCCAAGGCTCACGAGTACGGCATGCAGAGGACACAACTCGGGACTTACAAGGAGAAATCCAGGTTGAGTGAAGTGGAACAGGGCCGGATCCGAGGATGGAGTAGCACGGAGATGGAAAGAGGTAGGGCAACAGGGCCTGGACCTAAGCAAACCAGCAGGATTGGCTGGCAAGTGATGGCAGGGCCCAGGGTTCTCGGAAGAGGGGCGAAGGCGGGCCTGGGGTGGTCTCGACACAGAGACGGGCCGCAGAGGCGAGGATCGGGGGGTCGGTAGGCGAATCCTCAGTTAAGCTGCAGATGCTGATTGTAGGCGCGGTAGAGCGGGCAGCAGCGTGAGAGTTAAGCTGAGTGCGGTGTGCGTGTCAGTCTCGCGTGTGAGTTGTGCGAGAATCAGAGTGGCGATGAAGACTGGCGCAGAGCGAAGAGTTTGGACGTCTGGTCGGAGGAGGGGTATGTGCAGTGTCCAACTGTCACAACAATGGGGTGGGAAGAAAGGCCAGGGGAGCTGGGAGAGCAGATTGAGAAGCCAGACGGGACGTTGACGATATGAGGCAGGATAGCGCAATACGAAAGCCACGGAAAAGGACGTAAAGAAGAGGAGGAAGGTTGGTGATTCTTATTGCCGGCCGGATGGGGACGTAGAAGGTGGGACATGAGAATTGGGACATGGGACATGGGACATGGGACATGGCACACACACACAAGGACGTGTGAGGTAGGACGTGGGACCGTGGGCGTGGTGGCCCTCTTTTTTTTTTTTTTTCTTGCACCCCCGTCGACCGTTGGTCGAGTGTTATGAGGGCCCCGACAGCTTAAAGTGCGCCCCTGAGGGTGCTTCTGGGGGGCCTGGGGCACTCGGTGGCTAGGGGGAGCCGGCAAGCCGGCCAGGCACGTTTGTTGTGTGCTTGCTGTAGCGCAAGCTAGGCGGGTAGGTCCCGTCCGACCTATCGAGATAGGTAGGACAAGGTTGGTTGGGTAGACAGTCTGCACAGTGCCCGTACAATAGTAAACAAGCCCATCGAGACATGGCACGGGGAGCATGCGAATGACATGATGGAAGCACCAACTCGGCAGAGCAAGGTACATGTCCAGTCGCAATGGGAGGAAGGGGGTCAAGGGGCAAGGTCGCGCGACAGGCCTGGCGATGGCCCTGGGAAAGGTGAAGAGAAGAGAAAGGAAAAAGAAGGGGCAACCAACTCGGTCAGGGCAAAGACAAGGTAGGTAGGTAGGTAGGTTACTACGGAGCCAAGGTAAACAGCTGCCCACTTGCTATCGGTCTCGGTGCAAGGCCTCTATAACGGCCTGGGGTCCGTATTAGGAGAGAGGAAGCGGCCTAGGCCTGGGGGCACTGCAAGGTAGTAAACAAACAGCCAGCACATGTATGGTTGCAGCGCGGTGCAGGTACAGGGCACAGGCAGCAGGGCAGCGAGGCAGCAGAGGCCGCAGAGGCCGAGGCCAAGCATTTGAGAGAATACAGCCAGCGTGCAGCAAATGCCTTGTTTTGTTTAGCTTGCCTCGACGTGCACTTTGCCTATCCGTACCGTACCAGCTGCACCCAATCTCAATATGGAAGAGACTCGTTGGTGGCACAACACCAGTACAACACTCCAATACAAAAGTGCGTGCACATCAGCTCTCGCCTTGTGCTGGATCTGGCGCCCCTCAAGATTGTGCGGCCGCCGCTGTCAGTCTCGAAATGCACCGAATCCGCTCGCGCCAGACACACAGACAGGCAGGTAGGCAGGCACAAAGACCCCCAGAGACTAGGCCACGCTGTTTAGGAGTTCTCGTTGGCTTCCACTCCAGCGGTGGCCGCCCGCTGGAGCTGGGGGGCGGGGCGGGGCGGTTGGCCTGTAGGCGCCTGTGTTTCGGGGTTGGGAGTGCCCGCAGCCGAGCACACCCGTGCCTTAGCGTCGACCGACTGCAGTGGGCTTGTTGCAGTTAGTGCAGGACAGGGAACATGGGATGACGATGAAGGATGCAGCCGTCGGAGGATGGCTTGTCAGCAGCGGACGGGAATGCCACTGATGAGGCTTGTGGTAGGGCTTATGAAAACCGGGTTGGGCACAGCGCAATGGCCCCAGCACACCACCACAGGCACCAGGAGACCGCACGGCAGTACCACATGCACATTGATGCGGCGACGAGCTACCTCGCCAATTGCCGACGCAGCGTGGCCACGACGTTCCGTGGAGCCCAAGACAACCCAATATACATGTCAGTTCGCGCTGGCATTGCATTGGTACCGAACAAGGGTACGGGCCCTGTGGTTCAAGTGGAATGAATGCGGAAAGGTAGGTTTCTTGGGTGTGATGAACGTCGCATCCTGCAATTGCCATCTGGCAAAAAACACCACTGCCCAGGCTCATCCATTTCGAATATTCGCCAACAGCCTGACTGGTAATGTTCCTTTCCACATGGCGCCTCGCTAGCGTCCAGAGCCAAACGTGCGTCACAAGATGGACATGATCTATCTGACCCATTTGGCCGATTTTCGATTCAAAGGCCCACGTCAAACTCATCCACAACCCAACCCGATGCGATGGGCGCCTTGCTTAGTGCCCGTAGTCTGCTGTCGTGCACCAGCGCCGCTGATGTTTCTGCGCAGAGCGTTCTGAGCCCAGCCGGGTTTTGAGAGCATCGCCGGAGCGAGATACAGGGACCTCCCCCCCTTCCTTTTGTTTTGAGCAGTGTGCGTGCATCGACAAGCAATAGTACAATGGGAAAAAAAACGTCCGTCCGAAACCAAGACATCCAGGGCAGCCCCTTCAACCAGTCCCGCACCGTCCCTGTCCTAGTATCCCCCACCCATAAGGTACTGAACTGAATCTTTTTTGGAAGCTTTGCCCCTCATCGACTCAGCACAAGCCAGTCGCTACCAACAAGCCCCAGTTTCTTCCCGTCTGATTCGTTTCGTCCCGTCGCCGTGCTCGTTGCTCTCCCGTTGAACCATACCAATACAGGCACGGTCGTTATGTTGGCCCCTCTTCCCACCATTTTTCGTTTTCGTTCTCCTTCTTTTTTTTCTTTTTCTTTTTCAATATACGTCTCCTCCTCACACACCTCATAATTACAGCACTCACACATTCACACTGTGCAAGGAAGGAATGTTGGGTTTCTTGGCAGCCACATCAGGTCCCTGGACCCCCAGCTATCTGGAGTACTTGGCCCGTCTTGACTTGCAGAGGCAATGCACCCAGAAGGGGACGGGTGTCTCCGTACACATACACGCGCTAATCATTGAAAGTACAGGCACCACCCACCATCTCCAGCACTGTGCACTTTTCTGCCCCTCCCATGCACTCAGTTCATAAACACGTCCAAAACAACGATTCAGACACACACATAAGACATTGCAGCCAACCAACCCAATCGCACCAACCACTACCCTGTTATTCACCGAAATCCAGGTTCTGCGTCTTTTCTCCCCTCGCATGAAATTGACCCTTCCCAGGCAGCCCATCCATCCCCATACCTCCATGTCTCTCATCAGCCGCACATTGTCTTGCTTCTTCGAAGTCTTGTTCAGCTGCTTTATCGCCTGCGCCAGGAATTACGGCTCCATTCCCATTGACCACTGAGACGTGTTTGGCCACCGCCACAACCCCAAGGCGGCGATTCAAATGGGGAAAGGCACGCCGTATGCGCGCCGCGAACATGGGCATGCCCACCCTCTTCCTCTCTTGTCGCCGGGGCTTCAGCAAGAAATCAATCGCAGTGGACTAAAGGCCAAGGGGGTGTGATGGGCCCCTCCTCGCGCAGTGGAGGCACCCTGCAAGCGCTCGCCTTTGGCTGTAGCCGCCTGCGTGTGCTGAATCCAGAGCATTGGTACAGGAGGGTTGCCAGGCTTTCCGCTCCTTGTCGCCACACTCGAGAAATTGACCGCACCCGTTTAGGTGCGAGACCAAACACCTTAGTTGCGGGCCCCCTCGCACTGTGCTGTGTCGTGTCGGTCTGCTCGACGATCGAAATCAGGCTCACCAGCGCACTATGACGGGATCGGCTTGGCCTCCGCCCGCCATGCCCACAGCTCTGGGTCCTGCTAGACCATCTGCGCCAACTCTGTACACTTTACCTTGTAAGCCCGATGACGCTTGGCTGAACCGCCAAATGCACGTCTGTCCCGCCGGACACCGACTCAGCGGACGCGATGGCAGATTGGTCAGTTGTCTGTTGACCGAACTGGGGCCATCATTGGCACTATGCAACTTCCCACCCGTTTCCCATCGCTGCCAATATGGCCAACGCCAGCACTGGTTACGCTGGTGCCGCCAGCCAACCATCGCAAGCCCCCTTGGCCCCCCCCCGCGAACCCACACGGGCCGCCTTCATGCTCTCGCCCCCCCGCTGCTGTGTCCAACGAGCTGACAATCTCGGGCGTTACGCCCAATCTTGGGCGATCCCCAGTCTCGCGCACCTCCACTGATGCACACCCATGTTGTCGGGCCCTGTCCCAAAATGCAGCCGAGTAAACATCAGTGACACTTACCTTTTGACTGACAAAAATTGACAGGCCAGGCTTAATTAATCCTAGCCAGAGGCTGCGGACGGACTCGCCGCGTCAGGGATGAGGTTCTCAGCAACTCATGGGTGCCTCGGATCAAGGCAATCCAACCTGTAGCCCAATGGTTAGTCGCCTCACTCCCACAGCCGAACTGGTAATTCCGGGCGTTTCTTTTGGCGCTCCCTTTCTTACCCTTCAAATCCCTGTCATAGACTCGGGCAGAATCATTGCCGGTTTTTGCTGCATTGAGCACCCTGCAGTGCGACGCTTGCTAGTCATGTTTGCGTTTCAACAGTCTCGACATGGAATCTAAGATGTGGCTGCATTGGGCCACACTCTTGGTGGCGTGCCACTTTACACCCGGGCCACCTAACTTTGGTGCAGAGTCTCCAATAATGTCAACGAATTCGGTGCTGTGGAATGCAAGCAAGCTAGCAAACAAACAAGCATACAAGAAACCCAGTTCTCCAAACCGTTTCTCGGCCTGAGAAAATGACATGTGAACAATTTCCATTAAACCGATTATCTACTCGCATCAAGATTATTAGCATTGTGCTGGTGACGCCCTGCGCAGTAGATTCACAGCTCATCTAAACAACTTCACAGAATGAGGGTTTCAATTTAAAATCATCCCATGACTACACTCCCGCTTGCGACAGAACTTTCCAACGCCTGATAGTAGTAGAATATTAATGGAGCGTCCATTATGTGATGGTTAGAGCACTGTTTGTCCATGCCTACACCCTTACGCAGCTCATGCATGCATTGGTGTGGGAACTGGCCAACAGAGAATCACAATAGAGCATTCCCCATTCGTTGTGGAGACCACTCACTCCAATACTTCCCAACGTCGTTCATGCCCAGGTATTACCGCATCTGCTCCAATCGGTTGTCTTGTACATCACCCTGGGCTTGTGCATTGCATGGATAGCTTAGCAGATGGAGGAGGGGTTGGTGGGCGTAGGGTTGATACCCGCATCAGCCTGTCACTTGGTGATAATTGGAACAATTTATAACAGGGATATAGCTTCTTGGCCAAGCATCTGTAGCATTATGAAGCCGCCAACTTGAAGCAGATTGCATCCATATTGTTCCGTGTTCGGAGAAAGGAGCCAAACTAATTCAGTGGTGGTCAAACTGGTCGACTTCTGCCTAGTATATGCTTGGGGTGTCGAGCATTGACTAACTAGTATGGCTGTCTCATCGCTACAGTCTTGAGCAGGCGCTCCGTCATGTTGTAAAGAAATCCCTTACATTAGTCACGAAGTACTTGCCGAATGAGTTTTCCGATCATGCGCGGTTTAGGACACTCCGAGACATGGGCTAGCACCGCTAGCTTGGTAATGAGTCTCAGATGTCGCATCCTGGGTACTGATCAAGATGATATCGTTCCCCATTCCATCCACACAAGTCGGGGACAAAGGGTTGGATTCATTCCCTATCCCTGAACCCTGTCGTATCCCGCGCTATCCAGAGGGCTGGGTCGAAGCCATTCGCTACAGATCCTGGCTAGGGTTGAGCAGAACACTTCCCAAGGATCCACCCATCTCGCACCGCTTCGACAATCGCGCCTCAGGCGAATCAATTCCAATCCCCCAGGGCGGGGAAGTCGGTACACGTTGCACAATCGGAGGCCGGTACCATTATCGCCGCCTGAGCTGTTACATCTTGCCAAAGGCTACATATGCGCCATTCCTCCAATATCCGTTTGCATACCGGGCACGCAGAATTAGCCCGACTCAGCTTTTGGAATGGTGGGCCCGATTCCCTGGACTTTGGGCACATCCTCTTTGGCATGGAGCGACTCGCTAAATTCCCGAGAACATTCTCATCCCGCCATTGGTTCGATTCTAAATATCTACTTCGTATCGAGGCTGGTGAGATAACCTGGCTGAACAGGCTGCTATGTCGTCATGAGGATTTCCTGATCGACATCCGTAAGCACCAGGTCAGCAGGCAAAGACTTGTCAGTTGGGTGCTATTCCCCGCACTAGGCAATGTAAGCTTTCACGTCCCTTGCATCTCTGCCAATTCTTCAATCCTCCTCTAGCTGTATCATCGACGGTGCGTGATGTTGATTCCAATGTGATGATTGGGTATCTTCGCATTCAATGCAACAATATCCTTGTGTCCTTGTCTTAACCCCAGGGATCGTGTGGGCGCAGCACTGCGCACAGTGTTGTAATCCTGGTAGCTACGATTTATTGATACGAGACGAGAGAGAACATGAGCAGTCAGCTAGTCCCGCTCTCCAAACTAGTATGAGCCGGGCTGAACCACTCCATCGGGAACAGGTGTGTCAGGAGATCAGTTGAGTGTAGGCGGTTCTGCCACCTGGTGTGCCCCCGGCCATCTTAGCTGCCCTGCTACTGGCAACGAGCATGGCACCAGCGTTCTTGGTTGACGGCTAATTAGGCGAACAGCTTGTTTGGGAGACATTGGGCATGGGTCTGACCAGCCACGCCCTGGCACATCTCACCCACGCTTCGCCGTCTCCCCCCTGTTTGGACGACAGACATGAGTTATGGATGCCTGAGCGGGCTCGGATCTGCCTTGAACTTTGGTGGCATGGTGGCGAGCGATAGGGAAACTCTCATGCAGACCGCCTCCAAGCTCGTGATTAACGATCCCCTGCTTTGACCAGGTTGGTCGTCTTTTTTGCTTCTTTTTTGCCCTGCCATTGTTGCATTTGTTGATGGCATGACACCAAATGCAGCGATCCTTCGCAACACTTGATAAATTATCTTGCAGATGATGAATGCGACAAAAGGAATTTTCACTTTCTGAGCGGTCAGTACAATTGTGGCGCTGATGCTCTCACCTCGACAGCCTCGCTTCTCTCCCATCCTGGACACATGAGCAGCGCTCTGCGGAAAATCCCCCGAAACTAAGACATTACTCTGTCAGACCCCTGTCCACTGTGCCGCATTGGTGCAAATACTGAACCAAACTGTCGGGTCAGCCATTGTGGGGCAATAAAATTATGGTGCCGGCGGCAGTTGCGCGAGGCATTCAGGCGAACTGGGCGGCTCACCAGTGATGGCATTTGGGCAGCCGAGGCGATACGGACACGATGGGCAATGGTGCGGACAGGGAGGTCCGAGACATCGGATATTCTGAGGCGCATTCGAGAAACGTCATTAGCTGTGGTTGGTGTGTGACACTATCCACATCTGAACCGTACTGGAACTAACCATTCGAGCCAGAATCGCAGCCCTGCAGCTGCATCTGTGCCCCCAATCGACAGCCTCAAACCACCTCATCCGGCCACGCATGATAGTTGGGCCGAATAGTAGCCTCCCAGCGGTGTTTTTTTCCTACTCTGAAGAAGCTGCATTCTGAGGGGAAATCGGAGGAAGCGCCCGCACCGTAAGACCACACACCCCAGCAGGGCAGGGATTCCATGCTGATCCTGCTGGGGTGTGACACCTCGAGCCAACACCTGGTGGCTGCAGAGTCCCAGCCCCCGGGTCGTCCCTAGGTCGCGTCGGTTTCTGCTCCCAAGGCGAAAAGACCGGACCAACAGCGTCTCACTAGCCTGCACCAATTCCGCCGGCCCACCACAGTCAGCCCGAGAGGGAGGGGAAGGAATGGTGCAACAGAGGGGGGGTCGAACCAACATGACAAAAAAAAGCACACAAACATGCGGTACATCTAACCAAGTCGTTGAGGCCTTGGAAGGGGGCCACAAGGGGCAGGAGAAAACATGATTAATGACAATGACGAGTAATACAGTGAATGACGAGTCCAGGATTCTATTCCTAAGTGGTGTCCCATGAGCCCCTCCCCGGTTCTCCCTTTCAACTCGGCAATTCTGCTAGAACGAGCGACAAAGGACTTGGCCTCCCCAGGGTGCGGTGAAGCCTTAGCTCACCTTCAACCAGGTGGCCCCTTCGTCGACCCATGACACGACACCACATGGACGAGGGGGGCTACTGTACTAGAAACGACTATCCATGCATCGCCAGGTGTAAGCATCAGGATTCAACATGATCAATGAAACTTTGCAATCTGCCTGAGATCAGTGCAATGGGAAATTATCCTCAGATATGTAATTTTCTGGCACTTCTTACGCTGTACAGGTACGAGGAACAGCAAAATCATCCTCGTCATTGTGAGTTCATATTCGAATCCCTCCCCCTTCCCTCCCCCCGATATGATTCAGTGTGTTGTTGGCTGGTTCATGCGACGCCTGCGGCCGTGTGGGACGCAGCCAGCCGGTCAGCCCAAAAGCACATATTTCCGCCCATCCCCATCTGCATTAGCACTTCGTATTCTTGAGGGCCCTCACGTTGTTGACCCTCCCTTGCATCAAAACGGTCACAGTATGGGCCTCAAAAAAATCCCTTACCACTCGTACTCTCCTGTGGCTTTGTGGAAAACATACTCCTTGCCATTAACGGTCAAGACACCATCTTTGAGTGTGCACTTCCTAATATAATTGTTAGTAAACGTTGGCATCTAATAAGTGACAACTCACCATTTGTTCTTGACGCGTTGAACCTTGTCATACATGCAGAGCATGATGTGGCCCAGACCTTCATCGTCCACCTCGTCATCATCACGGTCCTCATCAGGGTCATCCAGGTCTGAGTTGATAGCATCGTCATCATCCTCATCATCCCCTCCATCATATGCGGCGGCCTGCTTGTCCTTGGATTCAGGCCGTGACCGAACCGCCGTAGCATGTCGGGTCGCCTCCTTCAGTGGCAACATCAACCCACCACCTTCCATACTTTTAGCTTTCGCTGCAATCTGTTCGTGAAGCATCCGGTCGATTTCTACTCGACCAAGCTCGCGGAGGTCTCCAGCCGCACCGCGCTCCACAAGGACGCCTTCAAATTCATCATCATCACCAGCTCCATCAGTTTGGCCGTTGTTGAGGTGAGGCTGGCCATTGGGAGCACGTTGTTGTTGCTGATGAGCAACGTTGGCAGCCATCTGTTGACGGTAGATTTGCTGTTGTTGATTCAAGGCATGTTGGCCTTGCTGGGGTTGTGGGATTGGTTGTGGCTGCTGCTGCTGCTGAGCTTGTTGAGGTTGCTGTTGTTGATGCAAAGCATTGATGGAGCTTGCAGCACGCTGACCATATTGCGCCTGAAGCTGTTGAGCGGCTCGCTGAGCGGCAACATTATGCTTGTCATCCATGCTATTGTAGTTCTGGTAAGGCGGTGGCATCGAATTGGGTGCGCCAGGCTCCTGCTTGATACCAGGCTCTGTCTTCACATAACCACCATCTGGCTTGGCACCATTTTGGTTTTGGGGAGCCTGCTGTCCAACATTGGGCAAGGACAGTCCTTGGGGCATCTGTTGGGCGAACTGAGGCTGGGCATGCGCAGGAGGCGCTGGTACAGCCGGTTGTGCAGCCTGTGTTGGAGGAGGGTCAGGCTTGGGGTCCCAAGGGAACTTGGCGACATCAAGCTGGGTCAGTTTCCGTTGCCATCCCTAAGAGCGAATGGTGTTAGTCAAGGTGAATTAATTTGGCTGCTTTTGTGACCAATCCCAACAGTAAGGTCAAATGGCCAACTGCTCATCATCATGCAAGTAAAGAGCGAGTAGAGTCTGGAATGCAAGTGGCCACAGCAGCCAATTTGCAAATGCGACATGCATCGAAACGGCCTGGCCGTCCACAATCAGGCAGCAGCATGCAAGACTGATGAAGTTGATGGAGGGGACACGTGAAGGAGGGAGGGGCAGAGGCAGAAGTGTCTGTCCAATCAAAACGAGTCGCTGGTGGCGTGGAGTCACAGCACCCGTAGCGGCAGGGGTTTGGGGCTTAAAAGACCCAAATAGTTCTGTATCGCCCCCTCCTATCCCGCCGTCTCTCTCGCGCGAAGGCTCCCCAGTTGGATTGCCTCCAAAAGGGCTCGCCATCAAACACACCAGACAAACATCACTGATGGGCACTGCCCATCGCCGGTTTGGCGGGAGAAGAGAGAAGCAAATGCTCAGACCCATCTTATTTAACCCTTGTCTCGATGGCTTTGGTGATGTGCGACATGGACAACCACGGAGACAAGAACAGACAAACTAACGAAATTGGGATCTTACCTGTCGCAACTCCTCCAATACCGATTCTTCGACACCACTCTCTTCGAAATCGACTCGCGAGCTGTTGATGACCTCGTCGATGATTGCCTGGTAGACGTTGCCAACCGCGGTGTTGGACATGATGGCGATTGTTCACTGGTGGAGGGTGGATTCGGTGAGGTTGAACCGGTTTGCAGTTAATCAACCGCCGTCGTTGGCGCTTCAGAAAAAAAACCGGGTGGCTCCTTCAAATGCACACGTTCCCTAGTCGTAGCTATGGTGTTGTCAAAACCAGATTGCGATTGCTATCACTGACACTGTTATTGTCGCCAAAACACGCTGACAGGCCAGGTGCTGCCTCGAGGCGATATGCGACTCGGTAAGAATCCCCAATACTTTGGGGCGGCGAACGCAATATGGCCGCCTTAGGGTGCGCGGGTGCTCAGCTGAAGGATGGAAAGCCCCTAGACAAGGAAACAGATACTTAATGAGTCTATTCGCGGGCTGCGGATGGATTTTTCGGTCGAGTGAATCAACTGGAATGCCGATCTAATCGTAGTCGTCACAGTTGGTGCACCTTGGTGATGTGCAGTGGGGAGAGTTGGTGGCCTGTGGTAGATTTCGACTTCTACAACTGCGCTGGCAGCCGTCCCGGCTGACTCAGCAGCGCCTCCCGTGCTGCTCCCACCGCCTTTGACCGGCCACCCGCCGCCCTGACCTCTCTGAATCAGCCATCAATGGGGCTTTGAAGGGCCATGCTAAAATAGCCTGGTGAGAAGACAACCGCTTTTACAACTTCTCGCTCGCAAAGATGTATAATACTTGTGCATGTATACTAAACCCATCCAGATTCTAGACATATGGCTTACAGAGAATAAATAAAAGCGACAGTGGCATAGTTTTATTCAGATAAGGCGGCTTACCAATCATGTGTGAATTGTTCATCGTTCCCTCCATCTGTCTACCTTGTAATTAGCGTGTGGACTTGATCATAGCGTTTCGCTACAAACAATGTATTACAATGCCATCTATGAGCTTTCACTTGATTAAAAAGAGTAGGTGGGCAAAAAATAAGTCAATTATAAATCCATAACGCCAATGGCAATTCCGAAGGAAAAAATAAAAAAAATAAAATTCAAACATTAATCCTACACCGCCAAGCATATATATATATATTATTTGTGGCTGTCCCAAGGATATCGATTCATAAGTCATGACCATTCCGTGTCCGATTCGTCTCTGCGTGGAGAAGCGCTTTCATACCACGTTCAGAAGGGCAGGCAAACTCCCCTACTCCGTGCTTCAATGTACACATCTCCAGGAGACCAAGATACCAGTGAAAGGTTCATACCTACCGTGGCCAGTTGTTACTGGTATATTTATCGGATGGTCATCTGCTTAACCATGTCAGCCTTGCCGGAGGCGCCAGAAGCACCAATACCAGCAGAGGCGCCAGCCTTCTTCTCGAAGATCTTCCAAAATTTCAAACTTTCATCCGCAGCTGCGGTGGCAAGCATCTGTCCGTCGGGGCTGAGGCAGCTGTGAAGCACTCGGCTCTCGTGAGCAGGGATCTCAACATTGCGGACGAGAGTAGGGTAGCTCCAGATGCTAAGAGAGTTGTCGGGGAAACCACTCGAACTGACAATCTCACGGTGGTGGGGGCTCCATCGCAGGGATGTCACCTGGGATCCAGTGTCAATACTGTTGACCCGAGCACCGGAGGTAGAGTTCCAGAAGTGAATGTGACGATCGTAAGAGCCACCACCAGTGGCGAGCAGGTTCATGTTCCAGGGACACCAGGCTAGAGCCTTGACAGCGGCCTTGTGGTTTGTCTTGGTGAACTTGGGCACAGAGAGAGATCGAGCATCCCAGATGGAAACAAGGTTGTCGTTGCCGCCGGTCGCGAGTTGGGCTCCGTCAGATCGCCACTCAAGACCGCAGACCTCAGAGGTGTGAGAGACGAGCTCAGCAACTTTGTGCTCAGCGATGCGGACATCATGGTTAAAAACAAGGCCACTTCGCGCACCGGTAGAGAGGAGGTGCTTGCTCCAACCCATAACGCCGACACGAGTCTCGTGACCAAACATGCTACGAATCTTTTGGCTCTCAGCAACATCCCAAATCTGAACCTCGCCGGTACCAAGACCAACGCTCACATAGGCACCATCACTAGACCACTTCACGCTGCTCACGTAGGTGTCAGGAGAGGTCTCAAGGAGACAACTAACGCTTCCCTCGTCAGCAGACCAAACGTAGACATTGCGCTCCAGGCCAATGGCGACTTGGTTGCTAGAACTCCAATCAAGAAGGTTCAAATAGTAGTCATCAATCAGACCAGGAGCATCCAGCACACGCTCAGGAGCGGTAGCAATGCGTCGCCTGAGCTGTGCAGAGCTAGCGCTGGCAGGCTTGAGTGGACGATTGTATTGCTGTCGAAGATCGATTGGCTTAGAGGACTCAGGGGCTGCGGGCTTAAATTCTAGGATGCGAGTGTTCAAGCTCACACCACATGCATTGGCTAGAGAATCTTGATAGGCCACGGTGTTGGGGGAAGGGCGAGAATAAGTCTCTGGCTCATCGTCATTGATGTTCAGGTTCTCAAGGGCAGCCATCGCTTCATCAGCAGCAGATGATAGGACAGTGGAGCTCTCAGTGCTTCCACTCTTAGGTCGCTGCCTGTCACCTCGGTCAAGTTTGCTGGAGCCGGCGTTTGCGATAGCTGAGCTAGCACCACGGTTGGGAATAAAGCGGTCACCGGCGTAATTCAGGGTCGTCTTGGCGGTCTTGGACCTGAGAGAGCCCTTCTTGGCCTTGGCACTGGAAGGGGTTTTGGTGAGTCCAGTAGTGGTAAGGGCAAAATCTGAAACTCCGAGCTCCAGAGCCTTGCGAGGGGTGTGTACTCCTCTGGCGATGTTAGACTTGGGGGAATCTCGGTGGGAGGTCGTGGAGCGAGAGAAGTGTGTCATAAGATTCCCTCCATAGGTGCTGGATTTTGTGGATGCTCGGAACTCGTTGCTGGACTGCTTGTCCGGTGTGAAGGGAGAGGAATGCAGGTTCAGGGGGATTGCCTTTGTCGATGACTGCTGGTGGGGGGAGGGGGTAAGGGGCATACGTCCACCAGCGGTGCGGGTGTTGAAGAGTCCCTTGTGGGATTTGATGGGTGTTGTCAGTGTAGCGGTAGCCATTGTGGAGTTGTGTGTGAATGGTATGAAGTGTTGACTGAGGTGGGGGTTGTGATAAGTGAGCTGATGGCTCGAAAGAGAATCAGACTTCGACAATATTGAGGCAGCTCTGGCTGAATAACCCTGATCGTTAATCTGTCTCGTGATCAATATTCGATGTAATCGAAGTTTCTTTCGACGAAAAGATCAATCCCGGGGACAGTCAGAGGGGCCAAGTGCGACGGGGCCACCTTACGAATTATCGGTCCGAAGAAGCGATTGGACAAAACTCGTGGTGAATGGCTGACCTTGACAGTAGCATAGAGGATTCAATAATGAGAGGCGGATGAGTGAAGGTGATGAGAGTAGAGATGCTCCTACTAACCGATGGGCTTCACGGTTTCCTTTTATTTACATTGAGACCCACTAGCGACCTGTCCGGGCAACGGCCAGGATGACGTCGGAGTGTGACAAAATTCCGCTCCGGGGAACGTACCGCAGACAAGACCAATCAAACACCCAAGCCACATCATCAGGGGTCCTTGCCTGCTCGCGCCACGGACAAGGCTTCGAAATTCTCTAACCTGGGGCAGGGGCAAGGCGTTCGAACGCATCACTGCATCCATTCCATCCCTCACCGACGACCCCACGACGACAACCACGACAGCAACTTTGCGATAGGTTGTTGTGACCGTCTCATCATATCGCTTGTCTCCACGAGGCGCCTTTAGATTCTGGGATGACCTGGTAGCGGCCAACATATACTCTCGCTTCTGCGCCATGGCCCAACCTTCCACCCCCAGCCAGACGCCGCAATCCATCTTCGGCGGGCCGACCCCTGTCGTGGGATCACCACAGCAATCTGCTCTCATCCATCAGCCATCATCTACTTTCGCCTCGTCGCAGCCGGCGCTGACACCGCCCTCGGCCTCTTCCTCGTCGAACAACACGTACATTATGCCCAACTCTCCTGCCAAGGGCCGCTCACTTGCCGATGGATACCGCCCGAAAGTCACTCGCACGCTAGGCCAGAGACCCGCTTGTCTGGTGAACGCCTCAGTGACTTACTGCGGGAACAACCAAATCTATGCCTTTGGTGGTTTCGATCAATATACCGATGAAGTATACAATCATGTGCTGAGGCTGGACCTCGTCAGTCACCAATGGAATCTTGTCGACAACTATGGGGATATCCCCGGTGTTCGCATGGGTGAGTGTTTCGCATTTGTTCTGTGGTATAAGTTACTTGAAAGAGACTAACAACCAGACTCCAGGTCATACCGCCACGTTATACCAAGGAAGCAAGCTCCTCGTATTCGGCGGAGAGAACGAGCACCGGACATATCTTTCCGATTTGATCATATTCGACTTGAAAACAGCCCACTGGACTCAGCCCCAAGTCTCCGGACCTATCCCCAAAGGTCGTGCTCGACACGCTGCCGTCCTTCACGAGGACAAATTATTTGTAATTGGTGGCATCACAGGTCAGAATAACTACGTACTGGATGATATTTGCTATTTGGACCTGAAGACATTTACTTGGTCGAAAGCATGGCGCTTTGTTGGTCGCTTTGATCATTCGGCTTACATCTGGGGCGATCGGGTGTGGGTATTTGGAGGTTTAAGTGAAGACATGGACAAAATTAGCGATTTGTGGTGGTTGGATCTCAAGGGAAGTCCACAGTTCGACTCTCGCCCACAGATTGGTATGTTTGATCGTGCCTGTGTCAACAGGGTGAGTGGCTCGCCCCGACCACCCTACACGATGCCACAAACTCCTGTTGTGGGTGCGTCTGGATACGCCGCCAATTCTCGGACAGCCCAAGTGAACCCGCCATCGTTCCAGCTCAAGTCGTACGCCCCAATGGCGCCAGGATCCATATCAGCCTTGAAGTTTATGTCCGGCCCCTCTGTTCCTTCACAGGGTTCTGGAATTCACTACCACGCCTACTCCTCCGGCACCCTTCTTGACTTTGTCACGCCAGCCGCTACGATAACACCAAGAGAGTGTTCATTATCGGCTCTTGATCTCGGGTCTCTTCGATGGCAGAAGCTTGCCGAAGGTCGCGAGATTTTCAAATCTGGATACCGATGGCACTATTGTACTATGAATGAAGATGGTACCAAGGCTTGGTTGCTTGGTTGCCCCACCGACCCGGCAACAACAGACCTGGGTCCCAACGGATATGAAGAATATCTAAGGTATGATCTACAAGATATGAGTATGCAGAGTGCAAGAGTAACCTTCATCATAGTGATATCATGGAAATCGATCTCCGAAGATATGGCTTTCTGGGTGATAATCTGACATCTGAGCCTCGTCCAGAACTAAGACCATCCGCAACAACACGTGTAGTTGACCAACCTTCTAAGGGTCTTGGTTCCGACCTCGCAAAGCTCTTCGACCAACCTCCTGAAACGGGAAGCGGTACAGATTTTATCGTGACTGCTCTAGCTGGGGGTTACGATGAAGATGATACGCTAAGCTCTGGTTTAATTCGAACCGATGATGCACCACGGGATCAAAACTGGCTTTCCGCCGACACGCCAACCTCGCCACCGATTCATGTGCACAAGCTTATCCTTCAAGCACGCTGGCCGCATTTTGCACGCTTGTACAACGCTCAGATGGCTGAATTCCATACAAGAAAGATGCATATACCTGAGCCATATGCTGTTGTGAAGGCATTCCTCTACTATCTCTACACAGATAGTATCCATGGCACGCCAGAAGTTGATGGCGACTCTACAACAAACCTCTCCGACGTGGCTGGGCTCTTGGTTATGTCCAATATCTACAACATTCCCCATCTCCGCCTTCTTTGCGTCAACCGGTTAGCCAAGGAGCTTGATGTTGACCATGCGTGTGTGATCTGGTACTGCTCAGGCTTGGCTAACGAGGAGTGGCTTCGTAAACGGGCGGCGTCATTTTGCATGACGCACTGGGGTCGCATTGTCCGTACCCAGGGCTTTCTTCGCTTACCTCGGTCCGCGCTTGTCGAGCTCTCTCAAGAAATCGACATGGAGGGCCGTATTGTAGGCGGCGAAGAGCTTGAGTGGAGCAGTATGAGCAGTCGTTATGGCGAAGGCCTGGGCCACACACCTCGCAAGGAGAGTATCAGTAGCAGCCATACCCAAATGCTTGAATCCGAAGCAGATGATGAAGATGGCATGGAGTTGAATTGAAACGTACTCACTGAACATATATAAATGCCCTTACACGAACACGATACCCACGACAAAAGCACCAACTACAAGAAACAAATAGAGATTTTTACTCTCAAAGGAAAAATCCCAATCTACATCATTTTTGTTCTCCGGCGCTCTATTCCTCTCTTGTTTTATTTTGTGACACTCAATGCACATGACATGACCCTGAGCTATTATGGACTGATGCTTTCCACATCTCTTACTTTCCTTGTGGTTAGATATGCTCGTTGTATTCTGTCACTGCTAACAAATTTCGGACAACAGCGGCTACATTTTCTTTTCAGTTTTGCTTGGCTTAGTTTAGTCTCAGTTGGTCGTCCTGTTTGTTCGTTCTGTTTGATGACTTTGCTGTCTGCACTTGGTTACTTCCCCCTCAATTTAGCATCGCGAGGCGTCGATTGTTATAATGAATCACATCGCCATAGACTCGGTTACAATCCACATATCAAACTTGCTACTGGCTCACTAGCTCAAACGTATATCTCCCAATGTCATCCTTGTCGTGGAGCGGGTCTCTATTGATTATTCGCGTCGTTCTGTAGTTACCCTTCCTCTGTTCTATTGGCATTCCTCATGCGGTCAAATAAAAAAATGACAATAACACGAGTGGACACAGAAAAAAATCAGTGTCGTCTTATTTATACTTGTTTTTGTCTCTTTATTGAATGTATTATTGATATCGATTCGTTCTTTGATGGGTCAGCATCGCAACGAAGACACTGATTCACTCTATTTTTAATAAAAAAAATGAGAATCCAATATGGGATGGCAGTCAGGCCTGTAGGCAAGTGGAATGGAAAAGGGAGGAAGACTAAGACTCCAAACCCCTTTCTCACGCGTCTATTGAGTGATCCAAGATAAAGCTTCAAAATCAAATCTGTAGCGGAAAGCTACACTGCAAAGTCTATATCCTAACCTATTGACTTCGTCTTCTTTTAAGATAGACTCCTTACCACCCCCATTTTCAAAACCCGGCCAAAAGCGACAATCCTTGGCACAGAAAAGTCCAGCGGCACGTCCAAAAGATACCAGTAAAAAACACAAAACATCCAGAAAACAACAGAGTAGGGAGCAGTGGGATCAGGGGCAAGCGAAAAACAAGGGATTCCAACATTCCGTGTAAAGACCACTTTTCTCTCCGAATTCGCAATTTTAACGCACTCATAAAAATTCCAACAAAAACAAGGCCACTCAAAAGCCCCTATTCTCCCCAAGTCTTGGCTAAGGGAGTGCAGGGTTACCATATCTAAAAGCAGTGCTGTGCATGTCCAGACAGTTGTCCAAAAATGAGCGTAAGATGTATGCCTGAACATAAGCACGACCGTGTAATAACGGAAGGGATACTGGGCAATCAGGCATTGGACAAGAAACTATTAGAAGTGGAGCACCCAAAGGGGAGCTTTGCGAGAACCATAACTTTTCGGGGGTCGCAATTCGCCAAAAGAAATCAATCTCATATCTGTCATTCGAAAAACCAGTTGTGTGATGGGTGAATGTCGAGTAATAACCAGCCAATGCATCAACGCCGTTGCGGAATGCAGTAAATCGATAAGGAAAACCAAGGGGTATTGACAAGAAAAGACGGCGCTGACACTATGCTAGTTTCGTGACCGAGTACGAATAGAAGATGACTGATATCATCAATATGCGTTGAGTTGAGACCAAAGGCGGGAAGTGACGTTTTCGCCATCTCTGTTCTCAATGACGGCCTTCCGGTCTCACTGTTTGACCGTGTCGACCAGTCACACCTCGTATAAATGTTTCCGCTAGCGGAAATCTGCATACCGAGCCTCTGGGAGAGGTATCGTATTGATTTTATTGCATCATCTGATCTTCGCCTATTCCTGGGAGATTCATTCCTGCAGCCAGCGCCTGAAGCTTGAAATCTGGGTTGCATGGTAACGAATGAGCCTTGTGCTATTGATCATATTAGCCTTGGTTACTGAAAATGACATCTGGGTCTACATGAATGCCGGGACTCACGTATTTCAAACCGTTCAAGTTTTTGTAACGTTTACCACAGGTCTCGCAGCTAAATGGCTTCTCCTTCTCCATACCGAGGGTTCCGGGGTACGGCGCGCTGGTTTCTGGGTTGACAATGGAGAAAGTGCCATCGCCATTCTCATGTAGTTGCTGCGTTTGGTGACCGTGCGTCTTGTGGTACCTAGGTTTGAGGTGATTAGTCTAGGTTTAATTGAGGAAATACAAAAGCAGCTTACTTGAGACCATTTTGGTTCTTGTACGCCTTCTCACAACCAATTACGGGGCATTTGAAGGGTTTATGCTCCTCGGGCATCATCATGGCTTGCAATCGCTGCATGAGAGCCTTGTTCGCAGCAGGGTCAGAAAACTGAGCCTGGTTAATACCCAGCTGAGCCAGCTGAGCCTGAATCGATCTGTTGGCTGCGGGAAAAGCACCGTTAGGGCTGAAGAGGTGCTTCCCAGGATCGTTAATACAAAAGTTTGTATCGTTATTGTTCTGGTTGCCTCCAAAGCTCATGTCACCAATGTCGTTTGTGTTGCCACCCATCGGCATACCAGGAAGGTCCTCATCCATATCCACACTGTCATCTCCTCGAGGAAGCTGGCCTTGATGAGTAGTAAGCGTCGGAGTGTTCACTGATGAAACTGTAGGGTTATTCTGAAGACCGAAACTTGCGGCGGCGGGTGTGGGGGGCTGGGATGTTCGCAGGCCCTGCGTAAGACCCGAAGTATTCATGTTCAACTGCGGGCGTTGTTGTTGCCCAAAGAGTTGCCTCGTTTGATGCATTCGCTGGCTATCGTCCATTTCCATGGTACCAACAGCGTCATCCATTTCCATGTCTGCCACCGCATCCATCTCGTCGTTCAGATTCGAGGAGATGGCGCTATTCATGTGAGAATCGTTAACGCCTGCATTTTGTTGTCCTCCCATCATCTGCATGGTTGGCCCAGGAGTCCGGTTCTGTTGTCCAATCTGACCAACAGGCTGCCCATTTCCTTGGCCCGGGGCCACCGAGTTGGCACGCGAATTGGGCATTTTGGGTGCACCCTGCATGCCCATTTGGGAGAACTGGGAGAAGGCATTGTTTCTCGCGGTATTAGGGCTTGGCTGTGTGTGGGCTTCCTCGTAGTGCTGTAGAAGATCGTGGAGGTTGGGAAGAATCTTGCCGCAGCAAGTGAAATCTCGCATAAAGTTGGCTTCGAGTTTGGGCAAATAAGATGATGAGTGGAACGACGGAGACTGGTGAGTACCAAAGGGCGAAGTGCCCTGCATCATAATGCTGCGGACAAGGCATGTTAGTTAATCGTGCAAGGAAGTTTAACAGGACATTGCATCACATCCATGTCTTACGACCAGTGGATATACCAGTTGCGACGGGCAGCCTTCCGAGCCCCGGTTTCCCAAAATGTCTCGCCACCCCGAACGGAAGCCGGATGGAGCCCCCAACGGAGGGAAAGCGCGGGGAGACGGAGATAAATAGGACCTGTCGCAACAAGGCAGGATTGAGAGCGTGTGGAAGCGCGGGTGGAGGGGGAAAGAACGAGGGGAAAATGGACACAGAGGTGGGTAGTGAGCGTGATGGTATGCCCAACAAGAGTTGAGCTTGGTGATGCCTGGAAGTGGAAAGGGCACAAAAAAAAGACAACTTACTCGTCTCGGACAAAACTGCCAAAAGACATGCCACCCCAACTCATTCCACCCATGAGGCTGCCAGCGAGCGATTCTCTCCGGTTGCGGTTCACATTGTCGCGGTTGGGATTATTCACGGAAATGGGCTTCGGTCCAGCGCTGACAAACGAGTCACCGCGGGGACGGCCCATGGAAGGGTCCAGCGCGGGTCCAGTCGTCATTGTGAAGTCGTCGTCGATGTCGCAGTGGATAGGGTCGTTGTCGATGATAGCAAAGGGGTTGCGGTTGTAGGAGCTGGTCTGGTGGAAAGACGACGAGGGTATTTGGGAGGGACGCGGGGAGAAGGCGGCAATGAGGATGGATTTGGAGGAGGTGGTGCCAGCAGCGGCGGGAGGAGCAACAGTAGTAGTAGTCGCAGCTGTAGCGGCAACGGTAGCCTGAGAGGCAGCGGCAGCGGTAGCGTCAGCGCCGGTGGGAAACTGGCCGGTGGTAGGGGTCTCCGGCTGGGGCGACGGCGACTGCGTCAGCGAAGCCGAGTTGAGGGACCCAGGAGAGTCAGGGCCAGCAGCGGCGGCGGCGAAGTGGGCAGTCGAGTCACAGACACAGTCGCTTGCGGTGGCGGCGGAGGCGGCGGCGGCGGAGGCGAAGGCGGGCGTGGGAGTGGATGTACAAGTGGAGGCCGATGCACGCGGCTCCTGGGATTTAAGGGAATCGTTCTGGAACCACTTGAGTGCACTCCGCATGCTAGAAAAGAGACAGCACGCACACAGACGTGGACAATGGTGCTTTAAGTGAAGGCGAGGACAAGAGCGAACGTATGAGGCAGACCAAGGGTACAATAGGGCGGGTGCCGTGCTGTGCGCTGCGCGTTGTCCAAGACGGTGTGGTAGCTTGCTTAAATTGGTCAGGGCCCCCTCGTTATAACTTTGGGCGGCACCGGACAGGCTTCAACAAAAGTAGCCGGGTGTGGAAAAGTTAACGGGTAGAACGTGGAGGACAGTGCCTTTGGGTTGCGCAGTGCTTTGGTTTGGTCTCGATTAGTTCCGTTGATTGGTTTGGTTGGTTGATTAGCACCTTTGTAGGTGAGGCTTCGTTCTCCTGTCTTTGGTCGTTACTTTGTCTTCCGGGGGATGGAGCGATCCGTTGCTTGGGATGTGGGATGTGTTCGCTTGGGTGTTTCGCCTACGTCCTCGGTGTCAGAGCTTGGGCTGGATGGTGCGTTCTGGCAGATGAGTGTGCTGGAACCTGAGGCGACGGCTGCAGCTCCAGGGGTCCCGATGTGGTAAGGCAGTGAGTGGCCGGTGTAAGTCAGCTGTCGGAGGCTGCCCGGTTTGACTGGAGGTAGAGTCTGAGGTATGGTTGAGCGGTACGGTACGTCTTGGTACTAGGTAATGGGTTATGTATTGCACGACTATGGGTGGAATCCGGCGCGATGGGATCAAGGTGGCACAAGAACCGTCAAACAGGAACGATGACGTGGGAGCAAGCCGAAGAAACCGAGGGTCCACGAGTCACTCGCCCTGTAGGACCGGAACGTGATCTGTATATTATAATCGGGACCTTGGGGACCATGGAGAATGACTGTCGGTCTTGATCCAGTGGTGTCGTCCTATTAGCCGTTGGCCGAGTACAAGTGGTACTAGAGATGTATACTTGGCGCCTGCCGTTGGTCTCGCAGATGGATCACGCACTAGCGGTCGCGATTCGTCAGAGGCACGATAAGTATATTAGAAATGGATGGATGGATGGACGATGTTTCTGCCGCTAGCGCCCAGTCCAACACGGACGATGTATCGTGTAGTTTCTGGCGTCGGCTGTAACTCGTAGTGTGAGCAATGGATGCTGGCGCGTGTTTCTTCCCCAGGTCCAGGATGGTTCAAGGTACCGCACGATGGTTCCAGGGTCCAGCTCTGGGTCCCAGCAGGTGATGATAGATGGAGACTATGGGTCGGACGGATTACAGTGGATCAATCACAAGCCGCGGCCTGCCACATGGAGTGGGGCGGCCCAAAGCAGCGCAAGGGCCGTCTCTATGGCAGGTGCTTCTGGCAGGGGAGGCAGGAACCCACCTCGGGCATGAGGCGAGAGACATATTGGGCGGGCAAGGCGGTACCTGGAGGGAACGCTCGGTGATCGCTGTTGGCCATGAATTGGTACGAGTTGGTACGAGTTGGTACCTGTGCGGAACAGCATTACCTTGCTAATGACCCCCAGCACCTTTCGTATCCTTTGAGTGGCTAGGCATGATTCCCGTTCTATTTCATGCCTTTTTAACCCCAAATGGCCTTCAGCAATTGGGCTCCAAAAGATCTGGGCCATCAAACCCGGTTGCTTTTTTTTTTTCCCTCCCAGGTCTCGCTGCCAAATCTTGTGCTTCGGGGTCCGTTAGTCAAGGCGACCGGCCATCGTGCCTGCCTCCCCCACTAAAGTGGACTCGCTGCAGAGAATCTCCAGTGACGCACGGCAGGTGCCGTCAACTGGTACGGCAGGAAGCCTAGTACTTGTAGTACCACAGGTGGAGGGACGGCGGCACCTGCGGTTTTGGGGAGACTCATATGGTGCTTGTTTAAAATGCGCTTGCTAGAGTACTTGAAAAATGATTTCACTACGGATTTCCGACTCCGTTCCAGACATGTCTAGACTGGCGGGTCTCAACGAGCCGCCCAGGAGGATCATGCAAGACTCGCTCGGAACTGTTTCTCCCATCATACTGGCCGCGAATACGAAACACTCCAAGATAGGTAATCGACACGGGTGCTCTCCTCCGATAAGCCACACACACCATAGCCAAAGTGCTTTTACTGTGTGCGTTTACATGGAACCCGCCCTTGGTTTAGTCCTCGAGCCGAAGTGGGAGTGGAGCAATCCACTGAATTTGCCAAGAATCTGCCGGCCTCTTTGCTTCTCAAGGACAATGCCCGGCACTCGTGCGGTTTCCTCATCCTGGGACGAGCGCGGAAGCAGGGTCCGATCTCAAAAAGACGACTCAGTAAATACTCTATGCTCCCACACTTCAGCCACCGACTAGTTAGTCGGCACGAGGCACGACAATCTTTACGCACTACGGAGACAATTTCGAGCTAGTGGCTTTAAATGGCTTGCGCGGAAATATGCCCTCCTCCAAGGCCGCGGGAATCAATAGCATCCACTGGATGTTCTAGTGCCGAGGGCCAATGCAGCGCTAGAACCTCGAGAAGGCTGGCGGGTGAGTTCAAAAGCAAAAAAACGTGGTCAACAACACCGTCTCAAGGATCGTCGGTGGAGCCTACGCCATCAACACAGGAGACTACTAGACTCGCAACAGGCGATAGACGATTCTCCAGCCAGATTCAATTCAAAAGAGACAAAAGAAGAGCAGGAAGACATACGCAGGATGCGCGTCATTTTCTGTAATGGGTTTACAAGGTTTATTAGTGAATACACCATCTTCCAGCAGCTTATCGAGTTTGAGTCAGTTGGTCAGCGGCTGAGTTATAGTCTAGTTTGGGTTCGTATGCCGTCAAGCGAGTGACCAACACCATGGCACACCATTACAGAATTTAGTCAAGAAGCCCAAATAAATTAGAAATAAATCTGGATGATTCTGTTTTATTTACTCACATCTATGGCCTTGGTTTATTTGTTTGTATCTATTGTATTTTTTTTTCTTCCACCTACTTCCAGAAATGAATTTACCTGTGTCTTGCATCTCATCCCACCATCAGCGGACCCGGCTTCCTCCCCTCCATGCATTCGGCCATGTACCACGCTGTCCAATGTTTTGCGTTTATTAGCTACTACTTAGATCGACCACGACGATAGCCAATCCCGATCGCATAGTCGCGACGCCACGATCATCAAAATGGTGGCACCTCCTCTTTTTACCCTATGCCTTGCCGCCACATTGGATATCAAGGGTTTCGCCAATCATATTGCAAACCGCGTTGGTCCTCTTACATCACAATGCGCATGCCGTGCATCATTATCTGTTCTTGTTCTTGATCTATTATTATGGCAAGGACGTGGGTGTCGGTGGCATCTCCTATGCTATTTCTAATGCCAACTTTGAAAAAGCTGTGGAGAGCAAGGACCCCTCAAGGAGACCTCTCAGCACCCCAGTCCCACGCAAATCTAGCCTCATTTGTCTCTCGATTCGAGTTGTGGATGGTGATCGATTTCATTGTGACAAGATCTTCTCTGAATTTGAGAACCTCATTCAGCCAGACTATTGTTTCGAGTGAAAGCAACGATGCCCAAACATTACCCGCGAAGTATGATCAGTGTTTCCAATCGAACGTCCCCGTCCCCTTCCCCTTCTCGTTAATAGCAATGATAAAAAGCTCATTAGACCAAATACTAGTGTCTAGCATAGCTAGGTTTGTGCATCAACTACTCGCGAACTCGACCTTTTCCATGTCTACGAATGTGGGTGCCATCTGGAATTGCTATGGATGCAAGCTCATGTTGTCGGCGGGAGTGGCACTAGTTTGAATGCTAGCCACCAGGACCATCAGCTGCAGGCTGAAAGTTAGTAAATCGAATATTCCGTTTCAGGCTTATGCACACTTGGTGATTCATCATGTGCCAGGATCAAGGATCAAAATCTAGTTGTAAGGCGAGGAAAGAGACAACTTCACTTGACTTGGGATTGCCGCCCTCCTCCTTGGCTCTATGGCGCATCGCATGCCATCTCTCAGAGTATACTGTCGACTTAATTTTTTTTTTTTTAAAAATTTGATTTTTTTTTGCTCCTTTGGTCATATACCAGCCAACAGGTGTCGGAAAATAATCCGACAGTCTGATGACGGGGTACTCTCAGCCCAGCACGGACGACACGACGCATTTCTTTACAGGGTTCCCTAACTTCAAGAAGACCCTGAGTGCTTGACAGCTCGGACGTCAGCTTAACACAGCGCAAGGCCTCCTCTCTTAGAAGCCGGGCATAGCGATATGATGCGCCACCAGAGCTCCCCACCACAGCTTCCCACAAATTGATGGAGCAGCGGAGAGGTGCCCCTCCAACACCGCCAGATCCCGGCCCAGTCGTGGCCAGTTCCAGGGATGCGGTGCTGCCGTGTGTGCAATTGGCTTTCTGCTGAAATTCTCGGCATCGGCGGACTGGGGCTACAGGGGGTAGAGGAAGAGCTGGGGCATCTTGTTCCCGAGGCATCGTCACCAATCGTCAAGCGTTCCATCATCAATCGCTTGATGATCGCCTCCTATCTCGGATGCAGCTGGTGGAAAATTAGCGGCTAATTCCTTCCAGCTGGAGAGCGTCGGCCGAGCTGTTCTAACTCCTTGACGATTGTGTTGGCGAACAAGCTTCGACCATGCAGCCGAACCCACATCCAAGACGAGGTTGGCTCAATGTCAAGGGTCAACTCTGGAGGGTGCGAACTGACGTCTATTCTGCATCGTTGACATGGTCTTATGTATGTGCTAATACACACATGGTTGCTTCGACTGCGGCGTGTAGGCTTTGCCTGGTACTACTACGAATGACGGCCCATGTCGTGGCCAGCCATGCATGTTGACGTTCTCGGGAGAATCCTCGTCGCCCACATGGTGGTTAGGTCACCACCGTCTACAATCTCCACATGGGGCACCAGAACTGGCTCTGGCTTGTACATACATGTGCACAAGCCGCTGCTCATGCGGTGCTCATGCACTTAGCATGTTGATGCGTGGCTGCGTGCGGTGCCTGACTCATACATACCCCATCAATGGTCCCATGCTTCTCACGATCGCATCGCCTATTTCTAGAAGCAAGGCGCGTCTTGTCGCTGCAACCCGTCTCATTTTCGGCCAATGCCATTTAAACTCGGTTGTGATTTGATTTGATTTGATTTTTTTTTTTTTACTCCTCGTCCTCGCCCTGTCCTTCAGAGGCAACTTGAGCCAAGGACCGCAGCACCCCAGCGCCTATCCTCGTCCTAGAGCCGGCCCGGCTCCAAGTCAAGTGGACTCTCTCGCCCCCAAAGTGTGCTCTGCCCTCAAGCTACGCTATGTCCAGACAAGCCTCGACCAGGGCACAGGGGCAGCGAGGCCCTAAAAGTGGGCTCAGAAGCCTCATGGAACAAGCTGGCTTGGCGCTCGACCATCTATTCCATAACGGGGCTCTCATATGTCAGCGTGGCAGAAATAGTAGTAATCCGGTGCTCGCTGATTCCTCGAACACTGAGTGTGAGACGCCGCCGTCTTGTCTCGCGTGGGCCACTCTCTGGCCATTGACATTTAGGCGCCGTTCTTTTTCCCCAATATTCCTCAATCATCATCTCTGGACGGTATTGCCGAATCCCATAGCCGCGTTCCGAGGCAGGGCTTGTCCGTTCTCCCGGCTGCCCAACAGACGCGCAAAAACAGTGCAACCAACGCCGCCGCTACTAGCCAAAAACATGCATGTGCATGTGTTCAAAAGGGCATAAGAATCAGGTCCAGATGTCACCTCTCAGGGCATACCAAATCATACATCTCGGTTGTGCGTGAAGCCCCTCCACACTTGTGACGAAGACAACGCCGAGAAGCAACTCACCGTCCAATCCCTACACGGAATTTCTCTATTTCATTTTGGCGTTATTCACGCCCCGCGCCGCGTCTTCGTCATGTGATGATGCAACCCTCCCAATGCTTGCGTACTAGAGTTACAGTGACTCTAATTACCTCCGTCTCAACAGATGGCATCGGGCATAGAGAACGGATAGACTTATAAATGGGACCCCATTAAACAAAACCTAACACCCGGTGGCCCTGTCAACATGGCTTTTTTTTTTTTTTTTTCCAAATTGCATTCCCTTTTCGTACACCTTGGTGGGGCCGCGTGCCGAGACGAAGGATCCCACCTCACCGTTCAACATATCAATGGCTCAAACCTTGTCGCAGACGATGGAGTTGCATCAATGTCAAAAGTTACAACTACACGTGGAATTGGGTGTGTGCGCGCGCGTGCATTCTGCAACGTCGCGGCGTGATTGGCTTCAACCTCGCATTCAATCTCGATTGATAATCTCTCTGTAGGCCAAGGCTGGACGTTGAAGATACGAGGCATTGGGTTTCGCTATGATGTAATACATTCAGCCAGGATCCCCTTCCAACCTCCAAGGGGCAGCGCTGATCATGGCCCGAGGTGGCATGCCACCGAGCTGCCTAGAGAATGGGATCCCGTCACTCCTTGAACTGTGGATAGTTCGTCGACCATCGGCGTTGAATCATTACAAAATGTCCTGGGAATGTTCCAGCCATGCGAAGACTAACGGGAATAGGCAACGCGGGATCTCAACCCCCTCGCGACGATTTATTAACCCTGTATGGTGTAGTGGTGGGTGGGGTTGTTGGCTCGCTTTGCTTTTGTCCTGCATGGCCTTGTTGTCCCAATGAGAGCTTCGGCTGGGTATCTTTGAGAGATGCACTGACTCGCGCAAAAACGGTCCAGCGTTTGATATGCCTTTGCATGATGCTTTGCCTTCGATTCTCGTGAATTCCCCCTTTTCTTTCCGAAACCCCCACGGAAGTCACATTTAGCTTCAAGAGATGTGACATAGTTGCAACATGTCAGGGTTTGACGTGTATCCAGTAGATAGCCAAACGGCAGAGTCCGGGTTCCCAACTACTGCGGTCCCTCCTATCCATGTTGTTCTGCACTTACGATAAAGGATAGATCAGCGTGTAAATCAATAATGGAGGGGTAAACATTAAACTGGCATTCTGGGATGATGTCATGACTTTGGTTAAAGGCTACGGGACTTTGCCAGGCATGAGTAATCGGAAAGGGTTCCTGCAAAAGAAATATAAGTAAATGACCGGATTTGGTAAACCTGAAGCGAGCAGGTACATGAATTTGTCATAGTTGCTCCTATGTATTATATAAAACCCCCATTCTAAGCCTGCTAGTGAAACTTTGGTTATATGTTGCGTATCGTTTCACTCGATCAACTCCGGGGAGAGGGGTACAGGGTGTGGCGGGTGATACTACGCATTCCAAAGAACTTAATTTGTGGGATCTATAGTGTATTCCAGTTGTCGTCATAGTTCTAGTAGCATTCTCTTCGTTCCTGCAGGGGGTACGTAGGCACGCAGGTATCACATTGATGTGACTACCAACACTTCTCTAACTACCCCATGCTTCCCTCTCCCTCACTAGATGATCCAGCAGCTAGATTCCCCCACGGTCCCTCACTGACAGATTGGATTGGACTAGTATGGAGCCCCAGTCCTAGATTCAGCAAATATCCTGAACTCGATTCCCCAGCTCTACCCTGCACGTCACTACCAACATGCATCCACCCACCGTAAGGGGCGGAGTAGAGCGGGTACGCAAAGGGATAATTGCCCAGATAGTGAGCCAAAAAAAATGAAATGGGAAAAGGTAGTCCTTATGAAAGCAATAGCCCAGACTAATAGCTGAAACTTGTGGAGAGGAGGAAGTGAGTGAGAAAGGAGAATATATGACGGGCATAAAGGACGCATCCTTAGAAAGATCATTTCCCCTCAAACACACACAGTAAAAAAAGCCACACAGGGAAACCAGATGATTAGCCTCCAGTTAACCCAATCATCTATATTGATAACCCGGAGGAATCTTAGTCGTTGAGGCATGCCTGGTTGGGTTTCATGCATGCTGATGCCGCGGAGTTGCGCAGCGATGTCATGATTCGTGTTCCTGCACCCAATAGATTGTTTAACGGTCCCCCATCTCCGTTTGTTGGTTGCAGCTGCAACCCGCAATTGCGATGCCCTCGGCAAGGACGAATCGCTCCTGTCGGCGAGCAAGTGGTGCATTATGGACTTGTGACTTATCGAACATCCCAGTCTTGCTGGGCTCGTCGGCGATTGATCTCTCAGCAGATTTTCAGGTCAGGCCATCACGTTGCAGTGGTACGGCGTGGCTCCCGGAGTACCCCGAGTGTTCCTGGACGCAACAAGGACCCCAGCTTCAGTCGCATGAGCTCATTCAAGGCACAGGCACGCGACAGGAATCCCACACAGCTGTCCGACGCTGCGACCTGAATGAAGCATGGCATTCCCAGCACGGATCTCGCCCTGTGTCGGCGAGCCATGGCGGTAGCGGATGCAAGTTGTGGTTGGATATGTAACATTTGCGATACATTCAACATCATTCGGGTTGACTGATGCCGATCTAGATAACCCTCAATCGCCGCTTCTTCCGGGAAGCCAGTCAGATTTGCCTCTGGATTCAATTCCATCATGACGCACGTATGCGCAGTCACTCTACGGCTGTATCAATGGCCCTGAATTCTACCAAAATAAAAAAAAGTGACGCCACTTTAGCGTCGCCGCCCTGAGTTGCGACCGGCGTGCACTACGCCATAGCGTAATCAGGGCCATACCATTTGCACGGGAACATTATAAGCGCCTCGCTAGTTTCGTGCGCCAATCCAAAAAGATGCCGCAGCAGCCGCAGGGCTGGTTCCTCCCCTAATTGCACCAAAAACGGCTGCAGCGTCGTCTTGGATTTGCGGGTAAAATAGGAATTGGACGACCCTCTGCTGACTTGCATGCACGGAGGGGAAATCATCACCACCAAGAAAGAAAAAAAAATAGGGCTGAAATGCCGAGCAAATACCAGAGAAACAAACACATTCGAGGCCCAGAATAAACAAACTCGGGGTCTCGAAGCCGAATGCGCCGTTGCGATTTTTTCTTTTTCGTTCCATATTTTTCCCACAAGCAAAAACTTCCCAAACTCGGTCTTTGCACGGCAATGACGGGATTAGCTCGGCCTTCTTTACCACGGACAAGATCGGAATCAAGCACATCAGGCTGACATCATGAATATTACTCATCGTCCTTGGAAAGTGTTCCAGTTCTGTTAATAACCAAGACATATAACAATCATTCAGCGGCTCGATTTCTTCTAGAAGCCCAAGAACACCCACCAAAGCACACGCACATCGCCCAAACGGCATCCGACATACTCTACACATCCCGACAACCCGAACTAATCGGCGACCAGTCTATCTCTGCGGGGAGCTATTTTTCTTCGGTCCAAAACCCCGATCGATCCCTGACCCACACAATCCGCACTCCTCCGCGCAACAACACCTCATCCTTCATCATACGACAATTCGCGACCCCCAAATCGAGTAGTCCTCTTCCATAGAAGAACCCTCGAGCCGTCTCGGTTCTGGTCGACTTTGCAATTGCGCTGCGCCATCATCCCGCAAATCAACACACAAGTCACAACCGCTCGCCGTCACTATGAAGATCCTCACCAAGGAAGAAGAAGCGGCCCACTACGCTGCCGTCGTCAAGGGCGGTCTCATCGGTGGTTCCCTCGGCATTGGTCTTGGCCTGGGAGGCGTCATCATCGCCTCGCGCCGATATGCCTCCTTCCGCGGCCTAACGCTACCCTTCCGAACCTTCCTCGTCACTTCGACGGGCACCTTTGGCGCCATCGTCAACGCCGACCGTTGGTCCATGGCCTTCCAGAAGGCCCAGGACCCCATGCGCAGCTATCAGGACAGCGCTCAGCGCGCTCGTGATATTGTTCGCGAGAACGAGACCGCCTGGGAGCGCTTCATGGAGTATGGCAAGGAGAACCGCTACTCCATCGTCTTCATCTCTTGGCTTGCTAGCATGGGTCTTGCCTTTGCTATCGTCAGCCGCTCGCCCATGAACACGGCCAACAAGATTGTTCAGGCTCGTGTCTACGCCCAGGGCCTCACCCTCGCCGTTCTCATCGTCTCGGCTGCCTTCGAGATGAACGATGCCAAGAAGGGCTCTGGCCGCTGGCAGACCGTCATGGTCATTGACCCCAACGATCCTGAGCACAAGCACTTGATTGAGAAGAGAATACACAAGGAAGAATACGAGGGTCAGGACCTCTGGATGGGTAAGCTTTCTGTTCTATCCTGTCTCAGGACAGTTCCCGCCATTCCATTGATTAAAGCTAACATCAACTAAATAGATATGGTCGCTGCTGAGGAGGCTCGATTAGCCGCCAAGAAGCAGGCCGCGAGCAAGGTTTAAAGGCCCTCACAAACCTGAAGGAATACTGCCCTGGAGGCTGCGCAGTCGCTTTGACGACAAAGCTGTGTTCTCGTGCACTACAGCCACACTAATACAACGACCACCATAACCCATCATTTCCTCCAATACCGATTCATGCGAGAAACCAGTAGAGACCATGATATGATGTTCGGAGTTGTTTGTCATCGAGAAAACCCAAACGTTTTCTTATTGAACGAATCAGGCTTTATATATATTCGGAGGGGGATCTTGTTACAGCACAAAGCTACCTCTCTACACAGCACCACGAGGGAATGTCGAGGAACTGCATGGGGCGAGTTAACCTATTCAAAATGACTCGAAAAGTAGGCCAGATTATGGAAGGTATCATATCATAGATTTGGGGAATATGCAAGACCACCACATAGACAAAAACATACATCAAATGCTTGTACATATATAACAACAATTAGCCGTCCGACTCCCATCCGCCTTCCTTTTGACCCCCCTTCAGCCTCGTAAATTCATCCCAATCCGGTTCGAATTAAATCCTCAAGGCATACATGAAACCGCATCTATCGTCAAATCAAGTCGCTAACTCTTCGGCCGTTTATACCTCAATAGTGAAGTGGCTAATTTGTGAGTAGTAAGCATGAACGGCAAGCTCAAGAAGCATCACGTCACCAAAGACTTCTGAACCGTCAAAACCACCAATGACTATAAGGCGACTGTCGTATAGAACGGTACCGTGGTAGCCACGGCCTGAGGGTGCTTTGCCATAGACCCGGCGCCTGTCCCAAGTCATGGTGACAAGATTTAGTAAGAGGACATCGTTGGAGTACTCGTTGCCATCGTGCCCGCCAATGACAAACAGGTAGGAGCCAACAATGGTTGCTGTGTGCGATAAACGACGGAAGGCCAATGGGATAGGAACTGAGCGCCAGAAATGTTGTTCCACATCATAGACCCACACATCATCGAAACATTCCCCTCCGTCAGAGCCACCAAATATAATGAGCTTGCTACCTACCATATTGGCGGTGTGGTAGCCTCGGGCCTTGGGGCGGTAGTCCTTCGTTCCGGGAGGCGTCTTTTCAGGGCTAGAAATTAACCGCCACGACATCTTATTGACATCGCTGACGTCGAGTCTCCAGATATCATTCAGGGCCCGCACCCCATCGCCACCGCCAAAGACATAGAGACCGTTTTTATAGTGACACGCCGTGTGTGCCCTTCGTTTCGAAGGCATTTTGTCTCCAATAATCCTGGGCTTGGTCCACCGGTAGTTTGTCGTGTCGAGAACGTAGACATCGTTATAATACTCTGGCCCATCGCCGCCCCCAAACACAATCAGCTTCTTCCCCACGGCGGTGCAGGTCATGGCCCTTAGAGGAACGGGGATGTCACCAATAACATGCGGGGCAGACCAGTAAAATGAGTCGGCGTCAAATACGTAGAGAACGTTGAAGCATGTTCGTGAGTCGCATCCCCCAAATACGAAGACGTTGGAGCCAACGAGAGTCGTCGTGTGCGCTCGTAAGTTTGGGTGGGGGGCCCCTGATGAGGGAGCCTTGGACCAGTACATCCCAGATGCCGGAGCAACAGGCACATCGGGCGCTGTCTTTGGGTCTGGAGGTGGTGGGAACGATGTATGCTGGCCTCGGACTCGTGCGGCGGATATGATGCCAGAACGGGGTGTCGATGAACTGGTGGTAGGACGGGACGTTATGGCTGAGGCTGACCGTGTAGGAACTGGGCGCCGTAAATCGTGGTCATCCTGGCTTGAAATATCGCCCACGCCGTTCAAGGCGGAGGGTGGTTTAGGGGGCCTCGTGGCAGGGCGTTGGGAAGCTATCTGAGAGGCAGACTGGGAGCGTTGGCGGATGGTTAAGTCAGAGGGTTTTCGGCGGCTTGTGTGTGTGTGCGTGCTCTTGCTGGCGAGATGGCCAGGGGTATGGCTGCGCGGTAAAGGCGCTGCCTCGCTCGAGTCGTCATCGTCGGATTCGTCGTCGAGATGTGATGGATTAGTCTTGGTAACCGGAGATGCAGTCGCAATCTTCTGTGATCGCACGACCTTAGTCTTGAGGGGTGACTTGTCGGTAGGCCTACCCGAATCCGCCATGGTGCTATAGGTTGTACTTCATTGCCCAGGCTACGGGAGACGGGGGGTGTAAGGCAGGAGGGATGATGGCGCGTCGTGATGGTGCTGGCGGAGCGGAAACAGGTTGGTTGGAGGGAGATTGTCGGATGTCAGTCAGGAGGACGTTGTTGGGTTGGCGACACGACACAGGCTGGGGTAGAGCGGGACAAAGCCAGGGCTGCAAGGGCGCAGGTGCGGGCGAATGCAAGGCGGCGGTGGTTAATTTTGCGATGCGCCGCGGCCGCGTGCGGTGATGCTCAGGACGGGCTAGATTCGTGGGATAGAGAGAGGGATGACAGCAGGTTAGATTGGTTTCACGAGATAATCGTTGAGGCTCCTGGAGTAGCACTTCTCCGAAGCCTTCTGTCTGGGGGCGCGGGCCTGGAACTGACAAGTGCGGCGGGTCGAAATACGTAGTGCTCCCTGGTACCAGGGTGTGGTACCTGGCACGTCCCTGTTATCTTCTGACAGCTGCGACACTACACCCAATATCGCACAGAACAGCGAGAGTCTGGAGTCCAAGCCACTGGAGAGATGGTTTCAAGAAAATTGCCAGAGGACCAAGAGGCTTCTGCAGCTGCAGCCGTTTTCATGCGCCCTGCTGCGGGAGACGAGACGACGTGCCACTGCACTCAATTGCACCCATTGTTCATTCCAATGTCGCCCGACACCTAACACAATTTGCCCTTGACGTGCACCCGAGCCCCCCGAGCCCCCCGACGGTCGCTCGACGGGCCCCAATTGCCCCCGAACAGCCCACTGTTAGCTAGCTTCTAACTTTTATTCTAGCAACTGTTGTTCCCTGGGCTGTGGAGGGAGGGACCCGTTCGTGAGGGGCACAGGTGGGCCCTCCACTCTTTTAGTCTACTGGAACTCGAAGAAGGAGCCACTAAAACGCCCTGCTTCCTCCCAATCGCCTGGGCGGCCCAGGCTTCACCAGGGCATTAGCCACAGCAGTGTAGCCTATCGTCAACGAACACCCACTCATCTCTAGAATTTTTTTCCTTCTCCGGCGATCGACCCGGAGCCGCGATTCGACAACTCACAACGGTCTGCAGCAACACGTTCAGCTGAGAAAAAACAAACAGCTTTGCTGCGCTCTCACTCACTCACTCTCTCTCTCTCTCTCTCTCTCTCTCTCTCTCTCTCTCTCTCTCTCTCTCTCACTCGCTGCTTCCGGGCGTGTGTGGACTGTTTGTTTAATTGGCTCTCAAAATTCCGTGCGCCAACCTACGGCCCGGCAGCGCACAAACCTCACAACCCTGGTTTCCTCGCCCCTTGAGGCTCAGTGGACTTCAGCACGGCTTATCAACCGCTGCTATTTCCAAGACCAAACTTCGCCACGCACCTAACCGCTCACTAGGACCTCCATAAACCATGTCTGGGCAAGCTGACACCAGCATGGGTGGTATTTCCCCAGACCCACAGTCTATTCCTCAGACCAACGGTTCCAGCAACGTCCATGCCGACCTGGACGCTGGTGAGAGGGCATCGAAAAGGCTTAAGATGAACGAACCAATGCCCTCTCAGGCTGTAAATAGCTCTGAGAATACATGCAATGACAGCCAAGGTTTGAAGAATATCGAGAACGGCCAAGCTGGAGATTCAAGCTTCAACTCAAAGGCTGAGCATGTTGATGGCCGCGTCAAAGGCATTGCACCCATCAAGAAGGAGTGAGTATAAGGTTGCCTATTTTCAACAGAACTTATTATTAACCAGCATACAGATACTTGATAGATGTGGCCGCCCAAAAAGAGTCTTCTTCAAACCAAGATAATGATGATGATGCTGCCGAGGGGCGGGGCTCTGCAGCAACTCAAAGAGATGACAGGAACTCTGGCAAAGGTGGCAAAAAGGATAAGAAAAAGAGCAAAGGTCAAAATACCGAGCGAAACTTTGGAAAGTTTGATGATGCTTTCCGTCTCTGCAATAGCCGGGCATTTTACCCTGAGTTCTCACCCAGAGAATGCAAGTTTGGGGATCGATGCAAGCTATGCCATGACATCAGAAAGTACCTCGAAGAAGGCCGCCGCGAGGACGTTGAGACTTTTGGTGGAAAGTGCCCAGTTTTCGAGATGTACGGAAGCTGTCCTTCTGGATGGAAGTGCCGTTTTGTTAAGAGCCATATGAAGGAGATTGAGCACGATGATGGAAGAAAAGAGTTGGTCCTAATCAACAACTCCAAATCTGACGCCAAGAATATCGGTCCCGAAGGTGAAGAGTCCGAGGAGCAGCGTCCAGCCATTTCAAACGTGGTCAGCATGGATAAAAAAATCGACCTCAATCGCAAAAGGACAGACTTCACGCGTTCGGATGAGTATATTAAGTGGCTCAACCAAGAAGCTAAGCTGAGTGAGGAATTCCAAAATCGACGCAAGAACCAGTCAAAAGAGGGCATTGAAGATCTTCGTGCTCGCTATGTCGACCCTCCGTTCAAGCCTTCAGAAAAACGTCGACTCTATTTCGGCCCCGAAACCCCAACACTGGCTCCCTTGACTACGCAGGGCAACCTTCCTTTCCGACGTCTCTGTGTCGATCTCGGTGCTCAGTTGACTTATTCTGAGATGGCCATGGGAATGCCCCTTATCCAGGGAACAAAGGCCGATTGGACCCTTCTCAAGGTTCATGACTCAGAACTCAACCCTCCCAAGTTTAACCCTGGTGCCGTTCCAGTATTTGAAGACTACAACCATGAAAAGGATCTCAAGTTTGGTGCTCAGATTTCTGGTAGCAACCACTGGGTTGTCACCAAATCTGCCGATATTCTGAACCGATACTGCCCTCACCTTCGTCTTATCGATCTCAACTGCGGCTGTCCCATTGATATGGTTTTCAAATCTGGCGGTGGGTCTGCCTTGCTTGACAACCATGGCAAGATGGAGCGCATGATCCGAGGCATGAACGCAGTGTCTGGCGAAGTTCCCATCACGGCCAAAATTCGCACTGGTGTTCGCAGCAACCGACCAACAGCAACTCAGGTCATCGGCAAGCTCGCTTTCGGTGCCCGCGAGCATCGAGAGCGTCTAGGTGCCCCTGGCTGTGCAGCCCTCACCCTGCACGGTCGCAGCCGGGAGCAGCGATATACCAAAAAGGCTGACTGGGGCTACATTGGCGAATGTGCTGCACTGATCAAGACATACAACGAACAGAAAGATGCTCTGACCGACACGGCGGCTGAACCAGATGCAAGCACTCTCCCCAATGCCAAAGACGGACGCATGTACTTCTTGGGCAATGGCGACTGCTTTTCGCACACTGAATACTTTGAAAACATTGAAAAGGCTCGTGTTGATACTGTCATGATTGGTCGCGGTGCACTAATCAAGCCCTGGTTGTTTGAGGAAATTGAGAAGGGCCAGTACCTCGACAAATCCTCAAGTGAACGACTGGCATATATTGAAAAGTTTGTGCGTTATGGGCTCGAAGCCTGGGGTTCTGACGAGTTAGGAATCGGCTTTACCCGTCGCTTCCTCCTGGAGTGGCTCAGCTTTACGCACCGTTACGTGCCCATTGGTCTCCTGGAACATCTGCCACCCAGTCTGAACGACCGCCCGCCAGCGTATAGGGGACGCGATGACATGGAAACGCTCATGGCATCCAATAACTATAAAGACTGGATCAAAATCACGTAAGTTTCGGGTGCAATTCTTGAAAATGTGGCTCTGCTAACAGTGTGAACCTACACAGTGAAATGTACTTGGGACCTGTCCACCCTACCTTCAAGTTCCAGCCCAAGCACAAGTCCAATGCCTATGAGGCAGAGGGTTAGGTTCATATCGTTGGGGCATTTTGCGGCCATTCAAGGTCATTTGAGGGAGGTGAGATGTGCTTACAAAAATTTTAAGACGGTGCGATAAACTGGACAATGTGATGTGCGCAATCAGCAAAGAGGATGGATGCATGTGGAATGTAGACACTATAGTCATTTTCTTAAAACAGGTCCAGGGCGTTCTAGGGTTCAAGAAAACCAAGAATTGGGGGAGGATGGTTGCAAGGCAAAATTACGCGAAAACAGCAGGGTAGATTTTATATCCCAAAGGAGGCTCCTCGAGCGCCTCAACATATATTCAAAGAAAAGATGCCCCATTAAAGAATGTGCACAGGACAGGGATGAAGACCAATGTCTTGACAAGTTCCCCCCACCAGTATACAAAGGAGGGAACAACAAAATAAACCTAAACGCTAGGGGCTGGTATGATCATTAAACCACAACTCCATAATGATTCTTTTGATAGACCCAATGAAACCCATTAATACACCACACCCAATTCCCGTTGCATTAAAACAGGATCGTACAACTGTCCTTGCTGTCGACGTCTCCGCCGTTCGTTCGTTCGTTCGGGAACTCTTGCTTGGGGTTTAAACCCCGAAATTAGGAGTAGAAATGGCTCCTCTGCATACCGTCAGATGTGACGTACTCCTTCTTGCCCTCTTGGGGGCTGGCAATGGAGCTGGTAAGAGAGTTGGAGCGGCTGTTGTCGCTAGGGGCAGCGGTGATCTTCTTGACCTCCTGGCTGGGTCGCTTGAGAACCTCGAGATATGTGGAGGGGAGGTAGCCCTGGCGACCGTCGCGAGAACGGCATTGCCACCACTCACTAGGGTTGCCAGCAGGATCGTCCTTGGTGAGGACGGCAACCAAGTCACCCTTGCGGGCCTCAAGCTCCATGCCGTTGGCAGTCTGAGCTTGGGGTAGGAAGTCGTAGAGAAGTCGACAGAACTCGAGCTTGGAAGGATCAACAGGCTGTTGCTGCTGAAGTGCCTGTTGCTGTAGGCGCTTCTCTTCCTCCTCGTGGGATGCGGCCAGGGCCTTGATCATCTTGGACATCAAGTAGGGGAGACCAAAGGCAGCAAGAACGAAGAAGAAAAGAGGCTTGCGGCTAGCCTTGGGGGGGATAGGAGAGCCATCCGGGCCAGTGGAACGGCCCTCGAATCGAGCAAAGGCAAGCGGAGTGAGCGCGGTGGCATCGGCTGGTGGTGGACGGCCGGTGATTTTCGCAATTAGAGTTCGGATCCAACGCATGAGGGTAAAGATACCGAGGATGGAGCCAAGAGTGTCTCGCAAGTTTCCAAATTGCTCAGCAACGGAAACCATGGCTATTATCAAGATTAGTCGGTATCCAAACATGGGTTGGGGGGGGGGGAGGGGGATTGGAGCCAAGCATACCAAAGAAACTTGAGTGCGTCGCCATGTAAGTGCTTTCAAGCATCTGAGCGAAGCCTCCAAAGGCTGTAACAATACCCTCGAGCATCTGGAAAGTCGCCATGGTGCTGTTATTGAAGCGGTTCGTCAGACTGTTGGGGTCGCCGGGCATTCCCATGCCGCCCATGCCGCCCATGCCTCCATACATGCCTCCCATACCTCCCATTCCTCCATACATGCCACCTCCATAGCCTCCGTAGCCGCCGCCGTACATGCTGCTTCCGTAGCCGCCAAATCGCGAGTAGGGACTGGAGTAGGGCGAGGAGTATGAGCCGCCCATGGAACTGTAGGGAGATGCGCCCATGCGGCTATAGGCGGCCGCATTCTGGTTGACAGAGGCGGCGAGGGATGCAGGACGGTCGGGGATTGGAGGAGCGGCTGAGGAGTCGGCAGTTGAAGGCACGGCGGTGGTGGTGGAGGAGACTGAGGGGGAGATAGCTGAAACCAGGTCGGTGAGCATGTATATGCAGGAGACGCATGAGGCACGAAGGAGGGGAGGAGAAAGCTGATGATGATGCATCTACTTACCAGCTGCCGATGTCGTTGCCGCGCCGGGTCGCTCCCAGGGTTTGGGTGGGGACGCCATGGTGTAGTGTGGTGGAGAGAGAGAGAGAGAGAGAGACTGGGCGATGGCGATGGCGATGCGTTGGCGAAAGGAGTGAGTGGCGGTTGGTTATCGCGGAGTGCCGGGTCGCCGGGAACGGATCGAAGGTCGAAGGAGTCGTGACACTGAAAGGTCAAGCAAGGGCTGCTGCGATTTTGGTAGCCGCAGTGGGCCTCGGTCTGGAGCGAGTGAGGCGGGTGGTCGACCGAGGAGTTGGTTAGTCAGACAGTCAATCAGTCGCAATCACCCAAACCGGACGGGACGCGTGCCGGAGGGGAGAAGGGACGGGCAGTTTCTCCGTTGCGCGTCGTCGCAGCTCGCTGTGTGACGGGAGGGCGCTGTTGTGGTGATTGATGATGAAGAGACGACAATGCAATGGGGGAGAGAATGATGGAGAAGAGGAGAGAACGGGCCGGCCGGTGGTTGCAGATTGTCTGATGCGGCACCGCACCGTCAGGATAGCCACGTCCAACTGCTGATATTTGCCTGCACGGGGGATGGGCGACTTCGGGCCTGACCTGGGTGGGGCCGGCACGTCCAATCTCCAATCCAAAGGTGGCGAGACCACCTGCCCTGCCTGCTGGCTTTGGGAACCAATCCCGAGCGACGTCCGTGAGTGGCTGCGCTGCCGTGGCAAAAGTGGGTGCGGGCTCAGCCTATGCGACGCGGAGACGCAGAGAAATCCGGGGGATCCAAGTTCAATCGACCGGGGATACCACCGACAGACCTCGGCATTTTGTACCGTGGCCATTACGTGCATATATACATGTCACATTTTATTACAGTTGACCAAACAGTAAGAAAGTCGTCTGTTTGTTTGTCTGTCTGTCTGTCTTTCCTTTTGGGGGGGTTTTCGACATTGTATTTTTCTTTTCTTCTTCTTTTTTTTTTTTTTTTTTTTCCTTTCTTGATGAACTGAGACGCAAATCATCTTTAAAATTGCGCATGCAGTCTAGTTACATGCATGTACAATACATCTATCCACCCACATCACATAGTCACCACTCTCTCGTCACTGTCACAGGCAATCAAACCAAATCAATATATTGCTCCAGCGACTCGGCCCGATACACCAAAACTTCGGAAACTCGCTAAGGCTGTGTGTCCTTGGAGCTCGGTTCCACTTGCCAATTGCCCCCTCAGCCTGACCTTGTGAAGTTGCACTCCATATATTTAAGCGCCAGTCATTGCAGCACATCACAGTCACCGCTGCAGTAGTGGTGCGATTCCAGCTGCGTCGTGTTGGGTCATGTAGCCTCCCTTTCGCCCCCCAAGTACGCGGCAAATAAAAACCCAAAACACCTTGCAAATATCCACTGGCCTACAGATCCCCATGACCTGATGGATATACCAACGGGACTACGACCGCCTTTCAAATCCCACACCGGCAGTGGTTCCGGGTAGCCCCGCCGACCCTTTCCCCAACATTGCATGTGACGGGAACGAGATCCGGTTCCCACTTGCCCACAGGATAAAACACTGTCGCAATTCGACTACCCTATACCGTGCACATTAAAGCATGATCAGGTCGTGATCCGAGTTGAATTATAAAAACTTGCCTTGGGCGATGTGAGCCAATTCTCAAAATCTGTCCGTGTATACCTAGATAGGCCATTGTCTTCAATTCGTCATCTTACGTCATGTTAATGGGGCTGGCGCCTTGTGTTTGACTTTCCACTCCAAGCTGTAGTCGCCCCAATTCAAGTCCAACAAACCTCTGCAAGTATGTCTCTGATGTGAGATGATGCAGGTAGGAGAAGGCCTGTCGCACTCCAACAGATGCTACAAAACCCGTATGAGACGGTCTAGACTGTACAAAAAAAAAAGCCAAGACAAGCCCCGTTCCCCAGGTAACATTCGCAAAACTTCACCAATTTTATCATTACGCACTAACTATATTGATCTCAACACTATATGACTAAATATTCTAATATTTCCACAGACGCCTTCTCCTAGGCCGAATGCTTTGAAAACCCGTAACCCGTGAAAAAGGGTGAAGAAAGAAAACCGGTATCGATATCCCACAAGCCATACTCTTTGGAAATCCATCGTCGGAACCATAACTTTTACTCAATATGCTGAACATGGGATTTGGCGAATCAAGTCTGCGTTGCAAGAGTCATGCTCCTAAGCTAGTGTTGCAACATCTGTTGAGTCGGGCTGTACGGCTTTTCACGTAAAGAAACAAAGAAATATAATATATAAAACTGAAGAATGAACATAGTTTACTTCACCCTATCCTGTTCAACACATCCTGACATAATTAGTCCGGCACCCACGCTATTTGCATCGTACCCAAACGCGTTCCGCCGTCGTTTCTTTACTGACCGGTGATTTTTAGTGCACTGCTTAATCTGACATCTGCTCACATTATGGAGTACAACCTGAACACCCAAAATCTTTCTGGTAAAACACATATTTGCATGTACTAGCTAAAGTTGCCGATCCCGAATACCCTCCAATGCTAAGTAATCACACTCAGCTACTGGGCTTAGAAATCACTCCCATTCGAACTGTCCTGTTCCAACAAAATCGAGGAATGAAAACGCCATCCATGCCTGAAACACTACTACTCCCTGCGCTCTGGTAACCACCAACTTGGCCCGAGCCCCGATCCCTTTTAAATGTCATGTACATTATCTTGACAATAGTGACTTGCTGCGCCCATGCTTTTGCTGAGCCGTCTTATTCATGGCTTGGTCTCAACAGGAGTCGGTGCGATTCGCCGCTTCTTGGGCTCCTTCACTTCTTCCTTTTCACTTTCACTTGCATCTCTCTTGGTTCCAGCAGCACTGCTCGCACTTCTGGGTGTCTCGGGAGGTGTAGTCAATGGAATACCCGTTACTTTGCCAGAGCTGGTAGCTGCAATTCCTGGAACGTTGCCCGATATGAGGGGTGGATTGCTGATTACTCCGCTAGGCACTGTGCTGGATTGGGTTGTAATGGTAGCAATCGAAGATGTTGAGTTTGATCGTGTCGGAGACGATGGGCGTTGAGACGCTAGGGAAGCCGACGGAGGAGGCGACGGCGCAGTGAACGAGCTCGCCGAATTGCGGTGCTGATGATGTGCCCCGTTAGGAAAAGGCGAAGGTGGTGCAAAGCTCATGGTCGGCGTTGCAATCGGCGTGTTTTGCGTGGATGTGGTCACCGTCCCTGACTGAGTTTTGGCTGAGGCAATCTCGCCTTTGTAAACCTCACCCAATTCGCCTGGTGAAAAGGAGAGTGTGGAACAAAACCCGTCTGACGAGGAAATCATCAAAGTCAGACCGTCACTCGACCTGTGTTGAGTTAGCTAGGATCGGCATTTTGGCACCATCGGATTCAACATACCAAGCAAGATCTGTAAACGTTGCGCAATGGAGATTGCTCACAACACATATAGGCGTCTTCTGTTGGGTGTCATAGAGGAGGACTGAATCCTGGGTTGCAACTGCGTACACCATTCGATATGGCAGAGAAAATGCTGGCTTAGGTCCTGGAGTGGATGCGCCTGCATCGGTGCTCAAAGAGCTCTTCGATAGCGAGGATGCTGATTCGGTGGGGTTTGAAGTTGCTGGCGGAGGTGGCGGGTCCATCACTGAAGAAGCCGGCGATGGTTTTGACAAAGGTTCTGGGAGAGATGGAATAGGATCCTCAGCCGATGAAGTGTCAATGGTAATGTTTCGAGTGGTAGGGGGCGACTGGCGTAGCGTGTACATAACAGGGGAGCACTTGACCACAACAGATGGTTTCTTGTGGCCTGGCAAATGCGCGATTGGAGGCTTATTGATACCACCTCGGGTATAGATGTAGACTGTATTGATAATCTCATAACTTGGTTTCACGTCCTTGTCAAGTTGATACTGGTTTTGATATTGTCCGGAGGGCGTGAGGAGTAGACTGCCATCCGGAGTGAATGTGAGCCGTCGAAAAAATGATGTCAATGTTTCATTGGCATACAGATTGGCATTTTTCATGCCTAGACCGGTGCTCATAATCGGAGGCTTTGGTGAAGGATCCATCGGCATGACAGCTGGCAAAGGCATGGACGGCGCAGGAGAAACGGAACGTCTCGAGGAAAATGACGAGCGACGGCTATGACTGACAACACTGGGGGGATTCATAGGTAGCGGGAAGGATGTTGGGGTCCCGGGAGTAGAAGGCACAGGAGAGCCAGCAGAGGTGGCCGAGTCGAGCACAGCAAGCTGAGAGCGATGCCCAAAGTCCGGGGGGGCAGGGCTGTTAGAAGATATGCGACGAGGTGGAAGGTCAGCCTTGATGTGACTAGCAAGTCGAGGTGTCTTATCGTCCTGGCTGAGTGTGTATTGGCCGTCTTTGGTTTTTAAAGAATATATGTGAACCGATCGATCTGATGATTGTGTCGCAATATACTCGTTCAACGGGTCCCATGTTACGCCCTGGACGTAGTGACTATGCTCTGCGATTTGACGAACCAGAGTTCCTGTTTCCGCATTAGATGTCGTCTGAGTTCCCGGAATCAAACATCATACCTGTATTAGCGTTGTAAATCCGGGCGATATTGTCCATACTACCAATGATGAAATAGGCGCCATCTGGAGACCATGCTAGGTCATAGATCTCTGCGCCACTAGATCGACACATATGTTTGGCCCTCCATGATTCCTTATCTTCAGGGCCTTCGGAACCGAAATTGGATACAGGGCCTTCGCTAGGAACCCATAGAATGACATTGCCATCGTCGCCGGCGGATGCAAGAAGTTCACCTGATGATTGAACGCGGTTAGGAGGGGTGGTAGAGCATGGGGGCAATAGAGAGAACCAACCTTTGGGAGCCCAACGGACGACGTTGACGGCTTGATTGTGTTTGGAGAGCGTGGAGAGGTATTCGACCTTTCGATCTTCTCCGTCGGCTTGGACTTTCCAAACTCTGACGTGATTATCACCACCAGCAGTTGCTAGACGGTTTTTTCCGCCAGGCTCAAAATGAGCCGAGTAGACAGGGGCATTCTGGTCATGCCAATTGATGATGAGGGGTGTGGCTTTCATCGTGAAGGCGATGCAGAGACACTAGGGAGGCCGACGACGGGGCTGCATGTGGACGCGCCAGAGTAGGCTGGAGGCTGCGAGGCAATGGTATGTCGAGTGAGAGGGTCGATAGGAAGGGCAAGGTTCGTGGATCGTGGAGGGGTTGACTGTTGGAAGGAATGAAAGATTTCGACGACAACGGTCGAAGGAGAAGTGAGTCGGAAGGAAGGGAACAAGAAGTTGGAGGTTATGGAGCAGCTAATCAGGTACCACGGAACGCCAGTCCAGTTAGTAAAGTGGTGGATGGTGACTGGTGAGTCGGGTGGGTGGAGAGCTGGAGCTGATGTGGACCTCAGGCCGAGTTGAGTTGCAGGAAGGTCGGCGCGTCGGCGCTTTGGTGCTAGGCTGCGGACAATGGTGTGGATGGGTACGGGTAGTTTGATGGACAATGGAGCGTGGAGCGGGCGTTGGTGGAAGGGAGGATGATGGCTTGTACCGAGGGCAGACAATCAAGGCGAATTACGAGACGAAGATTTAACCACAGGCCAGGCGATGGTGAGGGTTATTTCGATGCATTTCTCAGGAGCCGCTATGGGTAGACAAGCAAAAAGGAAACAGGAGGATTATGGCGCAGGGCACCTTCCTGGGCCGGCGCCCGGGTGATCCATGGATCGTATTCCCATGGGGGGGGGGGGGGGAACATCGTGACAAGGCCTGGGCTGAGGTGGGCATCCAAGCAGAGCCCGAGCCCTGGCCTGGGAAGTCTCTGAAGCAGCCCGCTGCGGACGTTAGTGTCGAGGGTACGCAAGCCAGAGGGCTGGATGCCCCCCAGCCAAGGGGCGGTTTTCAGTGGAGGTGGAGCCTGTACGCGCCCTGCTTGCAATGCAAGCCCTCAAGCCTTTTTCACTGATACCGTCACAGTGGAGGCTTGCAGCAAAGATGCAGCAGCAGGTATTGCTACATTAGCTGCTTGGTTGGGTGTGAGCAGCGAGTAGGAGCGCCGAAGGCCCGGACGAATCATGTGGGCGATATGTCGGTCTCATCCCACCCTGTCACAGCCCGTCTTCGATCATTTTGACCAGAAACGAGGATGCCGGCCGGTCTCATCAATGCGATGGCAAGCTGAGAGGGGCCAATTGCAATGGTACTAACACTGGGCTCGGTTAACCCTGAGTGTGTCGCCTGCAGATACTTTCATATGCCGGAGCGGGCAATTTACAAGGCACCATACGCCACGCCCTGCAACCACCACAATGTGCACCCACCATGTGCCAAGGCACCTACTGTGCAACTTGAATGTGTGCAGCCTGGCCCCGGCGTGTCTTTGACGAAAGCAATCGTCCAGAGGCCCCGCCAGGGCATGGATCCGGAGACACAATCTCGCTCAGGGAAACCCTAAGTAATATCATCCGAGGGCAAAAGACAATGAATACCAGACAAGAAGAGAGAAAGGATAAAAAAAAGCCCCGTCGACGTGAGACCTGCATTGGCGAATGATAAATTTGTGCATGGGCTACGCAGATTCGGGTTTGAGGGTCCGGGATGGGAGCTAGATTTCCGGTTGGCTGGAAGCCCATTCCATTCACCAAGGAATTTGGGTGGTGATCTTCACAGAACATCCAGAAACAATTCACGGAGGGGTGTCCCCCATTCGTGTGCTTGGACCGTCACCCTCATCTCATATCCCACCTCATCTCGATCGACAGCGCAACCCGTTGGCTTCATTGGCGTTTCGCGCCGTCGTGTCTGCTCCGGCCCGTGTTTCTGACGAGGTAACGTGTCAGTCAGTGGTGTCAGCCTGAGGCTCGGTGTCAGCCCTGGCCACCAATCATGTGAACCCTCTTTCTGACCCGTGGCACGACAGTCGGTGACCGGCCTGAATCTAAAATCACAATTGATAAACACGCGAGCTGTGGCGCGTCTGCGCTTGCTCAGCAAGACGTTCTTGGCGTGTGCTAAGTAATTACGGATGTGAAGGGGCGTTGGTCCTTTGTTCTAGCACACATCGGCTGGCCATCTTACTGTGATTATCCCGGCACCATCCACAACTTGGACTGTGTGTATGAGATCGTGTGGGTGATATGCGGAGATTTATCGTCTGTGCCAAGTGATAGTCCATTCACCGTCGGGCTTTCGATGAGCAAACTTTCCGACCATTCTCAGCAACTGACGTTCCTGCGTTTCCGACTGGGCCAGGATAACGCCCCCTCTCCCCTCATTCGTTTTTCGAATAGTTGCATTCTTTCTCGAATATGGAGACAGACAGGTAATTATACCAAATGTAACTGACTGGCGGTGTACTGTTGACATTTGGTTGATGTGTATGCGATACAACTGGACTAGACGGCCGCATTAGAGCGTCTGTTCTCGCACACACATGTGCGCCCACATGCAGGGAATGAACCGTTTCTGCCGTGTGCTTTGCTCCGGGCGGGGCCTTTGACATCGCCCCCTCGAAACAAAGTGCGGGAACGGGTGTCAAACTTCAGTGACAAGAGCCTAATGACCGAGGAGCTTCCATATTGGTCGTCTGAAGTTGAACACCGGTTGCGCTCAATCAAGGGTTGCAGGGATCTATGGCTTATCTTTGAGATCCTAGCCTTGACATGACCCGATGCGCTGGATTCTGAAACACCTCTTTCTGAAATAGATAAATCTGCCGAGATCCCATCCGATAAATGGTTGTTTCAAGCGCTCTCATTCTCCAATAGGGCCTGGGCCGCGATGGCGTTTTGTATTGTGCTGATGCGCTCATCATTCATCGCAAACCATCATCCGCTTTATTAAAATAAAATAAAGACTGCCTTGACAACTCGGACGATGTCAAAGGCTATTGCTCAATTCCTATCGTCCACTCGCACATTAAATTTCTTCCATTCGCGCCCCTTTACGAAAAAAGGGATTGGTCGTGTTTGTTCTGTTGTATTTCCTGATTATCGTAGAGTTTACTACCCGGGTAACCAAAGCACGGGCGTAGACCACTGACAAAAAGAAATCGGACACCAAAAAACCAATTATCACTACCGTTCACAACAAGCTGACATGACAGTTGTATCCTAATATAATAATGGCAGTGGAGTAATGTCTGGCATGTCCTCATCTGGTGCTTAACATATGAGCGGCTGCGAAACCAGGGGGTTTATCTTCTCAGTTACACCATTTCATACATTGATCTATTGTCCGTGTTGTGACATCTTCATGGCAGTGCTATCTGGAACAGGGGAAATTTGATTGAGTTGAACTATTCAACGAACGGACCGAAGTTTCATGTTTCCTCTTGTTTGAATTCTCGATAGGGAGATTATATGGGTCTTCTCTATCTGATGCCATGTCTGGTTAGGTGTTCAAGGAAGTAAAGATAGTCGCCAGAGGTCAAGACAAAATAGACTCATAGAAATAGTAAACGAAATCGTATTCTATAATTGACTGGAAATGGAACGCAGTATTTGCCGATTTATCTTTCTTATGGTTCCGAGATTTATTTTGAGTCATCTGAGGCTGCTTCTTTTGTCTTGAAAGATGGGACGTTTTAGATACGGCGAAAGACCTGATCTGGTGAGCATCTTGCTAAAAAAAGGTATCTGGCCCCGCGCCGAATTCATCAAGATCATGGCAATATGTGCACCAGTGAGAGCTTGGCTGACCGTGTCCCGAACCGAAAAACCTTCATTATTAGATGTCATGTAATTCGGAGCAGGGAAACCAAAACGTCAGAGCGGAAATACAGCAAATTTATCAGATCGCAAAAATTGCCTTGGTATACTTTCAGCCCCACCGAACTATTGTTTGTACGTAGATAGACCGCTTATGATAGGGCAGAACGAACAAAGAATGTTTAGTTTAGAAATGATAGTATTCCGTATCATCAGTATTTGTATGAAATAGCACAGTTGGAAATGGATCTAGGTCAAAAGTAGAAATATTGCTTTACCACAGTAGTACTATGAGTTGTATTTTGTAAGTGCATGAAATGCTTGGTTCCGGTTTATATCGGTGCTAGTATATATGGGTATCGATTCTTAGGAAACCAACGTGATGAAGGATATTGTGCTCAAGTACATGTGAATCTCATTGCATGGCCTGAATTCTACAAAACACTCGTGGGTGCAGCTCCCACAAACTCGCTCCGGGTTCGGTAATGCCCTGGATTAATTGTTGACATACATTTGATTGGGTTTGGCAAAACTTGGACATGTGGATAGCTTTTTTTTAAGCCTTTGTTCCTAGTCTGGGGTCTGGTTTTTTGGTACACTTTTTACTATCTGAGCTTTATAAGAGGCCTCCATGGTCATACGTTCTGCATCTTAGAAGTTTCACTGGATGCTAAAAGCTCGGTAGCTTAGCCAGCAAGCTTGTAGAGGCCCGTTGGGTCATCATCAACACTGCCAACATTTAGAGAAATCTTGCTGAATATATATTCATACTGACTTGACACTACATCGTGATTTATTGTTTTCTTCTCGAGAGGGAATTTGACCTCTGCGGAAGAGTATAGATAAATCTCGATCGCATATCTGTTATAATAATAATAATGACGAAACATGACTCTAGGATGGGGTTACAGAAGAACATTTATGCATACTTTGTGTTTATTATTCATCCTTGTTTTTTTGCCCACTTTAAAACCCGACCAACATGGACTTGGAGGGTTTTGGCTAACATAGAGATGAGAGCGGCTAATGTGGGCTGATGTCATTGATCATGTTGGGATTAAATGCGCAATTTGGATGGTAAGATGATGTTTGTATGACTATAAAAGAGATGGCGCTTAGGTGAACGTGAATGGCCCGGACAAAAAGCTGAAAATGAAATTTTTCCTTCCTCCTTGATGTCTTGGCCAGCAGGAATTATTGACTAGGGGCGTAGTCAGAAAGAAGCAAGTCATAAAATTAGATTAGTGAGAGGCATGCTGGGCTGGTTAGAATCCTATGTCTCATTTATGGATCTACTGGTGGCGACGCTAGTTAATGTATGTTTGGGAATTATTATTATAGGCGCGAGCGGAAAGATTTGCGCCGTATGACATGGCAGATGGCAAACCAGCACAGCTATAAAAAAAAAAAAAGTAGAGGCCGGCACTTCTTGGAGGGGATAAAAAGGTGAGTCATGCGGTGAGAACCAAACCCGTATCTCGATACCTCAGGAATTCGCGAAACCATTGCCAAAGAGGTTGACAGTGAGCGGGGGACCCCCAAATGGCAGAGAGGCCCTGGCCGCATGGTGCAGTAGTTGCCCAATTAGTGGCGAGTGTTATGCTCGGTTTCCGTCTAGTTAGCGAGGGAAAATGAAAGGTGATCGACCTAGCTTCCCCACCCCCTTCCCAAAAGGCTGCTTTGGCATGGGTGCGCTAAGCTCGCTTGGGGCCTTGGTTGGGTCAGACCGATGCACGCTGGCTGAACCCTTTACATTGCTTTCGTGGAATGCTCATCTCGCTGCAGTCTTTCCGACTTGGAGCAACGACCGTGTCATTCAAGTACAACAGGGAGGAAAACAAAAACAAAAAACAACGCACTGATACATGCCGCATTAGCTGTTATTGTATGTATTTCTCGTTGTTACTCGACATGAATCAAAAGGGTTGCAGCGGAACGAGAGTAACTTGGTGGCGGCGGTTGGTGGAGTCTGGTGCATATCTCCGAGTTAACCATCGGGTGCACTCTGCAGCATGTTGAGCCGGAGAGCACCTCGCGGCCGGCTGCAATGAGATTTCACGCACGCCTTATTGATTGGCATGCCATCCACCCAATTTTCTTGTCAGACAACTAATATCAATGGTTCAAGGCGCTTGTGCTTGTGGCTGACGGCGCACATTTATTCCGCTCTGACACCCATGATGGGAGGGACCCTGCGCCGCGAACTAGATCAACTTCGGTCTCACGGCCTTGCTGCAAGTCAACAAAGTGCTGTGCAAGCTGCAGTATGCAATGTGACACAATTATCTAGAAGGGGGGTCTTAAAAAAAAAAAAAACCTTCTTGGCTTGCTGTCGTATGGTGTCTATCGTCACACCGTAGCTTGACCCTCCCTCGTCGTCTGGCGAAAAGAGCTCTGCCAATGGACAGGATATTGGCGAGGGAGTTTGCTAGACTGCCCGTGGAAATGTCGCACTTCTTGGCGATCAATGTCACCCGCCGCCATGACTCACCATCCGACGTCTCCTTTGGGAAGAAAATGAGGAAGAAGAGGAAATTTAGTTTCGATGTGGGTTGCCTGGTGCAAGCCTATGTATGACCTTAGGTAATCTTCGCCATGTATCCATCTCTCCGCGCCCCCATCTCCATTACTAACCCACCTGATAATCCTAGCTATGGCGTCGGAGATGGCTTGCTTTAGGCTCGCTGCCACTTCCGACGCGCTCGTCTGTTTCTCTCATTCTTCCTCCGTGTCTCTTTATGTCCTTACATTGTACATGACACGGTATACGACTCTATGCTGTGCCCGTGCCAACGAGCTGGGCTTCTAACCTTGTGTTCTCCCCATCTCTCTCGCCGGCAGTCGGCAACGTGGTTCAATTTCTCTCATTTAAGCATTGCTTGCGACGAGGATTGACAATATTATCTATATTGGTGGATGCTTAACTTGTGGCCCGCAGGGCGATAAAGCACTCGTTTGCAATCATCATGGGCGAGTCCCTGATACTCCCACTCACAGGTGCGGGCTTGGCAGTGGTAGCGCTATCTGCTTCGCCTGCCATTTTGGCTTTTTTTGGTCAAGTTCGAAACAGGACTCCCAAGGACAACTTTTATGAAGACGCTGATGGGAAGGCTACACCTGAGAGCATTGCTTTCTTTTCTAATCGTCGGTCCAAGATTGCCATCCTCCTGCTCTCAGCTCTTGGCCTTGGGACATCAATTGCAATCTCGGTCTTGTCAACCCTCCACCGGACTCACCATGGCTTCTTAGAAAGTTGGCTAACGACAGCCGCCTGGGTAAGCTGAATTGCTCCTACCTACTATACTAAACAAATGCTCTAGATCTAACACCGATTCCTAGGGGCTTATTCTTATCCATGCTATTTCTCTCGGGTCTCATCACTCTTCTGTGAAATCCCATGACATGGGATTGTGGCTTTTAGCATCATCCATTGTTGTTGCATCCATTTCTATTACTCAGTTAAGTATCACGGCCCAACAGATGCCCAAGTATTGGAATTCTGTTGTCATACTTCGTGCTTTCAACTCTGTCATTTCGATTGCTCTTGGCTTTTCCAGCACCTCACTTCCTCGACGGCCAGATGTCTTTCACAAGGGGACACTGGTTGACCGTCAATCGACCGTCTCCGCACTCAGTAAATATTCTTGGACCTGGGTTGAGCCAATCATCGAATTCGCCTCTAAGAAGAATGATCTAGACGCTGAAGATGTTCCTGCTCCTGACCGTAGACTTCGCTCCGAGGATCTTCAGAAAGATTGGGATGCTTTTCAATTCAAGGGACCCTTGTGGCACTCCATTATCTGGGCTCACAAGGGCGCATTTGCTTTCCAATGGGGAGCTACCATCTTCCGAGCCTTTTTGGGCATTCTTCCATTTTGGATCATGTTGCGCCTCATCAAGATTCTCGAACAGAGAGGCGGGGGAGGTTCACCCACCTTGGAGCTTTGGATGTTGGTTGTATGGATGGCATTATTTAATATGCTTGATGCGGTACGCCATGTCTTGCCTGTTTTCGGCCGCTGATACTGACATGCCCCCTAGTGGATTGAGGGATGGGTATACTGGTTCTCGTTCTGTGACCTGTCTCTCCCTATCCGGTCTGAGTTGTCCACTCTCGTCTTTGAGAAATCTTTGAGACGTAAGAACGTCAAGGCCGCGGATAAATCAGCAAACCCTGGCGAAGATGGCAATCACTTTGGCCCTAACGATGATGACGAATCAAGTGATGGATCGAGTGTTCTAAAGTCTCGCCAATCTATTGTCAATCTTGTTGGCGTCGATGCTATCCGAATTTCCAATTTCGTTGCATATCAGTTTTTGATCATCAACAGTATTGCCAAGCTTGCTATTTTTTCAACCTTTCTAATCCAGATGATCGGATGGATCCCATTTGGCGCAGGAATGTTGACCTGGGCAGTTATTGTGCCTCTCAACACCTGGTTCTCCAACATGATGTTGTTTAGATCCGACAAATTGATGAGGCAGCGTGACGAGAAGCTAGCAATGGTAAATGAAGCTCTTCTTGGAATGAGGCAAATTAAATTTTCTGCTCTCGAAGAAAAATGGGAAAAGCGCATTATTGACATGAGAGAAAAAGAGTTGTCGACTCTTTGGGGTGTCTTTGTTGCTGAAACTGGCTTATACGCGTGCTGGATTGTTAGCCCAATTTTCCTGGCTGCCTCATCGCTCGCTGTCTATGCTTATATTCATGGCGGATTAGTGCCATCTGTGGCTTTCGTCAGCATTGGTGTCTTCAAAGCCCTGGAAGTGACCCTGGTAGCCCTCCCAGAGCTTCTTACTATGGGAATCGATACCCATGTTTCTGTCAAGCGAATCGATGCCTATCTCAATGGCCCTGAGATGGACAAGATTTTGAAAGAAGGTCCTGAAATTAGCTTCGAAGACGCCTCCATCTCATGGCCGGTAGACGAGGATGTCACGGATGAAGACAGATTTATTCTTCGAAACCTGAATCTCACTTTCCCGAAGGGTGAATTATCGATCATTTCGGGTAAGACAGGAGCTGGAAAGAGTCTTATTCTCTCTGCCATTCTTGGAGAGACAGATTTGCTCAACGGCACAATTCATGTACCCTCCACCTTGTCCCCCGATCAACGCCGAGATGACGATGCCCACTTTGGGAACTGGATTATCCCTGGCGCAGTTGCGTATGTCAGCCAAACTCCGTGGCTCGAGAGTGCTTCTCTCCGCGACAATATTACCTTTGGTCTTCCTTTGGATTATGAAAGATACAGGAAAGTCATTGACGTTTGCGCCTTGAAGAAGGATCTTAAAATCCTTCCGGATGGTGACAGAACTGAACTTGGTGCCAATGGTATCAACCTCAGTGGCGGCCAAAAATGGCGAGTCACTTTGGCTCGTGCCATTTACTCTCGGGCTGAGATTCTCATCATGGATGACATTTTTAGTGCCGTTGACGCTCATGTTGGTCGCCATATCTTTGAGAAGTGTGTCACTGGCGAGATCTGCCACGGAAGAACTCGAATCCTTGTTACTCATCACGTCGCGCTTGTCCAGACCAAGGCTAAATTCCTCGTAGAGCTTGGGGAGGGAACCGTACTTCATGCTGGTTTGGTGTCAGATCTCATACAACGTGGAGTTATGGATGAGATTCGACAGCACGAGCAAACGGAACAAGAAATTTTAGATGATGAGATGGGCGAAACTTCCACTATTGTCAATTCTGAACAGGTTTCGGCAGTGAATTCTGCTGATGAAATGGAAGATAATGCTTTGCAGAAGATGCCTTCAAGGGACGCCAAACAATTCATCCAGGAGGAGGTTCGACAAAGGGGCGTAGTTAAGAAGCATGTCTATCTAACGTACTTGAAAGACAGCGGTGGCTTGAGTTCATGGGGACTCTGTGCTTTGATCTTCCTTGCTTTTCAGATTGGTATCCTTGGTAAGTTGAAAAAACCTTGTGATATTTTTACAGATGGCTAACTTGAAAGGTCGATCGTGGTGGTTGCGAATCTGGACAGCACAATCTGAGGGCGATGTCTCGAAAAGCAGCATCCATGAAGAACACGGCGTGGCCTCCATGTTTACGTTCAAGCATCAGTATTTCCACTCGACTTCTAGCTTACACGCTGCCAAGACAGATGAGAGCCTGAATTTCTACCTATTTGTCTACGTGGGGATCTCCCTGGCTACAGCGGTTGTTGGAACACTGCGATTTTATTATGGATACGTCTTGACCGTGAGGGCTAGTCGAGCATTATTTAGTAAGATGCTATTCGCCGTCTTGCGAACCCCCCTGCGATGGCTTGACACTGTTCCCGTTGGAAGAATTCTGAACAGATTCACATCCGACTTTAACATCATTGATAGCACCATATCGAACGACTGGACCATGTTCATCGCCAACTTTCTCGGGTTGACAGGTGTTTGTGTTGCTGCTTTCTTCGCCTCTAGCTATGTGGTACCCTTGGCTGTAGCTCTTATACTGATTGGTATGTGGATTGCTCGGAAATATCTTTTCGGCGCCCGACCATTAAAGCGACTCGAGAGCAATGCCAAGTCCCCCGTTTTTGAGGTTTTCAACGCGGCATTGTCTGGTGTGTCTACCATCCGGGGCTATCAAAAGACACAAGTTTACATTGATCGAATGTACAACAAACTTGATAGTTGGGCCATGATGACTACTTATATGTGGCTTGTGACTCGCTGGATGGGTTTTCGCATGACGTTGGTCGGCACAGTTTTCTCTACAGTGGTTGGGATCATCGTCATTTACGGCTCTGACATGGACGCCGCCTTGGCTGGCTTTACGCTATCATTCGCGCTCGACTTTTCTGAGAATATCCTCTGGACTCTTCGTAACTACGCAAACATGGAGCTCAATATGAACTCCACCGAGCGAGTTGTCGAATACACTGAGCTCGAGACCGAATCGCAAGGCGGCCAGAAGCCCCCAGCCGCCTGGCCCAGTACTGGTACTATGGAGGTCAAGAAACTTGAAGTTGCATATGCGCCGGACCTACCCCCTGTGCTGAAGGATGTTTCTTTCAAGGTGAAGAACAATGAGAGGATCGGCGTTGTAGGCCGAACTGGTGCCGGAAAGTCTTCATTGACTCTCGCTCTCTTCCGATTCATAGAGGCGCGTTCAGGTAGCGTCATTATTGATGGGCTGGACATCTCCAAGATTGATCTCCACAGTTTGAGATCCCGCCTGGCCATCATCCCCCAGGTAAGCACATGGAGTATTCAGCCAATGACTCCTCCAACCTCTAACTAACTGTGTAGGACCCTGTGCTGTTCTCCGGAACTGTTCGATCCAACCTGGACCCTTTTGAGGACAATACAGATGAAGAACTCCGCGATTCCCTAGCACGAGTCCACCTGGTCGACTCTCTACCTGTCACACCTAATAATGAGCCATCGTCTGCTGCAGCCTCTACGACCTCTCCTAAGAATTCCAACATTTTCCGAGACCTGTCTAGCCCCATTTCAGAGTCGGGTGGTAACCTATCGCAGGGCCAACGTCAGCTTCTTTGTCTTGCCCGCGCCATCGTCGCCCGGCCCAAGATTATGGTCCTGGATGAGGCCACCTCGGCCGTCGACATGGCCACGGACGCTCTGATCCAGCGCAGCATCCGAGAGGAGTTCAATGACAGCACGCTGATTGTCATCGCTCACCGCCTCAGCACAATTGCCGACTTTGACCGCATCCTGGTGCTGAACGAGGGCCGAGTGGCCGAATTCGGGTCCCCACGCGACCTCTGGGAGAAGAACGGCATCTTCCGCGACATGTGTGAGAGTAGTGGAGAGAAAAAGACTCTAAAGAATACTATTTTTGGACTGGGCAATAATGCATAGAGGGTACAAGATAAACACCGCTGTATGTGTGTAAGTTTCTTAAATTGAGAAAAATTTTCTTTTTTAAAAATATTAGTTTGATAATTGGAATAAAAACAACTGGAAGCGAACCTAGTTTCATCATGCAATCAAGATGCCATTATTCCCAGTAGTTTCTAACCGTAGGAGCGCTTTCTCTGGCAGTCAGGCTCTCTGCACTTAATCGTCACCAAACTTTAGCCATAATACTTTGACGGGACTTCTCTTGGTATGTTTCGGAGGATCGATGAATTTATTGAACGGGATGGGTAGCTTACAGTTCAGTAAGGGGTTATTCACGCTGGGGCCATAGCCTAAGAAACGAATAAGTCATTGCTATAAGAGAGTGTGCAGAGAATAAAGACAGAAAAATTGAAGAATACATCTCAAGATTGATATTGTTGATCCAATTTACATTTTACTTAGTTCTGAAAGAAAGTCATATCTCATATTATACCACATTGATTATCCCAAACCCATTGGAATCCCCCTGCTTCCAGTATCCAAATGTCAAAAGAGAAGGAATGTCAGAAGCAAACCGTTAGAAAGAAGAAGAAAAAAAAGACAGGAAGAGGAACGATAAATTTCTCAGAAGTGTCTTCGGTTCAGCCCTCGGATGCTGCTGAGTTCGTCATCGTCAAGGGGCTCGTTGCAAGGGCCTGCCTCTTCCTCCCATCCATCTGGAATGGAAGCCTGAATGTAATCACGGAACCCTCGGCTCATCTTGACAACAGCACGAATGTGTTTCTCGCCAATGAGGATTCGATCTGAGTCCTCCTCTTGAGCATCACTCTCAGCAAGTGCCAGAGCCGTCTGCATCGCGTTGCGGATCTCGCGACCGTTCCACTTGAGGTTGCGCACCTCACGACTCTCGCATGTGAAATCGCGGGCAGCACTTGAGATGCGCACCTGGCCACAGGAGTCGCGCGTCAGACGATCGAAGTTGTTGGTCCAGATACGCTCGCGGTCTTCATCGCGGAGGTTCTTGTAGTGGAGCGCGACGTGGATTCGGCTCAAGAATGCTGGGTCGAACCACTGGACTCTGTTGGTAGTGAGGAAGAGAACACCACGATAGTACTCTAGGGCGCGCAGGAAGACAGACACAAGGCCATTACGAGAGATATCCTTGGAACGCCTGCGCTCAAGGTATACGTCAGCCTCGTCGAGAAGCACGAGGGCGCCATATCGTTGGCCCAGTTCAAGGAAGTAGCTGAGATTTGCTTCGATATTGAACGAGTCAACGCTCAGATCACCGCTGGTGAGGGAAATGAGTGGACGGTTGGTTAACTCAGCGACGCACTCGGCCGTGCAAGTCTTTCCCACACCAGGGGCACCGTGAAGGAGGAATATACGGCCCTCACCCTTGTTCTTGACAAAGTCGTTGCCCCAGGGGGCGACATTGCCAGCGTCAAGGGAAGTGGCAAACTTTCCAATGAGAGCCTTGACAGTCATCTTGATTTCATCATCAAGAACGAGATATTTGAATGCTTCCTTGTCAGTGACCAAGGGTCTGAGGTTGGCGAGCTCTAGGTGACCCCAGCGGCGATCGCCGAGAATGAAACCGGGAATGGTTTTACTGCAGACAAGATAAAAGAGATCGTTTTCGGGAGGTGTATCATGGAGAGGATCCAAATCCTCAAAGTTGAGGTAAGGGCTATCCATATCGGACCGATCTCCGGCACAAGAACTGCATCCACACCGAGGTCGGTTGCGGGGAAGGTGATCTTTGACTGGAGTCGATCTTTGATCATAGGAAGGAGCCCGGTGGGGATAGCGACCCATGCCGCGAAGGGCATCTGGGCCCGAGTTGTAGTAGGAATCGAAGCCGGGAGCATCACAAATGACACGACCCTTCATGAACCCTGTTGGGCCGCGGCATTGGCGATTGCCGACGCCGGAGTTGACGAGAAGACCCTCGTATTCCATGTATGTTGGGCGTTTGAGGAGTTCCCAGTACATCTTCCCGAGTTTGATGAACCTTTCCTTCATGGTGAGTCCATCTTGCGCATCGACATCCTCGGGCCAGTACGCGGCGGGGATGACGGGAAGGCTACCAATGGCCTGCTCCCCAAGCCAAGGGGACACATTGAAGCTATACATGTAGCGATTGACCTTTGTCCCATTGGACTCAATCATCCAGCAGTTGACTCTGTAGGTATCAAAGGCGGTAGGGGATTCTTGGTTCTTGTGGACGCTACTGATGACATATGGAGTCCAAATGTCATATCGTTTGGCATAGATGACCTCGCCAGGCTTGAGAAGGAGCCAGAAGTACTCAAAGGTGGCCTTCGGCTCCTTGAGGCGATGGAGCTCTTCTTCCTTTTGAATCTCTTCGCCGAGGTTATCTTCGAGGAAGCGAAGAAGAATATCGATGTGGCTGGCGGTGGTGGCAGCATATTTGGCATCATGTGTAGCGGGCTGGTGGTCACGGTAGTGGGCAAGCTCGTCGCGGTGATGGTAGAGGACGCGATAAGGGGAGCCAATAACGACGTGCTTGCCGTTGAGGTTGATATAAGGGTAGTATGCAATGACAGCCTTGAGGGCATTGATTAGGTGCTCAGAGTGGATAGTCATGAAAGGACGGGCAATTTCATGAGGAGAAGCCTCGAGGTCTACTTCGTGATCGGAATAATAGTCATCATAGTGGAGGTTGACTTGGTCAAAGGTCTCGGTGATGGGACGGTCTTGCTGAGCGGGACCACCGCCACCACGAACACGGCGGCTTGGACGAGGTCTCCCAGATGCCTTATCGGTGAAAATCTTTGTCGTGATTTCGAGAACAGGCTTCTCGGGCATGTTGGCATGGGCCTCAGCTTCGTCGGCATCGCCCTTGTACGAGGGGATGTTCTTGAAGGCTGTAGTGCTATGGCGGTCTATATTATGGGTTAGCACTCGCGTGTTTTTGAGAGGAGACAGGGTAAAGGTATACTGACATTCAACGACCTTGTCACCCCATCCAATGTACTGGAGAACGTGGAGAACATCAGGGACTTTCCCATCTACCTTGAGGGTTGGCTTGGGATGAGGACGACGCCTGGAACTAGTAGTATGCCTAGGTCGAAACTCATCGAAGCCATCGATGGAGGAGGCATCGTCGAAGCTGTCCTCTTCAACGACGCGGAGTTCATGAACCTCGGGCTCTGTGATGGCCATGTTTGATACAGCCTGATAAAGTAGAATGGTAGAATGGAGGAGGTTGAGAGGATGAGGATGATTGCTCAAACACTGGGAAACGGTTGGGGGCTTTATATCAACTACATTTTAGGTGACTGCTGGCAAAGACGCTGCTTTGTACAACTCGTTTAGCCTCTTGCAGATGGTCCAAGGCAGCAACCGCGCCATGGCTTGCAATCGCACCAATGGGGCGCTACGAGGATGCAGGTTGTGTGCAATGAGAAATGTGTATCGCAGAGGCTTGACGAGGCAGACATGGCCTCCAAGAGCGTGTTGGTTATCTGCAGGGCATTGCTTCAGCCCTATTCGGCAGCTGTTGCGGGGAACGGCATTTGGCCCACCAGTTTGGTTGCACAGCCCACTGTTGCAGCCTAAGCCACCACCACCTTGCTCGGTGTCGGACGAGGTGTGAGAGGCCCCTCCAACAATTAGTTAGTTAGCCCGTCGACTTTTCAACTGTCGGGCAATGTGCGAAGGACTGGCACATTTTATTGATCAGGGTGTAACATCATGCTAGCTGACGGCATCAAAGGTCAATCCGGCATGTACTTTAGGCAGCTAGTGCAGGTTGAAGTAGTGCTAATGAAGCCCAACATACCGACGCTCTCTGTAATAGTACTATGGATAGAGCGGCCTCGTTCTCTTCCGCCTAGGCCGCCTGGTGTGAGTGAGCCTTGCTCGAACCCCCGCATGCTCTCGGGGTTTCCCGACGCTGTCTCCTAGCACGTGTTACTGTATCGTAGGTCATTTTAACCATCTTTATTGGCGAACATGGCATGCTTGCCGAGAATAAACACACCACTTGGCCTTTCAAACCTCTATCCCATGTATGCGTAAGCCAGGACTCTAGGCGAAGGCACAGTGCAATACTTATTCTGAAGGGAACTGACCCTCTGAGGGCTATCCATCTTCTCGAAATTCTAATACGTGATAACATACAAAATGCCAATTGAACCATAAACGCCCCGTCTTGTTCATTTCTGAACCCCATTTCCATTTAATTAATCATACATTTCTTGCCATTCTCAATTAGCCGCGATTCGTGCGCTCGCTGTCACATTGCTTGCGTGTGCTAAGAGGAACTTGCAGCATGTCAATGTCAGCTTACATGCCTTAGTCCACCCATCATCCTGCGCAATTCCTAGCTTGATGCTCACATCTCCAATCTTGTCACCATCAATCTTGTAAGGTAGGCTTAGCGGATTCCCCGTCTCCTCTGTCTGGCGCTGCACAAATGATCCCAGTTGGCGAACCAACTCCAGGAATCCTACCATAGCATTGTCAAACTTTCGGTGCATAAATGTGAGCCCCAGTGGCATATCACCCGAGCTATACAATTCCAGCACATGCTTCTTGGGTGGAGGCTGAATACCTCGGGATCCAAGGCGACTCGAGGCCGGGCTGGCAATCTCATAGCGGACAATCTTGGACGTGCTTCCCATCGGCTGAGGATCATAGCCGTCGAACTTGTAACAGAGCTTTTCTGCTACCGTGACCAGTAGCAGGAGTGCATGGCCCCATGCTGCATTGATCTCAGGCCAGTCTACGGGTTTGTTCGATAAACGTCCCAACCTTAGACCGTTGATGGTTGCAAAGCTGCCGTCGTGGCTGATGCAAAATGTGTCGTTGTAGACGTTAGATCGCTGCAGTTTGTCCAGAAGCTGCGAGTCGTTGAGGTACTTAGCGTTAACACTGTCCCGCTCTGACTGGAAATCGGCCATTTTGGTTGCAAATGCATTCCGTTCTCTCCAAAACCTCTCTTCTTCCTTGTCTAGTAGGCGCGATTCCTCCTCGAGGGCCACGATTTCCTCATCCAGTGCATCTTTCTCAGCCTCCAGTTTCTTTAGCTCCTCCATGGCTGTTGCTCTGTCTTGCTCTGCTTTTCTTAGCGTGGCTTCTTGCCCCTTCAGGTCATCTTCGCTGGGCTGGTTCGCCTTGACGTCCTTCAGATGCCTAACATATGCATCTCTTTCTCTTGAAGCCACATCCAGCTTCTTTTGTAGGCCATCCAAAAGCATTTCCGTACATTCCACGCATATCGGGTGATCGATGTCGGACCGTGAGGAAATAATTTCGAATAACCGGTTGATTCGATCCATCTCGTCTCCCTTTGGCCCATCTGACTCTTCCAACGTTCCTCTACTGGAGCTTGCGCGTCGAACTTTGGGTGGTGTCGACGGACGTTCGGGTATTTGCGATTGCGGGCCACCCATTTGCGACTCGGTCAGGTAGATAAAGGACATGGTAGAATCTCGTGGGTGACCGCCCTGGTTTCGCTTGAAAACTGGTGAACCGACATTCTGAGATATGGTGTCGTAAATTGATCTTTGGGCTTGTCCTTGGGGCTGCGGTGCGGGGGCACGAGGTAAAGGCGACTTCTTGATTGTCTCCGGCGAGGATGAAGCTGTGATTTGGAGCGGTTAGCCATGGCCGCGGGGTCACGATGTTGCGCTCACAAATGAGGAGGTCGTAGGCGGTAGGATTCAAATCCTCCAGTGAACTATCTAGCTTGAGGGGTTGACGGCACTTCTGGCAATTCATTGTGAGATCGGCGATAGCATATCTTGAAGAAAACAGGCAGGATTGAGGACGAGAAGTAAGCGGTCACCAGACTGCAGATGATGATGCTGAGCTGGGTCACTGCAGCTTGAGCCCCACAGCCTGTGGATAATGAGCAGTGACGTTACGGCACTGTGCAAGAGCCATTGACACTCCACTCGCTCCCAGAGCCAGGACCTTTGCGGTGCATGCGGCTTAGGCCCTGGCAGCTAGTGCTTTACGCGCCTGCATCGCTCAGCGCGTCTTTTCGCGTGAGCTCAGTTGCTCCTCCAACCATCAACTTTTGAAATCCTCCACCAAAGGTGCACAGTCTACAGACGTGCATCACGGCATTTTTGCCCCGCTACAATGGTTCTCTACCACATTTAACGCCTCCAACTTGCACATGCCTCCCATCCATAATGGAGCCACCGGCGAAGCGACGCCGGCAGGACTCATCGCCCTTCAATAGCTCCGACCCGCTAGGCGCTGAACCCGAGACTGACGAGGAGACTCCTCCACACCCTGATCCCATCGAAACCGAAGATGATGGCTACCAGCTGGCTATCAAGCGCATGCAGGCCACCCAAAAGTTCCAGGCCACATTCGCGCACATCATCGAGAAGTACAGCCAAAACTTCGACGGGATTGGCGACGAGATCGACATGGAAACGGGAGAGATTGTAGTCAACAACGGGCATTTAAGCCATATGCGCCACGAGACTGATATTGGAAGAGGCTGGACAGACAACCATATGGATGATGTTGTCAATGACGTTGACGAGGACGACGGGTTTGTCTTTGAAGATTTCATCGATGGGTTTTCTGATGATAATGACGAGGAGCCCCGGGATGGAAATCATGACGACAAAGAAAAAGGCGGTATTGACAGTCATGAACCCAGCGAAAAGAATAAAACTGAAGAGGCGACTGTCGAAGACCAATCTATTGATGAGGAACCGATGATGGCGGCGGAGAAGAATGCAATCGTGCCAATTAGCAATCTTGGAGCCGTCACGCTACCCCAGAGTATTCAAGGTGGCCAAGTTGGGAACCCTGCATCCCTCTTATCCAACCTTTATGGAAGTCTCTTCATGGGCTTCATTCCCGCCTTTAGCGCAATGAATGGAACTGCCCTTTCTCAAATGAACATGGCTACTCATCCCACCAACTTGGCGGCACCTCCAAACGGACAGGCAAGTCTGTTTCCCTCTATGTTTAATCCTTGGGCTGCCGCCGGCCTTCTTCCACCACCATCTTGGGGACAGATCGATGTGTCCAAACAATTACCACACATCTGGGGACAGCCTAATGCGCCAACGCCACTTCAATTACCTCCGGTGCCATCTCCAGAGAAACCAAAGGGGGAGAGATACAAATTTCCCGTTCAGAGAGGGGACACATCGATTTGGGCCCCGGATTCTCGGCAAGAAGATGACAACAGCCCACCTAAACGAAAGGGTCGAACTCCAAAATCACAGCGTCGCAAATTAAACCATCTTCAGAGCAGTCCGTCGGTAAACGAGAATGCCAGCACAGATAAAGATTCGATGCAGGCTAGTGACACAGATTGTGAGAATCGGAGGACGTCTGGTCGTGTCCGGAAACAAGTCGAATATATGGGGAAGATCTCATGGTTAGAAGCCGAGAGGGACATAACCGAAGACAGGAGCAGCCAAGAGTCGGGCTCAGATGCCAGAAGCAACAGCAGCTGTGATGAAGGTCAAGCTGATGATGAGGTTGATGGGCCGAGAGCATCAACACCAGCCGAGCCGACGTCAAGTCTCAAAAAACTAGCGGGTGCCTCCGAATTCATCTTGGGCCATGTTATTCCAGATTCACAAGATTCAGCAACGACCCCTACAAGCAGCACACCTCAGCCGTCCCAATCGTCTCAGCCTAAGAAGGAGCCGTCTCGTTCCGATATTGCCCCTGAAAACAACGAGACTTCCATATTTATGCTATCTGACGACGAAGCGCCTCTTGCGCCTCAACCAACCACTACCATTGATGTATGGAGCAGTTCTACGAAATCAATACCAGAAACCTCAAACCAAAAAGAAGTCATTGGCACTGCAGTCTCCGAGTCACCGCAAGCACATCCAACTCCAGAGCTGCCGAAGAAACGGCCTCGTGGGCGCCCAAGGAAGCGCCCTCTAGATTCGCCAGGTGATGTCCCTGGCCCAAATCACAGTGTCAGTAGCACAACTGAAATTCCTGCTTCTTCTGCAAAGCGATGCAAGCGCGACATCAAATGGCTTCATGAAAGACTCCCGACGTCATCTGCTTCTATGATTCCCCCAGACTCGCCTAGCAGAGCAACCGATGTAGTGCAGAATCAAACTATGGATTCCCCCAAGACTCTGAGATCTACAAGACCCAAGACTTTGCCAGTATCTCAGGAATCTCCAGTGAACTTGGGAAAAGATGTCAACGATCACCAACCCGGCTTCGCACCCTCGATGGCTGATTCACCGGTAATCGAGCAAATACCAACACCTGCAGGTGAGCAAAAGTCGCCTGAAGTCCAAGAGTTGCCCGAGGTCCAAAATGCCATCAAATCATCTCCATCACTGCCAGCAACCGAGGATGAAATCGCGGTCAATAACTCCGAAGATTCATCACATTTGCCAGCTCCAAAGGAGACACCCATACCGTTGTCACCTTCAAGCAAGGAGCACACCCCTAGTCGCAACTTGACACCCAACACACCTCAAAAACATACACCGTCTCACGTCCGCCCATCAAAACCTCAAACGCCTCGTAATACAGCCATTCACACATCTCGCGCCCCTTCTTCACGCCGTTCTCTCCTATCCCTCGTCTCTAATCAAGATGAATCTGATTCGGACAAGGATCTCGATGAGCTCGGCCACAGCCACTCTTTCCGGCCAAGCCCTTTTGGACCGCGCAGCGCTGGCACTTCTACACGCAAGACATGGCGCTCCAGTGTCTTGACAAGGGAGGTGTATCGCACCCCAGTTAAGAAACGCACCAATGAGCCCGTCAGTCCCAGCAGCGTGATTAGGACACCAGGTGGTACCGTCAGGACATGCGGGGTTGACGGATATCAGTGCGGTCGAGATTTTTGTTTTACTTGTTTATAAAATCCAGCTGCATAAGCGGACAAATGCAAAATAGAATATTCATACTTGGGATACCCAAGTGGGTCACATTTTATAGTCCCCCCAACTTGGGCGGGAAGGCAGGCGTTATTCAAGACAGGAGCAGTAATTCAAGTAGACAGCCCTGAGTAAAAATGAATGGAAATCCAGCATGGCATGTGGCTTTTGAACTTTACTGGATTGCATCGCTATCTTAAAGGCTGCTTGCTTGTGAACTTTCAGCTTCGAGTGTAGAAATAGTTTTTATGTATGTGGATTTAAAACATGCATCGGCCATTTATTCCCACGTATCATGATCTCCGCCCCCGAACGCCAAAGACCTCGCTATCCTATTCCTATTGCCGAGAAAGTCTCAGAAGCTGGTGAGCCCCGTCCACCTCGAAGTCACGGAATCCGATGTTCGCATGACGCCAAAGAGCCATTTTGACTTTGGTATTGTAAAATCATCACAGAAATTTGAAACCGCGGTAGTATCGCGTCGGGGCTGTAAAGAGCCCAGATGCCGTCACAAAGGAAGGGCAGGAAAGACAACTGATTTCATCTTTTTCCTATCACGGTAATCCTATCAAAAATGGAAAACCGACAAAGGTCGTTCCGCCGGTTTCGGGTATCATGGTTAAAGTTAGATGCCGGAAGGGTGGGAATCGGGTATGATGTGCACCGGGCGAAGAATTTCAGGATTTCAGGGCTTGTTCGCGGCATTGCTAGCGTTGGCGAGGTGCTCCTTGAAAACTTCGGGGTCACGGACAGGGTCGAAGTAGGGATGAGCCTGCGCTTCCTTGGCAGTCAAGCGTTCCTAATGAATAGTCAGAATAGATGCATAAGCCAAACGCATAAAAATGGACAAACCTGGTGGTCGTATCGCAGCAGCTTATCAAGAAAGTCGATTGCTTCGTTAGAGACGAATCGCTGGTTCTCCGAGCTGACAAAGCTATGCCAGGGCTTTTTCTGGAATCGGCCCAGAATGTCGTCGTACTGAGCATCAAGTTCAATTTCATACTTGTCGAGGTAGTCGAAGAGATCGTCGGTACCGAGCACCTTGGCAATTTTGACCAACTGGTCGGCATTACTGTTGCCGTGGAAAAACGGCTCCTTGCGGAAGATCATCGAAGCAAACATGGCGCCAAGGCTCCACATGTCAAGGCTGTAGTCGTACTCCTGGAAATCAACCAACAGCTCAGGTCCCTTGAAGTATCGAGATGCCACACGGACGTTGTACTCAGTACCGGGGTGGTAGAATTCGGCCAGACCCCAATCAATCAAACGCAGCTGGACAAGTTAACGGATCTGAAAAAGCATGGAAGGGAAACAAGAATTGGGGGCACAAACCTTGCGGTTCTCATGATCAATCATGACGTTGTGCGGTTTCACATCTCGGTGCATGATACCCTTGCTGTGGCAGAAGTCGAGAGCCTTGAGAAGCTCAAAGATGTAGTATCGAACGTCAATGTCGTTGAATTTGGGGTAAAGGCTTCGGAAATCGGTGTTGTTGACGTGTTCGAAAATGAGAGATGGTGTCTTACTCTATACCGAGGGACCCTGTTAGCAAATAACTTGATTACAATGCAGGATGGGTAAAAAAAAAATCAGTATTGTTGAGGTAAGAAAGACGAACCTGAGAGTCTCGGACGACGTCGAGAAGGGCGACGACATTGGGACCGCCAGCCAGGTTCTGGAGAATCTTGATCTCTCGCTTGATCTTCTTCTTCTTAACAGGCTTGAGAACCTTGACGACACATTTCTGGTAGTTGACGATGTTGATGCCTTCAAAGACCTCCGAGTACTTGCCACGGCCTGCACGGCATCGGGTTAATAACTCAGGCTGAAATGATCAATATGCGAGCACTTACCGATCTTGCGGACGACCTCGTAATTCTCGAGAACACCCCAGCCTGAGAAAGCGGGTTAGCAGAGCGGCACAAGAAGGCGAGAACGAGGGCACACCGACTGATGTTAACGCTGTCATAGTCCCAGTAACTGCGGGGCATGTTCTGGTTGACTTCGGCGTAGACCCGCGCCATAGCGAAGGACGGTGAGCGTCGCTAGAGAGCGACGCGCAACGATATGAGTGTGTAAAGGTATCGGAGGACACAGGAACGAGCGCAGTGCGAGCGCGATGCGATGGTGGGGAGGAAAGTTGGCAGTGAGGCTGGGGGAGGAGAAGGCTGGACGAATATGGCTTCGGCCGAGGGAGGATTTGGTTTGCTTTGGTGTGGTTTGCGGTGGGTGACGGAGGCCAGAAAACCCACTCATGCTGGTGGGATGTTCCCAGTGAGCACCTGGGACCAACAGGACCCATTATTGACGCGATGCCAGGGCTGTGATTGGCCGACATGTCTTATCGGCTGCCGGGCGATAAGCCACCTGCACTCCACACAGCATCAGATCAGCAGACGCTCAAAAGCCATAACCAAGGAATTAGGAATCAGAAATTTAGGAATGCAGGTCGTGCATGTAGCAATAACACTATTCAACTGGGGAAACTTATTAAGCATCTAAAACTCCCTAGAAACGATAATTCTTATGCTCAAACAATTTGTAATGCATTCATTTAACGATCTACTCTACTTCTTCTGGCCAGTCTTGGCTCCAAAGCCCTTCACTACCATTGCCAGCCGCGTGCATAAATATATGCACAATCTAGACTATCGTTGTATCTACCAACACTCCCCCTCTTTGGTCATAGTTGACACACGGCTGAAATAGGCAGATGTTGAAATTTTTTTATCAATCATGCATCTCAAACGCTCTCATCTGCGTGAAAACAGAATGAGTAAACTTCGACCCGCAGCATGATCTCGGTTTGCGTCTTGCATACCCGCAAATTCCCGTCACCCATGCACTGGCACTATGCTGTTGGTGCTTCATATATGCCATATCGTATGCACGACGCCTATTAAAACGGAACTGTCAGTACCTCAATTTGTCAAATTAGGCAAACACGTTAGGCAGTCCATGATATCTCATATTCTCAGAGAGAAGATTAATTGCTCGCCATTTCAAGACTGCAGAGACATCACCAACAGCCAAGGCTGATGGATCGTATGTCCCCAGTCCCGATCCGACTAAGGATGACGATACGAAAGGTTTTCATCATGATGAGATAGCTTAAAATAAGGAAGGGAAATGCAACTCACACTCAGGTCGGAGACCAATTCGGGTAACCCGTTCAGCTTGTGTACGCTCAGCGCTTACACAGGACGCCTAGTCATACTCCAACGTATCTAGGCCCTTCTCGACAACGTCCCAGGTCCGCTTTCGCAGATCTGGTTTAGGCTCAGGCTTCACACGCTTCGCGCCCTTCTTCTTCTTTTTCTTCTTGCCACTTTGGGCATTGGAAGCGGGATTCAAACCAGCATTAGCAAGCGCCGTTGGAGTCGAACTTTCATCGCACAAATCCATAGCATCATCCGAGGATTGACCGGTTTTCGTGTCCAGTTTCTTCTCCTGCTCTCTGCGCAGTGATTCGAGCTCTGAGTGACGGAAGATTTCGATTTGCTCATCTGTCAAGGTGCGCTTGACTCCATCCTCGTAGTAGCCCAGGTCATCTTCTTCCCAGTCTTCATAGACTATACTGTCATCAGGTTGCGTCTCAATAGCAGGGTTCACAAAAGTGCTTCCAAAAGAGGCAACAGCATCCTGAGAGAAGTGCGCCGAATGAAAGGCGAACAAGTCATCCTAGCATCTGTCAGCACAAAATCCTCAGTTAAAAGAAATGTATTCACAAACCTTGGTAATTTCAGGAATGCTATATGTGTTCGCGGTGCCTACATGATCCACCTTGGTCATGTCTGGGATGAAGCGACATGAGTATGTCGATGTGAGGCTGCGCTGAGTGTGTTCAAAGGCAGAAAAGTAGGCGAGACGCGACAAGATGCAGTCGTTGTCACGTGCCACACCGCGCGCTTAACCTCAGGTACCAACCTCCTAATTAAAAAAAATAGGCAACAGGCTGAATCGAGGTGCCCTAAAGGAAATGCAAACCAGGTGCCCCGTCTAATGACTCTCAGACTTAGGCAATTTGTATGTGCTCTCCTCCTTACCATCCAGGTGGATGGAGATTGGTGTGCCGTAGTCAACACACCACGGCTTCCCTACTTGGAACGAAGAAGGGCCAAAGCACTCTCAAATGCTCGGACAACCTCATCATCTAAATGCGCCATGAGCATGGAATGATCAAATGTAATAATATCGTCCAAAACTTACAGTGCTGTTGTCTTTGTTCCATTTTTTCCTCAGACAAATTCACGAACCGACGTCGCGTCTGCAGACGTTTTGCTGCACGCTCATCATCATGAGCCGATGCTGCGGAGGCCCAAACTTTAAAGTACTGTGAGCTGTTAGCAGTTGAGTCAGGCTCTAACTCGTATTGTTTTTGACTTGCTCTTGAGAGGGCATCCGCTTGTTTGAGAATCTCCTGCTCGTGATCGTCGGCGTCACGCAAAGCCGCCTCGTACCTTGCCTCAAAGTCATCCCAATCAAAAGCTGGAAGAGCCCCAGGGGTGCTGGGAGTATCCAAGCCTGGCTCCGGATTCTTCGTGTCGGAGTGGGAATTATTCTGTGACTCAGGCATGACGGCCTCCTTCTCTACAGCAGCAAGCTTGTTGGCCTTCTCCTGTTCGTTGTTCTGGCTCGCGTCAACAGGCGGAGATGGCTGTGGTGATGCCATGATCGTCAATGGTGAACGGAGTACAGTGCGCCACGTTCGCGATTGTCGACCGAGCAACCGCCAAACGAGCCTAATTGTTATTGTGTAAAGATGCGAAAGCTGTTGTGGGCTTGGTGGGCGAATAAACAAAAAATTTGTGCAACTGCGTGTTCTAAAAACGTCTGGGCTTGTTATAGTCCCGGTTGCGCGCCGCAAACAAAACGCGATGCCAGTGGTAGTTATAGGAAGTTAAATGATGAAAGTACGAAGCTCATTCCTGGCTTAGTTGCTAGTGCAATGCAGCCATCCACCAGAGTGCCCGCCGACGACGACGGGCTAAGTCTCGACTGGCTGCCTACGCCCCATATGTGGCTTAGTGCGTGGTGCGCCACACCCAGCCGTCTTCGACCCCGTGACTCGCTGCATCCAACACCGATGTCATCTGCCATTTCAACACAACTAACGTCAAGTCACAATATAAGAACGACTTCTCGTCTCTAACAAATATTCAAGTCAATCCCATACATCCTGGGCATCTGGTTGGATATCTGTCTGGAAAAGAACACAAGGGGCATACGCCACCCAATAACCCCAACATGGAATGTGACATCTGCAACCGCAGCCATGATGGCAAACGCCTCCCCTTCCTTTGCGCCGTCGATGCCAGGAACCAAATATACGAGGGTCGGATGAAGAACCTGCAGCGCCTTCTAGAAAATGAGAGCCTCCAAAAGGAAATCAGTGACCTACTGGAAGTCACTACGACTCCGACCAAGGACCGCAAAGACCTACTCCAGGCTCAGCAACGGATGGCAGAGGACAGGACAACACAGATCCTAGCCGCCGCTGATAAGCTCAGAAAAGACATAGAAGCCGCTAGAGAGGAAATAAGGGCTAGAAAAGCCACCATTTCCCATCGCAGATCCGATATCGCAGCCGTCTCTGATGGTTTGATGGAACGAAGAGCCAGACAGCAAAAAGAGGTTGAAAAGTCGACCAACATGCTAAAGTACCGCTGGTCACAGACTGCCGAGGACATGGCTGGCACTCGCGCTTTTCTGTGCATGGAAGCTGCTAGGCTATATGGGCTAAAACGTGTGAAGAGGGGGTCGCCGAGTCGGTATGAGTATCTTCTCGGAGGCCACCCAGTGATTGATGTCGCCAGCATGAACTGTATGTCTTGCCGGTGTGGAGTATAAGCCCCGATTCTAACATATTCTCAGTGTTGTCACCTGAACTCATATCAACCTCTTTGGCCCATATCGCTCATATCCTTATGCTCGCCTCTCATTATCTCGCCATACGCCTCCCTGCCGCCATCACTCTTCCTCATCGCGATTACCCTCGACCAACCATCTTCACCATCAGTAGCTCCTACAAGTATGGCGACCCAAGTTTCCCTGGACAAGTGGCAATTCCTGCTCCTACCTCTGATCCCAAGTCGCCGGATTCACAGCATGTTCCCCGCCCAAGACCCCTGTTCATCGATAAACCCTTGCCACAGCTTGCTAAAGAAGACCCTTCCACGTTTTCATATTTTATTGAGGGCGTCACTCTACTTGCTTACGATATTGCATGGGCTTGCAGTACCCAAGGTGTTCCTATCGGCGACCGGACATACTTTGAAGACATTTGCAACATGGGTCGCAATTTGTACAACCTGCTTATCAGCCAGCAAACAACAGGCGGCAGCATGTTTCCCCTTCCATCTGCCCCTAAGAGTACCAGTGCCGACGCCGAAGATAACAGTCAAACCAACTGGATGGGGCGTTTCTCTCATGGCACCACGTTCTACTTCCTTGGCGGCGCAGAGGGCACCGAATTTACTAAGAACTTTAAGTTACCTGGACCCATCAAACTTGCAGACAGATTGAAGAAGAAACTTGTCAGCGAGGCACCAGCGCCTGACTGGGAGATGCTGGATGATGATGCGTGGAAAATCGAAGATGGGCCGGAAAATGCGGCCAATGCTAGCAATGCTACCAAGGTAATATCTCCTGAGGGCAAGGATTCTCCTCGACGAGGTGCGAGCGGCTGGATGAAGGTCAAGAATAGATAAAATTCATCATGTACTTCTAGCCCCAAAAGTTTTCTGGGGTATATCGAACTTCACTTCTCCCGATCATGTATCAGTACAGGGAAACAAGAACCCGTTTATTTGCTTTCCGTAATCTAGTGAATAGAAGCTGTCCATCATTTATTCATGCATATGCATCCCCCCTTTCCCATTATATTGCGTCTATGTTAGATTCCGACCAATGGAGACTGCTCCCTGTATTATACAGTTTGATATAATTAATGAATCTGCGCCCAAAGTATTGAACTCATTCATCCCTCTCTTCATCTCTAGTTTCCTTGCGATGTTTTATGAGCGCTGCTGGAGAGACTATCTTGACAGCCGGCGTCGATGTCTGTGAGAAAAATAAATCGACATCCGTCTCTGTCTCGGGCGGTGTTGCTTTTGTCTCTACTATCGACGGGCTGCTTGAGTTGGAAGGATGTCGCATTCGTGTCTGACGTGGAGTATGGAACAGTCGCGGCGATTGACAAGAAGCTTTGCCATATTTTCTCTCCAACCTATCCAGCTCTCTTTTTTGGAGGTCAGACATGGGTTTTGGGCCAGGTCTTCGATTAGGCTGGACCTGTGAAGATTCCGCTGGGGGAGGGACGGTTGACGAAGCATTTTGGATCACACCGGGTCCTGGTGTTCCTGATATGGGGGCATTCTGCTCGATTCGACCTCCTTGTCCAAGGTCCCGAGTTTCCGAATCTCCCTTGGCCACGTCTTCCCCATCGGCATCGACAGCTGGAACATCAAGCGATGTAGCGTCAGCGGTTAAATCAGGAGTCTGAGGCGGAGGGCATGATGATGCCGAAACCCAAGCATTTCCACCTGGAAGCAACAATTCTCCGACCTGAATTGGTGGGATATTGGTGGAAGTTTCGGCTTGTTGGAATTCAGTTCCAACTTTCTCGAATTGTCCCGATCCCTTTTCAGAGTGGCTCTCGTCTCTAATGCCAGAGATTTTTTGGGTTTGACCCTCACTCTCTTTGGGTCCCCCGTAAGATTCGCTTGACTGAGCCTGGTCAGGAAACTCGGAGGTCTTACTCGAGGTATCTTCCTCGTTCCAGCTGTATTGGCCCTTTTCCTCCGACATTTCGGGGACTTTCGCGCCCTCTTTGGAGCTTTCCATCGTTTGTACCAGAAGGTTCAAGGAATTTTCAGCCGAGTTAGAAATGTTCTCAGCGGAGGTGCCCTGTATCTGCGTTTGCATCTCAGGTTGTCTGGCAAGAAGGCGGTTTCGGCGACCTCTCGGGACCAATTTGACTCGAGAAGCAATCTCTTCTTCTGTGTTGATCACTGCTTTCTCGGTAACCTGCTCTTCCGATTCGCCATCGGCCTGATTCAGTTGCTGCTCGCCGGTGTTGTTGGAGAAGATTTCAGGAACACCAGAGTTAATTTCAGGCTCGAAGTTGCTTGAGAGTGTCCAAATTGGTACGTGAACTTGCAAAGGATCCCAGGGAATCGCTCGAGCTTCATTCGATGCTTCGAAAACCTGTGGTCCTTGTTCATTGCTCTCTTCTTCTTCTTCAACATCTTTGAACCCATCCCACAAAGCTCTTTCAAATGCATCAATTTCCTGGTCGGGGGCGCTGGTGGCAGGCTCAGGAAATTGCGGATAGTCTTTAAACGCATCTGACATCTCTATCTCTGCCACCTGTCGAAACTGAGCCTGAAAGTCCCAATTAGTATTCTGGATGGACTGATTCCATTCCGCATTGTCGTCATTCATATGAATGTCCCCAATTTCCATATTGGTCGTATCCACTTCTGAATCAAGAGCCATGTTTACGTCTCTTGGTGAACCCGGAGTGTCACTCTTAAGCTCAGTGTGATCCAGTTCAAGGCTCATTTCCGTATCTGGAGGTACAATATTCTCGCCATGCTTCAGAGGGAGCACGCTATCAGCGTTGCTGGTCGGACATGCCAACCCCTGCTCAGATTCATCCAGGTCTAAAAGAGCGAAAAGTCGAACATTAAGCTCATCTGGGCCAAGGGTCTGGTGGTCGGTTTCAAATCCATCGTCGTCAGTATATAGTTCGTACTCCATTAACATAGAATCTGCGGCCTCCAAGTCACTGCCAACTCCTTTGTCGACATCAAAAACTTGGACAGGGTCTTGGTCAATATCCATTAGCGCAGTGTGATTGTCAGTCTGGTAGGTGATATCAACGCGACCAGATTCCGGGGTCGTGGGAGAAATGGGAGCATTTACAAATGCTGTTGGCTCATGCTGTGGGTTTATACGAGTAATGTCATACATTTCATTTTCTCGTGAGTCCTGGACCGCCTCGAGAATCTCGGTAGCTTCTGGGGCTCTTTCACCCTCATTCTTAGTTTCCTGGATATCCAAAACCTTTTCAGCACCGTGGTCTTTGTCCGATAGCTCTTGTTGACAATCTGCCTGGGCATGTTGATGAGTGGCTTGGCAAGGATCTTGGTGAATATGTGAGAGCACTTCTTCTTGAGTAGCCTGTTGTATTCTCTTTTGAGGGAGGGTCTTGTCGGAAAAACTTTGACTATCCTTTTGAATTTCCTTTGAAACTATACCTAGGTTTCCAGTTGATTCGGGAGAAAATTGAATCTCGGCAGTAACTTCAGGTGCTAGCTTCAAGTCTTGGGGTGGGACTATCTCTTCCAGGGCTTCTCCATACTTGGTGTGGCTTCTCATGAGTGTGCTCCAGCCGGCATCGGTAGAAAAACATTGAGCTTCTTCAACTGTTTCCTCAATTTCCACATGCTTGTCTCTAGTCTGAGTCACAGTGGCCTCAGAAGTAAATGGCAGATCGTAAACCCCATCGCTTCTAGAAGTTCCGAAAGTGTCCCCTGGAGATCCTCTGTTGTGTTTCTCATTCATGCAGTTGGGATAGATGAAGTCGTCAGTTTGAGTTGAAGCATCTTGAGGCGGTTCCTTTTTGCTGAACTGGGATCGGTACTGTTCAGTCTTGTTTCTTGGTCCACGCCTTTTGCGAATCGGGGGGTAATATTGAGGAGTATGAGAACATTTTTCGGGTAGAGTATTGGAAGTGCCTGATCTAGACTCGGATTCTGGGAGCTGTCTTTGACTTCGTGCCTTGGTCTCCTCTTCAAGAAGATATTTCATTTCGACGTCGGCTCGAGAGTTGGGACTAGCAGGCAAGCTGCATTCGATCCACACATCGGGGAAAGAGAATTCAAATTCCAAGCTTGATCCTATGTAGTCTTTCAGGCAAACAACACCTTCTTGAAGCTTCTTCGGCGCTTGGGTGAGGGAGAAGCACACAACCTGAGCAAGAAAAATTGCCCATAATTGGTAGATGTCTTCCAAAGCGAAGTGATGTCGCTCCTTTAACCCATCTGAATCAAAATCCCATGGCTTTTGAGATGGGATAAACATTAGCCAAATGATTATGAAGAACCATGGACCAAGGTTGAGATTCATAGCCACATAGCGAAAAGTGAAGGTCAGAAAAAGACACCAGACCACCCCAGGGGCGCACCAAATGGCCCAGGCGATCCTATAAAATTTTGATAAAATGGGAAGTGCTAAAGCCGTGAATATGTTACTGTAGTCTTCACCAAAGCATCTGCTGATATCGGTATAACAAGAGACGAGGTCGGCGATGTTCGCCATCAGAAAAGCATGCACAGGCTTCATGTTCCCTTCGGATCCATAATCCTGCGGCAATCAAGGTACCAGTGAAACAGGCGGGCAAAGGTCTCGACTTTGTGGAAAAAATGAAAAAAATATGTTGCAAAACCTATACGGTCCTCTTGTGGAATAGAATGTGAAAAATGTAGACACGAGCGGACGATGTTGAACGAGAAGACTCCTAAAATACAAGGGGAAGAAGCACAAGAAGAAGCGAGAGCCAGAGGCAAGCTGCATCAAGTAGTTTGCCAGCAGCCGGTGACACAAAGTCGTTTAGTTCATTGTCCCAACTGCGTTTGTTCATCCGTGAATGTGAACAAAAAAAACAAACACATCGCCAACAATGAAGTGCATCATGAATGATAAACGACAAAGCTCACAAACAAACTGACCGTCCACAACCACAAATCACTGGCATATATGCGAAAACAAGAAAGTGAAAAAAGAATGCCAACATTCACGTACATCACGTGGAAATATACTTGAAATTTGTAAACAATATCCACGTCCATGTTCTTCGCTGTGGCTCGCATTAAGCTGCTCAAATTTCGTACACATACAAACAAGGTATCTCTTCCTCACCAACGCCGTTGCCTCTCCAAAGTCAAAGATATTCCCAACGCGTCGTTAGTCATTGTCCCATTGAATCCAACATGATCGCTTACTTCCTCCCCCTTGCAATTAGTCTACCGTGCAGCTCAACCATTATATCACACCACCCCTCCTCCGTCGCACCGGCATGTTTGCCTATCCTAGTGGCCAAAAACTCGCCCACCTTCGCGACATTGAAATGTTCGCCATACACCACCTTGGCTTCTGGTGTAATAACCACGTTGAGACCATCAGGGCCACTTTCGCCGCTAAGGCGCAGCGTGGTTTCCACACGAGTCTCCAAGGGGACGAGCAGCAACGAGCTTATCACTGCAACGCTAGAATCCGATGTCTTCTCGATCGTTGTTGGGAAGGTAACATTCAGGCGCTTGATTTGAGACGAGACGAAGCTTGCCTTGTCCCAAGCCGCCCTGACCATGCCAAGAAGATGTGACGTTTCTGTCCGACTCTGGGGGAGAGCCTGAACATGATCTCGGATACACTGAAGGAAGAACTCGGTCTCAGCCGTCTTTGGTATAGGATCACGTTCCCTAGTGTCAGCAATGTACCAGAGTTCAATCTTAGAATTAGGTCGGCGTGTCTTGAAAGCGGCAACGTCAAAGACTATTTCAATCTCCCGCTTGTATGCCATAGATAGCGTCGTGCCAGAAATTCCAGTAACAGACCAGCCATGCTCCTTCTCAATAGCATCAGCACCAGCTGTTAAAAGTCAGTTTGTATCTAGTCATCATCAAGGTTAAAGAAACGTACCTTTGAGGCTATTAACCTCAGTGCTAGTCCAGCCACGACATTCTTCGCGGACCTTCTCTGATTCTCTAATGTCTTCAAGACATTTCTGCTTCTGGGCAGTCAACGATTGAACTTCCGACTCCGAAGATTGAAACTCGTCGCGGAGCTGTGCGACAAGCCTTTTCTTGCGCTCAATATCGAGATCCAACGAAGATAGCTCTTCACGTGCAGATTCAAGCTCAGCAGGATCACAATCAGCGAGTTCCTGCGCAACTTCTTCGAGGTTGGCATTCTCTTCCGCAAGTAAATCGTAGCGAGCCTGGATCGCCGGTACAATTGATTCAAGGAGAATATTCTGCTTCTCGAGGATTTCCTTGTCGGCATCCATTCCTTCACCGATTCGCAGAAGCCCCTCCTTCAGCCCATCTTGCAATTTCATGCGCCACTCATACCACATAGCCTTACTTAGAAGTCGAGCATGTGTTTTGACGTTTTTGAATTGAGTGTCCATGACAGCCTTGACATCGGGAGTAGCGGCCATATATTCTCTGAAAAGTGGAGGGTTCTCTTCAAACGTGTCTGTCTCAATTTCCTTGACCATGCGTCGACCTTCTGAAATGTATTTCTTCAGCTCTCGGCAAGAGTGCTGATAAAGTTCCAGCATGGGTACAGTGCAGGCACCAGCAACTACACATCGCTCAAGAGACATGTCTTCTTCGCCGTCTGCCGAAATCCCAGCCAAGGCTCCGGGGCCAACTGTTTGGCGACGCTTCGTGGTTGTTAGTTCCATGAAGCGAATAGAAGCCATGTTCAAGAAGTCTTGGAGGTGGATGCGGTCCTCATCGGCTTCATTCTCAAGTCTGCCAGCGTCCTTGGCAGTTGAATCCGAAAAATCCACAGTATGACTTGTATGATCATCGAGGACATCCCTGAAACGGCCTTGATTCTTCGGGCTCGATGCCGGGCTTGCTCTTGAAGGTGAAGAGAGGGTTGGTGTTGCGTTGCTGACATTTGGTTGGAGATTTATTCGTAGTGATTTGGTAAGACGGCCGGTCGTCTCAGCCTTAGAAGGCGGTTGGAGTGTAAGGCTCTTGACGGGGCTGCCTTGGTGCCCCTTAAGTCTCTTGATCCCATCGTTTTCTTCAGCCTCATCCTCTTCATCTAATTCAGTGGGTCTCTTGCCGAGGAGTCCTCTAGCACTTCCAACATGGAGGCTCTTTCGGCTTTTCAATGGGACACGTTTCGGGCTCATGTTGTCAATCATCTCCCTCAGGTTCAAAGTGGGTTCCCTCTCATCCTGAGAGCCATCCACCTCACGTTCAAGAATTTTACGTCGGTTCTCCCTATCCTCTTCATCTTGTCGCTCTTTATCCACTTGGTCTTCGATTTCTTTGGGGTCCTCAAAGGCAACACCTTTTCCACCCGGAACGAACTCCTTGGCCATGTCACCAATGGAGCCTCTTCGGTCAAACAAAGCCGCGACCTGGGGAGATCCAAGACCGGCACGATCAGCTCCTAGACCGGAAAGCCTGCGGGTCTGAGGTGTTAGAACAACAGTTGGCGTTCTCTTTCCTGCAGAGCCATTTTGCTGGAACAGACTCCTCCTAGGACCTGATTTCGTTGACGAGGGGGTTCGGGTAGAAGACTTTGCCGAGGTTGGCCTTCTTGGAGATGCGGATCGTGAGACTCGTGCAGATGACCTTGGAGTTGGTCTAGTTGAGGTTACCGAATCAATCTGGGGCGTTGTTGGTTTGACAGGGGTCGGAGTCTTGGTCTTCCTCGACATAGATTGTGGTGTTGCGGCAGATTTGGCAGACGCTGGGGTCCTAAGAGGTGATGAATCCATAAAATCAATGCTCTGTCGCAAGCCATTCCCACGAAAAGCCGATAAGCCAGGGCTGGTGGTCCTCGGCGATGCTGCCGGAATCGTTGGGGTGACTTGTTTCCCAAAGGAGGCTCGACTAACTGTATCAATGGCTGCTTTGACAGGGCTGTCTGACGTATCAGCTTCTTTTTCCATGATCTGTTTCCCCAGGCTTCGTGAGCCATTAACTACATTATTAATGATTCCGCCAATAGCGGTCGTCATATCCATGCCCATAGTAGCATCGGGGCCATCGTCATCTTGATCCTCATCGTCGTTATTGCGAGATGAAGGGAGGATTCGGCCAACCCCAAGAGTCATTTCCATGTCCATATCCATTGCCGTATCATCCACTTCAACGTCTTGGGTTTTGCTAAGTGTATGCCTTCGGGAAGCTGCGAGACTTTTCCTCTTCTGTTGAGATAGCACGCCGCCCATGACGGTGGTAAACTCCATTGACATGTCCTCGTTGCTATCTAGACCATTGTCCTGGTCAACGGCAGGTCGGTGAATACCGCCGATAGCAGTAGTAAATTCCATGGTTGCCTCTTCCATAGGGGCATCATCGTCTTCTTCTTCTTGAGCCGCCGCAACAGGGGCAGGAACAGGCTGCAGTTTGTTCTTGGAAACAATGCCACCAAGCACCCGGGTAACGTCCATAGACATGTCTTCATCTTGGTCTGCCTCAAAAGAATCGGGAGCAGGTTGTGATTTGGCTTTGGAAACAATGCCACCAAGCACCCGAGTTACATCCATAGACATGTCTTCATCTTGGTCTGCCTCGACAAAATTGGGAGCGGGTTGTGATTTGGTTTTGGAAACAATGCCACCAAGCACCCGGGTAACGTCCATGGACATCTCTTCGTCGGGCTCAATGTCTTGCGTGGAGAAAGGTTTGACTATACCACCAACTGCTCGAGTCATGTCCATGTCCATGTCCGTATCCATTTCTGTCTCCTCCGTGGCAGTTTGTTCTTGTGGTCGGGTCTGTGCCTGTTGTGGTGGGAATTGGTTTTCTTGGTCTTGCGCTGCATTATCTTGCTTATTTCCTTGGTTGCCCCATCTAAACGAGGGAATAAACTCTTCCCCATCGTCGAGATCTTCATCACTATCGTCATCTCCAAGACGCTGTGTCCCAGCCTGTCGCGCGGCAAGCCTGAGGGCTTCATCAAGTGTGGATGAATCGCCGGTTTGATCAATTGACCTATCCGATGCGGCTGTAGTTCCGGTGACCTCTTCAGTGTCAATTGTCATCATCGTTCCATCATCAGAATCGCTGTTTGAATCTTCGTCCTCGTCCTCTTCTTCGACATCGTTTACTTCTTCGATCGCATCTGCGGAATCATCGCTGTAGACTGAGGAAGCATTAGTGTCGTCTTCGGAGTCGTGGAAACTTGGGGTCGGGAGTCCCGAGCTCCTGCGCCGCTTTCTCTGGACTGTGTCTTCTTCGTCATCCTCATTTCGTGATTGTCCATAGGCAGAGTTTCTTCTTGTAGAATTGCTCGATGATTTGTCCTGCATGTATTCAATCTCATGGAAAGTGTGTAGCGTCGCCTCTGCAGCGAAAGACACGCGGCGATTAGCCAGAGATTTGCGACGAGCATCACGACGTTCTCGTTCCTCTCGTGCCCTCGCTGCAGCTTGTTGTTCCTCCTCTGTTCGAAGGGCAACCTTGGAGCCATTGAGTTCCCCGCCCATAGGGTTGCTAATAGTGAGATCTTTAGTAGGGTCACCCAAGTCGATCAAATCAGGCTGCTTGGACTTCATGGGTGGGATCTCGGGGAGTGCTGAAATAGTTGGCTTGAGGATTGATCGGGGGGGTTTCGGGGGCGCTGCTAGAGACTGGGTTGAGTTAGAAACTGCGCGAGGGATTAGGACAATTGCATTCTTACTGCGCGACGATTACCGCTACCTTGTCTAAGGGCTTCCAGGCTTCCAGGTCCTAAACTCTTGCTCCTTGACTTCTTGCGACTGGCCGCCAGCGTGCTGGCCACATCGACCGTCGCATTATCATTATCCATCGCTCTGCGCAATTCCGTGTGTGAACTGATAGACTGCCGCGCGCGCCGCGTTGTCGGCATGGTGATTTCAGCTGAGGGCGCCATGTTGGGGATATTGTGTGAACTTGTCGTGACGGACCAGCTCCCCGCGCGGCGATAAGTGGTGGGTTGGGGTGTATATCGCGACCCATCATTGTTTGTTTACTTTGGCAGCGAGTAACAGCGTCTGAGACCCACTTTGGCAAGCTTGATGTCACCCACCGTGGCATGTGCTTGACGCCGTCTCACGTGACATGTGACACTGAGACCACACGTGACGTAGCGGTACTTCAGCCAATCAGGTGCTCGGCTACACTGCCATGCCAAATTTTGCAAGCCCTAAGCTGGAAAGTGCGACGCAAAAAAAATAGTGTGCGGTTGCCCTACTTCTCCATCTACGCAAAACTGCCCTCTGTAGCCAATCTCAACCTCGCCTCACCCACTCACCACGACACGCCCTCTCGTAACGGTACCTGCCCGAGGATAATTCAAGATGTCAGTCTCCAAGCCGATCGATCTACGATATTCGAATATTCTCGTCGCTAACCTTAGCTCAGGGCGACCGAGTTGACCGTCCAGTCGGAGCGTGCTTTCCAGAAGCAGCCTCACATCTTCCAGAACTCGAAGATCCGAACCAAGACCTCCCGACCGGGCAAGGGTGGCCGACGATGGTACAAGGACGTCGGTCTGGGTTTCCGAACCCCCAAGAACGCCATTGAGGGCAGCTACATCGGTACGTGCGACATGTCGAAATTTGCTGCGATTTTGAGAAGTGAAGGAACGGGAAGCGACCAGGAACTTAGGAATTACCCAGAGGATGCGATGAATCGGGTCGGGAGTCTTGAAAGAGTAATGTTGCTGACCATTTTTTACTCTGCAGACAAGAAGTGCCCCTTCACTGGTCTCGTCTCCATCCGTGGCCGTATCTTGACCGGCACCGTCGTTTCCACCAAGATGCACCGAACCGTCATCATCCGAAGAGAGTACCTCCACTTCATCCCCAAGTACTCCCGTTACGAGAAGCGCCACAAGAACCTCGCTGCCCACGTCTCCCCCGCTTTCCGTGTTGAGGAAGGTGACCAGGTTACCGTTGGCCAGTGCCGTCCCCTCAGCAAGACTGTACGTTGCAGAAGTTCGAGGAAATATAACTAGAGGAAAGTCAGGCTAACATGGCACAGGTCCGCTTCAACGTTCTGCGCGTGCTGCCCCGAACTGGCAAGACGGTCAAGAAGTTCAGCAAGTTCTAAATTGGGCTCCTTTTTGGCATTTTTGGCGTGATAAGCATCAGTGGAAATGGGACATTTCGACTGAAGGGTCGGGCACCGGCAGTTGCTTTGCAAATGATTGTGCTATAGATGCAATCGCAAATAAAAGGATTCACGAAGTCAATTCATCTGGGGTTCACGGATCTGTTGGGCGTGATGTGGCTAGGGAAACAGGGTCTCCAGGGTCTGAAGGTTATGTTCTTGTCATTGATCGTCCATGGTCCCGCAAATTATCGGTTTCCAGTGGTGACTATCGTTGTGATGTCCAACCCACATTTTCACTTGAGTCCAAACCCATCATGAGTGCACGTACAACTTCAGGCCTTTTCCAAACATACACATGACATTGATCGTGTCCAATGATCGTTTTTGTAATATTTTAATAATTTTGTGGAGCTTTGGCGAACTTGAATTGAATCAAAATAATGAACGACGAGATTTCGATTTTCATTGTGCGCACAGTGTATTTTACAGTGTCGTATTTCTCTACACACTGGCGGGCCCATCACGACGAAGTTCTGGCTTTCTAGGATACAAGGACTTCAGGCTTACCAACGACGCCTCAATTCGAATCACACGTTGCTTCTATTTGGCAGAACGCACATATCCACAACTGAAGAAATGGGCTGGCTCTCGTCGGTCCTCGGTACCGACAAATCGGACGACCCGCTCGGAAAACTCGACCCCAAACTTCGCGAATTCCTCGAAAAAGAATCCCCCGTCAAATACGCTTCAAGCCAAACCGCAGTCTCTTCCCAATCGCAGGCACGGGGCGATTTCGATAACACAGCGGCATCGTCAGATTCTCATGGATCCGCTGTCCCCAGAGCCAGCCTATATCAGGACGGCAGATATGCTGACCTCTGGAAGACGTACCGCCCACTCGCCGATATTGAGGCCGAAACAGCTACCGATCATGACAGACTCATGAGTGTTTTAGAAGGATACAAGGCACGAAAGGAGGCTATTGGGCGGGCGGCTCTGGAAAACTGTGCTGAGTCCCAGGAGGAATGGGTAAACTGCATGAAGCATGGCAGCTGGGAAGATCAGTTACAAATGTGCCGGCACCAGGTGCGGAGGTTTGAAAGGTGCTACACAATGCAGTCGGTAAGCTCATTTCATATATATCCGATGCTTGAAACCAATGGTTTCCTAACAACACATAGCGATTCCTCCGTGCCCTAGGTTATGGCTCGGTATCTGGGCGACCTGCGATCATTGAGGAGGATATTCAGATGCACGCTGATCGACTTTTCCAGCGTATGATTGAACATGAATCAGCTGCAGAGAAGGCCAAAGAACAGGGTCTTCCGGTTCCTGTGTTTGAGCCCGCGGTTCCCACGGCAAAGCCCAGCGCAGTCACTCCTCACGAAAACTTGCAGCAGCAGTGGAAAGATCAGTTAGACAAATTGCCGGCTGAAGAGCGGGCTTTGGAGGAGGCGGCTCTGCGGGGAGATCTCCAAGCCAAATCAGAGGTTGCTACTCGGGTGCAACAAATTTGGGACACGCAAAAGGAGGAGCGTCAAAAACGACAAGCAGAGGGCAACTCGACATTCGGAGACTATGTCTCTTCACTATTTGGAAAGAGCGGAAAATAGTGTGCCATTTACTTGATCAACCAATGGTTAAGTGTATGATAAATGTACAATATAAACAATGCAGACATTGGCGTTAGTTGTGCTGGTATGTCGAGCCGGTGGTATATATGGATTGGATCTGGCGCGGAAAGTAAACAGGACGTTTTATTAGGTAATTCAGCTCCTTAAAGCAGTCTGTATGCGACATTTAAAACGCACGACGTACGAGTTGAAGTAAAACATGTCGTATATGTCACAATTGTGAGTGGGTAAACCTAGCCTTTTATTTCCATACTTATAGGACTCGCAACATCTCAAAATCATACCTCGTACCACATCCTTAAAATCAGACAGAGACACTAAGCGCAGTATCACTCATACCCCAATAGACAGAGGAACAACAAAAAAAACCTACAATAATATACTTGTTTACTGCAATATCGCTCTAGCCAATTTAAACGACCGGTTCGTAATGGCTACCCTAGAGGGGTGACATGTGCCCCGCTCAAGACACAACCCCACTGTGGCAAGGGCTTAGATCCTAGTTTAGTCTGCTTCACAAGCGTTCGTATATTCAAAAGAAGCGCAGTTTTCTCAACAACAGCAACAGCAGTCACTGGTTCTGTGGTCTAGTTGGTTATGGCATCTCGTTAACACCGAGAAGGTCCCCGGTTCAATCCCGGGCGGAATCACATTTTTGCCATCTGGTACGGCGTATTCACATATTTTTGGGTAAAGTTTGTCCAGATGTTGAATACTGGGTCATGAATATTGAAGCTTTGCCTAAGCAACGATGTTCTAGTTAATATTTGCTTTACTTTTCCTCAAATAATGAAGGCTTGCAAGGAAAATCATTAACCCTTCCATTCCCGGTACCCAGCCAACCTGCTCGCTATTTTATTTACCTAGAGGTACTCGGGGGTGACGTTTGCATTTTTGGGTTCAGCTTGTTCATCATGATAAGATAACCACGGTGATGTACCCTCGGTCATATTAATGAAGTATGTGACGGCAAACATGATTCCGAACTGCATTGGTTTTGTACCACGAAAAAGACCAGGAAATCCCCGTCGACTCCAGCCGGCGGTGACCGGTTCCCCACGAACGACAGACCGGGCCCATGGGATTAACCTAATTCATCCTATTGGAATTGGACTCTCGTCCAGGCGGCAGAAAAACCCTATGACTGAAGTAAGATTTCCTGGCCAATTCGCAGGGAATGGGACTAGAAAGGCTATCGTTGTTGGAAAAGTCCGTCGAATAATGAGGCTCAAAGGTCAAAGTTGAAGGGTTGCGAGTGGGCAAGTTCCATCTCAGATAGATGGATGCAGGTTGTATTGGGAGGGAGGGGGACAAGGGCTCCACCAAACATCCATGGCCAATCCCGATAAGGCGACGCAGGGACCAGGCACAGGGCGGGGACCTGAGAGCTGGCGGCGAGCTGTCATGTATGATGTAAGTACTCGTTCGCGAAATATGGCTTGCATGGAGGCGTCTCTACGCATCAGGGATAGACTGCACACATCACGATCAGGGTCTTAGATATTTTCTTCTTCTTTTTCTTTCTTTTCCTTTTTTGTGATGTAATTATGGGGATATCATTTCTATCGTCAAAAGATATTCGTAAAGACAAAAACACCGTTCCGACATGGGACTAACACGCCGTGTCATGTCAAGGTTCCTCCAAAAGTCTCAGACGGTGATGCGTTTAGCAGCAGGACTCCTCACAGGCGCAGAGACCGCAGCAGATCTCGCAGCCGGCCTCCTCACCACCTCGCATGGACATGTCGGGCTGGGGCTCAGCGGTCTGTAGGTGGGAAATAATCGTCAGTTGGCACGACATATGGGGCGGGTTGGTGCTGCGTTGCACAAGTGTACTCACAGGCTGCTGGGTGACGATATCGCCGTTGTCAGAGGTCATGGGGGCTTGCTGAGTGGGCTCCATGGCGGCAGGCATTTTTTATGATTGTGGGTGTTTATGTGTGAGTGAGTATGTGTGTGTGTGTAAAGGACAAAGAAAGACGTGTTCTTAGTAAAAAATTGTCAAAAAGTAAGGTTGTGTTTAGAGTTGTTGTCGAGTTGGTTGGTGTTCAGTGAAGAGAGACGGCATCTCGGTGCCGGGCGACATCGTTTTAAGTACTTAGGCGGGCATGGCCGGAACGCACATCCGATTGCTCCTATGGCAAGAGGCCTCTTTGCAGCCACGAAGCTGTGGGAATGTACCTCTCATCTCACGGAACCTCTCATGGCACCTCCCATCACCCACCTCCTGAGCTCGTAGCTGTGCCGAGTTGCCGTGTGGCCGTCGAAGGCCTGGTGCAGCCTGGGCCACTCGGGGCCACCACAGCTCATCGGCCTCACTGTAGGGCGGGTTCCCCCCCTGCTAAGCCTCAAACCTGTGCAGGGTATTCGAAGGGTCCAGGACAGCAAATGTCGGGGTGGCCGTGCAGCAAGTCGTCGTAACCGTGTGCCATGAGTCGGGACCCGGCACCAGAGACACTACGACGGTTGATGCGCCAGGTGCCGAACTTCCGGCGATCCACCCCACACGTTGCCGTCTTGGCTCAGTCCCTCAGCTAGTCAAACTTGCCAACCCACTTCAAAAGCGGACCAGACCGTATGCACATACCACATGGAAAAAAAAAACAACCGGTACATACGATAGCATGGACCAACAAGGCACACTTATCTTGGATATCGATATACCCGGCGTATAGCCCCAATGCTACATTATGCGTCATTGCCGTCTACTCTCTGGGTAATGATGTGAATGTAAAGGGTGAAACGAGTAGCCAAAACCATAGTACGGTCAAGGCATCAGAGATCCCTTTTTTCGAGTTTTGTTCATCTTGGAATCGCACGGTAGCTGAGAGGCAGATTGATAGCTGCAGCCCGTCAATCAATAGAGGCGTTCCTATCCACCACCATTCATGTCACCTGCACTCATACCCGCTAGCCGCATGTCTACATTGCCAATCTGTATCTGGCACACCATCACCAACGACCGGGCGTCGCAACTTACGAACTACGTACCAACTGTGCCTACGTACTATTTGTGTCGAGACTCAGCATGCATACCAAGCAAGGTTAGTTTATAGCAACATGGCGTCAGCAAGCCAGATCACGCAGCGTCCCAGTCACCAATGCCAGATCAAAGCGGAGCATGTGCCAGGACTAGTCGATTTCTGTATCGATTATTGCCTGTCGCATCCAACCACCATCTCTAGCCGTTGGTCTGCCACGTTCTATAGGTAGTTATTGTTTTGAAAGTCTCGCAGCCTTGAAGCGGCTGACATGTTCTGGCCCACCCTCGCTTTCGTCGAGGGGCTTGATGGGCGATTCGTCTTCTTTCAAGAACCCACCTTCACGGTGTATGAATTTCTTGCGTAGCCGCTGGTACTCACCAGCAATTTCGTCTTGCACCATGTCATCATTTTCGGGGCGGATGGGAGCTGTGATGGTCTCACGCTCAACCAACGTGTCAGCAATCGTGGCTCCTTCGGGACCTGTAGGCGCTGTTGGCCGATCTTGGTCAAGGAACTTCGCAGGCATGCTCATAGGACCCGGGGGAGGCACGTCGTGTTGGGGTTCTTCAGCTCTTGTCTTCTTGAAGCGAGACGGTTTGCGATTCGTTTTCGTCTCGACTGGCTTGGCCGGGCCGGATCGCTCAATAATATCACTCAATGGGTCCACGAGGGGCTCCTTCTCTTTTTCTTTTCCTGCTGCAAGGCCAGCAGGTTCGTCATCGGGCGCAATGTCAAGACTGGACGCAAATTTGACACCTTTCTTCTCCGAACTATTAGCAGCTAGATTGTCCTTGATAATCGACTTTGCTGGAGCTGGTTTTGATGCTGACGATGCCAATGAAGAGTCCTTGGCGCCTTGTTTCACGACGATGCGACCAATCCGGTCATCATCCGAGTCCGAATCCTGTTCCTTCGCCTTTTGTTCTTCTTGAGTAGTGAAGCGGGATTTGACTCCAAGCTTCTTTTCCAATTCCAGCATACGCTGGCGGTATTTGTCAGTGACGATTCTTCCCGTAGAACGACCCCATTTGTCTTCTTCATCGTTGTCCTCATCTTCGAAACCCTCATCACTGAGATCAAGTTCCTCGTCATCTTCATCGGAGTCACCCTCGACAAGCTCAAGCTCAGCAACAACTGCACCGACTTCTCCCATGCCGTAAGCGAGCATTTGCCGGCGCATCTCTGCATCCTCTTCGTCTTCATCTTCAGGGATGATTGGTTTTTCAGAACCCATGCTTTCTTGTTCTTTCGCGCTCTTCATGATTTGCTCAACGCGTTTGGCATTTCTTGACACCTGAGGAGTAGGCCCATCCTCTGTTTTTGTGCTGGGTGCAAATGAGACGGCTTTGCTTGTGGATGACGCGGGTCCAGACGGCTGTGGGACCTTTTCATTCGTGGATGTGGCGTGTGAGATAGGCTCATCCTGAACAGTTTCAAGAGGAGCTTTTGGGGGAGACTTTTGCGATGAGGATGTCTGCTCTGCTTGTTCCTTTGGTTTTGGCTCTATCTCTGAGATGTCCTTTATACCGGCCTTCGCTAGAGCTTCCTGAAGGTGAGGCAACGAGTCACCCGGCTTTTTCAGTTGGTATGAGACGACATTGTCATCGTCATCTAACTGTTCAATAATTTCTGTGATAGGTTGGCCCTCTTCATCAGTCGCATCAGGTTGACTGATGACAGTAGCTGCGGCATATTTGTTTTCTGCAGTATCAAGTTGTTTCTGCAAGGATGCAATGTTTTGGGTGACATAGTCGATACGACGATCCAACACATTGATGACCTGCTCTTTGGATTTTAGAGTCTTGGTGCCGAAAATTTCGTCAATCTCGCTTTGATTAAGTAGATCACTCTCGAATGATTCCTTGATTTGGGCTAGAGAGGCGAGGCTGGTTTCAGGTAGTGCGCCGATCTCTTCTTTGAGAGCTTCATACTCGGCATCCCAAGTCTGCCAGTGCTGCAGGTCTTTCTGCAACTTTTTGACCAGGTCCTCAAGCTGCAGCCTGTGCCTTTCGAGGTCCAGGAAGCTATCCTTGACCCCTGACATATCGGCGACCTGGGCTAGCGACCGCAACAGTACTGATAGGGGTAAATGGTGATTATTAAGAAAGACGGTAGGCGCCGAAATGTCGTTGAAAATGCCTTGAGGGACTCCTCAAGGTCTTTTTTGTCTTTTTTGGGTTTTTCCAGCTCATTTTTCGGGGTAGGAGTAGCTTGCCTTCTGATTGGTCCAACTTTCCCTGCCACCATCTGTCATGTGACCGGCTGCGCTTTTATGTCAAGCCGCCCCAGGAAATAGGTAACCAAGTTCTCATATCGGCTAAACTTCGGATGTTAGTTTGTCACGCTCTAGAATTCACACCTGGTCCCCGCCTTGTCGTGCAGGACTGATAATGATTGTTGCATATCCTAGCACGATGTCAGACGGGCATGAAAGATGAAACGCTATGATAGGTGCACAGGGGCTAAACGACGGAGAGGGAAAGGGCGTTATTGGCATTGGTGGGGATTTCTGGCCTTGATTCCTTTTGAGTGAGACAAGAAAACATCTACGTACACCCACGCACACCAAAGCAAGCAAAGTAGTCACCTCTACACATCCCACCACTGCGCCTCTTCACTACATCTTTGGATAGAAACCATGGCGGAGTGCGCTGATATAAAGACATTGGAAGCCAAATGTTTTTGTGGCTCTGTTCATTTCACTGTCGATGTGCCCAAGTCGGCGCTTCCCTTTCATGTCCATCTCTGTCATTGCAGTCAGTGCCGTTTTAGTCTCGGGATGCCATGCGTCTTTCACGCCCGCTTCCCCGTTGACCTTGTCCCAAAGTTTGTGGAACCATCTTCAGAAGCTAATATGTCATCTTACGTATTTGGAGGTGACGCAAGCTTGAATTTCTGCTCAACTTGCGGATGCCACATTGCCTGCATCGGGTTGAAGAGAGGCAACTGGACTCCCTCGACGTCTATCTTCATAGATCATGGTCCGGACAACTTTCAGATTGGGCATCACATTTATAGCAAGTCTGTCACAGATGGAGGCATCGCCAAGATGCTTCCTAACATTGGAGGACGCGACATTCAAGTCTACAACCCACCTGAAGACAGTGATCGTGCAAAAATTGTCAAGTCTGAGCCCGAAGTCGGGCCAGATGGAAAAGATCGTATGCGCGCGCAATGCCATTGTGGTGGCGTATCCTTCACTTTCCCAAGACCCACAGAAGAAGTGCTCAAAGACGAGTACATGTCCAAGTTTGTTTCTCACAAGGATCAAACAAAATGGCATGCATGCTTCGATGCCTGTGATGACTGTCGCCTGAACCATGGTGCTCATGTGGTCGGGTGGACATTTATCCCGCTCTCGCTGTGCGAACCGCTTATCAAGCCTGACCTTTTACTCGGAACCTCCAAGACCTATCGATCATCACCTGATGTTCTCCGTTCATTCTGCGGAAAATGCGGTGCAACGTTTTTCTATTCGGTAGAAGAGCGCCGGCCAACAGACAGGCAGCAGATAGTTGACCTTGCGGTCGGTGTCATGAGAGCTCCGGAAGGTCTGATGGCGGAGAGTTGGTTGACATGGCGAGCAAGGTTGGGGTCTTTGGAAAGCGGTAAGAGGTTCGATCGTGATTTTGCACAAGCATTGCAAGAAGGAATGAACAATTACGTTTTGGAAAAGCACGGTAGTGTTGAAGACTATCCTATCGGGTAAAACCTCCGAGATAACGTCAGCGAGCTCGGGATGTCTTTTTGTCTGCCGTGAACGAGCGCCCTTGCCTTCAGAGTCAGTGGGGAAAAAAACGAAAAAAAAAAAAAAAAAAAAACTCTCCAGATTCATAGTTGAATTTTACACGATTCTCTTATTGACTACGGTGTTATGTTGATCGTGATTCCGTCCAGCATTGTGTTTTGCCAAACAGAGTAATTGTTGACTTAGTCTCTCCGGGCGGATTTTCGATTTTGACGGAAGAAATAACATTACGTTCAAACCAGATTGCCATTATGTGTAAAAATGTACGAGGTAAAAAAAATCTTTTTTTTTTTAGAGATATCTGGCTCCTTATTCTGATCAATTTTGTGGCCTCTTATAGGCGTGGTATTTAGTCATCCACGGTATTAGTCAAGACCTTCGGGTCATTTGTCGCGGCTCCGAATGCCCTATGATACCGGCGCCGGCTGGACACCGACGCTTTTCGGTAGCCATTACTCGTAGATAGGGGCCAATTTTTGACTACACCAAAAATTAAGCTGGAATTTTTACTTCGTGATTTTGATTTCTCATTTCATACGAGATACCATTATTGCGCATTTGACGTTGACCTCTGGTAGCACAATCCTTAAGCCACTCATCTTGCTGCACCAATTCAATTATCCGAGTTTTCTGCGGGACACCACCAACGAGTTATATCGCCGAGTTCGACGCTCCGCGTACATCGATGCATCATGTATCGTGGAGAGCGTTTGCACAGCCTTTCAACCACTTCAAATTTATAGCCTCACGGCGTGCCACCTTGTCCACGATGGCGACCACGGGTAGATCTTACAATGTACAGCCCCTCTTTGAATCTCATTCTTGTTGTACTAATATCTTACTGAATATCAATGCAGGATGCAATTGATGCGCTCAATTCCCTACAGACGCCTTTTGATATAATTGAAGCCCGAAGGAAGGCAGGAATCAGACCTGATGCCGTCTCTATCAAGGAGATGAGGACATACTTGCAACGTATCGGCTATAATGTGAGTCAAGACTTGAAATATCTTTCAGTTGTCCGTTTGCTAATAAGTTCACCGCTAAAGCCTGCAGATCTAGAGTGTCTTAACATTGTCCATGTTGCTGGGACAAAGGGAAAAGGGAGCACATGTGCCTTTGTTGACTCCATCCTCGCTCAATACCAGCGCACCCTCGCAGTGCCTCGCAAAACGGGCCTCTTTACTTCTCCTCACTTGATTGCCGTAAGGGAACGCATCCGTATCAACTCGAAGCCCATTTCGGAGGAGCTTTTTTCAAAGTATTTCTTTGAGGTGTGGGATCGCCTGGAGTCTAATGTCGCATCGGAAGATGCCCTGACGGCTCCGCGGCCAATCTATGCCCGCTATCTCACTCTCATGAGCTGGCATGTGTTTCTCCAGGAGGGCGTAGATGTCGCAGTCTATGAGACGGGGATTGGCGGCGAGTACGATGCTACAAACGTCGTTGAGCAACCAGTAGCATCGGGAATTAGCACACTTGGAATCGACCATGTGTTTGCACTCGGCGACACTGTTGACAAGATTGCATGGCACAAGGCCGGCATCATGAAGACTGGCAGCCCAGCCTTTACGGTCGAGCAGGTTCCAGAAGCTGCGGAAGTGCTGCAGAAACGAGCCGTGGAAAAGGATGTCACCTTGAAAACTGTGGAGATCGACCCTCGGCTCCGTGATGTCAAGATCCGGCCAGATGCACCCTTCCAAAAGAGGAATGCCTCCTTGGCCGTTGCTCTAGCGGAGACAGCCCTGCAGAACCTAGGCGTTTCCATTCCAGAAAATACGACACCTTTCCCCAAAGAATTCGTCGATGGACTCGAAAACGTGGTTTGGAGAGGACGTTGTGAGGTGAAGCCTGAGGGCAACGTGATATGGCATGTGGACGGCGCCCACACATCTGACAGCTTAAAAGTGTCTTCCAAATGGTTTACCACGGAAATATCTAATCGGTATATTTGTTTTTTCCTTTTGTTTCTTTACACTTCATTTTTCGGTACTGACCAGCCCTCAGGAATGGCCCTCGTGTCATGATCTTTAACCAACAAGGTCGTTCTGAAGCTGTTGACTTCCTTGAGTCCATCTGCCAGGTCGCGAAGCGAGAAGGCAAACCTGCCTTTGACCACGTCATCTTTTGCACAAACGTCACCTATGCTGCAACCGGTTACAAGCGGGACTTTGTCAACCGGCAATACGACCCAGCTGAGATCGATAAGATGACTGTCCAGCATCGCTTTGCCGACAAGTGGTCATCCTTGGACCCCAATGCTACTGTCAAGGTCATGCCAACCATTGAGCAGTCTATTGACTACGCGAGGGAACTCAGCCAGGGACTTTCAGAGGATGAATCAGTTCTTGCATTCATCACGGGTAGCTTGCATCTAGTTGGTGGAGCGTTGGGAATTTTGGAGAAAGCTGATGCTCTTTAATGTGTTGCTGAGTGATGTAATATCCTGGGATGACAAACGAGGCATGGTCGGCAAGACAAAAACATCTATATTACAATAGACTATCGGGCTCCAGAGCTCGCAAGATACCCCCCACAAGATGTAAACTGCCTGTTACTAGAATCTTGTGATTTGAACCCTTGCCTTCCCCGATATGTTTCACCTTAGATAAAGTGTCTGGAATATTATCGAAAACCTCGGCATCACATCCTGCGATTTTCTCCTTTAAAGCTCCTGCAGCACGTGTTTGCACCTCCGTATCCCTCTCCTCTCCTTCAGAGGGCTTCTCCAGATCATTCCTGGTGAAGAGCGCGCGCACAAAAACATCGTCCCTGCCTGCAGCCTGGTGGACAACGTCAAGGAAACCGGCTAGAAGCTCTGAGGCATTTCGTTCCTGCTGGTTGAAAACGAGTGTGGCAGACTCGTTAGGCCCTAGGGATTGAACAAACCACTTGGCTACCTGTTCCAAACTGTCCTTGGTGTGCGCCCCATCAAGATACCAACTGTATTCACCTTCTTGAACAATTTCGCACCGTCCTCGCAGAGTTGCTTCTCTTAGGCCCTTTGCCATTTTCTCGGGAATTGCCTGGAAGGCTGTGGTGGGATCACTTTCCATCCCTAAATGTTCCTTCACGGCGAGAACTGCAAGGGCTTGATTGTACTTTTGAAAATCGCCGGATAACTTGCCTCGAACGCCACCCCATTGTTCAACTAGTTGGTCCTTCACCTCAACGAGCACTGCTTTCTTTTCAGCTGCCCTTGAATGAAGGACCTCTTGTACTCCAGGCTTCTCATCAATGCTTCGAACGAAGCCTTTGACGCCGGGTTTGAGAATGCCCGCCTTATGCCAACTGATTTTTTCGACTGTATCTCCCAGCATGGCCACATGATCGATGCCTAGCTGTGTTATCACCGACGAGGACACAGCTTCTGGTGGAATAACATTCGTGGCATCGTACTCACCCCCGATGCCGCACTCTAAGACAACACAACCTACGTTTTCTTGCAAGAAGATATGCCAGGCCAGGATGGTGAGAAACCGAAAAAAGAAGGGCTTTGTAGTTGGTGCTTCGGCCTCAGCTGGGCTCATGCCCTCGGCCTTGGACGCCTCGGTAAAGCGATCCCACAGCTCAAAGAAAGCCTTTGCGAACGCACCCTGTGAGATGGGCTCACCCTGGATGGCGATGCGCTCTCGAACACTGACAAGATGCGGGCTGGTGTAGGTTCCCACGGTGCCGTACTCGCGGAGCATCCCTGTTGCGAATGCGCTTACAGAACCCTTGCCCTTGGTCCCGGCAATGTGGATGTGCCGTAAGCGGGCAAGATCTTGAGGTGAGTACCCGGCGCGACGCAGCCATTTCAGTACTTCGGGGATGGCTGCGGCGTTGAGGTCCTTGGCTGTGGACCCTGGGGCGGCTGAGGCATTTGGTTTGTCAAAGAGGTTGGTGATCTGGCGATTCGAAGAGAGGATAGAGAGGAGCCGAAGGGCTTCTGAGTAGTCGCGAACTATGGCACTGTAAAACCGATGGGGATTGGGTCGTTGTGATAGGCGTTGTGCTGCTGCGAAGCTACGGCCGAGCGAATTGGGCAAGTTCATGTTGTTCAGGTTTGCGGCATCCTGATTGCTGTGCACCTCAAGCGCGGTCTAATACGATAGTTGATCTCGCTCTCGGGCGACACACAGCCAATAAAAGATGGAGAGCGATTGGGTGGTGAGAGGTAGATATTTATTCTGAGTGCGATGAATGGCGGAGTTTGGGCTTGCTTGGTGTTCCCAAGTAAGTTACTGACTGTACTGTGGGTGGGGTTGGAGAATAGGATTGAATCATCAGCGTGGCTGCGATGGCGCTGGCACACGACAGCAGCATAGTACAAATATCTCGACTTTTGCTATGAAAAGAGAAATGAAATAAAGTGCGATCTTTGATAAGAAATGCTTTTCAAACTGACTGCCATGCCTTCATTGTCTATTCCTATCTAATACACAGGCGTAACGCCCTCTCTAGACATGACACCTCCCAGGACCAGTATACATGACAAATGAAAGGGTCCCCTAATCCACACGCAAGCTCTGCAGTCGTGCCTCTGTAGCGATAACCTGTCCACACTGTTAGCAACTTGAAATAGCCGAACGAACGAGATACTCGTCATGCAAGTTAACTTACGTCAAGAGCCTGCTGAACCTCCAGCACCTTGCGAACTTCACCGAGCCAGTCCTTGCTCAGGGTCTTAGCCCAACCTTCTAGACCAGTTACCTCTCGCGCCGCAGAGTCTAGGTCACCTTCCTCTAGGTAGGTTTGAGCACGGGTAAGGATACTCTCCACATCGTCACCGTCTGCAAGACCTTGCTTCTTAAACATGACATGGCTGAGGACCCAGCTGGAGGCGTGGCTAGCCACACCTGCCTCGTCAGGAAGAAGAGAGGCCTTTCGGACCTCGCTAGCGACACGGCGGAATCGGTCAATAAGTTGAGCGGAGGTGGGGATACCACGCTGGTAAGCGCTGGGGTTCACCGAGGCGATGGCAGCGTCGACAACAGGGTCATCAGAAGCAATCTCCCGAAGAGCAACAAGCTCTCGGATGAAGGGACGGGGGTGTGAGCTATCCTCCAGACTGGCACGCACAGCCTCGACGGCAACGTGCAGCTGCTGGGTCTTGAGGTTGGAGTCGACAACCTCGTTCCAGCCGGTGGTGAGTTTCTCCAGATCGGCAACAGCTGCTGACAACTCATTCAACTTGCCAAGGCGGCTCTTACGCTCATCCTCAACTTGTTTCTGAACATCACTGACAAACTCCTTCTTGAGGGCGATGGCCTGCTCAAGCAGTTGGTTTTGAAGCTTCTGCTCGTTCAGCTGGTGCTCACGCTCGAGGAGAGTCTTGACACGATCCTCGTAGTTTTCGCGAACCTTCTTCATCTCCTCCTCGAACTCTTTGCGCCATTGCACCTCCTGTGTGATCATGGTAGCCTCGACCCGCTCGATCAGATCATTGGCTGCCTTATCAAACTCACCTATCTTCTCACGCACTTCGCCAGCAGCCTTCTTTTCTAATTCGGTTTTGAGAGCCTTGAGCTTACCTCCAACTTTGGAGACTTCACCCTTGGCCTTGTTCACGGAAGAGGAGTAGCGGCCGTGGGCACCGTCAGAGTTGATGACCAGAATAAGATCATTCAGCATGTGAACAAGGTCTTGGATGACAGGCTCTTTGGCATCCTCGAGAGAGAAGAGGTCGATGGGCTTTAAAGGAGGGAATCTAGAAGGCTCATTGACCTCGGGGGCCTTGAAAACAGCCTCGGCCTGAGGAGCGGGAGCCTTCTCGACAGGAGGCTTGGGCTCGACAGGCGCAGCCTTTGGAGTAACCTTTACAGGTGCTTCAGGCTTGGGTTCCTTCTTAACAACGGGGCCAGCGCTGGAACGTCGGCCAGTCTCACCAGCATCGGCAACCCTCCAAGAAGCACCGCTCTGAGCTGGAATTTTCACAGGGGCATCTGAATCTCGAGCCTTGGAAGCGTTGGTAGAAGATTGGGGGAATTTCTTCTTAAATTCCTTCTCTTCAAGGTAGAGAACGGCCTGCTCTCCGAAGGGAACATAGCGAGTGAAAATGTCATGGAAGCCATCGCTGATGCGAGAGTACCAAACTCCTCCAGCAAAGCCAACAACTCCGAGGAGGACTAGGGTGTATAGCAAGTTCTTGAGTCTGCGGAAGAAGCCCTTCTTCTTTGGGGGTGGAGGGGAGGCTTGTGTTGCGGCCTTGGTCTCGCCAACATCGTCGATGGTAGTCGGGGGGGCTCGCGCGGAATTGGATTCGGGTTTGCTATCAACGGCGTAATGGCGCTGAGAGTAGGGTCAGCATGCCGCTCGATCGGCAGATATCTGGGAACGCGACGTACTTGGCCGAGCGGGCTGGCTCGATGCGAAGCCGCAATTGGCCATTGGCGGGCGGCAGAGGCCAAAACAGGCCGGCTGCCGAGTACCCTCGCAGACCGAAGCGATGTTCGCAACATGAGGGAGTGCAATGGCGAACAAGCCGCTGGATGTGATGTGGTTGAATTCGGTTAGATGGAGTTGGAAGCTCTCAAAAACGCTCAGGGTAAAAGTTCGGCTAATGGCCAGCTTCGGGACCGCCAGTGTACTAAGGCGCCCAATGTTAGTGGTGCGATATTGCAGTGAACGGTAGGAACCGGGTGGAATCGAGCAACACGATGGCAAAGAGTAGAAAAAGAGAAAATACAGCTAGTGTTATGATGATTGTTGGCTTTGAATGCGAATATAATTATTTTCTAACATTGAGGATGATATGAACTGCATCGACTGTAAAGCATCGTGTTTGGATGATAAGGCAATATCGCAGCCAGCACGTCATCGATTCCAAAGCTCATGAGACAGCTGCCGCCTTGCACACAAAACGGGTCACTCCAGCACACAGCCATCTATTTAGACGCTGAAATCCATGAAAAATGCTACAGAGCGCCTCTTACAAAAATCGACCTGCTATCCCGTCTCAAAAACCCTCCTATCGCCTGATGTGTCCTAAAATGTCGACCCCGAACCAGTAGCCGGCATCCGAAGAACCGCTCAGACATCCGCAACAAACTCAAGTTCGGTATTAAAAAGTATGGACTGGTCCCCCTCCAAACCAAAAGACTCCAAGGAATATGTGACGTACCCCAACTCGGCAAGACGAGCTAGAATCTGAATGACGGTTGTCTACGCCTAACTTCATGCTGAACATTCTCTCATATGAATTGCCGGAAGAGCTTAGCAAAACAATCCCTGATCTGGTCTTCTCGACGCTATGGAAAATTTAGCAGCTGCAAGGGCCGCTGATGTTGGTGTTGTTATTCTCCGGGGCCAAACTGACGCCTGGTCGTTGACCTGGGCGAGCGTGCCTGGGTCCGGCCTGGTCCAAGGGCAGTTTCTTGGCGATGGCTGTGAAGAGATTCTGAACATTTTCAGCCGTCTTGGCGGATGTCTCAAAGAAGAGGAGACCGGCCTCGTTGGCATATGCCTCGGCATCGGCGGTAGGGATAGCGCGCTTGTCGGGCTGCTCGGTAACCAAATCCAGCTTGTTGCCAGCAAGGGCGATGATGATGTTTTCGTTCGCCTGGCGCTGGAGCTCCTTGACCCACGCCTTGGCCTTGTCTAGTGATGCCTAAACAGTTGGTTAGCCTGAATTGGTGAATGAAATGATGCAAAATTCGGCAAGCATACAGATTGAGTGATGTCGTATACAACAACGGCGCAGTTGGCGTTTCGATAGTACATGGGCGCAAGCGACTTGTAACGCTCCTGACCAGCAGTATCCCAAATTTCAAACTTGACTGTGGTGTTTTCATCGAGAGAGATAGTCTGGGTGAGGAAGGCGGCGCCGATAGTTGACTCGCGATAAGAATCAAATTGGTCCTGACAGAAGAATAGTGAGCGACGGGACAGCGATACGGTGGAGCTTATGATTGATGACTACCTTGACAAATCGTAGGACTATTGAGCTCTGAAGAGGCGAGTTAGTTGGTTTGTGGTAGTTTGTGAATATTGGTGACCTTTTACCTTTCCGACGGCAGACTCGCCTATAATAGTAGGTTAGCATTGGAACCAGTGAAGCGGCTGGCAAGGCAGCCCGGAGAGAACGAACCAAGAAGAACCAGTTTAAATTGCGCGAAGCGGGTGTTGATGCCGCGGGCGCCGGCGGGGGGTGCTCGAGAGGCCATGGTGTTTTGGGAAAGTGTTATGTGAAGGTGTAGTAGTCTGGAGCTGCTATGGCGGCAGCAGAGGCGGTATGGTGGTGGGTGATGTTGGGGGAGTCGGACGTGGCCTGGACAACGGGCGTGCAGCGCTAGAATCGGCAGCCGGGGGATGTCGTCCAAATCGATCGCAGGGTAGGTAGAGCGGCGGGTAGCTGGTGATGGCGACAAAGGAAGCGAAATCGGAAGGCAGGAGAGGCGAGAGTGAGGATAAAGGTTAGTTGTGGAAGATGGCGAGTCAAGGGATCTCGGATGGCGACGTCGTTGAAGAGACTAAAGTGACTGCCTTGGGGACTTGACCTTTGGGTGGCCAGGACGAATGGCGGATGCTGCACGGTGGGCGCTGACTGGCTGGACTCCACGGCACACGTCAGGGTTGGTCAGGCTGCTGTTTAGTGAGGTCGAGGCAGGAACAGTTCAGGAGATAGGTACCTTGGTGCGGCTGCGGACGCCCGCCAGCTTCTAGGCCGCTGGCTGGGTACGTACCGCTCTGTCCCTTCGGTCCCATGCCCGGTTCATCTGTTCCACGAGTTTACGAATGGGGGGGCAAGGCTGGGGCCAGACAGACTGACGCAGGCGCAATCTCGGGAGGGGCACGAGGTACCTTTCATGACAGGGGTGGTACATGTTGAGAGTCTCCATGTGCGGTTACGAGTCGATTCCTTGAGAAGTTGAGCCACAGGAGGGAGAGCGTGAGCCACCATGCTTATCTAATCTAAGACACACCAGTGGCTGGTTCCCGCTATGACAGATCTTCTGGCCGTGGCTCTCATGTGGCTCGTGCTGTGGCTTCCACTACAACCGCGCGGGACCTACCCACTCTCCACAGTACACTCCTGCTTGTGACGTGCAGTAAACGTGGCGGTGCCAATGTAAGCTTCGCTGGCCTCAGCACGCACCACACACCGTTCATCAAGCCTCATGCCCTTCTCAAGCTTCAACATTCTTCCACCAACACACGCTCCTTTTTCTTGTTGTCCTTTCCCAATTTGCTTAGCTAGTCACAAGTAGCCCAAGGGCCGCCAGTTGACAGGGCTTTCTAGCCAGTTTTGTCCTTCTCTTGAATCGTTCCTGGATTCCGGAATCCAGCATTCAGCTGCTGCCGCAATGGCCCACCTTCAAACCTCGAAGCTGCCGTACCGCGACATCAATGTCAAGGTCGCCAACGATTCATATACCTTCACCTCCCCTTCTTCCCCCAATGCGCCGGCATTAATAATTGATCGCCCTACTGGCGATGTGCGCCTGGGCGACGGCGCTGCCGCAGCCACCAAAAGGGCATCGCGCGTCTCCAGCATCGCCGGTATTCTAGGAATCATCCAACTTCGACTCGGTTTGTCCCTACATCACGGCATACACAGCTTTTACTCGACTCATAATCACTAACGTCTCTTAGACAAATATGTCATCTTCATCACGAAGGCCCAACCTGTTGGCCGCCTCAAAGGCCACATGGTTTACAAGGTCGTCTCGACCGAGATCATGCCTATGCGCGAGCGGCAGATTCACGACCCCGATGAGGATGTCTTTATTGAGCTTCTCAAAACCTTCCTGGCGAATGGTCCTATGTACTTCTCTTATTCGATCGATCTCACAAATTCATTCCAGCGCCAAGCTCAGGCCGACCTCTCTCGGCCTCTTTGGATGAGGGCCGACGATCGCTTTTTTTTCAATAAATATCTCCAAACAGACCTCATCAACTTCCGCGATAGAGGATCTCGATCGCAACCTGGCTCTCAGTCTGCAATTGACCCTTATATCTTGCCTTGCATATTTGGCATGCTCGAGATCAAGCCCACCACCTTCAAGAACAAACCCCTGACGCTAGCGCTCATCTCTCGACGATCGCGCCACCGAGGCGGAACAAGATATTTCACGCGTGGCTTGGACGATGAAGGCCATGCCGCCAATTATAACGAGACCGAGCAAATCGTCATTCTGAATGACAGCAATAGTGGGCTGGGAGGTTATGTTGGAAGCTCTGACATGCAGAGTGGTAAATTCGGCTCAGGTACTGGGCAGGAGATGCAGATATTTTCCTACGTTCAGACCCGTGGCAGTGTTCCGGCTTACTGGGCAGAGATAAATAGCCTGCGCTATACTCCGAAAATCCAGGTTCGAGCTATTGAGAGCGGCACTTCAGCGGCCCAGAAGCACTTCGATGAGCAAATTCGCCTTTACGGAGATAACTATCTTATTAACCTAGTGAACCAAAAAGGTCGTGAGCGCAGAGTCAAAGAGGCTTATGAACAGATGGTCCAGAAGCTCGTGTCCTCACCCAAAGAGGCTCGGGAAGCTGATCTACTCACGGAGGAGAAATTCACCACGATCCAGCCTCAAACATCGCGCCAGCAATTCGACCGCTTGCACTATGTCTATTTTGACTACCACAGTGAAACTAAAGGCATGAGGATGGACAAGGCCTACGCCCTAATCGATAGGCTAGCCGATGCTCTTGAGCAGCAGGGCTACTTCCGCGCCGTCGATACACCATCGAGCATTGACGGCAATATTGATGCTCGTAATTACCAGACCAGTGTCATGCGAACCAACTGCATGGACTGTCTCGACCGTACCAACGTTGTGCAGAGCATGTTTGCGCGTCACATGCTCAACCGAATATTCGAAGATGTTGGGTTCCTCTCCCGTGGCTCTTCATTCCGTGATGAAGACGACGCCTTTGAAAACCTTTTCCGCAACCTGTGGGCTGATAATGCGGACGTTATCTCAACTGCCTACTCAGGCACTGGTGCCATGAAGACAGATGTCACCCGCACGGGGAAACGCACAAAAGTTGGCGCCCTTCAGGACGGCCGCATCGGTGTTACGCGGTACTTCAAAAACAACTTTTTTGATGGCCCTCGTCAGGATTCATTCGATCTATTTTTGGGTGCCTACCAGCCTGGCACCACCAATATCGGTACAACCTTGGTCTTTACTGACCGCAGGCCCGTTCTCATTCAGGCCATCCCCTATATTCTTGCTTTCAGCATCTTTGTCCTGTTGCTTAGCCTCTTTACCCGCCGTGCTCCAGACGCCAGCGTTCTGCCTATGCGTCTGTTTATGCTCTTCTGGTTTGCCGTTGCCATTTGGTCTTTCAGCTTTGTCTGGGGCCATGGCATGCTCTACGTAAGTTATTCCTCATATTTGTCGAGCGTATATGATTGAAATCTAACATGACCACCATAGGTCAACTGGCCACGCCTAAACCCTCGGCCATATGCTGTTGAGGGCTACAATGAACATTACTCCAAGGCACGCAAGGACGCCGTGCTCGGGTCTTTTGTGGCCAAGCACGAGCGAGGACTCAGCACAGCACGCTACTTGAACGCTGAGGAAGGCAAGAAGAGGATCGAGTAGACAAACGACAACCAAGCATCTTTTTTGTTGATTCTTTCTATTTTCTTTATTTTTTTTTTGTCGAATTGTTGGGCTCGTTTGTATTTGGTCAGGACTGTGCACTCGCTCAATAAAGCGAGTTGAGTGGTCCAAAACCAGTTGTCAACTTGTAATAACTAGTGGTTGCTTGCTAGAATGGTTTTTCATCCTGGCTAGAGTTGCATACACTTTGTAATATGATATGTAGGAGTGGCGTGTGAGAATAAATGAGATGGTAACATTGTCAGAATTATCAAGGACTAAATTACAGAATAGTGACAAGGGGGGAAAGACAACCCGACCCGGTTTGTGATTTATACGCTATGCAATCGCCGCAATACGCCATGCCATGCCAAATGGTAATGTGATAGTGGTTTAATAATGCCACACGCTTCCTCAGATTTTGCTCTTTTCGCTCCTAAAATAGGGGTATCAAAACACGAGTCCCAATTCAGATAGGTATCCAATAATAAGATGAAAACAATAGGAGTGATAGGAAAGAATGACCGAACTGATGCTTGCGCATACGCATGCTTTCAGCCCGAATGTAAGAAAGAAAGATGTGAGATTTTCAGCAGTGCGCCTTGTTGTATCGCATGCTTATTCAACCCAATGGGCGTGGTTTTGTGTTTCACAGCCATAGCAGCCACCGGATCCCGCCCCATGTGGCCTGTCCCAGACCCAAGAAAATGCGCAAGATTGTCACAACAAACCAGACATACCACATGAAACCGACAAGCACCCATTCGACAGCAGACCACATGCCGCGGCGTACCCATCTGAATCGTCTGCGTCTGTTTCGTCCTAACTCTTCAATCAAGTCGACGACTCTTTTGACCTTGAGCAATTGCCCTAACGCCAGGTCCTTGCCAGTCTCATCGGCGAGATCTGCCCCCTCGCCAGTCATGCCCGAGAGGTCATCTGCAATACGCGAGCGAACACACCATATGCGCTCCTCTAGTTTCGGACGCGTTTCGGTGGTAAACCGATCTGCCGATACTTGCCATCGCTCGATTTCCGTCTCAATAGCGATACTAAGCGTTTGGCTTGCGAGAGGGTAATGGTCACAAAACGATATTTCCTGGTCAGCAGGCAAGGAAGCTTTAGGAGTGAGCTTAGCAATGTCTGCCCATGGAACCCCTGCAACATTGGACCTTGGAGAATTGCCTGGACTTAGCAGGCTACCATTGGCGAGAGGCTTTTTGCCCTCTTGGGCTCGCCGAGATATTTCCATGGCCTTGATTCCGGAAGTCAAGAGCAGTGTTCGTAAGCGAGCAATTTCTCGCTTCGAAAAATGGCACTCGCGTGGAGGAGCCTGATCCGCAATTGACCATTTTCGGGTCCTGAAGCTGTCTGGTTCATCAAACCTAACTATTAGGCCTCCGGACTTGGCATTCTTGTCAACGGGTCGAGCGCCATCTGTTGCGCTTTCTCGACATGACTCCGCATCTACCGGCTCAACTGCAGTGATGACTTCCTCGACTGAACTGGGAACACCAGAGGTGGTCGGATTCGGTACGTCCAACTTCAGTGGTTTCACGGGGGGGCGGGATTGCGGGCTCTGTGACTTAATTTCTGGCCCCTGCCTGTGTTCTATGCTTCCAGGCTTAGTATATGTTTCTGCCACAGGTTGGAATTGAGGCATAGCATCCAAAAAATGTTTCGTTTGATCTTGGGGTTCGTTGTTTCGCCGAGAGCTTGTTCGGGACAGGTTGAGGGACAATCGCGCCCGCCCCTTTGTCGCCTCGCTCTCCGACTCATCTGATAATCCATCTGGCTGAATCTCGAAACCGCTCTCTTTCTTCCATAGCATATCTCCTAATCTCGAAACTCCGCCACGAATCACCGTGTCGATTCGAGGACCCTTAAATATTCCACGTAGGCCAATTTGATCGTCACCTCTCACTCGCAGGCTATTGGTACGATGGTGCTTGTGGCGATCATGGGCCGATCGAGTGCGCGATAGACTCCGGCCCGGTAACAACTTTATGTCACCAGGGGCATGAGATTCCTGGAGGGAAAGCCGGTGGTCAGATTCATCCGCTTCTTCTGCCTGAGACTCGGCTCCCTCATCGCGACCTTTGTCTCGGAAAGCCCTTTTGACTTTTGTGAAAGGATTTCGCGACGGAGATGAAGCACGACTGGATGGAGCAGAGAGCTCTAAACCACCTGGTGGGTTCGAAAGAGTCTTCTGGATTGGGTTCAATTCTGGCGACATAGGTTGAGGTGAATCAACATCGTCGGACACATGCCTCATGCGTCGTAGCCCTCCTAAATCATGTTTGACTGTATGATGCTGAGGTGAAAGTTCTACGCAGGGCTTTTCTTTGATAGATCGGTGGTCAGAATCGCTCGGGTCTGTCAGGGACCACTTTCTATTGCTATTCCGTTTTGAGAGTAGGCTATGCTCGGGTGTTGCAGAGCTATCCGGTTGTGTATAATCCGAGTCCACTTCTGGAACATGGGAGAGCCGCTGTTTTTCTTCTTGGGCAATCATCTCCAGCATCTGCTTCTCGAGCAAGTCGTTGGTGTGGCTGGATATGGTGCCAGAGCGAGTAGGTCGCGATCGTCTAGGTTTGCCTTCACTTTTCATGTCATCATCAGTGCCAGAATCAGAGGAAGAATCTCTTCTCGAACGCAAGAAGTCATGGGAGGCATGATGGCTATGAGTCGAAGCAGTGTGCCGATGTAGAGTTCCGCCAATACTATGCAGTTTCTGTTTTGCGCGTTCTTTGGCGCTGCTTTGAGAGGCTTCTGTATCTGGTCTAATGAGTTTGAAGTCTTTGGCATCTTGCATTGCCTCTGTATCTTCAAGAGTTTTCGTGGCGAAAGGGCTCACACCAGGTCCGAGGTCATCTGTTTGCCGTGACATTGGTCTAAGAACAGCACCATCAGAGAATATTTTAAACCAATTCCGGTCCTCTATAAGTTGCTTGTGATGGTCTTGTTCCACCCAATATGCATCTGCTATCAAGTCACACGGTTCAAAGAACCAATCAACTCGAGGACGCCGAACTCTCAGCGCAGCCTTGGGGTTTGAATCCGGAGACAACTGAGACTGCACTTCGTCGGCAGCAGGGAAAGCAGGTAGAGCAGATTCCTCATCACCAGAAAGGGCATTCAGTGTAGACGCTCGATGAGACGCCCTCTCAACCCATCTCCTCACAGTCTCAACGTCACCAAAACCCTGAGTTTCGCCATCGATAACCATCCTCTCTCTGGCCCGGACTTTTCGATTGCGAATGTATTGCAAGGGGTTATAATCTCGACCAAAAATTTGGAAAGGATCAGTGAATCCAGGCTTAGCCAGCTTATCATTAGCAGGTGAGCTTGGCGGGCTCGAGGCTGCAGGTCGGTTCGGTCCAACCTTCAAGGGAGGGAGAATATCCAGTAGTTGTCGGTATTGAGCCATGAGCTCGAGATGTTCACGAGCCTTCTGCGCCCTTGCCAGAGTGGAGGTGGAGAAATGGTATCGATAGGGCCCCTCGTTTCCAGCATCGACGGGAATTCGGGGTGTGAGGGCTTGTGGAGGCTTGGGTGAAATATTCCGTGTCGTTTTTCGTTGTTGTTGAAGGTGAGTTTTAATGTTGCTTGCTGGAGTCGTGTCCTGTACCGGAGCCAAGCGAGGCGGGTTTGTCCGGGTGATGTTGCGTCGAGAAGCTATTCGCCTAGACTCGCTCAGATTCAACGCCATATTGACAATCTGGGTTGAGTCGACATCCAGCGCAGAGGGGCCCTGCTGTGCAGTGTTTGGTTTGCGAAAGTTCCCATCTCTCTTCCTAACATACAAGTCTTCCTGTGAAGTATCAGGGGACACCACCCGAGGCCGATTCTTGCTCGCAGTGCTAATACCGAGGCCGAAACCCTGAGCTCCACCAGAGAGAGAGTCGATGGCATCTTTTCCCTTTTGATGCGCGGAGCTTCGAGGCAGTCGCCTGGAATGGTTGTAGTCGTCGTCCCCAACCACAGCGTCCTGAAGGAGAAAGGCGCCGCTGGACGGAGACTTGTGTGTTCGTCTTGATCGCTTCGACCGGCCGGCAATCTGGCTAGTATCACGAGCCTTTGGGTTCAACCGTGGCAAGAGTTCATCATCGGAAAAGGCAGCCGGTCGGTTGGGAGATGAAGGAGCATTGAGCAAAGCGCCGATGGTGGCGGGCTCGGGCCTGGAAGCGTGGTCGTAGCTAAACCTCGTCGGGGCCTCGGGCGTGACTGGGCCATCTCGTCTCCCATACGCCGCAAGGGTTGACGGGACGCGCTTGTCCGTCATCGCGCGCAGCTGTTACATGCCAGACTCGCACTCGCTGGGGGGAGGCGGTTGTGTCTTTAATGAAGGCGGCGAGAGCTGCACAGCATTTTTCTGCCTCGGGTCCGGGGCGAGGGAAGGGGTTCGTTAGCGACGGGCGAGCAGCCGGCAGGGAGACTGATGGTTGTCAGGATGAAGAGGGATGACGAAGTTGTCGAGAATAGAGTGAACGGGGCGAGGGGGATCCGGCCGGAAGGGGACGAAAAGACCCTTGGCTCACGGACTCATGGCAGATTTTCGTATGGAAGCGCGGGTATTAAAATGCTTGGTCTGGCATAACTGGGAACTGGAATTGCATCAAGACTTGTTGTTGCGTTACACCCTGCAGGCCGGCCCCTGCCTTGTCTTCGTCACGGGACGGCAACCGGGTGGCTACCTGTAGAGCAACCACTAAGGTACCGCTAAGGTTTGCCGGGGGGCACAATAGAGTCGCTTTGGGGGGGCCTTGTGGGTCGAGGAGCACCTGTGAAAGGCAGCCAGTCCGCGTTCGGTGCTCCAAGCTGGGTGCTGACTGCCTCTGTGCGTCTGACAGAGAACGCTGCGAGGCCCAGGCTGATCCCAATTTGGAAAACAAGGGTCGGCGACGCAGAAGCCAGGAATGCCGATACGTATCTGCGATTGATTTCAGGGATTTGATCGTTGTTATTTATGTATTCGATCCAAGATTTACTTTTCCCCCAGACACTTCTTATAGCCGCCGCCACTGGCCCTCCCCTCCCTACAACCTAGAAACACAGACCAGACACTGGTTTTGTTCCCTCAATGTCCCGAATAACTAAACTAGTCATTGACATCACATCACATCACTTGTTTTCTGCCGGCCCTTACCGCTTGGACAAAGGCTAATCCTCATCCCGAGCGCCTTAACTAGTTCATCGCGCCTAGGTTCTGTGCCTAGGTAACCGTGTGCGGTACGAGCATGTGCTCGGCAGATGCTCCGCAGCCCGGCGCATCAAGCATGCCTCTATGAAGAAACTCTTAGACAGGAGGGGGCCTTCTCGTCCGGACTCTTGGATCGGTCGCCCGTGAAACATCTCAGAGGATACGTCGCTGAAACAACGCATATCGACTCAGGTCCAGCTTGGGAACTACCTCAACTTTGGTTACCAATCCGGAAGCTAATCCACACCCGCCTCATCCAACCGCCTTACTCGAAACATATACATACTTGGCATTGACATGCTTGTACCTGGGAGCCCATCACACCCTCTTTGACCAGAGCGCTCAAAGTCGCTGACACGCGGCAGAACTGGCATCCCTGGTCGCCTATTTCGAGCTATCCCCACCATGTCCAATAAGTCCTGCAGGGCGTCCAAAAGACGGAGATTAATACATGTTCCGCTCGACAAGAAAAATAAACATGGAGTGCGCTGTTTCGCATGATTCGGTATTCGGGAGAAAGATTTTCAATCAGGCCTTCATACATAGTCCAGCCATGCCGGCGCACACCTTGACACGATTCTTAGCCCCTGTCAAACCGACCCTTCAAAAGAATCCCTGTGATTCGTGGTCAGATCCTTCGGGGGCGAAATAGTGACGCAGTTGTCCACCTACAGCCCTTCAACACGTGCTTACGTGAAAGCCGCGGTAGCCAAGCCAAACATCACAACTCATACTCATCCGACGGCAGCCCTCGCACTTGTATCCGAGGGGGCTGAGCACTGCAAATCCAAACACAAACCAGGTTATGTGAAGAATGGACTTCTTGACTCCTTGGCAGATGCTACCCAATATCCTCCCACCAACGTGTGTGCATACTTGGCCCCTGCCTGTGGATGGGTGTACCAGTGTGTTGTGCAACCAGCGCCTCGTCATGCTGTCACATGAAAATCATGCTGCTTCAAGCACCGCACCTGAGACACCACAGTTCTTTTCCCTACATCTAGCCCGATCGAAGCTGAACCCAGCCGCAGCGGTGAATTGTACCGCGGCCCTGACAATCACTACCGTCCAGTCATGCGCCTGCTTAGACACCATCCCCTTGCTTTTTTCTTGGTTAGACCTCCTATCCAGTGTGCTGCCGGTGTGTGCCAGCGTGCCTCGTCTGCTCCTGACCGCTCAGTAATATTTCATATTCCTACATGTACACATTTCTTCCTATTATACACTGCAGGGGTGGGGAGGGGGGGCGTATCCTATCAATGCACGTCGTCATCGACCGCTTCTACAAGCACTCATTGCTTTGTTTTCCTCATTGAGACATGTGTTTTTTTTCGTTTGCCTACGCGGCTGCTGCTGCCACCGCAGTTGAACCAACCACTTCATCGCACCGACTGCATAACCCATCTTCAGACGGCGCCACGTATCGCCAGCATCTGGAGCACTTTTCCTGCTTCGGAGGAAGCACGTGAATCTTCAGCTTGGCGTCCTGAATCCGAAATTCCTGCTCGTATGCCCAGGCCTGATTTTGGGGGACAGGTTGGTTGATGTCCACAGAGGACACCACAAAAATAGTATCAAGCTCGTCCACATAACGCTGTAAAACATCTGTCAAGCCGTTGTTCCCTTCGATAGTGAGATTTACCGCGCACTGAAGAGAACTTCCTAGTGCCTTGTCACTTCGGGCCAACTCAAGGGTAGCCTTGACCGCATTGTGCACTTCTGAAATAGTTGTCATATCCGCGCGTAGGGTAGCCTGTGGGATTGTGAATCGAGCGGGATCAACTAGGGGGGTATTATACAACTGCCTGGCCGGGTTTTCAAGCGATCTGTTGCATCGGTTAGTCTGTGATATTGAACATCAGTTATTGTCAACCTACGTATCCTCGGCCATCCAACTCGGCCGGTGTGACCAAGCTTCCTCCACCATGAGCGGCGTAATGGGGGCGAGCATACGTAAGAGCCCAATAAAAGTAGGCTCTAGAACACCACCACCATCACCGCAATAAAGGCGGTCCTTGAGGGCCTCAAGATAAAAGGCGGAAAGGTCAGTTGCAACCCAACGGTTAATCACGCCAACCGCTCGGTGGAATTCGTAGTTGTCATAAGACTCCATAACATGAGACATAGTGTCCTGAAGTTGAACCAGCGCCATCTGATCTAGCTTAGTCAAGGAAGTATTGCGAGCTTCCTGGTTAAGTGAGCCAAGTAACATCTTGACGATTGTTCGATATTTGATCAATGAAGTGTGGACAGGTTGGAGAATTGTCTGTCCAATGAGCACATCAGATGTGAAGTCCGCACTAGCAGCCCACATTCGAATAGCATCGGGGCCAAGGCCATCGAACTTTTGGCCTGATCCCTTGCCTTTCACTTTAACAGGACCAAGAAGACTACCATCCATAACTTGCCCAGGAACAAACATGTTTCCTAGTGATTTTGACATCTTCTTGCCCTGCCCATCCAATGTAAAACCGTGGGTAATGAGCGTCTTGAAGGGCGCAATGATTTTTCCAGGTTTCTTTTCGTTCAATTTCTGGGTAGCGACATATGTCAACAAACTCGACTGGAACCAACCACGGTGTTGGTCGGAACCCTCAAGGTACACATCGGCTGGTCCCTCAGTTTCAGTCCAACTGCTTCCGCTATCGAACCACACATCCATAGTATCAGTACCACGACGATATTTGCCGGTCAAAGATGGCGCGATCCAAGCAGGATCATCAGGACTATCGGAAAACCAGGCAGATGATGTTCGTTCTTGCATGACAGAGATGATGTGTTCAACAGATTCCGGCGTCATGACAGAGTTGCCACTCTCGTCGTACAATGCAGGAATTGGGACTCCCCAAGATCGTTGACGTGAGATGCACCATTCGCTGCGGCCCTTAACAAAACTCTCGAGGCGAATTCTGCCGGCCTCGGGAACAAAGCGTACATCACGTAACGCAGCCAGAGCATCGTCCTTGATACTACCAACATCAGCAAACCACTGAGCTGTAGCCCGAATTACAACAGGTCTCTTTGTCCGCCAATCATAGGGGTATTTGTGGCGCAACTTATGTGTTCCCAAAACATCTCCTGCCATCAACTCCAGAACAGACTGGCTCCCACCATCCAGGATAGACGGAGCAGAAGTTAGTATTTCTGGGTGGTCAGGATACGCCTCTTTGGTGAAAAAACCACCATCATCGATGGGTGCAAAAGCCTCGATACCATGCAGAGCACAGACTTCATAGTCATCCTGACCATGTCCAGGAGCGATATGCACGAGACCAGTACCAGAGTCAGAAGTGACAAAACCTGCATCAATAATGGGCTGCGATGGCGCAGACTGGCCTCGTAGCTTGTTTTGATATTGCAGTCCCACCAAGTCAGAACCACGAATCGATTCCACCACCACATCAAACTTAGGAATCATCTTCTTCATGGCTTCTACTCTCTCTGTAGCAACAAGAAACCCGTCTGATCCAACACGAATCACTGAGTAGGTGAGACTATTATGTACGGCAATGGCTTTGTTCGCTGGCAAAGTCCAAGGTGTTGTTGTCCAAATAGCAGCGTAAAGGTTCCCGTTAAACTTGGAAAGCTCGGGGACAGATGACCAATCAGAAACAATTGGGAATCGAATGTACGCAGCTGTCGATACATGATCATCTCGGTACTCCAATTCAGCCTCGGCTAGTGCTGTTCGGGATGAAGCTGACCAGTAGACGGGCTTATGTTTGCGATACACAAGTCCTTGGCGCACCAAGTTTTGAAACACACGCAATTGCCTGATCTCAAACTCCCGGTCCATCGTAGTCCATTTCTTTTCCCAATCAGACATGACAGCAAGTGACTGGAAGCCCTTCATCTGCTCCTTGACTGTTTTTGAGGCAAGTCGCCGCGCAGTGTCCCGAATCTGCACTGGATTCAGTCCTTTCGTGCTGCTTGTTCCAAGAGCTTTCATCTCAATTGGAAGCCCATGACAGTCCCACCCAGGTCTGTAAATGATTCGTCGTCCTTGCTGCACCTTAACTCGAACGATCATGTCCTTGAGGATCTTGTTGAGGGCATGGCCGACATGGAGATTGCCATTGGCGTATGGGGGTCCATCGTGAAGTATAAAGGGTTCTTCTTCCGGTCGGTTTTTTGTCTGCCAATCGTAGAGTTCATCAGTGCACTGGCGATGCCATTGTGGCTGGAGTTTGGGATTCGGACGAGCACTTAGGAACAAATCAATTAGCGCCATGCATCATGCCATGCAATTGAGGGCAATGAAAGGGACATACGGAAAGCTCGACCGAGGTAGCCTCAATGTCGACTTCCAGGTTTTGAGCATGGTCGGGAGAGAACCATATCGCGAAGGACGTGGCAATCAATCCGCAGTCGGAGCTGGCTGGATATCGAAAGATGGTGTTGGATATTACTGGCGGCTGAGGAAGAATTTTAGCGCTAAGCAGCGCATCCGAGATCCCGCGCGTCTATGAGGGCGCCTGTAGGCGGGGTCATAAGCTAGCTGCGAGGCTACTGAACCACTGAAGCTTGAGCGCCCCGCCGCGAGCCACAGTGGCAGCCTGATCACTTAACTGAGCGAGCGTCATTGCAGGCGTGAAACTGTCATACTCACTCACATACTAGTTCACGGCACTTCATTTCTTGATCAACGGCACAAGTACCATGGCTCCTATCCGGAGATACCTGAGAATATCGAAATTCTCAGTTCTTGAATGCCGAATTTATCTCGACAATCCCGCCTTGGCTCAGTCATGGTTGCTCAACCCTCGGGATCCAATATTGCCCAAGGTCATTGAGAGTATCCGGCCGCTTGTGCTCCCCAAACTGCGCGAAGAAAAGGAAAGGAGCAGGAAGAAAAGTACCAAGAAGAAGGCCGTAAAGGATGTGATTGTCGCAGGTGAATTTTAACGCGGTCCCGCACGCGGTTTAGAGTGTAAGGCTGATGTGATTTAGACGATTTTGACGTGTCCATCTTCCTCATGGAAACTGCTACCAGACATTCTCTAATTTCTAAAACAAAGCACTTTCGAGAGAAGGCGCCGCCCAGGATGGAATCAAACTCAATAAAGCTCATCAGTGAGACAGACCAGACTGCCATTGACGTAGATGCAGAAGACTTCGCGCCCGTATTGCGAGAGGAAGATGACGACGCCGTCGCCCTAGCCCACATACCCGCTGCGGATACAATCAGGCGGAGCAAACGTCAGAGGCGGATACCGGACCGACACCACGATGATGACGGAAACTCTGAAGCATCCGACTACGATGAAACCGCATCGGCTATCGAGATCGACTCTGATACGGAGGCACCCCCTCCTAAACGGCACCGAGTCCGGGCTGCGTTATCCGGCGAAACTCCAGACGAGGGTGACGACAAGAAGAAGCTAGCAATGGACGTGTCATATGAGGGGTTCGCAATTTATGGTCAGGTGCTCTGTTTAGTTGTTAAGAAGAAGGACAATGGGAGGACACCCTCAAGCAATCGTGGCGGAGCTAGTGCAAGGACAAGTGGGAGCCGGCCTGAGGGCCAAGCCATGATGGAGAACTGGATCTCGTCTACGCAAGTGCCTGTCGGGGAGGAGGTCTCATGAGAGACGGTGTCCGACGATGCTTTCATCGCGCAGCGTGCATTGGGGAGTGGCCTGACTAGGAGCAATCGGGCTGTGTTTGAGTAACGACAAAATGCCGGCACAACCGTCACATCGGAGATTACCCATGTCTTGCCCCTAGGAATTGTGAACGCGAACGAGCGGGACTACACTCGCAATACGCAGACCTGAAGCATCAACAGCGGCGAGCATATATCTGATTGTTTCTCACTCAATCAACAGTGAAGAGAGAAGGCCAAGCCACCTGAATTCAGGATGTTGACTACGGTGAACATGGATCAATTGCAACGTTTGCGGGCTACTAATATTAGAGGTGGTGAGCCAGGTATGCATCCTCGTTGCGAGCAGCCGGCGTTCCGAAGAAGGGGATCTCGCTTCGAGCCATACAGATCAAAGGAGACTGCAAATAAAATATACACTATGTTAATCATTACCGCGTAATGATTTAGTAAATGGCATGTCTCAACTAAACCACGAAGCAGATAATCAGATGCATGTTGATCACCGCAATGAGCTCATGGTGCTTGGCGGTGTCCATGCCACATTTTGGGTGCGTATGCGTATTCGGACATAGACGGGCATGAGTTGAAATTACGCAGCAGAGTTGAAAGCCCATGTTGACACAACGGGGGTCTTGGCGCTCCGATACTCATAATGCCAATCATGCGTTCCTTTAATGAGAGAGAGAAGAAAAAATGTGGGAATTTCTGTTGCATCCACGTGAGGCTCCCCTGACATGGTTGCTGTCCATCTGGGCAGTCTCATTGGCGCGATACGGCTCCAAGTGCCCGAGTGATCCAGTGGTATGTAAGTCGGACTTTCTCTCTGATGACGGTATTGTTTACCGCCAGCTTGAGCCTATTTGCTGGGTTTATTTGCTAGCGCCCATGGGCCTTCGTCATTGTTGGATCAGGAGCGCATCAGCGTCATCGTGCCGACGTGGATGCGCTGGGCTTGGCCAAGCTCCGCAAATTCCGGCCGTGTGCCTTTGACTATGAAGCCAATACGGGCAGAGTTGCCTGCGGGGATAGGATTGGTTGAAGGCCGCGAGAGAAGCCATGTAAAAGGCACATCCCTGGGTTCGGGGATCTCGGAGGTGGGAAACAGAAACGCTGTTTTTGCGAGATGCAACAGCGTACGGCTTGATCGGATCATGGATTTTGCATTTCCTTACAACTCTGCAACCCCCGGGTTTCCGTCTTGGGAAACATTGGGCAGCCCTCCAGCATTAGCATCAATCAACCCCGCAACGCCTTGTGCCAAGTCCGGGATCATGGATCGTTGGGTGAATCCTAATGTTCGAATCTGGAAATCCAGCAGCAGCAATTCGGCCTCGTCCCCTAGAGGCGACGCGGGATGGCTTGCGACGCGCGACATGGCCAGCAAATGCCTGCAAATCCATGGTGTCTGCGTCAGAGACGGTCCAGGGCCGGGTACATGGCCTCCATGTACCTCCTGTCAACCAGATACACCATGAGGCCATATCAGGATCCAGGCCGGCCTAGAGGTAATGGATGCTGCACACGCCCTCTGCATCTGCGCAAAGAGCCCACCCGATGATTTTCTTTGTTTGTTTGCCAGACAAGACCCCCGCCGCCAGGGCCAGGCCAGGGCCAGACCAGGCCCGCTTTGAGACATTGATGAGAGAATCGCCACCACTCCTGGTTATCACCTTGTGCACGTTGCTCCCGCCGCCGTTGGGCGGAGACGACTCTCCTCCACCTCCCTCCAAGATGAGCGACGCAGGCCGCCAAGCCCCGCTCCTTTCACCGATCGCATCATCCACATTCATATCGCATCCCCCACCAGAAGTAGGATCAGGATGGAGCCAGGCCGTCTTGCTCATGTCCGGCGTCACGTCCGGCCCGGCAGGCAATAGCACTTCGGCTCCGACTCAGGTTTCAGGCCGACATTGCATCCCGACAGTCGATCATCATAGTGCCATGATCTCAGCCTGCTGCGTGTCTGCCTGCCAGCGCAGTTATGTACACATCCACGGCGGACAATGTTAGGCTGACTGCAATCATGTCCAACATTGTCACCCTGCAGGTAGCATTACAAGCGATCAAAGACGCCCAGCCACAAGTCGAACCAAGCCCCTCCCCAGAAATAGCATCAAAAAAAAAAGCACCCTTATCACCCACAGGCGACCTTGCCCGCGTCCCGGGTCTTACATGTTGCCTGAAGTACCCGCTCACCGATTCCCTCTCCAGATAAGGCTGCAGCCAGCTCTCATGTAGATGTGAGACATTCATTTGCTTACATGATGCTGTTTTCACCCGTTTAGCCGCAGCACCCGCCACGATGCTGGACCTCATGCGAGAAGGAAGCACGCATTCCGTACTCGGGACGCTTGTTCAGTCAGCAGATGTATGTCGTGCTTTGGATAATCGAGCCGATTGAATGGGTGAGGCGAGCTGGCAACTGGCGGAATTAATGTCGAGAGAAAGCGGGGAATCCACAACATCTCGGGAGCTATTCCTCCTCCGTTGCTCTGTACAGACGGGCACGAAACGGCGCGGTCTTGGCACACGTCTCTTGCAGTGGTATGACGCCGAGCTGACCGAGCTGGGTTGGGTTTGCTTCGGTAGTCCTCATGCGGACCACTGCCAGACCCATTTGCAACAGCAGTGATTCCAGGCCCCAAATTTCGTGATGCCACCAATTGTAGCTGTCTTAGAACCCTAGGCCACGGAAGTGTCATCGGGTCAGCGACGCTGATCGGGGTCTCAGCTGTTTACTAATCCTGGCTGTCGATCGTGCTGCAGCTGTGAGAGGATGTGTTTTTTACGCAAGAGTTGACGACGCCCGTCCGGTCCCGGATAGGCATTGAGCCCGACGGGCGTTGATTGTGTTGTTATCGGCCACAATGATGACAGTGACAGCCAAAAACGTCACTGAGAAGCAGCATGTTGTGCAGATCGAGCCACCCCACGCACACACTTTCTTGAGGTGGTACGATATAGATCAGCATGTTCACGGGCATCTCGAGTCGATGGAAGGATCAGATCGACATAGCCGTGAACCCAATCCTGGTGTACTCCGACCCGATTTAGGGTTCCTCGCGCAAGCGACGTCTTAGCCCAGATGCTGTTATCAGCGCCGATCCCCTTACCTCTCCTCATGACGAACCCCCCTGGCTGCGAATGGTTTCACCCCGACGGAGACGGCAACTGGACCCCGTTGAGCTGCAGCCGCGCAATTATTCTGCCGATAATTTTCGGGTCCCGCTCTGGGCGATCCCGTCCGGGAAACTCCACCAGCCAGAATGTGACACAAAAAGAAAGAGAAAAAAGGAAATAAAAAACTCATCAAAGGTCTGCATCAAGGGTTTCACGGACCTTGTATGCGGGCAACAATGGGGTCGGGTAGGAACCATGGTGGAGAAGCGGGCTGGGAAATACATGACCCAGGCCCAATCTTGAGGTGGCGTGTCTTCGATTTGCCGAGGCCTCTCCAGCTTTCTCTCCACGTCGTATTGGCCATATCAAGGGACAATAAATGTCTTAAGTTTTGCATGCAACTAGTGCCGCCGTCATGACCCGACGTCAGTAAGGACTTGACTATGTGCGCAGCACCCTTGACGGGCGGCAACTACCCCTCCCTGTTAGTCTCATGCGTGTAGTCTAAGTTGGAATTATCGGGCCATGAATGACACAAAAAAAGTAAGACCTATTATAGGGCGAGGCGTATACTAGCACCTTTCAAGTCGCCATGTTCCTCCGGCTGGTACCTAAGTTGCAAGCGACAATTCGAATAACCTTGATTGCAGTCGGGCTGACACGGGAATTGGAAATCACACACCCTTGTAGAGTTCAACTCCCCGCCTTGATGCGACCTATGTATTTCTTCGCATCTGCGGGGACAGTACCCTGCTCCTGTTATTGCATGTCTTAGGTCTGTTTCTCGGTCAATTACCCAGTCTTGGTTGGACGGAATTATGTCAACGTCGATTGGTCGCTACGTACAATGTCGAGTTCCACCACAAGCACCGGGGTTACTGTTGACGCTCTCACCGCCAAGGGAGAGGGCAACAAGGGCTGGTGAATATTTGAGACACGCGAGTCAAAATATGACCCACATCTTCAGGCTACGAGTCGGCATTCCTGCTCATGTTTGTGCAGTACAGCCTTTGAAAAAAAAAATTATTGAATGATTGTGGCCCATCTATCTCTTTTTTTTTTTTTCTCCCGGGTACCTCGATTAAATGAACGACACGCTCCATACGTTGTCAATGACATAAAAGCATTATTGTATTAAATAGATGAATATAATAAATAAGTAAATATAAATATAAATATATATATATATATATATACTTTTGTCTTTTTTTCTTCTTCTCCCTGTAAAATTAATTTAGGGTAATTGAGTTCTGTGGCATTGAGGGTAAAAAAGTTACAGGGGAGTAACATTCCAGGGGATGTACTGCGTGTCTCTCATCAACATCTACCCTGGAGCTAGTGTCCAGAGGAAAAGAAAACAGAAGTGCATGTGAGCACAGTGATTACTGATACCCTGAGACCTGGAGGCGATGCAAGTATGGAAACTGCAAGGTTGAGTGCCAACCTAAACATGCATATGTTGCGTCTTTTCTTTTTTCTTCCCCGAGTTTTGTTTGCGTGACATGAGGTAAGCTCGAGATTCGCTATGGCCAATTGACCAGACCGGGAACGTTCCATCCCACCCTATCAAACGGCGTTAGAACAACAACAGCAATATTGCCGTGTCGACAGTTTCATACGTGTAAAATTTGTCCACATAGAAAGGCCCATTTTCGGAAAGCAGACCACGAATTAGATAAGCTAAAGTAGAGTACTATGTTCTACGTCACTCGAGTGTCAGTCCCCCAGTCAGGCTAGGTAAATGATGACAGGATGACTTGCATCAGAGGCGCTAGCCCCCCAGAGCATTTGGAGACACAGTATCGAAATCCCCTGGGGGATGGGAGACAAGGTCACAGTGGCACGTACAATGGGGGCCCCTGAGCTCCTCCACCTCTGTCTAGGATTTGGGGGACTCGGGCCATGATGAGCAGCATCTGGGTTGTGGTGCGCGGTCCTGATCTCTGCAGGATACGGACGTGCGTCACGGCCAATTGGTGGCATCGGGAAGTTGAAATATTGATCGAGCCACGGGATCGCCAATGTCATTTAGTGGAGTGGAATACCTCATTTCCAGCTCAACTGGGGATATTACGCACTCGTACTCACCCCACACCCCCAAGTTCATGGACATCTCTGGGGTTACATCGCTCGGGCCATCTGCCATCGGGATGAGGGTCATCGCAGTCTCGGTCCTTGTGTTTCCAATAAAAGAAAAGCCCAAGTTGATCGATTTGAGCGATTATTTCCTCCCTGCGGCCGACCGCTGCAGAGCCGTCTGGGGGTGGCAGGCTTCGGCAAGGATGGGCTCGGACGCAGATTGGCGTTCGCACGACCTGAATGTCACCGTCAAGCCGTCGACATGGGCAGCAAGCCAAGCGACGCCCATCGCCAGCTGGTCCATCATACCACGGCTGTTTCCTTGCACACCACCTCCGGGACGTATTGAAGGCCGCAGATCGTCTAGTAGACGGCTGCTCCGCGAGGCGAGCGACTTGGTTAGCGGGCACTGTCACCAATCTCGCCCATTTGATTACTTGCCTGTGTGCGGATGCAAATATATTGAACCACTCATACTCACACACAGGCCAGGAACCCAATGGTGCGGTTCTCGACCGTGCTTGTCACACAATCGCCTCGTCCAAAAAAAGAACTCAGTCATGGAAGACAGGGGATCGACGGCCAAAATGGCGGCCAGGGCTTCAGGTTGACGAGGTGTGTTACATGATGACGGCGACATGACACATTGGCCTGAAGATTGACAATGATGAAGCGCACCGTATGCGCCACCGCACCCTCACTCCCCAACCAACCCTAACCTAGCGCCCCTGGTCTCCCACGTGGAAGACGGTCGTTCCTGGCACTGTGGCTTGCCCATCCACAGGGACACCTCAACCCCCAGAATCCCTGGTGTGGCTGACCTCCACCTGCAGATGGCGTTGCTTCTTCGCTCTGGACCATATGATCGACAATCGGCCATCGGAGCCAGATGTGACAGCTGAATGGTAGATTTAGACTTAGAAAAAAAAAAGAAAAAAAAAAGGAAGAATCAGAGAGAAAAAAATCACTGGTTACTTTTTTTGTTGCTTTTGCCTGAAATGCACTCCGATGCGCCAGCTGTAAGCCTTTCCTTTTATGCGAAGCTGCATTCGAGGAAATATCGATGAGCTGAAAGCCAGTATCAAGCCGCTGTCTATGCCCCTGCTGGTCGATCAACGCACCCTAGGCTGGCCTGAGACATTGCGCTGACGCGATGCGCGCCGGCCGCCAGCCACGGTTATTGTTTGCTGGGTCTTCTTGGCTTGTGCCGGAGACCTGTCAACTTTGCCCTGGTCAGTTGAGGCTGTAGCTGTGGTTGCAGTGCAGCCGGAGCTGAGAGTTGCTTGCTTCTTTTTGCTTACATGGGCGAGTTACTCCGAGGGTTGCACGAGATGCGGCACCAGGAACGCCAGGCTTCAGCCTCTTCTTGTCGCATTCTCTGCTGCCAGTAAGACGTGATGTGCTGATTCCGGTCAGGTCAGATCAGATCAGCCAGCCACCTCACATGTGTCTCTGACCGGACGGGATGAGTTTCCCCCCTAACGCAAGACCGCTGCACTGAATGGTAGGTAGATGGCATCAGAATGCCAAACGCCATAAACCTCGAAACACGAGCGGCCTGACCACCTGTTGCGCATAAGTGCGAGCCGAAAACTTGGGATTTTGTTCTTGGCTGCGAACTGACACGGGCCGAATGCCGCTGTGTCCTTGCCTTGTCGATGGCGTGCAGAACACATTGGACGGCTGGCGGCCTCATTGACAATGCACCACGCAAGCGCCGGCTCCTTCAGCTCGTCCAGTCTATTCCGCCCAGCCTCATTCTAGCTCGTCCTGTTTCCTTCGCATGGTTGAACGCCAACCTGCGTCGGCCCACTCTTGGACCAGCACATAAGCTAGCGACTAAGGCGTCCCTATGGCTCCCAATTTGGCAGCCGACCTACGGCGTCACCGCCAGCCGGGCTAATGCTTGTCTGCCCAATCCTAAACACGCTTGAGACGGTTTGGTGATCTCTGTCAAATACGACAGACCGGGGGCTGGCTGATTCTCAAACCCTCTGGTAGGGGTACCGGTCTGGTGGAACAGGCGCGCTTTCGCCCTCAAGCTCTCGATGTCGGAGCGAGTTGCCGAGAGCGGTGCCCATCCGTGCCACGAACACCCATCAGATGACCATTCATCGCCAGATGCCGGGGTTTCTCTGGGGCCAAGACGTTGCATTCATTCTGCAATCCACGAGGGCCGTGGGGTATTTCAGCAGACGGGATCGCTACAGGGCCTTGCTACGCCGCTGTCGGCCGGCAAGGACAAATTTTTTTTGCCATGATAGGCAAAAGAAGTGCGTTTGAAATCACATTTGCCACTTACAAATTCGTTTGACATGGTAACAAAACCGTGAGATCTCGGTGGCTTGAGGGGTTTAACTGATCTGGGGCCCTGAATGCTCAGCTCGGCGCACGGCATCTTTGGGCTACCAGTGGCTGGCTCCGCCGTAGATGTTTCTAAAGGATTTCTAAACCACCTTCTAATGGGCTCCATGCCACCAAACCGCTACGGTCCGGCGCGGAGCCTGCTCAAAAGAGTAACGGAGTTCCGTCAATGGACGGCATTGATGGTGTTTTGCCACGCAATACCGCAACGCAATGCCACGAGTCGGTGAAGGCGTCCCAGACTGACGGGTCCAGACAATTAGACTTAGATCACCCCGGATTAAAGAAAGCGAGAAAAAAATTTCTCTGCTAGTCTGACAGATTCATAGCTGTAGGGCTCATCCCAAACCTAGGAGAAGAGAGATTAGAACCAGGCAACCTAAGAGCCGTTGGACCCCTGGTGCCCGCTAGCGCCGAGGTGTTCGCCACCCGTTCGCGCAGTAGTCAGGGGCACAGAAGGGGAGATGGGGCCTTGGAACAATGGTGTCGATTTTGCTCGTGTAAATTATCTAAGCTTAGCGGGGGGTGTGCGAAGAGGAAAAAAAAGGCAAACATGTACAAAAAAGGGACACGGTACAAGCAAGAATCGAATAGTTTATGCAAGCCCCGTGAATTAATCTCCCAACAGACGCACTGCAAAGGAGAGGCCCGCGCGTCTACTGCAGGGTAAAATCTACCGTGCAGAAGTGTGTGCATTCTCCTGACCTCGGGCCCCAGATCCTCCCCTTCTGGGACGAGAGGGATTAGCAGATGCCGAATCAGAGTAGATCCGGCAGGCTTTGAAACGCGGCCACAACGCCAAACGAAGGGGGACGAAGGCGAAAACAAGAATCAATGAGAGAAAAAAAACCTTTTACTTCCAGCGCAAATTACACGCACATTACGAACACTCCTTGGCGCTAATACATATTCTAATGCTAATCATAATACTAATCATAATAATAATACAAGCTTGTCATGGAGTAGGTTAAAGGGTATTCCTTGGAAGCCGGGGTCAAGGGAGAAGGCTGCTAGAAGCCTCATTCCCGACAGCTGGGTCACAAAATCGCAACCTGCTGGCCTTTGCAAACCATGAAAACAAGCTCGAGCCTTGACAAGTGGGCCTTGAACGCACCGGGACGGTCGGTCGGCTCATGGAAAGCATGATTCCGAAGAGGTGGCATTATGTACAACCTGATAGCAGGCTCTGTTAAGGCAATGACGGACGCAAATAGCATCATTCAGCATCATGCCCGAGCACTCCTAATATGATTTGTCTCAAGCCGGACAGATCGCAGGACGCCAAGCTGAGGAAATTGAGACACTTTGTTGAAACTTCCGCATATGAGATGGGCGCTCAGCGGTGTAAACAAAAGCATCTTTTGACGGAGTAATACCGAGCACATCATCCACTTGATGTCTCGGCCGGCGAGACAAACCTTGCTCGCCCCCCAACGACATGTTAAAGACACCAGTGTCAAACTCAAGCCATCAAAAAAGAGGCGTGAGACAAGAGCCCACAGCTCCCGTCTCAATAGTGGGTTTGCTACCTGTGTGTGTGCAAGCTTGACCGCCAGCCCGGGAACCTGGGGCAGCGAAGGGTGGACGTCGACCCTCTTGGTGGGTAGTCAATACGTGGACAGTTCACAGAACAGCGGCAGAATGTTCGCAGATGAATGGGGAACCACGTCCGTGTACCGCCGGCACCGTGACGAATCTCTGGCCCAGACACCTGGAAACAAACGCAGCAGTGCTCAGGGTCCTCGCGTATGCACATCAATGCTCGGTGAGCTAAGGAGCAAGTGAGGGCGTGCGCGAATGCCCATTTGAGCCAGGGCGCTGACCGTCAGTTGGTGAACTAATATTACGGCACATGTTATTTGGCCCTGGCTGGACCGGCGCGCTTGGCTGGGATGCCTTGTGAGAGGGCGTTTTTGCGCCAGTCGGTGGGATGAGATTTCTGGCCATGTTCCATCTCGTCCAGACTTCCAGCACGGGTAAATTGTTGGACAAGTTGTTCATCATTAGTGGGTTATTAGTGGCAAAAGCACTAATTCGCTGGCATTGAGAACAAATGGAAGGGAGGGGAGGGGGGGCGTCGTTCCAGCGCTCAGGGCTGTTGCACTGGCGCCCACAATTATTCTGGGGGAGATTGATCAACGTATTCCAGAGGGAGCTAACGATAGCGACAAAATTTTTCACGATTTTTTTTTCTTGTGTGGCAGGTGGGCATGGAGTCGCAAGACCCTTATGACTTCATCATATTTCAACAACAAGGGCTTGGCACTAGGATCTTCGGATCGTCCTCAACGTCACCGCTTCCTTGGCAGTGATGCACGTCGAAAAGGTAGGGGGAGTGTCGCATCGGGATGGGGACGGTTAACTCTGATCAACAGTGAGAGAAAAAAAATCCAACCCCAGGCCCTGTCTCCGTATTCGTACTCCGCACCTATGACTGACAAACGCGGTGAACAGTTGTGAATGAAGAGGTTGTCGACAGAGTGGGGGTTTACACCGCTGAGCCGCTTCGTCTAGGGCTGGCCCGGCGAGTTGGAGACTGCAACGTCGCTGTCCCCTCACCTCCATCAGCCTCCGCCGCGTCCGGCAGGCTGGATAAGGCATCATGGTGTAAGAGCTACAGCAGGTATCTGCACCCCGATGCGAGTGTGTGAGTCATCGTGACCCCGGGAGACGGTCTCCTGGGCTTACTTGCGGAGTGTCTAATCTGTACCGTGGGATCACTTAGTCCCAAGTGCCTGTGCTGGCGAGCAGGGATGGAGATCCAAAGGTTGAACCACTCACGGGTCGCCTCGATGACCCAAACTCGGAAGTGACACGGGATGCGTTGCTGTGTGATGTCTGGGATGTTGGATGTCAACTTGCAGGAATAAGGCTGCAGCAAGCATTGCACCGGCTGTGTGGTGTGTAGGATTCATGGCGCAGTGCACGCAAGCTGGGAACAAATCGGACAACGGCATCTGAATGCCCTCGCTTGCTGTTTACTTTTGGCACCGGGGAGCATTCCCATTGCCTGCGGCGGCTTCTATTTCCGTCATACGGAATCCCGGCTCAAATATGGTGGTGGCCATTGATTGTTTGTAGCTGTAATTCGTTGATGTTCAGCTCTTTCAAGACTTGCTTTCGGCACAGAGAGCCAGACGCCTCATCCGGAATTGGGTGTACCCCGCGGCTAAGACTGGCCGAGCCGGGTGCCGAAGCTCTTCTCGCAATTTGCCGCCATGTTGGCTGTCGCCATCAGGACATTACCACTTGACGGTGAAGCCCGACTGAAGCAGGCATGCCTGAGTCGTTGCCAGCTCGGGTTTGGCCTAGAGATGCGATTGGAAACATGACAATGACCTTTTCATCAGGCCCGTTTCACCCAAGCTTAGCTCGCCCGTTGTAAGTGGGAAATGCGAAGCCCACTGGAATGCGGGCGGTGCGAGCCCTACTCCGCCTTCGTCCACCAACACGTGAAAAAAACGGACATGGCAGCCAAGTCGAGGACACGCTGAAACGGACGTTGGTATGTGTTAGTCTCCGGAACTTCTGGAAGTTTGTCTCTACGAATATAGAAAATTACGTGTCTAATGAAATGGTACGGGGAGATGATTGCTTTCGCAAGTGAAGACCAACACGAGACAAAAAAAAAGCACCTGGTCCATGTTCTAAAAACGGTGCGCATGACTGTTGTGTCCGCAGCCTCCAGTATCTTACACGAACAGCAACAACAAACCGAGTGAAGCCCGCAATAAGAAAATCGTGGTTGTAAGCCGAAATCTGATTTGCTGCAAGAGCCCTAGACACTGTGCAGGCTGTGTAATGGCCAAGACACAACCAAGCATTGGTCGTTTAGGCGGTCAGCATTTCTCACTCCATAGCCCAGTCCGCCAGTGTACATAGGAGGGATTATTGTTGAGCGGCAGGTGACCCTCTTGCTAAATTGCCGTTCGCATGCGCGATGGGGCGTGGGTTTTCTTTGCCTGGGCCCCTGGTCTCAGCTTTTTCTTGTGAGACGGAGCACAGAGAGTATCCGTCCGGGCTGCAGAGGGGGCCGCGTGGGAAAGGGGAAACAAAGGGCTGAAGCGCACTGTATTCGGCATTCAGGAACAACGGCAGATGAATGTCAAAGGCCTAGGCCATGTTTCGACCATGGCCCGATTTCTTTTTTCGTCTCTGTTGCAGGTGCGTTTAGGCACTTGAGCACTGCTGTCTGGCTCATCTTTGGGGGAGTCTGATCTCGTCTGCGACGGTACACCCCCTGGGATTCCCTAGCCTGGCCGGGAATGACAGGTCATCAATTGTGAAATTGGATGTCATAACCACCAGCGCCTTAGTCTCCCTAGCCATCTCCCCAGTCCCCACTCCCCAGGCTGGCCTCTCGCCAGCCTGCCCGAGAAGGAAAGAAATTTGGAGCTAGGAGTCCTTCCAAAGAGCTTCCATGCGTTCCAAAACTCGGTGGAACTCCCCATCGCCCAAAGTGGTCCGGAGTGGTTCTCCTTTGTTGCTAGGGCCGCATTTTTTCTTCTCAATTATGTATTTTTAAAATTTCTCGGCCATTGTGCGTTGGTGTTTCTTCGCAAGACGTGCCCTGCAGGCCGAGAGTTTCGCTCGCCTAAAGTCACCAGCGATGGTGTGTACTTCACTGGAATGAGGGTTTCGGACACAACTGGGTTGCGGCAACCTCCGCCACGTCTGTTACTGTAGCTTTGATTATTGTAGTCTTGGTTGCCTCGCACGTTTAAGTCTATTCCTATCTCAACAGCCACCGAGCTGAGAGGGCTGTGTGGGAAGCATGTAAGGTGTAGGCTGCAAGCCGTTAGCCTCCCTGTATGTATGACGGGTCGACCTGTCGCACAGCAGGGAGGATGAGAGCATAGGGAAAGAACAACCCCCTCCTGTCTCTCCGATCATTACATCGCATCCACACCCACATATTGCCTAGCTCAGCTCAGCTCAGTGAGGTTGAAAGTGCAGCCGTGCAGGCCTCAGCTCGCCGAGCACTGGATGATTAAGCGAGCGAGCACCAAATGGCGGCGGAGCCAAAACACAGGGCAAAGAAAGCAGAGTGTAGCCACCGCCGCATCTGGCACTGGAAACGGACTCGCCCCAAACGCAACTCGAATAGTGCTGTGGTGCGCTGGCTTTGGCGCTGAAGCTGGCGACAGGGGTGGCGGTCTGCCCAGGGTGACTACTCAGACTCGCCAGAGCGCCGTGTTGTGCCAGGGGTGCGTCCATGTCGCTCACGCCTGTGTCAATTTCCTTTGTTGCGCTCGAGTCCCACTGTGCGTCACCGACCAAGAGCGGCCGTGTGGGTCCTAGGGGCACCGCTGCCCCAGGTACCTCGCGTCCGTGTACACTTTCTGACGTATGTACCTCGTACGAGATGAGCGTAGCCCACCCTTCATTATTGAGCCCGACGTAGTTGTACGCTGGACCCCCCTTATGCAACCGCCACGCCCCTTCACCCCCACCCCCGTCCCCATTGCGCCAGCTGCCACCCCTCCCCTGTCGGCCCATTGCCCTGCTCGCCCTGGGCTGCTTCACTCTAGATTGCCTTTTCGGTAGAAATGAGCAAACACCAGACGGCGAGAGATTACAAAAGGCAGCCGTCGCCCTCTCCTCAATGGTTTTCGACCAGACACTTCATCACCATCAATTCGAATCATCTCGACTCTAAAGCTTCACTCACACTTGATCTTGAACTTGCTTCAAAGCCTCTTGTCTAAACTACCACTCGAGTACTCTCACCAACCACTACTACCAACAACACGAACTGAGCCCTAGCCCTCAGTTCCTCACCATACAAACAACTGCTCGAACGCTTCACAGCAACTCAACAAACAACATGCCTGCTCAGCGACCCTCGCAGCTTCCTCCCTGCCCCGGCCCCCCTCCTAGCCGACCTCTTCCTCCTCTGCCTAAGCGTGGCTAAACAAGTCAACAACACATGGATTTCGACTTTCTCTCACTGATCTCCTATGAGAGAAGTCGACCTTAGCCCTCCACTTGGCCAGCACACATTGTTATACATTTAGTTTCGCTCAGGATCACCTTGTCTATTGCGCGCTTGCGCATATGCATGCACAACCTGCGCAGACTCCATTCTGCTCATGCATCTAATAACCATTTTACTTTCTTGAGCTGGCCATGCATCAACCTGCAGCCACTTCGACACAGCCTGTCGAATCAACTAGCTTGCTTTCACCGGATTTGCACTCGTCTCTGGCAGACTTCTATCCAGCAGGCGGCCGCATAAAGGGCCTCGACAACACACATTTCAACCGGCATTGGCTGGCCCGACCGGGAAAAAACACTCTTCAATTCTTGATGGAGGCTTCCCTAGAAGCCTGCCGTCTTACTGTACCATATAACTTTAATCCCCTTGGGCTTCGATATACACGTCTATTTGGGAGGGCATTTGATCTTTTGGGAACTGTATTTTTAGAGAGGCATAATATGGCGTCTTACAACACATACCACACACCAGCATCTTTCATGCTCTGCATGGTGATGGCGGTGGATATCACGATGAACACGTCGGGTTGGGAAACTATAGAATTATTTGGGTTGGGTATTTGACTCGCAGAGTGCAAAGAGGTTTGGACTGGATGATTACTACGTCCACTGATCACTCAGTGCAGACACGGATACGGAGAAGATACCAGATTATTTTTACGCAACAATGGAATTTATCATGGCTACAATTATCTTACACATTTGATGACCCCAATACCTGTGACCATCCCTGTTCCCGATCATGCCTCGTGATGCTCTTCACCCTTGTCTCATAAGCCCTCGAAATGGCAACTCTGAGCCTAGCCGAGCCCTCCCCCCAAGAGTTAGAGTCTGCTCACAGCCTCGTGCATCATTGGTGTTACCATGTGCAGCGTCGATCCAGCAGCTGACACCCAGCCTGGAACTCGCCATATTCCCCCGCTCTTGCTGCACCTGGCTGCCTAGTGTTTACTGCGTATCCCCCATGATGCTAAGGTTCGCTTAGATATTCTTGGAGGGTGTAGCTGTCGTCATCATTCTACGCCCCCGATGAAGCTTACGCCCGTCCGGGCCGGTGATCACTATGATCCATGAGATCTTGCAATAGCTGGCTACCCCCTCTAATTATGCCCGGGTTGGACCCGGCCAACCGTGGAAAGTTTCCCAAGCCTCAGGAAGAGGCCTCGACGGGCTGCATCTGGGCCATGATTGGCTCACAGCCGAAATCCTGGAGTCAAATCAAAGCCGCAGAGACCTCGACCGCGATTGCGGAATGAAACGCCTGCACACCGCCCGCAAGAATGTTTATCTTGGCAGTTCTGGGGATCGCTCTGGTTGCCCTTTGTGGCGAGGTCAAACTCACGTTGAAAATGCCCTGGCCTGGTAAAGGCAACTGGTGAACATGGCGGGTTCTCATTGCTCCCTTTTCATTTGGCACTTCCCCTCTCCCGCCCGCTGGCACGGGTGCCTGAGACCAGTTCCAAGGCACGAGCATGCCAATCAGGTACAAGTTGAGTAGCGTGTGGTCGCAGTACCAAGCTTCACCCACGTTTCTCATACCACTCAGAGCCCATCCCAGTCACTCGGGTTCGTGCTCAGGGGGAAAAGGTTGCCACCATTATTAGCCGGGGACTGTCCCCGAGGGGTGTGGCAGCTGAGCAACAAGGAACCGTCATCAATAGTGCCCTCGTTCCCCTCGCAAATATCAGCTGGAACTGGCTTGGCTGTGCCCCGCCGCTGCGTCGACGCAGTCAAACGCCCATCACGTGCATAGGCGCTGTGGCTTCTGGGTCAAAGCTGGACTAACTGCGCTGGGCGCGAACTGTAACGAGGCTGGGGGCCGAGCTCAGCTCTAAGCTACGTTGCTTGGGGCATTTGAATAGTCGAGGATAGGAGACTACGGACCTGGTCCAGATTGCCACTTGGTTTGGCCGTTTTTCATGTCTGATTGAAGTTTATCCAAAACCTTTTGGCCACTGTACCCATTCTCTGGATAGACGTGATTATTTTGGGCATCAACCTTACATCGCAGGATGGGTCCTGGGGAGGGCTAACCTTATCTTTCATGTGTACAGTAGTGCTTAGTGGGATGGCTCCAGGATTTGGCTATGGTTCCTCCACAATGTCACCAGAACCCGCCCCGTTGCCGTCTCTTGACATGGCGGAATCGAACCGTGCCTGCCGACAGGATTACTAGAGGAACCCGCGAAAGTTAGCATGTGAATCTAACTGGGATATTCATCCTCGGGGTATCTTGTCGTTCCCGTGGCATTACTAGGCCCTTTGCTGGTAATGGGTAGATAAGTAACGCCCGTTCATACCGTGGTATATAGCAGAATAGACAATGCTATCTGTCATTTCTCCTGACCTGTCATTTTATTTTATTTCCATTCTTAATTTTTCTTAAAAAAAAAAAAAAAACTCTTTTGCAGGCCGTCCCTGAAAAATAGCTCCGTGTCGAAAGTTGCGTTTACATCAGCAGGGAAGTTGGAACTATTTTTCCTACATCAAACGCGAATATTACATGACAGAGTCTGGCTGTTTTACTTGGCGTTCATTGTATTATAATAATTTAAAGCCTAGTGTTGATGAGGTTTCTGACTGTGTGCACCCCAACTTATATTAACCTTGCAATATTAGTGAAGATGAAACAATTGCCTAGATGATGTAGTGTGAACAGAGGAAGCATTCATCACAACTTCTGAACCTTCAGGAAATCTTGAGCAGTATCTGAGCTGCTGAGGAAAAACAATACATTTTCACAACAATCTGAGAATTCACAGGTTTCGCTGGGTGTGAATTACGTTGGGATTGTATTGCATTTTCGGGTGGGGTTGAAAGGATTCTAGGCATTTAGGTCTGGATGATCTCAATAACTGTTGAGACATTTTTTCTTGGAGCTGCGAGCTGTTCATCAAGTCGTTGATCCATCATGTGCAATGTTGCGCTAATGAGTCAGACTTGTCGTTGTCAGTATCGGTGGCACTAGTTGACTAGACAATCGGCCCGTGGGAAAGACTGCAACAAAGGAATGTGCAAGAGAAGTGGCAAAATCTGGACTCGATTTGACGTAGACAATGATTCGTAGGTAGAAAGATAAGATAATGAATAAAAACATGATTGTTCCATGGCAAACAGCGCACTTCAGCACATGGTGATTCCCTGACACCTGTAAATTGTCGCTACCGAGTGGCTGCTCATTAGTACATAAGGAATAGCGATTAAGCAAAATAAAAAAACGGCCTACAAGGTTGTGACAAGATTAGTGGCCCTTGGGCGATTCTGAATGGCAAGGTTGTAGTGTTGGTCGTGCTGTGGCTTGGGAATTTCTCTATGAACAGTTTTTGCGTGAGCGGCATCGTCACGAGTCTACTGCACCCAGCGTCGATTCCCCGAATGATCCTAATTTCCCCGCAATTTCTGTTTCAGATTTCTGCCATCAGTCTCCGGGATTCTTTGCCAGTTTCCCCTCCCGCGCTGGAAGCAGAACCGAGACTAACCCTTAGTCTCAGATAGGCTTGTTGGTCAGCGCTCGTCCAGGCCCATCCATCACGTGCCACTATGCACTGTGGCTTCGAACCAGGGCTAGCATCACAGGGCGCCAACTGTAACAAGGCTGGGCACTTTGCAGCACACAGGGCCAAGACGGAAACAGTTTCCCAGGATTGCGTTGGTATCACTGCACCACTTCTCATACGTTTACACAACCGAGGGCCCCAGTTGTCTCATCTGCGACTGCCATCGCCTGATTGCGGGCTACAATCTTGCCAAAGTCATGCTCGAGCTCCACGTCTGGGGTTCCGCCTTTGGACTCCCATCCATCGACCCGGAGTGTCTCGCCATCATCGCATACCTCCACAGCAGCTTGCCCACGGCCGACTGGCGTATCGTCCCCAGCAACGATCCCTCCGTCAGTCCATCTAGTATGATGACTACTCCACAAGATCAACCCCAGACCAAACCTTGTCGGCTGACCACCCCCAGCTTCTCTCCCCGCACTCAATCATGATGGCGTCTGGGCAAGCGGCTACTGGCCTATTGTCGACTACTTGGCCGCAAACTTCCTTTGCGCCGAGGAGGATAGGACTTTGACTTCCATCCAGCAAGCTGACCGTGTTGCCTACGGAAGCTTTTTGGCCGCCCACGCCTCCCCCCTCCTGGATTTGTCCCTCTATGTGTCGGCTGCAAACTGGTCCGCAGCCACCCGCCCTGCCTTTAGCTCCCTGTTGCCATTCCCGTTGACCTGGACCGTTCCGCCGCTCATCCGTGCGGAAGCAGTCAAGCGAGTTGAGCACCTGGGCTTTGCTGAATTGGATACTGACTTTGACCCTAACGGAAGCTTGCACTTGGCTGCGGGAAGGGATGCTCTCCCAGAAACGTTTCGCCGCCATATTCCTGCCCGGACAAAGAAGACGGTCACAGAGGAGATGACCCCTGAGCAAACTGCAGCTATTAGGCTGTTTGCTCTGACCGAGGATTGCCTCTCTGTGCTGGATGATGTGTTGACGAGCTCGACTGAGGAAAACTCGCTCAGCTTCTTTGGCACCCATAACCCGACCTCGTTGGATTGTCTGGCCTTTGCATATTTGGCCCTCATGAGAGATGCTCCAGTACCTAGGTCGTTCTTAAGGGACTGGATAGTCGATAAAGCACCTAGACTATCGAAGTTTGTGGATGACATGAAATCAAGGTGCTTGGAGAAGCCTGGCAACCTTCCTTGGGTAGATGTCCAAGGAGTCACAGCACTCAGCTTATGTGCCCGAACTTTTGATTCGATACTTCTCAACGCTCCCAGTATTGGGGAAGAGTATGCCTTTGAAAAGAGACGGCGAGTAGAACAGAGAATTACGGGCGTTGATGGCAGAACATTGATGATGGCCATGGGTCTCATGGTCACGGGTGCTGCCGTTGGTTACGGGTTGCAGTTCTACAAGGCTCTCCAGCCCTTTGGAGCCAGAACGCAACTGTGGCAAGCAAAGCGAAATCGAACAAAATTGAGCCAATTTGGAGAACTTGGCTCAATGCTGGGAAGTGTGCTTGGAGGATATCAAGCTCCGACAAGTTCACCAGGGTTGACATCCAACGAAGCTCGGATCGTTGAGACGGATACGGAAGTTGACTGAACCCAATTATTCTCTCAGCTTGTAATATCACTGTAAAATGTACCTGCGCGGGAAAATCGCTAAATATAGACATGGAATGATGACGCCATTAATGAAATTGGTTTACTGAACTATGAAATCTTAATGCTCTTTTACACGTTGCAGTATGCGTGGGACACTTTTGCGATGTATGGATACCTGATATACCCTGCCTGCATGTTTATTTGGGAAACGACTCTAAATCTGTCGAATCTCCTTGCCAACCATTTCGGGTCTTTCAATCTCCCACTCGTCTCTCAGCAAGGCGAAAGTCAAGTCGGTTACTAACAGACTTTGCCCCAGGCTCCAAACCAAAGTGATGGCGTAGAAGAAATTGGCATTGCCGCTGCCAGCATAGATCCATAGGTGGTAGAAGGCTGGGCCGAGGAACGAGGCATAGAGGAGGGTCGAAGTGGCGACAAAAGAGTAGCGCATGAGAGGGAACAAGTGTCGGAAGAGGGGAATCATGGCCAGGAAAAGGCTGGCATCGGCGGTTGATGGATACGGCTTAAAGATGGAAAAGGTGCCTAGAAGGATAGTGAGGACAGCTAGAGGCTGCGGACGAATTCGGATGCACAGAGCTGGAGGGTAAGAGGCGAGGTGAAGCCAGAAAACGCCAAGGAAGAAGGCACGGAATGAGTCGAACATTTCGATAAAGAAGTACCACCAGAGGCCAACGTTGGGCGTGAGATCCGACAGGGTGAGTTGGATGCCGTAGGTACGTGCGAGAAACTCCCACGAGTTACCTGCGAGCAAGAATGACATGGCAAGCAAGATTGCAAGGCACCCCACCACCACGAGGACATTCTTAGCGGCAAATTGAACAGTTGAAGCAATCCGTCGCTTTTCAAGCTGCCGGTCGTAGGCGAGGAGAACAAGAGGTGAGAGGAGGAGGATCGGATACATCGAAAGGTAGGAGGCAAACGAGACAGCCACCATAGCGTTTAGAGGAGAGCCTTGAATGGCCTTGGCGATGGCATGGAGAATTGCGCATGATGTGAAGACGCTGGTCGAGCGACCTATGCATGTAGCGATGGTGTATGGGCTGAAGAGGAAGCTGTGGTGTGTCAGTACTGTCATCAAACAATCTCTCGGTCAGTGGAGGGGGGGGGGGGGGGGTCTGCTCACGCTGCAGCAACCACAACTCCGCACCACTTCTTCGCCCGACGCGGGGATGTGTATAGTTTCGAGCTTCCAGCTTCGCCAGATTCGGCAATTTTGTAGAGGGCATCGGCGCTTAGAATGTCGACGGCAATGTAGAGAAGGTGGGTGAAGATGGGCCAGGTCGTGACGTCCGGGAGCAGCGAGAACAAGGGGAGCAGTAGCGGGGCCTGGTGGTAGACACCACCATCGTAAGGGGAGACATTGTTGGTGTAAAGAAACAATCCCTCCTGTACTGCAATGGGGATTCAAGGTTAGCCATTGTGCATATTACATGTCCGCCACAGAGCTGGGACGCGATGTGGATGAGTAGGGGGTCAGGGATGTTCTTACATCTCTTGAAGCTGGTCACGGGTGTTGAGATTTCCACACGCCCTGTGAGAAGGTCTGGTAGAGCGGGAAATGCAAGAAAGAGAAAGAGCCGCAAAAGAGAAGCGCCGGCGTAGACGCTGGCTTTGCCTCGTAATGTCATGGTGCTGGACATGGCATGCTTCGGACCGAGTTGAGGCCAGTCGCAGTCGCAGTCGCAATGTCGCGACAGGAGACGTGGAGTTCAGCGTAGCAGCTGTCTCTGTGGCCACATTGAGCTCTGCCAGCGAATCGGCGCGCGGCGTCGGATCTAGCCAGGAATTTGGAACCACGTATTTAAAGATGCCACTGAACCATGCAGGTCAATGCGCTGTGAGGTGTACCTGGGAGCGCTGAAATGGTGCCGCTGTGCCCTGTAATCCACTAAGAGCTCCAAATTCTAACAGGTTACTACTTGACAAGAGCCTTCCGCAAAAGATTAGATTGAGGTACCCACACCTCTCACCGCCTGGCAATAAAAAAAATCCAGTTCGAAAAAAAAAAGTTGATCAAGACTGGTTGCGAAAAGGTGCCCCGCCAATTCATTGCGCAAAGAAGACGACGACCAAAAGCCTTCAACAGCGACAATGCCTCGGATAAAGAAGAAGGGCCAGACTGGCGCGGCCAAAAACTACGTAACCCGAAACCAGGCCATTCGGAAACTCCAGATCAGTCTTCCCGACTTCCGCAAGCTATGTATCTGGAAGGGAATCTACCCTCGTGAGCCCCGAAGCAGGAAGAAGGTCTCCAAGTCGTCCACCAACTCGACCACTTTCTATTTTGCCAAGGATATCCAATACCTCCTTCACGAGCCCCTTCTGCAAAAGTTCCGCGACCAAAAGGTTCTCGAGAAGAAGATTTCCCGTGCTCTCGGACGTGGCGACGTTTCTGATGCCGCTCGTCTCGAAGGTAACGCTGCGCGACCCGAAAAAACTGGCAAGCCTCGATACACACTCGACCATGTCATTCGAGAGCGCTACCCGACCTTTGTGGACGCCCTGCGCGATCTCGATGATTGTCTGTCTATGCTTTTCCTCTTCGCCAACCTTCCTTCCACCTCCATGGTCCCTGCCAAGATGATTGCTCGCTGTGAGCGACTCTGTCTCGAGTTCCAACACTACCTGATTGTGTCGCAGAGCATCACAAAGTCGTTTTTGTCCATCAAGGGCATCTACTACCAGGCAAACATTCAGGGAGAGGATGTCCTTTGGTTGGTACCCTACCGATTCAACCAGAGAGTTGTTGGCGACGTCGATTTCAGGATCATGGGTACCTTTATTGAGTTTTACATGACTCTCTTGGGCTTCATCAACTTCCGATTATACACTTCAATTGGACTCAAGTACCCACCCAGGTTTGACCAGGCCAAGGACGAAAATGCTGCCGAACTTGGAGCTTTCACCCTCGAGGGCAAGACTCTGGTCGGTGTCGAGGAGCAGAAGCAATTGGAGGACAGCGAGCACAAGCCCGATCCCAAGACTCAGGCTGCTGTCAACAAAGTTCTTAAGAAGCTCAAGTCCAGCGATGGTGATGACGAATCTACAGCTGCGACTGAGAACCAGGCAGAAGGCGACGAAGAGAATGCTGGCGCGATTGACAAGTTTGAGCCTGCAGCTCCTGGTGGCGATGTTCTTCCTCAGCCCTCTGCGGCCGGAAACAGCCCCGGCACCCTGTTCTCCAACTTCACTTTCTATCTCTCCCGTGAAACTCCCCGACAGCCCCTCGAGTTCCTCCTCAAGGCCTTCGGCTGCAAACGTGTCGGCTGGGATGCAGTTCTCGGTGATGGCGCTTTCACCACCAACGAGCTGGATCCTTCCATTACCCACCACATTGTCGATCGTCCTCCTATCCAGGTTGCTACTGAAGAGAGTGGTGATGGTGAAGACAGCCAGACCTCCCAAAAGCTTGCGGCCAACATGCGCGTCCCAGGACGAACATATGTCCAGCCCCAGTGGGTTTGGGACAGCGTCAACGATGCAGAGCTGAAAGAGGCCCACCTATATGCTCCTGGCGCTTCTCTCCCTCCCCACCTTAGTCCCTTCGTGAAGCAGGTACAGGGTGCCTATGATCCAACAATTTCCCTGGAGGAGCAAGAGCCTGAAGATGAGGCTCTCGAGGCCCAAAGCGAGGATGAGGATGGAGACCTTGCTGTCAAGGACATTGACGAGACCGTTGAGGGCATGGATGTGGCGGACTCTGATGAAGACGAAGCGGGCGAGGATGAAAAGGATGATGAATTCGGTGGCTTTTCTGCAGACGAAGACGAGGAAGAGGAGGACGAAGATGAGGCGGACCAGCGGCAACGAGAGCTTGAAGCTGAGTTGACGGGTGCGTCAGTGAAATCTAAGGCAACCAACTCCAAGGCCAAGGCCAAGGAGGAGGCCCGCAAGGCGCTGTCCAAGAAGGCCCGCGAAGAGGCCGAGGAACTAGAACGTGCCAAGGGCATGCTGAGCAAGAAGAAGCGAAAGCTGTATGAGCAGATGGTTTACACTAATAACAAGAAGAGCGCCGAGGACCAGAAGCTGCGGTCCAAGAGGAGAAAGTTTGAAAAGGAAAAGGCGAAGGGCAAAAACAAGGCGTAAAGGACTGTTTTATACCATTCAGATAGATTTATTCAATTTACATGCGATGCAACCCGAGCTTTTTCAACCATGTTTTGTATTACAAGGTGGCTGTTTGTCGTTGGTGCAACTTATATACAGGTTATGTTTAGGGGGGAAAAAATAAAAAATAAAAAAAACCTGGGCGACCAGCACTGAATTTTTTCTATGTGGGATTCAGCACCTCGTGCCTTTAACATCAACAAACTGCATGTGAACATGGTCATTAATGGAAACCACAAACTAACATTTCAGTTTGAAGTAAGAAGGTCAATCTGTACCAATTCCCCCCTGATTCTAGCCCTCGATCAATTTGCAAGATGGAGTCCGGGCCGGCAAACTGGGAGTTGGACAGCGATGAGATTGCGTCGATTGCATCCGAAGACCTTCACCAGCACCGGCTAAACCGCTGGACGGGCCCCAAGTCTTCATGGCGCACGCTCACAGAAGAGGACCGGCTGCTTTGGCAGTCGATGAAGCAGGTCCAGGACCGAGATTTAGCGGCGCATCTCTACAACGCCTTCGCGCTGAAGCGACAGGGCCGGGATCCCGCCACCGCCCAAGACCTGGCAATGCAGTTGGTGAGTCTACTCGATGCACGGTGATGGATTCTCTTGGGGTTCCAAGAAACCCCACATACCTAGTCCAATTCGCGATATCCAATCGCAGTGCTAATATCAACATCTTTATATCAGGAAAATGGCCAACAAGCAGTTTGGGTACCGCCAAAACTCTGGACGGCTTGGCCGCTAAAACATAGGCAAGTGCCCAAGAGCCGCCTCGTCAACAGCCAGAATGATGAAGACGAAGAGTTCACGTTTCGGAAGCAGGAGGAACTTCTCCCAAGCACCGAATTGGAAGAGGAGCTATCTGCTGCCATTTTGCGCACTGCCACAAGACGCTTCCGTCGCAGGAAGAGCAAAATGACACGCCAGTCCATTGAGACTCCTGCTCCAGAAGAGGGAGATCATGAAGGGGTGGGTAGTTTGCCATTTCAGGATTCATCTGTCGACTCAGAAGCGAATGAAGAAGACGAAGAGATGCTCGATAAAAACGAGGATGCGCCAAAGCGACGAGTACGACGGCAGGCCAAGACATACGAGCCAGTTGTGTCATCCAACGATCCTCTCTCCTACAACCTGCTACGGCCTTCCGTTCGGCATATCTTGTCACAACTGGATGCTACACTATCCATTCTAAACAATTCACGTGTTTCTGGATTGAACTATTTATCTGATTCATCAACTGAAGAGGAGTCAGACAACCAGGCTGGGGTGAAGCGACCACGAGGCCGACCCCGAAAGCAACTTGAAGCCACGACTGAGGCGGACACGACTGATGCAGACCCTCCAACAACTCCTCGCAGAAAGCGTGGCAGGCCACGCAAGGTCCATGTTCCGGAAGAAGGAGAAACGCACGACGAGATGCTGCACCGCCTAGCCCGTGAGTCTCACCGCCGACTGCCTACCACACCCAAAGATAAGGACGCCGCGTTTGAGGAGTGGCTACGGAAGGGCGACGAAGCCTCTGAGAGAGAACGTTCGCTCTCGCACCCTAGAGGAGCCTCGCAAACCGAAGACACAGGAGACGAGAGAGGCAACGGAGCCAACATGCTCAACCGAAAGAAGCTCGCAAGATGGGGTCTGCGTGACTGGAGCGACGTTCTTGGAGCAGCCGCTCTGGCTGGCTTCCCAAGCGATGTCATTACGAGGACCACGAGGCGCTGCGCGGATCTATTCGGGGAGGGCATGGTGTTGAGAAAGCTCAACGAAGCACCGGCCTCGGCCAGTGGAGGCATAGAGACGGTCGAGTATCGCCCACAGCCCATCCGTCTCGACTCGCCATCCGACGCCGACGACGAGAGCGACGATGCAGCAGCCGACCTCGTCCAGCGCCGCGTCGCTTCCCGCCAGGCCTCTCTGGCCTGCTCCAGCGTTGAACGCAGCAGCCCCGAGTCCTTTCGCGGTCGCCTCTCGGGCACCCAGTCCCCCGCCCCAACCGCAAAGTCCCCACGGTCTCGCTCGGGGTCCCGTTCGAGGTCCGCCGGCGGCCTCGTCTTCTGTCCGATACCGTCGTGCGACCGTGCTGCCCAGGGCTTCGCCCGAAAAGCAAACCTGCGGCGGCACCTGGAGCTTGTGCATCAGGGGAAGACGGAGGAAGTGGACAGTGACGAGGAGCTGGTGGGCGCTGTGCATGTGGACGGCTTCCTCCGGCCCATTGTCCCCGCGCGTGGCTGGAGAGGCGAGGACACTGTCATGAGAAAAAGAAAGAGACCCTATGGGCAGAGATCCAAGACGGGGAGCAGGGCAACGAGTCCGGAACGAGACTCTTCTTCTTGAATGTTCATGTCGGTGGGAGTCTGGGCTGTTAGCACAATAGCGTTTTGGGTATGGCTTAAACAATGACAGCACCGTGGTGGCACTTTTGATCAATTACACATGTGCGAAAAGTAAAGATAGATATATTTATCCGTTCGTCTCAAAGCCCAAGGGTATCAAAATGCTAAAATAACCCTGCAATGTAAAAGAAAGTAGCCGCATCCAAGAACAGAATCGTAAAGCCGTCGCTTGAATCATACACCCCCCCAAACGCCCCAAGCCATTTCTGTCCAGTCTCCCCATGAGCATTCATTATAAACCAAGACGTTGTATATACTTTATGTTCACGCAGCGACAGGAATGTCCTGCTTACCAAAGAATTACTAAATTATAAGCCTGTCTAGTTCAGGCGTGGGCTCTTCCTCCTGGAAGCGCTCTGGGTGAAATCAGTCAGAGGAAGATTCTCAGTACCTTCGCTCACGACACTCGCTGCGACATTCTTCTTCGCGTTGCGCGTAGAACGTGTGCTTCGCTTAAGCAGCGGCATGGTACGCTCAGGCGGCATGGACACGATGCTGGCACGTGGGTCGAAGCCGATACAGCCAGTGGTGAGGTTGCTCGTCACGTTGGGGTTCACTTCGCGGAGGCTCATGCCTAGCAAGTTGGTGCCGCTGCTATGCTCGGGAACGCTGGCATTGGATGGACGAGGAGGCGGGCGAGCTGGCGACGTCATCATCTTATGGTCAAGGTCGGCAAAGACAATGGTCGTTTCCCTATCATGGTCCGAATCCTTGCAAGGCGTTGGAGGTTCGTCCACACGGGCGATGATGAGATCGTGGTCTTCAGTTCGGGGTAGCTCCGTTGGAAAGTGATATTGCACCTTGGCTGGGGTCTGGCCCGTAGGCTGGTACTCTTGCAGGTTGGTGCCGCCAATGTTGTCGCGTAGGTTGCTTAGTGGTTGGCAGAGTTGTTCCTCAAGAGGCTCTAGCTGATCAAGCTGCTCGTTGAAATCCGAGTCCATTTCCTCACCCAGGTTCTTGACGCGACCAAACGTCGTCTTGAAGTGAGCCGAGATGTTGCCAAATGACTCGCCCACCGTGTTAGCCAAAGCCTGGACTGATTGGCCATGGGTCTCATGGTGATGGGCGTTCTCCGACTTGGCACGAGTGACAAAGTCGTCCAGGGCTACCATCTGGACGTCAAGATCTTTAACTTGCTCATCCACGACACGAACTGTCTCGGCGTGCACCGATTTGGCCGTTGCTTGGATAGAAGTGCTGAGCTCACTGGCAGAGTTCCAGTCGTCCTTGAGCCTCGTCTTAAGCTGGTCGCGAGACTTCTTCACCTCGCCCATGGCGATATCCTCCTTCTGGTCCCAAGACTCCATACCCTGGTTATACTGGGAGATGGCCTCCTCAAGTGATACGCTGGACTCGGCTAGGCTCTTCTGAACCTGAGACGCCCTTTCAACGATGCGAGCTTCCTGGGTCTCAGCCTGTGTGTTAATCAAGCCAGCAATTTGGGCTGCCAGCTTCTGTCTATCCTCAGCTGCTTGTCGTCGCTCCTCCTGCAAAACCTCCTGGATGCGAGTGGAAGTGCTAGCATTTTGAAGCACAATGGTGTTCATAGCAGCTTGTAGTTGGCGTCTGAGGTTGTCAGACTCAGCACGCTGTTCGGCGATGTGCTTAACAAGGTCCTCAAATACGGTCTTACAGTCTTTTCCGAGCGAGCTGTATGAATTGTGAAGCTGTTTTCAATTAGTCTTGCACAGCAAGTTGCTGTAAAAAGAATCATGAAACTCACCTGGCTGTGGAATGTAGTCATCTCATTCAGCATGTCGGCAGCTATCCTCTCCGCAGAGTGAGAAATAGCCTGTAGGCTCTCGCCCACACGATCTTTGACGTTATCACGAACTTCTTTTATCTCCTCCAAAACCTTATCCATGTCGTCTTTGGACTGCTGTTTCCCGCTAAGAAGTTGTTGCTTGGACTCGGTGAAGGAGCCAAGGTGCTCGTCCAGAAATACCTGCGTCGACGACAGCTTGCCCAATTCCTCGTCAACAAACTCGGCCATCCGTCGAGATACACTGGCAATGTGGTCGAGTTGCTCCTCCTGAAATTCATGTATGCGTCGTTCCACCATTGTCGTTACATCAGCGACTTGGTCCTGAGATGTGCCCCAAGCCGCTCGGTTGATGGATTGCAGGTCTGATTTGCGCTTGTTCTTGGCATGAAGGCCCCCAACATCGCTCACAGTCTTGTGAAGCTTGTTAATAAGCTCACCTCCAATCTTAGTTAGCTTTGCCTCTGTCTTCTGGTGTGCCTTTCTTAGCTGGGTCTCTTCAGCCAAAGACTTTCGAGTGGCTGACAAGACAATCTCAGTCTGGTCCAATACCTCCTTGGTATCATCGAGCTCAGCCTTGGTGCCCTCATGGTCCTTTTTAAGACCCATGAATGTCGATGTAAGGTTGAGAAGCTCTCTGACCTTGTTTCGCAGGTTGTTCTCCAGCGTCTCAAGCTTGGCGGCTTGCTCTTCGGCAACAATACGGCGGGATTCACTCTGGGCGGTCATCTCTTCATAAACTTCATTAGACAGATAGACTCCGTTTCGCTGTCGAGTAGAAATCAACTCGCTCTTCAGCTTTTCAATCTCATTAGTAAACTCGCGTAGGAGAGTCCTTTTCTCCACCATCGGGTTCAGTTGAGGTTTGTTTTTGATGTTCTTGGCACGAAATGCGTAGTCGAGGGTAGAAATGGTCTCTTCAAGGTTGCTCTTGGCGGGAGAAATAGTGGCGATAATGCATGTCTTGGTCCTGCCTCCGAGAGAATCTTGGAGCAGACGAGTCAACTTGGACTCTCGGTAAGGGATATGCGCACTTCGGTCGACCAAGGCATTGATGACTCGTCCAAGGGTCAAAAGAGACTTGTTAATAAGACCAGCCTCGGCGGCACGCTTGTTCTCGGCTCCGGATCGCTGGATGTTCTCGCTACCAGCCAAGTCGACAAGGTTCAGTTTTCCGGCGCTCACGAGGGCCTCAACGCCATCCTCATTTGGCTTCTTGACGTATGCTGTGATGGTGAAGACGGTGTGAGAACGGGAACTGAGGTCGTTGCACTTGGTGGCCGCGACCTGACGCTTCAAGCTGCCCTCCTGGAGCACTTTGATACCTTCAGTGGCGTTCTTGATGTGTTTTTCTTCCATGCCCTGCACAACCGTGCTCGAGTGACCGCGCCGGGATGTGTCGTCGTAAATTTTCAACTTCACGCTCTCGTCGAAGGCAAGTAAATCTTTTAGTTCTTCGTTGTAAAGCTCGATGAAGGAGCACTTGATGGTGCTCTCAGCCTCTTCTAGCTCGAGTTTGTTGAACAGCTGATGCAGCACGCGAGGGATGATACCAGCATCGTCGGATAGCATGCCCAGGGTGTCCGTCATATCACCAGACATGGTGTACGTCTTTCCGGTGCCGGTTTGGCCATAGGCGAAAATCGTGCAGTTGTAGCCGGCAAGCATCTGTGTACCGAACATGTTAGCAAGAATCTGGCAACGAGCGTGCGCGCCCGCCCGCCCAAAACGTACCTCATCGAGGATTGGCTTGACAGTGTCGTCAAAGACCATATTTTGGTCAGCAGCTGGTGAAAAAACACGATCAAAGTTGTATGATCGGTTGCTCACGGAGTTCGGCCCCATCGATAACTCAACGGCCTTTCCCTTTGAGGCGTCGCAGTTGACAACAACATTGCTGTTCTCGCGAATTTCGCGCTCGTTGCGGCCGCGACACCGGACAACAACATTGATGTTTGTCTCTACAGCATTAGGATCCACGTCAAAGTCGCGCTCTTTGCGCTTCGTGCCAGTGGTGGCCGTTGAGGCGATGGACTCGGAGGGGGAGACGGCGCCTGCGCGATCGATGCGCGACGCGATGGAGGAGGCATATCGAGTCGAGGTTCTCGTGCCTTGCCGGACGCCAGGACGGGTGCTAGCAACAGTGCGAAGACTGGAGCCCATGGCGATCCGGCTTTGCTCCCGCTCGGAGCGGGTTTGCCGTTGGAAAGCCACGATGGGCGACTGTGGGAGGGTCGGCCTGAGTAGGCGGGGTGGTAATGTGCTGTCTGTGCCTAACTTGACAAGACGAAATTGGTTGTTCGCTGAAAGTAAGTGAGAAACATAAATTCAAGGCTTGAATCTAGAATCAAGAAAAGGGTTCAATGCTCGATCCCGGCGGTGTGGAGGGGTTGCCTGCAGGCTGTCGTGTTGAAGCAGGGCTGGCTGTTTGGTGTAAATACAAGTGGTGAATATTAGAAGCAGTGGTGGGTCCAGCGCTTGACAACAAGGAGCGGCGCTTGTCGCCCCAGCAACAGAAAGTTCGACCACTCAATGTGCGAGACGTCCACTAATACTTTGGGGGGTGGGTCTCGCGTGCCCATTTGATAATTAGTTCAGGTCCAATGTATTTTCGTGTCATGTCTCTGTTCGGATGTACTGTCAATGCTAGTTCTGCTTGTTGGCGGACCGAGTTGGGACGGAACCTTAATGATTCAACTTGGAATCGAACTGATGCAATGAGTCGCATAGCGTTTTAATCCAAAACCTCGTATACACGTCTTTCCAACCACCAAGTATCCCAGATTGATAAACTGAGATGCAACCCGAAAGTGGCATTTGGTCTCAAAACCACCATGGTACTTTCCGTCTCATTTATTTGTCTTGATGCTATTTTTATTTTAATGATTTGTATCCTCCCCAACTCCTCCTATTAAAAGCCAAGTCCCCCAGTTTACATCATGCATCTTTGTTTGTTCCAACCTGACTCAGCCTAGAAACCTCAAAGAAAATAGCCCAAGTCGGCATTTCTAACAATTCAAAGTGATTCTACCTGTTGGTACAGTTCCTGAATTCCGGCTCGTGGTATCATGTAGTCCTATCGTGAACCCTCTTGTTTACTCTGTGTCCATCTTATCACCACCATTCTCTTCTGGCTTGGTCTCCTCTGCTAAAGCTTCCGTCTCCTTCTTCTCCCCGCTCTTCTCTGCGGTCTCTGCTTCGGTGCTCTCATCACCCCCATCTTCCTGTTCCTTGGCCTTCTTTGGTGTCTCACCCTCCAGATCTTGATCGGCCTCACGCTTTGTCCCTGCACTCTCTGCACCTGGGCTATTGGCCTCGCTGTTTTTTTCACCTGACCCTTCCGTCTTGGCATTGCCCTCATCGCCCTCGTGCTTCCGTCCAACTGCAGCTTCTACATCAATGTCCTGCATTTCTAAGCCGCCCTCGCCGCTGAAACTCGTTGAGGCAGACTGAGGGCCCGTATCGCCCACTCCGATCTCCTCAGGCCCTCTTGCGTGAGGCACCTCTTCCTCTTCTTCCTGCGGCTCTCCTTCCTCACCCGCCATTTGAGCATGCTGCTCCTCCTCGGTGAAAACGTCTTGGGCTCGTGAAAGCTGGCTCACTGGAACAACTCCTGCTCGCTGTTCCTGTCGAAGAAGTTCACCCTGCGTTACGCCCCTGGTGTGGCCGGTCGATGGAACTCCGTTGACGCTCACTGAGACAGTTTCAATACTACCCATGCCATTAGGACCATCAATAGTCTCCGTGCTCTCGCTGTGGATCTGCGCACCGGGTGTGTCGCTGTTGCCTTCGGGACTCCTTCTTGTTAACCACGGGATAGGAGTCAAAAGGGCACCTCCTAGGGCCTCGTCAGTACCCAGAGCAGCCGTGGTGGGATTGCTCCAGGCGACAGACATGGCAGGGTCTTTTGCATCCTCGCCATTGATGTGCATCGAAGACATGTCCGGGATTGCTGGGGGCAGAGGATACGTGTTGGTTCCAGATGTCACTTGCACAACCCTGTCAACGGCGTGCAGGTAGGCTGCCAGCGCTTTGTAATGTGCACGGGGCTGGAGAACCAGCTCAGCGAGTCGCTGGACGGTGTGCGGTGGGAACGAGGTGAAGCGCTCGAGGTGAGTGGTAATACCAGTCAGCATGTCAGCGATCTGCTTCGGGAGCGCGGAAGACTCGGTTGCCTCAGCAGGCGGTTGCGATTCTGCGGGCGCATTCTCTTTACCAGCCTCCTGGGTCGGTGATGAAGGAAGAGGAGAGACTCGAGATTCGTTGGTCGAGGGAGCGGTCGGGGGAGGAGGAAGCTTGGGAATAGGAAACTCGTTGTGCGCAATCTTCTCGATGGGAGCCAATAAGAGTTAGAATGCGTTTCGTTTTGCGGGAGTTTCATAGAGGGGGAACTTGCCTCGTCGAGTCGCGCGAGCATGTCGCTTCGCAAGGCAGGCCACTCGCTTCTGTCATGAGCCTGGTCAGATAGCGGCACAAAGAGCTGGACGCGAAAGCAATCAAAAACTCACTCTTCGACTAGGGTGCCTAGCGCGACCCGTCCAAGTAGGCCATTGTCGCTGTCTACCTCCATCATGGTTATGTGCGGGTGAAATGGAGTTCGGGCCAGAGCATGTCTTGCGCGGCTGCAAGAGAGCGTGACGGGCCCAAGGCTGAAGCTTGATGGATGGTGGGGTTGCAGCTAAGCGGGAGGGCAAACGGGCGCCACAGGGGCCAGCGGCCCATGCCTCATCTCGATTTCGGTTCTGCTTTGTCTTGCCACATGAAAGACCACGTTTAGTATGTAATAGCTGGCGGTAGATTGCACTCTTTTACCGGTGGGTAGGGGTTTCCCCCCCCCCTTCCTCTTGAGTCTATTTTTTTTTTCCTTTATAAGAAGACACCAAATCCCCTCCCCCGTGTTTCCGTAAATCGAGCGTAAGGCTGATCAACCCGAGACATTCGCTCGGTTCTACGTTGCTGTATAGGGAGATGCCCCGTTAAGTGCATCGGAAATTTCCGAAGCAGGCATAACCAGGATTCAGATGGCTGGAATAATACTCACGAGGTCGATTCGTAAAAAAAAAAAAAAAAAAAAAAAGAAAAGAAAATAATAATAATAAAGACGTTAAAATGAAGGGGTGGTTCTAATTATACCCGGACGGGCTCTCCCTCCCCCTCCATCATCCGCATTGGGTTCATTCAACACCCATCGGCTTTGCCCCACGCGCGAGCTCCACGCGGAATCCCTACCTCTCCCGTTGACTTCGCGGGTTAGGCCTATAGTCGACCCTGGTTTGCGCCTCACCTATTGTCACAGTCTCCATCCGAGCCTGATTTGGTCAGATGTCCTGGCCGAGACTACATGCCAACCGCAAATGCGAACCTCGCTCGTGCAACACCGTTGCCGGCCGCCCAGCGGTCCCCCCTCCTCTTCGTCCTAGCCCCTCCTCGCTCTCGTCTCTTCTCTCCTGTAGGTGCCACCCACATTCTCTCTTGCGGTAAAAAGAAAAAAAAACCCAGTTACGTCCTTGCCCATCCGGAGTAACACATGTGTGGTCTTGTTGTAAATGTCCCTCTGCCAGCCCTTGTCGTGACCTTCACCTCAAACCAGACCCTTGAATCCGGCGCTGGAGCCGTTCATGTATTCAAAACTGTCGGTATCCAATGTTGACCCTAACTCGTATCTTGACGCCTGATCACTTCTACCTTTGACTATAATGGCCTCGCTGCCTCCAACACCCAAAGCGACCCCGCGGTATGCTTCTATTCTTCAAGCACAGGCAAGCGAAGGCAATAAGGGTACCCAGGTCCTCTCCGTGTCAAGATGGGATCTCGATTCCTCTTTTTGGGAGCCTTGTGCCTGGGAACATGTTGACTATTACGATTATCCTCATCCTCGAACCTGCACGATTGTTAGAGCTCTGCAGAGCGCCTGTATGCAGGGCCACTATGGGCCAGCGGAGGACTTTTCAATTACAGAAAGCCCCCCTCTAATGGTATCGTCTTAGATTCACAACTGCCAGATACTAATACATTGGCCATTAACACGCCTCAGTCGTTCAATGTTGTCGCTGCCGTTCTATATTTACCTCGAGGGGGTACTGTTCAACTTGCTCTGCCCGAACTATCTGACATAGCCCGCAATCCCGCCAGTTACTTCCTCCCTCATGTCCGCGAAAAGTTCCACCACCTAGAACCGTCCGATCGCTGTGTCATATCCATTTCTACCTATCACGGTCCGCTCCTTCAGATCATTCTTCCTCCTAGGAATTGCTACACCATCCAGATCCCCGCTGCCCCTAAATTACTCGAGCCCCATCGCCAAACGTTAGGCTGGCCTAGATCAACTACGTCTACGGGTCACATTTCACCGCGAGATCCAACAAGCACGACCTCGATCCTATCCATCGACTCATTGCTGAACCCCACAGAGACGATAAACCCACAAAGATGTCGGCTAGTAGAAGTGATGCGGGCACAAGCAGAGGATATGGCGTATTTTGCCGACCTTGGAAACGTGATGTCTAAAGCCAACCAGCAGTGGACTGATGGGCAAGAAGTCACGAACCTAAGCAATCCGCCCTCACCTCTACCTCCGAAGGGCACATTCAGTCTCCCAAATAGTATTGTCTCTCAAGGGAATTGGACCATCCGGTTCATGAACTGTCATTGCCCCATGAGACTCCACATTGTGGTCATGAGCCAGGTGGTCGGAGAAGACTGGGATATCCCAATGACTTTGATCGCAAAAACGTTTATTGCTCACATGGCACCTGTGAAGACATAGTAGTCAACCAGACTCTCGATTATATACTCAGTTGGAAGTTTATCAACAAAGAGGATGCTGTGGCTCAGAAAAAAAAAAAGAAAAAAAGTCTACGAACCCGGATTCCAGCAAATTTCTGTCTGGTTCTCCTATCCTTCCATCCATGCCGACCAAGCATTTATTTACTCTTAGACTTGATAGGGGTTATATAACCACGTGGACGCATCAAAGTTGACCTCGAATCGCACGCCGTCATAAGTTCCGATAGCACAGCTCAGATCATGCAAACCCTCGAGTCCCGTCACGGGAAGATCCTGTTCGGCGTCGGTCTCTTCGTGCAGGGCCCAACCGCCTGTCAGCGTGCCGTTGTGGGTGAAGAAAATGTCAACCTGGGGCTTGGACTGGCCAACGTGGCGGAAAGTCATGCCAATACCATACGTGTGGCCACGGCGGAACTCATCAGTGAACGACTTGCCACCCCATCTGTCATTGATGTACTTGTGGCCGTCATCACCGTGGACGGCCAAGCTGCCGCGGTGCCAGCCAGGCATGCGGAAAGACGGGTAGGGCAGCGCCGTGAAGCCGAGGCCCACGAAAGCAGTAGGGCTATCGTTGCGCAGCTGAACCTCATAGTAGATCGTCTTGGGCTGACCGGTTCGAACGGGAGCATGTTCGTTGACCGAGTAGAGGGGCGGGTAGCCAATGACACAGCGGTCCGGCGAATTCTTGGCAGTGTAGCCATCCCATCGGCCAGGGCCGAGCCAGCTCAAGTTCCCGTTGAAGCCAACGGGCTGCATCAGTCGAATGTTGCCTGTTTGGAGCGCATTCCTGGCGATGGGGTCAAGGATCAAAGGCGCAGTCATGGGATATTGTGCACACCATGCTTCGCCAGCTTCGGCCTCCTCCTCTGTAGCGTTACTGGTTGGGGATCTGTCAAAACCGCTGAAAATGGCTGGCGGCGGTGGAAACAATGATGTGTCCGGGACAACTGATTCCCAGTCATGCTTTCCGGGAGGAGGGCCCAGCGGAGGGGCATATTGACCCAGCGGTGGTCCTGGTGGAGGAGCATACTGGCCTGGTGGAGGACCCGGTGGGGGGGCGTATTCCTGCTGTGACGACTGTCCCGGAGGCGGCCCCGGAGGCGGCGCGTACTCTGCAGCTTTCTTCTCTGGCGGAGGGCCTGCCGGGGGCGCATAGCTAGGCTCTCCTAAAGGCTCGCTGGAGCCGTACTGTGGTGGCATGCTGCTCTTCTTGTCGGATGATGAAGGTCTCTGCGCCGGCCGCGGAGCAGGCTCGTCGCCTTTTTCGGCCTTGCTCCTAAAGCACATGTCAACACTGGGGCTTATTATTGCTTTTGGTGCCGCGGAAACCTTTCCTTGTTTGAGCAAGGAAGCTGTGAGGCGTTGAGAGCTCGAGAAAATGATGGCTTCGGAGTATGAATGGATGACGAAATGTCAAATGCAAAAGTCGCCGCGGTTGGTTACTTGTGGCAAATATTAAACGTTGGACGCGGTAGTAAATAAAACAGGCAGGCATCCAATCCCTTTTAATAAATGTGCCCGTCAGTTGTGGCTGTGTCCTTTGTTTGTCGACTGTACACACTTGAACGAACAAGGCATTTAACCATCCCCAGTCTCTGGGTGATCCCAAAACACCTAAACTCAAAACGGACTTGGGTCGTTTGGCTGGGCAGATTAGCTGTGGAGATACTTGTCCTGGCTGCAAGCAGCCCCCCAACAGGAGAAATAACATTGCCTATTTTGACGTGATTGATTTACCCAGGATTTTACAGCTAAGTGAGCTATTCGCAACTTATGTGGCACCGCTCCAGTTTGGGTTCTCTGTTCAAATATACACAGTCATATACACTGGTGCTACCTTTCTTGAGTTACGCTTATGATGGATAACTCAGGCTCCACAGTAGCATGGCCACAAGTAAGAAAAAAAAGTATGTTAATCACATATTTAAATTGACCCTGAGAGGAATATTGCAATATGTTAATGGATATGTAGTATCCGTTAGCTGTTGTCACGGACAGAAAAAAAAAGATACGCAAGGCAGGGAGAAAAGGGGCCCTACGATGATCCTTAGGATCACCACAGGTTCTTGCTATATTGTTGATGTAATCGAGTATCGGCCTTGTTAATTCCTTCGCCACTGCCAGCCCAAAACAGCATTGCCCCTAATAAATACCCTCCCAAAAGTAAAATAATAACCCTGTGCTCTCACCAGCTATGTTCACTGAGCTTGATCATAGCACTGACCATCAATTGTCAGCTCAGTACCATGATGTCCTTCCTGACTTAAGCGCCCCATGAATTGGCTTCATTCTCATCCGGGTAGTAAAAAGCTACCACGCTGATGATCAGGTATACAGCACAAAGTAGCGCACCCTCCAGGTAATTACTCCTGCCATCTAGAACCAAGAAATTGACAATGAAGGCTGACACGAACAGACAGACCGTCTCAAACAGAGTAAAGTACAAAGTCATCTCACGATCCATGATCCAACCTAGAATGACCACCAAGGGTGTAATAAAGATGGCAATCTGGATTGAACTGCCAACTGCAACGCCTATAGCTAAATCCATCTTGTTCTTCATTGCAACAGTAATGGCAGTCACGTGTTCAGCGGCATTACCAACGATGGGCAGGATAATCAAACCGATAAAGATTTCTCCAACGGATGAAGTGCTGACAACTTCCTGAATGGAATCAACCAGGAACTCGGCGCACAATGCGACCAATGCTGTTGACACAAGAAGGAGAACAATCGAGCCAGGTTTAGAAAGGTGTTGCTCATCGTTGTCTTCAGTCTTTCCCCTGTGTTCAACGCCAGTATTCAACGCTGCCAATGGAATTTGAGCAGGAAACAGGCCACCAGGAGGTCGAATCTGGGTTTGGTTGAGTCGATCCGGGAGCGAATTTGTACGTCGAATGCCATAACGGACACGGGGAACAGGACCAGAAGGAGCGGGAGGCACTATTCCAGCCTCTGGCTTCTGGACAAACACCGAAGGCGCTAAATTCTTAACTGATACGCCACGCAAGAGCGGGAAAGGAAGCCGGGCACCGCCCGCTTGACCACCCGCCAGTGGGTCTTGATGGTGCTGATCATTTTGGACCGCAAAATCAACGCGCTTGGGTTCGCCGTCGCCGGCAGCCCTGGTGCTATCGATAATTCCATTAGATTGTGCTTGAATACCATATTCGTTATCCTCATCGTCCTCGGGGAGTGCATTCTTCTTGCTCTTGCGATACTTGCGTCGGTGACGGCGATGCTTTTTGCGATATCTTCGGGATTCGTAATCCTCGATAGCTTCTTCGCTTCCTTCAACGGAGGGCAGTCGAGGAATTCTAGGCCGAGAAGACGATGCGACAGAGACCGCCTCACTATTGTTATTGAGAGGCGCAGGTCCAGCAGCCTTAATCTCACTGCTGTCCGTAGAAGCGAAACTGGATTTGCGTCTTCGGCTACGGAGGACTTTCTTCATCTTCTTGCGCATAGTATCGCGAGAGTGATCAGAGTTATCAGAGTCTGAACTGGATGACGAGCTGTCGTCGGAGCTAGACGAGTCTAGCCATGCCGCCGCAGGACCAGGAGTTGATTCGGCGTCAACAATGTGTTGAGGAGTTGACTCATACATGTAGGCGTGGGACTTGAGCTGAAACAGAAGATAGATAATGTACACGAGAAGTAAAATCTAATACAGTTAGCACACTAGCGGACAAATACTGCGATCACACTTACAACACTGGTTCCACGGCTAATCTTGAGAGATTCTCGATCAGCCCGTTTGGAATCACTAAACGAGGCATGAAAGGCAGTCTGATTGCTATTAGGATGTGATTGGGATGGAATTGGGTCAATCAACGTACTGGGAGCACCAGACTAGTAACACTCAAGCTGAGCAGACAAGCACTCATCTGAGTTACGGTGCTGTTGTATATCTGGATGGTGTGATTAACAAGGGTCATATATGACACAGTTGATCATGGCTTACCTGCTCACGGTAACGAAGACCGCCCAAAAAGAAGCCCATGCCTAGAATCAAAAGCAAGTTAGCTAGAATTGAACCTAGCAACGAAGCTTGGACGATTCGAATCTCATTCTGTTTCCGAGTTAATGTGCTATTCGACGGCATGATGCGATGCAACATACCTTGACAAGGGCAATGCTGTAATAGGTTAATTGACGCTCAGGTTAGCAATGGGAAATGAAAAGGAACAAGAATAACAAGACTCGATTGATTTGATAATGCCATTGTAGGCTTCTCGCTCTCTCTCGCCCAAAAGGCATTTGCGAGGTTCACATACATGCTGGATTATCGTTAGTAAATAAGCAGGATGATAACCAGAGATTTTGGGGAGCGTACAAAATAATCAATTCGACGGCATTTCCAAACGTGACGTTGAGAAGTGCCCCGAGAGCGTCACCCATGTTACTGGCGACGGACTCAGTAGCGAAAGCCAGAAGACCGGCGAGAGGCATGATGGCGATTGCATTCATGCCAAAGATGATGCCGCCGTGGATACCGTCAATCTGAGAGACGGCAATACCAACAGGGACAAACACAAGCAAGACATTGAGCCAGCTGTGGGTGATGGCCAGCCAAGAATTACGGCGAATCTCATCCAAGAGGCCTTTTTTCTTGTTTGGTTCGGGGGTATTGGTCGTGGTCTGCTCCTCGGCACCAGGACCTGGCTCTACGACAGACCCCTGCCCCTCAACCTTCGTAGGTATAGAGGGCGGGAGGTGCCCAGAAGTGGGCGTCTTGGCAAAGCTCGAGGCATTAGAAATAGTGGGTTTCTCGTTGAAGGCGTCGCTGTTGTTGACAGTAATGCCATCGTGCTGGACTTGGGCTTGGAAGTGGTCATGATTTAGGTTGGGGAGTGAAGCCGTCGAGTCATTCAAGGCTGCATCGGACGAAGGAGGCAAGAATCCGGGCGCTTTGGGTATTGCACCAAAACGACTGCCATCTATATTGGGGGGTTCCGGGGAGGCTTCCTTCATCGAACAGGCTTTGCAGAAACACGAGAGACGGGGATGCAGTGAGTGGTGTGCGTGCTGTGTGTGTTTGTGTGTCGGAGCTATGTAAGTGTAGAAGGGAGAAATGCAAAATGCTCCAGAAACGGCCAACTTTTTGGCTTTATGCGCAGACTGCGGAAGGGAGACCAGAGTTACTATGGACGGCCGTGGCGATTTATACTTGAAGCCACTTCTACACAGGCGCCGTACTAGGGGAGTCAATGGTACATAGGTACTCCCGAATGGGTGCTGCCACAGCGTGGGCCAATGATTATCAGTGGAGAAAGCGGCGTAATGTGGCTGAACGTGCCCCAGCACGCCCCGGAACAGGCCCTATCAGAACACCCGCAGTAGCCTTATTGCGCCGTAGGGCGGTGTCGACCCATGCTCCTCCCATGCCTCCGCGAATCCACGACCAGTTCACAGAGCTGCTGATTGTCAATGATGTCGATTCTGATGACGACAGTCGAGCTTGGGCAGGTTTCCCGTTCAATAAGCCGGCCCGAGACCATGCTGCTCCGTCATCTCCGCGTATGGCATTCGCGCCAAAAGAGCGACTGGCCTGTTTGGGCCTTCGGCAATCGAGAGAAGTGAGGCGGCCCTTGATTCAAGGGTGCCCAGCTCGCTCGGGGCCCTCTATCAATGGGCTCCTTGCAAGTTAGTGGGGATTGGCCCCTCACCAAGTTGACTGATTTATCCACGATGATCTGGGCCCTTCCATGCTTACCTGTGCAACTGCCGCGTGACACTCTCTCAAACTACCCGTCCGTTTGTTTAGATGATGTTGCCATTTGCGTCGCTAACGCTCATGTGAATTACATTACATTTCACTACTTCACATATGTGAGGTGACAAGTGAGAACGAGGAAGCTGGGTGTAGCAGCCTCGGTATGATCCCGAGAGACAAGCATGTGCTGTCAATTCCATCATTGCTGACACTGGCTGAACCAAAACCACAACTAGACCGTTTAACGCCGACGGATGTAACAGGCGCCATCCCTGGCCTCAATCTGTGATGGCGGTCGGCACGTCGTGACTCAACGCTCAGCGTTCACCCCGACTGTGTTTGAGCGAGACTAGTCTGCGCTATCATGGCCTGTGACATGCGCACGTGCCCATGGCAGAGAGCCAGTGCAATCAGACAGGCTTGTTTCCGTATTCGCTTACCGTCTCAGCTTGATGTTGATAAAGTCTCCGCTATACGCAGCCTTTTGACGTCTCTACTTGGCGAAAGGCCATGCCCAAACACAGTCCAGAATGCAAGTTCCCGCATTACAACCAATCGAGCCGAAATGTAACGACGCGCCCCGTGACTATGACGTAACCGAACCCCTACTTTTCGAGCTCTCATGTCCATGACGACGGAATGCAGTGCCGCCTCCACTCACTCCCATTCATCTCGTTGGCTCCCTCCGCTTATCTCGCTGCTAGCCCCCGTGAGGAGTTACTAGGTTTGGACCATCCCTAAAGTCAATTGATCGGTAGTAATGGGGAATATGTTACATCATTCCCGATTGCCCAAAAGCCAAGATTTAATCTCACCCGCTGATGGTAAAATAAACAGGTACATGGCACATCACGCAGGTCTAACTCTTAATCCAGCTGTAAGAAAAATGGCAATAAAACATTACTATGATTGGAAGTAAATAAACCCAACTTAGCAGTATCTTATTTTCAGCCCTAGCTTAATTAGTATTATTTTCTTTTGCTTAGTATATTATTAGGGTTCTTGATCATTTCCTGTGACGGTTTGTCGTGTTTTTGTCACTCGCATGGCTCGCAGATGTGCAATTCTATTCAGGTTCTCTTGCGTTACTTACTCACTATCCGAAGAGCAATAATCTACAGTCACTTTCGCACGTTCGGCTCCGAGACTTGGATGTCCGTCGCTGATCGCCTGCCGGCCATATAAGCCTTGCCAAGAAAGTCTATCGAGGCTGCTCTGAGCAATTGCCGCGGAATTTGTAATTTGAGGGAAACCGAAAATAATGTGTAAGCTGGCTACTTTTACTGTATTGCTGATAAGTACAACGTTTTGCCATTCATAATATATCTAAACTTCCTATGATACGCAGGTCTACGGCGATTCTCAATCCATTTACCTTTCGCCATGAGAGATTTCCCCATAAATGTAAACACACTCCATTCGAATAGGTTTTATCCCAGTCATTCATCTCAACTGGATAAGCTCCATCGCTAATGCCACCAAGTCAAACCTCAACATGCGTTTGTATAGGACAGAAGAAAACGACATCCCTGCCGCGAGTGAGTAAATCAACGAAGTCATCCAGCCCCGTGATTTATTCCCCTTCGCTGCTCATAAACAAATTCCACAGTTTCCATATCAACTAAGGTATGAAGGAGTGCCTTCCGGGACCACCACCAAAAATTCCAATCTTAATCCCCTGACGCCGTGACGTGCATTGCAAACCATAACCGACTGGCCAACTCTTTCCGAGATGCCTCCGGATTCGTCCTTCATTACTGATCGCTGTGGTCTCACATGACCCCGGAAGAAAGGGAAACAATATTATCGCATCCAAGTTGAACAAAACGCAAAAACACGGTTAAAGAAGAAAAAAAAACACGTCCAGAATAACAAGACCCCCGATTGCGTAGAAACGCCACAAACTCCAGGTGCCTCCTCTCTCGTGATTCATCACCGGTCTTCACCGCCTCGGGCTTTGCCTCGTCTCCGGAAAAAGTCCATAACCCGTTTTGCGGCTCCACTGCTCCCTTCATGTCCACGGAAGTCGTCCTGGTCATAGGCATCGGTAAACCGCTTGTTTTTCTGAAGCGTTCCGCGGTTGCTTCTGCTGGATCCAACACGGCGACCATCGTAGCCTTCCGAGCCCGAGAAATCTCCATGGTATAACCTAGGCTGGGGTTCGGTTGGTGGCCGTCGCATGTCCACCGACGAATCAGATGCTGTGTTCAGATGTGAACTCTGCATATATGTAGGGATGGCGGTTGGTCGTCGATTCTCCATTTGCACAGATCCATATCGCTGATGTGGTACAGGACTAGGGTTACCTGTGTCATGCTGATTTTGGTCTGACACGGCGTCAAAGTAAGGCTCGCTCTGGCGGGGCTCTTCGTGGGCACTGTAGCCAGTAGGCGGGGTAGTCTGAGGGTTTTGGATGGGAAGATCTGCCTGGGAATCTGCCTCTGAGGGAGGTGCACTACCATGATCCCTGCTGAGGCCGATGGCCTTAGCGAGGGAGAATCGTCGACCCTTTGTCTCCCCTGAGCCTTGTGAGCGGGGGATACTTCCACTCCGCTTCTTCCCGAGCCCGAGAGAGAAGGAGCGTCGAGACACTCGGGAATCAATAGAGGGTCTGGGACCAGCCTCTTCACCAGCGAGCATGGTGTTCGACATACTAACAGGGGGGTACTTGCGTGGATTCTCAGCTGGCTGTTCGGGCTTCTTCTTGTTTCGAGAACCACCAAAGAGAGATCCACGGCGGCCCATGATTTTGGTACCGAGATCGCCTAGAGTATTGGAACGCTTGTGACCTCTGCCTTCGCGCTTGGTCTCACTCTGGAAAGTCATCTTCGCAACCTTGGGAGGAACGCTACCAAATGTTTTGCCCATGTTTTCATCGTCGTCAATGGTTGTTGGTTGCTGAATTCGGCCTTGTGCATTTGTATCTGCAACAGCAGGAGGAACAGGCTGTCCATAATTGGGACGAGTTTGCATGGAGCCACCGGTCTGCGGTCGGGTAGTGGCGCTGATGGTAGGAATGAAGCCATTGTCGGACGTGGTGCGTACATCTCGACCAGGTCGAGATGGAGGTGGGTTGGTTTGCGCGCTTGGCGGTCGTTTTGTAGTGGCAGCCTTTGGAGCTGTGTCCTTGGCAACTGGAGGGTCTCTTGGCAGTGGTTTCTGCGTCGAGGGGGGTGATTGGGTTTCCGCTTGTGCCTGAGAGGTTGGCCGAGCATGTGACTTTGGGGGTGCTGCATCTGAACCGCGCTGAGTTTGAGTAGTTGGTGCAACATACTCTACCTGCACAGTTCGGCGTTTGGCATCCTTGGGTGTACGGTGGTTGGCTGCCTCGGCTTCTGGGTCTATATTGCCATGTGTCTTGTTAAGACCACCAACGACAGGAGGGTGAGATTGCTTGGTCTTAGCCTCGCGAACAGAAGAGCTTCTTGTGACAGTAGGAGCTTCAGGATAGTCTGTGGTTGGAGGGGCACTCGAATTTTGCACTTCCGATGGCAACGTGGTCGAGCTAGTAATGAATTCCACAAGCTGTGCGTATTCGCTCAACCAACTGTGACGAGCTACTTCGAATAGATCTGCTCGCTTGCGAGGGTTCGGCACCAGTATACGGCGAAGAAGATCTCGGGCGTGTGGCGTCACGTACTCAGGGAAAGTGAGCGGGGTCGTCACGATATATTTATAGAGAAGGTTAATGTTGTCACCCTCAGGGTTAGCGGGGTCATCATCGAATGGAAGATAACCAGCAAGCATGGCGTACTAAGGAAGTTAAACGTTAGCATGGTGTTGTCGAGAAGTTTAGATGTACAACTTACTAGAATGACACCACAGCTCCACACATCCACCTTTCGTCCTGTATATAGCGAGTCGCTCACAACTAGTTCTGGAGCCGCATAGCAGGGACTGCCACAGCTGGTTTGCATGAGATCACCCTTCCTGGATCCGTTTGGCTTGATGCGGTCAAGACCCATACGCTTGACAAATTCTCTGTCTGTTAGATTAAGTTCTTCGTCTTCACTAAGTTCCTCATTGGAATCAAATGTGTTTGCAAAGCCGAAATCCGTAATAATAATGTTACGGTTACGGTCTAGAAGCAAGTTTTCTAGTTTAAGATCTCGGTGCACAATTCCTTTCTTGTGCAAGTAACCAACACCAGACACAAGCTGGGCAAACAGCCGACGCGCAGAATGATCTTTGAGATATCGATGGTTAAGGATATAGTCAAAAAGCTCACCCCCTGAAGCGTATTCGAGGATAATACCAATGTGTCGGTCAGTTTCGACCTTGTCAATAAGTCGGACAATGTTCGGATGCTGAATACCACGGAGGATGGCAACTTCGCGGTAAATCTTGGCAAAGCGAGACGGGTTGCTACCGACGCTGTCTCTCTTAATGAGCTTGATAGCAACCTGTATTATAGTTAGCACGGGAAAGAAATCCAGACAGAAAGAGCAAGTCAAAAAAGCCAACGTACCTGCACACTGCTGTCTTGCTTCCAACCCAGCTTGACCTTACCGAACTCGCCCTCTCCAATCGTGTTGCCCAGGATGAAATCGCCGAATTTGGTATTTCCCTTCTGATTGCGGCTCTGGTCGTGGCGGCTCCTGCCACCTCGCCTCTCGTCGCCCGCGGATGCGGGGGGCTGTGCAGCTTCGGTCGCCTGCACAGGGTGGTTGCGATCGTGGCCATTTACATCCGTAGCAGCAATGGCTTTGGAAAGATTGTCGGTGGCTTCTTGGGTTGATTTTGAAGGCGTGCTATGGGCAGACCGGATGGCAACGGTGGTAGCGCTCGATCTGCCATCTCGACTGCCGGTCCGGGCTGGAGAGTCATGAGAACTACCAGGCTTCCCGTTTCGATAGCCATTTTCAGTGGTAATAATTGGGTTGCCGCGCGAGCCGGATCGGGGCGTCTCCGCTTGGCCATGTCTGGGTGAGTTGGACATCTTCTCGTTAGAGTATGTTGCCCTTCGTGCGTTGCTTTGGTGGTTCGATGAGGCTCTGGGAGGTGCGACAGGTGGCATATTTGTGTGATTATCGGAGGGATTCACGTGTTGCTGCTCGGCAGACACAGACTGGTTCCCTAGACCAGAAGTGTGAAAAGTGGGCGAGGGTGCAGTATCGCTCGTCTTGCGGGATGGAGGGCGTCTCGATGCTGAAGCAGGCGAATTCTGATGACCATTGTACGGCTCCCGGGAAGCTGAAGGTGGTGGGCGGTACTGGCGGCTCGGCGGCGAGGCCAGGGGAGACGACGCCAAAGCGGTGTGCTGATGGGGGGCCGTTTGCAAGGCAGTCGACATCTTCTCACGCCCGGACGCGTTGGTAGATTGGGGCTGCTTGGTCTTTGAAAATCACAGGAAACTGGCGATGTCGTCTAAAGAGCTAAGAAGGAAAAAAACAAACAGAAACGCGACAGATATCGAGGAGGCGACGTGATTATGCAGGACAATATATCCCACCGTTTTAGAGGTCGGGATTTTTGGGGGGACACGGCGCCGGGCAAAAAACGCGGTGGGCGATTCGAGGCGGACGTGCGGTGGAGTCGGGACGAGAACCTGGAAAAGTACCAATGGAACCAGGTTCGACTCTCCTATCTCATGGTGTGTGGAATTTCGTTCGGCGGCGTGCGATTTGTTGGTTGCTGTCGCTGTTTTTTTTTTTTTTTTTTCCTGGAGTCCCTAGGCGGCGCGGTGACTCCTGAGTGGACGAGGAGCGGGACGCGCAGGCGCAGTACAGACTACTGCTGTAAGGGGACGGAGAGGCAGAGAGGGATTGGGGTACCCGGTGCGGTGGTGTCGTTATTATTATGTGCTGCCGTAGCGTCTGCACACTCTCCGAACAACCACAGGGGCACAAACACACAGACAAGAGGAGAAAAAGGAGGAGCAGGAGGGACAGGCAAGGCTGAAGTACAGCGGATGGGAAAAGGTGAAGGTCCGACAAAAAGGCTCTGGCGAGCCAGATGGGGTGAGGACCAAGCTGAGATGGGGCGCCCGAGGGTGGAAAGGAAGAGACTCGGGCGCCAGGCGAAATTGAACGAGATGAGACTTGGGCTGCAGGTGTGGAGCAGCAAATTGATGGGCTACAAGGGCCAAGGACCGTTACGGGGGTGTTGCCAGGTACAGGGGAGGGCACGCGAAGTACCCTTGGTCTACTAGGATGGCGGGTTGGAGGTTGCTAGCCACACTCGGAGCGGCCATGCTTGACGCTGAGGTTGGGGCCAGGTACAAAACATTTACTTGATTGGTACAAGCCGAGCTTGGGGAGGTGGCAGGCTGTTCTCTGGTTCTCAGCCCGTCCGCCCACCCAGCCATCGGCCACCTGCTACAAACGAGCCCTCCTCCATTGCCTTCCCAGCCCAGGTACCCGCTTCGACCCTGGAGGTACATGCTTGAGCAGGTACATGAGGGAGTGTGGGCGCGGCCCTGGGCCGGTCTCTGGCGCTAGATTCAGGGGCCGCGGTACCTCGAATCACCGTTCCTGCAGGTACTGGAGGAGGCACAGCGAGCGAGAAAACGCTGCGGTTGCGACTTTTGGAGCCCTGTGCTAGGAAACCCTGTGCCCCGGACGTCGACGACGTGCAGTTGCGGTGGCGGTGGTGGTTGGCAGCGGGCAGCGGGCAGCGGCAGAATCATGTGTGCGCTGTTGGGAGCCGGCATGGCGGGATCATGTTCCTGTTCCTGTTCCATCCCAGGCTCCGCATTGAGACACCGCAGCGTCGTAGCTGGTTTCGACTATGCGGCGCGCGATGCATGTGGAAATGAACATGAACATGAACTTGCATATCACTATAGATTTAGACTAATCACCGCTACATCCGCATTATACATGCAGACAAGAGGTGCTGGATATGCTCCTGTGCCGTACATTGTACATACATGGTCCGTGACGTGGATGTGGACCAGGTCTCAGTGTCCCAGAGTCTCAGACTTAGGTCGGCACCCCGAAACCAGCTCCTGCCCTTGAACCTGCGCTGACCATTGGGCTGGGACTTTCAAACACCAAACGCCAGTGTTTTTTTTCTCTCGTTTTCGCTACACCACACCGTGCCCACTTTCGCCTGCACCAGTTGAACGCCTGTACCCGCCAGCGGCTGGTGGATGATGGCCTCGCCATCGTTCGCAATAAGCCGCTGGCATCGACGCCCAGGCTTCCTCCGCTCGCTCACAGACCACTGCCACCAGTCTTTTTTTATTCAGGCTCCAGGGAAATAGGCGCTCTGTGAAATTAGCCCAGATAATGCTGAATTGTCATGGGAACCATCCTGGCCTTACCTCTCGCCTGGCCATCTCATGCGCCCCGTTTTTTGCCTTCTCCGCAATATCATCTGGCGCGCTCCCGTCGCTCTTTGGTGTCGCCCTCATACCCAGTCCAGTAGGCGCTACAACTCCCAGCCTGTCTACATCGGGAGGTTGAAGGCGCTACCGCTACCGTCTGAAGCTAACCCAACGGCCACACTCTGGTCTGACGTCGACTCCCGTGCTGGAATTGGCCCGGAGGCTATCGCAGCTAAAACAAATCGGGTACCAGGGCCACCCAAAAAAGAAGTTGACCGCCATCCGCGTCAAACCCTTGGGGTTGGGACGAGACAGAGGGATGTGCCAAAATGGAGAGGAGCCTGACCAACGGCACAAATTGGCAATACACTGGTGCCTGTTCCCTTATGTCCCACACCCTCCATCAGCTTTAATCTTTGATTCAAAGGGAGACCGGTCTCCCAGAGGGTACCACAGTGAGGCATTGACCAGTAATCTCCAAGAGTGGGCGTTTTGGGGTTTGGTCTCAGCTCGGGCCTAGAGGATTGACACTCTAGCACGTCAATGTGCTGTACACTACGCTACTCGGTCACACCGCAGCTTGGTCCCGACTTTTGTGATGATGCCCTGTGTCACACAGCACAGCGGCAAAATACAGGAAAGGAGAGCACAATTCGGCACAAAAGGGGCTTGCAAGGTGAGGATGAAGCAAGGCAAGCACAGCCACGGAATCAGCCAGCAACCTGGTTGGCGTAAATTCTGGCACCCAGCCATCCATCTAACCTTTTTCTCAAACCGGGCCTTAGTCGTAACCTTGACAGAGGGGGATCTGCAGGAAGAAACAGGCTCATGCTGGAAGGCTTGATATTATGATTGCTGTTATGCTGCTCTGCACAACATGCTGCTCCTCCTTGTCGGACCCAAACTCACTGTTCTCTTCCCCAACCTGCCACCAACGACAACGGAGCACCACAAAAGCAGCAACTTGCAGGTACCTTTATGATGTTTCTTCCAACCTGTCTCCCTTTTTGTTTTGGTTTGTTTTGTTTCTTTTGTTTGATGCATCGCTTCCACCGACACTATTTGTGCATCCAACGCACCACTAGGTAAGAAAAAGTCGACGCTTGGATGGTAAAACATCCACCTACGGACCCCACCAACTGGACCGTGTCATTCCAGAGTCGCGCAATGGAAACCAACATGGAAAATTCCAATAAGCCAGCGTTTGGCGTGGGCGCGTCAAGTGTCTGTGTGTTCGTGTTAGTGCCCACTGCCACCCACGGGCCAAGCATGAGCCTGGTCCGAATCGGCCCAGTATTCCCACTTCTTTCGAGAAGCTCAGTTGGAAGTTGGATGTTCTGGCTGTGAGAGATCCAAGAAAGATCCAAGCTTATGACGGTGACGAACCGGGGCGTGCGGGTGCGCCCACCTGCGATGTCATGATCTCTTGCCAAGGGGAATCATCATCAATCCAACTAAAATCGGACATCTGGCATGACTCGGGGGTTGGATCTACACCAACTCCCGCTTACACGATCAAACCACTCCAATCGCTCTGCCAGCGAAAACAAAACATCGTGCGGTACCTCCGTAGTTGTTTGTGGTTGGTACTGCAATCAGGTGGAAGAAAGAGACAGCGCAAGTTGTGTAAGCAGTTGGTCTTAGACCCCACCACCTACTGCTTTCTTTGCTTTTTCTTTTGCCCTCTTTTGGCCCGCTTCGTTTATTCCTCCGAAGCCTCGCTTCAGACGCTGCCATGACTGCCAACGCACTGAATGTGGCTGGGGTCAGGGTTGCACTGTCGCAGCCTCATCCTAACTGTCTGATGTACTTTCTCGTGAGGGCTTTGTCTGCACGTATACAAGTCTTCTCAACGTCATGCCAGAATTCGTCCAGCCCCGGTGCCCCGGTACCATTTTGCTTATTCTTGCCATCCCAACCGCCCTCGAAAAAGAAAGGCCCAGGCAATAGTCTGTTGTCTACGTATTCATACCTGATGTAGAGTTGGGGCTACGTGCGTCAATTGCTGCTTCCGCGCCGCCGCCATCTTATCGTTGCTCAGCCCAACCGGCTGGTGCCATGTCACTGTTTCTTTTCGCCCCCAGGCAAGCTCGCTGCAACCCCCGGCCGTCCGCGTCACGCACACATCAAGATTCCTAAATGGTATCCCACTTGATCAATCCATCAGGAATCCACGAGGGCGCAGTGATGGCTTGTCAGTGAGCGATCATCGTCGCCAATATCCGAGTTTGTTGTTTACTCTTGGACCCTTGGTCCAACCCTCATGACCAACCACTTAGTACCCTGGCCGAAGCTACTGAGTGTCTGCCAACCACCCCCAAACGGCCAAGTGCCCCGATACTTTCTCTTGAACCCCGGTTACCTCTGAATCACGGGGAAATTTGCGCTCCCCTGATCCTCCACTCACAGAACTGCCTCCTTCGCCGCCCTAGCCAGATTCATCCAATGTCTCTTTCATCGGTTCATGTGTAATGAGTCTATTTGAACAGCTGGAGGTTATCTCATGTTCCCTCTCTGACTTATCGGAAGACAAAGGCAAACCTGACCACCACTAGTTCCATATCATGCCCACCAGATCGCCCATCTAGCTCATCCGAGACATTGGCCCTGCGGTCAGTGAGACATCTTAATTTCCATCTCCAATTTTCCCCGGGCTTAGGTCCACGGACCACCCATCAACCACCCATCAAGAAACGAACCCCGCCAATGACAGAATACATACGTGGCACACCACCACACAAACGTATCTCCCAGGGCAGTGGCAAGACTAAAAAAGATTAGAATAAATCAAACAGTTATCATGAGCGATGGGGGGGATGAAAAATAGAAAAAGAAAAAAAATATCGGAATCGTATTATTTGGCCCTTGGAATGTTTATTTTGTCTAATTTTATCTAATTTGCTCTTTGGCCTATGGATGTCATTCTGTGATGAATGTTGTGCCATGGTTTTTGTTCCCCGCGTGAGGACTGAGCAAAACGCAATTGGCATCTGGTGCGCCGGTCAGAGAGCACGCATAAAACCACAGTCAAGGCATTAACAACATGGAAGCCGGTTTCGCATCATTATGACCAGTTCAACCAGTTGCACATGCATCCCATACGCTCGTCTGGTGGACGGGTCTAAAGTTTGTCTTTTCGCGCTACGTATTTGCATTTGCGGCAAGGTTTACACCCCGACAGCTTTACGTATATGGCATGAGAGGTCGGAGATGAGATGCATCCAGAGACAGGGATCTCGCTGACGTCGATCTCAGCCTACCATCCGTTTCAGACGTCACTGTTCGGAAGCATCGTCGCCCGTTATCATGCAACATTTGCTTAACGCCGTTGTTCATATGAAATCATCGTTGTGGTCATGAGGTTTAATTCAACTTGCACGCCAACCAATGAAAAAAAAAAAAAAAGAATCATCGACCGCAGCTACAGTATCAGGAGCGACAAATCAGAGACAGAACTCATGCATATCTCTGCGCGCACTTGGATTTTACTCTGAGAATCATTAGTATTCGATACAGAAAAGCAGAAATTTGGCCGCAGCCACCGCTCTCACTCCAGAGAACCCAAGCGGAATTCACACAAGCACATGCAATGTACTCAGTGGACTAAATAACATCTTGTCGCGGCTAATTCTCCGGCACAATGTTGTTGCGCTCCGCATTATCCGGCTCACGGCCATGATCGGAATGCGGTTGGCCAATCACAGGCAGGCCAATTCAAGATCCTCGGCAATCCCACCGACCCAAGGAACCAATTTCGAATCCCATCTCAACACCATATACCACGCTCTTCACTCCTCCACCCTCACGCCCTCGCAAGGTCACTGCGGATACCTCTCTGGTTTACGGAAGATCAGGGTCTGAAAGGTAGAGGAAAGGACGAGCAAGGGAGATAACGTTGATCAGTCGGGTCTGGATATAGAATTGACGAATCAATCCCGAATCCCACATCATAACCGCACCCTTCAATCCTCTATTCTCGCGCATTCAGAGAACCGCCAGCCGAGCGTCGCCATCGCATCTTCAAAATGGCCTCAATTGTTCGCCCTACTCTGCTTAGGCAGACCGCCATGGCTTCTCGATTGGCCGTGGCGCCCTCGAGTGCGACTCGTGCCGCATTCAAGCCCATGAGCATCGCGGCTTTCCACAACACCCCTCGACGATCAGCTCTGATCGCTCCTGGTCCCCGTGAGCAATCCCCCACATCGAATCGCATTACCGGACCAATTGCTAACATACAATCCCAGAGCGCATCGAAGGCACACGTACGAACTGACACGCACGGCCAACTTTCCTCTACATATAGCTAATAGCTTGGCAGTTAACGACCCCGTCCCTGTCCCCGATCCTAGCTCCGCCCACGGATCCTACCACTGGTCTTTCGAGCGCCTCATGGCCGCCGGTCTTGTCCCGATGATCGTCACTCCCTTCGCTGCCGGCTCTCTCAACCCCACCATGGACGCTATCCTCTGCAGCACCCTCCTCCTCCACTCCCATATGGGCTTCCAGCAGGCTATTATCGACTACTTCCCCGCGAAGAAGGTTCCCACGCTGCGAAAGAGCATGATGTGGCTCCTGAACATCGCCACCGTCACTGTTGGCATTGGTCTATACGAGTTTGAGACCAATGATGTTGGTATCACCGAGGCCGTTAAGCGAGTTTGGAAGGCATAGGGAAACGAAAAGGATGGTGAGCGCTGGTACATGACTTGTCATGCGGGAAAATAGCTGCAGGCAACTTTATAGAATCATTTGATTTGTCAAGCAAAATGTTATCTGAACCATCTGGGCCCTTGTGTGACGTCTCGAGCTATTGTGATTTGCATCCGAATGGTTTCCTTCAGAGAGGTACTCATAAGACGCTAATATCAGGTCCGTACCTACCGCATCCATCACATATTTTCGTAATTTTCGTACTGTCGTCATCGGTGGACATGCATGACAGACCTAAGCAAGGTTGGTGGACTACCGCTGCGCTACCCGTTGCGCTCCATGTTCATGCGGTTGACACAGGGAGATTATGTCGGCGTTGCATTAAAACACAACGTGTCCATCGTAACTAGCCTTAGATAGCAAAGGACCGATCATGTTTGTCGGTCAAAGATGATTCTGCGCTCGAGTAAAGCGGTGTGCTTCTTGAATCTATGTAGCTCCCTCTCACAATCATATTGCATAACATCATCGATCACTCGTTTTCAATCGTTCAAATCTAGTCCCGATGCTGCACGCAGCCTTCGTCCCTGCTATGGAAAGCTAATCATGACAATCATGGCCTCTAACTCTCCATCGCCCTCTCTTTCTATTCCATCCCATGGTGCTATGATGTTCGGGTCCTCTTGTTCATGTCCCATCCTTCACGGCGTTGCGCAAGTGCTTGGACCGCATCCAGGACCGCACTAATAGAACCTTTGACTGCAAAAATAATTGGCATATTAAATCCAAGTAAGCTTCGGTCTCGCCACGATCGCTCCGTTCTCATGCCGAGTGTCATTGCGGAAAAATCAATGGCGTCCATGCAGGCGTGGTGATATCTAAGATAACATCCAACCTAGCGATTGAATACTAAATGAGGACACTGCCAACAAAGCATGATGTTCAAACCGTAAATTATTTTAGTCCATCTATAGCTTAATGGAGATGTTATAAGCATCCAGTCCTACCGCAACACCAGTGACGATTGCCATGTACCCGACAAGGATCCCAATTGTTGTGACCGGTGTGGCATCCAAGGTTCGGACTGTCAGATTGACTACTCCGGTCAAGAGGTTGGCAATCAAGAAAACCACTAATCCGTTGCGGTTGTAGGCCCGCAACACCCGGCTCGTTGCCTTTTCGTATGCCTCCTTTTCCGACTTTGCATCTGCAGCGTTATAAAATGCTGGGAAGAAAACAGTATCAACCAGGCAAAATGCAAATATTTGCAGGGTATTAAACGCAACAATCCAAAGCACGTATGGCAAGTTAGCCAGCCGGCGGGAAACAGATAATCCTAGGCCATAACTGTAGTTTGTAGAGAGCAGGTACAAGGCTGTCCACGCCCCGCCCCAAACTGCCATAGTCATCAACAGTGTATTTCGCTGAGCACCAGGGCTGGCAGTGCTCTTAGGCGGAAAGTTTCGTGGAATAGTGTACATCCCCGTGTCTTGGCCAGCGAGGAAGATGGCTAGGTATCCGAAAAAGCTAAATATACCCTCCCTATTCATTGAGATCAGGTCGGTTCGTGGCGCAGTGAGAATAAAGGCCTTGAGTTCGGTAGTTTCAAGCAGAACCTGATATATGACACCAACGATGAGTGACAGAGCTGCAAAGGAGGGAACCACTCTCAGAGCTGCTTGAAAGAAGGCCACAAAAGGAGGCAAGAAGCCGAGGGTGAAAAAGAAGTTCCAATGAACTCCGTATTCTGTCACATGCTCGGCGTAGTCCAGGCCTTTGACGCTGAGCAGTCGAATGACTCCCAGAACCAATAGAGGAATAGAGTGACGCATCGAATGCAGAATTCTGTAAAAGAGCGGCGTGCCACGGCCTGTCGTGCGACCCAGGGCTTTCTCCTTCAACACGGGACGAGCTGCGACAACACCTGATGAGAAAACAAAGGAGCCAACACCCAAATCCATCAAGGAGGTGCCCCAGGTCTCCACCTTGGCAAATCTTCTAGGAAACAAGCGAAAGTCGACAGCGAGGATTGCCACACAGGTTGCAATCATCATGCACCCCCGATATGTCGTGAGGAAAGGCTTCGTAGAAAGGACATCCAGCGGTCCCGACCCAGACTTGGACCTAGCGCTTGGAGGTACCATGGGTCTTTTTCTACGCCCAATAGAGTTCGTCGGCAGCGTGAAAACCAATACGGCCGGAGCGATGAGGAAAAGGCTAAGGAGGAGTGGCGAGTTTGCGTAGAGGGTCGTCGAGAGGAGAATGGCGCCAACATTGAGTAGGAAGTCGACTGCGAGGGCTAGGATCGAGTACGGTTCGAAGAAGGACTGACGGGCCTGCAGAACAGACCAAAGGATGCATGCAACCTAGGAATCAGTGTCAGTTTTCGTCCCAATTGCAAACGATAGGAGAGGGTAAGGGGTATACCAACCGCGGCGACAGACGTGACATAGTTGATTTCGGAAACATGGCCTCCAGAAAGGTTGGACACGAAGTCCTCCTTAAGCTTCTTGTAAGCGGCAGCGTCAGACATGGCCAAGTATACTATGGCAATCGTGAGGCTGCGGGGGGTTATTTCAGCATGATCCGGTCGTCCTGTCACGACTCGAAGGGAAATCGCCGTAATAACGACACTTGTCAAGTCGTTAGAGTTGGTGTAGCATTTCAGCCTTGTTGGCGATGGTGGCCTGGAGTGGCGCCGCGGCTGCAGCCATCGCCCAATAAGATGCCTCTATAGGCGCACGGCTAACCTGTCATCACGCCATCACGTGCAACCTTGTGCAACATTACCGTGTCCCAACACGATATTGGCCTGTAAAGCCAGATTCACAAGACGACGTAATGTACCGGAACATTCTGAGGGCTTTACTGGGAATTCCAATTGCCTCAAAACTTGCTCAGCTGCAAATAGTCATCGCTGCATCAGCTCTGCCCACTCCCAGCTGCTCAGGAGACCAACCGAGTGGCTTGTCCTAGTGTTAGGGACCTACTTCTTTGTTCTCGGGTGTGGCAGACATGCACGCCCGCAAATTAATTCCATGGCGTCAGTATCTCGGGCTTCTTTGTTAACTACAGGCGAAATGGTCAGATTTCCGCAGGTTGCGGCGTGGTTTTCAGCTTTCTTTGTTACCCGACGCCATTTCATTCCAATGTAATAGATGACCAAGCAATATTGAAGGAAAAAGGTCTCCGTTGATTTCGTCACACTTGAAGACTTTTTTTTCTTTCTTTCTTCGTTTTCATTGGTGTTTATATCACTCCTCAAGCTCACGTAGCTGTAGTTTCCTGTCTCTTCTCCATGTCCTGACCAGCCTGAAGGGCTGGATCTTTAGCAAATCAACCGGTACCCATAACTCGCAACCATGGTCACTGCTTCACGAGAATGCCGCCCTCATCCAACGATCAGACCTATACGTACCACAGAGCCTAGACATAGCCCTCAGGCTGTGTATTCTCGGATGGCGTTCAAAAGCCCTGCGTGGGCAGCCGCATCCATGTCGCCCACCTGTCTCATGCACCCAGACTCCGATGATCAAAAAATGAGGGAGCATGACAAAGCAGCTGTTGAGCTCCTAGAGCCCCGAAGTCTTCGCAGCTCACCAAATATTAGAAATTCTCCAGGAGACACCTCCATGAATACCCTATCAAACTCGGCTTTGCTCACTCCACTACGTTATGTCCAGCAGATACCTCTATCAGATCCTATTATGCCACCATCCTCTTCTAGTCGGATGACCATTGCTGAAGAGAGTAGAAACATATTGATGCGTGAGCCTGTAGCTACAGAACACGGAATTCCCCTACAAGTCATCGGGCGCAGGTGCTCTGTTCCCAGTGAGGTCATGAGGTTGAGACTCATGCAAAACCAACTTCATCGGGAGGCCCTTCGGCGCCGCGGATTCGTTGACTCACACGGAACTCGTATGCCAGACCTCATGGTCATACCAGCAGGGCTTAGACGTCTATCTACTCTTTCGAGTTCGAATGAAGATGACATAATGCCATCACCATTTCCCGTCGAGGGGCGACTCACTACACGTGTCATTATCCACTCTCCAGGGAAACAGCCGCTGATCCTAACAAGAAGATTCGATCTTGAAGATCTTCGTGCAACTATTCCCACTCGAGTTCCAGTGTCCAGTATTGCCTCCAGTCGTCGAACTTCTGTAACGAACCCTCGACCCTTTCCTCTCTCCGGTGCACAAATGTTGTCACCCAAGACACCGAATATCTCGAGAAAAAGACGACATTCCAGCGCAGGTTTCACTCCTTCGGAGCCTTTTCAATACCCACATAGACTCGAAAAACGAAATCTCCGTGATGGGTTTGTTGCTTTCCCAATACGTGAGCTACCCTATACACGCAGTGAATCCACCAAAGTTTATGCACTCTTGGATGCAGCTCTTTGGAGTTGACTTTACTTTTTTTTTTTTTTTTTGGTTTTCTTTTGTTTCCTTCTTTTTTTAAGAGACAACGGATGGAGGGTAAATGGGATCGCAGATTAAATGCAAGCTAACATTGGGTAGATCTTGAGTATGCTCGAATGTACCTGCCGGTCCTCGCAGCGATAATACTCTCTAGGATTGTCGGGCCAGAAGACACTCTAGAGCTTCCGCTACCACAGCCAAGGGCCTGGGAAGACACAGTAGCATATATCTATACGGGACGAACGGAACTTACGGAACAAATTCATCAGAATATATTGTACTTGGGGGGGAAGCCTTAAAAGGGTCAGAGTTTTTTTTTATTTTTTTTTTAATTAAGCGGGGATAATGTGAAGACCTCTCCTGTATGATTACATCTCGAACACGCAGATTGACAACAAAACATTGTAGGATTGGGGTATATTTTATTCATTTATTTATTTTGTTTATTGATTTGCAATTAATCAACTACGGGAGCTCATGATGACATCCCAATGTGTGTTTCATAGGGGCAATGGAAATGCCAACCTGTAGTATTCGTTTGGGTTAGCTTCGCAAAACCAACTTGCTATGTTTCCACGCTTGGATGATGTATGTATGCCCTCCAACTTGATCAACAGCCCACTTAAAATGGAATGATATCGAAGCCGAGACCCTCTTCGTGCTCACACGAAGTACAGCCCTAGCATGGTGCCCGTATGTCTTGTCTGACTTGCTCGCGCAAACAAGCCGACTAGCGGCATGTTTTGGTGCCTGCTGGTACCCCACAAGCTCACAACTCAGCGACTCATGACGAACGCCCCCAGCATCACAAACGATCTCTGCCCTTGTTGGTTCTGGTAGACATTGAATATTCGCACCCGTCAAGTGGGTGGGGTAGAAGACAGCCAAGGCAAACGGTGCTGCTGCACATCATGGATGCACGCTCAGACCCGCTCTCGTCGCGAGCTAGCTCTTTTGCATCGAATGAATTTGCCTTGGTTTGGCTAGGTAGGTAGCAAAAAATTTGTCTCTAGGCAGACTCCCTCTGCTGTTTTTCTGAGCCAGGCGCAGCTGCGTCGTCGTCCACACCCTCCTCGCTGAAGCCCGGCCCGGTTGATGGACAAAGAGGGGTACGTACCCGCGCGCTTTTTTGTCTCGTTGGCTGTCTCTCCTTGAGGTATCTGAACCTTGAAAAGTGGTGGCGGCAGAGTGAGCACCAGGCAAAAACCAGGAATACCAGACGAGCCAATAATAGCATGCATTTGGCGACGGCTTGCAGTCGGCTCTTCCTGCCTTCTGGGCTTGAGTGAAGGCCTCGCCAGTCACGGCATCATCGGAGGTGGTCCGGCCCGGCGCCTACTGCGGCTTGAATGTGAGGCCCAAAACCTAGTCCCTGGACCTATGCGGGACACAGAAGGGGGTGGTGAACCAACCACCAAACTCTGGAGGAATCGCTTGCTGGCCGCAGTCTTTCGGGCCCGGAGGTCCACGGGGGATGCTGCGGCTGGTTCAGAAACTTGACGGGCTTCGCCTCGTCTCCCGGAACCTCAAACACCCGGGGTACTAACAAGGGAGCAAGGGAGCAAGGGTGTAGGGCTGTTGGTTCTGGCTTTTGCCGGAATGTTACTTTGCACGTTCATATGCCCGTTGATTTCCGATGTTCTTTTTGCCTTTTTGCAACTTACCCAGCGATCCTTGCTGCACTCGAGAGCCCGGTACGTACTTCTCCCGTCCGACCCTTCAATGGGTGGCGAGGACATGACCATCGTCTTCGGCTGGATACAAACTGCAGCTAACGTTGTGTGCATGTGCCGCCTAACTGATTTGGACCACTTGTTTGCGTCGTGAGTGCAATGTCGCAAGCCTTTAGAGAAATTGGCTTGAAATTTCAGACCCTTACTCTCGCCAGTTCAATCGGAGTGTAACAACGCTGATGGCGCTCACAAAAGCGGTGAATTAATACAAAAATTCTCCAGATGTTTATTTTCTTGCGTCATTGGTGCCTTTGCCGAGAGCAAACAACACCAATAATTGAGGGACCAATTGCCGAATATTGGCCAATTGATTTCAGCACCACCCCTGATTTATGGATAGCCCCATGGCGTCGATCGCCGCCTCCCGGTGGGTGGACGGCCGACATTACATTTTGAACAGGGCGTGTTCGCCGTGCAAAATTTTGTGTCTTGTGTGCGCACGTGTGTCATGTGTGAGTGTGGCACAAGAGTCAAGGGCCAGGATCAAGCGTTGGTTCTGTGTGGATGCAGAGTACTCCCGAGTCATGGCGACATCCGCATTCCTCGCATTCATATCAGACTTGCACTAACCCCTGGTAACGTGACCCTGACCGATGATACATGTTCTTCCGGCCAGGTGTCAATGCCTTGCTGCTGGATTAGCATTGGCTTTTCTGCGTGTTGCAGAGCGTTATTTTCATTTTTGTTTGCCTTTTCCTTAACTCACTGCGCAAAGCCTATCCCTGATTATCCACCCCATATACTTTCCAAGCGTCCCGAGCCTAGACGGAGTTGAAATCTCGTTGTCAATGCGTTCCCGCAACGCGAGCCGAGCCCGCCCGTTTCACTAATTTTGGTTTATTGCTGTCAGAGCTTGTCGTGGTGCAATTCCCGAGTTATCTTGCAGGCTCTTCTCCAGGTCGGCAAGATAGCGCCCCAGGGACCCATCAATGTCCTATTTGAGCCCTATCTCATCGGAGCGATTCCTACGGGGCCAAGGGTCTGGCAGGGATTAGAGAAACAGAGCCTCCCGTCAGCGGGGAGGTCACCAAAAGCGATACCCCTCTCATCCACTGGGTCCAGGTCCTGATAGCCTCATAGTGACATCGCGTTAGAACCCAGTGACCTGACACTCATGTGGGTAGCCGTCTTGTTCGTGGGGCGATCGGGGGGGAGGAGATACGAGACTGGATTACTCTTCTCGTATCTCCTAGTTGTGGATATTGGAAAAAATTGTGTAACCTATGTGAATGTGTAGCTGCTCTCTAGTATTTTGATACATTTCTACTAGGTTTGCTGGTTAGCAGTGGCTAAACAATCACGCTACATTCAGACAGTCAGCGCCATGGCGGAATGGGAGCTGGTCCGTGGGCTGTATCGGCTTTTCCATTTTGACTCGGTTCTGGTTGGCCCCAGTCTTTGGAGGATTTGCATTTAGGACCTGCATTACGGACAATGCCCAAGCCAGTAATGAGGGTCGGGGGTCATGCCATCCCCGCCATGAGTTGGTAATTGCGAGCTGTGATGTTGTATTTTGGGTTATAATTGAGTCTTGGACTCCGAGGGCCGAACGTGTCCTTGTCAATGATCGTCATCGTAACTCCCCACCCGGCTACGACTTTTCTCCTTTGCTACCCTCGTCAAGAATAATAAAATGTGATATCTCGACCCCGTTCATTGACATTTATCGATGCGTTTGGTGGCTATGGGGCTAGTGACAACTCACCTTGAGACCAACCCCTTCCCCGGCTATCGCTAGTCTCGAAGATCCAGGCACTGCATTTGAGTGGGGTGGCTTGCCTTCGAACGCAGAGCCCAGAGACCTCGGGTTGGTTTGAGCTCCTGCTGGCTTTGCGATATGTTTCTTTGGCCGCGGGGAAGTGCACATCCAGGACCCTGCCACTCCCCCCTAAGACCACACCCAGCTGATTTGGAGCAGCGGGCAAACTGCAACTGACGAAGCCGCTTCCGGCGTAATGAAGTCCCGCTCGGTCCAATAACTGCCGTGAGTGATGATGGTGCTCGTGTGCTCATACGCCCCTTGCAGTCTTTCAGGTGGCCGAACGAGCCGTCATCCATTATCCATTATCAAGTGCTCTTTGCTGCAATGCTTCCACTTGTCCCCGCTTTGTCATCCCCTGGCGGCGCCACCTCCGCTAAACGCTTTTCGCATTTCCAACGGGAGACGGCAACGAGGGATGAACAGCCACAATGGTGATAATGCATGATGAAATGGAAGTGGAACGCTTGTGATGAGGGATATAAGGTTTCATTCTGCACAATGGAGAAGCTGGAAGGCCCCGCATCAAACGCATCTTTCGACGACGAGGCGGCCGAGAGGAGCAGCTTGCAAGGCCGTGTCGTGGGCTAGCGAGTTATCGATACAGCTGGAGCTGGGGAGCTACCCTTGACCTAACGGACCCTAGCTGCGAAGCTACCCCTGTTTCTGGCTTAGGCCGAATCGAACATCGGCCGAGCGACGAAATAGCCTCATTACGTACCTGGAACCCGCCCCCGCTTTGTGCATGCAGGGTTGGTCTGCTGGTTAGTGTCGTTGTGACCTTTGGTGTGTAGCCATGAACTAGCTTGGACAGTGGTAATTAGCCCCGTTCTGGTTTGCTCGATGGGAGGAGGATGGCGCGTCATCGGGAAGCTGGGGTTGATGGATGGATGGATGGATGGGTGGATGGATGGGGAAGAGGTGGGCGGGCGGCGCGATAATTGCTTCATCCAAACAGATTTTGCGGGGTTTCCCTTGAACAGGTTGGACGCCGGACGGTTTGGGAGCTGACCCATGTCCCTGCCAGTGTATCTGTCCCTTGCTACTAGTTGCGCCATGGCGAGGGCCAGCTCAATGAGCCAACCCCTCAAATGTCTTGCTTGTCTTAGCTTCAACGCCAGGCTTTGGATTTGATGCAACTCATCTCCAAGGACAAGGTGTTTGGTGTCTTACCTGCGGGCTCCGCTTTGGGTGCATCTAGTCACGACTAGTTGTTAGCCCAATGCTAGTACGGACATGAGGAGAAACGGGCGTTGGATGGCAAAGATTTGGAATGGACCAGAATGGAAATGGGAGATACATCCTGCACTCTGCAGGAGGGAGGTAGGCAGGTTGGAGGTGACCGTCAGCGCCAGTGCTGGGGATTAAAGTATTGGCGAGTGCAACATGAGACAGTCGACAACGCATCCAAGCATACAACTACACTTGTTCAGATGCCACCCCTCCCAGAAAAAGAAAAAAAAAAGGACATCTGCAGTGCAGGTATGCATTCGCAAGTGTGTGTGATCGTGCGAAAAGTTGCAAATGTCGAGTGACACTGCGCGTGGGTGGGAGGAGACGACCACAGTTCCATCATCATCGACCATCCTATCCTGGCTTGAAGGCCCCCGAGTCTTTAACATGTGCTTCAATGGCCGGGTGGTTGGTGGTTAGTGGTTGGATTCTGAAGAAAACTCCCCTTTCCGCTTCTGATATGAACTCTGCCCGCATTGCCGTATCCGTGATGAATACGCACACGACTGGTTGCCCCTTGGCCATTTTTAGTGCCCCTAGCGCAAGTGCAGTACTGTATGTCCTCTCGGGCCAGTCTCCTCCAGCTGTCATCGTCTCTGTTTCCTTACGACTCAAGCAAGACCAAACCAACAACAACTGACGTACCATCGCGCCAAATGTGACTGCCACTCGCAACGCCTGGACGGAAATAGACAGCACCCGAAGATCCCACTCCCCACCCCCTACCACCAACAAAAGCCGCTCGCCTCTGCCATGCCCAACTGGGCAACATCCGTGTGAAACAGCACAAAGGCCAAAGTGTGGGGGATTGGGCGTGGCAGCCAGATGCATCCCACCCACCGCACACGCACCTGGACACAAAGAGGCACGGCGACGCAGACGCGCTCCCACACCTAGCCTTTGGGCAGCCCTCGGGCAGAGTCCACCACGCTCGGCCAAACAAGAGGCTCCACGGCAGCCTGCGCCTGCGCCTGCGTTCACCACCACCACGACCTCTTGTCCAGCAGCCGTTCCCCAAATCGCCTTTGACATCTCGACACCACCTCTTGCTCGTCCTGCTGTCCTCTCCCCAAGATCCAATACCCTGTCTTGCCGGACTCCCCAACCGTGAACCCGCTCCACCACCGGCACCGCTGGCCGGAGATGGCCTCTCTCCACCTGACGAATCTCCACTCGCCCTGACTTACAAGGTGGACTCCCTCAGCGTCGCACCAACGCCCGCTCCGCCTGCCGTGTAACGCACCTCGCAGCATCGAGATCCGCATCTGCACCGTCCGAGTCATTGGTCCTGAGGGCTCTTCCTGCCTCTTTGTTTCGTTTCTCGTTTTTCATGTGTTTCTGGTCCCTATCAATGTCAGCATCACCCACCCACCCACTGCTCAACTGTCATTCACTTGGGTCTGGACAAATGGCGCCCTTGATCGAAAATTAGAGTCTTTTTGGGTTACTGTAATCCTAGTCCCCCAAGCTTGTTTTCACATGTCCTAAATCCCTCGATTTCTGGCCCTGTTCGCCAGATTGTAGCAGAGAGAGAAAAAAAAAAACCCCCTTCCGAGTGCCCAGATACCTCAGATCCTCCTTCAAACCACGACGTTTCTCAATATGTCACAAGACAAGAGTGAATATGACTTGGGTTCCCGCAAGAATGAGACCAATGTCTCCGGTCGCCCTGTCTAATCGTCCCTTGCAAATTAGGTTTGGCGGCTCTCGCCAGGATTTCAAGCGTCTGGTCGTCCGCCCTGGAGATATCCCACCCCAAAGTAGAGCACACCTCTTGCACCCTGGCCCCGGCCTTGACCCGAAAATGCATCTTCATGGTCCAATGATGAAAAGCAAAACTTTTCCCCTGGCACCTCCAACACCACTCTGGATTCCGGCCATTCCTCCGCCCCAAATATTTTGCCCCCTCCCCCTTTGATGTTTTTTGTTTTCGAAGTGCAATGCGAAATCATTGAATAAAACTTGAAAAGATCACTGGGTTTATCCCAATGCTCCCTGATGGCTCCAAGTAAGAACCGTTGTTGAAGTGTGAATAAACCCTGAAAAGAGAGGAGAAAAACAAAGAAAGAAAACATGTCTCATGGCTCATTAAGTCGTTTCTCGACCGTTACATCGCCCGACAGCCTCCACGGACCAAATTTCCATCCGTCCGTGGCTTGGTGTCGTCTGGCGTCAATTCCAGTGGGGTCGTCACTCGAATAGGCACGTAGGAAGTGCTCGAATCGTAGGTGGCATAGCCACTCTTCTCCCAATCGCCTTGTTCTGCCATCCGGCCATAAGCTGGTCGTACCTTCTGACGAGCGTTGTAGCGGATAAGCGAATCCTTTCCAGGAGGCGTTTTGAGAACGATTGATGGTTTTGGCGCTGGGGCCAATCGTTGCTCGTCGTTCGTGTCACCGTCAGCTCGGCTGCCCCATGACGTCTGGATAAAGCCGTTAGCCACCTTAAGCATCTTCTCAGTAAAGAAAGAGACATACCATATTAAGCGTCACCAAAGCATAAAGCTTGACCAGTCCGTGAAAGTAACCAAACAAGATCGATACAGGCAGGAAGATGACGTCGCTGGGATTTCGGAGGAAGAGACCCATCAGTTTGACCACTTTCGTAAATGCAAACATGAAGATGAATTGGGACCAAAAGGCATATCGGCGATTTTGCAGGTCCCATTCCGCTGTAGCCCACCAGCACGATGCAAGGAGCAGGGGATCGACGGCGAAGGCAAGTGAGGTGAATGTCGCAATGTGTAGAGCATAGGTGCACCACCACTGTTGGCTTTGAAATGTGTTAGATGGGAAATTCTTCCAGGTGAAATAGACAGACTTACCTCCAAATATAACGCTCAGTGACGAGGCTGGTCCAGTTGCTTCTCCAGTTGCTTCGAGCCCAGCGAGAACATTGATACAAGAACTTGTGGCTGTTTTCTAGCGTGGTCTCGATTTCACATTCCCGCTCGTACTGAATCCATGTCTTCCACTGGTGGCTGACCAACCACCGGGTGACAAAGTTGTCGTCGTCAGCGTTGAGAATCCACTTTCTCCACTTCTCGTTCTTAAAGCCATGGAGGAAGTCGTGACTCGACAGAATCTCGGATCGATAGGCGCCAGTGCGTCCAGACATACAGGAGGTACCGCCGTCGATGTTGTGAGTGGCAGAGATCTCAAAATTGCGGCGTTCAATGTAAGCAGCACCTAGCCAATTCCAGCATCGAGTAGCCCACGATCCCGTGTGCTCTCGGCGGACTCTCTGGCAGGTTCCAACACCACCAATCTTGGGATCCTCAAAAGGGGCCAAGATCCAAGGCATGAGAGTGGATGGCCAAGTCACATCATCATCAGCCATGATGGTGATGGGGGTCGACACCTTGGGAAGGGCCTCACAGACCTGGAGGCGCTTGTTGGCGATGGGTGTGTCGAGAACACGAACTTTGGGGTGACCCAGCGAATCGGCCAGGTGCTGCAGGCCCTTTCGCTTGTCGTGAGTGGTGACCAACATCAATTCGGCTGGCTCGCAGGCGAGAATACTCTGCAAAGAGGGTCGTAGTTCCTCAAATGCATTGTGGATGGTCGGGATTACCACGGTCACATCCTTGCTTGTGAAAGTTGGCTTGCTTGGGATAGGCTTCGACTTGTAGGTCCAATGGCTGACACAGTGGACGAGCAAGCGGAAGTATCTGTGAATCCTGGTATATGTTAGGTTGAGAATTTGGGGAAATGGGGATCCAGGTGTGTGATGCTCCCGTGGTAGGGCGCTTCTATAACAGCCAGGGGTGGGCAAAGCAGGGCTTACCAAAGAATCCAGAAAATGTACACCCAAAAGGTGGTTGAGTACCAGAAATCGAAGGATGGGACCGAAATGGTGAGGAGGCCAGCGAGTCTGGGGGCACTCCGGCCGATGGCTTCCGTCTCTGAGTCGAACATGTTGTGATAGCAGAGTTTGACCAGGTTGAACAACGAAAGCTCACGAAGGGTGCTGTTTCCCCCTCCGTAGCAGAAAGGTTGACAGAAAGGCACCGTGGTAGTCGAGCAGTCGCCACCCAATGAGGATCTAAGGTCCCCCTGTCGTTGATGTCGAAGCCACAGGCTAGTGACCTCGGCAGTGGTGATGAAGTAGGGAGGGAAAAGGGTCCAACCGGGGCGAAGAGGGTTTAAATAAGGAATAACGTAAAAGTTGGGTCGTGTGAGGTCGCGGGTCTTTGGGAAAGCAGTGACGCACTGCTGAGGTTCAGGCGATGTGAGGTGAAGGTGAATCAAGAGACGCTGGAGAACCGAGGCAAAACAAGATGCACAAGACACAAGCGCCGGAGGAGGAGGAGGGGAACCGGGAGGGGAGAGGACAGTAATGTACACACGAAAATTGAAAAAATGACTATATAGACACGGCCATTGCAGGGAGGAATTGGCCGATCAAGAGGAGAGAGTGTGAGGAAGAGAGTCGAGGAGGTCGTGATGATGATAGTGTCTGTAGCACAGGTTTGGGGGAATGGGTCTAGGATATATACTTAGGTCCAACGCCGTCCCCAAAATGGGTCATGCATGAACATGGAGAAGAGAGGGTCCCTGAGGCCAGCTCAAGAAGCGTGTATTGGTATGTAGTGAATCGGCCAGGAGTAAAGACAAGCGCGCATCTTGTCGGTTGTCCAGACCAGATCAATCTTGCAAGAAAAGACGGCAGGGGTGCATTGGCTCTGCGCCCATTGCATTAGGACTGGTGGGGAGCGAGGGGTTGGAGGGAAGACGGGGACCCATGCCATGTACTGTTTGGCGGCGGCGGCTCGAGTTAAGGCAGAGGGGAGCAATGGATCCTGAGTAGCCCACTGAAAGGGAGGGGGTGTGTATGTTGCGTCCACAGCAGTCGCTCCATCAGAGACTGGGACTGGGGCCCTTGGAGTTGAGAGCCGAACCCGTTGCAACTCCGACCCCGGCCAACCGGCGCTGGGGTCTTGGTTGTTTTGATGTTGCCGATGTGGTTTCGTGGCTCCCAAGACACCCATCCACGAGCGACGGAGGCAAATTAGGGCGACCATTGCAGCCAGCACAGCGCTCTAGGCTACCTGAGCCTGGCAACAAGGTAGGGTGAGGGCGTCCGCGGCGATCTTCGTTACGATGCAGGCCCTTGGAGATGTGAAATCGCCCAGGGTCTCCGGAGCATCTCGTTCGCTTCTTCGATCCGGGTCAGATGCGCGCGCGTGCAGTGGCGTGCGCTCTGGGCTGGCGCATGAGAGCCATGTCTCGTGCCCGTTGAAGATGGGTCAGAATTGCTCGGCCAGCGGACGACAGACAATTGGGGTCATCGTTGATGTCGCCTCTGGGGTCATGGTGGCTCAATGGCGTCGATGGCGACGGGCGGGAAAGGCATGGGCTGGCTCGTGTTTAGCGAGTGGACCCTGCTGGAGTGTGTGTGCGCGATTGTAACTGGGGGACCACTGGCCATGTCGCGAGGCAAATCAGAGGACCAGGCGAAGCATCGACTAAGGTAGTGGGGAGTGGAGAGGAGGGGAAGCCATGAGAGTGAGGAGGAGTGCGATGAGGAAAAAAACAGTGGGCTCGCATCCCCAAGCTAAGCGTAAGCCCAAAAACCGCGACGACTTTTGTTCAAGACCAAGACCAAGACCAAGACTAAACCCACTTGCACCTACTTGGCACGCCCGTGAATGCCGCCGCAGAGGGGCTGTGGGTGTGTGGATGTTGGATGTGGATTTGCAGCTATCTCCCATTGTCTCCGCGAGCATGCGTCGTTTGTGTCGTCTGTGAGTGAATGAACGAACCCTGCGGAATCCAACAGACAGACGATGCGGGAGACAATGCGGATGCAGTCTCATGCCGGCTTGCTGGAGTAGGTAAACCAAGCCAAGCCAAGCCAAGCCAAGGTGCTGTGGTTGTGGGAGAAGAGGAGACTGGGGTTTGCACGCCATTGTCCAACCAGTGGGTGGCTTTGGGAGAGGGATTACCAAAACGCAATTGGGGTATCGCATACGACAATGGAGATGGAGGTAGGAGTAGGAGTAACTTAATTCACATGGATGCAGGAACTAGGACCCCGGGCGCCCGCTGGCCATTGCAGAGCAGCCCGAGACGACAAGTTGAAAAATCGAGACGTTGTCTATCCCATCCCGGAGTTGCCCTGTCTGGCTTGGGTTAAGCTAAAAAAGACTCTATCACTTCTCGTACGCGCCATGACGATCTGAGGTATGGCCTAGAGTGGCTGAGGCAAGTCGATGCAAGGTGAGGCAAGGCGACGCAATAACATGGCGCAACCTTGGAAGCGCACCTCGGTAGACGCCGTTTACCTCGTTCTTCCCTGGCATGCTAAGTTTGTTGGCGGCCATGCTGCCCATTCTCTCGTGGTGGTGCTAACCGACCTCCCATCCCCCAGACCTGGCAGTGGATGTAGTAAAAAGTCATGGTACCTGGCGTGGTGGAGGGGACGTCGTCGATGAGCTCGTGGATGGTTCGCTTTTGGGGGATGAGCGTGGTGACTGGTGACGGGAGTGAGAGGTGCCGGATCTCTTGTGGGAAAGCTCGGTCCAACAGCTCGACCGTGCGTTCCGTCCCTGGCGCATCTGCGATTGCTTTCGTTCAATGAAGCCTTGACTACTCTGGCCCTCGAGTTCCTGTTTATAGAAGTGACGGCTACACGCGCCAGCGGGATCCTGGTGCAATATTCAGAGACGCCGCTTCTCCACCAATCTGGTGTCCCCAGGCCGTTTGCCCAATTTGTGGGTGTTTCTACATGCCCAGTACGGTGAATTCTCTTTTTTTTTTTTTTTTGTTTCCCCCCCCCCCCCCCGTCTATCCCATCCCCCGCTTGATTATTCCTACTGGCTGGTGGTGGCAGTCTGCTGGAGCAACCCAGGTAAGGAATTGGATGATGAGTGGTGAGCCAGTGAGGCCAAAATGCAGCATCACATCACATCGCATCGCTCATCTTTCGGCTTCGTCAAGATTGGATCGGCTCCAGGCCCGCTTCCATACCACCCGTCCCATTGCCGTCGCGCGCTGACTGGCAGAGGAACGGGCTGGCTTGTATGGCAGGCCGGGCTTGCTGCTTGCGCTGGCATCGTGCCCTGGCACTTGGTAGGCTCAATCAGCCAGCCAGCGGGCGAGCTACGGGGCAACCGCCGATCGTCCCTTCGGCAGCTCAGGCAAGGTTGCAATCGTGCGGGACCATCCATGCCCTGACCTGAAGGACGACAGAGAGGGAGGGTCTGCATCATCTCTGCCGGCCTGGCCACATCCCGGCCATCCCTTGGTGGTTGTCCTGCATTCATCTGCATCATCGGAGAGCACGGTGCAACACATCGCACCCTAATCCATCATCATCTGCACAAGGGCAAGGAATAGATGGAGAGCAATGGCCAATTCGCCAAGGGATACGATTGAGCAGCATGGGGTTTTTTTTTTTTTTTCGGGTTAGAGTGAGCGCAGTACAACAAGCCGCCGCATTCCGCATCGCTCGCACACGTCGTGCCGATTCTGTAACACCTCCAGCCGAATGCCCTCCTCATAATCCATGCATCACATCATAATTAGTAGCGAGAATCCAGAACGACGCCCTCCCATGCGGCTGGCCGCGCAGTCCAAGCACACATGTTTCAATTGTCTGTACGACGATAGGAACAGTACCACCCGTGTGTCCAGCGTAGTTGGGCCAAAATGCGGAAATCACACCATCCCGCGCCGCCCACTCGACTCTGAACCCACATCGCCGCCGTCGTTCTCACTCAGTGGCGTTTTACGTCTCAGCAGACAGGACCGTTGTGACGGCGGTGCCACTGGCCCTAGCCTGGGGCGACATGGCCAAGGTTGGGTCCATCCTTCAATGGGCACCGCGCTCGCCTGAAGCACTCGCGCCGAATAGAGGCTGCCTCCGCTGCGCCCTGAAGAAATGTCTCAGTGGCCAACCATAGACACCCTGTACGAAATCAAGGGCGACGGGTCCTTTAGCGGCATGTCAGTCATCACCTGCTCCAGTTGGTCGCCGTCGAGCGACCCAACCCCTCATGGCAGCCGCAAACCCTTCCCTGATCGTCAGAAACGGGCCACTTGCTCCTCATCCTGTCCTTGCACTCGCAATTCCTGGCTCCACCGTCCGCAAGCTGCCAATTGCTTCTCCGCCGACGTCGTCACCAAGGACTCGCCAGATCCCGAGACCTTGCCGGATCCAATCTAGACTAGTTGGCGCTGGCGCGTGCGCTACAACGTGGTGGACAATTACACACATTCAGGCCCTGTCAGGATCCCGCGATCACTATCGGCCTGCACTTGTTGGTCCGCAGCCAGGTGAGAGGACCCGCGCGGCGCAACGCAACTCGACCGTTTTGGCAGTCACTTTCGTCTCCAGGTTCATGAGTATCCTTGGTCGGCAGGTGCAGCATTACATCAAACCTTCTTTGCAAATGTAGGTAGTGAGCAAATCACACATGCTGTCTCAAGTGTATGCTTATACAGGTTGACATGTGGCCACTACAGCATCAGTCTCCCTCATCATCAATGTCCCCTATCGCCGATTCGAGATCAAGATCTGAAGTTGTGAACTGACGAGCTCCAGCTACCAGACGAATCCAGTTAGCTCTGTGCCAGGGCTCTGATCGTTTCACAGAAAAAATGGCCTGCGTCCTGCAGAGTCTGTCCATCGGCTTGAATTAGATCCCCACCACACGCTGGCCCTGACCCGCCCGACTCCTCACAGGGTGTTAACTTATTGCTGCTACGTGCCATCCCATGCTGCCTGAGACGCGAGTACCTCCTTGATGCTCCAAACCAGCTCGATTCGCCTCCAAGGCCATGCCGCTGGCGGGGTGGATACGTATGGTGCATGGCGTCTTCAACACGTACATGGAAACTCCAAGTCATCCGCTCCCATCTCCCCGTGAGAGCAAAAGCCTATTTGTAAAGGACGAGGAAGGATTGGAGTCGATCCTGTGGCTGTTGTTTTGACTAGTGCGCGAAAACAGAATGAAAGTTGTGGAGGAGCCAGGATAGCCCTAGCTTGCACGATAGCCAAGCTGATCGACTCAGCAGGGGGGGCACACGGACGGGGTGAGCAAGCACGGGGCATCAACTAAAACAACGTCAATGAAAGTAACCAGCTATGCTCGTTCCGGGAAGCTTGGTCCTGCGAGTGACATCTCATTCGAGTTGGTTGTCTGCCATGCCCGAACATCACTTTTTGTCGCCTGCATAAAACCACCCACTATGGAGCAATTGGCGCGCCAAACTTGACATCCTGTGCCGCATGTCGTAGCAACATGGGCGTTGGGCAGGGTCTCATCGCAGCTGCTGAATACTTGTTGGTAGCATTGTTGGTAGCATTGTTGGTCTGTTGCATAATCCTGTTTGCAGACAATTTGCTCAATACGTGGTGCCATTCGTGTTTTTTTTTTCTCTACGGGAAAGCTCATCCTTGCGAGGCCTCGGGGATCATCATTTCCAGTCGGCGTTAAGCCAGCAGACTGGACTGGACAAACACGCCGTGTGTGGATCTTAATTGTCTGTACGATGGAAGGCCAATGCCACAGCAAGTTAAATATTGCTAAAATTGGAAATGGTCGATATTGATATATACACTATTCGGCTGCTAGGCCCAAGGTGCCGATCTAGGAATTTTTTTCTGAGAACCGATAGGGAGCCACCCGCAGGGCCCCAAACCCAAACCCACAACACCCCAGCATAATATTCACATCAGCAATATCTTGCGCGCAAGGGTGAGGGCAGAAGGTGGTCGTATGCATATATAGGCATATATCCGTATCCCATGGATCATTTTCTACGCAAATTATCCAATCGCACATCGTTTGACAGCAGCTGCTAGTCAAGCGAGACATGAAGTCCGTCCGGTCACCACATTATGCACACCAGTTTGCAAAGTCTCACAACAACAGACTATATCCTAATCTAGAAACAAGGACCGTACGCCTGATCGGATGCATGCATGCAGAACGTGGTCTTCATAGGCTTTATTTCTGGACTATTCCCGGTTTATGCCGACCCAACCACTGCCCTTCCTGATTAGGATACCACAATCCTTCATCTTTTACATGGCCTTACTTCCGGCTGCATTGAACTAGTAGGCGCATATGTAGATACAATGGTTTTTTCTTCGGCTCCAAGTCCCCGGGAATGGAAACGTGGCTCAACAAGACGGCATCACACGGGGCGGAGTTGCTTTGGCCTCCGACGCACGACTGCGTTCCCCTCCTAGATTCATTCGCTATCAACCACAGGGTGCAAGAGAAGCAAGCAGCTAGTTTGAGGAAAGTGTGGAGAGGCGGGTCGGGTGAGGCCCCGGGGAAGCACAAGGTGCTGCCGATGCAGTTGGGTCAACATGTTTCGCAGGTTCAGGCCAGACGATCATGGGAGCAAGCAGTCTTCGGCTGCTTCATACGGACCAAACTTGGCGTGCCTGGCGCTAAAACTCATCAACCTGCAGCTAGGACTGGGGGGTGTAAAACACAGTGTTCCTTTGGCAAAGGTTCTGTCTGATATGCAGACTGGCGGGAAAGCGGGATAGTTTACATGAGAAAGAGCAAAGCGCAGGCGCCCATTCGATAATTTGCCATAGCTTACCTGGCCAGGAGAGAATCCTAGCGAACTTTTTGACGCCTATCAAAAAGCTCGTAGCGTGCTCGCTGCACACCCCGCTGCTTGTCTCAACCTTTAGGGATAAAAGGGCGCAGCTCACTGCAGTTGACGACCCACCCCGGTCACCAGCATACATGCTGGGGTACGAGTCCTGGGGACTTATCTGCAATCGTCCATTGCCACTCTAGCCGACTAATACACGGAGTGGCGTACGGCGCGTAAAACCTCTCTTCAGAATGATGGACGGGGTTGCCACTGGGAGTCCACAATGACATACCAAACCGGGGTTTTCGATCAACATTCAACACTCTCATGCAGCTTTCAGTTGAGGTTATATCCCACGGAGAATTTAGCACGCTGATCATACTAGTCAGTATGTTAATTCCAACTAGGCAAGGTATGTGGCTTAGAAGAAAACCCATATTCCCATTTTGGACTTATATACGGCTCTTGAGGTAGCAGGCTCTCTCCAAATACTCGGAGCAATACGTAAAATTGTTAGGGAAAAGAAAAGGGGGATGGGGGGGGCCTTGACGTGTCAGGCGCTGAGTGAAGCACCAGCCTGGCCCCAATATCCATGTGATGCCAATAGTTACACGCTCACTCCATAGAGTGGACAACACAATGTAGGGTAGCCAACACATAGAGGTCGCCTGAGCTGCATCAATATTTCATTATCACACTGTGAATACCTCGACCGATGTGGATCTGCATCTTTTTACCGAGTATTTAGTACGAGTGCGACAAGAACGCTAGATTATCAGGGTTGGTGATATGGTTATACGTATATATCCCTTGGAGAACCACAGAAGCCTTGGCGCTAACGAGGGTTCTCACGACACCATCAAAGTTGATGAATCACATCACACCCCCTGCCAAGCAATCTGCCGGACACCAGCATGAGAAAAGTGCTTAAAACAGGAACCGGCAGGACCACCTTGTTTGCCTAAGATAGCGGCTGTGATGGTCTCAAGACGTGCCACGATGTTGGGGTGGAATCAGCCTCAAGGCACATACCCCCTGCATGAAGAATACCTCGTCGAACTACGTGTACGGCAACGGTGATCCCAGCGCTGCTGGATGCTGACCGTTTGTGAATCAAACGTAGGTTTGAAAACTGAAGACAGGGCATGGCGGTGAGGCCTTGGTGGAGAGAAGGCTTGAGCTAGGGAACGGGCCATTCCGTAACTAGCTCAAAAACCGCAGCTAGCACAGACATTCAACAACGGATGAACCACAATACGTGTCTCCGAATGGACACCCAACCATTGGAAGCACAGACTTGTGATGTCTCCAGAGTGCTGTCTGGAGCACGAGCCTTGAGTTTGTTGACCCGTGAACATAGAAAATGCTAGAATTATATGACAAATGAAAATTTAACCTGTAGCGGGCGAAAACATGGAGACGGAATTTGACTTGGTTGAGCATTCAGTTGGATAGTGAGATTATGGAGAGTCAGCTGTTGCATCACATCAGAAACACGTATCTAAGAGCTTGGGGATGGATTGAAAAGCAGGAGCTGGGGTGAGACATGCTGATTCATACAACAATGCAGTGTAAATTTAGAGACGGGAGCAGACGAATTGAGGGCCAAGTCAGAGTAGGGGCGGTCAAGAGACCTCAAAGGGCCTGGAGAAACGGTAGGAAACCCGCTCTTTACTTTGCATGGTGTGTAGACCTTGTAGAAGCTTCTGTTGAAAACGGTGACGATGTTTTATTCTCGTAAGGGTGCCGGCCGGATGCAATTCACCTATCCCGCCTCGGCCCCGCCAGCATAGAGCGGAGATCAAAATCAGGTACGGAGAGAGAGAGGGGAGAGCGGGGATGGCAGTCCGGGCCCGAACTGTGTGGGAAACAGAGATTGGGGCCTTGTTGGCGAGGTTGCCTCATATGTGGTATGTATGAGGGAAGCCGAAGTCACTCGCTTGGCACACCTGCGGGGGACACGCTGGATGACGAAGGTGGATCAAAGGCAGGAGGGGCTCCGAGGTACACGAGGCCGAGAGGCCCGGGTCACAGCTCGTGCCCTCTCGCTGCCATGAGCGTTATCACGTTTCTCGACGAAGCTGGGCAGAAGCCCACTTGCGAGAGGGTTTGAGGCGGCGGGGCTGATGGGACGGCTGCGGAGGAGAGGGGACAAAGAGGGGACGCGGCGGCGACGAGGCGTGGTGGCAGCGGCCGGCGCGAAGCATCTTACACGAGGATGAGATGCGGTGCAGCGAGTTGAAATGGTGGAGACTAGACTCGGATTGTTTTCAGCACTATGGCATCGAGGTGCAATGGAGAGAATACGTCATGGCACGGGGGGGTTAACGATAGAGGTGGCATGTCCTTTTTTTTTTTTCCTTCTCGCAGCTAGACCTACGAGCACGCGACATCAGCTTCGAGATGTTTCAAAGCGGGAATAAAGGCCCTCTCCGATTGGGAGGCGGGATGGGAGGGGGGTAGAGTTCAAGCTGAAAATGGTGGCCAAATTAGAACTCATGGCGGGGTGAGGTGTTTAGGGAGAGTGCGGGCGTTTGGCTTCGTTTTGAATGGACGGATGCAAAGGCAATGGAATAACCGCGCTGGCGCGCTCAGGCTGAGTGAGTGGCTTTTCAAGAGGAGGTAAAGTCCGAGGGGTTGGGCTTCTGGTCCTTTCGATGTCTTAAGTTTAGCGGGGAAGGTCTCAAAGGTTGAAGTGATGGGTCGGGATGGATGTTGATGCGGGGTTTGAAAGATGAGAAGCCATCTGGGTCGACGGCTCCAGACCACTTTCTTCCAATTGGTGACGGCTTACGTTTCCTCTGCATAGAGTGTCTTGCGAGGCTCGGTCTTGGCTGAGGTAGTGTCTCTGATGACTCTCGACACGGCTCGCGTCTGTGATCTATCTCTTTGAGGCGTCTCAAGCGGCAGGCCGATGGGCGGAGGCCGCTGAGCTTTCAGCCGCTGCATTTTGACACCGGAGGCGGGACGCGTGTTTTGGGCGTTGGAGGTTCATGTTGGTGTATACTGAGGATGCATGCGGGGGCATTCTGGCCGAGCTGCTGGAGGACATCGCCTTGCCGCGAATCCAACTCTGCAGGCCGTTCTCAGCTGCTTAGACAGGCCTCTCATTGCCACCACAAACAGATGGAACGGCGTCAGATACACACAAGCACACTGCGCACTGCATTGGTCGTTGTCACGCCCGTCCGCCTCCCCGCTACGGTCCCGTTTTGAGTAGTGGCCGAGCTTTTACCTGAAGACAGAGGTCGGACATCGATTGCCACGGCACTGCACTTTGCGCATGCGCCTTGGGGCGTCGCGAGGCGCATCGGAATATTGGGCAACTTCTGACAACAAAGCCTGGCTCTCAACCCACTCCCCCCATCAACAACCATGATTTCTTCTCATGGCAAAGAGATAATAGAAAGGAGAGGTAAACCCATCATGGTGACCAGCTTTGGTCAGAAGGTGATTGTGGAGTGTCGAGGACACGGCGACACGGATGATCGGCGGCTAATGCCAAGGGCCAGAGCGGCCGGGACATGGTTCAGCCCACACTGTGATGGGTGAGAGAGGAAAAAGAAACAAGCAGTTGGGGGAGAGAAGACAGGGCCAGCGATTGGGAGACATTATCCTCACCACAAGTGGAGAGCAAGCGAGCGAGACAGCCATTTCGCTTGGAGAGGGAGAAAAGAGGAGGGGGGAGGCAACGGTGAGATGCGGTGTCCCGTATCCATGTCCGTACCCATGTCATGCCATACCATGGCCCGTTGAGGTTGAGGCGGGCGAGATGAGAAGCCCGCAAGCAACCAGCATCAACAAGGTGACCTCCAGGGTCGGTTCTGTTTGTGTCGGGTTGCCTTGGGCAATAGGGATGCAATGATACATGATCCAAAACGGACACAATTACTGTCGCCAGATGGCACTATAGAGTGTGACGGTGCAATGTATATCTGTGACGGGTTTCCAGATCGACGACGTGCTTGGACAGGGCGGGAAGCTTACATAGTACCCAGCTGCTTGGAACAAGATTGACGGTTGACGTTGACCACCCTCTCGAAGCAGGAAACGGCCCGATGGAGCGCGGGCGAGGGATGATCGTAGAAAATGGGTGTCAGCATGACAATATACGTCTTGGATTGTTTTTCATTTACCCGTGAGTACGCAGAGGGTGAAAAGAGTATATGTCTTTTTCTTGTAAAGGTTACTCTTGTGATGGGTGGAGGTGATAAAAAGCACTCAAAACCTTTGAGCGGTCATCGCCAGCGCAGTCGTCCA